>CM068369.1:99468954-102412287 GCA_034769895.1 Magicicada septendecula | reverse complement strand
TCATTAATTGTACAACAAATTTACAAAGACGTTTCTGTATTAAATAAAAACGTATGCCCATGTCAATACGTATATATTTGTTTTTTCTATTCTTTGTTTTAAAGAAAACACACATTGGATACACGATGAAGAAGTCATGACGCACAAGAAATTTTACATCTATAATATGGAGAGTAAATTTATTTTTTCTTTTTCAAAAAGAAATACAAATTCCCTTTTTAAAAATAAACAATATATTTACTTTGTAATTGAGAGGTTCTCTTCGAAGAATTTCAATATAACTAATGATATATTATTCTATAGTAAATCCTTGTCAACGTCGAAGAAAAGAAAAGCCCTCAATTACAACAGAAAGAACAATAGAAAAAAGATGATTAAAAACATAATGTACGAAAATTTAAAAAACGAAATAGATACATTAAAAGATTTTATTAAAACTGGCGATCAGAAGAACGACAATAAAGAAAAAGAAAAAACATTGTTATCGGCATATTTGAAAGTTGAATATTATTTACGAAATAAATGATTATAAACGTAAATACTGTAATAATAATAAAATTTTCAAAACTGCTTTAAAAGAATTTGTCGAGAAACACAGTAATTTATATTTAATGATGAAAGTTAATCCGTTTTTTAATAGATATTATCAAAACAAAGTCGACGATTATTTCAAAATGTTACGCACAAACGTTAAATATGGTTGTAAACACGAAGGTGGGTACAGTGTACAGTTCTTACAAACGCGCGCTAACGACGAAATCGAAAGTACTGTAAAAATTTGAAATTCTTGTAATAAAATAATATAAGATCTTAAACAATGGAAAACGAGTTTGATTTTCATTCTAAAACGGCCTTAATAATTATACAAACTATTATGATGTGTATATTTTTTCTTATCTATTGAAAGCGTGTTTTACGGTTTGGAAACGATCGCTGGAAAAATCGATCAATAACATTCCAAATAGTAATTGTTATTATTATAGCGTCACAAAAGTTGTGATAAATTAGCCCTCTTTATTCTTGATTTATATGCAATAACGCAAAACATTATGTACTCTTTTTTATTTATACAGATCTTTATGGTCGCGACAAAAAACAACAATATATTAATACTAACGTAACACAATAAATAATAATAATACAAGAAGTTCTTTTAAAACGACGGAACAGACATTACGAACAATGTCAACATACATAATTTTTATACCCGGTTTAAAAGGAATCGTATTAAAAGACGGACGCGATACGATATAGCCTCCCAAAACAACGGAATTTATATTCGGTACAAAAAAAGACAATTATAGAAAACTGAAATACTCACAGCTTCGTCCGGACAACATCATATACGATATGGAGGTTTTCGGCATACCTTATTGTTCGATATACCGATTTATAATTAGAGAATTCCAAAAAGAATACGGTAAAAACGTGGTAAAAGTTTTTCCCTACGATTGGAGAAAATCCGTTGAGGAAACGACCGAGGAATTGTTTTTATATTTAAAATCGCTTTTCAACGCAAAATACAATAACCATTTCTATTTGATAGGCCATTCTTTAGGAGGTTTAATCGCTACGAATATATTGAAATATAAACACGACGAGTTAATACAAAAAAGGTTAATAGGAATCTGTACGATAGCTTCACCTTTATTGGGTTCGTTCAAGGCATTCGTATATTTGTATCTTTTAAAATCGACAAACAAGTATTACGGTAACCTTTTAAGTAAAGAGAAAATGCATGTTTTAACCGTGACATATCAATCTATATACGATTTGGTTCCTTACGATACCATAGCAAAACGGACGATAATAGGTAACGAAGCCCATAATCCGTCATGGAATTTTTGTTCGCTATGCAAACATTTATGGGAGGAAAAATGAAAACATTACCAGATATAAACAAACTGATAAAGGGTTACAAATTCAACATAAATTTTAAAATATCGGTATGGAGAACTATACATGACTTCCATATTCTAAGATTTATAATTAAAATAATTTTCGAAATGAAATATTACCATAGAAACTACTTCTTTCTACTTACTGCTTCAGCCTTAACCACAGTACTGTGGTCACTAACTTATACCACCTCACGTTATCGCACTCGATTTTCACTGATGATGGAAGTCGATGGCATTGCCGAAACGTCTGGTTTTGTAGAAAACATTGGACTACGGCCAAATATCCCGGGAAGGAATTTTAACAAAAACTACTTCTTTGTTGCCGATAACGTTGTACACATATATATAAAAAATATGCATAAAATTAATGGCTTGTATAAGTTAATGATTGATCTCCATTAAGTAGTGCTCAAGTGTCCAAAGTTTTAATATTATGATGTCCGTAATTAAAACATCAGAGCAGGTTTAGTGTGTATGAGGGTTCACCGTGGACAAAAATTTTCAACATTTCCTATTGAGCGTTGCTTAGAATAAAGCTGCGAATCTACAGTGTACGTTTCACAGAACAAACACGCGGAAAAGAAGGAGCGCTCCGAAGTCACTCATGGACCCTCAGCATCTTGCAGAGGGTTCATTCCCTAAAGACGAAAAGTCTGTCTATGAATCGTTCCTCTGTAAACACGTGCAGTTACACTGCCCAGCGAACCACAGGAAGCAAATCGCTATTCACGCTGGACACTTTTTCGGCTTGCATGCGTTATGTTGGTATGGGTTCAGCACTTTCCATTTAAAAAGCGTGCAATTGTAAGAAAATGAACATGAATGAGGACAGAAATAACGCGAATTTTGTGTGTGTGTGTGTGTGTGTGTGTGTGTGTGTGTGTGTGTGTGTGTGTGTGTGTGTGTGTGTGTGTGTGTGTGTGTGTGTGTGTGTGTGTGTGTGTGTGTGTGTGTGTGTGTGTGTGTGTGTGTGTGTGTGTGTGTCTTCCTTGCCTTTTTACTGCAGTAGTCATAATAATAAAATGGAAACATAAACAGTACATAACTGAAATATGCTTGCCTGCCAAGCACGATATATTTTCTTTTATGCATGATTTACACTAAAACGAAAAAATTATAATTTTATTGCCTGGCAACAAAATTATTTTATTTTCAACAATTGCCATTGTTTGAAAAAGTTTAAATGAATTTTCAAGTACTTTACTCTTGTTAAAACGTAAAAGGTTGCAGGTAAACTACCCCTTCCCCTTAACCGATCTTCACCAAAATCAAAAGGCCTTGAGTCCTCTACAATTCACTGAAGTATGCAAAAAATTATTTGATTCTGTTTGAATTTGCGGCAGTTATCGTTTGCCATAGACAATACGCTTGATAAAAAACGTTGCTAGTAAACTACCCCTTCCCCTTAACCGATCTTCACCAAAAACAACAGGTCTTGAGTACTCTACAAATCAGGGCTGTATGCAAAAAATTATTTGATTCTGTTTGAATTTGCGGCTGTTATCGTTTGCCATAGAAAATACCCTTGTTAAAAAAAAGTTGCAGGTAAACTACCCCTTTCCCTTAACCGATCTTCACCAAAAACAATAGGTCTTGAGAACTCTACAATTTAGGGCTGTATGCAAATAATCTTTTGATTCTGTTTGAATTTGCGGCTGTTATCGTTTGCCATAGGAAATACCCTTGTTAAAACATAAAATGTTACAGGTAAACTACCCCTTTCCCTTAACCGATCTTCACCAAAAACGATAGGTCTTGGGAACTCTACAATTCAGGGCTGTATGCGAAACATTATTTGGTTCTGTTTGAATTTGCGGCTGTTATCGTTTGCCAAAAAAAATTTCCCTTGATAAAAAAAACCGTTGCAGGTAAACTACCCCTTTCCCTCAACCGATCTTCACCAAAAACAATAGGTCGTGAGTACTCTACAAATCAGGACTGTATGCAAAAAATTATTTGATTCTGTTTGAATTTGCGGCAGTTATCGTTTGCCATAGAAAAAAATCTACACACAGACAGATAGACACACAGACACTTTTCGGAAAACGACTTTTTTTCATGTTTTGAGTGTAGTACAATCAGAATCTGCAATAATCTCGAACACGATTTTTTTTGCCATCACCATACTTCCATTTCCTTAAGGAATACGGAAGTAAAAACGTTTATTCGATTTTAATCACAACTCAACGCATATGAACATTTATATTAGTGCAAAACCTCAACTAGAGGTTGTAGATCTTCGTCATTCAAAATCTGACGAAAACATCGTCTACTGGTATGATTATAATACGTCTGGAGACGGTGTAGTAAATCACACGAGCCCCGAACGTTTGACTGTGAGCGATTTTAATGATGTATATGAAAACGTTCAAAACGGTTTTGTCGTTAACACGATAAAGAACGAAATAAACCGATAAACACGATGTTTTTTGATGGGAAATGTTTATTCACTAAACTGAGAAACAATTTGTTCCCACAGTCGATTAAACACTATCAACACTCTACGAATATATATTTTTTGGAAATAGAATTTTACGCTTCTTCTATTAAATTTAATCAACACATTATGTTAAAAACGTGTTTTAAAATTCGATTTACCACAAGAGAATGGTATTTAAAAGCTGTAACTTGTTTCGAGGAGAAATACAAACGATTATCATCTTACGATAACATTTTTAAAAAAATCTCAATATAACATCGGTTAAATATTATTTTTTTATAAATTCTACAAATCCAAGTGTCAAATTGTATTCAGAAATACAAAACTCTTTTAATGAAAACTCAAGCACAGATATAATAGAATAGCTTTATTTATTTACGTATATCTACAGACACAAATACTGTATATACAAACGTCTAATTGTTTTTGAAAAAATACAAAATTCTTATTTACATATATGTACAGAAATATATATATATATATATATATATATATATATATATTGTAGTAAGACCCTTTTAAATGGCTGTAATCTGATCAAGCCCCACTGTTTGGGCTAGCCACTTGGTCACCAGACTGCTGTATGCCGGTCGTTACAAAAGAATAAAAATAAAATGGAAAATTCAATAATAATAGAATTTTCAAACAATAAAATAATTTTGTTTATGTTTATAGAGGTATGTATACAAGATAAATCTGTTTTTTAAAAGGTTCTGGTAAAATTTTAATAACAGGTAGGTATTTATTGACCGTCCAGCACTTCTTGAAGATTTGCACCAAGTCTGGAGTTAAATAGATTAACTCCAGGTAATAATCGATTGGTGACTTTCCTGACTGGTCCAATATCTTGTTCAAAATAGAATATATTCTTCTCACTTAATACCTTCAGCCTTATAAATACCCTTAAATTACCCTGTGAAATAAGTACAGATACAAAATAATGGAAATATAAAGATTTATTGACAATTTTAAATAAATAATCGATATTTTATCGATGGAGAGCAATTATCGACTCTGTCTCAGGAATTATCGATTGTGTCATACAGAACAAAATTTTATGTTATTTATATTAAAAGACAGGTTCTTTGAGCGATTAGGATTAATAGTCAGAGAAGGGTGACGAGAAAGTATAACATTAACAATTAACACATAAATACAATAATTACTATTTAATAGTATTTAAATAATTCAGGTTATGATATTAGAATAAATGTTTTGTCGAACCAATGAAGACTGATGTGACGTCAGTGACTACGATGTAGTAGGCAGGTTTCGTTTTCAAGATGGCCGCTCCTTGGGTTGGTCTGGCTATTGCATATGCGTCGAGTCAGAAAATTACTATAAAATTACCTTCATCAAGGTCTAAAATGTCCCCGCACTGGTGTAATATGTCTGTTAATCTATTTGGTGTATTCTGGTGAAGTGTTCTGTGTAAACTTGCGTTAGTTAGTTTATTTTCAATTTGTTCAACTAGTACGGTTAAGTTTTCAAGTTACGGTTAGGTTTGTAGAGTGAATCAGTTGTAATATAATGTTTTACTGTTTACTGTCACTCGTATAGTGAAGTTAGAGGTTTGTTTTCACTATTGTCGTGAATGTTTTTATAGTATTGGCTTCAAAAAGTGTCTAATTTGTCTAACTCCCGTTCACTGATTTCAATGGCTAAACGTTAGCATCATGTTCGACTCGATTTTAAGAACGTTTTTGTCACACACCTATTCAGCTTGATATTCAACAAAAGACTAATTAACTTGGTCATAAATCTTGCCCAGTTAATCCTTGAAAAAGTATTGTTAACATTTTTCGACCTTCATACACATTAGAAAATATTACATTATATATGGAATTTTTCTATTTTATTCCTTACTTTTATGAATTACTAATCTTATTATTAGTTTAATCATCTCATTCCCTTTAAATTGATGTATTATAGTCCATATCTGTAGACATTTTGTGGAAATTAACAAATTTTGTTCACACTTTGGAAATATAGGCTCTAAATTGGATTTCCGTCTTTATACAAAATTCCTTCCATTTTAAATATTATTAATACTATTATAATAAATTTTAATTAGTCATATTTCTCTTCCTTTCCTTAAATACATACAAATTACACCTTTGAACTGGTTTTTTGTGTTAATTTGTAGATTTGATATTGCTCTCTAAAATTAATTAATTTATATATTTTGACAATTTACAAAATGTTAAGGTATATTTCCTTATTGTCATTTTAATTCATAGGATCATTCCTAGTAGTAGTTAATTGTGTTATCTTATATAAATCTGGGTAGTTTACAGGATTTATTAGTGAATTATACTATTTTATATTGGTTCTCTGATTTCACCAAATGGCCTAGATTTTAGAATTTTATATTTCTTTCTTTCTCAAATAATTTAAACTTAATTCCTCCTCTGACTTTACATAATTACAATTATATGAAAATAACATGATCTATAACTTATTGTTTTGTGTAGTAGTTAATTCACACTACAGTTATTAAAATAATTAATTATGAACATTGTTTAGTAATTTGCACAATTTAACATATTGCAGATACAGCTTAAACATATCTCTTTTAACTATTTTTAATCTAACATAGCATACCTCTTAGAACATTATTACTGGTATGTAGGTCATTATTTATCAAACATAATTCTTTTTTAAAACACATAACATAAATCTTATTTTCTAATAAACCTTACAAATACATTTATTTAATACATTGATTTTAGGACTGTGAAAGAACAGTCTATTTGAACATGTTACACTTATTCACACTATATTAGTGTCAGTCCTTTTTGGTTTAAACCATTACTACTGTGATCCCCCACATCAGCAAACACCAACTCCCATACTTTATTTATTATCATTTTTTACAAATGTCTTGTAAATAAAGACTTACATTAAAATAATAAAATACTGGAAACCTTCCATTTTATTATTTTATTATGCTGTTTATTATTTAGATTTTAAAGTTGTGATATAGCATACTACTAAGTTATAGTATCACCAACTTTAAGTTTATTGCTATTTTTAAAAAAAAAAAAAAAAAAAAAAAACTTAAACAAATTCACTTTCACTGTTGGTTCTGATATTCTGAGTCTTATTATCTCAGACCAGACCTTTAGTCATCATGGACCGTTAAGACTAGTTTATTTTCTTTATTACACAATAGCTTTAGCCGGTGCACTTCTTATAACGCTATACAACACTTTAGTTTTCTCAATAATTACATTTTTATAAGATTTTGGGTATGTTATACTTTCTTTGGCATAGTTTTTGTGGGTTTGGGATTGATAGTAGGTTATATAATAATAGGTTTTACTACGGTGTTTCTTTCATACTATGTATTCCTCTCCTCCTGTCTTCCTTCTTGTCCTTCTTCCTATCTTCCTTCTGGTATTCATTCTTGTCCCTCTTCTAGTTTTCATTCTTGTCCCTCGTCTAGTCTTCACTCTTCTGGTCTTCTTACCTCATTCTTGGGTAAACCAAGGTACTTGGTGTTATCACGACTGAGGTTTAGTTTGGAGTATTTAATTTCTTCACTGAACTCATTTTATTCTTCTATACAGGTTTCAGGGTATTGTTTTCTTCCTGCTCACAAACTTTATTCTTCCCTCTTCTTGTTTTTAGGGTATTTTGGTATTCACCACTCTTTGATTGAGTCTCTTTTTCCGGGATATTGTCTTATGTAACTGGTTTACTGCTCTGAGCTTCCTGGGTAACTTACTGGTATTATACTATGAGTTGATGAGTTGCTTCAATACTTTCTTTGGTTTCTTTTAACAGTGGTTTTGATATATTATGTAGTGAGGATTTTTATCTTATTGTGTTTCATTCCTCTGATTTATTTAAATGTCATTCAATATTATTACAACATTTGTTGATGTAATTAAACTTTATGATTTCATATGACTTGAAATGTAGTGGATTTTCTGTCACGCTACAGAATGCCCTTCTCCAGAAGTAATTTTTTCAGACTATACTTGCTTTGTCTGAAACAATTGCTTATGATAATTATTCAAAGTTTGTTATTATTTTGGACTTCCTTCCATTTTAAAATTCTCTTATTTATATCTGAGTTTATATCATTCTCACTTGATCTTCCTTGATAGTAATAGTCTTCTGAGTTTCATATTTATTATTACATTTTTATATTTCTTCTTAGTATTTTCTCCTTGGGATATTTTCTCCCTATCGTTCCCTACTTTGTGAGCTGGTTCAGTTCAGAGAGGCACTGTACACTACTTTCCTCTGCTGTCCAATACTTCACACATATTTGAGTACAGAGGCAGATCACCTCTGCTCAAAAAATATATTAATCCTGCTGGAATTATCATCAGACAGATTAAAAAAATTATTCAGAATAGTACACATTTGTTACTATTTAAAAAATATCTTTGGGATACTTCACTTATTACTTATTATACTTCTCAGAGATTTTAATATTTCTATCTCAGTTGTTCATCTGACTTATTATCTGGATGTTTCTTTCATTTGATATTATGGTAGGAAGCTCTTCTATTATTACATTTTTTCAACTTTTCTTATCATATAAATCTTTTGGTTATAAATTCTTTATTACCTTCTGGTTTTTTCATTATAATCTGCATTATTTATAGTAGCATATCTTTGTGACATTTTTAGACTGTTTCATCGTTCTTAAAATTTCCACTTGTTCTATTTTCTAGAATTTGTATAACTGTCATTATCATAATTGTCATTTAATTCATAAATCATTTTATATTAATTCATTTAATTACATAAATTTTTTTACATTATTTTCACATTATTCCGGTCATTGCTATTATACTTGCAAATGATGGGTTTTTTATTAATTTCATTATGAGGTCATATTTTCTCCTCATACCACTTAAAGTTTCATTCTCTCATAATTCCAAAGAAGTTTTTGTACTTTATTATTCTATTCAATCACTCCAATCGTATTAAAGAAATTTTTTTTTCTTTTCTTTTTATTTCCTTCATCACCATTTTACGGAAAGGTTTTTACTCTTCAAATTGAACTTAGACATTATCATATTGTTCAGAATTATTTGTTTTAATTCTAAATCTGTTTCCTTTCTTCATCCCATTATGATTCTTTGTTACCATGGTAATTATCTTCTATGCTTACCATAAATATGGTATGAAATCCCTTCAGTTTATCTCATCATAGTGGTTTATTCATAATTGGTTGGTAAGTTGTACTTATACTTGGTTTGGGAAACTTGATTTATTCATAATTCAAAATTCACTCTTCTTATGTTATTCTATAAAGTTTTCTCAAATAATTGTATGTAATTGGCTTACATTGTGTTTAGAATTTAGTGGTTTTTAAATTCTATCTTATATATTCTTCTAGCCATAAAAATTTCTAATAATTGTAGATAATATGTGCTTATATTTCTTTTTAGAATTTGGCTGTTTATTTCAAAATTCTTCTTGTATTATTGCCACATAGTTTTTCACAAACATCTGGTATGTAAGGTGGGCTTACATTTTTTTTTTTTTTTTTAGAATTTAGTGGATTTTAAATTCTAATTCTTCTTCTATTCTTGCCATAAAGTTTTTCTTCAATAATTGGTATGTAAGGTGATCTTACGTATGTTTTGAATTTTGTTGATTTAAATTCTAATTCTTCTTCTTCTATCATCGCCATAAAGTTTTTCTTAAATAATTGGTATGTAAGGTGATCTTACATATGTTTTGAATTTTGTTGATTTAAATTCTATCTTATATCTTCTAAATGGTTTTCCTTTAAATAAACTTTATGTAAGGTGGGCTTACATGTATTTTAGAATTTTGGAAGTTTTATGTTTTTAAACTTCTTCTCTTCTATTCTAGCCATAAAGTTTTTTCACATTTTCTTGGTATGTATGATGAACTTACATTTTTTTAGAATTTAGAGGATTTTATGTTTTTAAACTTCTTCTCTTCTATTCTAGCCATAAAGTTTTTCACATTTTCTTGGTATGTAAGGTGAACTTACATTTTTTTAGAATTTAGAGGATTTTTTAATCATAAAATTTCTTCATGGATGCCTGGTTAAAAACACCCTTGACTTTACTTGAACTTATTTCTTTGATTTCGTAGGTGTTGTTGTTATTGTCTTTTGATACGATATAGGGACCAGTATACAGGAGCAATAACTTTTTTGTTATCCCTTCTAGGGAACTGGGTAATTCCCTATTCTTCAACAACACCTTCTCTCCAATGGTATAATGAATAACCTTACTCATGCATTTATTGTATTTGTTCCGCCGTTTCTCCTGATCTTCGGCCACCTTATTACAAAATTGAATTTTATTGAATTTATATTTATGTTCTCTTGGGAACTCCAAGATGTCTGAAATTTCTCTAGGGGGTTGTCTCTCGTACATTGCGGAGTATGGGGTTATTCCTATGGCTGGATGGTAGGCCAGGTTGAGGAATTCTTCAGTGGCCTCCAAGTATTCTTGCCACCTTCTCTGCTGATCATGGCAATATGTTCTTAATAGGCGCCCCACCTCTCGCAAGACTCTTTCGGCCGGGTTACTGCTTGGGTGGTATACGGATGTCTTGTATGTGTGAACCCCCATGGATAGCAGTGTATCCCGCCATCTCCTCCCCTTGAATTGCGTTCCGTGGTCGGTTATGATGATACCGGTCTTCCGACGGTTGGGAAGTACTGGTCGATCAGGATATTAAGAACTTTCTTCGTAGTCGCCCGATTTGCTGGGTATAGCTTTACGAACTTAGTGTAATGGTCCATAATGATGACGATATATCAGTATCGGTGGCGGCCTCCACTGCGGGGAAATGGTCCGCAGATATCCAGGAATACTTTCTCAAGTTTGAACTGTGATGTTATTGGAATCATCTGCCCTTCTCTTTTCTCGTTATTAGTTTTTACGAGTTGGCAGATGCGACAGTTTCTAATATACCTCCGTACCTTCCGATTGATGTCCTTTATATAACAGTTTTCTTCCAGGGCCTTTACCACCTTTAAAGCGCCCATATGCCCATATCGAACATGATAACTGATCACTACCTCTTTCTCGATATGGGTTGGAATTATTACCTTCCATTCCTCCTTAAATAATGATGGTTTGGAAAACAGGATTCCCTTATGTATAGTATAATATCGGGATATGGTTTCATCTCCTGCTTCCAATCTTGAGATAATATTAATTAATTTCGGGTCAGCTTGTTGGTGTGTGCTTAGTTGTTCTAGAACTGATTGTAGACCGGCACTGCTGCTGAGAATATGGTACACCTTCAGAATACTCTCCTTCTCCCCCTCGAACGTCTGCTTGTCAATGTCAACTCTAGACAATACGTCCGCGACGACATTCTTCCTTCCGGGGATATACTCCCACTTCAGGTCGTACTCTTGCAGCAATAGTATCCACCGCGTTAATCTTCCATGGTTCAGTTTACATCTCTTAAGGAATGAGATAGATTTATGGTCTGTCCGGACGGTAACGGGATAACCAAGAATATATGTACGGAACTTTCCGCACGCGAACACGACACTCAATAACTCCTTCTCTGTCACATGATAGTTTTTCTCACTCTGGTTCAGAGCTCTGCTGGCAAAACAGATTACAAGATGCTCGCCCTCCTCATCTTCTTGATATAAAGTAGTGCCAAGGCTGATGTCACTTGCATCGCAATTAAGAAAGAAAGGCTTGTTAAAATCTGGGTGACGGAGTATAATATGTTTAAGAAATTTTTGTTTTATGAGAGTCAATATGTTTTGTTGTTCATTACCCCAGATCCATTTATTTTTAGATGACAGTTGCGGCTGGAATCTGGCAGTCAGTTCGGAGTACTTTTCCTGGAACTTGCGGTAGTAGTTACAGAGTCCCAGGAACGACTGTAACTGCCTTCGATTCTTTGGTGTAGGAAAGTTCTGAATTGCTTCGACCTTTTCAGCCGACGGTGAGATTCCCTTATCATTTAATATGAAGCCGAAGAATTGTATCTCTTTAGCAATAAAATGAGACTTTGCTAACTTCAGAGTAATAGTGTTTGCTGCTAGCTTCTGTAAGACATGTTCCACACGGTAGCAGTGTTCCTCCCAAGTTTCTGAGGACACTAGCAAGTCATCGACGTATACGGTGGTGAATTTTAGTGCTTCTTGGCCAAGTATCTGATCCATGCAGTGCACAAAGACTGCGACTGAGTTTACCAGTCCGAAGGGCAACCTCTTAAACTGGTAGTTCCGCCCTTCGAATATAAAGGCCAGATACTGGCGACTCTGTGGATGTAATTCCACCTGCCAGTATCCGCACACCGTATCCCAGGTAGTGAAGTATTTGGTACCGTGGAATCGTTTTAATATCTCCTCAATCTCACCGGGCGAAGTCCTGTCATTTATGATCATCTTATTTATTTCGCGCGCATCTAAACATAAACGGACTTGTCCGTTTTTCTTAGGAATAGCCATGATAGGACTTGTGTAAGGGGAATGGCTACTCTCTATAATGTCACGGTTAATCATTTGCTCTATTTCAGCTCTTACTGCCTGCTTTCGTGATTGCGCAATGGGGTAAGACTTCCGGTTAAAGTCTACAGTGTCTCGGAATTGTAGAGTACACTGGAAATTCTTCACTTTACCGGGCTCATCAGAAAAGACTGATTTGTATTTATTGTATATATCGATTAATTTGTTCGCTTGGTTTGTTGTTAAACCTTCGCCAGTTGTACCGCTCCGGAAATCCCTGATCTCCTGGATTTTTTGCGACCATAAATCTTCATTGGAGGTGTCGTCTATTCTCTGTTCAATTATTGATGTTGGTTGGATGTAATTGATTTTTCGGATTTGCTGATGGATACTATCGGGAACGACTTGGTCACTACCCACCAAGTTCGCCGTCCAAGTATGTCCGTTTGAAAACAGTGATAACGTTTCAGTTCTTAGATTAATGATGGCGGAATTCCTCCTAAGCACATCACACCCGACCAGTATATTAAATGGCAGACCGCTCGCCACCAAGAATTCCATGTCAATCGCTATACCACAGCTCATCACACTGGCGGAGATTTGTCTACGTATAGTTTTGTTTTGTCGGCCGGTTGCTCCCAACAAAACAATATTATTCAACGGCAATGTTGGTAAAGTTCTCCCGCACTCTTGCTGTATCCTCTCCAGTTCCGTCGTATTTATTATTGATACGTTTGACCCAGTATCGATCATTAACTTGGCTGGGATGCCCTCTACCTTGGCGTCAACATGTATAATCTCATTATTGAAGTTATTGGTGGGACTCCTGTTATCCTCTTCCAATAACTCCTGTCTGATGTCTTTCAGGTAGTTGCATCCGATGATTGTAATACGATTGTGATTATTTACTATATTGCACTCATTCTCATTATCATACCCAGTAGTCAGAAGCAGTAATGGGTTCTGGTTATTTCTTACTGCCTGTGCCCGTTTAAAGGCTCGGCATCATTGTTTCTTTGAGCCATATTATTGGATGCCTCATTCGGGATGCTCAGAGTGGTTACTTGCCGATCTGTTCTATGGTCTTCCGGTCGTTCATGGTGCGACCTTTGTTCAGTGTTGTCCAAACTATTACTCCTGCGCGCCGGATAGTACCTCGGTTGGTCCCGTTCTAGGCTCCTCCGCCTTTCTTCGTATCTTCGGTAACTGTTCCCTCTATGGTGGTTGAAACCTCGCTGTCTTCCATCTGTGGCCCGTATGAAGTTCACTCTTGGGCGAGGAAACCTATTATTACTAAAATTACTATTATTGGGACCCACACGATTAGCATTATTATGGTAAGGACTATTACCATAATTGGGGCTTCTCTGACTATTTACGTTACCAGGGTTGGGATTGCGGTTACCCTGATAACCATTAGAGGGTCGATTCGGGTTTTGCTGGTTGGGACCCGTATTATTACTGTCATTGTAATTGGTAGTATTTATATTATTTCCATTATTATTATTGCTATTTCGCGGGTATGCCCGAACTCCTTGGTACCCAGTATTTATGTGGTTCACACCCTGATTATTGTTTAGGTATGTCCTTGGTTCGGGCCCATCACTTCTTCTGCGACTCTGCCTATAGTAATCTTCGTTTTCGTAATTCTCCAGGAGTTCGGTCATTGCCTGGATGGTTTTTATCTGGCTGCCCCTCCTAGCGCGAATCACCTCCTCATCATAATGGTAAGACAGCTTGTTAATTAAGCATTCCTCCGGTATGGCTGGTTCTAAGTGCTTGGCCGTACACACTTTGCCGAGGAAATACGCTGTCATTGAGCTGCCGACTTGTGGTTGGTAGTGGCCGTGGCAGATATTATCTCTGATGAGATTCTGCGTGGTCTCGGACCAGTACTTGGCTTTGAACATGCTCTTGAACTGTTCATAGTTATTGATGTCGCTCCGGTTTGCCATCCACCAATGGTCATTCACCTCCCGAAACGACTCGTCAAGGATCTCTCTATTCTGGACCCATCGGTTCCCTCGGTGTTTCTCGATGTACTCCTCTATTCGTGCCAAGAACTCCATTGGCTTCCGTTTGTATTGTCGGAAATTCAGCCATTCTCGGTTCTCTGACATGGGGAAACTGTGATATCCCGATGGTCTGTTTTTGATTGACTCTATCTCCTCCTGGCTCTGACGCATCTGTCCGGTTATGTTTACCACGGCGGCTTCCACGCCGTCGCATCTTTCTGTTACTTGGGTTCTTACTTTATTTACTTCCTCCAGAGCAAATTTCTTGGTCTCCTCTATTTTTGTTTTCTGCTGTTCTTGGACCTGAGTAATTTCCTTTGTTATTACTTCACGGACTTCCAGCACTTCGTTTTCTGTTAGCCGACATCTTTCGTCTACTTCTCGGATCTGCTGGTTAACAACCACAACTTCCTGTTCTAATTTCTTTACTATTGATTTCTTGGTCTCTGTTATCTTTTTATTTAATTCCTCTTTGGCTAACTCAATCCTCTCGTCTAACTTATTCATGTTCTCTTGGTTTGCTTCTCTTAATTCTTCTCTCAGCAGTAAATTGTCCTCTCTCAATTCTTCCCTTAATTGTTGGTTGTCATTTTCTATTATCCTACTGGTTTCTTCCATTTTCTCTTCTAAATTCTTATTGTTTTCTTCCATTTTCCTTTCCATCTTCTTACTCAAATGTTTACTGGTTTCTTCGATCCTCTTATTGGTATTCTCTATCTTACGGCCCAATTCTTCCTTTGTGGATCGGTTATCTTCCTTCAGATCCTCTAGCTTTTCGTTTAATGAATGGTTATCGTCATCCATTTTCTTGCTTAAATTCTCCTCCATCTTCTTGTTATCTTCCGTAGTGGAATCCATTTTCTTAGTTACTCCTTCTATTTTGGATTTGATTTCCTCCTTTAAATTTTTACTCATTCCCTTCATTGTCTCCATCATCTGCTTGAACATTTCTTGGGTTGTCATGTCCGCGGTTTGCGACGGTTTCTCCTTTTCTGAGACATTGACTTCCACTGTTTGCGTTGTTACTTCAGCTTGTTCCTCTGGTGGTTCAGGTTGTTTATGTTCCACCTGGATTAGTAACACTTCCGGATCCTCCACGGGTGTTGCCTCCTTATCCCCCATGTCAACCTCTATCTCGGCCTCTGCCGCCCTCTTTTTCGATGTAGCTCGTCTCTGCATCTTTCTGCTGTCTATTAATCAATCGCTGCCAAGCTTAGATTATTAAGCCCTCTAAGTTGGACGCCACTTTGTAGTAAGACCCTTTTAAATGGCTGTAATCTGATCAAGCCCCACTGTTTGGGCTAGCCACTTGGTCACCAGACCGCTGTATGCCGGTCGTTACAAAAGAATAAAAATAAAATGGAAAATTCAATAATAATAGAATTTTCAAACAATAAAATAATTTTGTTTATGTTTATAGAGGTATGTATACAAGATAAATCTGTTTTTTAAAAGGTTCTGGTAAAATTTTAATAACAGGTAGGTATTTATTGACCGTCCAGCACTTCTTGAAGATTTGCACCAAGTCTGGAGTTAAATAGATTAACTCCAGGTAATAATCGATTGGTGACTTTCCTGACTGGTCCAATATCTTGTTCAAAATAGAATATATTCTTCTCACTTAATACCTTCAGCCTTATAAATACCCTTAAATTACCCTGTGAAATAAGTACAGATACAAAATAATGGAAATATAAAGATTTATTGACAATTTTAAATAAATAATCGATATTTTATCGATGGAGAGCAATTATCGACTCTGTCTCAGGAATTATCGATTGTGTCATACAGAACAAAATTTTATGTTATTTATATTAAAAGACAGGTTCTTTGAGCGATTAGGATTAATAGTCAGAGAAGGGTGACGAGAAAGTATAACATTAACAATTAACACATAAATACAATAATTACTATTTAATAGTATTTAAATAATTCAGGTTATGATATTAGAATAAATGTTTTGTCGAACCAATGAAGACTGATGTGACGTCAGTGACTACGATGTAGTAGGCAGGTTTCGTTTTCAAGATGGCCGCTCCTTGGGTTGGTCTGGCTATTGCATATGCGTCGAGTCAGAAAATTACTATAAAATTACCTTCATCAAGGTCTAAAATGTCCCCGCACTGGTGTAATATGTCTGTTAATCTATTTGGTGTATTCTGGTGAAGTGTTCTGTGTAAACTTGCGTTAGTTAGTTTATTTTCAATTTGTTCAACTAGTACGGTTAAGTTTTCAAGTTACGGTTAGGTTTGTAGAGTGAATCAGTTGTAATATAATGTTTTACTGTTTACTGTCACTCGTATAGTGAAGTTAGAGGTTTGTTTTCACTATTGTCGTGAATGTTTTTATAGTATTGGCTTCAAAAAGTGTCTAATTTGTCTAACTCCCGTTCACTGATTTCAATGGCTAAACGTTAGCATCATGTTCGACTCGATTTTAAGAACGTTTTTGTCACACACCTATTCAGCTTGATATTCAACAAAAGACTAATTAACTTGGTCATAAATCTTGCCCAGTTAATCCTTGAAAAAGTATTGTTAACATTTTTCGACCTTCATACACATTAGAAAATATTACATTATATATGGAATTTTTCTATTTTATTCCTTACTTTTATGAATTACTAATCTTATTATTAGTTTAATCATCTCATTCCCTTTAAATTGATGTATTATAGTCCATATCTGTAGACATTTTGTGGAAATTAACAAATTTTGTTCACACTTTGGAAATATAGGCTCAAAATTGGATTTCCGTCTTTATACAAAATTCCTTCCATTTTAAATATTATTAATACTATTATAATAAATTTTAATTAGTCATATTTCTCTTCCTTTCCTTAAATACATATAAATTACACCTTTGAACTGGTTTTTTGTGTTAATTTGTAGATTTGATATTGCTCTCTAAAATTAATTAATTTATATATTTTGACAATTTACAAAATGTTAAGGTATATTTCCTTATTGTCATTTTAATTCATAGGATCATTCCTAGTAGTAGTTAATTGTGTTATCTTATATAAATCTGGGTAGTTTACAGGATTTATTAGTGAATTATACTATTTTATATTGGTTCTCTGATTTCACCAAATGGCCTAGATTTTAGAATTTTATATTTCTTTCTTTCTCAAATAATTTAAACTTAATTCCTCCTCTGACTTTACATAATTACAATTATATGAAAATAACATGATCTATAACTTATTGTTTTGTGTAGTAGTTAATTCACACTACAGTTATTAAAATAATTAATTATGAACATTGTTTAGTAATTTGCACAATTTAACATATTGCAGATACAGCTTAAACATATCTCTTTTAACTATTTTTAATCTAACATAGCATACCTCTTAGAACATTATTACTGGTATGTAGGTCATTATTTATCAAACATAATTCTTTTTTAAAACACATAACATAAATCTTATTTTCTAATAAACCTTACAAATACATTTATTTAATACATTGATTTTAGGACTGTGAAAGAACAGTCTATTTGAACATGTTACACTTATTCACACTATATTAGTGTCAGTCCTTTTTGGTTTAAACCATTACTACTGTGATCCCCCACATCAGCAAACACCAACTCCCATACTTTATTTATTATCATTTTTTACAAATGTCTTGTAAATAAAGACTTACATTAAAATAATAAAATACTGGAAACCTTCCATTTTATTATTTTATTATGCTGTTTATTATTTAGATTTTAAAGTTGTGATATAGCATACTACTAAGTTATAGTATCACCAACTTTAATTTTATTGCTTTTTTTAAAAAAAAAAAAAAAAAAACTTAAACAAATTCACTTTCACTGTTGGTTCTGATATTCTGAGTCTTATTATCTCAGACCAGACCTTTAGTCATCATGGACCATTAAGACTAGTTTATTTTCTTTATTACACAATAGCTTTAGCCGGTGCACTTCTTATAACGCTATACAACACTTTAGTTTTCTCAATAATTACATTTTTATAAGATTTTGGGTATGTTATACTTTCTTTGGCATAGTTTTTGTGGGTTTGGGATTGATAGTAGTTTATATAATAATAGGTTTTACTACGGTGTTTCTTTCATACTATGTATTCCTCTCCTCCTGTCTTCCTTCTTGTCCTTCTTCCTATCTTCCTTCTGGTATTCATTCTTGTCCCTCTTCTAGTTTTCATTCTTGTCCCTCGTCTAGTCTTCACTCTTCTGGTCTTCTTACCTCATTCTTGGGTAAACCAAGGTACTTGGTGTTATCACGACTGAGGTTTAGTTTGGAGTATTTAATTTCTTCACTGAACTCATTTTATTCTTCTATACAGGTTTCAGGGTATTGTTTTCTTCCTGCTCACAAACTTTATTCTTCCCTCTTCTTGTTTTTAGGGTATTTTGGTATTCACCACTCTTTGATTGAGTCTCTTTTTCCGGGATATTGTCTTATGTAACTGGTTTACTGCTCTGAGCTTCCTGGGTAACTTACTGGTATTATACTATGAGTTGATGAGTTGCTTCAATACTTTCTTTGGTTTCTTTTAACAGTGGTTTTGATATATTATGTAGTGAGGATTTTTATCTTATTGTGTTTCATTCCTCTGATTTATTTAAATGTCATTCAATATTATTACAACATTTGTTGATGTAATTAAACTTTATGATTTCATATGACTTGAAATGTAGTGGATTTTCTGTCATGCTACAATATATATATATATATATACAAACATCAAATTGTTTTTGAAAAATACAAAATTCTTGTAATAAAATCTCGAGCTTAGTACTATTTATTTACATATAAGTAAATCAAATTGTTTTGGAAATACAAGATTTATATGTACGCTACAGAAATAAATATATACGTCTTCAACAAAATAATAGGATATATAATAGATGTATTATTTAGAAATATTTTAATTACTTAAATATATACGTCTTTAACGAAATAATAGGATATATAATAGGTGTATTATTTACAAATATTTTAATTATTTACTTACACGTATTCACATTGTACACAAAAATAGATGTATTCGAATGTCATATTTTATTTGTAAATACAAAATTCATTTAACGAGATAATAGATACATAGTAGCTATAGTTCAAATATTTTTATACAATTTGCTTAACGTAAGATTTCGATAGCTTATTGTTCAAAGACAACGTTCGTCCCAACGGATATGTTGAATAAAGGCACTCTACATACAATGTACTATTTTTTTTTTTTTTTTTTAATGTGAACAATATGCTTCCATTTCCATCATTCTTCTAAACAAAAGGTCTGCAAGTAAACATGGAAACTCCATTCCGTACTTCGTTATACCCATAGGCCTACGTTCATAGTGAATATAAAGTTTGTTTAGCTTAAGGTTTTTATAGCTAATTTTCGACATGACAATAATCAAAAAGTCGAATGACATGGGCTGATATCTCGATATGGATTTCCAATCTAGGATATCTGAAAGTTCTCTGATTACGTCTTCAGTTAATATTTGAAATGAACACACCGTTTCTATATCTAAATTTGTTGAGAATCTCCACAATAAAGAAGGTGTCATTGGATGATATTTGGAAACCAAATTCCAGTTTACAAAATCACGCATTTCATACAAAAATTCATCTTCCAGTTGCATACTGACAGTAACTATGTTCCATAGTAGATGATGCTTGTGTTGTCTTATAAACTCATAGTTGTATTTCGATATTGTTTTGGATATAATTAACCAATCCAACCTCAGCTCGATATTTTCTATGAGTTTTGTACTCAGATGTCTATACCGTACAAACAGGCTCCAATTTATCCGGTCCTGATATTTCTGTAAAAATGTCAATCGCAATTGTCATCTCATTTCTTTGGAACGAGATGACAATTTTTTGAGACGGTTGAACTGTGACGAGACTCGAGAGCACGCCACCGAATTAATACCGGTACCGTCTATAAACGAACATTTTTTAGAAAAAGCGATCGGCGTGTTCACTTTGAGGTTTACCAAAAATCAAAGGAACGATTACGAAAACGATTCCTTCAACACGTCTTTGTTAGAATTAATATGTTCAAAAAGATCTAAAACGGTCGTTCACTTTTCCGATGTATCTCGATTGTTTTACAATCCCGATAAATATTATGTCGAGAAGATAAATCGTATAACAGTTTTGTTGGAAAACTAAAAAAAAAAAGGTCGGGTGAAGAAAATAAAATGAACAAACTCAATCTCTATGACGTCGATTTATTCCCTAACGAGTGGATAAATAGAAACAAACCCAGTACCCAAACCTCCCTATATTGTATAACAACCTATACATATTTCTGCCGACATTCTACATACATCCTACTTCTATTGTATAAAAACAGACTAATATTTGTTTGTACGTTCTTATTTCATTTATTTATTTTTTTTACTAAAGTAACAATACTGATGCTATATAAAACACTGTATCTTAATTTATTATAATCCGTTATCGATTCGTTTGAAAATATCCGCTATCATCATTAGTATTTTCACACGCTACGTTTATTACACAAACTAATACGTTAAAATGTAGCGTAAAAACTAAAAATATTCACACACACACACACACACACACACTCAAATATTTACTCATAAAAATAATATATACACAAAAATATTCACACAAATAAAACAAATACAAAAATATGTAGAATCGCCGCAGATCGGTCCCGGTTCATTGCCTCTCGAGTACGAGTGGGCGCGGCGCTTGCGCTTGCGCTGGTGTAGAGAGACACGCGCTCGTATACTATGCCACGCGAAGGACGTCCGTATCACAATCCGGTGGGTGCTCGCCCTGGAAATTTATTTCACGTTATCACTTTTGATTGTACATTTTGTACCAACAAAACTGTTTACTGATTCTGAAATAAGCGATTGTCCTACCAAATACAAAAATTAAAAATTGCATACGACAACTAGTTGTTTAATTTATAGGATTTCGTTTTATTATAGTATATATTATTTATAGTTTTATTATTATAGCCAACGATAACACTGAAAAGTTATTGGATGACGACGTTGTTAAAAAAGAACAGATCGTTAGACAGTCAAAACCATCGAGTAGCGAAAGATCTGCGTCACCCAAAAAATCTCCTCACAAAAAACACCGATAACTACCATAAATCCGACGGAACTGAAAACAAGAAAAAGTTAAAAAACAATTAAATATAATTATAAAAAATCCAAACCTATATTACAAACGAGAAGAAGGTTTATACACAACCCATACCCGCCATTTATGGAACTTTGGATCACAATTATTGGAAAACGAATATAAAAAAGTATTCTAAAATACGGAACGTTTGAGTAAAATTTATAACTTTCTATTTTAGTAACGGACAAATATTCAATATATACACTATTATTTCCGCTTGGGTTTTTGTCACTTACGACTCTTCGTATGAAGAATTTAAACCCGTCCTGTTACAGCCGCGCGTCAACATGGACATGGACCTGATTAAAAACTCAATCGACTGCATAAATAACAAAGCTTTAAATAGCCTATATACACACTGGCATTAAATATCGACTGACAGTTTCGTTATATTATGATAGGATTCATCGAAGAACTTTTGATACCTATAATACACATCAGAGGAGCACATGGTTTACAAACACAGTTTCAAATAATAGATTAGGAATGGTCAGAATTTAAAACATCACAAAAACACATAAAATATGTTGAATTCAATTTTAGCAGTTAGTTTAGATCGTTGTACGGTTAGCATGACATAATAAGTATCATACACGATGGTGTGTCAAAAATTAACATTTTAAAACGTCTTGCAGTTCACTAGATAATATCAATATTTGCTAATAAATTATATTAGTGATTAGTTTATTTTATTATAACGTTAAACACACACACACACATACACACACACACACACACACACACACACTGAAATGTCACATGTAGTGGGTATTTTTAACAGTTTTTTGTTTCTTTTCAAGTAAAAAATTGAATAATTTTGACACAAGTCTTGCGTCGGCATTCGCGATGGGTTTGTAGAATGTATGAACAAAGTGTAGGAGGAGAGGAACAATTCTACAAGGACTGAAGGAACTACGTCTAATCTGATACGGTTCGAGGAACTTGAAACAAGTGAAACAAACAAAGATGAACCGACTGACTCGACCAAAACCTTAGACGCTCCTGGATGTAGTGACGAACCACATTGAAAACGAATTAAGAAGAAGTCGTACTCAGTGGTTGATTTCTAAAATTATAGGTGCTGGAACGTATCAATTCAAATTTGTATAGACAAAAACATACTTATATTTTATATTTGCGTATAAGTTTACATCAGGTTATTACAAAAGAGGTCTACGTTTTTAAAGCCTTATAAAATATGAAAGATACGTATAAACTTGTATCTAAAAAGGTAATAAAGTTTACTGATATTTCTAAATAGCTTCATCGTCATGTTAGCCGCACGTCAATCGAAAACATGTTACTCATGATGGCATCATCCCGGAGCCTCAATCAAACTCTAAGTGATGGTTTCGGTGGTTCGGACATTTTAAAAACGTTTCCATAGTTTCATCACTGTGTCATCATATTGTTTGTTTCTTGACCTTTCCTTACTCTTTGTGTCGAGTAGAGTGACGGCCAGAAATCAGCCTTCTCACATTCACTTGAAGATATTGCTATTAATTCAGTAGCATATTTCAAGGTAGAAAGACTCTCCGGAAACACTCTGGAATGCACATATTCTCGGAACCTCCTAATAAGTTGCCTTTCATGTAGTTTAAATTTTGAAGCAAGTTTTTTTATTACATTTTCTACATAGGTTATTGGGACATTTTTTGAACGATAATAGTTAACATAAAGATTAGTGCTGGTGTTTGATTTTGACAAATGTTTAGTTTTGTAGTGGGGATGATGAGGGACAAAATTTAAAAAATAGTAGTAAATTTTTGAAATAATTAGGTTTTTTTTTACATATATATTTTTTTGGGGGGATCCAAGAGGTTTCGGAACGCCGTTCCTGCGCGTTCTCCCTGAAATCAAGCCCTGGTCGTATACAGAAATCGAGAAGGTTACCCTGTCTAAACTGGACAGACGGAAAATAGGCACACGAACTTTTTTAAGACAATATTTATATCTCTGCAACGACTAACTGACAAGGAAATCGTATCGCCATAAAGTATAAACTGCAGACTGCAACAGGTAAACTTTGTGTGACATACATATTGTTATTGGTATCCAAGTCACTTCGTTATTTATAAATTAATAAATTACTTTAGATCCGTAGTGTGACTTCCGTTTTTTATTTAAAATAACGCGTTTCGGAACGTATGTTTCATCTTCAGATTAATTCACTCAGTTGAGGTCGTTAAATTTTAAAATCACATTACTTTGTACTTGCACACGTCCGTATGGGTGCACACCCTTTGAAGGCCGACCGGACAGTGAAGTTGTCTATGAATGTTTGTGCAAGCTCAAGGCTGTATCGTATAGTGGGTTCGATTTAAAGTTCAAATGATCATTCAGTATGAAATCCCGACTGTGTGTGTTATTGTATGCTTTGTAAATTTTGAACTCCTCTAAAGCGTTCATGTGCTGGCCTTTATTGCAATGTGTGAGGGTTTTAAATTTGATGTGAAGTCTGTGTAAGTACAATTGCTTGAAATTAAATGTCGCGAATAGCTTTCTTTTCTTGAATAGTTACAAGAACCCGCATATTATATCTTTTTAGTTTTTTGTTTGTTTTTTTAATAAAAAAGATAATTTTATTCTAATTCAAATTTATAGTCACTATTTCGTTCACTATAACAGTGAAGAAGAGAGAAGAATCCTGAAGGTAATAGAAAATAGGAAAAGGAATTGGTTAGGTCATTGTTTAAGAAGAGACTGCTAGCTTACAACTGCCATGGAGGGTGTCATAGATGGAGAAAAAAGAAGAGGGCGTAGAATAGATAGCATTAAAATCAGAGGGTGTTACGAAGAAACAAAAAAACTGGCATACGATAGGACAGCTTGGAGAGCTATTACCATTTGAAGACCTGCCTTAGTGCAGAACACCAAATAATAATTTCGTTCACTATAATCTTTCATTCAGTGTAACATTCATTATACGAACGACGTAGTGTATGGATGAAACTCATAAAATCATATCCCACGACCTGGTGAGTACATAAATGTATTAGAGATACTTTCAACACACTCTCAAATAGATTTGATTTAGTAACTGTTTAGTTATTTCATAATCTTGAATAATACTTATTAATTTAAAATTAGGATGAATGTGCGTGTGCGCACGCGTTTTGCGTGTGGTTAGGATATACTAGTAATACTGTGTAATCTTTAAAAAAAGAAACAGAAAGAAGTTAACACACGGCCACTTGTAATTATCTAAGTTAAAAACAAATTAATGAAATACCGTACCTCGTGTAATCGATGTCCATCTGTTCGGTACCCGAAAGACGGCTGCGATGTTAGGGAGACCCAGAACGCACTGTTCAACAATTTTAAGTTGGTTTTCATTGCTTGCATGTTCCGGCGCTTGGTGGATATACGTAACATTTCTTGTTCTGTGTCCACGAACAGGCTCTCAATTCTTCGCAAGTCCTGAACTTTCAACCTTGAAAAGAAAAATATTACAAGAACCGTAAAAAATGTTATAAAACTTTAGACTGTTGCAAACGAATTTCATTTTAATAATTGAATAGTTATTTGGTAATACTAAATAAGACTCGGTTTACTTGGAGTTAAATTAATTTCAAATAAATACATACGTTTGTGTGTATTCATACCAATAAATAACTATGTTTTATATTCATATTGTACCATTTTACTTTGTTTGCTTAGACTCGCTTCTTTTTGTTTACATTAAAATTGGTATTGTACATTTAAAAAAACTGTATTAAAAACATTAATTGCTAGATTATTTAAATATTTAATACTCACAGTGTACAAAAATATCGGTATGGAGAACCATACATATTTTAAAACGGTCAGTAGTATGTTTATTTTCAAACACATATTACATATTACATGGTTGAATATATTCTTCTTCTTCGTCTTCTTCTCTTCGTCTGCACAACAAGGATTAGGCATTTGCCTGTTACGTCCTCACAAACTTACAACCACCGTTTTCGTGGTCTTCCTATATCTCTTTTCCCTCTTGGGTTGTAGTTAAGTATTTTTTTGGGTATTCTCCCATTTCCCATTCTATTTACGTGTTGTATATTTACGTGTTGAAAATATTACAGTGTAAATAATAAGAGTTGACCCTGTTGATGCAGAACAGTACGGATGTAGACCGGAAGGTCGATAAATGTTCCTGGTGGAGGGCAGCAGTAGCCACCAGTACCAAGTTAGGGCGTAAGAGAAATGATCCTGGACCGGCTTATCTTTGGAGTATTTCAGACGGGAATCTAGTTCGATTTAGTTGGCTGTAATACTGCGCCCAATCGTTATAGGATTATATTTTGCTGCTGCCTTGCAGTTGGGTGTTGGGACATCAAAGGCAACCCTGCATAAAAAATAATGGAAGTCATGGCCCGTAAGGGGGCTGACCCTCCGCATGACTTACCCATCTATAGGCTGGTACCCTATAATGGAGAAATTAATTTCTCAGAACTTTCAAAACTAAACAGCCGGACGGACATAGCTGGAGGATTTTTGGAAGCGGAACAGGCAGCATCTTGCCTATGCCATGTTGTGAAGTGATGATGATGATGATGATGATGATGATGATGATGACAAATAATAACATTTCAGAAATATTATTTTCTTTTTTTTCACATAAGATGATATCACAATACGTATGACATAATATTATCTTAAAAACGATTAGTAGAGAAAGAAAATTTTAAAATAATGTTATTTCATTTTTGTAAAGTTAATACTTAATTACACTGAAAATTTGTATATTCATTAAACACATTAAAGGAACACAGCGGAGAGATTTCAAATGCGACACGTTAAACATGGTACTAGGATGCAGAAGGTTTTCTATGAATTCTTTAGTACACAATTTTACTTGGTTTTTCCAAAATACGCATTGCAGATACAATATGGAATGGAATCACAAAGGTGAACAAACCATTACAGAACAAAGTGAACTAAAGAGGTGAGCTGTATCACATGGAACGTGGATATATTGTACATAGCCCAAAATGTAGAATGGAGATGTCAGAGTAGACCCACTCATATAACTTGAGAGCACTGTGTGTGAAGCTCGTTTCTGTGTTGGAAGGAGTAAACGATACATGGTATTAATTTATTCATGATTTGTTTACTACTAAAATTGTTATTAATTTATTCATGATTTGTTTACTACTAAAAATTGTTACAATTAGCATAATAAATTCCATTTCATTTGCAAAAAGAATATCAGATATAGTTGAATGTGAAAGTGTTGATTCTATGCCGAAAATTGTCGTAACTGCTCAATATTAGGTTAATTATTTTATATTATTAACAATAATTGTTAGTATTATATCTTAGTTGTAATCTTTGATGTGAATTAAGGTTAAAAAGGTTGGGTTATTTTTCAAATGTAATGGGTATAATTTCTAGAGTAGCCTATATATCAGTGTAGTGTAGTGTAGTAGTCTGTAGGCCCCTATAAGGTTTCAGTGACTGTACAATAAATACTGACAAAAATTGTTGGCGATAAGAACTAATCGGACCTATGAATGATTGTTTTTTGTAGAACTACCTATGTAACAAGGACGTTAATAAACCTTAACTTGTCACTGCTCACAGTATGTGGTGAATTCCTAGTGCTGTGAATGTAATAAAGATTGTAAATTTTTAATAATGGGAATAAAGATATTATTAGTAATATTATTAGTAACTATTCTGAATGCACATTTTTTAAAGTGTCAGTGTATATTTAAGTACAAGAAATAAAGTCAACAACTAATCTGATTTGTAAATTGGTACAAAAAACTAGTTTCTGTATTTATTAATTGGACTAAACTTATAAGAAAGACAATGCGAGTTATTAATTGGTGGGAAAAGCCTGTACAATATTCCCTAGAAAATATTATATAGTACGTTAATTAGAGCACTTTATATGGAAATCGAATAAGAGCTCAATATTGCCAAGGCAAAGAAAATGATGGACCTAAATTTTTTGGACCGACAGAACCTGCTTACTTATTTTTGCCTCTTTGTATTACTACCTAGTTAAACTTAAGTGATGTGCGAACAGGTGAACAAAGACTTTCCAAGATCAATGAAATCTTAAAATCAAAGTTCTATTTAATATAACCGTCGAAGCTGTAAACTAAGTAACCATACGAGATTAGAAAGAGTGTGTGTTTACTTCAGAAAAATTCAAGCTGATTTCAGTGCTCAGGTTCGTAGGGATGATGTAATTGAACTATTAATTATAACTTTATCCAAATATAGAAAGTAGCAAGAGTGATGGTAAGAACACATCAGAACAAAATAATAGTGTTGCAATATAACTAGTTACATATTAAATACTCTCTAAGTCGATCACAAACAATCACAAACTAAAAAAACACTATCACAAACTCGGATCAACTATCTACCCTGATATGTTCAGGATACTGGCCTACATACGTATATATACAAGAATGCAAACTGATGCATGTGTGTAAGCCTATTAGTTTTTTGTCATGTAAGAGTTTGTCTATTATAGGCCTATCTCGAATGTAAAGTAGTTTTAAACATTAAATAATTTACATTTCAAGAAAAAGAACTGTAGCAACTGTAGCAACAAGTATCTGAATACATATTGCATGACAATTACGTGACACTCTCGAAACGTTGGCAGGTGCAGTTACGTAAACGTTCTAAACAGGTGCAGGTGCAGGTGCAGGTCAAGGCCGTGCACTCAAGTAGCTTGCAGACTGTTTGAGCTCTTGTAACTATGCAAATTATGTTGGGGAGTCGGAACCGAAAAAATGGAAAAAAATAAAAATTGCGTTTTTATTTTTATATTTTTCTTTACACTTTTCTGAATAAAATGGTACAAAAATCATGAAAATCGGATAACTATAAGTATTTTTAATATTTTTTTGTTTGACTCAATACAGCGTTGATTTTTGTTTCCATAGTAACGCAAAATGTAAATAGTCTTTTATACATTCACGCTTATTTATACCTCTATAATGTTTCTTTCCAATGTTGGTACACTTGTTAAACAGCTGAAAAATATGTGTACTACTGCAGAAATATTGTTTACTGTTATTGTTTTGATGTGTGAAGTTTTATATTACATTTTGAATTGTGTTTTCAGTGAGTAGATTGATACTTTGTTGAAAGTGGTTTCAAAATGCCAAGAAGTCAAAGGATTTTTAAAAAGAAAAAACATATATTTTGTCGAAAATCCGTAGATACTGTGTACAGTTCTAACCTTTTAGAAGGTAATTCAGAAGACAGTACTGACTCACCACCTGAAAATTGTAGGACTAATAATTTCAAGGATGAAGACATCAGAAGTGTTTCTATAGTAAAACTTGGTGATATTTCAGAAAACTATCAAAGTGTTATAAGAGATGAACCTAATGACCTAACCTATGATATTGTTGATTTCAATAATCTCATGAATCTGATCTCCTCCATATCAGTTTGTAAGTACTGTAACAAAACCATTAATTTCAAAATAACCAAACGGTTGGGGCTTGCGTTTTCCTGTGAGTTTAGTCGTGCAGGTTGTGATAGCAAAAAACTAGGATCATATGATAATTCTTCTAAAATGTGTGCTAATTCAGGAAACAATGAATAGCTGTCACCATTGTATGACATAAATATTAGATTAGTTTACGGCATGCGTGCGATTGGCAAGGGGCATTCAGCTGCGACTACTCTTTGTGGTATTCTTAATCTGCCTTCTCCTCCTTCCAAATTCTCCAAATACATAGAAGTTTTGGGTTCTGCAGTTGAAGATATATGTTTTGAAACCATGAAAGAAGCAGTTGAAGATGCAGTTACAGTGAACGAGGGTAGCCGAGACTTGAGTGTTGCCATTGATGGGACGTGGCAGAAGCGTGGCCACACATCCCTGAACGGTGTCATTACAGCAACTAGCGTTGATACAGGTAAAGTTATAGATGTGGCTATTCTATCCAAGCATTGCCGTTGTAAAAACAAGTTCGATGGGCAACATGAAGATAAATGTTCAGTAAACTTTCAAGGCGTAAGTGGGGGCATGGGGGTAGCTGGTGTCAAACAAAACTTTGAGCGATCTCTGCCTGTCAATGGAGTCCGATACCTCCAATACCTTGGTGACGGAGACTCGAAATGTTATCAAAGTATTATTGAAGCACATCCATATGGTGAAGACTGTAAAGTGTCCAAACTTGAATGCATTGGGCATGTACAGAAGAGAATGGGAACCCGTCTAAGGACACTAAAATTTAAAGATGGTAAAACAAAATTACGTAACGGGAAAACATTAGGTGGCCGAAAAATACTAACTGATGCAGCTATTTTAGCTATCCAAAAGTACTGTGGCCTAGCAATATGAAGGAACACTGACAGATTAGATAAAATGAAGACAGCAGTCTGGGCTGAATTCTTTCATTTGCTTTCAAGTATGTAACGATAAAAGTATTGAAGTGATCTGTGTTATTTTGTGTTAGCCTCACCTCAGTTTCGTCTATTGGTAACCAGATTTTTCATTACATACAATGTTATTGTGGATAGGTTACTTGTATATATGTCGTGTGCACTTGAATTACACCGTCCGTTAGAAATGTCAACTTGTAATATGGATAAATAATGTAGCGACAAACTCGCACTGGAGTCGTCGATGTGTAATTATAAATATGTTATGTTGAACGGCAAATGGTTTTGTAAATTGCCGCTTACTCCCACTATGCTGCTTCTTTTCCGTGATGTCACTCAACGATGCCAACTGTCGGGTCCGCTGCAATCTGTGAATTCTATTTACTAAATGTAACAGCAATAATAACGACACACAAATACTATCAAACATATATCCTTGTGGAATCCTTTATTCGGAAAAACACTGGTTGACTGTTTTAATAAATTTAAACAGGATAATCGCAATTGTAGCGCAAACTATAATTCTTCCTTTACCAGTTGGCAGCAGTAGCCAAACGTTTAGTATTTCTTCGAGACCAAAACAATGCTTTTTGTTAACGTTTTTAAATAAAATATATCAATTATCTCAGGGCGTATATGGTTCGGGGATTATAAATTAAACAAAATATTACACTATTAATCAAAATACAAGTTTACAATTACAGGATATTACACCGTTAGAGTGATACGTGCACACAGAAATTGTATAGTGGTTGCCAGTTTTAAAAAGGTTATGTCCAGTTCAGGCTTTGATAGTTATTATGTAAATTAAAAGTTCTTGTTGTGTTTAAAAAGGTGTTAGTCTTATATGGTGTTATTAGTGATTGTTTTTTTTTAGTGTTTGTGTTCTATGGTGTCTTTAGTTTAGTTGATTATTACTAAAAATTCGTGTATACAAGTGTGTGTGTTGAAGTACGATATAATGAGATGTCAGATCACCAAATCCTCTTCTTGTACTCTTCTTGGTTGAAGATAGGGTCCACGTACACGTCAGATCTTCTTTCTCGTCCCTCACCCACTTCAAATCTTCTTCCTGGTTATTATATCTTCTATTCCATGTAATGGGTGTTCTTCTGTTATTGCAAAAAGTTCGTGTAGTGTACCTCTAACTGTATTTATCTGGTTGTATAGTTTTTTCACACTTTATAACACATAATGTAAGACGATTTAAAAACGCGTCTATCTGCTAAGATCGTTGTCAAAGAAGTCTCTTTTTATTTATCCGAAATTTCTGGTTGCTAAGGGTAAACTTGGAATCTGGTTGGCCAATTCGGATATACATTGTCATATACTTTCATTATTTCGAAGTCTAAAATTTGTTCAAAATCTTTAAATTAACATAACTTTTCTATACTGAATGGGAATTTAAAACCATTATCAGCATTATTTTGATCTTCACATTTGGTATATTTAGACACCAAACGTGCCTATTTTTGCTTAAGAACTATGGATGTTACAATTTTGTTATTTGGAATTTTCTTAATTAACTTGATATGTGTTATTTTGTTTCTATATTCCTTGTATAAATTATTACCTATAAATGCATCTACCCTTTCACATTAACTTTACAAAATTTCTAATAGAATTGTTCAAAATTTACTAAAGTTGGTTTCACCTGGCCTATGTAATAGTATTACTTTCATCACCATGTTTTAACATCTTTAACAATTAAATTAACTTCTAACACTCATCAAAATGGTTTAACATATAACGTTATTTTAACAACACAAAAGATATATTATTCTAATAGTTAGATTCATGCCCACATGGCTATGATTATACCAAATCCTTGCACAAATAACTGTTTTCTACTCAAACTGTATAGGTGTTTGACACTTAACAAAACATCTTTGTATAGTCCATTCTGCTTGGTCAATTAATTCACCATGGTTTAACATCAGCTCTATTGTTATATTTGTTAACACAACATAAAAAAAATTGAATTAATATCATTAAATTGACATTCCTTTAAACTAACTGTATCACCTGTTACATACAAAAATACACAACACAAATACTATGATATAACACTGTGCTATAACATAAAACATGCACATTTTACAAAACAAATTCTATACTAATTAGTTAGTCCTTTGTCAGCTAATTTACTCATTATTCTGACACTGTCTATGTCATATTTACTATTTATATGGGTTTCAACATCCGTATACTTACTGATGTTTGACTTACAAAAATTACAATAAAGTGAACACTGTTGCTCTACCTCACCACACAGTTCTAATAATCTTGTTACATTTACTGTTTATCTGGGTTTTACTCTTGTTATAAATGTTATTGTGACCATGTTATAAATTGTTGTTTACTGGACAACCCTATGAACTCTATATGTGACAATTATTTGTATGGTTCATGTATCTATAATCAGGTGTATTTATATTTTCATTACATCAATTAACTTAATTATTTACTAGTATTTCTCTTACATAATATTACATGTTTGGGCCTATTATCCCTCACTTTGTATTTTGATTATCTGGATATAATGATACATTAAATGAAACCATTTGTTTCTTTATAGTACTGGTTCATAAGCCGTCTGTCTTTATAATTCTTTGTTTGGTCAATACTGAAAGTTCATTGTCATAATTGGGGTTGAAGGTATTTTGCATCACTTAGCCTAAATCATTAATTTGGGTACGGTCAGTTGTCTTACTAGTCAGTCTAAAATTGTTAGTTGTTCCTCTTCACTATCATCTTGGAAGATATTGTTCTCCTTGTCAGCTTCTTAACCAAAGTCTTCATTAAATCAGGTACGATATTATGTTGTTCCAAATGTAATGTTACATATTACCCTGCCACCAAATTTGATCATTTTAATAAAATATTGTTTTTTGTTGAAATTATCAATATCTTAACTTTCACATTGTCATTTGTTTATTCTTATTATGATCTGGTATACTTGTCTTTAATTATAAGTGTTCTATCCCTGGAACATGTTACTTCCCTAACAAATTAATCACCATATATTCTGGAATCGGTCGGGGGGCTCTCTTGACCTAATACCCCGCTGTCCTTACAATACATAATACATAAATAATATCGATTGCTGGAGCTATCTCGTCAGTCAATCACATTTAATAATCACTAGTCTATTCACGACTAAAATAAATAAAATAATATAATATATTCTTGGGATTGTTCACTCAGTCTAACTTCTCAGATCTAAATATTTCTTTCCATTGATTCTTTCAGATGTTTATTTTCTTGTGGCGATATTAATAACATTTTTTATTTTCTATTGGTACTATCTTCCTTCCTTCTTTATCAGTACTGCTTAATCTTCATTTTTCATTCACTATCTTCATTTAAATTAAAACATAACAAGTATTTGCATCTTCAGTTGTTGTTGATTCTCTCACAATCATGATAGGTTATTTGCAATAAATTCGTTTCTAGTCTCGTCTCATTTTCATCGTCGACTGTCTACATTTGTCCTTTCTTATTCATTTTATATCACTATAGTTTTTTCTAATTTATGGATGTTGCATCTTTCTTTTATATTCCAACAATAAGTTCATAACTGTGTTTAATAAGAGGTGCTTATTTTGTTTAGAATTTGGAAATTTATTCCCAGCTGTTTATTCGCTTGATTCATAATAACATTATCAAACTGTACTGTAAGTTGTCCTTACTATTTATCTAAATTCTGAGATATTCAAATTTGTTTGTTTGGCTTCATTTACAATTATATTCTGGATTATCAAAGTTTGTAAGATGAGCTTACTATATTCTTTGAATTTTGAGGTATTGTAATAATAAATTCTTCAGTTTCATATTAATTCTCATAAATAATTAGTTGTAAGTTGTTCTTACTCTTTGTTTGGAATTTTGGTGGTTTTATAATAATAAATTCTTCAATTCCAAATTAATTCTCATTAATAATTAGTTGTAAGTTGTTCTTACTATTTCTTTAGAATTTTGGGGTTTTATCACAACTTCTACACTTCTTATTATAGTGCTTATTGTCATATGTCCTTCTGTACCCAGCATTGATGATCTTTTGGTAATTTTCGTTATGTCGGTCAGTTGCTCATACCTTCATTTGTATGGTTCTGTTTCTTTATTCTTTATTCATATTATTGTTCCTCAATGAAACTTATTTCTCGTCTCCTTAAAATGGTTCTTTGGCCGTAGTCGGTTAGCGTAGCATCCGTCCCTTTTCTTGATGGTGTGTGGTATATAATTTATCCCGGGTCCATAATCTCAGTTGACCTTATTGTCCGCACTACCATTGTCTTTGTAATTATTTCTTTCCTTGTGGCATCTCTCGCTTCTTCCTTGTACTTCATTCTTCCCGTTCTTATTCTTTCATTTGCTGCAAAGCTTATTCGACTCATCCTATCATATTGTTGATTAAAACAATATGTTACTGGTCCATCAATGACTAATGATATCATTGATATTTTCCCACGTACTTCTATTTCTGGTATTTCCCATTTATCTCTAGTCTTCTCTAAGTGGTAACCTATAGTTTTATGGTAAGTCATTATTGAAATTGCTTTTAATCTCCTCCTATAGTCTCTGGCATTCATGATTTCTTCATTGTTGGTAATTGGAATATTCAGTACATTAATTAACCCATTGTTCATCATCTCCCATTCTTCTGGTGTTTTTATTAAATTCTTTAGATGCGTTCTTCTTACTTTCTTTGGTTCCATTTCACTATCTTTAGTATTTTCTTTGTTCCCGTTAGTTTTCTTTTCAGGTAATACTACTATTGGATCCTCTGTTTTGGCGTTTGGTATTTCTTCTGTTTCTGGTTTACTATCATTTTTTATTTCTTTGGCCCTATGATTTCTTAATTCTTCCCTCCACAGTTTATTATCATTTATTATTTCTTTGGTCATTTCCTCCATCTTTTCCTCCCTTTTCTTAAATTCTCGTCCAATTTCTTCATGATCTCTAGGTAATTTTCCTTCAATTCTTCCCTCAATGCTTTATTATTTGCGTCTATTTTCTCCTCCATTTTCTTGCTATTCTCCTTCAATTCTCCCATTTTTTCTTCAATTTTCTTATCAGTCTCTCCCAATTTTCGGCTCAATTCCTCCGTAGATTGTTTATTGTCCGTCTTTAATTCTTCCTTCAATTTTTCTAAGTTCTTATTACTGTTCTCATTTAATTCTTCCTTCAGTTCCTCTATGGACTGTTTATTGTCCTGTTTTTATTCCTCCATTTTTTCTTCCGTTCTCTTGCTACTTTCCTGCATTAATTCCATCATACGTTTGAACATTTCTTGCGTCTTCTCGCCTTCTGTTTGTGTGGTTTCTTCTGGTTGTTTCTCCGGATCCTTTCTTGTTATAATTTCTATTTCCTCAACCGGTGTCACTTCTTTATCTTCCATATTTAACTCGTCTACCTTCTCGGTTTCGGCCGCTCGTTTTTGCGATGTTTCTCGATTCCTCATCTTCTCTATTTTTGTTTATTTATCTATAAATTATAATTTAATTTATATTAAACTACACGCCTCACACGTTGGTGCGCCAATTTGTAACGTTAAAAGTATTGAAGTGATCTGTGTTATTTTGTGTTAGCCTCACCTCAGTTTCGTCTATTGGTAACCAGATGTTTCGTTACATACAATGTTATTGTGGATAGGTTACTTGTATATATGTCGTGTACACTTGAATTACACCGTCCGTTAGAAATGTCAACTTGTAATATGGATAAATAATGTAGCGACAAACTCGCACTGGAGTCGTCGATGTGTAATTATAAATATGTTATGTTGAACGGCGAATGGTTTTGTAAATTGCCGCTTACTCCCACTATGCTGCTTCTTTTCCGTGACGTCACTCAACGATGCCAACTGTCGGGTCCGCTGCAATCTGTGAATTCTATTTACTAAATGTAACAGCAATAATAACGACACACAAATACTATCAAACATATATCCTTGTGGAATCCTTTATTCGGAAAAACACTGGTTGACTGTTTTAATAAATTTAAACAGGATAATCGCAATTGTAGCGCAAACTATAATTCTTCCTTTACCAGTTGGCAGCAGTAGCCAAACGTTTAGTATTTCTTCGAGACCAAAACAATGCTTTTTGTTAACGTTTTTAAATAAAATATATCAATTATCTCAGGGCGTATATGGTTCGGGGATTATAAATTAAACAAAATATTACACTATTAATCAAAATACAAGTTTACAATTACAGGATATTACACCGTTAGAGTGATACGTGCACACAGAAATTGTATAGTGGTTGCCAGTTTTAAAAAGGTTATGTCCAGTTCAGGCTTTGATAGTTATTATGTAAATTAAAAGTTCTTGTTGTGTTTAAAAAGGTGTTAGTCTTATATGGTGTTATTAGTGATTGTTTTTTTTAGTGTTTGTGTTCTATGGTGTCCTTAGTTTAGTTGATTATTACTAAAAATTCGTGTATACAAGTGTGTGTGTTGAAGTACGATATAATGATATGTCAGATCACCAAATCCTCTTCTTGTACTCTTCTTGGTTGAAGATAGGGCCCATGTACACGTCAGATCTTCTTTCTCGTCCCTCGTCCACTTCAAATCTTCTTCCTGGTTATTATATCTTCTATTCCATGTAATGGGTGTTCTTCTGTTATTGCAAAAAGTTCGTGTAGTGTACCTCTAACTGTATTTATCTGGTTGTATAGTTTTTTCACACTTTATAACACATAATGTAAGACGATTTGAAAACGCGTCTATCTGCTAAGATCGTTGTCAAAGAAGTCTCTTTTTATTTATCCGAAATTTCTGGTTGCTAAGGGTAAACTTGGAATCTGGTTCGCCAATTCGGATATACATTGTCATATACTTTCATTATTTCGAAGTCTAAAATTTGTTCAAAATCTTTAAATTAACATAACTTTTCTATACTGAATGAGAATTTAAAACCATTATCAGCATTATTTTGATCTTCACATTTGTTATATTTAGACACCAAACGTGCCTATTTTTGCTTAAGAACTATGGATGTTACAATTTTGTTATTTGGAATTTTCTTAAATAACTTGATATGTGTTATTTTGTTTCTATATTCCTTGTATACATTATTACCTATAAATACATCTACCCTTTCACATTTGTTTACAAAATTTCTAATATAATTGTTCAAAATTTACTAAAGTTGGTTTCACCTGGCCTATGTAATAGTATTACTTTCATCACCATGTTTTAACATCTTTAACAATTAAATTAACTTCTAACACTCATCAAAATGGTTTAACATATAACGTTATTTTAACAACACAAAAGATATATTATTCTAATAGTTAGATTCATGCCCACATGGCTATGATTATACCAAATCCTTGCACAAATAACTGTTTTCTACTCAAACTGTATAGGTGTTTGACACTTAACAAAACATCTTTGTATAGTCCATTCTGCTTGGTCAATTAATTCACCATGGTTTAACATCAGCTCTATTGTTATACTTGTTAACACAACATAAAAAAAATTGAATTAATATCTTTAAATTGACATTCTTTTAAACTAACTGTATCACCTGTTGTTACATACAAAATACACAACACAAATACTATGATATAACACTGTGCTATAACATAAAACATGCACATTTTACAAAACAAATTCTATACTAATTAGTTAGTCCTTTGTCAGCTAATTTACTCATTATTCTGACACTGTCTATGTCATATTTACTATTTATATGGGTTTCAACATCCGTATACTTACTGATGTTTGACTTACAAAAATTACAATAAAGTGAACACTGTTGCTCTACCTCACCACACAGTTCTAATAATCTTGTTACATTTACTGTTTATCTGGGTTTTACTCTTGTTATAAATGTTATTGCGACCATGTTATAAATTGTTGTTTACTGGACAACCCTATGAACTCTATATGTGACAATTATTTGTATGGTTCATGTATCTATAATCAGGTGTATTTATATTTTCATTACATCAATTAACTTAATTATTTACTAGTATTTCTCTTACATAATATTACATGTTTGGGCCTATTATCCCTCACTTTGTATTTTGATTATCTGGATATAATGATACATTAAATGAAACCATTTGTTTCTTTATAGTACTGGATCATAAGCCGTCTGTCTTTATAATTCTTTGTATGGTCAATACTGAAAGTCCATTGTCATAATTGGGGTTGAAGGTATTTTGCATCACTTAGCCTAAATCATTAATTTGGGTACGGTCAGTTGTCTTACTAGTCAGTCTAAAATTGTTAGTTGTTCCTCTTCACTATCATCTTGGAAGATATTGTTCTCCTTGTCAGCTTCTTAACCAAAGTCTTCATTAAATCAGGTACGATATTATGTTGTTCCAAATGTAATGTTACATATTACCCTGCCACCAAATTTGATCATTTTAATAAAATATTGTTTTTTGTTGAAATTATCAATATCTTAACTTTCACATTGTCATTTGTTTATTCTTATTATGATCTGGTATACTTGTCTTTAATTATAAGTGTTCTATCCCTGGAACATGTTACTTCCCTAACAAATTAATCACCATATATTCTGGAATCGGTCGGGGGGCTCTCTTGACCTAATACCCCGCTGTCCTTACAATACATAATACATAAATAATATCGATTGCTGGAGCTATCTCGTCAGTCAATCACATTTAATAATCACTAGTCTATTCACGACTAAAATAAATAAAATAATATAATATATTCTTGGGATTGTTCACTCAGTCTAACTTCTCAGATCTAAATATTTCTTTCCATTGATTCTTTCAGATGTTTATTTTCTTGTGGCGATATTAATAACATTTTTTATTTTCTATTGGTACTATCTTCCTTCCTTCTTTATCAGTACTGCTTAATCTTCATTTTTCATTCACTATCTTCATTTAAATTAAAACATAACAAGTATTTGCATCTTCAGTTGTTGTTGATTCTCTCACAATCATGATAGGTTATTTGCAATAAATTCGTTTCTAGTCTCGTCTCATTTTCATCGTCGACTGTCTACATTTGTCCTTTCTTATTCATTTTATATCACTATAGTTTTTTCTAATTTATGGATGTTGCATCTTTCTTTTATATTCCAACAATAAGTTCATAACTGTGTTTAATAAGAGGTGCTTATTTTGTTTAGAATTTGGAAATTTATTCCCAGCTGTTTATTCGCTTGATTCATAATAACATTATCAAACTGTACTGTAAGTTGTCCTTACTATTTATCTAAATTCTGAGATATTCAAATTTGTTTGTTTGGCTTCATTTACAATTATATTCTGGATTATCAAAGTTTGTAAGATGAGCTTACTATATTCTTTGAATTTTGAGGTATTGTAATAATAAATTCTTCAGTTTCATATTAATTCTCATAAATAATTAGTTGTAAGTTGTTCTTACTCTTTGTTTGGAATTTTGGTGGTTTTATAATAATAAATTCTTCAATTCCAAATTAATTCTCATTAATAATTAGTTGTAAGTTGTTCTTACTATTTCTTTAGAATTTTGGGGTTTTATCACAACTTCTACACTTCTTATTATAGTGCTTATTGTCATATGTCCTTCTGTACCCAGCATTGATGATCTTTTGGTAATTTTCGTTATGTCGGTCAGTTGCTCATACCTTCATTTGTATGGTTCTGTTTCTTTATTCTTTATTCATATTATTGTTCCTCAATGAAACTTATTTCTCGTCTCCTCAAAATGGTTCTTTGGCCGTAATCGGTTAGCATAGCATCCGTCCCTTTTCTTGATGGTGTGTGGTATATAATTTATCCCGGGTCCATAATCTCAGTTGACCTTATTGTCCGCACTACCATTGTCTTTGTAATTATTTCTTTCCTTGTGGCATCTCTCGCTTCTTCCTTATACTTCATTCTTCCCGTTCTTATTCTTTCATTTGCTGCAAAGCTTATTCGACTCATCCTATCATATTGTTGATTAAAACAATATGTTACTGGTCCATCAATGACTAATGATATCATTGATATTTTCCCACGTACTTCTATTTCTGGTATTTCCCATTTATCTCTAGTCTTCTCTAAGTGGTAACCTATAGTTTTAGGGTTAGTCATTATTGAAATTGCTTTTAATCTCCTCCTATAGTCTCTGGCATTCATGATTTCTTCATTGTTGGTATTTGGAATATTCAGTACATTAATTAACCCATTGTTCATCATCTCCCATTCTTCTGGTGTTTTTATTAAATTCTTTAGATGCGTTCTTCTTACTTTCTTTGGTTCCATTTCACTATCTTTAGTATTTTCTTTGTTCCCGTTAGTTTTCTTTTCAGGTAATACTACTATTGGATCCTCTGTTTTGGCGTTTGGTATTTCTTCTGTTTCTGCTTTACTATCATTTTTTATTTCTTTGGCCCTATGATTTCTTAATTCTTCCCTTCACAGTTTATTATCATTTATTATTTCTTTGGTCATTTCCTCCATCTTTTCCTCCCTTTTCTTAAATTCTCGTCCAATTTCTTCATGATCTCTAGGTAATTTTCCTTCAATTCTTCCCTCAATGCTTTATTATTTGCGTCTATTTTCTCCTCCATTTTCTTGCTATTCTCCTTCAATTCTCCCATTTTTTCTTCAATTTTCTTATCAGTCTCTCCCAATTTTCGGCTCAATTCCTCCGTAGATTGTTTATTGTCCGTCTTTAATTCTTCCTTCAATTTTTCTAAGTTCTTATTACTGTTCTCATTTAATTCTTCCTTCAGTTCCTCTATGGACTGTTTATTGTCCTGTTTTTATTCCTCCATTTTTTCTTCCGTTCTCTTGCTACTTTCCTGCATTAATTCCATCATACGTTTGAACATTTCTTGCATCTTCTCGCCTTCCGTTTGTGTGGTTTCTTCTGGTTGTTTCTCCGGATCCTCTCTTGTTATAATTTCTATTTCCTCAACCGGTGTCGCTTCTTTATCTTCCATATTTAACTCGTCTACCTTCTCGGTTTCGGCCGCTCGTTTTCGCGATGTTTCTCGCTTCCTCATCTTGTCTATTTTTGTTTATTTATGTATAAATTATAATTTAATTTATATTAAACTACACGCCTCACACGTTGGTGCGCCAATTTGTAACGATAAAAGTATTGAAGTGATCTGTGTTATTTTGTGTTAGCCTCACCTCAGTTTCCTCTATTGGTAACCAGATGTTTCGTTACATACAATGTTATTGTGGATAGGTTACTTGTATATATGTCGTGTGCACTTGAATTACACCGTCCGTTAGAAATGTCAACTTGTAATATGGATAAATAATGTAGCGACAAACTCGCACTGGAGTCGTCGATGTGTAATTATAAATATGTTATGTTGAACGGCGAATGGTTTTGTAAATTGCCGCTTACTCCCACTATGCTGCTTCTTTTCCGTGACGTCACTCAACGATGCCAACTGTCGGGTCCGCTGCAATCTGTGAATTCTATTTACTAAATGTAACAGCAATAATAACGACACACAAATACTATCAAACATATATCCTTGTGGAATCCTTTATTCGGAAAAACACTGGTTGACTGTTTTAATAAATTTAAACAGGATAATCGCAATTGTAGCGCAAACTATAATTCTTCCTTTACCAGTTGGCAGCAGTAGCCAAACGTTTAGTATTTCTTCAAGACCAAAACAATGCTTTTTGTTAACGTTTTTAAATAAAATATATCAATTATCTCAGGGCGTATATGGTTCGGGGATTATAAATTAAACAAAATATTACACTATTAATCAAAATACAAGTTTACAATTACAGGATATTACACCGTTAGAGTGATACGTGCACACAGAAATTGTATAGTGGTTGCCAGTTTTAAAAAGGTTATGTCCAGTTCAGGCTTTGATAGTTATTATGTAAATTAAAAGTTCTTGTTGTGTTTAAAAAGGTGTTAGTCTTATATGGTGTTATTAGTGATTGTTTTTTTTAGTGTTTGTGTTCTATGGTGTCCTTAGTTTAGTTGATTATTACTAAAAATTCGTGTATACAAGTGTGTGTGTTGAAGTACGATATAATGAGATGTCAGATCACCAAATCCTCTTCTTGTACTCTTCTTGGTTGAAGATAGGGCCCACGTACACGTCAGATCTTCTTTCTCGTCCCTCGTCCACTTCAAATCTTCTTCCTGGTTATTATATCTTCTATTCCATGTAATGGGTGTTCTTCTGTTATTGCAAAAGTTCGTGTAGTGTACCTCTAACTGTATTTATCTGGTTGTATAGTTTTTTCACACTTTATAACACATAATGTAAGACGATTTAAAAACGCGTCTATCTGCTAAGATCGTTGTCAAAGAAGTCTCTTTTTATTTATCCGAAATTTCTGGTTGCTAAGGGTAAACTTGGAAACTGGTTCGCCAATTCGGATATACATTGTCATATACTTTCATTATTTCGAAGTCTAAAATTTGTTCAAAATCTTTAAATTAACATAACTTTTCTATACTGAATGAGAATTTAAAACCATTATCAGCATTATTTTGATCTTCACATTTGTTATATTTAGACACCAAACGTGCCTATTTTTGCTTAAGAACTATGGATGTTACAATTTTGTTATTTGGAATTTTCTTAATTAACTTGATATGTGTTATTTTGTTTCTATATTCCTTGTATACATTATTACCTATAAATACATCTACCCTTTCACATTTGTTTACAAAATTTCTAATATAATTGTTCAAAATTTACTAAAGTTGGTTTCACCTGGCCTATGTAATAGTATTACTTTCATCACCATGTTTTAACATCTTTAACAATTAAATTAACTTCTAACACTCATCAAAATGGTTTAACATATAACGTTATTTTAACAACACAAAAGATATATTATTCTAATAGTTAGATTCATGCCCACATGGCTATGATTATACCAAATCCTTGCACAAATAACTGTTTTCTACTCAAACTGTATAGGTGTTTGACACTTAACAAAACATCTTTGTATAGTCCATTCTGCTTGGTCAATTAATTCACCATGGTTTAACATCAGCTCTATTGTTATACTGGTTAACACAACATAAAAAAAATTGAATTAATATCTTTAAATTGACATTCCTTTAAACTAACTGTATCACCTGTTACATACAAAATACACAACACAAATACTATGATATAACACTGTGCTATAACATAAAACATGCACATTTTACAAAACAAATTCTATACTAATTAGTTAGTCCTTTGTCAGCTAATTTACTCATTATTCTGACACTGTCTATGTCATATTTACTATTTATATGGGTTTCAACATCCGTATACTTACTGATGTTTGACTTACAAAAATTACAATAAAGTGAACACTGTTGCTCTACCTCACCACACAGTTCTAATAATCTTGTTACATTTACTGTTTATCTGGGTTTTACTCTTGTTATAAATGTTATTGCGACCATGTTATAAATTGTTGTTTACTGGACAACCCTATGAACTCTATATGTGACAATTATTTGTATGGTTCATGTATCTATAATCAGGTGTATTTATATTTTCATTACATCAATTAACTTAATTATTTACTAGTATTTCTCTTACATAATATTACATGTTTGGGCCTATTATCCCTCACTTTGTATTTTGATTATCTGGATATAATGATACATTAAATGAAACCATTTGTTTCTTTATAGTACTGGTTCATAAGCCGTCTGTCTTTATAATTCTTTGTATGGTCAATACTGAAAGTTCATTGTCATAATTGGGGTTGAAGGTATTTTGCATCACTTAGCCTAAATCATTAATTTGGGTACGGTCAGTTGTCTTACTAGTCAGTCTAAAATTGTTAGTTGTTCCTCTTCACTATCATCTTGGAAGATATTGTTCTCCTTGTCAGCTTCTTAACCAAAGTCTTCATTAAATCAGGTATGATATTATGTTGTTCCAAATGTAATGTTACATATTACCCTGCCACCAAATTTGATCATTTTAATAAAATATTGTTTTTTGTTGAAATTATCAATTATCTTAACTTTCACATTGTCATTTGTTTATTCTTATTATGATCTGGTATACTTGTCTTTAATTATAAGTGTTCTATCCCTAGAACATGTTACTTCCCTAACAAATTAATCACCATATATTCTGGGATCAGTCGGGGGGCTCTCTTGACCTAATACCCCGCTGTCCTTACAATACATAATACATAAATAATATTGATTGCTGGAGCTATCTCGTCAGTTAATCACATTTAATAATCACTAGTCTATTCACGACTAAAATAATATAATATATTCTTGGGATTGTTCACTCAGTCTAACTTCTCAGATCTAAATATTTCTTTCCATTGATTCTTTCAGATGTTTATTTTCTTGTGGCGATATTAATAACATTTTTTATTTTCTATTGGTACTATCTTCCTTCCTTCTTTATCAGTACTGCTTAATCTTCATTTTTCATTCACTATCTTCATTTAAATTAAAACATAACAAGTATTTGCATCTTCAGTTGTTGTTGATTCTCTCACAATCATGATAGGTTATTTGCAATAAATTCGTTTCTAGTCTCGTCTCATTTTCATCGTCGACTGTCTACATTTGTCCTTTCTTATTCATTTTATATCACTATAGTTTTTTCTAATTTATGGATGTTGCATCTTTCTTTTATATTCCAACAATAAGTTCATAACTGTGTTTAATAAAAGGTGCTTATTTTGTTTAGAATTTGGATATTTATTCCCAGCTGTTTATTCGCTTGATTCATAATAACATTATCAAACTGTACTGTAAGTTGTCCTTACTATTTATCTAAATTCTGAGATATTCAAATTTGTTTGTTTGGCTTCATTTACAATTATATTCTGGATTATCAAAGTTTGTAAGATGAGCTTACTATATTCTTTGAATTTTGAGGTATTGTAATAATAAATTCTTCAGTTTCATATTAATTCTCATAAATAATTAGTTGTAAGTTGTTCTTACTCTTTGTTTGGAATTTTGGTGGTTTTATAATAATAAATTCTTCAATTCCAAATTAATTCTCATTAATAATTAGTTGTAAGTTGTTCTTACTATTTCTTTAGAATTTTGGGGTTTTATCACAACTTCTACACTTCTTATTATAGTGCTTATTGTCATATGTCCTTCTGTACCCAGCATTGATGATCTTTTGGTAATTTTCGTTATGTCGGTCAGTTGCTCATACCTTCATTTGTATGGTTCTGTTTCTTTATTCTTTATTCATATTGTTGTTTTACTCAATGAAACTTATTTCTCGTCTCCTTAAAATGGTTCTTTGGCCGTAGTCGGTTAGCGTAGCATCCGTCCCTTTTCTTGATGGTGTGTGGTATATAATTTATCCCGGGTCCATAATCTCAGTTGACCTTATTGTCCGCACTACCATTGTCTTTGTAATTATTTCTTTCCTTGTGGCATCTCTCGCTTCTTCCTTGTACTTCATTCTTCCCGTTCTTATTCTTTCATTTGCTGCAAAGCTTATTCGACTCATCCTATCATATTGTTGATTAAAACAATATGTTACTGGTCCATCAATGACTAATGATATCATTGATATTTTCCCACGTACTTCTATTTCTGGTATTTCCCATTTATCTCTAGTCTTCTCTAAGTGGTAACCTATAGTTTTATGGTAAGTCATTATTGAAATTGCTTTTAATCTCCTCCTATAGTCTCTGGCATTCATGATTTCTTCATTGTTGGTAATTGGAATATTCAGTACATTAATTAACCCATTGTTCATCATCTCCCATTCTTCTGGTGTTTTTATTAAATTCTTTAGATGCGTTCTTCTTACTTTCTTTGGTTCCATTTCACTATCTTTAGTATTTTCTTTGTTCCCGTTAGTTTTCTTTTCAGGTAATACTACTATTTGATCCTCTGTTTTGGCGTTTGGTATTTCTTCTGTTTCTGGTTTACTATCATTTTTTATTTCTTTGGCCCTATGATTTCTTAATTCTTCCCTCCACAGTTTATTATCATTTATTATTTCTTTGGTCATTTCCTCCATCTTTTCCTCCCTTTTCTTAAATTCTCGTCCAATTTCTTCATGATCTCTAGGTAATTTTCCTTCATTTCTTCCCTCAATGCTTTATTATTTGCGTCTATTTTCTCCTCCATTTTCTTGCTATTCTCCTTCAATTCTCCCATTTTTTCTTCAATTTTCTTATCAGTCTCTCCCAATTTTCGGCTCAATTCCTCCGTAGATTGTTTATTGTCCGTCTTTAATTCTTCCTTCAATTTTTCTAAGTTCTTATTACTGTTCTCATTTAATTCTTCCTTCAGTTCCTCTATGGACTGTTTATTGTCCTGTTTTTATTCCTCCATTTTTTCTTCCGTTCTCTTGCTACTTTCCTGCATTAATTCCATCATACGTTTGAACATTTCTTGCGTCTTCTCGCCTTCTGTTTGTGTGGTTTCTTCTGGTTGTTTCTCCGGATCCTTTCTTGTTATAATTTCTATTTCCTCAACCGGTGTCGCTTCTTTATCTTCCATATTTAACTCGTCTACCTTCTCGGTTTCGGCCGCTCGTTTTCGCGATGTTTCTCGCTTCCTCATCTTGTCTATTTTTGTTTATTTATCTATAAATTATAATTTAATTTATATTAAACTACACGCCTCACACGTTGGTGCGCCAATTTGTAACGATAAAAGTATTGAAGTGATCTGTGTTATTTTGTGTTAGCCTCACCTCAGTTTCCTCTATTGGTAACCAGATGTTTCGTTACATACAATGTTATTGTGGATAGGTTACTTGTATATATGTCGTGTGCACTTGAATTACACCGTCCGTTAGAAATGTCAACTTGTAATATGGATAAATAATGTAGCGACAAACTCGCACTGGAGTCGTCGATGTGTAATTATAAATATGTTATGTTGAACGGCGAATGGTTTTGTAAATTGCCGCTTACTCCCACTATGCTGCTTCTTTTCCGTGACGTCACTCAACGATGCCAACTGTCGGGTCCGCTGCAATCTGTGAATTCTATTTACTAAATGTAACAGCAATAATAACGACACACAAATACTATCAAACATATATCCTTGTGGAATCCTTTATTTGGAAAAACACTGGTTGACTGTTTTAATAAATTTAAACAGGATAATCGCAATTGTAGCGCAAACTATAATTCTTCCTTTACCAGTTGGCAGCAGTAGCCAAAAGTTTAGTATTTCTTTGAGACCAAAACAATGCTTTTTGTTAACGTTTTTAAATAAAATATATCAATTATCTCAGGGCGTATATGGTTCGGGGATTATAAATTAAACAAAATATTACACTATTAATCAAAATACAAGTTTACAATTACAGGATATTACACCGTTAGAGTGATACGTGCACACAGAAATTGTATAGTGGTTGCCAGTTTTAAAAAGGTTATGTCCAGTTCAGGCTTTGATAGTTATTATGTAAATTAAAAGTTCTTGTTGTGTTTAAAAAGGTGTTAGTCTTATATGGTGTTATTAGTGATTGTTTTTTTTAGTGTTTGTGTTCTATGGTGTCCTTAGTTTAGTTGATTATTACTAAAAATTCGTGTATACAAGTGTGTGTGTTGAAGTACGATATAATGAGATGTCAGATCACCAAATCCTCTTCTTGTACTCTTCTTGGTTGAAGATAGGGCCCACGTACACGTCAGATCTTCTTTCTCGTCCCTCGTCCACTTCAAATCTTCTTCCTGGTTATTATATCTTCTATTCCATGTAATGGGTGTTCTTCTGTTATTGCAAAAAGTTCGTGTAGTGTACCTCTAACTGTATTTATCTGGTTGTATAGTTTTTTCACACTTTATAACACATAATGTAAGATGATTTAAAAACGCGTCTATCTGCTAAGATCGTTGTCAAAGAAGTCTCTTTTTATTTATCCGAAATTTCTGGTTGCTAAGGGTAAACTTGGAAACTGGTTCGCCAATTCGGATATACATTGTCATATACTTTCATTATTTCGAAGTCTAAAATTTGTTCAAAATCTTTAAATTAACATAACTTTTCTATACTGAATGAGAATTTAAAACCATTATCAGCATTATTTTGATCTTCACATTTGTTATATTTAGACACCAAACGTGCCTATTTTTGCTTAAGAACTATGGATGTTACAATTTTGTTATTTGGAATTTTCTTAAATAACTTGATATGAGTTATTTTGTTTCTATATTCCTTGTATACATTATTACCTATAAATACATCTACCCTTTCACATTTGCTTTACAAAATTTCTAATATAATTGTTCAAAATTTACTAAAGTTGGTTTCACCTGGCCTATGTAATAGTATTACTTTCATCACCTTGTTTTAACATCTTTAACAATTAAATTAACTTCTAACACTCATCAAAATGGTTTAACATATAACGTTATTTTAACAACACAAAAGATATATTATTCTAATAGTTAGATTCATGCCCACATGGCTATGATTATACCAAATCCTTGCACAAATAACTGTTTTCTACTCAAACTGTATAGGTGTTTGACACTTAACAAAACATCTTTGTATAGTCCATTCTGCTTGGTCAATTAATTCACCATGGTTTAACATCAGCTCTATTGTTATACTTGTTAACACAACATAAAAAAAATTGAATTAATATCTTTAAATTGACATTCCTTTAAACTAACTGTATCACCTGTTACATACAAAATACACAACACAAATACTATGATATAACACTGTGCTATAACATAAAACATGCACATTTTACAAAACAAATTCTATACTAATTAGTTAGTCCTTTGTCAGCTAATTTACTCATTATTCTGACACTGTCTATGTCATATTTACTATTTATATGGGTTTCAACATCCGTATACTTACTGATGTTTGACTTACAAAAATTACAATAAAGTGAACACTGTTGCTCTACCTCACCACACAGTTCTAATAATCTTGTTACATTTACTGTTTATCTGGGTTTTACTCTTGTTATAAATGTTATTGCGACCATGTTATAAATTGTTGTTTACTGGACAACCCTATGAACTCTATATGTGACAATTATTTGTATGGTTCATGTATCTATAATCAGGTGTATTTATATTTTCATTACATCAATTAACTTAATTATTTACTAGTATTTCTCTTACATAATATTACATGTTTGGGCCTATTATCCCTCACTTTGTATTTTGATTATCTGGATATAATGATACATTAAATGAAACCATTTGTTTCTTTATAGTACTGGTTCATAAGCCGTCTGTCTTTATAATTCTTTGTATGGTCAATACTGAAAGTCCATTGTCATAATTGGGGTTGAAGGTATTTTGCATCACTTAGCCTAAATCATTAATTTGGGTACGGTCAGTTGTCTTACTAGTCAGTCTAAAATTGTTAGTTGTTCCTCTTCACTATCATCTTGGAAGATATTGTTCTCCTTGTCAGCTTCTTAACCAAAGTCTTCATTAAATCAGGTACGATATTATGTTGTTCCAAATGTAATGTTACATATTACCCTGCCACCAAATTTGATCATTTTAATAAAATATTGTTTTTTGTTGAAATTATCAATTATCTTAACTTTCACATTGTCATTTGTTTATTCTTATTATGATCTGGTATACTTGTCTTTAATTATATGTGTTCTATCCCTGGAACATGTTACTTCCCTAACAAATTAATCACCATATATTCTGGAATCAGTCGGGGGGCTCTCTTGATCTAATACACCGCTGTCCTTACAATACATAACACATAAATAATATCGATTGCTGGAGCTATCTCGTCAGTCAATCACATTTAATAATCACTAGTCTATTCACGACTAAAATAAATAAAATAATATAATATATTCTTGGGATTGTTCACTCAGTCTAACTTCTCAGATCTAAATATTTCTTTCCATTGATTCTTTCAGATGTTTATTTTCTTGTGGCGATATTAATAACATTTTTTATTTTCTATTGGTACTATCTTCCTTCCTTCTTTATCAGTACTGCTTAATCTTCATTTTTCATTCACTATCTTCATTTAAATTAAAACATAACAAGTATTTGCATCTTCAGTTGTTGTTGATTCTCTCTAACAAGTATTTGCATCTTCAGTTGTTGTTGATTCTCTCACAATCATGATAGGTTATTTGCAATAAATTCGTTTCTAGTCTCGTCTCATTTTCATCGTCGACTGTCTACATTTGTCCTTTCTTATTCATTTTATATCACTATAGTTTTTTCTAATTTATGGATGTTGCATCTTTCTTTTATATTCCAACAATACGTTCATAACTGTGTTTAATAAGAGGTGCTTATTTTGTTTAGAATTTGGAAATTTATTCCCAGCTGTTTATTCGCTTGATTCATAATAACATTATCAAACTGTACTGTAAGTTGTCCTTACTATTTATCTAAATTCTGAGATATTCAAATTTGTTTGTTTGGCTTCATTTACAATTATATTCTGGATTATCAAAGTTTGTAAGATGAGCTTACTATATTCTTTGAATTTTGAGGTATTGTAATAATAAATTCTTCAGTTTCATATTAATTCTCATAAATAATTAGTTGTAAGTTGTTCTTACTCTTTGTTTGGAATTTTGGTGGTTTTATAATAATAAATTCTTCAATTCCAAATTAATTCTCATTAATAATTAGTTGTAAGTTGTTCTTACTATTTCTTTAGAATTTTGGGGTTTTATCACAACTTCTACACTTCTTATTATAGTGCTTATTGTCATATGTCCTTCTGTACCCAGCATTGATGATCTTTTGGTAATTTTCGTTATGTCGGTCAGTTGCTCATACCTTCATTTGTATGGTTCTGTTTCTTTATTCTTTATTCATATTATTGTTCCTCAATGAAACTTATTTCTCGTCTCCTTAAAATGGTTCTTTGGCCGTAATCGGTTAGCATAGCATCCGTCCCTTTTCTTGATGGTGTGTGGTATATAATTTATCCTGGGTCCATAATCTCAGTTGACCTTATTGTCCGCACTACCATTGTCTTTGTAATTATTTCTTTCCTTGTGGCATCTCTCGCTTCTTCCTTATACTTCATTCTTCCCGTTCTTATTCTTTCATTTGCTGCAAAGCTTATTCGACTCATCCTATCATATTGTTGATTAAAACAATATGTTACTGGTCCATCAATGACTAATGATATCATTGATATTTTCCCACGTACTTCTATTTCTGGTATTTCCCATTTATCTCTAGTCTTCTCTAAGTGGTAACCTATAGTTTTAGGGTTAGTCATTATTGAAATTGCTTTTAATCTCCTCCTATAGTCTCTGGCATTCATGATTTCTTCATTGTTGGTATTTGGAATATTCAGTACATTAATTAACCCATTGTTCATCATCTCCCATTCTTCTGGTGTTTTTATTAAATTCTTTAGATGCGTTCTTCTTACTTTCTTTGGTTCCATTTCACTATCTTTAGTATTTTCTTTGTTCCCGTTAGTTTTCTTTTCAGGTAATACTACTATTGGATCCTCTGTTTTGGCGTTTGGTATTTCTTCTGTTTCTGCTTTACTATCATTTTTTATTTCTTTGGCCCTATGATTTCTTAATTCTTCCCTCCACAGTTTATTATCATTTATTATTTCTTTGGTCATTTCCTCCATCTTTTCCTCCCTTTTCTTAAATTCTCGTCCAATTTCTTCATGATCTCTAGGTAATTTTCCTTCAATTCTTCCCTCAATGCTTTATTATTTGCGTCTATTTTCTCCTCCATTTTCTTGCTATTCTCCTTCAATTCTCCCATTTTTTCTTCAATTTTCTTATCAGTCTCTCCCAATTTTCGGCTCAATTCCTCCGTAGATTGTTTATTGTCCGTCTTTAATTCTTCCTTCAATTTTTCTAAGTTCTTATTACTGTTCTCATTTAATTCTTCCTTCAGTTCCTCTATGGACTGTTTATTGTCCTGTTTTTATTCCTCCATTTTTTCTTCCGTTCTCTTGCTACTTTCCTGCATTAATTCCATCATACGTTTGAACATTTCTTGCATCTTCTCGCCTTCCGTTTGTGTGGTTTCTTCTGGTTGTTTCTCCGGATCCTCTCTTGTTATAATTTCTATTTCCTCAACCGGTGTCGCTTCTTTATCTTCCATATTTAACTCGTCTACCTTCTCGGTTTCGGCCGCTCGTTTTCGCGATGTTTCTCGCTTCCTCATCTTGTCTATTTTTGTTTATTTATGTATAAATTATAATTTAATTTATATTAAACTACACGCCTCACACGTTGGTGCGCCAATTTGTAACGATAAAAGTATTGAAGTGATCTGTGTTATTTTGTGTTAGCCTCACCTCAGTTTCGTCTATTGGTAACCAGATGTTTCGTTACATACAATGTTATTGTGGATAGGTTACTTGTATATATGTCGTGTGCACTTGAATTACACCGTCCGTTAGAAATGTCAACTTGTAATATGGATAAATAATGTAGCGACAAACTCGCACTGGAGTCGTCGATGTGTAATTATAAATATGTTATGTTGAACGGCGAATGGTTTTGTAAATTGGCGCTTACTCCCACTATGCTGGTTCTTTTCCGTGACGTCACTCAACGATGCCAACTGTCGGGTCCGCTGCAATCTGTGAATTCTATTTACTAAATGTAACAGCAATAATAACGACACACAAATACTATCAAACATATATCCTTGTGGAATCCTTTATTCGGAAAAACACTGGTTGACTGTTTTAATAAATTTAAACAGGATAATCGCAATTGTAGCGCAAACTATAATTCTTCCTTTACCAGTTGGCAGCAGTAGCCAAACGTTTAGTATTTCTTCAAGACCAAAACAATGCTTTTTGTTAACGTTTTTAAATAAAATATATCAATTATCTCAGGGCGTATATGGTTCGGGGATTATAAATTAAACAAAATATTACACTATTAATCAAAATACAAGTTTACAATTACAGGATATTACACCGTTAGAGTGATACGTGCACACAGAAATTGTATAGTGGTTGCCAGTTTTAAAAAGGTTATGTCCAGTTCAGGCTTTGATAGTTATTATGTAAATTAAAAGTTCTTGTTGTGTTTAAAAAGGTGTTAGTCTTATATGGTGTTATTAGTGATTGTTTTTTTTAGTGTTTGTGTTCTATGGTGTCCTTAGTTTAGTTGATTATTACTAAAAATTCGTGTATACAAGTGTGTGTGTTGAAGTACGATATAATGAGATGTCAGATCACCAAATCCTCTTCTTGTACTCTTCTTGGTTGAAGATAGGGCCCACGTACACGTCAGATCTTCTTTCTCGTCCCTCGTCCACTTCAAATCTTCTTCCTGGTTATTATATCTTCTATTCCATGTAATGGGTGTTCTTCTGTTATTGCAAAAGTTCGTGTAGTGTACCTCTAACTGTATTTATCTGGTTGTATAGTTTTTTCACACTTTATAACACATAATGTAAGACGATTTAAAAACGCGTCTATCTGCTAAGATCGTTGTCAAAGAAGTCTCTTTTTATTTATCCGAAATTTCTGGTTGCTAAGGGTAAACTTGGAAACTGGTTCGCCAATTCGGATATACATTGTCATATACTTTCATTATTTCGAAGTCTAAAATTTGTTCAAAATCTTTAAATTAACATAACTTTTCTATACTGAATGAGAATTTAAAACCATTATCAGCATTATTTTGATCTTCACATTTGTTATATTTAGACACCAAACGTGCCTATTTTTGCTTAAGAACTATGGATGTTACAATTTTGTTATTTGGAATTTTCTTAATTAACTTGATATGTGTTATTTTGTTTCTATATTCCTTGTATACATTATTACCTATAAATACATCTACCCTTTCACATTTGTTTACAAAATTTCTAATATAATTGTTCAAAATTTACTAAAGTTGGTTTCACCTGGCCTATGTAATAGTATTACTTTCATCACCATGTTTTAACATCTTTAACAATTAAATTAACTTCTAACACTCATCAAAATGGTTTAACATATAACGTTATTTTAACAACACAAAAGATATATTATTCTAATAGTTAGATTCATGCCCACATGGCTATGATTATACCAAATCCTTGCACAAATAACTGTTTTCTACTCAAACTGTATAGGTGTTTGACACTTAACAAAACATCTTTGTATAGTCCATTCTGCTTGGTCAATTAATTCACCATGGTTTAACATCAGCTCTATTGTTATACTGGTTAACACAACATAAAAAAAATTGAATTAATATCTTTAAATTGACATTCCTTTAAACTAACTGTATCACCTGTTACATACAAAATACACAACACAAATACTATGATATAACACTGTGCTATAACATAAAACATGCACATTTTACAAAACAAATTCTATACTAATTAGTTAGTCCTTTGTCAGCTAATTTACTCATTATTCTGACACTGTCTATGTCATATTTACTATTTATATGGGTTTCAACATCCGTATACTTACTGATGTTTGACTTACAAAAATTACAATAAAGTGAACACTGTTGCTCTACCTCACCACACAGTTCTAATAATCTTGTTACATTTACTGTTTATCTGGGTTTTACTCTTGTTATAAATGTTATTGCGACCATGTTATAAATTGTTGTTTACTGGACAACCCTATGAACTCTATATGTGACAATTATTTGTATGGTTCATGTATCTATAATCAGGTGTATTTATATTTTCATTACATCAATTAACTTAATTATTTACTAGTATTTCTCTTACATAATATTACATGTTTGGGCCTATTATCCCTCACTTTGTATTTTGATTATCTGGATATAATGATACATTAAATGAAACCATTTGTTTCTTTATAGTACTGGTTCATAAGCCGTCTGTCTTTATAATTCTTTGTATGGTCAATACTGAAAGTTCATTGTCATAATTGGGGTTGAAGGTATTTTGCATCACTTAGCCTAAATCATTAATTTGGGTACGGTCAGTTGTCTTACTAGTCAGTCTAAAATTGTTAGTTGTTCCTCTTCACTATCATCTTGGAAGATATTGTTCTCCTTGTCAGCTTCTTAACCAAAGTCTTCATTAAATCAGGTATGATATTATGTTGTTCCAAATGTAATGTTACATATTACCCTGCCACCAAATTTGATCATTTTAATAAAATATTGTTTTTTGTTGAAATTATCAATTATCTTAACTTTCACATTGTCATTTGTTTATTCTTATTATGATCTGGTATACTTGTCTTTAATTATAAGTGTTCTATCCCTAGAACATGTTACTTCCCTAACAAATTAATCACCATATATTCTGGGATCAGTCGGGGGGCTCTCTTGACCTAATACCCCGCTGTCCTTACAATACATAATACATAAATAATATTGATTGCTGGAGCTATCTCGTCAGTTAATCACATTTAATAATCACTAGTCTATTCACGACTAAAATAATATAATATATTCTTGGGATTGTTCACTCAGTCTAACTTCTCAGATCTAAATATTTCTTTCCATTGATTCTTTCAGATGTTTATTTTCTTGTGGCGATATTAATAACATTTTTTATTTTCTATTGGTACTATCTTCCTTCCTTCTTTATCAGTACTGCTTAATCTTCATTTTTCATTCACTATCTTCATTTAAATTAAAACATAACAAGTATTTGCATCTTCAGTTGTTGTTGATTCTCTCACAATCATGATAGGTTATTTGCAATAAATTCGTTTCTAGTCTCGTCTCATTTTCATCGTCGACTGTCTACATTTGTCCTTTCTTATTCATTTTATATCACTATAGTTTTTTCTAATTTATGGATGTTGCATCTTTCTTTTATATTCCAACAATAAGTTCATAACTGTGTTTAATAAAAGGTGCTTATTTTGTTTAGAATTTGGATATTTATTCCCAGCTGTTTATTCGCTTGATTCATAATAACATTATCAAACTGTACTGTAAGTTGTCCTTACTATTTATCTAAATTCTGAGATATTCAAATTTGTTTGTTTGGCTTCATTTACAATTATATTCTGGATTATCAAAGTTTGTAAGATGAGCTTACTATATTCTTTGAATTTTGAGGTATTGTAATAATAAATTCTTCAGTTTCATATTAATTCTCATAAATAATTAGTTGTAAGTTGTTCTTACTCTTTGTTTGGAATTTTGGTGGTTTTATAATAATAAATTCTTCAATTCCAAATTAATTCTCATTAATAATTAGTTGTAAGTTGTTCTTACTATTTCTTTAGAATTTTGGGGTTTTATCACAACTTCTACACTTCTTATTATAGTGCTTATTGTCATATGTCCTTCTGTACCCAGCATTGATGATCTTTTGGTAATTTTCGTTATGTCGGTCAGTTGCTCATACCTTCATTTGTATGGTTCTGTTTCTTTATTCTTTATTCATATTGTTGTTTTACTCAATGAAACTTATTTCTCGTCTCCTTAAAATGGTTCTTTGGCCGTAGTCGGTTAGCGTAGCATCCGTCCCTTTTCTTGATGGTGTGTGGTATATAATTTATCCCGGGTCCATAATCTCAGTTGACCTTATTGTCCGCACTACCATTGTCTTTGTAATTATTTCTTTCCTTGTGGCATCTCTCGCTTCTTCCTTGTACTTCATTCTTCCCGTTCTTATTCTTTCATTTGCTGCAAAGCTTATTCGACTCATCCTATCATATTGTTGATTAAAACAATATGTTACTGGTCCATCAATGACTAATGATATCATTGATATTTTCCCACGTACTTCTATTTCTGGTATTTCCCATTTATCTCTAGTCTTCTCTAAGTGGTAACCTATAGTTTTATGGTAAGTCATTATTGAAATTGCTTTTAATCTCCTCCTATAGTCTCTGGCATTCATGATTTCTTCATTGTTGGTAATTGGAATATTCAGTACATTAATTAACCCATTGTTCATCATCTCCCATTCTTCTGGTGTTTTTATTAAATTCTTTAGATGCGTTCTTCTTACTTTCTTTGGTTCCATTTCACTATCTTTAGTATTTTCTTTGTTCCCGTTAGTTTTCTTTTCAGGTAATACTACTATTTGATCCTCTGTTTTGGCGTTTGGTATTTCTTCTGTTTCTGGTTTACTATCATTTTTTATTTCTTTGGCCCTATGATTTCTTAATTCTTCCCTCCACAGTTTATTATCATTTATTATTTCTTTGGTCATTTCCTCCATCTTTTCCTCCCTTTTCTTAAATTCTCGTCCAATTTCTTCATGATCTCTAGGTAATTTTCCTTCATTTCTTCCCTCAATGCTTTATTATTTGCGTCTATTTTCTCCTCCATTTTCTTGCTATTCTCCTTCAATTCTCCCATTTTTTCTTCAATTTTCTTATCAGTCTCTCCCAATTTTCGGCTCAATTCCTCCGTAGATTGTTTATTGTCCGTCTTTAATTCTTCCTTCAATTTTTCTAAGTTCTTATTACTGTTCTCATTTAATTCTTCCTTCAGTTCCTCTATGGACTGTTTATTGTCCTGTTTTTATTCCTCCATTTTTTCTTCCGTTCTCTTGCTACTTTCCTGCATTAATTCCATCATACGTTTGAACATTTCTTGCGTCTTCTCGCCTTCTGTTTGTGTGGTTTCTTCTGGTTGTTTCTCCGGATCCTTTCTTGTTATAATTTCTATTTCCTCAACCGGTGTCGCTTCTTTATCTTCCATATTTAACTCGTCTACCTTCTCGGTTTCGGCCGCTCGTTTTCGCGATGTTTCTCGCTTCCTCATCTTGTCTATTTTTGTTTATTTATCTATAAATTATAATTTAATTTATATTAAACTACACGCCTCACACGTTGGTGCGCCAATTTGTAACGATAAAAGTATTGAAGTGATCTGTGTTATTTTGTGTTAGCCTCACCTCAGTTTCCTCTATTGGTAACCAGATGTTTCGTTACATACAATGTTATTGTGGATAGGTTACTTGTATATATGTCGTGTGCACTTGAATTACACCGTCCGTTAGAAATGTCAACTTGTAATATGGATAAATAATGTAGCGACAAACTCGCACTGGAGTCGTCGATGTGTAATTATAAATATGTTATGTTGAACGGCGAATGGTTTTGTAAATTGCCGCTTACTCCCACTATGCTGCTTCTTTTCCGTGACGTCACTCAACGATGCCAACTGTCGGGTCCGCTGCAATCTGTGAATTCTATTTACTAAATGTAACAGCAATAATAACGACACACAAATACTATCAAACATATATCCTTGTGGAATCCTTTATTTGGAAAAACACTGGTTGACTGTTTTAATAAATTTAAACAGGATAATCGCAATTGTAGCGCAAACTATAATTCTTCCTTTACCAGTTGGCAGCAGTAGCCAAAAGTTTAGTATTTCTTTGAGACCAAAACAATGCTTTTTGTTAACGTTTTTAAATAAAATATATCAATTATCTCAGGGCGTATATGGTTCGGGGATTATAAATTAAACAAAATATTACACTATTAATCAAAATACAAGTTTACAATTACAGGATATTACACCGTTAGAGTGATACGTGCACACAGAAATTGTATAGTGGTTGCCAGTTTTAAAAAGGTTATGTCCAGTTCAGGCTTTGATAGTTATTATGTAAATTAAAAGTTCTTGTTGTGTTTAAAAAGGTGTTAGTCTTATATGGTGTTATTAGTGATTGTTTTTTTTAGTGTTTGTGTTCTATGGTGTCCTTAGTTTAGTTGATTATTACTAAAAATTCGTGTATACAAGTGTGTGTGTTGAAGTACGATATAATGAGATGTCAGATCACCAAATCCTCTTCTTGTACTCTTCTTGGTTGAAGATAGGGCCCACGTACACGTCAGATCTTCTTTCTCGTCCCTCGTCCACTTCAAATCTTCTTCCTGGTTATTATATCTTCTATTCCATGTAATGGGTGTTCTTCTGTTATTGCAAAAAGTTCGTGTAGTGTACCTCTAACTGTATTTATCTGGTTGTATAGTTTTTTCACACTTTATAACACATAATGTAAGATGATTTAAAAACGCGTCTATCTGCTAAGATCGTTGTCAAAGAAGTCTCTTTTTATTTATCCGAAATTTCTGGTTGCTAAGGGTAAACTTGGAAACTGGTTCGCCAATTCGGATATACATTGTCATATACTTTCATTATTTCGAAGTCTAAAATTTGTTCAAAATCTTTAAATTAACATAACTTTTCTATACTGAATGAGAATTTAAAACCATTATCAGCATTATTTTGATCTTCACATTTGTTATATTTAGACACCAAACGTGCCTATTTTTGCTTAAGAACTATGGATGTTACAATTTTGTTATTTGGAATTTTCTTAAATAACTTGATATGAGTTATTTTGTTTCTATATTCCTTGTATACATTATTACCTATAAATACATCTACCCTTTCACATTTGCTTTACAAAATTTCTAATATAATTGTTCAAAATTTACTAAAGTTGGTTTCACCTGGCCTATGTAATAGTATTACTTTCATCACCTTGTTTTAACATCTTTAACAATTAAATTAACTTCTAACACTCATCAAAATGGTTTAACATATAACGTTATTTTAACAACACAAAAGATATATTATTCTAATAGTTAGATTCATGCCCACATGGCTATGATTATACCAAATCCTTGCACAAATAACTGTTTTCTACTCAAACTGTATAGGTGTTTGACACTTAACAAAACATCTTTGTATAGTCCATTCTGCTTGGTCAATTAATTCACCATGGTTTAACATCAGCTCTATTGTTATACTTGTTAACACAACATAAAAAAAATTGAATTAATATCTTTAAATTGACATTCCTTTAAACTAACTGTATCACCTGTTACATACAAAATACACAACACAAATACTATGATATAACACTGTGCTATAACATAAAACATGCACATTTTACAAAACAAATTCTATACTAATTAGTTAGTCCTTTGTCAGCTAATTTACTCATTATTCTGACACTGTCTATGTCATATTTACTATTTATATGGGTTTCAACATCCGTATACTTACTGATGTTTGACTTACAAAAATTACAATAAAGTGAACACTGTTGCTCTACCTCACCACACAGTTCTAATAATCTTGTTACATTTACTGTTTATCTGGGTTTTACTCTTGTTATAAATGTTATTGCGACCATGTTATAAATTGTTGTTTACTGGACAACCCTATGAACTCTATATGTGACAATTATTTGTATGGTTCATGTATCTATAATCAGGTGTATTTATATTTTCATTACATCAATTAACTTAATTATTTACTAGTATTTCTCTTACATAATATTACATGTTTGGGCCTATTATCCCTCACTTTGTATTTTGATTATCTGGATATAATGATACATTAAATGAAACCATTTGTTTCTTTATAGTACTGGTTCATAAGCCGTCTGTCTTTATAATTCTTTGTATGGTCAATACTGAAAGTCCATTGTCATAATTGGGGTTGAAGGTATTTTGCATCACTTAGCCTAAATCATTAATTTGGGTACGGTCAGTTGTCTTACTAGTCAGTCTAAAATTGTTAGTTGTTCCTCTTCACTATCATCTTGGAAGATATTGTTCTCCTTGTCAGCTTCTTAACCAAAGTCTTCATTAAATCAGGTACGATATTATGTTGTTCCAAATGTAATGTTACATATTACCCTGCCACCAAATTTGATCATTTTAATAAAATATTGTTTTTTGTTGAAATTATCAATTATCTTAACTTTCACATTGTCATTTGTTTATTCTTATTATGATCTGGTATACTTGTCTTTAATTATATGTGTTCTATCCCTGGAACATGTTACTTCCCTAACAAATTAATCACCATATATTCTGGAATCAGTCGGGGGGCTCTCTTGATCTAATACACCGCTGTCCTTACAATACATAACACATAAATAATATCGATTGCTGGAGCTATCTCGTCAGTCAATCACATTTAATAATCACTAGTCTATTCACGACTAAAATAAATAAAATAATATAATATATTCTTGGGATTGTTCACTCAGTCTAACTTCTCAGATCTAAATATTTCTTTCCATTGATTCTTTCAGATGTTTATTTTCTTGTGGCGATATTAATAACATTTTTTATTTTCTATTGGTACTATCTTCCTTCCTTCTTTATCAGTACTGCTTAATCTTCATTTTTCATTCACTATCTTCATTTAAATTAAAACATAACAAGTATTTGCATCTTCAGTTGTTGTTGATTCTCTCTAACAAGTATTTGCATCTTCAGTTGTTGTTGATTCTCTCACAATCATGATAGGTTATTTGCAATAAATTCGTTTCTAGTCTCGTCTCATTTTCATCGTCGACTGTCTACATTTGTCCTTTCTTATTCATTTTATATCACTATAGTTTTTTCTAATTTATGGATGTTGCATCTTTCTTTTATATTCCAACAATACGTTCATAACTGTGTTTAATAAGAGGTGCTTATTTTGTTTAGAATTTGGAAATTTATTCCCAGCTGTTTATTCGCTTGATTCATAATAACATTATCAAACTGTACTGTAAGTTGTCCTTACTATTTATCTAAATTCTGAGATATTCAAATTTGTTTGTTTGGCTTCATTTACAATTATATTCTGGATTATCAAAGTTTGTAAGATGAGCTTACTATATTCTTTGAATTTTGAGGTATTGTAATAATAAATTCTTCAGTTTCATATTAATTCTCATAAATAATTAGTTGTAAGTTGTTCTTACTCTTTGTTTGGAATTTTGGTGGTTTTATAATAATAAATTCTTCAATTCCAAATTAATTCTCATTAATAATTAGTTGTAAGTTGTTCTTACTATTTCTTTAGAATTTTGGGGTTTTATCACAACTTCTACACTTCTTATTATAGTGCTTATTGTCATATGTCCTTCTGTACCCAGCATTGATGATCTTTTGGTAATTTTCGTTATGTCGGTCAGTTGCTCATACCTTCATTTGTATGGTTCTGTTTCTTTATTCTTTATTCATATTATTGTTCCTCAATGAAACTTATTTCTCGTCTCCTTAAAATGGTTCTTTGGCCGTAATCGGTTAGCATAGCATCCGTCCCTTTTCTTGATGGTGTGTGGTATATAATTTATCCTGGGTCCATAATCTCAGTTGACCTTATTGTCCGCACTACCATTGTCTTTGTAATTATTTCTTTCCTTGTGGCATCTCTCGCTTCTTCCTTATACTTCATTCTTCCCGTTCTTATTCTTTCATTTGCTGCAAAGCTTATTCGACTCATCCTATCATATTGTTGATTAAAACAATATGTTACTGGTCCATCAATGACTAATGATATCATTGATATTTTCCCACGTACTTCTATTTCTGGTATTTCCCATTTATCTCTAGTCTTCTCTAAGTGGTAACCTATAGTTTTAGGGTTAGTCATTATTGAAATTGCTTTTAATCTCCTCCTATAGTCTCTGGCATTCATGATTTCTTCATTGTTGGTATTTGGAATATTCAGTACATTAATTAACCCATTGTTCATCATCTCCCATTCTTCTGGTGTTTTTATTAAATTCTTTAGATGCGTTCTTCTTACTTTCTTTGGTTCCATTTCACTATCTTTAGTATTTTCTTTGTTCCCGTTAGTTTTCTTTTCAGGTAATACTACTATTGGATCCTCTGTTTTGGCGTTTGGTATTTCTTCTGTTTCTGCTTTACTATCATTTTTTATTTCTTTGGCCCTATGATTTCTTAATTCTTCCCTCCACAGTTTATTATCATTTATTATTTCTTTGGTCATTTCCTCCATCTTTTCCTCCCTTTTCTTAAATTCTCGTCCAATTTCTTCATGATCTCTAGGTAATTTTCCTTCAATTCTTCCCTCAATGCTTTATTATTTGCGTCTATTTTCTCCTCCATTTTCTTGCTATTCTCCTTCAATTCTCCCATTTTTTCTTCAATTTTCTTATCAGTCTCTCCCAATTTTCGGCTCAATTCCTCCGTAGATTGTTTATTGTCCGTCTTTAATTCTTCCTTCAATTTTTCTAAGTTCTTATTACTGTTCTCATTTAATTCTTCCTTCAGTTCCTCTATGGACTGTTTATTGTCCTGTTTTTATTCCTCCATTTTTTCTTCCGTTCTCTTGCTACTTTCCTGCATTAATTCCATCATACGTTTGAACATTTCTTGCATCTTCTCGCCTTCCGTTTGTGTGGTTTCTTCTGGTTGTTTCTCCGGATCCTCTCTTGTTATAATTTCTATTTCCTCAACCGGTGTCGCTTCTTTATCTTCCATATTTAACTCGTCTACCTTCTCGGTTTCGGCCGCTCGTTTTCGCGATGTTTCTCGCTTCCTCATCTTGTCTATTTTTGTTTATTTATGTATAAATTATAATTTAATTTATATTAAACTACACGCCTCACACGTTGGTGCGCCAATTTGTAACGATAAAAGTATTGAAGTGATCTGTGTTATTTTGTGTTAGCCTCACCTCAGTTTCGTCTATTGGTAACCAGATGTTTCGTTACATACAATGTTATTGTGGATAGGTTACTTGTATATATGTCGTGTGCACTTGAATTACACCGTCCGTTAGAAATGTCAACTTGTAATATGGATAAATAATGTAGCGACAAACTCGCACTGGAGTCGTCGATGTGTAATTATAAATATGTTATGTTGAACGGCGAATGGTTTTGTAAATTGGCGCTTACTCCCACTATGCTGGTTCTTTTCCGTGACGTCACTCAACGATGCCAACTGTCGGGTCCGCTGCAATCTGTGAATTCTATTTACTAAATGTAACAGCAATAATAACGACACACAAATACTATCAAACATATATCCTTGTGGAATCCTTTATTCGGAAAAACACTGGTTGACTGTTTTAATAAATTTAAACAGGATAATCGCAATTGTAGCGCAAACTATAATTCTTCCTTTACCAGTTGGCAGCAGTAGCCAAACGTTTAGTATTTCTTCAAGACCAAAACAATGCTTTTTGTTAACGTTTTTAAATAAAATATATCAATTATCTCAGGGCGTATATGGTTCGGGGATTATAAATTAAACAAAATATTACACTATTAATCAAAATACAAGTTTACAATTACAGGATATTACACCGTTAGAGTGATACATGCACACAGAAATTGTATAGTGGTTGCCAGTTTTAAAAAGGTTATGTCCAGTTCAGGCTTTGATAGTTATTATGTAAATTAAAAGTTCTTGTTGTGTTTAAAAAGGTGTTAGTCTTATATGGTGTTATTAGTGATTGTTTTTTTTAGTGTTTGTGTTCTATGGTGTCCTTAGTTTAGTTGATTATTACTAAAAATTCGTGTATACAAGTGTGTGTGTTGAAGTACGATATAATGAGATGTCAGATCACCAAATCCTCTTCTTGTACTCTTCTTGGTTGAAGATAGGGCCCACGTACACGTCAGATCTTCTTTCTCGTCCCTCGTCCACTTCAAATCTTCTTCCTGGTTATTATATCTTCTATTCCATGTAATGGGTGTTCTTCTGTTATTGCAAAAGTTCGTGTAGTGTACCTCTAACTGTATTTATCTGGTTGTATAGTTTTTTCACACTTTATAACACATAATGTAAGACGATTTAAAAACGCGTCTATCTGCTAAGATCGTTGTCAAAGAAGTCTCTTTTTATTTATCCGAAATTTCTGGTTGCTAAGGGTAAACTTGGAATCTGGTTCGCCAATTCGGATATACATTGTCATATACTTTCATTATTTCGAAGTCTAAAATTTGTTCAAAATCTTTAAATTAACATAACTTTTCTATACTGAATGAGAATTTAAAACCATTATCAGCATTATTTTGATCTTCACATTTGTTATATTTAGACACCAAACGTGCCTATTTTTGCTTAAGAACTATGGATGTTACAATTTTGTTATTTGGAATTTTCTTAAATAACTTGATATGTGTTATTTTGTTTCTATATTCCTTGTATACATTATTACCTATAAATACATCTACCCTTTCACATTTGCTTTACAAAATTTCTAATATAATTGTTCAAAATTTACTAAAGTTGGTTTCACCTGGCCTATGTAATAGTATTACTTTCATCACCATGTTTTAACATCTTTAACAATTAAATTAACTTCTAACACTCATCAAAATGGTTTAACATATAACGTTATTTTAACAACACAAAAGATATATTATTCTAATAGTTAGATTCATGCCCACATGGCTATGATTATACCAAATCCTTGCACAAATAACTGTTTTCTACTCAAACTGTATAGGTGTTTGACACTTAACAAAACATCTTTGTATAGTCCATTCTGCTTGGTCAATTAATTCACCATGGTTTAACATCAGCTCTATTGTTATACTTGTTAACACAACATAAAAATATTGAATTAATATCTTTAAATTGACATTCCTTTAAACTAACTGTATCACCTGTTACATACAAAATACACAACACAAATACTATGATATAACACTGTGCTATAACATAAAACATGCACATTTTACAAAACAAATTCTATACTAATTAGTTAGTCCTTTGTCAGCTAATTTACTCATTATTCTGACACTGTCTATGTCATATTTACTATTTATATGGGTTTCAACATCCGTATACTTACTGATGTTTGACTTACAAAAATTACAATAAAGTGAACACTGTTGCTCTACCTCACCACACAGTTCTAATAATCTTGTTACATTTAGTGTTTATCTGGGTTTTACTCTTGTTATAAATGTTATTGCGACCATGTTATAAATTGTTGTTTACTGGACAACCCTATGAACTCTATATGTGACAATTATTTGTATGGTTCATGTATCTATAATCAGGTGTATTTATATTTTCATTACATCAATTAACTTAATTATTTACTAGTATTTCTCTTACATAATATTACATGTTTGGGCCTATTATCCCTCACTTTGTATTTTGATTATCTGGATATAATGATACATTAAATGAAACCATTTGTTTCTTTATAGTACTGGTTCATAAGCCGTCTGTCTTTATAATTCTTTGTATGGTCAATACTGAAAGTTCATTGTCATAATTGGGGTTGAAGGTATTTTGCATCACTTAGCCTAAATCATTAATTTGGGTACGGTCAGTTGTCTTACTAGTCAGTCTAATATTGTTAGTTGTTCCTCTTCACTATCATCTTGGAAGATATTGTTCTCCTTGTCAGCTTCTTAACCAAAGTCTTCATTAAATCAGGTATGATATTATGTTGTTCCAAATGTAATGTTACATATTACCCTGCCACCAAATTTGATCATTTTAATAAAATATTGTTTTTTGTTGAAATTATCAATTATCTTAACTTTCACATTGTCATTTGTTTATTCTTATTATGATCTGGTATACTTGTCTTTAATTATAAGTGTTCTATCCCTAGAACATGTTACTTCCCTAACAAATTAATCACCATATATTCTGGAATCAGTCGGGGGGCTCTCTTGACCTAATACCCCGCTGTCCTTACAATACATAATACATAAATAATATCGATTGCTGGAGCTATCTCGTCAGTTAATCACATTTAATAATCACTAGTCTATTCACGACTAAAATAAATAAAATAATATAATATATTCTTGGGATTGTTCACTCAGTCTAACTTCTCAGATCTAAATATTTCTTTCCATTGATTCTTTCAGATGTTTATTTTCTTGTGGCGATATTAATAACATTTTTTATTTTCTATTGGTACTATCTTCCTTCCTTCTTTATCAGTACTGCTTAATCTTCATTTTTCATTCACTATCTTCATTTAAATTAAAACATAACAAGTATTTGCATCTTCAGTTGTTGTTGATTCTCTCACAATCATGATAGGTTATTTGCAATAAATTCGTTTCTAGTCTCGTCTCATTTTCATCGTCGACTGTCTACATTTGTCCTTTCTTATTCATTTTATATCACTATAGTTTTTTCTAATTTATGGATGTTGCATCTTTCTTTTATATTCCAACAATAAGTTCATAACTGTGTTTAATAAAAGGTGCTTATTTTGTTTAGAATTTGGAAATTTATTCCCAGCTGTTTATTCGCTTGATTCATAATAACATTATCAAACTGTACTGTAAGTTGTCCTTACTATTTATCTAAATTCTGAGATATTCAAATTTGTTTGTTTGGCTTCATTTACAATTATATTCTGGATTATCAAAGTTTGTAAGATGAGCTTACTATATTCTTTGAATTTTAAGGTATTGTAATAATAAATTCTTCAGTTTCATATTAATTCTCATAAATAATTAGTTGTAAGTTGTTCTTACTCTTTGTTTGGAATTTTGGTGGTTTTATAATAATAAATTCTTCAATTCCAAATTAATTCTCATTAATAATTAGTTGTAAGTTGTTCTTACTATTTCTTTAGAATTTTGGGGTTTTATCACAACTTCTACACTTCTTATTATAGTGCTTATTGTCATATGTCCTTCTGTACCCAGCATTGATGATCTTTTGGTAATTTTCGTTATGTCGGTCAGTTGCTCATACCTTCATTTGTATGGTTCTGTTTCTTTATTGTTTATTCATATTATTGTTCCTCAATGAAACTTATTTCTCGTCTCCTTAAAATGGTTCTTTGGCCGTAGTCGGTTAGCGTAGCATCCGTCCCTTTTCTTGATGGTGTGTGGTATATAATTTATCCCGGGTCCATAATCTCAGTTGACCTTATTGTCCGCACTACCATTGTCTTTGTAATTATTTCTTTCCTTGTGGCATCTCTCGCTTCTTCCTTGTACTTCATTCTTCCCGTTCTTATTCTTTCATTTGCTGCAAAGCTTATTCGACTCATCCTATCATATTGTTGATTAAAACAATATGTTACTGGTCCATCAATGACTAATGATATCATTGATATTTTCCCACGTACTTCTATTTCTGGTATTTCCCATTTATCTCTAGTCTTCTCTAAGTGGTAACCTATAGTTTTATGGTAAGTCATTATTGAAATTGCTTTTAATCTCCTCCTATAGTCTCTGGCATTCATGATTTCTTCATTGTTGGTAATTGGAATATTCAGTACATTAATTAACCCATTGTTCATCATCTCCCATTCTTCTGGTGTTTTTATTAAATTCTTTAGATGCGTTCTTCTTACTTTCTTTGGTTCCATTTCACTATCTTTAGTATTTTCTTTGTTCCCGTTAGTTTTCTTTTCAGGTAATACTACTATTTGATCCTCTGTTTTGGCGTTTGGTATTTCTTCTGTTTCTGGTTTACTATCATTTTTTATTTCTTTGGCCCTATGATTTCTTAATTCTTCCCTCCACAGTTTATTATCATTTATTATTTCTTTGGTCATTTCCTCCATCTTTTCCTCCCTTTTCTTAAATTCTCGTCCAATTTCTTCATGATCTCTAGGTAATTTTCCTTCATTTCTTCCCTCAATGCTTTATTATTTGCGTCTATTTTCTCCTCCATTTTCTTGCTATTCTCCTTCAATTCTCCCATTTTTTCTTCAATTTTCTTATCAGTCTCTCCCAATTTTCGGCTCAATTCCTCCGTAGATTGTTTATTGTCCGTCTTTAATTCTTCCTTCAATTTTTCTAAGTTCTTATTACTGTTCTCATTTAATTCTTCCTTCAGTTCCTCTATGGACTGTTTATTGTCCTGTTTTTATTCCTCCATTTTTTCTTCCGTTCTCTTGCTACTTTCCTGCATTAATTCCATCATACGTTTGAACATTTCTTGCGTCTTCTCGCCTTCTGTTTGTGTGGTTTCTTCTGGTTGTTTCTCCGGATCCTTTCTTGTTATAATTTCTATTTCCTCAACCGGTGTCGCTTCTTTATCTTCCATATTTAACTCGTCTACCTTCTCGGTTTCGGCCGCTCGTTTTCCCGATGTTTCTCGCTTCCTCATCTTGTCTATTTTTGTTTATTTATCTATAAATTATAATTTAATTTATATTAAACTACACGCCTCACACGTTGGTGCGCCAATTTGTAACGATAAAAGTATTGAAGTGATCTGTGTTATTTTGTGTTAGCCTCACCTCAGTTTCGTCTATTGGTAACCAGATTTTTCATTACATACAATGTTATTGTGGATAGGTTACTTGTATATATGTCGTGTGCACTTGAATTACACCGTCCGTTAGAAATGTCAACTTGTAATATGGATAAATAATGTAGCGACAAACTCGCACTGGAGTCGTCGATGTGTAATTATAAATATGTTATGTTGAACGGCGAATGGTTTTGTAAATTGCCGCTTACTCCCACTATGCTGCTTCTTTTCCGTGACGTCACTCAACGATGCCAACTGTCGGGTCCGCTGCAATCTGTGAATTCTATTTACTAAATGTAACAGCAATAATAACGACACACAAATACTATCAAACATATATCCTTGTGGAATCCTTTATTCGGAAAAACACTGGTTGACTGTTTTAATAAATTTAAACAGGATAATCGCAATTGTAGCGCAAACTATAATTCTTCCTTTACCAGTTGGCAGCAGTAGCCAAACGTTTAGTATTTCTTCGAGACCAAAACAATGCTTTTTGTTAACGTTTTTAAATAAAATATATCAATTATCTCAGGGCGTATATGGTTCGGGGATTATAAATTAAACAAAATATTACACTATTAATCAAAATACAAGTTTACAATTACAGGATATTACACCGTTAGAGTGATACGTGCACACAGAAATTGTATAGTGGTTGCCAGTTTTAAAAAGGTTATGTCCAGTTCAGGCTTTGATAGTTATTATGTAAATTAAAAGTTCTTGTTGTGTTTAAAAAGGTGTTAGTCTTATATGGTGTTATTAGTGATTGTTTTTTTTAGTGTTTGTGTTCTATGGTGTCTTTAGTTTAGTTGATTATTACTAAAAATTCGTGTATACAAGTGTGTGTGTTGAAGTACGATATAATGAGATGTCAGATCACCAAATCCTCTTCTTGTACTCTTCTTGGTTGAAGATAGGGCCCACGTACACGTCAGATCTTCTTTCTCGTCCCTCGTCCACTTCAAATCTCCTTCCTGGTTATTATATCTTCTATTCCATGTAATGGGTGTTCTTCTGTTATTGCAAAAAGTTCGTGTAGTGTACCTCTAACTGTATTTATCTGGTTGTATAGTTTTTTCACACTTTATAACACATAATGTAAGACGATTTAAAAACGCGTCTATCTGCTAAGATCGTTGTCAAAGAAGTCTCTTTTTATTTATCCGAAATTTCTGGTTGCTAAGGGTAAACTTGGAATCTGGTTGGCCAATTCGGATATACATTGTCATATACTTTCATTATTTCGAAGTCTAAAATTTGTTCAAAATCTTTAAATTAACATAACTTTTCTATACTGAATGGGAATTTAAAACCATTACCAGCATTATTTTGATCTTCACATTTGGTATATTTAGACACCAAACGTGCCTATTTTTGCTTAAGAACTATGGATGTTACAATTTTGTTATTTGGAATTTTCTTAAATAACTTGATATGTGTTATTTTGTTTCTATATTCCTTGTATACATTATTACCTATAAATACATCTACCCTTTCACATTTGCTTTACAAAATTTCTAACAGAATTGTTCAAAATTTACTAAAGTTGGTTTCACCTGGCCTATGTAATAGTATTACTTTCATCACCATGTTTTAACATCTTTAACAATTAAATTAACTTCTAACACTCATCAAAATGGTTTAACATATAACGTTATTTTAACAACACAAAAGATATGTTATTCTAATAGTTAGATTCATGCCCACATGACTATGATTATACCAAATCCTTGCACAAATAACCGTTTTCTACTCAAACTGTATAGGTGTTTGACACTTAACAAAACATCTTTGTATAGTCCATTCTGCTTGGTCAATTAATTCACCATGGTTTAACATCAGCTCTATTGTTATATTTGTTAACACAACATAAAAAAAATTGAATTAATATCTTTAAATTGACATTCCTTTAAACTAACTGTATCACCTGTTACATACAAAATACACAACACAAATACTATGATATAACACTGTGCTATAACATAAAACATGCACATTTTACAAAACAAATTCTATACTAATTAGTTAGTCCTTTGTCAGCTAATTTACTCATTATTCTGACACTGTCTATGTCATATTTACTATTTATATGGGTTTCAACATCCGTATACTTACTGATGTTTGACTTACAAAAATTACAATAAAGTGAACACTGTTGCTCTACCTCACCACACAGTTCTAATAATCTTGTTACATTTACTGTTTATCTGGGTTTTACTCTTGTTATAAATGTTATTGTGACCATGTTATAAATTGTTGTTTACTGGACAACTCTATGAACTCTATATGTGACAATTATTTGTATGGTTCATGTATCTATAATCAGGTGTTTTTATATTTTCATTACATCAATTAACTTAATTATTTACTAGTATTTCTCTTACATAATATTACATGTTTGGGCCTATTATCCCTCACTTTGTATTTTGATTATCTGGATATAATGATACATTAAATGAAACCATTTGTTTCTTTATAGTACTGGTTCATAAGCCGTCTGTCTTTATAATTCTTTGTATGGTCAATACTGAAAGTTCATTGTCATAATTGGGGTTGAAGGTATTTTGCATCACTTAGCCTAAATCATTAATTTGGGTACGGTCAGTTGTCTTACTAGTCAGTCTAAAATTGTTAGTTGTTCCTCTTCACTATCATCTTGGAAGATATTGTTCTCCTTGTCAGCTTCTTAACCAAAGTCTTCATTAAATCAGGTATGATATTATGTTGTTCCAAATGTAATGTTACAAGTAATACCAGCAAGCACCACGGACTTTGCCCGAAAGGAGAAGAAAGCTGGTGAAAGTATCAAAGAGCTGTGGCTTTAAAAATACCATGTGATCATACAGAGCATTTTCATCTTTCTTCAGCTGTTAAGGAAAATATAAAACCTATTTTTAAAGATCTTAGTGAACCAGACCTGCTCAAAAAGTGCCTGCATGGCAAAACACAGAACTCAAATGAATCAGTGAACAGTGTAATCTGGGCTCGTTTACCAAAAACAGTTTTGTTACTATCAAAACACTTCATTTGGGAACTTATGATGCTATTAGCGCATTCAACAAAGAATGTAGTAAGGTGTGCAGTATTTAAGAAACTGGGATTGGTTGTGGTAAATAATTTTTATGAAGCCATGAAAAAATCTGATTTTCTCCGTGTTGCAAAAGTGCAACGTATGGCTTCCCAGCTGACAAAGAGGGCAAGACAAGCAAGAGAAAGTGCAAAGAGGAAGAGAGAAGATGAGTGGGAAGCAATGGAAGACCCAGATGACCCCAGTTATGGAGCAGGATGTCATTAATTTTGTAATAGTGACTAATAAAACAATATTTTTACTTTGATTGCGTTTTCCCGAAAATCTTCTTTTTAATAACTTATGTTCCTTTTTCTCAGAAACTATTTGATGGATTTGCATGACATTTTCGGGAAATATCTAACACATACGGATATACATTTTGAGCGTGAGACTTTGTTCGAATTGTTATTTTAGCTGTATGTACAAAATAATATATACATAATAAATTGCCTGAAAAACAACACTATATAAAAAAATTAAAAACGCACAAACAAAATAAGCAAACTGAAATTCCCTCGCTTAAAGTATTTAGAAAGGGGTTACTGACAACTAGTAAAATTTTGGTATTGATTGAGTAAATGGTTCCTGAGGAAAAGGTACATGAATATTGTTAATTTAACATGGTAAGGATAGGGCGTTCCGACTCCCCTTACACGCGGCCAGGAATATGGAAAATTATTCTGGAGCACCTGCAGGGTGTAAATATGGAACTACGGCCGGCTTAGAAGTTAGTTACACCTGGCGATATTGTAGAGTTTGGATCAAGTTATTCTTGCGGTTTAGTGGGAAGTGATTATTGTGTTATAATTAGTGTGGAACTCTAATAGTTGACATTATTATTGCGTGTGAACAAATTTAACTTGAATTATTGTATGAGAGTACCTTGTTGATTTCAGATTGTTATTCGTGACTAATTAAAGCTGGTAATTAGTGACTTTATTGGTGTCTGTAATTTGTTTCCACTGTACAATACGACGATCCGTGATACCGTCAAAACAATATATTATATTGCAAAAATACAAATTGATGTAGAATATAACGATGAATATTAAATTAAATCAGCACAAAATGTGAAAGTTCAATAGACGCCTTGTAATTTGAAGTGCAGCTCGAGTGCTGCTGTGCCATATCCTGATTTCACTTCATCAGCGGCGAAAACGTGTGTACAATGTAATCGTTTGTGTGTGTTGGTGCGCGCGCGCGTTTGTGTGTGACCTGCACGGACAGGAAATTTTACATCCGCAAAAACTATACATGAATTAGCAAAACTAGACAATTCTACTTGAAAACGAGTTGTACCAACGGTTAGTGGACGACTTTCCTCTCAAGTACGCTCCCCGTTGTGCGATTTTACGTACATACGTATAAACGAATTGAGAAATATTGTGTTAATTATTTTGTTAATAAAATAATTACGGAATAATAAAAAACACTATAACGTATGCTAAACATTATAAATCGATCACAACCATTGAATTTACCTATGTATTTTAATTACCGTGCGAACCGCTGATATACACGAATAATTACAGGGTAATGAAAATAACGCCAAGCATGCTGTAACAATCCTTGACAGGATTAGGGCTGTTTACTCAACCTCTGGATGGAACGTCACACTACAGGTACCAAATTTTGCCTAACGATTCTCTCTCTTGTAATCAAGTACTCTTCTAGAGTACAGCCGAAGACACATGCACCCACACGCGCGCGCACAGATATTCACTGAATTAATTGATTAGGATTACCGTCGTCAATACCAGTAGTGGGGGAGAAATAATAGTAACTTTTAATTTATTAGTATAACTAAAGATAATTACAATAAAAAGTGCATATCTAAAAAAGCGAAAATAAGGCATTCAGGCCAGAATTCCTATATGCAAGTGAATATCTAGCATTGAATTATAATTTAGACAAACTAGAAATATTGGAAATACGAATTATTGGGAAAATATTAGGCCCACGAAAATCTTCAGAAGGTTGGAAAGAAGAAGTAATGATTAAATATATCAAAGTATAGAAAATATAACAGAAACAATGAGAAAAAGAAGACTTTTATTTTTTGGACATTTATATTGAATGGACGACAATAGTTTAACAAAACAGATCTTCAAATATCTGTGTGGAAAGAAGTCAACGTCAAGCTGGATTAAAGAAGTCTAAAAGCATTTAGAAACAATAATATAAACACAGAAGAAGCAATTGGAAGAGACGTTTTTCGGACAAAAGTGTTAAAAATGGAAGGAGTCCAGGGTAGGAGAGAGAAAAACGCAGGTTCAAAGTGGACTGAAGACAGGAAGAAGAGACATAGTGAAAACATGAAAGAATATTGGAGAAAAAGAAATGAACAAGGAATAAAGAATTGAAATTGGCATGTGATCCTCAGACATGCTAAAAAAAACTTTTAATAATATACATATTTGAACATATTTATTATTGAATGTATTTGAATATATTTATTTGACATTGCCTGTATTCAGCTACAACATATATGTAGATGTGTATTGCTATTTGTACCAATTCCAATGTAAGCCTACATTCGATGATTACTAGATCTACAATTATTTCTAAATATAATTAAGCAATTATTACATCATAAATATTTCAAATTGTAATATTGTATTTATGAACATTATGTTTGGAGTATTATAATTTTGTCCATGTATTCAAGTAAAATAATATGTAAGGAATGTAATTATTTTGCTGATGTAAAATAAAGTGTCCCAACTCGTTCATGCTCGCGCGCGCGCACACACACACTCACATTCACTCAAGTAATTGATCTTGTGTTTGATATTTTCTCTTGTGTCCATACACAGGTCGTGATGATGACAATAATTATTGTCGAAACGTCTACACAAATAATATAAAATCTGTGTTGTATTTATTGAAAATTTATTGATCGACGGTCACTACTAAATTAAGGATATTTAACTGTACAATATTATACATCTAGGCTACTAAATCAAAACTGCGACTCTGTAATCAAACTGTGATGTACTGTAATCATAAATTATAATTTAGTTATTTCATAATATGAAATAATATATAATATTGTGATGTTCAAAATAGTTTCTTCTGCAAGTAGTGTATTGTGTTTTTGTCGTTTCACTGAAAAAATCAGCATCATCAGAGGTGTGTAAATAAATAAAATGATGCTGATTTTATCAGTGAAACGTGCGTTAACGTATTGACACGACAAAAACGCAATACACTACTTGCAGAAGAAACTATATTCAACAATATCACAATATTATAAAATTGCTGCAAGAAACTTTGAGTTACGTATATAGAAAAAGATAAATAATATATACAATTAAAGATTAGAATGTGTGTGTTGGGGGGGGGGGGGCGCTCGGGCATGTGTTTAATGTGCATTGTAGTAATACTATTAATACTATGTAATATTGATATAAATTATTTTGTCTAACAAAAAAAAACTTAATGCAGCCACATGTAAGTTACAAACATATAATCGAAATACCGTACCTCACGTAAACGATGTCCAACTGGGCTCTAACCTTTCCGTACCCGACGGACGTGCGCGATGTTACGGAGAGGCAGAACATCCTGTTTAATAGTTTTAAGTTGGTTTTCGCTGATTGCAGGTTCCAGCGCTTGGCAGATACACTCAACATTTCGTGTCCTGTGTATTTATGAGCGGGCTCTAAAATCTTCCAAGTCCTGGACTTTTAACCTAAACAGAAAAGTAATGTATTAACTGTAGATTCCAATAAAAAATATCATAAAACTTCAGACTGTTGTAAACAGATTCGATTTAATAATTGTATAGTTATTTCGTATTATTAAATAAGACTCTGTTTACTTGAATGAGTTAAACTATATTCAGATAAATACATTAAGTTCGTGTGTACATTATTATTATTCTGGCTGTACAATGTTTACACATTTTCCGGAACCAAAGATTACAGAAGTGATTGAATTCTTATCTTCCATTGCTGCTTGTCCATCCAAAGATCTTCTTCAATTTTTCGTTCTCTCAATATAGTATGAATTTCTTCTATCCAGGTGATAGGTGGTCTTCCTCTTTTCCTTCTTCCTGGTGGGGACCATTCCGTAACTATCCTTGGTAATCTTTCCTGTGCCTTTCTTTTCGTGTGTCCATACCATTGTAATTTTTTTGTTTGGATAAATCAACAATTGAATTTTTCACATTCGTTCTGTCCTTAATGACTTCATTTCTAATTTTCTCACGTCTGGATACTCTTGCCGAACGTCTCCAAAAGTCCATCTCTGCTGTCATTAATTTAGTTCTTGTGTGTTTATTAGTAGTCCAAACTTCCGAGCCGTAAGTCACGATATTTCTAACAATAGTTTCAAATAGTTTGGTTTTAGTTTATGCTGTAATTTGCTTATCCTACAGGATTCCACTTAATGTAGATATAGCCATCTTTCCCAAATTAATTCTGGATTGTATTTCTTTGTTCGTGTGTATACATTTCACTAAATATTGAGGGGTTATATATTCAATATTTGTACCCCTCAATTTTGTATTGTATAATACTACGTTCTTTGCTGTCCCTAGCTTCTTTTTGTTTACATAAAAATTGATACTAAATACTTGAAAATATTGTATTAAAAAAGTATATTTAAAGACTTTATAGTACAAAGGAAAGAGGTTGAATACAAATGACGTATGTTACTTATATGTCACTGCATGTTAAAATGTTACTTTATGTACAGTGTTAAAGCGTCTATCAATATCTTATGACCAATGTATTTAATTATCTCTCAACAGGGGCGTATTTACAGGGAAGAAAACGAACGGAACCAGACCCCCCCTTCCCAGAGGGATGAAAAAGTTGACGAATTTTGTTAATCTCTAAATTTTTAGGATGTATTATTATTTTTTCAGCTGTATCGTTAATATATTAGAAGTTCTTTTTTAAATGTAGCCTACAAACAGGTTTATTACGCAGCATTATTACACGTTTGAAGAATGAAATATAGGAAAACAAATTCAGTCTTTAAGAATCTTTTAACAATGCTTCAATAACGCGTATTGTGTTATTACTGTATATTCAATGGGATTGATTCCAGGATGTTATCACACGTTTTTCAGCCACTTTAAAGATAGTAATGTTCATTAGTCTTGTTTTTTCATTTGCATGAAGCCGACTTGACGCCGGACCCCCCTCAAGGCCAATTTCTAGATACGCCACTGCCTCTCAATGATGACCATATGTTGTGCCGTATGTAGAATTACTTTTTACTGTTGCTCTTGTTGAATGAGAATATTCAAATGACACACTGTATTTTATGTATTACTAGCTGTATACCCGTGCTTCGCTACGGTTTTTACTGAATAAACACATTGGTTCGGTGTTTTATTTTTAACCTTGGGTAACCAAGCACATTGTATAAATGTAATATTTACAAATTTTTAAAAGCATAAATGGGTGCTAATACTAAGTCTACTGAAATTGTTTTGTGAAACGAAATACGGCACTTATAAAACTTTCTTGTAGACAACGTTCTTTGTTTGACCCTGTGGCTGAAGGATAGTTAAACTCTCAGAAGAGCTAACTCGTGAGCAAGCAACATACAACTGGCCATGGGAGAAGCAGTCTTCCCTCAGATCAACACCGGCCATTTTCAAAGACTGCCCTTGTGATTTATTTATTGTCATAGCAAAGCAGAGCTTGACAGTGAACTGGAGTCTTTTAAACTGAAAATGGTAATCCGATGGAATTAAGGGAATGCGTGGAATGAAGACTGCTTCCCCCTGACCACATCCAGTGAATATTGTTGCTTCTATGACGTTGTTGTGCAACGATTTAATCTGCAGCCTAGTACCGTTACAAAGCTTAGGCGGTACCAGGTTTCGTAGCAGCATTATTGGAGCTCCAACTTTAAGGCAAAGATTGTGCGGTGGAATGCCTGGAGGATTAAGCGTGTGCAAGAACTCTACTGGGTAATGGACCGCATCTTCTACTTCCACCACAGAGTCCACGGATTGGTACGGGACAATCTCAGTTGGCAGTTTTTCCAATAATGTGTTATTGATATTTGCAGCAGAGTCATTCTTTGGAGTAAGGATAGCTCTTTCTTTCAGCCAAGATACATCTTTCAAGTAAAAATTAGTTAAATCTGGGTAAATTTTTTCAGCCAACGTTGTCAAGTCGCATACAACTTCACATAAGTCTTTTGTAATATTGACTTTGCCATTTTCTTCAGGTAGATTTCCATTACCGATCTGTAAAAGTAGACTTGAAAACTCGTCTACCTTTAAACTGCCTTTAAGATGCACCCGCAAGTTGACTCTCAAGAAACGAACTTGGACTTTAGGCCACAGGACAGAACTCTTTAGACAGGCTTTAACTTCATCTGCTCGAGTTCCCCTAGGTACAACAGGTAAAGTCTGTCTGAAGTCTCCGGCCATTACAAGTGTGACTCCACCCATCAGGTTTTTATTGCTTCTAATGTCCTGCAGAGTTCTATCCAAAGCTTCAATTCCTCCCTTGTGAGCCATGGTGCACTCGTCCCAAATTATCAACTTACAATCCTTAAATACCTTTGCTGTGTCGCTTTGTTTTGATATGTTGCAAAATGGGGTCTCAGAGTGGTTTAAGTTGAGAGGCAGTTTGAAGGCAGAATGAGCTGTCCTCCCTCCATCCAACAACGTTGCTGCTATACCTGACGAAGCCACAGATATAGCAATTTTCCTATCTTGTCTTACCGTGGCTAATACTAAATTAATCAAAAAGGTTTTCCCTGTACCACCTGGTGCGTCAAGGAAAAATAGTCGTCCAGCCTCTGATTCAATGCTCGCAATTACTTCATTGTAGACATTTTTCTGCTCATTGTTCAGTTTAGGCACGTTTTCAGCAACAGTCTCAGATAGATGGACTGTGTTGTAAGAGAGTTCTTTCAGGAACTCACGATTGATTGCAGAACTGTAGGGCTCTTGACTTGGAGAAGGAAAACCGAGTTGTTGGAGGGATTGATTGGACATTGAAGAGACTAAGTTTTCTAATGAATGTAGGCATTTGTTGTAAATGATGTTGTTCCGTAGTTCAAGCTCTAAGCCCGGACATTCATACTCCATCTGTCTCTTGAAGTCCTCTGACATACTGTCTCTGTGTTTCTCCCACAGCACTAAGGGATCGCTGCTTGACAAAACACCAAAATGACAGCGAACAGTTGTCTGATTTTCTGTGGTGACTCCGACAGAGCAGCTTCCTCCAAGGTGATGTCCCAATGATTGTCATATTGAAGTAAACCCAACGCTCTGCAAGCAGACTGATAAGTGGAGTGAACTATGCCAGATACCCTCTTAAGATCATTAAAACTCGTAGGCCCTTTAACTTCATGAAGGAGAAGACGTAGGTAGTAACATTCTGCATTGTTAGGGTGTACAGTAAAAACCCGACCGAGTACTTGATCTTTTTTCACTCCTGGATGTCCGGGAACGGCTTTGCCTTGTTTCCGCCGACTAAACTTATTGTTTTTCCAGGTGTAGTAAGCAGGGACTTCACTGTAGATTATGGTTCTGGCAAAATTGTCTGATTTGCATAGTTCAAAGAATGCCAGTAGAGTGGTTTTGGGTGGATTTTGAACTTTGTCTTGAACGTTTTCGGGATTAAAATAAATTCTCTGGCCATTTTCAATGTGTACAGCCAAATGCATTATGGGAGGATATCTTTCATGGATTGGGAAGCAAAATATACGCCATGCCGCTTCGGAACTACTTATGTAACAGCCTGCTTCATATTTGGACACTTCGTCCCACTCATTTTCCAACACAAAAGCTACTTGATCACTGCCCTTGTTCACGTATTTGCAAATATACTTTATCGATTTGACAGAGTTACACAACTCGACATTGATATGTGCCAAAAAGGTACGTGACAGAACAGGATTGTACGGTACCACCCACCGACTGTCTAGGTCTACTCCATTGATGTTGACTGTAAAACCACCATCAGCAGGAGACCTTCGACGGTACTGGGGGTAGCCATCGTCAGCAGTTTGGGTTTCTTTAGATAAGTGACGTGGATATCTTTTGGAGCACGAGCCGTTAACCATGCAGGGCGAGTTCCTGTTTAAGCTTCCGCAAGGGTCATGAATCATTGTCGACTTAATAATTTCATGAAGTTCAGGGTCCGTTTCAGGGTCAGGTACCTCTGCGCTTATGACACTGTCAGTTTGGTTGGCCATGATCCTGTCCTGCAGCCATAGCAAGATGTGTGCGTGAGGCAGGCCACGCTTCTGCCACTCCAGACCGAAAATGGAACCTTTAGTTAAAAGACGAATAAGTTTTTTAACTTTCAAATGAAATACTCGAGCTATGATGTCATGTCTGTCTTGAGGCTTCTGTCTGTCTCTTAAGGCAGCTCCAATTTCAGACCATTTCGGGTTACATGTAAATGTGATAAACAAATCAGTACCACCATAGTGACGAACATATGTCATGGCGTCCTGAGTTCTCTCGTGCATATAACGGTGCCCACCAGTGAAACTGGATGGTAACACGACCCTCCTTCCCATATCTGAAACGTTAGCATCTCCCTTACACATGGCGTCTTTAAGATGAACATAGTTTTCCGCTCGCAGCTTACTCTGGTTGAATCTTATAAAGTTAAGCCTTTCTGTCTCTATCTTGGCATACATATCAACCAAAAACTGGTTGAAAAGACTACGATACAGCAATAGGTAACTTTCTTCACATTGTCTTTCCATTATTCTGTAAGCGTAGAAGTCTGAAGCGGAAACTGTTTTCTTGAGAGATGCTTTAGATATTGGATAATGTTGTGGAATATTGATAGAGTAGCCGTCTTCTCCATGGCAGAACATAAGAGGGTACTGGAGAGCGTCGTATGCACGATGAGTTTCGCTGATCCGTACCAACTTTGTGTCTCTGCTGTGAAGAATTATGTCTCTTTTTTCAAACTCCTGTCCCACAATAACCAAAGCTACCTCGCTTGTTGCTGGCGCGTCGTAACAACCCCTATGTTCAACTGCAGGCTTCCTGTCTGCATGAATAACAACTTTGAACTCCTGCCCCTCCGGAACATTTTCCATTGCGGTTTTAAAATCTCGTATGTACGGAATGTTATCATGCAGACATTTTTGATGTTGGCCAACTAACCAAGGCTTAACCACAGTAAAGAGGTTGGATCTGATTTCTGTTTCTTTTTCATCGTTTCCAACAAAATAAATTTGTAGAAAAGAGGGGTCTTGCTGGGGAGAAGGTAACAAACTTCCTATTCTATGGTAAACCTGCCCTTGGACCTTAAAAGTTGGCATGAAATTTCCTTCGTGCACCTCTTTAGCTCCAAATGAAGTCATTTGAAAACATCCGTTATACTCTCTGGTATTTCATAAAAAATGCTGAGACTGACGGTGACTGTAAGTAAGAAGACTATGGAGCGGCTCAGGAAGCTGTTGAGTAGAAGGAAGGAAGACGAACCTTGCCATTGCTGCAGCATAAGCCAGGGCTCTCTTTTTTCCACTTTTCGCATGACACAACTTGCAGTCAATGTGGTGACCAAGAGAAACAACCTTGTCATTATTGTAGTCTGTACTACGGTCACATTTAAATCCTGATAAAGAATTTGTTTTCCATGGGATCAGTTGCCTCTTCTCAGTGTACCTTCGAACAGCTTCCTGATTAACTTCCGGATGTTTCTTTGAGTATCTAGAAACTGAACCCCTGTTAACGTCAGGGTTTGCCTTGTTGGATCTTTTAACAGCCTCTCTATGAACTTTTTTGCTATTGTATTTTCTTACAGACTCCCTATTTTTGTGTCTTTTGATTCTGTCATTAACTCTTGAACGTCGATTTTTTCTTCTTTTCTTCCCAACACTTGAATCAACTGTAGCACTGATCTCTGAGGAAGACGAAATTAGGTCAGTAGGGGGCGTCACACAATGGTTCTGGATATCACGTTTAGCAGAGTTTACCAAATAAATAAGTGGTATATCATCCTCGGATTGGTCTTGGGCAGTTTGCTCGACAACGAATTTTTCTAGGCTCTCAGTACCAAGCGAGGTGCAGATGGGACGGTTAACAACAGTAAGTGGTATATCATCGTCGGATTGGTCTTGGGCAGTTTGCTCGACAACGATTTTTTCTAGGCTCTCAGTACCAAGCAAGGTGCAGATGGGACGGTTAACAACAGTTGATGTATGAGGAGGAATGTATTGAGGACTAAGAGGTTCAAAGTGGGCATTCATCATGGGTCCAGAACACTTGAATCGCAATATGGGCTTTCCTCCTCATACTCATCAGGCTGTACAATCACTTCACCATCACGATACACCACCAGCTGGTAAGGGTATATTTCGGCAGCAGCCTGAATTTCACAGTGCGTGGCATATGTGGTGTACAGAGACATGTGAGCACGGTATTCAGCCAAACTTCTATAAATGTTACCACACGCCATCATTGTATGCTCCTCAAACCGTTGCCAGTTGTTACAAATGTACTGTACAATGCTTGTCCGCACTTGAGACGCATGGGAGACAGTACCGTACATGAGGTAAGACAGGGAGTAAACGAAGCACGACCCATCTGCACCCAAAGGCACAATACGGTGAGGTACCATGATCCCATCAACTTCAATTTGTTCCATCATGTATTAGGGATATAGATTTTATATAAAAAGCAGAAAAGAAAGCCTATTTAAAACAAACTAAAACAAAATTATTTTCTTCTTAACAAAAACTGTAAGAGCAACAACGGCGGTAGAACAAAAACCTATTGAATAAAGTGGAACCTACACTGCAAAAATAAGAAAAATATTCAAACTTGACTAATAAACTAAAAAATAAGATACAAAATAACAAAACAAATGTAAAAAGTAGAAAAGAAAGCCTATTTAAAACAAACTAAATCAAATTTATTCTCTTCTTAACAAAAACTGTAAGAGCAACAACGGCGGTAGAACAAAAACCTATTTAATACAGTGGAAACTACACTGCAAAAATAAGAAAAATAGTCAAACTTGACAAATAAACTAAAAAATAAGATACAAACTAATAAAACAAATAGAAAAGTAGAAAAGAAAGCTTATTTAAAACAAACTAAAACAAAATTATTCTCTTCTTAACAAAAACTGTAAGAGCAACAACGGCGGTAGAACAAAAACCTATTTAATAAAGTGGAATCTACACTGCAAAAATAAGAAAAATAGTCAAACTTGCAAACTTGACAAATAAACTAAAAAATAAAATACAAACTAATAAAAAATCAAGCATATCCAATGCTCAAACTAAAACTAACAAAATAATCGTCTTAAACAAAGTAGCAAGAGTATGCAGTGGCAGTGTAGCGACTGAACTGAACTGAACAAACCACATTGTGGCCTGTTATCAGTGGCCTTTAGACTGAACCCCATGACGCAAGTGTGTCTGAGTTGTGTCCAGACCAGACTAAACATAACAACTCTTTATGGACTACATTGCAACGTAAACAAATATGTTACGTAAATTGTGTGATAGTACTTCTGGGAACACGTTCTTATCGCCGGAATGCATAAAATTCATGTGTTCATAATTAATTAATATTTATTTAAGACAATAGTTAATATATCGTATAATATTGTTTTCTACCGACAAATGTTTTCTATATATTTATTACGCTCCTTTTACAACTTTGAATCAATTTATTCGGAAATATTTTCTTTGTAGGCCCTGTTGTTCTTGAGATACAGTGATGACTAAGTGAGTAAGTGGGCTTTGGCAAATATATTATAGATTTCTTTAGGGTAGTTTTAATTAAAATTATTTAAGATTGACCTTTGTGTTCTTTAAAAGAGGGTTAAGTTAACTTGTAGAACAAATTTCATGTTTCTATCTCATCTAGAAGCTGCCTAACAGTTGTCACGTTTTAACTGTCATGTATTTCTTATGAGAATATTCGGTCACTTTGACCCCACCAAAACCCCCCTAAAATTTTGAATTTTGTCAAACCCCGTCTTATTGCACATCTACAATATCTAGTGAATATTTATGTAAAGTTTCATCTTTCTAGGCCTTGTCATTGTTGAGATACAGTGATGAGTGAGTGAGTGAGTATGAGAATATTCGGTCACTTTGACCCCTCCAAAACCCCCTTAAATTTTGAATTTTGTCAAACCCCGTCTTATTGCACATCTACAGTATCTAGTGAATATCTATGTAAAGTTTCATCTTTCTAGGCCTTGTCATTGTTGAGACACAGTGATGAGTCAGTGAGTGGGCTTTGGCAAATATATTATAGAAATAACAAGTTTTATTAAAATAGAAAATTATAGCTCGTCTTCAGTACGTCCTTGGCATACAGTCGCTTTGAAGTGATGCTGCCATTTCATTGGCACTGAAACGACACTACAGACTGAATTGAAAGCATCTGATGCATTACCAAGCATGCAGACCGTTATGCAATTGAACATGAAAGCTCTGTGGTGTCAACAGAGATACTTGTGAGTTTTCTTAACTTTTCTGATGTTGAGAAATATTTTTGTTTTTAGTCTTCTATGTTATATAAATACGGGAAATTAATTTTAAATGGGTTTTAAAAAAGAGGAGAATACGTATTGTATCGCCTTCACGGACGCGCCGTATTTCCCTGAGCTTACGCGCGCAGATTGTCTTGCGGTGAATACACATACAATGTCCTCTAGTTGCGAACAGAAACGGCTCGTTAAAGAGTCAAGCGTTGCGATCTAATGCTTCAATGTCTATGACGACACACGAGTGATGGTTTTAGTAATCCACAAGTGTAGAGAAATACGTCATCTATTCGAGTCACATCTGTAGCCAGAACTAGCTATTAGAAGGGGCAAAACATTTTCTATAGGGGGCATAAGTATATACATTTCCCATTCAACTATTTATGTATATATAAGCCCATATGTGTGTGTGTGAGTGTGTGAGTGTGTGTGTGTGTGTGTGTGTAGGGCTATTATTATTGTACGAGCTATTATCAGTATATTTGTTATATATATTATAACAGCAGCAAATATTAACTATTTGGGGTTATATGTTGCCCGCATACTGAAAGCATATTTAAATAAAGTATAACAGTCAAAACTCCATTTGAATGTAGAGCGTTGTAAATAATGCTTAGTAAAGCGACGCACACGTGGTCATTATGTAATCAGTTCGCTGTACAAGGAGCGGCCACACCCAATCTGTTAATTATTAATATCTCGGAAACTAATGGATTAAGGCGAAATCCAAGATAGCCAAAATGTTTACCGAGATATTAATAATGATGTGTGCAAATTTTACGCAATATAATTAACAAATGAAAGAGTTAATTAAATATAATTGAATAACTTCTGTAAAAATAGAGTTACATTAATGAGATTTTAGTATGTTATAAAGATAATAATTTCTGACAGATTGTATATTTTAGATTTCACACAACTTGGTTTGCAACCAAGTTATTGCAAAATTAAATAAGCACAGGAAATCCGGACCGACAAATTGGTTCCGCTGATAGTAATATTAAAAATAATAACAATTCTCCGTCTGTGGGAACCTAACTTCATTCTCACGGACCAAGGGAATTCAAATTTTATGTAGTAGGGAGAGTGTGCCAGCCAATCAAATCACTTGACGCGAGCCCCGGCCAGCGAAGTGTTTTCGGGCTGAAACATCACTCTTCTGCCAGTACTCACGAAGTTAAGACGTAATTCTTCGATCATCTAGTAACCATAGTGGTGAAGATCAACAAGAAGACTCTACGTGGTCAACACACACGCAATTACGAACACACTAAGTACAGATCAACTGTATAGCTCGTAATTGTGGCGTAAAGGCGAGATACTCTTCAGTACATCAACCAAGCTTATTGTGTACTACCAGTTAGTCATAAGCACGCAAGAGATCCACCAGACTTCAGGACCAGACTTCAAGAATACAGCAGAGAGGCCGTCTAAATTATTGGTGAACAGCTGACGAGCAGAGCTACCACTCGAACGAAGCACACACACACACGCTGACGTGCGACGTGCGAATCGACGAGGGACAGGAACCAGTTCCAGCAGAGAGCCGCAGACGTTAAAATATTCACAAACAGCAAGGAAGCAGAGTGTTGCCGAAATTTGAACTCAACGACCGAATCCAGCAGCTCTAAGCAGATTACTTTCTCTAGCGAAGGACTCGAATCGACGAGGGACAAATCGGAACGACATCCTCTTCAATAACAGGAAAGCAAAATCCAATTATTTATTTTTCAACATTAAATTTTCCATTTTCCATTTAAAAACATTGTAAATTCAAATAATTCAGGTGCCATACAAAAATCAAAGACTCTAGTAAATAAGAATAAATTCATTGTGATAATCTGTATTGCAGTTTAAGTCATTAGTATGCTATAGTTACGAAATAGAAGTAGTATAAAAGCGCTATACAAATCTTAACTAACAATCTAATCTTAGTTCATACTGCAGTATAACAGAAGTCGAATCACTAGAAATGAAATAACGTGAACTAGACTGTCATGTCTAATTTATTTTGGAAAATCATTCTAATTAACTTCAGAGTTTTGTATTTTGGTTCATGAACATTTAAATTCAATTTAGTAAAAGAAATTTAATCAAATCAAATCAATTAATTAATTAAAATTTAAATTGCAATTAACTCGCCAAAGAACGAGTTTAGTTTCTTTTAAATTATTAACCAATCGAAAAACATTGATTCATTGTTAGACTGTAAGAAATTGATACTATAATAACCATTTATTTCTTGTGTGTTGTTGGAGTAATAAACAACGTTTTATTACCCCATATAACAGTGTTTTATTGTTGTACGATAAAGCCTACCAGTCTCACAAAACTCTCCCCCTTTAAAGTAACCTATTTTGTGTGTTGTTGCAATAAATTTGAGATTACTAGCTTGCGAACTTCAAATCCAAAATCCACACGCCCTAGTCGGAAGAATCCGCAAGATCGGACAGCAGGTAGGTACTCACACACAACACGACACAACAATAACGCATATAAGTAGAGTTATAATATATGTATATATATATATATACTGTACTTTATTTTTACATATTTCATTCTATTTAAGTATTTGTAATAATCTTATCATCTATCGCTATCACAGACAGCTCACCTTTCGTAGGTAATCAAAATATTCGTTGTTTTTGTTTGTGGTATGCATAGGATACTTGGAGACGTTAATCTATCATTTTACTTCATGTTCCGTAACAAAATGGAAGTATGGTGATCGCGAAAAAATCGTGTTCGAGATAAGGGCTGGTTCTGATTATACTACCCTCAAAACATGAAGAAAAGTTATTTCCGAAAAGTGTCTGTGTGCGTGTCTGTGTGTAAAATGTTTTCTCTGGCGAAAGATAACTGCCGAAAATTCAAACAGAATCAAATAATTGTTTGCATATGTGCCTGAGTTGTAGAGGACTCAAGATTGATTTTGGTGAAGATCAGCTAAGGGGAAGATGTAGTTTACCTGTAACGTTTTATGTTTTAACAAGAGTAAAGTACTTAATTTTGATAAATAAAGTATCCTGAAAAAAGGTCATAATAATCCACTGTAGAAATGTAAATGAAAAATCTATAAATGAAAAGGTTAGTTGAAGGGGAAGGGGTTAATTTTGTATATGTGTACTACGTTATCGCCAACAAAGAAGTAGTTTGTGTTAGCTGTTTGGCCGTGGTCCAATCTTTTCTGCAAAACCAGACGTTTTGGCAGTGCCATCATCAGTAAAAATAGAGTGCGCTAACGCGAGGTGGAATACGTTAGTGACCACAGTAATGTGGTTGAGGCTGAAGAAAGAAGTAGTTTCTATGGAATTATTTCATTTTAAAAATGATTTTAAATATAAATCTTAGAACATGGAAGTCATGTATGGTTCTCCATACCGATATTTACTATCAGTTACTTTACGTCTACACGATTCAAGACTACCTGCTTTGTGTTCTGATTAAGGCTTAAAAAAAAAAAAAAAAAAAAAAAAAAAAAAAAAAAAAAACGTAGCGGTAAGTAAAATTTACTTCAGATTCGTAATTGTCCGATGTTGCATGTTCTCACAATACAAATCACGAAAACTGCGCATCTTCTAACAAAAATAACGTTGTTCCTATTCTTTATTCCAGAAACAAATAGACATCATATCTACGTTTAAAATGTTACACTACACTTGGACACATTTCCAACAGGCGATGTGATACGTTGGTAACTCTGTAACGAGCCTACAGAGGCCGCGCAAGTTCAAGTAGCGGAAACTTCGTTTTATTTTCCTGTTCTAATAAGCGGAATTTTTAATTGGTAAATTTTTAATAATTTTTCCCGAAATTTAAAATTCAGTAAGAGTTTTAAAAATGAAAATTTGTGATTCGAAACTGGCGAAGAAACGCGTATTTGTATAAAACGCGTTATATCGAGCGGTGCCCGTCCTGCCACCCCCCCCAATCCGGCTTAGGGCCTGATTCGATCTGATACAATATTCAGTAACAATTACTTTTGTGTTTTCTCTAAGCATTTATTTCATATTCGAAGGTAAACGTGTATAATACGCGACGTGTGCGTGCGGACGTCCAGATTAATTTGGCGCCCAAATTATAGACGAACTGCCGTGAACATAATCCAGCTCGTTATATAAATTCATGGCGTCATAAACCGTCATCAATAGTGGACTAGCGCGCTATCGCCCAACTGTGGTGTTCCCACTAACTACACAATTGTCTTGTTAATATGGAGCGTCATTCAGCTATGCCTGCAGGCTTGTGGGAGTATATACGAGGGTCACCTCAAAAGTAAGTTTTCCTATTTTTTCTTTTAAATGGAAATGACGCAAGCAGGCTGACAAAGGTTGGAGAACTTTTATTTGTGTGTAGTGGCAGTAGTGCCAAAATTTCATCCGTTCCGTAGCAACGTAACAACACGAAATTAAAAAATCGGTATGGAGAACTACACACGACATTCATATCCTAAAATTTATATTTAAAATAATTTAAATATTAATTAAATAAGTGGATGCTAGAGTTCTGAAGAAATTACGTATCAGCTAAAATGGTACCACCATGTCAGGTGGATTAAGACTATCCTCAACCTTCGTGAGAAAGGACTGTACTTTTGGATAAAATGTCTGTAGGTCGAACGAAGAGCTAGCTAAAGGTAGTTGCGATCTGATTCCTGTAATAAAATTGGACTCTCGCTGCGAGGGGCCGAGGGATGTCTATAGTGTTATCAAAGTATTTCCTGTCAATACTATGCTAGTCATTTTTCTTTTTTAAAATCGAGTCTTGATTTCTTTCTTTCCATTTGTCTTCTGATTTCCTGAACGACTATTCTGTTCACCCGTAATATTATAAATTTCTCAGCAAAACATTTCTTCCTTAATACGTTTGTGTCTCCTGTTTAACACCCGCCATTCTGACCCATGTCATAACGCTATATTCCACACAGGCTAGTAAATAACTAGCCATCAGGGAGGTCAAAATATTTTCAAGGAGGGGAAAACCATTTTCGAAAGGAGAAAAATATTTATATATTTTTCATACATACACACATGCACACATTAGTTTATAATTTTCATATCATAATAGAAATAAGTAGACATACTGTATTAATTGCTTTAATATAACACTGCCCAGCGATCCACAGGAAGCAAATCGATGTCCACCTTAGTAGAGGGATAATGACAGTTCAAACCCACAAAGGAATGCCGCCTTTCCCACGGCCAGAGATTTTTTCCCACGCTCTCCCCACCACCGCTGGACCGCAGCATCCCAATGGACCACAGCACCGCGAATTTCCGCGAATAAATTTTTTTATTTTTTTTATTTTATTTTTTTTATTTTTTTTATTAAATTGATTTGGTGGGATGATGTTCAATGGACCACCAGCATCCGTGAATATACTTTTTTATTTTTTTAAGAAAGCTGATTTGCATATCAGTGGGTGGTGTTGGGTGGGAGGTTTTTTTATTTCATATCAGTGGGTGGGGGGGTGGTTCCAACTCGAAGCATTATAGTGTATACTAAAATATATGATCAGGTGTACCAACCTTTGCATGAGTTCAAATTTGTTGTGTGTTATAATGTATATTAAATCTATATGATCAGGTGTACCAACCTCTGTAGTATTATTATAGTGTATAGATATTTTATATGAGCAGGGTTGTCAACATTTTCTGCGGTGGGGGGAGGGAAATGTGCGTGTATAGAGCAGATCTGCCAACATTTCTTTCTCTTCTGTGGTGGGAAATTCAAACTATATATGATCATAATTGTTACTCTCTCTCTCTCTCTCTCACACACGGTGTGTATGTCTCTCTCTCTCTCTCTCTCTCTCTCTCTCGTTGTCAAACGTTATGCTCACCGGCATTATAGTGTATATTAAAATATATGATTAGGTGTACCAACCTTTACATGAGTTCAAATTTGTCGCGTGTTATAATGTATATTAAATCTATATGATCAGATGTACCAACCTCTGTATTATTCGTCCTCTCTCTCTCTCTCCCTCTCTCTCTCTCTCACACGTTGTGTATGTCTCTCTCTCGTTGTCAAACGTTATGCTCAAACTGTGGTCAGTACCGAGCGCATGTATATGAAATTAGAAAGTTTATATTTATTCGACAAATATTAACGTCCTCTCTCTCTCTCTCTCTCTCTCTCTCTCTCTCTCTCTCTCTCTCTCTCACACTCTCACTTGTTTCAACTGTGTCAACAAATAGTAACGTCCTCTCTCTCTCTCTCTCTCTCTCTCTCTCTCTCACTCTCACACGTTTCAACTATGCAAGGTTTCATACCCTTTCTCCTGTCTCCCTCTCGTACATTGAGTAGTCGGTGTGATGAATAAATAATTTTAGCCCTCTCTCGTTGTCAAAACGTCGTCTTCATTTTCAATGTATTAAATAATTAATTAATAGTTTTATAATGCAGTCAGTGTGATTGATCCTTGTTAGAAATATATATATTTGGCGTCAATGAACTACTTACCTGTTATGTTGTTACAGATGACAAATCCATACGTTAACGGCTTAGCAATCTGGTACAATACTTCTGTTTTAAGGTTGCAGTTTACACACATAGGTTCAGTAGTGTATAGCGAAATAAATTAAAATTATACACACACATGAAAACGGCGGCTGAAATTCATACAAATCTTCTGATGTAACAGTTCACAAAAAATAAATTAATTGTACACATGTTCAGAGGTGTAGAGTGAAATAAAATGAAGTCATAATTTGTTTAAATGATTAAATATATTTTAACATTCACAATATAAAATTCACAATTAAATAAATACATTAGAAATTGATATTTTTCGAAAGTTTATATATAATTGTGTGTCGTACTTGTAGAAGAAGCAACCTGCAACATAACAATACAACAACAACATTAAAATCATGTTAAATATCACACACACAGATGCACACGCAACGCGCGCACATACAGACGCATACGCAAAGTAATCACACACACACACACACACACACATACATACGCATACGCACACATACGCAACGCGCCCACACACAGACGCAAACGCAACGTAATCATACACATACATACAACGTGTACATGTAGGGCCAATAAACAGATAACAGATTTAAATATGCTATAGTCATTGTAAGACGTTACAATCATTGAAGTGTTTAATAAGTAAATTGTATGTATGTATATATCACTGAATAATAATAATAATATAATCGTTCTAGTGTTAACGTTTGCTGCAACAGGTAAAGCAGTTTACAAATAATTACATATAGGTTCAGAGGCGTATAGTGAAATAAATTAATGTGTCGTACTTGTAGAAGAAGCAACAACAACATTAAAATCATGTTAAATATCACACACACACACACACACACACACACACACACACACACACACACACATACGCACACGCATACGTAACGTAATCACACACATACATACATACGACGTACACACGTTTCGGTTACACCACACGTGCACGCGCACACACACACACACACACACACACACACACAAAGACGTACACGCACACATACGCAACACATGCACACACACACACACGCACACGCACACACATACAGACAACGTGCATACGAATCATTTACATGTAGGTCCAATAAAACAGATAACAGATAACAGATTTAAATATGCTATAGTCATTGTATGTATGTATATATCACTGAATAATAATAATATAATCGTTCTAGTGTTATCGTTTGCTGCAACAGGTAACGCAGTTTACAAATAATTACATATAGGTTCAGAGGCGTATAGCGAAATAAATTAAAAAAATTGTTTATTAAAAGTAGTTTGTCACCTTAACGAGATACAATTTCCACCTGCGCTGTCTGGTTCTTCATCCCTCGAAACACAAGATGTAGTTCGCTGGGATTTATATGACGGAGTTCTTCATCTGTAAAGACGTCAGCATACCTCTTAGGTAGATATACACGATAGCGGCGCTCACAATCTTCCAACGTTACAAGCACAGACTTCCCATATCGCGTGTCCACATGCAACATGTTAACGATCGGATACTGTTTGTCCACTGTTAATTCTGCACAACGTTTGTACTTAATAGCAGAAACTGCGTTGAATTTTGTGATAAACGACATTATTATTAGAAGTGAAGACGTCTGTATCAAGCGAGGTGGAACCATACAATGTCAGAATATTCGCTACAAAGAAGACTAGTGAAAGGAATGGTGTGGCCATCAGGAAAGTTCACTTTCATCGCCTGAAGCTTTGCATGTACATACACACAGGCAGAATTAGCGCTGTTACAAAATATATATATTAGGAAAGTCCACAGAAATAGTTATCGCCAGATCCGTTCTAAATAAGTTAATGTCTTTTCAAATAGTATTCTCTGCACTACAGTCAAACATACGCACACACAGTGATAAAAAAATTGTGTATTAAAAGTAGTTTGTTACCTTAACAAGTACTGTTATCCTACGCCGTTTTTCCTCATGCCACGAAACACGAGATGTAGATCGCTGGGGTTTTATAAATTGTTTATTATGTCTTTTAGAAATGGTCTTATACTTGAGCTTGGCCTGTTGACTATTGCTTTTAATTTTGTAATTTCTACAGGTGTTAACCGTTTCGGAGAAAAAAACCATTTATGGAGAAGATCCTCCTCCTCTTGTTCTGATATGGTATTTATTCTATGATCCATCCTTCTTGTTCCTATAATAATAACAGTACCTGCTTCATTATCATATACATTATGTGCTATATATATAAATATATACATAAGGCTTTCAACACACACATCATAAATCCAGAACAGGAAAGGTATTATAACAAATATTACGAAAACAAGTACGTATGGTCACGTACATAGATCAACGTTTAAACAAACAGATTAATACCTGAATAAATTTTTTTTTTTAAAACAGGACAGCGTATTATCTATATAACGTTCTGTTTCAGATAAGAATAGTTTGAATATAAAATGAAAGGGTACGTTGTATTTTGTTATGAGAAAATGCATTTCTAAATTTCGTTACATTTGACAAAAGATCTTATTGATCAGACGTATGAGTAATTATATTAATCCTTATGTAGAAAATACGCACGCATTCGTAAAATATAGCACTCAGGTGTAGGGCAATCAATCCTTTTTTGTATTGAACGTATTTAAGTAGGTCTACTCGTGATATCAGTAAATTCTGTCTAAATGTATAGTACATAAACGTACCCAGTAATCGCTTCTTGAGTTACTCGATTGATGTTCATGTTAAACGATTGATGACTCATGTAATAATACAGATTAACCTCGTATAATAATAATGACAGGACAGTGTATTTAGAACACTTAAAATTGGAAATCTACAAACACATCAAAAATATCTGTAAAACAAAAACACCGTTCTTGACAACAGTAACTGACCTAAGCACATGTGCTTCATTAGGCAACAGACCAAAAAAATCAAATAGACGACTATAAGCACAATTTAAATAAAATCTGAATATTCAATAAAATTATGTTTTTTTTTTTTACTTAGTAACATATGCAAATCTTTTACTTACCTCTTAAATGTTGTTGTTGTTGTTATACACAATAGTCGATTGTACTATGAGTGTCTCATACAAATGAGAAATAGTGACATGTCGTCTTGTGTGTATATATATATCATACGGCGGTAGCGTACACGTTTGAAAGTTGATACACATTAAATTCTCTCTCTCTCTCTCACACACATTACAGAGATTGATATTAATTGGATGTATGTTCAGAGGTTTGGTGTCTAAATCGATGCATTTTACTTTCACTTTCTAATTTGACACATGGCTTACTTCCATACATAAATAGCTATCGTCTACGAGTGTTACTAAACGAAATTAAAAAATGTTGTAATACATAACGTCCTATGAAATAAATATGGTATGTTTTTAGGACAGCCAAAAGCATGAAAGTATTATTTAAATCTGTATGGAAGTCATATATAAATATCGAGTCAGCGCGACACAACGTAACATGATTCATGTCAACGTCGTATGTATGTGTGTGCGTGTGCGTCTATGTGTTCGTGTGTGTACGTGTTTGGTTACGTTGCGTATGCGTCTGTGTGCGTGCACGTCGGATGTGTGATTACGTATGCGTCTGCATTATCGTTATTTTGACTGAGCTATGTTAACTTCACACATGGAAATGTAAAAGCGTCTGAGGGCAAAGTTATGCAAGAGGTTGTTGACGAGAACCAAACACACTTGGATCAGCCAGTAGTGTTTAGGTCATCAGTACATGACGCAACGGTAGTGATAGGTCCAACAAGAATCAGATGTTTTGTATACGTTCTAGGTGAAAAACTACTGGGGATGTCTCTGACTTTAGTTGGAAATAAATAACATTACAGATATTGATATGGTACTATGAGGAGCCTATACGTGAATACTATACATCAGACTGATTGTATCCGTCATTAGCAATCTAACGTTACGACGGCAGTGTGTACGTATGCGTCTGTGTGTGTTCGCGTGTGCGTGTTTGGTTACGTTGTGTACGTGTGCGCTCGTTTCGTGTGTACGTGTGTGCGTGTTTGGTTACGTTGCGTATGTATGTGTGTGTGTGTGATTACGTTACGTATGCGTGTGCGTCTTAATGTGAACAATTTTACGTTTAAATAAAATCTGTACATACAATAAAATTATGTTTCAGTATTAATGATATAAATATTACTGTTTTATTAATTTAAAATACTGTATATATATATATATATATATATATATATATAACCTAGGAACTTCGCAGGTGAAGAAATTAATTTCTATTTTTCATCTGTAACGACATGCGTGTATAATTTTAATTTATTTCACTATACACCTTCGCCACCGCTGCTACCACAGTCGTCAGTAATAAAAAAAGAAGAAGAAAGATCAGTTAGGAAACGCATCAGTACTCGTTCGAAACGATTAACATCAGTCCCAATGGACCACAGCATCCGTGAATTTCTGCGAATAAAAACGTAAAACGTTCTACTTACGTTTCATGTTAGGTTAAAAAATACAGTCCACGCGTTTACGTTAGGTTAAGATGCAGTCTACTTACGTTTCACGTTAGGTTAAAAAATGCAAACACACACACACACACGTGTTAGGTTGCAACCTAACGCGTGTGTATGTTATTTAAATAATAATTTAAATAATATACACGTGTGTGTGTGTGTGTGTGTTTGCATTTTTTAACCTAACGTGAAACGTAAGTAGACTGCATCTTAACCTAACGTAAACGCGTGGACTGTATTTTTTTCCCTAACATGAAACGTAAGTAGAACGTTTTACGTTTTTATTCGCAGAAATTCACGGATGCTGTGGTCCATTGGGACTGATGTTAATCGTTTCGAACGAGTACTGATGCGTTTCCTAACTGATCTTTCTTCTTCTTTTTTTATTACTGACGACTGTGGTAGCAGCGGTGGCGAAGGTGTATAGTGAAATAAATTAAAATTATACACGCATGTCGTTACAGATGAAAAATAGAAATTAATTTCTTCACCTGCGAAGTTCCTAGGTTATATATATATATATATATATACAGTATTTTAAATTAATAAAACAGTAATATTTATATCATTAATACTGAAACATAATTTTATTGTATGTACAGATTTTATTTAAACGTAAAATTGTTCACATTAAGACGCACACGCATACGTAACGTAATCACACACACACACATACATACGCAACGTAACCAAACACGCACACACGTACACACGCAACGAGCGCACACGTACACAACGTAACCAAACACGCACACGCGAACACACACACACGCATACGTACACACTGCCGTCGTAACGTTAGATTGCTAATGACGGATACAATCAGTCTGATGTATAGTATTCACGTATAGGCTCCTCATAGTACCATATCAATATCTGTAATGTTATTTATTTCCAACTAAAGTCAGAGACATCCCCAGTAGTTTTTCACCTAGAACGTATACAAAACATCTGATTCTTGTTGGACCTATCACTACCGTTGCGTCATGTACTGATGACCTAAACACTACTGGCTGATCCAAGTGTGTTTGGTTCTCGTCAACAACCTCTTGCATAACTTTGCCCTCAGACGCTTTTACATTTCCATGTGTGAAGTTAACATAGCTCAGTCAAAATAACGATAATGCAGACGCATACGTAATCACACATCCGACGTGCACGCACACAGACGCATACGCAACGTAACCAAACACGTACACACACGAACACATAGACGCACACGCACACACATACATACGACGTTGACATGAATCATGTTACGTTGTGTCGCGCTGACTCGATATTTATATATGACTTCCATACAGATTTAAATAATACTTTCATGCTTTTGGCTGTCCTAAAAACATACCATATTTATTTCATAGGACGTTATGTATTACAACATTTTTTAATTTCGTTTAGCAACACTCGTAGACGATAGCTATTTATGTATGGAAGTAAGCCATGTGTCAAATTAGAAAGTGAAAGTAAAATGCATCGATTTAGACACCAAACCTCTGAACATACATCCAATTAATATCAATCTCTGTAATGTGTGTGAGAGAGAGAGAGAGAATTTAATGTGTATCAACTTTCAAACGTGTACGCTACCGCCGTATGATATATATATACACACAAGACGACATGTCACTATTTCTCATTTGTATGAGACACTCATAGTACAATCGACTATTGTGTATAACAACAACAACAACATTTAAGAGGTAAGTAAAAGATTTGCATATGTTACTAAGTAAAAAAAAAAAACATAATTTTATTGAATATTCAGATTTTATTTAAATTGTGCTTATAGTCGTCTATTTGATTTTTTTGGTCTGTTGCCTAATGAAGCACATGTGCTTAGGTCAGTTACTGTTGTCAAGAACGGTGTTTTTGTTTTACAGATATTTTTGATGTGTTTGTAGATTTCCAATTTTAAGTGTTCTAAATACACTGTCCTGTCATTATTATTATACGAGGTTAATCTGTATTATTACATGAGTCATCAATCGTTTAACATGAACATCAATCGAGTAACTCAAGAAGCGATTACTGGGTACGTTTATGTACTATACATTTAGACAGAATTTACTGATATCACGAGTAGACCTACTTAAATACGTTCAATACAAAAAAGGATTGATTGCCCTACACCTGAGTGCTATATTTTACGAATGCGTGCGTATTTTCTACATAAGGATTAATATAATTACTCATACGTCTGATCAATAAGATCTTTTGTCAAATGTAACGAAATTTAGAAATGCATTTTCTCATAACAAAATACAACGTACCCTTTCATTTTATATTCAAACTATTCTTATCTGAAACAGAACGTTATATAGATAATACGCTGTCCTGTTTTAAAAAAAAAAATTTATTCAGGTATTAATCTGTTTGTTTAAACGTTGATCTATGTACGTGACCATACGTACTTGTTTTCGTAATATTTGTTATAATACCTTTCCTGTTCTGGATTTATGATGTGTGTGTTGAAAGCCTTATGTATATATTTATATATATAGCACATAATGTATATGATAATGAAGCAGGTACTGTTATTATTATAGGAACAAGAAGGATGGATCATAGAATAAATACCATATCAGAACAAGAGGAGGAGGATCTTCTCCATAAATGGTTTTTTTCTCCGAAACGGTTAACACCTGTAGAAATTACAAAATTAAAAGCAATAGTCAACAGGCCAAGCTCAAGTATAAGACCATTTCTAAAAGACATAATAAACAATTTATAAAACCCCAGCGATCTACATCTCGTGTTTCGTGGCATGAGGAAAAACGGCGTAGGATAACAGTACTTGTTAAGGTAACAAACTACTTTTAATACACAATTTTTTTATCACTGTGTGTGCGTATGTTTGACTGTAGTGCAGAGAATACTATTTGAAAAGACATTAACTTATTTAGAACGGATCTGGCGATAACTATTTCTGTGGACTTTCCTAATATATATATTTTGTAACAGCGCTAATTCTGCCTGTGTGTATGTACATGCAAAGCTTCAGGCGATGAAAGTGAACTTTCCTGATGGCCACACCATTCCTTTCACTAGTCTTCTTTGTAGCGAATATTCTGACATTGTATGGTTCCACCTCGCTTGATACAGACGTCTTCACTTCTAATAATAATGTCGTTTATCACAAAATTCAACGCAGTTTCTGCTATTAAGTACAAACGTTGTGCAGAATTAACAGTGGACAAACAGTATCCGATCGTTAACATGTTGCATGTGGACACGCGATATGGGAAGTCTGTGCTTGTAACGTTGGAAGATTGTGAGCGCCGCTATCGTGTATATCTACCTAAGAGGTATGCTGACGTCTTTACAGATGAAGAACTCCGTCATATAAATCCCAACGACCTACATCTTGTGTTTCGAGGGATGAAGAACCAGACAGCGCAGGTGGAAATTGTATCTCGTTAAGGTGACAAACTACTTTTAATAAACAATTTTTTTAATTTATTTCACTATACGCCTCTGAACCTATATGTAATTATTTGTAAACTGCGTTACCTGTTGCAGCAAACGATAACACTAGAACGATTATATTATTATTATTCAGTGATATATACATACATACAATGACTATAGCATATTTAAATCTGTTATCTGTTTTATTGGACCTACATGTACATGATTCGTATGCACGTTGTCTGTATGTGTGTGCGTGTGCGTGTGTGTGTGTGTGCATGTGTTGCGTATGTGTGCGTGTACGTCTGTGTGTGTGTGTGTGTGTGTGTGTGCGTGCGTGCACGTGTGGTGTAACCCAAACGTGTGTACGTCGTATGTATGTATGTGTGTGATTACGTTACGTATGCGTGTGCGTATGTGTGTGTGTGTGTGTGTGCGTATGTGTGTGTGTGTGTGTGTGTGTGTGTGTGTGTGTGTGTGTGTGTGTGTGTGTGTGTGTGTGTGTGTGTGTGTGTGTGTGTGTGTGTGTGTGTGTGTGTGTGTGTGTGTGATATTTAACATGATTTTAATGTTGTTGTTGCTTCTTCTACAAGTACGACACATTAATTTATTTCACTATACGCCTCTGAACCTATATGTAATTATTTGTAAACTGCTTTACCTGTTGCAGCAAACGTTAACACTAGAACGATTATATTATTATTATTATTCAGTGATATATACATACATACAATTTACTTATTAAACACTTCAATGATTGTAACGTCTTACAATGACTATAGCATATTTAAATCTGTTATCTGTTTATTGGCCCTACATGTACACGTTGTATGTACGTGTATGATTACGTTGCGTTTGCGTCTGTGTGTGGGCGCGTTGAGTATGTGTGCGTATGCGTATGTATGTGTGTGTGTGTGTGTGTGATTACGTTGCGTATGCGTCTGTATGTGCGCGCGTTGCGTGTGCATCTGTGTGTGTGATATTTAACATGATTTTAATGTTGTTGTTGTATTGTTATGTTGCAGGTTGCTTCTTCTACAAGTACGACACACAATTATATATAAACTTTCGAAAAATATCAATTTCTAATGTATTTATTTAATTGTGAATTTTATATTGTGAATGTTAAAATATATTTAATCATTTAAACAAATTATGACTTTATTTTATTTCACTCTACACCTCTGAACATGTGTACAATTAATTTATTTTTTGTGAACTGTTACATCAGAAGATTTGTATGAATTTCAGCCGCCGTTTTCATGTGTGTGTATAATTTTAATTTATTTCGCTATACACTACTGAACCTATGTGTGTAAACTGCAACCTTAAAACAGAAGTATTGTACCAGATTGCTAAGCCGTTAACGTATGGATTTGTCATCTGTAACAACATAACAGGTAAGTAGTTCATTGACGCCAAATATATATATTTCTAACAAGGATCAATCACACTGACTGCATTATAAAACTATTAATTAATTATTTAATACATTGAAAATGAAGACGACGTTTTGACAACGAGAGAGGGCTAAAATTATTTATTCATCACACCGACTACTCAATGTACGAGAGGGAGACAGGAGAAAGGGTATGAAACCTTGCATAGTTGAAACGTGTGAGAGTGAGAGTGAGAGAGAGAGAGAGAGAGAGAGAGAGAGAGAGAGAGAGAGAGAGAGAGAGAGAGAGGACGTTACTATTTGTTGACACAGTTGAAACAAGTGAGAGTGTGAGAGAGAGAGAGAGAGAGAGAGAGAGAGAGAGAGAGAGAGAGAGAGAGAGAGAGAGAGAGAGGACGTTAATATTTGTCGAATAAATATAAACTTTCTAATTTCATATACATGCGCTCGGTACTGACCACAGTTTGAGCATAACGTTTGACAACGAGAGAGAGACATACACAACGTGTGAGAGAGAGAGAGAGGGAGAGAGAGAGAGAGGACGAATAATACAGAGGTTGGTACATCTGATCATATAGATTTAATATACATTATAACACGCGACAAATTTGAACTCATGTAAAGGTTGGTACACCTAATCATATATTTTAATATACACTATAATGCCGGTGAGCATAACGTTTGACAACGAGAGAGAGAGAGAGAGAGAGAGAGAGAGAGACATACACACCGTGTGTGAGAGAGAGAGAGAGAGAGTAACAATTATGATCATATATAGTTTGAATTTCCCACCACAGAAGAGAAAGAAATGTTGGCAGATCTGCTCTATACACGCACATTTCCCTCCCCCCACCGCAGAAAATGTTGACAACCCTGCTCATATAAAATATCTATACACTATAATAATACTACAGAGGTTGGTACACCTGATCATATAGATTTAATATACATTATAACACACAACAAATTTGAACTCATGCAAAGGTTGGTACACCTGATCATATATTTTAGTATACACTATAATGCTTCGAGTTGGAACCACCCCCCCACCCACTGATATGAAATAAAAAAACCTCCCACCCAACACCACCCACTGATATGCAAATCAGCTTTCTTAAAAAAATAAAAAAGTATATTCACGGATGCTGGTGGTCCATTGAACATCATCCCACCAAATCAATTTAATAAAAAAAATAAAAAAAATAAAATTAAAAAAATAAAAAAATTTATTCGCGGAAATTCGCGGTGCTGTGGTCCATTGGGATGCTGCGGTCCAGCGGTGGTGGGGAGAGCGTGGGAAAAAATCTCTGGCCGTGGGAAAGGCGGCATTCCTTTGTGGGTTTGAACTGTCATTATCCCTCTACTACTTCAACTACCCCTTTCATTTATAGATATTTCATCAACCTTTCTACAGTGGATTATTATGACCTTCTTTTCAGGATACTTTATTTATAAAAATTAAGCACTTTACTCTTGTTAAAACGTAAAACGTTGCAGGTAAACTACCCCTTTCCCTTAACCGATCTTCACCAAACACTACAGGCCTTGAGTCCACTATAATTCAGGATTGTATGGAAAACATTATTTGATTCTGTTTGAATTTGCGGCTGTTATCGTTTGCCATAGAAAAAATTCTACACACACACACACACACACACACTTTTTGAAAAATTACTTTTTTCATGTTTTGATGGTAGTACAATCAGAATCTGCCGTTATCTCGAACACGATTTTTTCGCTATGACCATACTTCCATACCTTATGGAACATGGAAGTAAAAATCATATGCGTTCCATTTACCAGCGTGTCCGATTTCAAAGTGCGTAGTATGATTCGTTTTTTCCACAAAAAATGAACCAGCAGTTGAAATTCATCGTCACTTAGTTTCCGTATACGGACCTGAGTGTACGAGCATTCAAATGGTCCGCAGGTGGCATAGGCTACATTGTTCTTGAAAGGAAAAGCTTTGTTAAGCAACAGAGTTCTTCTGCTCCACTACAGCGCAGTCCTCATTCCTCGCGAGTCACGCAGAATTTGTTGTAGTCCTTTCGAAGAGAGATTTTCGACTATCCGTCACACTAACCCGATTTGGCTCCGAGAGATTTCCATATTTTTCCCCATGTCAAAGAACACCTTGGAGGATAACGTTTCCAGACCGATACGGAAGTGAAACAGGCTGTTGACGCCTGGCACCGAAATCTGGGCACGCAGTGGTTCATAGAAGGAATTGAGGAGATTATATTGAAAAATAAGTACACGTTTTTGAATAAAAGTATAGTTTTTTAAATTTTACATGCATTTTTGTTTTTCCTAAATCGAGGAAACTTACTTTTGAGATAACCCTCGTATTTTGCGGGAAACCGTCCACCCATCGATACGGACGACTAGCCTCCGGGCGGTCGAGCCTATCGACCACACCAGCGCGTCTCTAAGTCCTGCAAGCGATTGCCTTAAGGGAGCCACGGAGGCGTGGTTCAGGCCTGGCGACTGACTGGAGCAAAAAACTCAGAGATGCCCACGTCCATTCATGCAATATCACTTATTCGTGGACCGCACCCTAACACCTTGTGCCGAGCAAACGACCGCGCTGCACTGGTTTGAACCTGGCGTTCATCGGGCTCCGAACTGGACAACGGAAACAAACCAGGGCGCGAGACGCCCTGTGCATATTCTGTCTGTCGAAAGTATTTATTCTCCGTAAATAGGTTCGACCGCGGTTTAAAAATCGTTTTTTTCTCTGTTTACATAACATATAAGAATATAAAAATAACGGTATGGAGAATTATACATGACTTCCATGTTCTAAGATTTATATTTAAATCATTTACTTGAATTCGCTTCGATAATTTATTAAAAATATCTCCCACCCTCAAACGATTTTCTCTATTTATAGATAGTTTCGTTTTTATGGGGGTAGTCGTTTAATATAATGTTATTTTCGACTCACTTTATCTATAAAAAATTAGGTACTTTATTCTTATAAAGGAAACTGAACTACGCAGATAATCATCCCTCCTCCTCAACCATTCCCACCATTAATGATATTTACACTTTCATAGAGTAATAGTTTTATCATATGTAACTGTTAAGGTATCTTATCCTTCAAACTTAGAAACTCGTACTTTACTTGATATCAGCAAAGTAAGTTTCAAAATTCACCCCAATCCCCTTCAAATACCCTTTCATTTATACATCTTTCATTTACCATTTACTGTGGATTAATGTGACCTTATATTCGGGGCACTTATTATCAAAATTAAGTACTTTACTCTTGCTAAAACGTAATTCGTTGCAGATAAAACTACTCCTCCCCCCTTTACCGATCTTCACCAAATCAGTAAGTCCTCTACAACTCGGACACATATGCAAAAAATTATTTTATTCTGTTTGAATTTGCGGCAGTTGTCGTTAGCCGTAGAAAACATTTGAAATATAGTCTAGACACACACACACACACACACACACACACACACACACACACACACACACACACACACACACACACACACACACACACACACACACACACACTTTTCCTTCATGTTTTGTTTTGAGGGTAGTACAATCAGAATCAGCGTTTATCTCGAACACGATTTTTTTGCGATCTTTTTTACTTATGGAACCATGGAAGTAAAAATATATATTTCCCTTCAATATCAGAAAAGTTAAGAAAACTCACGAATACCTATAAACTATTCTTTTGAAAAGCTATATAATTATATTACTGAAAAAAATATATTCATTAACGAAGCACAGCGGATAGATTTCAAGAAACGTGTTTAAATATATTACTAAAATGCGAAATTAATTTGATGAAGTGTTCAATACACAATTTTACATGTTTTTCAAATTACTTAATTGCTTGAAACAATATGCAGGTAATAGAATCACAAATCTGAATAAACTATTTCATAACAAAGTAGAGTGAAGACATATATTCTATGAAATATGGATTTCCTTACTAAACGTAGTGTACAAGGCTCCTAAAATGGGATGTACTCGTCAAGATAATCCTATAACGTGAGTACACAGTCAGCTCTTTACTGTGTGTCGTGAACCTTGAGGAAGGGGGTAAACAATATATAACATTAATTAAATTAACTATCTGAATGTAAGCTTTCTTAAAAAGTGTAATTTTTTTACTAATATTATTTCCTTTTGTTACATTACTGCGTTCATTATTTTATGAATATAAAATTAATATCTTACGTTTTCTTCTACTGTTTTGTTGTTTTTTGTTATCACATCGTTTACAATCACTGTGTGGTGTGGGGGGCGTGTGTGGGGGGCGTGTGCGCGTGTGCGTGTGTGATAAAACGCAAGTCAAGTTTTATGGTAAACCATGTAAGGCTTGTATTATTTAGGTAATTATCGACTTTCTGGGCCGCGCTGGTATTGGCGTGACATATTTTGTTCTATTCTTCTATGTTATTTAGACACGAGAAAAATAATCTTAACGGCGGTCAAACCTATTTACGGAGGAAAAAAAATAAAATAATTACTCCATAAGAACGCATGCAAAGGTGAATGAGCGCCATATTAACTGAGTAGTTAGTGAGATCAACGCAGTCGGGCGACGGCGCACAAATGCACAGCGAATGACGAGTATGACGTCACTACGTGGATTACCTATCACTGCAGTACAATTTTACGCGCCAAATAACAACCGTTTTTTCTACTACCTACTAAATAAAATTAAAAATCTTTAATGTCATTTGTCACAGTTATATGGAGTAATTATTTTATTTTTTTCGCAATAGGTTCGACCGCCGTTTAAATTATTTTTCCATGTTTATATTACATAGAACAATTGAAAAAAAAATATGTCACTCCAATAACAAAAATGAAATGCATGCATATAATGATTAAATCTCTTACCTTAATGTGTCGGGGGATACAAATCGGCTGCGGCTCTGAAGAAGGCATGGAGGCAGAACTCTAGTGAGTAGCGTCTCTTAAACATAAATTTCGCAAGGTATCCCACGAAATGTTGTTGTCTGCGCCCGAATCGTGGGATACCCTGTCGCACTTCTCTCCATGCCCTCTCAACCGTGTTTGTGTGAGCGCCGGTAGCGGGGTCCACGAAGTTTTGTTTATGATTCACACTAAGATGAACGAACCCCGCTTCTTCCAGGCAATCATAGGCTTTCCCGCAGTCACTGATTATAGTTGTGCCCGGAAGAATCCACTCCTCAATTATGTTGAGGAGAGTAGCGGAATCCCGGCGCTCAACCGGTAAAAGGAAACACTTCCCAGAACAGCGTTCCACTCCCCCGAACACCCACTGTCCATCAATTGGCCCTGCCCCGATTATATTTCCGGCGCCAAAATTTGGCTTCGTCGGACTTCTACAGTCTTTCAGGGCCCCCCAGCTTAGATGAGGTGCGCTGGGCGTCGAAAATAAAAACTTCCCGACAAAAACTATACCAGTCGACGACGAAATCGGCGCTCACATCATAATTCCGCATGAGACGGTGTTGACGAGATGGGAGGCATATGAAGAATGTAGCAGACCAGGTAAGAATAGGTTGTGAGAGGATGGTGGGGTTTTAGACAGGAAACTACCTTCTCGTGCAGAACGTTTGATGTCGTATCTCTTCTTCTTTTTTTTCGCAAACGACTTCTCGCAAAGATCGACACCGAAAATATAATGTCTCTCTATTCAGTGCTAATAGGGAGTCACAACGAGAGGGACAATTTATTGCCTCTTTAATTACCCCGTGAGCAATTAAAAAAGTCAATAATGTCTGACTCATTCATTCGAATGCTTTCGTCTTCCTTCCTACTGCACTGAATGTTTTGGCAGGCCATTGCACTATTAAATTGTTTAATTTAATTAACACAAAGAATCTGGTGTTTCCTAAACAACAGAAATAATTAATAATAACACCACACAATAACACAACGCAATAACTCAAACGAAAACACTGAAATTCACAAAACAAACACCGCTCACGATAAATAGCCTACCTTATGGGTTAAACGAAACCATGCAAATGATGCGAACAACGCTTTGGCGCTTTTTCCTCTTAATGGATACACACACACACTAATGACGTTAACCAATTAGAATTGAGAGTATGCAAATTTTGAACATAACGGTTTATTAAAGCGCTAATTTTTTGTTTCGACCAATCAGGCGTTAGCCTTCAGCAACCGTCATCACAAATTTGCCGGTTTTTTGCCACGTGAATATCAATGTAAGTAATGCAAATTCGTTTGTGACGTCTGTGACGTCACCGCGCGGAAGGAATTCCCGCGAATCTTGACTACCTGAAAGACTGCCCTAGAAGAATAGAAAAAATATAATGCGCGCACGCACGCGCTCTCTCACACACACACACACACACACACACACACACACACACACACACACACACACACACACATTGAGTAGACTCCGCATTACTGGCTGGTATGGACTGAATAAAGTATAGTCTTTAATTTAACGAGCGAAGTGAGTTGTCAGGTTAACTACCTTGTGTGTGTGTGTGTGTCAGCCAGTAATCCGAAGTCTACTCAATGTGTGTGTGTGTGTGTGTGTGTGTGTGTGTGTGTGTGTGTGTGTGTGTGTGTGTGTGTGTGTGTGTGTGTGTGTGTGTGTGTGTGTGAGCGCGTATGGACTGAATAAAGTATAGTACAGTATTTAATTTAACGAACGAAGTGAGTTGTCAGGTTTATCTAGCTTGTGTGTGTGTGTGTGTGCGCGCGTGCGCACGCACGTGCACACACACACACAGACAAGCTAGTTAAAACTGACAACTCGCTGGAGCACGCGCGCGCGCGCGCGCACACACACACACACACACAAGCTAGTTAAAACTGACAACTCGCTGGCATGCGCGCGCGCGCGCACACACGCACACACACAAGCTAGTTAAACCTGACAACTCGCTTCGCTCTTTAAATTAAATACTACTTTATTCGGTCCATACCAGCCAGGAATACGAAGTCTACTCAATGAATGAGAGTGTGTGTGTGTGTGTGTGCCTGCGCGCGCGCGCACGCGCGCACACACACAAGTCTACTGGTTAATTCGGACCATAATTAAATATCTACTCTCACTTTGCAATTAAACTCAAACGCTTGTACTGTGTAGTTCTCCACACTGTGACGTCACGCGTCAACAACAGCTGGGCCTCCTCTGCGTGAATATGTTCAAAAGTAAAAAGGTTAGTGATGCTATTGTGAAATGTGATGTTCGTGATACAAAACTATAGTGAAACAATTCGAAAAAATAGTATACAGTGATATCAGTGAAGCCGTTATCGCATATAAACGACTGTGTAAGCAAGATAGGTTAATTGTCATTTCTCACCGTCTACCCAGTAAATATGGCGCTCATTCACCTTTGTATGCTTTCTTATGGGAGTAATTATTTTATTTTTTTTCTCCGTAAATAGGTTTGACCGCCGTTTAAGATTATTTTTCTCGTGTCTATATAACATAGAAGAATAGAAATAAAATATGTCACGCCAATACCAGCGCGGCCCAGAAAGTCGATAATTACCATTATTTATATTAACCAGTTTTCATTTAAGGAATCTTCTGAAAAAACTTTATAATATAAAATAAATTATCTCTACAAAATTATTTTAATCCACAGTATCACTACCACAACAAATAAATTAAACCATCGCGGACACAAGGTCATCCATTTGACTCAACTCATGAAATAAATATTTATCGTTTTAAACAACTGACGTAAAATCATAATTTCCAATTACATATACAAATTAGTTCAATAAACACAACAATCAGCTATATTATATTAGAGTCGTCTAGTTTCAAAACCATGCATTCACATTCGCATTTTCCTATACTTTATTAACTTCTACATGTCCCTATCTACTTCACAAGTTTCTAAAACAGATCCATCCTTATTAAAATTGGAGTTGAAATTGCTGGTTGGTTGCAAAACCAGTTCTCCTGCAATGAAGTTTTTAACTCTCCTCAAAATTTATATTTTTTGGATGTATCTGGCAGGGGCGAACCTAGGATTTCATTTTGGTGAGGGGGGATTGTTTCAGCCACACATCGTTTTCTTAAAGTATTGTTTTTCTCATGTTATAACAAAAGTCGTACCAAAAATTAAATTAAAATTATAATTAAATTAAAACTAATAGGCAGATAATATTTGTAATTCTCTAATTTCATTTTAAAAAATAAATAAAAACATACATCAGACAGGTTTCCAGTTTGTCTTGCGAATTTAATAATACTTTTCTGTGGAATATAAATACTTTAACGTTAAAATTAAGAAAGTGGGGGTTACCAGCATGTATATAATTGCTGTGGATATAAATGTATCCAGCAGGATATAAATTTTACAGCATGTAAAATAACGTTAAGAAGTTTTGTTAAACAATATAATGATTGTTAGTCTTTTTCAATTAATTACACATTAAAAGAACGCGCAACCAGTTTAAAGTTTTTGCTTCAACATTTTTGGATTTCGGGGGAGGGGATATAACCCCTATATCACCCCCCTAGTTTCGCCCTTGGTATCTGGTTTTGAAACTAAACGATTCAATTATAAATACATGGATTCCATTTGTAAATATACGAGATACAAAAACACACACACACACACACAAATAAACGAAGTACATGCATTATAGTTTTAAACCAGCTGAAATGATCATAAGCTAATCGTGTGACATACAACTCTGTAATACATTACCTAAATAAATGTATGCGTATTATGAAGTCAAGAGAACTGCGTAGTATAGCGTACAACGTCTCTAACACAAGTAGCGTACTCGACGTCTTGAAGTCTTGAAGTGTAATGCAAGTGCATGTGCAGAAGGTATAGTTACAGGTCACTGGCATCTGGCATCTGGCCAAACTCTGCTGCAGTGTTGCAGTTGTAATGAGTTCCATCGGCGAGCGTAACCTTGACAGAAGCCAACTGGTTTTGCGTTGTTTACCGCGAGTGAAGAATATCTGTGTGTGTGTTCAGACAAGCTTCGCTTGGCGGCACGAAAATTCTATAATCTCTATGAGAAATGTATTCACGCAAACGGTTCACATACAGTTGACAGAAAGATATAAAGATGAAACTAGTTACAGTTTTTTAGAAATATATAACTTAGTGTTTTTTAAAATTAAAATTTTTAAATACACGTATAAAACATTTATATATCGGTATGGAGAACTATACATCACTTCCATGTTCTAAAATTTATATTTAAAATCATTTTCGAAATGAAATGTTTCCATAGAAACTACTTCTTACTTCAGCCTCAACCACAGTACTGTAGTCACTAACGTATACCACCTCACGTTAACGCACTCTATTTTCACTGATAATGGGAGTCGGTGGCACTGCCGAAATGTCTGGTTTTGCAGAAAAATTGGACCACGGTCAAACAGCACGGGAAGGAATTTTAACAACAACTACTTCTTTGTTGCCGATAACGTAGTACACATATAAAAACTTATCCCTTCCCCCTTCGACTATCATTTCCATTTATAGAAAATTACCCCCTCCCCATTCAACTACACTTATTATTTATAGATATTTCGCCTACCTTTCTACAGTGGATTGTTATGACCTTCTTTTCGTAATACTTTATTTATCAAATTCAAGTAGTTTACTCTTGTTAAAACATAAAACGTTGCAGGTAAACTACCCCTTCCCCTCAACCGATCTTCACCAAAATCAATAATCAATAGGCCTTGAGTCCTCTACAACTCGGGCACACATGCAAAAAAATATTTGATTCTGTTTTAATTTGTGGTAGTTGTCGTTTGCCATAGAAAAATTTCTATACACACAGAAACACACACACCACTTTTCGGAAAATGACTTTTCTTCATGTTTCGAAGGTAGTGCAATCATAATCAGCCACCACGCGAGTCATATCTCGAACGCGATTTTTTTTGCCATCACCATACTTCCATTTCCTTATGGAACATGGAAGTGAAATATAAATTAAGTAAAAGTAAACATTTTCCAATAATTATAAATTCTTTATTTTGGCCAAAGGTGATACGTGTGGGGCCATAAACCGTTCCTTGAGTGAACAACAGGCATGCAATAAACGTGACCCTGGAAAAGTCTTGGGAACAGTTTTATAGCTTCTTCACCTGCCTGCAAGTATTACCTCACATTCATCATTTTGGAAACGGAAGATCTAGTTCCTTGTATACTGAGCCGATATGTCTGCGTATAGTCACTGTTCATATCACGTACGCGCACACGTTCCTTTGCCGTTTACAAATGCACAAACTTAATGTAGGCCTACATACCTGTGTGTGTGTGTGTGTGTGTGTGTGTGTGTGTGTGTGTGTGTGTGTGTGTGTGTGCACAATACTTCTCTCACGCTTACCCTCCCACCAGCAGCTTAATTTACATGTAAAGAAAAACATTTATTTCCATTCTGACCCATTTGCTTGTCAGTTGTGACCCCCATTTGATATACTCTCCAAAGTTTTTGTCAATTGCTCTGTTACATTCATTCATAATTTAGGATGGAATTCTTACATAGTTGTCAAGGTGTTCTGCTGATTTCTCTCGAGTAGGTTTACTATAGTTTTTATTAACATATATATTTTGTATTGTTATTAATAATAACAAAGTTTTTACAAGAATATATTTTTATTATTTTCTGAATTACAATGTTGCGATAGTATTCAACTTGTAAAAACTCTGTTATTATTAATAATAATAATATATGTAGTAGTAAACAGTAAACAATATAATGATTACTAAATTTGTTTACTAGACACGTCTGAATAGTGCTAACTTTATGAACGTGGCAGGAAATCGTGAGGTTACAACATTGCAAGCTCGTCAGGAAACAAGAAATTAAATTTAACAATGATGGCAAACAAACATTTCATTGCACGACGTAATAATGTTTGCAATCTAAATCGAGTTCTTTGTTATGTTATAGTATATTTCTCAGAACTTCAATAAATCATAATTTTAATTTTTTAAGAACTTTCAGTGCATTTAAATTTTACTTTACAGACTGTAGAGACCCTACGGCATCGTAATGCTTTGTCAACAGATTCGTGTTTCACAAACGACTTTGCTTGAAATCAGGCATTTCAAATCAGTTGCTACGTCATCAAGTATAATTCTATAAGATTTACGTTAGTCCTAAAATAGATGTCTCCAAACGACCAACAGAGGAAATATTTAACTGTTCATATAGAAAGTAGTGGAAAACACGACAGAAAACACGAAAGCCAGAAAAATCTAAAATTCTGGAATTTTAATATAAAAAAATCGAGACGTATTTTACCATTACATTTCAGATGGTATGTTCAAATGTCAGTATTCTGATTTTGAAAATATTCTGTTCTAGTGAATTATAATTGCGACCAAGAAACTTATACTCAGAAGGAAAAAAGAAAAAAAAAATTGATGGACTTTCTTAATTGTATAACTTTGTAGATGATGTTAGCAACGTACCTCGTCTTCTAAAGAAGCAAAGATTTGTGTATTAGTTCTTCAGCTTTCGCGGCTGATGTAGACATAGTTAAAATTGTTGTTATTCATAGCCGGGCAGTAAGGCCCTGGTTGACTATTGTTGTTTGTGCAGACGTTTCGGAGGACACCATCGGAGGATATCTTCAGTGTTAAAAATGTTCGGCAGGTGTTCGCCAATTTACCCTAGTACCGAGTTAGACTATGGGGTATTAATCTGTGGGGCCGAACGTCTGTAACAAACAACAGTCGCCCACGGCCTAACAGGTCGCCTTTGAATAACAATATTTTAAAGAAAAAAATTGGTTAACGAACTCTTTGAATAGCGGTAGAAATTCAGACTGGAAAACGCAATTGTGCTTTTACTTTTTGTCCTTGAATAATATGTGCTAACGTTGTAAGAATTTAACAGTGCTCACAGACAGTTAAACTTCTGACAAATATTTATACGTGTTTCCGATATTTTTGTTTTGCATGACAATGCGTAAAGTCAGTGAAGTAAGATTTAATTAGAAACATAAGCAAATAATTAATATAAAATTTAAAAATGAACATCCAAACATTAAAAATATGATTATGTCGCCACCATTAAATATATAAAAATAATTTAATCCAATGAACATAAAATCTTAATTTTCTAAAATCGTTTAAACTTTATTTTAAAAGTCTTCAAGTTTTCTTTGTAATTAAATTTGATGGTCGCAGATTTGTCAGCCTCTTCTGAATATGATATTAGCCGCAGACTATTTGATAACTGAAAGATAAAAATAAAAATTTAACTACACAGTTGTTTTTAAAGGAAATCTCTTTTACAATTACAGTTTTTCCAGACAATAAGTTGTGAGAGCCTGCAGTCGATGCACACGTATAAACTGCAGTTAATGGGGACCGTAATGACAAATTTTATGGAGCCCGTGTCGGTGACAGGTGCGCGAGGCACCCGGAGAACAATTAATGTCGCGGGCGTGTTCTGGACATGAGCTGATGTCATACACAGCCATGCATCTTGCGGACAAAGGTGTCTACTGTTCCGTATTGCCTGACGTATCATATTTTACGCTATACAGCTTACTTAAGTTTTTATAGACGCATATTTCCTGTTCTACAGTAAAAAGAGTGTAGGCCTATACTTAACGACAGGTGGTATTAGTTACAGAATACCGGGGCTACTGTACTGCATTTCCACTCAATTTTATCTTCTTTATTCATTTTCATTAATTCTCCGTCTATTCAGTCTGCCATATCAGTATTTTCTCTTTGTTACATAAATCGTCTAGTTTCTGTCATTCCCTACTTTCCAATTTTTCTTATAAATACATACAAAATGATGTATTCTTAAAACTCGCTCATACACGCGCGCGTACACACACACACACACACACACACACACCACCACTAAAACCGCGCTCGCACACACATTAGAATAATTCTGATGACACACACACATTAAAAAACAGTTCAGACAAATTATTTCATTACAGTTGTTATCATGTATACGATTAAATTTGACATGTTCTCTTTCCGTTACATGCCGGCTGCACCGGAAGGAAGTGTTTAATGCCAGACAAAACAATACAATGCATTTCCGTAGGCACCACCTGTTCTGATCGTAATCAAACGTGAAAACTGCGTGCACCCGCATTCTGTTTCACGTAATACCAAATACTATACAGCAGTGGTTCCCAAACCTTTCAGTCCGCGGACCCCCCCAAATAATTTAAAAATTCACGAACCCCGTCTGAGTTCTGAAATAAAGCAAACAATAAATATGATAGAAACTCTTGTATTTTAATTAAAATGTATTAAAATGAAAATTCTCTTAACTTGCAAAATTATAATATTAATGGCATCAATAATGTGAACAATGAAGCTGCTTTTGAACAATTAGCTCTGCAATATTGGGTTTAATGTCTGATAATTTCAATACTAAGTCACTCTCGACATCAAGTTTATTTCTTAACTTTGACTTCAAGTATGTAAACAGGAAGAATGCGGTTCACACAGATAAGTAGAGAGAAACACAGTTAAACGCTTCAAAGCTTTCTTTGCGAGTTCAGAATAGTCAGTCATTACATATAATCAGAAATCAGCTAGCTTTAATTGCGAAAACTGTAATTTTAATGAACGTTCAGTTGAAAGTTCTGCCAATGAATCTCCTTTTTGTAGCGTAAGAGAGATATCTAGTCAGTTCGGCTAGATTTGATTTACACGACATGATTTAAAGACATTATTAAAGCTATTAGTTTGAAATTATTTTTACAATTACATTTAGTTTTAACCCAAAAGAAAAATACTGAAATCTTCTACTAATTGTTTCGAGATTATAAAATTTAGATTTTAGAGCATAAAAATCGGAAAAAATTACGGTATATTCTAATAAATTACTGTATATTCTAATTTTCCTTAAAGGTGTCTGCGGACCCCAGTTTGGTAACCACTGCATAGATTGTTAAACCATCAAACGTTTCTTTACACAGTGGCGTGAAATTTTTTCTCGGCACCCCGGAGGAATCCTGTGCGGGCCCCACTTACTACCCTTTCTTATTTCGTGCCATTTCTCCCTCTTGGATACTAACCTCTCCTTATACCCGTGGAGACTACTAAAATTATGTAACGTGTTCAGAATAACTATACTGCCTTGTACGGTGTATACTCATGTAAAGCAATTTTGTAGGGGAATTTTTTTTTTTGTTGCGTATAAGAGACAGTAGCAAGTGTCAGCTGTCAAAAATGATATAGGTTGGAGCCAACCAGCCGCCGTTCGGATGACGTGCGACGCATTAAGCGACGGAATAGGCACCGCTAGAGAAGACAATGCCTCGGTTTTGGCAGATGTTCGACGTAAGAGTATAGCATGGGAACGTGCTACAGTAACAAAGAACAAAGGGATAGACTACGTCTTACTGGGCCAATTACCAAGAATACAGATATGCTGGCGACGCGAGTATTTTCAAGCCACATGTGGGAGCTTAGCGACGACACACAGATGTGGAGAATCCACAATGGCAAAACTCGAACGGACGTTACAGGAACAAAGGACCACGCATGGCGAAATAATATATATAAATTTTATATTAATTATTTGCTTATGTTTCTAATTAAATCTTACTTCACTGACTTTACGCATTGTCATGCAAACAAAACTATCGGAAACACGTATAAATATTTGTCAGAAGTTTAACTGTCTGTGAGCACTGTTACATTCTTACAACGTTAGCACATATTATCTTAGCACATATCTTAAAAACATTTCCTTTACATAATTTGAGAAAATTTGAGATCAAATTTTGTATGCATACGTATATATATATATATATATATATATATATATATACATATCAATTCCACTTCAAATATTCCCCATCACAATTCACATTAAATATATATAATGCCCCGAAGTCATAACATCATCTTTTATTCAACTCGCCCCCTCAATTTTTTTAATACCCTTTTCATTACAGGATTCAACATAAATACACATAAACGTACATATCACAGACAAATGTTCAATATCACAAATATAAATAACAAACAACATTATACATGAAGCCTTGCCACCCGCCTATATATCTTTTTCCCTATATATATCGCCCCATCATATGGAAATTTCAAACTACAATACATATACATACATCCGTATACATACATCTAGTGCCCCCACAAGAATCTGGGTTGCCCAGAATACAAGTTACTACCCTAACTGTCCTTGAACCGTCCGTATAAATTTAGTGAAATTATAATTACAAGTTACTTGAGGCAATCTGAATTGACAAAAATAATTTAAAAATACAAGTTACAACTTTGATGTGACATGAACAGCCTGTGTGAATTTATAATTTCTTAGAAAATCTGGTTTGACCCGGAAGCCGGCATGTTCCTAAGCATAACCGGACATAATTTAACATGTGCATGGGGCCTGCATAAATCTGCATGCAAAACCTGCCTACCCAAGGTCTTATGAGGGGACCGGACTGAAACTGAATAAAAAAACTTCCAACCCTTTTATGACCCAAAGCCGAATTTAAATATGTATTAAAACCGTAACTACCATAGATAACCGAACAGGAATTATAACTGAACCAGACCAGCCGGTCGGGTCCATCCTGTCACCAACAGCACCCACCTATATATCTGAAATACCGGTCCCCAAATACTTAATACTTAAACAACCCCCCCTTTACAATATCCGAGTGAGAAAATGTGATGCATAAAATTTAATGAGCCTCGGACACATGCCGGCCCCCCCCCGGGTGTACACTTAATGTAAAATCTAAGTAATTTTATACATAAAGTGCCCAAAATCCGCCCACAAATATTGGCCAATTAGAACGTCATTAAGATAAAAATGTCATGGTGTGTCACAAAATACCCAACGAGTTTTATAGATTGCTAACGGCGCTCCATGTAGACCAAATAAGAATAAATCTGATTAAATATCACCTTATTTGAAGAAGTTGATTTCCAGGTGTTCAGTGGTCAGTGAGTCAAACGGCTAGGTTATGGGCTTTTGCTGAGGCATGGTGATCTTGCCGTTCCTTCCGACAGGTGAAGCCGAGAGCCTTTTGTTAGGTTCAGGAGCAGATGGACATGCCTGGGCCGAGGTCCTCGACTGGCGCAGGGGCCCTAAGCATAAATGACATAAATGATAATTAGATGGATAACCAGACACTTATTTTCACAGCATAACTCACACACGCACACTCGATTGAACCAGTCCAGAACCAATTTGAACAGGCCCCGCTAACCATTTAAACAATGCTCGAATTAATTAAAATATAACGTCTTCTCTTTTGACATTTAGAAAATTCTCACAGACGCCCATAAAATCATAATAAGTTTCAAATTTACTTATTATGCCTATGTGAGCAGAAAGTTTGACACACCATAACCTGTTCAGTATTGCACACAGGCACGTGATAAAGCATTTGAAAACTTGTAAGTATCACGGAATTACACAATTTTACTCCACTAATGCAATGGGCAATTGCTGTATCTTAATTACAATATAAATTAATAAAATAAAAGTTTAGAGAAATTAAAAATTCTATAACACTGAATACCTTAAGTTCGCCACGCGGTGTGCACTATTCAAAAGCTATCCGTATTCATCCATTCATATCACATTTAAATTCACATTTTATTTTACCCAAACCATAAAATACCTTCTAAAATACTCACCGCAGATCTGGACGAGATTATCTAGTCATAGGATAGCGATACAAAACAATTACAAAAAACTTCATCTCTGTCGGACAGGAGCAGATGTACACGGAACGACAGGTAAGACTCGACTCCGTAACTATCTACATGTCGGCTCCGAGACCGAATGACGCAAATTCTCCCCACTAGAATGCGCGGACGTGTACAACAGCCCCCACGTATAACAAACTTACGCCGCTGAATTAAGACACAGCTAGCAATTTTGCGTCTGACATGAATAATTATTTTATTTTTTTTATATTAAAATTTCTTATACGAGCGCCGGTTCTCAAGCAAACCGGCACACGTTATTAAAGTTAGCACTATTCAGACGTGTCTAGTAAACAAATTTAGTAATTTTTACTGTTTACTACTATGTATATATTATTATTATTAATAATAACAACGTTTTTACAAGTTGAATACTATCGCAACATTGTAATTCACAAAATAATAAAAATATATTCTGTAAAACTTTGTTGTTATTAATAACAATACAAAATATATATACTAGAAATATATGAGAGTTTATGAATATTATATATATATTTATTTATTTTTAATATTTATACTGAAATTACCTCAAGATATTTTTTTCCTTATTAGGAACATGTTTCGAGAACCATTGTGTTCTCATCCTCAGCCTTCGTGATTTTGTGTCTGGTGAAGTATTTGTGAGTTGGCTGGTCGTTATTGTGTTTTCTTCTTGGTCTCTGGTATTTTAAAGTGGTATTATTGTGTGTGATTGTGGTGTATGTATTAGTATTTTGTGTATTTTCGATGTTGAGTGCTTTGAAAATTGTGTCATGTTTTGTATTGATTTGTATTTGTACAAATACCACTTTATACAAAATATTTCGACAGAACGCAGCTTTACATTTTTTTCAACACTTGTACTTACGTTTGATTTAGTTGAAAGCTTGGAGACGCAAAAAAATTCATACGTTCAAAAAATTCAGACGTCCATTTAATTCTCTTCGATTTGAGATCTGTAAATTTTGTTCGATAAAATTTGCTAAATTATTTTGTCATTATCTTGAATACAGTACCTGTGGTTTGTAATTAATACAGTAAAAATATTATCAGTTGTTGCAAGTATTTTGCTTATCCTTTATTAAAACGTACACAGTTATAAAATGAAAATGTGAAATGTATATAAAAGTGATATTTCACCCTATCTGAAAAAGTTAACAGCCTATTTGTTTTGAATTTCTTAATAAGGAAACTAACAAGAACGGTGATGAAACACTTAAACATAGTGTGTTGAACTGTAGATTGAATGCGTCGTACTTGAGTCCGAAGATTCAAAATGATATAGTTGAAACATAGAAATAATTCGTAGCCATTTAGTTGAGAGAATCAATATTTCAATCAATATTGCTTTAGTTCTCTAGCAGATCAGCAGTGGCGTGGCGTGGGTACATAACAGCAGTTGCCGGTTGTGATACGCCTAAAACAGCCTAAAAATTAATTAAAATTTTCGTAGTACCAAGTGTTCTTTTTAGAGCCAAAATATTATTTTTAGAGCTAAAATATCTTTTTAGAGTATTTTCTATCTTTTGCTGTCAGAAGAAGAGGGTTCCGGTCAACGGGATCTGACTCTCATTATACTTACACAGAATAAATGAGGACACAAGTAATTGAATTAATAATAATAAAGACAAATAGAAAAACACATAACTAAACGAATAAAACACAAATATGTAGGTAGTAACTGCAGCATGTTGGTTCCGAAACGAACACAGCTGCTAACTGAGCGGTTTATACAGCGCCAACACAACATTGGGTGAACGACTGCCCCCTCCCCCACAATGTACAGTGACAACTACTACGAGGTCAATGACCACACGCAGTAAAACATTGCCGATGTCTGAGCCGGCAACACATGACGGTGCAAGTGCCTAGCAGTTCGAAAGCAATGCTATGCTTTTCTTCAAGTTTCCCTACTAATATTCTTCGGATTTCAAATTATTCAATAACTAAACTATTTAGTCTGTGATATAACTAACATTGTTTTCTTTCGCTTCCAGGACTGGTATCGCCGCCAACAGCGGTTACTTGGACACCACGCTACTAGCAGATGAGACCTCAGACATTTCTGAACAGTTTTCTCTCAGTGTTAGCTACACATACAAGGGACAGTAACAGTACATTTTTCGTTAAGACTTTTTGAAGTTCGTACCAGTACACGACGTGAGCTTTATCTGCCACGCTTATAAAGAATTTGCAGGACATAGGAATAATGTGTTGCACATGAGGAGACAAGTTTATGACGGTGCTTCCGCCATGAGTGGACAATTTTAGGATCCCGCAGCAATAGTACGACAAAGATGCCCTGAAGCTGTTTATGTTCATTGTGCAAGCCACTCATTCAATACAGCCCTTTGCCATGCTTGTAGTGTACCTGTCATAAGAAACAGTCTGGGGACAATGAGGAAAGCGAGAATGTTTTTTAGAAATCCACTAAGCGGAACACTCTTTTAAAACGCCTTATACAAGAGTTAAATCCTACTCCTAGTTCTACAAAAAATAACTTTTGAAATTTTGTATAACCAGGTGGGTTGAACACTCAGATGCAATATTATTGTTTAAAGATCTGTTTATTGTTATATACAGAGATTTAAGTGACATCCAAGGTTGATCTGGTATAGACAACGAAACATCAAGCAAAGGCTGTGCATTAGTGTCCGCAATAAAAAAATGTCCTTTCATCGTAGCCATGATTACTGCTAGTAAAGTTTTGAGCCTGTCTCACCATTTGTCAAAATCCTTACAGACAGAATCCTTTGAACTTCTACATATTTCCTAAAAGTGCCGATAACCTGAAGTCAGAACTAGAGGATACGAGAAAGAATTCAGAAATCAAGTTCCATTCTCTTTACTTGAAAGCGAACGAGATATGTGAAACCACTGATATCCGAGTTAATATACCTACTCAGAAGACCTGGAAGTAGAAGACAAGCCTACATACACAACTATGTTACTTAAGATCCAGAGGAATATTACCCGTCAGTCGGTCTTCTTCATTCAATTCCTTGATTACTTGCTGCAGCAGCTTGATCTACAACTCCCCGCTCGTAGACAATTAAGGAAATGTCTTCAACCACTTCTTCCTCAGCATTGTTGTTTTCTCAAAGAAGACGATTTGAAACAATTCTCTATAATCTTGTCTGTTTTCTAACCTGATGGCTTTAAGATTCAAGGTTGACACTTGAATCGTAACTTGTCACGTGGAAGAGAAAGTGGATAGAAAGTACTTTATCAAGATACTTTTGAAAGTACCAAAACACAAAGTGACTTTTGTGGTGGAAGCCAAGATACTTTTGATCATGTCCTGATAAGTGTGACAAGAATATTTTTTCAGCTTTCGATAAATTCCTTAAAAATTGGTGCAACACTTCCAGTGTCTGTGGCAACTTGCTTTTTCAATTCTTAGAAAGGTGAAAAGAAGAAATAAAAGTAAGAATAGGACGAGCTAAGACAGCAACAAAAGAATTAAACAGTCTGCTTTGGAGTCCACAAGTAACAAAAAACAATAAAATCAGAATATATAAAACTATAGTCGAAAGAATATGCCTATATGGAGCAGAACTGTGGGAAATTAATAAAAGAAATAAATCCAAAATAAGAGCTATGGAAATGGATTACTGGCAGAGGTGCTGTAGACTAACAAGACTGGATAGAGTGGGAAATGTAGAGATAAGACAAGCGATGGGAATCGACCTTGTCTTATTGGTCGAAGACTGAATTGGTTCGGACACCTAAAAAGAATGTCAGATGAGAGATGCCCAAGGAAGTTATGGGAATGGACACCACCCTCTAGAAGAAAAAAAGGAAGACCTAAACATTCATGGAAAATGGACCTCGAAGATGCAATGAATGCAAAAGGACTCACAGAACAGGACTGTTTAGACCGGCGCCAGTGGAAGCTAGGATGCGAGAGGCGGGGCAAGCCGTAATTAAATCGCAAAAAAAATGTGAAAAGAATGTCTAGTCATAGAGACGTTTATGTGGATTCAGAAATGTTCTAGATAAACTAACCCAAAACAAAGCTGGAAGACTTGATTTCATTTTGTAAACAAAGTAACATCAATTTCTGTTAGATTTATATAATATAAATAAACATGAACTGTGTATTTCTACATCTATATATTGCTCTATGTAGCGTTGTATTTCATCTAATTCTCATTGTTAGGCTATACATATTTCTATCATTAAATTAAAATTAGCAAATTTTACGTAAACATTGCATCCCCTCCCACCAAAATAGAATCCTAGGTATGTTCCTGAAGTGTAATATAGCAACTGTGTTCTATGTCCATAGGCGTATATAAAAAATAATATTATTTTCTACGGAAACAAAATACAGACTCCAATAAAGTCAATAATTGCTTGCTTTAATTAGTCACAAATAAGAATGGGATATCAACAAGGTACTCTATACAATAATTTAAATTAAATTTATCCACACGCAATAATAATGTCAAATATTAATAGTTCCGCACTAATTAGAACACAGTAATCACTTACCACAATCACTTGATCCGCACTTTACAATCTCGCCAGGTGTTACTAATAGCTAAGCCGGACGCTGTTCATTATGTAAGTCCTGCAGATATTTCAGAATAATGTTTCATTTTTTTGCATCGTGTCAGCATAATTTTCGCAGTTAAGATTACTCGAACAATCTGGAAGGTACTTTTGTACACGGCCTTGACAGAGCCACTGCACGGCTAGCCGAGAAACGTGTACAACGTTTACCTAACTGCACCTGCCGACTGCACGAGAGCGTTACGTAATTTCGTTGCAATATATTTATAGGTACAAATAATACGTATGAATAATAAAATAATAAATCCGTACAATAGTACAATAATACGAATATATAACACATAAAATATAGATTATTATTATTATTGGGTCCCTCAGCCTTTCGACTGGTTTGTACTCTCCCCGCATATACCCGTGGTGCGTGTGTTACGAAGTCTCTCACAGGTATATGGGACCTACAGTTTAACGCCGGATCCGAACAGCATAGTTGGGGAGGGTTTTGTACTAGGCAGGATAACTCTCGCTGGTTTGTCATCGCCTTGCGAGGGGGAACGGTCGTATCTAAATCAGATGGCCTCGGCGGGAATCGGACCCGCGCCGACAGCGTAGAAGCGCCACACTCTAGCCACTACGCCACGACCGCTCCTAAAAAAATATAGATAAAGAATTAATAATTCTATATTCTACATGGAAAATAGATAGCTGAATATACAAATACAGTACGTGATGTTTCAACACTGGCGTGTCTGGAATCCAAATGTTGGACTGTTAAAAAAGTACTGGAAATAAACATAAACCGTGATTAACTGTGTATTCTGGCGCTGTCAACGGAAAGCAAAACGTCATAAATCTTGGCCGTCACGGTAAATTAAATAGATGAAAAGCGGCGCGCCGAGAGAAAATACATTCTGCCGAACAACTCCGCTGTTATGAACACTTATATTAAACGGTTTTATGTGCGAGTATATTGTTGAAAGCTGGAGTGAATTTCTAGCGAAAGTTAATTTGCACTGGAAAACATTACTGGCGGCCGAGTTTGATACGTGTGGTTGCTGTATGGCTAAGTGTAGCTAGTACCTGTTGACTGTTAATGCGCTCGTTTATATACAATAGACTTTTGTAATCCGCTCTCACTTTATATGTCCGTATTGCAGTATTTGTAATGTAAATTCTCTTTTAAAACAATTTGCAAAGCGGACATTTAGAAAAATTTGTAAATGACCGTACACGGGAGCTGTTTATTATGTGCATTGTGGCAGTGTGGCAGTGAGTCTCATCAGAGCCATGTTCACAAACGTTCTAATATCATTTTAGAAATCGTAATTATATTTTTTTAAAATGGTATTTATTTAATTTAAATGAACTCGTCTCACTCTATGTTAATTACTGTAGGCCTATCATATTAATGAAATAAATGTACACGTTTAAATGGAAAATGAAAAGTACAGATAAAATAGTCAGACATGAAACGGTTCGCGCAGATGTTAGTGGGGGCAGGCAAGTCAGTGCGGATGTGGGGTGTGAGGTGATGGTAGGTGATGATCATGACACACAATCATGTGATACGCCATCCATGCGCTGTTCTGAACACAATATAATTGGTCCGAAAACAACGCATGCGTAATGAGATCTTTTAGCATGTCTCAGTTCTGATTATTTTAGCTGTATAATTACATAGGAAGCAAAAGCATTAAAACACCACATACAATAAAATCTGTATATAAAACACAAAACTGTCAGAATTACAATATTAACAAGTTCCACTGTTGTATGACATGTTTGTCTTCTGTTGCGCGCGCGTGTGTGTGTGTGTGTGGAGGGATAGGTGGGAGGCTGTGCATGCGTGTGATAAATTATGTATATATACAATTTGTAATTTAGACATAACAGTGACACACACACACAAACATACAGGGGGTGTGCAAGTTTCGAAATAATGTATCCGCATGGACCGCTACAGAAACAAGTGCAAGAATACTACTTAATTGTACAATTTTCACTACTTAAGTTTTAAAAGGGACTACTCTCTTAAACAAAAAGTAATTTTTTATAAAGTGAGTTAGCAATAACATAGTTATTTTTAAAATTCTACCTGTGTTTTAATTATTTTATAACATTTTAATACTCCTTAGTGTTTGAAAGAAATAGATGTATTCGAATATGTAAGAAATTGTAGACCAATTTAACAACTATGAAGACTCATATAGTTGCGTAACTCAAGGGGATCAGGTGGGGATCCAGAGCTATTAAAAGGTTTTGTTGATTTTATAATCACTGATCTTAAGCCTATATTTAAGCCAGTTGCATGTGTTAAAATAAGACTTATAAGTAATTCTATAGGCATATATAATTGTATGAGAAGAATCCTGTATACATCATTTCTCCTCAGGAAAGCTCGGAGTCTAACTTTGAAGCTAATCTCATCCCCCTCCACCCAAAACTTGTCTCATCCGTCCATATCAGATCTTAGTTACGCCACTGCTCTCATATCTCAGGCGAAGTGACTTTGACAACCCGCCCCCCCGAAAACATCACTGCCTTATATGGTGGAGGCGCTAACGAAAATGATACGAGTAATAATAAGAACCAACCATAATATTACAACATAATTATCGCAATATATCGTAAGGCAAACTCTGTCTTATATAGCTGTCGCAATCCATTTTGTGCTAAAATCTCAGTAATATCTTGTGACTCTATTTTTAAGGCTAAACACAAAACATTTTTACAGTTCATTTATTATATTTTTTAAAAGGTTTATCCAAAAAGTTAGTGCTGTATAAAATTTATTTTAAAAAATATAAATAATTAAAAAATAAATAAAAAATGAACGTATTTCTTTACTTTTTACATGATTTCTCTTTTACTAGTTGACATAATTTAATAAATGACGTCTCACCTTCTTCTCAACATCGGTGGCTATGGTGTGATATAAAAATTTCTCTACTGAAAAAAATTTTGAATTTGCATACTTTTTTACACTTTTTATAAAAAAATTAATTTTGTTGCAAGGAAAAGTCTATAACTTTGAAAGTATTTCACTCATTTACTTTACTGTAGTTCACATCATAGACAAAGGTATAATAAACAAGACCTGAAAATTTGGTGCTGTAGTCTAAATAGTTTTTGAGGTATTTTGTAAAATTAAAAAACACATGTTTTGGAAATTCAAAGTTTTTTATATTATATATATAAACAAACTTTCACTAGTGAACACTTACTTTTGGTTTTATGTCCCAAACGTTTCGACGTGGTGTCTGTCTTCCTCAGTGGGATTTGAAATACAGAGTGTCAGTACAAAGTAACCGTTATGGGTTGTGGGGGTGTGTGGTGGGGGTTGCTGGTGGGAGGGAATTGGCGCTGGGATTCAAAGTGTGTGTTTGAACAAGTGTATCAAAAAGTATATGTGATCGGTAGTGTAATTGGTCATTTAATATGTTGTTTGGTTGTAGTGTGTGATGTCTGTATATTTCATATTGTTCTGCTGTGTTTAGTTTTCTACTTTTAGGTAAGTAGTGTAGTATTTCCATGTTGTGTTCTATGTTTGTGTAACCGTGGTTTTTATTTTGTAAATGTGTGGCGAATGTGGAGTGTATGTAGTTTGTGGTGAGGGCTTTTAAATGTTCAGAGTATCTTGAGGAAAAAGATCTTCCCGTCTGGCCGATGTAGAACTGGTTACAATAACTGCAGTTTAATTTGTAAACACCTGTTTTCTTGTATGTGTCTGTGTCTTTGTTAGTATTATTTATGTGTTTCCTGATGGTGTTGTTAGTCCTGTATGTTACTTTATAATTGTGTTTCCTGAATGTGTTAGCAATTTTGTGTGTGTTGGAATTGTAGTATATGCGTGTGATGTATTTACTGGGTTGTGTACTGTTGGTTTTATGTGATTTACTTTTTGTGTTTAGGATGCGTTTGTGTAGTTTGTTTATTAAATCGGGATTGTATCCATTTTTGACTGCTATATATTTGATTGTGTTGAGTTCTTCTTGGTAGTCATGTGTGTTTTGGGGTATTGAAGTAAGCCTATGTAGTGGAAAGCTGCATGTTTGTGTTGAGTTGGGTGGTTGGATGAGTTATGTATAACCATATCTGTTGTGGTGGGTTTTCTGTATATTTTGTATGTGTGTGTGTTGTTTGTTTTGGTAACTGTAAGGTCCAGGAAATTTATGCTATTGTTTTGTTCTAAATCTAGTGTGAATTTTAATTTTTGGTGTATAGTGTTAATGTATTTGTGGAAATTTTCAATTTGTCTTTTGTTGCCGTTGTATAGGAGTAAAATGTCATCAACATATCTGTGCCAATATATGATTTTGTTGGTGTATTTGTTATTGTTTAATATGTGTTCTTGTTCTATGGTATGTACGAATATTTCGGCTAGGATTCCTGATATAGGGGAGCCCATAGGTAGTCCATCTGTTTGTGTGTAAATCATGTTATTGTGTGAGAAATAATTTTGTTCGGTGATAATTTTGGTGAGATGGATGATCTCTTTTATGTGTGTTTCTGGTGTGTTATTTAGTTTTAGTAAGTGTTCTCATGTTGTTATAGTTTCTTTTATGGGTACATTGGTATATAGGTTTGTTATGTCAAAAGAAGCTAGTGTTGAATTGTGTGGGATGTGGACATGTTGAGTTTTATTCACCAGATCTAAATTATTTTTGACGGTGGTGTTGTTTGTTAAATTTATGTTGTTTCTGATTAATTTATCTAAGTGTCTAGCTATTTTGTGTGCGGGTGCTTGTGTGTTGTTTATAAGTGGTCTGATGGGGATATTAGGTTTGTGTAATTTTGGTAGTGCATTCAGTGTAGGGGGTTTGGTTTAATTTGTTTCAGATATTTGATGTTGTCAGGTGTGATTATGTGTTTTGTGTTATTTATGATTTTATTTATTTGTTTGTTATATTTTGTGGTGGGGTCTTTATTTAATTTGGTTATGTTGTTTTCAGTAAAAAATGTTTCGATTTTGTTATTTAGGTCCTGTTTTTCTATTATGACGTTTATGTTACCTTTATCTGCTTTGAGTATGGTTAGGCTGTGTTCTTGTAACACATAAGAATTTTTTAACATCAGATATAATTTAATACTTACAAAGAAAGAGAACACACGCAAACAAGAATGTATACTCACATTAATAATTAAAATCACGTTTCCTGTTAATCCTACGAAACAATATCCCTGTTTACTTGACGTGGATTACAATATGTTCTTAACTAGACAAGACGTGGTGATCAATGTAACACTAAATGGCAACAGTGCACTTAAGCTAATTACCGCTAACAATATGAAAGTTATTGGATCCACACAATAACTATAAAGATGGCAGAACGTACCTTCAAAGAGAAACATTTAATGTTATAGGAGACCTTATCCGACAATAATTCTAGAAAATTCCTTCATGTATAAAAACAAAATAATCTAAAATTCTCAAAGGTAGTATAATAAAATAAATAAAGGAAATGCTAAATATATCTCACTCACGGATCTTGGCTGTGCATATTTCAAACTTGAGAAACGTAAGCAACTCGTCGGGCAAAAAAAAACAAAATTTATAAAACATTTTCACACATTTATAAATATTTACATTGCAACACATCAACATGTATGCGTTTTTAATCAAAATATATTGCATCACATTTCAAACCATAGACAAAAATATTAACTTTGAAACTGATTTTAAGGTGTAACAAAGAAAACTGGCATGGTTATCTAGCTAAAAACACAAACACAGTAGTAGTGAACTACAATTATACAACTCTTCTAGTCAACCAAAAATAATTTCTTACAACTGTATACTTATCAAAATACAAACTCCGACACCACAGAACATCAACAGTAACACACAAAAAACACACACACAACTTTCACCTTCATAAAGAACAATATTTTAAGAAGATGGACTGTCATCTGACATATTACTACATCCTAAAGTATAAACACACAAAAATGTAGTTAACTTAGTCAAATGATATAAACGTATTTGTACATTTAAAACAGAGAACTTACGTGTAGCTAAAGTAACCCTTCCCCCCGTTAAAATCAAAACTGTACCAAATTTGTAATCAATCCTTACCACCTTATAAACAAAATAAATCAGAAAGGGATAAAATGCAGAATCAAGTATGAAAACTAACAGAAACAAACATCTTAGAACCCTGCCCAGATTATACTGAAATGAGTGTGTCCAACTTTTGTTGTTAGAAATAAAGACAATACTTTTGGACTGCTAATAGATTTAAAAAAAATTAATGCCCAACTTAAACAACTATACTGTCCCCTACAGCCTTGGTATTAATTTATATTAACCAAGCATTAAAATTTAGCACGCTATGCTTAAAATACGCATATCGTCAAATACAAGTTTACGAAGATAGCCGTCATTTACTAGCAGTTATAATCCAGTGACATTCTTTAAGATACACTCGTTTACAACAAGGCCTCTCTGTCTCTGCATCCTTATTTTATCCTTTTCAACGGACATTTTGTGTACCGTCTAACTATATATTTAGGTTACTTAATCTGTTATGTTAAATCAGAAGAAAAGATGGTACAGGATCTGGAAATTTCATTTAAATTTATGTATAAGCTTTGTGGTACGATTCATAGAAATCTTAAAATAAAACAAGACACAGCAGAAGGATTAAATTTTATAAGACAAATGCAATACCCAAATTGATACCCTCATTTATGCGAATGAGACGTGGGTCATGACAAAAAAGGAATGCGGCAAGATTCAGAGTGCTGAAATGCAATTTCTTCGAAATACTTTAAACGATACATTCTTGCATAGAATAAGGAATGAGGATATCAGAGCAGAACTCGAAGTAAAGGACATAAATGAAATTATTTCAATTTTCAGAAGACAATGGTGGGATCATCTGCAAATGATTACAGAGGATCGATTGCCGAAAGCGGCACTGAATTATAAAGCCATTGGTAGAAGAATGTGGGTCGTCTGAGGATGAGAAGGATACCGGAACAGGTTTATATAACCTAATCCTTGAAGAGGTGAAGAAGAAGAAGAAGAAGAAGAAGAAGAAGAAGAAGAAGAAGAAGAAGAAGAAGAAGAAGAAGAAGAAGAAGAAGAAGAAGAAGAAGAAGAAGAAGAAGAAGAAGAAGAAGAAGAAGAAGAAGAAGAAGAAGAAGAAGAAGAAGAAGAAGAAGAAGAAGAAGCTTTAAACCATACAAGGTTTAAAATCTTTTACTGCATTTTTGCAACTGCATACAAGCAATTTTAATGTCTACTCAAAAAAATTAATGTTCTAGTTTATAATATCAGTAAATAAGGCATAAAACCCATTAAAAAGAACCCTCCTATTTGATCATAGACTTTAAAGGACCAACGTGCCTTAGGCAAGTTAAACAATCCTTGGAATGTTCTGGTTTTACGTTTTTTTTCAGAAAGTTTATAAAGTATTATGTCAAAGTAACAATATCGCTGTTCCGGGACTAGGAGTTTCCCGGCATATTTCAAATTTGAATTGCCGCCACATGAGACTGGGCGGGCTTGATCGCTATGCCGCGGCAGATAGCGACAACGTTATATAGTAAACCAGCCTGCCGTGACCTTGAATGGCGACGCAATTTAGTCAGTCACTCTGCCAGCTGATCCGTCCTGGACAGCAATTTCTGACTTGTTGTTTTGCGTACCGACTTCGGTTGACTTCGGTTAACGGAATTCTTGACTTGCTCTCATTTCGTTTTCGTCTTCCGAGGCAAACTGATCTGACGGTCCAAGGGGGTATACATCCTTACGTAGCTTGCATCTATCATGTCTTCGTAATCAAGTAAAGGCGTTTCAGGTTAGTAATTAATTTGTTGGAGATTAATTTAACGATGGGTATTTATGTTATATTTGTGTATGTGTGTGTGATCCAACTGTGTAAAGTCATTTTTATTGTAATACTTTCTACTGTAGATTAAATCATACGTTACTTCCGGTAACTGTGAGCACGTGGCGAATTCGCCGTTAAAAGGGTCTCATAAGTAAAAATTAATGTGGTATTCAATGAGAAGGTTCATATGTAACTTGCAGCTATCAGACAATCCCTTCTATCACTTAATTAAAAGTTCGATATGTCAAGAGCACTTGGAGTGTTAACAAAATTTATGACACTGAGTGTAGTGAGTGTTCGGTGGCGAGAGATTGTAGGGGTGAATCTTATTTGGTGACGGCAAACTACAAATAAAAATTTTTACAGGGTCCTCGCTTAGACGAGAGAGAAGGGGTTCGATGATGGTGACAATGAGATCTGTCACCATCGGCAGAGCAGGATAGCGCACTACTCCCCGAAACTGTCAGATGCAGCAGCTTTACACCCACAAGATCCCAGACACCGCTGACCAGATGAATCAACTGAAATTTCTGGACTTTCCGACACACCACCGACATTAACCAGATTGCTCTTCAGAGTGCCATGTCAGTGCTTCAAAACACGTGGGAGACTTCAAATAATTAAGTCAGTGGGCAGCAATACACCGATTTTACATCAATTTTTAGATCCATGTACAGACATACTCTTATGGGTATCAGAAGCCCAGTGTTCGGTTCATTAACATTGTAATTAAACTTTTGATATAATTAAAATTGTAATGTATGACTAAGATGCAATTTGTTGAAAGCTGCAATTAACCTTTTCAGATAACCTTTTAATTTGTAACTCCTAACTGAGATTCAGTCTTTAAAAGCTGTGATTATAATTTTCACATGATTTAAATTTGTAACTTATAAGTGAGATTCAGTGTTTTGAAAGCCGCTTAAACTTCCACATAATTTGATTCTATAGTTTACAACTGTGATTCATATTCTTAACTTGCAAAAGGATCCATTTGTTATATTGTTTGATTAATACTTATTGTTGATAACATTGATAATTATGGTGAATACAAATTGGATATATATAATGCGACAATACAACCATAGGCTGTACTGTGCATTTATTAAATAAAATAAATATTTAGATTAATTTTATTAATATGTAATAAATAAGCAGGTGTGAAATTGAAAGCTGAGTTTATACGCAGGAATCAACATGCACGATCACGCGATTGTCGCTGAGAGTGTGTACACTAGTAAATAGAGCGTGTGCGTGAGGCCTGTTCAACCCTGAAAGTTTGCAATCTCACCCCAAATAGATGCTAAATTATAGTTTTATTTAATTATAAGCAAACCATAAATGGTAAAAAAATTGCAAAGACTTCTAAATATGCATAAAAATAATACACATGTGCAATGCGAAAACGGTGTGCATAGGACGTTCAGTGCGAATTCTGTGTGATTTTAAGAGCGTAGTAATTACACGAATTATGCGAGTCCGATGGTAATTACACAGAATATGTGTAATTAAATCAGACAGTGTTAGAACACCTTGAAATCCGCATTAGACATTGCAATTGGCAGAAATGAGCGAAAATATGAAATAGGACGATAGTGGGGGAACTGACGCCACGAACAATTTCTGACATGCAGAATTCTGTTCCGACAGGTGTGGTTTCTTGATTGAATATAAATACGGGCACAGTAGAGCCAATTTTACTCTCAATCAGTCTTCAGAAGCGGCGGGACGCTATATTCAGTATCGACGTGATTTTTAAATATACTGTAAAGTCGGATGGACGATACGTTCATCCAAGTATCAAACGGTAACTCTTAGTTTGATTTTAAATATGATTATCGAACATACTCTACAAGTCTACAACCACAAACGTTCAGCACTCAAGACAACCGACGAGGTCACATCAGGCAGAGGAACGCTATGCAGAGCAATAGAGGGGTCTGCTAGGACAACAGTAGCTGGTGCAGAGCAACATATCACTCTACACTACAGCAACCAGATGGGACCATGAGGGACGAGTAACTGGAGAACGACAAGTGGAACCGGAGAACGTGCAGGGAACTCCATTAGAAGAGGACCTACGGATCAACGGAGAACATGGGTATGATCTACAGAATCGAGGTGACAAATAACCAATTTATAATTTGTAAATGAGAGAATAAAGACATTGAAAAGACACTTTAAAATTTAAAACTAAATAAAAGTTATGTAAGAGGTAGATAGAGATAAGAGAATATAATTTAAATTCAATAAGAATTTTCTTTGATGATGAACAATTAATTTAAAGTTAATTTAAATCTTTGCTTGGATGATTAACAAGTAATTTAGTAAACGTCAATTTTTATTTAAAGCTTGTAAAGTAATCAATGAGTAATATTACACGCAATGCATAAAGTAACGTAATTGGAAGTTATAGAAAAAGAATAACAATTCTCTTAGTCAATTTAAATTTTTATAAAGCATTAAGATGTATGCAGTGCATAAAGTAATGTAATAAAAAAATATATAAAGCAAAGAAAGCAAAACTGCAATAAAGCACACAGTCAGACTGAGCGGTCGAGACATTTTAGAGTAACAAATAAATGTTTAGCATATACTTTTGTTAATATAGGATATAAGATTTATTTTATCATGAATGTACTGCAACAAAGAAACGATTAAACAAACAATAATGAATATTTTATGGGGAAGTAAATGCGATTTTAAAAACACTTGTGATTTCTTTGAATATATTAATGAAAACACGTTACAATTCAATTAATGATTACTCTTATTACTTTTACACCCAAACCCCAGTAATTAATAAATATTAACAGTAATGTTAGATACATGTTGACACAGCACAAATTAAATTACATTAAATTATCAATTCGTGTTTATATATATATATATATATATATATATATATATTGCAACGATACAGCCATATGCTGTACTGGGCATTGATTTAAATAAATATAAAATTTGTAGACTTATTATAAGTTAGGGGTAAATGGACAGGTCTGAGATTGTAAAAATATTTCATTGTTATATTAGGGGAGAAATTAACCTGTTTTGACAGCCAAAGAACACCTGCTCGATTGTATGTGTGTTGCGCGTGTATCTTGTGTGTGTTAGTGATGCATGTACAGACAGGAATCTCAGCTACCCTCCCCAAGTAATTAATAAAATAAATATTTTAATTCACTGTATGAAAACTAATTGGTGTATAAACAAACAAAAGGCACCAAAGTGTGTGTAAAATTTATAGTTATCCCCAGTGAGAAAATGACGCTAATAGGACACATTACGCGGAGACAGTGCGAAATAAATGTGCCAAAAATACGCAAATTACCCTAAGACGCTCAAATTAATACACTGAGTGCTTAATCAAATTAGCTATGATTTGTGCTATCTCGATTCCGTGCAAAACATTGCTATTTGCTAAAAATTGCAAATATATGAAAAGGTTCGGGAGTGGGGGCTAGCATGTGATTTGCAGGTCTCGACAAGATGATTTCGGAACCAACAGGTGCGGAATATCGAGAGGGTATAAATTATGGGTTCGACTGTAAACCCTTCTCTTCTTTTCAAGACACAGTTGCAGTCGGACATGCTGTCCGTCGGCAGAACAGTTTTTACTTTATTATAAGTCTCATTGATGAACGAATAAAGACGTTCAGTAATTATGTTGACAATATTTCGGGAAGCGTAAAGTACCGGGACAGTTTAAGTCTACAAAGAATATCTACGGAGAAGCTACAAGAGCGACGAGGGATGCTGGACGTTAGGAGATTTTTTTTTTTGACGACTAACCGACGATTGAGATCCACCTTGCAGCAGATATCAATTCTCTGATATGGACCACACACTGCTGGAGAACGACGTTGGACTCTGGACATATCCAGGACCACGCCAAGCCAGGAGTAACGGAAACCCAGCTCTGGACAACGCTGGACCCCGTCAATAAGTCGTAAGATCAACAAAACTCGAGGTGACATGCATAATGCATTTGTAAATGATTTTTTAAAATAGCTCATAAAGATTATATAAAAAGACAATAAATTAAAACAAAAAATGTTTATAATTAGAAATAATATATTAGAATCTTAGATAAATGTTTAGTTGTAAGAATAAGCGATGGCATATAAAAAATAAGAAAAAAAAAGAATTTAAATTTGAGATAGTATATTTTTAGTAGGGGTAACCTGACAGTTCTACCCCGGATGTGACGTCATATGGCGGGAAATTCAAAAATATAGGTGGTGGGGTAAAAATCTGGTAGTCGGCTTTCGGTCATGTTGTGGGCGGGCAGTATAAAGTGGGGTTATGTGTGCGTTGATTGGTGTAGACGTCGGCGACGTTGCCGCTTCGTGCATGTGTTATAGTGTACGAGTTTGTATGTGCAAGGTGTTTTTCCGGTCGGCCATGTTGGAAAATCGTCGTGGTCGGCGTTGCCAACTTGTGCTTGTTAATCGCCGTAGTCGACTCTTGCGTGTGTTATAGTGTACGGGTTTTGTATATGAACGGCGCCGCGGCCGTCCGGATATCGTCGATGCGGTGTATTGCATTGTTGGCAACGGCGTGTCTATGTGTAGTCCATGTTGATGACGTGTCGGTCGTTGATTGGTCGTAATGTGAAACGGCGTGGTTGGCGTCGAACTGTATCGTAAGTTCGTGTAGTGATCCGGTTCGCCGTTCGCCGTTCGCCGGCCGCCGTCGGTTGATCTGCTGTCGGACGCCGTCCGCCGCCGACGGCGAAGGGCGAACGGCGAACGGCGAACGGGTTCGTGAGGCTGCGTTGTGATCCGGTTGGTGCCGTTCGCCGTGATCCGGTTCGTCGTCGAGGATTGGTCTGTGTGTCGGCGGTGAGTAAAAAACAAAGTGTTCGGCATCGTTGTAAAGATACGAATGATGACCTTTACTTGTATAAATTGTAGAGTGCATACTATGCATGAAAAATTATTTAAAAAATTATTATCATTTATATTAATGTGTTGGGTATGTAATAAGTGTATGTTCAGTGGTGAAAATTATTTCGTACAAAAAAAAAAAAAGAATTCACTCATCATGAACGGAAAAAGGATAATTGTAAATAAACACAATTGAAAACTTAAATTTTAAAAATTAAAAAAAAATTATTATCATTTGTATTATTATGACGGGGTATGTAATAAGTGTCTGTTCGGAGTTGACAATTATTTTGTACAAAAAAAGAATTTAATTATATATTGTGGTAGTAAGGACGTCTGGGCGTTAGCTGATATTCGGTAGTGGTCGACCTTGTTCTCGGGCGTGGTTAGGCAAACAGGTCTATAAACATCTGCCTTCCTGAGTCGTTAACTTTTTTATTGTTCATGACTGCATATCTTCATTTCCTTAAGCGGGGTTCAGCGATGTATAAAAAGCCGAAAGATTTGATCTGTTGAAGTACATATCATCGTTAGATTCTGCTTTGACATCTCGTACAGGGTAAGTTGCTTTAAAATTATTCTTTAGTTTCTGTAATATATTACCATTATGCAATTATTTTAATTGAATGTATGTAATAACGGTCGGTGCGCAACGACCGTTCAAGCTTGTAGATTGAGTGTTGTATTGTTATTTAAAATATGATTAAATGTACTGTTAGTTCAAAGGATTTTTTTGAAATTAAATACAATGAAATGTTAAGATAATATCGTTTAATTTTATCAAATTAAATACATATAAGCACAATATATTACAAGTTAAAATATTTAAACACACACACACAAACACACACAATGAATTGAATTGACAATTGCATATAATTAAAACAAAAGAAATACGTGTATGCACACTACTTACAAGTTAAAATACTATCAAATTAAATACATATAAGCACAATATATTACAAGTTGAAATATTTAAACACACACACACACACACACACACACACACACACACACACACACACACACACACACACACACAATGAATTGAATTGACAATTGCATATAATTAAAATAAAAGAAATACGTGTATGCACACTACTTACAAGTTAAAAATACATATTATGTAAACACGTGTACATTTTCAATTGTGTATAATTAAGAAATACATGTTTTCATACTAATTACAAGTTAAAATACATAATATGTAAACACCTGTACATTGTCAATTTTGTACAATTAAGAAATATATGTAATCACATTATATTACAAGTTTCTGATTGCATTCAAGTTAAAATACATATTATGCACACACACACACACACACACACACACACACACACACACACACACACACACACACACACACTGAATTGTAATTAAAACAAATGAATTACATGTAAGCGCTATATATATTACAAATTTAATAATGTGTACATTATGAAATACAAATATACTTGTTACTTCATAAGATGTCCATCCAGTATTACATTAAAATGTCCACCACGTAGGCTCTGTTTTTTTCTCCACGAAAAACGAGATATAGTGAGTTCGGTGCTAAATGTTTTAACTCATCGTCTTCCCAAACGCCTGCGTATCTCCTTGGAAGATAAACACGATATTTCAATTTATCGTCCGTATAGTCCTGGATAGTAGCGAGTACAGCATTTCCGTATTTACTGTCTACGTTTTGAAGTTGCACCATGGGATATTTTACACCCATTACTAGTTCTTTAATTTTCCTATATTGTATAGCACTAATGTCCGCGAACTTAGCAACGAATGAAGCCATTTCTAATGAAGAAGAATCACTATTCGCTTGCGTCTCTGTCAAGGTCTGAATTAAATAACGCTCGTTTTCGTCGTTATAAGAGGGAGGCTGTTGAGGAGGGGGAAACCAGACAGCGCGAAGGAGGGGGAACCAGACAACGAGCAGTAAACTGTTGTTATTAACCCTGTGAAACAGGATGAAAGCCGCTTTCACACGTCATGTTCGGTGGGTGGGAGGAGGCAACCAGTCGGCAATTATTTTTTTATCTGTCTAGACAAGGTGTTGTAATCGACTCCTGATGAGCGCGGAAGGGGGTAGGCGACCAGTCGACGCCGATATTTTTTATACGTCTAGACAGCGATGTCATTGATTCCCGTCGAGCGCGGAAGGGGAAGGCGACCAGACGACGGCACTGATATTTTATTGCGTCTAGACAGGGTAATGTAATCTTATTCTGACATGAAGGCAGTAATTTTTATGCAAGCGAAAGATGCCACTATTTTTTTATACGTCTAGACAGAGTGATGTCATTGTTTCCTGTCGAGCGCGGAAGGGGAAAGACGACCAGACGGCGGCACTAGTTTTTTATGCGTCTAGACAGGGTGATGTAATCGAATTCTGGCGTGAAGGCAGTAATTTTTATGCAAGCGAAATGATGCTAAATAAAAACAAAAATGTTAATAATTTACAAGAAACCTACTGATGAGTCTAAAAGCCGATACCACCCACTCGCGTAAAGCGTTGACTCTATTATTTGTACATATTTCCGGAAATAAACGGTGCGCGGAACTTGCTGTTCCGTGCATCGGACGTAATTGTTCGAGTTTAGGACAACCGAAATCTTCTAAATTTATAATATTGTAATGCACGATACGCTTTTCCAGAAATCTTTTTTTCTGTAATCCTTTTACGAACACATAGTTAAAAGGAAACGTGTACTTTACTAATATCGGCACAAGATATTCGTACGATGTCTCCCCGTCCCTCCACTCAAGTCCGTGAAAATGCTCCGTTAACCATCGGTTCGTCCTCATGTGTTTGTGATTCGAAACGTTCGTGTCCACTGGTGGTGCAAATATCCAATGTGTGCTGGTAAATGCGGTGACATCCATAACGGCCAGTTCCTTGACGAGTTCGTTTCCGTTATCGTCCACGAAACAGTGAAAGTCAAGTATGACTGCTAGCTCGTCGACTGCCATCTTTTTGCGTTACAAACAATGTGTTCGGTGCTACTAGGAACGCTGCCGATCCGTCCGTCTCGCGAAACAGACACGTTGTATGTTGTGAAACGTCCGTAAAGAATTTTTTCGGAACGTTTACTTTGTACCTTGTCTCCACGTCACGAACCAGTGCAACAAATTCTTGCGTCAAAACGTTGTATACAAAAAGATCTACAGGGTACAGTACTGCGTTCGTTAAGTCACTGCATCGTCTGTACTCGTACGAAGTCAACAGCTCCATGCGTTCATTCTCGACACGCCCTTCCGAAACACTGAGGAAGTAGTGAGATATCGTTTATTTATAGACACTTCCGTCACAGCAGCAGCAGTTTTTCAAACAATGTTTACTGGTTTATTACATGCATTAGACGAAAAGTTCTTGCTTTTGTATTAACAGTCGGTAAGCGCGAGTATGAATTTGCTGTCCGTTTTCTGACTGCACGTTGTTTAGACGTTCTCAGTGCATGAAAACGAACTAGAAATACGCTCTCATGTAAGCGGTGTATGTGGCTCTACATAAGGGACACTGATTTAGAGTGATAGCGCAATTCACACATATGACAAAATGACGACAGGGAATAAGTACGACTTCAACGATGTGTGAGTAACAAACTTTGCAAATCGTATCCCGATCCGGACCCCCTTCTTCTTCTTTTTTATTCTCTTTGATCGAGTCGGTGCTTTGCCCGTTCTCTGCTGCCACTGCTGCTGCTGCTGCTTCCGGTTCTTTTTTGTTATTCTCTTTGATCGAGTCGGTGTTTTGTCCGTTCTCTGCTGCCACTGCTGTTGCTGCTGCTCCTGCTGCTGCTTCCGGTTCGGTAATGATACCCAATGCCTTTAGGATGAATTTTTTATCTTTCACTAACATTACGTAAGAGCACACGGGGAAATGACGTGCGTGTTCCATCCAAGCGTTTTCTCCTCACTCCCATTTGTTTAAACCGCATCCACAGCAAAAACATATCACTCTATCGTTGCATCCGTTGTAAAAGAAACCCGCTTCGGCTAGTTCTTTAGGCGTTATCGTCAACGATATCGGCCAATCTTTAAAACTCTTTAAACGGTCTTCAATGTTTCTGTAACGCGGATAAGGGGATATGATTGTTTTAATCAGTGCGATCTGCACTTCTTTGTCGTCCGGAGATACGGACTTGATCGTCATCGCTTCACCGCACTGTCTGAAATAGCGGTTTTCGTTGCGATCGTTATCGTCATCCTTATGATCGTACGAAAGCGTCGTGCACGTCCTCTCACGACTCGCGCTGATGAAACACTGAGCGAAGAATAGGAGGGGAGACGTTTCCCTCTCCCACCGTTCGGACAGAGGGAGGTTACAGGTATTAAGAAAATAAAATACATGAAAATTGATTAATCTTTTAATATAAAAAAAACACATACATGAAATACACATACATAATATTGTAAAAAGCAACATAATATTTACAGCAAAAAAACAATAATATACAGAGTGAGTTTAATTGTGTCTGCGCACCGTGTTGGACAGCGGAGTGTAGACGTTGAGCGAATCGTGTAGTATCAAGCAGTAGGCCGCGATCTGAGGGGAGAAATTGGTCGATGACTCGAATTCTAATCTGATGTCGACCGGTGACGACTTGAGCGACTCGTCCTGTCTGCTACAATCGAAGACGAATAGCGGTGCTTTCGTTATGAACTCAGTCGGTGCTAGAAGTACACGTTGGGTTGAGTTCTATGATAGTACGATTTTTGAAATCTTGTATACATGTCGTACAGCAGAGCGTAACGTCCATTATCGATATCCAGGTTCAGGTTATCGTACGGGTAGTATTTGTCGTTCAGAAAGAGTCTTGCGTTGGTCACCTTACAGTGATCGAATTCGTCCGCGTGTTTCTTCAGATCGTTCTTTCTAGCGGTCTGGAACGTGAGTATCACGTACCGCGGTTTCTCCAGTTGTGTCGTTGTTTTTACCGTCCAAGTCTGTCTGTCAGTTGAAGGTAAGGCCGGGTACTCGTGCAGTTCCCAACTGCGAAACGGTAAGAATAGCGGTAAATCCTTGCGTACGATGTCCAACAGCCGTATCCGTACTTCGTTGTTCACGTACACGAACGGAATCATCCAAGAGATTTTGGTCAGTTCTATATCGGCATTAGCTGACGTATCCGTGGACAAGAACAGTGCGTTAACGTCAGTGGAAGTGCGCAACAGTATCAGTTCCTGTTTCATGTTTAATATGACGTGCGTGAAATCCTCAGCGAATCCCATCAGCATCCTCAATGGTATGCAAAAGTTGAATTCACCGTTTTTACCGGAAGGTGTTAGCTTGTTAGCCGTGGGGGCAACCCAACCGGCGTTTTTCATCGAAACCACGTCATGCATACCAACGGATAGCATGGTTTTAATAGTGGATGTGATGCCAACGCTCTTGGTACGATCCACTTCCACACCGCCCAGTTCGTATCGGATTTCTTCGAAGCGAAATGCGATCGCGTTGTTAACCATTTTCACGTTCACAGTATCGGTGCTGTCGGTCTTCTTGCTCAACTTGTCTTCAACGTACAGGAAACTTTCCATCGGTAAAGTGAAGACTTCCTGTTGCAGGATAGGTATACGTATCTCATCGTTATTTCCTTATCGCGATGTCGACGCGTATGATGCGTGAGGATGATATTCGTAATGTGTGATGTTGTCTTCAAAAAACGGTCGTCGTTCGACCGATAAGACGATACCACTTTCCGCCATATTACTTGTTTTTATTGAGTTTGAATCCTTGTGAAATCAGGTAGCGTCGGTTAGCCGTTGTTAATCGCGTCAACGACGTACGTCTTACTGATACTCTGTCCAAAAGTGTCGTCCACTTTTATCTTGTGCGTACCACCGCTCTTCGTCACCGATGCTGTAGGTAAAGCGGTATCGTTGAAATAAAATCCCATGATTACTTCGCGCGTTTCAAATGTATACGCGCGGTGATAACTTCGTCACGAAAATTCACAATATCACCGTCCTGATCGTGTACGGACACTGTAACATTCCACAAGTGTAGTACGTTAAGCGGAAGATAAATGACGTTGGCAGGCGTTTCGACTATCTTGAATCCAGGCTCGACAGTCGGGTAGAACGAGTGCAGTATATGGTCGTTTCGTCCCGCCTTGTATGAACCTTGTACGACGTTACACCTTATCTCCAAAACGTTCACTTTGTTAATGTTTACTGGTGTGTCCGACGTGTGTAATATATACGCTTCTAACTTGCGGTTCTTGGAAAAACCCAACATGGTACCGATTCCGTGTTCTGTACGCTCGAAATCGATCTCGTATGAGCAATAGAGTTCACATTTTAACGTGTTGTTGTTAGGACGTAGAGTAAATTTCGGGTCCGATAGCTTTTTCTTCAGGTATGTTTCGATATCACTGATTTCGTACGCACCGGTCGGTATTTTGATGAGTTCTAGCGTTTTACGTGGACCCTTTAGTACAGGAAAGACGTTGTTTCTTCCCCTTTCCACGTTCGGTATAGAGTTGTACGTGGTAAAGTCCAGCAGTCCTGCATACCATTCACCGTCCGTCAGTTCGAGCGGTGGAAAAAAGTCACAAACCAGTGCGCTTGGATCCGTACCCGTGACGGTGACCGTAAGCGAAGACATCTTGTCGTTTACTGATCGTTTGATGTCAAAAAATCCAAACATAAATGTCCGCAGATGACCGTGTCCGGCGGTTGTTTACGCGCGTAATTGTAACGAACGTCGTTCACGTACGATCCAAAGTACCGTATTAGCTCGACGGGAGGGCGTAGATTGCCGAATCCATCAAAGTACGTGACTACGTCACCACGCTTCTTGTAGCATACCCAGTGCGTGCCCGGTCCGGTAGCGTCGTCCAGATTTACGATCGCGCTTTCGTTCTCCCACGGTGAGCGAGGAAGTGCGTCGCGCATGTACACACCTCTGAAATGAGGTACGCGCAATCGTTTCGCGTACTCGTACAGATCTCCATCGGACAACGGGCGCACGGGTATTTCGATTAGTTTTTTCGGTACGGACGAAGGTACAGTCCCGAAGCCCTTTTACCACCACCACCGGTCCGTCTTCGTCGTCCCGATCCTGTCGTCCTCCTCCTTCTCTTGATTATCGTTCGCCGAACCGACTTGCGTCGACCGGTGCGACGACGCCTTTTACGAACATTGCCACAGCATAGTCCGCTACCTAACGCCGATTTCGCTTTCATCGCTGCCGCTACGGCCGCCGCGTACGTTCTTTCGCTGATGCCTGAATTCAAAGCTTTCACTCGTTCCCACGCCTTGCCGGCTAGCACGCGATCCACTACGCGTCTTCGTTCGTTGTCCTTATACTTGGAGTAGGCGATATCGTGTTCGCGACAGGCTTCGTCCAACTCGTTGATTCCTCGATCACCACGAGCCAATCTCTCCTCTAGTTTCGCTCCGGGTCCACAGAATCTGTAGCCGGGCAGATGTATTTCCACAGGTAATACGTCCACCGCTCGATTGATCAGTGTAGGTACTGACTTTGTGACGAATGGTACCGCGCTTTTAACTATTTTTCCTATGAGACCACGCCCCTTTTTTTTTATCAACACGACTACGAAGTTTGTACATGTCTACTGTTTCGCCTGCTGTCGATAAAGAGATCTCCAATCGTTCTCGTCCTTTTTGTCGAAGGACTTGTCAAGATCGCTAATCAATTTGCTCGTCTCCGCCTTGCTCGTGAGTAGTAACTCTGCCTCTTCGGCGCCGAGTGAAGTACGCGCTGCGTGCGTATGCAATTTATAGATATACGATACCACTTTCTTCCAACGGTGTTGGAACACTTTTGCGAGTTTGTATGTTTCGCTCTTCGCGTACCGCTTCATGTCCTCCAATTGACGCACGTTCACAGCGTCTGTGGGCCGTGTGCCATCGTCACCGACGTTCAGAATAGTCTTTCCTTGCGCGTTTAAATAAGAGTCGTTTACCGTTGTGATTGTATGCTGGTTCAAAAATTCCAAGTTTACAGCGTCTTTGTTGTTGACAGGCGACGCTAACTGCGTTATCCGCACGTTGCCGACCATTAGGTTAGAGTTCGTATCCTTTGGTATGATCTTTGCGTCCACGTATACTTTGGTCGCAGCGTCTCTCGCACGAATCGGGTCTCTCAGAGACTGTATGCGATGGTCCCCCGCATCGATGACGGTGCCGTTCTTCTTGTTCGGTACCGTCGTCAAACGCAAACACTTGTAGTCTACATACTGCTTGTTGACAGCATCTGTGAGATCGATGGGAGCGCTGACGTTGATGAGCTTACTACCTTTCACGTCTATTCTCGAGGAACCTTGCGTTGACGGATCGACGACCAGACAGTGGTCTTGCACGAACCGCAGTGGAACGGCATCGGTACCATCATACGGCTCGCCCAAGTTGTGTATTTTTTCCCCGCTACGTCGAAGTGTCCGTCCTCGGTCATCGCGATACCGATATCCTCCCGCAGACTGCGTCGCGTCTCCCTTTGGACTCTGACAGCCCTCTGGCGTCTGCCGAACTTGTCAACGCTCATCTCGTTAATGATGCGCGTCGACCGTCGTACGCAGAATTTATACGTATTCACGTAATAAATCGATTAGTTTTGATACGATCGTACGGTCTATACATTTTATTCCGACGACGGAGAGTCCGTCGGTATGTTTTCCTTTCACGATCGTGTTTAGAAATTCATCGTACACGTATACACGTGCGTCTTTGAAGAAATAAATCTTTCCGTCGGTATATCGAAACGCGCTATCAACGGCTTCAGGTAAGCCGACAAAGCGATCTTTAACGTATCCGTGTCTCTTGATCATGAACGAGCACTCGTCTATCTCACCGTAATACATATCGTTATACAGCAGAAATGTACGTCCTGTGTAGGTGTGTATCGCAGCGTTTATTTTTGTCAGCGTGCGAACACCGAGAGTCGTGATCACTTGTGGATACCCGTTCACCGGCTGTAGACTGTGTATATCGAACATGTACACGTATCCGTCTACGAAGAGCACCACTTCTTCGGTGCGCGGTCTCTGGTACATCGCCGAAACTTTGGTGAACGTCAACGGTAAGAACGTCAACCAATCCGTCAACAGAAGCGGACTCCCACCACCACCCGGACGCTTCGACTCGAGGTCCATTGTCCACAAAAAGTTATCTTGCACTATATATACGTGTCTGTTGATTATTAAAAATTGATTAACATTCTTTAGTCGACATAAATCCGTCGCCGTCCGGACGGTGTCGTTCGTCATCGACCTCGTCGTCGTCGTCGTCGTCGTCGCCATAGCGATCGACGGCTTCCCGTACAAGTGCTGAATGCCTCTTATATCGTCGTCTCTCAGGTCGAACGGTCCATCCGAGCGCAGTACGTAGAAAGGGTACATGATCGAATCCTTCTCGAGGGAATGAGCCAGTCCTAACGCGTGTCCGATTTCGTGCGTTAGCACCTGTAGAAAACTGGTCTGATCGTCCGGTATTTCGGTTGCGTTCGTATAATTCTACGATTCGTAGTAGTCCATATGTATCTCGGAAGTGTTGTAAGGTAGATCGGGCGGGTAGTAAGCGTGTGCGAGTATACCTCCCCGTCCGTCCAAATCGTACCCACAGATCGTACACTTGGAGGTCAGACACCTGTGTTTAAAATATCTCATAGCGATGGCTATGTCCACGTTTATTTCGTTGGGTCGATATTCGAATTCCAAATTTGAATGTTTCCGCCATATAGCGAACGCTTGTCGTGTCGCTTTTATAGCGTCAGCGGTACCGTGAACGAACCGCCACGACAGTCGTCTCTTGGTCCAAGGCGTTCGTAAGGTGTACGACGCAAAATCTTTGTTACCACATCTCCGCGCCTGCATCAGATTCATCGTTTCGTTGTTCAATTCTCCGTTTACGGTTAAATTGTAATTCTCTTGAAACGACCGCAGGTAGGACGAAATAACGCCGCCGTCGACGGTGGCGTTGTCTGTGTCTTGTAAACTATCGTCGGGCACATATCCGTAACGCGTCAAGTAATCGATAGCGAAGTCTATATCATTCGCGTTATTACTCTCGAAGGACGATGCGACGACCCTCGTGGACGCGATAATAAACACTAGCGTGGTATACATGTGAGAATCGTGTCTCGATGCTGTTGCTAATGACGGTAGTCGTCGTATACCCGTCTAATTTATACGATGATGTCCACTTCACGTAGTTCTTCTACTATTGAAACGATTTCGTTCGTATGCCCACCGTTTCCAGCGCGCTGTGACGCTATCAACACTCGCAATCTGTCCACCAGTTCATTCGGATCGTCCCAGTGCACGTAATCGATTTTGTCTTTTTTTCTCGACGCTACCATATACGTTCTGTCGGTATTATACCCGTGTCCTGTACGTTTCGGTGGGAACAGCTTTGATATTATCCGTTTATACTTTACACCTCTGTCCGCCTTTACCTGAGCGTTCGCTAAATAATAATGCTTGTGCGCGTTGGTGGCGCGCAGTATATCTTTTTACGCCTTCATATCCGTCTCATTGTAAATGTTTTCGTTAGGGTCCTTCATGAACACGAGTTCGTATAGACCCGGTGTGCCTTTATATCGTTTACCGTTGATGAGGATCGTATCGTCCGTTTCGATTTCAAACGGTGAATCACCGATCATCCATTTTCCATTTGCGTTTCTTACACCGTATGTATAGTCCATCAGACGATCACGTTCAGCCGACACGATCATGCGCATGTACTTGTTCGCTAACGATTCGCTGTCGTATTTGGACAGAAAATATCTACGCGCTTCACGCCTTCCTTCTGGTGTGTCTAACATTTTTTCGATGTTGAGACTACGATCGTCCTCGCCGTCGTCGTCCTCGTCCGATGTTTCGGCTATCACGGGTGTTTTCAGGAAACGTGGTGTCGATCGGTGACGGATCGGTGTTCCTATATCGATCTTACTACTCGCACCCATCAGATCCTCCTCTTCCACCACCTCCTCCTCCTCCTCCTCCTCACGCTTCATCTTTTTCGTCGACTTTTCGTTTGTTGTTTTACGTTTTTTTTTAACCAACGCTTGCGAAATAGTTTGTAACGGTTCCAGTAACGGTTTGTAACTTTTGGATAAAGTTGCTTCCTCTTCACGGATACCGTGTTTTAACGCACGGTATTTCTTCCGTATGTCATCGCTGATCGTGTCGATATCGTGGGCTAATCGTTTCTTCTTTTCGTCCATCTCGATGAACGTCGGTACGTCGACTAACGTCGCTGACAGCGGGACACTTGTATTTACCCGTACGCTCGACAATTTTTTTGGTGAACAGCTGTTAATCGTTAGACGTGACTACTATGAAACGATCGAAACCAGCTCTGTACCTACCGATGTCGATAGAAGAATCCTTGTCCACGACGAGAAACCCGTAACGATCTTTCCACGCATCAGCGCACACGTTCTTAAACGTGTCGTATTTCATGTCCGTGTTGACGTGATCGTTGTACACGTGCTTCAAGTTGAGATCGTCCTGTTTGAACAACACTATTAGATTGGCGTTGTCGCGTACCAACTGTTTCGGCACTTGGCTGTACGTCTGACACAGGTAAAACGCGGCCACTCCACTGTGTCGTCCCATAGCGAAATACTTGCGTATGTTGTGTTGTCTTTCACAAGACACATCGTCGAACACAATAATAGAATTGGGATCGACCTCGTCAGGAGGGGGTACCTCATCGTTATCGTTGTAAGCGTGATAACCCATTCCTTCGTTGGAAAGTCGTGTCATCAGGTTCTCCAGCATCTGATATTTGTGTTGAAACAATGATTTAGAAAACACGTACAGGTTCGCAAATCTCAACCCGTTCACATCGAACAATAGGTTGAACATGACGTTAGTCTTTCCACACGCGGAAGGTCCGCAGATGATCGAACGTACGGTATCGGGCAGAAGACGTCCGTGCTTACGTTTTTTTCTGCCACAACCACCGCCACCACCATCGCCACACAATTTCGAATAGTCCACGTCCTTTATTTTTAGTCTGTGCGCTTGTTGTAATATTTTCATTTTGTTCCGTCCAAAGTCTAGTTAATATTCGCACTATGTTGGTACAATCGACGGATATGTAACTGCACACACAAGTGTCAGGATCCGTTTCACAGTTCGGATCCGACCAAACACATTCTTTGTAGTGATCGAATCCGGTGCCTCTAGGTACTATTTCGCTGAGTCGGAATCTCGTCACACGATTAGTAACCCGTTGCCAATACTCGTGTACTGTTAATATCCTGCGCATGCGCTCGATATCGTTTTCGGACGTGTTCACAACGTACACATCGTAGCCAGGATGCGACACAACGTCTTTCACACCGTACACAGCGCGCATGTTGTCATCGTAACGCACCGACGCATACTGGTTCTATTCCGCAAGCCAATTCCTTGTTATAGCAAGTTCTTCTTGGGTATCCACGAATCGTGTTTACCATCGAATCCTAACCACCTGACTTTCACACGATCACCTTTACGTTGTACGATCTTTTCTACCAAGTATACGTCACCAACTTTCGATTTACTGATTTCGTGTTCGTAAAAACCACCTTTCAACACTTCTCCCGTATGATCCTTTAACGAATAAGTGACGGGTACGCTGGCGGTACGAACCGTGTGAACATGGAATATCTCGTTCGTCCAGTTAGGCATGTATCCTTAGGCGAACGTCATTTTGTATTTGCTTATACGCACTCGATCGCCTACTTTGAACTTTGGTTGTTTATAGTCGATGCTTCTCGCTGTGTTCATGTAAATCCGTCGTAGCACCGTGCGTTCGTTGGATTCGTTCACCTGACATGGTTTCATTCCGATCGTTCTGTGCACGCTGTCGTTGTACACTCTAACCAGTTCCGGTAACATATCCAACCAACGGTAATGACCTTGTTCGCTGAACGCACTATACCTGTGAGTTTTCAACTTACGGTTGAAGCGTTCCACGATGGACGCCTTTTTCTCACTATACGTAGAATACAGTGTGACATCATATCTCCTCACCAACGTTTGTACGACGCTTTGTTGTAGTATTCTTTCCCGTTGTCCGCCTGAAGATATTTCATTTTATTAGCGCGCAGAATCGGTTCCAGAGCTCGTGCGACCTCTACACCCGTCTTTGTTTTCAACGGAACTGCGTACGCGTACTTGCTAAACGCGTTAATCATCGTCATGAGGTACTTGAATCCCTTGTTACCTTCGCGTGCGGTATCATCTCTACCAGGTCCGCTTGGTACAAGTCGTGAAGTCCCTTCAACTCGACCGCTCGTCTCGGAAAATTCCGTCTTACTGGTCTGTGCAACTCCGACGCGATAGTCTTGCGAACGGTCTGCTGTACGTTCTTCGCTCGTCGTTTCATTCTCATGTCGTCGCGTTGCAAACCGTGATTCACAATACGCTGGCACGTCGTAAACCGCCCGCTCTGTGCTGAACGTAACTCTCGTTGGTACCGTTCTGGTACGACTGCCTTTCATCACATGACTGTCGCGACGCCACCACACCACACCCAAATATCATCTCGACTGAACGGAAGAACAGCGCGTTCTTCTTGTGATTGCGCAAGTACGTTAAAACGTGAGCTAAACCGATATTCTTACACCCATTACGCACGAGACCCATTCCGCTGTAATATCTCATGAGCGTATGTTGTTTCGTGTCCAACGCTCGTACCGTCTTGACGGAATTCATGTCTTTGAATAAGACGCTACGTATAACGTTGTCGCGATACTCGTGCATTTCCGCGACTACGACGTTATCGTTCTCGGGTAGGCGCTCGCACATGTGTTTAGCTTTGAGTTCAGCGATCGGGCGCTGACTTCGTGACTCCAAGTGCAGGTGTATCAGGTACGAGTTCAACAACCAAAATTCGTCAGCCATAGCGCCGGTGCACCGCTGCCACTGTTTGTACAAACGTCGGTCTTTCACCATGTACCCTTGTTCGTGCGAATACTGCAGACCGAAGTATTCACAATACTCGCGAAGCGTAGGCAACGCCTCCTTCAGAAAGGGTACCGAAAACAATCCCTGCGCCTTGTTGTTCACCATCGCGAACTGTTTCCCTCTCGCCAGTGTCGGTAACGAGGACGGCGGGCAGTGCACATCAAAACTTACGTTGTAGCTAGGATCTAGTGCGCACTTTGGCGCTATCGCTGTCGCGCTTCTGTATATTTCAATAGGTGTACGTATCGGAATAGTGCGCTCCGTAATGACAATGCAACACGAAGCGTGAGGGATCGAACTTCCATATGCGAGCATGTCCGTGTACACCGTTGCGTAGTTCATCCGTCCGTGCGAATCGTGTAAACCGTGCACGCGTTGAACGGCACGATACAGTTCGGGAATCGGGCGGAAACGAGAAATAAAATTCCATCCATGACGTACGGTACACTTGAACATACACTTTTCGTAAACCACGAGTTCTATCGGTACGTTGTTTCGTTCGCACTCTTCGATAAATTCAAGCCAACGTGATTTGTTGTGTATACGATCGGAGACTATCATCAACAGCACGATAGGTGGCAGATCACTGGTACGTTTTTTAATGTGATGGCAACAACGTCCGTGATATCTATCAACACCGAACTTGTAACGTGTACAGTAGTTGCCGCAAAATCGTTTTTTCTTCACAAAATACATGGAACACAAGTTGGATCGTATCGCGCTTTGCGAGGGTTTTGTTATCACGACATGTTTCCCATCGTTGTATCGATAGACTTCCATCGTGTCGATGATCTGTGAAGCAAGTGATACGTGCTTCGACATCTACACGATATTTAAAGTGTATACGCATATTTTTTTGGATTTTTTTTTATAATCATGGGCACCATCACTCAGACTTTGGACGGGCTACTGTCGTTTAGTAGTAGTAGTACTAACACATAGTACTTCTAGTACTACCCAAATGGGTTTGTAGGTGAGTTTATGCCGGCTCTGAAAAGAGCCGTTTTTTTGTGTGCGTCTGCGTCGACTTCTACAACCACTCGCGGACGAAATTACATGTGGACATTGATGCCTTATGGACTTGGGTGGGATTGTCGCCCACCTCCCAATTCATAATTCTTATTTTGCATACACAACATCTTACAACATCACCGTCGCCTTCGTAAAAGAACCCGGCTTTAGCCAGATCGTACCATTTCACGTTCTCATGCGGGTATATAGGAACGTAAATTTTAATATGCCCACGACGTTTGATGTTGTAATAGCTCTTCAGACGTTTTGTAAAATAATGTGCGTATTCGTCCATATCTGAAGCTAGAATGCTCGTTTACTTCGGTACATTCCACCTCAGCGAGGATAGCTGCGCGCGTAACCAGTGGGGGGAGAGCTGCGTGCGCAGTCGGTAGTGGGGGATTGCTATCACCAATAGTTTGTAGGAGCGTTATGAAATAAACCATGGTAGTGGGAACGGATAGCTGCGTGCGCAGCCTGAAATGTAAGCGGAGAGGGGATCGCTGTTCAGGTTCACTTTGTAGTTAACCTGCGAGTCTCGTGCAGACTAAGTTTCACGTGGTGCATATAAAGTGGTGATTATTTTCTAACTTCATATCAGTCTTACATTGTTCCTCAAGCGAGCAAGTAATTGTTTTGCTTTTATCGTTTCAAGTTTTTTGTTGTTGTAGTTAATTGTACCAAGAATGCAGTCGTTTGCTGTTGCTCGTAAACATTCGTTGCGTGGCGCGTTGATATCGTACGTTTACACGACTGTTACGGAGGACGAAGGATGTGTCAACGATGTCATAACCTTTTTCGATGAAATGCACGATACGTTACGTACGGACATTCTAAACGAACTGACACGATTGCTTAGTATAAAGTGGCATATAACGGTTAAAGCGAGATTTGTCAAGTACATAGTAAACGCTGACACAGACGAGGACGAAGAAGTGACGACTGAAGCCTATTTTCATGGACGATGTCATACGAGGCGCTGATCGGTGACCGAGACATATTGCCGGATCGTTTAGAAGCTTCGTACGAAAAAATCATTGAATCAATTTATAAATTCACGCGCGAGGGTAGCGGTTGGGTTTTGGACCACATCGTCTCTTTAGAACTCGTTCTCTCACGGTACCAACCGCTGGCCGCCTCCAGTTTCATCCGTACACCCCCCGAATTGTCTCGTACTAAATCCATCATCAACGTGAACAATACGGGCGATCAAATGTGTTTCGTATGGTCAGTATTGGCCGCACTGTTTCCTCAACACTCGCACAACGATCGTGTATCGAAATACAAATCACATTTCCACAGTATCATCACTTCCGGTATAACTTATCCTACCCGTCTATGCGACATTGTGAAATTCGAACGAGACAATTCTGACATTTCTATAAATGTTTTCGGATACGAAGACAATGAAATTTACCCGTTAAGAATAACTCCTTCCATTGGTAGACGACATCACGTTAATCTATTACTTCTTACCACTAACGACCGAAAACATTACTGTTTAGTAAAAAATATGAGTCGCTTATTGTCTTCACTAACCAAACACGACGGGCGTTCTTTCTATTGCGATTACTGTCTGCACAGGTTCTACGAAGAACGGCTCCTTACCGAACACGTCCCCCACTGTTCACCGTACGGTGAACAGAGAATTCGTTTACCTGTGAAGGAGGAGGAGAAAGTGATGTGTTTCAAAAATTACACCTACTGTCATAAGGTCACTTTCGCGATATACGCAGACTTTGAATCTTTTATCGTCCCTTGCCATCGCTGCGACGCTCCTCCTCACACATCGTCCACCACAACGGAGTCGTTACACCTTCCTTCAGGTTCCTCCTACCTCATAGTCGACCACGAGCGTAAAATTTTCAAACCTCAGGTCGTTTATCACGGTGAGAACGTGGTAGAGACCTTTCTCGATAGACTGGTCGTCGAAGAGCGTGAACTCTTCAGAATCATACTTTCCATCGTGCCTATGACTATGAGTGAGCATGACGTGTTATCTTTCGCGAATGCCGTCGTATGCCATCTCTGTGGAAAACCTCTGACTGACGACGACAAGGTGCGCAACCACTGTCATCTGACCGGTCAATACCTGGGCGCAGCGCACAACGTCTGTAACTTCAACTTCAAGACTCCCCGACACATACCCGTCTTTTTCCATAACTTACGAGGTTACGATGCGCATCACTTGGTACAACGGTTGGGCAAATAAGACAATCTCGCTTGTATCGCTACCACTAGTGAACGCTTCGTATCGGTCTCGTTGGGTGCCCTGCGTTTCGTAGACACGCTTCAATTTTTGAACACGACCTTGAACATTCTGGTTGGAAACTTGCGCGCGAGCGGTGCAGATTTCGATTTAACGAAGCAATGTTTCGAAGAACAATTCGAGCTACTCTTACGTAAGGGCGTGTACCCTTACGATTATATGACAGGTAGCAAGAGGTTCGACGAAACACGTCTGCCTGCACGTGAACACTTTTTCAACAGGCTGAGTGAATCACCTGTGTCGGACGAAGATTACGCTCACGCGCAGAACGTGTGGCGGACTTTCGGAATCCATACGCTGGGTGAATATCACGATCTGTATCTGAAAACAGATGTACTGCTGCTGGCCGACGTCTTCGAGGCGTTCCGTGAGATGGCCATGCGGTACTACCAGATCGACCCGGCTCATCTTTACTCGCTTCCTGGCGTCGCTTGGCACGCGATGTTGAAGATGAGCGGTGTGCAACTGGAGCTGTTGACGGATATAGATCAGCATCTCTTTATCGAATCGTCTGTTCGCGGCGGCGTTAGCATGGTACCCAACCACCATGCCAAGGCCAACAACCCGCTAATCATCGATCAGTACGATGCTTCAAAGCCGACCTCTTTCATACTGTACACTGACTGCAACAACCTTTACGGTGCAGCCATGTCACAACCGCTCCCTTACGCCAACTTCAGATGGCTTGATCGTAACGAGATCGACTCACTGGACGTGCGTACTCTGAGCGATGACAGTGACACAGGCTACGTACTCGAAGTCGACCAACACTATCCACGTGAACTTCACGACCTCCACTCCGATTATCCACTGGCGCCCGTCCGTTCCTGCGTCAATCCCGACAAGCTTTCACCATACTCTCACCGACTCCACACACGTCTGCACTATACAAAAGGTTTAGCGGATCGGAAACGCCTTCGTCGTCCGTTCGCAAGTTGCTGACGACTTTGGACGACAAACAAAAATACGTTCCCATTTTCGAAATTTAAAGTTGTATCTGAGTCTTGGACTAGAATTGAAAGCGATCCATATGGTGTTGAGTTTTAAACAGAGAGCGTGGATGAAACCGTTTATTGATTTCAACACGCAAAAGAGAGCGGCAGCCACAAACAGTTTTGAAAAGGATTTTTTCAAACTGATGGTAACGCCGTCTATGGTAAATCGCTGGAGAACGTGAGGAAACGAATAGACTTCCAACTAGTCTCTAACGAACAACGGCTGCAGAAACTGGATTCCAATCCACGACTAAAGCGTATGATCCGCTATACCGATGACTTGGTCGGACTGGCCTTACGAAACAGGACGATATTCCTTTCCCGTCCAGTGTACGTCGGCTTCACAGTACTCGACGTCAGCAAACTAATAATGTACGACTTTCATTATCGGTACGCTGTCGCCAAGTACGGACAACGATTGATATTACTGATGACTGATACAGACAGTTTACTTTACAGCATACGGACTGATGATGTGTACGCTGATATGAAAGAGGATCTCCACATTTTCGACACCCCGTGGATCATCCTTGTCATAGCGACGACAACAAAAAGGTCGTGGGGAAGTTCAAGGATGAAACCCACGTGAAACCCATTAGGGAATTTGTTGGACTCAGAGCGAAATGTTACTCGCTCCTATTGTCCGACCGCACCGACAAAAAGGTGGCGAAAGGTGTGCCAAGGACGGCAATAAAAATAGGTTACGTCATCGATTGTACAGCGAGTGTCTTTTCGATAGTCGTACGGTTTTCACCTCTGCCGAGTGTATACGAAGCGATCGTCATAAGCTGTACACGCAACGTATAACGAAACTTTCCATGTCACCTTATGACGATAAGAGATATGTACTGGACGACGGCGTAACTACGCTCGCGTACGGACACTACAGAACGCGTAAGCGCACGATATCCGACGACAATGCTGGTCCTAACAATGAAGTGAAGAGGCGGAGGTATACGGATCAGTAACTCATGGTAAGAATAAACTCGTATTTCATGTATAAAAATTATTTAATACAATTCACACAGTGCAAATGTGGGGAGGTAGGCGACTAGATGACGCCAGTTTAACCTTGTGAAACCGGACGCAAGCCGCTGGTGATGTAATCGACTCCCGCCGAGAGACAGAGGGGGAATATTCGTTTAATTTTAAACAACAAGATGTTGTCTGACCTTGTGAACGTTATGATAGGGGGGAGCATGTCTGTAGCAGACTCCCGCCGAGCTAATGCATATATATATATATATATATAAGATTTTTGTCGCTACGATTATCATATTCAGTTTGTTTTACATCTTGCAGGTATGTACTTACTGTATTTTCTGTTTAATTTCAGCAATACACACACACACTTTATTATGTTCTTTTACTAATTAATATACATAATTCAGTACATTTTACAGAATGCATAATAACGGACGAGGACGAGTATGCAAACACCATATACAAGAGGAGCAGCGGCGTGTAAGATAGTAAGTACACCGTTTTTTATGTATTAATGAGCATAAACAATATATTCCATTCGGCTGACTTATTGTTTTTTTGTAGTTCACAACGGATACAACGTGCGTTGCTGGCAACCACGAGTCCTCCATCTCTTCAACCCGGGACGAGTGGGTAAGTGAGTTTTCATTGTCAATCTTTTATACTATTACGATTACAGTAGACGTTAAATTTATATATATTATAACAGCACCAAATATTAATTATTTGGGGTTATATGTCAACAGTATACTAAAATCATGTTTAAATAAATTGTAATAGTCAAAACTCCATTTGTATGTGGAGCGATGAAAATAATGCTTTGTAAAACGACGCACACGTGGCCGTTTGTAATCAGCTCGCTGTACAAGGAAGGGCCACACCCAAACTGTTAATTATTAATATCTCGGAAACTAATAAATTAAGGCGAAATCCAAGATAGCTAAAATGTTTGCCGAAATATTAATAATAACGTGTGCAAATTTTACGCAATATAATTAACAAATAAAAGAGTTAATTAATTTAATTAAATAACTTCTGTAAAAATAGAGCTACATTAATGAGATTTTAATATGTTATAAAGATAATAATTTCCAACAGATTGTATATTTTAGATTTGGCACAACTTGGTTTGCAACCAAGATATAGCAAAAATAAACTATCACAGGAAATCCGGACCGACAATTTGGTTCCGTCGGAATAATAATACTAATTCTCCGTCTGTGGGAATCTTGTTTCATTCTCACGGACCAAGGGAATTCAAATTTTGTGTAGTAGGGAGAGCGTGTCAGCCAATCAAATCATTTGACGAAAATCCCGACCAGCGCGGTGTTTTCAGGCTGAACCATCACTCTTCTGCCAGTACTTGCGAAGTAAAGACGTAATTCTTCGATCGTCTTGTAACCATAGTTGTGAAGATTCATCAGAAGACTCTACGTGGTCAACACACGCAATTACGAACACAGTAAATACAGATCAACTGTACAACTCGTAATTATTGCGTCAAGTCAGATACTCTTCATTACAACAACCAAGCTTATTGTGTACTGCAAGCTGTGGTCATAAGCACGCAAGAGATCCACCAGACTTCAAGAATACGACAGAGAGGCCGTCTAAATCATTGGTGAACAGCTGACGAGCAGAGCTACCACTCGAACGAAACACACACACACAAGCTGACGTGCGACGTGCGAATCGACGAGGGACGTAAACCAGTTCCAGCAGAGAGCCGTAGACGTTAAAATATTCAACAAACCGCTGGAAAGGAGAGTGTGGCCGAATTATGAACTCAACGACCGAATCCAGGAGCTCTAAGCAGATTACTTTCTCTAGCAGATCGGATCGGGACCAGCGAGGGACATTTGGAGCAACTCTACTATCCACTTCAATAACAGGAAAGCAAAATCAACTTATTTATTTTTCAACATCAAATTTTCTTCATTTTTCAATTAAAAGAATTGTAATTTGAACAATTCAGGTGCCATACAAAAATCAAAGACTCTAGTAAATAAGAATAAATTCATTGTGATAATCTGTATAGCAGTCTAAGTCATTAATAAGCTGTAGTTAAGAAAACAGAAATAATACAAAAGCGCTATACAAATCTTAACTAACAATCTAATTATTAGCTCATACTGCAGTATAACAAAAGTCAAATCACTAGAAATGAAATGACGTGAATTAGACTGTCACGCCTAATTTATTTTTGAAAATTATTCTAATTAACTTCAGAGTTTTTATATTTTTTGTTTTATTAGCATTTAAATTCAATTTAGTAAAAGCAAGTTAATTAAATTAAATCAATTAATTAATTAAATTTTCAATTGCAATTAACTCGTCAAATAACGAGTTTAGTTTCTTTTCAATTATCAACCAATTGAAAAACATTAGTCCACATAGATTCATTGTTTAGACTGTAAGATAATTGATAATATAATAACCATTTTATTCTTGTGTGTTATTGGAGTAATAAACAACGTTTTATTACCCCATAATGCATTGTTTTATTGTTGTATGACAAAGCCTACCAGTCTCACAAAACTCTCCCTCTTTAAAGTAACTTATTTTGTGTGTTGTTGCCATAAATTTGAGATTACTAGCTTGCGAAATTCAAATCCAAAATCCACACGCCCTAGTCGGAAGAAGCCGCAAGATCGGACAGCAGGTAGGTACTCATACACAACACAAACACAACAACAACGCATATAAGTAGAGTTGCATATATATATATTTTATTTTCAGTGATGCTGATGGTCCACCCGCTGCTGTCAGCACGAGCCCAGCGTCTCCTCAACCCGACACGAGCCGGTAAGTCCGTTTTCATTAACAAACTATTGCACTATTACGTTTGCATTGGGTGTTAAATTTATACTAATTTTTTTCAGTGATGCTGTCGCTCCAACTACTGCTGCCAGCAGAACTCCTGCATCTCCTGAACCCGGCACGAGTCGGTACGACCGTTTTCATTAACATTCCGTTGTACTGTTCTGTTTACGTTCGATATTAAATTTGTACTTCTTTTTTCCAGTAATGATGAATCTAGCGGATACAGTGGTGACAGAGTCAGCGGTGTCTTTATGCATATGGACGATGTGGAATTTGATGAGAGGATCGTCAATCATTGTGACGATAGTGATGATGATGATGATGATGATGATGATGATGATGATGATGATGATGATGATGATGATGATGATGATGACAGTCACGAAGATTTTTTTGATGATGAAGTATTTAATAACTCATCATCAACGATTTCCATAATCGACGTCAGTATGTAAGTCATCTTCTTATGCGTACATATTTTTTTTTCCATGACTGTACACGTTTTTATCTTTTTATTTATATTCTGCCACACAGTGACATTCAACCGCACCCACAACCGCAGCATCGTCCAATAAGACCTCAGACACCGCAGCCACTACTGCAGCACGAGCCGCAACCGTTGTCGCATCATCAACCGCAGTGGATAAGCACTCGCCCAAACTGCGATGTGTAAGTCATCTTCTTATGCGTACATATATTTTTTTTCCATGACTGTACACGTTTTTATCTTTTTATTTATATTCTGCCACACAGTGACATTCAACCGCGCCCACAACCGCAGCAACAACCACTACGACCTCGGACACCGCAGCATGAGCCGCAACCGTTGTCGCAGCATCAACCGCAGCGGATAAGCACCACTCGCCCAAATTGCATACACCATCCGCTGCATTGTAGACATCACTCACAGCCTCAGCCGCAGCCACAACAACGGGAACCACAACCAAGATTACCGTTGTTTGAAATCATTGACGTTATGACACCAAGGGTGCACAACAACTACAACCCCGCGTTGATGATGATATTATTTAGAAGGTCATTACCAACGTGGTGTTGGACCCGTGGAGAGGACTGCCCCGTCCAGGGTATGCTACCACACGCCACATGTGGTGCGTGTCTAGCTCCATACACGGATGGGGAGAGGCTCCTCGGGTTGCCGTGAACCCACACATTCCATTCTAGGTGCATAGTCAACTGGTTTCGAACCATGGCGTCGGAGGGGGCGGAACCGAGATGTCCACAATGTCGATTCTACGCGTTCGGGAAGCCGAAACGCGAATTCTACAGACGTATGCATTTTTTAGATATGTTACAGTAATCATAAACGTTATTCTAAACCATCCTACTCGCATCAACTGTGCGTCACTAATACTCTTTCTTTCTTTTCTTACAGATGAACGTGCACAACAGTTTTTTATGTATATATATTTAAAAATGTAATTACTTTTTCATTTATGTTTTTGTAAATATTTAAAAATGTATTTACTTTTTAATTTGTTTTTGTAAATATTTTGTAAATAATATGTGTCTATAATATATGAGCGTGCACAACAGTTTTTTTGTATATATATTTAAAAATGTATTTACTTTTTAATTTATGTTTTTGTAAATATTTTGTAAATAAGATGTGTCCATGTAAATAAATACATGAGTGTATCTGTAATTGCTTAAGTGTTTATTTTCAACTTTCCTTTTCCATGCATGATGCGTGTGTGTGTGTGTGTGTGTGTGTGTGTGTGCGTTCCACAATAAATCTCAGCGGAAGCCAACTGCCACTTGTCCCTATTATTCATGTGTGTTTCTTACAACAACAAATGTAGGGCTAGCTATAGCAAGCCCTAGACCAACAGGTTGGTGCGAACCTATTTTTACAATCTGTATATTAGGGCTAGCTATAGCAAGCCCTAGACCAACAGGTTGGTGCGAACGTATTTTTACAATCTGTATATATATTTACTTACCTACAGAAAATTACATATCAATCAGAATATCCGACACACAGACCAATCCTCGACGACGAACCGGATCACCGCGTAACCCGTTCGGGATCACAACGCAGCCTCACGAACCCGTTCGCCGTTTGCCGTTCGCCCTTCGCCGTCGGCGGCGGACGGCGTCCGACATCACATCAACCCGACGGCGGCCGGCGAACGGCGAACGGGGGAACGGCGAACCGGATCACTACACGGACTTACGATACAGTTCGACGCCAACCACGCCGTTTCAAATTACGACCAATCAACGACCGACACGTCATCAACATGGACTACACATAGACACGCCGTTGCCAACAATGCAATACACCGCATCGACGATATCCGGACGGCCGCGGCGCCGTTCATATACAAAACCCGTACACTATAACACACGCAAGAGTCGACTACGGCGATTAACAAGCACAAGTTGGCAACGCCGACCACGACGATTTTCCAACATGGCCGACCGGAAAAACACCTTGCACATACAAACTCGTACACTATAACACATGCACGAAGCGGCAACGTCGCCGACGTCTACACCAATCAACGCACACATAACCCCACTTTATACTGCCCGCCCACAACATGACCGAAAGCCGACTACCAGATTTTTACCCCCACCACCTATATTTTTGAATTTCCCGCCATATGACGTCACATCCGGTGTAGAACTGTCAGTTTACCCCTACTATTTTTGTTTATCAAAGTAAATAATTGAATTGATTTGATATTTGCATTTTTAGAAAAGATTTTAAATTTTGAATATAAAACAAATGCCAGTCTAAAAGTAATTAATATAAATTTAAATTTAATTTTTAAACACTGGTATAGACTGAGCAAGCTGAGGTCAGATATGAATTAAAAGAATTAAATTCAAATTACATTTTAATTTTATTTGTTTCAGTAAATCAAATTGAATAAATGTCTAGATTAGAATTATTAACATGTCTAGGTGTAAGAGTGTTTTAAATGTGTGTAACACCGTATATTTTAAGAGATAAACACTTAATAATGAGTGATATCTTGACCGAAGATTATTAACGATGTTTTATTATTTATAAGGTTTGAGGAAACAATAAATATGAATTTTTAAATACTCATAAATCTAATAATCTTATTATAGTTACACCTGGTATTGTTATAATTACTTACAACCTGCATATATAATTGTGTTTTTATATAATTTTGTTGCCCGTTAACTTGGGGCTCGACACGTTTACATTTAATAATATGTATCATTGTATAATAATGGCGCTCCAAGATCGTGGGGCTCCTCAAACACAAATAAATATATATTTGCAAATAGTATTACCGTTATAATATATATATATATATATATATATATATTGCAACGATACAGATTATTATTTTTGCATAAGATATAGTGTGTGTGTGAAGAAATTACAAACGAGTCTATAATAGAGGTAATGAAAAATTATTTATCACACACAGGAAATAATAGTTTTTATGATTTATATTAAATTACATAATTGTCAAGCGTTTTATATTTGAATAAAGTTTATATAATTCGATTTTAGATCGATTTTACTTGTTAGATGATATCCGTTCACTTGCTGATTTGTCCTCCGGATGTGCGTTCCTCCTCTTCTTGGTGTCGCTCTCGTCCTGGCATCCTCTTCGTCTGGCGTCCTCTTCGTCGGCAGGTTGCTCTGTACGTCACGCTGACGATTCCGTCGAACTGCTAACATCAAATAGACTTTTCACACAATTGTCACTCTCACAATAACTAGCGTTCTCGCTCGCAAAAGTTATTATTAATTTACACGTTAATTTTTATTAGTACTCAGGGTGAATATGGGTATTTATTATAAAAGCGGTGTATTTAGCTTACACCTTCCGTGAAAGGATGAAGTGTTCAATAATTCCCTATGCGGACTATCTTGACTACCGCGAAAAGCACTTAAATATAATAATCATTTTTATAGAGGTTGTTAACCTGCTTGGCTCTTTACGCAAAGCTCGCAAAGAGTTCCAAGTTTTATTGTCAGTTTAGATTTCTATAATTCCGTATGAGAAAAACTCTCGTCGACGGACACAACTTCACTCGGCAAATGCTATCGACCAACTGTGTCGATCCGTACCTCACAGAGTACGAATATTAATGAAATTAGTGTCTTCTGATTGGTCCATCTGATGTCACATGGTTGATATTAGCAAAAGATATAAGAGTTACATGCAAAACTTTGTATAAATCCGCAAGAGTTTCCATTGATTTTATCTATGAATTTGATTACTCTATCATTGATAAAAGTTAAAAGCTGAGTTTTTCCTATACAAAAAACCATATTTATAAAATAGTTGGAAACCTCGGAGTACATAAAAACTGTAGCTATTTACATAAACAATCCACTGTCAAAGTTTCACGTCGATTGGTTGTTTACCGCGGAAGATATAGCGAATAAGGTTTATCACACGCGCACCCGCGCACAATTTCACACACAAAGTAGATGACATAAAAGAACACATTTTTATAAAGAATTTGATATAACCTACGTCCTTACCCATTGCTAAATACATAACTTACAGCTAAAAGACAAAAAATTGAATAAAACCATTGTATACTGTACATGTCAATGTTCGTCATCCATGCTCACGTACGATCAATACAGTTTATCATCCTGTTTTGTTGCAATATATATTACAACGTAACGACGTTTGCCTGTGTTTTAGCCCACTTTTATGGAACCCATTTATACACATAAAAAACTTTTTTAACGTTCTAACGTTGTATTTTAGTGAGCGTGTAATCGTAATAAATAACACTAGACAGATTTATTAATATTCATGTAAATTTTATTAACAATAACTTATTTGGTTTTCGGTTTAAACGCATTATTATTTTTACTTGCTTATTATGTGCTCTTTGCACTTTTATATTACAAATAATTCTCTTCTCCAATTTACAATTCCAAATTACCACAATGTTTATGTGCTTATTACGCCTAATTCTTAATATTACCTTACATACAAACATATTATCTAATTTTCTAATCTAATATTTATGATCAATCTTTCTACTGCTCTCAGCTAGCTCAATTATTATTTTATTTAATCTTTTATCTAATTCTTTTTTTATCTTTATAATTATTCAATTCCCTTTATACTGCATATGCGTTAATTTACTGTTACTTCCTCTAATGAGGTTAACATTCATTATTATTAATTATTGATTTTCAATTTACTTTTAGTGCTAACTTGTATCGCTTAACAGTCTTCTCATATTATGGTATTTAATGTACAGACGCAACTCATTTATAATTATACAATTATGATAATCATCTTACAATCTAATTGTCTATTCTTTTTCTCTTTTCTTAGAGATCAAAAGTCTTTTTGATTTGGTCTCTTTTTCTTATTAATACATGGCTATTTGTCACCTTGTTAATTTGTGTGATGCATCTGGAGTCGTCCCTCGTCCTGGACACGAATGACTCTTCTGGTCTGGTAGTCCCTCGTCCTGGATTCTCTTTTTCTCGATCACTGGATGCTCGTACGTTGCTGCCTTAGCTGCTCAGGCTCTGCTACATTAGCTGCTCTGGCTCTGCTGCATTAGCTGCTCATACTCTGCTGCATTAGTTGCTTGTACTTTGCTCTAGATGCTCTAGCAGTTGGACATCGCCTCCGGCAGTCCTGATGATTAAAACCAGTTAGATCTGTTGTCCGGCAGAGCCTCCGGCGTATTTAGTGGTCGAACAAGTAAGAAGAGCGATGATTACGCGTCCTCGTATTTATACCCGAGGCGCCGAAATCATGTCTCGACAATATCTTGCCTGTTCGCAATTGTCGAGCGCGTCACTTTCTATCCCGCTTATTTGCTCATCTTCGCGAATTGCGAAGTCTTTAACACACTTTATGATATTCATTCGCTCGTTAATTTTTATGTGGTCATCATGCACCAAACCGTTTTCCTTTATTTAAATTACTCTATTTACTATTCAATTTTAACTTCTTATCAATTCACTTTTTGTTCGTTTCGCATTAAGTGTTTGCGTTATTTTAACACACATTTTGGTGTCCTCCGTTTTCCCCTACTATGCACACAAGTCTAGTAATCAATTAAATACATTTAATTTATATCGTTACTGAAAAGGTGTCGCCTTTCATGAATGAACTGGTCATCACTCACACACACACACTTACTTGTGTACACACATGCAGAGAGCAGCTGCTTATGCTCCCTGTCCTGACACGCAAGGCAGGTGTTTCCATTGCAATTTATATTGCAGTCAGAATGATTATTATTATTCAAATACGTTATTTACTTCTTTTAATTGCTTATTTAAATACTCAGTGCAATGCACAGTACACAACATAATTGTACTGTTGCAATATATATATTATAACAGGACCAAATATCATTAATTTGGAGTTATATGTTAAGGGTATACTATATTGATGTATAAATAAATTTTAATAGTCGAAACTCCACTCATATGTTATAGCGATCATAATAATGCATTGTACAAGGCGCACACGCCTATGTCCGCGGCTGTTACATAATCAACTCACTGTGAAACAAATACGACCACGCCCAAACTTTCAATTATTAATATTTCGGAAACCAGTAAATTCAGGCGAAATCCATTATAGCCAAAATGTTTGCCGAAATATTAATAATAGGGTATGTGAATTTTATGCAATATAATTAAATAATAACAGAGTTAATTAATTTTATGTTAATAACTTCCGTAATAATTGAGCTACATAAAAGAACTTTTGATATGTTATAGCTATAAGAATTTACAACAAATTGTATATTTTAGAATTAGCACAACTTGGTTTGCAGCCAAGATAATTGCAATATAAAAGTGCCACAGGAAATCCGGAACGACACTTCAGTTCCGTTGTGTTAAGAATATTAATAATAATATAAATTCTCAGTCTGTGGGAAAGTAGTTTCGTTCTCACGAGCTGAGGTGATTCAAATTTTGGGTAGTAGGGAGAGTGTGTCAGCCAATCAAATCATTCGAAAAAATTGGAACCAACGCGGAGTTTTGGGGCTGATTAAACACTCTACTGCCAGTATTCAAGAAGAACAGACGTATATCTTCGATCGTCTCAAAACCATAGTTTTGTAAAGACTCATCTGAAGACTCTACGTGGTTAACACGCCTAATTACGATCATCATAAAACAGATCAACTGTAACGACTCGTAATTACAGCGTTCAGTCAAGATACTCTTCCACACCAACAAACAAGCGTACCGTGCACTACATTAACTGTGGGCGTATGCACGCAAGAGATCTACAAGACTACAAGACCTTACTTTAAGAATACGATAGAGAGGCCGTCTAAACCATTTGCGAATCAGCTGACAAGCAGAGTTACAACTCGAAACGACACACACACACGCTGACGTGGAACGTGAATCGACGAGGGACGTGAAGCAGTTCTCGCAGACAACTACAGACGTAAAACTTCATCAATAGCAGGAAAGCAGAGTGTTGCTGATTTCCGAGCTCACCGTCAAAACCCAGGACGCTCAAGTAGATCACTATCTCTAGCCGATTGGACAAGGACAGCGAGGGACATCCGGAGCATCTCTACAATCCACTTCAGAACCAGGAAAGTCAAAATCACGTTATTTATTTTTCAACAGTTAAATTTTCTTTCTTTTTTAATTAAAATCAATGTAATATAAATCACTCAGATGCCAGAAATCAAAGACTCTAGTTAAATAAGAATTATTCACGTGTGATAATCTGTATAGCCAGTATAAGTAATTAATAAGCATTAGTTAAGAATTAATAGTAGATAAAACAAAAAGCGCTATACAAATCTTAACAAAGAATTAAATAATTTGCTCATACTGCAGTATACGTGAGTCAGATCACTAGTAAATAAAGGGACGTGAACTAGATTGTCACGCCTAGTTTATTTTTGAATATTTTCAAGTAACTTTAGAGTTTTTATTTCATTAGTATCAAAATTTTAATGACATTGAAATTAAATTGAATTAAATTAAATTGATTAATTAAATTCTCAGTTCAAATAAACTCTTTCAAAATAACAAGCTCAACTTCTGAAAATTATTAATCATTCAGAAAACATTATTCAAGATTTATTTATTGTTTAGTTTGTAAGAATATTTGAACTTATAACCATTTCATTCTTGTGTGTTTGGAGTAATAAACCCCGTTTTTATTACCCCACATTGTATTTTTATTGCTGTACTACGGAGCCTACCAACCTCACAAAACTCTTCACTTTTAAAATAACTTATTTAGTGTGCTGTTGTTACACACTTGAGTTTACATACTTGCTAAATCAAATCCAAAATCCACACGCCCTAGTCGGAAGAAAACCGGAAGATCGGACAGCAGGTAGGTGCTCATACATTCACACAACACAACAACACGCAAATAATATTGTTATAATATATATATATATATATATATATATATATATATATAAGTAAAAGTATATATATATATATATATATGTATATATAGATATTGTTGATAAAATGAAAACTAAGTACTGCTATGAAATATACAATATATTCAATCGCTTCAACTCTGTAGCAAAACCTGTTATGATGTTAAAATGAGGAAACGTTAATAAAAGGTTATTACTGTTAAATGAGTGTTTTATTGCAAGTCCTGTCACTATGGGCTCCAGCAGAATTTTTGCTTCATCTATGCCAAAGGTCTAGTTTTAAATTATTTTACGAAATGGCGGAAGCCGTTACATCGCTAAGAGAATTAATAACGCAAAACAATAAAAATAAACCACATAAATGGACAAACGAATATGAGACAACTTTACTAGAAACATAGTAACATTTATTTTAACTAAACCTCCTCTCATAACGTTTTTTTGAAGAACATAGAGAGACCATAATATTTACTGATGCCTACGTTAGGGGGAAAGAAACATATCTTGTATAAAAACACCAATATTCAGAAAACTTATACCATATAGCGTACGTCAGTGGAATATCCCGACCAGTTGAAACAAGATATTCCATGGCAGAAAAAGAGATGGCAGCATTATGTTATCCAATATATTACTTAAGACAGAACACATTTGTTGACACGTTATGGTCTACACATACTGCCATTCTTTACAATACTACAAAACTTTCAAACGCCCGTCAATGAGACTTAACTACTCGCACTAATTCTTGTCGTCTACAGTCTATGTACAAAATATAAAAAAGAAGCAGACAGTATTAAATACGTATAATCTTTTACCGACGATTTAAGTAAAATCCCACTGGAAAAATATATATTAAATGGGTGTTTATATTAAATATTAAATGTTTATATTCAATATAAACTTAATAAAACAAGTAGACCTATCATTAACTCTAGAGTCAGGACCCCTATATAAAATTAATTAAACTAGCAAAAGTAAACTCAGATGAGGTGAATAATAAAATAAGAAACAATCAAGGGGTTAATATGACACTTTATACCACAGACATTACGATGCCCAAAATACAAAACATCTCACAGCGTTTCCTTAATTACAAAAGCATGAGGTTTTGAAAATCACCCATGATAACTCTACTAATGGAGCACACGTTTCGTAATACAAAACATTATCTAGAATAAAAGAATAAACAGGCCAACACAAATACGCGTGAACCATACCTACTTAGAAGGGAACAACCCAAGAAACCTTATTGAATGCTGTATCGTTGTTCCCCAACCTTATTGTCAGTGGATTGCTTTTTTAAATCCAAATGTCCCACCAGCAGAATATAAGCGTATCCTTATCAATGCGCATTACGTGCAGTGCGACAAAATACCCTTTCCTCTACCCAACTAGAAGACGCAAACACTGTAGCAGAAAAACTATTTGGCCTTGTTTGCACTTTTGGTTTTCTTAAAATGTATGTCACGAAGAGGAACACATTTTGTGAATAACGCTTTACAGATGTCAGCACTTATATGCAAACATACTTAAGACTCTTCTATGCACTACTATATTCTAGCCAAACTCAAGGACCAATAGAGAAAACGAACAACATTATCATACAAGCGAAGTCGCGTTGTGTTTCGTCAGATACTGCCGAGCAAATACTCATGCCAAGCATTTCAAACATATATCATTTGCATATAATACTTCTAAACATTCCACAACTCAGAGAACACGCTTTTATTTGCTGTTTGCCTATGAGGAAAATCTTCCGACAGATTATCTGAACCTGCTGAAATACATTGATATAGACTTAATAATGTAAAAGACTCCAACAAGTAAGACGAGAAATGCCTAATGTAATTAAGAAATTACAAAGCTTAAAAAAATGTATCGTGAAAAGGATAGACGAAACATCACTGTACAGAGTGGAGATGAAGTCTTAATAATATTTCCCGGAAAGCCAGAAGGACAATAAGTTTACCGTACTACAAATTAAAGGGGCCCGAAAAATCAAAGGGAAATGATGTAATTTATATTGTTGGAATGGTTACGTATTAGAAATGAAGAGCTAATAGATGGATTGCCTGTTGGTGTATCTAGACTAGGTACATCCTAAACAAGAATACAGTTTAATAATAACAACTTACACGAGCGAATAATTAATTATTTCAGAGATTCAACAAAATACTTAAGCCTACTAACTAAATAAATAATGTTATGATATTATTATTGTTATCTTAATATTGAAACATATATACATTGTCATAAGGTAAGAAGGAAAATAAGAGATAATAATTAGAGATAATAAAATTGAAACATTAGAAAGAAAATTAGAGTAAGATATAAGTGCGCGCGCGCGTGTGTGTGAAATTATAATTACTTCCACAAATAGCTCGTTCTTAGTTCTTCTTTGTGTTTCAACCTGAGGCAAGCTTTACAGAATATATTCGTATTAAAAGAGGTTTCCATATGAATTAACTAATAATCGGTTCTGTTTCGATTTCAAACAAATTAACAAATAATCGGTATTTAGAATAAACGTTTTTATTGTTGTTATATTTGTTTATGCAATCAGCTGTTTTGACGTCTGTAGACCTATGTAAAATATTTAATGTTTACGTATGTTGTATTTATTTTAACAAATTTATAATTTTAAATAGATCGTTCTGTTTTGTTTCTATTTGTCTTTAAACTTTAATTAGTAAATTATTGTTACTGTTCCTAAAAATGTTGAGATTTTCCCAGATCTTCATTTTGTCACCTTTTTGTATGTTTTTAATTAATTTCACATTTTTAATGCCTGGACATTGACGTTTATTGTTTAGACAGCTTGTGGTTAGAGTTGTAGATATTTGATTTTAAAAACCCATTGCGGTGCTGTAGGAACCTATTGAATAGACTTTCTTTGTCTGTCTTACGTAAAATTTATTGCAATCCGGACATTCTATTTTGTATATTCCGGATTGCAATATATTATTGTATTATATATCTATTATATTATATTATTATTTATATATCTATTGTAAATGTATTACACAATATATACTATAGAGTTTATAGTATATACTAAATATACTATTCACTCGGTGTCAATGTTTATTTTTTATAATTCTATGCATGACTTATACGTGAAAAGCTATAAACAGAACATACTTATTTAGATAATTTTACTGGAGCTTTACAACAATTCTTGACCTAAATACAATCGGATTGTAATTCCCTAATTTAAATTAATTATTGACCAATCAGAGTTTTATAATTTCGGTTAAGGTTTCATATCATAATTCCAATTATATGGTTTCATATCGCTTCCAATTAACTCCGCCGTCCATTGCACACAATCTGAGCTCAGAGATACTTTTGCTCTGCTCATATCTATTATAGCTGCGTATTATCTTAATACGTCACAGCCTATCAACAAATTAAATGGTAACCCACTGGCTACTAAAAACATTATAGGAAGTGTTTTCCCTCGACTAGTGACTTCTAGTTGGACCTGCTTTCTTATGGTCTTATTTTGTCGTCCGGTCGCTCCGATCAAAGTGATATTATTTATCGGTAAGGTCGGTATTGTCTCCTTACTTCTACTTTGTATTTTATTCAACTCTAATTGATCGATTAGTGATACATTGGCTCCTGTATCGATCATGATTTTTGTAAAAATGCCATTCACTTCGGCAGAAATATAAGCGATCACGCTGTTATTGTTATTATTTGCTGTGACTTCTTCTTCCATCAGATCTCCCCTGATATCGTTCAGATAGTGATTGCGTATAATGGTAAATGTGTTCTGATTTTTCGTCTGTTGTCGTCGTTCGTCGTACCCAATAGATCGGATCAGTGAGGGTTTTAACTAAGTTTTCACTGCCGCTGTCCGTTTAAAGAGATAGCACTCTCTTCTCCGCTCCTTTCAGTTGTGCTGGGGGTTCGATTCTCTCTTCCTTCAGGTCCATTCGCATTGTTATACTGATGTCCACTATTATGGTGTCTATGTATATCTTCGCTACTGCGGCTCCTTCGTGAGTCATACCCGGACTCTCTACTCCTTACGTCCTGGCTATACTGATTACTATTTTCATTAAAACTTCGACGTCCCTGATAGAAGTGTCTCCTTCCATTTTCGTCGTCGGCACGAACATAATTTGCTCTCCTAAAATTGCCTTGGTTTTGGTGGCTTCCTTTATTTGGTCGGTACTGGTGATTATTATTATTTGGCCGATATGGAGTGTTACCATTTGCTGGCCGGTACTGATTTCCGCCGTTGTAATTAGGACGATGATTGTTGTTAGGATGATTGTGATTATAATTATCGGGCTGTAATTCGGGTTGTTTCTATTTGGTGGATAATTATTTCCATTACTATTCGGCCTCGGGTTCTGGTCGGCATTATCTCTGTTCGTGTTATTATAATTTCCTCGATAATTACTCCGGTAGCCGGTCTGACCGTTTCTGTCAAAGTATGGGTCTTGTCTCTGTCGACTCCTTCGATAATATTTCTCTTGTTCGTAATTTTCTAACAACGCGGACATAGTTTGGATCGTGCGTATCTGTCCGATCAGTCTCGCTCAAGCCACGCCCTCTTCGAAGTGGTATGCCAATTTAGTAACAAGGCATTCTTCTGGTATTTTCGGTTCAAGATTTCTGGCCATGCACACTTTGCCCAGGAAATACGCTGTAAGTGTTGTTCCTCTACTACGGTCATACTTTCCGTTACAGATGTCGTCGCGCACTATATTCTGTGTTGATTCGGACCAGTATTTTGTTTTAAATAGTGTCTTAAAGTCGGCATAATTTTGTACCTCGTGTCTGGTAGCCGTCCACCAATTATCGTACACATCTTTAAAATACTCGTCTAACATGCTTCTTATAGTTGACCATCTTGTTTCACGGGTACGGGCGATATTTTCTTCCACTCTTTCTATGAACTCCATGGGATTCTTCTTATAATTTTTGAAGTTTATTATTTCACGGTTATCCACGTTCGTTATTCCTGTCATTTGTATCGGCTGACTTCGGAATAAATTGATTTCTTCTCTAAAATTATTAAGCTCTCGCCGTTGCACCTCGGCCATTTTCTCTTTGTCGGTGTGTACTTGTTCCCGAACATCGTTCACTGTGGCGGTGATTTCCTCACACCTCGTTCCCAAGTCTTCTTGTTTCTTTGTAATGGATTCGAATTTATTTAAGTGAGATTCTTCAACGTTAATAATTCGGGTTTGAAGTTTCTCCTTCGTTTTCTGTATTTCTTGTTGGTTTATTTCACAACTTTCGTTAATTTCGGAAACTTCTCGTCTGACTTCGGTTATTTCCTCTTCTATCTTCGTATTTAATTTCTCACTACTGTCTTCGATTCTTTAGCTGATAATTTCAATCCTCTTCTTACTATCTTCGATGCTGTCATCAATCTTCTTACTCAGTTCTTCTCTATTTTTTGTTAACTGTTCCATCAGACTTCTCTGAAAATCCTCTTTTAATGAGTCAATATTTTTCTGGCTGTCATCCATTTTCTTATGAATCGATTCCATATTTTTAGTTAATGATTCGTTATTTTTATTTAATTTCTCAATAAAATCTTCCTTTAATAATTCGATATTCTTCTGGCCGTCTTCCTTCAATTCCTTGTTACTATTATCGATTTTCTTATTTATCGCTCGGGTAACTTCCTTTAATGATTCCATATTTTTTCTATTTTCTTCCATCATATTCTTCAGCATCTCCATGAGATTAGCGTACCCCGTTTGTGTGGGTCTTTCGGGTAGTTCCTCTGGTTGTACGGGTCGGTTAGGTTCTGTAGGAGGTAATAATTCTTCTAGATCCTCGACTGGCGTCGCCTCCTTATCATCCATGTTTATTTCTTTCTCCATTTCCGCCGCACGTTTTTTAGAGGTTGCTCTCCGTTGCATTTTTGGTTCTGTGTATTGCAGCTGCCTCGAAAATTAGGTTAATGATTATTTTCTATTAATTAGGTTAAATATTTTTATCACCTAATTCGCCTCGAACGTTGGTCGCCAATCTATTAGTAGACGAAATCGTCTGGTTTATACATTTAATATGGGGTCTGGTTGTTCGTTTATTATTATTTCTGAAAGCTCGTTTTTTATTATTAAGTTGTGGGTTAGTGATTTATTCCACCCAATTGTTGAATCCGGTAGTGAATAAATCGGTTACTTACTCTCTTTATCGTCGTTTAATTGTTCAGTTTATTTGGTTTAAAATGTTTTTTAATTCACTTTCTTGAGTTGATTCTCTGGAAGTTCCGTTGACTCTTCGATTATCAGCTGTGGTGAGTTGATCAGTAATGTTCTGCCTATACACTAACATAAACATACATAGACATGATATTTACTACAATTTATAAAGTGTAGCAATGTATTGGATGGTGTGGTTGGTAAAAGTCATTCCATTTGAATGTCCGCTCTTGAAGTCTGGTACCAACCGTCTCGGATGTCTCACTGAGCTGTATGTACTGTTTACAATAAAAGTCAACTCTTTTAAAGGTTCATGTAACAATAGTGGTTTATTCAACTCTAGAACAATTAAAATTTGATACAATAAGATAATTTATCTTCCTTTTGGTTAACAATTAAAATAGAACATGGACTCTAAAACATTTAAAAATCTCAGGTTGGTATGACTGCATTTGGCTAGTCGACTACTTTTCATTAGTAAACAAATAGGTTATAATGTTTTATAAAATTTGTAATAGTAGTAGTGGTAGTAGGTTCTTTGAGTCTGCAAAATACACATATCTAATAAAAAGTACTACTGTAATAATAAGTAGACAAGACATAAAATCATTGATGGTTAACTGGAAATAATATAAAATATGAACAACTGTTCATGGTTAATCATTGAAGTTAATACAGGTTCGTGTAACCTGGTTTGTTTAAAATTTATTCGTTATTTTTAATTGATGCATTAATTATTTATTATGTGACAATAATTATTTAGATTCAGTGTCATGGTTCTGAATCATCTCCTAGATTGGATGTACATAACACAGGTACATGAAATTCATTTGATACCTTTAGGTTACCCTCTTGTGTAACTCTAAGTTTAATTATTAAAATAAAATATAAAACATTCTTAACTTCCTACTGGTTAGGGTACAGGTTCCCTTCATTGGTTATACAATGTCTTTGCTTATGCTAATACATTAGAATCATAATGAATAGTTAAAATTGTCGTTACTGAAAGCGTTCAATTTTGTCATTGTTTATCTATATTTCTAAGTTCCCTTCCTTTTGGAATTGGGCAATTTATCGATTAATTGAAATTAATTCGATTCGCTACTAGCATTCTTTTACTTATATATTACTTGACAAGCATAGTGTAATAGTTATTGGTATTGATACTTGCGTAACTGGTCGTTCGTAGGATTTACACTTTTTCATAATTTTTGCAATTAATTAAAATTCTTTAATTAATTAATTAATTTTAATAACAGCACTGCACTCACTCCTATGCGCATATACTCCGAATTAGTTCACTTGAAAATATACTGCACTATCTTCTTCAGTAGTCATAACCTCCACTCAAGGTTTGAGGTTAGTGCGTGTGTTTACAGCTGTTCGCTCTCAAAAGCACGTTTTTCTGGACGATCGACGAGCGTGTAGTTGCTCTCGTTGCTGGTGAAAAACTGTCTGTGGTTCCTCTGTCGGAATGATGCACTTCGTATTTTTTATAAGTTCTGATTGGTTATAATAGTTTTTAATTCGTCTAACCTCGGCGGGCTTCGTTAAAATAGACGCTTAAAGTCGCGTCAGTCGCTGGTTTTGAGATTATGAATCCGTGGTCCACAGACCCAGGCGCAAGGGCTCAGCACTTTTCAATGATTTTTATAAGTCAAATATCTTAATTATAACTGCACTGATGTTATTTTTCTTACCCTTATCGTTTCTAATTTTTAATGACGAGTATTTTGAATCCCCTCATCATATATTTCGGATTCGGGGTTGCTGAAATCGCACTTGGTATACATACATAGTGTCCATTAAGCTATTAAATAGTTTCAATACATTGTTTTTATTCCATATTTGATGGTAATAACGTATCCTTATCTTACTATTCACTTTTCCCTTAACACTATGCATTAATAATTACACTATGTCTGTTTTCATAGGTTCAATCCTAAGTCTATGGCTTATTGTTTATTACTTATATTATACTAATATTAACATTTAATTACACTCTAATACATTCTAATAGGGCCTATTTACACGTCATTGGTTTTAGTCACTACTGATAGCGTTTTTTTCCCTTATATTATAGGTTTATTGTCTTAATTATCGTTTGCCAAGTATGTTTGCCATACTTCATGGAGTTACATTATTATATGCTTAATACTCTTTCCATATTGTTTTCATTGTTGTTTAAATGATTCTTATTATGGTTACTGATAATGATACTCATTACATCGTCTATTGTATACAAAATGTTCCTTATATCATCTAGTTACTTCACATTTTAGTTTGATATTATTTGGCTTTGTTTTTCTTCAGTTTTAGTAAAAACTGGTTGCCCAGATTAGGTTATGTTGCATACTAGGTAAGCAGTACTGTGTTGCTGCTGGATTTGTATCTCTGCATTATATCTGATTGATTTGCTTCCATTTAATGTTGGCACATTTGTTGCTAGTTATTAGAGTACCTTTTGTTTACTTTTTGTTGTCTTAATTACTGTTAATTAGTGGGTTTTTTTCTAACATCAATTCCACTGTACAACTGGTTAACATAGTATTCTTTTTATGTCTACACATCATTTAGCTAAAATAAACTCATTCTAGTCTTATTCATTTTCTTGGTTATTCTTTATTTACAATAATTAGTCCTTATTGATTACAGTTTATTTTACATGGACAAGGAATGTATTCATTAACTGAGTTGTGGTCAGTGTTGACTTTACCATACAGCTTAGGGATTTATACCATGTAATTAATTAACATTTTTTCTTTCTTCTTGTACAATTATTCCTTCATAGGTTTATGTTAGTTCGTTATATTTCATTTTATTTCCCTTTTTGTGTCTGGTCTGGATATTTTTCTTCTTTTCTTCACTGATCTCTTTCTCACTCTTGGTTAGTTCATATATTATGTTGTTTTCACTTGTTTCCTTCTCATTGTTTCTTCTTTCTTCTTTCTTGAAGTCGTCATTGTTGTTTTCTTCTCACTGACTCTTCTTTCTTCTTGAAATAGTCATCGTGGTGTCCTTCTCACTGATTCTTCTTTCTTCTTTTGTTTCCATTGTGTCCTTCTCACTGATCTATTGGGTAAGGTATGTCAGTCGTCTCATTGTTAGTCTTCTTTTCTTCTTTATCGGTACATTTACTAGTAATTCCTTTTTTATTATAATTCACTTCGTTTAACATATGATACTTTCTCCTTCTTTATCCATGGTGGTATTCTTGACCTCTTATGTATTCTTAATAGTAGTGGCTTTCAAATTATTTTTTGGTACGTTGGTGTATGTAGTGTCATATGTACCGTTACAATATATATATTGTAATAAGTCTGCTATTACAAATAAAAAAAATGTTATTGTTATTATATTTTTTAGTAATTAATTAATTAATTATTTATTATTATTTAGTTTTGTTTAATTGCTTCACCGTGAATTAGTTATTGTGTGTTTAGAAATATTTGTTTCACTAGTGTTAATCTTGTTATGTCTATTGTATCAAAGTATTCTCTCTTCTAACTCAGCTCCTCTTCTTCTTCTTCTTGGTTTATTTTTCTAGTCCTTCTAAATTATGTTAAGAAGAAAGAAAAAACTAATGTTTATAATACAAATAATAATAAACACAAGTATTTGAAACAATTCTGATATTTATTTTTTTTAAATTGTGCGCCAATCTTACGCACATTGATAATGGCTGTAGCTAAGACTCGTCTCAGGTCGATAGTGATACAAGACAAAAATATAGTATTACAAAAATTAATTAGTTGAGTTCTTTGAACTGTCGAAATGGTCAGAGAAGGGCAAGCAACAAGATACAATACTTACAATTAATTCAATCTTAACTATTATTCCATAAAAATAACATAATTCAGAAAATAATGTCATTGAATAAGTAAAAATTCGAACCAAGTCGTAGAATGACGTCACTGGCTCCTGGAGGCTGTCCATCTCGCTCTGCAAATAAAGTATGGCTGCCGTCCGCCTTGGTTTTCTGCTACCCAACGCTGACGCTAATGTTTCCTCTCCCTCAAATGTAATTGTGGATCTCTTACTCTGCGACGATGTAGTCCCTCTGGATAATTGTGTGAAGTGTTTTCTTCTCCTCGGCGATGTTGTTTGGTGCTGGATTAATTGTGCTGTGTTCCGTGTTCAAAAATCTGGTTGAGATCGTTGTTCTATTAATATTTGTGTTGTGTGAATTTTTCAATATGGCGGTTGATTTCTTGTGCTCTCGTGCTGGATCGTATTATTCCTGTTGTTCGTTTTAGTTTCGTTATGGGTTACGTTATTACTTATTAATTTTCAATTGGTAACCTCTGTAGCGTTTTTGAGGTTGTTCTTCATTTTTCTCAAACTATTTATAAACTGTAGATCTTCTGTCGGTACTTTCTGATCCGTACACGTTCACGTTTAACAATTGACTGATGACTTAAAATCGTCGTTTTAGGTGGTAATTTCCAAAATATCTTATTCTCCTTCCCATTGTCTGTAAACAGCTGCATGCCTTGGATTTGATTTCATCTTATAAAATTATATGACAATTTTTCCTATTTATTGCTATAACTTAATTATTTATTAATTTTATGAAAATTTAACTATGTAGCAATATTCTTGTTCTAATTTTACATAATTCAATATATAACTTGACCTATTTTAAGTTCAAATAAGCCCAACATTTACATTTTTTGATATTTCTTATAGGCCTTTTTATTTTTTACATAATTAGTAATTAAATGATTTACAAGTGATTGTATGTTAACATTTTCTTTAAATAATTTTACTCACTTCATGATTATTGCTTGTTGTTAATAATTTGTTGTTATAATACTCCAGTATTGACTAATTTACATTTTATCTGCATTGAGTTCCTTGTTAGGCCTTGTATTTCATATTTCCAAATAAAGTTAATTTTATCCTTTGGTCATTACATTTATTATTATTTGTTTTTGTGCTGATTATATCTACATATCTTTATTTTACATTGACTAGTTTCTATTAATTATATACAGTTCTATTGAATTTATTCATTTGGATTTGACTCTATCCAAACTAATCAACTAATGTAGTAGTTGATTATAGTCTAAAATACGGTTTTGTTTTTTCTATTGGGTTTTTTTTAATTAGTTTGTTATATTATTCTTTATATGGCTTACAATTAAAAAATATATTCATATTATCTTCTTGCCTTCTCTGCCTTAACAAAACTTTGAAATTATTGAACATTATTTAAATACAATATAACATCTTATATCTATTATTTTTCATATATCACCTAATTATAACAAAAATATCTTATGCCTATCCTCTTTAAATATATTATTTAGTTATAACAAAAATATCTTATCCTTATCATTTCCTATATATAATTTGATTAAAATAAAAACATTATATTACTAATAATACTCTCAGTCATTAACTGTCTTTTGTATTTATGTTTCTTCTTGTAACAATTTAACTATGATAAAAACATCTTATATCTATTATTTTTTATATACAGTATAATTTTCCAAACACTCTTATTACTAATAATATTCTCAGTCCTTGACTGTCTTTTATTTTTAGGTTTTTTATTGTAACACTCTACACCAATGGCAGTCTTTTAAATCATTTTAATTTCCTTCACTATTTATTTATTATAGTTTTTTCACTTTATTATTCACTACACTCACGGTAGTCTCTAACTATTATTATATTTTATTATGGTATTTCACCTTTTATTCTCTACACTAATGGTAGTATTTTTATTTGTTTCTACACTATGGTAGTCTTTTGTTTGTTTCTACACTATGGTAGTCCTTTGTTTGTTCTTAAATTATGATTACATTTATTTTACAATTTATTTTAATAGTAATGTATCCTGTAACTTGAGTTACTGGGTCTAACATCTATTGGGTATAATTCTGTTTAAATTGTGTATGTTTTCTTTCATAATATCTTGGGAATAGCCTTTCTTGCTTCTATATTCCTTGTATGAAACTTGACATAGTTTGCTTCTTCTTTTTTATTCTATAAGTATTTTCTTATTTCGTGTTTTCATGTCCTTATGTCATCAATTCAATGAACCTTACTTGATTATTCTTTTTCATTTATTTTTCATTTATAGCTCCTTATGAGTATATTATCGGTTTTGTATTTTGGGGTTTTCTGCTTCTTAATTTAATAATTTGCCCCTTATTACCTTTTCATTACTGCTCCTCATCTTACTTCATTTATTTTTTCCATTTATCTTTTCATTTACTGCTTTTCAACCTACTGGGTATATTGATGTTGTACTGGGGTTTTATATAGATGGTTTCTTTTGTATGGACCAAGAGTTTTCTTTGTTATTGAGTTTATTTTTATTAATATTTTATCGACTATAATGATCAGCTTCTTTAATTCATTTTTAACCATTTATTTTTCTCACTCACTATTGATAGTTTCTTCTTTTTTAATGTTGTATTAAGTTAAATTTTAAGGTGATAATTTTGTTATGCTACAATATATATTGTCCTGTAATTATCTGTCTGTTTGGTAATTGCCCATCTGTTTAGGCGATAATTACGCGTTGTCTAATTATTTTAGAATGTGTATAATGTTTAATGTGTTGTTTGTATTAAATATGTGATCATGAAGACTCTACCTCAAGGTAGACAATTACTATTTCTATTTAGGTTATTTAATATTGTAATTAATTATTTTCTTTAGTCAGTGCCAAATAACTATAGTTAACAAAACTTTAATAAATAATATTGAGATAATGTACCGTATGAATGCTAATCGTTTGAATCTCCGCTCTTCCAAACTGCGCCGACTTCAATTTTCGTACTGTTGTAGTTCACTTACAATTTGTCAACAGCAAAGTCGCTCCGAATAGTATTAACCTTGTTCATACAATTCGTTCCACTGTTTGCTAGTAAAATATATTATTTTATCCTCTTTTTTGTGGATTTAAGTGTTAATTAATTCTTTGTATTATTATTCGTGTTTTGTAGAAGTTGGTGTGTTACGTATCTTAATTATGTTAATTATTTCACTTCGTGTGCGTGAATTGGACGACTAGACTTCATGCAAGTTTATTTTTATTCCAATTTGGGATTACAGCACCGATCAGTAGTAGATTACCTTTTGATGATGGTACTGTGAATAATTTTCATTAAACCTTTAATAGCATTCCTCATTAAACTTCTTTTAATTATAATATTTTACAAACTCCGTTACAAATTCAGAATAGGTTAGATTTCTTTGGCCTATTGTCCCAAGATTCTTTACAAGAGTAATTCCTTTCCTTTTAAATTACTTTTACAGTTCTCAATTCTTCTTATTAATTTATAATTGGGATATAGCTCTCTCTCTGATATGTGTGTAGTATAACACTTATTTCCAGACTTATTTTAAATATTACAGAATCTCTCTCTCTCTGATGTGTATAAGATTAAATATGAAATTAGACTTTTTCTTTTATTACTCGTATTTATACAAATTTAATTCTTTTTAATAAATTTTCAATATGTTACATAAATTTTCACTGAGATGTGTATTCTATTATTACTAAAATTAGACTGAATCAAATTTTTCTTACATTTAAAAACAATCAAATTATAACAATTCACATTGGCCTTAGTGATACATCATTAAATTTGTCACATACTCTCATAATACTCCTCTTAAACAACTATATAATATTACTAATTATTATTATTACATTTCTCTGACTTTTCACATTACTCGTCTTAATTTGTCTATATTATATTATAATATTATTAACATTTGGTTTTATTTTATTGTTTATCTAACTTTATTATAATATCTTATAATTGTCATTAATAGTACAACATATATTTTCTTCACTCTGTGCTGTATCATACAATTCCAATAGGTCTACCTTAGATTACCTCTATGTTTAACATTAATAATTAATTCGTTTTTTGTTTACAATTTTACTGTTTATCCAAAAATATTACTAGATTTATCACTAAGAGTTTTCTTAAATAACTATTTTATTTTTATGTACTGTTGTCCATTTTTACAGCAGTACAAATATATATTGTAACGATCTGATATGGCTGGTGCGTCTCTGTAAGAGACGTGTATATGGAATTTTATGTATTAGTGTGGTGTGTTCGTCTCACACCTTGTCGTTACATCAATGGTTGCTGCTAACGAAGTCCGTAGCGTTGTCACAATTATCAGTACAACCTAGTGGAAACCTTACCTGTAATTTCATAGGGGTTTGTGAATCCCGGGTGGCGCCAAATTGTTTGTTGAAAACAATTAATTTATGAATTAATGTGTTAGTATGGTGTTTTCAGCGGTGACGGCCGGAGCATTCGAATCGGTTCCCGCCTTTGTACAGCTTGCTGTATTGCACAGATAGCGAAAGCGCTATACGGGGGGACTTAGCATTGTAAGCTTCGAGGTTACGCAATAGTAACAGCTCTTCCCCGCCCCTCGCCCTCCGGCGTTGTCCAACGTTACACTTGGTTATGCTTAGTCACAGGCGGGGAGTGAAGCGACATGGCAATACTGCAGTCGGTTCGAAGCTTATTTTGATACGTCTCACATAATAGTTGTCTAATCTGTAAGTTCGCAAACACACACAAATATAATACAATTTCCTATGAAATAAAACAATGGTTACACTCTGTACTGTTTCTTTAATGGTGGTTTGGTAATTATTTAATGTGACAATAATATTATAATTTAGTATTTAATAAATTTTCTACGACATTAAACATGAAACGCTTTATCTCAAGTTGATGAAATTGGTTTTGAACGAGCTATTCTGATGCCGTAATGGCTACTGTTTGTATTTTATACGTCAACTCGTCCAAAATCTGGAGTCATTTTGATTATAAAGAAAACATTAAAAATGATTACAATAAAAAAGTACACTACCGTACATTATTCGTACTTAAATAACATAAAGTGTGGCTACAATTTGTTTGCAGTGTAGTAATAGGTGTTACAAAAGTTCGTAATCTAGTGCGAGGTTATTTTTTAGTTAACAAGTTTTTCTATGTAAGTTTATTTTATTTAATCCTTGAAAGAAATTATTTCCAATTCATAGTGAGAGTTTGTATAGATTCGAGAAATATTTAAAGTGCTTTTGTTCCTGGAATTTGGGTATTTAAATGATACTTATCAGTTCAGAAGGTTTGTGATAGATCGTTGTTCTTTGGGAATGGAAAATTAATCGATTTTGAGTGACTTAGGCTGCTGGCGTCCTTTTCATATTAGTTTTGGGAATTTCTGCTTTTAATTTTCGTTTATATTGTTCCTGGACATCAGTTAAATATTATTCCTCTTCATCTCCTTCTCACTGGTATATGTTTTTGGATTTTGACTAGTTTTTTAACTTTTTAAAGTAAAATTGGTGTCATACAAAATCTTGCGTCCCTACTACACAAGCGTCATTATACGAGTACTGAAAATTAACGGAAAATTAGTAACCAACATCTATGGTAACCTAAATCCTTTGATTGGCTAAGGCATGGTTTATTACCCTTGTTATCATATTTGAATTTTTATTCAAATTTACTATATACTTTCTGATTGATTTTATTCTTCTGTCTTCCTTCCTGAGTATTAAATATCATCACTATTGTCTGTATTTCCTTTCAAAGATTAAAATAATACCTCATAAGGTCATGTTCTATTAGATATTAACTTTTGTACATTTATGTTAACATTTGTTAATTACATATTTCTGTTAATTTAAGTTCTTATTGTAACATTTTTCTTTTAAAATGATTTACACCTTATTACTCGCCTTAGATTTGTTAATTTCCTTGTAGATTTTATACAATTTGTAATTATTGGTTTTGACAGTTAGGCATTTCAGATGCACTAGTAGCCATTGACCATATTTACTGAATTTATACAACTGATTTCTCATTTTATTCTAATATGTTTTTTTTGTTTATTATCCCAATTGTATGGTTCTGTTATTTTCTACATTTACTGATTTTCTAGTGTAATTAGGTTTGTATTGTCTTAACTTCTTAATTATCTATTTTGCCTTTGTTAATAATATGGCTACCATTCCCTATTCTTCCTCAATTAAAAATCATAACATCCAGGCGTATGCTCTGTACAAATTCTTCAGTCATACCCTATTCATAAATATAATTACACAATTGTTTAACAATTATTAAATAAAGTTTGTTTACAACTCATTTCATTAATTACTATTTTTTGGGTGTTAACCAACATCACCTTTTGAATAATTGGTTTTCCCTTACAATCTGGGGTGTTTATTTATTACATTATTAATTTCTTATTCCCTAATTAAACTCTACTCTCAATCCATGTTAACACTAGCTGTTTATCTTTTCATAGGATTCTCCCCTTTTAATTACAATCGTTTACAATTAATCTTAAATCTCTTAATTAACAACGTTATCATCACTTTCCAGTGTTCATTTCATATTACTAACTGTTCACATTTAATATTATTATTAAAACCTTATATTTTTAATTACTAATTTGCTTCACTTTTAATCACATAGTGTTTTCTCATCACTCTTCAGTGTTTATCCCACCTTATGAAGTGCTTACATCTAATTATATCATTAAAACCTTATTCTTAATTATTATTTGATTCACCATTAATCTATTATTGTTTATTATTGATTGTTAAGCGTTTTATTATCATTAATGTGGTTTCTAACCATTTTGGGGTTCCACACTTTCACTATTGCACTCTTTAACTGTTTACATTAAGTGTTTCCTAGTGGGTACTCCCTATAATTATTTCTCTTTGTCACTTTCTCACTTTCTCACTATTTCTTTCTTTACTAATATTATACATAGTATTACTAATGTTATTTTGCTATAGCGTTTTACTACATCTAACTCTAATTCTTGGGTTAGTGTACTTTTCGTTTTATTATATTATTTTACTGGGTTTTGGTTAAAACAGTTACATTAATTATTCAATTGATAATAATATTTATTTCTGATATTGGATAATCATTGGCTTTATTCCCAATATTATACTTGAGTGTACCATTTCTCCCTTAAATTTTTTATATTATTGGTTTGTTTTTTATCTCTTGGTTTCACTTCGTTTCCTTTACACTTAATTAGTTTCATTTTCCTTTTTCTTCTTCTTCTCTTCAATTTCCATTGGCTTCATTTTAGTTTGGTTCTCCCCTTCTCGTTTGGTTTTATTTCATTTGGTTGTATGGGTTCATTCACTTCCTTCAATTGGCTTTATTCTTATTTCGTTTCGGTTTTTTCCCTTCTTCTTTGTTTTCCTGTTTGTTTGGTCAATCACTTGGGTTAGGTCATGTCGTCGTTTGTCGTGTCATTGTCTTTACATTTTATTTATATTTAATATTTTATTTTATATGAAGTATTATTTATTTAGTATCATCTTTTTCATCCCTGGTATTGGGGTGGCTTATTTGTGTTGTAACAATATATATATATATATATATATATATATATATATTGTAACATAACCAGATTACGCCCTAGAATAAATGGATTCAGATTAACTTTCCGTATATTTTGTAATAAATCGTGTGTAAACTAATTTGAAAGAACAAAAGATATCTGCACGTAAGGATTACGATAATCTGTATGAATTATGAAAACAAAAGATGTTCCCATAATGTAGTCTACATATCACATCGAAAAAATTCATTTATTTATAATTACTCAAATTTTTGTATAAACTTTAATTCAGCCCATTCTAAAGAAACACAAAAATTAAAAATACCGGTACTCAAATTAAAAACTTTTTTCTCTTGAACATTTCACTTAATACTTATGACAATTAACACTGATACGTGGCATGAATTGCACTACTGTAATTTAGAACATCGTGTAGGAGAAAAATAAAATATTTTCTACTTAGATACCTTTCAGTATAAAATAAATCTTTGACTATACAATAAACTGTTGTATAAAGTTAGTAATTATATTAATTATGTTACATAATTTATCTAAAAAAATCATTCGTAAAATTGCATTAATGTCATTTTAGTGTGTACAAATTATGTAACATATAAACTAATAATAAATTGAATACCTACATTTAACTATAAATAAAATTAAAAATTTTAAATATTCAGTGTTTAGGAATCCACTAAAATAATTTAATTAATCCCCAGTAATTTCAACAATTCACAGGAACAGAAAATAATCGCACTCAAAAATTTCATATTCCAAATGCTAAAGGTCCCATTCAGAGACACAGAAAAAGAAAGTAAACAAAAATTATTACTAGATACGGGAGAAATAACGATATAAAATAAAAATATACCAATAGCTTTAAAGTAAAGTATAACAAAGATTTACAAAACAGATACGAAAAGAAACTTAATTATATCTATCTTAATGCTTATTATGTGAGTAATACTAAAAAAAACATCTGATCTATTTGAAGACGGTCACTTGAAAGTCTTATTAGATGAGTTTACGTAATTTCCAATAAAAATAAATATTAAAATTATATCAGACTTTATAATAAGAGTGGAATGTATAAAAGAGAATTCCCGGATTACAAAAATGTTTATGCTTATTTGAAAACACACATTTAGGCCTATAATCTGGTTTACCTAAACACGCATATACGAGGATTGTTCAATAGAAATACGTTTGATCTGCGCAGCCGTGACTTCTTCGGCATGGTAACGGAATTCAGTTGTTTATATTGTCTGTTTAAGTACGAGTGACGCGTCTGTCAAAAATATTTGCAGTTTGCACTTTTCTAAGAGTTGTGACTGGGTTGAAAAATGGCATCTACGATAGAAAATCCGACCAAAGATAATCTGCCTGCCGTTACTCAGTGTTTGGCCGCTGAGGGACGTCAGCCAATGGAAATTTATACGAGAATGAAAGCTGTATATGGTGACTATAGTTATTCTCATACGGCAGTGGTTGAATGGTGCAATAAATTTCGACAAGGAAAAGAATCCACTGAAGATTTGCCCCGTCCCGGACCTGCACGTGTTGCAGCATCAGAAGAAAATTTGAGACAGCTGGAAACAGCTTTACGCGCAAATAAGAGCATGAAAGTTAGAGAACTTTCTCGAATGTTGAGCATCAGCGTGGGAACTGTTCACTCCATCTTGGCTAGTCTTGGTTATCACAAAGTTGCTGTTCAGTGGATTCCATGACTGTTTACTGATGAACAGAAAAATTTGCGTTCGGCCTTATCATTACAGCATTTTATGCGCTATCAAAAACAAGGGAATGCCTTTGTACACCAAATTGTTACCGGTGATGAGTCTTGGTGTTATCACTGCGAACCAGAATACAAACGTCAGAATATGCAGTGGAAGCACGTACAATCTCCAAAGTCGAAAAAATATTGGTCCCAACCTTCGGCAGGAAAAGTAATGGTGACCGTATTTTTTGATTATCAGGGTGTCCTGCTCTTAGATTTTAAAGAACCTGGTGTCAATATCAACGCTGAGCGATATGGAGACAGCTTAAAACACTTACGAGTCAGCATCAAGAATAAACGTCCCGGGAAGATTCTTCTACATGATAATGCTCGATACCATGTAGCCCAGACGATTCAAGATCTGCTTGGTCGTATGAAGTGGGAAGTCTTACAACATCCACCTTACAGTCCCGAATTGTCCCCGTTCGATTATCATGTTTTTGGTCAATTAAAGAAATCACTAAAAGGACGGCGGTTGAGATCGGACGCTGAGGTAGAGTTTGCTGTTAGCGAGTGGTTCCGCAAACGGCCACAAGAATTTTTCTAGCAGGGAATCTACAGATTAGTTCAACAGTGGGACTGATGGCTTAATGTTAATGGAGACTTCTTTTAAAATCATTGCATAAAAAATGTATTACAGCCTCTAAACGTGTTTTTATTTAACAATCCTCGTACCAACATAACACGAGTAATTTTATTATTTTTTTATTTTTATTAATTTATGTCGATAAAAAGTGAGACTTCATATTCCTTTTGTATCAACGTGGCCCGTCATTTAACAAAATCTCAAGATACATGTGACTAAACCCCCGGTTACTATATTAGACAAAACAATTATTTCTTGGTTACTTAAAACGTTCATTTTCTTTTCAATTATAAATCACCAATGCGCTTCAAAAACACCATTGTTATAGTAAAAACATTTACTTACAAACTAACGGGAATTTTTAAAACGAAACGACTTCAGATTGACAGAACAACGTAACATAAAGTTATGTAAAACAATTCATGCCATATTAATGCAAGCACATTAAGCCTAAACAGTTGATTAAAGTTCGATTATATTGTTATTTTAAAAAAAAATTTTACGGAAGAGTTGCTTTAAATCATAACTATTGCTTGTTTACTAATTCACTTGCGAGTGGCATTAGAGTTCAAAATAATAATGGGAGGCGTGATAAAAATATTTAAGAAGAGACGAGGACTTATAAATTAAAATAAAATATACGGAGATGTTTGTACAAGTATTAGTAGATTATATTCTCAACGTGTCAACTGAGATTTATTATAAGCGTCACCTAACACCATGCAACGCTACTTTCTTAAAAGATAAATATTGTTTTACTCAGTAAGACTTTAGAAACTTGTGATTTGTAACGCGGCCTCAACAACATACTTATATTTGTTACCAACAAACGTGTTCCATTTGATAATGAACCCACGTTTCTTATCTCAGATTAAACAGACAAGACTTCAAGACACATTTTAGCTCATTGTGCTGTCCGTTGAATTCCTGGAATCGTTCAGATTTCCTGAAAGGATTGTTTCTCCGTGCGAATGTCACGACATACAATCTCTGGGCAAACGTCACTCCGTGCAACTGTCACAACCTCGCTCTGAGCACGGAGCCGTTTCTGATGTTCACGTTGCTGTTCTGATGACCCAATTTGTTGAACACTGACGGTCGTTTTGTCCACGCTGAACCTCACTTTTTTTATACTATCCCATTTCATTCTTCTGTTGTTCTTCTTCGTTCTTACTACTGATCTTGCCGTTATTAAGTTTCATATTTATTAGTTCGACTTCGACTGTTAAATCGTCAAAGTCGCTCATTAACTTTTTATTTGGCGATTCAGATTTTTTCGTCGTTGTGAGTATGTTTGTTACTTACCCTAAATTTCAAAAAGTTTCAGTTTCTGTGTTTCATTACATATGACTCTACAAGTAATTATATTGTTGTTAACAGTGAACTAAACTTAGTTAACAGGCTGACAAAAATATGGTGAACAAAACTGAAAGTCAGAATGATTTAAAGTAGTGCGTTAATGAATTTCAATTAGCGATTAGACTTGACGTATTCTTTGCTGGTTCATGATTTTACTATTGGGTTTACTTGTCTTGAGTCCGGAACAGTGTAAGTGGCAATAATACCACTAATGTGTACGCACAGAAGTGTTTACGTTCCGTGAGATTGTACTGTACGAAAATGGCAAATGTACACCAGCGACTTACGCTATAGCCCTACCTATCTATCAACAAATATTAATTTATTGTGATATTGTTAGAGGTGAGAATAACCCAACTATGTGTTTTCAACTCAACAGGACCTTACACGAATCACATCTTTCAAACTCCATTCCGAGTTCCCTTTCAACTGTAAGACCGAAGCGTGTCTGAAAATATCTTGGCATCACGCTTCACTCCAAACTAACTCCAAACTGGCTACCACGCATCAAACGAACCACCGACCTAGCCCGCAAAACGAATTTGGACCCTTCGAGTTCTCAGCAGCAATGATCGGTGCTCCAGCATGACCCTTAGTAGAATCTACACTGCTTGTCTACGCCCCATTATAGCATACGCACATCCCATCCTGCTAACAGCTCACTCTGCCCGCCTGAAACCTTACAGATAACAGAACGGTGCTCCCGCCGCCCAATTTACCGTCGTCGTCTCAAAACTAACACCAGTAATACTCTTCTATATCCTCATAATAAATATTTTCCAACCCTAGACTCTTTCCTGCATTAACTACACTGGAAATATGCCCAGACTGCCAAAAACCGTGCCTCCCTCCAATCTATCCCAAACAGAGCAACCAGGAACACTCACAGACCCTCCTTCCTCATTAATCGTATACTAGCTATGGTCAACGAACCTCGTTTCAGAAATAGTCACAGAAACAGAAATAACTAATCAAAAAATTGCGAACACCTACTCCACTCCCAAACAGCACCGATCCCCTAATTATATAATTCCCCTTTACGTCACACCCAATTTAATGTCGTCTTAATTGAGTCCCCCGCTTATCCCTTGACGCTTCTTTGACGCTACCCTCTATCTTTAGCTTCCTGCGCTACTCGACCCCTACTGTTACTGTTTTCTAGTTTGGCACACTCATATCAACCCCCCCGATCCACAATACGGCTGTCCACACTACATTCACACATAGCCACACATGTACTCTTTTTCTACTTGATGCCTCCGCTTCTCCACCTTCTCCGCTCCCGACCCGCGCTGGCGTAAGTCTCCAGATTCCATATTCCAAACCGGCTAAAGGGGGCTCGTCCCCAAAACAGCCCAAGACTTGCCCATTTAGACAAGCCTCAAATAACGCGAAAAAAATGAGAATAATAAATGTTTACTGCTCGATGAATGTTTTAACTTTAGTGTACATATGCATATGAGATGCTCTGTTCCGCTTTACCATAGCAGTTTGTTAAGGTCTCGCGAATCACATTCAGCAAGTAATCCACTGAGTGAACTAAAATTGTCAGCAGCTACGTTGCAGTAAGGTCCAACATATGATAATTAAATTTTCACAGACTTTATCCAGCAAAACTAACATTACTTTGAAACGCCTTAGTTCCCCCCCCCCAAAGGTTTTTTGAAAACTTTTGTGAAGAAACAAAAATTCGAAGCTTTTTATTTTATTTATTTATTTATTTTTATTTTTTTTTTGAAAAGGGGGGAAGGCGTCCCGTAAATTTTAAAACTAGGCAGATGGCCTAGACGAAGCATAAAATGCACCGAGCCCATTGTGACAGGCCTTGCAAATGAAACGCATGATTAACATATTAAGATTTTATTTGCGTTTGATCTCAGTGTGAACATCATACATACATACATACATACATACATACATACATACATACATACATACATACATACATATATATATATTTTTTTTTTTTCAAGAAAGAATATTTAATGGGGTCACTCTGCAATTAACATTAGTTTCTAAAGCTCTTTATAACTTAAACATGAACAATTAAATTACAAATATATTTCAACAAGTATCAATAATTCACATTAATTCTCCACAGTGACCTCTCAGAAAGGGCTAATCATTTCACATATATTTCTTTTCAAGTGGCTTTAACCATTTAACAAATTCACATTAAGTTTCAGATAATCACACAATTATATTAATTCATAATTCTTATAATTCACATAGTTCATATTAAGTTTCACATAATTCACGTTAAGCCCCATATTCCAAATAATCGGTCAGCAATAATCTATAATATATTTGCCAAAGCCCACTCACTGACTCATCACTGTATCTCAACAATGACAAGGCCTAGAAAGATGAAACTTTACATAGATATTCACTAGATACTGTAGATGTGCAATAAGACGGGGTTTGACAAAATTCAAAATTTGAGGGGAGTTTTGGAAGGGTCAAATTGACCGAATACTCTCATACTCACTCACTCACTCATCACTGTATCTCAACAATGACAAGGCCTAGAAAGATGAAACTTTACATAGATATTCACTAGATACTGTAAATGTGCAATAAGACGGGGTTTGACAAAATTCAAAATTTAAGGGGGGTTTTGGAGAGGTCAAAGTGACCGATTATTCTCATACTCACTCACTCACTCATCACTGTATCTCAACATTGACAAGGCGTAGAAAGATGAAACTTTACATAAATATTCACTAGATACTGCAGATGTGCAATAAGACGGGCTTTGACAAAATTCAAAATTTTAGGGGGGTTTTGGAGGGGTCAAAGTGACCAAATATTCTCATAAGAAATACATGACAGTTAAAACGTGACAACTGTTAGGCAGCTTCTAGATGAGATAGAAACATGAAATTTGTTCTACAAGTTATCTTAACCCTCTTTTAAAGAACACAAAGGTCAATCTTAAATAATTTTAATTAAAACTACCCTAATGAAATCTATAATATATTTGCCAAAGCCCACTTACTCACTTAGTCATCACTGTATCTCAAGAACAACAGGGCCTACAAAGAAAATATTTCCGAATAAATTGATTCAAAGTTGTAAAAGGAAAGTAATAAATATATAGAAAACATTTGTCGGTAGAAAACAATATTATACGATATATTAACTATTGTCTTAAATAAATATTAATTAATTTTGAACACATGAATTTTATACATTCCTGCGATAAGAACGTGTTACCAGAAGTACTATCACACAATTTACTTAACATATTTGTTTACGTTGCAATGTAGTCCATAAAGAGTTGTTATGTTTAGTCTGGTCTGGACACAACTCGGACACACTTGCGTCATGGGGTTCAGTCTAAAGGCCACTGATAACAGGCCAGAGTGCTGCTTTGTTCAGTTCAGTTCAGTCGCTACACTGCCACTGCACACTCCTGCTACTTTGTTTAAGACGATTATTTTGTTAGTTTTAGTTTGAGCATTGGATATGCTTGATTTTTTATTAGTTTGTATCTTATTTTTTAGTTTATTTGTCAAGTTTTCAAGTTTGACTAATTTTCTTATTTTTGCAGTGTAGATTCCACTTTATTAAATAGGTTTTGTTCTACCGCCGTTGTTGCTCTTACAGTTTTTGTTAAGAAGAGAATAATTTTGTTTTAGTTTGTCTTAAATAGGCTTTCTTTTCTGCTTTTTATATAAATCCTATATCCCTAATACATGATGGAACAAATTAAAGTTGATGGGATCATGGTACCTCACCGTATTGTGCCTGTGGGTGCAGATGAGTCGTGCTTCTTTTACTCCCTGTCTTACCTCATGTGCGGTACTGTCTCCCATGCGTCTCAAGTGCGAACAAGCGTTGTACAGTACATTTGTAACAACTGGCAACGGTTTGAGGAGCATACAATGATGGCGTGTGGTAACATTTATAGAAGTTTGGCTGAATACCGTGCTCACATGTCTCTGTACACCACATATGCCACCCACTGTGAAATTCAGGCTGCTGCCGAAATATACCCTTACCATCTGGTGGTGTATCGTGATGGTGAGGTGATTGTACAGCCTGATGAGTATGAGGAGGGAAAGCCCATATTGCTGAGCTAAGTGTTCTGGACCCATGATGAATGCCCACTTTGAACCTCTTAGTACTCAATACATTCCTCCTCATACAGCAACTGTTGTTAACCGTCCCATCTGCACCTCGCTTGGTACTGAGAGCCTAGAAAAAATCGTTGTCGAGCAAACTGCCCAAGACCAATCCGACGATGATATACCACTTACTGTTGTTAACCGTCCCATCTGCACCTCGCTTGGTACTGAGAGCCTAGAAAAATTCGTTGTTGAGCAAACTGCCCAAGACCAATCCGAGGATGATATACCACATATTTATTTGCTAAACTCTGCAAACGTGATATCCAGAACCGTTGTGTGACGCCCCCTAATGACCTAATTTCGTCTTCCTCAGAGATCAGTGCTACAGTTGATTCGAGTGGTGGGAAGAAAAGAAGAAAAAAATCGACGTTCAAGAGTTAATGACAGAATCAAAAGACACAAAAATAGGGAGTCCATAAGAAAATGCAATAGCAAAAAAGTTCATAGGGAGGCTGTTGAAAGATACAACAAGGCAAACCCTGACGTTAACAGGGTTTCAGTTACTAGATACTCAAAGAAACATCCGGAAGTTAATCAGGAAGCTGTTCGAAGGTACACTGAGAAGAGGCAACTGATCCCATGGAAAACAAAGTCTTTATCAGGATTTAAATATGACCGTAGTACAGACTACAATAATGACAAGGTTGTTTCTCTTGGTCACCACATTGAATGCAAGTGGTGCCATGTGAAAAAGTGGAAAGAAGAGAGCCCTGGCTTATGCTGCAGCAATGGCAAGGTTCGTCTTCCTTCCTTCTACTCAACAGCTTTCTGAGCCGCTCCACAGTCTTCTTACTTACAGTCACCGTCAGTCTCAGCATTTTTTATCAAATACCAGGAAGTATAACGGATGTTTTCAAATGACTTCATTTGGAGCTAAAGAGGTGCACGAAGGAAATTTCATGCCAACTTTTAAGGTCCAAGGGCAGGTTTACCATAGAATAGGAAGTTTGTTACCTTCTCCCCAGCAAGACCCCTCTTTTCTACAAATTTATTTTGTTGGAAACGATGAAAAAGAAACAGAAATCAGATCCAACCTCTTTACTGTGGTTAAGCCTTGGTTAGTTGGCCAACTTCAAAAATGTCTGCATGATAACAATCCCTACATACGAGATTTTAAAACCGCAATGGAAAATGTTCCGGAGGGGCAGGAGCTCAAAGTTGTTATTCATGCAGACAGGAAGCCTGCAGTTGAACATAGGGGTCGTTACAACGCGCCAGCAACAAGCGAGGTAGCTTTGGTTATTGTGGGACAGGAGTTTGAAAAGAGAGACATAATTCTTCACAGCAGAGACACAAAGTTGGTACGGATCAGCGAAACTCATCGTGCATACGACGCTCTCCAGTACCCTCTTATGTTCTGCCGTGGAGAAGACGGCTACTCTATCAATATTCCACAATATGATCCAATATCTAAAGCATCTCTCAAGAAAACAGTTTCCGTTTCAGACTTCTACGCTTACAGAATAATGGAAAGACAAGGTGAAGAAAGTTACCTATTGCTGTATCGTAGTCTTTTCAACCAGTTTTTGGTTGATATGTATGCCAAGATAGAGACAGAAAGGCTTAACTTTATAAGATTCAACCAGAGTAAGCTGCGAGCGGAAAACTATGTTCATCTATGTGTAAGGGAGATGCTAACGTTTCAGATATGGGAAAGAGGGTCGTGTTACCATCCAGTTTTACTGGTGGGCACCGCTATATGCACGAGAGAACTCAGGACGCCATGACATATGTTCGTCACTATGGTCGTCCTGATTTGTTTATCACATTTACATGTAACCCGAAATGGTCTGAAATTGGAGCTGCCTTAAGAGACAGACAAAAGCCTCAAGACAGACATGACATCATGGCTCGAGTGTTTCATTTGAAAGTTAAAAAACTTATTCATCTTTTAACTAAAGGTTCCATTTTCGGTCAAAGTAGGTGTTACATGTATACTGTGGAGTGGCAGAAGCGTGGCTTACCTCACGCACACATCTTGCTATGGCTGCAGGACAGGATCATGGCCGACCAAACTGACAGTGTCATAAGCGCAGAGGTACCTGACCCTGAAACGGACCCTGAACTTCATGAAATTATTAAGTCGACAATGATTCATGGCCCTTGCGGAAGCTTAAACAGGAACTCGCCCTGCATGGTTAACGGCTCATGCTCCAAAAGATATCCACGTCCCTTATCTAAAGAAACCCAAACTGCTGACGATGGCTACCCCCAGTACCGTCGAAGGTCTCCTGCCGATGGTGGTTTTACAGTCAACATCAATGGAGTAGACCTAGACAGTCGGTGGGTGGTACCGTACAATCCTGTTCTGTCACGTACCTTTTTGGCACATATCAATGTCGAGTTGTGTAACTCTGTCAAATCGATAAAGTATATTTGCAAATACGTGAACAAGGGCAGTGATCAAGCAGCTTTTGTGTTGGAAAATGAGTGGGACGAAGTCTCCAAATATGAAGCAGGCCGTTACATAAGTAGTTCCGAAGCGGCATGGCGTATATTTTGCTTCCCAATCCATGAAAGATATCCTCCCGTAATGCATTTGGCTGTACACCTTGAAAATGGCCAGAGAATTTATTTTAATCCCGGAAACGTTCAAGACAAAGTTCAAAATCCACCCAAAACCACTCTACTGGCATTCTTTGAACTATGCAAATCAGACAATTTTGCCAGAACCATAATCTACAGTGAAGTCCCTGCTTACTACACCTGAAAAAACAATAAGTTTAGTCGGCGGAAACAAGGCAAAGCCGTTCCCGGACATCCAGGAATGAAAAAAGATCAAGTACTCGGTCGGGTTTATACTGTACACCCTAACAATGCAGAATGTTACTACCTACGTCTTCTCCTTCATGAAGTTAAAGGGCCTACGAGTTTTAATGATCTTAAGAGGGTATCTGGCTTAGTTCACTCCACTTATCAGTCTGCCTGCAGAGCGTTGGGTTTACTTCAAGATGACAATCACTGGGACATCACCTTGGAGGAAGCTGCTCTGTCGGAGTCACCACAGAAAATCAGACAACTGTTCGCTGTCATTTTGGTGTTTTGTCAAGCAGCGATCCCTTAGTGCTGTGGGAGAAACACAGAGACAGTATGTCAGAGGACTTCAAGAGACAGATGGAGTATGAATGTTCGGGCTTAGAGTTTGAACTACGGAACAACATCATTTACAACAAATGCCTAAATTCATTAGAAAATTTAGTCTCTTCAATGTCCAATCAATCCCTCCAACAACTCGGTCTTCCTTCTCCAAGTCAAGAGCCCAACAGTTCTGCAGTCAACCGCGAGTACCTGAAAGAACTCTCTTACAACACGGTCCATCTATCTGAATTGGTTGCTGAAAACGTGCCTAAACTGAACGACGAGCAGAAAAATGTCTACAATGAAGTAATTGCGAGCATTGAATCAGAGGCTGGACGACTATTTTTCCTTGACGCACCAGGTGGTACAGGGAAAACCTTTTTGATTAATTTAATATTAGCCACGGTAAGACAAGATAGGAAAATTGCTATATCTGTGGCTTCGTCAGGTATAGCAGCAACGTTGTTGGATGGAGGGAGGACAGCTCATTCTGCCTTCAAACTGCCTCTCAACTTAAACCACTCTGAGACCCCATTTTGCAACATATCAAAACAAAGCGACACAGCGAAGGTATTTAAGGATTGTAAGTTGATAATTTGGGACGAGTGCACCATGGCTCACAAGGGAGGAATTGAAGCTTTGGATAGAACTCTGCAGGACATTAGAAGCAATAAAAACCTGATGGGTGGAGTCACACTTGTAATGGCCGGAGACTTCAGACAGACTTTACCTGTTGTACCTAGGGGAACTCGAGCAGATGAAATTAAAGCCTGTCTAAAGAGTTCTGTCCTGTGGCCTAAAGTCCAAGTTCGTTCCTTGAGAGTCAACATGCGGGTGCATCTTAAAGGCAGTTTAAAGGCAGACGAGTTTTCAAGTTTACTTTTACAGATCGGTAATGGAAATCTACCTAAAGAAAATGGCAAAGTCAATATTACAAAAGACTTATGTGAAGTTGTATGCGACTTGACAACGTTGGCTGAAAAAATTACCCAGATTTAACTAATTTTTACTTGAAAGATGTATCTTGGCTGAAAGAAAGAGCTATCCTTACTCCAAAGAATGACACTGCTGCAAATATCAATAACACATTATTGGAAAAACTGCCAACTGAGATTGTCCAGTACCAATCCGTGGACTCTGTGGTGGAAGTAGAAGATGCGGTCCATTACCCAGTAGAGTTCTTGCACACGCTTAATCCTCCAGGCATTCCACCGCACAATCTTTGCCTTAAAGTTGGAGCTCCAATAATGCTGCTACGAAACCTGGTACCGCCTAAGCTTTGTAACGGTACTAGGCTGCAGATTAAATCATTGCACAACAACGTCATAGAAGCAACAATATTCACTGGATGTGGTCAGGGGGAAGCAGTCTTCATTCCACGCATTCCCTTAATTCCATTGGATTACCATTTTCAGTTTAAAAGACTCCAGTTTCCTGTCAAGCTCTGCTTTGCTATGACAATAAATAAATCACAAGGGCAGTCTTTGAAAATGGCCGGTGTTGATCTGAGGGAAGACTGCTTCTCCCATGGCCAGTTGTATGTTGCTTGCTCACGAGTTAGCTCTTCTGAGAGTTTAACTATCCTTCAGCCACAGGGTCAAACAAAGAACGTTGTCTACAAGAAAGTTTTATAAGTGCCGTATTTCGTTTCACAAAACGATTTCAGTAGACTTAGTATTAGCACCCATTTATGCTTTTAAACATTTGTAAATATTACATTTATACAATGTGCTTGGTGACCCAAGGTTAAAAAAAAAAACCACCGAACCAATGTGTTTATTCAGTAAAAACCGTAGCGAAGCACGGGTATACAGCTAGTTAATTATACTCATATTACTCTTTCTGTGCCTTACTGGTAACTAACAATCATTTTTAACAATTACACAAATGGCATGCCAACAATTGGTACTTCTAATTATTTTTATGTGTCTTTTCAAAATTGACCAGTAATATATATGTAACATGATTTTCATTGAATACTGAAATAGTAACCCCGCAGTGTTCATCTGGGCTGCAGTCATGGACAGCTCGATTGGAATCCGAAAACCAGAACTATGAATTAAAAGAAACAAAAATGAGAATAGGAAAGGAAAGCTAGAATGTAATACCCGAAATTTACTATGGTAATTGAATACTAATCAAATATGACCAACGGCATACCGCATGCTTCAAACATGCACGCTTCTGCACGGACATGCACCGGCGGAATGAGACAAACAGTGTATGCTAGAATTAATTATAAAGATGGAAAATACCGGTGTACAATAATATTAGCAATTTGAAGGAAGCTGTAAGTCTCTGGTTAACACTGGGGTAAAACATTTAAACAGACAATGAAGTAACACTTGCACGGTTGATCAAGAAATCACACGATAAGTCAGGTGGTCAGGTCACACTGAATTAAAGAATTAAAAGTAATTAGAAAAACCAAACAAAAAAAAAACGAGCAATCGTTCTGTAGATGCCTGCTGGCCCCGCCATATAATTACTGAATCTTATAGGTAATTTACATGCTGCTAGCACTAGCCTATAAATGTGCATATCACAATCGGACAGGTTCGGTTCTGATCACCAGATGTTTTAACTGCAATCCAAATTACCAAAAACTAAAATCTAATGTTGTTTGACGATTAACGGAGCAGTAGTTTTACAGAAAACAAGTCGCGAGGTCGAGTGTGAATAAACTGAATTCTTTATATTTCGTATAGTTACTTATAAGACAATATCCTGTGGGTGTACATAAACCCTTTAAATAACTAATTCTAACACAATAAATCATGGGTGTACAAAAATACTTCAAACAATTAACTATAACATGGTACCTCCTGTAGGTATACAAAAACCCTTTACATAATGAATTATAATGTAATAACTCCTGGGTATATAGAACCCTCTAAACACATATAACTTTTTATTTACTGGTTCTTAATGTATAGTGTTTTGTACATAAGACCATTACTTTACTTTCTCCCTTTCCCACTGGTTTATAACATGATCTTTGATCATCACTATTTCCTTCTTTGTACACTTATCACTTCACTCATTTATAATATAAGTTTTTACAATTTTTTCTTAGACTAATGCATATATTTCTTACTCTTATTTATACCATTGCATTGCATTTTCTATAACTCTACCTACTGTCTGATCTTTTCTCTTTAATTATTATTATTATTATTATTATTAATTTATGAAGTATTCTTTACTTATTTTTTACCTGGTTATCAATATGTTTTTAGTTTAGTTTCTTTTGTTAATTTTTTATTTTCAGTTCTTCATGCATTTATGTTATTTGGTAATTAATGTGGTCTTCACTGTCTTGTTGCTTAGCATGTCTTGATTTTATTAGTGGTTTCGTTGTTAGACTTGTTTATACCTCTCACCATATATATTGGCTTTATCACGTTATTAAGTTCTCTTCTTCTAATACTCATCATAATTATGATATTACATTTCTTTAACATTTATCTTTCTTCATCCATTGTTTTGTTTTAGCATGGAACCAGAATACTCTGCTTAATACACATTTATTTGTAAGTTTCCTTTCATTTATTATTTGTTCTAGTACTTAGTCATTTATTATTTCTTTATCTGACTAGTTCTTTTATGCATGGTGGTGATATGTATCGCCACATATTGCCCTATCACTAAAATTGATTATTTCCGAAGATGTTTAGTTGTTGAGGAAATAATCATTCATTTTATTTACTTCTTAGTTTACCTATTCGAGCTTTTCCCTTTTGATCTCTAATACTTTTATCATAATCTTTGTTTAATATAACTCTTTCTCTCCTCGTTTCATCCCTAGAATATCTAATTTTCCTAATCACGTGAATTGGCACAGTTCGGCTGGGCACTTTTGGCTCCGTTTCACCGCTGTCCATACTTCACCTTCTGAGTCCAGAGGAACGTGTCGTCTGCTCAGGTCAATGGTTGCTGGAATCGTTCTACAGAACTCATTTTAAGTAACAAATCTAAAAGTAGTCTCAGTACGACTATAAAACTATTCTGGGATTATTCGTGTTGCTATTAGTTCAATCATTTAATACTTAACTATTTTTACTTATTTCTTTCTGTTCATGCTTTTGAGCTCTCCTTTATCATATTAGTGATGGGTGTTATTCGTACTTCCTTTTTCGTTATTGGTATAGGGTTTCTCTTCTACTTTTTTCGTTTCATACTATTTTGTACTAGTTATTATCTCAGTGATTCTGTTCTAACTCGTTTAATGATATCGTTTCATGGATGATTGGTTATATGTACCTTTCCTTTTCGATGTATTGGAATCCAAAATTTCATATGTGTTATTGCCGTTGTCCTTGCTTACGGTATACGGTCCGGTGTTAATTAACCCAATAGATTTGTTCAGTGAGGGTCCCTTATGTTTTTCACTGTCGCGTGGAGTTTAACTCTTCGTCTCGCCTGCCGTTTTGGTTTACGTGTGTATTTTCATTCACCGCCGGTCTAGGTTCTGACAGGTGATGGTCATCTTCGTAGTTGTTTCGCCGGTAACCCTCGTGGCTTCGACTTCTACCTCCGTTGGTCCTGCCACCCCTTCTGTTGGCATGGTCGTCTTGGTTCCAGTAGGTGTCCCGGCTGAAACTCTGGCGTCCTTGATAGTGTGAGCTCCCGTTGCCATTATTCTCTGCTCGCACATAGTTGACCCTTCGGTAGTCCTGGTTTTGATTATTCGGGCTGTGGTTGTTACTGTAGTTTCGGCTGTTGTTGTTCTGTTGTCGGTAGTTCGGGTTGTATGGCCGGTTATACTGATTAGTTGGGATATTTGGTCGATTGCCACGGTTGCCTCCGTTATTTCCTGGGATGTTGTTGTTTGGTCGGTAATGCGCCTCGTTGTTGTTATTTCCGCGGTTGTTGAAGTTTGGCCGACTGTACGCCTCGTTATTTTGATTCACCCGGTTGTTGAAAATTGGTTGGTTGTTTCCGTAGTTATTGTGGTGGTCGTTGCTTGGCACATTCCTGCTTTCGTACCTCTGCCGACTTCTCCTATAATACCCTTCGCGTTCGTATTCCTCTAACAACGCCGACATGGCTTGTACCGTCTTAATTTGCCCTTCTGTTCGTGCCCTGGACACTCCGTCCTCATAGTGGTAGGCTAATTTGGTGACAAGACTTTCCTCTGGGATTTTTGGCTCCAGGTTTCTCGCCAAACACACTTTTCCAAGAAAGTACGCGGTAAGCGTGGTCCCTCTGCTAGCATCATACCTCCCGTGGCAGATGTTATCCCTTACAATGTTCTGTGTGGCCTCCGATTCCAGTTTAAATGCTTTACCGCTGGAAGTGGCTTGCATATCCCGAATTTAAGGGAGGGAGTTTTTGTAAATTTTGTGCACTTTTTGTTCCAAGTGATGGTGTTGGATCTGGCAAGCAACGCTTAGGTCAACTTTGTAGTGTGAAATTTGACAACTGGAAGGATGCCGTCGAGCGATTTTCAGAACATGAGAAGTGTCTGTATCACAATCAAAAGTTTGGAGGTAGCCGGTACTTTGGCCGATATTTCATGTGGGAAAAAGACTATCGATGTGCTAATAGATACTGCAACAATGCAAAAGAAACTGGAGAACAGGAAAAATCTTATTCCTATTATTGAAAGTGTTTCGTTCTGCGGGAAACAATGTATCGCACTGCGAGGCCACAGGGATTCGGGACGAATAGAGGTCGACCAAGAACCAGAAGAAAATGATGGCAATTTCAGGGCACTTCTTCGCTTTCGAAGTAAGACTGATTCTGTATTAAAAAATATGTTGATGTGTAGTGTTGGAAATGCGCAGTACACCAGTCCTAGAATACAGAATGAAATAATTGAAGCGTGCAACGACCTGATTGTTCGAAATCTCGTGAAAGAACCTAATGCCTCCAGTTGCTTCTCTATTCTCGCCGATGAGACGTCAGACATATCAGGCTTAGAACAATTATCACTGCGTGTTCGTCATGTTGATAGAGAAAATTTCACTGTGAAGGAAAACTTTCTACAATTCGTACCGTTATATGATGTGACCGGAAAAGGAATCGCAACGGCGATATTGGACAAGTTGCGTTCATTAAATATAGACATAAATAAGATTCGTGGTCAAGGGTATGACGGAGTTATGTCCATGTCAGGAATAGTAAACGGAGTCCAGGCACATGTAAAGGAAATAATTTCGTCAGCTTTATATGTCCACTTCTCAGCACACAGCCTCAACTTAGCTGTATCCAGTGCCTGTGAAGTAGCTGCCATTAGAAACTGCATGGGTACAATATCGAATCTGTACGAATTTCTTAATACACCTAAAAGGCAACATGTTTTAAAATCGGTGATAAGTGAAATGGAAACTACAACTTCACGCCGTGAAAAACTCGTTGAACTTTGTGCAACACGTTCTTTGGTTGGAAAGCTATAACTCCGTGGCCGCTGTAGTGGAATTGTATGACCCTATTATTGCAACCCTTCAAAGCATATCAGAATGGAAAGACAAAGACTCGTCCTCACAAGCAAATTCACTTTTATGTGCTCTGACTGACTGTCAATTTGTGATATCGCTGTTTTGTATTCAGAGACTGTTTTCTTTCTTTAAGTCTCCCATTGTGTAAATTCTTGCAGAATTCAACTATTGATCTCGTTGAAGCAGTAAACCTTGCTGAAGATATTAACAGTGAAATGAAATCTATACACGAAAATGTTGATGAAGAATTTTCTAAAATTTTCATTTGTGCTTCTGAAGTCTTGAATAGGTTGGGGTCCTCCATTCAAATCCCTCGCATGGCAGCGCGACAAAAAAAACCATGTGAACTTGGACTTATCATCAGTGACGCCAGAAATTTACTTTCGTGTCTCTAACTTTATTCCATTTCTGGATACCTTCATGTCCCAACTAGATTCGCGTTTCTTGAAACACAAGGAAATATTGAAAGGCTTTCAGTGCCTTTTACCTACGAACCCAGTCCTTCTACCCCTGCCGTCTCAAGTTTCTGCTTTTACTTCGCTCACAGAGTTATACGCCAGTGACATAAGAAGCGGTTGCCAAGAAGACCTGAATAATGAGTTAAAATTATGGTACAGAAAAATTGCACGTCATGAGAAGGGAGACCAACCGAAAACGGCCGTAGATGGGTTAACTATGTGCAATCCCAACATAATGCCAAATATATTTACTTTGTTAGAAATACTAGCTGCGCTCCCAGCGTCCACATGTACAAATTAACGATGTTTCTCAACATTACGCCGTCTAAAAACATATTTGCGTAATTCTACTGGAAATACACGTTTGAATGGATTAGAACTCCTCAACATACATAGAAATTACACTCCAACTGCAGAAGATGTGTTAAATGAACTAATGAAAAAAAACGTCGTTTGGACATTGACATTGTATTGTGAATGCTGAAATTTCCGAAGTGTAGTGACGTTATATACTGTAGGCTACGTACATTATATAGGCCTATACTGTATATATTAATTTAATTACCGGTACTCGTTTTAAACAATGATTTTTCAAAACAATAATAGACTACAGTAGAATATTTATTTGAACATTTGAGATAACTGCATTAAATTTTTTAATCAAATTCAAATTCAAATTCCTTCACAGAGTGTGGATTCATCATGCCAGTTTCATTCTTCAACCTTGGTGAGTTCCACATTGCAATATTGTGTTTAATTAAATTTATTTCAATATATTTGATTGCTTCCATGGATTTTCCTGTTATGTAAAGAGTCTTACCTATCGTATACAAATAACAGTTGACTAAAATATATGATTATTGTGTAGCCTAAGTGTAATAATGGCATGTGGCACTGACACAATCATTTTTTATACAAAATGAAACAGATGTTAAAATTTGTTAAAAAATTTTAGCCTAAGGCTGTGAAAAAAATACGTTTCGAAGATTTTATTAGGGTATTTATGAATATGTTCTATTCGAACATAGTATAATAAATATACTGTAACATGATATAATAATAATAATAATAATACACAAAATTTAAAATACCGATAATGTCAATTGTAAACAATTTTAATAATCCCCCCCCTTAATAAAATTCTGCGTACGCCACTGGTGTACTGCCTGTTGGCGAAAACTTGACCTACAGCACCTTACGAAACAGCATTTCTGCACGTTGTAGAGAAGCGTAGGCTTCTTGAGATTACTTTCGATATATTTTTCTAAGAACGTATTTACAAAGCTGTAGGGAAACGCATGGTAAAACATAGAAGTTATTGGATCCAGCTTCCATTTAACTCGAGCGTGGTGGAGAAAACGCCAAATCTCACGAAGACGCTAATGTATCTTTCGTCGTCTCGTCATCCTTTACCGCTTATAGCCTGTTCCAGTCTCACTGAAATTCATCCAACCACGGTAAGTATAGAACACGGTAGGTGACAACACTGTGTGCGCAGTAGCATTACTCAGTGCGTGACGTCACACGCCCAACTACCGAGGCTGACGAGAAAGACAGGCCCTGTATTTTAGTAGTCTCAGATCGGCATTATAATCGTTAAGTATGTGTGATTAAGTTAAACGTTTCTTCGAAAATATTAGTGTATCAGGATGTTATAGTGATTTAAAAGTTTTTTGTTGACGGTTTATTTATATACTATTCAAGTGATTTACAGTGTTATTACGAATATTAAAAAGTACCAAAACTTTGTACGGGTTAAGTTAAACAAGCACGTGTCTTAGGTTAAAAGTTTCTACCTAAATTTTGGTGTATCATAATAACGATTAAAAGTAGGCCTATACTGTTTACGTAATTTACAGTGTTATTAAGTATACAGTATTACACAAAAATGCCAAGACATTGTAGTGTTTATGGTTGCAAGTCCAACTGTGATAGCCAGGAAGAAAAGGTTAGCATCAGTAGTAATCAGTATGAACACGAAGTGACTTTACTAACAAATCAAAATAAGAATTTAAAATTAACTATTTTAATGTTAGAGGAATAGATTACTGTACTCAAGGAAGAAATTGCTTTGTTAAAAAGTCTCTCCGTTCAAGACAAAGCATATTTAAATGTGTATGAAAATATTTTTACACGTGGACAGTTAACATTATCTAAAATCCGGAAAATGCCTGAATTGGGATTCCGAAGATACTGCAAAAGCAGTTACTCTTAGATCGCTGTCAAAAAAAGCATTTCATTACACAACCCGCGTTTTAAATTACCCTCTACCGAGCGAACGTATGATTCAACGTCGACTTTCTGTTGTGAAATGTCAGCCTGGTGTTATTGAGTTAAGTCTGCGGATTATGCGAGAGCAGGTTCCTTTTTCAATGACGGAGAAAAAGACTTCATTTTGTCATTCGATGAAACGAAAGTTCAAAGTACTATTTGTTATGACAATGTAGACGACTGTTTCATTGGACCTCACACAAATGTACAAGTGATAATGGCCAGAAGTCTTATGGGAAAATGGAAACAACCTTTGTTTTATAAGTTTGATGTGCCCATTACTAAAGATTTATTGATAAACACAATAATTTCTGTTGCGTCAATTGGTTTCAAAGTGCGTGGTTCGTATGCGATATGGGTATTTCCAGTCCCAAGCTGTTTTCTGAACTGCTCATTACACCATCGAAATCCTACATCACCAATCCCACTTGCGATGAAAGAAAAGTTTGGGCTTTTTGCGATGTGCCTCATCTACTAAAACTCTTGAGGAATCATCTTATAGACCACGGTTTTGTTCTTACCAATGGTAAATTAATAACAAAGGAAGTATTTGAAAAGTCAATTGAACTGAATTATAATAGATCGGACCTTCAGTATTATTATAAATTAAGTAGTTCGCATGTGATTATTTCCGGAAGGGAACGGCAGAATGTCAGGAAGGCAGCAGAATTACTCTCAGAAACAGTTTCGAAAGCGATTTTACATCATTTTCCTGAACAGTCTCATGTAGAAGAATTTGTGAAAACAATAAACGATGGTTTCGATGTACTAAATTCTACATGCCGTGTGAATGAAAAAAACATGATAAAAAGTGGATATGGAATCGATCTACAAGTACAAGACGAAGCCCTAGATAAATTACTGAACTTATGTTTACAGATGCTGATTATGAGAAAAACTGTCCCTACTTCCGTTTCAAAAAGGCTTTCACATTTCAATTGAAAGTTTAATAGGTTTATTTAACGCCCTGAAAAAAGACGGGTATTTATTTTTAATGACGTCAAGGTTAAATCAAGACGTTCTTGAAAGTTATTTTTCCGAAATTCGGGGCTTAGGTTTGTTTTACGATCATCCAAATCCGGTAGCAGTTATTCAAAGAATTAAGTCTTCAATACTGGGCAAAAACACCTCAGTAGTATTAAACAACAGCAACATACAAACTGTAAATGACGACACAAGTGAGAACATACCGTTAACAGCACACGTAATAAATGAAGCTTTTCCTACGGCTTATGACGATAATTTGCTTTCGAATAACAGTGGCTTCCTGAGACAGATGTGATGGAATTTCAATTGTATTGTATTTATTGTTCATAGCCTAAAGGTACCATACATACGATGTGCAATAAAATTTTTATTACTCACATTCTTAAAAACGATCGATTTCGGTCACAGACCATCGTCAGGTCATATACCGCACAGTTGCGGTCACAATATCGTAAACACTATTTACAAAAACGAATTCGTAGACATTGATTAATGAACGTGATACGTACGTCGTTTTCCAAAGTTTCCCGAGAACTGATTTTGTTACAGAGTGTTTATGTTTACATTCCGTTCTATATATTATATCAGCTGATTACTAAATGTTGATTTTCATTTTGCCGCAATATTTCAAATGTGATACGATTTTTGAAGTCCGTCATGATGTTCAATAGATTTTCATGGCCCTTTTCATTTACATGTTTGTAAATTCGGTATTGTTCATATATATTCGACCTTCTTTCATCACTGCATGTTTTCAATACGGTTAAATGTTGCTGTATTGGACCATATTCACAAGACTGACTATAGTCACAAGACTTCTAAAGAGGAACAGTTAACATCAAATCAGTCTAGAATTACTTGTGGCACAGAGCCGAATGAAAATGAGGAACTTCTAGAAATCCTTGCTGGATAGGCTACATATGTTACAGATTGTACAAAAAATTCCCAAAATATAAAGAACATATGCGTTACGGTAAATGTGCAGACGATATACAGAAATCGGACTGGTTCTATACAGAGATCGGTTCTTTCAAGAGGAAAACTTATGAGACCTAGTGAGGAATGGCGTGAACAAATTAGAAAATTGGAAACAAACTTTCAGTTGCTTCATGGGACAACATTAAATCGCTCTAAAAACGTTATAAAAAGTGTTTGCGATCTCATAATCAACAAATATCCCGATTTTGAGGAATTTGCCTTGCGATGCTATGCAAGAACAAGATCGTTTATTAGAATGAAACCGTTAAATAATAAAGCCCAAAATAAAAAAAAGTAGTTATGAAACTTCATCAAGAAAACAAACGAAAAACTTTAAAAAACTAGTTACATAAATAATTGGCATGTTACATAGCAAACAGTGCGTGTAGTACTGTTGTAAATAAAAAGTGTATATAAAAATTTGTGCAGTGATATTGTTTGAAGAAACAACATAGTGAGCTTGTAGGATAGAGACTTACGTTAATCGAAATGGAAGAGTTACAAATGAGGACATAGAAAAAGGTAAGTTTATTTGTTGACACTAGGCCGATATTTAAACTAATATTGTATGCTTATAGGATGTGTTACGTTCATGTGTGTAATTATCTTTCTGGCAAGTAATTATAATATCAGTTTATTCTGTGCTCGAAGCATTCTTAGTTGAATTATATGTAGCATATATTAAATTCTAAACGTATACTCGTGCTATACACTGCTGCGGTGAGTTGGTCGAGTGGGGCTTGTGACGTCATCAACTGTCAACCCGAGGCCGACGAAAAAGACAGGCCCTGGCGCAAAAAAGTCACGTGACTTTAGTAGTCTCAGATCGGCATTATAATCGTCAAGTGCGTGTGGCTAAGTTAAACGTTTCTTCATAGTGATTTAAAAGTTTTCTGTTGACGGTTTATTTATATATTATTCAAGTGATTTACAGTGTTATTACGAATATTAAAAAGTACCAAAACTTTGTACGGGTTAAGTTAAACAAGCACGTGTTTTAGGTTAAAAATTTCTACCTAAATTTTGGTGTATCATAATAACGATTAAAAGTACACTGTTTACGTAATTTACAGTGTTATTAAGTATACCGTATTACACAAAAATGCCAAGACATTGTAGTGTTTATGGTTACAAGTCCAACTATGATAACCAGGAAGAAAAGGTTAGCACTTTTTCTCTTCCTTCAGAAAAAGGTTTGCGACAAAAATGGTTAAATAAAATACCTACAGACTTAAGTATATTGAAAAATCCTGTTGTGTGTATAAAGCATTTTCGTGACAGTGACGTTATTAAAACAGACAAGTGTGTAGTTGCTGGAGAGTTAAAAAAATTTCAAAGAGAATGACCTAAACTAAAAGCCGGTGCAATTCCTACAATTTTTAACAATGTACCCCAATTTTAAGTGAGACTCAAAGTTCCTCGAAACCAGTGAAAAGGCTTCACCAAGTTGAGCAATAAAACACTGAAAAGGCAATTGAAGATAGCCTACAGACACAAAAATCATATGTAGAAGAAAGAAAACTTAGTAGTCTGGAAGATACTTTATCCTATTATTATAATTCGACTACAATCTCAGAATGGATTTTAATTGATGAAAATGAAAACGTTTATCTTAGTATTACAAGTATAAAGCAGAGTGTACCTTTTATCCTGTGTTCCCTAGTGATCCATAAAAATCTGAGTTATGAAATTTATATAAATAATGTAGTTTTCAGTGGAAAAAATCCCAAAAAGACTTGCAGTTTTAAAATCTGTTAATGTGTTAGACGATGTTCTTGTTTTTATTCGTGGAGTTGATAGTGCTCAGAGTGTAGATGAGAACAAGTTGGATAAAGCAATAGAACTCTTATCAGAGGTGAGTGAAAACAGTGATGAAAATTTTCAGCTCTCATTCATTATTGAACAGTTAGAGTTATATAAACAGCCAACTAATAATACACGATACACTGGGCATACATTAATGTTAGCTTCTACAGTATATGTGCAATCTTCAGCTTCATACATTGCTCTTTATAATAGTAAATTTGTATGTTTTCCACATCCTAGAAATATTAAAAAAGTAATAGGTAAATTTTCATTACTTGGATCTGATCTTGAGGGAAGTATTGAGTATTTAAAACTAAACTACCTTTATTAAAAGATCATGAACACATTGTCAGCATACACTTAGATGAAATTTATGTAAAACCTGAGTTACATTTTAAAGGAGCTATTATTGTAGGTTGTAGTAGAACAGATTCGACAAAGATAGCAAAGACAGTCCAAGTTTTTATGATTTCCAGTATATTTTCTAAATACAAAAATGTAGTGAGCTTAATACCTGTTAACAATTTAACTGCCCAACAACTACAAATTCTAATGTTAAATGTATTACAGCAAATAGAAAATATTGGTTTTATAGTTATAGCTTTTGTATCTGTCAACAATGTTGTGAACAGAAAAGCTTTTGAACTTTTTTCTGAAAATGGTATTTTGCAACCGCACCTTCCTCATCCTGTAGATCCAAAGAGATTACTTTTTTTAATCTTTGATGTGGTCCATATACTTACATGTGTTCGTAACAACTGGATCAGTAGAAGAACTGATAACTGTAAACTTGTATTTCCTGATTTTGAATTTAGCAATAATGATAATTTACTTGTAGCACAGTTTAAGCATCTTGAAATTTTATATGAGTTGGAAAAAAATTCTCTTGTAAAATTTGCTCACTTATCATATAAAGTACTATACCCTTCTACTATTCAAAAACAAAATGTAAAATTAGCGTTAAATTTTTTTAGTGAAACAAATGTAGCTGCTCTTCAATGTATTTCAAAAGACAAAGTGGATCTACTTCCAGATGTTCAAGGAACATGCTTGTTTTTAAGCATTATTATTAGATGGTGGAAAATTGTTAATGTAAAAAGTGCTTGGGAAGGCAAAAGATTTAATGATGAATATAGAGACCCTATTCGCTCTAACAGCACATTACAAATAGATTTTATAAGAAAAATGTCTCTGTGGCTCAAAAACTGGAAGCAGACTGTACCTATTTCTCAGTCACTATCAGCACAAACCTTTCAGTCTCTTATTCATACAACTGACACTTTTTTACATCTCATACCCTACATATTTGAAAAATATAAAACTGATTATTCGTTGTTAAGTAAATTTCAAAATGATGTATTAGAAGGTAGATTTGGATATTATAGACAATTAAGTGGAGCCAATTACTATGTTAGTTTCATGCAAGTTCTAGAGAGTGAGAGAAAAATCAGATTTAAAGACACTATTCTCTTGTTATGTGAAAATAAAGAGGTATCTTTAAAGACATTGCTTCCATGTAACAATGATTCTTGTGAAACTGTAGTAAGCCTAAACATAGATTCATTTTACGAAATTACATATTATGACTTTTCTTTGGACTGTGTCCCTAAAGATAAGCTTACCATTTTAGTTTATATAGAAAAAAAAGTGTTAGAAAAAAGTGAGAAATAATATCTGTCAACTGTGTATTGATTGGTTACAATAAAATAAAGAAATAGAAGTAGATATTCCCACAGACTTAACATTAGAAATGGATAGAGGTAAATTAATGTTACCCTCTTAATACGCATTAGTATCAGTTTCAATTTCATGGCATATACTGCAAAACTTATGTGACAAATTTTATAATTTATTTTTAAGTGTTAAGAATCAGCTGACAGTACTGCATAAAGTGAGTTGTATTGTGCTTAATAAATATTTACAAGATGTATTCTCACAAGATTTTGATGAACTCTGTTGCTGTAATAATAATTTATACAAAAAATTAGAGGATATAAATTTGACAGCATGTAAAATTATGTTAAACAATTTTGTTAAAAAACAAATTGATAGTCAGTCTTCTTCGAAAGAAAAACTAGAAAAAGAAAGAAACATTAAAAAAACTTAAGAAATAAATGATATATACTTTTTTTATAAACAAGTGTTTTATTTGTCCTGATCAATATTACTTCCTTATGGAATGTACCAAGACATTGTGTAATTTTTTTTATTTATTTAATCAGCAATCAAAATACAAAGCATTCTATAAGCTAAAGTTATAAGATAATATTAGCATAATGAAGAAGCCCAGTGGCAAAATCTCTATAAATTTGTGCAATCTGTCACGAAAATTAGAATTACTGTATGTTTAGGCCTATCCTGAATATCGTATTTAAAACTGAATTCGTAGATTTAAACTGAAATTTGTTATTTGTTATTATTACTTAATGTTCGTAAAAATTCCCCCATAATTTACACGCCTTAAAGTCTGTGATAAATTTGGTAATAAGAAGTGAGTAAATTACGTGAATAAATACGGCGATACTGGAACCGTAAGACTAGTTGAGTCACGTGACCGCAAGAGTCGTCTTACGCACCACGGCCTGTCTTTTCGTCGGCCTCGCTGTCAACCACATGCACGTGTCACCTACCGTATTCTGTACTTACCGTGCATCCAACTATCGTTTACGTGGTCTTCCCACACTTCTCTTCCCCCTTGGATGATAGTTAAGGGCTCGTCTTGAAAACCTAGTTGGATCCATTTTCTCTACGTGTAACCGCCACTTCGTTTTGTACCGGGAGATTTTCTCAATTAAGCTTTCAGCTATGCTTAGCTCCATTATAATATGATCATTTCTGATAAGATCTCTCCTGGTTCAACCCTTTATAGCCCTCAAGAACCTCATTTCCGCTCCTTGTATTCTAGTAGGCCTATATCTTTGGCCTATCTAATCCAAGTCTCACTATCATACAGTAGTTGAGGTATGGGCATTCCATCATAATACGTATTTGAATTGCGGCTTTTTCCTTGTTTTTTTTTTCTTTAAGCGTTTAATGACACATCCACAAAGCGACTGGAAGTGACTAATTTTGCTTTCAACCTTCTTATCATCTTGATATGTAATGCTGCACCCTAGATACTTAAACGCTGTCACCTGTTCTATTGGCAAGTCCTGTATAACAATCTGTATCTAATCTTAAGTCAGAGTAGATAACTGGCTCAAATAGATCTTCAAATTACCTCTCTTAAATGCAGATGAATTAGAAGATGCTCTTGTAGGGGAGTATGTGACTTCGATACCCGAAGACGACATTTTATGATCATTTGATTAAAACCTATATAGGAGACAAGTGAAAATTTATTTCTCAAATTTGGGCGTCACTACAGCCGCGGAGACGCGTGTCTAAATTTCCACGCCCATTTGGTAGATAATTTCCTTAATGCTTATCACAAGCTACTCATTTTTCTGCATGGAATAAAATCCAGCAGTCAAAAACAGAAGTTCTATTCGTAAAGCTTCATATCATAGAAAGAAAATTAAAAGGAACACAGTCGGTACAAAAATTGCTAAACTCGACGGAAAAAGAATTAAGTGATTTTAAGGAACAGAAAGTAGTAAGATTACGCTTCGTAAAGTTAACGTAACAGTCCATTTCCCAAGAAATAAAAAAAGTAAAAGAGCAAATAATAAATAAATCAAATTAAAAGCAATAAAAATCGAATACGAAATAATAAATATAATTAACAAATGTTTTCAGTTTCGAATAACTCAAGACTTATAACTCAACCTAAATAATACAGTTAATATGGCAACAAGTCCGGCGCATATGCATGTAGGCGTGCAGATATGCAGAGAATTGACCGTGGGAGCAGTTGACTATTTCTGTTTAACTAAGCACAGCACAGTGATATCATTAGAAGTATATTGACACCAGGAGCGATGCTCCCCCCCCCCCCATCGATCATAGCAGGAGGCCCGACAATCACCCTGCAATTGTCGGGCGGGGGGGGGCATGACTGGTCGTTGCACAAAGCGCACGTTCAAGGTTATGAATAGTTGGAGGAGGCAAGACTTCCTTATCAGGTGAACATACTGCCATTCCTTTGCATGGTTGGTGAAACAATACATACGCGCACATTTTCTAATGCAAGACTGAAGGGGGCTCGCCCCCAAAACAGTCCATTTGGACAAGCCTCAAATAACTAGAAAAAAAAAGAATGCTAGTCTCAGTTGGCTACTATGGACGCAAAAACTGACTCATTAGTAAACCAAGCAAAAACAGTTCTACAATTAAATCTACGTCCTTACTCAAACGCAATAGTACAGTGGTTCCCAAAGTAGGGTCCGCAACAATGTTTCAGGGGGTCCGCGGACACTTTTAAGAAAAAATATAATATACCGTAATTTTTTCCACTTTTTATGCTCTAAAATCTAAATTTTGTAATCTTAAAACAATTAGTAGAAGATTCCAGTTTTTTTTCAAACTAATAGTAACTCTAAAACTAATTTGAAACTAACGGCTTTAATAATGTCTTTAAATCATGTTGTGTAGCAGATCTGTTTGTCAGCCGAACTGACTAGAGCGCCGCATTAACGCAGAACTGACCACGCTGTGTTAGTCCACGTATAAGCATTGGATCTAAGCAAAACGTTTTCCATGTAGCTGGTTTTACGCCTAAGTAGCTAGATTTCGACACGTGTGGCTGCAAAGATGGAGCCGAGGTTGGCAACGCTGGCTGCGCAACCGGAACTTAAAGACTTAATATTGAAATTATCAGACATTAAACCCAATATTGCAGAGCTAAATGTTCAAAAGCAGCTTCATTGTTCACATTAAACTATATTTGATACCATTAATATTATAATTTTGCAAGTTAAGAGAACTTTTTAAAAATAAATTTTAATTAAAAGTTAAGAGTTTGTATCATACTTACTGTTTGTTTTATTTCAGAACTCAGACGGGGTCCGTGAAATTTTTAATTTTTGGGGGGGGTCCGCGGACTGAAACGTTTGGGAACCACTGCAATAGGCTACACGAGTTTATTCCTGCGAACACACACAGTCAACAGTTATCGCAGGCCAATAACCACAATCATATATCAGGACATACGGGAGACATGTGGTTAGAACAACCCATCACGAAGATAGTGAGCCACAAGTAAATGCCTATGAACCAAATTCTTTCCAATTAATACTTCTATGGAGTCATAAACGTAAAAGAAATTTGGGAATCCCACTTAGCCGAGAATCGCCAACAAAGTATCACGCCGAAACTAGTCAGACAAAAACAAAAATCGATACGAAACTCTAGCTAATGTATAAAAACCAAGTCCTAGCGCTTCTTCAAACCAAAAAACGTACCCCAGACTACACATATCCCTCCATTCATATTAGACGGAGTTACGAAAGGTGCTACGAATCTGATAAAGATAAACTGGAGATGCAACAAACGATTTCACATGTAAACTATTGTCGGAAAAATAAAATTAAAATTCAAGCCAAAGTTTAGAAAATACAAAAAAGCTCAAAGTATTGTTATACAAGCATATGCTCGTAAGGCACACATACAAACTACCTGAAGAAAATTGTATCGCATAGTACTAAAAAATCTACACCAAGTACAGACCATAATGACATAAAAACAGCGCTACATGAGAAGGGGCACAAAGTAGTCCAAATAATGAATGTCCGGAACAAGTTAAGTAAAGAACGAAAAAACCTCTTCTTCACAGACCCTAAAAGGAAAAGTAACAATAGGAAAATGTACAATATAAAAAACCTTCTATATACAGTGGTCAGATTTGAAACTCCGTACAAAAAACAAGTGATAGTTTATGTAAACGATGCCAATACAATGGGCACATACGGAATGAAGTGCGCACAATTCGTTGTTGAATGTCCAGGTGCGCATGACTGTGATTATGCGAAAAAGAGAATGAAGACGAAAAGCCGGCTAAATACGCTCTTTGGGACGGGGCACATCCAGCAAATTGTAAAGGCTGTCGAGGTGTATCTGCACATTGTGAACAAAAGATACCCGAGGAAACGACTGGACGCTAAGTTTTGCAAGCATTATTGGCTTCTGAGCGGAAAATCATTACTGTAAGTGAGAAATAAGCAGTTGGTTTACAAACCCGTCTTCGAGCCTGCGTGAACATACAGCTTACAGCTGTGGGGAACTGCTTTCAAATCCAATATAGCTGTAATGGAAAGGTTTTAGACTGACTAAGGTACAGCGGGTCGTAACTAATTCACCAGCAACAAAGACGTCTGTAACAACCTAGACCTGCCCACAGTCAGTGAAACCATTGTGCATTTTAGCGAAAGATATGTAAAACGGCTTGAAGCAGACAAAAATCCTCTGACCATAACCTGCTAGATCAGGGGTCTCCAAACTTTTTCACTTGAGGGCCGAATTAAAAAATCTTAGAAGTGAGGCGGGCCAACACACACACACACACACACACAGTAAACTTATTTTTTTTAAGTTTACAAAATAATCAAGTCAATAAAATAGGTGATTAAATACAATTTAAGCAGAATTATCCAAAGAAAAGATATTAATTTATTCAAAATAATGTAAATAAAAGTAAGGAAAAAATAACATTCAAAAATATTTCTTACGTATTGTTTTTTGGCTTTCTTATGTACGTATGGGAGTTGCTTCTGACATATGAGTCTGTGTATAATGTCTGTCCATTTTGGGTCAAATTTTGATGCTCCTATCATTAAAATGGATTTCAAGTTTCGTCTGACAAGTTAGCCCTGTACTTTGATTTTACAAACTTCATTTTTGAAAACTTTGTTCCCAGATATAGGTCGATCCAAACATTGAAAGCATTGCACTTGCCAAGCGCATGGGGGGAATAGGAATCGTCGCTTTAGGTTGATGCAAATGAAAATCGTGATTCACTCAAGGCAGCCAGACGAACAAACACATAAACCACGTAAATGTTTTAAACTTGTACAAAATATTATAATAAATTTTACTTAACTTATTTCTTGTTTAGTTATTTAGTAAAATGTTATAGTATTTGAAGTATTTTGACGGTCTATTTAAAAACAGCGCGCAGCATAGGCCGGGTTGCCGGGGGCCGTAGTTTGGAGACCCCTGTGCTAGATAACAACCCGCAGACAAGACGATTAAAATTAACATTTCCGCTGGACACAGTTTAAGACTATATATGCATAGTATAGGCCTATATCACTTTTAAATACTCATACAGAGAATCAGTCATTGGACTATTATTCTCCATTCCTTGTATTCTGTCAACAATTACGCTTATTGTTATGTAAGCGTTAAATTTGAAAGATCAAATTGAGAAAGCACAGTTGCGCTGGTTTTGACATGTTCAGAGGATGGAAGGGGATAGACTTCCAAAACAACTGTGTATGACGCAAGAATTGCTGGGGTAAGACCCTGGGGCCGGAGAAGAGCGACTTGGGGCGACAACGTGAGGTGCTCTCTGGAGGGGCTGGGAGTGCATTGGAATGAAGCCAAGGCCCTGGGTATGCAGAGACAAAGTTGGCGAGACCTTTGCTCAATCTCTACACCTTGAAGTAGAAGATGATTGGAATAATAAGAAGAAGAAGTTATGTAAGCGTTTTAAGAGATTGCACAACTTATCGCTTATTAACAGATTACGTAAACAAACGTAATAAAAAGAAGCGAATGAGAATTCACAGTTGCCAGTCTGTGTGTACGGAGTGCCAGGGAAATACCCTCAGAATTACCCCCAACAGTCAGTCCCGTATAGTAAGTATGAATCTTAGACTATAGTACTGTAGCAATTATTATTGTAGCTTTGTACTCGATTAACAGTTTATCACGTAGAAATGTTTTGTTAGGCATAAACCACAAAATCTAAAATAAAAAAATCTGTTTTGAAGTACTCATGCTGTTAACTTTCCTAAATCCAAATATTTCTATTACTAGCACTTACCCGCGGCTTCGCACGAGAGTATTTGACTTTTAATAAGAATTGTAATATAATTTGTATTGTCTATGTCTATATGGCGTTCTGTCAGCTCGTATAACAATTTTGTACTTATTAGTCAAATTCTTTCCAAAGTTGTTTTCAACACTTGTACTATCTTAACTTGTACTAAATTATTATGTTGGTGCAGTAGCCTTTGGAGATTTAAAAGTACCCGTTTATAAAGCCTTTGGAGATATTTATAAAGTACCTGTTAAATGAAAAACGCTAAATTCTTTATTTTAAGTGTTACTGTGTTAGAAGCATTGTATAACACATTAAACGTTATGTTTTCCTCAACCACGGTTTTTATTTTTTTCAGCAGTAAACTAAAAACCAAAAAACGTTGTCACCTAACTTCACAAATAAAAACAACACGTACTTTCGCTTTGAATTAAGTAACAGGCCAATTTACAATTAGTACGTTTCTTCTTTTCCACATCGTCATATATCGATACAATCGCATATTAAAACCTTAAAAACTCCAGGAACGGATAAAGGTACAGTTCCGATGCCTCTAAATATAATTTCTTTATTTACTTGTTACTATGGTAATTAATTCTGCTCTCCATGTTGTTGTTGACATCTTTATATGCGTCAACGAAAAGGCATAATTAAAAGGCCCTAATCGTGCGAACGGAGCAAAATATCAAATTCCATGTTAGACAGTGTTTTTCGCCTTGGGTCAAAGGTTACCTGTGCAAAATTTGGTGGCAATCGGTGTAACAGTCAGTACACATAAATCCTCAGACTTTGAGTTATATATATGTCGAGATATAAATGTTTTGCGTTCCTTTCTGTAGGCCTATATGTCATACATTTTTGCTATGTTTAATTGACAATCTAAATATTGTCTCTTAGTAGTTTTTATACAATAATGGGAGTCCGTTACTGGAAAACTTTCAATATGATTCTTAACATCTTATAACGCTTGTAAAAAAAAAAACTCAAAGTACAATATATAACCATAACACACACCTCATAACATGACCTTAAAATCCACATAACCTTATACAGTGCACCTTTGATCTCCATATTGAGTATGATAACTAAAAATACCAATTAAAGATATTTAATGAGTTATTACTGAATGAATATCTATTGAGTACGGTATTATTACAGAGGCAAAAACAATAACATCATTTTATTTTATTTTGTTTCGTTCACCTTGTAAGGAAACAGATACAGCAAAAACCAATTAAAGTGATTTAATAGATTTAGGCTGACAAACTGCTCTAATGCAGTGTTCATAAAAACATAATAAAAGCACTTAATAGATTTTTGTTGTTATAAAAATATTTAAATCGGACATACATAATTGATATTACGGTAATCAGTTGCTCGGAAACAAAAAGAGATAGAAGTCATAACTGATTTTACTTCAATGTTCCTTAAGGAAATGGAAGTATGGTGATGGCAACAAAAATCGTGTTCGAGATTATTGCAGATTCTGATTGTACTACACTCAAAACATGAAAAATCGGTATGGAGAACCATACATGACGTCCATGTTCTAAGATTTGTATTTAAAATCATATTCGAAATGAAATATTTCCATAGAAACTACGTCTTTCTACTTATTGCTTCAGCATTAACCACAGTACTGTGGTCACTAACGTATACCACCTCACGTTTTCGCACTCGATTTTCACTGATGATGGCAGTCGATGGCACTGCCGAAAAGTCTGGTTTTACAGAAAACATTGGACTACGGCTAAACAGCCCGGGAAGCAATTTTAACAAAAAACTACTTCTTTGTAGCCGATAACGTAGTACACGTATAAAAAATTCTCCCCTCCCCGTTCAACTATAATTTTTAGTAATAGAAAATTACCCCCACCCCGTTCACCTAACCTCTTCATTTATAGATATTTCATCTACGTTTCTACAGTGGATTATTATGAGCTTCTTATCAGGATATTTTATTTATAAAAATTAAGTACTTTACTCCTGTTAAATCATAAAATGTTTCTGGTAAACTACCCCTTTCTCTTAACCGATCTTCTCCAAAATCAATAGACCTTCAGTCCTCTATAATTCAGGGATGCATGCAAAAAAATATTTGATTCTGTTTGAATGTGCGGCAGTTATCGTTCGTCATGGACACATTTCTCTTGTTACAACTTAAAATGTTGCTGGTAAACTACCCCTTTCCCTTAACCGATCTTCACCAAAATCAACAAACCTTGAGTTCTCTAGAAATCAGGCAAGTGTCCAAAAACTTATTTGATTCTCTTTGAATTTTCGGCAGTTATCGTTCGTCATAAAAAAAATTACCCTTTTTAAAACAAAACTTAGGTGATAAACTACCCCTTTCCCTTAACCGATCTTCACCAAAAACAATAGGTTGTGAGTACTCTACAAATGAGGGCAGTATGCAAAACAACATTTGATTCTGTTTGAATTTGCGGCTGTTATCGTTTACTATAGAAAATATCGATATGGAGAACCATACATGACTTCCATGTTCTAACATTTAGGACTTATATTTAAAATCATATTCGAAATGAAATATTTCCATAGAAACTACGTCTTCCTACTTATTGCTTCAGCATTAACCATAGTTACTGTGGTCACTAACGTATATCACCTCACGTTTTCGCACTCGATTTTCACCGATGATGGCAGTCGATGGCACTGTCGAAAACTCTGGTTTTGCAGAAAACATTGGACTACGGCTAAAGAGCCCGGGAAGCAATTTTAACAAAAAACTACTTCTTTGTTGCCGATAACGTAGTAAACATATAAAAAATTCTCCCCTCCACTTTCAACTAAAATTTTGAATAATAGAAAATTACCCCCACCCCGTTCACCTAACCTCTTCATTTATTGATATTTCATCTACGTTTCTGCAGTGGATTACTATGAGCTTCTTATTAGGATACTTTATTTATAAAAATTAAGTACTTTACTCTTGTTAAATCATAAAATGTGTCAGGTAAACTACCCCTTTCTGTTAACCGATCTTCTCCAAAATCAACAGACCTTCCGTCCTCTACAATTCAGGGAAGCATGCAAAAATATATTTGATTCTGTGTGAATGTGCGGCAGTTATCGTTCGTCATGGAAACATTTCTCTTGTTACAACATAAAATGTTGCTGGTAAACTACCCCTTTCCCTTAACCGATCTTCACCCAAATTAAATAGACCTTGAGCTCTCTGCAACTGAGGAAAGGGTGCAAAAAATTATTTGATTCTCATTGAATTTTCGGCAGTTATCGTTCGTCATAATAAAAATTACCCTTTTTAAAACATAAAACGTTGCTGATAAACTACCCCTTCCCTTAACTGATCTTCAACAAAATCAAAAGACCTTGCGTTCTCTTTAGTTCAAAAAGGTATGCAAAAACCTAGTTGATTCTGTTTGAATTTACGGCAGTTATCGTTCGTCATATAAAAAATTACCCTTGTTAAAACATAAAATGTTGCTGGTAAACTACCCCTTTCCCTTAACCGATCTTCACCAGCACCAATAGGTATTGAGAACTCTATAATACAGGGCTGTATGCAAAACATCATTTGATTCTGTCTGAATTTGCGGCTGTTATCGTTTACTATAGAAAAAAATTACCCTTGATAAAAAATCGTTGCTAGTAAACTACACCTTCCCCTTAACCGATCTTCACCAAAAACGTCAGGTCTTGGGTACTCTACAATTGAGGCCTGTATGCAAACAATTATTTGATTCTGTTTGAAATTGCGGCTGTTATCGTTTGACATAGAAAACACGCTTGATAAAACATAAAACGTTGCTGGTAAACTACCCTATTCCATTAACCGATCTTCACCAATAACAATAGGTCTTGAGAACTCTACAATTCAGGGTTGTATGAAAAACATTAGTTGATTCTCTTTGAATTTACGGCAGTTATCGTTCGTCATAGAAAAAATACCCTAGTTAAAACATAAAACGTTACAGGTAAACTACCCCTTTCCCTTAACCGATCTTCAACAAAATCAGCAGACCTTGAGTTCCGTATAATTCAAAAAGGTATGCAGAAGAGTAGTTGATTCTGTTTTATTGTACGGCAGTTATCGTTCGTCAAAAAAAAATTACCCTTGATAAAACATAAAATGTTGCTGGTAAACAACCCTATTCCCTTAACCGATCTTCACCAAAACCAACAGGTCTTGAGAACTCTACATTTCAGGGTTGTATGCAAAATATTATATGATTCTGTTTGAATTTGCGGCTGTTATCGTTTGCCATATAAAATACCCTTGATAAAAAAAAAACTTATCCGGTAAACTACCCCTCTCCCTTAACTGATCTTAACCAAAAACAATAGGTCTTTAGTACTCAACAAAACAGGGCTGCATGCAAAAACGTATTTGATTCTGTTTGAATTTGCGGCTCTTATCGTTTGCCATAAAAAATACCCTTTTAAAACATAACACGTTGCTGGTAAACTACCCCTTTCCCTTAACCGATCTTCACCAAAAACAATAGGTCTTTACTACTCAAGAAATCAGGGCTGTATGCAAAAATATATTTGATTCTGTTTGAATTTGAAGCTCTTATCGTTTGCCATAGAAAATACCCTTTTAAAACATAAAACGTTGCCGGTAAACTACCCCTTTCCCTTAACCGATCTTCACCAAAAACAAAACGTCTTGCGAACTCTACAATTCAGGGCAGTATGCAAAATATTATTTGATTATGTTTGAATTTGCGGCTGTTATCGTTTGCCATAGAAAATACCCTTGTTAAAACATAAAACGTTGCAGGTAAACTACCCCTTTCCCTTAACCGATCTTTACCAAAATCAACAGATCTTGAGAACTCTGAATTTTAGGGCTGTATGCGAAACATTATTTGATTCTGTTTGAATTTGCGGCTGTTATCGTTTGCCAAACAAACAAAATTTCCCTTGATAAAAAAAAACCGTTGCAGGAAAACTACCCCTTTCCCTCAACCGATCTTCACCAAAAACAATAGGTCGCGAGTACTCTACAAATCAGGACTGTATGCAAAAAATTATTTGATTCTGTTTGAATTTGCGGCTGTTATCGTTTGCCATAGAAAACAAAATCTACAGACAGACACACAGACAGACACACAGACACACACACAGACACTTTTCGAAAAACGACTTTTTTTCATGTTTTGGGTGTAGTACAATCAGAATCTGCAATAATCTCGAACACGATTTTTTTTGCCATCACCATACTTCCATTTCCTTAAGGAACATGGAAGTAACATTTCCTTAAGGAACATGGAAGTAAAAAATTACCCTTGATAAAAAACCGTTGCTGGTAAACTACCCCTTTCCCTTAACCGATCTTCACCAAAAACGACAGATCTTAGGTACTCTACAATTCAGGCCTGTATGCAAACAATTATTTGATTCTGTTTGAATTTGCGGCTGTTATCGTTTGCCATAGAAAACACCCTTGATAAAACATAAAACGTTGCTGGTAAACTACCCTATTCCATTAACCGATCTTCACCAAAAACAATAGGTCTTGAGAACTCTACAATTCAGGGCTGTATGCAAAACATTAGTTGATTCTGTTTGAATTTACGGCTGTTATCGTTCGTCATAGAAACAATAACCTTGTTAAAACATAAAACGTTGCAGGTAAACTACCCCTTTCCCTTAACCGATCTTCAACAAAATCAACAGACCTTGAGTTCTGTATAATTCAAATAGGTATGCAGAAGAGTAGTTGATTCTGTTTTAATGTACGGCAGTTATCGTTCGTCAAAAAAAAAACCCCTTGATAAAACATAAAGTGTTGCTGGTAAACAACCCTATTCCCTTAACCGATCTTCACCAAAACCAACAGGTCTTGAGAACTCTACATTTCAGGTCTGTATACAAAATATTATATGATTCTGTTTGAATTTGCGGCTGTTATCATTTGCCATATAAAATACCCTTGATAAAACAAAAAACGTGCCTGGTAAACTACCCCTTTCCCTTAACCGATCTTCACCAAAAACAATAGGTCTTTAGTACTCAACAAACCAGGGCTGTATGCAAAAACGTATTTGATTCTGTTTGAATTTGCGGCTCTTATCGTTTGCCATAGAAAATACCCTTTTAAAACATAAAACGTTGCCGGTAAACTACCCCTTTCCCTTAACCGATCTTCACCAACACCAATAGGTATTGAGAACTCTACAATACAGATCTGTGAGCAAAACATCATTTGATTCTGTTTGAATTTGCGGCTGTTATCGTTTACCATAGAAAAAAATTACCCTTGATAAAAAACCGTTGCTGGTAAACTACCCCTTTCCCTTAACCGATCTTCACCAAAAACGATAGGTCTTGAGAACTCTACAATTCAGGGGTGTATGTAAAATATTATATGATTTTGCTTGAATTTGCGGCTGTTATCGTTTGCCATACAAAATACCCTTGATAAAACAAAAAACGTGGCTGGTAAACTACCCCTTCCCCGTAAACGATCTTCACCAAAAACAATAGATCTTTAGTACTCAAGAAATCAGGGGTGTATGCAAAAACTTATTTGATTCTGTTTGAATTTGCGGCACTTATCGTTTGCCATAGGAAATACCCTTTTAAAACATAAAACGTTGAAGGTAAACTACCCCTTTCCCTAAACCGATCTTCACCAAAACCAAAAGGTCTTGAGAACTCTACAATTCAGGGTAGTATGCAAAACATTATTTGATTATGTTTGAATTTGCGGCTGTTATCGTTTGCCATAGAAAATACCCTTGTTAAAACATAAAACGTTGCAGGTAAACTACCCTTAACCAATCTTTACCAAAATCAACAGATCTTGAGAGCTCTACAATTCAGGGCCGTATGCGAAATATTATTTGATTCTGTTTGAATTTGCGGCTGTTATCGTTTGCCAAACAAACAAAATTACCCTTGATAAAAAAAAACCGTTGCCGGTAAACTACCCCTTTCCCTCATCCGATCTTCACCAAAAACAATAGGTCGCGAGTACTCGATAAGTCAGGGCTGTATGCAAAAATTTATTTGATTCTGTTTAAATTTGCGGCTGTTATCGTTTGCCATAGAAAAAAAATCTACAGACACACACACACACACACACACACACACACACACACACAGAGAGACACTTTTCGAAATATCGGTATGGAGAACCATACATGACTTCCATATTCTAAGATTTATATTTAAAATCATTTTCAGCCAAACAGCCAGGCTGTGTCTTACCTGCCTTTTTATTGCTGTATTAAATGAAAAATATTATATTACATTAAAATGAAAAAATTATAATTTTATTGCCTGGCAACAAAATTATTTTATTTTTAACAATTACCATTGTTTCAAAAAGTTTAAATAAATTTTCAAGTACTTTACTCTTGTTAAAACGTAAAAGGTTGCAGGTAAACTACCCCTTCCCCTTAACCGATCTTCACCAAAATCGAAAGTCATTGAGACCTCTACAATTCAGGGACGTATGCAAAAAATTATTTGATTCTGTTTGAATTTGCGGCTGTTATCGTTTGCCATAGAAAATACGCTTGATAAAAAAACGTTGCAGGTAAACTACCCCTTCCCCTTAACCGATCTTCACCAAAAACAATAGGTCTTGAGTACTCTACAAATCAGGGCTGTATGCAAAACATTATTTGATTCTGTTTGAATTTGCGGCTGTTATCGTTTGCCATAGAAAATAAAACGTAAAAGGTTGCAGGTAAACTACCCCTTCCCCTTAACCGATCTTCACCAAAAACAATAGGTCTTGAGTACTCTACAAATCAGGACTATATGCAAAACATTATTTGATTCTGTTTGAATTTGCGGCTGTTATCGTTTGCCATATAAAATACCCTTGTTAAAAAAACGTTGCAGGTAAACTACCCCTTTCCCTCAACCGATCTTCACCAAAAACAATAGATCTTGAGAAATCTACAATTCAGGGCTGTATGCGAAACATTATTTGATTCTGTTTGAATTTGCGGCTGTTATCGTTTGCCAAAAAAAAAAAAATTTCCCTTGATAAAAAAAACCGTTGCAGGTAAACTACCCCTTCCCCTCAACCGATCTTCACCAAAAACAATAGATCGCGAGTACTCTACAAATCAGGGCTGTATGCAAAAAATTATTTGATTCTGTTTGAATTTGCGGCAGTTGTCGTTTGCCATAGAAAATACGCATGATAAAAAACGTTGCTGGTAAACTACCCCTTCCCCTCAACCGATCTTCACCAAAAACAACAGGTCTTGAGTACTCTACAAATCAGGGCTGTATGCAGAAAATTATTTGATTCTGTTTGAATTTGCGGCTGTTATCGTTTGCCACAGAAAATACCCTTGTTAAAAAAACGTTGCAGGTAAACTACCCCTTTCCCTCAACCGATCTTCACCAAAAACAATAGATCTTGAGAAATCTACAATTCAGGGCTGTATGCGAAACATTATTTGATTCTGTTTGAATTTGCGGCTGTTATCGTTTGCCAAAAAAAAAAAAATTTCCCTTGATAAAAAAAACCGTTGCAGGTAAACTACCCCTTCCCCTCAACCGATCTTCACCAAAAACAATAGGTCGCGAGTACTCTACAAATCAGGGCTGTATGCAAAAAATTATTTGATTCTGTTTGAATTTGCGGCAGTTGTCGTTTGCCATAGAAAATACGCATGATAAAAAACGTTGCTGGTAAACTACCCCTTCCCCTCAACCGATCTTCACCAAAAACAATAGGTCTTGAGTACTCTACAAATCAGGGCTGTATGCAGAAAATTATTTGATTCTGTTTGAATTTGCGGCTGTTATCGTTTGCCATAGAAAATACCCTTGTTAAAAAAACGTTGTAGGTAAACTACCCCTTTCCCTCAACCGATCTTCACCAAAAACAAAAGGTATTGAGAACTCTACAATTTAGGGCTGTATGCAAATAATCTTTTCATTCTGTTTGAATTTGCGGCTGTTATCGTTTGCCATAGGAAATACCCTTGTTAAAACATAAAACGTTACAGGTAAACTACCCCTTTCCCTTAACCGATTTTCACCAAAAACAATAGGTCTTGAGAACTCTACAATTCAGGGCTGTATGCGAAACATTATTTGATTCTGTTTGAATTTGCGGCTGTTATCGTTTGCCAAACAAACAAAATTTCCCTTGCTAAAAAAAAACCGTTGCAGGTAAACTACCCCTTTCCCTCAACCGATCTTCACCAAAAACAATAGGTCGCGAGAACTCTGCAAAAGCGGGCTGTATGCAAAAAATTATTTGATTCTGTTTGAATTTGCGGCAGTTATCGTTTGCCATAGAAAAAAAATCTACAGACAGATAGACAGACAGACAGACACACAGACACACAGACAGACAGACAGACACACAGACACTTTTCGGAAAACGACTTTTTTTCATGTTTTGAGTGTAGTAGAATCAGAATCTGCAATAATCTCGAACACGATTTTTTTTGCCATCACCATACTTCCATTCCTTAAGGAATATGGAAGTAAAACGACTTTTTTCATGTTTTGAGTGTAGTACAATCAGAATCTGCAATAATCTGGAACACGATTTTTTTGCCATCACCATACTTCCATTTCCTTAACGAACATGGAAGTAAAAAGTCGTTTTTCGAAAAGTGTCTGTGTGTCTATCTGTAGATTTTTTTTTTTTATGGCAAACGATAACAGCCGCAAAATCAAACAGAATCGAATAATTTTTTGCATACAGCCCTGAATTGTAGAGATCTCATGGCCTTTTGATTTTGGTGAAGATCGGTTGAGGGAAAGGGGTAGTTTACCGGCAACGTTTTTTTTTATCAAGGGTATTTTTTTTTTTGGCAAACGATAACAGCCGCAAGTTCAAACAGAATCAAATAATGTTTCGCATACAGCCATGAATTATAGAGTTCTCAAGACCTGTTGTTTTTGGTGAAGATCGGTTAAGGGAAAGGGGTAGTTTACCAGCAACGTTTTATGTTTTAACAAGGGTAATTTTTCCTATGACGAACGATAACTGCCGCATATTCAAACAGAATCAAATAATTTTTTGCATACATCCCTGAATTGTAGAGATCTCATGGCCTTCTGATTTTGGTGAAGATCGGTTGAGGGGAAGGGGTAGTTTACCAGCAACCTTTTACGTTTTAACAACAGTAAAGTACTTGAAAATTCGTTTAAATTTTTAAAACAATGGTAATAGTTAAACATAAAATAATTTGGTTGCCAGGCAATAAAATTATAATTTTTTCATTTTAATGTTAATCATGTATGAGAGAAAATATATCGTTCGTGGCAGGCAAGCATATCTCAATTATGTAATGTTTACGTTTTCATTTTATTATTATGATTACTGCAATTAAAAGGCATCGAAGACACACACACACACACACACACACACACACACACACACACACACACACACACACACACACACACACACACACACACACACACACACACACACAAATTCGCGTTATTTCTGGCCTCACTCATGTTTATTTTCTTACATTTGCACACTTTTTACTTCCATATTCCTTAAGGAATGGAAGTATGGTGATGGCAAAAAAAATCGTGTTCGAGATTATTGCAGATTCTTATTCTACTACACTCAAAACATGAAAAAAAGTCGTTTTCCGAAAAGTGTCTGTGTGTCTGTCTGTCTGTCTGTCTGTCTGTGTGTCTGTGTGTCTGTCTGTCTGTAGATTTTTTTTCTATGGCAAACGATAACTGCCGCAAATTCAAACAGAATCAAATAATTTTTTGCATACAGCCCGGTTTTGCAGAGTTCTCGCGACCTATTGTTTTTGGTGAAGATCGGTTGAGGGAAAGGGGTAGTTTACCTGCAACGGTTTTTTTTTAGCAAGGGAAATTTTGTTTGTTTGGCAAACGATAACAGCCGCAAATTCAAACAGAATCAAATAATGTTTCGCATACAGCCCTGAATTGTAGAGTTCTCAAGACCTTTTGTTTTTGGTGAAGATCGGTTAAGGGAAAGGGGTAGTTTACCAGTAACGTTTTATGTTTTAACAAGGGTATTTCCTATGGCAAACGATAACAGCCGCAAATACAAACAGAATGAAAAGATTATTTGCATACAGCCCTAAATTGTAGAGTTCTCAATACCTTTTTTTTTTGGTGAAGATCGGTTAAGGGAAAGGGGTAGTTTACCTACAACGTTTTTTTAACAAGGGTATTTTCTATGGCAAACGATAACAGCCGCAAATTCAAACAGAATCAAATAATTTTCTGCATACAGCCCTGATTTGTAGAGTACTCAAGACCTATTGTTTTTGGTGAAGATCGGTTGAGGGGAAGGGGTAGTTTACCAGCAACGTTTTTTATCATGCGTATTTTCTATGGCAAACGACAACTGCCGCAAATTCAAACAGAATCAAATAATTTTTTGCATACAGCCCTGATTTGTAGAGTACTCGCGACCTATTGTTTTTGGTGAAGATCGGTTGAGGGGAAGGGGTAGTTTACCTGCAACGGTTTTTTTTATCAAGGGAAATTTTTTTTTTTTTGGCAAACGATAACAGCCGCAAATTCAAACAGAATCAAATAATGTTTCGCATACAGCCCTGAATTGTAGATTTCTCAAGACCTATTGTTTTTGGTGAAGATCGGTTGAGGGAAAGGGGTAGTTTACCTGCAACGTTTTTTTAACAAGGGTATTTTATATGGCAAACGATAACAGCCGCAAATTCAAACAGAATCAAATAATGTTTGGCATACAGTCCTGATTTGTAGAGTACTCAAGACCTATTGTTTTTGGTGAAGATCGGTTAAGGGGAAGGGGTAGTTTACCTGCAACCTTTTACGTTTTATTTTCTATGGCAAACGATAACAGCCGCAAATTCAAACAGAATCAAATAATGTTTTGCATACAGCCCTGATTTGTAGAGTACTCAAGACCTATTGTTTTTGGTGAAGATCGGTTAAGGGGAAGGGGTAGTTTACCTGCAACGTTTTTTTATCAAGCGTATTTTCTATGGCAAACGATAACAGCCGCAAATTCAAACAGAATCAAATAATTTTTTGCATACGTCCCTGAATTGTAGAGGTCTCAATGACTTTCGATTTTGGTGAAGATCGGTTAAGGGGAAGGGGTAGTTTACCTGCAACCTTTTACGTTTTAACAAGAGTAAAGTACTTGAAAATTTATTTAAACTTTTTGAAACAATGGTAATTGTTAAAAATAAAATAATTTTGTTGCCAGGCAATAAAATTATAATTTTTTCATTTTAATGTAATATAATATTTTTCATTTAATACAGCAATAAAAAGGCAGGTAAGACACAGCCTGGCTGTTTGGCTGAAAATGATTTTAAATATAAATCTTAGAATATGGAAGTCATGTATGGTTCTCCATACCGATATTTTTATATGGCAAAAGATAACAGCCGCAAATTCAAACAAAATCAAATAATTTTTTGCATGCAGCCCTGATTTGTAGAGTACTCAAGACCTATTGTTTTTGGTGAAGATCGGTTAAGGGAAAGGGGTAGTTTATCAGCAACGTTTTTTTTTAATCAACGGTAATTATTTTTTATGGCAAACGATAACACCCGCAAATTCAAACAAAATCAAATAATTGTTTGCATGCAGCCCTGATTTGTAGAGTACTCAAGACCATTGTTTTTGGTGAAGATCGGTTAAGGGAAAGGGGTAGTTTACCAGGAACGTTTTTTGTTTTAACAAGGGTATTTTCTGTGGCAAACGATAACAGCCGCAAATTCAAACAGAATCAAATGATTATTTGCATATAGGCCTAAGTTGTAGAGTTCTCAAGACATTTTATTTTTAGTGAAGATCGGTTATGAGAAAGGGGTAGTTTACCAGCAACGTTTTATGTTTTAACAAGGGTATTGTATATGACAAACGATAACAGCCGCAAATTCAAACAGAATCAAATAATTTTTTGCATACAGCTCTAATTTTTAGAGTACTCAAGATCCATTGTTTTTGGTGAAGATCGGTTAAGGGAAAGGGGTAGTTTACCAGCAACGTTTTTTTATCAAGGGTAATTTTTTCTATGGTAAACGATAACAGCCGCAAATTCAAACAGAATCAAATAATGTTTTGCATGCAGCCCAGAATTGTAGAGTTCTCAACACCTGTTGGTTTTGGTGAAGATCGGTTAAGGGAAAGGGGTAGTTTACCTGCAACGTTTTTTTATCAAGGGTAATTTGTTTCTATGGCAAACGATAACAGCCGCAAATTCAAACAGAATCAAATAATGTTTTGCATACCTTTTTGAATTAAAGAGAAATCAAGGTTTATTGATTTTGGTGAAGATCGGTTAAGATATCGGGGTACTTTACCTGCAACATTTATGTTTCAACAAGAGTAAAGAACTTAATTTTGATAAATAAAGTATCCTGATAAGAAGCTCATAATAATCCACTGTAGAAACGTAGATGAAATATCTATAAATGAAGAGGTTAGGTGGACGGGGTGGGGGTAATTTTCTATAAATGAAAATTATAGTTGAAGGGAGAGGGGAGAATTTTGTATAAGTGTACTACGTTATCGGCAACAAAGAAGTAGTTCTTTGTTAAAATTCCTTCCCGGGCTGTTTAGCTTTAGTCCAATGTTTTCTGAAAAACCAGACTTTTTGGCAGTGCCATCGACTGCAATCAAGAGTGAAAATCGAGTGCGAAAACGTGAGGTGGTATACGTTAGTGACCACAGTACTGTGGGTAAGGCTGAAGCAATAAGTAGAAAGAAGTAGTTTCTATGGAAATATTTCATTTCGAATATGATTTTAAATATAAATCTTAGAACATGGAAGTCATGTATGGTTCTCCATACCGATATTTAAATGGAAAGTGCCGAAACCCACACCAAAATAACGCGTGCAAGCCGAAAAAGTGTCCAGCGTGGATAGCGATTTGCTTCCTGTGGATCGCTGGGCAGTGTAACTGCACGTGTTTACAGAGGAACGATTCATAGACAGACTTTTCGTCTTTAGGGAATGAACCCTCTGCAAGATGCTGAGAGTCCATGAGTGACGTCGGAGCGCTCCTTCGTTTCCGCGTGTTTGTTCTGTGAAACGTACACTGTAGATTCGCAGCTTTACTCTAAGCAACGCTCAATAGGAAATGTTGAAAATTTTTGTCCACGGTGTACCCTCATACACACTAAACCAGCTCTGATGTTTTAATTACGGACATCATAATATTAAAACTTTGGAAACTTGAGCTCTACTTAATGGAGATCAAACATTAACTTATACAAGCCATTAATTTTATGCATATTTTTTATATATATGTGTACAACGTTATCGGCAACAAAGAAGTAGTTTTTGTTAAAATTCCTTCCCGGGATGTTTGGCCGTAGTCCAATGTTTTCTACAAAACCAGACGTTTCGGCAATGCCATCAACTTCCACCATCAGTGAAAATCGAGTGCGATAACGTGAGGTGGTAGTTAGTGGCCACAGTACTGTGGTTAAGGCTGAAGCAGTAAGTAGAAAAAAGTAATTTCTATGGTAATATTTCATTTCGAAAATGATTTTAAATATAAATCTTAGAACATGGAAGTCATGTATGGTTCTCCATACCGATATTTTGCTGTAGGTAGAGCATGAATTATTGGATATACTGGCACAAATAATTTAATTTAGGCAATTTTTGGACTTAATTGGTTTTTGCTATGCGCCTGCGATATATAGATTGCGGTAACAGTTATTCAGTTAGACCTTCTGTTATCATTAAAGTTTTTTTTTGTTTAAGAATTTTGTCCATACTATGAATTTGTCTAGACACAATCACGAATCCTTTTGAGGCACAGAATACGCCTTCTCGTCAGGTATTGTTTCTGAGTGGAAGTCATTGCATCATTAAAAATAACCACAGGAAGTATAATTGCATGTAACATACAGACAAATATTTCTTCTTCTTCTTCTAATAGTTCCTATCCGTTTCGGATGTTGAGTATCATACAGGCTATTTTAACTTTCTGTAATGCTGCACTGATTAATTTAGTAATATTCATGTCAAACCAGGTCCTTAAATTCATCAGCCATGAGATTTTCGGTCTTCTAGCTCCTCTCTTTCCAAGTACTTTTCCCTGTAGTATGGACTGAAATAAGTAAAACATCTGTTCATTTCTCATGAGATGTCCCAGATACTGAAACTTTGTATCTTCACTGTGTTAATAACTTCCGTTTCCTTCTTCATCTTTCTAAGAACTTCAACATTAGTTATGTGTGCTGTCCATGAAATGATCAGTATTCGACGGTAAAGCCACATTTCGAAAGACTCAAATTTTTTAGTTGCGGTTTCAGTCAAAGTCCAAGATTCTACACCGTAAAAGAGGACCGAGAATACGTAGCAGCGTAAAAGTCTAATCTTTTTGTATTTTAACAAATATTTAATGCTTCGTAAAATAAATTACATTTATGGAGCTAGTCCGGTCAGTTAGTAACCACACCTCGTATCTCACTTATTTCTTTTATATATTCGTGTACTTGTGGACTACATGCAGGCGGCAAAAACTAGTACGTTATAAAGTTTTTTACAAGAACTGAAAATGTTTTAACATAAATGCAACGAGTCTGACGGCAAACACAAAACAAAATGTCAATATGGAGAACCATACATGACTTCCATGTTCTAAGATTTATATTTAAAATAATTTTCAAAATGTAATATTTCCATAGAAACTACTTCTTTCTACTTACTGCTTCAGCCTTAACCACAGTACTGTAGTCACTAACATAAAAAATACCACCTCTCGTTATCGCACTCGATTTTCACTGAAGATGGAAATCGATGGCACTGCCGAAACGTCTGGTTTTGCAGAACACATTGGACTACGGCCAAACAGCCCTCGAAGGAATTTTAAGAACAAACTACTTCTTTGTTGCCGGTAGCGTTCAACTACCCTCCCCTTAAAATTATCCCCTCCCCTTCAACTATAATCTTCATTTTTAGAAAATTACCCCCCACCCCGTTCAACTAGCCTCTTCATTTATAGATATTTCATCTACGTTTCTACAGTGGATTATTATGATCTTCTTATCAGGATACTTTATTTATCAAAATTAAGCACTTTACTCTTGTTGAAACATAAAAGGTTGCAGGTAACTACCCTTTCCCCGTAACCGATCTTCACCATAATCAATAGGCCTTGAGTCCTCTACAACTCAGGCACATATGTAAAAAATTATTTGATTGTGTTTGAATTTACGGCAGTTATCGTTCGTCGCGTAAAAATTACTCTTGTTAAAACATAAAACGTTCCTGGTAAACTGCCCCTTTCTCTTAACCAATCTTCACCAAAATCAAGATACCTTGAGTCGTTTACAATTTAGGAACGTATACAAAAAATGATTTGATTCTGTTTGAATGTGCGGCAGTTATAGTACGTCATAGGAAAAGTTACCCTTGTTAAAACATAAAACGTTGCCAGTAAACTACCCCTATCCCTTAACCGATCTTCACCAAAAACAATAGGCGTTGAAAACTCTACAATTCAGAACTGTATGCAAAACATTATTTGATTCTGTTTGAATTTGCGGCTGTTATCGTTTGCCATAGAAACAATTCTACACATAGACAGACACACACAGAGACACTTTTCGAAAAAATCGGTATGGAGAACCATGCATGACTTCCATGTCCTAAAATTTATATTTAAAATCATTTAAATATTAATTAAATAAGTGGACGCTTGAGTTCTGAAGAAATTACATATCAGCTAAAATGGTACCGCCATGTCAGGTGGATTAAGACTATCCTCAACATTCGTGAGGAAGGACTGTACTTTTGGATAAAATGTCTGCAGGTCGAACTAGCTAAAGGTAGTTGCGATCTGATTCCTGTAATGAAATTATACTAGTCATTTTCTTTTTTTAAATCGAGTCTTGATTTCTTTCTTTCCATTTTCTTCTGATTTCCTGAACGACTATTCTGTTCACCCGTATAATTATAAATTTCTCAGCAAAATATTTCTTCCATAATACGTTTGTGTCTCCTGTTTAACACCCACCATTCTGATCCATGTCATAACGCTATATTCCACACAGGCTAGTAAATAACTAGCCATCAGGGAGGTCAAAATATTTTCAAGGAGGGGCAAACAATTTTCCAAAGGAGAAAAATATTTATATATTTTTCATACATATACACATCACATATTAGATTATAATTCTCATATCATAATAGAAATAACTACACAGATTGTATTAATTGCTTTAATACAACACTGCCCAGCGATCCACAGGAAGCAAATCGATGTCCATCTTTTCGGCTTCCATGCGTTGTGTTGGTGTGGGTTTCGGCACTTTCCATTTAAAAGAGTCCAAACATAACAAAATAAACATGAGTGAGGCCAGAAATAACGCGAATTGTGTGTGTGTGTGTGTGTGTGTGTGTGTGTGTGTGTGTGTGTGTGTGTGTGTGTGTGTGTGTGTGTGTGTGTGTGTGTGTGTGTGTGTGTGTGTGTGCCGGCCTTTTTATTGCGGTAATCACAAAAATAAAACTTTGGAAAAGTAATCATTACATAATTGAGATATGCTTGCCTGCCAGGAACGATATATTTTCACTCATACGTAAATTAAATTAAAATGAAAAAATATAGAATTTTGTTAAAGTGAAATGATATGTTTCCATAGAAACTACTTCTTTGTTGTCAATAATGTAGTACACATATAAAACTTATAAAAATTTACCTCCTCCATCATCAACTGCCATTTTAATTTATAATAAAAAATTACCCCCTCCCCCGTCAACTACCCTTTTCATTTATAGATATTTCATCTACTTACCTTTCTATAGTGGATTATTATGACCTTCTTTTCAGGATACTTTATTTATCAAAATTAAGCACTTTACTCTTGTACTCTTGTTAAAACGTAAAACGATGCAGGTAAACTACCCCTTTCCCTTAACAGATCTTCACCAAAAACAATAGGCCTTGAGTCCTCTACAATTCAGAGCTGTATGCAAAAAAATATTTGATTGTGTTTGAATTTGCGGGTGTTATCGTTTACCATAAAAAAAATTCTACACACAGACACTTTTCGAAAAATGACTTTTCTTCATGTTTTAAGGGTAGTACAATCAGTATCAGCCGTTATCTCGAACAGGATTTTTTCGCCATGATCATACTTCCACTTCCTTATGGAACATGGAAGTAAAAACATTAATTCATGTTCTATATATAAATTGTTTCAAAAAATTCAAGTCTGTGTAAACTTTGGGAGTAAAATGAAGTCTTATCACTGCAGCATTGAGCAAGCGATAACCGAGTATTGTACACAATCAGAGAACTCCTTGCTTCAGTGTGAATGTAACGCGTTGCTGTGCTCGAGAAACCCTGACGTAAGTGACTTTCTGTTGTTTGGACATTATACTTATTTTCTTAAATTCCTAGTGACCTTCGATCAATTAATTTTTCCAATGAAGGCTTTGTGAGGATCGGTCAAAAAGTAGGCCTATAACACAAATTTTAAATTATTTGTGCCGACGTTTCGACATTATTTATTGTCATCATCAGGACCTGTGTATGAATACAAAAGAAATGTCAAACACAACAGATCAATTATTTGAGTGAACGTGTTTATGTAAGTGCGTGTCTGTGCGTATGTATGTATAATTGCATATGTGAAAGAGTTGAGACAGTTTGTTTTACATCATCAAATGCTTTCTTAAATACAACATTTGAGGTGTCATACGTATTAGGGTCGGCCGAAAAATATTTTTATTTTTTTCAATTATGTGCGTTCAATCAGAACGGCGCTCTTTCACAATCCATCATGCCACGTTTTTTTCACAAATCGGAGTTTAAAATAGCAAGTACCAAAAATAATGAGTGAAAGACTATTGACATTATGCCACAGCTCGTAAAATTTATCATTAAATGTTTTATGTCAAAATGTAAATTTTGCAATTTTAATGTTAAAAAAGTGTTTTTCAGGTGAAATGCGCGACCTATAAAAGTTAAAATGATTTATAATTTATTTACCTTTTATAATTTTTAATTTGTTAACATTTATAAAAAACATACAAACTTTTATAATTTATTCACCTTCCCTGTGCTATTCTTTACTTATCTAAAGCTGTACCATTTGACTTACAGAGAAAAATTTTTTTAATTACGAAAAATTGTTAAAATTGATCAGTTCCTATGATTTTCGGGGGCAATGCGCGACCGAAAGATATTAACCGATTTTTTATTTATTTATTCTTTTATTTTACTTATCAGTTCTAGGGGTAAGTTTTCCGCAGTATAGCGAATCGAAAAAAATAAAAGTATTTTTTGGCCCACCGAAGTACGTTTTACCCTCTAACCGGTAACTATAATTTCTATACCGGCAAGGGACTTTATTTCACTTTTATGCATTTTTAAAGTAAGAAATTCCTGAAATTTTAATATATAATCAGAATATGTCATATTATATATCAAATTAAAGATAACATTCACAAAAATAAAATAAAGGACATAATTATGCATGTATAAGATGTGAAATTTTATGACTTAGTAAGTAACGTGTTTTTGGTTGTAAAAAACATATGATAGTTGACATCCATTCGAAGCAAAAGACGTTTTACATCACAAATGTTTTTCATTATATTCAGAAACTTTTTTTTCTGCGTGTAATCTTTTACATAAAAAAACTGCAAAAATTATTGATTTTCTTGAAGATTTAAAACTTTGTATTATAACTTTAGATAACGGAAAACGACGGTTCAGCAACTCACGATTTACATGTTTATGACTTAAACGTCGTTTTCTTGTATCACATTTTTGACGCTTGGTTTAAATAATTCTTGAATATATTTACTTAAAAGTATTAAAACAAATGCAGTAAAAAAACACTTGAAAGAGCACTATAAAATCATAGACTATACTGTAAGTTTTTAAAAATATATAAACACTTGGTACTTTTCACAGTTTTTATTTAACACTGACAGCTGTTTCGCTTATTAGGCTGTTCTCAAAGAGAATCAAGGAATATCTTTTACATCAAAATAAAAATCGCTAAAAATTATTGAATTCTTTTGAAGATTTAAAACTTTGTCTTCTAACTGTACATAACCGAAAACGGAGTCTCAGCAACTCATAATTTACATGTTTATGGATTAAACAGTTCTTGGACATCTCCTTTATTAAAAGTTGTTATTTAGTTTAGTTAATTTTTATATTTTGCCTTCTGATTATATTTAGTTTTTACAGACACGTGACCTTTCCACTAGCTTCTCTACCCCTTCATTATACCCCACACATGCCCGAACCACACCCTAAACACATGTTCACCACCCTTACATTCATTGTTAGTTTAGTTGTCCCTTGATTCTCTTTGAGAATAGCCTAATAAGCTGAAACAGCTGTCAGATTTAAACACAAATTGTGAAACAAAGTGTTTATATATTTTTAAAAACCTTTGTGTTAATATGTTTCACTAAGCTCCCAACGAGTCGTAAATAAATATAGTATACTCTACGTAAAGCATATGAAGCTGCAATCACTCATGGCTTACGTGTTAAGATTTTAGTTTTCCACAATTTTAAACACTATGTTTATATACATAAGAAACGAAATTACTATAAAAAACTGTAACAAACAGAGTAAAAGCACTTAAAAAGTCAAAAGAAACAAGTACTGTTTACGGTAATTACGTACAACATAACTAACAAAACTCGTAGGTCGATACTAATTTTGGAATACTTTTAAAGGAAAATTAACAAAACCAATTTATCGTATTTTGTACCAAAATTTTCCTACAACTTTTTACAAATATTTCATAAAACGTGGGGTGCAATCTAAACAGGTATAAACAAACCAAAACAACGAAATACTGAGATAGAAAAACAAATCCTATTTTGAGACGGTGGGTACTTTAGAGTTAAGCAATAACTTCCCAGAGTCAACGTTCGCCACTTCAAATTTAAATATCGGTATGGAGAACCATACTCGACTTCCATGTTCTAAGATTTATATTTAAAGTCATTTTCGAAATGAAATATTTCCATAAAAACTACTTGTTTCTTCAGCGTTAACCACAGTACTTTGGTCACTAATGTACACCACCTCAAGTTACGCAATCGATTTTCACTGAAGATGGCAACCGACGGCACTGCCAAAACGTCTGGTTTTGCAGAAAACATTGGACCACGGCCAAACAGCCCGGGAAGGAATATTAACAACAGACTACTTCTTTGTTGCCGATAACGTAGTACACATATAACAAATTATCCCCTCCCCCTTCAACTATCATTTTCATTTATAAAAAATTACCAATCCTCCTTCAACTACCCTGTTAATTTATAGATATTTCATCCACCTTTCTACAGTGGATTATTATGACTTCCTTTTTCAGGATACTTTATTTACCAAAATTAAGTACTTTACTCTTGTTAAAACATAAAACGTTGCAGGTAAACTACCCTTTCCCTTAACCGATCTTCACCAAAATCAATAGGCATTGAGTCCTCTACAATTTATACATACATGCAAAACATTATTTGATTCTGTTTGAATCTGCGGCAGTTATCGTTTGCCTTAGAAAAAGGTTCTACACACAGACACACGCACACACACACTTATGGAAAAATTCATTGTCTTCATGTTTTGAGGGTAATACAAACAGAATCAGGCCTTATCTCAAACACGATTTTTTTTTGCCATCATCATACTTCTATTTCCTTATGGAACATGGAAGTAAAAAACACACACAGAAACATGAGTTAAACAATTTTTATATAACTGTGTAAACGGACACATCTACTGTGTTCCACACGTGTAGAGTTGTGTAGTAGCCCTAACGTTCGTATTGCGCCTACAAATCCTACACGGACGCCGTGTGTGCGTTTGTGTCTGTATGTTACATGTAAATATACTTCATGTAGTCGTTTTTGATGATGCAATGACTTCCACTCAGAAACAACACTTGACGATAAGGCGTATTCTATACCTCAAAAGGCGTCGTGATTGTCACTAGACGAAGTCATAGTACGGATAAAATTCCTAAACAAAAAAAAAAAAACTTTAATGATATCAAAAGGTGTAACTGAATAACTGTTACCGCAATCTATATATATATATATATATATATATATATATATATATATAAATATAATCACGTTTTTCCATCATTAGCTAAACATGCAAGTTCTGACCAGAGAAGGTGATCTTTTTGAGACCCCATATATAAAAGTTATGAGTAAGCTTAGACATTTTATTCTTACATATTCGTAATCAGCATAAAAAACCGTAAAAATATATATCCGTTTCAAGATAATTTGTTGAAGAAAGTTGAATAATAATTATCCTGTTAACTTAATCGTTACAAACGACTCACACGTTTAAAAAAATGCATTACTATTTTATCACGGATATCGGTTTAGCTTTTAGTGATGAAAAATATGCACAGTGTTGCCACAAAATGTATATAAAGTCACGAAGGTCACAACGTTGCCAAGTCTACTGAACGTAAGCAATTCCTGCAATATTAGCAGCATGGCTTCCAAAAAACGTGTGCATTGTATGAAGCAGCCGAATCACAAACTTTTTCAAAAACTGATGTAGGCGTACTGTAAGTAAAACTTTTTAACCACTTTTACTTTTTGTATTTTAAAGAGTACAGTGTACAAATGCAAATGCTAAACCAATAGAAACGTCTAAAAAAACACGTTCTTCTTCTGTGTATCTTCTGTAATTGTTATTTATATTAATTGAGATTTTGGCTACTTATAGAGATTTAATTACTGAACATAATGCAGTTTTCAGAATTGCTGTATATTTATTGGTTTTGAACTTATAGCAGGTTGAACTGCAAAAATGAATTGAATAAAATTCATCCATCATCCGCCCGCGAGTTTCACTGTGACGAAGTTAGAGTGAGATAGTTGCTTATTATACGCTCTCTGTCTAGCTTACGGCGCAGCGCACAGTCTGTCCCTTTCAATTAACCTCAGATATGACGACATATTATGAATCGTTATATATACCCGACGATAACTTCAATGAGTTGAACTGATTTTGTGTATAATACAGTATATTTAATGTATCTTTTAAATGTCAATAAATTTCAAATGAAATTTGGGTATATCTGAAATCCTTGAATAATTTACGCACCCGAAATTTTCGCCGGTATTTTTCGTCAAAAAAGTGCGTTAATTATGCGAGAAAATACGGTATTTATAAATGACCTTGTGATATCCGGATTTTTCCATATCCGGATCGGCCGGTCGCCATATTAGTCCGGATATGACAGGTTGTACCTGTAAATTAAAGTTTCTTCTTTCACACAAGTGACCCAATAATTTTTCTGGTTTAGGCACATCGATTAAACTATTACAAAATGTGTCTAGTTTCGATCTAATTTGACGTATAGGTTAGGATTTGATGGAGAAGTAAACAAAGTGCGAGGGGGGCAAGAAAAGGATAGTGAGGGATTGTGTGTAACATTGAAATTGTGACAAGAAAAAGAAGAAATTGTATGAGTGGCGATCGCGTGCATGCGCGCGTGTGTGTGTGTGTGCGAGAGAGAGAGAGAGAGAGAGAGAGAGAGAGTGAGAGAGACTGACAGAGAGAAACAAGGGCAGAGATAATGAAATCTGTCTCATTAATCAAATTCTACAAATAGTTTACTGTTATACGCAAAAACGTAAACTCGGGCACGCTACGTAGCGTAAATAAATGTTGCCTAACATCTGACGCATGTGAATTAAAACAGCAATTCGTATCATAAACATATGCAGTGTTTGTAAAACTATATAGCCTAAACATTCACACACACACACACACACACACACACATACAGATACTCACTCTCTCCCTTTGTCTGCATGTCAGCCTGTCAATCTCATTTCAACCTCCCCTGACACTTTCTTTTCGTTACCCTCTCTTGCTATCTACTAATTAGCTCCTAAGCTAGGCCTCGAATTAGGTGAATTATGTGCAATTTTAGAGACAATGAATAATTTTAATGTTTTTAGTGGAAAACAGTTTCTTTCTCCTAAATAAAACAAAAACTTGTGTTTAGGGATTATGCTCTTTACAGGCAACAGCTAGAGGTGCGAACACGCCAAATTCATATTTCGAATCTATGTGTTGTAAATGTGATAGTACTCCTTCTTGTACGTACTTCTAATCATATATATATATATTTTTTTAAGGTGTTTCTTTATCATCACTAGGGCCCGGATTTTTATGTAGCAAAAAATGGCAAAATATGTACATAAATATGTAGGAAAAATAAGGAAAATATGTAGCTAAATATGTAATATTTAAGAAATATGTAGTATTAAAATACTTTCACATCAACAATGTAATTTACATTTTACGAGAACATAACAGTGCCCTCTTTGAAAGGTTTTGAAAATAATAGGTGCTTCATTTTCAACTTTTTAAAATCATTTTCAAAACATGCAAATATATTTTGAGCAAAGTCAATGTAATCCATAAAATACTAATCAAGTTCGGGGCTGACACTAATCACCAGTTAGATTACCACTTCTGTTACAGAAAATAAGTTAACCCTCAGAATACACAGTATCTGAAAGTTCAACTCTTTGTTGAAGAGTTTACAATAAGACAGCATGCATAAGAAATGAATTACTTTTCAATTGTTTATTGTACTTTAGAAAATTTATGAAAACATATTTTAGAAAACAGTATTAAAAAAGAAATCTTGATATTGTAAAATTAACAACAACAAAGTATTTTACCTATGGATTTCTGTAGTATAGGACATGAGTATAAAGTAAAAAATTGAGAATTATTAACTATTTAACAAAGTATTTTACTAGGAGAGTTGAAATTACTATAAAATTAAAGGTAGATTTTTGACTTGAAAATCTATATTGTATATATATATATAACTCTACTATAACTCTGCATAAGAATAAAGTGTCCATATAAGTTTTTTTTTCCACTGTTTAGTTGCACAATTAATTATTAAATACTTTTCTATATTGTCTGTTGACATGGACTGTCTTCGGTCTGAGAGTATGTTTTTATATATAGAAAAGGATCTCTCGACATCACATGTCGTCACCGGCGCATGTTTATATAGAGGAATCGTACTTGGAAGAATATTCTCAATCGATTCTACAGTTTCGCCGTTACATATGCGATAAATGGTATGTAAAGTTGAGTAACCAGGGTTTCTATTCAGCACAGCATTTAATTTAGTAGAAACTTTGTCACCGACTTCACCCTGCACAGCATTTAACTTGTTAACTGCTTCTTCAACTATTCCTATGGCTTCTTGGAGAGTCAGACCTGCAGTCTCCAGTTTCTTGATACAACTGAAATGCGTTTTGATGTACGAAACTGAACATATCACCTTAGAGTTGTTGAATGCAGACAAGGATTCGCTCGCTGACACTGCAGAATCAGGAGATAATGTTTCCACCACATACTTCACAGCTTCAAAGTTGTCACTGTAGAAATTTACGGCTTCGATCCAGGTTCCCCATCTTGTAATTACGGGTTCTGGAGGCAGAGGTTGTCAGGTAGCCTTTGTTTGTAGCACTGGATACGGTAAGGAGCTTTCAAGAACACCTTTTTTGTTGCTGATATTAATGTATTTACTTCGGGGAAAAGGTCTCTGACAGTTTCAGCTACTCGATGCAATCCATGAGCCAGGCATGTAACATGTAGTAGGTTGGGGTAAAACACATTTAGAGAATTACCTGCTTTTAACATGTATGCTGCTGCATCTGTATACAACAGCAGTACCTTCTCTTCTTTAACACCATTTGGCCATAACAAACTTGGCAAAATGCAGCTTTATCGTCAGTTGTAAAAGCACTGTCAATCTGTACCCATGATTTTAACTTAGATGACAAAGATGATGCGGTCGGTGCCATGATAAAACAAGGATATTTGTATTTAAAACTCTTAAGAACTTGCGTTGAACAATACCGCACAATATATTATTTAAGACGTCTTTTGTCCAACAACGAGAATCCGACAAGGCAAGAAACAAGCAAGCGCAGAAGTGTAGGCGAAAGACAAAACACTGACTTGACAATAACTTCAACACACCACACTGCACACCAGATTGTTATTTACGTGTAGGCTTACACTCCGAGAGCGTCGATAATACTGGCGTCAAAAATCACATTGTGCCCTACAATAGCATAGAGTTATATAGATATTTGTTTGTTTAGGCAGATGGAATCCGTTGCGAGAATTGCAAGATCTGCGAAGAGTATTTATTTACCGCGGACAGCACGTTCTTTCCCCACCGAGCCTGCTGAACGTGCGAACGAAACGTAAATGAGTGGGGCCGCGCATACCATTCTCATCTAACATCCCGTGCAAAATGCCTTACTTGTCGCTTGAGCTCGTAAAAAATTTTTCTTCTTGAAAGTAGAATCTATGTGTGCAATTGCAACAGATGCAATATTTTGCCTTTTCTTGTAATAAATTTAATTGGACCTGATTCTGATTAATTGCACATTTGCGCATTGAGTAATGTTGTTATAGGCCTAACTATTTTTTGCCATTTCAATTTTCAAATTGAAGTAAAGTATAGTAAAATAGCTAAAATATGTAGAAATATGTAAGATGGAGTGAAATATGTAATATGAACAAAATATGTAAAAATATGTAAAATTAAACTCGCGGATATGACACCTATTGGTATGATTCGCCGATATCTGGTTTTTCCGTGTAAATGTGCACTCAGCATTCAAATATGTAATTACATAAAAATCCGGGCCTTAATCATCACCTACACCTGCATAAATATGAATGTAGGGGCTACTCATTACAGTATTCACTTCCCCTTCCTTTGTATTTTGATTTGACAGCATTACAGGATGTTTACACTACCTTGTAAGCACGTATGTTTCCCCTTCTGTTTTGTCCAATATACAGTAGATTTGATAGAAATTTTAAATGAAGAAGGAAACTGCTACTTGGTAAATTAATATGTATTGTGCTTTTAAAAGGAAAAGAGAGATAGCTACCGTTTTTCTAATTCTATCAGTAGGATAGAAAACAGATATAATATAAAATGTATGAGACCGCATTAATATTAAGTATTTATCTCTAAATCACCAGTCGATTGTCTCAAAATAATGCGAAAAATTGCGAAAGAAACTACCGTGTAGTTATTTTTATCTCGCAAGGGTGTGTACGATGAACTATAGAAAAGAAACTTGTAGATAAATGTTTTTAAACAATGCCGTTTGGTTGCTAATCCCCGACCTTATAACTTTTTTATATACTTGCTTTTGTATAGAAAAGTCTTATGAAGTGAAAAGAAATTAGTAAAAGAGAATGGAAAATTCCAGGGTGAGGAAGAATATTTAACGTTACGAATTATAAAACGAAGGAGATATTACAGCTGCAATAAAGAGCAGGCAACGAATTATATCAAGGGCTCAAGAGAGAAGTAACGCAACGGAAGGCTGATTGGAATTCCTCAACTTAAATGTGAAGGAGGTATTGTATAATATTAATACTACCTGTAACTCCCGCAGACCTTCCTTTGTCTCCTCACCATTCCCGATGGACCTCCTCCCAGAAACCCCCGCCAACGGAGAAATAGAAATAATTAAGTCTCTTCGTCATACTTACTACACCTGGCTTCCTTCTTGATAACTTAACATCTTAAATTTTCCTATCTACCTATCCGGTCTTTATCCCTCTCCTTTGTGCCTCCCCGCCTTACCTTGACGCCTCTCTGACACCTCCCTCCAGCTTTGGCGTCCTGCGTTACTCGACTTCGTCTTGGCTGTCGTTTGACTTATACTTTTATTATGGCTCTACCATCACCCATTTGGCTCTGCACACTACGTAAACACACAAATACACATCCATACACTACACTCTATCCTGAATGCCTCCACCTACTTCGCCCCCGGTCCGCGCTGCGCTGGCGTGCGACTCCTCTAAATCTCCAATCGGCGGAAGGGTGCTTGCCCCAGATCAGCCTGAGTCTTATCCTCTGAGACAAGTCTCAGACAACGCAAAAAAAGGTATAATATTATAGCCTACTGTCTACTATGACTGTGAGACGCGAATATGACAGCAGATATGCAAGAATGTAGGAGGCTACAGAAGAATAAAGGAACGGTCCAACTTCGGATATTATGGCTTAAGTAATCATATTAGAAAGGATTATTACAATTTATTTTATACACCACACAATATATGTGATAATTTTAATTTTTTATTTATCTATAAATTTTGAAACGAATTAAGACCTGTATTAACATCAACCGTTGTGTATATAATTCTTTTCACTCAGACTTTTCACAAAGTTTAGTGATATATTAAAACCATGTGTAAGATAATCAATTTTTGTGAAACCTATAATATACCCATTAAATAGTGTAGACTAGACAAGTATGATAGTAGCTTAATACAGTCTTTTTTCCGCGATGAAAGGGAAATTATAATATTGTGCGCTTAAGAATGAAACTTTTTTTGTTACTAGACCAACGTTTATGAAAATCTATTTGGCTTCATTTCTCAGATTGTAATAAAATTGGAATCAATTATAGCCTATATCAAATTAAAAATTTTTGCCAAAATTATTTGTTACTAACCAAGTTTACTTTATTTTCTTAACCGATGGATTTTTGCATATCAAATTCCTTTTATTAGACATCGATTTTTCAATATAAAATTGGTCTCTAGATTACTGATTTGCGTTAATGCGTCCAAGAAAAATAGTAGTTTGATAAACCTTATTACTAAGTTTTAATGTTTGTTTACATACGGCGTTTTCAAGAAACTGTAACAGTGTTAGAATAAATAGGCCTACTTAAAAATTTGATTACATACCTGCACCTAGTTTCGTATACAGAAGCAGTGTAAAAAGTATTTTGTAAAGCTTTCTTACAAAATTATAACATAACTGAAGCCCAAATGATGTTTAAGATTTTGCACGTTAAGTCATATGAAGTTTACTTAAGAACCTGTTACGTTCAGACTTCCTGAGATACAGTTATTGAGAAGAACAAGAGTAACAGAAAGAAAGAGAGAGAGAGTGAGAGAGAGGTCAAAGTACATGATGTTTACTACAGTTGGCTACTTATAAGGAACTTGAAAATAATTAAACTTATTGTAATGTAGAAAGTTAACGAAACATGAACCAAAAGCGAGGATTATGTGCAGCAGACTCAAGAGTTTTATTAACAGGATCCAAACAGCCTTTGGTGAAACGATTATTACGTTAAATAATTTATTCGCAATTAAGAAGTGGTACATTTTGAAGAAAGGAAAAAACCGAGGATGAGGAACTTATAAGTTGCTATTAAAATATGTAACTTACCTTTTGGATACCTAATTATTTTACAAGCAAGTTACGGAAACTATAAAAAAAAATTAATTCTTAATATATAAGCCTTCACGTATTATTTCAAAAAAATTAGATTACTGCTCACTGTGATATACGAAAAGCAAAAATATAATTAATGTAACATTACAACTCTTCAACTCTGTAAGATATAAACTCTTCTGCTTCTGCAGGTTGTTATTTATATTATTGGTACTTGTAGAAATTTTTATTAATCAGAATGGTGAATAAATTTCCAACGGATGGGAGTCAACTTGAAACATGTTGCTTCGGTACTACTGTATACCAATAACTGAATAACTATATTCTTACAAATGATATTCGGTATGAATGAGAATAATTAAAAATTCGTAATTCTCTCTCCCCCGTCTCTCTTCTCCCCCCTCACTCTTTCTCTGTCAATTTTCCCCATCTACCTCACTAATAGGGACAAACCTCACTACTACCTTTAATTAAACATGACTACCTCACTATTAATTTCCTTTTATTTTCATTAAGTTAGCACGGCAGGTCCTTCTGCGACTGCACCCAAAGCGCGCCTCTTTAAGTGTTTGTTGAAATGTTACACTGCTACAAACAGATTACTCAAGTTTGAATGTATAGTCTATACGAACACAATGAATGATTAAACAAACACGCACACCACACTACCTTGGACAGGCACATGTACATATGACTTTCATCTCACGTTTCTTATTTAATTTTTATTTTAACTTTTTAATACTTTTATATGTTTAATTATTATGTAATCGTTAAGGATAAATAGGAGAAATAACTCTTTTTAATTGGCTTCATTATATCAAAAAGTAATTCCTTGCTGGATTCGTGAAATATTTACAATTCATCTTTATTTACGTAGGTCTTGAATGTTGTGACACCGATCCTTTGAAGTATTCTCCGATCTTTATATGTACGGTATTCTTTTCCGGATGTCTCTCTTTGACTATGATCCCAGGCATTCAAAGTTTTGTGTTTGGACTCCTATGATTTTCTGGCCTACTATTATTATACATTTTTATGTGCAAGAAAGTGGCTGAAGTTTCCATTTATAAACTACCTGATCCCTCTCGAACAGTCAGTGATTACTATAGACCGGGGTGACACGAGTTCTGGAAAGACACTCTAGAGAGTATCGCTGTATCTCTTCTGTACCGTTTTGCTTCTTCCATTCACTTTATGCCCACTCTATTTTTGTTAGTCTACGACAAACAATCTTTGGTATTAGATTTCTAACGACCAAAAATACTTCCAAAGAATTTGATCTTCTTGCCTGTCCTTTCAAACGGAGCACTGTTTCTATTTTAACAGGACGCACAATACCCTACAGTTTAAGAATATATAGACGAAGAAGTGTATGTAGCTGCACTGAGGCGAACGAACCCGACAGTATCATACCGAGGTTATCTAAACGAATACCGGAGAGATGCGGACACGGAGATTTGCGAACACAAGCTATTTCCGGAGATTTGCGGACACTAGGCCTTTTGCTACCTGAGAGAGGGATGACAAAATTCCAAAAGTATTTCTATACCGGAGGCTTGCGGACAGGCCGTATCTGAGGTGCGCCCGCTTGAATAGCAACAAACTTTCGTCAGTTACTAAATTTTCAAATGGTTTTAAGGCCTCTCTAAATTTTTTTCTTGTGTGTTCGACAATAAGCCGTATTTTTACAAGGCTATCTTGAGTAGGGGTAGAATTGTCACAAAAATGTAAAAGTCGCAGAATTAATTTGAATCGGTCCCTAGACATAATTTGGGGAAATATCGGCGTCAGTAATAGCAAATCCTTTGCCCAATATTCGTCTATTTCTAATTTGTTTACTCTTGGCATCAGCAGTGAACACGCCAAGAAGAAATTAAATTCTGCAGGCTCTATATCTTTCCATCGGGACAATCGGGATATTAATGTCAATTTTGCGGTAACAAATTTGTAATAATTATTTAATTCTGTGCAAATGACAGAAATAAATTCTAAGGGGAAAATATTTAAAAAAATCTAAGTGAGTTGCCGTGTCTTCGAAACTAATTCGTAATCCGCTAACTGCTTTATCAAAAGAGTGACGTTTTGTCGCAGGACTAATGGCCGACCAATCGTAAATTCTTTTTCGCTTCTGAAGATTTCTTACCACTTCTTCTTCTTCTTCTTCATCATCATCTTCTCCTGCTGATGTTTCATTTTCTGATGAAGCTGCACGTGGTGTTGAACGATTATGAGAAGGCCCAGGAGCATCCATATCTTTGTCTGAGAAAATGTTGTCTTCCTCGTCACTACTCTTCATCAATAATTCCATAACTTCCTTCTCGGATTCTGTGCCATTGTAAACACAATATTCACACCTACTGTTTGCTAAAGAGAATCACAAACAAGACTGAATAGATGTTCTACAGACAGAAAGTAATTATACCTTGCACCCAATGTTGAGAACAATAGCCGTGGTAAGGAATTTGAACAAAGAAAATGATTTTTCTTCATGTTTTGAGGGTAGTACAATCAGAATCTGCCCTTATCTCGAACACGATGTTTTTCGCGATAACCATACTTCCATTCCTTACGAAACATGGAAGTAAAAAAGTTGCTAGCTGAAAAAATAATAGAAGAAGAGAGAGTGAGTGAGTGAGTGAGTGAGAGGACTGGAAGAGAGAAACATGGGCAGAGATAAAAAAATCTGTCGCATTAAATTCACGCCAACAACATTCTTAACGTCGTAATGACACAACAGTCTATGTTTACAAAAATTACTACCGTTTTGACGACACAAATATACAGATCTAATGTGTGTTGGCAGGCTGACGCGTTCGTACTACTAATTCATTCGAAGGCTGTATTCACTCCTGTCTGTATTAAAATAATACAAATGTTGTTTTATAGTAATAATATAATAATAATAACAACTATCACGATTTGTAGGCTTAAGCATTCATAACATAAACAGTTTTCTAACGTTCCCTCCTCTCAAGACTTCTACGAACTTTTTTTAACCTATTGATTTTACTCCATTTTTAATAATTCACCAATCCCTTCAGTTTATAACTTACTGCTTACATGTCGGAGTCATGTGATAGTATGAAACTTTTATTGAGCAGAATTCAGTATGACGGATATTCGTGGCATACCTACGGAGATGTGAAAGTAACGTAGTTTTACTTTGATTGCAGCTTGGATTCACTAAATTCTGTTGCCTTCTGTACGAGCGGGTAAATTCTATGCAGGAATGGGAAAATTATTATGTAAAAAAAAGCAGTGATCATTAAAGACAGAGGCACTGAGTGTAGGAGATCAGACCGTTGTAGGTCAAGTACTAGTAAAACCTGGAAAAGCTTATCGTCCACTACTACATATTAAGTAGGTTTAATGAAAATTATGTAAATGGAACGGATGTAATTTCGAAACTGTTAATTTCCTTCAAGTGTGTACTAAAGTAAAGAATGTTACAATTTATAAGTTGGTAATTACACCAGGTAGGCTTAAACAGGTAATGCTAACAACCAGTAGCCTACTGATTCGAATGTGTGTGTGAAGAGGGCTTTTGAGTCGATAATAACGCTATTATCTACTTGACACAGAAATTCCCGTGTCATCTGCATTTTGTATTATGCAAACGTTCGGAGGATGTAAATTTTTCAACAACATTGTTGGAGTGCCAACCTTTAGAATGAACCGTTGTGGCGGAATGCAAGATTGTTTTAAAGAATTCAAAAATTCTTGGAGATAGTACACCATATTTTCAATATTAAATACGGTGTTAATAGATTCTTCAGACTTTTTATTATCCCCAGAAAATTTTTCCAAACTTGTATCATTATTTTCCTTCACAGATTCGATTCTTTGGGAATAACCACTTGTAATTTTTATCAAGTAAACACTTGACGTTTTTCACAGAATTTAGGAATTAATACAGTTGTACTATTTACTATGTCCCAGTTTTTCGTCAATTTCTGTGAAGCTATCGTCATTAGGAACACTACCGTCACCGAGGTGCAGTAAGTTTGTAGAAAAATCACCATCTCCTCCTCCTCCTAAATGGGCTCTCATATTGCTTTGCAAATTTAGTCTGAATAGCATTCCACATCGCCGAAGACTTTAAACACACTGAGACAATATCAGCGCGGGTTCCTCTTGCAGTTACCGGTAATCGCTAGCCAGAATCCTCTGAAATAACAAATGTTACGCTACCCACTAATTTGTTACAATTTCTTAAGTCTTGGAGAGTTTGATTGACCGTTTCTATACAGTCCACAAATCGCCTTCGTTTTACCGTTCATGATTAGTTTCCGTTTTGATCGCTCTTTCTTTTGTCATGCCTCCTCTTCAATACGAATTGCTTTTTTAATAGGAGTCAGTGAGAATACTTGACTTTTTCTTCTTGGCGCATTTTTATTTTATTTTTGCAGTCGCTTTCGGATAAGGGCGAATTTATTCTGGTGTCAATTGTGATAAGGTATTAGCAGATGTCTCGTTTATTCCCGACGTGGGAGGTCCGGCTACTGTGGTCTCTTGACAATCTTTTGTTGGTGTTAATCTTCCTTCATAATTACTTTTGTCTCCTATCTCTCTGTCAATTACAGGTGAACACAGAAACTCTTCGATACTGAATATATTTTCATTTAATGGCCAAATTCCAGTTGAACTAAAACCTGCTGTCAGTTAGATGGTGTAGCTGCCTTTGAAAGAGTATCTTTTGCTAGCCCAGGTATGTCATGGTTTTACCTGGGTTTATTGTCATCCAGCTCTCAGCGGCTGCACCGAAACAGGCCATATAAACACTTGTCTAATGGCTGAAGTCAGATTGTAACGGGTATGAGGTATAAACTGTTTCATAAATAGTAAAAAAAGAGAGGCTGTAATTTATCTTGATGGATGTGCTACTCCAATACAACCTGCTGGTCCATAAATAATCAAAGTGATATCTACATAACACTGTGGATATAACGATAAGTGGTGGTTTCCAGCTGCCATCTATGAAAATACCACTGGTTTCACCCTTTTCCAAAGGGGTAACCCTGCTGACTTGTTTATTTCCCTTCAAACTGACAACTTTGTTAGGACAGTGCACTGTTGTTATGCTGCCTGGTTTCCTTCACATTCCAAATATTGTGACAATAAAAATGAAGGCGACTTATCACAGAATTCCAATATTGAAGAAAGTTTTATGTTATGTTTATTAAAACTAAATGCTATTGCAAAACTTGTTGCTTCAGCCTCTCTAAAAGACAACCTTGAATGTCGCTGCATGAAGCCAGTAAAACAATCTTTTACCGGCCCAGTTCACCAGAAAATCGACATTATTTGCAAACACGTATTCGGAGGCTAACATACGAATATTCTTAGGGTACAAACCATAATAACTAACAGAATAGTGCAGATCATAACACAGAAATCTGATTTTCCTTTTTGTTCTTTCCTAAATACAAGTTGTGGAAAACGCTGAGTCTTTGTAGGGTTTGTGAGCTACATCGCCCCAGAAAGTTTTTCACTTGTACGTTTGAACCAAATATGAAAAAAATAAAACAGAACAAAATGTTTTACTTACATTGTACCAACATACCACTTTCCTTCTGGTGAAATTGAAGGTACACCTTTAATTTTAAAATTAGTGGCTGAAGTGTAGTGCTGCTGGCCACTCTACCTTTAGTGCGTGTGTCGAACACTCACTTTAGGCAACCTATTCTACCTCCTAAATTTCCTAGGCGGCATAAAAAGGAGCCATTATTACTATTATCATTTTAAAAATTTTAGTTTTTTAGGATTTAATAAACACGTAATCTTCATTATAGGATCACAAGCAACTGACACATAATTAATTCTGAGATCTGTTAGGTTATGAATTAATTTTCTTTTAAAAGTTATAGAGAAACATAACTTGCCCTCATGTTGCCACATTGCTTTTGTATTAGTATGATTCAATTGTACACTTACCATGGATCCAACAAAGTACGTAGCTGTAAACACCCATAGCAAATTAGTGACAAAAAGGTTGCTTTACACATTCTAAAATACAAAAGGGAACAAAGACTCATTTTACTGTACACTGCTATAATCAGACTGGAGGAGCATGTACTACAAGCTATAACAAAAACGTTATACAGTTGCAGAGGTGCTGTGACTAAGGTACACTTGAAGAAGTACAAAGTATCAACTTATGTCTCTCTGCTCTCCCCTATATGGTAATACTGTCTTATAACGACTGTTAAACAAATCAAATGTATTGTATACCTTTATATGTGTATTTATACACAATATATCATAAAAGTTTTTTGCGACAAAAATATCTGTCAAATTTTTGTATGTTGTAATGGTACATATAACACTACCAACACCAGCGTACCACAAATAAATTGAAAGCCACTACAATTAAGAATACCTACAAGGTCAAGCATGCGATCATGGATAAAAAAGGAAGTATCATAAGCCAAAACCAAGTGAATTAAAATGAAGAAGGAATTACCAGTAAATGTGCAACTAAAGAAGATAAAGCAAGACTAACGACGAGACGACATACATAATTACCCAATAGATCAAACAGTGAGAAGGAAACCCATTAAAGACAAAATCAAGAAGAAACCTATTAACCGTGAGAAGGAAACCAGTGAAAACAACGCCATGAAGAAACTTATTAAGAGGTAGGAAGGAATCGGTGAAGAGAAGAAGAAAATATCCAGATCAAACACAAAAAAGGGAGATAACATGAATTATAATGAACTAACATATGGCAATAAAAGAATTATTATAAAAGAAGAAAGAATAAATGGAATAAACAACATGATTTAAACCCCTAAGCTGTAAAACAAATTGACACTGACCAAAACTTATTAAGTGAATACCTTCCTTGACAATGTAATACAAACAATAATCAATAAGAATGAATTATTGAACATAAAAAGTAACAAAGAGAATGAATAATAATAAGTTCTTAGCTAAATTATGTGTAGACATGAAAAGAGGGCTATGTCCAAAACACCAATGACCAATTGTAAAGTGGAATTGATATTAGAAATAACCACTAATTACCAACAGTAAAGACTGTAAAAGATAAACAAAATTTAATCTAATAATAACCAATAGATATACCAGTACTACATAAAGTCAAATAAATCAAATGTAATACAGAAACACAAAACCGACAATAATCCATTGTTGTATATTATAACTATATGCTTGCCATAGAATGGATGCATGATGAACAAAATTATCTTGTAAACTTATCATAAAAGAGTAGGAACTAAACCAACAACATTGAATGAGGCAGAATACTATTCGAATAAGTAAATTCAAGGATTATAGCCACCCAAATACTAATAATAACAATAATAATAAATAAACCATGTTGACAGCTAGATGCAAGTAATCTTGGTTACTTTAAACCAAAGCAATTTTCAGTATAAATGCAGAATGAACTACTGCACAATAATAACAGTGCTATCAAAACAATGATAAGAGATATTCAAACAATAATGAGAATAATTTGATAGGATTACAACCCATATAAAAAGGTAACTTCCTAAAGTATAGTAAACTCACTTAACAAACTATAGTTAAGGTAATAAAACCACAAGATGAAGAAAAAGGACACTATCAGAAGTGACAATGACCAATGCAGTATGCATAGGCCATAATAAAATGTTATTAACTATTAATGTTAGTATAATAGTAAGTATCATGTACATGTTGTGTTTATGTTAGTGTCTATACAGGAAAGTACAGAGCAACTCACCGCAGCTAATAATAGAAGAGTCAACGCAACTTCTTCAGAATCGAACTCATGAAATGGAACAAAAAACATTCTAAACTATTTAAACAAAATTAATAAACGATGTCAAAGAGTAAGTAAACCGATTTATTCATATCGGATTCAATAATAGATTGAATTGGGTAGAATAAATCAATAAACCAAAAATTAATAATAAAAACCAAAACGTTAAGAATAATAATAAAACAGACAATCTCGTCGTGCTAAAATGTTCATACACACTTTTTAAGAGAAAATTACTTAAAACTTCGAATCTAACAAGAAAAATATTGTGTCGAGTATTCATAATACAAACCCTTAGATATCAAATATGAAATGAAAATATAAGAACCAAGTAAAATGTATATTCTATAGCCGGCAGAATAAGGGAAGGACAAATAAAATAGAGGCAGGATATCAAGAGAATGGAAAACATGGGACTACCTAAACAGTAATAAGATACAGACCTCAGGGAAGACGAGATATAGGTAGGGCAAGGAAAAGAGATGCCTTCAGTGAAGGCAAAACAGGCTGTAATCCTATACCTTGACATGGAGAAGATTCCTAATACTTAATAGCACACTTAAGAACAAAATATTGGTATGGAGAATCATACACTACTTCCATGTTCTAAGATTTATATTTAAAATCATTTTCGAAATGAAATATTTCCATTGAAACTACTTCTTTCTACTTACTGCTTCAGCCACTTACTGTGGGCACTAACGTATACCACCTCACGTTATCGCACTTGATTTTCACTGATGATGGAAGTCGATGGCACTGGCGAAACGTCTGGTTTTGCAGAAAACATTGGTCTACGGCCAAACAGGCCGGGAAGGAATTTTAAAAACAAACTGCTTCTTTGTTTTACAAAAAATTATCAGGTAAACTATTATGTTACAACAAAAAAATGTTTCAGGTAAACTACCCTTTCACCGTAACCGATCTTCACCAAAATCAATAGGCCTTGAGTCCTCTATAACTCGGGCACATATGTAAAAAAATATCTGATTCTGTTTGAATTTACAGCAGTTATCGTTCGTCATGAAAAAATTTCTCTTGTTACAACATAAAATATTGCAGGTAAACTACCCCTTTATCTTAACCGATCTTCACAAAAAACAATAGGTCTTGAATACTCTACAATTCAGGGCTGTATGCAAAAAATTATTTGATTCTGTTTGAATTTGCGGCTCTTATCGTTTGCCATAAAAAATCTAGACAGACACACAGACACTTTTCGAAAAATTACTTTTTTTCATGTTTTGAGGGTAGTATAATCAGAATCTGCAAAAATCTCTAACACGATTTTTTTTTGCCATCACCATACTTCCATTTCCTTATGGAACATGAAAGTAAAATCAAAGTAAAATTCTGATGTCAACAAAAATCAAATATTCTATCAAAAATTGGGGATATACATTTTTGGTAGGTATTTGGTAGGCCTACTTGCATTGCACAAGGAATGTGTTATTTTCAATAGGTTATTGATAAAAAATGACTTACAAGTACATTGATTTTTATTACAAAATTTATACAAAACAGTTTCAATTCTAAGGTATCAATAATTAATAAATATTAAGGATAATGAACAAATTATTTCTTCAGAGAAGATACATAAAAACATTGCAAAAATAATACATATCAGACAAATATTATTACAACAAAAATACCACACAGACATTTGGGCTTTGTTACTTTATCAGTAACTATAAGATTACATTAATAAAGTACATAGAATATTTATTTACAAGAACATAATTACAAAAAGTGAAAACACCTTTGATGAAATAAACATTTTATTTATTACATCAAACATAACTAAACTCAGATGACAATATAAATGAACTAAATATAGATTTTTCTGCGAGGGAGTGTAGGATTGATTAGGGGTTCAATTAGTTCAAATTATTAAAAAAAAAATAGCATAAACTATAAATAGAAAAACTAGACTGGTATGTTTACAACAAAATGAAAACTTCAAGTTACATTTAAGAGATATTCCATGTCAAATCAACAAGTGCTACAACCTGACCCTCTTAGATTTATTTGAAATTAAGTATGCATGTAGTATTCATAAATAGTAACACAAATCAATTTTTTCACATTTTTCTGACAAAAGGTTACTGAGTAATGGGTGCTCAAAAATGAAAAAAAATAAATAAAATTTTTGACTTGCGCAACAATATTGATTTGTTCACAACTTGTGTTCTAATTAAGCTAGAACAATGAAATCGAGTTCATTTGAAAGCTCTTTTAAAGGGCTTTCATATGATATAAAACATAATTAGTTGAAAATATATATATTTTTTATAAACACATCATTATTGCATTTACTGAATTTTGAAAAACTGTATTTTTAAAATTCTCAAAAAAATATATGTGAAAGCTATTGTTTTCCTCTACATATTCTGAAACTTTCAACTTGGGATGAGCATGGGATCACTATCAAAAGTAATTTTATGTTTATCACGATTCTGTAAAACGTCATTCAGATCGGTGAATTATTATTATTTTTATTTTCCTACCCGTGACAATTTTTCAGAATCATAGTTGGATTTATTACTTGGCCTACAAAATTGTACTTTTCTTTCATACAAATAACTGTGTTTTAAAGCTTAGCACTAGCTAAATTAATAGCTCAAAATTAATAAATTGACCTACATATCTAAAATATATATCTTAATACAGTGATCCAGGTTTTCCATGTACAAGCAAAAAAATCTCATTTTAAAGACTATATACAAAATGGTTGGTTGGTGTGACTATCTCCCATCTGTTTAGTATTTTGTCATCGGATAATATTCAGTCAGCTGTTGTCAACTGTTGTTGAAAGTGACCTGTACATTTTCTTTTGGTGTAACATAGCCTATAAAGTGAAAAAAATGTGATTAATTCTGAAATGTTGTGTTTTGAAATTAGCTTAAAGGTACTTTTGTACAATTCTCACAACAGTGTATAAGTTTATATGCCTACAACCAGTTAATATTGTAACGAGACATATGAGCCCAAATATTTCAGTAACCCAAAATATTAACACATGTCAATAATTGAGTGAAAGAGACAAACCAAGTGTTTCTTCTAAAAGGCCAAGCATGAAACTACATGAGCTACTCATCACCAAGGATAAACTCACAACAATAAGAGTTAATAAAACTAATGGTAACTAACAAGTGAAATAACATTATAAGAAAAAGAAGATGCACCGAACAATGATTGTACCACAGGAACCAACAACCCAATAGTTTTCGGTCAGTAAGGAACCAATGAAGACAAGGAAGAAACATACTACGAGAAAGACACCTAACAACCATGGCATAAAATATAGATTCCAAGAGCCAGTCAACTATAGAACATCTTACCCGTATATGCAATGACTGAACAATTTACAGATTGAAGAGATGGACAAGAACTGACTAACTGGGATGACCAATATACAACAGATAATATTATAAATGTATAGGACAAGATATGTTATAAAAGAATGAAAGTAACTGTACTGTTAACTGAATAGAAGCTGTGAATAAAAGCATAGTAACATGATATGCATAGCACCCATGTAACATAAAGAAGTATTAAAATTGTCTCATAATAATAACAAATATTACTCAAATAGTCAAACAATCATGTAAGATAAGAAAAGGCAATAACTAAAGAGTTATTAGTTATCATTAATAAAACCAAACTTGAGAAAATAAGGTTAAAAGAATGTAAATTTGTATCAACCTAACATACACATTGTTGGTACAAATTTCACCTAAATTCACATCTATCAGTAGGAAAAGTCTACCTAAACCAAAATGTTTTGTGCCTTAAACCAAGAAGAAATGATAAGCTTTCTACAGGTACCAATATAAGATACCCAAAATGGATTTTAAATAAGAATTTAAGTCAGTAAAATGAACCAAAACCGACCAAAAGGGGATTCACTAAGTAAAACGTGAACAAAACCACTTTATAATACCAAATAGAAGTAAAAGGTTAATGTATATACCACAAGTAAGGTGTAATGCCACTATTGTAATAGTATAAGAATATTATAAGAAAAGACATAATGTATTATAATCGTAATTAAGAACACCTGTCATGTGACACCACGTGTAAGTAATGTTAGTCAATGATATACACTAAGGGACAGACCAGTGTACAAAAAACACTAAACCAATTATAAAGAGACTACTATGATTAAACTATTGTAACTAAATAATAGTAGAAAGAGATAAAAGAATACCAAATAAGAATGGAAATAAGTGTACACCTCATAGTGCAAAATAGAGGTCAGAGAGAGATGCTGTATATAAGAATACAGCAGTTCTATAAGGAGAAATTTACCTCCAAACTTATAAATTTTGCACAATCATCTGGCGATATAAGAGCTTCTACAACAATGGACTCTGTAACAAAGAAAGAATTTTAGCTAACAGAGAAAAATAATTATCATTGCCAGTATCAACAAAAGTGCAAATTACTAAATGAAATAATTGCAATTTTATGGGAAATAATGTTATTAAACTAATTATGTACTTTATTAAGAACTTTTGTTTTCCAGCAGCTTCCAAAACTCTTTATATAAAAAATAATATAAACAAACTTATTTAGAGCTTCTAACAATACTTATCTTAAAATTATCATATGATTATACTTTCCAAAGGAAGCCCCTGATTTGAAAGCATTGACACATAATACTACTAATTAAAAATGATTCCAACTACTATGTTACTAAATTTTCTCATTTAAAATGTAAATGGGACTGTTAATAACTTTATATTGTTTTCATTAACAAGACAAAACAATCATTAATGGCTATTTTAGCACAAACTTCAAAATCTCCTATAAAGCTTGCTCAATGAAATAGGACATTCCTGATGCAGAAAATTAACTTTGCCATAACACAAATTAAATAGGCTAACACCCAAACAAAAAAATTCTTTGAAAACAAAACATTAATGAAATATGGTATGAATTAATTGTGCTACATTCAAAGCTGATTTTCTTAATTGATTTAAAGTACCTATACAAGTCTAGTTTGTCAAGTAAATATAATTTAGGTAAACCTAACACTACATATGAAACAAACATTAAATCAAATATGCTAATGTTACAAAATTCACAAACAGAAAAAAAATTTTAAATTATCTATAGGCTAAATTGCTTTGATTATATTACCTTCTCCACTTCATATGTTTTTCACATCAATATCATCTGATGTCGATACTACTGATGGTGCAATAATAGTCATTTTTTCCCAGTCAATTCTGGAAAGTTCAGGAGAAACCTGAAAGATCATTACAAAACTCATACATAATTTTTCACTAAGTTAATAATTAAGAGAATAATTTATTTTCTTAACCTAGCACAATATTTGTAGGTTAGCACTATGAATTTACAAAAAGTTAATGGATTTTGTGTAAATTTCTAAAAAAAATTAAATTTACAGCATAATCTAGTAGTTGTTTTATAGTAATCTATTTTAATTTAAATGAACTCAAGTCACTATTGCTTGGTTACATCCCTGCACTGAAGATTCCTGAAAAAGATTTCTAATATAATCATACAAACTCGAAAAACAAAAACTGTTCAAATGATTAACATTGAATAATATAATCCTGATTATAACGGTATTATAACTAGCAAATACATTACGGATAATTCATCCATACTCTGTATCATTTAAATCTACTATTAAGTATAACACACCCCATAAAATATTTTAGAATATTAAGATACTAATTTTTTAAAATTTCATGTGATATTAGTTGAGTATCATTTAGGAAGTTAAACAATATAAATACAATTCTACACATTAAGTTACAGATTATAAATACAGATAATAAGAAATTAAATAAAAATAACACTATAGGCCTACATCAATTATCGGGTTTAAGAACCTGCTGCTGTAAGCAGTGATAATTTTAGTTTAGTGAGCTTTAACCAGACTTGCATGCAATAATAAATTTTACATAAGATAAAAGAACGATGCTTTCTTTAGTCACCAGCAAAACCTTTTCTGTCTGCAAGTTAATATTATAAAATTTAAAAACAGCACAATTTTATTAAAAAATTTAATCGAGATTAAAATGCATGTTTAAGTCAAAAATTAAAGAAGTCACAGGTCAAATTCTCTTTTCAATTTTTCTTTTACCTGACAAATGTTAGCCCTTAATTTTTAAAGCAGAGCTGTGTTAAAACAAAATTTTTATGACAAATATATTACAATTTAATGGACTCAATGGTATGAAAGTAACTATGTGTACAAACAATTACAACAGTTTGCTTCAGTGAGGATATAGTACACATAGGCCTATATTATAAATTTTGTTATATTAGGTCTTAAAATTAACCTTAACTTTCTACCGTTAAGTCATATCTTATCAAGTAATTACGTTTCTCTGAAAAATGCTGAATTTGAAAGTATATTTAGAGTAATATAGCTGGACTGAAGAATTAAATAAAATATGTAACTAGTTAAATACGAGCAGAGTTCAAATTAAATATATTATGGTAAGGCCTATCATCTTGTGTTAGGTAGGACGACATTTTACGAATAAAATGACTTACAAATTGGATACATTACACAAATATAGGTAGGCTAGAGTAGTAATTGTCAGACTTACAGGAGTATCTATAATAAAGAAAAATTATTTAATTAAATTGCAGTCAGTGCCTTACAGGGACTTTTTTTTTAAAAATGAGTTAATTACCCCTTGGGTAATTATGATGATTCTCATCAATGCTGATATTGCGCTGATATATTTTTATTATATTCTTCTATGTTATATAAACACGAGAAAAATAATTTTAAACGGCGGTCGAACCTATTTACGGAGACAAAAAATTAAATTTTTACTCCCATAAGAACGCATGGTGTTAGCCTAGGTATATTGTATTAATTAAATTAGAATGCTAATTTGCTCCATTATTAAATTTTGGACAGAACACAGTGATATTATGTATAGTTGGGTCTATAACAGGTAGGCCTAGTGTTACAGACCCAAAGTAATCGAGACATTCATACATAACCTAACACAGCTAATTTCCTACAAACAACGGACAACATACACTAAATAAATGATCATCTTACCTTTCATTATTATTCCTAGCGCCTCCAACATATTTTTACTTCGACTTGCAATCGCAAACACTTCATACGAATAACAAAATTCTGTCCCACACACCTTAACAAACGAAAACAAATTACCGCACAGCGCCGACTAAACTACCCAGAATAAATATGGCAGGTCGCAATATTTCGTTATACCAACTAAACAGAATAAAAACACACATACATCTTTACTATAGTAAAATCTTTTTACTTCGACTTGCAATCGCAAACACTACAATACGAACAAAAAATTCTGTCCCACACACCTTAACAAACGAAAACAAATTACCTCACAGCGCCAACTAAACTAATAGCCGGTCAACAACTAAACTAATGGCCGGTCGCAATATTTCGTTATACCTACTAAACAGAATAAAAACACACTTCCCTCTGTAGTGTCTGTCTTTTTTACACATGTTAAAAATTTTATAGAATAATTATTACGAATGCCAATATGGCCGACTAACTACCCATATTTCATTATATACATTTGTATATATCGAACAGGTTGTCTGGCTTCAGCGTACAGCAAAAATACGATGTATAAAAATTTGTATAAGTTTTTCGTACGCTGACACACCATAACTTGGGCAAAATAACTTCATCACCTAAAAATGTACTTATACAAGTTCGTCAAATTTGTTTTAGATACCCTGGGTAAAAATTGGGGTGTGATGAAGAAATTATGCGGCGCTAAGTGTATATACATATATATATATATAGACATATTTTTCTTTGAACAAAGAATGCATCATTTTAATGTCAAGCTTTGCGTCTAAGTACTTGATTTCCTTGGAAGCATAGTGACTAGTCTTCACAGGAAATGAATTAATATGATCCTTAATCATGTCTGTAAAGTCCTTTGGAAAAGTCTTGCGATTGTTTTGCTGTCCCCTGAGATCTCTAGGGCTCTTACCCATCAATAATAGCTCTTTTAGCCTTCTCACTCTTTTTTCACCAATACCATGCAGACTTAAAAACGCTTTTTTACATACCTTAATTCTTGATTTTCCAACCATTACAAAAAAATTAAATGAACTTGCATGATCCACATAGTGACTGGGCCTGGGTTCCATTTCAGCTTCCCCATTATCTTCTGTAGGCCTAAGCCTAGAGCGTTTGGTCTTCACAGGAAGTGCTTCTATTAAGGACTGAAAAAACTGATCTTGTTCGTCTTTGCTGTTAAAATCTCCACTTTTGTGTAGGATTTCAATTTGGTCATTTTCAGTTATTTTATTGAAACATTTCAGTCTGCACCTGAAAAAAAAAACAAAAAAAAACCTAAAATTAGCCTACGATATGAAAGCAGAGAATATTATTTTAAGTTACTAGTTTTGGAACAGCAAAAAAACGCAAGACTTTTCCTTTTAAGAATCAGACCAAATACGAATCTATTTCAAAGATAGAGAGCCTAGATATAAGCGATGTTATAAAAGCCTAATTATTAAACTCTTTATTACACCTTCAGACAGTAGACTCCTGTCAAACATCGACTATTTAAGTAGAGCATTAATCTACTTACGTGCAAGGCATTCCTGTTTTCCGGGCTTCCGTAATGTGTCCTTTATAGTTAACATACTCATATCCATGAATTCTTGCTTTCTTTATTCGATTGACTTTGTAGCTCATAGGCCTACGAACACCTTTCTTACGCTTTTTACATACTTCTAAATCACCTTCATTAGCACTTTCACCCTCACTATCTGACATTGTTCACTTCACTAAGACAACAGAACACTTTTAAAAAAATATTTCACATAAAACTAAAATGAAACTTGCTTTGCACAATCACAGTGTAAATGTAAACATAACCTCAGTGCTGAGAATGCTCAGAAAACTGTGACAGAAAACTAATGTGACCAACACAACAGAACTAAACTAACAAAAAACAGCTGGTTCCCAGTGCAGCCACAACACTTTTAGTTATGAAAAGCCTTTTGTCCGAGACAAGAGGCCTTTCTTAAATAAACGCATATTTCATATGGTCTAATGACAGTATTGGAGCAATGGGACAAGAGACCTTTCATATACATACAATGTATGGAAGCATTAAGATTCCATTTTCACACAAAAGTGGATTCATTAAAAAATGTGACAAGAGGCCTTTCATAAATAAGCGATTCATATATCATCAACTATTGTCTAACTTACAGGTTCGGTTATTCTTGTTAATATTACCTTGCATCCTTATTTACCTGTATCTATGATTATAAATATAATTATTAGCTCTTTGTTCTATCATGGGGTTAAATATTGACTTGTTTATTATTCTGTGAACCTTGTTTTTATGTAACTTGAGTGCTAGCATTTCTGTTGCGTTACAATATTGGTCATCTCAGTTAGTCAGTTCTTGTCCATCTCTTCAATCTGTAAGTTGTTCAGTCATTGCATATACGGGTAAGATGTTCTATAGTTGACTGGCTCTTGGAATCTATATTTTATACCATGGTTGTTAGGTGTCTTTCTCGTAGTATGTTTCTTCCTTGTCTTCATTGGTTCCTTACTGACCGAAAACTATTGGGTTGTTGGTTCCTGTGGTACAACCATTGTTCGGTGCATCTTCTTTTTCTTATAATGTTATTTCACTTGTTAGTTACCATTAGTTTTATTAACTCTTATTGTTGTGAGTTTATCCTTGGTGATGAGTAGCTCATGTAGTTTCATGCTTGGCCTTTTAGAAGAAACACTTGGTTTGTCTCTTTCACTCAATTATTGACATGTGTTAATATTTTGGGTTACTGAAATATTTGGGCTCATATGTCTCGTTACAATATTAACTGGTTCTAGGCATATAAACTTATACACTGTTGTGAGAATTGTACAAAAGTACCTTTAAGCTAATTTCAAAACACAACATTTCAGAATTAATCACATTTTTTTCACTTTATAGGCTATGTTACACCAAAAGAAAATGTACAGGTCACTTTCAACAACAGTTGACAACAGCTGACTGAATATTATCCGATGACAAAATACTAAACAGATGGGAGATAGTCACACCAACCAACCATTTTGTATATAGTCTTTAAAATGAGATTTTTTTGCTTGTACACGGAAAACCTGGATCACTGTATTAAGATATATATTTTAGATATGTAGGTCAATTTATTAATTTTGAGCTATTAATTTAGCTAGTGCTAAGCTTTAAAACACAGTTATTTGTATGAAAGAAAAGTACAATTTTGTAGGCCAAGTAATAAATCCAACTATGATTCTGAAAAATTGTCACGGGTAGGAAAATAAAAATAATAATAATTCACCGATCTGAATGACGTTTTACAGAATCGTGATAAACATAAAATTACTTTTGATAGTGATCCCATGCTCATCCCAAGTTGAAACTTTCAGAATATGTAGAGGAAAACAATATCTTTCACATATATTTTTTTGAGAATTTTAAAAATACAGTTTTTCAAAATTCAGTAAATGCAATAATGATGTGTTTATAAAAAATATATATATTTTCAACTAATTATGTTTTATATCATATGAAAGCCCTTTAAAAGAGCTTTCAAATGAACTCGATGTCATTGTTCTAGCTTAATTAGAACACAAGTTGTGAACAAATCAATATTGTTGCGCAAGTCAAAAATTTTATTTATTTTTTTCATTTTTGAGCACCCATTACTCAGTAACCTTTCGTCAGAAAAATGTGAAAAAATTGATTTGTGTTACTATTTATGAATACTACATGCATACTTAATTTCAAATAAATCTAAGAGGGTCAGGTTGTAGCACTTGTTGATTTGACACGGAATATCTCTTAAATGTAACTTGAAGTTTTCATTTTGTTGTAAACATACCAGTCTAGTTTTTCTATTTATAGTTTATGCTTTTTTTTTTTTAATAATTTCAACTAATTGAACCCCTAATCAATCCTACACTCCCTCGCAGAAAAACCTATATTTAGTTCATTTATATTGTCATCTGAGTTTAGTTATGTTTGATGTAATAAATAAAATGTTTATTTCATCAAAGGTGTTTTCACTTTTTGTAATTATGTTCTTGTAAATAAATATTCTATGTACTTTATGAATGTAATCTTATAGTTACTGATAAAGTAACAAAGCCCAAATGTCTGTGTGGTATTTTTGTTGTAATAATATTTGTCTGATATGTATTATTTTTGCAATGTTTTTATGTATCTTCTATGAAGAAATAATTTGTTCATTATCCTTAATAATTATTAATTATTGATACCTTAGAATTGAAACTGTTTTGTATAAATTTTGTAATAAAAATCAATGTACTTGTAAGTCTTTTTTTATCAATAACCTATTGAAAATAACACATTCCTTGTGCAATGCAAGTAGGCCTACCAAATACCTACCAAAAATGTATATCCCCAATTTTTGATAGAATATTTGATTTTTGTTGACATCAGAATTTTACTTTGATTTTACTTTCATGTTCCATAAGGAAATGGAAGTATGGTGATGGCAAAAAAAATCGTGTTAGAGATTTTTGCAGATTCTGATTATACTACCCTCAAAACATGAAAAAAAGTAATTTATCGAAAAGTGTCTGTGTGTCTGTCTAGATTTTTTATGGCAAACGATAAGAGCCGCAAATTCAAACAGAATCAAATAATTTTTTGCATACAGCCCTGAATTGTAGAGTATTCAAGACCTATTGTTTTTTGTGAAGATCGGTTAAGATAAAGGGGTAGTTTACCTGCAATATTTTATGTTGTAACAAGAGAAATTTTTTCATGACGAACGATAACTGCCGTAAATTCAAACAGAATCAGATATTTTTTTACATATGTGCCCGAGTTATAGAGGACTCAAGGCCTATTGATTTTGGTGAAGATCGGTTACGGTGAAAGGGTAGTTTACCTGAAACATTTTTTTGTTGTAACGTAATAGTTTACCTGATAATTTTTTGTATATATGTACTACGTTATTGACAACAAAGAAGCAGTTTGTTTTTAAAATTCCTTCCCGGCCTGTTTGGCCGTAGACCAATGTTTTCTGCAAAACCAGACGTTTCGCCAGTGCCATCGGCTTCCATCATCAGTGAAAATCAAGTGCGATAACGTGAGGTGGTATACGTTAGTGCCCACAGTAAGTGGCTGAAGCAGTAAGTAGAAAGAAGTAGTTTCAATGGAAATATTTCATTTCGAAAATGATTTTAAATATAAATCTTAGAACATGGAAGTCGTGTATGATTCTCCATACCAATATTTTGTTCTTAAGTGTGCTATTAAGTATTAGGAATCTTCTCCATGTCAAGGTATAGGATTACAGCCTGTTTTGCCTTCACTGAAGGCATCTCTTTTCCTTGCCCTACCTATATCTCGTCTTCCCTGAGGTCTGTATCTTATTACTTGTTTAGGTAGTCCCATGTTTTCCATTCTCTTGATATCCTGCCTCTATTTTATTTGTCCTTCCCTTATTCTGCCGGCTATAGAATATACATTTTACTTGGTACTTATATTTTCATTTCATATTTGATATCTAAGGGTTTGCATTATGAATACTCGACACAATATTTTTCTTGTTAGATTCGAAGTTTTAAGTAATTTTCTCTTAAAAAGTGTGTATGAACATTTTAGCACGACGAGATTGTCTGTTTTATTATTATTCTTAACGTTTTGGTTTTTATTATTAATTTTTGGTTTATTGATTTATTCTACCCAATTCAATCTATTATTGAATCCGATATGAATAAATCGGTTTACTTACTCTTTGACATCGTTTATTAATTTTGTTTAAATAGTTTAGAATGTTTTTTGTTCCATTTCATGAGTTCGATTCTGAAGAAGTTGCGTTGACTCTTCTATTATTAGCTGCGGTGAGTTGCTCTGTACTTTCCTGTATAGACACTAACATAAACACAACATGTACATGATACTTAATATTATTATAACATTAATAGTTAATAACATTTTATTATGGCCTATGCATACTGCATTGGTCATTGTCACTTCTGATAGTGTCCTTTTTCTTCATCTTGTGGTTTTATTACCTTAACTATAGTTTGTTAAGTGAGTTTACTATACTTTAGGAAGTTACCTTTTTATATGGGTTGTAATCCTATCAAATTATTCTCGTTATTGCTTGAATATCTCTTATCATTGTTTTGATAGCACTGTTATTATTGTGCAGTAGTTCATTCTGCATTTATACTGAAAATTGCTTTGGTTTAAAGTAACCAAGATTACTTGCATCTAGCTGTCAACATGGTTTATTTATTATTATGGTTATTATTAGTATTTGGGTGGCTATAATCCTTGAATTTACTTATTCGAATAGTATTCTGCCTCATTCAATGTTGTTGGTTTAGTTCCTACTCTTTTATGATAAGTTTACAAGATAATTTTGTTCGTCATGCATCCATTCTATGGCAAGCATATAGTTATAATATACAACAATGGATTATTGTCGGTTTTGTGTTTCTGTATTACATTTGATTTATTTGACTATGTAGTACTGGTATATCTATTGGTTATTATTAGATTACATTTTGTTTATCTTTTACAGTCTTTACTATTGGTAATTAGTGGTTATTTCTAATATCAATTCCTAATTTTAAAATAAAAATGTACCTTCAATTTCACCAGAAGGAAAGTGGTATGTTGGTACAATGTAAGTAAAACATTTTGTTCTGTTTTCTTTTTTTCATATTTGGTTCAAACGTACAAGTGAAAAACTTTCTGGGGCGATGTAGCTCACAAATCCTACAAAGACTCGGCGTTTTCCACAACTTGTATTTAGGAAAGAACAAAAAGAAAAATCAGATTTCTGTGTTATGATCTGCACTATTCTGTTAGTTATTATGGTTTGTACCCTAAGAATATTCGTATGTTAGCCTCCGAATACTTGTTTGCAAATAATGTCGATTTTCTGGTGAACTGGGCCGGTAAAAGATTGTTTTACTGGCTTCATGCAGCGACATTCAAGGTTGTCTTTTAGAGAGGCTGAAGCAACAAGTTTTTTAATAGCATTTAGTTTTAATAAACATAACATAAAACTTTCTTCAATATTGGAATTCTGTGATAAGTCGCCTTCATTTTTACTGTCACAATATTTGGAATGTGAAGGAAACCAGGCAGCATAACGACAGTGCACTGTCCTAACAAAGTTGTCAGTTTGAAGGGAAATAAACAAGTCAGCAGGGTTACCCCTTTGGAAAAGGGTGAAACCAGTGGTATTTTCATAGATGGCAGCTGGAAACCACCACTTATCGTTATATCCACAGAGTGTTATGTAGATATCACTTTGATTATTTATGGACCAGCAGGTTGTATTGGAGTAGCACATCCATCAAGATAAATTACAGCCTCTCTTTTTTTACTATTTATGAAACAGTTTATACCTCATACCCGTTACAATCTGACTTCAGCCATTAGACAAGTGTTTATATGGCCTGTTTCGGTGCAGCCGCTGAGAGCTGGATGACAATAAACCCAGGTAAAACCATGACATACCTGGGCTAGCAAAAGATGCTCTTTCAAAGGCAGCTGCACCATCTAACTGACAGCAGGTTTTAGTTCAACTGGAATTTGGCCATTAAATGAAAATATATTCAGTATCGAAGAGTTTCTGTGTTCACCTGTAATTGACAGAGAGATAGGAGACAAAAGTAATTATGAAGGAAGATTAACACCAACAAAAGATTGTCAAGAGACCACAGTAGCCGGACCTCCCACGTCGGAAATAAACGAGACATCTGCTAATACCTTATCACAATTGACACCAGAATAAATTCGCCCTTATCCGAAAGCGACTGCAAAAATAAAATAGAAATGCGCCAAGAAGAAAAAGTCAAGTATTCTCACTGACTCCTATTAAAAAAGCAATTCGTATTGAAGAGGAGGCATGACAAAAGAAAGAGCGATCAAAACGGAAACTAATCATGAACGGTAAAACGAAGGCGATTTGTGGACTGTATAGAAACGGTCAATCAAACTCTCCAAGACTTAAGAAATTGTAACAAATTAGTGGGTAGCGTAACATTTGTTATTTCAGAGGATTCTCGCTAGAGATTACCGGCAACTGCAAGAGGAACCCGCGCTGATATTGTCTCAGTGTGTTTAAAGTCCTCGGCGATGTGGAATGCTATTCAGACTAAATTTGCAAAGCAATATGAGAGCCCATTTAGGAGGAGGAGGAGATGGTGATTTTTCTACAAACTTACTGCACCTCGGTGACGGTAGTGTTCCTAATGACGATAGCTTCACAGAAATTGACGAAAAACTGGGACATAGTAAATAGTACAACACTGTATTAATTGCTAAATTCTGTGCAAAACGTCAAGTGTTTACTTGATAAAAATTACAAGTGGTTATTCCCAAAGAATCGAATCTGTGAAGGAAAATAATGATACAAGTTTGGAAAAATTTTCTGGGGATAATAAAAAGTCCGAAGAATCTATTAACACCGTATTTAATATTGAAAATATAGTGTACTATCTCCAAGAATTTTTGAATTCTTTAAATCAATCTTGCATTCCGCCACAACGGTTCATTCTAAAGGTTGGCACTCCAACAATGTTGTTGAAAAATTTACATCCTCCGAACGTTTGCATAATACAAAATGCAGGTGACACGGGAATTTCTGTGTCAAGTAGGTAATAGCGTTATTATCAGACTCAAAAGCCCTCTTCACACACACATTCGAATCAGTAGGCTACTGGTTGTTAGCATTACCTGGTGTAATTACCAACTTATAAATTGTAACATTCTTTACTTTAGTACACACTTGAAGGAAATTAACAGTTTCGAAATTACATCCTGTTGTGTCATTACGACATTAAGAATGTTGTTGGCGTGAATTTAATGCGACAGATTTTTTTTACCTCTGCCCATGTTCTCTCAGTCCTCTCACTCACTCACTCACTCACTCACTCTCTCTCTCTCTCGCGCGCACACGCACGCGCGCCAACTCGTACAGTTTCTTCTTTTTGTCAACAATTTCAGTGTTACACACAATCCTTCACTGTTTGTTTGTATCTGTTTGTGTAATCATTCATTGTGTTTGTACAGACTACACATTCAAACTTGAGTAATCTGTTTGTAGCAGTGTAACATTTCAACAAATACTTAAAGAGGCGCGCTTTGGGTGCAGTCGCAGAAGGACCTGCCGTGCTAACTTAATGAAAATAAAAGGAAATTAATAGTGAGGTAGTCATGTTTAATTAAAGGTAGTAGTGAGGTTTGCCCCTATTAGTGAGGTAGATGGGGAAAATTGACAGAGAAAGAGTGAGGGGGAGAAGAGAGACGGGGGAGAGAGAATTACAAATTTTTAATTATTCTCATTCATACCGAATATCATTTGTAAGAATATAGTTATGCAGTTGTTGGTATACAGTAGTACCGAAGCAACATGTTTCAAGTTGACTCCCATCCGTTGGAAATTTATTCACCATTCTGATTAATAAAAATTTCTACAAGTACCAATAATATAAATAACAACCTGCAGAAGCAGAAGAGTTTATATCTTACAGAGTTGAAGAGTTGTAATGTTACATTAATTATATTTTTGCTTTTCGTATATCACAGTGAGCAGTAATCTAATTTTTTTGAAATAATACGTGAAGGCTTATATATTAAGAATTAATTTTTTTTTATAGTTTCCGTAACTTGCTTGTAAAATAATTAGGTATCCAAAAGGTAAGTTACATATTTTAATAGCAACTTATAAGTTCCTCATCCTCGGTTTTTTCCTTTCTTCAAAATGTACCACTTCTTAATTGCGAATAAATTATTTAACATAATAATCGTTTCACCAAAGGCTGTTTGGATCCTGTTAATAAAACTCTTGAGTCTGCTGCACATAATCCTCGCTTTTGGTTCATGTTTCGTTAACTTTCTACATTACAATAAGTTTAATTATTTTCAAGTTCCTTATAAGTAGCCAACTGTAGTAAACATCATGTACTTTGACCTCTCTCTCACTCTCTCTCTCTTTCTTTCTGTTACTCTTGTTCTTCTCAATAACTGTATCTCAGGAAGTCTGAACGTAACAGGTTCTTAAGTAAACTTCATATGACTTAACGTGCAAAATCTTAAACATCATTTGGGCTTCAGTTATGTTATAATTTTGTAAGAAAGCTTTACAAAATACTTTTTACACTGCTTCTGTATACGAAACTAGGTGCAGGTATGTAATCAAATTTTTTAGTAGGCCTATTTATTCTAACACTGTTACAGTTTCTTGAAAACGCCGTATGTAAACAAACATTAAAACTTAGTAATAAGGTTTATCAAACTACTATTTTTCTTGGACGCATTAACGCAAATCAGTAATCTAGAGACCAATTTTATATTGAAAAATCGTTGTCTAATAAACGGAATTTGATATGCAAAAATCCATCGGTTAAGAAATAAAGTAAACTTGGTTAGTAACAAATAATTTTGGCAAAAATTTTTAATTTGATATAGGCTATAATTGATTCCAATTTTATTACAATCTGAGAAATGAAGCCAAATAGATTTTCATAAACGTTGGTCTAGTAACAAAAAAAGTTTCATTCTTAAGCGCACAATATTATAATTTCCCTTTCATCGCGGAAAAAAGACTGTATTAAGCTACTATCATACTTGTCTAGTCTACACTATTTAATGGGTATATTATAGGTTTCACAAAAATTGATTATCTTACACATGGTTTTAATATATCACTAAACTTTGTGAAAAGTCTGAGTGAAAAGAATTATATACACAACGGTTGATGTTAATACAGGTCTTAATTCGTTTCAAAATTTATAGATAAATAAAAAATTAAAATTATCACATATATTGTGTGGTGTATAAAATAAATTGTAATAATCCTTTCTAATATGATTACTTAAGCCATAATATCCGAAGTTGGACCGTTCCTTTATTCTTCTGTAGCCTCCTACATTCTTGCGTATCTGCTGTCATATTCGCGTCTCACAGTCATAGTAGACAGTAGGCTATAATATTATACCTTTTTTTGCGTTGTCTGAGACTTGTCTCAGAGGATAAGACTCAGGCTGATCTGGGGCAAGCACCCTTCCGCCGATTGGAGATTTAGAGGAGTCCCACGCCAGCGCAGCGCGGACCGGGGGCGAAGTAGGTGGAGGCATTCAGGATAGAGTGTAGTGTATGGATGTGTATTTGTGTGTTTACGTAGTGTGCAGAGCCAAATGGGTGATGGTAGAGCCATAATAAAAGTATAAGTCAAACGACAGCCAAGACGAAGTCGAGTAACGCAGGACGCCAAAGCTGGAGGGAGGTGTCAGAGAGGCGTCAAGGTAAGGCGGGGAGGCACAAAGGAGAGGGATAAAGACCGGATAGGTAGATAGGAAAATTTAAGATGTTAAGTTATCAATAAGGAAGCCAGGTGTAGTAAGTATGACGAAGATACTTAATTATTTCTATTTCTCCGTTGGCGGGGGTTTCTGGGAGGAGGTCCATCGGGAATGGTGAGGAGACGGTTTATGACAAAGGAAGGTCTGCGGTAGTTACAGGTAGTATTAATATTATACAATACCTCCTTCACATTTAAGTTGAGGAATTCCAATCAGCCTTCCGTTGCGTTACTTCTCTCTTGAGCCCTTGATATAATTCGTTGCCTGCTCTTTATTGCAGCTGTAATATCTCCTTCGTTTTATAATTCGTAACGTTAAATATTCTTCCTCACCCTGGAATTTTCCATTCTCTTTTACTAATTTCTTTTCACTTCATAAGACTTTTCTATACAAAAGCAAGTATATAAAAAAGTTATAAGGTCGGGGATTAGCAACCAAACGGCATTGTTTAAAAACATTTATCTACAAGTTTCTTTTCTATAGTTCATCGTACACACCCTTGCGAGATAAAAATAACTACACGGTAGTTTCTTTCGCAATTTTTCGCATTATTTTGAGACAATCGACTGGTGATTTAGAGATAAATACTTAATATTAATGGGGTCTCATACATTTTATATTATATCTGTTTTCTATCCTACTGATAGAATTAGAAAAACGGTAGCTATCTCTCTTTTCCTTTTAAAAGCACAATACATATTAATTTACCAAGTAGCAGTTTCCTTCTTCATTTAAAATTTCTATCAAATCTACTGTATATTGGACAAAACAGAAGGGGAAACATACGTGCTTACAAGGTAGTGTAAACATCCTGTAATGCTGTCAAATCAAAATACAAAGGAAGGGGAAGTGAATACTGTAATGAGTAGCCCCTACATTCATATTTATGCAGGTGTAGGTGATGATTAAGGCCCGGATTTTTATGTAATTACATATTTGAATGCTGAGTGCACATTTACACGGAAAAGCCAGATATCGGCGAATCATACCAATAGGTGTCTTATCCGCGAGTTTAATTTTACATATTTTTACATATTTTGTTCATATTACATATTTCACTCCATCTTACATATTTCTACATATTTTAGCTATTTTACTATACTTTACTTCAATTTGAAAATTGAAATGGCAAAAAATAGTTAGGCCTATAACAACATTACTCAGATGCGCAAATGTGCAATTAATCAGAATCAGGTCCAATTAAATTTATTACAAGAAAAGGCAAAATATTGCATCTGTTGCAATTGCACACATAGATTCTACTTTCAAGAAGTAAAATTTTTTACGAGCTCAAGCGACAAGTAAGGCATTTTGCACGGGATGTTAGATGAGAATGGTATGCGCGGCCCCACTCATTTACGTTTTGTTCGCACGTTCAGCGGGGTCGGTGGGGAAAGAACGTGCTGTCCGCGGTAAATAAATACTCTTCGCAGATCTTGCAATTCTCGCAACGGATTCCATCTACCTAAACAAACAAATATCTATATAACTCTATGCTATTGTAGGGCACAATGTGATTTTTGACGCCAGTATTATCGACGCTCTCGGAGTGTAAGCCTACACGTAAATAACAATCTGGCGTGCAGTGTGGTGTGTTGAAGTTATTGTCAAGTCAGTGTTTTGTCTTTCGCCTACACTTCTGCGCTTGCTTGTTTCTTGCCTTGGCGGATTCTCGTTGTTGGACAAAAGACGTCTTAAATAATATATTGTGCGGTATTGTTCAACGCAAGTTCTTAAGAGTTTTAAATACAAATATCCTTGTTTTATCATGGCACCGACCGCATCATCTTTGTCATCTAAGTTAAAATCATGGGTACAGATTGACAGTGCTTTTACAACTGACGATAAAGCTGTATTTTGCCAAGTTTGTTATGGCCAAATGGTGTTAAAGAAGAGAAGGTACTGCTGTTGTATACAGATGCAGCAGCATACATGTTAAAAGCAGGTAATTCTCTAAATGTGTTTTACCCCAACCTACTACATGTTACATGCCTGGCTCATGGATTGCATCGAGTAGCTGAAACTGTCAGAGACCTTTTCCCCGAAGTAAATACATTAATATCAGCAACAAAAAAGGTGTTCTTGAAAGCTCCTTACCGTATCCAGTGCTACAAACAAAGGCTACCTGACACACCTCTGCCTCCAGAACCCGTAATTACAAGATGGGGAACCTGGATCGAAGCCGTAAATTTCTACAGTGACAACTTTGAAGCTGTGAAGTATGTGGTGGAAACATTATCTCCCGATTCTGCAGTGTCAGCGAGCGAATCCTTGTCTGCATTCAACAACTCTAAGGTGATATGTTCAGTTTCGTACATCAAAACGCATTTCAGTTGTATCAAGAAACTGGAGACTGCAGGTCTGACTCTCCAAGAGGCCATAGGAATAGTTGAAGAAGCAGTTAACAAGTTAAATGCTGTGCAGGGTGAAGTCGGTGACAAAGTTTCTACTAAATTAAATGCTGTGCTGAATAGAAACCCTGGTTACTCAACTTTACATACCATTTATCGCATATGTAACGGCGAAACTGTAGAATCGATTGAGAATATTCTTCCAAGTACGATTCCTCTATATAAACATGCGCCGGTGACGACATGTGATGTCGAGAGATCCTTTTCTATATATAAAAACATACTCTCAGACCGAAGACAGTCCATGTCAACAGACAATATAGAAAAGTATTTAATAATTAATTGTGCAACTAAACAGTGGAAAAAAAACTTACATGGACACTTTATTCTTATGCAGAGTTATAGTAGAGTTATATATATATATATATATATATATATATATATATATATATACAATATAGATTTTCAAGTCAAAAATCTACCTTTAATTTTATAGTAATTTCAACTCTCCTAGTAAAATACTTTGTTAAATAGTTAATAATTCTCAATGTTTTGCTTTATACTCATGTCCTATACTACAGAAATCCATAGGTAAAATACTTTGTTGTTAATTTTATAATATCAAGGTTTCTTTTTTAATACTGTTTTCTAAAATATGTTTTCATAAATTTTCTAAAGTACAATAAACAATTGAAAAGTAATTCATTTCTTATGCATGCTGTCTTATTGTAAACTCTTCAACAAAGAGTTGAACTTTCAGATACTGTGTATTCTGAGGGTTAACTTATTTTCTGTAACAGAAGTGGTAATCTAACTGGTGATTAGTGTCAGCCCCGAACTTGATTAGTATTTTATGGATTACATTGACTTTGCTCAAAATATATTTGCATGTTTTGAAAGTGATTTTAAAAAGTTTAAAATGAAGCACCTATTATTTTCAAAACCTTTCAAAGAGGGCACTGTTATGTTCTCGTAAAATGTAAATTATATTGTTGATGTGAAAGTATTTTAATACTACATATTTCTTAAATATTACATATTTAGCTACATATTTTCCTTATTTTTCCTACATATTTATGTACATAAAGGGAGACTGTGCGCTGCGCCGTACGCTCGACAGAGAGGGTATAATAGCAACTTTCTCGCTCTACTTTCGTTAGTTAAACACGCGGCGGATGAGTAAATTTTAGTCCATCCATTTTTGCAGTTCAACCTGCGATAACTTCAAAACCAATAAATATATAGCAATTCTGAAAACTGCATTGTGTTCAGTAATTAAATCTCTATAAGTAGCCAAAATCTCAATTAATATAATTAACAATTACAGAATTGCAAAAATTAGTTTGGAGATACGTCCGGATGTGACAGGTTGTACTGTATTTACCTTATAACAATTCCCCCTAAATAAAAGGGAAATCCCCAAATTCATATTTCGAAGCCACCTGTTGTAGATAAAACGGTATTTATCTTGGATACATACGTTTAATCTCATACAAACGTTTTTATGTGTGTTCCCATCAGCACCGACACACCTGTACAGGCTTCTCCATATTTTTCTACACCTGTCCAAATATGACTATACTGATTACAATAGTAATTTCTTCTACGGTTTGTTTATGACCATAAGATATGTCTTTATAGTTCCTTTTAAATACCATTATTTTCTGCTCATTCGTACAAAACTTTTAATTGTTGAATGTGCCAATTCTGATAATCTTTGCCAAACCCAAATTTTAATGTTATACGGCGTCACCTTATTATGTAGCAAACAAAATTAGAACAAATCACTGTTATTTTAGCAGTAACTTTTTTAAGGAGCCCAGAGTAGGCCTATACCTACCCGACACGCACACATTTGAAGGATCAGTATTTTGTCTTGGAGTTCACTCTCCCAGCTGAGATACCCATGTTTTTAGGGACCAGGAACTCGCATTTGAACTTCTATCATCAGCTACATAATGTAAATCCTAGATAAATGTACAAGCCTATGCTCTAAAAGCCTAAGCTATGATACCCACAATCATCTACGTTTTACTAAAATAATGGTTGCAAGTTAAATTTTTTGATTCATGTTGATGCTTTTGTCTCGAAGAAACCAGGTAAATTAATCTGCTTTTCGTATCCGGCCGACGATGGTGTGCTCCCACTTACGAACAGTGGCACTTGCAACTCGTTTCACTTGCGAACACTCAAGTAGATAAGACACGTAATTAATTTTTGATACGTGAGAGTACCTCCCACTTGCGAACACACAAACAACGATGTATGTACATCCACCCTGTATTGTGTTTATGTTTTTATAATTCGTTAAATGTATTTTTTGTTACCAACTACGTTTACCAAGTTACAATTTTTATAAAACTCACACACACACACACTTGCATAGCCGCTCCCTCACTCTCTCTCTCTCTCTCTCTCTCTCTCTCTCTCTCTCTCTCTCTCTCTAAATTAAAAAGGAAGGTTATTTTTTATTTATTTTTATTAGTCAACTTGTAGAACGGACGACGTGATCTTGAGAAACATCCCAACTTCAGAATCTTTTTCATATCTTTTAGTTTATCCAATTCAGTATACTTTTTCGTCCTTTTCATAGCTTAAAAATTTCACTCCACCGTTACATCGTGCTCTGAATACATTTCTCTGCCTCAGATTATAAACATTTGATAATGTTTTTTATTCTTGGATGTGGTCTTCCAACGTGGCTGTTTAGTTTCTGATGCGTGCTTGTACGGTATTATTCATTGTATGACGTCGGAAGTAGCAGTTCCGTAACTCCTGTGGCACTAATCATTGTCTAGCTATTGTTCTACGAAACAATTAAAGAATTAATCGAGTTTCTCTTCCTCTGGAACTTGACCATGGATATACTACCAGCCACATTCTACATCTTTTCGAAGGAAAGCAAGTGTAGCACACATTAGGATTTTTGTGCTCCCTAAGTCATTTGAATGTGTATACTCGTGCAAAGTGACTACTGCAGCTTTTGAATTTTCCATTCATGAAAAATTACTTTTAATCTTTCAAACTCTCTTTTCTATTGATTTAACCAAAAATCGGGAGCTTAGCTTGCACAACGTCTTCGCCCGGACGGAAACTACTCTCGTCAATTTTCAAACCGGGACAACTGACAAACTGGCCGGGACCCCGGGATCAGGTCGTCAAACCGGGACAATCCCGGTCAAACCGGGACGTATGGTAAGCCTATTTATACATGTATTTATCGGTTTTCAATATTGATGTGAGCATTGTACTGTAGAATTAGGAAGCGATTGTATTGAACGAATCACGATTATCAAATGATATACGGTATTCCTTTTAGTTCAACAATTCCGTCATCTCGTCTCCGGTACTTTGGAAAACCATTGTTATTTTCAATAGTTTAACGTAAAATGTTGCTCGGTTATTATGTGTACATATTCCATCAATCATGCAAGGAACATTAGGATTACGAGCTCTACAAGATCCATGTATCATTCGAGATAACAATTTTATGAATCCTTGGAAAAGTGATACGGCACAAAACTTAGAATAAGCAAGAGGTAGTGTATTAACTTTTTAAATTGTATATTATTATTATTTTTATTATGTTTTTACTATAAAATATTCATATTATTTTAATATGATTTTCTGGAACACGTTTGGTGGAAACGTAAAACCGGCCAGCTGATAAATAAGAGGTTGCGAGTTCAGACGTAGATGTGTATATATGTGTCAGCCAAAACAGTGTTTTGTAAACGTACACGTCTGTCATTACAACATTAAGAATGTTATTTGACCTTGAGTAGGTACTCATGTTGACGGGAATGAGAAATCTTGTGGTGTTAGCGCTGAATAGCCACAACACAGGGGGGGCCATTCCGGCTTCCCGCGCTAACCTAGCGATCAGCTGTTTTTGCCGCGTGACGTCCGACTGGTGGAAGAAATACGCGCGAGTCTTGATTTACCATGCAATCTTACCTGAGGCAATGTCCTACTTAGCATCTCTCTGCTGTTTACACAAAATATTAACAATAATTGTAATGAGCTATTCATATAGAAAAAGGATTAAACAACAAGATTAAATGGTTTGCGGCAAAAAATAATGGTAAAATCTATTTCTACATTTAATAGAAAAGTAAGCAAGTCTGTCCACATATAACATTGACAAAATGGCACAAGATGTAAAATTAAGTCGGAATTTTTTATTATTCGTTAATTTTATAATAATAGAATTATTTCGATTGTTATTAATTTACTTAGAAACCTCAGATGATACTGATATTTTTCAGTGAAACGTGCGTCAGGTGTTAAAAAGAATATACGAAATTATACTACTTGCAGAAGAAACAAATTGAAAACATCACAAATTTTATATATATATATATATATATATATATATATATATATAATATGCCTGCGTGGGTGGGTGCGCGTACGTGCACACGCGTGCGCGCATGAGTGCGTGTATAAACATTTCTATGTAGTATAATATATTTGAAACAAGCTTCCAATTATTATAATTATAATCAATATCATAATCATTTTCTTTATCTACATTTTCTACATTCTACATTATCTACATTGAAATTTATTGACATTTAAAAGATACATTAAATATACTGTATTGAAAGGGACACTGTGCGCTGCGCCGTACGCTAGACAGAAAGGGTATAATAAGCAACTATCTCGCTCTAGCTTCGTCGTCAAACACGCGGCCGCATGAGTAAGTTTTATTCAATCCATTTTTGCAGTTCAACCTGCGATAACTTCAAAACCAATAAATATACAGCAATTCTGAAAACTGCATTGTGTTCAGTAATTAAATCTCTATAAGTAGCCAAAATCTCAATTAATATAATTAACAATTACAGAAGATACACAGAAGAAGAACGTGTTTTTTTAGACGTTTCTATTGGTTTAGCATTTGCATTTGTACACTGTACTCTTAACTACATATTATACTAATGTACAATGAAGATATACTTATTATATCTTTATTTAGTATATAGTTATTTACGTGTCAAGAAAAGAACGTGTGAATAAAGTGATCACAACATTTTATACCTTATATGTTTTCTGTCATTGAATGATTAACCCACTTTTTAATAACAGCGTTGAAAAATAGTTGATTACGTCTTTCAAAGATTATTTTTACTACGGTACTGAAATTAAAAATAACTAAGATCGTATACAGGAATTAAACGTAGGCGACTGGAAGCAGTAATTGTATAAACAGCCGAGACACACCACCTGCTAATATTGCAGGAATTGCTTACGTTCAGTAGACTTGGCAACGTTGTGACCTTCGTGACTTTATATACATTTTGTGGCAACAGTGTGCATATTTTTCATCACTAAAAGCTAAACCGATATCCGTGATAAAATAGTAATGCATTTTTTTACACGTGTGAGTCGTTTGTAACGATAAAGTTAACAGGGTAATTATTATTCAACTTTTTTCAACAAACTATCTTGAAACGGATATATATTTTTACGGTTTTTTATGCTGATTACGAATATGTAAGAATAAAATGTCTAAGCTTACTTGTAACTTTTATATATGGGGTCTCAAAAAGATGAACTTCTCTGGTCAGAACTTGCATGTTTAGCTAATGATGGATAAACGTGATTATATATATATATATATATATATATATATATATATAGGAATGTTAATTATCGACCGTATTATTATACTGTTAATGTAGGCATGATTATGAGAAGAATAAATCTCGAAACGTCGCAAAACTGAGTTTTCATAATTAATGACCGAACCTCGAAATCATTAACAGTATATATATATATATATATATATATAAAACTCAAAGCCTGAGGATTTGTTTATTTGTACTGAATACAAATCCACACCGTTACACTTATTCCTACAGACTTTTGCACAGGTAACCTTTGACACAAGGCGAAAAACATGGTCTAACTTAAAATTTGATTTCCTTCCCGTTCGCACGATTTAGGCCTCTTTGTTTATTCACAGTCGATGTGTGACGCGTATAAAGATGTCAACAATTTACCAGATCAGAATTATTTACCATAGGAACAGGTAATAAACAAATGCTATTTAGCAGCATCTTTAAACAATCCGTGTGACCATACTCAAGCGTGTTAAAAACGGAACTAAAATGCAGCAGGTTACGTTTTGAAAACGGAGCAAAGTTGATGACCGTGCGGTTTTTCCGGGTCCGTGTGACCAATTTCATTGCTGCCTGTGTGTTGAATTCAATGCGTTTCCCCCAACCGTACCCTAAGGCGCAGCGATCGCCCGCATTGATAAGTTTTTACTTCGACTTTGAAGACAAGTATACAGTACACGAGAGTTACACCTTCACATAGTTTTTACCATTTATGTTTCTCTATTGAGATGAGCGGTCGACGCTGTGAAGTCATCCTCGATATAAGAAAGGATATTGTTTTAAATCTCCAAAAGCTGTTGCACCAACATTATAATTTAGTACAAGTGTTCAAAACATCTTTGGAGAGAATGTCGACTGATGAGTACAAAATTGTTAAACGAGCTAACAGGACGCTATATAAACATAGACAGTTGTTTTGTTGGTTCATCCTCTTCATTCATGCACTTAATACTAGTGATAAACTGAACTTTCAATTGTGAACACTTACGTTTCTTAATATCCTCGTACGTTTCGGTGTAGTGTTCACCTTCTTCAGCGAGGTTTACATACAGATTCTTTATTTAAACATAGACAATAAAAATTATATTAAAATACGTATTAAAAGTCAAATATTCGCGTGCAAACCTGCGGGTAACAGCTACTTTATTAAAAAATAAACTTTATTATAGCACAAATATAGAAGCATTCCAATATTTAGGCCGATAATATACGACTAAAGACAGCTCAAGTTTAAAAAAAAAATGTCAACTATGATTGTGAAAGAATGACACGTAATTTACATACTTGATAGAACTTATCCTAGAACAAACTCTACATAGACCAGACAAGACTCAGCTTTAAACAGACATACGTTGATCACATGAATGCCTTACACTCCACCACCAAATTCACTTTTGAAAACCACCTCGTTAAGGATGACCACACATACTCAAACATAAACGTCAATATGAAAATTCTACACGTAGGGGAGACCGGGGCTAGTTGACACACTTTTTACTTATGAATTGTTTTCGACGTGTTTCAAGGTTTTTTTGCTCAAGTAAATATATCATAAAATACTTTGTACTCTTATGTACCTTTATATATTATATTTTACGTTATCGTTGTTAGTTTTTCATGTACTTTTTTTTTTGTAACTTGTTGCAAGTGTGTCAACCTGCCCCTATTACGGGGTAAGTTGACACTATACTATATTCGAGGAAAACAGGACATAGGCTTCAAATCACTGGTTGTTTATAAACATGTGTATTGATACAATTTTTTGTTGAGATACATATGTAAACAGGAGTATTGTTCTTTATCAATTGTTCTTTATCAATAAAAAGTGTTAGTCAAAAAAATCGTCATCTGAAGTACAATTAGCACACTTGAAAGAAATGTCACTTCCCCCAGCACACTCTTCGTGTGCCCACATGTAACATTCCGTGCATTGAATCCATTTCTCTCCTGGTCTGCTATGAGAATAGAACGACAGGCAATACAGGCAGAGCGTCTCATCTTCATCGTCATCTTCTGAGTCCGCTTTTCATTTCTTTTTTTGTGTCTGTTTACAAGTTTCTTAGGTGTGGGGGTTTTCTTCAACTTTTTTGCTTTGGCAGCCTCTTGCTCTATTCGAAGAGCTTCTTTTACGGGTGTGTCAGTAAGTATGGCCGATTTTCTCTTTTTTCTACCTTTCCTAGTTGTTTTTCTGACCTCAGCCTTTGGATAAGGTCTCATTGATTCGGGGGTTACCACTGCTAATGTTTTAGGTGACTCGGTCTTTGATTTGGGCACTGTAGGTCCACCAGTTGATGTAGATGGTTGGTTGTCTGGTATGGATGCTCTAGTAGGCACAACTGGATCGTCAACATTTTCCATTGTTTCAGGGCTATTACAATTCTCGTGTGTTTCATCTGAACGAAGGTTTGCCTCGTTCGGATCCGGCCGATCTGTTACATAACTGGACATAAAGTCAGATTCTTGAAAAATGTTTTCATTTAAGGGGTAAATTCCTGTGGTATTAAATCCTTCAATGGTATTAATAGGACTTGCTGCAAGTGGTAATGCGTTACTTACTACCTTAGGCATATCATAAATGGTCAGAGTTTTTCCCGGGTTCGATGCCAACCAGGAATCGCACGCTGTGTTAATATATTTTTTTAAAGGCCCATATACACTTTTGTCCAATCTTGTGACTCCAGTGTGGTGGAAATGACACCAAAGTGATGCCATTGGCCTTGCAGTAGTCTAACCCTCCTATGGATAAGTGGGTTTCATGATTGTCTAGAAGCAAGATAACTGGGGCATCTACTGAACAACGTATGTTTCTAACAAAATGCTTCAGATAATTTTGAAACACTGGCAGTGGCGGCGATAAGGCCCCCGCAGACTCCGCGGCGCGGGGGGGGCCCGCCCCCCTGGCCCCTAGAAAAAAATATGAAACGAGCTATAATAGGAAAAAAAGTTTTAATGGGATCCGACTACCGGCAAATTTGTATTTAAAATACGAAATATACGTTTTATTTAAGTGTATAGACATGCAAAAAAACTACGTTTTCCGAAATGACATTACTGTTTGTAGTTTGTAAGCGAAGCTTATCTTATCTCTTGTGGTGCCCGTACGTCCGGTGCGATGAGTCACTCGGCACTGATGAGACGTAAACAAACACAACACAATGTAGTACTCAGTAGTGCGTCGCATCTCCTGCGCGACAGTACTGTATTGCATTCATTTCGTAATTTAGTGCCGTTTAAGTTTAATGACTTAACATTTGATTTTAGTTTTTGTATTTTGTGTAGAGTTAGAGTGTTAGAGACAGAGTTTATAAAATGGAAAGTAAGCGTGAATATTTAAGTGGTGCTAAGAAAAGGAAACTGCAAAAACGACGAGAAGAATCTAAAAGTAAACTTTCAAAACTCGACCAGTTTTTAAAAAAATCATCAAAATGTGAAGTTGAACAACCCAAACCCGGGCCAAGTGCAAGTAATGAAAAAGAAACAAAAATCGGACTTGAAGTTGATTGTGACAGTGACAATAAACCTGATTTAAACATTAGTCCGTCGGATACAAGTGATACAACTACGGAAACAAATAAGCAACTGCAACATGAACAAGAAGAACAACTGCTAGGCATTGAATGTGTTCGTCAGTCCGAAGACATACCTGGACCAGAAAATCAGTTTGAACCAACTGAAGTTGTAAGTAATCACGCAAATCAAATTAGTTTAGCAGGCCCTTCCGATCCAAACTGTCAAAGTTTTGAGACAGATATTGCATTCTATAAAAATCAAGCTACAATGACAGACGAGGTGAAAAAGTTAATAACGTTAAGTGAAACTTGTCCACCAAAGGGTCCTTTCCCGAAGAATTCCGTTTCTAAGCGGTCTTTCAGTACAGCATATTATTCTTTCAAAACTGCAGCAGGCCAAATTGTTCACAGGTTTTGGCTTTGTTACTCTCGTAATCTAGATGGAGTCTATTGTTTACCATGTTGGCTTTTCAGCCAAAGTGCTGATGCCCAAAGCTGGCGTGAAGGCGATATTAGAGATTGGAAAGTTCTCAGTAAAAAAATTAAAGTTCATGAAAGTAGCAATGCTCATTTACAATCTTGTCTCGCGTATGCCACTTGGAAAAAGAGTAAAACGGTAGCTGATCAAATTTCCGATGAGCGGAAAAAATGGAAAGATATTTTCATACGGATTGTGGATGTCATTCGAACCATGGCACTGTGTTCATTGCCGTTTCGTGGACATAGAGAATCATTACATGAAATAAATCCTGAAAGTGGAAATTTTTTGACCATACTATCTTTAGTTTCTCGCTACGATTCTCTCCTTAGTGCACACTTAGAAAATTAAAAAACCAGATCAAAATACCTCCACCATGACATTCAAAATGAAATCATTAACTTGCTAGGAAAATCAGTATTGACTGCCTTACTAAAACAGATTCACTCGTCTCCTTTTTTTTCTATAATTGTTGATAGCACACAAGACATTTCTAAGATTGACCAAATGAGTGTTGTAATCAGATACATTAACATAGTAGAAGAATCTCCTGGCAATTATAAAACTGTGATTAGTGAGTCCGTTTTGGGATTTCAAGAAATAAAGGATCCCAACAGTGAGGGGTTTCAAAGTAAGATTTTAGACTTTTTGAAAACAAATGAAATTGACATTAGTAAGTGTAGAGGTCAAGGTTATGACGGTGCAGCAACAATGAGCGGGAAATACTCTGGGTTACAGAAAAGAAAAATTATGGATATAGTCCCAAACGCGGATTACGTACACTGTGCTGCACATAACCTGAACTTGGTGATCAATGATTCAGTATCAAGTATTTCTGAAATAAGACAATTTTATGACATAGTACAGAAAACTTATGTGTTTTTCAGTGAAAGCTTACATAGATGGCAAGAACTTAACACTGCCGTTAAAGAAGACAGCTCTGCCAAAAATCTAACTTTAAAAAAGCTATGTCCAACAAGGTGGTCTTCTAGACACGACTGTCTGTTAGCTTTAAGAAATGATTTCAAAAATGTGATTAAGTGTTTGACAGAAATTATTCTGTACAGCTCAAAAAAACCCGAGGCAGAAGAAGCATTAGCAATTAGAAACCACCTGGAAAACTTTGAATTTATTCTTGTGCTCTGCCTTGAAACAAAGATTTTAGAGAATGTAAATATAACTTCAAAAGCACTACAGAGGCCAACTGTTGACCTAGGCAGAGCGTGACAGTTTCTAAGCCGCGCTTGTGATGAGTTAAAAGTTTTAAGAAAGGATTTTGCCGGCTTTCTTGCTGGTGCTAAACAGTTGGCACAGTTATGGAACATAACTTGTAACATGAAAAATAAGCGTAAGCGAGTTGTAAAACGCTTCTTTGTTGAATTATCAGTTGAACATAGAATTGACGACCCAGTGAAATCATTTGAAGTAAAAGTTTTCAATGCAAAACTAGATATTGTAATAGCTCAGCTACAAATGAGATTCGAAGGATTGCGTTGCATTGATGATAGGTTTTCATTCCTGACGCCTCAGAATTTAGTAAACTTCTCACACGAGACAATAGTGGAGAAAAGTAAGGCTCTGGTAAATGTGTATCCTGGTGACCTTTCCACATCACTGCCTGACCAAGTAATATCCTTCAAAGCTCTGATGGCCAAAGAAATTGTACACAAGAAAAGCATTCGAGAAATGATGAATTTACTGGTTGAAGAAAACAGCTGCCTTATGAGTTGCCTCCCAGACTTAACTACAGCTTTGCAGCGTTATTTAACCATACCTGTCACAACAGCTACAGCGGAAAGAAGCTTTTCAAAACTTAAATTAATTAAGTCATACTTAAGAAGTACCACGGCCCAAACTCGGTTGAGTGACTTGGCACTGTTAAGCATTGAGCATGAAGAGACACAGAAAACTAATATCAACGAAGTGGTTGAAAAGTTCTTAGCTATTAAAAAAAGAAGACTAGTCTTAGGAAAACAGTGATCTTTGGTTGATCCTCATCTGTAAAAATTGTACATTACTTGAGTTCGAGTGTTATTGAATTGGATTAGACTTAAGGAGAACTTGTATAGAGTATAGTACGTAGGCTTTCACGGCCGGTATCACTATAATTACTTAAAACTTCCGGGCTGAAAGGCCGTGGTCGAATGCTTGATGTAGTATAGCTAGACGTTTCGGCCACACCACCGGTGGCCGAAACGTCTAGCTATACTACATCAAGCATTCGACCACGGCCTTTCAGCCGGAAGTTTTAAGTAATTATTGTCTAGAGTATATTCAAGAATTTTACAAATTCAGTTACAAACTAATTTAAATGTTTGAAAAAACTAGAACGTTACTTTGATATTCGTTTTTAAATAATAAATTTTTAACACTCTGTGTGCGGTACTGTTTCATAGTCTGAATTTAGATCTTTGATGTAAAAATAAATCATTCTTTTTATTTTTATTTTTTTTTATAGTTTGTATAGAACTTTGTCTATTTAGCAACAATGAATTTTAAGAGTTTGTACACGTGTAAAACGTCCTTTGGAAATTGCAAACGCTTTGTGATAGACGAGAAAGTATTCACAAACCATTGTTGTGAAACACACGTAAATAGAAACTCATTTGAGTGTTTTCCCCTAGTACGTATACAAAATTTAACTATTTTTATAGGGCCTCCTAATTAGTTTCGCGGGGGGGCCCCGTTTCGTTAGCGCCGCCACTGAACACTGGCGCAGACATCCATCCACTTGGGGTAGCACCACCCGCACATCCAGGAGGACCTTGTGATATGAAGTGGTCCTTATAATGAACCCGGGGTAATACAAAAAAAGGAGGCACGGTATTTCCTGTAGCAGACACTGCTAATGTTACTGTCACAAGATTCCCTCTTTCTTGAGAGACTAATTTCCCTAACTGCTTAACTCCCCTTCGAGCTACAACTCTATCTGGTTTGTGGTTGTTACAACCCCAGTTTCGTCTACATTCCAAATATCAGCTGGTCCAGGTTTAAGACGATTAAGTACAGTCTTGTAGTTATTAAAAAAAAGTTCCACATTGGTTTTATTAAATGCTGAAGCTCTGGCAAGGCTTGTAGCTCTAGGTATCCTAACTGAGAGTCCAGGATGTCTCTTCATAAACGAAGTGAACCAGTCAACGCCTGCAAATTCCAATTCTCCCCATGTTTGTGGAACTGTGATGTTTAATTTTACAGCATACTGCCATGCTAATTTTCTAAATACTTTTGGTGAAAGCCCGTAATAAATATCAGCTGCTTTTTTAAGGTAGGCTTCGAGAAGAATTTCTAGGTCTTCAGAAAAAACCTAAACACACCAAAAAAGTGTGATTAGATCAGGGATAAAATAATTTTAAATATTAAAATAACTATAGGCTTTACATCGAGTTAGGAAGTTAACTCTATATTGTTTGATAATACTTAGGTTATCGTTTTAATTATGATAAAGATTATAATTTTTAAATTCCTATAAACGAATTTATTTTGCTGTAGGCTAAGTTAATTTTGCTAAGTTTTAAACGATATTATACAGCACTGATGATAACTTACAGCAGCGTAAAATATATTGGTTTATTGGAATTTTATTTTTTTAGTAGGCTTACTTGTCGGTGTTTTTTGTATCCATATTTGGTTTCCGGAGCACCGTCCTTTCCCTCTAACTCCTCTTGTGTAACTTTAGTGCAATATCTTGCTAAGGATTTTAATGGGATATCAAAATCTTTAGATACACCTCTCACAGATTTGTGTTCCAATTTTACCATTCTTGCTGCTTGTAGCATTATTTCTGGGGGTGTTTTTGCTCTTTCGGTTTTTCTTTTATAGGTGCGCATTTTCTGTAACAAAAGTTGGAACTGTTCAGTCTAGCATAAATTAGTATTTGAACAACAACATCTATTAATAACGCAGCAACATGCTTAAATTTAACGTAGAAAGAAAAGCGCTTGAGAACAAAAATATTGTTATAGTGTGTCAACTAGCCCCTAGCTTTGTGTGTCAACTTACCCCGAATCGCCATTTTGAATCTTTGTGCTCATTGTAGGAAGACGGAAGCGTATAACCAATGTAAACAATACGATGATTTGTAGGCCAGGGAATGACAAATAAGATAGCATGTTGTATGGATTGATGAGCCACATACCTAAATAATTAAAAAATATTTAGTATGAAAGCAAAAATTTACTTACCTAATCAGAAAACAAAAAAATCGTAATAAAAGCCGCAGCGCGTATCCCTCCACTTTCATAACTCACTCGCTACTGAGCCGTGTCTAGATGACAGTCTAGGGAGGAGCATAGCGCTACCAACCCTACAGAACAAAAATTACCACGGGTGTGTCAACTTACCCCTGTAGCCAACTAGCCCCGGTCTCCCCTACACACAAAAGGTCGAAAAACACACACACACAAAACAGCATAGAAATGGTTTAAACATTCTAAACAAAAAGACAGGATTTAAATCACACATACTATTTGAACATATTACACAACACACACACATAACAACGATCTTTTGAACGACGGCCCCGTCATCAAAAGCAGGAAGGACAGCGCTCCTAGCGGCAGCCTCCGACGAACCTCTAACGGAGTAAAAACTAGTTTAGGCCATCGCGTTAATAATTTATCATATTTATCATAATTTGTGATCCGAGTCGGTAGTGTTATATACATTATTATTATTATTCCGGCTGTACAATGTTTACACATTTTCCGGAACCAAATATTACAAAAGTGATTGAATTCTCATTTACCTTTATTGAATCCATCCGGCTGCAATCTAATTGGTTTTTAACATTTCCTTTTTTTAAATGAATGGGGAGTTGTCACATTGCTTTAACCCTCAATCTGGAGGACCAGGCAATTTTTAATCAAGGTTTACTTTCTTTAGCCTTTGATAAACCAATATCCAGCTACACAGCAACAGCTGCTAGTTTTGGTCCGCCCAGGGTATTTTATTTCCCCGGTACCCACCAGATTTTGTGAGCATACTTGGGGAGGCGCCCGATGGGACACTAGCAACTCCACATGGGAGTGTTATATACATAATTAATTAATAACAACGGACACGTTATGGACAACAAATTCCATGAGTAAAAAATTGTTTGAATAGATTATGTTTGAGTTAGATTCTTATATGTAAAAACTACGAGGCTTGAATGTAAGACACAATTCTTTTTCAAAACCAAATAAAGCTATAATAATGCATTCTGTTTAATAGTCAGTGTAAGTATAAAAGACAAACAAAACTTTTTTTTCGGCTATCGGAGGACCACATGTCAATTTCAATTCTTTATTCTTTTTTTTCTTTTGCTCCAATATTCTTTCATCTTTTCATTATGTCTCTTCTTCCTGTCTTCAGCCGACTTTGAACGTGCGTTTTTCTCTCTCCTATCCTGGACTCCTTCCATTTTTAACATTTTTGCCCAAAAAACTTCTCTTTCAATTGCTTCTTCTGCGTTTATATCATTTTTTTCTAAATCTTTTTGGACTTCTTTAATCCAACTTGATGTTGACTTCTTTCCCCACAGATATTTGAAGATCTGCTTTGTTAACCTATTGCGTCCTTTCTATATAAATGTCCAAAAAATAATAGTCTTCTTTTTCTCATTGTTTTTTGTTATATTTTCTATACTTTGATATATTTTATCATTAATTTTTAATTTAAAACCTTCTGAAGTTTTTCGTATGCCTAATATTTTCCTAATAATACTTAAAAAATTTTTTATTTTAGATAATAGAGGACAAAAAAATATAAACTTATATCACTTTGTCTAATATATGTTAGTACGTGCATACTTAAATGGATATAACAACATATGTGCAATTACAACCGTGGACAAAGTGGGCGCTGTAATTATATTGACTGTGGTTGCGCTGTGTGGGACAGTGGGCGCCGTGACACCAGACACAGCAAAATGCAAACCTTGTAACATCACCACGGTACCTCTGACTGTGGACGGAGTAAGATGCAGTTCATAAACATTGTTTGTAATTAAACTAGTGGCATTTCATGAATTAGGAATTTTGTATGTGTCAGAAGTTTAAAAAATCTAACCTTCTGGTTCTAAATCACTAAACTGGAAGCCTGAAATTATATTTTTAATAGGAAAACCATAGTAATTATAAGCGTTTATAGTACATGTTCTTCTTCTTCTTCTTCTTCTTCTTCTTCTCATCTTGAAGAATTAGGTTATATAAACGTGTTACCGGCTCCCATCTCATCCTCGGACGACCCACGTCTCTTCTACCAATGGCTTTATAGTACAGTGCCGCTTTTGGCAATCGATCCTCTGTCATTCTTTGCAGATGATCACCATTGTCTTCTGTAAATTGCAATAATTTCATTTATGTCCTTTCATTTGAGTTCTTCTCTGATATCTTCATTTCTTATTGTATCTTACGAAGTATAATTTTAAGTATTTCGATGAAACTGCATTTCAGCACTCTGAATCTTACCGCATTCCTTTTTTGTTATGACCCACGCCTCATTTGCAAAATAAACGCGGGTATTGTAATTGTCTTATAAAATGTAATTCTTGTGCTGTGTCTTGTTTTATTCATAAGATTCCTGTAAATCGTACCACAAATATTTCTAAATTTATTTATCTTCTTTCTTAAATCATATTCACATTCATAGCTTACTGCACAGCCGAGATATTTGAAACTGCTCACTTATTCTAAAGTGCTGTTGTTTATAACTATCTTAGTCCTCAGTGAATATTTACTTTAAAGGCCATGGTTCTGGTCTTTCTTACTGAAATTGTCAGTGAGTACACTCTTGCCACTTCTTGAAATTGAAACATAGCTCTTCCTCAAATAAATTGATTGCAAATCATCCTCATTTTCTTGAATAAGAACTATGTCAAGTAAATGAAATGCTTGTAGCCTCCAAAGCAGCCTTGGAGATATATAAGGCCTTGGGGATATTTTAACAATTTAAATTTAACCCATTTTCTACGTAATCTAAATTATACAGTTTTGTTATTATTCTACAATTTTTTTTACTGGCATCTCTCTAATGTTTAACTAACGGTAACCATATTGAAAGTTACTTTGCAGAAAGTTATAGTGCACTCAATCGGATTCAAGGCCTGTTCTTGTATTTCGAAGGGCCAAAATGTTGTCGGTACACTTTAAGAGAATAACTGAGTGATATCATCTGTGACTCTTGCGTTAATTCTAAATTTTTAGATTCAGACTTAACAAAGTTTTGGATATCTTTAAGAGGCGAGTATACTGATCTTTTGGATGAGGCATTAAAGTTGATAATGCCTTTCTCCAGCTTATCATCATCTTTAAGAATTAAACCAAGGATGGTTGGTTCCGGTCTCAAATAGGCAAAGATTAGAGCTGGTCACTCCAGCGCTTCCTTGGACGTCCCAAACCTCTCTGTCCCCTCGGCTTCTGGTTCTATAGTTGTTTGGGGATGCGGCAATCATCCATTTGGCAAACATGTCCCCACTAATTCAGCCAATACTGGGCGACTCTGTTGAGTATACTCATAATATTCAATTTCTTCTGTATTTCTGTGTTTCTTCTATGATCATGGAGAGTATACCCTGCCACGTACCTGGGAAATCTCATTTCAGCTGCTTGGATGGGACTGGCCTGGCCTTTCTTTAAAGTCCAATTCTCAGACCCATAAAGAAGTGTGGGAAGAGCTAACACCTTGTAGAATTTTAAGCTGTTCCTTTACTTGCTGACTTAAGGGTTCACCTAATGGTTCCGCACATAAGGTTGAACTTATGCAATTTATTCACCACGTTGTTACTAGCATTATAAGAGACACACTTCTCCACCTTATGTTTGCGTAAAAAGGGATTTGCACCTCTGATTCAACTGACAGCACGTGTTTATTAGAGTAAATTAGTCTTTTGAATTACATACTTAATTTTAATAATCTTTTTTTTGTATCGGCCATCTGAGGACCACATGCCAATTTCAATTCTTTATTTTTTGTTCCTTCCTTTTCCTCCAATATTCTTTTATCTTTTCACTGTGTCTTTTCTTCCTGTCTTCAGTCCACTTTGAGCCTGCGCTTTTCTCTCTCCTACCCTGGACTCCTTCCATTTTTAACACTGTTGCCCGAAAAACTTCTCTTTTAATTGCTTCTTCTGGGTTTATATTATTTTTTCTTTAATCCAACTTGATGTTGACTTCTTCCCCCACAGATATTTGAAGATCTGCTAAATTAACCTATTGTCGTCCATTATGTATAAATGTCCAAAAAATAATAGTCTTCTTTTTTTATTGTTTCTGTTATATTTTCTATACTCTGATATATTTCATCATTACTTCTTAATTTCCAACCTTCTGAAGTTTTTCGTGGGCCTAATATTTTCTTAATAATTCATCTTTCCAATATTTCTAGTTTGTCTGAATTATAATTCATTGCTAGACATTCACTTGGATATAGGCATTCTGGCTTCACTACTGTACTGTAATGCCTTATTTTCGCATTTTTAGGTATGCACTTTTTATTGTAAATATCTTTAGTTATACCATATGCTCTTTCCATTTTATGAATCCTCCTTTTTTCTATAGCAGATTTTTCTAAACCATTCTTTTACATTATTTTCCCTAGATACTTAAATTTTCTAACCCTCTCTATTCGACAAATATCTGTTAGCAAGAATTTTGGAGAATTTTTAATGTTCGTGAGAATTTTGTTTTTTCTGCAGAAATTCTAAAGACTGTTCTACTGGCTATGTCCTCTAAAAAATTAAATTGTGTTACTGCAGATGTCAGATGTTTAGAAAGTACAGCAAAGTCATCAGCGAATGCCAAACAATTTATTTCAATAGGTTTGTTCCTTCTTCCCAACATAATTGGTGATATTTTGCATTCTTTTAATTTTTCATTTCAAATTCTCACTACTTTCTGCAGGACACAGTTAAAAAGAATTGATAATATTTTAATTATTATTATTACAAACATTTTAATAAGAATATATTTTTTATTTTGTAAATAACAAATGTTTCGATAGTAATCCAAATGTGTTAAATTTAATGCGTTTCCCAACCATACCCTAAGGCGCAGCGATCGCCTCCATCAATCAGGTTTTACTTTGACTTTGAAGACCAGTAGGCTAAACAGTACACGAGAGTTACACCTTCACAGAGTTTTTACCATTTCTGTTTCTCTATTGAGTTGTTCATTCATCGTCGTATTAGCTGCTTTTATCCGGTCAAGTTATTCAGCATTCCGTTATTCGTTTTCTTTAACTACGCTCTTTTTAAAATTCGACTTCAAATAACTTAAAAAAAAACCGTTTGTTTTCCTTACTCTTCATTTCATATCAAACTGACCCTCCTTTAAATTTCCAGCTAACAACACTCCTCTTTTAAACTTCATATATTAATATATGATTTCAATCACTTTCTGCTACATATCACATATATAAATAATAAAATGACAAAACTAACAAAACTATTTAAAAACACAGATATAAAAATAGCATACAAAACTAATAAAAATAAATTACAAAATCTAAATAGCTCACACAACAAAGATAATACAACAACCAACGGTATATACAAAATTGAATGCCAAGATTGCAATAAATGTTATATAGGACAAACAAAAAAACAGCTGAAAAAACGTTATTTTGAACACCTAAATGCATACAAAAAACCAAATATATATAAATCCAATTTAGCCACACATGCAATAAACACAGGACATGAATTCCCAGACATAACCAATGTAACACTAATAAAACATATACCACACAAAGGCACCATAATGAACATTTGGGAAAATTTACAGATTTACAAACATAAAACACAAAACAAATTAATACCAGAACAAATACAAATCAATAAAAAACATGACACAATATTCAAAGCACTCAACATCGAAAATACACAAAATACAAAAACAGATACCACAACCACACACAATAATGCAACTTTGAAGGACCAAAGACCAACAAACTACCTTAATAACATCCAGAAGCCAACACACAAATACTTCACCAGAAACAAGATGGCGAAGGCTGAAGATGGGAGAACAAGATCTCCCGAAACATGTTCCTAAAGGAAAAAAGTATATCTTGAGGTAAATTAGTTATAGGTATATAGTATTAATATATGAGTAGATATAAAAGGAGAGTTCTACTGCAGTCCCATCAAAATCACAATTTCTAAAATTTACTAAGAATTTTCAACTTTTTACCTCAAAATACTTTCAAAAACCATCGAAAATTCAAAACCTAAAAATTCAGCTCTTTTAGGACGTTGGCAAAAATTAATTACAAAGTTTACCTCGCATTTTATTTTAAGAGCTCTCTTTACTTAACATTTTTAAAAATACACATTTTTCGAGTTCACTATCGTATCTTACCATAATTATCTTTAAAAAATATCGTATACCCCATAATTATTGTCTTGTAAAAACAAGCTAAAAATTACATTTTTTAGAACTTTCTTCACCTAACATATTTTTGGGAACCTTTAAGATTTATGTGAAAATTATCCATAATATAACGCGGTAGGTAGTGTGTCAGTCATTGGTATAGGAGACCAGAATTCATTATCATAGTAACAAGTAAATAAACAAATGATATTTACCGGCATCGAATGTATACCTTTATCCGTTCCTATAGTTTTTAATGTTTTTACTATGCAATTGTATTGATATGTTTCGTAATTTTGTATACATATACGTCTATATATTTTGTAATTCTCCTATATTTCTGTATATGTTTTAATTGTAAAATTTATGTTTACACGTATTTCTGTAATATAACGTGGTAGGTAGTGTGTCAGTCATCGGTATAGGAGACCAGAATTCATTACCATAGTAACAAGTAAATAAACAAATGATATTTACCGGCATCGAATGTATACCTTTATCCGTTCCTATTATTAAAGATAAAAAAAGCTTGTGTTAACGTTCAGAATAATGAACAAGAATGTTTTAAATGGGCAATAAAATCAGCATTATATACACTCAAGAAAGATCCACAAAGAGTTTCTAAATATAAAAATATTGGTTTACAAATCGATGAAGCTCTAAAAAATATCTTTCCCAGTTGAATTAACTAATATATTGAAATTTGAGAAACGCTAAAAAATATCAGTTAATGTTTATTCGTATGATGAAAACATTAGTGTTTATGTTTTGTATCATAGTAAACAAAGACAAACAAAACGTGTAAATTTATTATTAATTAAAAACGAAAAACAAACCCATTACTGTTGGATTAAAGATTTATCAAGACTAATATCAAGCCAATTATCAAAACTTAATGGAAAAAGATATCCTTGTGATAGATGTTTAAGAATACAGTATTCTATTGCCAAGAAAAATTAGATGAACATGAGGAACTATGTAAAGATCATAAAGCTGTAAAAATTGGAATGCCAAAAACTGGTGAAAAAATATATTTTAAAAATTATAAGAATTCCTTGAGAGTACCATTTGTAATTTATTGAGATTTTGAATGCTTATTAAGAAATATTGATACATGTCAACCAAATCCCGAAAAATCGTATATAAACAAGTATCAAAAACACGAACCTATTAAGTTTAGTTATTATATAAAGTATAGTAATGGATATTACAAAAAGCCAGTTACATATGTTGGAAAAAATGCAGCAAAAGTATTTGTTCAGAAACTGAAAGAAGAGTCAATAAACATTAAACAAATTTATAATAACAAATTAAAAATGAAGAAATTAACAGAAGCAGAGAAAAACGACTTTCAAAGTACAGAAATTTGTCATATTTGTGAAAGGAAATTAACAGATGTACCATTTCTTTTAGAAAAACATGCTTTACAATTAATGAAAGATCTTGAATATTATCAATTAATTGATAATGAAGAAAAATTTAAAGATATTACAATGGATATAAAGCATTTTAAAGAACAACTTCCAATTAATATGTTAAAAGTGAAATATCATGATCGTTTGACAGGAAAATATCGTGGAGCAGCACATTCTTATTGTAATTTAAATTATAAAAATCCAAAATTTTTACCAATACATATTCATAATTTAGCAGGTTTTGACGTTCATTTGTTCATTAATGAACTGAGTTGTGATAAGGAAAATATCGATGTAATTCCCAATAATAAAGAAAAATATATATCATTCAGTAAAAATGTTAAAGATGGATTAAAATTAAGATTTTTAGATACTTTTAAGTTCATGGCAAGTAGTATTGATACATTATCAAGTAATTTAATGAAAGAACAATTTCAAGAAACATCAAAACATTTTCCAAACAATTTATTAGATTCAGTTATTAAAAAAAGGGTGTATATCCGTATGAATATATGGATAGTACAGATAAATTTAAAGAAACTAAATTACCAGTTAAAAGTATTTTTATAGCAGATTAAATAAATCTGATATAACCGATGAAGAATATGACATGCTAAAAATGTTTGGAATAAATTTAGTATAAAAAGTTTAGAAGAATATACGAAATTATATAATGAAAGCTATGTTTTAATTTTAGCAGATATATTTCAAAATTTTATAGATGTTTGCTTAAAAACTTATAAATTAGATCCTGCTTGGTATTTTACTGCACCAGGTTTATTTTGGGATTCAATGTTAAAACATACAAAAACAGAATTAGATTTATTAAACGATTATAATCAGATATTAATGGTTGAAAAAGGAACTAGTGGCGGAATTTCTCAATGTATTACTAGATACACAAAAGCAAATAATAAATATATGAAAAATTATAATCCAAAAGAAAAATCAAAATTAAATTAAAAAAACTATTTAATGTACTTAAATGCTAATAATTTATATGGTTATGCGATGTCTCAATATATACCATATTGAATTGAATACCATGGAAATTTTGAATGGGAATCAAGAAATGAATATTGTGAATATGATGTTCAAGAATGGAAAGAAAAAATATTAAATATGGTAAATGATTCTGAAACTGGTTATATATTTGAAGTGGATTTAGAATATCCAAAAAATTTACATGATTATCATAAAGATCTACCATTTGCTCCTGAAGGAAGAATGAAATTAGTAACAACATTAGAAAATAAAGAAAAATATATTATACATTATGGAAATTTAAAACAATACATAGAAAATGGATTAAAACTAACATCAAATCATAGAATTTTAAAATTTAAACAATCAAATTGGTTAGAAAAATATATAAATCTTAATACTGAAATGAGAAAAAATGGTAAGAACGATTTCGAGAAAGATTTCTTCAAATTGATGAATAATTCTATTGTTGGGAAAACAATGGAAAATATCAGAAAAAGAGTTGATATAAAATTAGTTTCAAATGAGAAAAAATATGAGAAATTGGTTTCAAAACCAAGCTATAACCACACTACAATATTTTCAAAAAATTTAGCCACTGTTCATATGAATAAAGTAAAAATAATATTTGATAAACCAATTTACATTGGAATGTCAATTTTAGATTTATCAAAACAATTAATGTACGATATTCATTATAAAACTATGAAACCGAAATATGGAGATAACTTAAAATTATGTTATATGGATACTGATAGTTATATTTATGATATTAGAACTGATAATGTTTATAAAGATATGAAAGAAATTATAAACGAATTTGATACAAGTGATTATCCTAAAGTAACATTTACAATACACCACAAGTTAATAAAAAGATAATTGGAAAATTTAAAGATGAAAATAATGGAAAAATGATGGAAGAATTTGTTGGTTTAAAAGCGAAAATGTATGCTATAAAAGTTGGAGACAAAGAAACCAAAAAATCAAAAGGAGTTAAGAAAAGTGTAGTTAAAAATGAACCTACATTTGAAGATTACAAAAACTGTCTACATGATAAAATTAAAAGATATAAAACTATGAATTTAATCAGAAGTTATAAACATAATTATATACAGCTGAAATGAATAAAAATGTATTAAGTGCTGACGATGATAAAAGAAAAGTTTTAGAAGATGGAATAAACACTTTACCGTAATGTCATTATAAGATACAAAACTAAAAATATAAAATAAAAATAAAATAATGTAATATATATTTTTAAAAAATAAAATAATTTACAAAGCCGTTTTCTTTAATTCATACTCATAAAAACTACCAATAATATCTTCATCACTTAAATCTTTTAATTTATAAGTTGTTGTATTAGTATCATTTATTTTATTAACAACAAATATTTCTCTGCTCCAATTATTTGAATATTTTTTCAAAGAATTTTTTAAAAGCTGAAATTCTAACACGATCTCCAATTTTAAATTTTGTTTAATAATTTTTGTACACAAATCATAAGTATAAACATTATCAAATATACCTTGTTCATTTTGCTTACTTACCTCAACAGGTTTAATTTGTACGGTTCTATGAATATTATTGTTATAGTCTTTAATAATGTTTTGTATATCGTCAATCAATCGAAAATTTGTATTTATTTCAAATAGTACTTTTAATTTGGTATTTAATGTTATATTGAAACTTTCTATAATTGCACTCTTTTCTTCATTCTCCGTATGATATAATTTTATATTATATTTTTTTAATATCGAATTAAACTCTTTTTTTTTAATTCTAATCCTTTATTCACATGCAATAAAGATGGAGATTCATTAACAAATTTAATTGCATCCTTTATAATTTCCTTGAAAGCTCTAGAAACGTCAATTCCATTTTTCTTTTTTAATGGTCTTGTCCAAACATATTTTGAGAATGTATCTATAACATTTAACATATATTTATAACCTTTATTTTGATCTTCATATTTAGATAAAATAACAATATCGGCAGCCCATAAATCATCAATTCCTAATGTTATTATTTTCCTTTTTGAAATTTTTTTTCTAAAAGGAGCATGAATTTCTTTAGCTTCAATTTCAATTTCCTCCTTACTCAACTCCTTTTTATTAGTACTCTGTTTAATTTCTTCTTCAGGCTTCTTGATAAATTTACTTTTATTAGTTTTACAAATAGAACATTTAGCATATATTCTATAGAGTCCATTAATAGTTTGAACTATTTTTGAATCTTTGTTTTTAGTTTTCTTTTTACATTTGTGACAGTGTATAAGTGAATTTTCCATTTATTATAATAAGATTACTCAAATAGTATTCATCAACAAAATTTAATGAGGGATTTTAATTAAATTTATCAATAACTTATTGAAATTGGTTACACAATTTTCTAATATCATCTAATAAATATATCTCACGATAATTGTCTTCATCAGTTATATCAAAGTAATTTCCTTCCCAATTAATTTTATCTTTTAGAGTTTCTTTCATTCTATTATAAAGATTAATTGAACTTGGATTATAAGTTAGCTTCATAAGAACGACCATATTCGGAAATCTATCTTTAATATTATTAAGCTGTTTATTAAAATTCCTTCTTTGACATCTGATAACATAATAATCATAATGATCTGGATCATAAGTTTTAATTAAAGTGAACATATTTAAAAGATTTTTATTATGAGTTTGAGGAACAATATTTGGCTTTAAAGTTTCAATAAAATTGTATTGAGTACTTATTAGATTACTTTGCTCATTTATGAGTTCAGTAGAAATATCAGCTGTTTTCTTGAAATATTCAATCTCGTTAATATATTTTCTTTAATTTTGTACTCCCCATGTTTTCTAATATATGGTAATACCTCTTCAAAAATCCATGTTTTAAAGATAGTAGCAATAGGAAGTTTAGAAGAAAAAATTAATTCTTATAACCCAGGTTCTGATATATAAATGTCCTTACTTTGATGGTAAGTAGTATTAAATATTTGCAATTGCACCACGTGTTGGCGACATATATTACTTTTTTCTGGATGCCCTCGTGTTCGGGTGTCAATTGTAACTATTATTTAAATTTTAAGTATAAAATTCTGGGCGCCAGAGATAATTAGGAATCTCAGGGTGTTGTTAATAACAACTCTTATGTTCAGATGCTAATTAAACAATACTATATTTACCATTTGAATACATTTAAATATATAACATATAATATCATCATCATTTCAATTTTACAGATTAATTACTTCTCAATCGCTACTAACTTCTTATCCCTATTTAATCATTATAAAAAATGCATGAATACATTTAATATCATTTACCCTTTATGAAAGCTTAATTAGTCCATTGACTATTCTCTAAAATTTATGAGATTAATTGCACATGGAATATTATTCATCATTAATAAAAGATTAATGAACACATGAAATATTATTTATAATTAATAAGAGATTGATGAACACATTAAATAATATTTATCATTAACAAGTTACTCTTGAAACTAGAAATCTCCTTCTTTCTCAACGTAAATTAACTTTGATCAATGACATGACTTAAGATCTAACATTTCAGAAATATCAAACTATCATTCAAAATTTATATTAAATATTTATACTTTGTACTCTTATTCTATGTCGTAAGATATAAAATAGTCTTCAGCATCTGAACAATTCGTAGGTTCTTTTAGAATGAAACGGGTTAAACCTAGGTAGACAAATATATTACATGCAATTATTTGATTACAACATTTAATTTGATACGGTTACTTGAATTTGATTATCCATTTCTCCGTCTTGCTCGTTTCACACTTTACACATCACAACACAATTGATATTACTCTGCTTTTGTTTTATTCACACACTATCGCGATAACCATTCATCTCCACGTCCTCCGAAACTTTGACTTTTCATACGGTCGCGACATAATAAATAATACTTCTTCGCTCTTGATGCCGCGCACAGGATAAATAATACTACTTGACTGAATGAATTTGTTATAGACTGTCTTACCTTGCTTAATGGTGTTTAAGATATAACTTCTATCTCTCTTTAATAACAACTAGCAAAATTGCCACTAACAAACTTCCACGGACTGACTGATTCTCCGACTCTTGATTGCTGACTGCCGATTGACGATTGACTAATTTACTGAGCGACTGAGTAACTAACTAACTAACTAACTGACTGACGTCCTACGTTCCTGCATCAGTTACTTTTATAGTTTCACCTAAACTTCCCTTACTGCCGCTACTCTTAAGATTACCACCATTGGCTAAAATTCAAACGTGTTGCCGGTAAGTTTGAAAATGTCCAGTAAACACTCGAAATGACTTCGCGTGCAGAGGTGACACTTTCAGTGATTGGTGAAGTCTTATAAACGCGCACTTCTTGCCGCTAAACCGTTTTCTCGTTAAAAATAGAAATCTGCTTTCTCCACCACCCCCGTTATGACGTATCACTCTTTGTATTTTGAAGGCCGAAAACACCCAAAATCTAACGGTGATCAAAATACCGGTAAACCTAAATCTAGTAAGGGAAATAAGTATATGAAATTAATTGCAGATATTTGGCATAATAGAAATAAATTAAAAGGATCCGGTATAAAACAATATAAAGAGAATGTAGAATATAAATATATAGATAATTTAAACGAATTATTGAGTAGATTAAATTATATTTATGCTCAAGAGAAAGCGGGAAATAATAGTTTCCATAATGAGAAAATTGGAATTATACATTACTTTTCAAATAAGATGGAAGAGATAATTGATACTCCAAGGGGAATAGAATTTTTAATTAGATTTGTTTCATCTTTGCCGGGATCTATTTTAAGAGACGAGAAAATTGGTTCAGGCTTATTTAATACAATTCTGAATAATTTACCATTTGAATTACATGCTCCAGGATATAATTTTTTGGTCCAGGAACTAAAATAGATAAGAGATTAGCTTGTGGAGATGTTGGAATTAATCCATTTGATGAAGCCGCTAAAGAACATGATATTTGGTATGGAGATCATCCTAAAGCTGAAGATAGATGGGAATCTGATAAAGTTCTTCAGAAAAAAGTGTGGGATAGAGGTACTTCTCTTGATGCTGATTTAAGTGAAAGAGCACTTGATCTAGCAACAACTGGAGGAATGTGGTTAAAAAGAAAATTAGGAAAGGGCTTATATAGTGAGCCTGGATTGAGATTTTAAGTTTATTCTAAATTTTATTTTAGATTTTATTTTGAATGTTATTCTAATTTTTTATATAAATGGATTATAAACCTTTGAAGGTTAATCATTTGAATAATCAGAAAGCTAAATTGAAATCAGCTTTCAAAAATAAATCTGGAGTTACTATTCAATTTTCTTTAGATCAACTTGAAGATGGAAAGGATAAAATACTTCTTGGATTTCGTTGTCCATGACGTGTCCATTAATTAACTAAATATAATTATTTCACTACGACTCAGAACATAAAACTTTTTATGGGTAAAAAGGTAAAAGTTTTACCTTATATCCTGGACCGGTTTTAACGTCTACTTCTGAAGAAGCGTTTTAAAAGTGAAAACCGGTTCAGGATATAAGGTAAAACTTTCATGTTTTTACCCATAAAAAGTTTTGTGTTCTGAGTCGTAGTGAAATAATTATATTTAGATAAAATACTATTGACAAATAGACAACATAATAAACTTGAAAAGCATAAGAAAAATGGTAAAGGAGTTAGAATTGAATTTTCTTATAATCAACTTAAAGAGACCCATAAAGGTGGTTTATTGAACGATTTATTAAATTTTTGAGAGGAAATTCCTGTTGTTAAGAAAATAGTTCCTTATGCTAGAAAAGCAGCTCCAATTGTTAAGAAAGATGTTATTCCAATAGTTCGAAATATATTAGATTGGTTAGATAAAGAATTAGCAGATGTAAAAGGATCCGGTCTAGATTTAAATACTTTAAAATATGTTCAAGACAATCTGAAAAAAATTTTCATATAAATCCCTTAAGTCTTGGTGAATTAGAAAATAAATGTAAAAGTATTAAATAATTTAGAGGAGTGTTTATGAGAAATATGCTTCCCAATAAAATTAACAGTAAGGAATGTGGAATTATAAATTTATTTTCTTTCTTTTCAAATGGTACACATTGGACTTGTTATTATAAAATAGATAATGTTGTATACTATTTTGATTCTTTTGGAGATGTAGATCCGCCTATTGAATTAATAAAATATCTTGAAGATAGCTCTAAAATATATTATAATGTAGATAGAATTCAAGCTTTTAAAGATCCTTCTATATGTGGATATTTATGCCTTTATGTGCTAAAGGAATTAGATAGTGGCCTCTCTTTCGAGAATATTTTTAATAATTTGTTCTATAATAAATATGGATTCACAACATATTTTTAAGTTCGATATTTTTGGTAATCAAATTGTTGAAGATAGTGTTCATAAAGGGGACTTTCAGAGTAGACTTCAAGTTATAAATGAAAGTATTTCGGAAGTTAAATCTCATTTGATAAGAAAATTAGTAAATATAGATACTCAATTTGATGAACATGTTAACGATAATAAGGAGATTGATTTTAAAGTTGATAAACAAATACAAACTCTAAATCATGGTATTGAAGATGTTAAGAATGACTTGAATATCAGATTAGCTAATGAATAAAGAATTTGAATGAGAAATTAGATAAAGAAGTTACCTTTAAATTTGATAATCAAATACAGAATGTAAATCAAGATATTAAAGATGTTAAGAAAACCCTAAATACGTGTTAAGAGGAATAGTGAAGATATAAAGAAAATTATTACTATGTTGACTTCCAAGATTAATAACAAGTTTAAAACAATGAAGATTGAAGAACTTGATCAATTAGTTGCTGATGTGAATAAAAAATTTAATATGGTGATTAATGATATGAATAATAAACTTCAGGATATATATAACAAGGTTGATGTGTAATTAAAAATCGGTATGGAGAACCATACATGACTTCCATGTTGTAAGACTTATGTTTAAAATAATTTACTTGAATTCGGTTTGGTAATTTCTAAAAAAATATCGTCCACCCTCAAACTACTTTCACTATTTATAGATATTTTTGTAATTATGGGGTATTCGTTTAATATAACGTTATTTTCTGTCACTTTATCCATAAAAATTAGGTAGGCTTACTTTATTCTTAAATGGAACTACGCATATAATCATCCCTCCTCCGAAGCGCTCCGAAGTTACTCATGGACCCTGAGCATCTTGCAGAGGGTTCATTCCCTAAAGACGAAAAGTCTGTCTATGAATCGTTCCTCTGTAAACACGTGCAGTTACACTGCCCAGCAATCCACAGGAAGCAAATCGATAACAAAAGCGTGCAAATGTAAGAAAATAAAATGAGTGAGGCCAGAAATAACGCAAATTGTGTGTGTGTGTGTGTGAGTCTTGCCTGCATTTTTATTGTGGTAATCATAATAATAAAATGGAAACGTAAATATTAGATAATTGAGATATGCTTGCCTGCCACGAACGATGTATTTCTCTCATACATGATTTAAATTAAAATGAAAAAATATAAAATTTTGTTAAAGTGAAATGAAATGTTTCCATAGAAACTACTTCTTTGTTGTCAATAACATATTACACATATAAAACTTAAAAAATTTACTTTCTCCATCATCAACATTTTAATTTAAAGAAAATTACCCCCTTCTCCTTCAACTACCCTTTTCATTTATAGATATTTCATCTACCTTTCTACAGTGGATTATTATGACCTTCATTTAAGGATACTTTATTTATCAAAATTAAGCACTTTACTCTTGTTAAAACGTAAAACATTGCAGGTAAACTACCCCTCCCCCTTAACCGATCTTAACCAAAATCAACAGGCCTCGAGTCTTCTACAATTCAGAAGTCTATGCAAAAAATTAATTGATTCTGTTTGAATTTGCGGCAGTTATCGTTTGACATAGGAAAATTATAAAACAGACACTTTTCGAAAAATTACTTTTTTCATGTTTTGATGGTAGTACTGTAAAATCAGAATCTGCCATTATCTCGAACACGATTTTTTCCCCATGACCATACTTCCATTTCCTTATCGAACATGGAAGTAAAAATACTAATAAATTAAATAATGATATTAGTAATAATGGAAAATTGATTAAAGAAAATTATGATGAACTAAATATCCAAATAAATAATAACACAAAACTAATTAATGATACTGTTAATAAATTAAATATCGATATTAGTAGTAATGCAAAATTGATTAAAGAAAATTATGATGAATTACACACTGAAATATATAATAACTCAAAATTGATTAATGATAACATTGATAAGTTAAACATTGATATCAATGGGAAAGTTCAAAAGTTATGTGATGAAAACTTAAAAAAATTTAACTCCACTTCAATAATAAAATGATACAAATGTTTGGTGAGCTAGAATTAAAACTTAGAACTTTGTTAGATGATTATGAAAATGATGTACTAAGCAAAATGGATTCAAAATATCGGTATGGAGAACCATACATGACTTCCATGTTCTAAGATTTATATTTAAAATCATATTCGAAATGAAATATTTCCATAGAAACTACTTCTTTCTACTTATTGCTTCAGCCTTAACCACAGTACTGTGGTCACTAACGTATACCACCTCACGTTTTCGCACTCGATTTTCACTTATGATGGCAGTCGATGTCACTGCCGAAACGTCTTGTTTTGCAGAAAACGTTGGACTACGGCTAAACAGCCTGGGAAGGAATTTTAACAAAAAACTACTTCTTTGTTGCCGATAACGTAGTACACATATAACAAATTCTCCCCTCCCTCTTCAACTATAATTTTCATTAATAGAAGATTACCCCCACGCCGTTCACATAACCTCTTAATTTATAGATATCTCATCTGCGTTTCTGCAGTGGATTATTGTGACCTTCTTATCAGGATACTTTATTTATCAAAATTAAGTACTTCACTCTTGTTAAAACATAAAACGTTGCAGGTAAACTACCCATTTCTCTTAACCAATCTTCACCAAAATCAATAGGCCTTCAGTTCTCTCCAATTCAGGGATGCATGCAAAGAATATTTGATTCTGTTTGAATGTGCGGCAGTTATCGTTCGTCATGAATACACTTCTCTAGTTACAACATAAAATGTTGCAGGTAAACTACCCCTTTCCATTAACCCGTCTTCACCAAAATCAACAGGCCTTGAGTTCTCTACAATTGAGGCAAGCATGCAAAACATTTGATTCTGTTTGAATGTGCGGCAGTTATCGTTCGTCATATAAACAATTACTCTGGTTAAAACATGAAAAGTGGCCGGTAAACTACCCCTTTCCCTTAACCGATCTTCACCAAAATCAACAGGCCTTCACTTCTTTACAATTCAGGACAGCATGCAAAAAAGTATTTGATTCTATTTGAATTTACGGCAGTTATCGTTCGTCATAGAAAAAATTACCCATGTTAAAACATAAAATGTTGCAGGTAAACTACCCCTTTCCATTAACCGATCTTCAACAAAATCAACAGACCTTGAGTTCTGTATAATTCAAAACGGTATGCAAAAACGTAGTTGATTCTGTTTGAATTTACGGCAGTTATCGTTCGTCATAGGAAAAATTACCCTTGTCAAAACATAAAATGTTGCAGGTAAACTACCCCTTTCCCTTAACCGATCTTCACCAAAACCAAAATATCTTGAGAACTCAACAATTCAGGACTGTATCCAAAACGTTATTTGATTCTGTTTGAATTTGCGGCTATCGTTTGCCATAGAAAAATATCGGTATGGAGAACCATACATGACTTCCATGTTCTAAGATTTATATTTAAAATCATTTTTGAAATGAAATATTACCATAGAAACTACTTCTTTCTACTTACTGCTTCAGCCTTAACCACAGTACTGTGGTCACTAACGTATACCACCTCACGTTATCGCACTCGATTTTCACTGATGATGGAAGTCGATGGCATTACCGAAACGTCTGGTTTTGTAGAAAACATTGGACTACGCTTTTTAAATGGAAAGTGCCGAAACCCACACCAACATATCGCGTGCAAGCCGAAAAAATGTCCAGCGTGGATAGCGATTTGCTTCCTGTGGATCGCTGGGCAGTGTAACTGTACGTGTTTACAGAGGAATGGTACATAGACAGACTTTTCGTCTTTAGGGAATGAACCATCTGCAAGATGCTGAGGGTGCATGAGTGACTACGGAGCGCTCCTTCTTTTCCGCGTGTTTGTTCTGTCAAACGTACACTATAGATTCGTAGCTTTACTCTGAGCAACGCTCAATAGGGAATGTTGAAAATTTTTGCCCACGGTGTACCCTCATACACACTAAACCTGCTCTGATGTTTCAATTACGGACATCATAATATTAAAACTTTGGAAACTTGTGTACTACTTAATGGAGATCAAACATTAACTTATACAAGCCATTAATTTTATGCATATTTTTTATATATATGTATACAACGTTATTGGCAACAAAGAAGTAGTTTTTTGTTAAAATTCCATCCCGGGATGTTTGGCCGTAGTCCAATGTTTTCTACAAAACCAGACGTTTCGGCAATGCCATCGACTTCCATCATCAGTGAAAATCGAGTGCGATAACGTGAGGTGGTATACGTTAGTGACCACAGTACTGTGGTTAAGTCTGAAGGAGTAAGTAGAAAGAAATAGTTTCTATGATAATATTTCATTTCGAAAATGATTTTAAATATAAATCTTAGAAGTCATGTGAAGAACAAGTCATGTATGGTTCTCCATACCGATATTTAACAATTACCATTGTTTGAAAAACTTTAAATGAATTTTCAATAATTACTTTACTGTTGATAAAACGTAAAAGGTTGCTGGTAAACTACACCTTCCCCTTAACCGATCTTCACCAAAATCAAAAGGCCTTGAGATCTCTACAATTCGGGGACGTATGCAAAAATTATTTGATTCTGTTTGAATATGCGGCAGTTATCGTTCGTCATAGGAAAAATTACCCTTGTTAAAACATAAAACGTTTCAGGTAAACTACCCCTTTCCCTTAACCGATCTTCACCAAAAACAAAAGGGTGTGAGTACTCTACAAATCAGGGCTGTATGCAAAAAATTATTTGATTCTGTTTGAATTTGGGACTGACATCGTTTGCCATAGGAAAACATCTACAGATAGACACACAGACACATTTAGAAAAACGACTTTTTTCATGTTTTGAGTGTAGTACAATCAGAATCTGCAATAATCTCCAACACGATTTTTTTTTTGCCATCACCATACTTCCATTTCCTTAAGGAACAAGGAAGTACAACGTTATTTTTTGCAAATTTTATTAATTGCATAAATTAACTTAATTGTTAATTATATAAATTTTATCTATGTTTATGAAAGTGGGGCATATACGAACTCTATCGTATGTCTCTGCTTTATTTAGCCCCACGTTGGGCGCCATATATAACTTTGTGCCTATTGATTAATTAATATTCAATTCAATTAATAAATATTTGATTGGCCTACAGGTTAGTTTTATCTAGTTCCTGCAATATTAATCTTATCATGCCACGCGTTGGGCAGCCATATATAACGTTAATAGGGGTGCTCCCATTAATCAAGTGTTAATTAATAAATTTTGATCAACTTATTCAAATAGGTAATCGGCAACGCTATCAATCATGTGGTGTTATCATCGATAAAGAGTGATTAATCTTGTCTTCTACTACTAAATAAAACTTCAAGAATTCAAACATTTATGAATATGGTATCTGTTAAATTATATTCAGTCTAAATCATTAATTGTGGATTTACTTTGAAAGAATTGTCTTGTATGCCAGGTCTTAAATATATTAACTCAACACTATCGAATCCATTATAAATTAAATTTATTATAATATTACATGTTGCACGTATTCATTGCATAAAAGAAATTATGTAACAAGAGTATATACTACTATTTCAAAGAGATAATTAAACTCTCTAACATATCTAAAATATCTGAAAGAAAAACAATCAAATGCTTACACATACTCGGTTGTAGTTATTGTATCATGAAGTAAGACATAATTGATGACGTTAAGAACTATCAATGTTGCGTGCTTGAGATTTGCACTAAGTGATATACTTCGTAACATATTTAAACACATATACACATGAAATACTCATATACCTGCAGTAAACATATTAAACACATACGTATCTGAAATACTCATTTACCTACACTAATAAGATAATACATGTGTAATATTCTATAATAGTATTTATTCTTAACCATGGATTCGTATTTATAATGACTCTATTTTGAAATATCTCTGGCAGTTAGTTCTAAGTGACAGGTCAGCGGTATTACGATAAACTAGCAATTATAATAAATGGTTATTTTGGGACATTACTCAAGTCATCATAGTGTCTCGCTCCCGTTGCATGTGTCCGCTTGGATCCGCTGGGTGACGATTGATGCTGGTCCTGGAACCACTCATAACTCGCACTTCCAATTGTTATAAGTACATTGTTTCGGAACGCTAGTACGCACTTCATGAAATCCGTTATAAGTTTTTATAATGTTATTACAGTTTAAGTCGCGATACTTGCGCTAAGGATTATATTGTCTATTCGTATCGCGTCAGTCTATTTATGCGTATTTTAGTTCGATACTTCCACACACTTTGGTATTGTTTAAATACATGTTCGACTCTTCCGTAACGCCTAGATTGATTTCAAGTTCATTAGACGCATATAAAACATCAACGGCACTTGTCTCTATTCTACGAAATAATGAAGTCTCACAAATTAAGTCTTATGTTGTATACCGATTCATTTCGTTTATAAAGAGTTCAAGTATATTACTACTGTATTATACAACTTCTTACGGCACTAATTGTATTAGTGTAATACTTATAGTTTTACAAAGTTCATTATTAGCGCGTCGTCGCGAATACCACTGTTTCGGCTCACGCTTCAAGTCTAACTCTCGAACTTCCACTAATACCGAACACAAGTTTGAATAAAACAAAATTTTTTATGAAGACTGAGAGAAAATTAGAGTAATACTGAGGGAGCGTCACCTCTTGCATACAGTTTTTATGCCCTTCGCTTTCCCACTCTCCCTACTCCTTCGAACGCTTCATTTTCCAACCAAAATATTTCTGATAGAACAATTGCTCGGATTTCCCTCGGTACTCATGCCTCTAGTCTGTGATTCTTGTGAATTCTCCACCCAGCGCCGTTTGGAGAGGGACGTTCTTCTTCGGGATTTGTTCTCTGGTCGTCGGTTCCCGTCGAGACCATCCCCTACAGTTACTCCCTTCTGAATCCTCGTTTCTAATTGGCTGGTTGGCTTCTGTACTTGAATTTCTCATAGTCCACGTGGACATGACGAGTTGCTGTCATCAGGACGTTGCCACTTTCTCGGAATCTGCATCAAGACCTTGCTACTGAAGTCACATCTGCCCCTTTTGGTGTAGTGTGTCGAAATAAAGTATTGTTCGGACCCTGACGACTTCCTCTATCAAACTTACGGGTGATAAACATCTGTGTATGTCGCAGACGCCTCCTTGTCTCCTGCTACATTGTCCGTGCTCCAGCTATTGTTTTTCTGTAAGTTTCACATATGCTTGGAACAATGCTCTTAGCTAGGCCTATCTATTCTCTCGTTACTGAAACGGATGCAAGGGTAATGTTCCTTTGTCATATTTGTAAAGTCATGTGTTCCTACGCATGACCCTTTTCGTCGTAAGACGTGTTGCAGCACGCTTTGTCTTTTAAAAGGCTTTAATGTCATTTAAGTAGAAAGGAAAGGTTTGTTACTTCCGTCGGTCACCCTCGAACAATTCTAACTCGTGTCACTCTTGACGGGCTCTAATTGCTGGCGTACCTCCCTCGGAATATAAAAAAAAAACAAAAAAATTTCAAAGAAATAAGTACGTTATAGAGTCCGCAATGTGGGTGCGTCGTGAAGACTCGCGAAACGAGGGACCCACATTCACGCCCTTGCTTGTATACTATCATCGAGTGTGTTGGTCATCTCCCATTGGAGCAAGTATAGTGGCCTACATATTCCTTCCGTCTGACCTAATGTCCTAACTAACTGTTTTCTTGGTTTTCCCTGAGTATTGAATTTATTGCTTTTTAAATTGAAATACGAATCCATTCACAATGATATACATAGTTATGGAATGAGCTTATGCTTTAGTGTGTTAATTGATTAACCTCTATATACATCAAAGAAATAAATAGCAATTAACTTACCTACAGGCTATTCTTTATGTGTATAGGATCATTACCTATATACAATGTGAATAGTTATTGTTGTTAGCTACTTACGAACATTACTAAAATTTATTGCTCCTTTCACAATTACTCGTTATTAATTTTAAAATATGATATATTTAGATTACAACTATTCATTGCTATTCTTATCATTAGGTGATTCGAAACCTAGCTTTGTTGATTACATGTATAAAATATCTACAACAAATTAAATTAAATATGTACAATTGTAAAATTCAAATTAATTCACTTCGTAAACGTTCCGTCTATGCTTATAATAAGTTTTCTTTACAAAATTTAATCTTAGCAATTTATTGCTGCTACCTTATTGCTATTACGCAACTCAGTTGCTCGTATATCCCCTTCAAACGCTACTTTTTAGTTTCATCATAATGATATAACAAATACATTTATCAATTAACATACAATTTCTATATTACCTAGTATCATACTTTGTATTGCTAGTTATTATCAATACAAGTTCAAATTGACCAAGACAACTCTGAATGAACCATTCAGTAGGTTGCGTTCGCGCCTACTACAAATACCTTCCTCATTTAGGTTTACCACTCTTCTGTTCCTCGTTTTTACCTTTGTCTGTTCTCAAACCATACATTTTTTCCTTCTCTTCTTGTCTTTGTGACGTTTTGATTACTGCTCCCATAGTTGTATAGTAATGAAGTTTACATATATATACAATTGGTTATTACATACATTTATTAATATTCCATATCTTTCTTAATTACTACCATTCTTGTATCAACCCATTATAATCGATACGCTTAATTTACTATCATCTATTTATCTGCTAATCTACCATTCTTATAATAATGTTTTATATGAAGGTTATATTTAATTTACACAACTCAGTCTGTCGACAACAGTTACGAATGGGGGTATGTTGTCATTGTAAATCCTTGTCAATCGGTCCTATGGTGAATGATCCCTTTCACACTCTCCTCCCTTCTTCGTCCCAACCTTTTAGCGGCGTTGTACATTTAAAGATGTTTACAACTTGTCTATCACCAGTAGGGGTTTTGGATCTTCCCTCTCTCTCTGTTTGTTTACAACTCTCACTTGGTCGTCGACCCTAATTCTACCCATACGCACTCTATAATAAACACTTTCATCTTGCATGTATACTAGCTCTTCGCTTCTTCCCTCTTATTTTTCTTTGCGTAATATGGTTTTAATTGTCTTATACTGAATTTGCCACAGATTTTGTTTTCATTGTGGCAGTCAACCAAGACATAAATAGATTCTCCTAGAGCTTCTTTAATTTTAAAAGGTCCAGCGTATAATTCGCAAAATTTCTCAATTTTTCTTTGCATCGCATCAGACTGGTAATGCGTACGCACTAATACTAAGTCTCCCAATTGAAATTTCGTCAGTTTACATGCTTCGTTTACTCGCTTAGCATGTCGCTCTCGTTTTTGTTTAATTCTCACAAAGATTTGGTGGGTATCTACTGACTCGTCTTTTGATTCGGCGTTTCCTTTTATAAATCTTTCCCACACGCAAGTCGGCTTTCTTCCGTGTTGCGCTTTGTATGGCGTTACCTCTATCGTATCATGGTAAACTTCTTGATAGAGCATTCTATTGTATTTATGAACTTAGACCACTTCGTATGTTGATCCCCAACGAATATTCTGAACAAGTTTCCTAGTTGTCTATTGATACGCTCGGCAAGGTTTGTACAAGGGGTTTCTTATTGCAGTATACTTAGGTATGATCCCAAGCTCATCCAGTCCTTTGATCGATTGTTATGATGTGAATTGGGTGCCGTTCTCTGTTAGTATCGCCCTCGGCTTCCCAAATTCATTTATATATTGTTGGAGTCTACGAAGCGTAGCTATTGTTGTGGCTTTTCTGAGTGTGTATAATTTTACGTACTTGGTGAAGTTGTCTACTATCACCAAAATATATCTTACTCCTGCTGCTGCGGATGGAAGAGGTCCATAGAAATCACCGCTAATCAAATCGCCTTTCGCCGTTGGTACAAATGGTTTAGTACCACCAAACAGGTTACGATTGTTTGTATCCTTACATCTTTGGCACGTGTCACACGTTTTTACATATTCCTGTACACGTTTTGTCATCTGGTCAAAAGTGAAATGCTCCTGTAATAGCTTTGTGCATTTTTTACTACCAACATGACCGTACATTCTATGTATATCTTCAATGAGTCCATCCGTAACGCTTTCCGGTACGTATAGCTTCCATTTTCCCTTACATTTTCTATATAATTTATTATTAATACATTTATAAAATTTACACAACTTATTATTACCATCTGTCGTCAGATCAGTTATTACCTGTCGTAATTTCTTGTCTTCCGACTGGTACATTTCGATGTTATTAAGTATCTTGCTCACCTCCTTACTCATCTTAATTGGTATGTGATTTATTCGATATTCAAAACTATCGTCGACTGGGACTTCCTCTGTCATATCTTCTGGATATCGACTCAATATGTCAGCGACGATATTTTCCTTTCCTTGCAGTGTAGGATGTCGAAGTTGTATTCCTGAATGCTGAGTATCCAGCGTGTGATCCCCGAGTTGTTCAGGTGACATTTACTCATAAAGATTAGTGCTTTATTGTCCGTTATTATAGTCAACGGCTGTCCCAGAATGTAGATTCGAAATTTCTCCAAGCACCTAACTATGCTTAGCAGCTCCTTTTCCGTCGTAAAGTAATTTCGTTCAGCTCCTTTGAAAGTCCTGCTGGTATACGCTACGACGCAGATGTATCCGTCAACATCCAGATGATATAACTGACCTCCATATGCGATATTACTCGCATCACACTGCAGGAAATATCTCTTATTGATCTTTGCAAAACGCAATATGACGGTGTCGATAAAGAGATCCTTATCTTCTTGGAAACACCGGTCAAGATCGGGCGTCCAATTAAACTTTTACCTTTTTTGAGTAAATCTAACAAAGGTTGTGTCGCTTTTGCGTACTCGTTAGTAAACTTATTGTAAACATTTGTAAGACCCAGGAATCCCTTTAATTGCTTTTGATTCTTTGGGGTTGGGAACTTCCTGATCGCCGCTACCTTCTCCTCGGTTGCACGTATACCGTTTGTAGTTAATTGGTACCCAAGGTATGCGATTTCTTTGCGGAAAAATTGTGACTTCCCCAAATTTATCGTTAGGTTTGCCGTTAATAGGTTTACGAGCAATGTTTCAATGTCTTCCAGATGTGTTCGTATATTATTTGAATAACACAGACAATCGTCGACGTATATCTTCACTCTGTCCGTTAAGGCCATATCCAAACCTCTCGTCAGGGCGGCGGAACTGCTGCTTAGTCCAAATGGTGTGACGGTATATCTGTAACATTTACCTTCATAGAGAAAAGCTGTGTAATTTCGGCACTGTTGTTTCAACGGGACTTGCCAGAAGCTACTCGTTAGATCAATCGTTGGCAAGTATTTCATATTGCTGCATCTTGCTAAAATCTCTTGAATGGGAGTCGGTCCTTCGTAATCCGGAACTGTCACGCTATTTATTCTTCTTGCATCCAAACACAGTCGCACATTTCCATCCTTTTTGATTACTGTGACCATTGGATTAACATACGGGCTATTACATCTCTCTATCACGCCATACCTTAACATTTTGCTGATTTCGGCGTCCAACTTTACCTTGTATGCTATCGGGATTGGCCACCCGCGTTGGAAATATGGTGTTTCATCAGTCACCTTGAACTCATGTTCATAGAAATTTATTCGTCCTGGACTCTCCCGAAATAAATTTTTACATTTTAGCAAGATTCTTCTAAGTTCCTCTCTCGTCGCTTCATCTTCACATGTCATACTGTCAACTTTCTCATTAATCCTTCTCTCGATCACGTCCAAGTCTTCTTCTACTAATTCAATGTGTATGATAGGTAATTGCAGTTCCTGTTCACCTGTCCTCACTCTGTATTCGGCGGTTCCCTTATTCATATCAATAACACATCCCTCTTCTTTTAAAAAACTAATACCTAGTATGCAGTCCCTAATTAAATTCGGTATTACTAAGAAAACACAATCTAACTTAACATTATCAATAATAATTCCGCACATAATTTGCTTACGGATTAATTCTGACTTCCCGCCAACTGCACTTACGATTACTGTGTTATTCATGCGGAGTTCCTCGTAAGGGCGCAAGCGTTGTTTGTTCCTCTCAAACCAATCCTCGGCTAACACGTTGATGGCACTCCCTGTGTCTATTAAGGCATTTACCGTAACCTCATTATTGAATTTTATTACTACTTCTAGACATTTAGAAATGCGTCTTTCTAATTGTGTCTGTTCATCAAACATTAATTCTTGTCGCAAGTCAGGTAAAAGTATGTAAGTTTTGTAACTTTGTAACGTGGGCTCGTCTGCGGCTATCTCCCTAGACGACCCACTTAATTTTTTTTTCTTTCACCTCGCTCTCCTTACCGTTTGACGTGGAGGCGCTATTGTTAACAAATTCTATAGTATTTACAGTCGGCTTTTCACCGAATTTTTGGAATTGTCTATAATTACCACCATTACCCTTTCTGTGTTGCCAGTGGGTTGGCTTCGGTTCTGTGACCTTGCTTATAGCGGCGTGTTGATTCTGTGCCACCCCTCTCATATCTCGGTCATTCAACTTCTCTCCGTGTCGTACGAATCCGTCTTCTCTATGATTTCGCTTTCGAATCATCGCATATTCTGAAATTAATGACTCCAAATTTTGAATAGTTCGTACGACTCTCGTCACGCAGGCAATTTCCAATTCACGTCCGTAATGACGCGTAATTTTCCTAATTAATTGGTGGTCCGTGAGTGTAGGTGTTAATTGTCGGCTCTCTAAGAGTTGCCGCTCCATGTATTGGACTGCGCTCATACTTCCTCTCCAATCAAAACGACCGTACTCTAGATTATTCCTGACATCCTCTTGTTCCTCCGGGCCCCAATATTTTTGCGTGAAGATCTCCTTGAATTCTTCAAAGTTCTTTATTTGATCACGTACTACTCGCCACCGTATCGCTGCATCAGCCTCAAGATGTTTTCCGATCCATTTAACGTTGTCTGTTGGATAGTACATGTGTTGAAGTTCGGACAGTTCCTTCAAAAACTCAATGGGGAAACGGTCCGTTCCGTTGTACTTAAGCTCGCAGTTGTTGTTCCCGTTCACTCTCGTAGACGGTCCAACTTCGGCTTCAGCTATTTGTCGCTGCAGCCTCTCTTGTCCGCTTTTAATGTGGTTGATATGGCTTTTTAATTCTTCATTTATTACGTCTTCCTCTTTCTCCGTCATCGTGGTCTTTTGTTCTGCTGTACGCTGTCGGTCGTCAACTTCAACGATTTTCGGTTTAAGTACATTGACGGCTTCTCCCTGTTCTTGTTGCTGTTGTGTTATGTTATTCTGTATTTCTCTTCTCCATTCTTCGTTTCTATTATTTGTGTCTTCGATATGGTTATCTAGTTTTTGATCGATCTGTTCGATTGTTTTCTGTGCATGATTTATAGCTCCCTGCCACTCGTGACGGTCCTTCTCTCTCACCTCTTTATTCTCTCTCACCTGTTTCTTCAGTTTCTTTTTTCAACTCTTTTATTCCACTTTCACTCTTCTTTTGTAGATCGCTGATCTTCTCCTCCCACTTCTTAGCGTAATCTTGTAAATCTAGTTTTATTTTGCTAATATGTTCTTCATTATGCCGTTTTAATTCCTCCTGCATGTGTTTTTGTTCTTTGCTTTGCTGCTCTACCTGCTGTTTCATCTCTCCACGCGTCTTGTCTTGCTTCTTGCTCAGTTCTTCCTGCATCTGTTTCAGATCATCTCTCGTCTGTTGTTTAATTTCATTCTTTTGCTTCTCTAATTTCTCAGCCATCTTCTTATCTCGTTGTTTAAATAGTTCAAATAGCATTTGTAAATTAATTTCACCGGGTTGGGACATCTGTCCCCTCGCCCTTGTCTCTGATTCTCCCGCGCTGACGTCGTCGCTTGGCGTCGTACTCTCCTCCTGTCCTTCTATATTCAATTCGTTGTTGATATCAAACTCCTGGCTTTCGGGATTATTAGTCGCCATTCTTGACTGACTTCGCGTAATCATTCAGAGTTATTTTGGTTTATAATAATCTGTCTTACATTAGTACTTATACTATTGTTCTGTCAAACTACAAGCTACTATAGCTTACCGCTGCCTGCATTTAACCAGCTTATTAATAAGAATTGACTTTATTAATCGGCATTCAGGTTGGGCGCCATATACAACGTTATATTTATGCAAATTTTATTAATTGCATAAATTAAATTAATTGTTAATTATATAAATTTTATCTATGATTATGAAAGTGAGGCATATACGGACTCTATCGTATGTCTCTGCTTTATTTAGCCCCACGTTGGGCGCCATATACAACTTTGTGCCTATTGATTAATTAATATTCAATTCAATTAATAAATATTTGATTGGCCTACAGGTTAGTTTTATCTAGTTCCTGCAATATTAATTTTATCATGCCACGCGTTGGGCAGCCATATATAACGTTAATAGGGGTGCTCCCATTAATCAAGTGTTAATTAATAAATTTTGATCAACTTATTCAAATAGGTAATCGGCAACGCTATCAATCAAGTGGTCTAATCATCGATAAAGAGTGATTAATCTTGTCTTCTACTACTAAATAAAACTTCAAGAATTCAAACATTTATGAATATGGTATCTGTTAAATTATATTCAGTCTAAATCATTAATTGTGGATTTACTTTGAAAGAATTGTCTTGTATGCCAGGTCTTAAATAAATTAACTCAACACTATCGAATCCATTATAAATTACTGTAAATTTATTATAATATTGCATGTTGCACGTATTCATTGCATAAAAGAAATTATGTAACAAGAGTATATACTACTATTTCAAAGAGATAATTAACTCTCTAACATATCTAAAATATCTGAAAGAAAAACAATCAAATGCTTACACATACTCGGTTGTAGTTATTGTATCATGAAATAAGACATAATTGATGACGTTAAGTACTATCAATGTTGCGTGCTTGAGATTTGCACTAAGTGATATACTTCGTAACATATTTAAACACATATACACATGAAATACTCATATACCTGCAGTAAACATATTAAACACATACGTATCTGAAATACTCATATACCTACACTAATAAGATAATACATGTGTAATATTCTATAATAGTATTTATTCTTAACCATGGGTTCGTATTTATAATGACTCTATTTTGAAATATCTCTGGCAGTTAGTTCTAAGTGACAGGTCAGCGGTATTACGATAAACTAGGAATTATAATAAATGGTTATTTTGGGACATTACTCAAGTCATCATAGTGTCTCGCTCCCGTTGCATGTGTCCGCTTGGATCCGCTGGGTGACGATTGATGCTGGTCCTGGAACCACTCATAACTCGCACTTCCAATTGTTATAAGTACATTGTTTCGGAACGCTAGTTCGCACTTCATGAAATCCGTTATAAGTTTTTATAATGTTATTACAGTTTAAGTCGCGATACTTGCGCTAAGGATTATATTGTCTATTCGTATCGCGTCAGTCTATTTATGCGTATTTTAGTTCGATACTTCCACTCACTTTGGTATTGTTTAAATACATGTTCGACTCTTCCGTAACGCCTAGATTGATTTCAAGTTCATTAGACGCATATAAAACATCATCGGCACTTGTCTCTATTCTACGAAATAATGTTGTCTCACAAATTAAGTCTTATGTTGTATACCGATTCATTTCGTTTATAAAGAGTTCAAGTATATTACTACTGTATAATACAACTTCTTACGGCACTAATTGTATTAGTGTAATACTTATAGTTTTACAAAGTTCATTATTAGCGCGTCGTCGCGAATACCACTATTTCGGCTCACGCTTCAAGTCTAACTCTCGAACTTCCACTAATACCGAACACAAGTTTGAATAAAACAAAATTTTTTTATGAAGACTGAGAGAAAATTAGAGTAATACTGAGAGAGCGTCTCCTCTTGCATACAGTTTTTATGCCCTTCGCTTTCCCACTCTCGCTACTCCTTCCAACGCTTCATTTTCCCACCAAAATATTTCTGATAGAACAATTGCTCGGATTTCCCTCGGTACTCATGCCTCTAGTCTGTGATTCTTGTGAATTCTCCACCCAGCGCCGTTTGGAGAGGACGTTCTTCTTCGGGATTTGTTCTCTGGTCGTCGGTTCCCGTCGAGACCATCCCCTACAGTTACTCCCTTCTGAATCCTCGTTTCTAATTGGCTGGTTGGCTTCTGTACTTGAATTTCTCATAGTCCACGTGGACATGACGAGTTGCTGTCATCAGGACGTTGCCACTTTCTCGGAATCTGCATCAAGACCTTGCTATTGAAGTCACATCTGCCCCTTTTGGTGTAGTGTGTCGAAATAAAGTATTGTTCGGACCCTGACGACTTCCTCTATCAAACTTACGGGTGATAAACATCTGTGTATGTCGCAGACGCCTCCTTGTCTCCAGCTACATTGTCCGTGCTCCAGCTATTGTTTTTCTGTAAGTTTCACATATGCTTGGAACAATGGTCTTAGCTAGGCCTATCTATTCTCTCGCTACTGAAACGGATGCAAGGGTAATGTTCCTTTGTCATATTTGTAAAGTCATGTGTTCCCACGCATGACCCCTTTCGTCGTAAGACGTGTTGCAGCACGCTTTGTCTTTTAAACGGCTTTTATGCCATTTAAGTAGAAAGGAAAGGTTTGTTCCTTCCGTCGCTCACCCTCGAACAATTCTAACTCGTGTCACTCTTGACGGGCTCTAATTGCTGGCGTACCTCCCTCGGAATATCAAAAAAAAATCAAAAAAATTTCAAAGCAATAAGTACGTCATAGAGTCCTCAATCTGGGTGCGTCGTGAAGACTCGCGAAACGAGGGACCCAGATTCACCCCCTTGCTTGCATACTATCATCGAGTGTGTTGGTCATCTCCCAATGGAGCAAGTATAGTGGCCTACATATTCCTTCCGTCTGACCTACTGTCCTAACTAACTGTTTTCTTGGTTTTCCCTGAGTATTGAATTTATTGCTTTTTAAATTGAAATACGAATCCATTCACAATGATATACATAGTTATGGAATGAGCTTATGCTTTAGTGTGTTAATTGATTAACCTCTACATACATCAAAGAAATAAATAGCAATTAACTTACCTACAGGCTATTCTTTATGTGTATAGGATCATTTCCTATATACAATGTGAATAGTTATTGTTATTAGCTACTTACGAACATTACTAAAATTTATTGCTCCTTTCACAATTACTCGTTATTAATTTTAAAATATGATATATTTAGATTACAACTATTCATTGCTATTCTTATCATTAGGTGATTCGAAACCTAGCTTTGTTGATTACATGTATAAAATATCTACAACAAATTAAATTAAATATGTACAATTGTAAAATTCAAATTAATTCACTTCGTAATCATTCCGTCTACGCTTATAATAAGTTTTCTTTACAAAATTTAATCTTAGCAATTTATTGCTGCTACCTTATTGCTATTACGCAACTCAGTTGCTAGTATATCCCCTTCAAACGCTACTTTTTAGTTTCATCATAATGATATAACAAATACATTTATCAATTAACATACAATTTCTATATTACCTAGTATCATACTTTGTATTGCTAGTTATTATCAATACAAGTTCAAATTGACCAAGACAACTCTGAATGAACCATTCAGTAGGTTGCGTTCGCGCCTACTACAAATACCTTCCTCATTTAGGTTTACCACTCTTCTGTTCCTCGTTTTTACCTTTGTCTGTTCTCAAACCATACATTTTTTCCTTCTCTTCTTGTCTTTGTGACGTTTTGAATACTGCTCCCATAGTTGTATAGTAATTAAGTTTACATATATATACAATTGGTTATTACATACATTTATTAATATTCCATATCTTCCTTAATTACTACCATTCTTGTATCAACCCATTATAATCGATACGCTTAATTTACTATCATCTATTTATCTGCTAATCTACCATTCTTATAATAATGTTTTATATGAAGGTTATATTTAATTTACACAACTCAGTCTGTCGACAACAGTTACGAATGGGGGTATGTTGTCATTGTAAATCCTTGTCAACCGGTCCTATGGTGAATGATCCCTTTCACACTCTCCTCCCTTCTTCGTCCCAACCTTTTAGCGGCGTTGTACATTTAAAGATGTTTACAACTTGTCTATCACCAGTAGGGGTTTTGGATCTTCCCTCTCTCTCTGTTTGTTTACAACTCTCACTTGGTCGTCGACCCTAATTCTACCCATACGCACTCTATAATAAACACTTTCATCTTGCATGTATACTAGCTCTTCGCTTCTTCACTCTTATTTTTCTTTGCGTAATATGGTTTTAATTATCTTATATTGAATTTGCCACAGATTTTGTTTTCATTGTGGCAGTCAACCAAGACATAAATAGATTCTCCTAGAGCTTCTTTAATTTTAAAAGGTCCAGCGTATAATTCGCAAAATTTCTCAAATTTTCTTTGCATCGCATCAGACTGGTAATGCGTACGCACTAATACTAAGTCTCCCAATTGAAATTTCGTCAGTTTACATGCTTCGTTTACTCGCTTAGCATGTCGCTCTCGTTTTTGTTTAATTCTCACAAAGATTTGGTGGGTATCTACTGACTCGTCTTTTGATTCGGCGTTTCCTTTCATAAATCTTTCCCACACGCGAGTCGGCTTTCTTCCGTGTTGCGCTTTGTATGGCGTTACCTCTATCGTATCATGGTAAACTTCTTGATACAGCATTCTATTGTATTTATGAACTTAGACCACTTCGTATGTTGATCCCCAACGAATATTCTGAACAAGTTTCCTAGTTGTCTATTGATACGCTCGGCAAGGTTTGTACAAGGGGTTTCTTATTGCAGTATACTTAGGTATGATCCCAAGCTCATCCAGTCCTTTGATCGATTGTTATGATGTGAATTGGGTGCCGTTCTCTGTTAGTATCGCCCTCGGCTTCCCAAATTCATTTATATATTGTTGGAGTCTACGAAGCGTAGCTATTGTTGTGGCTCTTCTGAGTGTGTATAACTTTACGTACTTGGTGAAGTTGTCTACTATTACCAAAATATATCTTACTCCTGCTGCTGCGGTTGGAAGAGGTCCATAGAAGTCACCGCTAATCAAATCGCCTTTCGCCGTGGGTACAAATTGTTTAGTACCACCAAACAGGTTACGATTGTTTGTATCTTTACATGTTTGGCACATGTCACACGTTTTTACATATTCCTGTACACGTTTTGTCATCTGGTCAAAAGTGAAATGCTCCTGTAATAGCTTTGTGCATTTTTTACTACCAACATGACCGTACATTCTATGTATTTCTTCAATGATTCCATCCGTAACGCTTTCCGGTACGTATAGCTTCCATTTTCCCTTACATTTTCTATATAATTTATTATTAATACATTTATAAAATTTACACAACTTATTATTACCATCTGTCGTCAGATCAGTTATTACCTGTCGTAATTTCTTGTCTTCCGACTGGTACATTTCGATGTTTTTAAGTATCTTGCTCACCTCCTTACTCATCTTAATTGGTATGTGATTTATTCGATATTCAAAACTATCGTCGACTGGGTCTTCCTCTGTCATATCTTCGGGATATTGTCTCAATATGTCAGCGATGATATTTTCCTTCCCCTTACAGTGTAGGATGTCGAAGTTGTATTCCTGAATGCTGAGTATCCAGCGTGTGATCCTCGAGTTGTTCAGGTGACATTTACTCATAAAGATTAGTGCTTTATTGTCCGTTATTATAGTCAACGGCTGTCCCAGAATGTAGATTCGAAATTTCTCCAAGCACCTTACTATGCTTAGCAGCTCCTTTTCCGTCGTAAAGTAATTTCGTTCAGCTCCTTTGAAAGTCTTGCTGGTATATGCTACTACGCAGATGTATCCGTCATCATCCAGCTGATATAACTGACCTCCATATGCGATATTACTCGCATCACACTGCAGGAAATATCTCTTATTGATCTTTGTAAAACGCAATATGACGGTGTCGATAAACAGATCCTTAACGTCTTGGAAACACCGGTCAAGATCGGGCGTCCAATTAAATTTCTTACCTTTTTTGAGTAAATCTAACAAAGGTTGTGTCGCTTTTGCGTACTCGTTAGTAAACTTATTGTAAACATTTGTAAGACCCAGGAATCCCTTTAATTGCTTTTGATTCTTTGGGGTTGGGAACTTCCTGATCGCCGCTACCTTCTCCTCGGTTGCACGTATACCGTTTGTAGTTAATTGGTACCCAAGGTATGCGATTTCTTTGCGGAAAAATTGTGACTTCCCCAAATTTATCGTTAGGTTTGCCGTTAATAGGTTTACGAGCAATGTTTCAATGTCTTCCAGATGTGTTCGTATATTATTTGAATAACACAGACAATCGTCGGCGTATATCTTCACTCTGTCCGTTAAGGCCATATCCAAACCTCTCGTCAGGGCGGCGGAACTGCTGCTTAGTCCAAATGGTGTGACGGTATATCTGTAACATTTACCTTCATAGAGAAAAGCTGTGTAATTTCGGCATTGTTGTTTCAACGGGACTTGCCAGAAGCTACTCGTTAGATCAATCGTTGGCAAGTATTTCATATTGCTGCATCTTGCTAAAATCTCTTGAATGGGAGTCGGTCCTTCGTAATCCGGAACTGTCACTCTATTTATTCTTCTTGCATCCAAACACAGTCGCACATTTCCATCCTTTTTGATTACTGTGACCATTGGATTAACATACGGGCTATTACATCTCTCTATCACGCCATACCTTAACATTTTACTGATTTCGGCGTCCACCTTTACCTTGTATGCTATCGGGATTGGCCACCCGCGTTGGAAATATGGTGTTTCATCAGTCACCTTGAACTCATGTTCATAGAAATTTATTCGTCCTGGACTCTCCCGAAATAAATTTTTACATTTTAGCAAGATTCTTCTAAGTTCCTCTCTCGTCGCTTCATCTTCACATGTCATACTGTCCACATTCTCATTAATCCTTCTCTCGATCACGTCCAAGTCTTCTTCTACTAATTCAATGTGTATGATAGGTAATTGCAGTTCCTGCTCACCAGTCCTCACTCTGAATTCGACGGTTCCCTTATTCATATCAATAACACATCCCTCTTCTTTTAAAAAATTAATATCTAGTATGCAGTCCCTAACTAATTCGGTATTACTAAGAAAACACAATCTAACTTAACATTATCAATAATAATTTCCCACATAATTTGCTTACGGATTAATTTTGACTTCCCGCCAACTGCACTTACGATTACTGTGTTATTCATGCGGAGTTCCTCGTAAGGGCGCAAGCGTTGTTTGTTCCTCTCAAACCAATCCTCGGCTAACACGTTGATGGCACTCCCTGTGTCTATTAAGGCATTTACCTTAATAGAGGCAGTAACCTCATTATTGAATTTTATTACTACTTCTAGACATTTAGAAATGCGTCTTTCTAATTGTGTCTGTTCATCAAGGACATCGCGTAATCATTCAGAGTTATTTTGGTTTATAATAATCTGTCTTATATTAGTATTTATACTATTGTTCTGTCAAACTATAAACTACTATAGCTTACCGCTGCCTGCATTTAACCAGCTTATTAATAAGAATTGACCTTCTTAATCGGCATTCAGTTTGGGCGCCATATACAACGTTATGTTTATGCAAATTTTATTAATTGCATAAATTAAATAAATTGTTAATTATATAAATTTTATCTATGTTTATGAAAGTGAGGCATATACGAACTCTATCGTATGTCTCTGTTTTATTTAGCCCCACGTTGGGCGCCATATACAACTTTGTGCCTATTGATTAATTAATATTCAATTCAATTAATAAATATTTGATTGGCCTACAGGTTAGTTTTATCTAGTTCCTGCAATATTAATCTTATCATGCCACGCGTTGGGCAGCCATATATAACGTTAATACGGGTGCTCCCGTTATTCAAGTGTTAATTAATAAATTTTGATCAAATTATTCAAATAGGTAATCGGCAATGCTATCAATCAAGTGGTCTAATCATCGATAAAGAGTGATTAATCTTGTCTTCTACTACTAAATAAAACTTCAAAAATTAAATATTTATGAATATGGTGTCTGTTAAATTATATTCAGTTTAAATCATTAATTGTGGATTTACTTTGAAAGAATTGTCTTGTATGCCAGGTCTTAAATAAATTAACTCAACACTATCGAATCCACTATAAATTAAATTTATTATAATATTGCATGTTGCACGTATTCATTGCATAAAAGGAAATATGTAACAAGAGTATATACTACTATTTCAAAGAGATAATTAAACTCTCTAACATATCTAAAATATTTGAAAGAAAAACAATCAAATGCTTACACATACTCGGTTGTAGTTATTGTATCATGAAATAAGACATAATTGATGACGTTAAGAACTATCAATGTTGCGTGCTTGAGATTTGCACTAAGTGATATACTTCGTAACATATTTAAACACATATACACATGAAATACTCATATACCTGCAGTAAACATATTAAACACATACATATCTGAAATACTCATATACCTACACTAATAAGATAATACATGTGTAATATTCTATAATAGTATTTATTCTTAACCATGGATTCGTATTTATAATGACTCTATTTTGAAATATCTCAGGCAGTTAGTTCTAAGTGACAGGTTAGCGGTATTACGATAAACTAGGAATTATAATAAATGGTTATTTTGGGATATTACATGGATCCTATCGAAAGTTTATAATTGTTTGTTTTCAATCTGATGGACAAAATAATCAATTAAAAAATGCAAGTAAATTTGATACTTTAAATGTAAAAAATATCAGAGTAAAATTAAATGAGTGTTATTATCCTGAAGAACTTGAAAATTGAAATATATCTGAAGGAAATATTTGTATTATATGAAATCTTTATGGACTTTTAAAAAAGTATTTTATAAGAATAATGAGATGTATTATACTCCTAAGGAATTAGTATCCAATAGGCCAATGTATGTTATCGATACTACTAGACATCCAGAAAATATTTCAAATTCAAAGAGCAATATATTAATAACCATAGACTTTCAGACTGCAATTAATCAGAATGAGAATGTTATAGCATACACATTAGTCTTTTCTGAAAAGTCATTAGAGTATGATATAATTAGAAATGAAATTAAAGAGAATTAATTCTTATATATTTTAAATATATATACTAAATTTTATTAAAATCATTAATATAAGTACAGTAATTATTAAATTTTAGGTTGGAAATAGGGAAAGGAAGCAGTTTGCGCTTTATTTAAATTCATACATTCTGAGATTCTGATCGTGTTGTATGACCTCGAGCCAACAACCTGGTTAGCGTTTGTAATAGTATACCTACATTTTCCTGGTTCAGATTGTTGCCATGTGAGGTCTGATATTACGTTGTGTGACCTTGTGGCGCTACCCAGGTTAGCGTTTATGGGCACCATATAATTTATTATGTACTTTTCCAAAACGTTTTATATTCTGTAACATCCATCATATTAATTATGCTCTTCTTCAATTTTAAAAAAACTTTAAATGTAACTGATAATTGATGAAGTTTGGGATATTGATCAACAAGTTTACCGACACTTCGTAAGTTTCTTGCATAGCTTTCTGTAATTTTGAAATACTTTTTAATGTGTTGGGTCCATGGTTCTTCACTGTCTTGTAACACAAAGTTCTTATAATATACATCTAAATAGAGGCCAAATGCTACATACATACAACATTTTTTTAGCCTTGAATTTTTGTAAATTTGAGTTACAAGTAGTTAGGAAATTATATACTGGACGCATGTCTGTTTTATCGGGGTACGCTGTCTCTGCTACATTTACATTTGCGACTAAAAGACTGACTAAACGTAAGTGTAAGTTATCAGGATGTCGTACTACACTTTTAGCACAATTATGAAAGTTAATCAACTTAGAAATTCTGCACTTAGGAAGTTTTGGCAATTTCAGTTGACGTTTGCAATTTTGTTTCTCACTAAATCGCTATCACTTGTCTCTAAAACATTTAACACTCTTATACACTGTAGCGGGACAAACCAAGAGGTTTATTTTAATTTCCTAATAATTGTAAAAATATGTAACCAACCATGCTAGGCAACAATCTTGATCACGAAAGCTTCACTTTTTGAACACCTTGTAGTCAGTGCGGTACCAAGCCATACGAGGCACACAAAAGCTATTAGCGTCTGGGAATGTGTAAGAGCGCACGTGTGTGCCGCTTTTTTGCGACATGTGCTCAGAGGAAAAAAGGGCATGGGAAAGTATGTAATCTCCGACCCAAAATTCATAGCGGAGGTGAGGCGAATTATTCCCGCTCTTTACTTTTAAACCAATCACAGTACGAGCTGACGGCAACGCCTAACACCTGGCGGGTAGGCAACCACACGCACGATGCACACAGTCGCCGCCGGGTAGTTCGCCACAACTAATCACACAGTACAGTTGTAAATATAACGCAGCCTCGGAATCTCGGTCGACCGATGTGAATTGAGTAGCCGAGGTCTACCGAAATTGGTGTAAATATAAAGAAGTAAACCTGGAAGAAAAGTGGCAGTAAAGTCTACATAATACATAAACGTGAAGTATAAGAACAGTGTTTAGTGATGGAGTGAAAGTGCGGTAAGGAAGATGGCGGGATTTAGTGGATAACTCGGACAGGTACAATATAGAAAACCATCAGTTTGATCTGAAATAAAGTAAATATTAAAGAGCTCATAAATAAAACGGGGGGGGGGTAAAGCAATGTAATAAGAAAGAGTGAGAGAGTGTATGTACGTAAAAATAACAGGGGAAAATAAAACATAAAAGTACTGGTTTAGTAGCAGGGGTTAGTATAGTAAATACTATGTAATAAATGTTAGTAGAAAGAAGTATAAAAGTAAGAGAAAGATAGAAGTGATTAAATTTGATTAAAAAAATCAGATTTGTTTCACCAGAATAAATGTGTGTTAGAGTAATTATTTCGCCGTAACCATTTCCTAGTGTTCTGTGCTGAAAACTCGTCTAAACGTTCCGGGGAATTTTCTGAATTGTGGGAAGTCAGATTGCAAAATTGTCCAGTGTTTTAATTAAGGTAAAGTATAAAGGTCTCCATATCTGTCCTTCAAAGATATTGGTGGCGGCCCTGAACTTCTGATGGTGTTTGAAAAGGTAAGTCAGCGAGAAAAGATCGCAAGGTAAGGTTCTGGCAGAATATATTTTAATTTTAAATTTATAAATGTTTGTTTCTTCACAACACTCCTCACAGTAGGCTTTTGATCTGCATATTTCTGCATAAAAATCAAAATCTGCGCTAAAGAGATTGCTCAACACCACTGAACTGACAAGCCGGCTGCCATGGATTTTTATATGTAGCTCATGCCTTCTAGAAATTTTCCATCCTCATTTCACATCACTTAGTGTCACTTAATGCGTATCTCAAGTGTTCTTGAATACACTGGAACCTACTTGAGAGCGGCCTTGACTGGGGCAACACCTGCCACACTGAAAGGGGGAAAAGTGGAGAATGTTCTAGGCTTCTCGGTACAATATATCATGTTATAAAATAGTATTCTTGGATTTCGTTGTCCATGACGTGTCCGTTACTTAACTAAATACCACTATTGTATTAACGACTCGGAACACTAAGTTTTTTATAAGTAAAAGCATAAAGTTTTACCTTACAGCCTGAACCGGTTTTCGCCTTTAAAAGGCTTCTTCAGAGGCTGCCGCTGGTAGCGCTGTCCGCCCTGTTGTGGGCGACGGAATCGAATTTCGAAAGATCGATGCTGTGTGTGTGGGGTGAGATATGTTCGAATAATGCGTGCGATTTGAATTGTGTCTGTTCGTTTAGGATGTCGTTTTAATTTGTTTTCGTGTGTTTGTATATTTCCAATTGTTCTAGAGTGTCTAGTTTTCGGCCTTTTGTGTGTACATGTAGAATGTTCATGTTATTGTCGATGTTTTTATATGTGTGGTTTGCTTCAATGAGGTGGTTTGCAAAGGTGGATTCTGTAGTGGAGTGGAGTGCCTTTGTGTGTTCAATGTATCTCTGTTTGAAGCTACGTCCTGTCTGGCCTATGTAGAATTATTGCAATTTGAGCAATTTAGCTTGTAAACACCGGGTAGATCGAATTTGTTTTGTGCTTTGTGGGTGTGTTTTGATAGTGTGTGTTCTGTTTTGTTAGTAGTTTTGTAAGCGATTCTGTATCCTGCTTTTATGAATTTGTGGTCTATTTTTTCAGTTTGTTTGTTGATGTATGTTAGTGTTATGAATTTGTTGTTTTCTATCTTTGTCTGTTGTTTGTTTTGTGTAGGAGTTTACTGACTATTGTTCTGTCATATCCGTTAGATTCTGCTAGGTATTTTATCGTGTTTAGTTCGTCTTTGTAGTCTTTTTCATCTAAGGGGATGTTGTTAAGTCTATGTATCATGGTTCTGAAGGCAGCTAGTTTGTGTTGTATTGGGTGATTGGAGGAGTTGTGTATTAGTGTGTCAGTTGTAGTTGGTTTTCTGTATATACTGTGCCTGTGTTCTAGTTTTGTGATGGAGAGGTCTAAGAAGTTTATGGTATTGTTGTGTTCGTATTCGGCAGTAAAGGTTATGTTTTTATGTATTTTGTTTATGTGCGTTAGTAACTGTTCACATTGTCTTTTGTTTCCCCTGTATAGTATTAGAATGTCATAAACGTATCTGTGGCAATATAGTATTTTATGTGAGTGCCTGTCATTGTTTGTGAGTATTTTTGTTTTTTCTAAGTGTTGGAGGAAGACTTCTGCTAGAATGCTGGATATGGGGAGCCCATGGGTAGGCCATCATTCTGTGTGTAGTATTTATTGTTATAAGTAAAGTAGTTTTGTTTTGTGATAATGTTCAGAGTTTCTGTTATTTCGTTGATAAGTTCGTCTGGTGTGTTGTTCTGTTTGAGTTTGTTTTGTAGGATGGTGATTGTTTCAGAGATGGGGATGTTTGTGTACAGGTTTTTAATGTCAAAGGAGGCTAATGTGGTATTATGGGAGATGTGTATGTCTTTTATTTTTGTTACTAGGTCTGTGTTGTTTTTTACTGCAATGTTGTTGTCTAGTTGTGTGTGTTGTCTGAAAATTTTTTCTAGATATTTTGCGAGTTTGTGTGCAGGGGCATTATGGTAGTTGATAATGGGGCGGATCGGAATATCTTCTTTATGGATTTTGGGAAGCGCTTGGATGGTAGGGGCTGATGGTCGGATTTGTTTCATGTAGGGCTTTTGTTTGTGTGTCATTATGTGTTTGGCTTTGTTGACTAGTGGTTGTACTGTGTTTTGGTATCTGTCGGTGGGGTCGTGTTTTAGTTCTGTGATGTGGTTCTGTTCCATGAAGTTTTGTACTTTTTTGTGTAGGTTGTCTGTGGGGATGATTACAGTCGAGCTGCCTTTGTCTGCTTTTACAAATGTGATGTTGTGTTTGTGTGCCTTTTCCCTCAGTTTGATGGCTGTGTGTATTTCTGAGTTGTGGTTCTTGTTGTCTGGTGTCTTATGTGCTCCTATTATATTGTTTATATTATGTCTTAGTGTGTCTTGATGTTCTGGTGCTGTGTTTTGTATATTTGTTTCAGTGTCAACTATGAGTTTTGTTAGTGTTTGGTTGTTATGTTTGTAATGTATGTTATGTTTTAGGCCTTTATCAAGGAGCGTTTGTTCGCTTTTAGTGAGTGTGATGTTCGTGAGGTTTACTGTACTTGGGTAGAATTTGTGTGAGGGAATTATATTTGTGTTAATTGGTGTCAGGTTTTTTATTTTTCTGTCGTGTTTTGTCTGTACATTATGTATTTGTTTTTGTCCATTCATTTGTGTGATGTATTAGTTCAGTCATGTAATTGTGTCCGTATATGTTGGCGATCTGTAGGTGTAGCGTTAGTGCTTTGCGGCTGAGAGCGTCTTTTTTCTTATATAGCTGTTTTATGGATTCTTTTATGTATGTGTTTGTGTGCGATGTTTTGTGTTATTTGAGCGGCCTGGTTGTTGTGTTTAATTTTGATTTGTGCATATTTTGGTGTTATTGATATGTTTAGGCATGTTTTGTTGAATGTTATGTGAGCAACAATTTTTCTAACCTTCAATATTGTGAATTTGTACGTTTGGACTGTAGCCCGCTTTGCTGAGTTAAATTCTTGGATTTCGTTGTCCATGACGTGTCCGTTACTTAACTAAATACCACTATTGTATTAACGACTCGGAACACTAAGTTTTTTATAAGTAAAAGACGAAAACGTCTAGTCTTCGGCCTTTTGTGTGTACGTGTAGCATGTTCATGTTATTGTCGATGTTTTTATATGTATGGTTTGCTTCAATGAGGTGGTTTGCAAAGGTGGATTCTGTAGTGGAGTGGAGTGCCTTTGTGTGTTCAATGTATCTCTGTTTGAAGCTACGTCCTGTCTGGCCTATGTAGAATTTATTGCAATTTGAGCACTAGAACAATTGGAAATAAACAAACACACGAAAACAAATAAAAACGACATCCGAAACGAACAGACACAATTCAAATCGCACGCATTATTCGAACATATCTCACCCCACACACACAGCATCGATCTTTCGAAATTCGATTCCTTCGCCCACAACAGGACGGACAGCGCTACCAGCGGCAGCCTCTGAAGAAGCCTTTTAAAGGCGAAAACCGGTTCAGGCTGTAAGGTAAAACTTGTGTCTATAAGAATTGTTATATGTTTACCTAGCTAATACTAATAATATGATCAGTGAGGCACTTACAACTGTTGCTGATGCCAAACACACAACTGTAAATTTGCCCAGACTAACCGCCCTATTTATAAAATAGAAACAGATAACGCTTGTACATTATTTGACTTTTGAAGGAAATGAAAGTAACACGTGTTTGGAAGGCAGTTCAGAAAAGATTACAACTGCAAGGGGAAGTAACACCAATTAATATCTGACAACATGCTGGGCCGACAAAGATGACCAACCGACTTCCTGTAGGAGACATTCCAAATCATTTCTTCAAAATCATGCCTTAACGGTCTGTATAAGTTGAGCATAACTGGACGAAAGATTTTGTGTATCTGTGCGAAAATTAATGTAGTGAGGGTTACTTCTTATTTGAATCATTTCAAGTATGCATCTTTTGAAATAATTATTTTCATAATGTTTAATTTGGGTGTTGTTGAGATCAAATTCATAGCCAGTATTTAAACGGTGAGATACTAAATCATTGGGGTTATCATTATGAGTTTTTTTGTGGCAATCATACCTATGCTGATAAATTCTTTTATGTAAATATTGTGACGTAATACCAGTGTAAGTGGCTGGACAGTCTTTGCATTGGACAGTGTATACAACATTACATCGTTTCTCTTTGGGTGTCGGGTCTTTGAGGCTCGAGAAGAGGGATCGTACAGTATGTTGGTTTTTAAATGCTATAGTTTTTTGAATTTTTATAGGCATTTATTGAGTTTTTCAGACAGCCCTTTGACATAAGTTGTAGAAAAGTACAAGCCGGCATTAGGCACAGGTGTATTAGATTGGCCAGATGTAACGTTAGGGATCAGCTGATCTGCGCGATGTTTATTTATCACTTGTTTGATTGTGTGGTCTGGGTTACCATTGCTTTTGAAAATTTTGAATACTAACTCAGTGTTTTTTTTATGAAATGATCGACCAGTGGCTCTCTTATATACCGCGTGGATTAAGTTAGTTTTTAAATGTATGGGATGATTGGAATTAAAATGCAAATACAGTATCTACCGGAGTTTGTGGGTTTTATGAACCAATCAGTAACTATAGTACCATCTGGCTGTCTAATGACCTTGGTATCAAGAAATGAAATGGGACTATTCTCTTCATGTTCTGTATTTGTTCAAAGCCCACTGGTATGGAATTGAACCGCGATAAGATAGTTCCTGTTGGTCATGTGGAATGCATGTTATAATATCGTCCACGTACTTATATAAGAAGGGGAGTTAAAATGGCAGCATAGGGATAATCGTGTCGAGAAACCATATGATACAATCATACGCATGCACACCCACACACACTCACATACACGAACACGCTCACCCAAATAATTGTTCTGTTGTGTTTGACATTTATTTTGTATTCATACACAGGTCTGATGATAACAATAAACATTGTCAAAACGTCGACACAAATAAATTAAAATTTGTGTTATTTTTGACCGATCCTCACTCACCCTTCACTGAAAAATTCATTGATTGACGGTCACTACGAACTTAAGGATTTAAATAATAATAATGGTACGATATTACAGAACAATCTACGTGTTTCTCAATTGTTCCAGTGGAATCCGGCTGTAATGTGCGTGCGTGCGTGATTCTCGACGCGTTAGCTAGACTGTGCCAGAAGTCGCCCGGGCGCGCGCACTGTATCAAGGCCAAAAGAATTAAGCTGTAATGTTCCTTTATTGCTGATGCGTAGTATGGACTATTCTGGAACAATTCTTCTGTCTATTTAAACGACGACAGCTGCGCTTAGCAGTCAGTTTGAGATGTGATTTATTGGAGTGCTTTTCGAAGTATTGCGGCGAAGTGTTATGTGTTTTATAATTGTGCGGGACAGTTGTAATACAACTGTGTTTTATATTAGTAAACGATTTTATTGCGTGTGTAGAATTTTTATTTGATTTGTTGTAAGAGACTATCCTGTTGATTATAAACTGTTTAACTGTGACAAATTAAAGCTGGTGATTAGTGATGTAATTGGTGTTTTGTTTTCCACTGTAGCCTACCATACGACAATCAGGAGACCGTCGTTACAATATGTCTCGTACGTAAGAAGAAATGACAAAACAGCTTGTGAAAATTGTAAGGCATTACTCTTTTAAATGTGAGATAGAAAGTGTATGCCAGTATTTTAACCAACAGACTCAATATGATCGCAGAGAACATTATCAGTGATATCATCAGTGAGGTTTTCGTAAAGACACAACAACCATTACAACAGGGCTGTTGCATCTCACCCACGCTTTTCACAATTTACGTTGCTAAAGCTCTAACCATTGGAAGAAAATATAAAGAGATGGGTATTGAAATTGACGATGACATATGTTTGTATACCCTGCAGTTTGCAGACGATCAAATGATATGTGCAGATGAAAATAACGGTCTGTAATATATGACACGCAAACTAGAGGAAGAGAATGAGAAATGGGGATTACTGATGAACATAGAAAAAAACGCAGTATCTGTGTGTCGGAGAAGAAACAACAGAATTAATCTTAGAAACAACGACCATATAAAAAAATTCAACTGATAAAAATACTTAGGAATAAATTTTAATGAAGAATGAACAAATCATGTTGAAATAAAATCAAGAATAAGCAAAAAGAACAAATAATCTGATCATTGAATAGAAGTCTATGGAGCACAGAAATTGGAAACAAAGTAAGAAAAGAATATAGAATAGTATGATTAAAAGCACGTTGATGTACGGATCCGAAACATGGAAAGTAAAAGAACAGATAAAAAGAAAGTAGAAGCTACAGAAATGGATGCTTTGAGATGAGCTGCTAGAACTTCAAGGCTAGAGCAAATATGAAATGAAACGACCAAAGAAAAAATGGGCGTACAAAAGATAATAATCGACTGCATTGAAGAAACACAACTAATCTGGTACAGACACGTGTAAAGAATGGAAGATGACCGACTACCAAAAAAACAATGAGCTGGATACCTGGAGAGCACAAAAAGAAAGAAAGACCTAAGAAAACAATGACCTAAGAAGATCAATGAGCGCTAGAGGACTAAACGATGAAAACTGCAACAACAGACAACAATGGAGTTTGGGCATCGGACGTCGTAGGATGTTTTGACCCTGAATTAATAATAATAATAATAGAACAACTGGTAACCATATTTTTATGCTAAGAACAATATTGGAAAAGTTCTGTGACTTTGACATACTGTGTTTTTATCAACTACAAAACAGATATACCATAACAAAATTAGAAGTAAGTTGTACGAAGCAATGGAAAAACTGAATATATTAAGGAATCTTACTGAGCTTGTAGACAGAGAGTGAGTGTGCAAATCGGAAAGGAGAGTTCAGAAGGAATTAAAATTGAAATAGTAGTAAGGCAAGGCTGCTGTATGTCACCAAAATTTAACACATATCTTGATGACTTGATTAGGAAGTGCTTTGACAAAACAAGAGGTGTGAATGTTGGTGGAAGAAGAATTGAATGTATAAGGATTTCTTATGACATAGGTGTTTTATCAGAAAAGGAAGAAACGATGAATGAAATGATAAGAGATTTGAATATAGTATACAAGGAATATTGATTGAGGATTAATAAGATAAAAACTAATTCTATGGTGATTAGCAGAGGAGGAAAAGACAAAATATAAAGATATCGCAAGACAAAATACAACAGGTAGAGTTGTTTAAATATCTTGGAAGATTGATAAGTGAAGGTATGTCCTGCACTTGTGAAATTAGGGCAGGAATTGCTATAGTGAAAGAGCCATTTAATGGGAAGAAAAGGCTGCTGTGTGGCAAAATTAATAAGAATTTAAGAAAAAGTTGGCCAAATGTTATGTGTGGAGCGCTGCTTTATATGGTGCAGAGACATGAACACAGAGGAAAGAGGATGAGGAAAGATTAGAAGCATTTGAGATGTCGCTTTGTTCACCAATGGAAAAAGTGAGATGGGTTGATAAAGTAAGAATTGATGAAGTTTTATGAAGAATAGGGAAAGAGAGAAGAATCCTGAAGGTAATAGAAAATAGGAAAAGCAATTGGTTAGGTCATTGTATAAGAAGAGACTGCTTGCCATGGAGGGTGTCATAAAAGGAGAAAAAAGAAGAGGGCGTAGAAGAATGAAGTTAATAGACAGCATTAAAATCAGAGGGTGTTACGAATAAACGAAAAGACTGGCATACGATAGAACAGCTTGGAGAGCTCTTACCATTTGAAGACATGCCTTAAGGCAATACACCAAGTAAATAACTGCGCTTGTTAAAATGTCTTCGCAAGCGCCTAAGAGTAAATTGAATGACAATTAACTATGGAGTTCAACGTGAAGAAGCGCTTAAAGCATAGGGATGTACTGTTCATGACTCTCTTCAATTTGGTGTTGGAAAATGTGTATGGAAGTTGCCGATACATCCAGGGGGTACCTTATTTGATCGAATGGTTCAATGCATCGCATACTCTGATGACGTGGCGCCAATTGATCGAACATAGTGACCTTAAGGAATCCTTTGATTTGTTGAGGGAAAGCTAAAACCGTGGATGTTTAAATAAACAAATGAAAGACAACGTACTTACTAGTAAAACGTAGAACAGGTCTTTTGCCTCAGAGAGTCAGGTTAGGAGAGGAAGGTGACATTAAGCATACAAGGTACATAGATTTCAAGTAGCTGTGAGTACTCATAACAGATGATAACCAAATGTCTCAACAAATCCAGATGGAAACAGAGGTGTTTACGATTTTGGGCAATGTTATAAAGTCAAGAAATTTAAATAGAAAGTTGAAAATTAAGATACAGAAAACCATCTTCAGACCCGTTTTAATATGAGGCATGGACTGTGAAAAGATAGTAATTGCCTTAAGCAATAGAAAATAAAGATATTACAATGCATTTATTGTGCAAAGGGGGATTGCGGTAGATAGAGAGTACGCAAACAGAAAGACTGGAGAGAACGTTTTGGAAGCGATATTGTTACTTATATTAAACAAAAATAAAATGAAATCAATAGAGATGTTAAGAAGTATTAAATGGGAGAAGACGAAGAGGGAGACCTCGGAAAAGATGGGTAGAAGATGACAGAGAAAAACTGGTGGACAGGCTACAGGTGAAAGTTTTTTTGCAACTGATTACTGGGCAGTGTTGAAATAAATAAGGATTTGAAATATTATGATGTTTTATGTGCAAGACTTTTCACTGTGATGCCAATTGTGAACGTATATGCAATCGAAATAGAAAGGGAAATTTTGCATATTTTTCAAAACTCTGTACACAATGAAATTCACGCAAATGCCATTTAAAGAAGACAAAAAAGTCAGTCAGGTAAGATATGTGAAGGAGCTGCCTCCTTACGGGCCATGACTTCTGGTAATTTTTATTATGGATTGGCTTTCCCTATTCTTTGATTAACCAACACTCAATTGCAAGGCAGCAGCAAAATATAGTCCTATAACAATAGGACGCAGCGTTGCAGCCGACTAAATCCAACTAGATTCCTGCCTGTAATACTCCAAAGAAAAGCTGGTCCTGGATCATTTCGCACTAACTTGGTACTCGTGGTCATCACTGCTGCCCTCCACGAGGAATATTTATAACCTTTTGGCCTAGATCCATTTTGTTCTGCATCAACAGAGTATTTCTTGTGGGTAGTGGCAGGTCATCCAGTACGGTCTTGGATGGAGATATGCTAAGGGATCCTTTGGGAGCTAACATCACTTCATCACACATTACTTTGTAAAGTAAGTTGTAAAAAGTTAAGTCAACTATTGTACTGCCCAATTTTGATTATATGTGTGAATTATAGACAAGAACATAAAACGAAGAACTGGTAAATGGTGTTCTTAAGAAGAGTTAATAAGTGTTAAAACTTGATCATATAAAGAATGGGGTCATAAGAGAATTATTACAAGTTCTTAACTTAAGTGAAAGACTACAAGATAATAAACTACCATGGAAAAACACTTGGAAAGAATGTACAATTCAAGACTGGCCAAACGAGTCTGAAAATATAAACCCAGCATTTTTGGTCCAATATGTGTGGGAGGTGAATGGAGGAAAAGACCAACCAAGAACTGAACACTCTTCTGAACGAACCAGACATTGTGAAAGTTATAAAACTTGGTAGACTCATGTGGGCTGGACATGTTATCAGAATGGGGGAGAAAAAAAATACCCAGAAAAGCGCTCACAGAACAGACCTATGGCACCAGGAGAGTTGGTAGGCCCAAACTACATTGGGAAGATGGTGTAAACTATGATGCGCGGACATATCCTTGGGACCTGGAACTGAAAAGCAGCTGCACTTGAATGGGACAACTGGCGGAGGCCATTGAAGGAAGCCTTGTCTCAATAATGGGTTGTTCCACCGCTGTAGAAGTAGAAGAAAACAGATATAAAATATAAGAAAAAAATACAAACAGATAATAAAATAACAAGATTTGTAAACTATAATCTTTTTAACCAACTTACAGTCTGTACAATAAATAATGTTTAATATATATAATTAAATAGTGTTGAGAACAAATTTTCAGTTTCATAGCAACGTGTTTTTTTATTCTGATTATTTTATTTCAAAATTAGAGGCGTTTAAAATTTTGCTCTAAAACTTTTATAATGTTTAGACGAGAATCTAAATTTTTTAGTGTAGGAGTTCCTTTAGCAGTAAAGTGTGCAGCAGCATACGCTGCTTTAAAATTTGTTATGCCTCCACCACCGGATAACGCCGGCAAATCCGATGGTGGTAGGTGAGAGTAGGTAGGTAAACTATTCTATGTTCACTGATTAATATTCCCTAAATAACATTCAATAAGGTGAATCTTATACTATTACGCGAGTTATCTTTGTATGTATGTCCTTATTTTCTCGGAAACGGCTCTAACGATTTTCTCGAAATTTGGTACTTAAGCGTATTTGGACACTAAAAATCGATTGGGCTAGGTCTCATTTTCCGCAAAAATCGCCTAAGGCCTAAACCGTAGGGTCTTTTAAGTATACATTTTAATTCATGTAGGTTTAAATATTCACACAACAATTGCTATTGTTATAACTCTGTCACCCAGCAACAAATATTTTAAAAAAATATTTTTTATTTGAAATTAAAACGTTAATTTTAATTCTGTTCATAAAGAATAGATCTTATCGATGTTTATAAATAATATAAAATAGCTGTTGCAATGAATGTAAATAAACAAACTAAGAGTTGAGACATACAATCTAATCTATGTATGTCCTTGAAACGGCTCTAACGATACCGTAGGGTCTTTATAGGTCTTTAACCTGCGGCCTAAACGGCGCAGTATCGATGTTTATAAATAATATAAACAGATGTTGCTATGACTGTAAATAAACAAACTAAGAGTTGAGACATACAATTGTGGGTTTCTGCGCAACGATTTTTGTACAATCTATCTGATGTACATAATCTAAACTATTAAGTGTTCTGTATACGCTGTTGTGTTTTTTGCATTCTCTGAGGTATATACATAATCTAAACTATTAAGTGTTCTCTATACGCTGTTGTTTTTTGCATTCTCTGAGGTAAGTGGTAGTCATATTCTGTCTAACGGGAATCTTATTGATGAAGTATTTGGTGATTGTTTGGCAAACAACAGATACGAAGATATGAAAGACAGAGCTATATTAGCGCATTTGAATAAAGACGTAAATAAAATTAACGACGAAATTATTAAAAAGCTTCCTGGAGAATATTATAAAGTATATAAAAGCTACGATTCTGTTAAAGATCAACCAGAAGGAGCTCTTCAATTCACTTCTGAATTTCTAAATTCTGTTGAGATGGCTGACTTACCACCACACAAATTAAAGCTTAAAAAAAATACAATAATAATGCTTTTACGAAACTTGGACGTCTCTGAAGGGCTGTGCAATGGAACGAGCTTGGTCGTGACTGAATTATGTAATAACATTATTAAAGCCAAGATTATCACGGGTGAATATTCAGGCCGAGAAGTTCATATTCCAATGATTACAATAGATTCCAGCAAAAGTCAGCTTGGGTGCACTATGCAAAGGCATCAATTTCCCGTCAGAGCAGCTTTTGCTATTACTATTCACAAGGCTCAAGGTCAAACATTTGAAGTGGTGGGAATTCACCAATCAATTCCTGTGTTTATGCACGGCATGTTGTATGTAGCATTTTCCAGAGTCAAAAGGCGAAGTGGCTTAAAAGTTCTTTTACCACCAGAAAATCCTCGCCATACAAGAATCGTTGTATGGAAAGAAGTATTAAATAATTGTGATTCCAATAACAGAAACCGTCGATAAACGCAAACGGCGTAGTATCGATATGTTTATATATGAAAATAAATATCAAAAAATAAATAATTAATAAAAATAAATAAAGAAATAATGTTTTTTTTTTAAATCTGTATATTTATAAATAAATGTGAAAACCGAGCAAAGCTCGGTCACCCTGATATTTAATTTTTAACCGTCGTATAAATTATCCGATTAAAAAAACAAACACGTACTTTAAATATTACGTATCTCATATTTTGATAATTAATAAATATCAATTGATTATGATCACAAGAACGTGTCAATTATAATTTATTTGTTTCCTTTTAATATCTTTTTCTTTCACAAAGTAATGGTGTGCTCACTTAATAACAGAAGACGACGTCGTTTATATTAGTAGTAGTAGAGTAGTAGTAGTGTAGTAGTAGTAGTAGTAGTAGTAGTAGTAGTAGTAGTAGTAGTAGTAGTAGCGCTAATATGTTGTGCCTGTGTTTCAAGTTATAAATTTAATCCCAGGACTTGAACAGGGCACAAACACCGATTTTGTCATTTCTTTACACCAATTTCGACAATATCCTGATTTCGACTTCTACTGATTGTGACACCGATCCTGACATTATAAGGAATTTTGCCATATACCGATTTTAGTCCGATGTAGACACGGCTGTCTCACCTTGGTAAGCATTAGAAAGAAAGAGAGTGTGTCAGAGAGAGAGAGAGAGAGAGAGAGAGAGAGAGAGAGAGAGAGAGAGAGAGAATTACATGTATAATTAATATTTCTCGTTTGCACGCAGTTAAAAGTGATCAATTTTTTTTTCTATGTTTATATCAACAATGGTATCATTGGTATCATTCCGTTCCGTCCGCTCATAGCCCGATTGTATTATGCACTTGCTAAATTATTTAACAAGACTTTGCACGTGTGTGTGTTTCATTGTGTGATTTGACCTCTCTGCATTGACCATCACAAAAATTGGACAACAACCTGACTAGACGTCTCGACTGAAGACTACTGAAGTAGACTACTCGATTGTGATGTACTGCCTACTAGAAACAATTAGTAGAAGTTGCCAATGCCGCCGAAAGTCCTGGGATTATATCCAAATTTAGCATTGGAATGTAGTAAGCGAATTCTGAATTTAGTATGCGAGGAATATAACTTAGAATGAGGATTAATAAGTTAAAAATCTATTTCTATGGTGATTAGCAGAGGAGGAAAAAGACCAAATATAAAGATATCGCAACACAAAATACAACAGGTAGAGTTGTTTAAATATCTTGGAAGATTGATAAGTGAAGATATGTCCTGCACTTGTGAAATTAGAGCAGGAGTTGCTAAAGCGAAAGAGGCATTTAATGGGAAGAAAAGGCTGCTGTGTGGCAAAATTAATACGAATTTAAGAAACATTCGGTTTACTATTTCGATTGCATATACCTTCGTAATTTGCCTCACAGTGAAAAGTCTTGCACATAAAACGTCACAATATTTCAAATCCTTATTTATTTCAACACTGCCTTAGTAATCAGTTGCAAAAAAAACTTTCGCCTGTAGCCTGTCCACCAGTTTTATCAGTCTCCGGTAATTTCTCATATTCTGTCACAGCTTACGCCATAGTTCACAGTCATATTCTGGTTACAATAAACAATTAGCACTGAACTTTTCGAGCACTAGACACAGTAAGTTTCATTATTTATATCATTATACGCATTGTATTGTGCCTTGACTTTGGCTTTCCTAAAACCGCACTGACATTCTCTAATCTTCGTTTCTACGGACAGTTTAAACCTTTCCTTTACAAGTGATGTCAAAAGATTATAATTTGTTGGTAATTATTGCACTTTGTTAGATTTTCATTTCTTTAAGATTAAAACTAGTAGTCATTATTTCATTCCAAAGACATCCTACCTCCTGACAAAATAATTCATCATCATCACCTTCACCTTGTAGGATTAAACCAAGGATGGTTTGTTCTGGTCTCAAATGGGCAAAGACTAGAACTGGTCACTCCAGCGCTTCCTCAGACGTCTCATACCTCTCCGTCCCCTCGGCTTATAGTTCCAGAGTTGTTTGGGGATGCGGCAGTCATCCAATCGCCAAAGATGTTCCCACCAATTCAGCCGACACTGGGCGATCCTGTCGAGTATACTCATACTATTCAGTTCGTGTCGTATATCTGTGTTTCTTCTACGATAATGGAGAGTACACCCTGGCACGTGCCTGAGAAATCTCATTTCAGCCGTTTGGATAGACTGGCCTGGCCTTTCGTTAAATACCAACTCAAATAATTGATCAATTTATAATATTTGTAATACGTTTTCCTCACTAGTGTTATCTAAATAAGGGTTTGTTAAAAATGATAATAGGTTCTGCAGAGCTCGTACCTACAACACCACTGGGCCTCCACTCTGTTTCGTGCTTATTTTCACCACTACACTACTCCGACGAGATGCAGGTTTTCTCTGTCATCTTCTACCCATCTTTTCCGAGGTCTCCCTCTTCGTCTTCTCCCATTTAATACTTCTTCACATCTCTATTGATTTAATTTTATTTTTGTTTAATGTAAGTAACAATATCGCTTCCAAAACATTCTCTCCAGTCTTTCTGTTTGCGTATTCTCTATCTAACGCAATCCCTCCTTGCACAATAAATGCATTGTAATATCTTTATTTTCTATTGCTTAAGGCAATTACTATCTTTTCACAGTCCATGCCTCATATTAAAATGGGTCTGAAGATGGTTTTCTGTATCTTAATTTTCAACTTTCTATTTACATTTCTTGACTTTATAACATTGCCCAAAATCGTAAAAAACACATCTGTTTCCATCTGGATTTATCGAGACATTTGGTTATCATCTGTTATGAGTACTCCCAGCTACTTGAAATCTACGTACCTTGTATGCTTAGTGTCACCTTCCTCTCCTAACCTGACTCTCTGAGGCAAAAGACCTGTTCTACGTTTTACTAGTAAGTACGTTGTCCTTCATTTGTTTATTTAAACATCCACGTTTTTAGCTTTCCCTCCAACAAATCAAAGGATTCCTTAAGGTCTCTCTGTTCAATCAATTGGCGCCACGTCATCAGAGTATGCGATGCATTGAACCATTCAATCAAATACGGTACCCCCTGGACGTATCGGCAACTTCCATACACATTTTCCAGCACCAAATTGAAGAGAGTCATGAACAGTACATCCCTATGCCTTAAGCGCTTCTTCACATTGAACTCCATAGTTAATTGTCATTCAATTTACTGTTAGGCGCTTGCGAAGACATTTTTAACAAGCACAGTTATTTATTTGGTGTATTGCCTTATGGCATGTCTTCAAATGGCAAGAGCTCTCCAAGCTATCCTATCGTATGCCAGTCTTTTCGTTTATTCGTAACACCCTCTGATTTTAATGCTGTCTATTAACTTCATTCTTCTACGGCCTCTTCTTTTTTCTCCTTTTATGACACCCTCCATGGCAAGCAGTCTCTTCTTATACAATGACCTAACCAATTGCTTTTCCTATTTTCTATTACCTTCAGGATTCTTCTCTCTTTCCCTATTCTTCTTAAAAATTCAATAATCCTTACTTTATTAACCCATCTCACTTTTTCCATTGGTGAACAAAGCGACATCTCAAATGCTTCTAATCTTTCCTCATCCTCTTTCCTCAGTGTTCATGTCTCTGCACCATATAAAGCAATGCTCCACACATAACATTTGGCCAACCTTTTTCTTAAATTCTTATTAATTTTGCCACACAGCAGCCTTTTCTTCCCATTAAATGCCTCTTTCGCTATAGCAATTCCTGCTCTAATTTCACAAGTGCAGGACATATCTTCACTTATCAATCTTCCAAGATATTTAAACAACTCTACCTGTTGTATTTTGTCTTATGATATCTTTATATTTGGTCTTTTTCCTCCTCTGCTAATCACCATAGAAATAGTTTTATCTTATTAATCCTCATTCTATATTCCTCGCATACTAAATTCAAAATTCGCTTACTACATTCCAATACTAAATTTGGATATAATCCCATGACTTTCGGCGGCATTGGCAACTTCTACTAATTTTTTCTAGTAGGCAGTACATCACAATCGAGTAGTCTACTTCAGTAGTCTTCAGTCGAGAAGTCTAGTCAGGTTGTTGTCCAATTTTTGTGATGGTCAATGCAGAGAGATCAAATCTGAAACACACATGCGTGCAAGTCTTGTTAAATAATTTAGCAAGTGCATAATACAATCGGGCTAGGAGCAAAACGGAACGGAATGATACCAATGCTACCATTGTTGATATAAACACAGAAAAAAATTGATCACTTTTAACTGCGTGTAAACGAGAAATATTTATTATACATGTAATTCTCTCCCTCTCTCTCTCGCCCTTTCTCTCTCACTCACTCTCTCTCTCTCTCTCTCTCTCTCTCTCTCTCTCTCTCTCTCTCTCTCTCTCTCTCTCTCTCTCTCTCTCTCTGTCGTTCTCTTTTTCTCTCTCTGACACACTCTCTTTCTTTCTAATGCTTACCAAGCTGAGACAGCCGCGTATAATGTCAAGATCGGTGTCACAATCGGTAGAAGTCGAAATCAGGATATTGTCGAAATCAGTGTAAAGAAATGACAAAATCGGTGTTTGTGCCCTGTTCAAGTCCCGGGATTAAATTTATAACCTGAAACACAGACTCAACATATTAGCGCTGCTACTACTACTACTACTACTACTACTACTACTACTACTACTACCCCTGTTTTGGGGGAACATAGTTTACCTACCTACTCTCACCTACCAGCACCGGATTTGCCGGCGTTATCTGTGGTGGCGGTGGTGGAGGCATACAAAATTTTAAAGCAACATATGCATCTGCATACTTTACTGCTAAAGGAACTCCTACACTAATAAAATTTAGTTTCTCGTCTAAACATTATAAAAGTTTTAGAGCAAAATTTTAAACGCCTCTAATTTTGAAATAAAATAATCAGAATAAAAAAACACGTTGCTATGAAACTGAAAATTTGTTCTCAACACTATTTAATTGTACATATTAAACGTTAATTGTACAGACTGTAAGTTGGTTAAAAAGATTATAGTTTATAAATCTTGTTATTTTATTATCTGTTTGTATTTTTTTCTTATATTTTATATCTGTTTTCTTCTACTTCTACAGCGGCGGAACAACCCATTATTGAGTCAAGGCCTCCTTCAATAGCCTCCACCAGTTGTCCCATTCAAGTGCAGCTGCTTTTCAGTTCCGGGTCCCAAGGATATGTCCGCGCATCATAGTTTACACCATCTTCCCAATGTAGTTTGGGCCTACCAACTCTCCTGGTGCCATAGGTCTGTTCTGTGAGCGCTTTTCTGGGTATTTTTTTTCTCCCCCATTCTGATAACATGTCCAGCCCACATGAGTCTACCAAGTTTTATAACTTTCACAATGTCTGGTTCATTCAGAAGAGTGTTCAGTTCTTGGTTGGTCCTTTTCTTCCATTCACCTCCCACATAAATTTGACCAAAAATGCTGAGGAGGATTTTGGGTTCATGAACCAGCAGGACTGACTCAGACTTTCTTGAAATGGTCCATGTCTCAGAACCATAGGTGAGAACTGGGCGGATCAGTGTGTTATACAGAAGCAGCTTGATACTCCTGGCAATTGTTCAGCTCTGGAACAGGGATCTGAGACCAAAGCAGAACCTGTTAGCTGAGGTGATTCTTCGTTTTATTTCTTCTGTTTTAGGCTATCACCATCGGAGTTAATTTGGCATCCTAAATAAACAAAGTTGTTGACTTTTTGAAGGAATAGATGCTAATTTGGACGCGCTCTCCGTCTCTAGCTTCCTGTCCTGTGACCATCTATTTTGCGTTTATTATGATACCCAGTCTCGTTGCACTATGTCTGTTTTATCGAAATAAATTAAATGTTGAAATGGGTAGCATTCTGAACCCACTACTAGTATACCTCCTGTTAACCTCGGTCTTACCGTCAGGCAGGAAGTGATACCACTGTTGCTACCTACCACCCGTTGACTCAGCAATTCCTGGTAGCGTTCTGAGCCCACTACTAGGCTATACGTCCTGTTAACCTCGGGCTTACCATCAGGCAGGAACTGATATCACTAAGTTACTAAACAGTGTTCAGTTATGGCTTGATAAAATGGTGCATAAAAATCAATTTGTTCCAGTCAGTACATGACACTAAAGGTTAACTACCCGCCAGTAACAATCAACGTGCTCAACCAATGCATTAAGCTGAAAGTGCTATATACCTTGGGGGGTTGCACATGGACAGGAGGCTGACGTGTGACAATATACATAACTTCCAAGAAAACTGGACTTAACCCTAAGGTTGAAAATATCTACTGGCTGACTGATAGAAAATCACGATTAATTTTCATCATCAAATGGTATAATATACAAAGCAATTTTTTAAACCAATATGGAGTTATAGTTTTCAACTTTGGATTACAGGCCTTTCAGCCTAAAACTTTAAGATCAATAGTCAACGCTCCACGGTTTGTTTCCAACAACTCTATACACCCAGACCTAAAAGTTCCTACTGTGAAAGAAGAAATTGTGAGCCTTTACAGGAAACACCTATCTAAATTAGAATATCAACCTAATTCATTAACTACTAAATTTTCGGGTAATAGGCTATTGCACCTTTTGACAGCTACTGTCAATTAAAACTTCCATATTCAAACATGCATAACTTTTGAATCACTCCATCAAATTTCATGATTATTTTTTCAAAAGTTACTATGTTTCATGCGCAAAGGTTGGTAGCACTCAGCTGTTCAACTGCATTTAGCTAGGAATTTTAATACATAAGGAAAATTTTCTCACCAACCACTGAACCGATTATTGTGAAATGTTCACACAATATTCACAATATGTGAGTATATACTGAGATTTTTCTGTCATGGTAAATGCAGATTTACATATTATAAAAATAGTGTTCATACAAATTTATCAACTTTCAAAAGTTGAATGGGAAATTTTTTTTTTAATTTTCTCTGGTACATTTTTTAACAAAGAAAACTCAGCTCTTGTGAAAGGGTCTACAGAAACTGCTGTGAACATTTCAAACTGATTGGTTTAGTAGTTTTTTAGAAAATGTTCCTTATGTTAAGATGGTGGAAGATAGGGATTCCGTGACCCCATAATAGAGCGCTCACTGTGGGCTTCACGGAGTGCTGTTATATTACATGAAATGTACAAATTTTTTGCAATAAATATTCAGGTGTGCCTGGTTTCAAAACCAAGAATTACTGACTACTGGAGTACAGACTCTCATGTTATATTAGACTGTTATGTTATCTGTTATGTTAGACTCTTCTTTTGCTGGAAAGATAATGAAGAGAGACAAATTTTGTTCCATTTACTTTATGTTGCATGTAAATAATAGCAGTAAATTACATTCCAAGAGGTGAACCCAACCATAACCCCACTCATAAAATTAACCATTTTATGTTAACTTTATAAAATGTTCTATAGCTAGTTAGAATCCAGATGGGAACATCACAATTGATGAAGGAATGTGCCCACTCAGGGGCAGAATAAACTTTGGGGTTTATATAAAGTACAAGCCTAATAAATATGGTATTAATTGTTTTTCTTCCAAGTGATGCTTTGACTGGTTATGTCATAAACTCTGAAATATACACAGGAATTGGAGATAATAACAGTGTGGAGTCGGTTGTATTGCAGATTTGTCATGATTATCTGAAATGAGTTATACATGGCCATTATACAAGTGTGGCATTGTGTTGAAGTACAATTTACTACTATCCAGGCTATTACGCTGTGTTCCACTACAGCCACTGTGAACAGACATTTTGGCTCACTGGTGGAGGCCATCTTCAGTGTAAAAGTGATTTGGAAACTGGCATGGATCTTCACCAGTTAACTACAGTACTGTGATAGTGTAGTAGTGTGATAGTTAACCACAGATGTGGTTAACTGATGCCAGTTTCAGTCGTTTTTACACTGAATCACTGAGATGGCCTTCAGCAATGAGGCGGAAACATCTGTTCATAGTAGCAGTACTGGACCATGGCCTAATATCCCGGAGAGAAGTCAATTATATTTCAACACAGTTGACACCAGCCATGAAAGCCTTTTGTACTGAAGTGTCTCATCGTTTGAAAAATTATTTCAGAAAAACACCTGTGCTCTAAGATCGTGTGCAGAAAACAGTAAAGGCTTACCTGTTGAATTCAAAATAAAAAGTTATAAAAAAAGATAAAATATGAACATAATGGGTAAGTACTTGCATTTCATTGGAAGGACAATAGAGATGTGTATGCCGTCAGTACGAAACACAAAATCACATCACCAATAACCAAGGTTAAATCATGAGAAGTAATTACAGAAAAACTAAAGCCAGACACAATTTTTGAATACAATAGTAATAAGACAGGGGTAGACCATGGAGATGCACTACTCAGTTACTATTATCTTCAGAGACAAACAATGAAGTGGTTGAAGAAAGTGTTTTTTCACATATTTATGATGAGTATTATAAACTCCTACATTTTATATTCAAGAGTAGAAAACAATAAGGAAATCAGTGTATACAATTATATGAAAAACTTGGGAAAACAGCTACTGGAGGAATCCAGTCAACAATACAATGATAACATGTTGAGATCATCATTACATCTTCATATGTGAACATACTGACGGCAAGACATTACCCAAGCCATGTCTACATGGCTACAGAAAAATAAAAATATCTCTCAAGATAACCTGCAAGGAGTGTTCAGATAAAGGAGCTGAGTAAACTGGAAAGTGAGGGGAGGGAAACCTGATGGCGGTGTGAAGAGTGCAAGTTGGAATGTGTCTTCTGGAGTGTTTTACCATGTACCATACAAAAACAAATTGTAAAATATAAATTGTATGAAAATAAAATAAAATGAAAAACAGCCTGTATTTAAAAAAATTATTGACAATCATAATTTAAATATTCAGTCTTTATATTCATGTTAAAATTTTCTGAGGAGTAAAATCAGCACTATTTATAATTCCTTTTATGGATATATATTTTCTGTTTATATGTTTAACATATCAATTTAAAGGGGAAAGGGTAGGCCTATACTTTATTGTGCAGCAATCACTTATTTCCTATATGTATTGGACTTCCAGATCGTTTGGAATTCAGAGACTCGTCCTCCTCACTGTCATCAGATAGAAAAGATCTTGAGAGAGCAGGGATATTTGTTAAAGCTTCTGCCAAATCGAGTCTATATTTCATCAAGTCACTGTCAGTATGGAAATTATTGGACATACGGTCTCACACAGAAAGCATCCGGCTGTTCACAACTGCCAAGTCTAGAAAGTACAGTATACACTTTAATGTCCACTTCTTTTTCCTAAACCATATTCAATAGAACTCCATCTGCTGATCACACATATCAATACCACCCATGCACTGATTATACTTGCATACAACAAATGGACAAGTCATGTCTGTGAATTTCCTTTCAGCCTTTGATTGCCTTGATACAGATTCTTGTGGTTCAATCTCTGTCTGTTCTGATAGAAGATAAACTCATGGATTTCATTGTCCATGACGTGTCCGTTAACTAAATACCACTATTGTATTAACGACTCGGAACACGAAGTTTTTTATAAAGTTTTACCTTACAGCCTGAACCAGTTTTCGCCTTTAAAAGGCTTCTTCAGAGGCTGCCGCTGGTAGCGCTGTCCGTCCTGTTGTGGGCGACGGAATCGAATTTTGAAAGATCAATGCTGTGTGTGTGGGGTGAGATATGTTCAAATAATGCGTGCGATTTGAATTGTGTCTGTTCGTTTAGGATGTTGTTTTTATTTGTTTTCGTGTGTGTGTGTGTGTGTGTGTATATTTCAATTGTTCTAGAGTATCTAGTTTTCGGCCTTTTGTGTGTACGTGTAGAATGTTCATGTTATTGTCGATGTTTTTATATGTGTGGTTTGCTTCAATGAGGTGGTTTGCAAAGGTGGATTCTGTAGTGGAGTGGAGTGCTGTGTGTGTTCAATGTATCTCTGTTTGAAGCTACGTCCTGTCTGGCCTATGTAGAATTTATTGCAATTTGAGCAATTTAGCTTGTAAACACCGGTTAGATCAAATTTGTTTTGTGCTTTGTGTGTGTGTGTGTGTGTGTGTGTTGATAGTGTGTGTTCTGTTTTGTTAGTAGTTTTGATACAGAATAGCTTACAAAACTACTAACAAAACAGAACACACACTATCAAAACACACCCACAAAGCACAAAACAAATTCGATCTACCCGGTGTTTACAAGCTAAATTGCTCAAATTGCAATAAATTCTACATAGGCCAGACAGGACGTATCTTCAAACAGAGATACATTGAACACACAAAGGCACTCCACTCCACTACAGAATCCACCTTTGCAAACCACCTCATTGAAGCAAACCACACATATAAAAACATCGACAATAACATGAACATTCTACAAGTACACACAAAAGGCCGAAAACTAGACACTCTAGAACAATTGGAAATATACAAACACACGAAAACAAATAAAAACGACATCCTAAACGAACAGACACAATTCAAATCGCACGCATTATTCGAACATATCTCACCCCACACACACAGCATCAATCTTTTGAAATTCGATTCCATCGCCCACAACAGGACAGACAGCACTACCAGCGGCAGCCTCTGAAGGAGCCTTTTAAAGGCAAAAAACGGTTCAGGCTGTAAGGTAAAACTTTATGCTTTTACTTATAAAAAACTTAGTGTTCCAAGTCGTTAATACAATAGTGGTATTTAGAAGATAAACTTTGTTCCTGTCCATCCACTCCATAGCAACAAGTTTACCATCTGCTCACACATGGCAGTCGACGGCACTGCCGAAACGTCTGGTTTTGCAGAAAACATTGGACTACGGCCAAACAGGCCGGGAATGAATTTTAACAACAAACTACTTCTTTGTTGCCGATAACGTAGTACATATTGTAATGTTACATAAGATCATGACCACCAGGGTCCCAAACAACCAATAATCCAACAATAACAAATCGTAAAGAATGCTACATACAACTTTAATGTTAATAACCAAGACAAGTAGAAGGTGATTTGGATAAATAAAGAATACATCTTTAACACACTGATGAAGATGATCAAAGAAATAATGACAATGACCTAGACGAAATGTAATTGACTGACAATTAACCCAATAGATTAGGTGAAAATGTGAAAACCAAGGACGGAGAGAAGAAACTATAAAAGGAGTAAAGAAGAACACTACAAAGCCCAACTGGATACCAAAACAGAATGAAGAATAAGATATGCCCTACTCAAAACCAAAGAAGAGTTAAGACAAGATGAGTGGATCATGACAAGAAAGTCCAGAGTAAAGGACAAAGTAATAATGATGACTGATGAACTAATGTAAATAACTATGCCGACAAAGAAAGCTTATAAAGTAATTAAATGAGACAATGAACAAAGGTCAGGAGAGTGAAATAAAATTAGTAAAGGTATAAATTAACTGTGTATCTGGAAGAATAACAATCATGAATCATATAGACCAGCCTTGTAACTAGAGAAAATGTAAGGATATTACTTATCGAATGATGTGTATAAATACTGTTTAAAATGGGTAATAGAGACAAAAGGGCATATAATAAACCTAAAATCATAAATAACATTAGTAATCATATGATAATGTGAAATGAAAAGACATTGAAATCAGTATAAAACAAAGACATTGTTGCCAAACCATGAGAGGACCCTTAACCTCACTATATGTGAACATAATGCTACCTGTACAGTAGGGTTTATGCTCGATTTTACAGTTGTTATCATAGATAACTGGTTTATAATATGATTAAAGGACATAAAGAGACTGAATGATCATCAATAAACCTAATTGTGAAATTGAATTGTAAATAATAGAAAGTAAGATAGTTTTAATTGAAAAATGTAATAGGCCTAAGTGGTGAAATTAAAAAAGTGTCAAACATTAACAGAATTATGGCTTGAGGGGTATCTAATTGATCTAGAGAACAATTAAAAACTATTGAGATGAGTCAATTAGAACTCCCAAGTACCATAAGAAAGTTAAATGCCTTTTTAAATATTTGTGTAAATTGATGGAAATATTTTTGTACTCTCAAAACCAAAGACCCACGCTGAAGGAAGTTGTCAGTGAGGTGTCATCAAAATTAGAACCAATCAAATTACCTGTAGCGAGGCTTGATGAAAAAAGGGACGCCAAGTTAAGCGGCATTCTTATTGTATGATCAACTGAAGAAACACGACGAGAGTTCTCGACGAAATAAAAGTAATTTTTACCTAACCTGTGCGGATAGTAAACGCCTGATTCAGTACCAATATGAATCAAATGTCTAAAAGACATTTATAAAGTGAATTAAATGAAATAAGAAAGAAAAAGTGCAGTGCGTATATGATTGTCAGTGTACAATCCCGGGCAATCGCGGTATTATATAAATAAAAGGGAGTATAGTGATCTAATATCATTATTGTAGACTATAAGAAGTGAACATAACTTGACACTAAATAGAATTAAGAATAAATAAAGGAACTTTCAAGAGGCGCTGAACCTCGTAAAGTCAAATAAGTATTAACAAAATTTATGCGACATAAGCATAAATGAATGTTTATTAATATTGTAAAGACAGCAGGTTCTACTGAACCAAATAGGTTAAGTCGATGTACCACCATTTGATAAATCGTGGACATGCCAGTAGAAATAAGTAAATTACCTGATAAAGGGTATCCATATTATTATCCTAATGATAGTTGGATCTACTGAAGAGATCATAACTTTAGTAAACTGAATTTATTTGTCAATTGACCACTTAAATGTTTAAACAAATGTAACTGGCATTATATTAGACACGCCAGGTCTAACGTATAAGTTGACGCAAGACGTCTGTTTACATTTTGATAAAAGTAATGAATTGAGATTACAGTGATCTGAGGTGACCACTCTTCTATTAAATAATAATAATTGTTTTGTTGTATTAACGTTTTTGTATATTGTATGCTCCAAGAACCCCATATTGATTATTTTAATAGTAAATAAACATTGTAGAGTATGGAATACACATACGCAGAGTGACCACCCTGAGGTATTTTAAAAAGAGTCTAATAACCAATGAAAGGTAATTGTAAAGGTTTAACCTTATATTGTTAAAGCAGTGGTTCCCAACCGGTGGTCCACGGACCACAAGTGGTCCGCGAGAGCCTCGGGAGTGGTCCGCGGGAGGGTCCGACAGTACATATAAAAAGTTGCAATAAATGGGGATTTTGAAAGCGATCTGCGTTGAACGAGATGGGGTGAATATATCCGTGCCGATGACTATCAGCTGTTAAATTAAAATATCTTTAAAATAATTATTATTAGAATATGATACAAAATAATTTTCATAACTTATGTTTAAATGTAGCAAATGAACTCTCACCAACATTAAACAACCAGAAAGGCACAGGCCTCTATCTGAGATCTATCACGTGAACACTTTGTGGTTATGTCTGCCTGTCTGCGCACACCGCGCAGTCACGTGCTCACTGGCTGTCAGTGCTGGGTGTGTACTGTGTAGTCATGTAGTGATGAGACGGCAGTCGGCAACTCAATTGCTCAGTCTGTATCAGTGAGTCTTGCAGAGCAGTGCGATTCATTTCGGTAGCTTTTAATGTGTTTACTGATATTGCGCGATATTATTGTACGTGTTTGTACTTTTTCTGTTAAAATGGCTCCAAAGCGGAAATATGACAGTGATTGTATCAAGTTCGGATTTATAGCAATTGAGGTAAATAAGGAGATTAGACCCCAGTGCATGATTTGTGCTGCTGTCCTCAGCAATGAAGCCTTAAAACCTGCAAAACTAGAACATCATTTAAAGACAGTTCATTCTAACTTGAGTGACTGGCCACCTGAATTCTTCGCTGGAAAATTAGAAAACTTAAAGAAAATGAAATTAGGGAAAACTGGTACAGCATATGAATTGTCTGAAAAAGCCCTCTCAACTTCATTTAAGGTTTCACAGTTAATCACCAAGGCAAAGAAACCGCATACTATTGACGAAACCCTAGTGAAGCCATGTTTGATCAAAGCAGTCGAACACGTTTTAGGGGTTGAAGCTTCTAAGAAAATTCAAGATATTCCCCTATTCAACAATACTGTGAAGGCATGGATCGATACAATGTCCAATGACATTGAAGAGCAGCTGGTTTGTGAAATTAAAAAGTCTCCATATTTCAGTTTGCAGTGTGATGAAAGTACCAACGTTGCTCAATGCTGCCAGTTGCTAGTTTTTGTTCGGTATTTACGAGACAACAACACAATCAAGGAAGAACTTTTAATATCCCAAGAGTTGAAAACAACATCGACAGGAAAAGATATCATGAAAATTATTTGTGATTACTTTGAGAGGCATGGCATTGAGTGGAAGAGGCTGGCTGGATTTTGTATCGACGGAGCCCCTGCTATGCTAGGATCACGTTCAGGCTTAGCAACGTTGGTGAGAGAGAAGAACCCCTCCACAGTGACGATGCACTGCATAATTCATCGCCAAGCATTAGCATCAAAAACATTGCCGGAAGACTTGTCGAATACAATGAAATTGGCCATAAAGATGGTGAACGCTGTTAAAAGTAGTGCGTTATACACTCGTATTTTCAAAACGTTATGTGCAGCATTAGACTCTGAGCACGAGACACTACTTTTTCATACTGAGGTTCGTTGGCTGTCAAAAGGCAATATGTTGGCACGGTTATATGAGTTGAGAGAAGAGCTAAAAGTATTTTATTTTGAGACGAAAATGCAGCATTTCTTGGAACAATCAAGTGAACCAACTTTTGTGATGCAACTCGCATATCTAGTAGATATTTTTGGCCATTTGAACCAGCTGAACTTACAACTTCAAGGTTCTGGAAACGAAAATGTTGAAGGTGTTGGCAATATATTTGTATTCGAGGACAAACTTCTACTTCGTGCTTTTTTGTGTAAAATTGATCTCTGGATAGCCAAAGTTGAAGAGAAAAACTTTCAATTTTTCCCGACTTTGAAAACCCTTGCTGATAACTGACACTGTTACAGACAAGGTACAACATAACGTACTCAGTCACTTAGGCACTCTCAAGGATGAATTTGCTCGTTAGTTCACTGAATATGGTAGCAGTGAGACTCAAGCTATAAAAAAACTGATTCGAAATCCTTTCATTGTCAAGCCTAAGGATCTCCCTGATAATATTCAAGAGGAGGTTATTGAACTTCAAAATGACAGTAACTTCAAGGACTCGTTTGAATCTGGTGTAAACCTAGAAGAGTTGTGGTGTAAAAAAGCCATATCTTACCCAAACATTCGGCAAGCAGCTTTGCGGTATCTCATGGTGTTTTCAACAACATTTTTGTGTGAGCAGGGATTCTCGACTTTATTGTTGATTAAAAACAAACAAAGAAATTGGCTAGGTACAAGCAGTGATTTGAGATTAGCTCTAAGCAAGAGCCTAACTCCTAGAATTCCTCAGCTTGTCAAACAAATTCGTGCACAAAAGTCACACTGAGAAAAACATTGAGATACAATTTTTTTTTAATGTCCTTTTCAAACAAAATTGTTGTTTCAACATAAATTTGTAATTGAGACTTTTTATAATATGTAAGTTAGTAGGCTATACATTATAAAAAATATTCATGTTTAATATGGTAACCAAATCACTTGTACAAATTAATAAATTAAAACAATTACCTTAATTATCCACCGTGTGATTTCCTATGCTTCGTCTATGACGCGTTTCGGAGCATATACTCCATCATCAGATATTAAAAGTTAAAACAGTCACTCATACGAGATCGTTAAAAAGTTAAAATGTCAAGATATGCATATGAACCGTACGTGGATTTGGGTGCGCACCCGATCAAGTTCATTCTGCTACTGAGCGGTTGCTACCTTATCGTAGCCCCAGCAAGCAGACTCAAGGCAGTATCGTACAATCGGTTGGATACAAAGTTGAGGTGGTCATTTAGCACGATATCGCGACTCATTGGGTTTGCATATGCACTGTAAATTTCAAATTCCTCCAAGGCATTCATGAAACGGCCCTTATTACACACATGTAACAGTATTAAATTGGAATTAAAATCTGTGTAATTATGATTGTGTGAAGTCAGGTGTCGGGCGTAATTTGATTTGATATTGTCAATATTTCTTATTTTCTTGGGTAAATGTTCTCGAAATCATTTAAGGAAACCTCTCCCAGTCTGTCCAATGTAGAAGCACTCGCAATCATTACATGTTAACTTATATATGCCAGTTTTTTCTTCTGGAGGCGTGTGTTTTTTTCGGTTTGAGAATATCCAGTAACTTATTATTAGTCCTGAATGAAATAGTGAAACTATTATTATTCAGTATAGAACACAAAACCTTAGGCATAAAGCTAGTGTAATTAGTAGATATAAAAATTTTTTGCGTGTTGCTGTTTATTCAGGGTTTAAGCATTCTTTTTTCATGTTTTCTCAACAATTTGTCAATGGTTAAACTACTGTAACCATTGGCAACCGCGATATATTTTATGACATTTAGCTCATCACGGAAGTCATTATCATCCAAAGGAATCGTTAATAATCTATGAATGAAACTATTGTACGCTGCCATTTTATGTGAAAGAGGATGATGAGAGTCTGCGTGTATTGTGGTGTCAGTGGTAGTCGGTTTCCTATAAATGTTGAACTTTAGTTTATTCATCTGTCGAGTGATGGTTAAATCTAGAAAGTTCATCTTGTTATCAACCTCTGTTTCAAGAGTAAACTGGATGTTTCTATTTATTTTATTTAGACAGTTTTTAAATAATTCGATTTGTCTTATAGTACCATCAAAGATTAAAAACGTATCGTCTACATAACGTGCATAAAATATTATTTTATTTGCATATACATTATTGTTCAACAAGTGAGTATTCTCATAATAAATAAATTAAACAATAGTCTACCTCTTGTTTCACGTGGTCAGTCTAGGTACTCTAGTGAATATAAAACCTTCAAACGCATGAAAACAAAATTAATCGATAACAATGCCCTTATCGTTAACCCAGATAAAGGAAATACGCTAGTCATCATGGACACTGATTCATACAGTCATAAAGTTCATGATTTTATTTCTAACAATAACATTAATATATTAAACTCTGACCCCACTGATTTGTACGTCAGGGAACTTAACAATTGTATTAATAAATGTACCAATTTATTCAATGAAAACACACGACGTTACTTAAAGCCCATAAATGCTAAAGCCCCGATATTCACAGGACTACCTAAAATTCATAAACAAAACATACCTATCAGACCGCTCGTGAACTTTACCACTGCTCCTGGCTTCAAAACTGCAAAAGCACTAGTTCGGTTGATAAAAGATAATTTACAATTACGTAATAATCATGGTATTAAGAACAACAATGATTTTATTAATGATATTAAATCTGTTGAACTGCAACATAACCACAAATTGGCGTCGTTCGACATAACTAATTTATACACGAACATCCCAATCATAGATACATTACAGATCTTGAGAAACAATTTATCTGACAATAGTTGCATGTACACACAGACAATAAATGAGTTAATTAATTTACTCGAGGTTATTATGAAACAAAACTATTTCACTTTTAATGGTTCTTTTTACATTCAAAATGATGGCCTAGCAATGGGCTCACCCCTTTCCGGCCTACTGGCTGATATTTATTTAAATTATTATGAGAATACTCACTTGTTGAACAATAATATATATGCAAATAAAATAATATTTTATGCACGTTATGTAGACGATACGTTTTTAATCTTTGATGGTACTATAAGACAAATCGAATTATTTAAAAACTGTCTAAATAAAATAAATAGAAACATCCAGTTTACTCTTGAAACAGAGGTTGATAACAAGATGAACTTTCTAGACTTAACCATCACTCGACAGATGAATAAACTAAAGTTCAACATTTATAGGAAACCGACTACCACTGACACCACAATACACGCAGACTCTCATCATCCTCTTTCACATAAAATGGCAGCGTACAATAGTTTCATTCATAGATTATTAACGATTCCTTTGGATGATAAAGACTTCCGTGATGAGCTAAATGTCATAAAATATATCGCGGTTGCCAATGGTTACAGTAGTTTAACCATTGACAAATTGTTGAGAAAACATGAAAAAAGAACGCTTAAACCCCGAATAAACAGCAACACGCAAAAAATTTTTATATCTACTAATTACACTAGCTTTATGCCTAAGGTTTTGTGTTCTATACTGAATAATAATAGTTTCACTATTTCATTCAGGACTAATAATAAGTTACTGGATATTCTCAAACCGAAAAAACACACGCCTCCAGAAGAAAAAACTGGCATATATAAGTTAACATGTAATGATTGCGAGTGCTTCTACATTGAACAGACTGGGAGAGGTTTCCTTAAACGATTTCGAGAACATTTACCCAAGAAAATAAGAAATATTGACAACATCAAATCAAATTACGCCCGACACCTGACTTCACACAATCATAATTACACAGATGTTAATTCCAATTTAATACCGTTACATGTGTGTAATAAGGGCCGTTTCATGAATGCCTTGGAGGAATTTGAAATTTACAGTGCATATGCAAACCCAATGAGTCGCGATATCGTGCTAAATGACCACCACCTCAACTTTGTATCCAACCGATTGTACGATACTGCCTTGAGTCTGCTTGCTGGGGCTACGATAAGGTAGCAACCGCTCAGTAGCAGAATGAACTTGAATGGGTGCGCACCCAAATCCGCGTACGGTTCATATGCATATCTTGACATTTTAACTTTTTAACGATCTCGTATGAGTGACTGTTTTAACTTTTAATGTCTGATGATGGAGTATATGCTCCAAAACGCGTCATAGACGAAGCATAGGAAATCACACGGTGGATAATTAAGGTAATTAATTTATTATAAAAAAGTAATTTTTATTTATTAAATAATTTGTAATTAAGTTGTACTGTACACTAATTAATAGTAATAATAAATAATGTGTTCTAACAAAATGTTTTACTTAATCACCTTTGAATTTGGTTATGGTGATGGCGCTGAGGAAGGGTTACAACTGTTAGGGGGTATGGCGGGGGGTGGGGGTGGTCCGTACATGATTCAATTTCAGGCTGAGTGGTCCGCAGACTTCTACGGGTTGGGAACCACTGTGTTAAAGGTTCATGAGATAAATGATCAGATATCAACAATAAATAAATTATTTTTAAATGAATAATTAGAGTTGGCCCGATTATTTCAAGTAGATAGGTATTTACAGGCTTGGCAGACGACGCGACGGTTGGCAATACAAACGGCGCCACGAATTATTTGAATTGATGTTGTTTTTTAGAGGATCTGACCCACTTTACCTGCTCCTGAGAACATCACACCAAGTAAGTACCTTTATACAAAAATGTCTTAATTACAGTTGGAACCAATGCCACCGAAAATATCTACTAGAGAAGAGGAAACCAACTCTGTCCGATACTCAACGTTCAAGAAATGATGAGCCGGCTAAACCAGAAAAATTAATCTTGAACGTTTTAACAACGACCTTTAATAATAAATAAAACCACAACCAAATATTAAATTAATTTATAAACAATTGAATTAATTAAATCCAACATAATTAATTACGTAAATCAACAACAGTACGACGGATCGAGATATCTATCACTAAATGATGCCAACAACGTGTGGCTTTTAAAACACGTACCTTTTTGAAGTTTTATTACAATATATAAAAAAAATTATCCCCTCCCCCTTCAACTATAATTTTTGTTTATAGAAAATTACCCCCACCATGTTCAACTTGTCTCTTCATTTATAGATATTTCATCTACGTTTCTACAGTGGATTATTAAGATCTTCTTATCAGGATACTTTATTTATCAAAATTAAGTACTTTACTCATGTTACAACAAAAAATGTTTCTGGTGAACTACACTTTCCTCGTAACCGATCTCCACCAAAATCAATAGGCCTTGAGTACTCTACAACTCAGGTACATATGTAAAAAATTATTTGATTATGTTTGAATTTACGGCAGTTATCGTTTGTCATAGAAAAAATGACCCTTGTTATCACATAAAATGTTGCTGGTAAACTACCCCTTTCTCTTAACTGATCTTCACCAAAATCAACAAGCCTTGAGTACTCTACAAATCAGGGAGGCATGGAAAACATTATTTGATTCTGTTTGAATTTGCGGCAGTTATCGTTCATCATAGAAACAATTACTCTTGTTAAAACATTAAAGGTGGCTGGTAAACTACCCCTTTCCCTTAACCGATCTTCATCAAAATCAACAGACCTTGAGTACTCACAACTTCAGGAAAGTATGCAAAAAATTATTTGATTTTCTTTGCATATGCGGCAGTTATCATTCGTCATAAAAATAAAGTTACCCTTTCAAAACATAAAACGTTGTTAGTAAACTACCCTTTTTCGTAACCAATCTTCACCAAAATCAACAGACCTTGAGTACTCTATAATTCAGGAAGGTGTGCAAAAAAGTATTTGATTCTGTTTGAATGTGTAGCAGTTATCGTTTGTCATAGTAAAAATTACCCTTGTTAAAACATAAAACGTGGCCGGTAAACTACCCCTTTCCCTTAACCGATCTTCACCAAAAACAATAGGTTTTGAGAACCCTACAATTCAGAGTTGCATGCAAAAAATTATTTGATTCTGTTTTAATTTGCGGCTGTTATTGTTTGCCATAGAAAAAAATCTACAGACACACTTAGACACATACACTTTTCGAAAAATGACTTTTTTCATGTTTTGAGGGTAGTACAATCACAATCTGCAATAATCTCGACCACGATTTTTTTTTGCCATCACCATACTTCCATTTCCTTATGGAACATGGAAGTAAATATCGGTATGGAGAACCATACATGACTTCCATGTTCTAAGATTTATATTTAAAATCATTTTCGTAATGAAATATTTCCTTAGAAACTGCTTCTTTATACTTATTGCTTCAGCCTTAACCACAGTACTGTGGTCAGTAACGTATACCACCACACGTTATCCCACTCGATTTTCACTGATGATGGCAGTCGACGGCACTGCCAAAACGTCTGGTTTTGCAGAAAACATTGGACTAAGGCCAAACAGCCAGGGAAGGAATTTTAACAACAAACTACTACTTTGTTGTCGATAACGTAGTACACATAAAAATTATCCCCTCCCCCTACAACTATAATTTTCATTTATAGAAAATTACCCTCACCCCGTTCAACTAGCCTCTTCATTTATAAATATTTCATCTACGTTTCTACAGTGGATTATTAAGATCTTCTTATCAGGATACTTTATTTATCAAAATTAAGTACTTTACTCTTGTTACAAAAAAAAAAGTTTCTGGTAAACTCCCCTTTCCCCGTAATTGATCTTCACCAAAATCAAAAGGCCTTGAGTCTTCTACAACTCAGGCACATATGTAAAAAATTATTTGATTCTGTTTGAATTTACGGCAGTTATCGTTCATCATGAAAATATTTCTCTTGTTACAATATAAAATGTTGCAGGTAAACTACCCCTTTCCCTTAACCGATCTACACCAAAATCAAAAGATCTTGAGTCCTCTATAATTTAGGGATGAATGCAAAACATTATTTGATTCTGTTTGAATTTGCGGCAGTTATCGTTCATCATAGAAACAATTACTCTTGTTAAAACATTAAAGGTGGCTGGTAAACTACCCCTTTCCCTTAACCGATCTTCACCAAAATCAACAGACCTTGAGTACTCACAACTTCAGGAAAGTATGCAAAAAATTATTTGATTTTCTTTGCATATGCGGCAGTTATCATTCGTCATAAAAATAAAGTTACCCTTTCAAAACATAAAACGTTGTTAGTAAACTACCCTTTTTCGTAACCAATCTTCACCAAAATCAACAGACCTTGAGTACTCTATAATTCAGGAAGGTGTGCAAAAAAGTATTTGATTCTGTTTGAATGTGTAGCAGTTATCGTTTGTCATAGTAAAAATTACCCTTGTTAAAACATAAAACGTGGCCGGTAAACTACCCCTTTCCCTTAACCGATCTTCACCAAAACAACAGGTCTTGAGAACTCTATAATTCAGGGTTGTGTGCGAAACATTATTTGATTCTGTTTGAATTTGCGGCTGTTATCATTTGGCATAGAAAAAAAAATTACCCTTGATAAAAAAACATTGCTGGTAAACTACCCCTTTCCCTTAACCGATCTTCACCAAAAACAAAAAGTCTTGAGAACTCTACAATTCAGGACTGTATGCAAAACATTATTTGATTCTGATTGAATTTGCGGCTGTTATCGTTTGCCATAGAAAAAAATTACCCTTGATTAAAAAAAAAAGTTGCAGGTAAACTACCCCTTTCCCTTAACCGATCTTCACCAAAAACAAAAAGTCTTGATTACTCTACAAATCATGGCTGTATGCAAAAAATTATTTGATTCTGTTTGAATTTGCGGCTGGTATCATTTGTCATAGAAAAAAAATCTACAGACACAAACACTTTTCAAAAAATGTTTTTTTTTCATGTTTTGTGGGTAGTACAATCAGAATCTGCAATAATCTCGAACACGATTTTTTCCCATCACCATACTTCCATTTCCTTATGGAACATGGAAGTAAAAAGTTTAGTGAAGTTTTTACTACTACCACTGCTGTAAGACATCAGATTGTTTTCTTTACCCGTTATGGGTTATAGGTGTGTGTGGTGGGGGTTGCTGGTGGGAGGGAATTGGCGCTGGGATTCAAAGTGTGTGTATGAACAAGTGTATCAAAAAGTATATGTGATCTATAGTGTAATTGGTCATTTAATATGTTGTTTGGTTGTAGTGTGTGATGTCTGTATATTTCATATTGTTCTGCTGTGTTTAGTTTTCTACTTTTGGGTAAGTAGTGTAGTATTTCCATGTTGTGTTCTATGTTTGTGTAACTGTGGTTTTCATTTTGTAAATGTGTGGCGAATGTGGAGCGTATGTAGTTTGTGGTGAGGGCTTTTAGATGTTCAGAATATCTTGAGGAAAAAGATCTTCCCATCTGGCCAATGTAGAACTGGTTGCAATCACTGCAGTTTATTTATAAACACCAGTTTTGCTGTATGTGTCTGTGTCTTTGTTAGTATTATTTATGTGTTTTCTGATGGTGTTGTTAGTTCTGTAGGCTACTTTATAATTGTGTTTCCTGAATGTGTTAGCAATTTTGTGTGTGTTGGAATTGTAGTATGTGAGTGTGATGTATTTACTGGGTTGTGTACTGTTGGTTTTATGTGTTTTAAAACAAACAAACTACACAAACGCATCCTAAACACAATAGTAAAACACACATTTAAAAATAAAACTACATACACTCCACATTCGCCACACATTTACAAAATGAAAACCACGGTTACACAAACATAAAACTCAACATGGAAATACTACACTACTTACCCAAAAGTAGAAAACTAAACACAGCAGAACAATATGAAATATACAGACATCACACACTACAACCAAACAACATATTAAATGACCAATTACACTATAGATCACATATACTTTTTGATACACTTGTTCATACACACACTTTGAATCCCAGCGCCAATTCCCTCCCACCAGCAACCCCCACCATACACACCTACAACCCATAACGGTTATTTTGTACAGACATTCTGTATTTCAAATCCCACTGAGGACATCACGTCGAAACATTTGGGACAAAAAACCTAAAGTAAGTTTATTTCACTAGTGAAAGTTGTGTATATATTATATAATATTTAAAAAAGTGAATGAAGAGGACGTATCAACAAGACAATTTTAAAAAATAGTTTCAACCTAACTCTAATGAACATATATTGCCTGAAACCTCGAGTCATTCTCTTTCATATACATTATAATATGAAAATTATTATTAATATGAAAATTATTATTAATATGAAAATTATTGTTGATATGAAAATTATTATTAACATGAAAATTATCATTAATAGTAATAATATGAAAATAATATATAATATGTGTCCAATAACACATAATTTATTATGTGTTAAAAATTAAAATTGAAATTAAAAATTCCACTCAATAAAATTAATTAGAACTCTGGGATTTTGCAAAACCCGCCAAAAATAAATGAAAACTTGATTATAACTAAACTTATTGGACTATATGTTTGCTTATATTCTGTGACTAAATAAATAAATCGTATTTGCATTACAAGCCATTTCGCTCGATTCTGATTTCATACTTCGGTTTTTTATTTATATAATTACGTGTCAGATTATGCTGAAAGACTTAGTTTTTTTGTTGGAAGATAGGTAGTTTGTATACGACTTTCGCATTGTGATTTGTATGGCACTGAATTTGAATACTCTGTTAATGTTAATATGGAGGAAAGCAAGGTTCGTATTTACTAATTCGTCACTCAAGTGTTGTTAGCGTGCTTTCGAAAAGTTTATTACTGCAGCGTTGTACTGAATAGTTTATGTTAGTGAAATTAATTTATAGCAGCTGTAGTATACTTCAGAAGGTCTAAGGTAATGTACTTATTTAAAGACAACTGGATGTTAGGTTAAGGTGGAAATGATAGTATTCATTGATAGGTATGAAGTATAATTAGGGTTAAATTCAGTTAATATAATGCAGACATCCCCAAAAAGTAATTTCAATTTGGCTATGTGGTTCTTCGTCGTGTGTTGATGACATTATCCACAAGCTTAGAAAATTACTCGATTGTACGTGAAAACATCTTCCATCACAGTAAAAAAGTTGCCAAGGTTTCCTGTTTTCTTTTCTTTACTGTTTTAATGTCTGAATTAATATTTTCAACTTTCACAGCGGCTTATATAAATGCCGGACTTTTCAAGCCTGCATATGCTGTAAACACAACACAATGTCCAGACTAGATGTGGGCCAATATACCTACAACAGGTAGGCTATTTTGGAACAGTACTAATTTTGTGTAACGGATATAACAGTGACTGATAAGTTGAAATCTGTTATTCGCGGTTCCGAGTTCTTCCAACTTCCTATGCTACTAACGAGTACACAAGTAACAAGTAAACGAGTACTACAAGTATTAGGGGTATTACGGATACACAGGTAACAACAAATAAACTAGTACTACAAGTATTAGGAGTGTTACGAGTACATGAGTACGAAGCCACTTTTTGGTGCTGAATACTTAATTCTGCGCATATGCCGATTGCCATACAAGTACGAAACGAAGCAAAACAGCGAGGTTCAGAATATCTCTATGCCAAAGAGACGAAGCAGTTTTTAATAAATGAAAAAAAATTCATACTGATGTTACATTTATATAATACAGATTATAATAACAAGTTATATATTATACTCAGGGCCGCCCCAAACCTTTAGGTCTGACCGGGCCGACACACAATTTTGCGCCCCCCCCCCAAAAAAAATTGTGATGCTTATTTTCTTATCAGTACTAATTTAATAACATTATACTTTAAAAGTTTTATCATGACTATTTTATAATAGTGGCGGCGGTTAAGCCCTACACATAAAAAAACTATTCTGTAGGTCTACATGAAATTATTTAAAAAATTTAAAGTTTATACTATATAACTTTTCAAATGTTAACAAATATTTTTTTTTTATTTTTCTTGAAACCCATTAACTATCACTGTTTTTAAAATTTAACTTAATAAAGCTGTAACTTGACTCACCTATTTAAGTGTTTCACGTGGACGCTCAATGTGAGTGGAAAACATCAAATAAAAAGAATCAATTTCAAACAGTACGCGTCAGTGAGCGAAGCGCTGTCTTGCCTATCTTGTCGCCGTTTTGTGGCTGAATGTGAATGTCAAAATACGTCAAATAATACCGCTTTGTGAAGATTTATATTGATTGTCTTATTATATACCAAAACATTGGCATTAATTGATAATAGACTAAACTGTTTAACCTGCTTGAGAGAACAACTTCATTTATTAACAATCTTAAAGGAAAGAAAAACTTGATTATTTTAATCCATTATTTTGGCGCCCTCTAAAAATCTGCACCCGGGCCACGGCCCGGTTGGCCCGTCCTTAAGGCCGGCCCTGATTATACTAGTCACCAACTTGGTAAATTTTGAAAAAGCGAATTATATTGTGTTATTACCTCCAGAGTGGTTGATAGTTGATGGGCCACATTATACTTTTTGTTAATGTGATTTCGGAGATGATTATAACTTCACTGCATATCTTACATAAATGATGAGATTGTTGTAATGTTCCTGTTGTAAAACACTACAAAGTAGTTTTTTTTTTTGTACTGAGACCTGTAGCTCGCTCTAAGATAGGATATCGACTTTATAGCTGACATTTATGCACTTTATCTACTCCTGTTCATTAAATCTTTACCGATCTGATAACATTATCCTAAAAAAATTTTGTAAATTTGTTTCTTTTATCTAAACTGCTGATTTTGAATTTTTGTGTATATCACTTTACTTATCATTTGACTAATAGTAGTTTCCACTTAGTAAAGGAATAAAAATAAACTCCATAACAGATAACGCAATTAGGTACAAATGATCTATCCAATGTTAGTTTGTTTAACGTTAAATGACAAACTTAAATTGTGAAAACATTTTCACATTGTGAAAACTTAAATTGGTATTCCCAAAGGGAGATAGGTCTATAAATTCTCTTGTTTCTTATTTTCTTTTAAACAGTAATAGTTTAATAAAGTCACAGTGTAAAGTAACGCTGTTAATACTGTTAAATTTAGTTTCAATTTATTTCTTATAACAAATTATACAATTTTGTTTTTCTTATATTAAATTATACAATGTTGACAAATTATACTTGCCTGTGCAATACTGTATTCACGATTTCCTTATCTAACGGGCTGTAAACGTAACCTGACGTAGTGTCACATGATTATTCCAGTTTGCTACAAACAGTGGTGGATTATCCATAATGCTATGGTATGCTGCAGCACCGGGCACCATTCAGCTGAATTGACTGCGCGAAGCAAAGTCTATGATCACATCACGCAATTGTTTGGTTTGCTTACGCAGTTATTAACCATGGAGAGTGTCGAGTTGGATAATCAAGCGAAAGCTCTTATAATAGAGCTTTGTCAGTGACAAATGTTGACAGCGGTTACTTTAAAACATTTTACTAGTTTTAAAACCGATGCAGGTATGCGGCGGCTTCTAGTACCGTCAACCCGTTCACTCGAATGATTTGAATAACTATCTTCTAATAGAATTGAAGCACTTTATGCAATGAGTAAAATTGCAAGAAAGAGTTTTTTTTTTCCAAATCGTTCGAAGGAAGATGATAGATTATGGTAGGTTATGTATAAAAGTATATAATAACAGGTATTTGTACCTGTTATTTTTTGGAACGTTATCATTCGTACCTGTTATTTTAAAATACTAGTTTAGTACACCTTTAGTCCATACTAGACTTTCCTTCTCAAATTAATTCTAAAATGATGTCAAAAGTCTTGTAATTTTCAGTAAATAGGAATTTAAAGCAAAGTCTATGTCAAAATATGCAACATAATATGACGAACTGATAAAAAAACTGTGGACATGGTAGGTTATGGTACAAAATGTGACAAAATGGTATTATGGTATTATTATGGTATTATGTGACAAAATAGATTATGGTAGGTTATGTATAAAAGTATATAATAACAGGTATTTGTACCTGTTATTTTTTGGAACGTTATCATTCGTACCTGTTATTTTAAAATACTAGTTTAGTACACCTTTAGTCCATACTAGACTTTCCTTCTCAAATTAATTCTAAAATGATGTCAAAAGTCTTATAATTTTCAGTAAATAGGAATTTAAAACAAAGTCTATGTCAAAATATGCAACATAATATGACGAACTGATAAAAAAACTGTGGACACATGTTGTATGGCTTCAAAGAAAAGTGTGCTTTTATGGGGAAACATCATTATAGTTAGCACTGTGGTTTAAATACTCTTCTATACATTAGTTCATCCCAGTTGCATATGCAGAATTAATGTGACTTATCCTCTACATAAGTAGTATCGTATCTCCTTTCAGCCAGGAACACTTTATTTTAATAATGAAGTACCGTACCCAAACAAAGACAAGACATCCTCATTGGTTAAACTGTAAACTGACGTCTGGCAATGGGAAGACGTTATGTATTAATAAAGATATGTGCAGTTAATTGAAAAGTGTTCGTAATCGGTTGTTATTCTTATGCTAACTTGTGTGTGATGTACATTTAGTCTTTATTGAGTGCCAACTTATTTTCATTTGTTTCAGGTGTTAACAAGAACAATTTATCCATCATAAGACAAATGGAAGAGATCAAGTTGGAGGACAAGGTATAAAGTTCAAAAATAAAAAAACATTTTTTACTGTTAGTATATATGCCTATGTATTAAATTGATACACATGTTATGTACACTTATACACACATTGATTTCTTAATTTAATAATAATTATTTATCATCATGTTCATTTGTAATTAATTGCTGTACAGAATATGATTTATATTGTAGCATGACAGATAAGCACATAAAAATGAATGGCGAATTGATCATTAAAATAATATAATAACATGTTTAAATCCGAAGAAAGCAATATAATAAAGAATTAATTCAGAACAACCGTGCAGTACAATCATTGATTTAAAATATAATGTTCATATAAAAGAAATGTTACAAGTGATGAATCATCAAAACCAGTTTTAATAGCTAAAGGTGAAAAAATGTAATAACCCAGGAAAGTAAGGAGTAGACAGGAAGAAACCCAGAACATAACTAAACCCACAAGGAAAGTAAGGAGTAGACAAGGAAGAAACGCAGAACATAACTAAACCCACAACGAAAGTTAGGAGTAGATAAGGAAGAAACCCAGAACAAGGCAAGATCCACCATAAAAGGTGATGCATTTGAAGAAACAAGAAGAGTAGGTGAAGAAGAAACCCAAAAACCCGATGACATCCACAAGAAGATGAAGAAAATACAATTCTAAGAAACCAGAAGAAAAGAAGACATCGGTGAAGAAACAAGAAGAAGACAACATCCACAAGAAGAAGGAATGCTCTTGTAAAAAAAACACCCATACCCCAAAATAAATAAAAATAATAATAATAAAAAAGTATAACAAAGTAATAATGCAAAAACCCACATGTACAATAGATATAAGAACAAAAAAGTGTATAGAGTAAGAGTTGAAAGTGGACCAAGGTGAAATAATAATATGATATCAAAGAACAAATCTTCATTGTAATTACGAATAGATCTCTTGATTTTAGTAAGACTATATAACCATTTAGAAATAGAATCAAGGAATGTAAAGAGAACCAGTGGAAGTTTTAGTATTATAAAAAATGAACCTCATGTTTCATTATTGGCATTCACAAACTATGTAAATAATGAAATATTACAACTTTTAAGTGACTTAATTTCTGTACAGAGGTAATATAATGCGTGTGTTAGCAAAGAACTGCCAATCTGTTTAAATGACATTCATTTAAATGATTAATAAAACAAAAGAAGACACAGAATAAAAAGTGAAGTGAGAGGGTACAATTATCCAAAACCCAATTAAAAACAGTTAAAAAACTGCTAATAAAACTTAGTATAAGGAATATAGAGAATAAGAGTATAGTAAATAAGGTTTTGTTTATGTAGCATAAGATATTTAAAAATGTATTAGGAATAAGAAAATTTAAACAGTTCAGAACCACTAACATTCTTTAATTGTAAAATAATTATTACAGATATTATTGTTAATAATTGAGTAAGATGTTAGAATGGAAAAACATTCTTTATAAATAATATTTGTTATGTATTATTATTAAGCTTTGAGTATAAAAAATGTCTGATTTGTTGAAGACAACTATTATTTGGAATTATTTGTTATATGTTAATAGTATGAAACAAATACTAATTGTTATTTTGTTTAATAGAAGAAAATGTTTAATTTATGTTACAATGTCAAAAAGTCAGAGAGGGTATAACTCAATATGTATTATTTATATAAAAATTTGTATGTAAAAACTGTTAGGAATCTAGGCAAAATGATAAAAACTAAACATCATCAAAACTGAGAAACTAAGTACTTAAATACATTCAAACTGAAGGGATTTAGATAAGGCAAACCAGAAACAAAGCCATGTAATTAGAAATATAACTAAAGAATATTTTGTAAAATTATAGCCAGGATTATTGATAAAAATGGAAATGACAGAACTTAAAAATTTGGATAGGGGAGTCATATATTCCAACATAATATTTTAAAACTTAACCAATTCATCTAATTGCAAGAAATCAAGGGAATATAAACCTTTTATTACAATATGAGATTTAATAATCATAAATATAACTTGATAATGGCAGAATTTGAAAACAACAGGAAGCTTGACCTTAAAATTTAGAATATACAAAATGAAGGAAAAATTATCAATTTTAGATCAAAAACTTAGTAAAAAGGCGTTATTTGGAGTCAAAATACGCCGAATGAACTGAAGGATAAAATTAAGTAGCAACTAGCTAATAAATTTGAAGAATAACCAAAGTATAATCAGTTATATAATGTAACTTTATTACATGCACAGGATGCAAAATAAAATTCAAACAATGGAAGGAATAATATTGCTTTGGCTAAGGTTTTAGTCGGAGATGAAGGAAGTTAATTAGTTAATTATTGAACATTGTACGGGACACTTGACACGAGCAATTTAACCGTATTAACCTAGTTACGAATACCGTAATGGCGAATAATTGAAAGATTCGAAAGTGAAAATCGCGAGTCGCGGTAAAAAACATTTTTAAAGTCATACACAGTGAAATAAACATCTACAAACACTGGACTAACAGTATACAGCACCGAACACCAGTGGAAATAACATTAAACCCAATAAAACAGTAATAAAACTTAACCAAAAAGCGACTAACATATGACATAACCGACAAAAGTGAAATTGACTTATAACTATACCAATTTTCCGAATACAACACCAAAACTGAACCAGAGACACTACACCAACACCATAAGGAAGATTTGCAGACACCAGGACGTAAATTCACAAGGAAAACATCTTTATTTGAACATCAGAACTGCGAGGTGACGATTTCTAACTTCAACGGCGGCCATTACTAATTTCCAACAACTCAACTGAACACAACCATCTACTGCTGCTGGACGGTTTGCAACATAATTATTTATTTCTATACTTAAATCGAATATATGTACTGTTAATTTTAAGAATTTACATTTTAATGTTATACTTTTTAATCTTTGCCCTATTTCTCTGACTTTCCCTAACATAGCCGTTCAAAGAACCTTTATATAAAAAATTTGTAGTAACAAAACGATACCCTGAGAATCGATTTACATATCGACAAGAGTCAAAATACCTAATTGTTAATAAAATTATTAATATATTTCATATTTAAACAGTTTTTCATTTCTAAATATAGCTATTTAACACAATACCTTCATTTAAACAGAAATTACTACAAGAATTTCACCACCAGAAGGAAGATAACCTCCAAACTGAAAATAAACAAGGATCGATTGCTATTGGAGACAATCCTATAAGTGGCTGGAGTTTTTTAACAAATACCCAAAAGCCTATAAAACATTTAAATTAAGTGATAAACGTTTCGGAACACCACGAAACTTAATTAATTAATTGTTCTTAATTAATTAATCAAAAAAAATTTTTTTAATTAAATTTTTTATAAACAATTTCTATTTCTACACTAACACATAATATATAAATATATTTTTGTAACACAACACAACACTGTTAAACGTTTAGTTACAAATTGGTGCACAACTGAGGGGCTTTAATTAGCGATTGAAAGGCCACTACAATCTGCCAAATCCCTAATTGGAGTTTGGCAGCAGCTATAAAGCCAGAGAAAGGGAAAAATGCAACAACGTGCAACCTCAAAGAAACGGGCGGCGGAGGCCGAAAAGGAAGTAGAAATGGATATGGAAAATAAAGAGGCGACGCCAGTAGAAGATGTGGAAAGGTTACTGCCACCAGTATTGTCTAAACAACCTGCACAACCAGAAGAACAACCTGAGTTGCCCACACAGACAGGGGAGGTCAATCTCCAGGAGAAAGAGGTAGAGAAATCCAAGACCACTGAAGAAACGAAGATGGATAAGATGATGGAAATGTTCCTACAGGAATTCAAATCTTTGAAGTAAGACAATAATAAAAAGATGGAAGGAATAAATAAGAGCAAGAATCCACAAAAGAAGATTTGGGAAGTAAAATTGAAAAAACAAAAGAAGAAAATAGTAAGGAAAGGAAGGAAGACAACCTAGCTTTAAATAAGAAGTTGGAAGATTTGAAGGAAGACAACCAGTCCCTGATTAAGAAAATTGATGAAACAAATAAGAAGATGGAAGAAGAAATGGGGAAGTTAGAAGAATTGAAGGAGGACAACCAGTCTTTGAAGGAAGAATTCATAATAACCAAAGAAGAATTGAGTAATAAAATTGAAAGCACCAATAAGAGAATAGAAGAAAATAGTAAGAAGATGGGGGAGAAATTGGAAGAATTGAGAGAGGACAACGAAATGTTAAGAGAAGAATTAAGGGAGGTCAATCAGGAGAATCTGGACAAGCTAGACGAAAGGATGGAATTGTTAAGAGAAGAACTGAACAAGGAAATCAACGTTAACAAGAAAGCTATGAATACAAAATTGGAAGAAGAAAACATAATGATGAATCAACAGATCCGAGAAATTGACGGAAAATGCAACCAAACCGAAAAGGAAGTACAAGAATTTAAGGAAGTGGTCAACATCAAGTTTACGAATATCGAAGAGCATAGTCGCAGGAAAGTGGAAGAACAGCGGAAGGAGACTCAGGAAGAATTCGGGAGAGTATGGAACCAAGTCGCGGAACGGTGTGATGGGATGCAAGAGGCTATGACCAATATCACGGGTCAGGTACGGCAAAGCCAAGAAGAGATGGAAGCTTTGAGGAATAGACCTACTCATTTCACCGGATTACCCATCAATGAAAACCGAGAATGGCTGAACTTCCGGCAATATAAGAGGAAACCAATGGAGTTCCTGGCGAGGATAGAAGAGTACTTCGCCAAACATATAGGGAGTCAATGGAGCAATAACCGGGAGATACTGGACGCGTCATTCAGGGAGATGACAGATAACTGGTGGATGGCGAACCGCAGCGAGATTGCAGACTACCAGCAGTTCAGGAAAATGTTTAAATCCAAATACTGGTCCGAAACAAAACAGAACCTGATCAGAGACAATATTTGCAACGGACGATACAGGGCTCAAATAGGCAATACCATGACAGCCTATTTCCTAGGGAAGGTGTGCCTGGCAAAACACCTCGAGCCGGCTATACCCGAAGAGTGTCTGGTGAATAAACTTGTATCATTATGACGAGGATATTGTCAGGGCAAGGAGAGGTAGCCAGATCAAGACGGTGCAGGCCATGACGGAGTTGTTAGAAAGTTACGAGAATGAAGAGTACTACCGCCAGAGCAGGAGGAGGAATGAGCGACCGGAGACGAGGACGAACCAGTACCCTAGTAACGGCAATAACCATCCCGGAAACCGAAACCAACCAAGTAATTATGACAGCAATAATAACCTGCCGCATAATAACAACGACTTTAACGGCAGCACGAACGGTAATAGGAACAATAACACATCCTAATAACCATAACAATTATTATCAGCCCCCTAACAGCCCGTATAGTCAGAGAAATCCCTACCCCGGTAATAATGAAAGATATTACCAGCCCAATAGAAATTACTATAATAATTATAATAATAATAATAATAATAATAATAATAGAGTTTCCCGCCCGAGGGTTAATTTTATAAGAGCGGAAGATCGAGGTCCGAGAAGGTACTACCAACAACGGAGAAATAGCTTCCACGGTGGAGATCGAAGACGGAGAAGTGAAGAACGGGACGGTCCACGCCACGAACATGGAAGAAGGAGTACCAGCCTGGAGGATCCTGGCCGACAACAAAATAGGGAAATAACTTTCGAACAGGATACAGCGTGGCAGGAACTGACACAGAGTTTCCAGAACGATGCCTCGGTTAATCCGAGTCCTAACGATGACCACAATAATTTAAACGGGAGGAGGCAGTAATAAACTATTATGACCTGTTGCTGCTTCTACTTCCTGGGTTTTATAAAAATGAGTTGCAAGAAGCAACCAAATTAAAGAACATCACAATAATAAGTAACAATTATTTAAAAAATATAAGAACAGAACTTCTAGAGGAAAACGAAAAGAGCCTCGATAATAATAACAATGAGATATTGTATATAACAGCGGAGGTAGAAGGAATTCCCGTGAAAATCATGATTGACACCGGTGCAAATATTTCTATCATAAATGCAAATGAACTGGAAAGAATCCAGAGAGAATGTGAGAAAACTTTGCCTATGTTACCAGTGAATAACATTGTTTCGATAGGTGCAACTGGCCGCCAGAACAAAACTATTAGGAAGCAAGTTTCCTTAAGTGTCGTTAGCCGTGATATAGCTTTAGACATGGAATTTTTGATTGCCACCGGATTACCATTTGATATACTGGTAGGTTGCGGTATTCTAAGAAGGTACTCCGCCATTATCGACCTTAACCAAGAGAGAGTATCACTTTTTCCAGACGGAATAACATGGACCGCAAATTTGGTAGGAGGCGCAAATATACTTCCCAGCCCAATACACTAACAACTTCGTAAAATAAATTTTGTAACGAACAGCCCCCTTTATAAACCAATTGTATACAGCAATGGTGGAGAGGATTTATGGTCAGTAAAGATACAAGAGATACGGGACTTCCAGTGCGGAACCAACAACGAAAAAATACCTGTACATCTAGCAGATCATTTAATCAGTGTATACGAGAAATACAAATCGGTGTTTTCAGACGAGCCAGGTAAGGTTAAAAACTATCAGTGCAAACTTGAGTTCAAAGAAAACGTGGAGTTTAACCGGAGGTCATACCCAATCGCGCATTCGCTTAAAGAGGCCGTGAGAACAGAAATTAATAAAATGATCGACAATGACAATTGAGATTAGTCAATCTCCTTACACTAGTCCAATTATTGCTGTTCCCAAGAAGGACGGCAAGTCCGGCTCTGTTTGGATGCGCGAGAGTTAAATAAAACCATTGTGAATGACCGAACATCACCCGGTGAAATAGAGGAGATACTAAAACGTTTTCACGGCACTAAGTTTATCAGTACCTGGGACACTGTATGTGGTTATTGGCAAGTGGAGTTGCATCCACAAAGCCGTCAGTACGTGGCGTTCATTTTCGAAGGGCGCAATTACCAGTTCAAGAGACTGCCCTTCGGACTTGTAAATTCTGTAGCCATCTTTGTGGCATGTATGGACCAAATACTTGGACAAGAAGCACTCCAGTTTACCACAGTCTATGTAGACGATTTACTTATTACATCAGAAACCTGGGAGGAACACTGTTATCGAGTAGAATATGTACTCAGAAAGTTAGCACAAAATAACATAACTTTGAAATTGGAGAAATCCAAGTTCGTTGCGCGCGCAGTACAATTCTTAGGTTTCAACCTAGACGATAGAGGTATTACCCCGTCAGCAGAGAAAGTGGAGGCAATTCAGAAGTTCCCGCAACCAAAAAACAGGAAACAGTTACAATCTTTCCTCGGACTCTGTAACTATTACAGAAAGTTTCAGCACAAATATTCCGAGTTGACAGCCAAGTTTCAACCACAATTGTCTGCGAAAAACAAATGGACCTGGGGTGAGGAACAAGATATTACCTTCCGATTGATAAAAGAAAAGTTTTTGGAGAGCGTTATACTTTGTCACCCGGATTTTAAGAAACCATTCTTTTTAAATTGTGATGCTAGCGGCATCAGCTTAGGAACAACTTTATACCAGGAATATGAGGAGGGTCACCATCTGGTAATAAGCTTCGCTAGTCGTACACTGAACCAATGCTAAAAGAATTATAATGTGACCGAAAAGGAATTGCTTAGCGTGGTATTCGCATGCAGCAAGTTCCGAACATACATTCTCGGGTATCCAGTCACTGTTCGCACTGATCATAAATCCATCTCATTTCTATGTAGGTGCAAATTGAGTCACGGCCGATTGGCTAGATGGGTACTCGCCCTACAAGAATACGATTTAAAATGGGAGTATATTCCGGGAAAAAAGAATGTGGTAGCCGATGTGTTGTCACGGATAAATTTGGAAGACCAGACCTTCGAGGGAGAGAAGGAGAGCTTAGTTAAAATTTACAACTTATTTAAAACCAGATCCGATCTACAAGCCCTATTGATAAACATCCGTATCCACCAACAGTCTGACCCTAAACTGAAAAACATAATCAGTCGGTTGGAAGCCGACGATGACACCGTTTCCAAATACTACCATCTCAATAAAGGAATACTATTCGTAAAAACGACATTGGATGAAGAAACATGGAAGGTGATAATTCCGCACCAAATTGAAAAGGAAGTTATAATTGATTATCATATAAGGTATGGCCATATGGGAGCGCTAAAAGTGATACAGGCTTTAGATGAAAACTGCAAAATAAAGAACATTAACCGAAAGGTAAGAAATTACCTAAAGTCTTGTAATATTTGTCAGTGTGTTAAGATTAACAATGAGAAGAAAGAGGGTATAATGATACCAATAACATCAAATGCAAAACTAGAAAAAGTGTTCTTAGATATCTGCGGGCCATTTCCCCGTAGCGGCGGTCGACACAGGTACAAGTACCTAATAATAATCATGGACCATTATACTAAATACATAAAGCTATATCCGGTTAATCGGGCAACCACCGCGAAAGTTCTTGCGGTAATAATAGACTTGTATGTGCCAGAGATCGGTAAACCATCTTCAATTATTACCGACCATGGTACTCAATTTAAAGGGAGAAGATGGCGAGACACATTATTATCACTTGGGATTAAAACCTATACGACGTCAGTCTACCACCCAAGTAGTAATCCGGCTGAGAGGGTACTGAGAGAAGTGGGTAGAATCTTGCGAACGTACTGTCACAACCAACAGAAAAAGTGGCAAGAGTACTTAGCAGCAACAGAGAAATTCCTAAATTTCGCCCACCATCCAGCTATAGGAATTACCCCTTACTCCACCATGTATGAGAAGCCAACTCCCCTAGAAATTGAAGAAATAATCGAGTTCCCAACAAACAATGATCGTAAGTTTGACCAGGTGAAATTCTATAACAAGGTGGCTGAAGACCAAGAGAAACGGCAAGCCAAATATCAAAAGGCAATAGGGCGTATAATAACTTACAAAGAGGGTGAGAAAGTTCTATTAAAAAATCGAGAACTGCCCAGCACCCTAGAAGGGATAACAAAAAAGTTATTATTACTATATACAGGACCATATGTTGTTGTAAAAAATAATCATAATATGTATGAACTGAGAGAAATAGTTTCCGGAAGAGTTAAAGGTGTGTACAACCAAGCATCCATAAAAAAGTACTATGAAGAATGAATTAGAATTTTGAGTAAAACCTCTAAATCCTAAAATATAAGTAAGATCAACTTACTACAAACAATTTTGAAAGAAACAATTTGAGATATAATAAAAAGAAAAGAATTTAGAATATAATAGCAAAATAAAAAATTCAGAAAAGAAGTAAGACCAACTTACTACACACAATTTTGAAGAGAAACCATTTGGAATAATTAAAAAGACAAGACTTTAGAATAAAAAAAAATTCAAAAATAATTGTAAGACCAACTTACTACACACAATTTTGAAAAAGAACATTTGAAGATAATTAAAAGAATTGGAATTTAGAATAAAATCATAAAAAGTCTAAAAACCAAGTAAGCACATCTTACTACCAAATATTTATGAGAGAAAAAATTTGGAAATAAAGAAGTTGAATTTTGATAAAACGTCAAAATTTTAAAATAAAATAAGATCAACTTATTACAAATGATTTATGAAAGATGTTATGGAATTAAATAAAAAGAAGAGTTTGAATTTTGCATAAAACTAACAAAGTTCTAAAAATAAATATGTTCCATTTATAATTAAATTTAGAAGAAAATAATATGATTAATTCAGAAAAAAAGAATTAAATATAATCCAGAATAAATGTGAATATCTAGCATTTGAAGGAGTAGAGAAGAAAAACAAAAAAAGTGTGATATACAAGAGAAGGCAATAATTTGGAAACAAAGAGAAGAAACTGTTATTATAATAAAATTATAAAAATCCAAAAAAGAAAAACAATAATATAATGAGAACGACCTATGACAAACTACTTATGAAACAATAATGGAAACAGATAATCAAGAAAGATGATTATGATATTACTCAGTTCTGAAGAAACAAAGAAGAACAACTCATACCAAACATATGGAGAAAATGATTTTGAACAAATAATAATAATAAAACCTATATGAAACGCAAAGAAAAGAAGTACCACATGAAATGTAATATACATTAATTAATTTTAATGAATGTGAAGGCGGATTAATGACTTTCTGAGAGAAAAGAAAGAAAAATATAATAAAATCATATGATCACAATAACAACCTGAATATCAATTACAAAGAAATTTTTGAAACAAATATAATAATGTAAGACCATTCAAATAATGAATAAGAACCAAAGAGAAAATACTATATATAAAAACCATGCTAACAATGTAATTAACCAGAAGGAAGTATAATGAGAATTCAGATGGAGAAGGAAAAGAGTTACGCTATAACTAGTAACAAGAAGAATTAACAAAAGTTTCCAACCATAATTAAAATAATATATCAGACAAGCTAAGAGTTTAGAAAAATATATATAATAAGTATTAAGAAGAATTATTAAGATAGAAAATGTGAGATAATCTGAGAAACTACGAAGTGAAGAATCCAAAGATATTTTTATTAGTCGACAATGAGACTACTTTTTATTTAATTTATTCGATGACTGACTGTAGATAATTCCAGTAGCATTATGTTTTTTGAGCAGAGATGAATGTGCCTCTGGACTCAAATTGTAGAAGTGGTGTATGGCCAGCAGAGTTGTGAAGCCTACAGTGCCCCTCTGAACTGCCCCAGCCCACATGATAGGGAACGTTAGGGAATTAATATCCCAAGGATACAACACGAAGTTTATAAGAAAAGAAAATGTATAATAATAATAATAATATATCTCAGAAGACACTAACTATCCAAGAAGGATCAAAAGTCAGATAAGTGACTATATATATAAAATTTATTAAGCTCAACTATAAAAAAGTCGATATAGAAATGGAGAGGAAAATGAAGTATAAAAAATAATAAAATTATCATAAGAAATTATTTCATCCATAATCAAGTCTGAAATAATTACTTCTGGAGGAGAGCAATCTGTAGCATGACAGATAAGCACATAAAAATGAATGACGAATTGATCATTAAAATAATATAATAACATGTTTAAATCCGAAGAAAGCAATATAATAAAGAATTAATTCAGAACAACCGTGCAGTACAATCATTGATTTAAAATATAAGTTCATATAAAAGAAATGTTACAAGTGATGAATCATCAAAACCAATTTTAATAGCTAAAGGTGAAAAAATGTAATAACCCAGGAAAGTAAGGAGTAGACAAGGAAGAAACCCAGAACATAACTAAACCCACAAGGAAAGTAAGGAGTAGACAAGGAAGAAACCCAGAACATAACTAAACCCACAACGAAGGTAAGGAGTAAATAAGGAAGAAACCCAGAACATAACTAAACCCACAACGAAAGTTAGGAGTAGATAAGGAAGAAACCCAGAACAAGGCAAGATCCACCATAAAAGGTGATGTTTTTGAAGAAACAAGAAGAGTAGGTGAAAAAGAAACCCAAAAATCCATGACATCCACAAGAAGATGAAGAAAATACAATTCTAAGAAACCAGAAGAAAAGAAGACATCGATGAAGAAACAAGAAGAAGACAACATCCACAAGAAGAAGGAATGCTCTTGTAAAAAAAACACCCATACCCCAAAATAAATAAAAATAATAATAATAAAAAAGTATAACAAAGTAATAATGTAAAAACCCACATGTACAATAGATATAAGACCAAAAAAGTGTATAGAGTAAGAGTTGAAAGTGGACCAAGGTGAAATAATAATATGATACCAAAGAACAAATCTTCATTGTAATCTACGAATAGATCTCTTGATTTTAGTAAGACTATATAACCATTTAGAAATAGAATCAAGGAATGTAAAGAGAACCAGTGCAAGTTTTAGTATTATAAAAAATGAACCTTATGTTTCATTATTGGCATTCACAAACTATGTAAATAATGAAATAATACAGCTTTTAAGTGACTTAATTTCTGTACAGAGGTAATATAATACATGTGTTAGCAAAGAACTGCCAATCTGTTTAAATGACATTCATTTAAATGATTAATAAAACAAAAGAAGGCACAGAATAAAAAGTGAAGTGAGAGGGTACAATTACCCAAAACCCAATTAAAAACAGTTAAAAAACTGCTAATAAAACTTAGTATAAGGAATATAGAGAATAAGAGTATAGTAAATAAGGTTTTGTTTATGTAGCATAAGATATTTAAAAATGTATTAGGAATAAGAAAATTTAAACAGTTCAGAACCACTAACATTCTTTAATTGTAAAATAATTATTACAGATATTATTGTTAATAATTGAGTAAGATGTTAGAATGGAAAAACATTCTTTATAAATAATATTTGTTATGTATTATTATTAAGCTTTGAGTATAAAAAATGTCTGATTTGTTGAAGACAACTATTATTTGGAATTATTTGTTATATGTTAATAGTATGAAACAAATACTAATTGTTATTTTGTTTAATAGAAGAAAATGTTTAATTTATGTTACAATGTCAAAAAGTCAGAGAGGGTATAACTCAATATGTATTATTTATATAAAAATTTGTATGTAAAAACTGTTAGGAATCTAGGCAAAATGATAAAAACTAAACATCATCAAAACTGAGAAACTAAGTACTTAAATACATTTAAACTGAAGGGATTTAGATAAGGTAAACCAGAAACAAAGCCATGTAATTAGAAATATAACTAAGGAAGATTTTGTAAAATTATAGCCAGGATTATTGATAAGAATGGATATGACAGAACTCAAAAATTTGGATAGGGGAGTCATATATTCCAACATAATATTTTAAAACTTAACCAATTCATCTAATTGCAAGAAATCAAGGGAATATAAATCTGTTATTACAATATGAGATTTAATAATCATAAATATAACTTGATAATGGCAGAATTTGGAAAACAACAGGAAGCTAGACCTTAAAATTTAGAATATACAAAATGAAGGAAAAATTATCAATTTTAGATCAAAAACTTAATAAAAAGGCGTTATTTGGAGTCAAAATACGCCGAATGAACTGAAGGATAAAATTAAGTAGCAACTAGCTAATAAATTTGAAGAATAACCAAAGTATAATCAGTTATATAATGTAACTTTATTACATGCACAGGATGCAAAATAAAATTCGAACAATGGAAGGAATAATATTGCTTTGGCTAAGGTTTTAGTCGGAGATGAAGGAAGTTAATTAGTTAATTATTGAACATTGTACGGGACACTTGACACGAGCAATTTAACCGTATTAACCTAGTTATGAATACCGTAATGGCGAATAATTGAAAGATTCGAAAGTGAAAATTGCGAGTCGCGGTAAAAAACATTTTTAAAGTCATACACAGTGAAATAAACATCTACAAACACTGGACTAACAGCAGTAATAAAACTTAACCAAAAAGTGACTAACATATGACATAACCGACAAAAGTGAAATTGACTTATAACTATACCAATTTTCCGAATACAACACCAAAACTGAACCAGAGACACTACACCAACACCAGAAGGAAGATTTGCAGACACCAGGACGTAAATTCACAAAAAAAACATCTTTATTTGAACATCAAAACTGGGAGGTGACGATTTCTAACTTCAACAGCGGCCATTACTAATTTCCAACAACTCAACTGAACACAGCCATCTACTGCTGCTGGACGGTTTGCAACATAATTATTTATTTCTATACTTAAATCGAATATATGTACTGTTAATTTTAAGAATTTACATTTTAATGTTATACTTTTTAATCTTTGCCCTATTTCTCTGACTTTCCCTAACATAGCCGTTCAAAGAACCTTTATATAAAAAATTTGTAGTAACAAAACGGTACCCTGAGAATCGATTTACATATCGACAAGATTCAAAATACCTAATTGTTAATAAAATTATTAATATATTTTATATTTAAACAGTTTTTCATTTCTAAATATAGCTATTTAACACAATACCTTCATTTAAACAGAAATTACTACAAGAATTTCACCACCAGAAGGAAGATAACCTCCAAACTGAAAATAAACAAGGATCGATTGCTATTGGAGACAATCCTATAAGTGGCTGGAGTTTTTTAACAAATACCCAAAAGCCTATAAAACATTTAAATTAAGTGATAAACGTTTCGGAACACCACGAAACTTAATTAATTAATTGTTCTTAATTAATTAATAAAAAAAAATTTTTAATTAAAATTTTTTTTTATAAACAATTTCTATTTCTACACTAACACATAATATATAAATATATTTTTGTAACACAACACAACACTCTTAAACGTTTAGTTACAATATATATTCTTTAGTGTAGGATTCACATTGACAATATCCATTTTCCATAAGCTCCTAACTTTCAGCCAATTCTCCTCCACCTCCCTCGTTCAATTCAGGTTCATAGTCTGTTAGGTGCAAAGAATCTTTCCAACTTCTCCTTGATCTGCCAGCCCTCCATCTTTGCATTGACTAATTATGTCAGCATACTTATACTATTCTATTATCACTCATTCTCTTGTGTTGGTTGTGTTGTATCTTTCTCCTTGCCAAACTGTTCTCTGTGTTGTCCAATGGTGGTATTCTCCCGAACTCCACACTTGTGATGTCTCAGTTTGAATCTTCCTTGTTTTCAAAATTGCACTGAGAGTACATGACTGTTTGTAATTAACAATGTAGCAGACCAGCATGATGCTTTTACAGCAGCTGTTCATGAGACAGATATGGTGTAACGAACAGTACTTGATTGGTCTGATGCGTTTCTCAGACACTTCGTATCTTGAGCCAGCATCTATATCTGTGAATGTGTACAGCATCCCACAACCTGGGTACTGTCTGGCCGCGACCGGATGATTGAAGCAGCTCTTCTCCACCACACGGCCGCTTGTAAGCGATGTCGGGTAAAATATGTGTACTAGCTGTTTGGTTTGCCTACGCTAATCTGTGTGCCGTGTTTGTGTGTTATCTGATTCCTGTCACCAGACTGTCTCCGTATAACATTCCAGTTAGATAATTTAATAATTATCTTGCTTTTGTTTTATAGATTCTTCTTTGGTTCTGTCGACCAATTTATTTCAGATACGGTACGTTTTCTTATAAAAACTGATAATGAAAACTGATAATGAAAGTACTCTTTTAGCCTACACTAATTATCCTTCTACGAATGTACTCCAGAAATAAGCAAAATCTTTTGTAATGTACATACAGTATACCATAGTGTACGTTCTATTGTAAAACCACACATTTCACATGGAATGATTGACATATCGTATTTGTTGGAATTATCCATTTCTTAAATGATTGCTACTAGTTACCTGTGTATCTTTTGTTGTTTTGTCACGTAGCCCTCAGAATAGGTACTGTATTCTTAGACCTTATTAAGTTTATTTTTACAGTCTTACTTTCATTTACATTTAGTTTGAATCTTCCGTCTGTCTGTTAGTGTGGAGTCTACTGTATTTAAAATTCATAAAATATCAGGCATCAAACATTAAATCTTAACGATTTATGAAAAAGTACGATTAACTCGGGCTTTAGGAAGCGGTACTTCTAATTCAACAAAAGTCTAAGAAATACTGTTTATCGACATTTGAATTATAACATTAGATTTAAATTTACTCGAGCTTCTGTGAATTACAGGTAACTTAATTATTTTAGTGTATAGCCTACTAAACATAAATGTTAATTTACATAATTAAATTTTGTAGTCTATGTATTTGGTTAGTTAATTTATTTTTTGTAATTAAATTCTGTAATTCATACATTTTTTTTAATTTTTTTTTTTTTGTCAATATGAAGCCTATCTCTTTATAGGAAAATCTTCCGTATTTCGTGGGGAAAACGAGTATCGGTTACAAGGAAGAAATTTATGTGTTCGTTATGAACAAGTTCCACTATATTTGCTTCTAAACTACATGGTAATATGATTTTGTTCAGCTTACCTTCATCAATTAGCTCCTTCAGTTTCGTCATGATCAACTCTCCTGTAACATTTTTGGAGCGGATGTGTCACTTCAACTTCGCCCAAGCTATTTCCATTGGGTTGAGGTCGCAGTTGTACGGTGGAAGACGCACGACAGTGTGACCGTGGGCCTCGAACACAATATCTATTTTGAAAACCTTTTCTGGCCGTTTCTTCGCTTTTATTAGCTCGTACAGCATAGTTTTCCTGAAGGTTTCATCGGCTACAATTCCATTCTGATGTAACCAAGTAATCATCTGCGTTTTAGTCGACGATCTTATGGGCGGCTTGTTGTGTTCTACACAGTGGTACGGCGCATTGTCCATAATTACAACACTTTGAGGAGGAAGACCAGGAATCACTTTCTCTTTCACCCATTTTGAAAAATTTTGGGAATTCATTTGGCCGTGGTAGTCTCCCTTAGTATTCCCAGCCTTAAAAATCAATTCCGCTCCAGGCAAAAAACCATCTTTGGAACCAATGTGGACAATAATAAATCTACTGGTTCCACTAATGTTTTTGGCGATGCCCGTTACACCTGGCCCTTACCAGCATTTCCGGAACGTCATATTTGAGTCTGCCCAAGTTTCATCGAGGAAGAAAATCTGTTGTTGTTTTTCTCGATACCTCTTCATTTTCATCAGATAACTGCACCGCCAATCAATGATGTCATTGCGCTGTACTAGCACTTTTCTTTTACTGCAGGACCGTTTCCACTTAAACCCCATATTGTGTAATAGTTGTCTAAGCTTTGTTTTGCCATATGGGAAATTAATTCTCTCTTTCAGTGTAGCCAGCAGTTTCCTGATGAAAGGCACAATTTGTAATTGCGTAAATTAAAGTGCTGTATTGTTTGGCGAATTACACTTCTGTCAAAGTTGTCAATCATAACAGGCACCCTTGTTCGTAGTTTCTGTGGTGACTTTAGATCCCCTCTTGGAGAATCTTTCCTTTCTTTCCTAACTCGTCCAATAGTTGCTATCCCTTTTCTCGTATAAAGGGCTGCTCTCTTGTTAGGGCAAGTAATAGGTGCCAGCAGAGTTCCTGAACTAGCCTCCTGTACACATGCTTCTATTATGTTGCTGACAACTGCGAATTACATTACGGTTTGTTTTCGTAGTTCTGAAGCTAGTAGTAGGTGTTGACGTAAGTTTTTGTTGTTTCATGTTGTGAAAACGCACAAAAATAACAGTTCACTGTTTAAAATTTGCTGACAACGAAGTAAATAATAAATTTAATAACGATAACGAAGTAAATAATAAATTTAATAACGATTACAACGAAGTAATAATAAATTTTAAACGATAACAACGAAGTAAATAATAAATGTAATAACGATAACAACGAAGTGTTCTCGAAGAGCGCAAACAAATTTATCTAGTGAAAGCCACGCGAGAAATGCATGAACGCATTAAGAGATCAAGAGACATGCTAATTGCCGGGAGGGGTGAGGGACTAGTTTGACGAGGTAATGTTCTCAGCTTAGAGATTACAACACCCCCTCTTAGCCAACCATAGTGCCCGGCCTGCTTCTCCCACCTTACCCACTGCTCGATCTTCAAATTACGGCCATACAGTACAGTCGATTGGGTCTCTGCCTTCCTCTGCAGTACTTCTCACTCACTGGGCTCCCATCAGCAGTCATTACTGCTTGGTGTCTCAACCAGTGACTCACCATACTGCCTCGTTTTCACAAACCTTTCTGTTCGCCCATTGTTCCAGAAACTGTTCATTTTTGTTTTCTAATTACTTTGACCATCCAGTATATTTTTAATATTCTTCTACAGCTGCAGATTTCAAATGCTTCTATGTTTGTGTCTTTCACCTTTTCCAATTGTCTAGGTTTTTATAACACGATCAAACATATAAATTTCTTCCCTAGTTCCTAATCCAGTATTTGATAATAGCAAATTTGATTCTCCATTTGACCTGCACTGTGATACTAATTCCTCTGAGTTAACTTTCCCAGTTTTAATATTTACATAATCCCTACTTTTGTTCCTGATTTCTGTTCTCTTAATAATTTTTCTATAATATTCAGTACTGTTTCTAAATTCACCATGTTTTCTACAATTGAAAACCATATCATCAGTAAATCTTGACATTTTTGTACTCTTTCCATGAAACATTATTGCAGTCTTATGCATCTTTATTATTTCCTTCATATCCTCTTGTAAAGCATTCTCCTGTAATGTTAATAAATTTGTATAAAAGTAATCTTAATTCCTTGTTATTTGTAGGATGTTTTAATGGTCACAATAAAGGAAGAAGCAGATGTAGAAGCTGAGACTGAACAGGTAATGTGCATAAATCTGATTATTAAGCTCATAGCTAATGTGGTAAGTTGTTCAGTCTCATGTACCACTTGAGATTTAGATCACATTCATTTGTAGATATTTAATTAAAAGTCAACAGAATGTACAAACTGTATACCATATAAACTATATGGGATTAAAAAGTAAAATTGCACATGCACGCACACACACAAACACACATTAAGTACAGAGTATGGATATTTATTGCAAAAATTGATGGATGATTCTATACGTTTCATATTTATTATTGATCGCCTCTTTATATAGTAGTACTCTATAAATCGCTGAGAAGACTAATTGTTCAATTTACAGAATGTATTGCCAGTTGTAAATTCTGTCCTAAAAGAACTGCATGTAAAAGAAGAAATCAAAGAAGAGAATGAACAGTTTATTGATCAGGTACGTAGTTATACATTTGTTTATAATAACAAACATTTATTGTTGTAATGAGCAGCATTGTTGTTATTTATTTATTAGTATTGTTGGTACTTTCAATGTGAACTTACTTGTTGTATTTACTCATACTGTAACGGGACATTTTGGCCTACCTGGAGTAAAATAAAGAAATTTGTATTTTGAATGAAAACCAATAACATTTTTTACGATAATTGGGAAAGAATGTAAACACAAAAGGTACATTTTATTGATAGCGACAGTGGTAGCACTGCTTGTGAAATTATTATTGTGAAACGTAGAAAACAACAAGTTGGAATTGAGTCAAGGTCAGCCAATGACTTACAAAACTGTAAACAAGTTATGTAACGGCATCACCCGATATTCCGTCAGAGACGAACAACAAGCTGTGGAATGTAGGTGTGTCAGTGCCAGCAGTTTCGTCACACTCACCAAACAAAGACAGTCGGCAAACACCATCTAATAACATTGGACGCATGTAACTGTCGCGTCCGCCGGCTAGTCGGTTAGGCGAAGTTTTTGTCGCCCGCAGTTCAACAAAATGCGATATGAAATCAAAATTTTATCACAAGTGATGTAAATAACAGTTTTAAAATGTGAAAGAATCGGAATTCATATATAAAATGTAAATAACAGTTTTCGGAGATCATCAGTTTTAAAAATAGCAAATGTGCGCTTAAAATAATGTGACGTCTTCAGGACTCATTGAACAGATAAGTAAAAAAAAGAAAATGTGTACCTAAATATTCAACAAAGGTTAATCAAAATTATAATAAAATAAAATATAAAATGAGATCTCACGGGTTATAAATTAATTGTGTGTGTGGGTGTTTAGGAGTGAGTGAAACTATGTAAACAAAGAAGGCTGGTTTGTGTTGTTGTGTTTTAATTTAATTCATGTTTAATTTTATAAAAGTTTATTTGCAATTTATATACTATGTATCAATTCCCATTATATACTTAATAACTTCCGTAAATATGAATTTATAGTAGAGAAAGGATGTCAGGAGATAGTTTGTTAACAATAAAAGTTCTAGTAAAAATGTCAATAAAACTCTATTCATGGGAAACAAAATAAAGTTTTCTTTATTTTGAACAACCATTTCTGCTCCTGAGTTCGCCGAAAAGAACCCTAAAAAATGGTAAGTACAATTTTTTTATTTCTGGTAATAATACAAGATGGCGCCCGAAGAAAGTCTAGAAAGTAAACAGTGAACAGTAACTTAAAAATCGATTGAGTTTAATTAGTAATTAATTGTTTTATAACAATTGGCGCCTGAACAGGGACATTTATATAAATATATTTATATAAATACGGCCTACTGGGAGAGCAGAATGGTCGTTTGAAGTAAAGATAAAATTTTTGTGTACGTAAAATAGACGTAGATATGGGTTATGTTTTGCTAAAGGTAAAATATTGATGTTGATGTTTTGTAGCGGATAAGATGGTTGCATGTAAGTAAAATAAAAATGGTATTATATAGATAATTTTTGAAATGAATGAAGTATAAATAAGGTACATAGGAGGTTACGAGAAGTAACGTAAAGCGTTATGTAAGTAGAATACATTGTTGTGTGAAAAGTAGATGTTATATATGTTAGTATTTTGATTCAAAAGTAATAATTTTACTATTATAAAATGGAGAATCAAGAATTGAGTTTGGAAAGCACTCTTACAGAGTCAATGTTGACTGACAATGTAGCGGCACAATCTACTCCAACGACAACACGAGGCAAAGAGTTGTCGATGGATGATATGTTTAACTTAATAAAATCAATGTCTGAAAATATAAATAGTAACTTAAATGCAAAATTTGACAGACAAAGTAGTGATTTTGATGAGAAATTTGATAAAATAGAACGTCGGTTTGACGCTCAAAATAATGAGATAAAACTAATGAGAGATGAAATTAAACAACAGAATTCAGATTTTAATAAACACATTAATGAAATTAATACACGTCTTGATACATTTAAAAACCAAATAGTAGAATCAATAAATAGTAGTTGTGAGAAAAATTTGATGAGATGAATAAAAAATTAGAAGTTAAATTAAATCAAATACTGAATAAGAAGGTAGATGACAATGTTATAGTTATGACAAATATTAATGATGACGAAATAGTGGAATAGGTAGTATTAAATAGTGATGATAATAATGGTAATGTCAATTCTGAGGTAAGTAGGAGTGATAATTATGACAATATAAGTGAAAATATGATGTTAAAGAATAATGGGGTAAATATTGAGAGTACCGATGAAGTTTTAGAATGTAATAGTGGAATGTTAATGTGTGTTTATGAGTCAGAGAGAAAGTGGAAATATAGTATTGTAACCCCTCTTTCAAATTTTTAGACTTTATAAAAAAAACCCTTTTTTTATTTTATTTTTTTATTTTATTTTATTTTTTTTGAAAGAGGGGCCACTAGTTATTTAAAACTAGGCAAGAGCCTAGAGAAGCCAAAACTGCGCTGGGTCCAGTATGACGGGACTTGCAATTAAACTCGTTGTTAAGCAACAATAACAATTTTATTCAGCCACATCAAATAACATGTATCACTCCCAGTATACAATATGCTTTTATAGAAATGAAAAAACTTTTGTTACAAACTTTTACTCCCCTCCCTGTCATTACAATCCTGTGAAAATATGCACGTGTAATCTCATCAAATTAGAATACATGTAAACATCAGCATAATAATATCTCCCAAATATAAATAAATAGAACATCAATCAATATAAATACATAAATACACATAAATAAATAGTTACATAAATACACATAGCACACACATATCGATATATACACACACATATACTCTACACACATGTTCACCTGGCAGGCAGCCCATATACATTTCACCATGCCGCCGAAGAATACAATCCTCAGTATCAGTGACCTAGACCCCCATCCCAAACTACTGTAAAAGGGTAAAGTGCCCAGCCTCCATAAAAAACTTTCATTCATAACCAATCCATTAACCCATCCGGTTATGACTGCTTGCAACCAATGAAATTATTACAAGTATTCAAAATTTTAGAAAGGTTCCCCCAGATAGGAATGTGCCATCGCCAGGTCAACATGGCTGCATGGCCGTACAAAATGTATAACAGAATTTATGGTTGGAAGCAAGAATGTGTACTCATATTAACAACTGAACTAGTAATACACTGGCTATGGCAGTAAAAGAAAATGAATGAAATTTCACTTATACTGAATTATTACAGAGTTAAGATAAATTTTATAAAATATATATAATAAGGTTTATGATTGAAAAGTAAGAACCAATAGTGTGCTCATTTTAACAACTGAACTAGTAATACACTGGCTATGGCAGTAAAAGAAAATGAATGAAATTTCACTTATACTGAATTATTACAGAGTTAAGATAATTTTTATAAAATATATATATAATGACAATTTTAATAAAAACTTTATAACCTCCGCCCCTAATAAAACACATTTGAGGTGTTCCTACAGAATTGGCTTGGCCACAGGCGAGGCCATGCGCACCACCAGATCCAGCAACCTAAAACGTGCTATAGACCTGTAGCTAACGGCACCGACAGGTGACGTCCACAGGTTACAGGACCTCCCCAAACCTTTAAATCTACTAAAAAAACCAAACCCATATAGCTATGAACACCCTTAATCAATGCAAGCATAATTCACCCCCTATAAATCAGTAATCTTAAGTCACCCACACTTTTACCCTAAAAGAAAATTTCACAGCAAAATTCGGTAACGCCTGACCCCGTCCGGGCTCACACTTACTCAGGGGTGGCTTAAGCCTTAGTAAAATACACTGACAAAAATTTACTAGCACTAATTGTCTCGCTGGACTTGTGTCCCAACAACTTTAACTAGAGATGTTCCAGGAAGAGAATAAGATGTTCTACATTGTAGAGGCCAAAATTATATATAAATGGGTTAAATGTCACCTGGTATAATCCGGCACAAAACCTGAGGTACTCATGATGTATTGTCCATTTCTTCCTCCCGACGGCACAGACGGAGAATCACTCGTTTTAATGCCATTGGTGGCAGATGTTCGGCCACCAGCAGAAGTGAATCGGGAATCGTCTTAGGTCGGGAACCCTGAACAATTATATATATCGACAATTACTCAAATGTTACCCAATTCATGATCCCCCTAATATTCATGACTCCAGCATAATTCACACCCTACCACATGCTCAGATTAAAAGAAAATCTTGAAAAAAAATTTAAGAATGCACAGAAATGACCTTCAGTAAAAAAAATTTAAAAATAAATGACTAGTATTTATAGATTGTTCGTCAACTTAATAATCCCTTATTACAATTTCGAGATGAGTTGCAAACTTAAACAGGTTCATAATATATATATAGTTTCATATACCTCTACATTTAGTTAATAAAACATTCTCTTACGCCCCCTTTGATTATAATGGAATTATTATGATATAATTAGGAAAACTACACAGCCATAATTACTTTATAAATACTTTAACTCAGCCAGTGTTGCTTTCAAGACATGCATACACAGAATTTAACCCTCGCTTGCCACGTGGTGACTTTCGTATATATATCGCATTGCATCGGCATTAATTTAAGCTAAATTACAATTCTTTTATTAAATACTAAGTAAGTTACCTTGAACAGACTTACCGGAGAGTCGCGTAGTCGATTATCTAATCATGATAGATTTTAGCAGACAAAAATTCAAACAGTTCACCGCCAGGAGGTAGAATGGTTGATGCTGCGTTGGCTGCCAGACGGAAACTGCTCACCGCCGACACAGGAAAAATATTACGTATCGCTCCACACAGAGAGCGCGTGGATCGGGCACAAGCATGCAGATAACAGCATATACTCCGCTCAAATAATTAATTCACAAACCCCCGCAATGACAGTCACATAATTAACCGGGAAAAGGGCCGAGTATTCCGAAACTCGGCACACCCCCACTCCAAAAGGGCAACATTGTTGCCCCAACTGGAACTCAGTGGTACCCTGCAGTGTACCACCCTTATATTCCATACTCGAGTTGGTATCGGTTTTCCCACCAGTCATGGCTCCCAGGAGAACGAAAGGAAAACGAAAGAGCAGAAGAAGACATGTAACGTGTAAGTGTGTAGCCACCGCAGGCTGACCTGATCAGGGCCAGCCTACGGCAAGAAAAGACAGTGAAGAAAAGACGAAAGAAGGTACGGGAGCTCCCTGAGCACTGGCCCCCCGAGACATGCCCAACTATGTTTGAGAAACCGACACAACCACGACAGGGCGGCAAGCCCTATAGTTAGCAGAGGGACTAGCCCCAAAACGCCAAACAATAACCGTGTTTCAGAATCACCGAAGAAAAGGGGGGTCTGGTCTCCATGACCCAATAATCTCACTTGCATGTATATGTATACATATCCATAATCCCATACGTGTGTGTGCTCCAAGGGCTCTCTACTCTCCTTTTTTTTTTTTTTTTTGGGGGGGCAGGTTAGGAAATTTAGGAAGAAGGAAAGGGCAAGGATCATTGAAGATCAAGGCCTGGAACAGAAGGTAAGGACATGGCTCTCTAGAAATAAGGAAAATTGGAGAGAACCAAGGCTCGCGCAGGCAGGGGCGCATCCCTGAAGTAGACAAACACCACTGGGACTGTGGGGAACACCTACCACCTACCCGCTACCATATTCAACTCCCCCCCAGAGCACACACCTCCCCGAATAACATCCATCCCTACCTAAATGGAGACCCACAAGCTCCCCCCTTCCTATCAGCCGGTCCACCCCTCTTGACAGGGCTTCAACTTCGAAACGTGAGTGACTATCTCCTTAGAAGTACCTCCCGGATCGCCCAACCTAGCCGTCACAGGCGACGCGAACCCCAGGATACGGTACGGCCCCGACCAGCGGTAACACGATTTGGCGGCTCTTTTATCGGCAGCTGAGCTGATCGGGTGGCTCTGGCAGTAGACCAAATCTCCTACTTTAAAGGGATTTGGAATACGCCCCTGATTATACCGACTACGGACGTGAACGTGCGCACGAAGCAAATTCTTCCGGGCCTCTTTCCACCTATCTGCCGTCCTAATGTCCGGATTACTCGGCAGAAGATCGTCTATGTTCCACAAGTTGGCCAAGGGAAGCGTAGGCGAGAAACCAAACATAACTTCAAAGGGAACGGCCTTATGACTGTCATGCAGGGCCGTATTGAAAGCTAGCTGTAACCACTTAAGATTCTGGTCCCTGGTGGTCTGTTGCTCTGCATGATAAGCAATAAGCGCGGACCTGAGATTCCTGTCGAATCTCTCCGCGTGGGACGGCTGTGGGTAATAGGGGGAAGTGGTTACATGTTTGATGCCATTGGCGAAGCACATTCGCCGAAAATCGCCTGAAATTAATTGTGGACCATTGTCCGAGACAATGATGGCCGGAAGACCGAAGTGCTGAAATACATGACTCTGGAGCGCGCTTATGGTTAAACGAGCAGTTGCCTGCCGTAAGGGCAGTAGCCAGGCAAACTTCGAAAAAGGTTCCACACAAACAAGCAGGTAAGAATTACCTGACTTGCTACGCGGGAAAGGTCCCACGTAGTCTATGAATAACTTCTCCATCGGTCTGCTCGCCACATCAGATGACAACAGCCCCAACTTGGTGTTCTGGGCAGGCTTGCTCAAGTCACAGAGATGACATGCCTTCACCCGAGTTGCTATGTCCCTATCCATGCCCTTTCAGATAAACTGTCTCCTAATACTGGAAATGGTCTTCGAAATCCCCTTATGTCCACCTACCGGGGAATTGTGGTAGTAGCTGAAGACCATGGGCACGAGCTTGCTAGGCAGCACTATCTTCGGGGCCCGTCCTTTTCTCTCTGCAACATAGGACGCCCCTGGAAAAGAAGTAAGGGACCTGCACGTTTACCCTCTTTTAGATTTTGGATGATCGGACCCAACTCTTCATCATCTAACTGATGGGGTAACACATCAGTAAAAGCTAAAGGAAAGTCCAGTAAAACTGAACAGGGTTGCTCAGGCTGGGCTTCGCTGGGTTGGGAAAACATACGGGACAAAGCATCTGCAACCACATTTTGAGTTCCCCGAATGTGTTGCACCTTGAATTTAAAGGATGAGATCTTGACCACCCATCGTCCAATCTTACCCAGCTGCCGGGGATGAGCGAGAAGCCAAGAGAGAGCCTGGTTGTCGGTCTCGAGCAGGAACTCAGCGTGTTCCAAGAAACGTCTGAACTTGTCTAGAGCGTAAACAACAGCTAAACACTAGCTCATAGACTGAAGACTTCCGTTCTTGTTGGGTCAAAGTTCTAGATATAAAGGCCACAGGCTGCCTAGCACCATCAACAACTTGGGACAGAACCGCCCCGAGCGCAATCGAACTCGCATCCGTCTGGAGTATGGACGGCTTCGAGAAGTCTGGCATTCTCAGTACTGGAGGGGAAATGATGGCTTCCTTCAGGGTCTCGAAAGCCTTCTGTTGTTTTTCCCCCCATACAAATTTGGCGCCCTTTTTCCGGAGTTCATTCAGAGGTGCCGCAATCTCCGCCGCGTTTGGAATGAAACGCCGATAGAAATTGACCATCCCCACAAATCTCGCGATGCCTTTGGCATTCTTTGGTGGGGGAAAGTCCGTGATTCCCTGTGTTCGCTCAGGATCCACAGCGACACCTCTATGGGAAATCAGGTGGCCCAGAAAAGAAATTTGTGTCTGGGCAAACTTCACCTTTTCGGGGTTGACAGTGAGGCCAGTACCCCTCAACCTGCACATCACCTCTTCGAGATGACCCAAATGCTCCTCGTACCCATTGCTGTACACCAGCAAGTCGTCAAGATAATTGAAGACATACTTGAACTTGACATCGTGAAAAACGGTGTCAAGTAAACGGGTGAGAGTTTGGGCCCCTACCGCTAGACCCATGGGAACCCTAGTGTACTGATAGAGGTTCTACGGAACACAGAATGCCGTGTAGGGCCTACTTTCTTTCGTCAACGGAATCTGGTGATATGCAGAGTTGAGGTCAATGATGGTAAAATACCTCGCCTCACTGAACCAATCAAACGCGGAATGAAGGACAGGAACAGGAAGTGGGACCGAATCTACCTCAATGTTGGCGTTGAGCTTGTGGTAGTCGATGACCATCCTATGCTTACCTCCAGGCTTGGGCACTAGGAACGCTGGACTGGCATAACTGGACTGAGAAGGTTCAATCACCCCTTGATCTAGTAACTCTTGAACCTTCTCCGTCAAGATGCTCATCTTCGGAGGGGCAAATTTATAAGGGTGGGAGCGCACCACCTTGGAGTCCGTTAGGCGGATCTTATACTCCAAGAGATGTGTGAGCCCCAGGGCCGGAGTTAATACAGTGGGAAAACGCTCACACAACTGATCTAGTGCGGACCGCTGGGACTGGGAGAGGTGGTCTCTAGATGTGTCGGGGCACTTAACCTCTTGGATATCTTGCCTGGTCCCCTGATATCCAAGGAAAGGGATTACAACTCCCCGATTAAATTTAAAATAACATTGTTGCTCTTGGATGTCAATAACGAGACCACTTTTGCAGATGAAATCGGCACCAATAATGCATTCAACTCCCAGAGCAGGAGAAACCAGAAAGCTCCGCACCCAAGAAAATCCCTCGATTTTAAACTTAAATGAAACTACCCGGGAAATGGGCAGAATTTCCTGGGATGCCGTCCAGCACACCATGGAAGACTGTTCTGACCTTTTAATTAAACCCTGTCGTTCAAGGTGCTCGCACACTTTGGATGAAATGATAGATCTTGCTGATCCGGAGTCAACTAGTGCTCTGAGTTGACTCCTTTTCAACTCCAACAGCAAGAAGGGGCATACAGAAGTGGGCCTAGAGATGGTTTGGAGAACCTTGATGCCCAAAGAACTGGGACCTACAACTGGCCTGGAGGCGCGTACCTTAGAAGACCCGCGACAGGTAGGGGAATACCTCCGACATATCTTTCCCTCATTGACCCTTTTCTGAATGACTTTGGGCGCCTTGGGGAGGGACGTTGGACTCGACCCAACCCCGGTACAAAATCTCTAATGTGGCCCAATCTACCACACCTAAAACAAGTCACATTAGGTGAACGACGGCGCCTCTCGTTACAAGAGTTTCTAATTTCCGGTTCAGTACCGTGTGATGATGGAACAATTCGCCCTCCATGCGTCTCGTGTCTTACCTTATCCTTTACTACTTGATCACGGGACTCGTCAATTTCCTGGACCGTTCTGGAAACCACACACAGCCATTCAAGGTCCGCAAAACAACGTGGACGGTCCGCGAACACCAAACGGGATCCTTCTTGGGGCGTCACCCCTTCTAGAATCACTCGAACAATATCCTTCTCGGGCAACCCCAACCTCAAAATCCGGGCAATTTTACAAATATCCTGCACAAAGTCCCCCAACGCCTCTTCGTTGGCCTGTGCACGATAGAACCGACTACATTTCGACAGTTCACGTTGCCGACGGGATATGAAAGAGTCCAACACCTCCCCATGGAGAGAGTCGATACTGCCACCACGACGCAGGGTGTCGGTGACCAGCTCAGCCAATGAACCCCGGCAATACGGATATATAACGGACAAGAGGACATCATCGGGCAGCCCCGGAAACTCCGCCAACTGCAGGACGATGTCTAGGAAAACCAACAATTTGCCCACATCTTCTCCATCCACCACCGGAAGTCTCTGGAGAATGCCGGAAATAGGGTTGGGTAGTTTCTGGTAACCTACCCCCACCAGAATCACAATTCAAAACCCACAACAACAAACATAATTCCCACGAAACACCTAACACAAAAACATGACTTACAAAGGAAAATCTTGAGTACTCTCTCTTCCATCAAGAGGACCCCCGGGTTCCCTAGCGCTGCGAAAACCCGATTCACTCCAGAACCAACTCTCCGTCAGCCGCCAGACTCAAAGAAGAAACGACATCAGACACTAACACTAACATACAATCCACACCACCGAACAACTACCACAACATATAACAATTCAACAAGACATTTATTATAACTTCACGACTAAGTCGGGTCAATGACAGAACCGACTTCCGGTCAGGCCCTACCGCATCCAGCTAACCTCTCGCGCTATTACTTCATAACTATTTATATAAGGCAGCCCATTCCCCCCGTACTCTCCGGTAAGGTCCAATCTCAACAACAACAAAACCCCAACTGAAACGCATGCCACGTGGTGGCACCAGGTGTACAATTGAAATCCCATAGCAATAATTCATACCTAATACCTATATCCATACTTACAATATCAAACCTGCCATAGCATCTACCAATTTTCATTTTCAAATATTGCTGATGTTTGATGTTCTTTCCAAACTATTTCTGAGTTTGCAAGCCCCGTCACACCAAAGGACCCAAGGGTTCGACCAAAGAATCAACCACGCTCTGCTACCATTTGTAACCCCTCTTTCAAATTTTTAGACTTTATAAAAAAAAACCCTTTTTTTTATTTTTTTTTATTTTATTTTATTTTTTTTGAAAGAGGGGCCACTAGTTATTTAAAACTAGGCAAGAGCCTAGAGAAGCCAAAACTGCGCTGGGTCCAGTATGACGGGACTTGCAATTAAACTCGTTGTTAAGCAACAATAACAATTTTATTCAGCCACATCAAATAACATGTATCACTCCCAGTATACAATATGCTTTTATAGAAATGAAAAAACTTTTGTTACAAACTTTTACTCCCCTCCCTGTCATTACAATCCTGTGAAAATATGCACGTGTAATCTCATCAAATTAGAATACATGTAAACATCAGCATAATAATATCTCCCAAATATAAATAAATAGAACATCAATCAATATAAATACATAAATACACATAAATAAATAGTTACATAAATACACATAGCGCACACATATCGATATATACACACATATACTCTACACACATGTTCACCTGGCAGGCAGCCCATATACATTTCACCATGCCGCCGAAGAATACAATCCTCAGTATCAGTGACCTAGACCCCCATCCCAAACTACTGTAAAAGGGTAAAGTGCCCAGCCTCCATAAAAAACTTTCATTCATAACCAATCCATTAACCCATCCGGTTATGACTGCTTGCAACCAATGAAATTATTACAAGTATTCAAAATTTTAGAAAGGTTCCCCCAGATAGGAATGTGCCATCGCCAGGTCAACATGGCTGCACGGCCGTACAAAATGTATAACAGAATTTATGGTTGGAAGCAAGAATGTGTACTCATATTAACAACTGAACTAGTAATACACTGGCTATGGCAGTAAAAGAAAATGAATGAAATTTCACTTATACTGAATTATTACAGAGTTAAGATAAATTTTATAAAATATATATAATAAGGTTTATGATTGAAAAGTAAGAACCAATAGTGTGCTCATTTTAACAACTGAACTAGTAATACACTGGCTATGGCAGTAAAAGAAAATGAATGAAATTTCACTTATACTGAATTATTACAGAGTTAAGATAATTTTTATAAAATATATATATAATGACAATTTTAATAAAAACTTTATAACCTCCGCCCCTAATAAAACACATTTGAGGTGTTCCTACAGAATTGGCTTGGCCACAGGCAAGGCCATGCGCACCACCAGATCCAGCAACCTAAAACATGCTATAGACCTGTAGCTAACGACACCGACAGGTGACGTCCACAGGTTACAGGACCTCCCCAAACCTTTAAATCTACTAAAAAAACCAAACCCATATAGCTATGAATACCCTTAATCAATGCAAGCATAATTCACCCCCCTATAAATCAGTAATCTTAAGTCACCCACACTTTTACCCTAAAAGAAAATTTCACAGCAAAATTCGGTAACGCCTGACCCCGTCCGGGCTCACACTTACTCAGGGGTGGCTTAAGCCTTAGTAAAATACACTGACAAAAATTTACTAGCACTAATTGTCTCGCTGGACTTGTGTCCCAACAATTTTAACTAGAGATGTTCCAGGAAGAGAATAAGATGTTCTACATTGTAGAGGCCAAAATTATATATAAATGGGTTAAATGTCACCTGGTATAATCCGGCACAAAACCTGAGGTACTCATGATGTATTGTCCATTTCTTCCTCCCGACGGCACAGACGGAGAATCACTCGTTTTAATGCCATTGGTGGCAGATGTTCGGCCACCAGCAGAAGTGAATCGGGAATTGTCTTAGGTCGGGAACCTTGAACAATTATATATATCGACAATTACTCAAATGTTACCCAATTCACGATCCCCCTAATATTCATGACTCCAGCATAATTCACACCCTACCACATGCTCAGATTAAAAGAAAATCTTGAAAAAAATTTAAGAATGCACAGAAATGACCTTCAGTAAAAAAAATTTAAAAATAAATGACTAGTATTTATAGATTGTTCGTCAACTTAATAATCCCTTATTACAATTTCGAGATGAGTTGCAAACTTAAACAGGTTCATAATATATATATATAGTTTCATATACCTCTACATTTAGTTAATAAAACATTCTCTTACGCCCCCCTTTGATTATAATGGAATTATTATGATATAATTAGGAAAACTACACAGCCATAATTACTTTATAAATACTTTAACTCAGCCAGTGTTGCTTTCAAGACATGCATACACAGAATTTAACCCTCGCTTGCCACGTGGTGACTTTCGTATATATATCGCATTGCATCGGCATTAATTTAAGCTAAATTACAATTCTTTTATTAAATACTAAGTAAGTTACCTTGAACAGACTTACCGGAGAGTCGCGTAGTCGATTATCTAATCATGATAGATTTTAGCAGACAAAAATTCAAACAGTTCGCCGCCGGGAGGTAGAATGGGTGATGCTGCGTTGGCTGCCAGACGGAAACTGCTCACCGCCGACACAGGAAAAATATTACGTATCGCTCCATACAGAGAGCGCGCGGATCGGCCACAAGCATGCAGATAACAGCGTATACTCCGCTCAAATAATTAATTCACAAACCCCCGCAATGACAGTCACATAATTAACCAGGAAAAGGGCCGAGTATTCCAAAACTCGGCACAGTATAGAGGTAGAATGGTGGCAGAGGGTAAATTTTCCCCATATTTATGATGAACCAGGGTGTTCACCAGTGTTGTTGAAGGGCAAGAGTCCCGTGTTATTGGAAGATTTGAGTTGTTTCCTATTTTTGTATAAGTTTGTACCCTCTGTGTGGAATAGTGTTGAAAGTGTGAGATGGTGTTATGATGAGAGAGATTTAGATAGAGAATTGTGTGTTGATAAAGAGATATAATTATATAAATTAAAGAGAGATTATAATGAGTTGAAAGTGGTAAAAATAAATGATATGAAATACTTACCTGTTAAAATAGAGAATGAGAATTATTTTGATGATACATGTTTAAATAATAATAATTTACCTTATGTTGTAATGAGTGAGAAAATAACTGACTTGATAATGAATATAACTACTAATGGAGACTGGACAGAAATAAATAATGTTGACTTGGTTTATGATTATTGTGGTAAAATGAATAAACTGAAATTTTATGGTTATTACACACAAGATAGCCATAGGCGTGTAAATAAAATTGAAAACTGTTATTTGAAACCAAGGCTAATTTTTGACGATGGAGGCTGAACATAAACTTAATAGATGACATTTAAATATTTTGTTTTATGGTTCTGACCTCGCAGACTCGGACAATGAAGTGTGATAAATTGAATAATAATGATGAAGAATTGTAAATAAATGTTTAGTGAATTTAATTGTGTGTATTGTAAAATGTTAGGTAAACAAGGTGTGTATGTAGTAGAAATTGTTGTGAGAATAATAATAATATTTTGCAGTCTGAATAAATAACAAAAATAATTTGAAGAAGATAACAAATGAATTGTAATTATTGTAATTGGTGAGAGTAATTAAAATGTGTTGTGTTTTTAATAATTAATTGAAGTAAATAATTGGAGATGTTTAAACTATTTTGATTGATTTATTGATTTAAATGTGGTAGAATTGAATTTTGATCACTTGATGAGTTATTAAATTAAAATTTTAATTTAATAACACTTAATGAATAAATAAATGTCAAATTGTTTAGTTTGTGAAATAACACAATGGTTAAAAAAAAAAATAGATTAATAATAAATTTGAAAAATTTGAGGAATCTAATTGCAACGAAGGATAAATAATGAAATGGTGATATATAAAAGAGTTAATGAAAATTACAAGTTATAATGTTTATAATTTTCTGTTTAATGTATGCTAATGATCAAGGTAAATGTGTTTATTATGTTATTATATTTTGTTATGATACAAGATGTGTGGGTAATTTTGGGGGGTTGAGTGGTGTTTATATAAGTGATGTAATAATGGAATGTAGAGACAGCAATTGTAGAAAGATTTAGTTTAGTCATTAGTGTGCTATTGCTGTGGTGGCATGTGCCACAGTAGATAGTGGAAAGTGTTGGGGGTAACAGAGAGTGTTACTTCCATCGGAGGCCAAAATGGCGTAAAATGCACGGCACACCCTTTTTTACAATTTTATATTGTAACTTGATAAACAATGCAGATTAATGATGATGTTACATGCCTGAAGGTAGAGTTGATTTCCCTGACTTTTCGAGCGATTACTGCCTTACCAGCACTAATTGTGGTTTTGGCTAGCGGTCAGCTATGGCCACAAATTAAGTCCCTTGACCATAGCTGACTTGAAATTGGTTTATGTTAGAAATTAACAGGGGGTGACATTAGGGGAATCCCGGAAACTATGGAACAACGGCTGCCACTCTGTTCGAGGAGGAACAGCAAGGCCAGGTGGTAGACCGCATTAGGGGCGTATAATCTGTACATTTAGATATTATGATATCTAGCTTTTTAAAAATGTAACGCAGAAGCAAGGACAAGGAGATGACAAAATTGCTCCAAAATTGCTCCAAAATTTCAGTCCTTGTGGAAGCAACTGGACGCCACAGTCCAGGGGGGGTCATAGTGTGTGTGGCAGGGAGGTTACCCAGGGGGGTAACGAATTAAAAATATGTTGTATTTAATAATGATGACTCGCTACTGAGATAAATAAATAATTGTGTTTTGATTTGAAAAAATAGATGCACTAGATGTTTCCTATATTGTGTTTATTACGTCCTATTGTATTAATTGAATGTAGTATGTTAGGAATAAGGATTATAAAAATATATTAATATTTTATAGAATAAGTTTTCAATGTGTTTAAAGAATTTCAATGAATAATGAAATAAATTTGAGATAATTAAAATTTTCAATGGGTTGTAAAAGATAGAAGTTGGGTGATAGTAATTGTTTAAGTAAAACATTTGAGTCAGTCCAAGTTGAATATAGATGGGTGTTAGAGAGAATAAGAGATGAAATACAAGTAATAGAGAATTTGAGTATAAGTGGAGACACAGTAGTAATGGAGAATTTATGTGGAGAAATGAGAGTGATATATTGATGTTTATAAATGATAATGTTATTTTGTAGTTGAAAGTGATGTAATGGGAGAGTAATTATTGGTAAGTGGGAATTTTGTAAGAGGGGATAGTGTGATAGGAGTCTGCAACAAAAGGGTTGGGACGGGAAGGGACCGTTTAGCGCCGGAAAGGGTTGCCTTAGGTAGAATCCAGGGACCAGATTAAGGGAATGAGCTTTTTGGGGGGGGGGAACACATCCTGAGTAAAAAAGGGTAGAAAGTATTTTTTTTATATAAGGGTAGAATGATGCGAATTGAGTTGAGTAGCAAGTTGGGTTTAGAGGTTGTGTAGTAGATTTTTTGGTAGATGGGTGTCATACTAGTTAAAGATTTTGTAAGGGAGTGTTAGAGTCATAAAAGGGGTAAGATTAGGGGTAAATACCAAGTTGATAAAGTGAATTATGATGAATAATTGAGAATCACCTAAGTTAATGAAATGGAATAATAAATGAAATGTTATGTAGAATGAAGAAAAAAAAGTTTGGGAAGAGAATTAATAAAAGTCAATTGAGATTAAAAGGTAATTTTATGATTTTATATGCAAATTTAATGATGTAAAGTGTGTAAATTTTAAATACAAATTGTTTATTTTAAGATAATAATAACAATGTGAATTATGAATGTACTATGTTTTCTTATGTTGTATTGTGTTTGTTAGTATTTAAGAGAATTTTATGAATTTACAAAATTTTTGCGATGCAAATTGGGGATAAGAGAAATGTGTAATATGGTAATGGGAAATGTTTATTTAAATTCTGATGGGAATCAGGGCAATAATTTTGAATTTTGGGATAAAAGTTAACAAGAGAAAGTAGACAGAATGAGATTATGGAATTTTAAAATGGGTATCATGCTGTGTTGTTAGGTATTCTTATATATGTTAGAAGTAAGTGAAAAACAAAACCAATGCTTCTTAACACAAACCAGCACCGCTAGGGGGAAACAGATCAGTTGGGGATATGGTGTTGTATAAGGCCACTAGTTGATATTTTAATTTGTTGTTTCAGAGTTTGGTGATGCTGTGGCGGCGGACCTGAGCTGGCCAGCGTGTCAGAGCAGGGGCGTTAAGTATCTGTCTGACTTTATGGTGTTAGGATCTCGAGAGAGAAGTCCAGTATTGTCATTCAGGTGCGGTCACAGTCACTGGACCAAGGGTGAGTTAATTATATTTTTTTTTTATATAAACCATACAGGGGGTTGTGGCGACATATCCTGGCTGATCCCTTTAGCAAGTATGAGTGTGTCAATGAGAGTTTTTATGCTTCGGCATAAAACCTCTCGTTGAGGGGGTATTGTAACGGGACATTTTGGCCTACCTGGGGTAAAATAAAGAAATTTGTATTTTGAATGAAAACCAATAACATTTTTTACGATAATTGGGAAAGAACATAAACACAAAAGATACATTCTATTGGTAGCGACAGTGGTAGCACTGCTTGTGAAATTATTATTGTGAAACGTAGAAAACAACAAGTTGGAATTGAGTCAAGGTCAGCCAATGACTTACAAAACTGTAAACAAGTTATGTAACGGCATCACCCGATATTACGTCAGAGACGAACAACAAGGTGTGGAATGTAGGTGTGTCAGTGCCAGCAGTTTCGTCACACTCATAAAACAAAGACAGTCGGCAAACACCATCTAATAACATCGGACGCATGTAACCGTCATGTCCGCCGGCTAGCCAGTTAGGCGAAGTTTTCGTCGCCCGCAGTTCAACAAAATGCGATATGAAATCAAAATTTTATCACAAGTGATGTAAATAACAGTTTTAAAATGTGAAAGAATCGGAATTCATATATAAAATGTAAATAACAGTTTTCGGAGATCATCAGTTTTAAAAATAGCAAATGTGCGCTTAAAATAATGTGACGTCTTCAGGACTCGTTGAACAGATAAGTAAAAAAAAGAAAATGTGTACCTAAATATTCAACAAAGGTTAATCAAAATTATAATAAAATAAAATATAAAATGAGATCTCACGGGTTATAAATTAATTGTGTGTGTGGGTGTGTAGGAGTGAGTGAAACTATGTAAACAAAGAAGGCTGGTTTGTGTTGTTGTGTTTTAATTTAATTCATGTTTAATTTTATAAAAGTTTATTTGCAATTTATATACTATGTATCAATTCCCATTATATACTTAATAACTTCCGTAAATATGAATTTATAGTAGAGAAAGGATGTCAGGAGATAGTTTGTTAACAATAAAAGTTCTAGTAAAAATGTCAATAAAACTCTATTCATGGGAAACAAAATAAAGTTTTCTTTATTTTGAACAACCATTTCTGCTCCTGAGTTCGCCGAAAAGAACCCTAAAAAATGGTAAGTACAATTTTTTTATTTCTTGTAATTAATAATACAAGATGGCGCCCGAAGAAAGCTAGAAAGTAAACAGTGAACAGTAACTTAAAAATCGATTGAGTTTAATTAGTAATTAATTGTTTTATAACAATACGTCTTTTCGGAGTGGTGTGCTCCTTCGTCAGTGAGTTTGGATACGGAATGTGCAAACTGTCAGTAATTTTATGTATAACGGTTTTTGTTTTAACAGGTTGTGTGTGGGTGGAGGTGGAGGGGATTGGCGCTGGAGTTTGAATTGTTGTAGGTGTTGTTTATTACTGTGTCAAATAGTGTGTTTGATTTGAATTGTAATTGGTCATTGAGTATGTTGTTGGGTTGTGTTTCTTCTTCATAGAATATGATGTCTGTTGTGTTAACGAAGAAGAAATAAATCTATTAAACAAAGGCCTCAAACACAATTTAAAACACAATAACTCTAACAATAACAGTAAACATATACTTGACGTAATCAGTGACACAGAAACAGCCGTACAAAACACACACAACAACGACCAAGAACTCCTACGCCATGACATAAAACGAAGATTAAAACACATAATAAAACAACAACCAAAATAACAAAACTAAAACGCTGAAAAATATACAACAAAAACTAAATGGACATAACCTAACTATAATAGAAGCTGACAAAGGAAACATAACAGTCATCATGACAATCAAGAACTCAACAATAAAACAGAAATATTCTTTTCCGAAAACAATATAACACAATTAACTAAGGACCCCACAATAAAATACCAAAAACAAATTAACAAATTCATAAATAATGCAAAATACATAATTCAAACAGACAACAGAAAATATTTAAAACAAATTAAACCTAACCCCCCAAAACTAAACGCATTACCTAAAATACACAAACCCAATATACCCATTAGACCATTGATAAATAACACATAAGCACTCTTTCACAAAATTGCCAGATACCTGGATAAACTAATCAGAAAACACATAAATTTAACCAACAACACATCTATTAAAAACAACATAGATCTAGTCAAAAAACTAGAACACATCCATATACCACACAACTCAACATTAGCATCATTTGATATCACGAATCTATACACCAATGTACCAGTCAAAGAAACCATACAAACACTTGAACACCTACTCAGACAAAATAACACACCTGAAACACACATACAAGAAATCATCACACTCACAAAAATAATCACCGATCAAAATTACTTCACATACAATAACAAGATATACACTCAAACAGATGGGCTCCCCCATCTCAGGTATACTAGCTGAAATTTTTATACACCACATAGAACAAGAACATCTCATACATAAAAACAAATATACCAACAAAATCATATATTGCCATAGATATGTAGATGATATAATATTATTATTCAGAGGTAATAAAAGACAAGTAGAAAAATTCCACAAATACATCAACACGATACACCCCAAACTCAAATTTACCATAGAAATAGGAAAAGACAACTGCATAAATTTCTAGACCTAACTATCACCAAAGCAAACAATACACACACATATAAAATCTACAGAAAACCAACCACAACTGACATGGTCATCCACAATACATCAAATCACCCAGCACAACATAAACAGGCAGCCTTCAACCATATGCTTCAAAGACTCACTAAAATACCAATGAATAAACAAGACTATAAAGATGAACTTAACACCATAAAATACATAGCCCAACAAAATGAGGCTACAACCAGGATTTAATAAACAAATTACGTAGGCAGATCCAAAACAAAAACAACAAACCACAAAACAAAAACAACACACAACAAAACAAATACATCACACTCACATACTACAACTCTAACACACACAGAATCGCCAACACTTTCAGAAAATACAACTACAAAAAAGCATACAGAACCATCAACACCATCAAAAGGTACCTCAGCTGCACAAACAAAAACACTGACATATACAACAAAACAGGAGTTTATAAATTAAAATGCAATGAATGCAACAAATTCTACATAGGCCAGACAGGAAGATCTTTTTCATCCAGATTTTATGAACACACCAAACCAATCACCAATAATAACATACAATCCACATTTGCCACACATATCGAGACAGAAAACCACAGTTACACCAATATAAAAAAAAAAAACTTAAAAATGTTACACTTCCTACCCAAAAGTCGTAAACTTAACACCACAGAACACTTTGAAATATACAAACACAACCCAGCAACATACTCAATGACCAATTACAGTTCAAATCAAACACACTATTTGACACAGTAATAAACAACACGTTCAACAAACTCCAGCGCCAATTCCCTCCACCTCCACCCACACATAACCTGTTAACAAAAACCGTTATAACATAAAATTACCGACAGTTTGCACATTCCATATCCAAACTCACTGACGAAGGAGCACACCACTCCGAAACGACGTATGAGTAAATACAACAAGTAAGTTCACAGTGAAAGTACCAACAATACTAACAATTATTAAGTAGTGAACAAAGAAGTGATGAACATTCAAAATAGTTATTTATTTGTTAACTTATCGGTTAAAACTGTTGGAGATGGTTTGGTGTTCCATGGAAGTCATTTTTATGTGCACTTTCAGTCCATACAATTTAGCCAAAACACTTACCAGTTACTATTTTGTAATTTACAAAGTGGCCATGAATTATTTGGGGCTTATCTTCTTGCTAAATTGGTACATTCCTACCATTTCTATGCTTTAATCAAATTTGCTTTTGGACTGACTCCATGATTGTTTTAGTTTAGTAGGGCGGAACACAGAGTTCTGTGCGGAAGTCACATAACCCCCCACCACATGGCGGAAAATTTGAAATTGATGACATCGTGGTGGTACCACATGCAATCCAGTTGGGATCACGTGATATGGGTGGGGGTAGAACGTGCCTGGAGTTAGGGTATCACGTGGCCATGGTAGGAGTACCATGTGACACCGGGGGACACCACAGGACTGGTGTGAAATGTGACGATTGGTCGGCCATGTGTAATATATGTGACATGATACAGCGGGCTCAGTTATGATTGGTTTGTTTGAATGGTGGTAGTCGGTGTGGGTAACATGTGATAAGGGAGAAGAAAATTCCCTCTAGAAGGGAAATAGTTTGAAGAAGGATGTGTGAGGGAAAATTTAGCGTTACCACCACCACCGCTACCAGCGTGTCTACGTCATGGTGGGAACGTTTGTTTTGTGTTTGTATATTTGTAAATTTTCCCATATGTTCATTATGGTGCCTTTGTGTGGTATGTGTTTTATTAGTGTCATGTTGGTTACGTCTGGGAATTCATGGCCTGTGTTTATTGCAAACTAATTCCTGAACAAATACAAATCAATACAAAACATGACAGAATTTTCAAAGCACTTAACATCAAAAATACTCTAAAAGCTAGTACAGTGAAACCTCTACTTCCGGACACCTCCGATAAGTGGACAACTCTCTTATATGGACACTTTTTAAGGAACCAAGGAATTTTCTATATTTTACTATGTATTTCCCCCCTCCTATAGACGGACACTCTCTTGGCCGGACACGGACACTAAGAGTTATGGTATTATGTGTCATTAACCTCCCTTTTGCGGACAAAATGCTAACACGTTGGACTGGATTTTATTTTAATACTTTAAGTTACAATTCAATAATGTAAGAAATACGCCTATACAGCATAATTTTATTTATTTTCTTGGAATAATGGATGGGTATTGATCGAAAATAACTTGTGTTTATTGTTTGCAACGAACGTGACTTATGTTTAGACTGCAGTAGGCTGTAAATAATACACAGTAACTGTTGTACGCTTAATTTTGCAAATTCCAGGAATGAACCATTCTTTGTTATGAAAGTTGCTAAACAGCATGGGGGGGGAGGTATTTCCAGAAGTAGGCCTGTTTTGATTGAATGTGCATAACCGTAAATAGTGGGTACTGTATTCTATTTTCGTAGTTTAATTGACTTTGGTCGGTCGTTGTCTTTGGTCACTCACTCGAACAAGTGCTTCTGTGTGCGTATTGCGATAGTACGCATTACGAGCTTACTTTTAAATAACAGTGCAGTTATTTTAACTAGTGATTTTATACTTGTCAGTACAGTACAGTACTTCAGTGTTTACAGTTTAAAGTGAAGATTTGATATTACGTAATTACGTAACTTTTTCACAATTTTTTATCACCAATTTTTTTTATAAATGGCCCCTCGAAAAGTTTTAAGCCGGAGTGAAAAAATAAAAATTAGCGAGTATGCGACGCGAGAAAATTGTGGTGTTCGTAAAATTGTGAAACATTTTAAAATTGGTAAAACTTGTGCGGCTGAAATTATTAAAAACAAAGATAATATTTTAAATAATTTTCAGAACGGAAATTATAATGTTCGGCGAAAATTTGTTGGACCTGGTCTGGGTACAACAATTGATAAAGTAGTTTTTGAATGGTTTCAGCGGGTAAGAGCCCAAAAAATCCCCGTTTCTGGACCAATGCTTCAAGAAAAGGCTCTTGAAGTCTCTAAGGAATTAGGGGAAATTGATTTCAAAGCTTCTAATGGCTGGTCAGAAAAATTTCGAAACAGGCATTCTATTTCTCTTAAGGCAATTCGGGTGAAACAGGTGCAGTGAATGTTAATGTTGTAAACGAGTGGATACAACATTTGCCAAATCTACTGTCAGCCTATTTGCCGGAAAATGTTTTTAATGCAGACGAAACAGGTCTGCTTTTTCGAGCCTTACCGGATAAAACATTATGTCTAAAAAATGAAACGTGTATTGGGGGAAAAGTCGCTAAAGAACGCTTAACGATTTTATTGTGTGCCAGTATGACCGGAGAAAAATTGATGCCTTTAGTTATTGGTAAGGCAGCTAGACCTCGGTGTTTTAAAGGACTTGATATTGATAAGTTTCCTGTAGACTGGGCGAGCAACAGTAAATCGTGGATGACACACGACATCATGAATTCGTGGCTAGAAAAACTTGATAGATTAATGCAACGTAAAAATCGCAAAATAGTGCTCTTCATCGATAATGCTGCTTGTCACCAATGATTAACGCTGCAAAACATTGAACTCGTCTTTTTCCCACCTAATGTTACCGCAACATCACAACCACTAGATCAAGGTATCATAAAAAATTTTAAGCACAAATACCGTAAGCTAGTTTTAATGCATTTGATATCCAACATAAGTGAAACCACAACACAGCAAGATTTGGTGAAAAAAATAGATGTTCTTCAGGCCGTAGGATGGATTGATAAAGCATGGAAGGCCGTCACAGAAAGTACCGTTGTTAACTGCTTCAGAAAAGCGTCTTTTTGCAAAGGTCCTATCCACTGTGAACCAACGGAAGCAGTACAGGTTCACGAAGACTTCACACAATTTGAAAGCCAATTTAATTCATGCAATTTGCAAGAATATCCTGAAATCGACTCCAGCTTAGCTATCGAGGACACAAGCACTCAGGTGAGATGCCGTTATGTTATCATGTTACTGTATTCGTGTTCAATGTAGGCAGTACCGTACTGTAAATTTTGCTTGTTTACGGTGTAATGATTATCCTTACAGTAGGTTTACTTTTTTCTTTCATATGCCCTTAGATTTCCAACCTGATCAATACTGCAACAAATGTTGATGATGATAGCGAACAAGAGGAAGAAATTGAAACTAACGAAGATACACATACTCCTTTTAACACCTACCAAAACACGCTACAAGGACTAAACGATCTTAAAATGTTTTACAAATTTAAGAATGATTCTAACGGTTTAAATATGATCTGCGATTTAATTATGCACACTGAAGAACAAATTGTAAAATTAAAATTCTCTAAACAAACTAGTTTGACAGACTTTTTCAAATGGCAATAATTTTTTGTAAAATACTGCAGTTGTATGATTTTGTATAAACTTAATAATACTGTATTTTAGTATTTATTTATTATACAGTAGTACAGTACATTATAAACCACGTACTCTTATTTTTTCATATTTTGCTTTAAGGATCTATTAAATAAAAATGTTAAATTGAGAAATAAATTAATTATTAGTACAGTAAAAGTAAAAGTGCATTTTCATACTTCATTTAACATTTCCTTAATTATGTTAAACAATTTTGAAAACTTTGTCACTCCCCATAGCCGGACACTCCCCTTATGCGGACAAAATTTATTTCACGGTAAGTGTCCGGACAAGGGAGGTTTCACTGTATATACACCATAACCACACACAATAATACCAGTATAAAATACCAAAAACCAACAGGAAGCCATAACAACAACCAACCAAGCACAAATACTCCATAAGATATAAAATCAGGAAGGCTGAAGATGGGAACAATATGTTTCCCGAAACGTACGAAATAAGGGAATAAAACCTCTTGAGGTAAAGAATTTATATATATTAAATAAATTGTAAAATTGTTGTAAAAACAATTATAATTAGGTGTCTTGGGTGTTTTTTTTCTTTCAATTACTTGGTTGGTCTGACATTTAAAAAAATGTAGAATTCAAGTAATTATTTTGAATGTTGCAAATCATACATCATGATTATAAAAAAAAATGAGATATTTAATTATAATATTTTAATCGAAAATAATATTTACTTTATTTCAATAAATAGTAATTATTGTACACCCAAATAACAAATAGTTGTAATGACGCTATGTACAATTTAAAAGCTATGTACAATTGAAAAACTATGTACAACTGTTTATATTTATTTTATATGTACAAATAAATTATCCTTGGTGAATATCCTAATATGTATTATTGCATATGTTCCCCAGGTGGTTTTAAATAAAATTTGAACATCATTAAAATGTTTACATCTCAACATTTATTTATTTATTATCAAAATACCCTTATACCATATTGGTGTCAGGTTACATCAGTATATGATAAGTACATCAACTTGTGCCGATTGATTAAAAAAAATCGGCGCTTATATGGTATTTAATGAACACACTAAAAGAAATATAGGAACGATATTTAGCGGTGGCATTTTGCCGTACTGTGTTTAACAGAAATACGCACACACTCTACATGCGGTAAATACGCTGCGCCCGATCGGTGGTGCGCTCTGGCGTTCGCTGCTGATTGCGAGTTAAGAAAGTCCGGAATTGCGTTTCAAAACCTGTCTTTCTCTGGTCTTTCAACCAAACGCCTTGTGGCATTTCTTCTCCGACAGAAAGAAGTTTTTAATTGCACCATCTTCAATCTATGGCAGGCTAAATTAACACAGATCTGTGGGTCCCTCGCTGCAAGTCGAGGAACAGCCCCATCCTGAACATGACCATCTAGACTCTCTCAACTTCATCTGCCGGAGGAGAATAGTGAGGACAGGCCACCCACACACTAAAATGTAGACCAGAATACCACAACTTCACACCATGGAATAAATCAGGTGACACCAAACCATATTACTTTTATACAAGGGGATGTAACCCACTAGAACCCGTGGACATATAGTTACACAACATCAATGACTTTAAGCTTTAAACATTTTAATTTGGTCCCCGGTTAACGGGACAGAATAGTGCGTGGACTTTGGGGGGGAATCTTTTGTACATTTTGTAACTCTGTTTGTATTAAATGTGAGCCCAGAGGTTGGCATGTATCTGTGGCTGATTACCATTCAGGCCTGTAAATTTCTTTCTTGTTTTCAGTAGAAGGGTTACCTTAGTGCTAGTAATTCTATCATTCACCATGTAATTTCACTGGTTAAATTTAGTTTTCATTTATGCTTTAATTTCATATATTTATATTCAGTTTGGGTCATATAGGGATAGAAGTTTCTTTGGTAGTTCAGTCGGGTCACCAGTTTAATCCTGTATAGGTGGATTTTCATGCAGACTTGAACATGCTCTTGGGACAGACAGGTTGAGTTATGCACGGTCTTGCCTAGGAACATGTCGGCCTTTGGGCCAAATTAATTTTAAAAGGTTATGAGGCATTGTGACACATTACTGTTTTCAATATTTAACAAAATTTATCATGTTTAAATTCTTTTTAATTGATTATGATCACTTGTGTGTTTACTGAATTCTAATTATATTTACTCCAAGTCTAAGTGCTCAATGTGGGAGCACTTTATAATAGTATCAGGCATTATGCCAACTCCTGAATTTTAGTATGCCCTGGGGGCACTGGTGTTACACACACATATATCTTGATTTATTAGGTATTAAGACCTTGCAATAGGTGTTGCGTGCAAGGATATTTATAAATTGTAAATTATGTACCTCATGGGGTGAAAGAGGTGTGGCAAGATTTTAGTATTGAAAATTGTAATTGTCCTGTGTTGTGGAACGTGTGTATGTATTGTATATTCGTGTGTATTTTTGGGGGTTAGATATAGGGCTAAGTGGAGAATATAGAGTATAAATTTTATATTTATTAATTTTTTAGTAACATTTTGAAGGAGAGTATAGAATATAAATTTTATATTTATTGATTTTTTCAAGTAACAATTTTAAAGGAGATATAATGAGTTTGTTTATAATAAAAAAGATTTTATTGGTTGTAAATTTTGTGAGTTTTAATTGCAAGTCCCGTCTCACTGGATCCAGCGCATTTTTGGCTTCTCTAGGCTTTGGCCTAGTTTTAATTATCTTGTGGCCCCTCTTTAAAAAAAAAAAAAAAAAATTGTCGAAAAACCCATTTTTTTTTATGAGTCAATACAACACTTAAAGAGGGGTTACATTTGGTAGCAGAGCGTGGTTGATATTAGGGTCAACCCTTGGGTCCTTTGGGTGTGACGGGGCTTGCAAACTCAGGAAACATTTTGGGGTTCGAATCGAACTTTGAGTAATCTCTAGAAGTCCCTATATCTATAAGTACCGATGTCTTGTTAGGTTTAAGGTTTTGTTTATTATATGTGTGTATACTTGCCCGCCTGTTGGTATCGTTGAACTGTAGGTTGCCACGCGGTGTGAAATTTTAAGGGGGGAAATTCCTTGGAAACTCGAATTATCGCAGATCTGGGCCTAGGTGGAGATATGGTTCGCGTATTACCTTGCCCATAATAGGGGAGGCATTTTATTTATGCGGTGTGGCCCGATCGGCAGTCGGTCTCCTCCGAGATACGGGAGGCGAAGTTAATGCAAATATTATGAGAATTTGTTTGTTGGTCGGTAATTTTGTCATGTTGTGTGTTAGTGTGTGTGTTGCATTCCTTAGTGTGTAGTGTTGTTGAGAGCTAGTTCAGGTAAGTGGGCTGGGTCCTCGCAACGGTAGGGGGACCCGCAGTCTGCTCGAAGGAAGAGTATAGTACTCGAGTTTTTTCTGATTCCTGTGTTTTGATTGTCAATTTTTGTAGGGTGTTAGGTGTTTGGTGGGAATTATGTTTTGTTGATTTGTGTTGTGAATTGTGCAATTCTGGCGGCGGTATGCTATCAGAAATTGCCCCACCCCCTTTCAGGAGTTCTCCAGAAACTTTCGGTGGTAGATGGAATAGATGAGGACGGGTTGCTGGTCTTCTTGGATCTTGTCCTGCAGTTGGCAGATTTCCCGGGTGTGTCCGATGGGGAGGTCTTGTCCCTTATATACCCGTATTGCCGGGGTTCATTGGCAGGGTTGGTCACCAACACTCTGCGTCGGGGCGGCAGTGTCGATGCTTTTCATGGGGAAGTGTTGGATTTCTTCATACCCTATCGACGACGTTCCCAGCTTAAGTTAGATTTATTCTATCGCCTACAGGCCAACGGAGAGGCATTGGGGGACTTCGTGCAGGACATACGGAAAGCCGCCCGGGTATTAAGATTAGGGTTGCCCGAGACGGAAGTGATACAAGCAATCCTGGAAGGACTGAATCCCCAAGAGAGATCGCGTTTGATATTCGCAGACCGTCCACGTTGTTTCGTGGATCTGTACCGGTTGTGTGTGGTTTCTAAGACTGTCCAGGCAGGGGACGAGTCCCAGGGAAGAGCAGCTATGGATGTCCAATACTCCAGTGGTTTGTTAGGAAGAGCTAAAAAGGACAAACATGGCGGTTGGAGAAGAACACAAGAGACTGTCAGAAAAACTGAATATTCCAGAAGTAATGGAGGCTACAAGGGGGTGACAAGTGAGAAGACAGTAGCAACGGTTACAGCAGAGAAAAGAAATAAGTACGAAATTAACAGGGAAAGAAGAAGTTATATTAGAGAACTAACATCGGCAAGTAGGGATCCTGTAGGAAGGCTTTATTCCTATTTGGAGAGAAAGGAAACTTTAAAGCTTCAAGAGGAATTACCAGTGCCTAATAGAGTAGTGGATGAAGAAGGTGAGGAGAAAGAAGAAAAGCGAAGCAACTTCTGTGGATCAATACAAGACGACGAGAACACGTCTGTTGATATTGAATTACAGGACTCTGAGAGGACGTCATGGTTGAATCCAGATGCCGCAGAATTTGTTCCGGTATCTCCATCTCGGTTCATGACGGATCCAGATCCGGTAACACCATCATCGTCTACGCCGGGAGATGAGAAGTCACTTGATGGTGGAGCTTTACCATCATCAGTAGAATTTAATTTAGACATTGCACATGGACCTGGACAGCTGGATTCCAGGTTGGGAAATGTTGAGGAAGTTGTAGTTGCTGAGAGTGGTGAAGAAGAGGAATCGAAGGAAGAGGCAGAAGAGCGGTCTGCACATGCTGCACAGGGGAGTATAAGTGTAAGTGTTAGGCAGGCTGCAAGTGTTTCTGAGGTTGCGGATGGACAAGGGGATGTCCATGCTGCAAGTGTGGTAGAAGTTGAGGAGAAATTGGGTGGCAGCGTTATGGAGTGTGTGAGCGAGGATGATGTATGTAGTGTGTGCAGATTTGCGGATGGCGTCTGTAAGTAGTGTTGAGGATTCCGGAGAACGGAAAGAAGTTTCGGGTGGACCAGGTGAGCAACTAGAGGATGAAGATGTGCAGTGTCGTGATGGTGATTTGGATTATGTTGAGGAAGAAACGGAAGAGGTGGAAGAAAGAGAACCAGGGGAGGTAGAAGGAGAGGAGTTAGAGGGTGAGGATAATCCAAATCGGGGTAAAAGTAGTCAGGTAAGTTGCCTTGATTCTAATTCAGAAGAAACAAATCAGTACAGCTCAACACGAGATAGTTTCTCAGAGAGTGGTGTCCAAAAGGAACGAGTACCTAACGTTCGTCATAAAAAGGTGAGAAGAAGCGGTTAACGGGTAGCGGGTAGATGTTCCCCACAGTCCCAGTGGTGTTCGTCTACTTCAGGGTTGCGCCCCTGCCTCTGCGAGCCTTGGTTTTCTCCACCCATCCTTATTCTCGGAGGGAACCATGTCCTTAACCTTAGTCCTAGCTATTGACCTTTCAATGATCCTTGCCCTTTTCATCTTTCCAATTTTCCTACCCCTCCCCTTAGAAAAAAAAAATAAATAAAAATAAAATAAAAATTAGAAAGGAAAAAGAAAAAAAAATTTAGAAAAAGGAAAAAAGAAAAATGTCAGAAAGGAGTTAGAAAAGAAGTTAGTTGGAAGAGTTGTGACTAGGGTGGTGTTGTTTTCATTTTTCTTTGTTGTAGTTTGTTGTTGATTATTGTAGGGTAGGGGCCATGCCGCATTCCCCGGTTGATTTCCCTGATATGTTATTTTTGGATTAAGTGTGGGTTGTTAGACGATGCTGTGCTGAAGTAAACCCCCCCTTGCTAGTTACGCAGTATTTAAAGAGTAAATGAATGGATTGATGTTCGCGTGCCTTCTATGCGGTTTTCTCTGTCCGGCTAAGCGGGGCCGACCGCCCTAGTGTAGGGATGTGGGCCAGCCATATGGCAAGGATGGAGAAGCCTTGTTGGTGCATGTGGCTGGTCGGTCCGAGAGGTGGACGAGAGTAGTACGGTCACTCACATACCAAGGTGGGTGATACCTTGTTTGGTCTATGGACGAGTATGTGAGTGGGACCAGTAGAAGTAGGTGGTGGTCACCAGAGAGGGTGACGTGTTGGGGGCGGTCCCGTGGGGTTGGCAGGGCGGAGAGGGTCGCATGGGGATGGTAGCAGTTGAGAGGAGTTTTTGTTCTGAGCCACTGCTCTCCTGAGAACAAAGGCAACTGGGAAAACCGAGGAACACCTATGTTTTAGTAAAAAAACATTGGGGTACACTGCAGGGTACTCCACTGTCTAATTATGGGGCAACTATGTTGCCCTTTCGGGGTGGGGGTGTGCCGATTGATTAAAAAAAATCGGCGCTTATACGGTATTTAACGAACACGCTAAAAGAAATATAGGAACGGTATTTAGCAGTGGCATTTTGCCGTACTGTGTTTAACAGAAATACGCACACAATCTACATGTGGTAAATACGCTGCGCCCGATCGGTGCTGCGCTCTGGCGTTCGCTGCTGATTGCGAGTTAAGAAAGTCCGGAATTGCATTTCAAAACCTGTCTTTCTCTGGTCTTTCAACCAAACGCCTCGTGGCATTTCTTCTCCGACAGAAAGAAGTTTTTAATTGCACCATCTTCAATCTATGGCAGGCTAAATTAACACAGATCTGCGGGTCCCTCGCTGCAAGTCGAGGAACAGCCCCATCCTGAACATGACCATCTAGACTCTCTCAACTTCATCTGCCGGAGGAGAATAGTGAGGACAGGCCACCCACACACTAAAATGTAGACCAGAATACCACAACTTCACACCATGGAATAAATCAGGTGACACCAAACCATATTACTTTTATACAAGGGGATGTAACCCACTAGAACCCGTGGACATATAGTTACACAACATCAATGACTTTAAGCTTTAAACATTTTAATTTGGTCCCCCGTTAACGGGACAGAATAGTGCGTGGACTTTGGGGGGAATCTTTTGTACATTTTGTAACTCTGTTTGTATTAAATGTGAGCCCAGAGGTTGGCATGTATCTGTGGCTGATTACCATTCAGGCCTGTAAATTTCTTTCTTGTTTTCAGTAGAAGGGTTACCTTAGTGCTAGTAATTCTATCATTCACCATGTAATTTCACTGGTTAAATTTAGTTTTCATTTATGCTTTAATTTAATATATTTATATTCAGTTTGGGTCATATAGGGATAGAAGTTTCTTTGGTAGTTCAGTCGGGTCACCAGTTTAATCCTGTATAGGTGGATTTTTATGCAGACTTGAACATGCTCTTGGGACAGACAGGTTGAGTTATGCACGGTCTTGCCTAGGAACATGTCGGCCTTTGGGCCAAATTAATTTTAAAAGGTTATGAGGCATTGTGACACATTACTGTTTTCAATATTTAACAAAATTTATCATGTTTAAATTCTTTTTAATTGATTATGATCACTTGTGTGTTTACTGAATTCTAATTATATTTACTCCAAGTCTAAGTGCTCAATGTGGGAGCACTTTATAATAGTATCAGGCATTATGCCAACTCCTGAATTTTATTATGCCCTGGGGGCACTGGTGTTACACACACATATATCTTGATTTATTAGGTATTAAGACCTTGCAATAGGTGTTGCGTGCAAGGATATTTATAAATTGTAAATTATGTACCTCATGGGGTGAAAGAGGTGTGGCAAGATTTTAGTATTGAAAATTGTAATTGTCCTGTGTTGTGGAACGTGTGTATGTATTGTATATTCGTGTGTATTTTTGGGGGTTAGATATAGGGCTAAGTGGAGAATATAGAATATAAATTTTATATTTATTGATTTTTTAGTAACATTTTGAAGGAGAGTATAGAATATAAATTTTATATTTATTGATTTTTTTCAAGTAACAATTTTAAAGGAGATATAATGAGTTTGTTTATAATAAAAAAGATTTTATTGGTTGTTAATTTTGTGAGTTTTAATTGCAAGTCCCGTCTCACTGGATCCAGCGCATTTTTGGCTTCTCTAGGCTTTGGCCTAGTTTTAATTATCTTGTGGCCCCTCTTTAAAAAAAAAAAAAAATTTCAAAAAACCCATTTTTTTTTATGAGTCAATACAACACTTAAAGAGGGGTTACAAACTACACTCTATATACAAATTTTTTCCATCTTATCTATCCATTGACAGTGTCTTCGCTTCCCTCCAACCCAAGCCTCTTTCTCTCAAAATGTTTCCCATCATTCCATCCCAAGTCAGTCGCGGTCTTCCTCTCTTCTTTCTCCCCCCTGATTTTGCATCCCAAACCTGTTTTACCATTCTATCACTATCCATTCTCTGCATGTGTCCCCACCAGCGTAGTTGTCTCTGTTCAATAAAATCCAGAATCGATATCACTTCCAGATCCTCTCTTATTTGTGTATTCCTAACTCTGTTCTTCCTTGTTACTCCTACTACTCTCCTAAGATATAACATACATCTCAACATATGTAATTATAATACACATAACAATAGGTTTAAATAACAGGCTTCTTATAAAAGTAGATAGTTAATCGATATGTAAGAAACATTTTCATAATGGACAGAAAAAATTCTGCCCCTATTCTAATATACCAGCGTAGTCACAGCCTGTGTTCCTTTGTCATGTATTACAGCCTACTTCCTTTATAGAGGTTTGAAGGTAAGAATATTCCGTCTCTGTCTGTCTCTTTCCCTCCTCTGTGTGAATCGGCTCTTGTCGTTATAGAAGATACACATCTTTTATTATACTTTTTCTCTTTCCTATCTCACCATGAGTAAGCTCGACAACATATACTAGCATCTGCATCTATCTCTCTCTCCCCCCCTCACTTCCATAAGCTACATTTTTCATATACTCAGTTCTCCAAAACTATAATTTTCTTTTATGAAATCTTTTATTTCGTTATCTCCTAAAGGGTAATAAAATTTGTCGATTAAATCTAGATAGGCCTTTACAGAATCGGACAGAGTTTTAACTTGAAGTCTGTCTATCACTATGAACATTTATGACTTTGCTAGATTTTCCACCAATCAGAAGGTCTAAAAATGATTTGAGTTGATACTCTGCCGAGTACGGATGGGCCAGTTCGCTCCGAAGTCTTGTCGTAGAAGGACGTACTGACTGTCTCGAGTTTTTTGAGTCAGGACAAGTCTGTTTCTATAAGACTTAGTAGTTTTGGTAGATGGTACGAGTTTATCGTAGTCGTAGCCATGTCATAGAACTTAAGTAAATTCAAATAGATCTTATTTTAGTGTTTTTTCGTGAATAGTGGAAGATTTCTGGTCTAGGGGCAGAATACCTATCGTGGTATTCAGAATGTAATGCAAGAACACTTGAAGAAGCAGGAATTATGTAAGCCAAATTCACATGATCTATTTGCACCCAGTTAGAACCCTGAGATTAAGATTATAAACAACAATAGTCTGATATCGCAGTGCGTGTGTGCGAGATGTGAATAGGCAGCTTAGTGGTCATCGAGCAATGCACAGGGTAGTACATAACCCTGGTGTGTACCAGTGGCGAAGTTACATGGAGGCAATTGAGGCAATGCCTACCTTAAAAAATTCTGTAGAATAAAAATTATAAATATGTATGAACTACATAACATAAAGATTATACATTGTTACCGCGACTGTCGAATTTATTAGGCCGAAACGTGCTTTACTGAGCGACCGCTAGACGGTGAGAGGTGAGACTCAGCATAGCTCGTTTAAAGCGAATGAGGCAACCTGAACTTGCCTCAGTGTTTTTTGTATACATTGTATGTAAGCAATGTGCTGGAGTGATAGGGAAGTGAAGGGAGGGGGGATTGTCCCGTGCTGTACACATAGAGCGTTGAGGCGTGCCTCACTTCTGTGGTCCGAACATTCAAGTTAAAGCACGCTGTGTTGTTTATAAGTGTGTTTATTTTATGCGGTTAATAAAAGTGTCCCTGTTATTTCGCTGAACTAACAGATGATCAAGATTGTTATTTGAATTATTTGTAACATTAAACATATATGTAGAAACTAATCAAGTTTAAAAATTTGAAGTTCAATCAGTTGTATTATTGTGTATGACTAATACAAGGATTGTTCAATAGAAACACGTATAGAGCTGTTTATTCAACGATTTTAAAAGAAGTCTCCATTAACATTAAGACATGAGTTCCACTGTTGCATCAACCTGTAGATTCCCTGCTAGTAAAATTCTTACTGTTTGTGGAACCATTCGCTTACAGCAAACTCTACCTCAGCGTCTGATTTGAACCACCATCCTTTTAGTGATTCCTTAAAAAAAATTACCCATTCATTAACTACTAGCTTCGCCACTGGTGTGTACATAACCACTGGAATTCTATGCACAAGTAACTTATAAAACAAACCAATAGACTCTTTTATTTAAAGACTAATATATATATCACCAATTTTAACAGTTGTAGTAAATGTATTAGTTTGTTAAAACAGCTCTAAAGGTAGTATTCCATTGGGAAAGTTAATAATTTCTTTGTGGGTAGATATTTTATGGTTAACAGAAGCACAGATGTAGTTCAGATGTAAATATAAATGTTATGCCTTGCCTTATTTAAATCAAAAGAAAGACTGATGCAACTTATTGTTGGTAAGTAATATTTATTTTGTTACAGTATTATTTGCAAGACATCACTACAATTATAAAAGATGAAATGGTTTTAGCAGAAGTGGAAAAAGAGGAGAATACACAAGAGGTGAAGTATTTTTTTTTAAATATACAATAAATCTTCCATCTATAGGTAAACAAACAAGTGAGATTCATGATAGAGCAGTCTTCCAGTCAAGGCTGTCACTTAATTAAAAAAATATTTTTGAAGTTTATCATTTGTAATTGAAAATTAGATTCAGTCTTAAAACATGGAACACCTGAGCTGTGGTGTGGAGAGTCTTAAAACATGGAGACACCTGCATTGGTGGTGTCACCCAACAAGTTGAGTGCTATGTGATTGGGGTTGGTGATTCAATTTCAGTTGTTAGTTTATACAATAACATTGAATTTTCTATGCCAATGAAACTCTTGAATGTTGTGTTCTACATCATTGTTCCTTGTGAGCAATGGGTAGATTGATGATTGTTATCAATACTTAATGTGAATACATTATAATATTACATTAATAATTGATATCAATCGAGTTTTGCTTTTATTCGACCTTTTTTTTGGCATTTGTCTTTCTGTCTGATAGGGTATGTCTCACATTTACTTTTGAACACATCAGTTGATTTTTGTAAACCTTGGCCTGTGTGTCTGTACCTCTACCCTAAAGAACCCTATTATTTTTTACACTGATCTCACAAAATGTAGGTGGGCAGGGGGAAAATGGGGGGGGGGGGTGAAAGTTTTGAAAAAATTACAAAAGTTCATGTGAAATATCAAATTAAAGAGAACTATAACTATTATGAATATAGCTTCATTTTTAAAACCGCTAGGGGCCAAAAAGTGGAGGAAAATTCTGATAAAACTCAAAAAATTCAAAGGGATTATTGGACATGTGGCATATCAAGAAGAATATTAACTAAAATCTGAATGTAGTGGTGAGGTTTAAAAATTTCAGTATTGTGGAATGCAAATTTTTCAACTCATCACCCTAAGAATGGAATCAACAATATATAAAAATCCAGTTGGGGTCAGACTAAAGAGTATTTTAACACAAATTAGATTTTATTATATATATATATATATTACATTTAATATTTATACACAAATTTACCTCAAGATGTTATTTTTCTATTTGGAAAATGTTTCGGGTACTATCTTGTACCCATCCTCAGCCTTCCGGTTTTTTTGTCTGGTGAAGTACATATGTGTTGTTGGTTGACTGTTGTGGCATCCTGTTGGCTTCTGGTATTTCAAGTTGGTTTTATTGTGTTTGATTGTGGTGTATGTGTTAGTTTTTTGTGTATTTTCAATGTTGAGTGCTTTGAATATTGTGTCATGTTTTGTATTGATTTGTATTTGTTCAGGTATTAGTTTGTTTTCTGTTTTATGTTTGTATATTTGTAAATTTTCCCATATGTTCATTATGGTGCCTTTGTGTGGTATATGTTTTATTAGTGTTACATTGGTTATGTCTGGGAATTCATGTCCTGTGTTTATTGCATGTGTGGCTAAATTGGATTTATATATTTCTGGTTTTTTGTATGCATTTAGGTGTTCAAAATAACGTTTTTTCAGCTGTTTTTTGTTTGTCCTATATAACATTTATTGCAATCTTGGCATTCAATTTTGTATATACCGTTAGTTATATTATCTTTGTTGTGTGAGGTATTTAGATTTTGTAATTTATTTTTATTAGTTTTGTATGCTATTTTTGTATCTGTGTTTTTAAATAGTTTTGTTAGTTTTGTCATTTTATTATTTATATATGTGAATGTGGCCCATTTTTTGTTGTTGTTATTATTTATGTGTTGTTCAGTTTGATTAATTCTTAATTGTTCAGTTTTTATTTTGTATTTGATTTTATTTTCTATTTTGATCATAGTATTTTTATTGTATCCATTTTCATAACCAATTTGGTATATTATATTTCTTTCTTTGTCAGTTTCTTGTTTGTTTAGGGGTATTTTGTACATTCTGTTAAGTAACGAATAAAATGCTGCCATTTTATGTTGTGGGTGGTGGTCAGAATGGTTAGGTATAATGATGATAGTGGAAGTTGGTTTTCTATATATTGCATATTGTATGTGTTTGTTGTATCTTGTTATGGTTATGTCTAAATAGTTGATTTTGTTATGTTTTTTTTTTCTTCTGTGAATTGTATTTTGGGATGTATGTTATTGATTTGTTTCAGTATGTTCTCTGCATTTGTGTTTTTGTTATTTGATACATATAGTCCATCATCTACATATCTTATCCATATGCCATTTGGGTCATGTGTTTTTATGATATTTTGTATTTTGGTGTCTGTGTTGTAGGAATATTTCTGCTATTATGCTTGGTAATGGTGATCCCATTGCTAAACCTTCTTTGAATTTAATAGCAAAATTTATCAACAGAAAAAATTGTTTATGAGCCCAAATACTTTTTCATATTTACATTCAAAACACAATTGTTGACTCAAACTCATTTCATCAAACGGTAAAGCCATAATTTTCTGAAAATCCCTCAAGTTGTTACCAGTATGTTTCATTACTAACAGCAACAGCACATTTTTCAATATACCAGGCGAGGACTCAAAAGAAGACACCCATCTTCACAGCGAACTTAAAGCAGGCAAAGGATATTTCAGCTTAGTCCTTAAGCAGCAGTAAGCGTTTGCACCAACACTCCTCAGTGATATGGCAAATGCCTTCACTACTCTAGTAGATTTTTTTATTGAGGTTCACCAAAAGTGTAATCTGTCCAGGTGAAAATATTTGGCTAAGAATATTTCTAACTCGTTAGTCAATTTCTCCAGATTGATAAATAATTTTTAATTTACTAAATAAAGATCATTTTTCTTCTTCAGTTTTGTTGTTTGATGCCTTCAGTTTCTGCATATCTTGTTTTAATTTTATGTTTTCTTCTTCTAACGTTTTTAATTTTGTTTCCATTTCCAGCCATTTCTCTGGCACCTGATTCACATCATGTTGATTATTTACAGAATTAATAACGTTAGTAAATCGCTAGTAATTATGCTTGGATATGTTAATAACGCTAGTAATTATGTTTGGATAGGATTCCTTAACTCTGTCAAGTGCCGATTTTTCAATAGCTTCACAGACCAGGGATTTTCTTTCCTTTAATATGAATCGCTGATGTCTGGTGGAACATGTTACATTGTCTTTGGATTTGGTGAGTTTTAGCGTAAGGACCGCATCAGGTTTTGAATCTCTAAATCTTTTCAGGGAGTACTGAAGCAGTTTATATTTCAATGGGGTCAAAGAACATTCTTCTGAAAAGTGTTGTGAACAGATAGCATATTTCAAGTTAACCTGATTTTTCCTTAGGCCACAACAAGACTTCGTACAAGTTTTTAGACCCGATACTAGAATCAGCATGTCCAACTTAAGGTACATGATCACCTTGTGTTCGGTAAGTACATATCTGGGCAACAAACAGAAATACAATATGTAACACAACAGGTGGCAAAGAGAAACATCAGCGTCCGCAACTTAATGAAGCTGAACATATGCACAAGTTGGCCTATCTCTTCAACCAGAATATCATAGTTGCGGTGATGAGAAGAGGTATAAGGCGATTGGAAGATCTGGTATTATTGTCTCAGTGGGAAGACCTCATCAACAAGGGTCAAAGTCTAGGTCCCAGTAGGACATATGAAGAAAATAATCCTCCTAAATACATACAAAAAGCATACACAAAAGATACTGAACATAAACCAAGGTGGGAGAATAAAAAAATTAATAATTCAGGAAAACCTTAAGTATCCACAATGAAAGAAAACACTAACAGAGAATCCAACAAATGTCATAAGGAACTGTGTATAAATTAAATTCCTGACTATGCTAAAACAAAATACCACAAGGGTAAAAACACAATGGGCACAAAGATCAAAATTAATAGTGATAATAATGATAATCGTAAGAGACAGTTGTAGACATAATTGTGTTTATAAGATGTATAGCGTGAATGGTGTATACCCAGCTGATATGAGACACTGTTAAGTAAAGGTAATGAAAATAATAATAGGCCTAGGTATAAAACTAAATGTCCTAAAATGATAGCTAGAGTAAACAGCATATATACTATCAGTCATCAATCACAAGATTATATCTACAACCAGCAGTTTAAGGGGTCACTGGTATTATCTATTAACAGTGGCGGCTTTAGCATAGGTCACATTGGTGGGCCGAGGGTGGGCCAGGTTATAAAATGGGTGGGCCTAACCTCGAGTTCGCTGGTATAAATTTGGAGTTTCAAATATAGTTTTATCAATGACCGAGAGTCATATTTGGACTGTAATTCTGATTGAATTTATATGTTTGTGTTGTGTGAAGAAAGTAGTTACTGTATATATTTATGTATATGTGTATTTTACTGTGTATATTTATGTATATGTGTATTTTACTGTGTATATTTATGTATATGTATATTTTACTGTATATATTGTAGCATAACAGAATTATCACATTACAATTTTAACTTAATACAACATAAATAAAGAAGAAAATGTCCATAGGGAGTGAGGATAATAAATGGTTAAAGATTAAACTAAAGAAACTGTACATTAAGTCATTAAAATGGTAATAAAATCACACTAAATAACAAAGAAAACTCTTGGTCAATATACAAATAACCTACTATGTAAAAACCCAATAAACCAGCAGTATACCCAGTAGGTTGGGGGAGCAGTAAAAAGAAAGAAAAAAAGATAAAGAGGTAAACAAAATTTTAATAAGGAAAATATAAAGTTAAGAAGCAGAGAAACCCCAAGACACGAAATCGATAACAAGTGGACCATATTCAAATAAGATATATTGAATTAATGCCACAAAGACTTGAAAACACAAGAGGAGGAATTTACTTATATAAGACGAAAGAAGAGACAAACTATGTGAAGGTTCCTAAAAAGAACATAGTAATCAGAAGAGCTATTCCCAAAATGTTGATAAAGGACAATATACCCAATTGAAACTAAATTAGTACCCTGTATGTTAGACCCAGTAACTCAAGTTACAAGATACAAAGCAATTAAAATAAATTGTAAACTTAATGTAAGCTTAATTTAAGAACAGAGTAAAAACAAACAAAAGACTACCATTAGTGTAGGAAATATAAGGTGAAATACCATAATAAATATAATAAAAGTTAGAGACTACAGTGAGTGTAGAGAATAACAAGTGACACACTATAATAAAAAATAGTGTAGGAAATAAAAATTATTTAAGAAAAAAGACTACCATCAGTGTAGAGAGATACAATATAAAAAACATAAGAATAAAAGACAGTCTAATGACTGAGAATAGTTTTAGTAATAAAAGTGTTTTAAGAATTAGATAAATAAGGATAGTAGATATAAGATGTTTTTATTACAGTTAAATTGTTACCAGCAGAAACATAAATACAAAAGACAGTTAATGACTGACAGTATTGCTAGTAATAAGATGTTTTTATTTTCTAATTAAATTATGTCTAGGAATGGGATAGGTATAAGATATTTTATTATCATTAGATTGTAACGGTACGAAACTGTAGGGCCCAGGTAACATTTTAAAAATTATACTTTCCACATAGTCATTGTTCACCCATTTATGTGTACTACTGTAAACTTATATTGTTTTATTAACACTATATTTTTTGGGGTCTATAATATAAAATGAGCCAGTACGTTGTCAATGAACCAGTACGGCTAAGAGGAAACAAATCAGTTGTGGGATATGGAGTGATGGAAGGCCGTTGTTGATTTTTTAATTGAATGTTTTAAAGTTAGGCGATACTGGGTCGGGTATCTGTTCGATTTTTCGGTGTTGGGATCTCGAACAGAGAAGTCCAGTAAGGTCGGATGGGTGCTGTCGCAGTCGCCAAACTAGGGGGGTAAGAACCCACAATTTTAGTAGAGTGTTCAGGGGGTTGCGGCGCCATATCCTCACTGATCCTCTTAGGGTTTAGGCAATAAGAGTTTGAACGCTTCGGCTTTCAATCTCTTATTGGGGGGGTATTGTAACGGTACGAAACTGTAGGGCCAAGGTAACATTTTAAAAATTATACTTTCCACATAGTCATTGTTCACCCTTGTAGAACCCCAAGTTAGTCAACCAGACAGGCTGTGTTGTGTCTCCGCATTCAAGCAGCGTAGACCGATTGTGAAGTAACACCTAACTTCGCACCAGCCGTGAATCACGGAAGAAAGTCAGGTAACTGCATATTGCGCCAGGCGGCAAAATATTGCTAAACCTTCCGCCGATGTTAAGGCGCTCTTTTAACAGCACCAATGGGAGCACATATTCACGATCACGTGACCAGCTCTGTATGCTCAGCTTTAGCGAACTAACGCCAGTTCCAGTTGTGACTCAGGGCCGCACGGCCAGCCTAAAAAAAACTTCAAATGACTTTCTAAGTGCGAAAAGTACGTCGGCCGACTAAATAAATAATATACGTATAATTTGAACAGTGGTGACTGACGGTCATAACATTGACGTGAATTAACCAGTGTACCAAAGAAAAAACAACTAAACGCGGAGTGAACCGTAATGTTGAACAAACAGCGATTGTACAACTCACCGAGAGACACATGGAACGGTTAAGTACCATCAGTAACTAATTGGCCAAAACTTTTAAATTTCACAGATATAATGGGTAGAATACTAACAAAATTAACTAAATGAAATAGAAGGGTGAGAGAGAGAGAGTGAGTGAGAGCGTAAGTTTGGGGTACATACCTACAAAGTAAAATACTGGTTCATAGATTGAGTAAATTAATTAATTGTAAAATTTTTTGCATTATCTTGCTGTTATAAGGGGATGACGCAAAGACCATTGTAGTAACTTTTTTATATCACTTTCATGTAATAAGTAATTAAGCGATTTTTGTGTAAACCGTTGTTCTACCGAGAGTAAAGAGGGAAATTAATTAAAGAAAAATAAATAAGCGCCATTCATTACATAACATGTGTTAGCGTAATTATTCGTAACTCAAACAAATGATCCTGTCTGCAGCCGTTTCGTCTGAATGACTCTTGGAAAAAACCCGAAGGTAAGAAATAATTATTAATAAGAGTAAATAATAAATTTTTGTAATTAATTGAAAAGTCTCAAGATGATACAGTAAAAAATAATAGGCATAAGATATTTTTGTTATGATTAAGTGATATAAAAATTAGTAGATATAAGATGTTATGTTTATTCAAAATAATGTTAAATAATTTTCAAGTTTGTCAAGACAGAGAAGGCAAGTAGGTAATAGGAATGTTGTATATGTTATTTATTAAATTGTAAACCATATAAAAAGTATAAGTCAAACTAACTAACACCCCACAATAGAAAAACAAACCAGTATTGTGAATCAAAATCAACTATCATAGAGTCAAACCCAAATAAATAAATTCAATCAAACTACATAATATAATGAATAGAATCTAGTCTATACAACACAAAAATATGAAAATATAATCAGTACAGATACAAATAATAACAAATGTAATGACAAAAGAAGAAAATTAACTTTATTTGGAAATAGGTAAAAACTAGGCCTAAGGAGTACTCAACTCAAATAAAAAGTAAATTAATCAATATTGGTGTATTATAGCAGCACATTATTAACAACCGGCAATAATTATGGAGTGAGTAATATTATTTCATGGAAATATTAACAGAAAAATACTTGTAAACCGTTTAAATACTAAATTTGTAAAAAATATGAGGCCTACAATAAATATCAAAAATTGTAAATTTTAGGCTTATCTGAACTTAAAACAGACCCAGTTATATATCAAATTATGTAAAATTAACTTAAGAATATTGCTGAATAGTTAGATTTTCGTAAAATTAATAAATAATTGAGTTACAGCAATAATTAGGAAAACTTGTTAAGTATATTTAGGAGTTGAAACAAATCCAAGATATGCAAATTTATAAAAAGACAATGGGAAGAGGAAAAAGACATTTAATAAATTACCCCAAAATGACGACTTTCAGTCATCAGTCTATTGCTAATCGTTAATGTGAATAGTTCAGAAATTACTGACAGAAGACAAAAAAAGTATGAATTAGTGAAAAAACATTGAGTGAAACCTCCAAAGTGTAACAGAGGTTATCAAACGAATTTTGACAACAACATTTGATAATTAACACTAAACTAATCCAGAACAACTACAAATAACACCAGTTACGAAAACGAGAGAGCAACCACCGTTTTGAGGAATTTTTAAACCATATTAGCAGAACACGAATCCAACACATTTGAACACCGAACACTGCACCAGTAAACAATCACAGAACGACATCGTAGAAGAAGGAAGAACACTTCATACTATATTCCAGGAAAACTACAACTTCGCAGAGAAAGGAATTCTCATTTATTTCTGAGGGAGAAGATCAAACAGCATCAGCAGTACATAGCAGAGAAGTCGAGGTGACGGCGGCCATATTGGATTTCTTAGCGAGCACAGAACACAGCCTTATCGAATCAGTGACGTCATTCGACAGATGGTTCGATTTCATTTTAATAATTGACAATTTGCATAATACTGTTATTTTTTTCTTTCAGCAATAATAATGTCTTTTAAAATAGTTGTAAGCATTGTATCTTGTTCCTTGCCCTCTCTGACCATTTCGACAGTTAAAAGAATCCGAAATAATTAAGTTTGTGAACATTATACTTTGTCATTTTGTTCATTAGCGACCCTAGCGGAACTCAACTAAAGCCTGGTCCACGCGCATCAGATGTGGCGCATCATTTTAAAATGTTAATAAATGAACATAATTATTCATTTACAAGAGTTTATATTTATTTGTATAGTAAATATTAGTTAGTTATTCCTTCTAAAAATTATTTAGAGCCATTCAAGAAGTATACCAGAAGGAAGAAGAAGAACCGCAAAGTTAGAAGAGAAGCTAATAAATCAGACAACATAAATAGATTGTCTAGAGAAACAAATATTTTCAAAAACGCAAAATCTCACTTTTTTAATCAGAAGTAACTGAAAAGCATACAATTAATTAATTATCAATTAATTAATTAAATTAATTAAACAAAACAAAACAAATTTTTTTTTTTATAACTAACAGAAAAATTGTTCATTATCAACACATATTACACAGTTAGTATTTATCATTAAATTTAATTATAGTATTTGTAGTTTTACTACAATATTTGTATGTATGTGTATTTTACTGTATATATTTATGTATATGTGTATTTTATTTATACAAAATGACAATATTTAACTGTACAATGTGCTGACAATAACTGTACAATATTTAAATCAGTGCTGACAAATAAAGATGATAATTGATAGGCTAAAACTGAATAGCTGAAATATTAACCAATATAAAATACTATGAATGCAAAATAATAAACAGGCTTTTACATACTTTTAAACAGATTAATTCTTTGATTGTTGTGATTAATGGCGAAATCGTCAACGACTCTTTTCAAGTCAGTGTTCTTGGTCAAAGTCCTTTCTATTGCGAGCACAGACAGCTAAGACATTCATCAGATATTGAATTTTGTAAATAACTCTTTACACGTTGCATACATGAAAAGTTCTATAAATTCTAAAAAATTTCAGTTGTTTTCACTGTGTTTCGATTCATCATGACCTCTTTGAGCTATTCCTTGTAGGGCTGTGAATTGAAGTACATCAGCAATTGTTTCAATGTATCCTCTACTTTTTTGAACTTCAAGAGCATACGTTTATCTAGCAGAGCAGCAATTGATGGACCCTCCCCAAACTTACTTTTCAAATTTTTGAAAGACTCCGAAGCAACTAAAGAATATTTGTGGGATGAGCTGTTCTCGTGGTCCTTAAAACCGGAATTAGATTCTTTTGCTCTTTTCCAATTAGTGTAACCTTTGTTTACAAAACTAAGCAATTTACTTTTTGTGCCTTAAGTTTGGGGATGAAAAAATCGACAAGTAAAACAAAATGCAGAATCATTTATAATAATGTATTCAAACCATGGGTGGATATTGTACCAACCTGTCTGTAAATTCCTTTTTCTATCTCTGTTGTGTAATGTTTTGTGTTTTACTCTTTAGTTATTTATAACCCGTAAAGTAAGAGAAATGCTGCCATTCTTAGGTTTTACTGTTGTCATAAATATGAATAGGTTCTTAACCCCACAGCTATACACTTCTGGGGCAATTGCCTGTCCCTCTAATGTGAACACTGGAATTTTATGTAGATTGCAAAAGATACAGTTAATAAATTGTCAATTACATTATATGATTGAATAAAGTATAACACATACCTTGTGTCGGTAGAGTTTCTTTTAAATGCTGAACTCAAGTACATGCAGCATGTTGCCTGAGGTCGTGATGCTGGATGATGAGATGAAAGGGGTTAGGGGCGTTGTTAGGGAAGGCCTTCCCAAAGGGATGCTGTGGATGTTGCTGCAGATCCTTCACTAACAAGGCCACTAGATGTAAAATAAAACACTGAATTGACATGTACGATTTGTACTCATGAAATGTTCACGCGCACTGTTGTCGGCGAACTGAAGTTAATTGAAAGTAAACAAAAAATATATTAAATGAAAACGTGAAGTAAGGTGATGCCACAAATGTATTGTATAAGCATACTTTGACCTAACAACCTCCACGCATGAGATGTGAGTAAGTACTGATTTGAATTGTTCTGTCCTGTAGACTTTGCTTAGCCCCCACTAATGGGGTGATTGGTTTTGACCAATCAGAATGCATAAATTTAATTGTAAATTAAAATCATGTTCAAACAATGTCTTGATACATTAATAATAGTAAATACAAATATGATTATATATATATATATATATATATATATATATATATATATATTTCAATCACTTTCTGCTACAGTCCGTTTCTTGATGTATATAATACATTTAATATTTATACATAAATTTACCTCAAGATGTTATTTTTCTATTTGGAACCGGAAGGCTGAGGATGGGTACAAGATAGTACCCGAAACATGTTCCAAATAGAAAAATAACATCTTGAGGTAAATTTATGTATAAATATTAAATGTAATATATATATATATATATATATATATATATATATATACTGTTAATGATTTCGAGGTTCGGTCATTAATTATGAAAACTCAGTTTTGCGACGTTTCGAGATTTATTCTTCTCATAATCATGCCTACAACATTAAAATATAGTCTTACTACAATTATTATTTGTAAGTGTGTATAGGTGTGTGTAAAGTCATACATTACTATAACTATTTACTTACATTAACTGTGAGATGAGCTACAGCAACCACATTACACTAAACACTTATCACTGTTCCATACTTATACACATATAACACATTACTTTTGTATAGTGTTAGCGTTATGTAGTTATCTGACAGACTGCCAGCGATATAAAATTTTAATAGTACCTAACTAGAAAGTTGTTCAGTATTCCTATACCTGTAAACTATTGTCCATTTTAAAAAGAGTGAATAAGATTAGAATAACACTTGCTAAGACTTTGTACGTCCGTTTTCTTGTTAACTGAAAGGTGTTTATTCTTCTCTATTGTTAGCATTTCTAAGAATTGCCGTTTAAAGTGATTACTTTCTGCATGAATTACTTTAGCTTTGTGAAACTGAAACGAGTGACCGTGTGTACGGGCGTGTTGTGTTAGGGCCGTGGGATCAGGTCTGTTAGTATTTACTTTCTGGCAGCTATATTTATGTTGATAAATACGTCTTTTAAAATACTGTTCAGAACAACCGTAATATTTTTTTCCACAGTATTTTCTGAACAGTATTTTAAAAGACGTATTTATCAACATAAATATAGCTGCCAGAAAGTAAATACTAACAGACCTGATCCCACGGCCCTAACACAACACGCCCGTACACACGGTCACTCGTTTCAGTTTCACAAAGCTAAAGTAATTCATGCAGAAAGTAATCACTTTAAACGGCAATTCTTAGAAATGCTAACAATAGAGAAGAATAAACACCTTTCAGTTAACAAGAAAACGGACGTACAAAGTCTTAGCAAGTGTTATTCTAATCTTATTCACTCTTTTTAAAATGGACAATAGTTTACAGGTATAGGAATACTGAACAACTTTCTAGGTAGGTACTATTAAAATTTTATATCGCTGGCAGTCTGTCAGATAACTACATAACGCTAACACTATACAAAAGTAATGTGTTATATGTGTATAAGTATGGAACAGTGATAAGTGTTTAGTGTAATGTGGTTGCTGTAGCTCATCTCACAGTTAATGTAAGTAAATAGTTATAGTAATGTATGACTTTACACACACCTATACACACTTACAATAATAATTGTAGTAAGACTATATTTTAATGTTGTAGGCATGATTATGAGAAGAATAAATCTCGAAACGTCGAAAAACTGAGTTTTCATAATTAATGACCGAACCTCGAAATCATTAACAGTATAATAATACGGTCGATAATTAACATTCCTATATATATATATATTTAGTCACTTTCTGCTACAGTCCGTTTCTTGATGTATATAATACATTTAATATTTATAATTAAATTTACCTCAAGATGTTATTTTTTTTCCTTTTTTGGAACATGTTTCGGGTACTATCTTGTACCCATCCTCAGCCTTCCGGTTTTTTTGTCTGGTGAAGTACATATGTGTTGTTGGTTGACTATTATTATTGTGGCTTCCTGTTGGCTTCTGGTATTTCAAATTGGTTTTATTGTGTGTGATTGTGGTGTATGTGTTAGTTTTTTGTGTAAAAAAAACAACAACAAAAAATGGGCCACATTCACATACATAAATAATAAAATGACAAAACTAACAAAACTATTTAAAAACACAGATATAAAAACAGCATACAAAACTAATAAAAATAAATTACAAAATCTAAATAGCTCACACAACAAAGATAATATAACAACTAACAGCATATACAAAATTGAATGCCAAGATTGCAATAAATGTTACATAGGACAAACAAAAAAACAGCTGAAAAAACGTTATTTTGAACACCTAAATGCATACAAAAAACCAGAAATATATAAATCCAATTTAGCCACACATGCAATAAACACAGGACATGAATTCCCAGATATAAGCAATGTAACACTAATAAAACATATACCACACAAAGGCACCATAATGAACATTTGGGAAAATTTACAAATATACAAACAGAAAACAAACTAATACCTGAACAAATACAAATCAATACAAAACATGACACAATATTCAAAGCACTCAACATTGAAAATACACAAAAAACTAACACATACACCACAATCACACAAAATAAAACCAATTTGAAATACCAGAAGCCAACAGGAAGCCACAATAATAATAGTCAACCAACAACACATATGTACTTCACCAGACAAAAAAAAACGGAAGGCTGATGATGGGTACAAGATAGTACCCGAAACATGTTCCAAAAAAGGAAAAAAATAACATCTTGAGGTAAATTTAATTATAAATATTAAATGTAATATATTTATATACATATATGTATGTATATATTGTAACGACTAGACTCTTACGTACTCTGAAAATGTTTAAGTTGTGTGTGTTCGCCTCACACCAGTTGTCGTTACTTCTATGTTGCGCTAACGATGCCCATAGCGATCCTTCAATTACCAGTACAACACGAGTGGAAACCTTACCTGTTGTTCAATAGGGGTTTATAAATCCCGGGTGGCGCCAAATTGTTTATTTAAAACAATTAAATTAATAAATAATGTGTTAAAAGGTGTTCTTAGCTATGACGGCTTGGAGCATTCAAATTTTACTCCCGCCTTCGTTCGACCTTCTTAATCGAGCAGTTAGTTCGCCGGATTTGCGATGTGAGCGCTTAACGTCATTCTCGCTCTCTCTGCTATACAATACACAATTTATACAATACACTTCCCTATGAAATAAAAACAGTGGTTACACTCTGTACCAAGTTCTTTAATTTGTGATTGGTAATTACTCAGTTTGACATTAAAATTATAGTTGGTTATTCAACAGATTTGCACCGACAATTATTATGAGACAAATATCCCAAGGTAGGCGAAAATCGATTTTGAATGAATTATCCAGTCAAATATGGCGTCTAAAGAACAATGTTTACTTTTTACAATTTGTCGTTCAGTGAATCTGGGTTCTTGTGATTACGAAAAAGATATTAATAATGATTACAATAAAGTACACTACCTTACATTATTTGTACTTAAATTATATAATGTGTAATTATAATTTGTTCCTGAAGTGTGGTAAAGTGTGTTTCAAAAGTTTCATAATTTTCGTACAGGTTATTTTAATAGATAATATAAATTCAGTGTTTTATTTTTTTAATTAATCTTTGAAAGAAATAATATTCAGTTTATAGTGAGAGTTCAGATTACTATGAGAAAAATTTAAAGTGAATTTATTTCAGAATTTCGGGTAATTTAATAATACTTATCAAATCAGTAGACTTGATGTAAACTGTCGTTCAGTTGAAATGGAATAGGGCTGCAATAGTCATCAATTTTCAATGATCTTGGGGCTTAAGTATGTCTTGCTTCCTTTTCACGTTAGTTGTAGTAATTTATTCAGGTAAAATGGTCCTTGGCATCAGTTAAATGTTCTCGTACTTCGTCTGCTTCTTACTTGTTCATCTTTTGGAATTTTGTTTACTTTTTTGACATTTTTAATTAAAATTTTGGTCATTCACAGCCTGGCGTCAATTCTGGAAGAGCGTCACTTATTGAATACTAAGATTTAACGAAAAAATCGTAACCAACGTTGTCATGGTTACTAATTGATTCCGATTGGTTGATCATGACTTATAATCATTGTTATCAATTTTGAATTTTTATTAAAAATTACTGTATATCTTCTGATTGCTTTTATTCTTCCGTCTTCCTTCCTATGTATTAAATATTATCACTACTGTTTGTATTTCCTTTCAAAGATTATTTTGATATCCTATAAGGTTGGGTTCTCTTATGTATTAAAATTTGACAGTTATGTTGATATTTGTTAATTACATTTCTTTCTTATTTTAAGTCCTTATTCTAACATTTTTCTTTTAACATGATTCACAAATTATCCTTGGTTAGTTACGTGCCTTGGATTTGCTAATTTCCTTGTTAATTTTTTACAATTTGTAGTCATTTGTTTTTGACAGTTAGGGTTTTCATAGGCCTAAGTAGTAACTGATTATATTTTCTTATTTTATACAAATTACATCTTATTTTACCCTAATGTGTTTTGTTTTGTTATTATAATTGATTTGTTTATTTGTTGATGTGTTTTGGATCGGTTTTTATACTAATTGTATGTTACCATTATTTTCTACATCATGGCGTGTTAATTATTTCCTAACTGATTTTCCAGTGTTATTAGATCTGTATTCCTTCTATTTATTTATTTTGCCATTGTTAATAATTTGGCTATTACTTACTATTCTTTATTACATAACACATAACATCTTGGCCTATGGTCTGTATAATTCCTTCAGCCATATCCTATTCATAAATTTAATTGAACAATTTTTTAACAGCTATTAAGCAATGTTTGATAACAATTGGTTTCATTCTTATTTATTTTTAGGTGATAACACATCAACACACCATTTAAACTACTTAATTGATTATCCCTTATAACATGGGGTGTTTATTGATTTTTTAAAAATTTCTTTACTATATTTTTTCCTTTTACTATCTTTACTTTCTATCCATGGTAACACTAACTGTTGACATTCTATGGGCTTCCTCCCTTGAATAACATCGTATCCTTCATTTATATTTAATCTTAATACTATCTTTAATTACTATCATTAACAAAATTCTTACTTGTTCACCATTAAATCGTTTAGTGTTTATCACTGATTTATTAAGCGTTTTGTATCTATCACTAGATTTTCTAATTCTATCATTCACAATATTCTTATTTATTAATAATATTCACTTTTAAACCATTTAGTGTTTATCACTGATTTACTAAGCGTTTTTTATCTATCACTAGTTTTTCTCATTATTTTGGGGGTTTTACACCTTCACTTTTGCACTTCTTAAATTTTTATTGTAAGCGTTTATTAGTGGGTAATCCCTACCATTACTTTCTCTTTGTCACTTAGTTATTTTTATTGTCTCACCATCTCACTATCTCTCTCTTTACAAATATTATTTATACTATTAATAAGTTCTTGTCTTTATAGAGTTCTTTATTTCATATAACTCTTAATTCTTGGGTTAGTGTACTTTTATTTATTGGGTTTTATCAATTATCATTTACATTTATCATTAATTAGTCAATACTAATACTTAATTTTTACTTTGGTTAGTTACTGGTTTCGTTTCCTTTATGATATTTGAGTGTATCATTTCTCCTTTTCATATTCTATATTATTTGTCTGTGTTTTCTCATTCGGTTTCACTTTATTTCCTTTATACTTGGTTTGTTTCATTTCCATTTTCCTTCTTCTTCTCCTTCATTGTAATCTTGTTTCATTTTATTTTGGTTTTCCGCTTCTCATTTGGTTTTATTTTATTTGGTTGTAATGAGTCAATCACTTTCTTATTTGGTTTTGTTTTTCCCCTTCTCCTTTTGTTTCCTTTTATTTGGTCAATCACTTGGGTTAGGTCATGTCGTCGTTTGTCGCGTCATTGTCATTTTATTTTCATTAAACATTTTATATTATATGAATTACTTTTTATATTGTTGATTCATCTTTTTTTATCCCTGGTATTGGAGTGGCTTATTTGTGTTGTAACATAATGCCTCTCCTTCAAAATTGATCATTTTGGTAAAACACTAGCATAGTTTTTTGTGAAATTATCAGTTATATATTATTTTTTCCCTTTCTTTCTTGTTTATTTCTTCTTTCTTATTTCTATTCTTACTTGTTCCACTCCTTTTTATTTAGATCTGTTTTTATTTATTTCTATTAGTGTGTTCTCCCTTTTATATAATTTTTGCTAACTTTTTTTCCATATAATTTTTTTTTTCTTTGAATAAGTCACTCTATAATCTTTATAATTTTAGGTATTTGTCTTAGCAGTTCTTGCTTGATTTTATTTTTGTTTATTTTGTTTTGTTTTAAATATTATTCTAAATAATTTTTGTAAGTTTGTTGTTCTTACTTTGTAGGAATTTTTGTAACTTATTCCTTCATTTTACACATTTTTTTTTTACTTTAAATGTTATTTATACATTATTGTAAAGTCATCTTACTTTGTAGGAATTTTTGTAACTTATTCCTTTATTTTATATTTTGCCTCATATGTCATCTAAATATTATTGTAAGTTTATCTTACCTCTTTTGAATTTGGTAATTGTTTATTTGTTTATTATGGTTTATTTTTCCTCGTAAAACTTTTTGATAGAAACTTGATTATACACTCCTTTTATCTTTTTTGTTGTTATATTGCTTAATTCGTATGTATTGTTACCATTGTCCTTGGTTATGACATAGGGTCCTATGTATAATAATAACAGTTTCTTGGCTATACCTTCAAGTGTACTGGGTAGTTCACGGGTTTTGTTTAATACCCTTTCTCCTTCGTTATATTTAATTATTTTAGGTTGGTTTTGAGAATATTTAGCTTTTTGTTTCTCGATTTTCTCCATGATTCGGCTGTAACATTTGTTTTCATCATACGGGTCTTCTGGGTTGGTTGGAAAGTCTATTAACTCCTGTATCTCTCTATGTGGTTTTCTTCCAAACATCATTAAATATGGGGTGTTCTCAATAAAATGGTGGTAACTTATATTCAAAAATTCTTCGGTTGAAGTTAAATATTTCTGCGATTCTTTTTGATTATCATAGCAGTACGTTCTTAAAATATATCCCACCTCTCTTAACACTCTTTCTGCGGGATTACTGCTAGGGTGGTATACGGATATTTTATAGGTTTTTATGTTTAATTTTAATAATTCATCTCTCCACTTTGTCCCTTTAAATTGTGTTCCGTGGTCTGTTATAATCATGTATGGTTTTCCAATTTCTGTGATGTATTTGTTTTTTTATGATGTCTAATATTTTCTTTGTTGTTGCTATGTTTATAGCGTATAACTTGGTGTAATGGTCCAATAGAATCACTATGAACTTGAATCTATGTCTCCCTCCGCTACGTGGGAATGGTCCACATATGTCGAGAAACACTTTTTCTAGTTTGGTATTTGAAGTGATGGGTATCATCATTCCATCTTTTCTCTCGTTATTTGTTTTGACCATCTGACATATTGTGCATGTTTTAATGTTTTTGTTTACTTTTCTAGTTATATTTTTAATGAATAGTTCTTCCTCTAACACTTTAACCATTTTGAGGGTTCCCATGTGTCCGTATCTGACATGGTAGTCTTTAATTATTTTGTTTTCTAGAGAATTTGGAACTACTAGTTTCCATGTTCCTTGATTCTTTTTTGTTTTAATGAACATATCTTTGTGTATGCAGTAAAAGTTAATTATAATTTTTTCAGATTCTAACAGTCTCCTTCGTATGTTTGATAATTTTGTATCTTGCTTCTGCTGTAGCACTATCTCACTTACGATTTCTTCCAGGTCCTTCCTATCCTTTAATATGTAATACACCTTGGCGATCTTCTCCTTTTCTCCTTCAAATGTTTGGTTTTCTACATTTATTCTGGACAATACATCCGCCGCTACATTCTTCCGGCCTGGAATATACTCCCACGTAATGTGGTACTCTTGCAGAGCGAGGATCCAACGGGTAAGTCTACCATGACTCAATTTGGATTGTTTGAGAAACGATATTGACTTATGGTCGCTTCTGACAGTAATGTGGTAACCTAAGATGTAAGTTCTAAACTTTCCGCATGCAAACACTATGCTGAGCAGCTCCTTTTCTGTAACGTTGTAGTTACACTCGCAACTGTTTAATATCCTGCTGGCAAAGCTGATGACCAGGTGGTGTCCTTCCTTATCTTCTTGGTACAGTTCAGCGCCCAGACTGATGTCACTGGCATCGCAATTCAGATAGAAGGATTGTTCAAAGTTGGGGTGATGCAGCATTACTGTTTCTAGAAAGTTTTGTTTAATGAGTGTTAGTACTTCCTTTTGCTCAGTTCCCCAGGTCCACTTGTCCTTTGCTGAGAGTTGTTTGGAAAATTTTGCGGTAAGATACGAGTAATTATTCTGAAATTTCCTGTAATAATTGCATATACCTAAGAAGGATTGCAACTGCTTCTTATTCTTAGGTGTGGGGAATTTCTGAATGGGTTCTACTTTTTCTTGGGATGGAGACATTCCCTGCTCTGTTAGGTTGAATCCCAGGAATTTTACTTCGTTGGCTATAAACTTTGATTTATCCAATTTTAGAGTTATGTTGTTGTTGGATAACTTTTTCAACACGTGTTCGATTCGTGCACAGTGTTCGTCCCAGTCTGAAGATGTTATTAGTAGGTCGTCCACATATACTGTTGTGAACTGCAGAGCCACTTGACCTAAGACTTGGTCCATGCATTTTACGAACACTGCGACGGAGTTGATGAGGCCGAAAGGTAACCTCTTAAATTGGTAATTCCTTCCGTCGAAGATAAATGCCATATATTGTCTACTGTGTGGGTGCAGCTCCACCTGCCAGTACCCACATACAGTATCCCAGGTACTAATGTATTTGGTTCCATGAAACTTTTTTAAAATCTCTTCAATTTCTCCCGGTGAAGTTCGGTCGTTGATAATCATTTTGTTGATCTCCCGGGCGTCTAAGCAGATCCATACTTTACCATTCTTTTTGGGTATAGCTACTATGGGACTTGTGTATGGAGATTGGCTATACTCAATGATGTCCTCCTCCATCATTCTGTTTATTTCCGCTCTGACTTCGTTTTTCAGGGAGTATGCTATGGGGTAGGATTTTCTATGGAAGTCTACTGGTTCACGGAAGTTAATCTTGCATTGGTATCCCTTGACCTTGCGTGGAGTATTGGAGAAAACGTGCTGGTATGCGTTATAAATTGCTATGAGATTTTCAGCCTGTTTCTTAGTTATCTCTTGTTGAGGTCGTTCTCCTTGGGAAGTTCTTATTTCCTCAATTTTCTTATCCCATAGTTCTCTACTATCCTCTTCATCGGCCATAATTTTTGACGGTTCATGTGTTTGGCAATAGTAATTTTTTAATCCTGGATCCTGATTCAAAGCTGTTGGTGTAGGGTTACAGTTTATAATATTTGCAGACCATATTCCCCTTTCAGAGGTTAACAACACTATTCCTTTTTGTAGGTTGATTACTGCCGAATGTTGTCTTAACACATCGCACCCTATGAGCGTATTAAATGGTAGTCCATTTGCTACAAGAAAAACGATGGGTATTGTTGCATATGGTTGATTGCTCAATTCCAATGAAACTTGTTTTCTTATCGATTTATTTTGTTTGCCAGTTGCACCAATTATGATATTATTCATTGGTAGAGTGGGAATTGGTATCTGGGAGTTAGCTTGGATTCGCTCCAGCTCTGGTTGGTTTATTAAGGATATGTTCGATTCCGTGTCGATCATTATGATGGTTATTGTCACGTTGATGGTAGCCTTTATGTGTACGATTTCAGTTTGGTTTTGGCAGCTGGTTAGCCTCTTCTTCAAGGAGTTCTTCTCTTATATTTTTGACGTAATTGTTGGATATGATTGTTATAATTTTATTTTTATTTTGTTGTGTCATTCGTCGTAGCAACCCAAGTGATTGGTCATGTGAAGGGCATATCTGGTTTTTCACTGACCTTTTTAGTTTAAAGTTTGTTGTGCCTTGATGGCCAGACTATCGGACTGGTTTGCCGTCGTTTCATTTATCGGTCCTGGTTGACTGCTTATCTGGTTCCTTGACGCTTCCGTAGTTCTGTTCTCTGGGAATTGATTATTATTTGACGTCGTGTTATTGTACCAGGAGTTTGCCGGTGTATTTGGACAATACCTCCTCTGGTTAGGTTGACTCCTCCCATTAATGAAATTAACTTGGCGTCGAACGTCGCCTCTATTTTGGTTATTCACGGTTCCCCTGTTGTACTGGTAATTCGGGTTATAACGGTTGCCATAATAATTGCTATTATTGGGGTGGCCGTTAGGACGGTTCGGTTCTGCTCCCCTGTAATTATTGTTTGCGGGATTGTTTTCGTCGTTTCTGTTATACGGCTGGTTACCTTGATGGTCGTTGACATTCCAGTTCATATTGTTTCGGTTGCCATTTTCGGTGTTGTTGTGGGATGGGTTGTAATTAGGCGCATTTTGATTTTCACTCCACCTGTTGTATCTTTGGTTCACCAGTCAGTTCCTTTTGTACTGGCCGTCATTTTCATGGTCCTCCAACAAACTCGCCATTCCCTGGATGGTTTTTATCTAACCCTGTCTCCTGGCCTTTTCTACTGCATCCTCGTAGTGGTAACCCAGCTGTATCACTAATGATTCCTCAGGTATTCTTGGTTCTAGATTCCTCGCCAAGCATACCTTCCCTAAAAAGTAAGACGTTAGGGTGTGTCCTGCTTGCGGTTCGTACCTCCCATTGCTGATGTTGTTCCTGACTACGTTTTGGGTGGACTCAGACCAGTATTTTTCTCGTAATTGTGTTTTAAATTCCTGCGTACAGTTTATTTCCGGTCGAGTGGGCGTCCACCAGTTGTCGTGGGTGTCTTTGAACATTTCGTCAATGAGGCTCCTTACCGTCGTCTATCTTGTTTCCCTATTTTTTTCAATTAATTCCTCTACTCTTTTGAGGAAGTCCATGGGATTCCGCCGGTAACTGCGAAAGTTGATCATATCTCTGTTCTCGCTGGTGATAATGTGGGTATTGTGACAGGGTTTCTCCCTCAGTGCGTCCAACTCTTCCTGCATCTGCCTCTCCCTTTGGCTGATTCCCTGGATCTTCTCCTTGTTCTCTTGGGTCTGTCCATCTACTTTGTTGATGGTGGTGTATACCCTTTCCACCCGATCGCTTATATCTGTTTGTATTTCCTTGTGCCTCTCCTCCAGCTTCTTGAGCACCTCCTGTTTATTTCTTGTGCATTCTACTGTTATTATTATTTGGATTTCTTCTATCCTGTTCTTGCCATCGTCCTCGACTGCTTTAATTTTGTTTAATATTTCTTCCTGAGCCTTCGCTACTGTTTCACTGGTTGTTTTTATTTTTTCATTTGTTTCGGAGACTTTCTTTTTGATATCTTCACAGTATCCCTCTAACTGTTGTTCTAATTGATATTTTAACTCTTCTTTGTTCTTCTCGTGGTCCTCCTTCAATTGTCCCCTCAATTCTTCCTTCAGTTCTTCATTACTTTTTTGGATGTGCTCCGTCAATTGCTGTTGTAGGGCTTCTTAGTTCTTCCGCACAGTATCACTGTGTTCCTCCATTTTCTCGTTTATCTGTTGCTTCAATGTTTCATTATTTCCTTCAATTTTGTTGTTCAGCGTTTCAATATCTTCCCTTAAAAACTCGATTTGTCTTTTTGAATTTTCGTTAATTTTTTCCTCCATTTTCTTCAATTCTTCACTGTTTTGGTCTATTTTTTCATTCGTTTCTTCCTTCATTTGGTCTATTTTTCCATTAATCTGTCCAAATTGCTCCATCATTATCCTCATCATGTTATCCATCGTCACCCCTTCGGTTGGTTTGTCTGGTTGGTCGCCGACTGTTACTTCTACTTCTGGTTCTGGTTGGGTTGGGTTTTCTGGTTGTTCCTCTTGGGCATCCTCTTTGATCATTTCCCCGATCATTTCTTCAATCATTTCCATTTCTTCTTCGTTGGTACCTTCAGTTCCCTTCTTTGCTTTATACCTTGTAATCATAGAATGTTGCATATTTTCCTGTAATCGCCGCTAGTCTTCAATTCTAGCCTCACTAGTTGGTCGCCAATCTGTAACAACTAGATTCTTACATACTCTGAAAATGTATAAGTTGTGTGTGTTCGCCTCACACCAGTTATCATTACTTCTATGTTGCGCTAACGATTCCCGTAGCGATCCTTCAGTTACCAGTACAACACGAGTGGAAACCTTACCTGTTGTTCAATAGGGGTTTATAAATCCGGGTGGCGCCAAATTGTTTATTTAAAACAATTAAATTAATAAATAGTGTGTTAAAAGGTGTTCTTAGCTATGACGGCTTGGAGCATTCAAATTTTACTTCCGCCTTCGTTCGACCTTCTTAATCGAGCAGTTAGTTCGCCGGATTTGCGACATGAGCGCTTAACGTCATTCTCGCTCTCTCTGCTATACAATACACAATTTATACAATACACTTCCCTATGAAATAAAAACATGGTTACACTCTGTACTAAGTTCTTTAATTTGTGATTGGTAATTACTCAGTTTGACATTAAAATTATACTTGGTTATTCAACAAATTTGCACCGACAATTATTATGAGACACATATCCCAAGGTAGGCGAAAATCGATTTTGAATGAATTATCCAGTCAAATATGGCGTCTAAAGAACAATGTTTACTTTTTACAATTTGTCGTTCAATGAATCTGGGTTCTTGTGATTACGAAAAAGATATTAATAATGATTACAATAAAGTACACTACCTTACATTATTTGTACTTAAATTATATAATGTGTAATTATAATTTGTTCCTGAAGTGTGGTAAAGTGTGTTTCAAAAGTTTCATAATTTTCGTACAGGTTATTTTAATAGATAATATAAATTCAGTGTTTTATTTTTTTAATTAATCTTTGAAAGAAATAATATTCAGTTTATAGTGAGAGTTCAGATTACTGTGAGAAAAATTTAAAGTGAATTTATTTCAGAATTTCGGGTAATTTAATAATACTTATCAAATCAGTAGACTTGATGTAAACTGTCGTTCGTTGAAATGGAATAGGGCTGCAATAGTCATCAATTTTCAATGATCTTGGGGCTTAAGTATGTCTTGCGTCCTTTTCACGATAGTTGTAGTAATTTATTCAGGTAAAATGGTCCTTGGCATCAGTTAAATGTTCTCGTACTTCGTCTGCTTCTTACTTGTCCATCTTTTGGAATTTTGTTTATTTTTTTGACATTTTTAATTAAAATTTTGGTCATTCACGGCCTGGCATCTATTCTGGAAGAGCGTCACTTATTGAATACTAAGATTTAATGGAAAAATCATAACCAACTATGGTCATGGTTACTATAGTTAATTGTATGGAAGTAGTATCGTCAAGGTCACACCGGTTACTTACAGCGTTGCCACTAAGTAACAGTTTCCCTTTGTTCCGAGAAATGCTACAATAGTAAGTAAGCCTACTTAATGTAAAGAATATAACAAAGTGAGAAAGTTTCTAATACATGCATTAGAGTACATTGTTACATTGTCAATAATTCTTAATAATGATTATATCACAATTAATATATTGTTAATAATTAATTAACAATTAATTTCCGTATCTTATACATAACATTCAATTCGACGCGTCAGCTATAGTTTGTTTGAACGAATTTTTATACGCATCCTGTGTCTTAAGCTTGCCCCATTTAATTATTGAAGAGACACCGCACTATTCGTGACTCAGAAAAATATTCTATTTTTATTTCCTGCGCTGCTTACTAATAATTAAGTAAAAAAATTAGAACTATACTATAAGACGTTACATGCACAAGTAGCATATCGGCCAATCTGAAAGTCGTATTCTTGTTTGCAACATACCGTTTAACTTGGGCCCATATCAGCTTGATCAGATTATACTGACAATGATATGGTGGCAGGCGCACTACTGTATGTCCCATTTCATTTGCCAGTTGATCCAATTCGTACGTCTTCTTGGCCGTTCGGATCTCTTCTTTAGAAAGAAGTTCATCCCTGGTTTCAGCTGTGGAAAATGAAATTCTCTTCTTACGCAGCCACTCCATGATATCCGCTTTACGCCAGTTTGAACATGGTGGTTTATCTATTTGTACAGAATGATAGCTGGCATTATCCATCACGATGATAGAGCCTTCTTCCAAGGAGCGCAACATACCAACAAACCAGGTCTTAAAAACTTCAGCATTCATTTCTGTGTGGTAGTCAGATGCAGCTGAATGCTTACTGCCACGAAAGACAAGTTTGGCACCTGCTATGAAACCTGTACTTGCGGATCCAGCATGTCCAATAATCAGCCAGCCACCTCTACCAGTAGGTACTTTCAGCCCACCATTCCCTCTGGAGTCTTGCCAGATGTATTTATTTGTATGATTCTGTGATATCCATGTTTCATCCAAATAAATTATAGGCCTGTTGTCCTTCGTACGATGTATATGCATGGTTCTCAAAAACTTCGCTCACAAGGCAGCAATGTCTCTGCGCTCCATTAAAAATTTTCGTCCATCGTTGCACTTCTTAAATTTAAAACCAAGCACTTGCAGAAGGCGAAGTACGGAGGCTTCTGAACCAGAATAATTGATTTTCTGACAGAGATCAGCTCGAATTTTGCTTGCAGTGGGGTATTCCCCTCGGTCGTAATATTCTAGTATGGTCCTGCGGACTATTTGTTTATTAAAATCGTCCAGTTCAGTGTTTTTGTGTTCCCGTTTATACCCTTTCCTTGGAGAACTGAACACAACACTCATGCCTTGATCATCTGCCGAAGCAACGGTATTGCTAATACGTTGCACCGACTGTTCAGAAATGCCACAAACTTCCGCTGTCAATTTTCGAACTTGTGCAAAGTTTATGTTCCTCCTGGCTTCTTCATTATACTCAAGATTTTTAAAAAACTTGTAAACGTTTGCTATGATGACTTTACTTTGTTTTCTAATGTCCTCTCGGCCCGCACGTACACCACCGCTGCTTGTACTCGAACTAAATGTAGGATACTGTTCCTCAATATCACTCATAATAAATACAAATTATTGAAATAAACTAATACACACACTGTCTACAATAAAGACGTCAACCGTTTACATGAAACGCACAAAATGTCTGTCAACAATACTAAGGACGATAAATATTTTGGATGTTTGTTGCTAATTCGTCTCTTCCTCACCTCGTTCACCCAACCTACTTGGAATGGGGTACTGTAACTGAAATGGGATTGGCTTTTGCCACAACAGCGACAATTTTGTTTACAGAAATTGCTCAGTCCTATTTATCTTTGTGCAACGGAAGAAAGGTAGTAGCGCGGGCAGTAAACATACACATTTTTGAGGGGATTGTAAAATGACAAAGGCATTCATAAAAGTGTCAAACAGCAATATTTACCGAAAAGACATGCCGACAGGGTATACGCAATTTTCATACCAAATGTGTACATATACCTAACAGAACTTCCGAACCATATGGCTTAGGAACGACCGTGTAGAGAACAAAAACAGATTCATTTGCAAAAGGGAAAAGACCGTGAGTATGAAAAAATTAAAGCGACAACAGCAGGCAAGGTCAGCGTTCTCAGACAACTGTCAGTCTGTAGGATAACCGCCCATGAAGAAAACAGTAAAACTTTAAATTACTAAGTTCACTGTACGGAAATCACAAAATAACTGACCTAATGGTACTTCGTAAAGTTATGGTGTGTATTGCTAAAAGGTTTAGATTCTAACATAAGAAAAACCAGCGCAGTATAAATAGTAGTTTCAGAGAACTGCAAATCGTAACAAAAAAAAAAAGCCAAAGAAAGAGAAGAAACACAAAGATAGAAATTCTGTAGATATTTACGCGACAACAAAAAATATGTTGCCGACACACAAATTTTTATAGCTCAAATACTGGCGCCCAGAATTTAACTGAGTAGTGTTACCCACAACTAATTGTTCCTGATAAAACAAATTCATTTACGCGATACGCATAAATAAATTTGAAACGAGGAATATAATGTGGATGTATGAAATTTGTTTACGTAACACTGCTAAAACGCTATACACTGTACTAGCTGGCAACAACGCCGGGCGAGGGGCGTGGAGGTGACTGGGAGAAGCAGTGAAAGTTAGAGACCTTGACGGTACTACTTCCATGCAGTTACCTCTAATTGATTCCGATTGGTTGATCATGACTTATAACCATTGTTATCAATTTTGAATTTTTATTCAAAATTACTGTATATCTTCTGATTGCTTTTATTCTTCCGTCTTCCTTCCTATGTATTAAATGTTATCACTACTGTTTGTATTTCCTTTCAAAGATTATTTTGACATCCCATAAGGTTGGGTTCTCTTATGTATTAAAATTTGACAGTTATGTTGATATTTGTTGATTAAATTTCTTTCTTATTTTAAGTCCTTATTCTAACATTTTTCTTTTAACATGATTCACAAATTATCCTTGGTTAGTTACGTGCCTTGGATTTGCTAATTTCCTTGTTAATTTTTTACAATTTTTAGTTATTTGTTTTTGACAGTTAGGCATTTCATAGGCCTAAGTAGTAACTGATTATATTTACTTATTTTATACAAATTACATCTTATTTTACCCTAATGTGTTTTGTTTTGTTATTATAATTGATTTGTTTATTTGTTGATGTGTTTTAGATCGGTTTTTATACTAATTGTATGTTACCATTATTTTCTACATCATGGCATGTTAATTATTTCCTAACTGATTTTCCAGTGTTATTATATCTGTATTCCTTCTATTTATTTATTTTGCCATTGTTAATAATTTGGCTATTACTTACTATTCTTTATTACACAACACATAACATCTAGGCCTATGGTCTGTATAATTCCTTCAGCCATATCCTATTCATAAATTTAATTGAACAATTTTTTAACAGCTATTAAGCAACATTTGTTAACAATTGGTTTCATTCTTATTTATTTTTAGGTGATAACATCATCACACCATTTAAACTTACTTAATTGATTATCCCTTATAACATGGGGTGTTTATTGATTTTGTTTTTAATTTCTTTACTATATTTTTTGCTTTTACTATCTTTACTTTCTATCCATGGTAACACTAACTGTTGACATTCTATGGGCTTCCTCCCCTGAATAACATCGTATCCTTCATTTATATTTAATCTTAATACTATCTTTAATAACTATCATTAACAAAATTCTTACTTGTTCACCATTAAATCGTTTAGTGTTTATCACTGATTTATTAAGCGTTTTGTATCTATCACTAGATTTTCTAATTCTATCATTCACAATATTCTTATTTATTAATAATATTCACTTTTAAACCATTTAGTGTTTATCACTGATTTACTAAGCGTTTTTTATCTATCACTAGATTTTCTCATTATTTTGGGGGTTTTACACCTTTACTTTTGCACTTCTTAAATTTTTATTTTAAGTGTTTATTAGTGGGTAATCCCTACCATTACTTTCTCTTTGTCACTTAGTTATTTTTATTGTCTCACCATCTCACTATCTCTCTCTTTACAAATATTATTTATACTATTAATAAGTTCATGTCTTTATAGAGTTCTTTATTACATATAACTCTAATTCTTGGGTTAGTGTACTTTTATTTATTGTTGTCTTGTTTGTTCATCATCTTCTTTCACAGCACTACACTTTATATAATATAGAAACTTCATCATGTGAAAACTTACTTGTCTTTTTCGTCGAACGCGTTTCGGTGTCGTATTCGCCTTCGTCAGCTTATAAACAGACTGCCAGTACTTAGTAACGTTTGCTGCTTGGAAGGTATAGTGGAGGTGGTGTGTAGAGGAAGGGGATTTGGTGCGGGGATCCAAATTATTGTTTGTTTTTTGTATAATTGTGTCGAGAAGTTTATGTGATTTATATTGTAATTGGTCGTTTAGTATGTTGTTTGGTTGTGTTGTGTGGTGTTTGTATTTTTCAAACTGTTCAGCTGTGTTGAGTTTCCGACCTTTGGGTGAGGTGTAATATTTCAAGATTAGTATCTATGTTGGTGTAGCTATGGTTATGTGTATGTATGTGTGTGGCAAACGCAGAATGTTGTGACGGTACAATTCTGGTACAATAATATTTTTGCAAAATAATTGTTCTAATACATAATTATTGTATTATATTTTATATCCCCTATAAGAGAGTGGTAAAGTTTTGGTGAGAAATTTCAATAACGCAATATTGAGTTAACAGGATTTGTGTCGAATTCAGTGGAAAATGACAAAAGTAGCAAAAAACTGTTTGTCATAGTAACAAGTAAACAAGCCTAGCCCATGATTACGTCAGACGAAAGAATGCGATGCGCATACATACATATAATTGTAAGCCTGAGGCTTGGCCGTGGAACAAAGAACAAGTGACGTAGTTGTTGCCCCACCTCTGCAATGCTTAGTGGTGAAACGTGGTCATTTTCGTCCAGACAGTGAAGCGTGCCGGCCGGCAAATTCACCGAGTGTGTATATCTAAATTTTACACCACCAAAAGTTTAAATATGTAACAGGTTTACATATCAATTGTGCGGTGATACCTTTGAAAGCGTGTGATCTATGATGGGATGCTACAGATTTGAAAAAAGTGAGAGCTAAGATGAGACATTTCAAATTCGAGAGGGTGTGATCTGCGATGGGATGTTTTCAATACAGCTAAGCACAATTGGCTGCAACCTAATTCTATAAAATCTTTATTCAAAAGGATACGTAAAATTTTTATTAATATGATCAAAAGTAAACAAATATAAAATCTTTATCACAATGAGCTCATAATAAATAAATTGTACCAGAGGGTGAGAGAGAGGGAGTGGAAGAGTGGATAATATTCTATATTAATACGTGCTGGTTGTGTAACGATAGATATATAAATATTTAACATGTTTCTTAATATTATAATACATGTCTGTTTTGGAGGGATAAAGTATGTAAGGGTGTAATATTTGATAAACGCATGGCATAACCTGTAGTCTTTTCAATATGTACGTTGTTTTTCCTTTTATATAAATAAAAGGTAATGTCAATGGTAACAAATAGAAACACGAGTGAGTTATTTCAGGTAATATATTCCTCGACTCTGGTTCGTATAACTCGAATTCTGGCCTTTCAAGGTAAGTTTTATATTTGTTATGCAACATGTAACATGGCGCCCGATATTTTAATATTACATCAGATTAAATGTAACCAATTAATTAAACACAATAAAAGTAATTAATTACAAATGGCTTTTGCGAACAGGGACTCTACATAAGACTTAATTTTATGTGGAGTATACCTATTGGAGAAACGGAATATTTACCTGAGATAATTGGGAAAGTACGTAAACACGTGCGAAAGGTAGGGTTAAGTTACGTTATATACCTATAAGTGTTAGAGATAAAATAAGCAAAATGAATACTGGTGAAGATGATAATGTAGACGAAACAGTTACGAGTGAGATGGACGTTAAATTAACCCCAATTAGTCAGATCAGTGAAACCAGAGCCACTGAATTAAATCCAGTTCCATTAACACCCATCTCAACTTGAGATGAAAATAAAACAGATGATACAGCTGCAATGATGCAGTTACTATTAAATAAATTTGATGAGAAGTTTAACAAATTAGACAAAAAGTTAGATGAGCAAAAAAGCGATTCTAATGTTAAATATACTAACTTGAATGACAAATTTGATGAACAAAGTGTAAAGTTTGACGAAATAAAAAACGAAATTAAAAGACAAAATTGGCACTTTGATGAAAGAATTAACACAATAGAAACACGTTGTGATAATATCCAGAAACACACAGTAGAAATAGTTAATGAGAAATTTAATATTAAAATAAGTAATTTGGATAACAAAATTGATCAAATTTATGAGACAGTAAATGATACAGTTGAAACACAGATAGAGTCACAAAATACAGAAATAGAAAAGAAATGTTTAACTTATGTAGAAAGTCAAATAGAAATTAAAACAAATTGTGAAATAAATAACCAAATAGAATTGAAAACAAATGTTTTGCAAAGTCAATTAGAGAAAGTTGAATCAAATGTTGTGGATATCACAAAAAATATTGAAACTATAGACAATACTATATCAGAACATGAAAGAAATACTAAGAGTAGAATAAGTATTTTACAGAATAAGATTAAAGAAATAGATGATTTAGGTATACAAAACAGTAATGATGTGCATGATAAATATGATTTAATTGCTAATAGTTTAACAAGTGTGAAAAATGAGTTACGGGGGGAAATTCATAAAAATGTTTCAAGTATTAATGATAGAGTGGTAGTGACTAGGGATTTATATAATGAAATAGAATTAGAAAATTTTAGCCATGAAAACAGGGTGATACATCCCATGCGTTTTTTGAATCAGACACGGGATTATAATTATTTCAGTAGCAGTAGTTGGGAAGTAAAATTAACCAAAATAGTAAAGTGTTTCAAAGGTAATTCAGTAATATGGGCTGAGGCTCATAGACTAGAATGGGATTGTTATGACACTTTTGATAAAGCTTTTAAGGGCAAATATTGGACGGAAGAAGAACAGGAAACTTTAAGAAGCCGTATTATGGGAGCGGGCAATTTCATGGGACATAACCCTAATAATAATAATATCACAATATATGTGACAAAACTATGTAACGAGGCAAAATACTTAGAGCCCCCAATACCGTTTAAATCATTCGTTAGATACGTGAGTAAGCACTTACCAAGAGAAGTGCAGGTTACGTTAATGACCAAAGAAATAGAGACTCTAAACGAGCTAGAAAGAGTGTTAGATATACTACAGAATATTAATGATCGTGAAATGTGTAGACGACCCATACCACATAATATAACTAATAACAACACCGAGTTTAATCGGCAAAGGAATTATTATAATGGAAATAATAATCGTAATAAACATATGTATCGTACTGATTTACAGCAACCAGGCGAGTGGAGTTGAGTTGTTCTAGGTGTAGGACGGGGAACCGTGCCCACATGCAACATTGCTACAAATGTAAGGTACCAAGAAACGAACCAAGGAGTAGTAACAACACCAAGCAGTTTGTACCATCAAACCGAGGAGCACCGAGTACCCGAGGAACACCAAACCATAACCAGGGACCTACATGGGGACACCAGGTACCCACCACCAGTAACAGCAGGCTACAGCCGGAAAACTGAAGTCAACAGTGGTAACTAGGACCTGACCACTGTTCAGGGAAGCTCATGAGGTCCGACCATTAGAAGATGTCCAATCTAACGTCATAAAAACCGATATAATAGCTGACTTGTTGGAGGAGGAAAATAACACGACAATCGAGGTGAGAGCTGGACTCACGGAAATCCAGGTAACAATAGAAAATAGGAAATTTAAAACACTTGTTGACACGGGAAGTGAGATTTCAGTAATAGCCGAAAACATTTTAAGCGAATTAAAAGAATTTAAAAAGAATATTCCAGTTCTACCCATAGCAGGGGTTACAGTAATAGGAGTCATGGGAGTACGTAGTAAACATGTGACCAAGCAAATACATTTAAGTTTTTCAATTGGAGATATGAATTTTGATAATACATTTTTTATTAGTCAAGGGGTTAAGTTTAGACATCATTTTAGGAAATGATTTTTTACAAAGAAATAAAGCTGTGATAAATTTCAAAGAGAAGGTGTTAGAGTTAGATGGGGGTGATCGGTCTGTTAAAGTAATTTTGAAAGTGTGATAAATAAAGTTAAAACAATTGGTGTGAAATTACTACAAAAGCGAATAGTTGAGAATAACATAGATACTAAAATAAACTTGTGTAGAGAGGGTGAGTATTTTGAAGATGTTGATAATGGAATGAGCAATATTAATAATGCAGTATGGGAGATAAGGGCAGATGAATTCTGTAGTGGGGGTGAGGTGATAAGGAGTGGCCAACGTATAGCGTTATGGCAGGTAATAGCGCAGTTTAAGAAAGTGTTTGCTGATGTTCCAGGAAGGGCAAAAAATTATGAATGTATGTTACAGATTAGGGAACACACACCATTCATGCAGCGGAGCTATCCAGTGCCTTACTCTAAATGACGAGCGGTGCAAGAAGAGTTTGACAAGATGATGGAAGGTGGAATTATAGAGAGGTCAGTATCTCACTACTCAAATCCATTAGTGGTGGTAATTAAAAAAGATGGGAGGAGTAAAATTGTGTTTAGATGCGAGGAAGATAAACCAGATCATCATACCAGACCGGGAATCACCGGAATCAATTAACGAAATATTTCAAAAGTTTAGTGGAGTGAAGTTCATGACATCATTAGAACTGACGGCCGGATATTGGCAAGTACCATTAGCAGAGGTAAGTAGGCCATACACAGCATTTTTATTTAATGGGAAAAATTATCAGTTTAGACGACTACCATTTGGGCTAAATACCAGCGTAGCTAGTTTCATAAAATGTTTAGACAGAATTTTGAGACCAAAAGATTTAGATTTTCTCACAGTGTATGTGGACGACATTTTGATAGCGTCACGGATTTTGAAGACCATTTAGAACATTTAAAGTATGTGTTAGAAAAATTAGAAGCGGGAGGATTAACAGTAAATTGGGACAAGTCCAAATTTTTACAAACAAAGATTAATTTTCTAGGGTTCATAATTACTTCGGAAGGAATTTCCGCCAACCCGGACAAGGTCGAATCTATTATGCGCTTCCCTGAACCGAGGAACATCAAGCAACTTCAGAGTTTTTTTGGGCTGTGCAACTTTTATAGAAAATTTCAAAGGAACTACGCACACATCACAGCAAAGTTAAGTGCTGTATTGCAAAAGAACAGGCAGTGGAAATGGGGAGACGTGGAGCGTGGTGCTTTTGAAGAAATAAAGAGGAAATTTAGTAAAATGATTACGATGAACCATCCGGATTTTGATAAAGTGTTTTATTTGCAGACGGACGCCAGCAATGTAGCAGTAGTTGCTGAACTGTAACAGGAGGATGACGAGAGGGAACATCTAACTATTGCATTCGCCAGCCGATCCTTGTTGCCAGCCGAAAAGAACTATACCACAACGGAGAAAGAATTGCCCAGTATTGTGTTCGCAGTCGGCAAATTCAGAACATACATCTTAGGCAACAAAACAATTATTCGAACAGATCATAAGGCGTTGTCGTTCCTCAACACTTGTTAACTTGCTCACAGCCGTTTAACCACGTGGGTACTTGTTTTGCAGGAGTACAACTTCGAGTGGGAGTATATCAAAGGAACAGAGAATAAGGTACCCAATACTCTTTCCAGAGTAGATTGCGAGAATAATAAAACAGGTAGGGATTTAAAGGAAATAGAAATTTTTCAGATTAGCAGAGAAGACAGGATCTTTGGAGAAGAATTGAAGGATATCAAAACCATGCAGAGAGCAGATGGTAAGTCTGGGAAAATAATAAACAGTTTAGAGACGGAGTTGGATGAATCAGAGTACAATCAATATTTTCAAATTTACAAAGGGTTGTTGTTCAAGAGGGTAGTAGGGGGTGAGCGTGACTGGAGATTAGTAGTGCCAGAAAGATTGGAAGAGAAAATTATTTGGGATTGTCATATAAGATATGGTCATTTTGGGGCTAAAAAGTGTGTGAATGTTTTAAAAGAATCATGTATTTTCAGGAATATGGAGAGACTAGTGAGACAGCTGTTGAGGAGTTGTGGTTTGTGTCAAAAGTCGAAGGTGGTAAACTACAGAGTGGAAGGTGAGTTGAATTATATTAAGGTAGAAAGACCTTTCGGTTTAGTTGCTGTGGATTTGTTTGGACCATTGCCGAAGGGTAGAGGCGGAGTAGTTTATATATTTGTATTGCTTGACACTTTCTCAAAATATTGTATAGCGTGAAAAGAGCTACCAGTAAGGTATTGAGTGAAAAGGTGACGAAAGATTATATGATTAACGTGGGTAAGCCAAAGGTAATTTTGTCAAAGACCATGGGCCACAGTTCATCAGTGGAAGATGGCGCCAAATCTTAGGTGGGAAGGCATCCTCACGAAGCATACGGCTGTGTATCATCCCCAGTCCAACCAGGCTGAGCGTGTAATGAGAGAAATAGGCAGGATCTTCAGAGCCTGTTGTCACGCTAAACACAGCGAGTGGCCGTTGTATGTAAGAAAGGTAGAAACTTGGCTAAACAGTACCACCCACGAGTCCACCGGCTATACACCTCATGAGTTGGTAAGAGGAACACGCCCCCCGAGAATTTTAGAACAACTGTTCGATTATCCACCTGAGAGCAGGACAACTGATGTAAACATTAAAATCCGATTGGCTAACAAAAACTTAATAAGCAAAGGCGAACAGAGAAAACGTAGACACGACGCAAGAGGTAAGTGGGTTAAATATAATATAGGACAAATGGTATTAGTAAGAAGGCATGACTTATCGAGCGCGCAAGACAAAGAAATAAGAAGTTCTTCCTACTCTACGAGGGACCTTATGAGGTAGTAGAGATTAAAATGCAAAATTCATATGTGTTGCAGAACAACGTGACTGGAGAGATAGTAGGAACACACAATGCTACAAATTTAAAATTGTACTGGTCATCTTAGGGATTATATTGTTGTTTTGTTTTGATATTAGCGAGTGTATGAGTATTAATCTGATATATATTATTTTTCAGAAGGGACTCTCCCCCATTTTCGGGCGATCACAGACTCACCACCTCTGATCGTGGATTTTGGCATTCTGGAGGCGGACCATGGTTGGCGGTAGCCTCAGCAACGGGGTGAAAGTAACAATGGTCTTACTCCACAAATTGGTGCAAGTAGAAATTTAATTTTATTATTGTTGAACGGGGAGGGGGACCCCTTGTTTCGTGGAAAAAAAAAGATTGGCATTTTCCACGAATGTTGGTTTTATACTAAAAATTATAGAATAGAACATCTAAAACTCTGTAACATAAAACTTTATCTCATTAAGGAGTTATTTTTCTGTATAACCTAGAAATATAGGATGATCCATTGTTGTACTTGTTATACTGTAGTGAGAAGGTACTGGTTTTGAAAAGTTAAAGTTGGAACTTGAAAAGTGTCTATACTCAAATTTAATTATGTAAATAAAGAAATAAATCAACCATTTTTTGGAAATAACATTTAAATTATGTAAATTATGTTTATCTTTGTCAAGTGATAAATAAAATTTTGTGTTGAAGTAACAACCTTAAGTGGTTAGAAGAACATAGTGATACTATGGTGATGTATTGAGACTGCTTTATGAACAGTGATAATATGATTATTATGTTTATAATGTGTGTTAGTCTTGTAAGGAGGATTTATATGTAATATGTATAAATTGTTAGTTTTAGGGTAGTTCCAAATGTGACTATATAAGACACAACATGTCAAACTATTGCGATTCCCCATATTTCGGGCGATTACTGTCTTACCAGCACTAATCGTGGTTTTAGACGACAACCAGCTGTGGCCAGCAATTGTTAAACATGACCTTAGTTGGTTGCCTATGAAATTGGTTCAACTTGGAAATTTAATGGGAGATTCAGGGGAATCTAAGATTATTTGTTTGCATAGGCTACTTCACCTCAGTATGGGTGGTAGACCTCAGTAGGGGTATATTATAAGAATAAAAGTAGGGGTACATACCCTGAAGTTTTGTAAAGCTGAAGCAAGGATGGGAGAGAGAGAGAAAAGAAAAAAGTGCTCACTCCTTCTGCCTCAGTCCTTGTGGAGGCAACTGAATGCAACAGTTCAGGGGGGGGAAATAGTGTGTGTGGAGGAGAAAGAGGGGATATCTTAAATATTGTTAACAGCGCCAGATTACTTACTGTTAACGATAATAATATTAATAATAATAATATTAAAATTTTTAAAATAAAATGTTTGAGTAAGGGGAAGATTTTAGTAATTGTATCCATAAATTCTGGATTATATGTTTCATTTGTATAAAGATTTGTGTTTCTTCTATAATTATATTAATTATGAAAACAGAAATGGGTTAATTATTATCGATTGGAATCGAAAAGATTTTATAATGTCAAGGGTAGTCAATGAAGAGAATGGCACTTCTATATAATTCTTGTTGAGTTGAAGCAAACCCAGTGCTTCTTAACACAAACCAGCACATAGCTAAGGGGAAACAGATCAGTTAGGGATATAGTATTGTACCAAGCCACTATTTTAATATTTTTGATTTATTGTTTCAGTGTTTGGTGATGTTATGACGGCGGTCCTGAGCTGGCCAGCGTGTCAGAGCAGGAGCGTTACGCGCCTGATTGGCCTTATGGTGTTGGGATCTCGAAGGAGAAGTCCAGTAAGGTCATGCAGGTACTGTCATCATCATCGGACCACGGGTGAGTTATTGTATTTCTTTTCACATAAACAGTAAGGGGGTTGTGGCGACATATTCTGGCTGATCCCTTTAGGAAGTACGAATGTGTCAATGAGAGTTTTTATGCTTCGGCATAAAATCTTTCATTGAGGGGGTTTTGTGACGGTACAATTCTGGTACAATAATATTTTTGCGAAATAATTGTTCTAATACATAATTATTGCATTTTATTTTATATCCCCTATAAGAGAGTGGTAAAGTTTTGGTGAGAAATGTCAATAACGCAATATTGAGTTAACAGGATTTGTGTCGAATTCAGTGGAAAATGACAAAAGTAACAAAAAACTGTTTGTCATAATAACAAGTAAACAAGCCTAGCCCATGATTACGTCAGACGAAAGAATGCGATGCGCATACATACATATAATTGTAAGCCAGAGGCTTGGCCGTGGAACAAAGAACCAGTGACGTAGTTGTTGCCCCACCTCTGCAATGCTTAGTGGTGAAACGTGGTCATTTTCGTCCAGACAGTGAAGCGTGCCGGCCGGCAAATTCACCGAGTGTGTATATCTAAATTTTACACCACCAAAAGTTTAAATATGTAATAGGTTTACATACCAATTGTGCGGTGATACCTTTGAAAGCGTGTGATCTATGATGGGACGCTACAGATTTGAAAAAAGTGAGATCTAAGATGAGACATTTCAAATTCGAGAGGGTGTGATCTGCGATGGGACGTTTTCAATACAGCTAAGTACAATTGGCTGCAACCTAATTCTATAAAATCTTTATTCAAAAAGGATACGTAAAATTTTTATTAATATGATCAAAAGTAAACAAATATAAAATCTTTATCACAATGAGCTCATAATAAATAAATTGTACCAGAGGGTGAGAGAGAGGGAGTGAAAGAGTGGATAATATTCTATATTAATAAGTGCTGGGTTGTGCCAAGATAGATATATAAATATTTAACATGTTTCTTAATATTATAATACATGTCTGTTTTGGAGGGATAAAGTATGTAAGGGTGTAATATTTGATAAACGCATGGCGTAACCTGTAGTCTTTTCAATATGTACGTAGTTTTTCCTTTTATATAAATAAAAGGTAATGTCAATGGTAACAAACAGAAACACGAATGAGTTATTTCAGGTAATATATTCCTCGACTCTGGTTCGTATAACTCGAATTCTGGCCTTTCAAGGTAAGTTTTATATTTGTTATGCAACATGTAACATGGCGCCCGATATTTTAATGTTACATCAGATTAAATGTAACCAATTAATGAAACACAATAAAAGTAATTAAATACAATGTATATTGTTGTTGGAGAGGGCCTTTAAGTGTTCAGAGTAACGGGAGGAAAAAGATCTTCCCGTCTGGCCTATATAGAAACTATTGCAGTTATTACAATTTAATTTGTATACACCTGTTCTAATGTATTTGTCTGTGTCCGTGTTTGTAACGTTGATATGTTTTTTGATGGTATTGTTTGTTCTGAATGCTATTTTGTACTTGTGTTTTCTGAATGTGTTGGCAAGTTTGTGTGTGTTGGAGTTATGGTATGTGAGTGTGATGTATTTATTGTGTTGTGTGTTGTAGGTATTTTGTGTTTTGTTATTTTTGTTTTTGATGCGTTTGTGTAGTTTGTATATTAAATTGGGGTTGTAACCGTTTTTCATTGCTATGTATTTGATTGTGTTGAGTTCGTCAGTATAATCTTGTTTACTTAAGGGTATTTTGGTTAGTCTATGGAGCATATGGTTGAAGGCCGCATGTTTATGTTGTGTTGGGTGGTTTGATGTGTTGTGTATAACCATGTCGTATAACCCAAAGGTCGGATTATCGGATTATAACGTTGTGTATAACCCAAAGGTCGGAAACTCAACACAGCTGAACAGTTTGAAATATACAAACACCACACAACACAACCAAACAACATACTAAACGACCAATTACAATATAAATCACATACACTTTTCGACACAATTATACAAAAAACAAACAATAATTTGGATCCCCGCGCCAATCCCCTTCCTCTACACACCACCCCCACTATACCTTCCAAGCATCAACCGTTACTAAGTACTGGCAGTCTGTTTCTAAGCTGACGAAGGCGAATACGACGCCGAAACGCGTTCGACGAAAAAGACAAGTAAGTTTTCACATGAGAAAGTTTCTATATTATATAAAGTTTTATTTATTGGGTTTTATCAATTATCATTTACATTTATCATTTAGTCAATACTAATACTTATTTTTTACATTGGTTAGTTAGTGGTTTCGTTTCCTTTATGATATTTGAGTGTATCATTTCTCCTTTTCATATTCTGTATTATTTGTCTGTGTTTTCTCATTCGGTTTCGCTTTATTTCCTTTCTACTTGGTTTGTTTCATTTCCATTTTCCTTCTTCTTCTCCTTCATTTTCATTTTGTTTCATTTTATTTTGGTTTTCCCCTTCTCATTTGGTTTTATTTTATTTGGTTGTATGGAGTCATTCACTTCCTTCAATAGGTTTCATTCAATCTGGTTGTAATGAGTCAATCACTTTCTTATTTGGTTTCATTTTTCCCCTTCTCCTTTTGTTTCCTTTTATTTGGTCAATCACTTGGGTTAGGTCATGTTGTCGTTTGTCGCATCATTGTCATTTTATTTTCATTAAACATTTTATATTATACGAATTACTTTTTATATTGTTGATTCATCTTTTTTTATCCCTGGTATGGGGTGGCTTATTTGTGTTGTAACATAATGCCTCTCCTTCAAAATTGATCATTTTGGTAAAATACTAGCATAGTTTTTTATGAAATTATCAGTTATATATTATTTTTTCCCGTTTTTCTTGTTTATTTCTTCTTTCTTATTTCTATTCTTACTTGTTCCACTCCTTTTTATTTAGATCTGTTTTTATTTATTTCCATTAGTGTGTTCTCCCTTTTATATAATTTTTTCCCTAACTTTTTAGTAGCTGGTTTCTTCCATTACTACCCATTTTTCTGAGACCAGAGGAACATCATCTCTGCTCAGTTATTTGATTGCTGGACCTATTCTCAGTCAATCTTAAATACCTTTTTTGTCATCTTGTGACTTAAATTAATAATAATAATATTTTGGGGATTGTCCACTTTATGGTTTGTTAGATCATTTTGAACCTTTTACTCATTCTTCCTTCCGCTGTACCTTTGCTATATCTGTTATTTACTCACACAGTTGATTGTTTTTTATTTATTTAGTTGTTAATTTCATTATTTCTAATTTTTCATTAGTTTGGTTTTCTTTCCTTCTTGTGATCATTTTGATTATTTTAGACATCTTTTTTTTTCTTGGTTGATTACCATTATTTTGCTTTAGCCATTTGCTGTTATTTTCTGCGTCTTTTTCTGTCTTTATCATTGGTACAGTCTGTTCACAAAGTTGTTTTGGTTGTAATTTCAGACACTGCTCGACTTCATTTTTAATCTGCTCTTTTATATTTGTAATCGAGTTTTCTACTGCAGATATTTTTGTTGACATAATTTCTTCCATAGTCAAGACAGATTTTTCTACTTCAGATATTTTTGTAGACATCGATTCTTCAACACTCGAGACAGATTTTTCTACTTCCGCTATTTTTAATGTCATTGATTCTTGTACCTCCGATATTTTAGTAACTTGTTTATTAAGCTCACCTCGTAGGAGACCCAATTCTGCGGTACTATGTTCTTGCAACTGTTTCTGCATAGTTTCAAAGAGAGCTTCCGTTTTATCTTTTTGTCTTTCTTCTGTTTCTAGCTTTAGTGCTTTCTGACGTTCCTCAGCTTCTTCTCTTTCTTGTATTCGTTCTTCTTTTTGTCGTCTTTCTGCTTCTTCTCTTTCTTGTATTCATTCTTCTTTTTGTCGTCTTTCTGCTTCTTCCTGTGTCTGCCGCAGCAGTGTTTGTAAAGCTTCCATCATCTGACTGGGATCCATGTTTACTGATTAATTACGAATCACACTCGTCTTGTACAAAGCGTCCACTGTTTCCACTGTTAACCGTTCTATCCCACTTCTGACACCACTGTTACGACGGTCTACTCGATCGTCGTAGGTACAGTGGAAACACAATAATTACAAGACACCAATCAAGTCACTAATCACACCTTTAATTGTTATAGTAAAACAGTTCGTAATTAACAACAGTGTCTACAACAAATCAAATGAAAATTGTTCATACGCAATAAAATGTCCACTAATATTAAAACTCAACTGTATTACAATTATACCGTCCGAATATAAAACGCAACACTTCACTAATAACTACTTGAACGTACACCGTAATAACTCGAACCGCTCTGTAAATATATCGCACTAATACTCTCGAACCGCACAGTCAAAAATCTCGCATTGAACTGAAAACTAAGGCCGCGACGCGATGTATTTATAGTTACGCTCACACACCAGAAGCTTCCAAACTGCGTCTTATCTCTCGCGAACTACGTAATTGCTATGGCCTTGACACAGTCCGAGCGCCCGAGCGAAGCCTGGCACAGTCGAGAAAATTCTCGCAAAATGCGTCTAGTAGCACGTACACCACACGCCCACACGCTTACATTGAGATATTTCTGGCGCATTCGATAAACGCGTAGATTGTTCTGTGCTGTCGTAGCACTGCCCCCTCCTTAAGCCTGTTCGTCCCGAACTGGCAAAGCTTCTCTAAATTTGTATTTAGCCAGGCGATCTGGCTCATCACTACCGGAGGTTAAATGATGTTACAAAGAAAGACTGCTATCCATTACCTCGCGTTGACGATACACCCGACACGTTGTCCGGAGCACAGTGGTTTTCCACATTGGACCTGAAGAGTGGATATTGGCAAGTGGGTCTTCATCAAGAAGACAAGGAAAAGACCGCTTTCTCGACCCCAAGTGGCTTATTCCAATTTAACGTCGTGCCATTTGGACTCTGTAATGCGCCGGCAACATTTGAGAGATTGATGGACCTGATACTCCGAGGCCTGACGTGGAAAACTTGCCTTGTTTACTTAGACGATGTCATAGTGATCGGGAAGACTTTCGAAGATCATTTGGAAAACCTTAAGGGAGTTCTAACTAGAATTCACGGTGCACAACTGAAGCTGAGCCCGAAGAAGTGTTCTCTATTCCAGAAGGAAGTACAGTATTTGGGCCATCTGGTTTCAGCAGCGGGCGTTAGCATGGATCCTAATAAAGTAGACACCGTAAGAGACTGGCCAGTTCCGAAGAATAAACACGAAATTCGGAGTTTCCTGGGGTTATGCTCATATTACCGACGTTTTGTGAAAGGCTTCGCTACTATTGCTAAACCACTACATGAGCTAACGGAAAATAAACGAAACTTCCAATGGTCGATAGAGTGTGAACAAGCATTTAGAACGTTGAAGATTGCATTATGTTCGCAGCCAATTCTCGCTTTTCCAGCTTCCGAAGGGAAGTACATCGTAGACACAGACGCAAGCAATACTGGTCTAGGAGCAGTTTTGTCTCAAGTGCAGAACGGTGAAGAACGAGTAATAGCGTATTACAGCAAGACGCTTTCTAAACCAGAGAGAAATTATTGTGTTACAAGAAGAGAGTTGTTGGCAATTGTCAGAGCTTTGGAGCACTTCCATAAATACCTCTATGGGAGAGAGTTTTCACTACGTACCGACCATGCTGCACTTGCATGGCTCTTGAGATTTAAAAATCCGGAAGGACAGTTGGCAAGGTGGCTCGAACGTCTGCAAGAGTACAACTTCAAGGTACAACATCGGCGGGGGCCCCTGCACGGTAATGCAGATGGCTTATCACGAAGACCATGCCCGGAAGACTGCCGACATTGCCACAGAAAGGAAGAACAAAACTGAAGCGAACATGTTCAAGCCATCACTGTAGATTTCCTGGCTGATGGCTGGACAACACAAGACTGTCGACAAGAACAGATGACTGATGAAGACATTGGACCGATCTTGACAGCAAAAGAGGAAGGTTGCCGCCCGGATTGGCAAGATATCTGCCATGGTTCTGAAGTGCTGAAGAGCTACTGGGCACAATGGGACTCTCTCACCTTAGAAAACGGATTGCTAAAAAGGGCTTGGGAAAGTGCAGATGGACGAGACGTGGTCATGCAGTTGATAGTTCCCCGAAGTAAAGTGCAGTCTGTTTTGAAGGAGATGCATGATGGAACATCTGGAGGCCATCTTGGCGTTAACAAAACCCTTGACAAAATACGGAAGCGATTCTATTGGCTTCATCTTCGCCACGAAGTAGAGGAATGGGTTCGGACATGTGAAATATGTGCTGCAAGCAAGGGCCCACAAACCAGAAGCAGGGGAAAAATGAGACAGTATAACGTTGGACAACCTTTCGAGAGAATTGCCATAGACATTGCTGGACCATTCCCAGTTACTGACGATGGAAACCGGTACATCATGGTTGTAGGTGACTACTTTACTAAGTGGGTGGAAGCCTACTTAATTCCAAATCAGGAGGTTACCACTGTGGCAAAGCAATTAGTTCACAACTTCTGTTGCCGTTATGGAGCCCGTATGGAAATCCATACGGATCAAGGGAGAAATTTCGAATCAGGAGTGTTTAAAGAATTATGCCGTCTACTTGGAATTCGAAAGACCAGGACAATGCCTCTGCATCCTCAGTCGGACGGGATGGTTGAGAGATTCAACAGGACACTTGAGCAGCATCCTTCGAAAGTTGTTGACGAGAACCAAACAGACTGGGACCAACGTATACCACTATTCCTTATAGCGTATAGGTCATCAGTACATGACACAACCGGCATGACTCCAGCAAAATTGGTGTTTGGGCGGGAGATTCGTCTTCCTGGGGACTTGATGTTTGGATCACCTGAGACTCAGTCCCAAGAGCCAAAGAACTATTCCTCACAATTAGAAAACCAACTGCGAGAAATGAATCGCTTGGTAAGAGGACGGCTGAAGATTGCCAGTGATAAAATGAAAACTCGGTATGACATTCGCAGCAATAGTGTGGGTTTCCAAGAAGGAGATCAGGTCTGTTTGTTCAATCCAAAGCGCCGTCGTGGTCGCTCACCTAAGCTTCAGTCTAACTGGGAAGGACCCTACACTGTAAAAAAAAAGGATTAACGATGTTGTTTATCGGATTCAGCAGGAAGGACAGCGAAAGTTCAAGGTCGTCCACCTAGATCGCCTGGCTAAATACAAATTTAGAGAAGCTTTGCCAGTTCGGGACGAACAGGCTTAAGGAGGGGGCAGTGCTACGACAGCACAGAACAATCTACGCGTTTATCGAATGCGCCAGAAATATCTCAATGTAAGCATGTGGGCGTGTGGTGTACGTGCTACTAGACGCATTTTGCGAGAATTTTCTCGACTGTGCCAGGCTTCGCTCGGGCGCTCGGACTGTGTCAAGGCCATAGCAATTACGTAGTTCGCGAGAGATAAGACGCAGTTTGGAAGCTTCTGGTGTGTGAGCGTAACTATAAATACATCGCGTCGCGGCCTTAGTTTTCAGTTCAATGCGAGATTTTTGACTGTGCGGTTCGAGAGTATTAGTGCGATATGTTTACAGAGCGGTTCGAGTTATTACGGTGTACGTTCAAGTAGTTATTAGTGAAGTGTTGCGTTTTATATTCGGACGGTATAATTGTAATACAGTTGAGTTTTAATATTAGTGGACGTTTTATTGCGTATGAACAATTTTCATTTGATTTGTTGTAGACACTGTGTTGTTAATTACGAACTGTTTTACTATAACAATTAAAGGTGTGATTAGTGACTTGATTGGTGTCTTGTAATTATTGTGTTTCCACTGTACCTACGACGATCGAGTAGACCGTCGTAACAATACTTTAAATGATAGTAATCGATAAGGAGATCTGTAACAAAATGTTTTTTTGGAAGTAAAATAGGATGTTTCGCATCTTCATTAAGCTGGAGTCTTGAAGACGGCCTCCTACCTTATCAATCCATCATTTCCAATGATTGGGGATAAACGCTGTAATTTAAGACTACATTGCTGTCCTCTCTTGATGTTGTTAATATCTGAAAGGAATTCAGATTGTTGTACTAAACGACAAATCCGATATGTTGCTTGTTGAATCTCATGTGCTGTTAGATTTCCTGTATATTTAATTTTGGAAGTTAAATTGTTCCAAAATCGCAAGAGATGAGATTATCTCTGAAGTTTACTCCATGAGGAATATTTGTGCAAGATGTCAGACATAGATTGTGTCTCCTTCACAGATATAAAATCATTTAAATGTGCATTTTTTAATATCTGGAGGCTGATCAAAAACTGGTATATCTTCTGGTTTCTTTGGCCATTTAGTAATATCTGCACTTAGCCATGAGGTACCTCTCCACCAAATATCATGATGAATAAGTTGCGTTTGTTGCAAGCCTCTAGAGGCACACTCAAGCAGGGTTTTGCATAGATTGTACATGAGACCAGAAAGTAGGGTGTAGATATTCCTGAATTTGAGCTACACGGTTCGCTACAAATATTTTTAGCTTGTATGGTGGTGTGGATATCCAACATAATACTATTTTAGAATCAGTCCATGCATGGACAGAATTGATAGAAGTTGTTTTGGAAAGAATACTTATAGAATATTTCATAAGTTGTGCTAGTAAGTATGCGCCACATAACTCCAATTGTAATTTTATTTTATTTCTTCTTTATTATTTACTTACCATTTTTATACATCAAACAGCCGTCCGTGCCCATATTTACTGGACACCATTTTTTACCAAAATGACTTCCATACCACCAAGGTCAACCCAGAGTTCGTGTAAGCATTTATTTGGAGAACAGAATCGAGGTTATTTAAAATAAATGATTTCAATCTACTTGTTTTTCAAGTGAATTTAGTTTTATTCATCATATAATTCTTTAATTCTGCATAATCAAAAACAAACCAAATTGACTTACCGGTACTTTCTATTATAACTAACAATATTCTTTCTCCCTTTTCTACATGTTTTACTATATGAACAATAAAACGCCACATTGGTTATTTTAAAATTAACCCTTCTTTTATGTGGAATTACATAAATTTAAACTAGTGAGAATGAAAAAGAAAAAGAAAACAGATCGAAAACATAAACTAAATTTACTTAGCGCAAACCAGTGCTATTCATCATTACGTAATTCTCTCTCTCTCTCTCTCTCTCTCTCTCTCTCTCTCTCTCTCTCTCTCTCTCTCTCTCTCTCTCTCTCTCTCTCTCTCTCTCTCTCTCTCTCTCTCTCTCTCTCTCACACACACACACACACACACACACACACACTCATCAGGCCTTTATAAGATTCCCATTTTTAGTGATTTTAATATCTCCCCTTAATACAGTTCTAAGTGTGTTTAATTTTGTTCCAACTTTAAGAAAATGATTCATTTTGCTCCTGATTGGTTACTTATCTGAAATTTAATCCGAAACTGTCCAGCCTCCTTATGTATTTTCCTTCACTCCGCACATTTCCTTTTTCACTATTTTACTCCGAAACTGTTACTTCATTTTAATTATTTTAAAACTGATTTCTTTCACATTTTGTTCTATTTGGGCACGCCCGTAAATGTTTTGTCCACGGACCATTTTTCCGTGATTGATCGGCACAAGAGTGTAATTTTAACTGGGTATTAGAAAACTGGGGCGAAAACTGCCTGCGTCCATCATCGCTAGATGTTGTTTGGCGACTGACTTTATATCCCAACTGCAGACTGTTGACGCCGCTCCGGCGAGTTAGCGGACACTCCCGCATTCCTACATGATGTGTGCTTGGCTCGGCTTATGACGTCGTGTAGCGTGACTTCAAAATACAAAGTTCAGAGTTCAGGAATGCTAAAAATAACTGTCTTCCGCGGTTAACTTATTGACCTTGACTCCAAATCGTGTACACTTTTTTACCTAATAACATTTACAAATAAAATCTTTAATATTACCAAAATATCCCTGGGTGGATTTACCTGTACCATTACAATACCCCCTCAATGAGAGGTTTTATACTGAAGCATAAAAACTCTAACACTCACATACTTCCTAAGAGGATCAGCCCAGATATGGCGCCATAACCCCCTTTACATTTTATTAAAACTCATGGGTAACTTACCCCCCTGATCCGGTGACTGCGGCTGCACCTGAATGACCTTACTGGACTTCCCTCTCGAGATCCCAACACCGCAAGGCCAGTCAGGCACTTGACGCCCCTGCTCTGACGCACAGTCCAGCGCAGGACCGCCACCACAGTATCACCAGGCACTGAAACATTAAATCAAAAACATCAGATAGTGGCCTTACCTAATACCATATCCAGAACTGATCTGGTCTCCCCTTAGCTGTTCTGGTTTGTGTTATGAAGCACTGATTTTTCTTAACTTGCTAACATACATATATCCTTAACATAATAAATCTTAAAATGTTTTATACCAACATTTTGTATGCCCCTCTCATTAATTCTTATCCAAAATTCAAAATATTTTCCTGATTCCAATCAGAATTTAAATAACTACTTCCCATTACACCATTTCAAATATCTATCATTATACAATTTACATCTCAAAAATATTTAACTTCATTACTAAAATTCTTCTTAAACACATTTAAATCAATTACATAATCACAAATTATCTACTTATATCTTTTCTCAGAAAGTCGTTACTCATCTCCATAATACTCTTCAAAACAACACAAAACCATTTAGTTACATCATAAGATCAGTTAATTCCATTTAATCGGGTTATTTGATCCCATTTATAATAATCATCAACTTCCTCCTTCCACATCATTTTATAATATCCCCCCTAAACCCAGTTACAATTAGGTAAATAACCTCACGGGTAAACCGTGCAAGGCATTTACCTCGTTACATAAATACTATATTATTTATGTCCCTGGCTTGTAACGGCCAGCTCCTTTCCACACACTCTATTGATTCATGATGTTGGACTGTAGTGCCCATTTGCTTCCACAAGAACTGAAGTTTATTAGGGTGTAAACACTGCTTACACCGTTCTTGCTTCGGCGTTATTTAAAAATTCGGCATTACTGGTATACGAGGATACCAGTAATCCTACTAAAATGATTCATATGCCCTTAATACAGTCTATCATCCCATTTGATGGTAGCCGCTGTTCCATAGTTATGTTGATTCCCCTGATTTACCCCCTGGTTAATTTCTAAATTACACCAATTTCAAAGGTAACCACCTATGGTCAGTGTACAATAAATCTGCCCATAACTGGTTATCATCCAAAACTACGGTCAGGGCTGGTGTGTTCATGACCGCTCGAAAGTGGGAAATCGCATTTAAAATATACAATACTTGTTTTATATGTATACACAATTACATACTACTCAATTAAACACTTTAATAAACACTCAAATTGAACATTACCATTATTACATTAAAATAAACATCTCACCTTTAAATTTGCCTCAAAATTACAAACATTACAACTTTAATTTGAATTTTCCCTGATTAAACATTTTAACTGTTTATCTTGCATTATCACTTCAACTTTTGACTTTATTTTGAACCTTTTAATAATCAATCTTTAATTATTTATCATTTATTACACCATCAAATTCTCCAAAAAATTAAATTTATTACCAACATTCGTCTTATACAACATTTCATTTATTAGCTCCTTTCAAATTAATTCAACTATTTTATCAAACACATTTTAATTACTTTAATTATCAAATTGTTTTAATTACTTTAACAAAACTCACAATGACCAATTATTAAAGTTGAGTATACTTCTCATTACAACAACATAACCTTACTACATAAGTACATTTAACATCAACACAAAAATATATACAATCTACATTATTATCTGTTATTGTTTACCACAAATCATTTCATAATTCAGTCCATTTCAAAACCCACTACACTCACATAATTCATCATTCATGAACAATAAATATCTACCCTCCATCATCAAACAATAATCTTGTCTTACGTATACACAATTTATTTTTAATTAAGTACATTTTGTTACTACCATCAATATAACAACTATTTGCTTTTTCCAATGGTTCCATTACCCCATAACAATGGTTTACAGGATTACTCAACATTATTATCAAATCATATATCATGTTAGCTTTAGTATTTCTATTCCAGTCTCCGTAAGTATTTTTTGTCAATCCCAGGTAAGTTATGATCTCATCATTATCACAGTTATCTACTACTACTACACCCGTTAAACCGTAAGGTAAGAAATTATAACTTTGAATATGATATCAATAATAATAATAATAGAACAATGTACTAATTCTCGTGCCACAGATTGGCAGCGCCAGTGTTTATTATGTAATGTTGAAAAACAATATCATTAATGAATACAATTCTGTGTTGGTACCCAATTTAACTGATTTGTGTAAACCACTAGTTGGGTCATATGATTATATGATTTTGTGTATTTCTTGCTTTAAATATAATTGTTGCACAGTAAACTTTTTAAGAGACAAGTGAGATGTTGATGGCATGAAATAACTAATTACAATACTGAAAAATCATAAATCTCAATTTATTAATTATATTAAAAAATTAAATATTAAAAATTTGAAATGTGAATTCAGAATATTCCCTTTTTAAGAAGATACACTGACTTACTATTATTCCTCTTATACGTAACACACAATATAATGATATATAACATAAAAACATAAGAAAAAAACAATCTAATATTCTTGTAAATTACTTGTGCATCTGATAGGAGTATCAACTTTGAATCATTAATAAAATTTTAAATCTTTGCAGATAATCTGCAAAAATAGTATTATATTTATTAAATCAAATTGTAAGTATTAATATTGTTACATAATGCAGAAAAAGTCATCCAAAGTGACAGATTAATCTGGAAATAAGCAGGGTATAAATACAGCCATTCAGCGACAGTCAATTCAGTTATTGTCGGGCAGCTACACAGTGCGTTTGAGTGGCGATTTACACAGTGCGGTTCGTTATTGTATCGAAGTGTAATATGTTTTATAATTGACATTAGTATTGTTTTATATTAGTTGACAATATGTTTTATTGTGTGTGAACAATTTTTATTTGATTTGTTGTAAGAGACTATCTTGTTGTTACAAACTGTTTAATTGTGATAATTAGTGACTTAATTGGTGTATTTTGTTTTCCACTGTACCATACGACAATCGGTTAGACCGTCGTAACAGTAGGTCAGAAGTGAGATGGAACCATGAACAGTAGAAACAGTGGACACTTCGTACAAGATGAGAGTAATTTGTAATTAATCTGAAAACAATGGATGTCAGTCAGAATGGAAGCTTACCAAGCACTGCTGCGGCAGACACAGGAACAACAAAAATTAGAATGACAAAAGGAGGCAGAAGAAGCAGAAAGACAACAAAAAGAAGGACGAAGACAGGAAAGAGAAGAAACAGAGGAACGTAAACGTGAAGCAGGTGACATCAAAGCATTAATTCAAGAGCAAAAGCAGATGCAAGAACATACTACGACAGAATTGGGTCTCCTACGTGATGACATAGGTAAATTACGAGGTGAGCTTAATAATCAAATTACCAGAATATCTGACGTAGAAGAGTCCATGTCAAATAAAATAGCTGAAGTAGAAAAATCTGTCTTGCGTGTGAAAGAAGCTATGTCAACAAAAATATCTACAGTAGAAAACTCAATAGCAAACATAAAATAACAAATTAAAAGTGAAGTGCTTGAAGATACAACCGAAACAAATTTCTGAACAGACTACCAAGGATAAAGACAGAAAAGACAATAGAGAAAGTCACCTTGCCTACGGTTGGGACAGTTCATGTCAAGGCTCCAACCTTTGATAGAAGCAATGTACCTCCGCCAATTTGAAGCTGCTGCATGTGCAAATAATTGGACAGAGAAAGACAAACCAGTTCATTTGTTCTCGCATTAAAAGGACCTGCGGCAAATTACTACAGAAAGTACCACCGGACAGCCAGAACACCTATGCCGAGTTGATAAAAGTTCTAGAATTATGGTATGGTGATAAACATTTGTGAGATGTGTACTGCATCTAGTTGAGAGCAAGGCGACAGCATTCTGGGGAGAGTCTTCAAGAGTTTGAAGCAAGTAAAACTTAGTCTTAGTAGACCGACTAATTAGACTGGCCTACCCTGAAGCGGCAGAAGATTTTCGAACGAGGTTTGCGGTGCAGACATCTACTGATGGTGTCCAAGATAATGAACTATAACAAGTGTTACAAATGGCAAGACACCAGAATAGTGCGGACGCCCTGACACAGGCCGTGAGGCGAGTGATGAAACTGCCTTGGTGGTGCGCAGTGGCAAAGAGAAAGAATGCGCATGTGCGGGACAGCGGCTAGGGACAACAACCCATCAGTTGGCTTAGGTCTCCATTCGTGGTGATTGTGTTATTGCCGTTCTGAAAACATTTCAGTGTATTTCCAGTGTTGTGTAGCTGTTGTCTCGAGGAATGTCTGGGCCGTCATCGTCACATCATACAACGTCAGCAAGTAAGCCTGTTGAGAGAAAAGTGATCCACAGCCAGAGCAGGCAGATTATTCACAGTGTTTACGATTATATGAAAAAATAAAATGGCAGCTTAAGTGAAAAAGCTTTACAAACTAAAGTGGCCGCTGCTTGCAGTGTATCTTTTAGTAGTGTTAGAAGAATTATCAATGAGCATAATAAAAAGTCCGGTACATCATCGCCTAAGTTCAGTACTCCAAGAAAAAAGAAGCCTAGAAAAAATTTGAAAACTACATTAGATGATTTCGACTTATCTTTAATCCGCAAGACAATTCATGAATTTCATCTGAGTGAGGGTGAAAGACCTACTCTCAAAGGAATACTACATGTATTAAAGGATAAAATAGATTTCAAAGGAAGTGTTTGGTGTGTCCGGAAGGTTGTAAAAAAATTAGGTTTCTGGTGGAAAAAAACAGAATCCAACAGAAAATTACTTGTTGAGAAAAGCGATATCCCAAATTTAAGGTTAAACTACTTGGTGAATGTTGACAGATATAGGAAAGAAAATAGGCAGATCGTATACATGGACGAAACATATTTCCATAGTACAACAACGACTGAGAAAACCTGGACGGACAGCACAGTTGGCGGGCTAAAGAAATCAGTCAGCAAAGGATCACGAGTAATTGTTTTACACGCAGGAGGCGAGGAGGGATTTGTAGCCAACGATTTATTAATGTTCAAGTCTGGATTAAAAAAGGGGGACTACCACGGGGACATGAACTACGATAACTACGAGAAGTGGATCAAGGAACAACTTATCCCAAACCTGAAGCCTAACAGTGTGTTAGTTATCGATAATGCGCATAACAAACTGGTCAACCCGGCGCCAATCTCATCATGGAAGAAACAAGATATGCAAAAATGGCTGACTGACAATGAAATTCCTTACTGTGAAAGTATGCTTAAGCCCCAGTTATACTCACTAATTAAACTGAAGAAACCTCAGTTAAAAATTTACAAGATCGATGCAATCTTAGCCCAGCACGGTCATTCTGTACTCAGACTACCCCCGTACCATCCGGATCTGAATCCAGTCGAGTTAATATGGGCTACAGTGAAAGACTACATAAAACAAAAAAAATGTCAAGTTGTGTCTGCAAACCGTCCTCCAGCTTGCAGCTGAGAAATTCGCCCAAATCACTCCAGAAGACTGGAAGAAGCGATGTGAACATGTGAAGAAAATAGAAGAGGACTATCTGAACCGTGAACACATGTTATCGACCAAGCGACTGAGCGTTTTGTTATACATGTGGATGATAGCACTGATAGTGACAGTGACAACAGTGACAATGATTCAGTTGCCAGCGAAGAAAATATGAGTGGAATAGAAGAACTAGACTGAAGCCCAATTGACTCGACCGTGTAAGTGTATGACATGACAAACTGTATGTTTTTTGCTTTTTAAATGTTCCGCAATGCTATTAGTAAATTTTAATGTGTAAATATTCTGTGTAAATAATAAACACATTTTTTTATTTTTGTAACACAATTACTTATTATTACTGCTCCACCTGATATTTTTAACAATTTAATTAGTCGCATACCATTTATTTTATAAAAACATTTCTTAACCTAATGTTAAGAACAAATATAAAAATTTTATTAAGCATACATTTTCGTAATCTTATGTGAATAATTACAATGAGTAAAGTTTCACTTGAACGAGTTTTGCAAAAATGACGTAAATTTTAAGGCATACTAATCAGTTCTAAGAAATATTTATGACAAATTCGGTAATAAACATATATTCCCAGTTTATTACCATACAAGGATATGTAAAAAAATTAGTTCAGAAAGTCAAAAGAAAAAAGTTATAAGTTTATACAAAAGGTATCTGCGAAAACGCGGTTTTTTTTAAGAAATTAAATAAAATCATCACTATCATTCAGTGCTTATACATGAAAATGAATCTTTAGAATGTCTTCTTTCTATACCTTTTAAAGCAGTTTTAATATTTTAAAACTGTATTAAGTACCGGTTGTCCACTTCTGTTATCTTCAATGCCTCTACGGGGCACTAAAAGGACAAACAATAGAACCATCGAAACTCTGTTTTCGGTGGTGTGTGGGTTAATTCTAATATTTTTGTATACATTTTTAATAAATTTAGATACTTATAAATAAAGATGCAACAAAACACTTGAACTTTCGAGAAAAGTCCTCTGGATGAAATTAAATCTCCAAATGTTTTTGTAGTATAGGATGTCAGTGGCATCGTACGGGCTGATGTTCGGCGGGTGGCTAGTACAACAATAGCCACCGGCTCCGGGAGGGGAAGCTTCCTCCCCAACCTGCTACCTCCCCTCCTACGCGCATAGACAGTTTCATCACTCGCCTCACGGCCTGTACATGCTTTGCAGTTTGAGGCCACAAAGTCAGCGTCTGATTGGACAACTCATAAAGTGCGTGCTAAAACATCGTTTTGGCACAGATGATGAAGAAGAAGAGCTAGGAACAGAGACCCAACGAGCAGTGCCACAGAGTAAAGTAAGAAAGGATGGAAGACTAAAGTGTTATCGATGTGGGAAACCTGGACATCTACAACGAGATTGTTGGGTTAAAGTTCAGCAGCAGGGAAACGAGCAGTAGTCAGTACAGCGGGGCGTGTGCTGACTAACTGGAGGAATGAAGGCCCTAGACAATATGCAATTTCTACACTTCAGAAAAACAGCGGGAGCTTGGTGGTTACCGGATTCGTTCAAGAAAGGCCAACCTTGATTATAGTTGAGACAGGCACAACAGTTTCCATTGTGCGCCCTGATGTGGTGAAAGATCTCAAGCCAATCTGGTGCTCTTGCAGCTTGCAAACAGCTACTGGACGGCCTGTAAAAGTGTTTGGAAAAGTGAAGATACACTTACGCCTCAGTCTACTTGAGTTTGATCATCAAGTACTTGTTGCAGACGTTGTGGATGAAGCAATTCTTGGTGTGGACGTTATGAATGCATACGGATTTATAGTCTACTTCAAAAACAATGTCTTGAGAATCTGAAAAGAAGAGGTAATGCTTTCCACAATGAATACATAAGAAAAATCGATGGACATGAAAACAGTTGGCCATAACTGTTCCGTCAAACACCGAAAAGATCATCATGGTTAGAAACGAGGTAAATACTATGGTCAACCAGTGTTCTATATTCGAACCCCATTTAGTCAGCACACCGGGCATACTAATTGCCAGAGGTTTAGTAAAACCTGACGAAACTGGAAATGTACCTATTAGAGTGGCAAATATTTTGGATCAAGCTGTCACTTTACAAAGCAATACTCTCCAAGCCAAATTGACTCCTGTGGCTTGGGTAGCCGGAATGACGCAAAGAAGATGCAGTACTACGGACATTTCTGAATTACCGGAGGAACTGCAGGAATTATTGAACAGATCTTCTAAGGACCTCTTAAGTGGTGAGGTAAACAAACTCGGACAGTTTTTACATGAATTTAAAGATTCTTTTGCAGTTCGGCGCCAGTCGTAGGGAAGAACCTCTCTTGTACAACATCGCATCAATACCAGGGACACAACACCGATATGCCAACCTCCTCGAAGGCCTCCATTATCTAAGCAAGAGGAAATGTCTTGGTTAGTACAGGATATGTTGATAGAGGGAGTAATCGAGCCTTAGTCAAGTGCTTGGTCTTCTCTGCTAGTGCTGGTAGCAAAGAAGGATGGTAGATTGCATTTCTACGTAGACTACCGAAGGTTGAATGACGTTGCGAAGAAAGACTGCTATCCATTACCTCACATTGACAATACACTCGACACACTGTCTGGAGCACAGTAGTTTTCCACATTGGACCTGAAGAGTGGGTATTGGCAAGTGAGTCTCCAGCAAAAAGACAAGGAAAAGACAGCTCTCTTGAACCAAAATGGCTTATTCCAATTTAACATCATGCCATTTGGACTCTGTAATGCATCGACAACATTTGAAAGATTGATGGACCTGATACTCCAAGGCCTGACATGGAAAACTTGCCTTGTTTATTTAGACGATGTCATAGCCATCGGGGAGACTTTCAAAGATTATTTGGAAAACCTTAAGGATGTTGTAACTAGAATTCACGGTGCCCAACTGAAGCTGAGTCTGAACAAGTATTCTCTATTTCAGAAGTAAGTACAGTATCTGGGCCATTTGGTTTCGGCAGTGGGTGTTACCATGGATCCTAATAAAGTAGACACCATAAGAGACTGGCCAGTTCCGTAGAGTTAATACGAAGTTTTGAGTTTCCTGGGGTTATGCTCATATTACAGACGTTTTGTAAAACCACTACACGACCACTACATATTGCTAAACCACTACATGAGCTAACGGAAAATAAACGAAACTTCCTGTTGTCGAGAGGTTGTGCTCAACCATTTAGGACTTTGAAAATTGCATTGTGTTCTCAGCCAATTCTCGCTTTCCCAGCTTCGGAAGGGAAGTTCATCTTAGACACTGATGCAAGCAATCGTCACCGGCCAGAAGCACTCACTGGCTAGAGTTTGTCTAGAAGCAGTTTTGTTTCAAGTGCAAAACAGTGAAGAATGAGTAATAGCATATTACAGCAAGACGCTTTCTAAACCAGAGAGAAATTATTGCATTACAAGGAGAGAGTTGCTGGCAATCGTCTGAGCTGTGGAGCACTTCCATAAATACCTCTATGGAAGGGAGTTTTCACTATGCACTGACCATGCCGTGCTTGCATGGCTCTTGAGATTTAAAAATCTGGAAGGGCAGTTGTGAAGGTGGCTCGAACGTCTCCAAGAGTACAACTTTAAGGTACAACATCGGTGGGGGCGCCTGCATGGCAATGTGGATGGCTTATCATGAAGACTGTGCCCAGAAGACTACCGACATTGCCACAGAAAGGAAGAACAAAACCAGCGAACATGTTCAAGCCATCACTATAGATTTCCTGGCAGACGGCTGAACGACACAAGATTGTCAACAAGAACAGATGACTGATGAAGACATTGGACTGATCTTGACAGCAAAAGAGGGAGGTTGCCGCCCGGATTGGCAAGATATCTGCCATGGTTCGGAAGTACTGAAGTGCTACTGGGCACAATGGGAATCTCTTACCTTAGAGAATTGATTGCTGATAAGGGCTTGTGAAAGTGCAGATGGACGAGACATGGTCATGTAGTTGATAGTTCCCCAGAGTAAAGTGCTCTCCGTTTTGAAGGAGATGCATGATGGAACGTCTGGAGGCCATCTTGACGTTAACAAAACCCTTTACAAAATACAGAAGTGATTCTATTGGCTTCATCTTCACCACAACGTAGGAGAATGGGTTCGGACATGTGAATTATGTGCTGCAAGCAAGGGCCCACAAACCAGAAGCAGGGGAAAGTGAGACAGTATAACGTTGGACTGATTTCGAGAGAATTGCCATAGACTTTGCTGGTCTATTCCCAGTTAATGGCGATAGAAACCGGTACATCATGGTTGTAGGTGACTATTAAGTGGGTGGAAACCTATGTAATTCCAAATCAGGAGGTTACCACTGTGGGAAAGGATTTAGTTCACAACTTCTGTTGCCATTATGGAGCCCGTATGGAAATCCATACGGATCAAGGGAGAAATTTCAAATCAGGAGTTTTTAAAGAATTATACCGTCTACTCGGAATTCGAAAGACCAGGACAAAGCGTCTGCGTCCTCAGTTGGACGGAATGGTTGAGAGATTCAATAGGACACTAGAACAGCATCTTTCGAAGGTTGTTGACAAGAACCAAATGGACTGGGACCAACATATACCACTATTCGTCATGGCGTATAGGTCATCAGTACACAACACAACCGGCATGACTCCAGCAAAATTGGTGTTTGCACGAGAGATTCATCTTCCTAGGGACTTGATGTTCAGATCACCTGAGACTCAGTCCCAAGAGCCACAGAACTATTCCTCGCAATTAGAAAACCAGCTGCTAGAAATGAATCGCTTGATAAGAGGACAGCTGTAGATTGCCAGTGATAAAATGGAAACTTGGTATGACATTCGCAGCAATAATGTGGGTTTCCAAGAAGAAGATCAGGTTTAGTTGTTCAACCCAAAGCACTGCCGTGGTTGCTCACCTAAGCTTCAGACTAACTGGGAAGGACCCTACACTGTGAAAAAAAGAATCAATGTTGTTTATCGGGTTAAACAGGAAGGACAGCGAAAGTTCAAGGTCATTCACCTAGATCACCTGGCCAAGTATACTACAGAGACGGTTTGCCAGTTCGGGACAAACAGGCTTAAGGAGGGAGCAGTGTTACGTAATGCGGAAAAAGTGTTATGTAATATGGAACGTTCTACAAGTTTCTCGAATATTCCAGCTGTAATCTATGTGCGTGTACATAATGCTGCTACTTTGCGGTGAAAGACAATTATGCGTCAACTATCGGGTCTATACCAGACCATACCGGTCAGTGCAGTGTGTTCAAGGACACTGTTTCTAATGGATTCTCGAGACCGCCTGTTTAACAAATTATCCAAAGTGACAGATTATTCAGCGATGGTGAATTCAGGTATTGTCGGGCAGTTACACAGTGTGTTTGAGTGTCTATTTACACAGTGCGGTTCGAGATATTGTAGCGAAGTGTTATGTGTTTTATAATCATGCAGGACAATCGTATTACAATTTATTGTGTTTTATACTATTTGACATTTTATTGCATGTGAACAATTTGTATTTGATTTGTTGTAAGAGACTGCCTTGTTGATTACAAAAAGTTTAATTGTGATAATTAAAGCTTGCGATTAGTGACTTAATTGGTGTCTTGTATTTTGTCTTCCACTGTACCATACGATGATCAGTTAGACCGTCCTAACAATATTTTAATAAAATAATATTTTTTTGAAGTACAAATAATTATTATTTACAATACAGCACTCATTTTAAATTAATTAAAAGAATAATTTTTAATAAAACTTAAAATTCCATACTACTTATTTTACTTCTACTATTTACATTTACATATTGATTTTACTTCATTAGCTCACACTTCAGTTCTTTGTGTTCAAGAAAATAATTGTTTATTTGGCACCTGTGTGTGTATGTGTGTGTGCGTGCACGCACGCGTGTGATGACACTGATGATGATGATGATGATAATAATAATAATATCTGATGCTCCGTGAATAAGCTATTTGCGTCTTCTGATGGCAATGGACAGAAAGTGCATTACTCCCAATGCCATTATCTGAATTGCAATATGTACATTGTAAACTTCAAATTTTATTAAATAACCAAATTTAATTATTGTCCTAATTCATGTGTGCACAGGAGTTCTCCAACCAATCAAAATACACACAGAGATCACCCCTCTATTGCAGCGCAATACCTGTTCTGCTGGTGGACCACACACACACATACCACCACCACAGCTTAAAATCGACAGGCGTTCAGTTTTGACAAGCTAGAGCTTGTAATCTTTGCAAGTATATAAAAGTAACGCTACTTAAAACTAGTGATAACTTCTCTGTATTAATTATTTACAATAATACTACTCTGGTTAAATATGCTAATGTGTGTGTGTGTGTGTAGAGCGATGGTCGAGGTCGCATAGAATAAGTAGTCTATAATTAGATATTGGAATGTTTCGGTTTATTAAAGATTTTCCTTAATTTTTTTTTACGTGCACAAATGTTTTATTAGCCTATGACAACAACAAAAGTTTACCTGACTGTTTCTGATACATATAAATTAATCAATCATTCTGACAATAAAATTAATTACTACTTCTGTTGCAAATAAAATTAATTCCTATTTTTATATTTAAATAATTCTTTCGTACACTCTAATTATATAAATCTTAATTCGTACAAGTTTTCTGTGTCTTCTAGTTTATAATTGTTTTGAGTTTATATAAATGGTTTCTCTTCCCTTGTTTGATGAATGATGCGTTGTTGCTCCTCTTTCCCTGATATGTGTCAACAGATGTTTCTTGCAGGTAGACGTCAGGATACTGTTGTTTCTGCTGTGGTTCCTTCAGGATGTCCTGCTTTCTAGCTCTCAGGGTAGTTTCTGGGTTGAGTACTTCTATGAATAGTTTTGAATTACTAACTATTAATGATTTATATATGGTGTATTTTATAATAAACTATCCGGCTAACTTGAAGTGCTCATAAATCCTAAGCGGATAATCTTGAACTGTACCATACTAGCACTCGAGATTAATTCATTCGCGAACTTTACTATATGTGCTCATCACTCTTTGTAGACCTATCGCCTAAATCAGAGGTAACGATTACATGTTATTAAGTTCAACGAGACTGCTTCTTCTTAGTTCTAAGCTAGACCGACTTGCATCCCGTCACGGATCAAATCAACTAATATATTAGCAAATTTCATTAGTCAAAATGTTCCCTCACCCGTAGGACTACAGTCTAGATAACATTCTGCTTGTAAGAAATTTTCTATTAGTAATGGAAAATGTGCAAATAAAACCGGTATCATTTTATTGCTTTTCTCTTGGGTCGAAAAACCTTTTTTATGAAAAAACTCATATTTCGTTCTTTTTATTAACACATTACTACCAGATAGGTCTTTATTTTATGCATATTCTGGTGTGTCTTATGTTGGACATTGGATTTACGTAAAATTTATTTTATTTTATTTGTCTTTTATTGTTATTTTGTAACACTGTTACTCACACACACACACTCGCCATATGCCTATGCATATTGTTATGCCATTAAAGAACGTTCTACATGTTTCTCGGCTATCCCAGCAGAACCAGCTGTAATGTGTGCATACGTGATTTTAACATATGTTAACGAGACTATTACAAACTCACCGGTCCATGCTCACTGTTCAAGGCTGCAAGCAATTACGCTCTAGTGTTTTCTTGTGGTACTGATGCGTATTATGGATTATTCTAGAAGCTCAGCGGGATATAAATACAAGCATTCAGCAATGCTAAGTTTCAGTTTAAGTGGCATTTTATTCAAGTGAGTTTCGAGTTATTGACGAGCGATTTACATAGTGGATTTTAAAAGCTCTCTCATTCATTCCTTTTACCCAGTGGCGGATTTCAGTGTTGGAACCCCGGGGGGTAGACCTAAAAAGGGCCCTGTATTATTTATTTGGTGACTTTACCGATAATAAGATCCATAACAATGCACATACTTAATGACTAAATTTTAAGCTGTAACTTGTTAATTAAACAAACCATTTAATTAAAATTAACAGTAATAATAAAAATAACAGTAATTTATATTTTGATTATTTATTTGATCATGCATAACAATAAAAATTACATAGTAAAATTATATCTATAAAATCACATACAAAAATTGCATACATTAAAATTAGGCCTAATGTTTAAATATGTTTTTCAAGACTTTTCTTTTGCAAATTTTTCAATAATGTTATCGCAGTTGAGTACATTTAATAATTCATATTCAATATAGGCTATAGATTTCTTATTGAATTTAATCTTCCGTTATTCATTTTGTTTCTTAGTTAATTTTTAATTCTCTTTAAACAAGAAAATTTCGTTCTGCGAAGCATTCGATATGGTTAATGTTTGAAGTATTCTTAAAATAATTTCTGTATTTGGAAATGTTTGTTTCTTGTCTGATGTTACCTTATATATATATATATATATATATATATTTTGTAATATGATTATCACTGTTTAGATTTATAAAGTTGAATTACTTATATGCCTCACGTAAGCACCAATTTTGTAATATGACATAAATATAGTTAATTAATGTCAGTTGTTTCTTGTAGAGCCCCACGTTGTTGGGCCAATTTTGTTATATTATTATTTTATAATCTGCGTGTATGTATCTGCTATGGTTATGGTTATACATTTTAACGCCTTCGCCCTACGTTCTTGGGATCCAAAATTGTAATATACAATATACTCTAATAAATGTGTAATTATTTTCTTTAAATGGTCATTCATATAATTATACTACAAATGAGAACACGCTTCTTTTTCTGCTCTGAATCATCAAGTATTTATTCCGGCTTTTCTTATTATAATAAGTTCCCCTTTCTTATTTTCTATTAATTAACAAATCATTTTCCCTTTTATAAGGTTCAGCCCCATCTAGCTCTCGGAGGCATGAAAAAAATGTTATATCAGGGTTTTAACAACATAAAAAAATCGTCTTCAGTAATATTATAAATTCACCTAACAAGTATTATACTAATAACATACATGAATAAAAAAATTGAACATGTAGTAAATAATTGTGGTTTGTGTGAGATGGTTGCATGTGAATTCTTGTGATTATACAAAAGAAATTAATTAGATAATTTTACAACTTAATATTACCCATTACAAATATAACATTAATAAAACAATGAAAATAATTAATTATCAGACATTAGTAATACAAGTGACAAGAGAAAATAAACAAAAAATTAATTGTCTATGTTATATTTCATAGTTCATTATTTCTCAACATGGTGCGCTGCTATACTCCTTCACCCACTTTACAAGAAAATGATAGACGCCATCTTGCTTTAATTGTATTCATACTCTACGGAATGTTTAATAAAATATCTATGAGTTTTACATTTTTGTTGGTTCAAAATAAGTTTGTGTCACTCACTTTGTATATCATATATTATGTTTATAAATGTAATCACATTAAATGTGTTCGTTATTTAAGTTATATTGAAGTGCTGTGCAAAACGTTAATAATGTGTCAACACGATTATAAGTTTGGAAACGATCTCACCAAATTCCAGATGTTTTATGCCAGTTTAGGATAGTATTTTCAATTTCTCTTCTTCAGGTTGATTAAACACAACTTGTATGTTAGTTTACTGATAATTTCTATAACTTTATTACTGGTCTTTTTTACTACATTCGTCTTATTGTATATTAATCTTGTTTGGATTGGCCACTATTTCAATTTGTTGTTTCTTTATGGGACGCCAACATTAGACAAAGCTTTCTTCCTTGTAGCAATCAATTTTTTAGATTCATCTATAAGAGGCCTTGGTTTGTTGGTGTATTTTTCGGTCTTAGGACCGTTTTATCTGCCTCCAGTAAACATCAGTTTTTAATATAACCGTACTTCTCCTGATTATTTTACATAATCCCGTTTATGCTTGTATTTCACTTAATTTTATATTGTCACTTGCACTAATGAAGTTGATTTTATTGGTATTTGTTCACTTCATATAAAATACATGTCATTCTCATCTTTTGGCTATACTAAGTTCACAACACTTTATATTTGTATCATTGTTTACACTGTGTCATTTGCACTGTTTTATTATCACTATCACTTTTCTATTCGAATAAACACAATTAGAAAATTAATTATCTTGTCTTTACCATCACAGTATCTATGAGCTAATTACAAATACAGTCTTAGGTTCAAGACCTAGCTTGACTTTTAGGCTGGTTATACAAATGATTTTTCTTAACCCTAAATACATTTCTCACTTACATACTAAAACATTACTATTTATACTGTTATAACAAGATATATAAAATCACTTCTTTAATCTACTGGGTAATTATTATGTCTAAAACACAGTCCAGTCCAGTCTAGTGTTTTATTATGTCTGTTTTGTCAAGTTATTTATCATGTTTGTTTATACTGCTAATTCCTGTTTTTAATTTATTCATGCATCTGTAACACTTATTCTTTATTTATTATTCATGGTTTATTGGTTTAGTTATTATAATTCTTCCTTTATTTAATTATTTTTTTGGTTGTTCTCATTTGATCACTCGTTCTTTATTGCACTCCTCATTCAGTTACATAGTATTTATCTATTTGATTTGTTTCCCTAAATATTTTGATAATTAAATTGAGTTTCCTTTTTTGTATCATCTGGTGATGCTACAATATATGTGTATATATATTGTTATAAAACGACTTGCGTCTTATAATGTGTCACGCAATGTAAGCCTATTCGTTGCTATGAACGGGTATGTTCCCCTGTCTTTACTCTCTTAGGTCGTTTAATTTACTTAATTATTTAAATATCTGAGATATTTGGAGTTGTGGGATATATTGATGTAATTAATTAATATTAACTTAGCTCTCTAAAAAATATCAGTGTTAGTGTACTTGAAACTTAAATAATTAATGTGTTATTCTGTAATTTCGTTCAACCCTATTATACCGTGAAGAGAATTATGTATAATTTTGTATTTTTACGCTCTCTCTTTGGTGTCGGAGAATTCCGCTATAAGCGCTGTAGTACCGGAGCAACGAAACTTATAGGTTATTTCACTGTTTATGTTAACCAATTATTCTATACTTAGTCAGTTACTTTTTTATTCCCAACTCATTAAATCATACTCCAAATGACAAGATTTTGTAACTATATAAAGGTTCTTTATTTGTTTACTTCTTTAACATTGAATAAGATATGTTCTAACTGACATACACTTGGGCTATAGATTGCATGAATCGATTATTGATTAGTCCGATCCTTTTTTTAGATTCAGTTATATAGTGTGTTTTAATTTGTAATTAACTTAATTCAGGGTGTGAAGGTTCTTGTAACTGTGGGGAAGATTAAAAATACATAGATAAGAATGCAAGATTTACAAATTTGAAGTGTTGTGTAGTTAATATGATTGATATAATAATAATTTACCAGACTAGAATGCAGCAAATCATGTAGGCGGTTGATTGATAAATTTACTGTTCTGGACGATTATGCCGTACAATATTCTTTCTTCGGTTTAATAAAATGGAATTCTTGTCCTGTCCACCTCGGAAATACAGCTCTCTGGATTGATTTACAGCCCGATTGATGCTTCTTCTGCAATTCCTGGATCCAAATACGTTCTTCTCTCGGTTGAAGCAATTAGTGATGTTCCGTGTATTTGAAAGGTTATAAATTCTCGTGTAGTGTATATTATTAGTTGTGATACAGTTAACTCTTTCTATTTGGTTTAATATATCATCAATTCCTTTCGGATATGGGACAATTCAAGTCCTTCCTTGTAGAACCCAGTTATTTATTTTCTATTGTGATTTCATACTATAGTCTTGTTTGGTTAAACTGTACTGGCAAGATTCAAGAATATTATCTTTAGTATTTTGTTTATTATAATTGTGTCAAATATTTTAGAATATTCCGATTATATGAGATAGTTACTAGATTTTTAATCTCATCACATTCAGATCATAAAAAGCAATAATTGAAAATCAACAACTTCTTCATTTCCTGTAGTCCATAGCAACACATGATTTTTCTTCCTTCCACATGTTTTGGTATATAGTGTTTATTTCATATATTTTTTGTCTATTCCTTATCAATTTGCTATCATATCGGAATATAACTTTACCGATAGTTGGTTTATTATTTTCTACACATATTCTGCTGGTTTTTTGATATGAGCCTGTTTCTTTTATATTTACTACCTTTTCGATATTAAACGTTATCAATCGATATCATGGCATTATGGCATTATCATAATTTGTATAAATTGATATGGTTTATTATATATCATTACTAATTTAATGTTTTTTCTAGCTCTTCAAACCGTATTCATTAATTATTATTAATTTATGTACCTAACCTTTATGTTATGAGTGGTTATATAGTGGTTTTGGCTGTTAGGCCTTTTATTGTAAACGGATCTACCTGTGTTTATAACTGGTAAACATCTATAGCCCTTTTACATAAATTCATACATATACTCAAATCTTAACTATTAACATTTACATAAACAATTATTTTTTCCATATCTAATGACAATTTTATCGTGACCTATGGATCACGTATAAGAAAATTCAAATCTATTAATGCTAACTAGCTGCTTCACACTTCATTCTACAACAGTAATTGAATAATACATCTTGTTTCATTACCTTTCATTAACTCAACACATAATTGGTATAACATAACATAAACTTTATCATAACATTTGTTGTCACAAAATAATATCATTTAACTCAAAATCCTTACTTGTTATTGCTATAAAGTAAATTATTGTTTCATTTTTGTTTACTTTTCACTGAACATAGATCATTAACTATTATCTAACTTACAGGTTTGTTTATTCTCGTTAATTCTACCTTGCATCCTTATTTATCTTTATCTATAATTATAAATGTAATTATTAGATTTTTGTTTTATCATAGGGTTAGATATTGACTTGTTTATTATTTTGTTAACCTAATTTTTATGTAACATGGATTCCAGCATTTCTGTTGCGTTACATATGCTCCCCCTCCTTAAAAAGTTTAGTTTACCTGAATGAAGTTTAGGTCAAATAAACTTGTCTTTTTCACATGCCTTTTCTTCATCTCAATATTAATGGTTGACAATGGGATTCTCAATGTAACTTCATTAGACTAGTATTAATAATTCTTTATTTAATAACATTTCATCATTTTAATTAACATTCTTGATCATTTTTAATTTCTGTAAACAGTATTTGTTGATAGTTGGCTACAATATTCAATGATACTTTAGGTTCACATCTCTTCTACTTATAATTACTGTAATCACTGTAATTCTCAATTATTCTCCTGTCATCTAATTTATTTCTGTTCTCTTCGTCCTACTCTTTTGGAAACTGAGGTCATTCTTGCAACTATTCTAATATTCCTTAAATATTTAATTTCCCTAACAATCCCTAATATGTGCGTTGGTACAGTTCAGAGAGGCACTGTTTGGCTTCATACTCTGCTGCCCACACCACATGTAATGGTACAATCATGGTACATTTTATAATTACCTCAAATATGGTAAATAAAACCATAAATATTGTATTTTCTTAGTTTGATCATAATCAAACAAACATTAAATAACCGGTATGAATACATAGTGAGTGGACTGTATAATATTTGCCAGGATTTGGACCGATTCATAGCAAAAAACCGTGAAGCATCACAAAAACAATATGTAATTTGTTGCGATAACAGTGACGATCCTTAATTACGTCAGCGGCCGAGAATGTGTTTACATTCACAACACGATGCTGTCAACAATGAGTGACGTAGATTCACCCCACCTCGGAAACATGTAACAAAGACTCGTCGTCATTTCATCTGCAACTGTGATCGTAGCCGGCCGGCAACTCGTTCACTAATAAGTGAATTTTAACTTTTAAACCACTGTAAGTGGTTAATAAACTATTTAACTACAGTGTAATATACTTCAAAATGTGACCGGGAAGTGTACACGGTAACCTCGCGGTACGCGAAGTTTTACCGCATGGAAACTGCAACCAACAACTACACGACTTTGGTGAGAACGTTCCATCAACACACACGTATCCTTATTTTATTTCCACTTCAAACTTTATTTTAAATGACCAAATAACAAATAAATTCAAGTATTCAAAATTTCACTTTTTTAAAATGAGCTCATAACATAAGAACAAATTGTACCAGGATGAGAGAGAGAGAGAGTGTGTGTGTGCGTGAGTAATTTCTAAGTGCTGGGTTGTGCGCACCAATATAACGATATGTAAGTCTATATTCACGTAATTATATAATATTACATAATAACACATTTAATTTTACCTGTATTATGATTTTGGAGGGTTTAAAGTTTGTGTAATACAAGAGCATTATGTAAGATGTCTATAAAAATAAACAGGGTATATCATTGGTAACAATTTTAACCAGGTATTTTATTATTTCAAACAACTTCCGTTTATCACAAATTCGCGTAACGAATTCCTGCCCTATAGTGTTTAACAATGACAACATATGTAATCAAGATGGCGCCCGACTTTTGAAAACATGACTATAAGCTTAACATGCAATTTATCGTATATTTTTGCGCCCGAAAAGGGACATAACTATATGTAACTATATAATATTAAAGTTACACACACCTTAATATAGTACTGCTGGAATTCATCTACAGTCAGCTATAAAATATAATAATCTCCTAATAATCTCCTTTAATTACTTAATAATAAATATTTGGGAAACATTTTTTTTTTCTTTGTTGCTTTTATATTTCTTCATTACTATCCTCCATACTTTGTGATTCCATTTTAGTTTCCTTAAACATTCTTTGATATTAAATCTGACAGTTATCATTTGTAATTATTTTTGTTTTTCATTTTTGTTGTGATTATAATGCTAAGTATCTTCTTCATTTGTTTTTCTGATCTCAATATTTTCTAAATAGTTATTGTGTGATAATCATTATAACTGTGTTTCTTACTAAATACAGTCCTTAGCTCAACTATTATTTTTCTTATCATATTTCATTATTTTGGCTGTTTATTTTTCAATGAATTATGTTCATAAATACTCTTTCTTTCTCGTTTTCTTTAATATTACATTGGTTACATTCAATCGTTTACTGAAGTTGTTTCCTTCATTTGGCAATGTGGTATGTATTTTAGGTCATATGATTTTTCTCTTTCTTTATTTTGCATAGGTAGATTTGAGGTAAAAACCTTTTATCTTGGGGTTTCATTATTCATTATTCACACTATTTCCTTGTAGACATTTAGTAATAATTCTCTCTTTCTTCTGTAATCTTGGGGTTTCATTATTCATTATTCACATTATTTCTTTGTAAACATTTAGTAATAATTCTCACTTTCTTCTGTAATCTTGGGGTTTCATTATTCATTATTGACACTGTTTCTTTGTAAACGTTTAGTAATAATTCTCGCTTTCTTCTGTAATCTTGGGGTTTCATTATTCACACCATTTCTTTGTAAACATTTAGTAATAATTCTCGCTTTCTTCTGTAACCTTGGGGTTTCATTATTCATTATTCACATTATTTCTTTGTAAACTTTTAGTAATAATTCTATTTTTCTTCTTAATACCTTCTTCATAACTATATTTTAATTCAGACTTACTTCATTTTGAATGACATTTTTTTTTTCTATTTATTTTATTGTTCAACAAATTCTCTTTTATTTACAAGTGTTTTTCTTCAAAATCGATAATAAGTGGTTCTTATTGTATTTTAGAATTTAGTGGTTGTATTCAAATTCAAATTCTTTTTAAATTCCAATTATTTTCTCTTTGAAACTGGTAATAAGTTGTTCTTATTGTATTTTAGAATTTATTCATAATATTTCTTTTTGGATTTAGTAATTTTTTTTTCTTACTAAATTCGTTTTATATATAATAGTTATTTAAATTAATTTTTGTAAGTTGGTCTTACTGTCTTTTAGAATTTTGCTGTTACATATATGATTTCGTTATTACTATTACTGTTTACATGTTTCTTATCCTCTTCCAATAAATCTTCTCTGATATTCTTTAAATAGTGGTTATTAATTATAGTTATGGTATGATTACTCTTAATTTTGTTTACAAGTCGTTGTTCCCCAAGATTACGGTTCAGTGAAGGGTATTCATTATTTTTCACTGCCTCTATTAGTTTAAATGAGGGCTTACCCCCTCTTCTCTATTTTCATTTGGATTATTGTGTTGATTTAGTACAGTTTCGGTGCGATCCTCCATATTAGGTTCCTCTATCCTATAATTTCCTTCAGGTGGATAGTTGTCTTCATGCCGGGACTGGTCATAATGATTGTCATATCGGTGACTCCTTGGGTAATACCGTCGCTGATTACCTTGAGGCCTGGAGTGTATATAATTAACGTTATGCCTATAATTATTGGGTCGTCTGTCCCCATCTCCTCTATTATTGCGACTATCGCGGTAATTATAAGTATTATTGCCACGATAATTATAGTTCCTGGAATTATTATTTGCGTGCTCATTTTGGGTCCTGTTGGCATTAACGTTCTGCGCAGGTCGATTGTGATCATTATTATGAGAATTGGTTGGTGGCGCGTTATTATTATACTTCTGATATTTTATAATTTAACATCCTATTTCTTTGGTATTGGTTCTCGTGCTCATAATTCTCCAGGAATTTGGCCATGGCTGGAATCGTTTTGATTTGACTACACATACTTGCATTTTTTATCCCTTCCTCGTAATGGTAGGATAGTTGTATCACCAAACATTCTTCGGGAATTCTGGGCTCTAAGTTCCGTGCCATACATACTTTTCCTAGAAAGTATGAAGTAGGAGACTGGCCTATGTTTGTTTCGTATCGACCGTTACTCAAATTATTCCTAATCATGTTCTGGGTCGATTCAGACCAATATGTCTCTTTAAATTGTTTTTTGAACTCAGTCATGTCCAGTATATCCGGGCGCACCGCTGTCCACCAATTATCATAGGTATCTTTAAATGTTTCATCAATCATACTGCGTATAATACTCCAGCAATTTTCTCTATTTCTTGCGATCACCTCTTCCAATCTCTTTAAAAATTCCATCGGATTGCGCTTGTAATTACGAAAATTAATCGACTCCCGGTTCTCGTGGTTATTTGTATGACTATGTTGGCATGTCCTATCCCGCCATGAATCTACTTCTTCTTGTAATTGTAATTCACGTCTACTAATTTCCTCTATTTTATTTTTACTGGTATTAATTTGACCTTCCATACTGTTTAAATTGCCATAGACTCTTTCGAGTCGTTCGCCCATGTCTGTCTGTATTTGCGTAATACCTTCCTTATTCTCTTCCCGTACCTGATGTACTTCGTTTTTAATTTGCTCATATTTTCCGACAATTCCTGTTGGATTTCTTTGACCATTGTTTTACTCTCAATTTTTATGTCATTAATTTTATTTTGTAGTTCTTCACGAACCTGTACTATTGTTTCGTTAGTTTTTTCTAACCCTTCATTTGTTTTGGCTATTTCTAATTTTCTTTCCTCATTATTTTGGTCCACCTTCTGGTTAATTGTCACATGAAGATTTTCAATTTTTTCATTAATTTGCCTTAAATTTTCTTCATGTATTTGTAAGATGTCTTCCTTCATTTGTTTTAAACCCTCATCATTCCTATCTAACCTTTTGTGAATTTGTTTTGAGGTTTCTTTAATTTCCTCATTTGTTTTCCTGGAATTTTCCTCCTGTTTCCTAAATTGTTCGGCCATAAATTTCATCATCTCCTGCCAACTTGGTGCTTCTCTGGCTCCCGCTTTATCTATTTGGTCCCCTTGGGCATCTTCTTCAACTGGTTCCCTTTCCTTGTCCATAATAATTTCAGTTTCCGCTATTTCGTCTGTCCGTTGTTCCATTTTACTGTCTGTTATTAGTTCTATTTCCTGTTCTTGTTCATCTATTTCCTTCTCCGTTTCTCCTGCCCTAATCCTTGATCTACCTCTGGTATGCATGTTTATTCTCCCACAATTGCCTGCTCTGGTTAAGTAATATTAATATAGTTATAGTTACTTAACTTAAGCCCTACACAAGTTGAGCACCAATTTGTTATAAAACGACTTGCGTCTTATAATGTGTCACGCAATGTAAGCCTATTCGTTGCTATGAACGGGTATGTTCCCCTGTCTTTACTCTCTTAGGTCGTTTAATTTACTTAATTATTTAAATATCTGAGATATTTGGAGTTGTGGGATATATTGATGTAATTAATTAATATTAACTTAGCTCTCTAAAAAATATCAGTGTTAGTGTACTTGAAACTTAAATAATTAATGTGTTATTCTGTAATTTCGTTCAACCCTATTATACCGTGAAGAGAAGTATGTATAATTTTGTATTTTTACGCTCTCTCTTTGGTGTCGGAGAATTCCGCTATAAGCGCTGTAGTACCGGAGCAACGAAACTTATAGGTTATTTCACTGTTTATGTTAACCAATTATTCTATACTTAGTCAGTTACTTTTTTATTCCCAACTCATTAAATCATACTCCAAATGACAAGATTTTGTAACTATATAAAGGTTCTTTATTTGTTTACTTCTTTAACATTGAATAAGATATGTTCTAACTGACATACACTTGGGCTGTAGATTGCGTGAATCGATTATTGATTAGTCCGATCCTTTATTTAGATTCAGTTATATAGTGTGTTTTAATTTGTAATTAACTTAATTCAGGGTGTGAAGGTTCTTGTAACTGTGGGGAAGATTAAAAATACATAGATAAGAATGCAAGATTTACAAATTTGAAGTGTTGTGTAGTTAATATGATTGATATAATAATAATTTACCAGACTAGAATGAAGCAAATCGTGTAGGCGGTTGATTGATAAATTTACTGTTCTGGACAATTATGCCGTACAATATTCTTTCTTCGGTTTAATAAAATGGAATTCTTGTCCTGTCCACCTCGGAAATACAGCTCTCTGGATTGATTTACAGCCCGATTGATGCTTCTTCTGCAATTCCTGGATCCAAATACGTTCTTCTCTCGGTTGAAGCAATTAGTGATGTTCCGTGTATTTGAAAGGTTATAAATTCTCGTGTAGTGTATATTATTAGTTGTGATACAGTTAACTCTTTCTATTTGGTTTAATATATCATCAATTCCTTTCGGATATGGGACAATTCAAGTCCTTCCTTGTAGAACCCAGTTATTTATTTTCTATTGTGATTTCATACTATAGTCTTGTTTGGTTAAACTGTACTGGCAAGATTCAAGAATATTATCTTTAGTATTTTGTTTATTATAATTGTGTCAAATATTTTAGAATATTCCGATTATATGAGATAGTTACTAGATTTTTAATCTCATCACATTCAGATCATAAAAAGCAATAATTGAAAATCAACAACTTCTTCATTTCCTGTAGTCCATAGCAACACATGATTTTTCTTCCTTCCACATGTTTTGGTATATAGTGTTTATTTCATATATTTTTTGTCTATTCCTTATCAATTTGCTATCATATCGGAATATAACTTTACCGATAGTTGGTTTATTATTTTCTACACATATTCTGCTGGTTTTTTGATATGAGCCTGTTTCTTTTATATTTACTACCTTTTCGATATTAAACGTTATCAATCGATATCATGGCATTATGGCATTATCATAATTTGTATAAATTGATATGGTTTATTATATATCATTACTAATTTAATGTTTTTTCTAGCTCTTCAAACCGTATTCATTAATTATTATTAATTTATGTACCTAACCTTTATGTTATGAGTGGTTATATAGTGGTTTTGGCTGTTAGGCCTTTTATTGTAAACGGATCTACCTGTGTTTATAACTGGTAAACATCTATAGCCCTTTTACATAAATTCATACATATACTCAAATCTTAACTATTAACATTTACATAAACAATTATTTTTTCCATATCTAATGACAATTTTATCTTGACCTATGGATCACATATAAGAAAATTCTAATCTATTAACGCTAACTAGCTGCTTCACACTTCATTCTACAACAGTAATTGAATAATACATCTTGTTTCATTACCTTTCATTAACTCAACACATAATTGGTATAACATAACATAAACTTTATCATAACATTTGTTGTCACAAAATAATATCATTTAACTCAAAATCCTTACTTGTTATTGCTATAAAGTAAATTATTGTTTCATTTTTGTTTACTTTTCACTGAACATAGATCATTAACTATTATCTAACTTACAGGTTTGTTTATTCTCGTTAATTCTACCTTGCATCCTTATTTATCTTTATCTATAATTATAAATGTAATTATTAGATTTTTGTTTTATCATGGGGTTAGATATTGACTTGTTTATTATTTTGTTAACCTAATTTTTATGTAACATGGATGCCAGCATTTCTGTTGCGTTACAATATATATATTGTAATAAAATAGATAATTGATGTGTGTTGATGATAAAAAGAGATTGTGAAGTATGAGACTCCGATGTAATCAAGCCCCACTGTTTGGGCTAGCCAATTTGTAATAAAATAAATAAATTGAGTCTGTATGTTCTTAAATTGGTGTGTAATTGGTGTGGCTCTCGACGTCTTACTGGCCTGAAACACTTCCTTAAGTTTCCCAGCTGGTCGAGTCTCAATGGTAGCAAGACCGGTCGAGTAGTGTAATGTTGATGAAGAAATATATGTTCAGCTTCACCGAAAGTTTCAAAACAAAAATTATTGTTTTGAAGAAAATTTAAAAAAAAATTATGTTTATAAAAAAAATAATTAAAATTTTTTTTTAATTTTATTAATTAATTAATTATAATCAATTAATTAATATAGGGCTGTGAAGTTTTAAAAGGTGTAATGCTCTTCTGAAAATTTTTATTAAAGTTTTGGTATATTTTAAATAAACTATCACCACTCATAAGACTGTCTTCAAACCAATCGATACTTGTTTACCTTTTTATTTTTTAGGTTATCTTCACTTATAGGTGGTAAAGTCCTGATAGATTATTAATTATAATTATATTAGTGATAACTAGTAATATTTATGAAATGAAGAACTATTTAGTGTTGAAGAATATTAATGTTTTATTAATTAATAGCAATTTGACTCTTATCGATTATTATCGACTCTCAGGATATCGAAAAAGTTACAAAGTATATTATATAAAAATTATACAGGGTTCTTTAAACAGCCAATTATTATCAAAGTCAGAGAAATCGGGCCAATATTTAAAAAGTATAATGTTACAACAAATTAATAATTATTACTAAACACAGACATTGAATAATAATTTGAAAATAAAATAATTGTTTTCACCAAACAGCTGGGTTGAACTAGGAGGCGTTGACCTGGCGAGGACGACCAATATTGCAAATGGCTGCCGTGAAGTTAGTAAAATGTCATTCGTATATTCGGCGTTCCAAATAAAAGATTTTCCTGGAGTATTCCTGTTCTGGTGTCTGCGAATCTCTTGTTAAATGTTGTGTAGTGTCTAGTGTACTGTTTCTGGGTTGTATTTAGTGTATCCGTATAATTATTAGTTCAAACACTTTTCCCGATTCCGTCACTAATTTGGGTTAATGTATTATACAGTTTTCTAGTGTTTTGTGGTGTTTTTCGGAGTAGATATGTAATGTTCTGTGTTATGGAGTGTTTCTTGATTGTTTCTGTTATAATATGAGAGTTGTGGAAGTATTTTACAAGTCACTCGCGATTTCACAATAACGTACTATACACTCGCTTTATATGACTATTATAAGTTAGGTTAGGCACGTTACAAAACGTTTGTCATGTTAACCGTTCAAATACCAATAATTAACTAACTGTTTCCTCCAGTTTCAATTAAACTCTTAGCCAATATAATATTATTCTTAACATTGTTCAAATATATTTTCATATCCTGTGCACACTTTAATATTTCACTATATAAATACCTAAACTTGGGTTATTCATCAATTTTATTCACAAGATGTTATTTAAATTAATCTTTCAGTTCATTCAGCTTATTTTCAGATTAAATAATGCCGTTTTATAGTGTTTTCTGTCCAAAAAATAGTAATTTTACTTTCAGTTTGGTATACTCTGTAAAGTCAAAAGATCAAAATTTACTTCCTGTCATTATATAAATTCAGCCATTTTATCAGTTATATTTAATATTAATAATCCTATATTGTATTAAAAGGCTTATATTCCCTGATTTTCTGGTAATTAATTGAATTAGTTGTATTCTGAAACATTATTCTGAAATATATGACTCCCATGTCCAAATTTCTGAGTTTAGTCATTTTCATTTTTATTTATAATTCTGAATATAATTTATTAAAATCTTTCTAAATGGTATGTGCAATTATATGACTTGATCTCAAGTTTATTTTGTCTAAACCCCTTTTGTTTATTTGCATTTAAATGAGCAATTTCTCTGTTTTGATGAAGTTTGGTTTCCATTCTTTTGGCCTATGATTTTTTTTAACAATTTTTCTTACAAAATATTTTACAAACAATATATGATGTGTGATACCCTCTCTGACTTTTACATATAGTATTATAAATTAAACATGTTTTCAAATTACACAAAAACAATTAGTATTGGTTACATTACAAATAATAGTTAAAACAAATAAAGAATATTTTTTTTTAAATAAATGGTTGTCTTCAAGTCAGACATTTTACAACAAAATCCTTATTTCTAACATGGAAATATGGTTTACAAAAAAGGTTTTTTACTAACTAACATCTTAATTACTCTCGACTATTTACAAGTAGTAACTATTTTTATAATAGTTATATAAATAAATAAATAGTATGAATTGTTCAAAAAGTATTATGAAATCTGTTTTTCTTTTTTCATGTAAAACAAAATGTTATTTTAAACAGATTCATGTCTTATGAACAACATATTGTCACAGTACACATTTCAAGTCATTGAAAAATGCATATTTCATTGCATTCAATGTTTGTGATTGCCAAGAATGAAACACAAGGTTCATTTTTTATAATACCCAAAACTATCACTGGTTCACTTTGCACTTATAGATTATGTTAATGCTAAATGGTCGTATAGTCTTATTAACATAATAAATTGGTTAGCGTTTTTTCAATGGAGATTTGTTCCATGGGTACTATATTATTGTTTCATCTTAGTTCACAGGCAACTTTTACTTTATACACTTCTCTCTCTTAAATTTATATACATGTGGTTTTTATTTCGTTATACTTTTATTTTTAAATATTTATTTTGGGGGTATAGGGATTTGGGTGTCTTTTATAAGAGCATGACATCTTCTTCAGGATGCTGCCTTCTTCTTCTTTCATCAGTCTTCTTTTCTCCTGCCTTCTAGGATTGGTATCTTCTCCATCTTCTTCTTGATGCCATCAGGTTTCTTGGGATCTTCTCCATCTTCTTCTTTATTTCAGAAATACACCACCTGTATTGGTTGATCTTGGCTTATTTTAGGGTTTCTATTCTATTTATTCTCCCTCGTTGTGGGTTTGGTCATATTGTGTACTGCTTGGTTATTTACTTTTTTACCTTCCTGGGTTATACCTTGAAAACCTTTGGTTATGAGACTGGTCTTGGATGACTCATCACTAGTAACTCCTTTTATTTGAACTTGTATTTTCTTTATAATAATGATTTCTTTCCACAGTTGCTATGAATTAATCTTTTTATATTAAACTTAATGCTTTCTTCCAAATTTAAATATTATAACTTTATTATTCTAATGATCAATTGCCATTCAATATTATGCTTATATCTGTCACGCTACAGATTGCTCTCCTCCAGAAGTAATTATTTCAGACATGTTTATGGATGAAATAATTTCTTATGATAATTTCATCATTTCTTATAATTCATTTTCTTCTCCATTTTTATGTCGACTTTTTTTTTATATATTAGAGTTTAATTAATTTTATATATATAATTATTTGTTTTACTACTGATCCTTTTCGGATAGTTAGTGTCTTCTGAGATATATTATTATTGTAATACATTTTCTTTCTATATCAACTTCGTGTTGTATCCGTGGGATATTAATTCCCTAACATTCCCTATCACGTGGGCTGGGGCAGATCAGAGGGGCACTGTACGCTACTTCTCTGCTGGCCATACACCACTTCTATAAATTGAGTACAGAGGCATATCCATCCCTGCTCAAAAACATAATGCTGCTGGAATTATCTTCAGTCAGTCATCGAATAAATAAATAAAAAGTAGTCTCATTTTCGACTAATAAAAATATCTTTGGATTCTCCACTTCGTAGTTTCTCAGATTATCTCACATTTTCTATCTTAATCAATCTTCATAATCATTATTATACTCATTACATATCTATTTTTTCAAAACTCTTAACTTGTCTGATATATTTAATTTAATTATGGTTGAAAACCTTTCTTTTAATAATTCTGGTTACTGTTTACAATGTAACTCTCTTTCTTCTCCATCTGAATTCTCTTTATACTTTCTTCTGGTTACTCATAGTATTAGCATGGTCTTTATAAATAGTCTTTCTTATTCATTATTTGAATGGTCTTAATATATTATATTTAATTTTTTAACATTGTATCTTTACATTAGATATACAGGTTGTTATATTGATCATTTTATTTAAATATTTTGGTTCTTTCCTTTCTCTTAGAAAGTTATTAATCCGCCGTCGCATTCATTAACATTAATTCATTTATATCATATTTCATGTGGTATTTCTTCTCTTTACCTTTCAAATAGGTTTTATTATTATCATTTGTTCATAATCATCTTCTCCATATGTTTGGTATAAGTTGTTCTTCTTTGCTCTTAATTAACTGTTTTCATTATCGTTTCATAGGTAATTAGTCTCTTTGCCTCCAAATTTTTTCTTCTCTTGCATATTACACTCTTCTTTGTTATTCTTCTCTACTCCTTCAAATTCTATTGTGAATGTCTAGCATTTATTCTGGATTAACGTTAATTCTCTTTTCTGAATTAACCACTTTATTTTCTTCTCAATTCAATCATAATTGACACAATTATTTTTTGGAACTTGGTTAGTTTTAATGTAAAATTCAAACTATTCTTTTTATTTAATTGAAAAATATTTCTCATAAATCCTTGTAATATGTTGATCTTATCTTGTTTCAAAGTTCTGACGTTCTATCAACATTCAAATTCTGTTTAATTCATTTATTCCCAGAATTGTTTCATTCAGACTTGTTTATAGTAATGTGATTTTACTATTATTTCTGAATGTTTTGGTATTTCTCCAAATTCAAATTCTTCTTAATTATTTACCATAAAGTTTTCTCACAAACTTAGTTATAGTTATTAAGTTGGTCTTACTTTATTTTTAAATTTTTTTTATATTAACTCCAAAATTCCTTTCTTCTTAATTCTTCCAAAATGTTTTTCTCATAATTCAGTGGTAGTAAGCTGTGCTTGCTTAATTTTAAATTTTTTTAAATTAAGTTCAAAATTCTCTCTCTTTCTCTTTCTTCCATAAAGTTTTGTTCTAAATTATCAGGTTGTAGTAAGAAGTACTTACTCAATTTTAAATTTTTTATAAATAAATTCAAAATTCCTTTCTTCTTAATTCTTTCATAAAGTTTGTTCAAAATTATCAGTGGTAGTAAGATGTTCTTACTAAATTTTAAATTTTTATAATTAATAAGTACAAAATTCTCTCTCTTTCTCTTTCTTCCATAAAGTTTTTTCTTCAAATTATTAGGTTGTAAGTTGTTCTTACATATTTTAGAATTTTTTCAAATAAAAATTCTAAATTCCTTCTTATAATTCTCCAAAATGTTCTTCTCAAAATATTAGGTTGTAAGATGTACTTACATTATTTTATAATTTTTTAAAATAAAAATTCTAAATTCCTTCTTCTTATAATTCTCCAAAATGTTCTTCTCAAAATATTAGGTTGTAAGATGTACTTACATTATTTTAGAATTTTTAAAATAAAAATTCTAAATTCCTTCTTCTTATAATTCTCCAAAATGTTCTTTTCAAAATATTAGGTTGTAAGATGTACTTACATTATTTTAGAATTTTTAAAATAAAAATTCTAAATTCCTTCTTCTTATAATTCTCCAAAATGTCTTCTCAAAATATTAGGTTGTAAGATGTACTTACATTATTTTAGAATTTTTAAAATAAAAATTCTGAATTCCTTCTTCTTATAATTCTCCAAAATGTTCTTCTCAAAATATTAGGTTGTAAGATGTACTTACATTATTTTAGAATTTTTAAAATTAATAAATTCTAAATTCTAAAACTCACAATTCATTCTTCATAATATTTCTTCATAGAAGCTTGATTGTACACTCCTTTGATTTTTCCTGAAACGATTTCCTTCAACTCATATGTATTGTTATGCTTATCATTTACCACAACATATGGGGTTATATTGTACTCTACACTGGCCCATATTATTTATACTTTTGTAAGTTGATCTCCACTTTTTCTTTTCTTATAAATTTTCTTTTCTTTTATATACCCAGGAAGATGGACGATTTTCTTTATGTCGTTCCATTGCTCATATTCTTATTTGTCATGTTCATTTTCTTAAATAGTCTTCATTCATAAAACCCAGTTTTGTTTCTATGTTTATTCTTCGTATCATTTCCTTTCAATGATATTTATTTCGTCTCCTTCAACATTGTTTTTCGCCGTAGTCAGTTATCATGATCCGTCCCTTTTCTTGATGTCGTGTGGTATTTGTGTCAACCAGGGTCCATCATCTCAGTTGCTCTTATAAAATTTACCCTAGGGCGTGACACTCGGTTATTATTACTGTTATTATTTTTATTACTAAATTTATCATGATAGTAATTTCGGTTAAGTTGGTAAGGTCTGTCACCATTATTGTTGGGATATGGATTTCTCTGACTGTATGGGACATTATTATGTTGGTATAAATTGTTTCTATTGTATGGATAGGGGTTGTTATCCCTAACGCCGTTAGAATTACCGATAAACTGGTTATTACGCGGCGGGTTGTTAGGGCCGTCGTAATTACTGGGCTGGTTCCCTCTATCATCATATGGTATACACCAATACTTTTCTGGTCCATGTTTTGTATTACCTGACAAATATCTGTGAGGATCTTCATCTGGGTTATCACTTATTATTTGTTTATCTGAAACACCATAAGCTGGTTTACCATCACATATCCACTCTGAGGGAATATATTTTAGTCTAACCGTACCCTGGAACTGTCCTAGATGGCACACTAATGGAATACATTCTGGTGATTCATCTGTGCCGTCATTACAGTCTGGTACGATATCACATTTCCATCTTTCTGTAATACACTGTCCAGTCCTGCGCTGAAACTGATCTGGTCCACATGTTGTATTCTGTTTACCTCTGGTCCTTTCCCAGTGATAAACTACTGTCTTGTGGTAAATTATTTCTGAAATTACTTCGATTCTCCTTCTATAATTCATAGAATTCATGATGTCTTTGTCATAGGTAATTGGGATATTATTGCCATCAATTAACCCATGTTTCATCATCTCCAACTCTTCCTTCGTTTTTATTACATTTCTTGGATACATTCTCCTTTTCCTTGGTTTAATATTTTCCTGGTTTCGGTTAGTTTCAATTTCAGGTACTACCATTACTTGTTCCTGCGATTTATCATTTGGTATTTCTTCTGGTTCTGGTTTACTACCATATTTTATTTCTTCGGTCTTCTCCTTTCCTAATTTTTCCCTAAACAGTTTATTGTCATTACTTATATCATCCAGTTTCTTACCTAATTCATCTTTCAAGGATTGGTTGTTCTCCTTTATAATCTTACTCAAATCTTCCTTCAATTCCCTACTATTTTCGTCCATTTTCTTGTCCATTTTCTTACTCAAATCGTCCGTCAATTCCCTACTATTTTTGTTAATTTTCTCTTCCATCCTTTGCAGGAACATTTCCAGGTATTTGTCCATTTTAATATCCTCCGTTGTCTTGGATTTTTCCATCTGCTTCTCCTGTAGATTGCCCTCCCCTGTCTGTGTGGGCATCTCAGATTGTTCTTCTGGTGGTTCAGGTTGTTTGGACAACACCGGTGGCAACGACTCTTCCGCCTCTACTGGTGTCGCCTCTTTCTTGTCCATATCGATTTCTATTTCTTTTTCGGCCTCCGCCGCCCGTTTCTTAGATGTTGCACGTCGTTGCATTTTCCCTTGAAATTCTCTGGCTTTGTAGCTGTTGCCTAGCTCCAACTAGTGATTGTGCAGAATCGCTAATTAAAGCCCCTAAAGTTGTGCGCCAATTTGTAATAAAATAGATAATTGATGTGTGTTGATGATAAAAAGAGATTGTGAAGTATGAGACTCCGATGTAATCAAGCCCCACTGTTTGGGCTAGCCAATTTGTAATAAAATAAATAAATTGAGTCTGTATGTTCTTAAATTGGTGTGGCTCTCGACGTCTTACTGGCCTGAAACACTTCCTTAAGTTTCCCAGCTGGTCGAGTCTCAATGGTAGCAAGACCGGTCGAGTAGTGTAATGTTGATGAAGAAATATATGTTCAGCTTCACCGAAAGTTTCAAAACAAAAATTATTGTTTTGAAGAAAATTTAAAAAAAAATTATGTTTATAAAAAAAATAATTAAAAAAAAATTTTTAATTTTATTAATTAATTAATTATAATCAATTAATTAATATAGGGCTGTGAAGTTTTAAAAGGTGTAATGCTCTTCTGAAAATTTTTATTAAAGTTTTGGTATATTTTAAATAAACTATCACCACTCATAAGACTGTCTTCAAACCAATCGATACTTGTTTACCTTTTTATTTTTTAGGTTATCTTCACTTATAGGTGGTAAAGTCCTGATAGATTATTAATTATAATTATATTAGTGATAACTAGTAATATTTATGAAATGAAGAACTATTTAGTGTTGAAGAATATTAATGTTTTATTAATTAATAGCAATTTGACTCTTATCGATTATTATCGACTCTCAGGATATCGAAAAAGTTACAAAGTATATTATATAAAAATTATACAGGGTTCTTTAAACAGCCAATTATTATCAAAGTCAGAGAAATCGGGCCAATATTTAAAAAGTATAACGTTACAACAAATTAATAATTATTACTAAACACAGACATTGAATAATAATTTGAAAATAAAATAATTGTTTTCACCAAACAGCTGGGTTGAACTAGGAGGCGTTGACCTGGCGAGGACGACCAATATTGCAAATGGCTGCCGTGAAGTTAGTAAAATGTCATTCGTATATTCGGCGTTCCAAATAAAAGATTTTCCTGGAGTATTCCTGTTCTGGTGTCTGCGAATCTCTTGTTAAATGTTGTGTAGTGTCTAGTGTACTGTTTCTGGGTTGTATTTAGTGTATCCGTATAATTATTAGTTCAAACACTTTTCCCGATTCCGTCACTAATTTGGGTTAATGTATTATACAGTTTTCTAGTGTTTTGTGGTGTTTTTCGGAGTAGATATGTAATGTTCTGTGTTATGGAGTGTTTCTTGATTGTTTCTGTTATAATATGAGAGTTGTGGAAGTATTTTACAAGTCACTCGCGATTTCACAATAACGTACTATACACTCGCTTTATATGACTATTATAAGTTAGGTTAGGCACGTTACAAAACGTTTGTCATGTTAACCGTTCAAATACCAATAATTAACTAACTGTTTCTTCCAGTTTCAATTAAACTCTTAGCCAATATAATATTATTCTTAACATTGTTCAAATATATTTTCATATCCTGTGCACACTTTAATATTTCACTATATAAATACCTAAACTTGGGTTATTCATCAATTTTATTCACAAGATGTTATTTAAATTAATCTTTCAGTTCATTCAGCTTATTTTCAGATTAAATAATGCCGTTTTATAGTGTTTTCTGTCCAAAAAATAGTAATTTTACTTTCAGTTTGGTATACTCTGAAAAGTCAAAACATCAAAATTTACTTCCTGTCATTATATAAATTCAGCCATTTTATCAGTTATATTTAATATTAATAATCCTATATTGTATTAAAAGGCTTATATTCCCTGATTTTCTGGTAATTAATTGAATTAGTTGTATTCTGAAACATTATTCTGAAATATATGACTCCCATGTCCAAATTTCTGAGTTTAGTCATTTTCATTTTTATTTATAATTCTGAATATAATTTATTAAAATCTTTCTAAATGGTATGTGCAATTATATGACTTGATCTCAAGTTTATTTTGTCTAAACCCCTTTTGTTTATTTGCATTTAAATGAGCAATTTCTCTGTTTTGATGAAGTTTGGTTTCCATTCTTTTGGCCTATGATTTTTTTTAACAATTTTTCTTACAAAATATTTTACAAACAATATATGATGTGTGATACCCTCTCTGACTTTTACATATAGTATTATAAATTAAACATGTTTTCAAATTACACAAAAACAATTAGTATTGGTTACATTACAAATAATAGTTAAAATAAATAAAGAATATTTTTTTTTAAATAAATGGTTGTCTTCAAGTCAGACATTTTACAACAAAATCCTTATTTCTAACATGGAAATATGGTTTACAAAAAAGGTTTTTTACTAACTAACATCTTAATTACTCTCGACTATTTACAAGTAGTAACTATTTTTATAATAGTTATATAAATAAATAAATAGTATGAATTGTTCAAAAAGTATTATGAAATCTGTTTTTCTTTTTTCATGTAAAACAAAATGTTATTTTAAACAGATTCATGTCTTATGAACAACATATTGTCACAGTACACATTTCAAGTCATTGAAAAATGCATATTTCATTGCATTCAATGTTTGTGATTGCCAAGAATGAAACACAAGGTTCATTTTTTATAATACCCAAAACTATCACTGGTTCACTTTGCACTTATAGATTATGTTAATGCTAAATGGTCGTATAGTCTTATTAACATAATAAATTGGTTAGCGTTTTTTCAATGGAGATTTGTTCCATGGGTACTATATTATTGTTTCATCTTAGTTCACAGGCAACTTTTACTTTATACACTTCTCTCTCTTAAATTTATATACATGTGGTTTTTATTTCGTTATACTTTTATTTTTAAATATTTATTTTGGGGATATAGGGATTTGGGTGTCTTTTATAAGAGCATGACATCTTCTTCAGGATGCTGCCTTCTTCTTCTTTCATCAGTCTTCTTTTCTCCTGCCTTCTAGGATTGGTATCTTCTCCATCTTCTTCTTGATGCCATCAGGTTTCTTGGGATCTTCTCCATCTTCTTCTTTATTTCAGAAATACACCACCTGTATTGGTTGATCTTGGCTTATTTTAGGGTTTCTATTCTATTTATTCTCCCTCGTTGTGGGTTTGGTCATATTGTGTACTGCTTGGTTATTTACTTTTTTACCTTCCTGGGTTATACCTTGAAAACCTTTGGTTATGAGACTGGTCTTGGATGACTCATCACTAGTAACTCCTTTTATTTGAACTTGTATTTTCTTTATAATAATGATTTCTTTCCACAGTTGCTATGAATTAATCTTTTTATATTAAACTTAATGCTTTCTTCCAAATTTAAATATTATAACTTTATTATTCTAATGATCAATTGCCATTCAATATTATGCTTATATCTGTCACGCTACAATATATATATATATATATAAGTACAGTACATTCTACTGATTGCAAAGATTTGCTGGTAGCATTCAGTTTCTGCATGATTGTATTCCAGGTAATTATCATCAGGACAATTTCATATTTTTGAAGAAAGACTTCGCTACGATTATAGTTAATTTCTTTTCATTTGTTAAAATTGTAAAATCAGTGTGTCTTTAATTTTATGGAACACACATATTAGAGTGAGAACCGCGCTTGCCTTTGCAGACCATCTTGTAGGCCTATCAGACAATTTTTTGATTATCAGTTTTTTGTCACAATCTTGAAGTTCTTTTCATAAAACATTCCATCTATGAATTGAGGCATTAAAGTAGATAAATAAATTTTGAACGAATACAAAATTTTTACTACCAATACTAGAACGTTCTACTGCAAAGTTACCAATAATGTTTAATGATTGAGTCGAACAAGGAATATAGACAGCTGTCAGGCTGTGTTCCTTAAGATGAATTTGCATTCCAGTGTATTTTCCTGACACATTTGCAGCATTGTCGTATGATTGTCCTCAACAAAGCTTAATATCAAGTTACAGAGATTTTTAATTTTGCAAGTTCTTCTAAATATATGTATGCAGCTTCATGCTTTTCAAATATGTGTGGGGGACTCAATAAAAATTAAGATTTGTTCAAGTAAAAAATTATTATGCAAACCAAATGTGGAATAATATTTTAATATCTAGACTTGGGATTCTGTGGGCCCCGGGCGGCTGCCCAGTCTGCCCACCATTAAATCCCCCACGGCTTTTAACTGCAAGTTCCTTTTCGGCATAGTTGTTGTATGCAATTTGTTGTCAAAACCTTCCCTCTTTCTTTTAATAATTCTAACGCAAACAACATGCAACAACAGTTCTAAAGCAAACACCTTTTCCATCCAGTCCTATCACCTATGGGCTTGGTCACGCACGCTTTTCAGTTAGTTACCCTTATTTCAAAAATATGCCCTGTATCCTATTTATTTCTTATCCTTAATGTTCTCTATCTGCCTACAACCTTTTACTTTTTAATTATATTATAAAATATTTTTTTATTTTCAAAATTAGTTTTAACATTTGTTTACATATTTGCTACGTTAATCTATGATATTCACTCAAGAAGCTGAAAATTATTATTATTGAAAGACTTAGCTTTTAGTTTGAAATCCACATAAAATATGAAAAAAGTATGTTTCCAGCTGTTGTTTGGTGAGAAAGTGACATCACTTCCTGGCGTTCGCCGGCGGGGGTTCTGCATCTCGGAAATGTCTCTATCTAACTACAATTGTCTTAATCCTAAATTACATTGTCTATTACTTATTTCACTAAATTTACACAGTATTATCACTATAATATTGTAATTTTTTGTGATAATTAGAGAAGCATTCTCCTGGGTGTAGACCGGGTTTGTCTGGGCAATCGTCACAATAATATAAAGTTCGCACTATTTTGTTGCTATCTTTCCTGCACATTCGACAGTCTTTTCTGCGCAGATGGTTTCTATTACCGCGCGATTCTGATTTCTTAATTGTGTGATCTGTTTCTTTACTTTTCCGCTTTTGTGATGCTGATAAAGGGGTACTCGGTGAAACTAGTTTTGGTAGAAGAGGAGCCGCTAACACCTGTTCCCTGAAGTCATACACACTGAGGTTTTTGCCTTCAGTATTGTAATATTATATAAAAGGTGGCTGTTCAACATTTTTATTTCGAGAATATGTACAAATATTTTTTTATATCACCTCAGAGATTTTCTCTCAAAAGGGTAATAAGACATAAGTTGGTCTGCGCGATCTACCCCCTTCATAAAAACGTTATATTTTAAGATGTGTAGCGGTTTATTTACCTCATAGTTGAGCCTAGTATTGATGTACATTGCCATAGTATTTTCATGCTCTGTTGTTATCTACGTGACCGTCCGCCTATCTCTCCACATACTAATCATAACTGTCTGCATACTGTGGGATGGTTTCTGCGTTATTTATTTATTTTTTTCATCACATCGAGTGGATTTGTATTTTCTGTTTGCCCGAAGAGTCCCCATGCAGTATGTATTGTTGGCCAGTAATTGAGAGGCAAGAGCAAAGCTGTTGTAGAAGTTGTCCATACAGACACCATGGCCTCAGTTTAGTTTGCCTTCCATCAGGTGCATGACAATTTTCACTGTGTGGTCTTTACCGCTAAGGAAATCATCCTTCCCTGCATAAATAACAATTTTAAAATCAGTCCATTGGGCTCTGATAAGGTATAGAATTCCACTCCATACTTGTGGCGTTTGGCTTTCACATACTGGCAGGAATTGCAGGCAACCCCTCTACAGCACCGTCTCTTTGTTGAGGGAAGTTCCTTGTCTGGAGAGTAAATTGCTTGCATTGTGTTATTGAAGTCATCAATTAGAGGTCGTACTTTGTGTAAACGATCATGTGGGTTGTCGACTTCTTTGTTGAATGCAGGGACCTCAAAATATATAGGAAGCGGTCGCGACTTATATAGTCACAGAGGAACGGAAAATTATACATACGATAGGTTCTCCAGTAATCATGGATTATATTCGTACGAATGCCACCCATATGCTTTACCAGTCTGTGAAACATTTACAGTTCATCAATGCTTATTGGTTTCAGAACACTTACCTGGGCTTTTTGATGAATTTGGCTTAATTTTTCTGCATACCTATTGGTTTCAGTCGTGAATAATCAGATCAGGTTAGTCATTTCACTTATCTGCGTTGTGATATCTCATATGGAGCACATATAGATTGCAATAGTAAGCTAACGAAATTTAGACGCATCTGCGGAATGATCCATAGGTTTCTGAAATGGAAACACGGAAGGATACCCGAATGAAATTTTACAAAATGTGGCTGCCCCACATTCCTGTATGCTAGTGATACATGGAATCTTGGTAAAAGATACAGAGGATTCATGCAGCTGAAAAGAATTTCTAAGAGGAATGCAAAGTTGTTCTTTCCTGAATCGGAAAAGGAATGTGAATAGTAGTTACGAATTGAACGTATTGTTGCACCAGAAGATAGAAGACAACAGAAGGTGATGGTGTAAACACTTGAACCGCATGCCTGATATCCATCTACCCATGGTTGACTTGGGTTATCACCCTACTGAGAAGAGAGACGTTGGTAGACCGAGGAGGAGATGGGTTCAGGAACAGGTCTAGGGCCTCATCCTTGGAGTGGTGGTAATGATGACTACATTATCATTTTGTGATCACAACATTAGTAACAGCGGTTATCTCTCTCCTGCACATGATGGTTCACTTTCCGTAATCGTTTATCACAAATGTTCCAGTGTACAGTGTACGAGTCGTTCTTTGCACATTAGGTCATCCATTGTTTTGTTTTCGTCTGTCTGGTTTCGCACGTCTGATATTTTGTCTTCAGAATCCTGAAAAGAAAATAAGTCATTCTTCTCTTAAAAATAAACTGAAAATTGTAAAGTGCTTACAAAATGGCGAATCTGTTCATCTTTTAAGTATCTGGTACTGCAAAAGAATCTTTTCAATTAAGATGTAAAGAAGAATTCTGAGACGTTGATGCAATTTGCACACAATTTGGACAGTAGGGACGAAAGAGTACATCGGAAAAGTATGCATACATCAAAACGTGAGACCATAGACAAAGCTGTGTTTATATGGTTCCTCCAGAAAAGGCGAGAGGTAAATCAATATTTGGCCCTCTGTTATGCGAAAAAGCTTCGTGTTTTAACCGAAAACTACGCTGGGAATCTTTTTTGTAGCAAGTCCTTGGTGGTTAGGCAGGCTCAAAAACGACGGATTTTTGAGCTTGAAATTTAAAGCAAAAAAATGGCTGTGACGTTCTAAGTGCAGCTTTATTTGTCAATTTTGCGGAAATTCTTAAAAAAGTAAGTACGAATTACGTCTTGTGTACAATGCAGACAAAGCGGGTCGAAATTCGTACCTTTTAAAACATTGGCATCTAAACGTGAATATTTGGTCACAGGATATAAAGTCAATAAGGACCGGATTACTTTAATAATTTGTGCTAATGGCAGTGGAACCATAAAATCTCGATGCTTCCAATTGGTAAGTCAACAAGACCTCCGTGTTTAAAAATGCTAAAATACCGTTGGATTACAAAAATTACAGAAAGGCCTGGATGAACACCGAAGTGTTTATCGATTGCTATGACAGCACCTTCATATCATAAGTGGAGAAATTTTGCAAAAAATAAAACGGAAAAGTACTGGTGGTGGTCGCATTTATAATGAATAACCACATCCTTTCATGGAACTGCTGAAGCAAGTAAATGGTTTACTCACTGTTGAATTCTTGCCATCTAACATAACACCCATCTATGAGCTGATGGATCAACACGTTATTACAACTTTAAAGGTACTTTACAGAAAGCACCTTTTGACGAGACTGGACTAAATTTTTGAAGGGCAAAACAAAGACAAAGAATAAAATGACAACATGGGTGTAACTGCTACCAAGAAGAGGAAGCAAGAAATGGCAAAGGAGTAATTTACATTACTAAGTCACTGATGGCTCTAAAAATAAATGAACAATATAATCATAATGACATCATAGAGTGGTCGAATAGTGATGCCAACGATGAAGGTTTTAAAATGATGCTGGACTGAGATATCGTTCAGAAAATGTTGAAAAAACTGATGATGAAGTGAAGGAACCTGAGACTATTGGACCAGATTCTGGTCATGTAATGCGGAAGCCTTAAAGATAGAATTTAAATGGTTTGAAAGGCAAAATAAATCCCACAACTTCTAATTGTTGTTGCTCAAGCGTCTGTGATTCAGTGGTGACAAAACGTAAGTTATTTGCACCAAACACCAATTTGTAACTTTATATAAGTGAAAATGTACAATGATAGATACTGGTACTGTAAACATTTTTGAGTGTTATTTTTTAATAAAGTTGTGTCAGTGTACACACACACACACACACACACACACTCTTAACTCTTAATCCCTCTCTCACCCTCACTATCTCTCTCACACTTACTCTCTTAGTCTCTCCAGCGTTACTACAAATTATTAAAGATTCGAATATTAAGAGATTGTTTCTTATTGATGAATTTAGTCGAAAGTACGGACATGAAGACAACAAATTTCTATTACTTAACACTTGTACCTTTGCAATATAATGTCAATTATATCAAAACATTTGGATCCTGCTCACAAGTGCCCAAAACGACATTCTTTATGGGAGAGGAAGTCTTATAAACAACATTCCTGTAAATGCTCTTCTTACATTTTCGAAGTGACAGTAATACAACAGAATAAATTTGTATACTACTCTATAATTTGTAATATTACATTGATGACACAAATACATCTTTTCAATTGATTTAGTTAAGGAAAGTCAACCGATACAATAAACAGGAACTGAGTGTCGCTCACTGGCTTATCAGTCAAATAAAATGTTTCCAACCGCCGCCTAGCATACATAAGAAAAATAAATTCTATTTTACTTTAAACACCTTTTGTTTTAATTGATTTGTCTAATTTTAACTGATTTATAGAATGTGTCCTTATCTTTTCTTACTATGGGAAAAGTTGGTATGGTAGAAAAGAGTTCAATGGACAACCATAATTTCTAAACAATATTACTTATAACAATATGAGCAATAGTGTAAATATGCTTGCCTTTATTAGAAGAGTATTTTTCTATTGCAGCTTTCACCATCACACAGGTTCTTTGTTTTACTTACCAAGCATTGTAAGTGATGACGATCACTCAAAACAAAATACAATCTAATTTACACTTTACACAGAGCAACGTCCTAGGAACGTAACAATAGGCAGACAAGTGAACCCACTCCATGCGATGCTGCTAGAACTCACGGAAGTCACGTATGCCAAAGCATGGAAATAAATATACACTGTTCTGATATACTCCACGTTCAGAGCACACCTAGTGGCATTTTGGTTCAACTATTGATATTCATGATACATTCATTCCACCTCCATTCTGACTTCAGACAAAAAAACGAAAACACTCCAGTGGCTCCCTGAAACAAGATGGCGGTCTAAGAATGGGATTGTAATGTGTCGTCTGTATATGGAAGCCACGTTTAATGCAATTTTCCAATATTCAGATGCTGGATTGGTAGTTATATATAACACACACACCAGTATATTATATTATATTCACATTTGTTTACAAAAATTACTATACTTCCTATTAATAATAATGTAATACTATAATCATACATAGGGTAAGGTTAATTTTGCAAACAGAAAGCTACTTCATGGTGGACGTAGGAACATAGTTGTTTAGGGCTAGTGGTGTCTACTGCTCCAGTGTTCTAGTTATTTATTATTACAGTTGCATCTTCATTTGTTCAGGGTTATGTATCTACACCAGTGAATAATATCTGTGCAGAAGTTGGTCCTATTCTGGATTCTGAAGTATACAGAAGAAAGTCAATTCAGGATCAATCTGTTTGCAAAAAGAAGAGTTATCAATGTGGGTTTTGTACAAAATCATTTACTCACTCATCCAGTTTGTCAAGACACAAGTTAACACATTCTAGCTTCAAGAAGTACAAGTGTGATGTGTGTTCAAAATCATTTACTCACTCAAGCAATTTGTCACAACACAAGTTAATACATTCTGGCTTTAAGTACCAGTGCGATGTTTGTTCAAAATTATTTACACGGTCAAGTAATTTGTCAGTACACAAGTTAATACATTCTAGCATTAAGGAATGTCAGTGCAATGTTTGTTCAAAATCATTTGCTCTGTCAACCCAATTGTCAAAACACAAGTTAATACATTCTGGCATTAAGAAGTATCAGTGCGATTTGTGTTCAAAATCATTTACTGTGTCAAGCAGTTTGTCACAACACAAGTTAATACATTCTGGCATTAAGAAGTACCAGTGTGATGTTTGTTCAAAATCATTTACTTGGTCAAGCAATTTATCAAGACACAAGTTAGTACATTCTGGCATTAAGATGTATCAGTGCGATGTTTGTTCAAAATCATTTGCTCTGTCAACCCAATTGTCAAAACACAAGTTAATACATTCTGGCATTAAGTATCAGTGCAATGTGTGTTCAAAATCATTTACTGTGTCAACCCAATTGTCAAAACACAAGTTAATACATTCTGGCATTAAGAAGTATCAGTGCGATGTGTGTTCAAAATCGTTTCCTGAGTCAAGCAGTTTGTCACAACACAAGTTAATACATTCTGGCATTAAGTACCAGTGCGATGTTTGTTCAAAATCATTTACTCGGTCAAGTAATTTGTCAGTACACAAGTTACTACATTCTACCATTAAGGAATATCAGTGCAATGTTTGTTCAAAATCATTTGCTCTGTCAACCCAATTGTCAAAACACAAGTTAATACATTCTGGCATTAAGAAGTATCAGTGCGATTTGTGTTCAAAATCATTTACTGTGTCAAGCAGTTTGTCACAACACAAGTTAATACATTCTGGCATTAAGAAGTACCAGTGTGATGTTTGTTCAAAATCATTTACTTGGTCAAGCAATTTATCAAGACACAAATTAGAACATTCTGATATTAGAAAATACCAGTGCCATATTTGTACAAAATCATTTACTCACTTATACTATTTGTTACGACATATGTTAATACATTAACGAATACCAGTGTGATGTTTGTACACAAACATTTACTCATTCAGGAAATTTGTCAAGACAATGCATGCAGCATTAAGAAGTACCAGTGGGATATCTGCACATAAATATTTACAGTATATCCTACTTGTCATGATAAAGTAATACATTCTGTCATTAAGAAGTAACAGTAAGATGTTTGTACAAAAATGTTCAGTGTGGCAGAATGTTGTGTCATGTATAACACTAGCATAAAAAAATAACTGATATTTGTAACAAATTTTTTTGTTTGAGTTTTTGGCTGAGCATAAATTAATCCATTAGACTACTAAGAACCATCACTGTCTAGTATGTAAGAATAATTTCTATCACCCTAGAAATTTTAGTAAAGTAATGAAACATCAATATAATGTTTATAAACAAAAACTTGAAAACAAATAAATTAAATAGATACTACAGAAAGTGTGTGATATTTGGCACTTAAAAACAAGAGTGAAATTTGTAACAAAATTATACCTTATGAATTAAAATCATTAAATGTACGTTGTAATATAGTGTGAAATTATTGATACACGTTTATCCTGTAATTCTATTTATCACTGCATGAATTATATTGACATATGTAGATATGCTTTTCACGTATCATACAAGATTTTTGACTGGCTGTTACATCCTTCAAGATGACAGAGTCTTGGGGCCTTAACACATCTGAGTTATTGCTTGGCAATATGATGGATGCAGATACATCCCCAAGTTTACATAACTTGACATTTCTGTGTTTTTGTCTGTGTTGTATTAGACTCCATAGGTTATTTCCGCCAGCATATTTCTAATTGCTGCACGTTTACTGTTTCTTTATAATTCAACATTAGTTCAGTACAAAACTGGACAGTTTGTACTGTCTGTGATCTCCAAACTACTAATTTCTAATGCTTTACGTGTCAATGTTTGTGATGGCTCCTTGTTGTGAACTACACGTTCAGTATAGTGTTGGCTTTGTAATTCTACATTACAAAATGAGTGATGAGTTCTGGACTGAAGATAACATATTACGGTACTTTATTGACAACTGTGGATCTGAATTGGATGATGTAGAAAATTAAGAGACATTTCGACCCGATAATATAGGTAAGCCTACATAATTTGAGGTTACTTCATCCTATACTTTGTACTGAATATATACCTTTGTGACTACACTTGCTTTTACTTAATTGACAAATTATTTTACTTTGTTTACAATTTTTTTTGTTTACTTTGTTTAGATTTTATTTATTTGTGTAACCATTGCATACACACTCGATCTGTGATTAGCTGTTTAGAGTTATAACTGCTTAAATAATAAAATTAACACTAGCTCCATAGGTTTTTACTGCACATTTTCTGAAAACAAGTAAGTGGATTTGACCTTAGGAAACGTATGCATAAACAGACTAATACACAACTTTATATATTTACTTTTTCATTTTATTAATTGCAGATGTAGAGATTTGTTTTCATACTTACATTATTCTTGGTCTTCTAACTTATATAAATAATATTTATATTATTACTTGTTTATTTACTTTGTATATATTTATATAGATGTATAAATTACTTTACCTAAATATTGCAGATGAGAAGCCAGATTTTGTCCCAGATGGTGATGAGGAAGAGTACTATAAAAATGGAAACAACTACAAGCCCAAAGTAACAAAAGACAATGCCTAAGAAAATACTACTTCTGTTTGGTTTGATATTGACATCAAACCACAGTTATCAGTTTTTGAAGACATATGGTGCTTGTTCCATTAGATACTATCAGAATTGATTTCTGTTGGTTTAGTGTCTTGTGATTCTAATATTATAAAAACAAACTAGTAGATATACTGGAACAACAATTACTAAGTTGATGAGGCAAAATAAATTAAGGGGACACGGAAAGCAAAAAAAAATTTTTTTTTCAAATTTTCGTTTTTAGTGCCAATTAAAAGCTGAGGTTTTTCTTAATGCACTGTTGTCCAACACTTGTTATTTTTAACAGAACTTTGCATCAAAATATGCTTTTTAAAAATATATTGCACCTTTTGGCAGCTGCCGTCAATTAAAACTTCCATATTCAAATATGCATAACTTTTGAATCACTCCATCAAATTTCATGATTATTTTTTCAAAAGTTACCGTTTCATGCGCAAAGCTTGGCAGCACTTAGCTGTCCAACTGCATTTAGCTGGCAGTTTTAATGCATAAGCAACATTTTCTCACCAACCACTGAATGAATCATTGTGAAATTTTCACACAATATTCACAGTATGTGAGTAAATACTGAGTTTTTTCTGTCATGGTAAATGCAAATTTACATTTTATAAAAAGTGTTTTTTTTCATTTTCTGTGGTACATTTTTTAACAAAGAAAACTCAGCTCTTGTGAAAGGGTCTACAGAAACTGCTGTGAAAATTTCAAACAGATTGGTTTAGTAGTTTTTTAGAAAATGTTCCTTATGTTAACATGGTGGAAGATAGGGATTCCGTGACCCCTTAATTGAGCGCTCACTGTGGGCTTCACGGAGTGCTGTTATATTAAATGAAATGTACAATTTTTTTGCAATAAATATTCATGTGTGCCTGGTTTCAAAACCAAGAATTACCGACTACTGGAGTACAGATGTTATGTTAGACTCCTCTTTTGCGGGAAAGATAATGAAGAGAGACAAATTTTGTTGTTTACTTTATGTTGCATGTAAATAATAGCAGTAATTACATTTCAAGAGGTCAAATAACCCTCTTCATAAAATTAAACCATTTTATGTTAACTTTATAAAATGTTCTAAAGCAAGTTTTTCTCCAGGTGGAAACATCACAATTGATGAAGGAATGTGCCCATTCAGGGGCAGAATAAACTTTTGGGTTTGTATAAAGTCCAAACCTAATAAGTATGGTATTAATTGTTTTTTTCTAAGTGATGCTTTGACTGGTTATGTCATAAACTCTGAAGTATACACAGGAGTTGGAGATAATAACAGTGTGGAGTCGGTTGTATTGCAGATTTGTCATTATTATCTTAAATGAGTCACGCTTTGTTCATGGCCATTATATAAGTTTGGCATTGTGTTGAAGTACAATTGACTTATATCCAAGCTATTACGCTGTGTTTCACTACAGCCACTGTGAACAGACAATTTGGCTCACTGCTGGAGGCCATCTTCAGTGTAAAAATGACTTGAAAACGCATGGATCTTCACCAGTTAACCACAGTACTGTGATAGCGTAGTAGTGTGATAGATAACCACAGATGTGGGTAACTGATGCCAGTTTCAGTCGTTTTGACACTGAATCGCTGAGGTGGCCTTCATCAATGAGGTGGAAACATCTCTTCATAGTGCAGTACTAGACCATGGCCTAATGTCCCGGAGAGAAGTCAATTATATTTCAACACAGTTGACACCAGCCATGAAAGCCTTATGTACTGACGTATCTCATCATTTGAAAAATTATTTCAGAAAAAACACCTGTGCCTAGGAACGTGTGCAGAAAACAGTAAAGGCTTACCTGTTGAATTCAAAACAAAAAGTTGAAAAGCAAAACATGAACATCATGGGCGAGTACTTGCATTTCATTGGAAGGACAATAGAGATGTGTATGCCGTCAGTACAAAACACAAAATCATCACCAATAACCAAGGTTAAATCATGAGAAGTAATGACAGAAAAACTAAAGCCAGACACTATTTTTGAATACAATAGTAATAAGACAGGGGTAAACCATGGAGATGCACTACTCAGTTACTATTATCTTCAGAGATAAACTATGAAGTGATGGAAGAAAGTGTTTTTTCACATATTTATGATGAGTATTATAAACTACATTTTATAAGAGTAGAAAATGATAATAAAATCAGTGTATACAATTTTATGAAAAACTTGAGAAAACAACTACCGGACGAATTCAGTCAACAATTCAATGATAGCATGTTGAGATCATCATTACATTTTTATATGAGAACATACTGATAGCAAGACATTAGCCAAGCCATGTCTACATGGCTACAGAAAAACAAAAATATCTCAAGATAACCTGCAAGGAGTGTTCAGATAAAGGAACTGAGTAAACTGGAAAGTGATGGGAGGGAAGCCTGATGGCGATGTGAAGAGTACAAGTTGTCATGTGTCTTCTGGAGTGTTTTACCATGTACCATACAAAAGAAATTATAAAATATAAACTGCATGAAAATAAAATAATATGAAAAACAGACTGTATTAAAAAAATTATTTAAAATCATAATTTAAATTTTCAGTCTTTATATTCATGTTAAACTTTTCTGGGGAGTAAAATCAGCATTATTTATAATTCCTTTTGTGGTATTATATTTTCTGTTTATATGTTTAACATATCAATTTAAAGGGAAAGGGTAGGCCTATACTTTATTGTGCAGTAATCACTTATTTCCTATATTTATTGAGTGTTTTACAGGAGATATCTGAAAATATATAAAAACTGTTTGACTACAGGGATAAAAGGTAGCACCCACCTCATGACCTCAATGTTATTGAAAACACATTGAAAATAGAAAAATGTTCATACGCGTCATACCATTTGTCAGATAGTTAGGAAGTCAGAGACACGTCCTACTCACATCATCAGATAGAATGGATCTTGAGAGAGCAGGGATATTAAATTAAGCAGGGATGTTAAAGCTTTTGCCAATTCGAGTCTATATTTCATCAAGTCACTGTCAGTATGGAAATTATTGGACATACAGTCTCACACAGAAAGCATCCAGCTGTTCACAACTGCCAAGTCTAGAAAGTACAGTATGCACTTTAATGTCCACTTCTTTGTCCTAAACCATATGCAATAGAACTCCATCTACTGATCATACATATCAATACCACTCATGCACTGATTATACCTGCATACAACAAATGGACAAGTCATGTCTGTGAACTTCCTTTCAGCCTTTGATTGCCTCGATACAGATTCTTGTGGTTCAATCTCTGTCTGTTTTGATAGAAGATAAACTTTGTTGCTGTCCATCCACTGCTTAGCACCAAGTTTACCTTCTGCTCACACATACTTATGGTTTTCATGTCTGTTTAACTTGATATTTTTCTGAAATACCACAGTTTGTATTAAGGGTTCCAGTTGCCTCTATATTTAACTACCAATTTTATCCATAAATAGAATCCAGGTAAAATAGTGATAAGAAATTACAAAACTACCACATTGTACAAAACTAAGAAAGTACGAAACAATTGCAGAACTAAGCAAGCTTTGTACTGGATAAAGGAGTTGTAGATCCCTAATAAGTTTCAAAATCAAGAACAAGTCTTTTTGATCTTTAAGACCAACAGGTCTAGTCTTGTTCTTCACTAGTTGTTTTGATGGGCAGCAACCTGCAAATGGAATCTTCTGCTTATCAATGGAGTAAGCGTTGTCTTTGGGAAGATACTAGCAATCTTTTCTCACAATCAATTACTGGCTGGATTTTCCAGAGTTAGATGGAATATTTGTATTTACAAGGTGTATGTTATTCCTTAATTGCAAGAACCTATCCTGAGACATACAATCTGATATTTTCACTAACTTTTTATCTGTTCTCCAATACATTTTTAATGTGGGGTAATGAAAAAACCCCATGATTAAATTTATGGCAAAAACTTCTGTATTTCAGGGACATTTCTATTTAGTGACTTGCCACTTTTACTGAGGGTCCAACTTTTCCTGTAGACAATCTTTTGCAGGGAGAACATTATCTTTGCTAAAGATGCAGAGAAAGGGAATTTTTCAGCCAATGAATGCTCAAGATTTGGATAAAATATCATTTGATTTTATTCTTCGTAGGGTTTAGTATTTTGTAGATATTAAATTATTTTATAATTTATTATCTGTCTGATCTCAATAACATGTGGTCATTGCTGCCCGTTTAGACAATTGGTCTACAATTGCACATGAGTACAAGTTAGAAAGTTTGTGAGTTGGTTGAATATCAAGTGCTAATTAGGTATAGTACAAGATTGCCTGCATAGGCATCTAAGGGGGATACTGCAAGTTTACTGGACTATTGTGTATGTTTAATACACAGAATAAATCACAATTAAAATATAATTCACTACAAATTCTAGAAGTACCCAACCCAAGAATGGCCCTGAACGCCGGACAACAGGAGGAAATCGCAACAATATCCTGAACGTCTATACAGAAGGAACATCTGTAGCCACTTACCAGGACCGGATTATTCACATCGCATCATCCATTGTAAAGGGAACTGAAATTATTTGTTATAAACTTATTAAAAAACACTTATAAACTTAAAGGCAAAAGAACTCATATAAATTAAATCTTTATGTAATCAGAATATATAAGGAAATTATTTTTAATTGTAAAAAACAACAGAAACAGTTAATTTTATTTTGTTATCAGAAACAATGATAAATTATTAGTGCAATAAAAAAAATCATTAATAAATGTGAAACATTCCAATATATGATATAACTGAATACTTACTCTATGAGACCCTTGTACATTGCATATATATATATTACTATAATACCTATAACTAATTTACCTCAAGATATATTTTTTCCTTTAGGAACATGTTTCGGGAGATCCTGTTCTCCCATCTTCAGCCTTCGCCATCTTGCTTCTTGTGCAGTATTTGTGTGTTGGCTTCTGGATGTTATTAAGGTGGTTTGTTGGTCTTTGGTTCTTCAATGTTGCATTATTGTGTGTGGTTGTGGTATCTGTTTTTGTATTTTGTGTATTTTCGATGTTGAGTGCTTTGAATATTGTGTCATGTTTTGTATTGATTTGTATTTGTTCTGGTATTAATTTGTTTTGTGTTTTATGTTTGTAAATCTGTAAATTTTCCCAAATGTTCATTATGGTGCCTTTGTGTGGTATATGTTTTATTAGTGTTACATTGGTTATGTCTGGGAATTCATGTCCTGTGTTTATTGCATGTGTGGCTAAATTGGATTTATATATATTTGGTTTTTAGTATGCATTTAGGTGTTCAAAATAACGTTTTTTCAGCTGTTTTTTTGTTTGTCCTATATAACATTTATTGCAATCTTGGCATTCAATTTTGTTTATACCGGTGGTTGTTGTATTATCTTTGTTGTGTGAGCTATTTAGATTTTGTAATTTATTTTTATTAGTTTTGTATGCTATTTTTATATCTGTGTTTTTAAATAGTTTTGTTAGTTTTGTCATTTTATTATTTATATATGTGAATGTGGCCCATTTTTTGTTGTTGTTATTATTTATGTGTTGTTCAGTTTGATTAATTCTTAATTGTTCAGTTTTTATTTTGTATTTGATTTTATTTTCTATTTTGATCATAGTATTTTTATTGTATCCATTTGCATAACCAATTTGGTATATTATATTTCTTTCTTTGTCAGTTTCTTGTTTGTTTAGGGGTATTTTTTACATTCTGTTAAATAACGAATAAAATGCTGCCATTTTATGTTGTGGTGGGTGGTCAGAATGGTTAGGTATAATGATGTTAGCAAGAATAATAGCACAAAAACTAAAAAATAACCATCTAACAAATAACCATCATAACATAAAAAATACATACGAATTAATAGACAAACTAAAAATAATAAATATAAATGAAAATACATTTTTCACATCATATGACATAACAAACATGTACACTAATATCCCAGTAGAAGAAACAATTGACATAATAATAAACAAACATATAGAACAAAATGAAAACAAACAATATATAACCGAAATAAAAAATAGTCTCCAACTAATACTAAAACAAAATTACTTTGAATTTAATAGCAAAATTTATCAACAGAAGAAGGTTTAGCAATGGGATCACCATTATCAAGCATAATAGCAGAAATATTCCTACAACATATAGACACCAAAATACAAAATATCATAAAAACACATGACCCAGATGGCATATGGATAAGATATGTAGATGATGGACTATATGTATCAAATAACAAAAACACAAATGCAGAGAACATACTGAAACAAATCAATAACACATCCCAAAATACAATTCACAGAAGAAAAAGAAAAACATAACAAAATCAACTATTTAGACATAAACATCACAAGATACAACAAACACATACAATATGCAATATATAGAAAACCAACTTCCACTAACATCATTATACCTAACCATTCTGACCACCCACCACAACATAAAATGGCAGCATTTTATTCGTTATTTAACAGAATGTACAAAATACCCCTAAACAAACAAGAAACTGACAAAGAAAGAAATATAATATACCAAATTGGTTATGCAAATGGATACAATAAAAATACTATGATCAAAATAGAAAATAAAATCAAATACAAAATAAAAACTGAACAATTAAGAATTAATCAAACTGAACAACATATAAATAATAACAACAACAAAAAATGGGCCACATTCACATATATAAATAATAAAATGACAAAACTAACAAAACTATTTAAAAACACAGATATAAAAATAGCATACAAAACTAATAAAAATAAATTACAAAATCTAAATAGCTCACACAACAAAGATAATACAACAACCAACGGTATATACAAAATTGAATGCCAAGATTGCAATAAATGTTATATAGGACAAACAAAAAAACAGCTGAAAAAACGTTATTTTGAACACCTAAATGCATACAAAAAACCAAATATATATAAATCCAATTTAGCCACACATGCAATAAACACAGGACATGAATTCCCAGACATAACCAATGTAACACTAATAAAACATATACCACACAAAGGCACCATAATGAACATTTGGGAAAATTTACAGATTTACAAACATAAAACACAAAACAAATTAATACCAGAACAAATACAAATCAATACAAAACATGACACAATATTCAAAGCACTCAACATCGAAAATACACAAAATACAAAAACAGATACCACAACCACACACAATAATGCAACATTGAAGAACCAAAGACCAACAAACCACCTTAATAACATCCAGAAGCCAACACACAAATACTGCACCAGAAGCAAGATGGCGAAGGCTGAAGATGGGAGAACAGGATCTCCCGAAACATGTTCCTGAAGGAAAAAATATATCTTGAGGTAAATTAGTTATAGGTATTATAGTATTATATACATCAAGAAACGGACTGTAGCAGAAAGTGATTGAAATAATATAACCATACAAGGTAAATAAGCCTACAGTGAAAAAACGAAAAGTGAGGTTATAAAACAAAGCAAAAACAAAAGTGTATAGTGAAGGAAAAAATAGTGAAGTGAATAGCAAATAAGTGAAATCAACTACCAAATAACGGATAACAAACCATCTCCCACATAAATATACATTAACATGTACACAAATAACGTAACCACAAGTCCATATAACCACATTACCAAATTGTTAAACAAATTTCAAACACGAAAAAAACAACTAATGAACACAAACACAAACAACAAAAATATGACTGCACAAAAAACTATAAAACAAGCACAAAGGCTATGGATACAAAACGAAATTAATCAATTATACAGTAAGAAAAATAGCATAACACTAGACATATACAAACTACACTTAGAGCTAACAAGTTTATTACATCCAATCACTTGGAATAATAAATACAATAACATAGAAAATAAAATAAGATTTGAGAAAAACAAAAAGACTTATACAATCAACAAAAAACTTAACACATTAAAACAAAAATCAAGAACAAAAAAACAAAAATAAACACATTTTACCCTCGAACCATTAACCTCAGCAATACAGAATTTAACAAAAAAGAAACAGAATATTTAAACAATATGTCAAAAACTAACATAACCAAAAATGCAAACAAAAATCTAGAAAATTTAATAGTAGAAACAGAATTTGCCATTAACCTAATAAAAGACAATATACAAGAAGAAAAAAGAACAGAAGCAACACATTTAATTAAGAAAATAATCACTAGCGAAATGAAAAACAAAGATAAACAAAAGAAAAACAATAAAAGAAATTAAAAATAAAGTAAAGAACAATAATTTAATAATAACTAAAGCAGACAAAAGTCAAGCAACAGTAATCATTGATAAAACAGACTACATCAAAAAAACCGAAAGCTTCATCAACAATAATAAATGCGTACAACTAGATAAAAACCCAACAGAAAACTATCTTAAACAAACAATAAACTAATAAAAACAAATAAAAACATTTTCAACAATAAAAACATAGACATATATATAAACAATAATCCAGAACCACCTAAAATGAACAGCCTAATAAAAATACACAAATTAAACAACCCAATACGTCCATTAATCAATTTCAAAAAAGCTCCTACATACAAAATAGCAAGAATAATAGCACAAAAACTAAAAAATAACCATCTAACAAATAGCCATCATAACATAAAAAATACATACGAATTAATAGACAAACTAAAAATAATAAATATAAATGAAAATACATTTTTCACATCATATGACATAACAAACATGTACACTAATATCCCAGTAGAAGAAACAATTGACATAATAATAAACAAACTTATAGAACAAAATGAAAACAAACAATATATAACCGAAATAAAAAATAGTCTCCAACTAATACTAAAACAAAATTACTTTGAATTTAATAGCAAAATTTATCAACAGAAAGAAGGTTTAGCAATGGGATCACCATTATCAAGCATAATAGCAGAAATATTCCTACAACATATAGACACCAAAATACAAAATATCATAAAAACACATGACCCAGATGGCATATGGATAAGATATGTATATGATGGACTATATGTATCAAATAACAAAAACACAAATGCAGAGAACATACTGAAACAAATCAATAACATACATCCCAAAATACAATTCACAGAAGAAAAAGAAAAACATAACAAAATCAACTATTTAGACATAACCATCACAAGATACAACAAACACATACAATATGCAATATATAGAAAACCAACTTCCACTAACATCATTATACCTAACCATTCTGACCACCCACCACAACATAAAATGGCAGCATTTTATTCGTTATTTAACAGAATGTACAAAATACCCCTAAACAAACAAGAAACTGACAAAGAAAGAAATATAATATACCAAATTGGTTATGCAAATGGATACAATAAAAATACTATGATCAAAATAGAAAATAAAATCAAATACAAAATAAAAACTGAACAATTAAGAATTAATCAAACTGAACAACACATAAATAATAACAACAACAAAAAATGGGCCACATTCACATATATAAATAATAAAATGACAAAACTAACAAAACTATTTAAAAACACAGATATAAAAATGGCATACAAAACTAATAAAAATAAATTACAAAATCTAAATAGCTCACACAACAAAGATAATACAACAACCAACGGTATAAACAAAATTGAATGCCAAGATTGCAATAAATGTTATATAGGACAAACAAAAAAAAACAGCTGAAAAAACGTTATTTTGAACACCTAAATGCATACAAAAAACCAAATATATATAAATCCAATTTAGCCACACATGCAATAAACACAGGACATGAATTCCCAGACATAACCAATGTAACACTAATAAAACATATACCACACAAAGGCACCATAATGAACATTTGGGAAAATTTACAGATTTACAAACATAAAACACAAAACAAATTAATACCAGAACAAATATAAATCAATACAAAACATGACACAATATTCAAAGCACTCAACATCGAAAATACACAAAATACAAAAACAGATACCACAACCACACACAATAATGCAACATTGAAGAACCAAAGACCAACAAACCACCTTAATAACATCCAGAAGGCAACACACAAATACTGCACCAGAAGCAAGATGGCGAAGGCTGAAGATGGGAGAACAGGATCTCCCGAAACATGTTCCTGAAGGAAAAAATATATCTTGAGGTAAATTAGTTATAGGTATTATAATATTATATACATCAAGAAACGGACTGTAGCAGAAAGTGATTGAAATAATATAACCATTATCACGGAAAATTGTATTCTTAACAATTTTACGGGGACAAAGTCATATGGTACCCAGGGAGAAATGTAAATTTATAGAAAGCGGTGGTTTTCTTTAGAAGTAAGAAAACATTAAAATATGTAGTAAAGAGCGATAGCTATTCAAAAGACGACCTTGCGTTGACGCCAGTAAGTCGGCTAAGAATTTATATTTTGTCACGGACGGGTCGGACCGTCATAAAACTGTATTGTTTGCTAGGATGTAAGAAACATTTACTAAGGTTGTAAAAGTTAAGTGCACCTAACAAAAGAGAGCGTATATGTGAAATGGAAGGTGACGCGAAGTTTCATACCACGTGTTCACGCGCATTTTGTGGACGAATAGCGGATAGCGTCATTGTTTGCGCGGGCTGTTCCGATAAACAGATTGGGTAGTTTTGAATTTAGCGGTAAGTCAGACCAATAGGCGTGTAGTTTGTCGATATTGAGTGAGGGTAGTTTTAGCGAAATATAAAAATACGGAGTGTAAGAAGTTAGGGTAGTCAACGGAGAGATTACAGATATAAGACTCGTATTAGTTGCAATAATAATTTCTCAGTAATTTGATTAAGTATATTTCAATCGCCACGTAAGTCAGTCACGGTAACGCGATATTAAGTATTGTGAAAGCTACATATTATAAACATTTAATAATCGTTTACAAGAATAACGTGCAGAGAAATTAGAGAAGATAAGTTAAAATCGGGTAACATATCCAAGTTTTACTTAACACAGCATCAATCGTTAAATCGAAATACATTGCGATTTAAATGTGTGAAACGTCATGGTGCGGGACAGTCGATCAATAAGCAGTTATTAATCTGGTGTTAGACGCACTTAGCTTTTTAAAAGAATATACTGTGTATTCAACAAGTGTATTAGCATACGGCACATGTGTAGTTATCACTAAGTTGTCAAAGTGAATGGTGTTTAATACCTGTGAAACAAGTGTATCAATTAGTGCAAAACTAACAAGGATAAGGGCTCAACGATTAACGTCGGCTACCTGCCTGGAACGTGTAGAATTGATTACATCGCTGCGCAGAGTGGATTCAACATGCAAGTAAATAATAAAATGAACACTTATTGTACTATTGTCTATTAAATTTAAATGTATGTAACTCATACTTGGTGACTCAATTAGTCAAAGAATTCATAGCCAAGAAATAAGCACAAACAAATTTTATAGCAAACTTATTAAAGGTAATGATCTACAAATTTTGTAATATGTAAATACAAATTAGTTATTAAAAACTTAATTAATAACAGTCAAATTGTGTTTATTTATTACTGGCGCCCTGGGATAATTTTTAACAGTCGGTACACTACAGTAATTGTTACATTCTGTTGCTGATAATTAGTATGTTATAAATATTAATATTGTCATTGGGTAAATTAGCTTGATAAACTATTACTTTTCACATGCTCGTAGGCCGAGTGTAGTATGTATAATAGTAACGTGAACTTTTATTAAGGCCTATTTAAAAGTGTATTACATTCTGGCGCCCATCGTGGGGCTATTGAGTCACTAATAGAATAGTAAAATAAGAATAAAATAGAATTAAGAATAACAATAATATAAGATATAGTTGTATGATTACGCGGAGTAAGAGTAGGAAAAACATTAACACACAGAACAACACGCACGGAGAAAACAATAACATGAATACAGAAACAACATCCCACGGTAACGAAATGGACTTTGATATAAACAATCAGCTAGGAGATTCGCAGACGATCGCACACATTTCAATGGGGAATGAAGAGTCAAGGACGCGGGGACTGAACGAAGAAAATGCAGAAACACAACATATTACACAAGAAACACTAGTAGAGGTTAGAGAGAGACCAGTATATCAGACATTACCAGAGAAAAACAAAGACACCGATATATGTACAATACTCCAACAACTAGTACAACAAACACAACGAATTGAACAACAATCGAAAGAAACAAAAGAACAACTATTACAACAAACACAACGACTTGAACAACAATCGAAAGAAACAAAAGAACAAATAAAAGAACTGGCGGAAAAAACAACACAACAGCTAACACAACAAGCGACACAACACAAACAACAAATGCAACAATTATCAGAGCAGATGCACAAACAAAATATGGAACTAAGAAACGAAGTATTCACGCAACTCAATCAAGAGAGAGCAAATAACCAAAAAGTTCTCCAGGAGTTTAGAGTAGATATTGATAATAATATCGAAGAAAATTGTGATAAGATTAGTACCGAAATTAGTGCCAATACAAAACAACAAATTAAAGAACTTGACGAAAAATACAATAATAATTTTGAAATAATTATTGAAACAGTAAGTGTAAACAATCAAAGATGTGCAGATAACACGGCAGCTATAAATGAATTAAAGGTCGAAAAACTGAAAGAGTTGGAAACTAAAATCAGCAGCAAGTCTGACGAGACACACCTTAAATTACAACAAATACAACAGGAAGTACGAACTAAACTAGCGTCAATAAGCAATACACCATGTAATCGGAGCATGACAAACGAACAGGTGAAGGACATAAAATATAATGGCACGGGTGATTTCCCGATGGAATTTATTAAAGAATTGAATGAAATATTCAGAGAACATTATCAAGATGCTGGAAACATCAAGTGGATAGCAAGACATCTTGAAGGAGAGGCAGCAGTGTGGTGGAGGTTAGTAAAAGATAACATTAACAATTTTGTGGACTTTACTGACGCATTTATAAGTAAATATTGGAATGACGTCATTCAAGAGAGAGTACGCAATGAACTGGAATTCGGAAGGTATCACGCCGAGAATGGAATGAACATGATCCAGTATTTAGAACGTAAACTGTTAGAAAATCGTCAATTAATTCCGCCAATACCTGATAAGTATTTAATTAGAAAAATTACTAAACATTATCTGCATGAAATAAGAGTTGCGATAATTACTCGTGGTGTAGTGACAATCAATGAATTCGAGCAGGTCTTGTTAGAATTTATGAGTCTGAGAAGTGACACCAGAGAGGCGAGCCGAGGGTACTATGACGGACGGCGAGATCGTAAATCATGGACGAGGGTTGAAGAGGAGAGAGAGCGACCAGCTGAGCACGGGCGCACAAATGAAAGTGAAAGTAGGCCAGTCACTTCACACTACCCCAAACGAACAAACAAGTTTAAAAATGAGAACGAACCTATTCCATCGACCAGCGGTGCGAACGGTAACAAAGTTAATACCGTTATGCCAAAAAACTAGCTAAGTTCTGTAAATATGAAGTAGACTTAAGTAATATTAGTAAATATATTAACACTACTTTTCTAGATTTAAGAGATGATTTAATGGATGATGATGATGTCAACATAATATGTAAAGTTAATAAATGTCCGGAAGTAAGTGTCTCGTTGAACGGTGTGTCTACATGCGCCTTATTGGACACCGGGAGCCAATTAAACGCTGTCTCAGAACAGTGGTTTAAAGAAAATAAAAAGGAATTGGGTGATCTAGAAATGTTAAAATTGTCGAATACCGTAATTAGGGTGCAACCGGCAATAAGTCAAAAAGGGTTACACAACAAATCCTATTAACTGTCCAAATCGAAAGTTTAAGAGTCGATAGTGTCTTCGTAGTTGTCCCAGAATTAATAAAAGATTGTATCTTAGGCATAGGGTTATTGGAAGAAAATGGGTGTGTGATCGACCTGAACAACAAACGATTAATCATTCAGGGAGACAAAAACCAGGAAGGAACTACAGCGGAGATACTACGAGTAGAACTCGCATCTGCCGATGAAGAGATCGAAGAATTGATTGGACAGAAGGTACAAACTATCACAGACATAACCGAAGCTGAACGGAGCGAGCTAAAGCATATTTTGATGGATAATAAAATGGTATTCCGGGATACGCCAGGTAGGATTAACTCGTATCAACATAAATTCGAAGTCACCGATCGGACACCCTACTGTCAGAAAGGTTGGCCGATTCCGATGAGATACAAGGAAGCAGTGAAGGCAGAAATCCAGAAAATGGAGGCGCATGGTGTTATTGAAAGGGCCCAGAGTCCATACGTCAACCCTATGGTTACTGTCGTAAAGAAAGACCAGACGGTTAGATTATGTTTGGACGCCCGTAAGCTGAATTCAGTAACAGTTCCAGACCATGAGGGAGCCATTCCAATTAACGAGATACTGGCAAAATGTGGTAACATTAAAGTCATGTCCACAATTGACCTCCGTAGCTCATTTTGGCAGATCCCATTGCATCAGGAATGTAGAGATTTTACTGGGTTTTTGTACGAAGGCAAGTGCTATCGGTACACAGTGACGCCGTTCGGATTGAAGACTAGCCTAGCAAGTTTAACACGTGGTTTGGACCGAGTATTGTCGGAAGAAGTGAAGGCATTTACGATCTTATATGTAGATGACTGCTTATGTATCTCGGATAGCGTGGAAGAGCACCTACGGCACTTAAAATTATTATTACGTGACATCAAACAAGCTAATTTAACTGTCAACTTTAAAAAATCGCAGCTGTTTCGTAAAGAGATTGATTACCTGGGATATCGCTTAACAACAGAGGGTATTACCGCCGCACCAGATAAGATTAGAGCCATTCAGGAATTTCGGAAGCCAAAGAATCAAAAACAACTTAAAGGATTTCTGGGCTTAACCAATTTTTACAACCGATTCACCAATAAATACGCCGAAGCGACGCAACCGTTGTTAAACTTATTAAAAAAGAATACCACGTTTAAATGGACAAAGGAAATGGATCAGCATTTTGAGAGAGTCAAGGAATTATTCATCGAATCAGTGGTTCTTAAGCATCCTGACCCCAACAAGCGTTTCTACCTACAGACGGATGCGAGTCGTTATGCGTTGGGAGGCCAGCTTTACCAGCTAGACGAGAATAACGACATTGGAGTAGTCGCATACACAAGCCGCGTGATACGGGGAGCTGAGCGTAATTACTTCACCACAGAATTAGAGCTACTGAGTGTTGTATACTGTTTGCAAAAATTTAGGACCTACGTACTGGGTAAGCCTTTTACAATCATTACTGACAATAAGGCGTTAATATTCATAAAAAAGTGCCACCTAAATAATTCCCGCATAACGCGATGGATTCTCGCTATACAGGAGTATGATTTCGACATCATTCACTGCAAAGGGCGAGATAACATCGTGGCGGACATCCTGAGCAGGCATCCTGAAGACATGGACGAGGAACAACCAATCGATCGAACCGAGGAGTTAGAGATCAATCTTATCAACATCCGCATTAGTAAGGAGGCTAAGGAGCAGCTCAAGAATATAAGAAGTTATCAACTAGCCGACCTGAAATTGAAGCGAATTATCGACGTAATACGAGCCAATAAACAACATAAACTTGCCCAAAAATACAGTTGGCACAATGACAAATTATACCGAAGCGAAAAAGGGATATGGAAACTTATGTTGACCAATGAACTTTGCCACAATATGATTGCTGAACTACATCAGGCATACAGTCATGTGGGAAATCGGCGTACATATCAACTGTTCAAAGAAAATTTCACGGGGAACTCAGTTAATAAGATTACCAAATTAATTACGAAAACTTGTCAAATATGCCAGAAAAGCAAGGACCATTTTAAACGAATGGTAGGCGAAACGCAGCCTGTCATACCCCAAAACAAGAGTGAACTAGTTAGTATTGACTACTATGGACCATTACCGGTATCCACGGGCAAGGTCAGGTACATACTCACTGTGATTGACAACTTCACCAAATATGTAAAATTATATAAATTAAGGCAAGCCACCACGACCGCCACTATAAATAAAATTAAATTGTATTGTGAAGAAATGGGAAGGCCATCAGCAGTACTGACTGACAACGGTACACAGTTCACCAGTCAACGATGGTTCACAGCATTGACGGAGATGGGTATTAAACCAAAATATACCGCTATTCGCAATCCGTGCACTAATTTGGCCGAAAGGATCAATCGACAATTAGGCAACATGTTTAGGGCATTGACCTCCGAAAGACACACAAAGTGGGCACAATTTCTTAATCTAGTTGAAGCATGTATAAATCAAACATACCATGAGACAATTGAAACCACCCCGTACGAGGCACAGTGGGGAAGAAAACCGGAGCGGGACTGGACCAAATATCTTGACAAGGAAATGATGCCGACAAGCCAACCAATTAATTATCATAATATTTACTTACGCATAAAAGAAAAGGGAGAAAAAAGGACAAATCGAATCAACGCTGCTCATCAGATTTCAAAATTCCAAATAGGAGATAAGGTGTTGCTACGCGCGTATCCAATCTCAGATATTAACAAGAAGATAATAGGGAAATTTTGCAATTTATTTGAAGGACCATATAAAATAACAAAGGAACTCGGAACAGCAACCTACCAGCTAGAAGACGCACGACGACCAGGATGTATCAGAGGAAATTTTAATATACGACAATTAAAACCGTATTATGAGCAAAGACCCATTACTACACACATGAACACTGATACTACATAGATACTAAACAGATTGTAATAGCACACAACGTCTACATATGTAATAATTGTAAGATTCGAATACTGGTGTAATAAATAAGATAATCATTGTTAATTATTAAATTGTATAAGGATTCCAAAAGATATTAGCGTAGTTATTATGAATGTACTACATTGTAAGAGTAAGTTAAGGGAAGTAGAACGTAAACAGATGTTAGGGCAAAATGTCATTGTAACATGTGTTGAGATGAAAGGGAGAGTAAAGCAAAATATTTTAAAAGTAGTTGTTTGACCAGTTTGTCAAGGGTGGGACGGAGAGTCTGTATGTAAACAAACCTTGAAATGCCGTTGACACTTAGGGTATAACAACAGATCGTAAACTAACTAATATTACCATGTTATGTTAAATAAATTAAAAGTAATTAATATAATGTGATGTACAAACAAATCTAGAGTATAGCAAGGGTTAAACAAATTATTGTTAGTAATATAAAATTTTAGCAGGGGATTAGGGACGCATCAATAGAATCAATCCCAAATTTTATTAAAATTTTGATATGATTCTATCGGGGGACGATATCACGGAAAATTGTATTCTTAACAATTTTACGGGGACAAAGTCATATGGTACCCAGGGAGAAATGTAAATTTATAGAAAGCGGTGGTTTTCTTTAGAAGTAAGAAAACATTAAAATATGTAGTAAAGAGCGATAGCTATTCAAAAGACGACCTTGCGTTGACGCCAGTAAGTCGGCTAAGAATTTATATTTTGTCACGGACGGGTCGGACCGTCATAAAACTGTATTGTTTGCTAGGATGTAAGAAACATTTACTAAGGTTGTAAAAGTTAAGTGCACCTAACAAAAGAGAGCGTATATGTGAAATGGAAGGTGACGCGAAGTTTCATACCACGTGTTCACGCGCATTTTGTGGACGAATAGCGGATAGCGTCATTGTTTGCGCGGGCTGTTCCGATAAACAGATTGGGTAGTTTTGAATTTAGCGGTAAGTCAGACCAATAGGCGTGTAGTTTGTCGATATTGAGTGAGGGTAGTTTTAGCGAAATATAAAAATACGGAGTGTAAGAAGTTAGGGTAGTCAACGGAGAGATTACAGATATTAGACTCGTATTAGTTGCAATAATAATTTCTCAGTAATTTGATTACTTATATTTCAATCGCCACGTAAGTCAGTCACGGTAACGCGATATTAAGTATTGTGAAAGCTACATATTATAAACATTTAATAATCGTTTACAAGAATAACGTGCAGAGAAATTAGAGAAGATAAGTTAAAATCGGGTAACATATCCAAGTTTTACTTAACACAGCATCAATCGTTAAATCGAAATACATTGCGATTTAAATGTGTGAAACGTCATGGTGCGGGACAGTCGATCAATAAGCAGTTATTAATCTGGTGTTAGACGCACTTAGCTTTTTAAAAGAATATACTGTGTATTCAACAAGTGTATTAGCATACGGCACATGTGTAGTTATCACTAAGTTGTCAAAGTGAATGGTGTTTAATACCTGTGAAACAAGTGTATCAATTAGTGCAAAACTAACAAGGATAAGGGCTCAACGATTAACGTCGGCTACCCGCCTGGAACGTGTAGAATTGATTACATCGCTGCGCAGAGTGGATTCAACATGCAAGTAAATAATAAAATGAACACTTATTGTACTATTGTCTATTAAATTTAAATGTATGTAACTCATACTTGGTGACTCAATTAGTCAAAGAATTCATAGCCAAGAAATAAGCACAAACAAATTTTATAGCAAACTTATTAAAGGTAATGATCTACAAATTTTGTAATATGTAAATACAAATTAGTTATTAAAAACTTAATTAATAACAGTCAAATTGTGTTTATTTATTACTGGCGCCCTGGGATAATTTTTAAGAGTCGGTACACTAAAGTAATTGTTACATTCTGTTGCTGATAATTAGTATGTTATAAATATTAATATTGTCATTGGGTAAATTAGCTTGATAAACTATTACTTTTCACATGCTCGTAGGCCGAGTGTAGTATGTATAATAGTAACGTGAACTTTTATTAAGGCCTATTTAAAAGTGTATTACACCATACAAGGTAAATAAGCCTACAGTGAAAAAACGAAAAGTGAGGTTATAAAACAAAGCAAAAACAAAAGTGTATAGTGAAGAAAAAAATAGTGAAGTGAATAGCAAATAAGTGAAATCAACTACCAAATAACGGATAACAAACCATCTCTCACATAAATATACATTAACATGTACACAAATAACGTAACCACAAGTCCATATAACCACATTACCAAATTGTTAAACAAATTTCAAACACGAAAAAAACAACTAATGAACACAAACACAAACAACAAAAATATGACTGCACAAAAAACTATAAAACAAGCACAAAGGCTATGGATACAAAATGAAATTAATCAATTATACAGTAAGAAAAATAGCATAACACTAGACATATACAAACTACACTTAGAGCTAACAAGTTTATTACATCCAATCACTTGGAATAATAAATACAATAACATAGAAAATAAAATAAGATTTGAGAAAAACAAAAAGACTTATACAATCAACAAAAAACTTAACACATTAAAACAAAAATCAAGAACAAAAAAACAAAAATAAACACACATTTTACCCTCGAACCATTAACCTCAGCAATACAGAATTTAACAAAAAAGAAACAGAATATTTAAACAATATGTCAAAAACTAACATAACCAAAAATGCAAACAAAAATCTAGAAAATTTAATAGTAGAAACAGAATTTGCCATTAACCTAATAAAAGACAATATACAAGAAGAAAAAAGAACAGAAGCAACACATTTAATTAAGAAAATAATCACTAGCGGAATGAAAAACAAAGATAAACAAAAGAAAAACAATAAAAGAAATTAAAAATAAAGTAAAGAACAATAATTTAATAATAACTAAAGCAGACAAAAGTCAAGCAACAGTAATCATTGATAAAACAGACTACACCAAAAAAACCGAAAGCTTCATCAACAATAATAAATGCGTACAACTATATAAAAACCCAACAGAAAACTATCTTAAACAAACAATAAACTAATAAAAACAAATAAAAACATTTTCAACAATAAAAACAAAGACATATATATAAACAATAATCCAGAACCACCTAAAATGAACAGCCTAATAAAAATACACAAATTAAACAACCCAATACGTCCATTAATCAATTTCAAAAAAGCTCCTACATACAAAATAGCAAGAATAATAGCACAAAAACTAAAAAATAACCATCTAACAAATAACCATCATAACATAAAAAATACATACGAATTAATAGACAAACTAAAAATAATAAATATAAATGAAAATACATTTTTCACATCATATGACATAACAAACATGTACACTAATATCCCAGTAGAAGAAACAATTGACATAATAATAAACAAACTTATAGAACAAAATGAAAACAAACAATATATAACCGAAATAAAAAATAGTCTCCAACTAATACTAAAACAAAATTACTTTGAATTTAATAGCAAAATTTATCAACAGAAAGAAGGTTTAGCAATGGGATCACCATTATCAAGCATAATAGCAGAAATATTCCTACAACATATAGACACCAAAATACAAAATATCATAAAAACACATGACCCAGATGGCATATGGATAAGATATGTAGATGATGGACTATATGTATCAAATAACAAAAACACAAATGCAGAGAACATACTGAAACAAATCAATAACATACATCCCAAAATACAATTCACAGAAGAAAAAGAAAAACATAACAAAATCAACTATTTAGACATAACCATCACAAGATACAACAAACACATACAATATGCAATATATAGAAAACCAACTTCCACTAACATCATTATACCTAACCATTCTGACCACCCACCACAACATAAAATGGCAGCATTTTATTCGTTATTTAACAGAATGTACAAAATACCCCTAAACAAACAAGAAACTGACAAAGAAAGAAATATAATATACCAAATTGGTTATGCAAATGGATACAATAAAAATACTATGATCAAAATAGAAAATAAAATCAAATACAAAATAAAAAAACTGAACAATTAAGAATTAATCAAACTGAACAACACATAAATAATAACAACAACAAAAAATGGGCCACATTCACATATATAAATAATAAAATGACAAAACTAACAAAACTATTTAAAAACACAGATATAAAAATAGCATACAAAACTAATAAAAATAAATTACAAAATCTAAATAGCTCACACAACAAAGATAATACAACAACCAACGGTATAAACAAAATTGAATGCCAAGATTGCAATAAATGTTATATAGGACAAACAAAAAAACAGCTGAAAAAACGTTATTTTGAACACCTAAATGCATACAAAAAACCAAATATATATAAATCCAATTTAGCCACACATGCAATAAACACAGGACATGAATTCCCAGACATAACCAATGTAACACTAATAAAACATATACCACACAAAGGCACCATAATGAACATTTGGGAAAATTTACAGATTTACAAACATAAAACACAAAACAAATTAATACCAGAACAAATACAAATCAATACAAAACATGACACAATATTCAAAGCACTCAACATCGAAAATACACAAAATACAAAAACAGATACAACAACAACACACAATAATGCAACATTGAAGAACCAAAGACCAACAAACCACCTTAATAACATCCAGAAGCCAACACACAAATACTGCACCAGAAGCAAGATGGCGAAGGCTGAAGATGGGAGAACAGGATCTCCCGAAACATGTTCCTGAAGGAAAAAATATATCTTGAGGTAAATTAGTTATAGGTATTATAATATTAAATACATCAAGAAACGGACTGTAGCAGAAAGTGATTGAAATAATATAACCATACAAGGTAAATAAGCCTACAGTGAAAAAACGAAAAGTGAGGTTATAAAACAAAGCAAAAACAAAAGTGTATAGTGAAGAAAAAAATAGTGAAGTGAATAGCAAATAAGTGAAATCAACTACCAAATAACGGATAACAAACCATCTCTCACATAAATATACATTAACATGTACACAAATAACGTAACCACAAGTCTATATAACCACATTACCAAATTGTTAAACAAATTTCAAACACGAAAAAAACAACTAATGAACACAAACATAAACATATACTTCAATAGACAATGCCAAAAACATAAATTAACACCTAAATACATCAACATAAACACAAACAACAAAAATATGACTGCACAAAAAACTATAAAACAAGCACAAAGGCTATGGATACAAAACGAAATTAATCAATTATACAGTAAGAAAAATAGCATAACACTAGACATATACAAACTACACTTAGAGCTAACAAGTTTATTACATCCAATCACTTGGAATAATAAATACAATAACATAGAAAATAAAATAAGCTTTGAGAAAAACAAAAAGACTTATACAATCAACAAAAAACTTAACACATTAAAACAAAAATCAAGAACAAAAAAATAAAAATAAACACACATTTTACCCTCGATCCATTAACCTCAGCAATACAGAATTTAACAAAAAAGAAACAGAATATTTAAACAATATGTCAAAAACTAACATAACCAAAAATGCAAACAAAAATCTAGAAAATTTAATAGTAGAAACAGAATTTGCCATTAACCTAATAAAAGACAATATACAAGAAGAAAAAAGAACAGAAGCAACACATTTAATTAAGAAAATAATCACTAGCGAAATGAATAACAAAGATAAACAAAAGAAAAACAATAAAAGAAATTAAAAATAAAGTAAAGAACAATAATTTAATAATAACTAAAGCAGACAAAAGTCAAGCAACAGTAATCATTGATAAAACAGACTACACCAAAAAAAACCGAAAGCTTCATCAACAATAATAAATGCGTACAACTAGATAAAAACCCAACAGAAAACTATCTTAAACAAACAATAAACTAATAAAAACAAATAAAAACATTTTCAACAATAAAAACATAGACATATATATAAACAATAATCCAGAACCACCTAAAATGAACAGCCTAATAAAAATACACAAATTAAACAACCCAATACTTCCATTAATCAATTTCAAAAAAGCTCCTACATACAAAATCGCAAGAATAATAGCACAAAAACTAATAAATAACCATCTAACAAATAACCATCATAACATAAAAAATACATACGAATTAATAGACAAACTAAAAATAATAAATATAAATGAAAATACATTTTTCACATCATATGACATAACAAACATGTACACTATTATCCCAGTAGAAGAAACAATTGACATAATAATAAACAAACTTATAGAACAAAATGAAAACAAACAATATATAACCGAAATAAAAAATAGTCTCCAACTAATACTAATACAAAATTACTTTGAATTTAATAGCAAAATTTATCAACAGAAAGAAGGTTTAGCAATGGGATCACCATTATCAAGCATAATAGCAGAAATATTCCTACAACATATAGACACCAAAATACAAAATATCATAAAAACACATCACCCAGATGGCATATGGATAAGATATGTAGATGATGGACTATATGTATCAAATAACAAAAACACAAATGCAGAGAACATACTGAAAGAAATCAATAACATACATCCCAAAATACAATTCACAGAAGAAAAAGAAAAACATAACAAAATCAACTATTTAGACATAACCATCACAAGATACAACAAACACATACAATATGCAATATATAGAAAACCAACTTCCACTAACATCATTATACCTAACCATTCTGACCACCCACCACAACATAAAATGGCAGTATTTTATTCGTTATTTAACAGAATGTACAAAATACCCCTAAACAAACAAGAAACTGACAAAGAAAGAAATATAATATACCAAATTGGTTATGCAAATGGATACAATAAAAATACTATGATCAAAATAGAAAATAAAATCAAATACAAAATAAAAACTGAACAATTAAGAATTAATCAAACTGAACAACACATAAATAATAACAACAACAAAAAATGGGCCACATTCACATATATAAATAATAAAATGACAAAACTAACAAAACTATTTGATGCGGTTTGGAAGCTCTTGAAGAATCGCGAGTTGTTCCAAAGACGCTAATAAGGAAGGCTGGATTGTTTGTTAGAAAGAAGTGGACTGTATTTGAGATATTGAACATGCGTTTATTGAATAATTTGGTTTGTTAGTTACGATCGGCACGTGCGGATGCGTTTTGAGGCGATAATGCCCGAAATCAACTTTGAATGAAATCGTGGTCCATGGTAGATGGACGCAGGTAGACGATTAAAGTTGAATGTTATAAATGTATGCTGAATAATAGCCAAAAGCCGCGGCTGTAAGAGAAGTGTTTAACGAGAGTTGCGCTCGGAGTCGTGTTATAAACTAAACTAATACTGGCTTGCAGTCGGCTAGGCTGGCCGATTGCAAGGTTTGATAAAGGCGTGACGTCATCCGCGCGTGCCGTGCAATGTTAGTAGGCTGCTTACAACTGACAAAACAGTACAAAGTTTAAACATACTGCCCGCCAAAATCGGGACGATTTTGTACATTAACGGTTAAATTGAACAATATAATAATTAGACTTACATGTCGTAAGCGATACAATAATTGGCGCACTGGCCAGAGAGCATAGACATAATAAACATAATATACTTAAAGACTTATACATAAAATTTGTAGAAAACAAAAATCATTAATCTAGCACAAAACTTAAGTCAAAACAAAACAATTTCTGTGCTAGAAAAGGTACAACAAATAAAAAATCGTGATAAAAATGAACCTTTACATAACTGAACATGATCTCTCTTGAAGCATAACATATGGATAAAAAATACATATATTTAAACGTTGACAAACGTAAATAATATTCTTAAATTATATAAGAGAAACCATCTTGATCACTGCTTCATATATAGTAACAGAAATAATAAAAAAACATAATGTTTTGACCCTTAGAAAATACAATACATATATAGAATAATTGCCACTATAACTGACACTTGTGGTTCTCAGAATTTGAATCACACAAACATATTAACGATACACAACGTTCATAATAATTGATAGTACATATGAGACATAGTCACTGTTGCTGTAGTAGCTAGCGACACTTAACAATGTTACAATGCTTATGATACAATTGACTTGTATGCTCGCCCCGGGGAATGTCCCGGGCGTGTTCCATGTAATGTGACACGCACACACTCATACATACACACACACACACACACACACACCTCGTGTGTCTCGTATGGCACGCATACGATTAGCTTGTTGCCACCGGAAGGGGGCATAATTTGTGGATGGGTCGGCGTAAGATACCTAGCGCGGTGCGTACTTCTGCGACGCGTACTAAGGAATCTTGACCCGGAAAAACATTGGTAATTACCCCACGCTTCCATTCTAGAGGGGGGGAATTGTCATCCAAAATGAGGACAAGTTGTCCGACCTTCAAATTTTTAAATGGGGTGCGCCATTTATTGCGCTGCTGCAGCTGGTGCAGATAATCCCTAGACCACCGTTTCCAGATGGTCTGCGTAAATTTTTGGAGCAGAAGCCATCTGCCCAAATGAGTATTATTGCCTTGTGTATAGTCGGGTTCCGGAAGTGCCGTCAGTGGAGCACCGACCAAAAAATGAGCGGGTGTTAAGGGTTCAGGGTCTCTAGCATCGTCGGACACGGCGCATAACGGGCGTGAATTAAGGCAAGCCTCAATTTGAGAAAGAAGGGTAGAATATTCCTCAAAATTCAAGATCGTACTGCCAATTACGCGACGTAAATGGAATTTAACACTCCTTACACCACTTTCCCACAAACCACCGAAATGAGGGGCTGAAGGGGGGATAAAGGACCATTTGATGCCGTGGAGACCGCAAAACTCCGGAGAAGATTGTTCAACTTCCTTGGAGGTTAAAAATTTGTACCAATCATGCAACGTGTGGTTGGCACGACGAAAATTCGTGCCATTATCCGAAAATATTTGCGCGGGAATACCTCTGCGCGATATGAACCTTTTTAAAGCCGCTATAAAGGCGTTGGAAGTAAGATCCGACACCAATTCTAAATGGATGGCCCTAGTACACATGCATATAAATAGAGCGATATATGCCTTGGTCGTGGACTTAGAGCGCTGCCCGCCATGGCGCAAAAACACCGGACCTGCGTAATCCACGGCCGACTGTGAGAATGGCCTTGACGGCGTGACCCTAGAAGAGGGTAATTGACCGAGTAATTGATTCGCGCCTTTAGCCCGGAAACGAAAACAAGTGACACACTTATGTATCACTGAGCGGATATAGGACTTATCGTGTATGATCCAATACTTAAGCCTAAGCGAAGCTTGAGTTGATTGCACTCCAGCGTGCAACAAACGGATGTGTTCGTATTCAATTATTAATCTCGTGAGATGAGAGTGCGGGTGTAAAATTATTTGGTGTTTAGTCTCGTAGCTAAGTGGGGAGAATTGCAAGCGTCCACCCACTCTTAAAATGCCTGATTTATCCAGGAATGGGTTGAGAGCAAGAATTTTACTACTGCGTGGAAGGCACCGGTGTGCCTCAAGTTCCCTAACCTCTACGTCGAAATGCAACTTCTGAGATTGCCGGACAAAAACCAAGAGCGTGTCAGACAATTCTTGAGCCGACAAAAAGGACGTGTCTCTTTCAACCACCGCGAGCCTAGAATTGCGAAGAAATCGACGGCAGTATGCGAAGACGCGAATAAGCCTCGTAAGAGATGAATAGTTTTCAATGTAACTATGTGTTGAGGACGCGACAATTAGTGAGGTTTGAGCCTGCTTGCGACGTTCCTCTTCAATGTCGGGAAAGGTACAGGGAGTATTAATGTCGAACGCGCTGATCGGCCATGAGGCCGCATCACGAGCCAACCAGGAGGGACCATGCCACCATTGAGCATGACAGTGCAGACTACGAGGGAGGCAACCGCGCGATAAAACGTCGGCAGGGTTGTCATTCGATACTACATGACGCCAAGTTCCCCTGCTGCTAACAAGACGCTGTATTTCTGCGACACGGTTAGCCACAAATACCTTCCAGCGGGAAGATTGCTGATGTATCCAGTACAACGCTATCATCGAATCCGAATAAAGATATAATCCGTCAAAATTGTAATCGACGGCATTTAAAACCTTGGACGTTAATTGAGCCAACAATAAACAAGCACAAAGTTCAAGTCTAGGAAGCGTTATCTGTTTCAGCGGAGCGACCCTAGATTTAGCACACAACAAGTTTGATGATATGGCGCCGTTCGAATAGACCGCCCGCACATAAATGCAACACGCGTAACCTTTAACCGAAGCGTCGGCGAATCCGTGCAGCTGCAATGAACTAACTGGGCAACTGTTCGAACTCTTAACCGACCTCGTAATCTCAAAATGGGTGTCAGAAACTAATTGGGCGTATAATTCCGACCACTGATCGGCTAGTGACCCGGACAAGGGTTCGTCCCAATCAGTGCCCGCCAACCACAACTGCTGCACGAAATGCTTGCAGCAAAATGTGATGGGAGCAATTAGACCTAGTGGATCATAGATCCCGGCAATGATTGACAACACGCTTCTCTTGTTGAGAACGGTTAAATTGTCATCACCCCTAACGGTGTACAAAAAGTTATCCCCCTCAACATACATTCCACTGTATGCCCAAGGTACGCACGTTTTGACCCTTGCTGAAGTCACGGGTTACTTGGGCGCGAAGAGGCATAATCTTATGGTGGTTAGAGAACCATTTGTGTAACGAAAAACCATACCTCCTCAACAACTTCTCGATCTCGCCTTTCATTTCAGCTAAGCTGTTCGGATCATCCGAACCCGTTATGAGATCGTCTACGTAAAAGTCATTCGCTATGGCCTTAGCAGCGGTAGGGTAGTCGGCTTTATTTTCATATGCTATTTGAGCCAGACAACGCGTAGCAAGGAAGGAGGCACTAGCAGTGCCATATGTAACCGTCCTTAACGCGTAATGTCGCAATTCCTTATGCGGTGCATCACGCCAAACAATGCGTTGCAAGTTTGAATCCTTAGGATTAACAATGATCTGGCGATACATCTTTTCAATGTCCGCAATAAGTACGTATCGGTGGGTGCGGAACCGAACCATTATCGAAAACAGATCCTGCTGGATCGTAGGACCGACCATTAAAGTGTCGTTAAGGGACAAATTATTGGTGGTTTTAGCGGATGCGTCAAATACCACGCGCAATTTAGTGGTTAAGCTAGAGTCTTTGAAGACTGCGTGATGGGGCAGATAAAAGATCTCTGACCTGTCAAGCGACAGATCGTATTCATTAAGCGGCGACATGTGGCCAAGTCTTAAGTAGTCATTCATGAACTCACTATAATCCTTATAAAGGGTAGGGTTCTGCTTGAATTTGAATTCTAACGATTGGAATCTTCGTATTGCTCCACGGAGAGAATCTCCCAAATAAGATTTATCAGATCTGCGGGGCAGGGCTACCACGAATCTCCCGTCGCGATTGCGGCTAGTGTTTTTCACGAAATGCCTTTCACACGGTGAGTCCTCAGATCGGGTTTCGCGACTAGAGATCTCCTCCAACTTCCAAAATTCCTTTAGTTGCGAGGAAACCTGATTATCATCCTTACAGACCATAAATGAAGAAACCGTTCTAGTCATGTCGACGTTGAATGGTAAGTCACCGGCCAAAATAAATCCTAACTTGGTTTCCTGAATTATAGGAAAGTGTGGTCCGCGCGTATATTTCACAGGTTCAATTAATTGTAGAAAATATTGATCGCCGATTAATATATCGACTTGCGATGAGCAATGTAGGTGAGGATCCGCCAAGAATATGCGCTTGGGTAAATTTAAAGAGGTAAGATTGAATGACTCTGCCGGTAAATTATTAGTTATACTGGGTAATACGGCACAATGTACGTTTAACGTGAAGGGTTTATAGCGTGAATGTAGCCTTACATTAGTGCTGAAGTCAGCCTTGGAAAGCGAGTTGTTTATACCCGTGATGGGCAATTGCGATTTAACTAATTGGAGGCCCAACCTGCGGGCGAAATCCATTGTGCAAAAGTTCGCTTGAGAACCGGAATCCAGTAATATCCTAACGGGAAATTTTTTGCCGACCTTATTGTATGTCATACAGACGGCGGTAGATAACAATACCGATTTATTGGTCTGTGATTTCAGTGAACACTGGTTGTTAACAGAAGTTACGTCCCTGTTGGGGACATGAATCATGGTGTGGTGACGCCTAGAACATTTTTTACACGAAAATTTGGAGGGACATTTTGAACCCTCGTGTCCCGAACGGAGACAGTTTAAGCAAAGTTTGTTTTTTAGTAATGCATTTTTTCTATCAGGGATAGACAGCGATATAAATTGTGGGCAATCGTTAAGTCTATGTTCACCGTTACATAGCCTGCATAAATTATTTCTAATATGTGAGTGGAATGCGCCCTTTGGATTGCTTATCTGTTTAACTGCCTTGCGATAAGGAGACTTATCGCTTTTGTTCAACCTGCTCGTTGGGCTAGTCGCGTTATCGATATTTTGCAGTAGTTTCCTACGTGAATTTAAAAAATTTATAAAATTATTAAAATCAGGGAGTTTATGCTCCGATAAACTCTCTTTCCACAAACGTAAAGTGTAACTGTCAAGTTTTTTGGCTAGATAATTTACGACAATAATTTCAAACGTGTTGACTGGCAGTTTGAGATTATTTAAAGCGTTTATATTTCCAGAGATTTGATCAATAAATTGCGATATGCTACCTTGGGATTCCTGCTGGACTAATGGTACGTCTAGTACATTCCACACGTGGTGAGCGGAGACAATCAGCTTACTATCATATCTATTTCTCAACAGATCGATAGCCACCGCGTAATTTTCATGTGTTATGGGTAATGATTTTATTACGTTAAGCGCCTCGCCATGTAATGACGAGTGCAAATAATGAAGCTTCTGTATATCTGTCAGGTCTGTTCTGACATGAATTAGTTCCAAAAAAATATGGTAATAATGTTGCCATTCCACAATACTACCCTCGAACCGTGGTAATTTTATTGGTTCCAATTGAATGGGGGTTGTTTTAGGCTGTTTACCATCAGTATTAATTAGTGGTTTTTGGTTCAAGTGCTCAGATTGCTCCAACAAGTGTTGCAATTTACATTCTATAGCACAGAGATCGTCCTCCGTTTGCACTCTATCACTTGTTGACGCAACGTCTGCTTCCTCAGCCTCGATTTGTGACTGTATCTCGTCATATTTGGTGGATAATTCCATCAAATGACGCAGTTTTATTTTGAGCGCATGAGGATCGCTGTTTAACAAATCAAAATTATCCGCGAAGGTATTTATTCGGGATATTGAGGCCTTAATTGTACCTCGTTTTTTTATCAGAGCCCTTACATCGGCCATTATTACAGTTTCAGATAAAAAATGGAAAGATATTTAGAAACAATTGAGCATCGAGCATGTGAACCACAAACTCAATTTTGAATGAGTTTCAATACGTTTGGTAGCTAGCGATCGTTGGTTTGAACATAAACTTACTCTCTCTAACTAATCAAACTCGTTGGCAGTTAAATTATTGAAATTATAAATCTAAATGATTACAAAGTATAGCTTTATCTTTAAAGTTCTGACTGATAATGAGCTGCCAACCATCTATTAATTTATATTGTGTAATAAGTTAATTGTTTATATAAATATGTCAAAAATACACACTGGGTGAAATATTATTAAAAATAAATCAAATATAGGTAAAGTTTATAGTCACGTGGCCGTCGATCCATTCGTGATGAAGCTGGCTTCGATCCCGTTTGGAGCTGCTACACCTCCTGTCTCTGCCGGTTAGCCGTTGCCTCATGTTGTACCCTCCATCATTTAAAGCTGCGGAATCTCGAAAATGTTGTCCTGTTTCGTCCCGTCGTCTCTGGTCTACTGCTTGGCTGAATCTTGTCGAGATGACTGCGACGTGCTTCACGATAATGGTGTCGCTCAGGACGAAAATGATGCCCGTCTGTCGTGATTAACTTCAGATTGGTTTTTCCAGAAATGATGTATATGAATAAATGTTGTCGCCTGTGTACTCAGGTATGAGAAATCTGTGCCGTTGGGACCAAAAATGATGTAGTTTGTTTTGGCCTGAAAATGTGAAATCCTGCCTGATTGGACCAAAAATGATGTCGTTTTTGGCCTGAAATGTGAAATCCGGTCCGGTGGGACCAAAAATGATGCGGTTTGGAAGCTCTTGAAGAATCGCGAGTTGTTCCAAAGACGCTAATAAGGAAGGCTGGATTGTTTGTTAGAAAGAAGTGGACTGTATTTAAGATATTGAACATGCGTTTATTGAATAATTTGGTTTGTTAGTTACGATCGGCACGTGCGGATGCGTTTTGAGGCGATAATGCCCGAAATCAACTTTGAATGAAATCGTGGTCCATGGTAGATGGACGCAGGTAGACGATTAAAGTTGAATGTTATAAATGTAAGCTGAATAATAGCCAAAAGCCGCGGCTGTAAGAGAAGTGTTTAACGAGAGTTGCGCTCGGAGTCGTGTTATAAACTAAACTAATACCGGCTTGCAGTCGGCTAGGCTGGCCGATTGCAAGTTTGATAAAAGCGTGACGTCATCCGCGCGTGCCGTGCAATGTTAGTAGGCTGCTTACAACTGACAAAACAGTACAAAGTTTAAACACTATTTAAAAACACAGATATAAAAATAGCATACAAAACTAATAAAAATAAATTACAAAATCTAAATAGCTCACACAACAAAGATAATACAACAACCAACGGTATAAACAAAATTGAATGCCAAGATTGCAATAAATGTTATATAGGACAAACAAAAAAACAGCTGAAAAAACGTTATTTTGAACACCTAAATGCATACAAAAAACCAAATATATATAAATCCAATTTAGCCACACATGCAATAAACACAGGACATGAATTCCCAGACATAACCAATGTAACACTAATAAAACATATACCACACAAAGGCACCATAATGAACATTTGGGAAAATTTACAGATTTACAAACATAAAACACAAAACAAATTAATACCAGAACAAATACAAATCAATACAAAACATGACACAATATTCAAAGCACTCAACATCGAAAATACACAAAATACAAAAACAGATACCACAACCACACACAATAATGCAACATTGAAGAACCAAAGACCAACAAACCACCTTAATAACATCCAGAAGCCAACACACAAATACTGCACCAGAAGCAAGATGGCGAAGGCTGAAGATGGGAGAACAGGATCTCCCGAAACATGTTCCTGAAGGAGAAAATATATCTTGAGGTAAATTAGTTATAGGTATTATAATATTATATACATCAAGAAACGGACTGTAGCAGAAAGTGATTGAAATAATATAACCATACAAGGTAAATAAGCCTACAGTGAAAAAACGAAAAGTGAGGTTATAAAACAAAGCAAAAACAAAAGTGTATAGTGAAGAAAAAAATAGTGAAGTGAATAGCAAATAAGTGAAATCAACTACCAAATAACGGATAACAAACCATCTCTCACATAAATATACATTAACATGTACACAAATAACGTAACCACAAATCCATTTAACCACATTACCAAATTGTTAAACAAATTTCAAACACGAAAAAAACAACTAATGAACACAAACATAAACATATACTTCAATAGACAATGCCAAAAACATAAATTAACACATAAATACATCAACATAAACACAAACAACAAAAATATGACTGCACAAAAAACTATAAAACAAGCACGAAGGCTATGGATACAAAACGAAATTAATCAATTATACAGTAAGAAAAATAGCATAACACTAGACATATACAAACTACACTTAGAGCTAACAAGTTTATTACATCCAATCACTTGGAATAATAAATACAATAACATAGAAAATAAAATAAGATTTGAGAAAAACAAAAAGACTTATACAATCAACAAAAAACTTAACACATTAAAACAAAAATCAAGAACAAAAAAACAAAAATAAACACACATTTTACCCTCGAACCGTTAACCTCAGCAATACAGAATTTAACAAAAAAGAAACAGAATATTTAAACAATATGTCAAAAACTAACATAACCCAAAATGCAAACAAAAATCTAGAAAATTTAATAGTAGAAACAGAATTTGCCATTAACCTAATAAAAGACAATATACAAGAAGAAAAAAGAACAGAAGCAACACATTTAATTAAGAAAATAATCACTAGCGATATTAAAAACAAAGATAAACAAAAGAAAAACAATAAAAGAAATTAAAAATAAAGTAAAGAACAATAATTTAATAATAACTAAAGCAGACAAAAGTCAAGCAACAGTAATCATTGATAAAACAGACTACATCAAAAAACCGAAAGCTTTATCAACAATAATAAATGCGTACAACTAGATAAAAACCCAACAGAAAACTATCTTAAACAAACAATAAAACTAATAAAAACAAATAAAAACATTTTCAAACAATAAAAACATAGACATATATATAAACAATAATCCAGAACCACCTAAAATGAACAGCCTAATAAAAATACACAAATTAAACAACCCAATACGTCCATTAATCAATTTCAAAAAAGCTCCTACATACAAAATAGCAAGAATAATAGCACAAAAACTAAAAAATAACCATCTAACAAATAACCATCATAACATAAAAAATACATACGAATTAATAGACAAACTAAAAATAATAAATATAAATGAAAATACATTTTTCACATCATATGACATAACAAACATGTACACTAATATCCCAGTAGAAGAAACAATTGACATAATAATAAACAAACTTATAGAACAAAATGAAAACAAACAATATATAACCGAAATAAAAAATAGTCTCCAACTAATACTAAAACAAAATTACTTTGAATTTAATAGCAAAATTATCAACAGAAAGAAGGTTTAGCAATGGGATCACCATTATCAAGCATAATAGCAGAAATATTCCTACAACATATAGACACCAAAATACAAAATATCATAAAAACACATGACCCAGATGGCATATGGATAAGATATGTAGATGATGGACTATATGTATCAAATAACAAAAACACAAATGCAGAGAACATACTGAAACAAATCAATAACATACATCCCAAAATACAATTCACAGAAGAAAAAGAAAAACATAACAAAATCAACTATTTAGACATAACCATCACAAGATACAACAAACACATACAATATGCAATATATAGAAAACCAACTTCCACTAACATCATTATACCTAACCATTCTGACCACCCACCACAACATAAAATGGCAGCATTTTATTCGTTATTTAACAGAATGTACAAAATACCCCTAAACAAACAAGAAACTGACAAAGAAAGAAATATAATATACCAAATTGGTTATGCAAATGGATACAATAAAAATACTATGATCAAAATAGAAAATAAAATCAAATACAAAATAAAAACTGAACAATTAAGAATTAATCAAACTGAACAACACATAAATAATAACAACAACAAAAAATGGGCCACATTCACATATATAAATAATAAAATGACAAAACTAACAAAACTATTTAAAAACACAGATATAAAAATAGCATACAAAACTAATAAAAATAAATTACAAAATCTAAATAGCTCACACAACAAAGATAATACAACAACCAACGGTATAAACAAAATTGAATGCCAAGATTGCAATAAATGTTATATAGGACAAACAAAAAAACAGCTGAAAAAACGTTATTTTGAACACCTAAATGCATACAAAAAACCAAATATATATAAATCCAATTTAGCCACACATGCAATAAACACAGGACATGAATTCCCAGACATAACCAATGTAACACTAATAAAACATATACCACACAAAGGCACCATAATGAACATTTGGGAAAATTTACAGATTTACAAACATAAAACACAAAACAAATTAATACCAGAACAAATACAAATCAATACAAAACATGACACAATATTCAAAGCACTCAACATCGAAAACACACAAAATACAAAAACAGATACCACAACCACACACAATAATGCAACATTGAAGAACCAAAGACCAACAAACCACCTTAATAACATCCAGAAGCCAACACACAAATACTGCACCAGAAGCAAGATGGCGAAGGCTGAAGATGGGAGAACAGGATCTCCCGAAACATGTTCCTGAAGGAGAAAATATATCTTGAGGTAAATTAGTTATAGGTATTATAATATTATATACATCAAGAAACGGACTGTAGCAGAAAGTGATTGAAATAATATAACCATACAAGGTAAATAAGCCTACAGTGAAAAAACGAAAAGTGAGGTTATAAAACAAAGCAAAAACAAAAGTGTATAGTGAAGAAAAAAATAGTGAAGTGAATAGCAAATAAGTGAAATCAACTACCAAATAACGGATAACAAACCATCTCTCACATAAATATACATTAACATGTACACAAATAACGTAACCACAAGTCCATATAACCACATTACCAAATTGTTAAACAAATTTCAAACACGAAAAAAACAACTAATGAACACAAACATAAACATATACTTCAATAGACAATGCCAAAAACATAAATTAACACATAAATACATCAACATAAACACAAACAACAAAAATATGACTGCACAAAAAACTATAAAACAAGCACGAAGGCTATGGATACAAAACGAAATTAATCAATTATACAGTAAGAAAAATAGCATAACACTAGACATATACAAACTACACTTAGAGCTAACAAGTTTATTACATCCAATCACTTGGAATAATAAATACAATAACATAGAAAATAAAATAAGATTTGAGAAAAACAAAAAGACTTATAAAATCAACAAAAAACTTAACACATTAAAACAAAAATCAAGAACAAAAAAACAAAAATAAACACACATTTTACCCTCGAACCATTAACCTCAGCAATACAGAATTTAACAAAAAAGAAACAGAATATTTAAACAATATGTCAAAAACTAACATAACCCAAAATGCAAACAAAAATCTAGAAAATTTAATAGTAGAAACAGAATTTGCCATTAACCTAATAAAAGACAATATACAAGAAGAAAAAAGAACAGAAGCAACACATTTAATTAAGAAAATAATCACTAGCGAAATTAAAAACAAAGATAAACAAAAGAAAAACAATAAAAGAAATTAAAAATAAAGTAAAGAACAATAATTTAATAATAACTAAAGCAGACAAAAGTCAAGCAACAGTAATTATTGATAAAACAGACTACATCAAAAAAACCGAAAGCTTCATCAACAATAATAAATGCGTACAACTAGATAAAAACCCAACAGAAAACTATCTTAAACAAACAATAAAACTAATAAAAACAAATAAAAACATTTTCAAACAATAAAAACATAGACATATATATAAACAATAATCCAGAACCACCTAAAATGAACAGCCTAATAAAAATACACAAATTAAACAACCCAATACGTCCATTAATCAATTTCAAAAAAGCTCCTACATACAAAATAGCAAGAATAATAGCACAAAAACTAAAAAATAACCATCTAACAAATAACCATCATAACATAAAAAATACATACGAATTAATAGACAAATTAAAAATAATAAATATAAATGAAAATACATTTTTCACATCATATGACATAACAAACATGTACACTAATATCCCAGTAGAAGAAACAATTGACATAATAATAAACAAACTTATAGAACAAAATGAAAACAAACAATATATAACCGAAATAATAAATAGTCTCCAACTAATACTAAAACAAAATTACTTTGAATTTAATAGCAAAATTATCAACAGAAAGAAGGTTTAGCAATGGGATCACCATTATCAAGCATAATAGCAGAAATATTCCTACAACATATAGACACCAAAATACAAAATATCATAAAAACACATGACCCAGATGGCATATGGATAAGATATGTAGATGATGGACTATATGAACCAAATAACAAAAACACAAATGCAGAGAACATACTGAAACAAATCAATAACATACATCCCAAAATACAATTCACAGAAGAAAAAGAAAAACATAACAAAATCAACTATTTAGACATAACCATCACAAGATACAACAAACACATACAATATGCAATATATAGAAAACCAACTTCCACTAACATCATTATACCTAACCATTCTGACCACCCACCACAACATAAAATGGCAGCATTTTATTCGTTATTTAACAGAATGTACAAAATACCCCTAAACAAACAAGAAACTGACAAAGAAAGAAATATAATATACCAAATTGGTTATGCAAATGGATACAATAAAAATACTATGATCAAAATAGAAAATAAAATCAAATACAAAATAAAAACTGAACAATTAAGAATTAATCAAACTGAACAACACATAAATAATAACAACAACAAAAAATGGGCCACATTCACATATATAAATAATAAAATGACAAAACTAACAAAACTATTTAAAAACACAGATATAAAAATAGCATACAAAACTAATAAAAATAAATTACAAAATCTAAATAGCTCACACAACAAAGATAATACAACAACCAACGGTATAAACAAAATTGAATGCCAAGATTGCAATAAATGTTATATAGGACAAACAAAAAAACAGCTGAAAAAACGTTATTTTGAACACCTAAATGCATACAAAAAACCAAATATATATAAATCCAATTTAGCCACACATGCAATAAACACAGGACATGAATTCCCAGACATAACCAATGTAACACTAATAAAACATATACCACACAAAGGCACCATAATGAACATTTGGGAAAATTTACAGATTTACAAACATAAAACACAAAACAAATTAATACCAGAACAAATACAAATCAATACAAAACATGACACAATATTCAAAGCACTCAACATCGAAAATACACAAAATACAAAAACAGATACCACAACCACACACAATAATGCAACATTGAAGAACCAAAGACCAACAAACCACCTTAATAACATCCAGAAGCCAACACACAAATACTGCACCAGAAGCAAGATGGCGAAGGCTGAAGATGGGAGAACAGGATCTCCCGAAACATGTTCCTGAAGGAGAAAATATATCTTGAGGTAAATTAGTTATAGGTATTATAATATTATATACATCAAGAAACGGACTGTAGCAGAAAGTGATTGAAATAATATAACCATACAAGGTAAATAAGCCTACAGTGAAAAAACGAAAAGTGAGGTTATAAAACAAAGCAAAAACAAAAGTGTATAGTGAAGAAAAAAATAGTGAAGTGAATAGCAAATAAGTGAAATCAACTACCAAATAACGGATAACAAACCATCTCTCACATAAATATACATTAACATGTACACAAATAACGTAACCACAAGTCCATATAACCACATTACCAAATTGTTAAACAAATTTCAAACACGAAAAAAACAACTAATGAACACAAACATAAACATATACTTCAATAGACAATGCCAAAAACATAAATTAACACATAAATACATCAACATAAACACAAACAACAAAAATATGACTGCACAAAAAACTATAAAACAAGCACGAAGGCTATGGATACAAAACGAAATTAATCAATTATACAGTAAGAAAAATAGCATAACACTAGACATATACAAACTACACTTAGAGCTAACAAGTTTATTACATCCAATCACTTGGAATAATAAATACAATAACATAGAAAATAAAATAAGATTTGAGAAAAACAAAAAGACTTATAAAATCAACAAAAAACTTAACACATTAAAACAAAAATCAAGAACAAAAAAACAAAAATAAACACACATTTTACCCTCGAACCATTAACCTCAGCAATACAGAATTTAACAAAAAAGAAACAGAATATTTAAACAATATGTCAAAAACTAACATAACCCAAAATGCAAACAAAAATCTAGAAAATTTAATAGTAGAAACAGAATTTGCCATTAACCTAATAAAAGACAATATACAAGAAGAAAAAAGAACAGAAGCAACACATTTAATTAAGAAAATAATCACTAGCGAAATTAAAAACAAAGATAAACAAAAGAAAAACAATAAAAGAAATTAAAAATAAAGTAAAGAACAATAATTTAATAATAACTAAAGCAGACAAAAGTCAAGCAACAGTAATTATTGATAAAACAGACTACATCAAAAAAACCGAAAGCTTCATCAACAATAATAAATGCGTACAACTAGATAAAAACCCAACAGAAAACTATCTTAAACAAACAATAAAACTAATAAAAACAAATAAAAACATTTTCAAACAATAAAAACATAGACATATATATAAACAATAATCCAGAACCACCTAAAATGAACAGCCTAATAAAAATACACAAATTAAACAACCCAATACGTCCATTAATCAATTTCAAAAAAGCTCCTACATACAAAATAGCAAGAATAATAGCACAAAAACTAAAAAATAACCATCTAACAAATAACCATCATAACATAAAAAATACATACGAATTAATAGACAAACTAAAAATAATAAATATAAATGAAAATACATTTTTCACATCATATGACATAACAAACATGTACACTAATATCCCAGTAGAAGAAACAATTGACATAATAATAAACAAACTTATAGAACAAAATGAAAACAAACAATATATAACCGAAATAAAAAATAGTCTCCAACTAATACTAAAACAAAATTACTTTGAATTTAATAGCAAAATTATCAACAGAAAGAAGGTTTAGCAATGGGATCACCATTATCAAGCATAATAGCAGAAATATTCCTACAACATATAGACACCAAAATACAAAATATCATAAAAACACATGACCCAGATGGCATATGGATAAGATATGTAGATGATGGACTATATGAACCAAATAACAAAAACACAAATGCAGAGAACATACTGAAACAAATCAATAACATACATCCCAAAATACAATTCACAGAAGAAAAAGAAAAACATAACAAAATCAACTATTTAGACATAACCATCACAAGATACAACAAACACATACAATATGCAATATATAGAAAACCAACTTCCACTAACATCATTATACCTAACCATTCTGACCACCCACCACAACATAAAATGGCAGCATTTTATTCGTTATTTAACAGAATGTACAAAATACCCCTAAACAAACAAGAAACTGACAAAGAAAGAAATATAATATACCAAATTGGTTATGCAAATGGATACAATAAAAATACTATGATCAAAATAGAAAATAAAATCAAATACAAAATAAAAACTGAACAATTAAGAATTAATCAAACTGAACAACACATAAATAATAACAACAACAAAAAATGGGCCACATTCACATATATAAATAATAAAATGACAAAACTAACAAAACTATTTAAAAACACAGATATAAAAATAGCATACAAAACTAATAAAAATAAATTACAAAATCTAAATAGCTCACACAACAAAGATAATACAACAACCAACGGTATAAACAAAATTGAATGCCAAGATTGCAATAAATGTTATATAGGACAAACAAAAAAACAGCTGAAAAAACGTTATTTTGAACACCTAAATGCATACAAAAAACCAAATATATATAAATCCAATTTAGCCACACATGCAATAAACACAGGACATGAATTCCCAGACATAACCAATGTAACACTAATAAAACATATACCACACAAAGGCACCATAATGAACATTTGGGAAAATTTACAGATTTACAAACATAAAACACAAAACAAATTAATACCAGAACAAATACAAATCAATACAAAACATGACACAATATTCAAAGCACTCAACATCGAAAATACACAAAATACAAAAACAGATACCACAACCACACACAATAATGCAACATTGAAGAACCAAAGACCAACAAACCACCTTAATAACATCCAGAAGCCAACACACAAATACTGCACCAGAAGCAAGATGGCGAAGGCTGAAGATGGGAGAACAGGATCTCCCGAAACATGTTCCTGAAGGAGAAAATATATCTTGAGGTAAATTAGTTATAGGTATTATAATATTATATACATCAAGAAACGGACTGTAGCAGAAAGTGATTGAAATAATATAACCATACAAGGTAAATAAGCCTACAGTGAAAAAACGAAAAGTGAGGTTATAAAACAAAGCAAAAACAAAAGTGTATAGTGAAGAAAAAAATAGTGAAGTGAATAGCAAATAAGTGAAATCAACTACCAAATAACGGATAACAAACCATCTCTCACATAAATATACATTAACATGTACACAAATAACGTAACCACAAGTCCATATAACCACATTACCAAATTGTTAAACAAATTTCAAACACGAAAAAAACAACTAATGAACACAAACATAAACATATACTTCAATAGACAATGCCAAAAACATAAATTAACACATAAATACATCAACATAAACACAAACAACAAAAATATGACTGCACAAAAAACTATAAAACAAGCACGAAGGCTATGGATACAAAACGAAATTAATCAATTATACAGTAAGAAAAATAGCATAACACTAGACATATACAAACTACACTTAGAGCTAACAAGTTTATTACATCCAATCACTTGGAATAATAAATACAATAACATAGAAAATAAAATAAGATTTGAGAAAAACAAAAAGACTTATAAAATCAACAAAAAACTTAACACATTAAAACAAAAATCAAGAACAAAAAAACAAAAATAAACACACATTTTACCCTCGAACCATTAACCTCAGCAATACAGAATTTAACAAAAAAGAAACAGAATATTTAAACAATATGTCAAAAACTAACATAACCCAAAATGCAAACAAAAATCTAGAAAATTTAATAGTAGAAACAGAATTTGCCATTAACCTAATAAAAGACAATATACAAGAAGAAAAAAGAACAGAAGCAACACATTTAATTAAGAAAATAATCACTAGCGAAATTAAAAACAAAGATAAACAAAAGAAAAACAATAAAAGAAATTAAAAATAAAGTAAAGAACAATAATTTAATAATAACTAAAGCAGACAAAAGTCAAGCAACAGTAATTATTGATAAAACAGACTACATCAAAAAAACCGAAAGCTTCATCAACAATAATAAATGCGTACAACTAGATAAAAACCCAACAGAAAACTATCTTAAACAAACAATAAAACTAATAAAAACAAATAAAAACATTTTCAAACAATAAAAACATAGACATATATATAAACAATAATCCAGAACCACCTAAAATGAACAGCCTAATAAAAATACACAAATTAAACAACCCAATACGTCCATTAATCAATTTCAAAAAAGCTCCTACATACAAAATAGCAAGAATAATAGCACAAAAACTAAAAAATAACCATCTAACAAATAACCATCATAACATAAAAAATACATACGAATTAATAGACAAACTAAAAATAATAAATATAAATGAAAATACATTTTTCACATCATATGACATAACAAACATGTACACTAATATCCCAGTAGAAGAAACAATTGACATAATAATAAACAAACTTATAGAACAAAATGAAAACAAACAATATATAACCGAAATAAAAAATAGTCTCCAACTAATACTAAAACAAAATTACTTTGAATTTAATAGCAAAATTTATCAACAGAAAGAAGGTTTAGCAATGGGATCACCATTATCAAGCATAATAGCAGAAATATTCCTACAACATATAGACACCAAAATACAAAATATCATAAAAACACATGACCCAGATGGCATATGGATAAGATATGTAGATGATGGACTATATGTATCAAATAACAAAAACACAAATGCAGAGAACATACTGAAACAAATCAATAACATACATCCCAAAATACAATAACAGAAGAAAAAGAAAAACATAACAAAATCAACTATTTAGACATAACCATCACAAGATACAACAAACACATACAATATGCAATATATAGAAAACCAACTTCCACTAACATCATTATACCTAACCATTCTGACCACCCACCACAACATAAAATGGCAGCATTTTATTCGTTATTTAACAGAATGTACAAAATACCCCTAAACAAACAAGAAACTGACAAAGAAAGAAATATAATATACCAAATTGGTTATGCAAATGGATACAATAAAAATACTATGATCAAAATAGAAAATAAAATCAAATACAAAATAAAAAAACTGAACAATTAAGAATTAATCAAACTGAACAACACATAAATAATAACAACAACAAAAAATGGGCCACATTCACATATATAAATAATAAAATGACAAAACTAACAAAACTATTTAAAAACACAGATATAAAAATAGCATACAAAACTAATAAAAATAAATTACAAAATCTAAATAGCTCACACAACAAAGATAATACAACAACCAACGGTATAAACAAAATTGAATGCCAAGATTGCAATAAATGTTATATAGGACAAACAAAAAAACAGCTGAAAAAACGTTATTTTGAACACCTAAATGCATACAAAAAACCAAATATATATAAATCCAATTTAGCCACACATGCAATAAACACAGGACATGAATTCCCAGACATAACCAATGTAACACTAATAAAACATATACCACACAAAGGCACCATAATGAACATTTGGGAAAATTTACAGATTTACAAACATAAAACACAAAACAAATTAATACCAGAACAAATACAAATCAATACAAAACATGACACAATATTTAAAGCACTCAACATCGAAAATACACAAAATACAAAAACAGATGCCACAACCACACACAATAATGCAACATTGAAGAACCAAAGACCAACAAACCACCTTAATAACATCCAGAAGCCAACACACAAATACTGCACCAGAAGCAAGATGGCGAAGGCTGAAGATGGGAGAACAGGATCTCCCGAAACATGTACCTGAACGAAAAAATATATCTTGAGGTAAATTAGTTATAGGTATTATAATATTATATACATCAAGAAACGGACTGTAGCAGAAAGTGATTGAAATAATATAACCATACAAGGTAAATAAGCCTACAGTGAAAAAACGAAAAGTGAGGTTATAAAACAAAGCAAAAACAAAAGTGTATAGTGAAGAAAAAAATAGTGAAGTGAATAGCAAATAAGTGAAATCAACTACCAAATAACGGATAACAAACCATCTCTCACATAAATATACATTAACATGTACACAAATAACGTAACCACAAGTCCATATAACCACATTACCAAATTGTTAAACAAATTTCAAACACGAAAAAAACAACTAATGAACACAAACACAAACAACAAAAATATGACTGCACAAAAAACTATAAAACAAGCACAAAGGCTATGGATACAAAACGAAATTAATCAATTATACAGTAAGAAAAATAGCATAACACTAGACATATACAAACTACACTTAGAGCTAACAAGTTTATTACATCCAATCACTTGGAATAATAAATACAATAACATAGAAAATAAAATAAGATTTGAGAAAAACAAAAAGACTTATACAATCAACAAAAAACTTAACACATTAAAACAAAAATCAAGAACAAAAAAACAAAAATAAACACACATTTTACCCTCGAACCATTAACCTCAGCAATACAGAATTTAACAAAAAAGAAACAGAATATTTAAACAATATGTCAAAAACTAACATAACCAAAAATGCAAACAAAAATCTAGAAAATTTAATAGTAGAAACAGAATTTGCCATTAACCTAATAAAAGACAATATACAAGAAGAAAAAAGAACAGAAGCAACACATTTAATTAAGAAAATAATCACTAGTGAAATGAAAAACAAAGATAAACAAAAGAAAAACAATAAAAGAAATTAAAAATAAAGTAAAGAACAATAATTTAATAATAACTAAAGCAGACAAAAATCAAGCAACAGTAATCATTGATAAAACAGACTACATCAAAAAAACCGAAAACTTCATCAACAATAATAAATGCGTACAACTAGATAAAAACCCAACAGAAAACTATCTTAAACAAACAATAAAACTAATAAAAACAAATAAAAACATTTTCAACAATAAAAACAGACATATATATATAAACAATAATCCAGAACCACCTAAAATGAACAGCCTAATAAAAATACACAAATTAAACAACCCAATACGTCCATTAATCAATTTCAGAAAAGCTCCTACATACAAAATAGCAAGAATAATAGCACAAAAACTAAAAAATAACCATCTAACAAATAACCATCATAACATAAAAAAACATACATACGAATTAATAGACAAACTAAAAATAATAAATATAAATGAAAATACATTTTTCACATCATATGACATAACAAACATGTACACTAATATCCCAGTAGAAGAAACAATTGACATAATAATAAACAAACTTATAGAACAAAATGAAAACAAACAATATATAACCGAAATAAAAAATAGTCTCCAACTAATACTAAAACAAAATTACTTTGAATTTAATAGCAAAATTTATCAACAGAAAGAAGGTTTAGCAATGGGATCACCATTATCAAGCATAATAGCAGAAATATTCCTACAACATATAGACACCAAAATACAAAATATCATAAAAATACATGACCCAGATGGCATATGGATAAGATATGTAGATGATGGACTATATGTATCAAATAACAAAAACACAAATGCAGAGAACATACTGAAACAAATCAATAACATACATCCCAACATACAATTCACAGAAGAAAAAGAAAAACATAACAAAATCAACTATTTAGACATAACCATCACAAGATACAACAAACACATACAATATGCAATATATAGAAAACCAACTTCCACTAACATCATTATACCTAACCATTCTGACCACCCACCACAACATAAAATGGCAGCATTTTATTCGTTATTTAACAGAATGTACAAAATACCCCTAAACAAACAAGAAACTGACAAAGAAAGAAATATAATATACCAAATTGGTTATGCAAATGGATACAATAAAAATACTATGATCAAAATAGAAAATAAAATCAAATACAAAATAAAAACTGAACAATTAAGATTTAATCAAACTGAACAACACATAAATAATAACAACAACAAAAAATGGGCCACATTCACATATATAAATAATAAAATGACAAAACTAACAAAACTATTTAAAAACACAGATATAAAAATAGCATACAAAACTAATAAAAATAAATTACAAAATCTAAATAGCTCACACAACAAAGATAATACAACAACCAACGGTATATACAAAATTGAATGCCAAGATTGCAATAAATGTTATATAGGACAAACAAAAAAACAGCTGAAAAAACGTTATTTTGAACACCTAAATGCATACAAAAAACCAAATATATATAAATCCAATTTAGCCACACATGCAATAAACACAGGACATGAATTCCCAGACATAACCAATGTAACACTAATAAAACATATACCACACAAAGGCACCATAATGAACATTTGGGAAAATTTACAGATTTACAAACATAAAACACAAAACAAATTAATACCAGAACAAATACAAATCAATACAAAACATGACACAATATTCAAAGCACTCAACATCGAAAATACACAAAATACAAAAACAGATACCACAACCACACACAATAATGCAACATTGAAGAACCAAAGACCAACAAACCACCTTAATAACATCCAGAAGCCAACACACAAATACTGCACCAGAAGCAAGATGGCGAAGGCTGAAGATGGGAGAACAGGATCTCCCGAAACATGTTCCTGAAGGAAAAAATATACCTTGAGGTAAATTAGTTATAGGTATTATAGTATTATATACATCAAGAAACGGACTGTAGTAGAAAGTGATTGAAATATATATATATATATATATATTATATTTAATATTTATAATGAATTTACCTCAAGATATTCTTTTTCCTTATTAGGAACATGTTTCGGGTACCATCTTGTACCCATCCTCAGCCTTCCGGTTTTTGTGTCTGGTGAAGTATATATGTGTTGGTTGACTATTATTATTCTGGCTTCCTGTTGGCTTCTGGTACTTCAAATTGGTTTTACTGTGTGTGATTGTGGTGTATGTGTTAGTTTTTTGTGTATTTTCGATGTTGAGTGCTTTGAATATTGTGTCATATTTTGTATTGATTTTTATTTGTTCAGGTATTAGTTTGTTTTGTGTGTTTTGTGTTACTATGTAACATTTATTGCAGTCTTGGCATTCAATTTTGTATATACCATTATTTGTTGTATTATCTTTTATTGTATGGGCTATTACTTTTTGTAAATTATTTTTATTAGTTTTGTATGCTATTTTATATCTGTGTTTTTATATCATGTTACATAGGACAAACAAAAAAACAGCTGAAAAAACGTTACTTTGAACAACTAAACGCATACAAAAAACCAGAAATATATAAATCCAATTTAGCCACACATGCAATAAACACAGGACATGAATTCCGAGACATAACCAATGTGACACTAATAAAACATATACCACACAAAGGCACCATAATGAACATTTGGGAAAATTTACAAATATACAAACATAAAACACAAAACAAACTAATACCTGAATTAATACAAATCAATACAAAACATGACACAATATTCAAAGCACTCAACATCGAAAATACACAAAAAACTAACACATACACCACAATCAAACACAATAAAACCAACTTGAAATACCAGAAGCCAACAGGATGCCACAACAGTCAACCAACAACACATATGTACTTCACCAGACAAAAAAACCGGAAGGCTGAGGATGGGTACAAGATAGTACCCGAAACATTTTCCAAATAGAAAAATAACATCTTGAGGTAAATTTGTGTATAAATATATTTTCAATCACTTACTGCTACAGTCCGTTTCTTGATGTATATTATACATTTAATATTTATAATTAAATTTTCCTCAAGATGTTATTTTTCTATATGGAACATGTTTCGAGAGTTCCTGTTCTATCATCTTCAGCCTTGGCGATCTTGTTTCTGGTGAAGTATTTGTTTGTTGGCTGCTGGATGCAATTAAGGTTGTTTGTTGATCTTTGGTATTTTAAAGTTGTATTATTGTGTGTGATTGTGGTATATGTTTTTGTATTTTGTGTATTTTCGATGTTGAGTGCTTTGAATATTATGTCATGTTTTGTATTGATTTGTATTTGTTCTGGTATTAGTTTGTTTTGTGTTTTATATTTGTAAATTTTCCCAAATGGTCATTATGGTGCCTTTGTGTGGTATATGTTTTATTAGTGATACATTGGTTATGTCTGGGAATTCGTGTCCTGTTTTTATTGCATGTGTGGCTAAATTGGATTTATATATTTCCGGTTTTTTTGTATGCGTTTAGGTTTTCAAAATAATGTTTTTTCAGCTGTTATTTTGTTTGTCCTATGCAACATTTATTGCATTCTTGGCATTCAATTTTGAATATACCGTTAGTTGTTGTATTATCTTTGTTGTGTGAGCTATTTAGAATTTGTAATTTATTTTTATTAGTTTTGTATGCTATTTTTATATCTGTGTTTTTAAATAGTTTTGTCATTTTATTATTTATGTATGTGAATGTGGCCCATTTTTTGTTGTTGTTATTATTTATGTGTTGTTCATTTTGATTGATTCTTAATTGTTCAGTTTTTATTTTACATATAAACTGAATTATTGTTCATGCAATAAATGTTACTTATCTCAATATTATATAATAATTTAGTACATTCTGCAATAATAACGTTCAACACCAGTTGATTTATTGGGTGATTCTATGGTTATTATTCAGGCCTAGTCTGCATCAAGTGTTGAGAGAGGAGAGTAAAATCCTTAAATAAGTTTCTCTTCTCTTGGAATTCAACAGCTGTCCGCGAGCTAGCGCTGTGGTTCACAGTCAGCTGGTTATTGTAGGTTAGTTGTTGTGCTTACTGTACTTCTCACGTTACTCTCTCTATAAATTACAACTCATTCAACATGCACTAAATATTATACAAATAATAAGAAATCGCCAATTTCAAGAATGATTCTTTATTTTATATTTTTCTTTGAAAACAAATGTTCTTCCTTCACTAAGATACAAAAATCGATTGTACTGGAATGAATCGATTAATTATCGAATTCAGGTTTATATATTACTTTTATTTATAATTGTTTTTCTTAAACACAGGGTATGAAGGTTCTTTTGACTATTAGTAAGGTCAGAAAATGCAAAAATAGGACTACAAGGTATTACAATCTATTACTAAATTCTTACTAATTAATATTTAAAATATGTAGAGATTACCGTCCGATGACACAGTTACTTGTAATGGCCATGCCCAGATAACCTCGTGCTTTGAGATGGTATATCAACGCCAAGATACAGATGTATAAATCATCGCCAGTCTTCACTCCAGTTTCGAAATAAAGTTTGGTGTCTTGGTCCTGGGATGATGCAGAAAGCCAATCCTTACTCTTCGCCAATGTCCAGTTCTTGTGGTTACGGGTTCCACTGTATTTTGTTTCGGAATATGTTTTCTCTATCGAGTCATGAAAAGTGAGGTTCAAGTACAATTTTAATTTCTTCTTTCGTCCTTTAGAATACTGGATTACTTTATTCATTCAGGTAGTTATTTATCTTCATTTGTCTATTATTTAAATTTAATGATTACTCCTTTTACTGGGTTTAATTGGTAAAGTTCTTCCTTTAGACTTTCGTCAATTTTAATTGATCGGCTTAATTGTACTCTTTTATATATGACCGTCAAAAGTCAGCGAGCTCTCCTTTTGTTAGTTATTATTTAATTTTGTTGACTCATTAATTTATTCTATATAATTTTCTCATTATTTCTAGGTTCATAAAAACTAAACTGTCCTTATTCATGGATAACAATTCAATAATCGAATAAACAAAATTTATTCCATTTTGTCGTCCTTGACAACCAGTCTTTGTTCTCTTATTGGATAATATTTATAATCCTAGAACCATAATTAAACAATGTTCTTGCACTTCATAAAATACTCCCTTACTAAAGTTACATTATATCATATTAAACCTTTACATATTTTTTGTTATTAAATTATGTACATTTTGCTATCGTTTCCTCTTAATCTACTTAGTCTAACAAGTACTATTTTCTGATTACAAAATATTAATTTTAGGCATAATTGTTCTATTACATTTTAAGATTTTATTTTAATTGAAGTTACTTATCTGCTATCAATAACTACTATTGATTTCTCCTAACTTATTACATTACACTTAGTGTTTTTACAAATTTTGTTACCTAACTTTTCTGACCTGACTTCCTATACAATGTCACTGGTTTATGGCCTATCATTACATTTTTATCTCATTCTGATTTTAATTTATTATTACCTATATTAGTATAGAACCCTTCATTTGTTTATAACGTAATTACAATAAACTCTTTGGTATCTTATTAATAATTATTGCCTTTCTGGCCAAGTTTACAATTATAATCCACATACTAAATAAGTACATGTATACAAAATATTTAATCTTAGAAAGTTTAACACCAGTTCTATGGTGATATATTTGTTAACATAAAAATGAAATTAACATCAGTTAATTGATATTCTCTTAAAACAATTGCTTCACCTGCTACATACAAAAAAACAACATAAATACCATGATAATAAAACAACATGATAAAACATAATAACATGCACATTTTTATAAAATAAATTGTGCACTGATTAATTAGTCTCCTCTCAGTTAATTCATTAATTATTCTAAAACTGTCTATGTTATGTTTCACATTACTTGTCACTATGTTTACCATTGTGTAAACATAATGACACTTTGAACATTGTGTTCACATTACCAATGTTTACCCTTTTCACTGAACCCTTAATAGCTTGTATTTATAAACATTCTTATTTTTTCTTTTACCTTGTATTCTTATTTGGGGATTATTTATTCATTTAATAATGGTTTATTTTTCTCACCTTTTATTACTACGGACAATTATTATTTTTTTATTTTTTAGTTTGAGAATTATAAATTTTTTATGTAACGTAGGGGACCATATTTTCGTTACGTTACAAAATATATATATATATATATATATATATATATATATATATGTATTGCAGCAGAACACAGGATGATAAGTGATGTTAACCGTATCTAAGCATGGATGACGAACATTTTCAGGTTTAAAATAGTTTTATGCAATTTTTTGTCTTTTAGCCAGAAGTTTTGTATTTAGCAATGGATAAAAATGTAGGTTATATCAAATTTTTCATAAAAATGTGTTCTTTATTTTCATGTACTTTTTGTGTGAATGTGTGCGCGTGTGATAACTTGTATTCACTATATCTTCCGCGGTAATCAACCCATCGGCGTGAAACTTTGACAGTGGATTGTTTATGTAAATAGTTACAATTCTTATTTACTCTGAGGTTTACAACTATTTTATAAATATGGATTTTATAGTAGGGAAAAACTCAATTTGTAACTCTTATCGTTAATAGGGTAATACAATTCGTAGATGAAATCAATGCAAGCTCTTGCAGATTTATACAAACGTTTGCAGGAAAACTTTATATCTTTTGCAATCATCAACCATGTGACCTGGGTTTAACCAATCGGAAGACACTAATTTCAGTAATATTGGTACTCCGTAAAGTAAGGATTGCTACAGTTCTTCGATTGCAGTTGCAGAGTGAAGTTGTGTCTGTCGTCGAGAGTTTTGCTCGTACGAACATATAAAAATCTTAACTTCAATAAAACTTGGAACTCTTTGCGAAGCTTTGCGTAAAGAACCAAGCGGGTTAACAACTTAAGTAAAAATTATATTAGATTAAAGTGCTTGTCGCGTTAGTGTAAGATAGGCCGCATAGGGAATTATTAAAAACATTTCAAGCTTTCTCGGAAGGTGTACGCCAAATACACCACTTTTCTAATAAATACCCATAATCACCTTGAGATTAATAAACTAAATGTGTAAATAAATAATAACTGTTTTGAGTAAGAACGATCATCATTGTGAGTGTAACAACTTTCTGAAAAGTCTAATTGGTGTTAGGAGTTAGACAGAATCGTCAACAAGCCATATCAAAGTATAGCAGCTGGAGCAACCAGCCGACAAAGAAGACGCCAGGAAGGAGAGTGATGCCGAAAGAAGAGTACCCCAGGACAGGAGCGACGATCGGAAGAGGAGGAATGCACATACGGAGGACGTATCAGCAAGTGAACGGAGATCATCAAACAAGTAAAATTGATATAAAATCGAACTATATAAACTATTATTTCAAAATATAAAATGCATGACAATTTGTAATATAATATACATTATAAAACCAACTATTTCTTGTGTATAATAAATAATTTTTCATCACCTCCATTATAGACTCGTTTGTAATTTCTGCACACACACTATATCCTTTGCGATAATTAAATCTGTACCATTGCATAAGGATATTTGGCGCTGGCCACCGTTGGGCTCGATTTTTGTAGTAGTTTAAAAAAATATTATTTGAGTGAGTATAGACTAAATTTATTGAACTATTTGTGTGTGTTGTTATATTTGTAAGCAGAGAGTGTATATAAAGTTTTGAATATTCTCTGTTATGAAATTTTTGAACAATAGTAGTAATTGTTTTTCTAAGGTATTGAATTATTATTTGTACTTGTGTTAGATTAAGTTTGTGTGCGTTTGATTGAGATACTTGACTGTAAAAATTAACAACATAAACTGACCGTTATTCATAATAATAAGTATTAATAATAGTGCCGTCTCAATAAATAAAAACTAATATTTGTTAAATTTATAAAATAAATAATCAATATGGCCGAAGGACTCGAATTACAGAATACATTAACGGCTTTATTGGCCAATATGCAGAAGCTGTCTGATGAAAACAAAGCAAATAAGGAAGAAAGTAAAGCCACTATGCACAAAATGTCTGATGAAGCAGCAAAACAAAATAGGTCGCTACAATCACTTCATGATGAGAATAAAAGAATTTGTAACGCGGTTCATGACCAGGCAAAACAAAGTAAACAGCTATTAGAGTCAACGGAGAAATGTATAGGCGAGAAAGTAGAAGTGATTCGCAGTAATATTGAGACCACTCTAGAAGCGAATAACTCTCGTATTAACGACTGTGAAGCAAAAATCACTGGAATAGAGGAAAGAGTAGTTCAACATACATCAACGGTAAGTGAGCTCGTAGCTGAACAAGATCAGTGGATACAGGAGCTGGAACAACAGCTGACCCGACTCCAAAGTACCTTGACACCAGCGAACCAGACCACATACATCTATAGAACTTTAGACGAAACCAATTCGCAGTTACAATTCTTCAGTAAAGACACTGAGAATCCTCTTCACTTCCTTAAGAATTGCCAGAGAGACATGGAAGCAATAGGTGACAGCCTGAGTGAGATGGGTAAGATAAACTATGTTGTAAGAACATTAAAAGGTACCGCAGCTGAGTGGTTCACCATCATACAGGATAAGATAGTTACATATCAAGAACTGGTGCAACACTTTAGGGCTGGATACTGGAACAGTGAGATACAGAGAAAGATACGTGTACAGTTGGAGTGTGGTAGATATTCTAGTTTAAAAGGATCCAAAGAAAATTATTTGATTCAACTAATATCACGAGCAAAATATCTGGAACCAGAAATATCAGAACCTGAAATGGTAAATAAATTGGCTCATCATTTTGGTCGCGGAATTCAAATCACGGTAATTACGCAAAGGATTAAATCATTAGAGGAACTACCCCTGTTGTTAACTAAGTGCGATGATGTTGATAACCAGAGTAGTGGTAATAATAATAATGAACCAGCTCGTAAACAATTTCAACAACAAAAACAACAATTTAAAAACAAACCGATTTTTCAAAGATTCAATCAAAGTAATGTATCGGCAATTACCGAAACAAATACAAGCGAAGAGCAGCCAAAAAACAAGTAAGGTTGCATGGCGTGGATCTGTGCAGTAAATTAAAAAAATAAATAAAAATAAGGACAAAAATACAAGTAAATCATACCATAACAAACGGCAGTATCAAAAATCAGATGTTAGCAATATTAGTGATAAGAAAGTATACATCGCATCTCGCCTACATCCTGTAGGTGTTAGAGATGAATTACTATATAATAATTGTGTTGATGATTGCGTGGAAAATGTTAGATTAAGGATGTAATGGTTGTGTCGGAAATGTGTTATTCGATAGTGGGGCTCAAGTTTCCCTAATCAATGAGAAATTTATTAACAAACATAAACACCAATTAAAAAAAACACCGATCTTACCTGGTAACAATACAATAGTCAATACGGCAACTGGCGACTCACAAACTATTTGTATTCAAGCACTTATCACAACTCAATTTGTAACGCTTATCATTAATAGGCTAATAAAATTCGTAGGTAAAATCAATGCAAGCACTTGTGGATTTATACAAACGTTTGCAGGAAAACTTTATATCTTTTGCAATCATCAACCATGTGAACTGGGTTTAACCAATCGGAAGACACTAATTTCAGTATTCGTACTCCGTAAAGTAAGGATCGCTACAGTTCTTCGATTGCAGTTGCAGAGTGAAGTTGTGTCTGTCGTCGAGAGTTTTGCTCGTACGAACATATAAAAATCTTAACTTCAATAAAACTTGGAACTCTTTGCGAAGCTTTGCGTAAAGAACCAAGCAGGTTTACAACTTAAGTAAAAATTATATTAGATTAAATTGCTTGTCGCGTTAGTGTAAGATAGTCTGCATAGGGAATTATTAAAAACACTTCAAGCTTTCTCGGAAAGTGTATGCCAAATACACCGCTTTTCTAATAAAAACTCGTAATCCCATCCTAACCTATGGTTGCGAAACGTGTATCCTGAACTCCAAAGCAGCAAACACTCTGGATACCTTTGAAAGAAAAATATTACGAAGAATTCTGGGACCAGTTAATGACGTACATAGCTGGAGAATAAGATATAACTATGAATTGTATCAAATGTATAAAGAACCACCGTTAACACGGTACATAAAACTACAGCGTCTAAGGTGGGCTGGTCATGTAGCCAGGATGGGAGAAGAAAGGTACCACAAAAACTATTGTATACCAGAATCCATGGAAAAAGACCAGTGGGAAGATCAAGGAGAAGATGGGAGGATGCGGTGGATGAGGATGCAAGAGAGATATTGAAAGTGCGTTCTGGAGGAGGATGGCTGCTGACAGAAAAGAATGGGGGGAAAATTGAAGGAGGCCAGGGCCCAACAAGGGCTGTAGTGCCATAGGAAGATGAAGAAGAAGACCCGTAATCACCTTGAGATTAATAAACTAAATGTGTAAATAAATAATAACTGTTTCGAGTAAGAACGATCATCATTGTAAGTGTAACAACTTTGTGAAAAGTCTAATTGGTGTTAGCAGTTAGACGAATCGTCAACGAGCCGTATCAAAGTAATCAAAGTGGAGCAACCAGCTGACAAAGAAGACGCCAGGACGCCAGGAAGGAGAGCGACGCCGAAGAAGAGGATGCCAGGACATGAGCGACGATCAGAAGAGGAGGAACGCACATACGGAGGACATATCAGCAAGTGAACGGAGATCATAAAACAAGTAAAATTGATATAAAATCGAACTATATAAACTATTATTTCAAAATATAAAATGCATGACAATTTGTAATATAATATACATCATAAAACCAACTATTTCTTGTGTATAATAAATAATTTTTCATCACCTCCATTATAGACTCGTTTGTAATTTCTGCACACACACTATATCCTTTGCGATAATTAAATCTGTACCGTTGCAATATATATATATATATATATATATATATATATATATATATATATATAGCAACATAACACAGGATGTAAGGTCATATATGTGAAATACTAATGCTATAACACATTTTCTGATGGCCATAGACATGTTAAAAATTGATTTTGTTCTTTCTTTGTAAAGTAGTCATAAGTTTTGAACCAAGCTATGTTTAAAGAAGTATGTTATGTCAAAACATTCATAATTTTGTACTCTTTTATGTCAAGTGAAATAATTGTGTGTAAGTGCATAGGTGCACGTGTGATTTACATTTTATTTAATAACTTCATTGAAAATTGACATTTCGTTTTGAAACTTGGACATGGTATTTTCATGGTTATAAGCTACATTTTCCATCTACTCAATTCTTCACAGCTAAAATTTTTATGTTTTTGTTTAATGAAATCAATTATTCATTTCGTTATCTCCTAGAGAGTAATAAAATTTATAGATTAAATCTAGACAGGCCTTTGCAGAATTGGACAGAGTTTTAACTTGAGTTCGGTCTATCAGTGTGCAAATCTATGACATTCCTAGATTGTCCACCAATCAGAAGGTCTAAAAATTATTTGAGACGGTGCTCTGCCGAGTACGGATTGGTCAGTCAGTTCCAAAGTCTTGCCATAGAAAGACGTACTCGCTTTCTATGGCTGTCACGAGATTTTCATGACAAGACAAGACGATTTCCATAAAACTTAGTAGTTGGTATGGTATGAGTTCTTCATTACCATTGCCATTGTATAACTCAAATATTTAAATAGATCAATTTCTAGTCTTTTTTTCGCGAAGACAGGAAGATTTCCCAATTAGGGCAGAATATCTACCGTCATATTCTGATTATTAATGGGAGAACACTTCAAGAAGCCGGAATTGTGTAAGCCTAATACACGATCTACTTTTACCAAGTTTTGATCCCTGAAATTAAGAGTATTTAAGTCATAAACAATAACAGTTTCATAGTAACAGTGTGTGTGTGTGTGTGTGTGTGTGTGTCAAGATGTAGATATTCAACAGGGTGATCTTCGGTCAGTCAATGTGCAGAGTAGCAGCGAGCGGAGCGCCTGGTGTCTACGCGAACAGTTGGAATTCTGCGCACAAGTAACTTATATGTAAAACAAGCCAATAGACTCATTTATTGAAAGACAGTTATTTAATAAACAATTTTATATTATTAAGCTATAAGACAATAGTAAATTATAATGTGTTAATGAATAAAATTTACCTACCTCCAGATATAGACTCTGTTGTAGTAATTTCAAAATAACCTATCTATGCAGTCATAATTTGTATTGTTGCAATGTGTGTGTGTGTGTGTGTGTGTGTGTATGTGTGTGTGTGATAGTATTTTTTTCTATTGTATCTCTTTAAGTTTGTCTTGTTTTTTGTCTTATATAATACTTATATCTTATATTTACACTTAGTGTACTTTGAATGTATGGTATAATCACATGATTTCTCTTAATATTAGTAAAGGTAAGTAAGAGTGGTAGTAAGTGAAATACTTAGAATATACATAGCAGTTTCTTGTATTTTTCAAGATTCCAGTACCAGATAATACTTGTGTTTGTGGACTCATATTCTTTAAATTATTTTGTGAAATGAAGCATTGGAATGTCACTTGAATAGGCTTAGGCATACTGTAAAACAAGAAAATCACCATTAGTTCCAGCAGTATACAATGTCGGTTGAGTATAATTCTCTTCTGGACAGTTGGAGCAGAATCGTCTCCGGTGAACATAGCAAAGGTGCATCTTGTAACACTGGGTCACTACTCACACTTGACAGATGGCGTGTGAGATCCATATCACAATCCTAACTTATAACAGACAAGCTAACTGACTACTTACCAGAAGGGGAACCAAAGTCTGTTTAAACGAGCCCCTGAGTACAGGTTAGGTCGAGGTCAGGTGACAAATGAGTACACTTAGAATTCTTGCATACTATTTAATGCCACATCAGAAAAAAAGAGAAATTTAGCTGAATTACCATTAATAAATGCTTTAAACCAGTACATTACATAGCATAACATAACAAAAAGTCATGTTTAGATGACTTTACATAACAACATAACAATTTGTTTTACATATACAATGAAATTCAAAAAGATCATTCATCAAACATTAACATTCTACAACAGACAGAGGATTGCACACAGAAAACAGACACAGAAGTGTCTATTCATAATAATGGAAATTATATGTAAAACCCCTTTTATAAATTATAAAAATAATAGTTATATTGATTTGTAAATCAGCTACAGAAAAATGTTATATTACAAAGAATGAACACAAGAATAAGAATAAAAATCCAAACTGTATGCTTTGTTTAATTTAATCAACTCTTGTTTGCAAAACACATTACACATTACTTTACAATTTACATACAAAAGAGTAAGAATAGAAAGTCCAACTGTATGCCCACATTTCTTTGTTCTTGAACCCAAGGTCACGCACTTGTGTAATGTATCAGTGAATAATACAATACATTTATTTAATTTTGCATTAATATCATCTCTTCTGTTAAATAATTTTGAACAACTGTTTGATTTTATTAAAATTGGTTGTAATGGTACATTTCACAAGTGCCAACAGATTTTCACAAATCTGCAAAAACAGATTTTCTTGTGCGAGAAACATTAGATGGCGTGAAATTTTTTGTACATGACTTTGGCCTGGGAAGTGTGTAGGTGTACATGCGTAAAAATCAGTTTCACCCACCCAAAGAGTGTGGTATCAACTCACATCAGCCGATTTTCTCACAGGAGAGCAGAAAAAATCGGTATAGCGCAGGAGCAGGGGTAGAACGCTTGTGCATAGGGTCAGACAGTCTGGAATTAAACATAAGAGAGAGCAGACCACGTCTCATTAATGAAGTTAGGACTATGGGGCAAAAATGTAATTACAAGTATTACAAACAGTTACAATCTTATCATCAAACAGTACAGACGGCAGTGGCAGTGACTCAAGAAGGCCATACCTTGGTAAAATGTAGTGGAGAGCAAACATTGTTAGCAGCCCCTCGGGTGAAATGTAATTAATATTTAATTAAAAAAAAGGTAATTACAAACAATTAAGTTTTAAAAGTTTTACAGTCGGGCAGTACGCACGTTAAAAGTACGACGACTTGGCTGTACAAAGTATGTGCTAAATATTAAATACAGGCCACGTGGTGTCCACAAGAGAACAGGAATTCAATAAACAGATAAGTAGACCAACTGAACTAGTATCTAGTGTGGGGGAGTTGTGGATATAAAAGAGAAAAATGAAGATGTAAACGCTATTTAGGACTCAGAGAGAGAGAGAGAGAGTGTGTGTGTGTGTGTGTGTGAGAGAGGAAAAAGGGGGTGGGAGAAGTAAGAAAAAACAGTTAAGAGTACTGATTTTCTTGGCTTTGTTATATAAGTTTTTAGTTAAAGCTTTTAATTTACAATAATACGTAGTAATTATGATAATCTTAGCTACAACTTAGAAAAAAGAAATAAATACAAATTTTAATGTGTAAATAAAATTGTATGAGAAAAGAAAAAGTTTAGAGTGAAGGTAATTGGATTATAGTTATACGAGTGCATATCAAATTTGCATTTTCACTTCAAATAAAAATGTTTGTTAATATGAATATGAGTTAAGTTATTTCAACGTCATCTCATCCTAACATAACCTGTGATCAACGAGTTCACCTAACGGACTTGAGAATTTTCTGATAAGGGAAAGTTTGGTATGTTAAATTGTTTTCACGGGGACAATGATACAGTTTCCACATTTCGGCCTGTCAAAAATGTGGTGGCGACACAAGGATCTTCTGAAGGTAAGTAAAGTAATATCGAGGCCTTCCTTCTTCTCATTATTATTTTTATAATTACATGGTTAATCTTATCTGGCCAGGCGAACTATATTATAAACATCCTACATATGATCAGGGCGACACCATTCCATTCTGGGGCTCTTGATGTTTCAACTTCCAGATTAAGGTGATTTCTACTTTGTGGTTTCACTGACCAAAAGAAAAAAACTACAAACTTTAGCGACTCTTCTAGTTTAAAGTTTGAAATGTTAAGTCCATTTGGTGTTCCTTTGTTCAGATAATGCGGTTGCTACCACAACTGTTTGAAACTGTATAATTTTGTGTTTCAATAATTAATTTATCCCGAAGTGCATTATTCTCTTCTTATTGTTAAAAAATCAAAAACTCTTTCGCCTGTTTTGGAACCATCAATGAAGCCAACCACCTTGTTATTTAGGTGAATGATGCAGCAGATTGAGCCACACTAATCTTATCCATTTATTTCGTCTCAATCCAAAATAAAACTTTGTTTTTTGGCTTCAGAACGCTTTCCATGATCACACTTTTTGTTTATTTTTTAATCAACCCATTTCACAACATTTTGCACTAAGTTTTTAATACTGAAACCCACACTTGCAGTTTTGGCTGCTTATCAGCCATGGCATCTTTCGAAAGAGACCAAAACAAGCGCTGATGTTTTACCCAACCAACTACTCATCACAACTTCCTTGATTGCGTTATATTAAGTTTCAAAACTTTTATCACTTTGTATTTTTACATTGCAGTTATTTTAATTTCTGTATAGTTCACAATTTAACATCCTCTAAAATTAATTACAAACATGTCACATAATTTTAATAATCTTTTTATTACTTCCATAAAGAAATTGAAGTATGGTGATGGCGAAAAATATCGTGAGATAAGGGCTGATCCTGATTGTACTACCCTCAAAACATGAAGAAAAGCCATTTTCTGAAATGTGTGTGTGTGTGTGTGTGTGTGTGTGTGTGTGTGTGTGTGTGTGTGTGTGTGTGTGTGTGTGTGTGTGTGTGTGTGTGTGTGTGTGTGTGGAATTTGTCCCGTGGCGAACTATAACTGCTGCAAATTCAAACAGAACAAATAATTTTTTGCACATGTGCCCGAATTGTAGAGGACTCAAGGCCTATTGCTTTTGGTGAATATTGGTTAAGGGGAAGGGATAGTTTACCTGCAACGTTTTGTGTTTTAACAAGAGTAAAGTACTTAATTTTGAGAAATAAAGTATCCTGAAAAGAAGGTCATAATAATCCACTGTAGAAAGGTAGATGAAATATCTATAAACGAAAATGATAGTTGAAGGGGGAGGGGATAATTTTTTATATGTGTACTATGTTATCGGCAACAAAGAAGTAGTTGTTAACATTCCTTCCCGGGCTGTTTGGCCATTGCCTAATGTTTTCTGCAAAACCAGGTGTTTCTAGAATGCCATCAACAGTGAAAATCGAGTGCGTTGTACTAGTATTATTACTTTAATTATTTATTTACTATTTATTTTCACATAATCACTTGTTAGCGTCTTTTTTGTTCAGACGACATCTTTAAGGTTTGCCAAATATATATAAAAATTGTTACCAGGATTCATTTCAGCGAACAGGAGAACAGATTATGGTTATTTGAATAAAATAGACTAAATACTTGTATTCCTCTCATGATCTCGTTTATTATGCATATGCCCCAAACTCATTTTTTACTAAAAAACAAAGTCACTACAAGTCATTCGATTCCCATTTTCTACAAAAAAATTTATCTCGTTTTTTTCTTTTTTCTAATTCTGATACAACTTGTTAGATATACAATAACAATATTTATAATGCCTGATTTTAAACATTAGAGTAAATTAGAGATACTGAAAAACATAAAATCTATTTCCTAGAACATAAACCAGCGCTTCTAGAATATTACAAAAAAGACATTTATCCCCTTTCATACACCCCTTGCCCTTGAGATCTCATTTTTACTGATTTAGAGTGTTATAGTAATTTTTAAATATTGGATTCCAAATATATGGTAGTAGGGTAAGAATGAGAGTTCTAACGCGGATGTGACGTCACAGCCCCCTTTTGGCGCGAAATTCAAAAATCCTGGTGGTGGGGGTAGACTTCCGTCGCAGTGTGTCGTCTTGTGCAGAGGTTAGGATGGACCGGGGGGGTAGTGGTGTGTCCCACGTGACCTCGGTGGGCGTACCGAAGTCGTCGTCGTCCATTTTGTGGGGTTATGTGTGCGTTGATTGGCGGAGGCGTGGCCGCCGTTCGCTGTTCGCCGTTCGCGGTTCGCCGTCCGGCGGGGGCTTGGCCGCGGCCTGGTCGTGGCTTGACCGCCGCCAGGAGTGGTGGGGTCGTCGTCCATTTTGTCGGCGGTGTAGTGGCCATGTTGGGAAAGCTGGGATGTTGTCGGTTTGTGCATGTGTGCTGGTTAAGGTTGGGCCACGTTGCCGCTTCGTGGTGTGTTATAGTGTATGGGTTTGGATATATACTGTGTTTTTCCGGAAGGTAGCCATGTTGGAAAAGCGTCGACGTTGTCAACTTGTGCTGGTGTCGGCCACGTTGCCGGCTCGTGCATGTGTTATAGTGTACGGGTTTTGGATATGTTTACACTGCCACCATTGTCCGTCGACGTGAAGAGGTGAATTGTATTGTTGCCAACTTGAGAACTGTAATAGCGTTGGTCACGTTGTCAACTCGTGCATGTGTTATAGTGTATGGGTTCAGATATTTACACTGCTACCGTCCGGATATCGTCGATGTGAAGAGATGAATTGCAGTGTTGCCAACTCGTGAACTGTAAATTTGAATGTGTGCTTTTGTGGTAAGTATATATTGTAAAAATACAAAATGTGCACATCTTCGATGTGAAACTCTTGTTGACTGGCTATTGCGGTGTAATTGTTCTGATTGACACTTCACTTATAAAACATGCATAATAGAAGGAAAAAGGATAGTTGAAAATAAACAACTAAGCAAATCAAAAAATTTACATATTTATATTGTAGCAAACACACAATATATATACAGAAAAAAAATTACAGATACAATATATATACAGAAAAAACATTATAAATAGACATATAAATATTATAATTTAATGAAAAAAAAATTACAGTTCAGTATATATTACATTTTATATACAATATATATACAGAAAAAAAATTACGGATATAATATATATACAGAAAAAAAAACATTACATAAAAAAAAACATCACTTTGTACATATTTAATGTGCACGGCCATCTGTAACAGAAACAAAAACAATATTAGTGATGTATAGTTGATACGTGTAGGATGGATTAGAATAATGTGTACTGTTACATACCTCAAAAATGCATGCGTGCGTAAAATGGATGTACTGGCCTGCTGAACGCATACGCTCGACATTGTGGACATCCCGGCGGTGACCCCTCCAATGCCACGGTTGGAACCAGTTGATGATGCATAGATAGTGGTATGTGTGTCCACACATTAAGCCGAGGAGTCTCTGCCCCTCAGTATAATTTTCTTGGCACACACTGCATGATGTGTGCCCTAACATACCCTGTATGGGGCAGAGGTCTCCACGGCTCCATCGCCACGTCGGAAATCTACTTCTTAGAAGTAGTCTCATCGTGGCGACTTCACTATGCATCCTCGGTGGTTCCACCGTGTCGATGATATCATAAAACACGCATGGCGCGTCTTCTGGAGGGGACTGCAAACGAGGATCCTGTCGCATATGCTGTTGCTGAGGTTGTGGTTGAGGCTGCTGAGGTTGTGGCTGCTGTTGAGGCTGTGGGGATTGCGGTTCTGGTTGTCGTTGATTCGCTGTACTGATCCATTGCGGACGTGGTTGCAGTTGTTCCTGTGGTTGTGGCGGTGGTGGCGATTGTGGCGGTGTGATTGTTATTTGGCGCGCTTGTGGACGAATATCACTTGTGAAAAGTAAAAAATATAAAAATCATGTAAAAAAAAAAACGAAAGTATGTACACATAAGAAGAAGAGAAGACTTACATATTAAATGTGATGGTTGGTAATTGTTGTTGATGCTCATCAACATTATTATTTTCATCATCATTATTATTGCTTTCGTCTAGAAGTAGTGTATCACTGTCACTATCATCATCACCATATATCATCATCTCATCATTGCTGAAAAAAAAGTACACTTTTAATACCAGATGTAAACGCAATAGTACAAGTGAACGTTAATGAAAAAAAAACGTACCGACTCGTGCCGGCTTCCTGAGATGCAGCAGCAGCAGCAGCAGCAGCAGCAGCAACAGCAGTAGCGGCAGCTGAACCGGTAGCATCACTGAAAAAAAAGAATAAATTTGAATACCGAACGTAAACGCAATAGTACAAGTGATTGTTAATAAAAATGGACTTACCGACTCGAGTTGTGTTGCGATACTGAAGGTCCCAATAAGGCCTGTCGTAATCTTTGGGAACTATAAAAAAAAAATAAACAGTAAGTCAGTCGAATGTTGTATTCTGTTTGTACTCGTTAAATAAAGAAAAATGTTGTAATTTACCTTCGAACTCGTCGCTGCTCCTCACATACTCTTTTATATATTTTGTTGTCACTTCCGCTCATTCTGTAAAACGTAACAAGAAAAATGTTGTATAATAATTTGCTAACATAATAATGCGTGTGTGTGTGTGTGTGTAATGTCAAATATTAACGTAAAAATATAGTAAGTACTTACATGCAACTTGAAAAATTATAATGAATGTGATAATAATTATTATGACAAAATGCTTATATATACGTATATGCTTGGTGGGAGTCTGCTATAGACAAAGTCCCCTTACCCTCAAATTGTTCACCACACACACACACACACACACACACACACACTACATCACACACGGCTTGCATCCTGTACGTAACAAAGCCCCTCGCCCTCACAAAGTTCACACGCTGCGATAACATATGGCCAGTCAGCGAATAAAATTAACTGCACATGTGCATAGTGTGGGAAGGTCTTAGTGGGAGTCGATTACATCCTGTTATAAATATTAACCATTAATGTCTAATCGTCTACCTCACCCCTCCTACCAACTGAAAATCAAATGAAAGTATAATAAATAAATTTTATACTTGCAATATAAGTTTATTATTACCATGAGTTACTGCTCTGTGTATCTTAGTCTCTTCATGTTAGGACTGGTATCGTCATTCGTTAACACACGTTTACACACTCTGTAGTGTCCGTACGCGAGTGTAGTTACGCCATCGTCCAGTACGTACCTCTTATCGTCATAAGGAGACAGGGAAAGTTTTGTTACACGTTGCGTGTACAGCTTATGACGGTCGCCGCTTCGTATACACTCGGCAGAGGTGAAAACTGTACGACTATCGAAAAGACACTCGCTGTATAACTGATGACGTAACGTTTTTTTTATTGCCGTGCTTGGAACACCTTTCGCCACCTTTTTGTCGGTACAGTCGGACAACAGGAGCGAGTAACATTTAGCTCTGAGTCCGACGAATTCCCTGATGGGTTTCCCATTAGTTTCATCCTTGAACTTCCCCACGACTTTTTTGTTGTCGTCGCAATGACAAGGATGATCTGAGGGATAGTCCGACGTGTCGAAAAGGTGGAGATCCTCTTTCATATCCAAGTACACATCGTCAGTCTGTATGCTGTAAAGCAAACTGTCGGTATCAGTCATTAATAATGTTAATCGTTGTCCGTACTTGCTGATAGCGTACCGATAATGAAAATCGTACATTATCAATTTACTGACATCAAGTACTGTGAAGCCAACATACACTGGACGGGAAAGGTATATAGTTCTGTTTCGTAAAGCCAGTCCGACCAAGTTGTCGGTGTAGCGGATCATACGCTTTAGTCGTGGATTGGAAACAAGTTTCTGCAGCCGCCGTTTGGTAGAGACTAGTTGGAAGTCTATTCGTTTCCTTACGTTCTCCAGCGATTTAAGATAGACAGCGTTGACCATCAGTTTGAAAAAATCTTTTTCAAAACTGTTGGTGGCTGCTGCTCTCTTTTGTGTGTTGAAATCGATAAACGGTTTCATCCACGCTTTCTGTTTAAAACTCAACACCCTATGGATCGCTTTCAATTCTAGACCAAGGTTCAGATACAACTTTAAATTTCGAAAATGAAGAACGTATTTTTGCTTATCGTCCAAAGTCGTTAGCAACTTGGGAACGGACGATGAGGGCGTTTCTGATCCGTTATACCCTTTTGTATAGTGTAGTCGTGTGTGGAGTCGTCGAGAGTACGGTGAAAGTATGTCAGGATTGACGCAGGAACGCACAGGTGCTAGTGGATAATCTGAGTGAAGATCATGAAGTTCGGATGGATAGTGTAGGTCGACCTCAAGTATGTAGCCCATGTCACTGTCATCACTCAGAGTACGTACGTCCAGTGAGTCGATCTCGTTACGATCGAGCCATATAAGTCACCGTAAGGGAGTGGCTGTGACATGGCTGCACCATAAAGATTGTTGCAGTCGGTGTACAATATGAAAGAGGTCGGCTTTGAAGCATCATACTGATCAGCGATTAGCGGGTTGTTGGCCTTGGCATAGCGGTTGGGTACCATGCTAACCCCACCGCGAACGGCTGATTCAATAAAAAGATGCTGATCTATATCCGTCAACAGTTCCAGTCGCACACCGGTCATCTTTAACATCGCGTGCCAAGCAACGCCGGGAAGCGAGTAAAGATGAGCCGGATCAATCTGGTAGTACCGTATGGCCATCTCACGAAACGCCTCGAAGACGTCAGCCAGCAGCAGTACATCTGTTTTAAGATAAAGATCGTGATAATCACCCAGCGTGCGGATTCCGAAAGTCTGCCACACATTCTGTGCATGTGCGTAATCTTCGTCCAACACGGGTGATTCACTCAGCCTATTGAAAAAGTGTTCGCGTGCGGGCAGATATGTTTCGTCGAACTTCTCGCTACCCGTCATGTAATCGTAAGGGTACACCCCCTTACGTAAGAGTAGCTCGCAGTGTTCTTCGAAACATTGCTTTGTTAAAGCGAAATCCGCACCGCTCGCGCGCAAGTTTCCAACAAGTGTATCCAAGGACGTGTTCAAAAATTGTAACGTGTCTACGAAACGTAGGGCACCCAACGTGACTGATACGAAGCGTTCACTAGTGGTAGCGATACAAGTGAGAGTTTCATCATTGTATTTACCCAACCCTTGTATCAAGTGATGTGCATCGTAACCTCGTAAGTTATGGAAAAAGACAGGAATATGTTGGGCGGACTTGGAGTTGAGGTTACATACGTTGTGAGCTGCGCCAAGGTATCGTCCCGTCAGATGACAATGGTTGCGCACCTTGTCGTTATCAGTCAGTGGTTTTTCGCAGAGATGGCATACGACAGCATTCGTGAAAGATAATACGTCACGATCACTCATAGTCATAGGGATATTGGTACGCATGATCCTGTACAGTTCATGCTCTTCATCGATTAGTCTATCTAAAAAGGTTTCTATCACGTTCACACCGCGATAAACGACCTGTGGTTTGAAAATGTTACCCTCGTGGTCGACTATGAGGTAGGAGAAACCTGAAGGAAGATGTAACGACTCTGTTGTGGTGGACGATGTGTGTGGAGGAGCACCGCAACGATGGCAAGGCACAATGAACGATTCAAAGTCTGCATATATAGCGAAAGGGACTTTATGACAGTACGTGTAATTTTTGAAGTACATAACCTTCTCCTTCTCTTTCGTCGGTAAACGAATTCTTTGTTCACCATACGGTGAACAACGAGGGACGTGTTCACTAAGGAGTCGTTCTTCACAGAATCTGTGCAGACAGTAGTTGCAATAGAAAGAACGTCCGTTGTGTTTGGTTAGTGAAGATAGTAAGCGGCTAATATCTTTTATTAAACAGTAATGTTTTCGGTCAGCGGTGGTGAGAAGTAATAGATTAAAATGGTGTTGTCTGTCACTGAAAGGAGTTATTCTTAGCGGGTAAATTTCATTTTCTTCGTAACCAAAAACATTTATAGAAATGTCAGAATTGTCTCGTTCGAACTTCACAATATCGCATAGACGGGTGGGATAAGTTATACCAGAAGTGGTGATACTGTGAATATGTGATTTGTATTTGGATACACGCTCGCTGTCTCTGTGTTGTGGAAACAGTGCGGCCAACACTGACCATATAAAACACATTTGATCGCCTGTATTGTTTACGTTGATGATGGATTTAGTACAAGACAATTCAGGAGGTGTACGGATGAAACTGGAAGCGGCCAGCGGTTGGTATCGTGAGAGAACGAGTTCTAACGAGATTATATGATCCAACGCCCAACCGCTACCCTCACGAGTGAATTTATAAATCGATTCGATGATTTTTTCGTACGAAGCTTCTAAACGTTCAGGCAATACGTTCTGATCAGCGATCAATGTCGTATGACATCGTCCATGAAAATAGCCTTCACTCGTCACTTCTTCGTCCTCGTTCGTGTCGGCGTTTACAATGTACTTGACAAATCTCGCTTTTAGCGCTATATGCCACTTTATAGTAAGCAAACGTGTCAGTTCGTTTAGAATGTCCGTACGTAACATATCGTGAATTTCATCGAAAAAGGTAATGACATCGTTGACACATTCTTCTTCTTCCTCTGCAACAGGTGTGTAAACGTACGACACCAACGAGCCACGCAACGAATGTTTACGATCAACAGAAAACGTCTGCATTGTTAGAATAACGATAAAAGCAAAATCAATTACTTGCTCACTTGAAGAACATTAGAATACTGATACAAAGTTAGAAAATAAGTAACATTTTATATGCAGTGCATGAAAGTTAGCCTGCACGAGACTCGAAGGTGAACGCAGGCAGCGATCATCGCTCCACTTATACTATCTATGATGACTGCGTGCGCAGCTATTTGTTCCCACTACTGTGCTTTATTTCATACCGACCAATTGACGACAGCAATCCTCACTACGATTGAGCGCGCAGCTACCACTGAGGAAGTGAAATGCAGCGCAACAAACCAACATTCTTGCTTCAGATATGGACGTGCACACATATTCTTTTGCAAGCCGATTAAAAAGCTTTTATAACATCCATCGTCGAGGTAACATTAAATTTTACGTTCGTAAATTTCCGAATACGAATGTGAGATTTTTTGACCTAGCCAAAGCCGGGTTTATTTATGAAGGCGATGATGATGTTGTAAGATGCTGCAAGTGTAAAATACGAATTATGGATTGGATGGCGGGTGATGATCCTGTCCAAGTCCATAAGGCGTCAATGCCCACATGTAGTTTCGTTCGTGAACACTTGTAGAAGTCGACGCACGCAAAAACGGCTCTTTTCAGAGCCGACATAAACTCATGTACAAACATACCCGTTTGGGTAGTACTAGTAGTACTCTGTGTTAGTACTATACTAGTACTAGTAGTACTATATGTATTACTATTACTAGTACTACTACTAAATGTGTGTACACAATTCAATGTCTGACTGATGGCGCCAATGATAAAAAAATAAAACAAAAGATTTCATAAAAATTATACCTATTAAATATCATGTCAATTTCGAAGCTGTATCACTTGCATCACAGATCGATGACACAATGGATGTCTATCGATACGACGATGGGAAACATTTCACACTAACAAAACCGTTACGAAGCGCGATACGCTCCAACTTGTGTTCCATGTATTTTGTGAAGAAAAAACGGTTTTGTGGTAACTACTGTACACGTTATAAGTTCGGTGTTGACAGATATCACGGACGTTGTTGGCGTCACATAAAGAAACGTAGCGGTTATCTGCCACCGATCGTGCTGTTTATGATAATCTCTAATCGTATACACAACAAATCACGATGGCTTCATTTTATCGAAGAGTGTGATCGAAACAATGTACCGATTGAACTCGTGGTTTATGAAAAGAATATGTTCAAGTGTACCGTACGTCACGCGTGGAATTTTATTTCACGTTTCCGGCCGATTCCTGAACTGTATCATGCCGTTCAACGTGTTCACGGCTTACATGATTCACACGGACAAATGAAATATGCGACTGTGTACACAGACATGCTCGCCTACGGAAGTTCAATCCCACACGCTTTGTGTTGCATTGTCATTACAGAGCGCACTATTCCGATACGTACAGCGATTCAAATATACAGAAGCGCGATTATGATAGCGCCAAAGTGCGCAGTGGATCCTAGCTACAACGTAAGTTTTGACGTGCGCTGCCCACCATCTTCGTTACCGACACTAGCGAGAGGGAAACAGTTCACATTGGTGAACAACAAGGCGCAGGGATTGTTTTCAGTAGCCTTTCTGAAGGAAGCATGCCTACACTCCGCAAGTATTGTGAATACTTCGGTCTGCAGTATTCACATGAAAAAGGGTACACAGTGAAAGACCGACGTTTATACGAACAGTGGCAACGATGCACGGGTGCTATGGCAGACGAGTTTTGGTTGTTGAACTCGTATCTTATACACCTGCATATGGAGTCGAGAAGTCATCGTCCGATCACAGAACTCAAACCTAAACACATGTGCGAGCATCTACCCGTAAACGATAACGTCATAGTCGCGGAAATGCACGAGTATCGCGCCAACCTTATACGCAGCGTCATGTTCAAAGACATGAATTCCGTCAAGACCGTAAGAGCGTTGGACATGAAACAACACACGCTCATGAGATATTACATCGGTATGAGTCTCGTGCGTAATGGATGTATGAAAATCAGTTTAGCGCATGTTTTAGCGTACTTACGCAATCACAAGAAGAACGCGTTGTTTTTCCGTTCGGTCGAGATGATATAACTGGACGTGGAGTGGAAATCTTACTACAGTCACGCGATGGAAAGCAGACGTACCAGAACGGTACCGAGGAGAGTTACATTCAGCACTGTGTTAACGCTTTACCACGTTCCGACGTATTGTGAATCACGGTTCGTACGATATGAGAATGAAACGACAGGTGAAGAATATACAGCAGAGCGTTCGCAAGACTATCGCGGAGGAGTTGCACAGACCGGTAAGAAGGAATTTTCCGAGACGTGCGGTGGAGTTAAAGGGACTTCACGGCTTGTACCAAGCGGACCTGGTAGAGATGATACCGCACGCGAAAGTGAACAAGGGATTCAAGTACCTTATGACAATCATTAACGCGTTTAGTAAGTACGCGTACGCTGTTCCGTTGAAAACAAAGACGGGTGTAGAGGTCGCACGAGCTCTGGAACCGATTCTTCGTGCTAATAAAATGAAATATCTGCAGACAGACAACGGGAAAGAGTACTATAACAGTAGCGTACAAAAATTGCTGAGCAGATACGGTATCACACTCTATTCCACGTATAGTGAAAAAAAGGCCTCCATTGTGGAACGTTTTAACCGTACGTTGAAAACGCACATGTATCGTGCGTTCAGTGAACAAGGTCATTATCGTTGGTTGGATATGTTACCGGAACTAGTCAACACGTACAACAACAGCGTCACAGAACGATTGGAATGAAACCATGTCAGGTGAAAGAATCCAACGAACGTACAGTGCTACAAAGGATTCGTGAGAACACGGCGAGGAGCATCGTTTATAAACGACCGAAATTCAAAGTAGGCGATCGTGTGCGTATAAGCAAACACAAAATGACATTCGCCAAAGGATACACACCAAATTGGACAAACGAGATATTTCTCGTTCATTCGGTGCGTACCGGCAGCGTACCCATTACCTATTCGTTAAAGGATCATACAGGAGAAGTGTTGAAAGGTGGTTTTTATGAACATGAAATCAGTAAATCGAACGTTGGTGACGTGTACTTGGTAGAAAAGATTGTACAACGTAAAGGCGATCGTGTAAAAGTCAGATGGTTAGGATTCGATGGTAAACACGATTCGTGGATACACAAGAAGAACTTGCTATAACAACTATTCGAATCATGGAAATAGAACCAGTATCCATCGATGCGTTATGATGACAACATGCACGCTGTGTACAGTGTAAAAGACATTGTGTCACATCCTGGTTACGATGAGTACATCGTAAACACGACTGCAAACGACGTTGAACGCATGCGTAGGATCTTGACAGTGCACGAGTACTGGCAACGGGTTATCAATCGTGTGAAGAGATTCCGTCTTAACGAAATAGTACCAAGTGGTACCGGATTCGATCACTACAAAGAATGTGTTTGGTCGGATCCGAACTGTGAAACGGGTCCGGACACTTGTGTATGCAGTTACATATCTACCGACTGCTGCAATATAGTGCGACTATTAAATAGACTGTGCACGGAACGTCAACATGAAAATATTGCAACAAGCGCACAGATTAAAAATAAAGGACGTGGACTATTCGAAATTGTGCGGCGATGGTGGTGGAGGTGGTTGTGGCAGAAAAAAACGTAAACACGGACGTCTTCTGCCCGATACCGTTCGTTCGATCATCTGCGGACATTCCGCGTGCGGGAAGACAAACGTCATGTTCAACCTGTTGTTCGATGTAAACGGATTGAGATTCGCGAACTTATACGTGTTTTCTAAATCACTATTTCAACCCAAATATCAGATGCTGGAGACCCTGATGACACAACTTTCCAACGAAGGAATGGGTTATCACGCCTACAACGATAACGAAGAGGTACCGCCTCCCGACGACGTCGATCCTGATTCTATTATGGTGTTCGATGACGTGTCTTGTGAAAGACAACACAATATACCCAAGTATTTCTCTATGGGACGACACAGCGGCGTGGACGCGTTTTACCTTTGTCAGACGTACAGTCAAGTGCCAAAACAGTTGGTTCGTGACAATGCCAATCTAATAGTATTGTTCAAACAGGACGATCGCAACTTGAAGCATGTGTACAACGATCACGTCAACACGGACATGAAATATGACACGTTTAAGAACATGTGCGCTGAAGCGTGGAAAGATCGTTACGGCTTTCTCGTTGTGGACAAGGATTCTTCTATCGACACCGGTAGCTACAGAGTCGGTTTCGATCGTTTCATAGTAGTCGCACCTAACGATTAAACAAAAAAAATTGTCAAACGTTTAGCTAAATACACGTGTCCTGCTGTCAACGACTTTAGTTGTCGTACTACCGTTTATCGAGATGGATGACAAGAAAAAACGATTAGCACGTGATATCGACACGATCAGTGATGACACACGGAAGAAATACCGTGCGTTAAAACATGGTATTCGTGAAGAAGAAGCAACGTTATCCAAAAGTTACAAACCGATTCTGGAACCGTTACAAAATATTTCGCAAGCATTGCTTGAAAAGAAACGTAAAACAACAAATGAAAAGCCGATAAGAGTGAAAAAAATGAAAAGAGAAGAAGAAGAGGAAGAAGAAGAAGAAGAGGATCCAATGGATGCAATTAGTAAGATCGATGTAGGAACACCACTTCGTTCCCGAACGAAACCGTCTTTCCTGAAAACACCCGTGATAGCCGAAACATCAGGTGATGACGATGAGGACGATCCTAGTCAAAACATTGAAAAAATGTTAGACACACCGGAAGGAAGACGTGAAGCGCGTAGATATTTTCAGGACAAATACGACAGTGAATCGTTAGCGAACAAGTACATGCGTATGATCGTTTCGTCCGAACGCAATCGTCTGATGGACTATACGTACGGTGTAAGACATGAAAACGGAAAATGGATGATTGGTGATTCACAGTTCGAAATCGATACGGACGATACGATTCTTATCAACGGTAAACGATACAAAGGTACACCACGACTCTACGAACTTGTATTCATGAAGCATCCTAATGAAAATATTTACAAGGAATCAGATCTGAAAGCGTACAAAGATATACTGCGTAACACCAACGCGCATAAGCAGTATTACTTAGCGAACGCACAGGTGAACGCGAACAGAGGTGTAAAGTATAAACGAATAATATCGCAACTGTTTCCACCGAAACGTACAGGACAGGGGCATAATAATAATATCGATACATCGTATATGACGCTAACGAGAAAAAAAGACAAAATCGATTACGTGCACTGGGACGATCCGAACGAACTGGTGGACAGATTGCGACTGTTAATGGCATCACAACGTGTTGGAAACAGTGGGCACACGAACGAAATCGTCTCCATAGTGGAAGAACTACGTGAAGCAGACATAATCGTATAACAAGAGCGGTATATATCATCATCTGACATTAGCAGCAGCAGCATCATCGTGATGGAATCGATCTTAAAGGACTCGTTAATGCCGCGTAAGCACATTAACGTTAACGAAATGGTCACTGCTAAACTGTATCCCTTGCATTATTTTGTGACCAAAGCGTCCGTTAAAAATAAATACAGAACGGATGCGTTTGCCTTCATAGTCGACGTTGAATCAGAGACGATGTACGTGCTGACCTTGGCGCGGAAAGAATACAACAACGAAGAGCTGATAATAGAAAGACGACAAGAGTTACACACAGAACAAGGTTCAGTGTACTACTACACCCCGCGCGACGGTCTGTACGTTGTAAAAAAGAAGAAACGATTCACAGTACCGTTAGGATTCACAAGGGTCGAAAGTAGTCGATGTGCTCCCTATTCGATTCTGAAAGCCGATAAAGTATAAATAATACTGTCGTACACACACCGGGGACATTCCACGTTTTGTTGTGACAACATGGATATCGTGCTACTGTTTATTATTGTGTGCACAAGTGCCGTCGTCGCATCGTCCGTTAACGCTAACGATGTAGATTTCGCTATAGATTATTTGGTGCGATACGGATACGTGCCCGACGATAGTTTACGACTCACGGACAACACCACCATCGATATGGACGCCTACCTTCGCACATTTCAAGTGAATTACAATTTAACCGTAAATGGAGAATTGAACAATGAAACGATGAATCTGATGCGTGCGCGGAGATGTGGTAACGAAGATTTCGTGTCGTACACCTTACGAACACCGTGGGCCAAGAAACGTCTGTCGTGGCGATTCTTTCACGGTAGCGCCAGCGCTATAGAAGCGTCGCGACAAGCGTTCGCTGTGTGGCAGAAACATTCGAATCTGGAATTCGAATATCGACCCAACGACATAAATGCAGACATGGTTATCGCTATGAAATATTTTAAACACAGGTGTCTGACTTCCAGGTGCACGATCTGCGGGTACGATTTGGACGGACGAGGAGGTATACTCGCTCACGCTTACTACCCGCCCGATTTACCGTATAACACTACTGAAATACATATGGACTACTACGAATCGTGGAATTATACAAACGCAACCGAAATACCGGACGATCAGACCAGTTTTCTTCAGGTGCTAACGCACGAAATCGGACACGCGTTAGGACTGTCACATTCCCTCGAGAGGGATTCGATCATGTACCCGTTCTACGTACCACGCTCGGACGGACCGTTCGACCTGAGAGACGACGATATAAGAGGCATTCAACGCTTGTACGGGAAGCCGCCGCCGCCGCCGCCCGCTACGACGACGACGACACCGACAACGATCGAGACCGTGCGGACGACAACGGATTTATGTCGACTAAAGAACGTTAACCAATTTTTAATAATCAACAGACATCTGTATATTGTGCACGATAACTTTTTGTGGACATTGGATATCGAGTCGAAGCGAACGGGCGGGAGTCCGCTTCTGTTGACGGATTGGTTGACTTTCTTACCCCTGACGTTCACCAACGTTTCGGCGATGTACCAGAGACCGCGGACCGAAGAAGTGGTGCTTTTCATAGACAACTATGTATACATGTTTGATATACACAGTCTGCAGCCAGTGAACGGGTATCCGCGTTCAATCACAACGCTCGGTGTTCGCACGATGACGAAAATAAACGCTGCAATACACACGTACACGGGTCGAACTCTTCTGTTGTACAACGATATGTATTACGGCGAGATAGACGAGTGCACGTTCACGATCAAGAAACATGGTTATGTTAAAGATCGTTTTGTCGGCTTACCAGAAGCCGTTGATAGTGCGTTCCGATACATCGACGGAAAAATTTATTTCTTCAAAGACACACACGTATACGTGTACGATGAATTTCTAGATACGATTGTAAAAGGAAAACATAACGACGGACTCTCCGTTGTCGGAATAAAATGCATAGACAGTACGATCGTATCAAAACTAATCGATTTATTACGTGAATACGTATAAATGCCGCGCACAACGAACGAGACGCATCATTCACGAGATGAGTGTCGACAAGTTTGGCAGACACCAGAGCGCTGTCAGAGCGCGAAGAGAGACGCGACGCAGTCTGCGAGAGGATATTGGTATCACAATGACCGAGGACGGACACTTTGATGTAGCGGGAAAAAAATACATAATTTGGGCGAACCGCGCGATGATAGCGATGCCGTTCCACTGCGCTTTGTGCGTGACAATTGTCTGTTAGCTGGCGATCCGTCGGCGGCGGTGCAAGGAATAGATGCGAAAGGTCGTAAGCTCGTCAACGTCGGCGCTCCTGTCGATCTCGGGGACGCCGTCAACAAGCAGTACGTAGACTACTCGTGCTTACGTTTCACACAGTTGGTACCGAACAAGAAGAACGGGGCTGTCGTCGACGCACGAGACCATCGCATACAGTCTCTGAGGGAACCGATTCGTGCGAGAGACGCTGCGACCAAAATATACGTGGACTCGAAAATCATACCGAAGGATACGAACTCTAACCTAATGGTTGGCAATGTGCGGATAACACAGTTAGCTCCACTCATGAACAACAAGGACGCAGTGAATTTGGAATTTTTGAACCGACACACGATCACCGCAGTAAACGATGCTTATTTTAACGCACAAGGAAAAACCATTCTAAACGTTGGCGATGGTGGCGCACGGGCCAAAGATGCAGTGAACGCACGTCAATTGGAGGACGTGAAGCGGTACGCGAAGAGCGAAACGTACAAACTCGCAAAAGTGTTCCAACGTCGTTGGGAGAAAGTGGTATCGTATATCTATAAATTGCATACACGCGCAGCGCGTACTTCACTTGGTGCCGAAGAGGCAGACTTACTACTTATGAACAAGACGAAGACGAACGTGTTGATTAGTGATCTGGACAAATCCAACGACGAGCAAGATTGGAGATCTCTTTATCGAGAGCAAACGAAACAGTAGTCATGTATGAACTACGTAGCCGTGTTGATAAAAAAAAGGAGGGCGTGGTCTTATCGGAAAAATAGTTAAAAGCGCGGTACCATTCGTCGCGAAGTCAGTACCTACACTGATCAATCGAGCGGTGGACGTATTACCGGTAGAACTACATCTGCCTGGCTACAGGTTCTGTGGACCAGGAACGAAACTAGAGGAGAGATTGAGTCGTGGTGATCGAGGAATCAACGAGTTGGACGAAGCCTGTCGCGAACACGATATCGCTTACAGCAAGTACAAGGACAACGAACGACGAGGTATAGCGGATCGTGTGCTAGCCGGTAAAGCGTGGGAACGAGTTAAAGCTTTGAATTCAGGCATCAGTGAAAGAGCGTACGCGGCAGCCGTAGCAGCAGCGATGAAGGCGAAATCTGCGTTAGGCAGCGGGCTATGCTGTAGTGGTGGTGGTGTGCGTAAACGTCGACGTCGCACCAGACGACGCAAGCCGGTTCGACGCACGATAATCAGGAAGAGGAGGAGGACGACGACAACAGGGACAGGAAAACGACGAAGAAGGAGCGGTGGTAAAAAGGCTTCAGGACTCTATCTTTGTCCGTACCGAAAAAACTAATCAAAATACCCGTGCGTCTATTGTCCGATCGCGATCTTTATGAGTACACGAAACGATTGCGTATACCCTATTTCAGAGGTGTGTACATGCGCGACGCACTTCCTAGTACATCACCGTGGGTGAACGAAAGTGCGATAGTGAATCTGGACGATGCTAGCGGACCGGGCACGCACTGAGTATGCTACAAGAAGCGAGGCGCCAGAGTCTGGTACTTTGATGGATTCGGCAATCTACGTCCTCCTGTCGAGCTAATACGGTACTTTGGATCGAACGTGACCGACGTTCATTACAATTACATGCGAAAACAGCCGTCGGATACAGTCATCTGCGGACATTTATGTTTAGAGTTTTTGACATCGAACGATCAGTAAACTACAAGATGTCTTCGCTTACGGTCACCGTCACAGGAACGGATCCAAGCGCACTGGTTTGTGACTTTTTTCCACCGCTTGAATTGACGGACGGTGAATGGTACGCAGGACTGCTGGACTTTACCACGTACAACTCTATACATGTCTTTCCCGTACTAAAGGGAGCACGTAAAACGTTAGACCCTGTCAATATACCGACCGGTGTGTATGAAATCAGTGATATTGAATCGTACCTGAAAAAAGAACTAGCAGACCCGAAATTTTCTCTACGACCCAACAACAACACATTGAAATGTGAAATTTATTGTTCATACGATATCGATTTCGGATGTACGGAACACACGATCGGTACCATGTTGGGTTTTTCCAAGAGCCGCAAGTTAGAAGCGTATATATTACACACGTCGGACGCGCCTGTAAACATTAACAAAGTAAACGTTTTGGAGATAAGGTGTAACGCTGTTCAAGGTTCATACAAGGCGGGTCGAAACGAGCATATATTGCACTCGTTCTATCCAACGGTTGAGCCAGGATTCAAGATAGTCGAAACGCCTAGAAACGTCATTTATTTTCCGCTTAACGTACTACACTTGCGTAACGTTACAGTGTCCGTACACGATCAGGACGGCGATATTGTGAATTTTCAAGGGGAAGTCATCACTGCACGTATACATTTGAAACGTGTGTAGTAATCATGGGAATTTATTTCACCGAAACCTCCATGATGATGAAGAGCGGAGGTAGCAACGGCTCGCACTGCAAGATAAAAGAGGACAACGCTTTTGGAAAAGGTATCAGTAGACGTTCGTCGTTGACACGATTAACAGCAACTAACCGACGCTACCTGATTTCACTAGGATTCAAACTCAAGAGAAACAAGTAACATGACGGACAGCGGTATAGTCTTATCGGTTGAACGTCGACCGTTCTTTGAAGACAACATCACACATTATGAATATCATCCTCATGCACCGTACGCGTCGGCGTCACGATATGGAAATAATGATGAGATACGCATACCTATCCCGCAACAGGAAGTCTTCACTTTACCGATGGAAAGTTTCCTGTACGTTGAAGGCAAGTTGAGCAAAAAAACCACTGACACCGGTAATGTGAACGTGAAAATGATCAACAATGCGATCGCGTTTCTCTTCGAAGAAATCCGTTACGAATTGGCTGGTGTGAAAGTAGATCGTACCAAGAGTGTCGGCATCACGTCCACTATTAAAACCATACTATCTGCCAGCAAGCAGGGCATTGTTTCGATGCAAAATGCCGGCTTGGTTGCTCCTACAGCTAACGAGCTAACACCATCCGGTAAAAATAATGAATTCAACTTTTGCATACCGTTGAGGATGCTGATGGGATTTGCTGAGGATTTCACACATGTTATTTTAAACATGAAACAAGAACTGATACTATTACGCACTTCCACTGACGTTAACGCTCTGTTCTCGTCTACGGATGCGCCCGCTAACGCTGATATAGAACTAACCAAAATCTCTTGGATGATTCCGTTCGTGTACGTGAACAACGAAGTACGGATACGATTATTGGATATCATACGCAAAGACCTACCACTATTCTTACCGTTTCGTAGTTGGGAACTGCACGAGTACCCGGTTTTACCAACGACTGACAGACAGACTTGGACAGTGAAAACAACTGGAGAAACCGCGGTACGTGATACTCACCTTCCAGACCAGCAGAAAGAATAATCTGAAAAAACATGCCGGCGAATTTGATCACTGCAATGTGACAAATGCGAGACTCTTTCTGAATGACAAATACTACCCGTACGATAACCTGAACCTGGATATCGATAACGGACGTTATGCATTGCTGTACGACATGTATACACGATTTCAAAAGTCGTACTACCACAGAAGTCAACCCAACGTACTTCTAACGCCTACTGAGTTCATAGCAAAAGCACCGTTATTCGTCTTCGATTGTAGCAGACAGGATGAGTCGCTCAAGTCTTCACCAGTCGACGTCAGAATGGAATTCGAGTCATCGAGCAATTTCCCCGCTCAGACCGCGGCCTACTGCTTGATACTGCATGATTCGCTCAACGTGTACACTCCGTTATCCAACACAGTGCGAAGACATAATTAAACATTTACTATAAATTATTGTTTTTTTTTTGCTGTAAATATAATGTTGCTTTTTAGAATGTAATGTGTGCGTTACATGTATGCGATTTTTATTTTAAAAAAATGTAATCAATTTTCTTGTATTTGCTGTAAATAGAATGTAATGTATGACTTACATGTATGTAATTATTTTTATTAAAAAAAAATGTAATCATTTTTCATGTATTTTATTTTGTGGAGGGGGAAACGATTATCCTATTCTTCCTATTTTTTTTTTGCTCAGTGTTTCATCAACACGACTCGCGAGAGGACGCACAAGATGCTTTCACACGATTTCGATGATGATGATACCAAACCCAAGAACGACCGCTATTTCAAACAATGCGGTGAAGCGACAGCAACAACAATCAAGTCTTTATCACCAGACGATAAAGAAGTGCAAGTCATCTTAATTCAAAAAATCACATCTCCGTACCCACGTTACAGAAGCTTGGAAAACCGTTTAAAGAGTTTAAAAAAATGGCCTGTATCGTTAACGATAACACCTAAAGAATTATCAGAAGCGGGTTTCTTTTACACTGGATGCAACGATAGAGTGATTTGTTTTTGCTGTGGAAGCGGATTAAACAAATGGGAACGTGGAGAATATGCTTGGATGGAACACGCACGTCATTTCCCCGCGTGCTCTTACGTAATGTTAATGAAAGATAAAAATTTTATCATCAAGGCACTGGGTATCGTTACCGAAGCGCAAGCACCAACAGCAGTAGCGACAGCAGAGAACGAACAACGCGCCGACACGATCAAGGAGAATATAAAAAACGTAGAAGGAAGCTCAAATCGTTAACGATAACACCTAAAGAATTATCAGAAGCGGGTTTCTTTTACACTGGATGCAACGATAGAGTGATTTGTTTTTGCTGTGGAAGCGGATTAAACAAATGGCAACGTGGAGAATATGCTTGGATGGAACACGCACGTCATTTCCCCGCATGCTCTTACGTAATGTTAATGAAAGATAAAAATTTTATCATCAAGGCACTGGGTATCGTTACCGAAGCGCAAGCACCAACAGCAGTAGCGACAGCAGAGAACGAACAACGCGCCGACACGATCAAGGAGAATATAAAAAACGTAGAAGGAAGCTCAAATCGTGATACAATGTGCAAAGTCTGTTACGCACAAAACGTGGAAGTTGTACTTATTCCCTGTCGACATTTTATCACATGTGTGAATTGCGCCATAACCCTACATACTTGTCCCTTATGTAGAACCACATGCACCGCTTACATGAGAGCGTATTTCTAGTTCGTTCTCACGCTTTAATTTAATCGATTAGTGAACACAAGGTTTGAAAATATATGCTGCCGTGACAAAAGTGTTTAATCCGAGTCCACTAATATCGCATACCTCAGTGTTTGAACAGCACGCGTTGAAGACGGACGCATGGAGCTGTTATCTCCGTACCAGTACATACGCTGTAGTGAATTAAAGCACACAATACTATACCCTATAGAAATTTTTGTATACAACATTTTGACCTGGAAATTTGTTGCACTGAACCGTGACGAAAATATAAGGTACAAAATAAACGTTCCGAAAAAATTCTTTACGAGCGTTTCACAACATACAACGTGTCTGTTCCGTAAGACGGACGGATCTGCAGCGTTCTTAGTAACACCAAACACGTTGTTTATAACGAAAAAAGGATATGCGAGGATAATCTAGCAGTCATACTTGACTTTCACTGTTTCATCGACAACGATGGAAACGAACTCGTTAAGGAACTAGCCATTATGGATGTTACTGCATTTGCCAGCAGACATTAGATATTTACACCTCCAGCAAACATGATTGTTTCGAATCATAAACATGTGAGGACAAACAGATGGTTAACAGAGCATTATCATGGACTAGCGTGGACGGACGGGGACACATCGTATGAACATCTTGTACCGATATTAGAAAAATATACATTTCCTTTTAAATTTGTGTTCGTAAAAGGATTGCAAAAAAAAAAATTTCTACAGAAGCGTATCGTGCATTTTAATATTATAAATTTAGAAGATTTCGGTTGTCCCAAACTCGATCAATTACAATCAGTACATGGAACAGCCTGTCTCGCGCATCACTTACTTCCAGAAATATGTACAAATACTAGAGTACACGCTTTACGCGAGTGGGTTGTATCAGATTTTAGAGTAATCAATATGTTTCTGATAAATTACTAATTGAAAACATTATTGTTTAGCGCTTACGTAAAACAAATTAACCTTTCTGACGATTACATCATCCTGTATAGTCATATAAAAAAAATTAGCTTCACCGACATGTTCTAACACGCATGAGTGCTGTTAATTACATCATTCTGTCTATTCATAAAAAAAATAACCGACTCGTCTCCTCTTCCCCGCCTACCCATCGAGTCGTGAGAAGTCAAGTCGTATCCTGTTCACACGGTTAAAAATAAACGCTTACTGTACGTTATGTAGTTCCCCCTCTCCGGTTCCACCTCCACAACTACCTCCCTATTTATTCCGCTGTGCGCGAGCGTTATTCGTTCAGTCCTTGAGAGACGCGTGAGACAAATATAAAATTCTTTATTTTAAAATGGCATCATTCACTGAAAAATTTGCAACTATTAGCGCAATTGAATATAAAAAAATAAAAGAATTAATAATCGGCGTAAAATATCCGATAGAAGAAATGCAGAATATAGACGCAAAGTACGGGAAAGCCGTACTCGTCACTCTTCAAGATTATAAAGACCCTAAACTAAAATATCGCGTATATCTACCTAAAAGATACGCGGGAGTTTTCGAAGATGACGAATTAAAAGATTTAGTACCGTGTTCACTGCATCTAATTTTTCGTGGAGGAAAGGATAGAGCGTACATAGTAGAAATTGTACAGTAAGACCGAATGGACATACTCACTTACCATGTATAATTTTCTTTGTAAATACACATAATTGTCATTAGCTGCACGTACGATTATATATATATATTAACATGTACTTAGTTGTATTTTAACTTATAATATATTGTGCTTACACATATATTTCATTTAATTTAATTATATTTAATTATCAATGTACTTACTGTATATCTAGATAATAAAACAAGGCTTACGTGGTGTACATTTTAGAGTAAGCCCGGATAGACATCTTCAAAATTAACAAATATATTTGTTCATAATTGTCATTGCACACGTGTACAAATAGTAAATATAATGTGCTTACACTTATTTTATTTTTATGTAATTCAAAACAATTATTAAAACAATTACAAATAATAAATTATTATGCGTAATGAATTTATAAATTAAAATCTAATTTGCTTACACATAATATAATTGTATACAATTGTATTTTTATAATTGTCACTACTGTGTGTGTGTATTTTTTTGTACATATTTGACATAACATATTGCACTTATTTATTGTAACTTTTAATTATTAGTTTTACTTAGTTGTATTTCATACACAATTGTCACACATGTTTACATAATAATTTTTGTCACTACTGTGTACGTTTACATATTTTAATTTGTAATTAGTTTATTTAGATGAATATTGTGTATTTTGTACTTGTCACCACTGTTTACTATTACATAATATGTATTTTAAATTGTAATATATTTTGATTACATGTATTTTAATTAAATAGTATTGCTTTAACATTTTTATTCTATATTTATTTCACAAATCCTTGAAAGATTAACACTAATCATCACTCAATATACAAGCTAGAACGAATGTTGCACAATGTGCATTCATGTGTTATTACATACAACTAATTTAAAAATCAATATTATTAAACAATAATTGCTTGATTATATTATACTTTAGAAATTACAAAATTATTTAAAAATGAAACTTACCTTGTACGAGTTCTAGTTGAGAATTGCTTGATTATATTATACTTTAGAAATTAAAAAATTATTTAAAAATGAAACTTACCTTGTACGAGTTCTAGTTGAGTTACTGAATGTGAATCTCGTCGAACGAAAATTAAAAAAAATTATTTAAAAAAAATGAAACTCACTCTGTACGACTGAATGTGAATCTTGTCGAACGAAAATTAAAAAAATTATTTAAAAATTGAAAAATTATTTAAAAATGAAAAACTCACACTGTACGAGTTCTAGTCTCGTTGAACAATGTGATGATGTGAGCAATTCGTACAGCGTATATATACACTATCTCAAGGATGAACGCGAAAGCAGCTGGTATCAACCAGAGCTGCTACACGTGCAGTCAAGGACAACCATTTAGCTTGGCTTTTCTGTTTCGTCGACAAAAAAAACCTAGAGCTGCTGCACGTGCAGTCAAGGACATTCACTTAGCTTGGCTTTCTGTTTCACACAATAATTTATGTACGGTCATCACTTCGTTCACACACAAACACACGCACACATACGCACACACACACACACACACACACACACACACACACACACACACACACAACATTAACAAATGCACAGACAGCTGGAGCCCAATTAAATATTACGTCACCAACGACTTGTGTTCTTCAAATTATGTACGACTAATAAAGCCTCAGCTCTCACGCTTTGGTAATAGATGGCTAGACAATTACATCATCACCAGCATGTGAACATATGCTCAGATAGCCGAAGCCAATTATTATTCATTACTTAGTCAACGGCTCGGGTTCTGTTATTAAACAAATGGATGTACGCACACGCATGCGCAGACAACGTTAACAAATGCACAGACAGCTGGAGCCCAATTAATAATATTACATCACCAACGACTCGCGTTCTTCAAATTATGTACGACTAATAAAGCCTTCGTTCTCACGCTTTGGTAACAGATGGGCACACAGACGGATTGATTACATCATCACCAGCATGTGTACATATTATGCTCAGATAGCCGAAGCCAATTCATTACAACTAGACATTCAATTATGCAGTGCATATCATGTGTATTTCTTACATGTACACAACACTACACATTTGTTTTACGTTCGCGCAATATAGATTACTATAGTAATAATTATTTATGCATAAATATATATGCATAAATGCATATATTCAATATTTACAAGTGAAATGATTTTAAATTTTGCACCGAAGAACTGTGTCAACAAAAATTTCACACTGATGATGTGCATATTTTTTATTTTTACAATATATACTTACCATAAAGGTAACACATTCAAATGTACAGTTGGCAACAATGCAATTCACCTCTTCACGTCGACGGACAATGGTGGCAGTGTAAACATATCCAAAACCCGTACACTATAACACATGCACGAGCCGACAACGTGGCCGACACCAGCACAAGTTGACAACGTCGACGCTTTTCCAACATGGCTACCTTCCGGAAAAACACAGTATATATCCAAACCCATACACTATAACACGCCACGAAGCGGCAACGTGGCCCAACCTTAACCAGCACACATGCACAAATCGACAACATCCCAGCTTTCCCAACATGGCCACTACACCGCCGACAAAATGGACGACGACCCCACCACTCCTGGCGGCGGTCAAGCCACGACCAGGCCGCGGCCAAGCCCCCGCCGGACGGCGAACCGCGAACGGCGAACAGCGAACGGCGGCCACGCCTCCGCCAATCAACGCACACATAACCCCACAAAATGGACGACGACGACAACATGGCCGAAGGCCGACAACTTCGGTACGCCCACCGAGGTCACGTGGGACACACCACTACCCCCCCGGTCCATCCTAACCTCTGCACAAGACGACACACTGCGACGGAAGTCTACCCCCACCACCAGGATTTTTGAATTTCGCGCCAAAAAGGGAGGCTGTGACGTCACTTCCGCGTTAGAACTCTCATTCTTACCCTACTTATGGTAGTACTCCGCAGATTACTTAGCTGTTCGAAGAGCTGATCTGGAATCGTCCCCTCTTTATTGTCATCTTGCACTTTTCGTTTTGTACGGTTCTTATTGCCGAACAGTTATTACATTTTTTGTCACAACACAGTCTATTTATATTGTTTGTATGGAAATAATTTTAATTTTAAATCACATTTTTGAACTGCGGGCAAGAAGAAAACTACGCCCGGCCGGCGGACGCGCGGACTGCTTGCGACTGTATCCTTGAGATGTTATTTGCTGACTGTTCTTTGTTTTCTGCACACTGGGCAAGAAAGAATGTTTCGTACGTGTTTTTCAAGCTGTTCACAGCGTCACACCCATGCGCGCGTACGCGGGAATACGCCCCCTCGCTGATAATTTCTACATTTCTGTGTCGGTCCGCGAGAGCCTTGATGCTATACTCCATTCTACACTTCTTTGGTTGAGTAAAATTTTGAAAATGTTAAATTACAAATACCCAATAATTTGTTCCGTTACAAAACCCCCTCAATGAGAGGTTTTATGCCGAAGATTCATTATTATGAATAGACACTTCTGTCTGTTTTCTGTGTGCAATCCTCTGTCTGTTGTAAAATGTTAATGTTTGATGAATGATCTTTTTGAATTTCATTGTATATGTAAAACAAATTGTTATGTGTGTTGTGTAAACATGACTTTTTGTTATGTTATGCTATGTAATGTACTGGTTTAAAGCATTTATTAATGGTAATTCAGCTAAATTTCTCTTGTTTTCTGACTTGCCATTAAATAGTATGCAAGATTTCTAAGTGTAGTCATTTGTCACCTGACCTCGACCTAACCTGTACTCGGGGGCTCGTTTAAACAGACTTTGGTTCCCCTTCTGGTAAGTAGTCAGTTAGCTTGTCTGTTATAAGTTAGGATTGTGATATGGATCTCACACGCCATCTGTCAAATGTGAGTAGTGACCCAGTGTTACAAGATGCACCTTTGCTATGTTCACCGGAGACGATTCTGCTCCAACTGTCCAGAAGAGAATTATACTCAACCGACATTGTATACTGCTGGAACTAATGGTGATTTTCTTGTTTTACAGTATGCCTAAGCCTATTCAAGTGACATTCCAATGCTTCATTTCACAAAATAATTTAAAGAATATGAGTCCACAAACACAAGTATTATCTGGTACTGGAATCTTGAAAAATACAAGAAACTGCTATGTATATTTAAGTATTTCACTTACTACCACTCTTACATACCTTTACTAATATTCAGAGAAATCATGTGATTATACCATACATTCAAAGTACACTAAGTGTAAATATAAGATATAAGTATTATATAAGACAAAAAACAAGACAAACATAAAGAGATACAACAGAAAAAAATACTATCACACACACACACACACACACACACATTGCAACAATACAGATTATGACTGCATTGATAGGTTATTTGGAAATTACTACAACAGAGTCTATATCTGGAGGTAGGAAAATTTTATTCATTAACACATTATAATTTACTATTGTCTTATAGCTTAATAATATAAAATTGTTTATTAAATAACTGTCTTTCAATAAATGAGTCTATTGGCTTGTTTTACATATAAGTTACTTGTGCGCAGAATTCCAACTGTTCGCGTAGACACCAGGCGCTCCGCTCGCTGCTACTCTGCACATTGACCGACCGAAGATCACCCTGTTGAATATCTACGTCTTGGCACACACACACACACACACACACACACACACACACTGTTACTATGAAACTGTTATTGTTTATAACTTAAATACTCTTAATTTCAGGGATCAAAACTTGGTAAAAGTAGATCGTGCATTAGGCTTACACAATTCCGGCTTCTTGAAGTGTTCTCCCATTAATAATCAGAATATCATGGTAGATATTCTGCCCTAATTGGGAAATCTTCCTGTCTTCGCGAAAAAACACTAGAAATTGATCTATTTAAATATTTGAGTTATACAATGGTAATGGTAATGAAGAACTCATACCATAGCAACTACTAAGTCTTATGGAAATCGTCTTGTCTTGTCATGAAAATCTCGTGACAGCCATAGAAAGCGAGTACGTCTTTCTATGGCAAGACTTTGGAACTGACTGACCAATCCGTACTCGGCAGAGCACCGTCTCAAATCATTTTTAGACCTTCTGATTGGTGGAAAATCTAGGAACATCATAGATTTGCACACTGATAGACCGAACTCAAGTTAAAACTTTGTCCAATTCTGCAAAGGCCTGTCTAGATTTAATCTATAAATTTTATTACTCTCTAGGAGATAACGAAATGAATAATTGATTTCATTAAAAAAAAAAAAATTTTTAGATGTGAAGAATAGAGTAGATGGAAAATGTAGCTTATAACCATGAAAATACCATGTCCAAATTTCAAAACGAAATGTCAATTTTCAATGAAGTTATTAAATAAAATGTAAATCACACGTGCACCTACGCACTTACGCACAATTATTTCACTTGACGTAAAAGAGTAAAAAATTATGAATGTTTTGACATAACATACTTCTTTAAACATAGCTTGGTTCAAAACTTATGACTACTTTACAAAGAAAGAACAAAATCAATTTTTAACATGTCTATGACCATCAGAAAATGTGTTATAGCATTAGTATTTCACATATATGACCTTACATCCTGTGTTATGTTGCTATATATATATATATATATATTGCAACGGTACAGATTTAATTATCGCAAAGGATATAGTGTGTGTGCAGAAATTACAAACAAGTCTATAATGTAGGTGATGAAAAATTATTTATTATACACAAGAAATAGTTGGTTTTATGATGTATATTATATTACAAATTGTCATGCATTTTATATTTTGAAATAATATATAGTTCGATTTTATGTCAATTTTACTTGCTTGATGATCTCCGTTCACTTGCTGATATGTCCTCCGTATGTGCGTTCTTCCTCTTCTGATCGTCGCTCCTGTCCTGGCATCCTCTTCTTCGGCGTCGCTCTCCTTCCTGGCGTCCTGGCGTCTTCTTCGTCAGCTGGTTGCTCCAGCGGCGATACTTTGATACGGCTCGTTGACGATTCCGTCTAACTGCTAACACCAATTAGACTTTTCACAAAGTTGTTACACTCACAATGGTGATCGTTCTTACTCGAAACAGTTATTATTTATTTACACATTTAGTTTATTAATCTCAAGGTGATTACGGGTCTTCTTCTTCATCTTCCTATGGCACTACAGCCCTTGTTGGGCCCTGGCCTCCTTCAATTTTTCCCCCCATTCTCCTCTGTCAGCAGCCATCCTCCTCCAGAACGCACTTTCAATATCTCTCTTGCATCCTCATCCACCTCATCCTCCCATCTTCTCCTTGGTCTTCTCACTGGTCTTTTTCCATGGATTCTGGTATACAATAGTTTTTGTGGTATCCTTTCTTCTCCCATCCTGGCTACATGACCAGCCCACCTTAGACGCTGTAGTTTTATGTACCGTGTTAACGGTAGTTCTTTATACATTTGATACAATTCATAGTTATATCTTATTCTCCAGCCATATGCGTCATTAACTGGTCCCAGGATTCCTCGTAATATTTTTCTTTCAAAGGTATCCAGAGTGTTTGCTGCTTTGGAGTTCAGGATACACGTTTCGCAACCATAGGTTAGGATGGAATTACGGGTTTTTATTAGAAAAGCGGTGTATTTGGCGTACACTTTCCGAGAAAGCTGTAAGTGTTTTTAATAATTCCCTATGCAGACTATCTTACACTAACGCGACAAGCAATTTAATCTAATATAATTTTTACTTAAGTTGTAAACCTGCTTGGTTCTTTACGCAAAGCTTCGCAAAGAGTTCCAAGTTTTATTGAAGTTAAGATTTTTATATGTTCGTAAGAGCAAAACTCTCGACGACAGACACAACTTCACTCTGCAACTGCAATCGAAGAACTGTAGCGATCCTTACTTTACGGAGTACGAATACTGAAATTAGTGTCTTCCAATTGGTTAAAACCAGTTTACATGGTTGATGATTGCAAAAGATATAAAGTTTTCCTGCAAACGTTTGTATAAATCCACAAGTGCTTGCATTGATTTTACCTACGAATTTTATTACCCTATTAATGATAAGCGTTACAAATTGAGTTGTGATAAGTGCTTGAATACAAATAGTTTGTGAGTCGCCAGTTGCCGTATTGACTATTGTATTGTTACCAGGTAAGATCGGTGTTTTTTTAAATTGGTGTTTATGTTTGTTAATAAATTTCTCATTGATTAGGGAAACTTGAGCCCCACTATCGAATAACACATTTCCGACACAACCATTACATCCTTCATCTAACATTTTCCACACAATCATCAACACAATTATTATATATTAATTCATCTCTAACATCTACAGGATGTAGGCGAGATGCGATGTATACTTTCTTATCACTAATATTGCTAACATCTGATTTTTGATACTGCCGTTTGTTATGGTATGATTTACTTGTACTACGTAATATTTCCTGGTCCTTTTCAGACCAATATTTATTTCGGAACGCTGCCTCGAAATTCTCATAACTACCCCATTCTGTTCTATGTACTTCAGCCCATATTTCAGAACTGCCCTCAAAATATTTTAAAATCTTTAATAATTTCACCTCCCAACTACTGCTATTAAACCAGTTAAATTCCCTTACCCTACTCAAGAACTGCATCGTGTGTACTCTCCAGTTATCACAACAGAATTGTTCAAGTTCAATATCATCTTTTGCATCGCGAGTATATAATACTTGCTCCGCAACAATATTTAAATTTTGGCTCACTGCCACATGCAATTCATCTTTAATTTCTACGATATGTTGTTCTATTATGCTAAGTTTGTTATCATATTTATTTTCGTATTTGAGGTTATATTTATTCATAACCCCCACACTCTCTTGTATTGATTGTTTACATACACTTTCTACCTCCATTATTTTATTTTTTATATATTCATTATTTTCATTAATCTGACTTATACATCTGCTCTCTATTTCTATATACTGTTCTTTAACTTGAATTTTAATTTGATCTGTCATTTGTTCGTTTACATTATTTATTTCACCTTCTAGACTTTCTGTGATTTCACTAATTTGTTCATTGAACTTATGGTTTACTGATTCTAATATTTGTTCTTTAGTGTTATCACAACGTGTATTAATTTCATGAATATGCTTATTAAGATTTACATTTTGTAGTATTATTTCGTTTCTAATCTCATTAATTTGATCCTTCATTTTCGTGTTTACTTCTTCAAATTTAGCATTAAAATTACTATTTATTTCATTATTTTGCTCTTTGAATTTATCATTAAAATTACTCTTTATCTCCTTAATTTCATTCTTTTGTTCATTCATGTTAGTATTTAATTCATCAAATTTATCATTAAAATTATGATTTTGTTCTTTCAACTTTTCATTTAAATTACTATTTATATTTTCGGACATTGTTCTCATTAGGTTAAACATATTGTCCATCTACAACTCTTTTATTCTCGTTATCTTTGGAGTGTACTCTGCTTCTACATTACTCATTTCTACCGATTCGGTAAAACTATTTTCGTTATCTGCCATTTTATTCAATTAATATTTAATCATTACTTATAATATAAACATGAACAAATAATAACCTCCTCAGCACTTTACATTACTACTACCACATCATTCATACATTTATTTGTATTTTATTTTCGTTACCTTAAACAACCATTCTATTCTCCCAAGTAGGCCTATATTTACATAATTTTAATTATGTAAACGTCTACTGTTCGAGCGCCAATTGTAAAGTTTACCTCTCTCCTACATATTGTTTAATTTATTGTGTGGTTACAAAATTCAGCCTCGTTACTCAACTTGGCCGCCATCTTGTATTAGTACTAATCCTAAACAAAATTTTTGTTACTCACCAGGGTTCGGATCAGCGAACTGGAAGAACAGAATTGGTTATACAAGAAAGTACAAATGTATTACCATCACACTATGGTTATACTTGTATTTAATTAAATTTCTTATACAGCAAAAGAAAACATTAAAAAAAAACATTTCAATCTTCCCGTAAACAAATTATTCCCCTCCCTTTCTTCTTTCTACTACTACTTTTTATACAGACAATAATAACAGTTATTGTACATGATTTTTTTTCTTTTCTTAGAATTGAAATAAATACATTCAAAACATAAAATCAATTTTATAGAACGCAAACCAGCGCTTCATGGTTTAATATATAATTAAGCAAGACCCACACACACTCTCACATACAGTATATTTTAGATTTTCCCCTTGAGCTCATATTTTATTTTAATTTTCCCCATCTGCTACTTATCTGTTTAACTGTCCAGGAGACGTCAGGCCATTTTGATATGCACTTTCGACTTGTTCACGCACCTTACGTCGATTACTCGGTATTTTGTTCACTGATTCTACTTGTTTTTCCTTTAAAGATATTTAACTGTTAATATGTTCCAATGTTTCCATTTCGTTGATTTACATTTTACATTTTTGTTTGTTTTGGGCGCGCCCGAAATTTGTCCGCGGACTATACGGCCGTACAGTACGAGTTGTTATTGCAGACTGGGGCGAAACTTAATGCCTCAATTTCCGAAGTAGTGAGGGAATCACGTGATGTCAAACTATTGTTCTTTCATGTTTTTAATTCAGTTTTGATGAGAAGATTATTTTAGATCTACATTCCAGTGAAAATATGAAACTGGGTTGGTCTCTGACATCATATGGTATGACCCGTTATCTCATAGGTTACAGGTCATGTATCTAAAAATAACTGTTCCTCATGCGTCTGGAGTTGACTTTGACACAAATTCACTCATTTGCCTGCTACGTTGTTATTATTCATGAATAATATTTTATAATTATTATTTATACTTTTGTTTCCAATAAAATTTACCTTTATTCTGAATTTATGTATATGTCTCCCAAACTATTAGGTGGGCTGAAATGTCCCGTTACATCCAGAACAGATCGAGTGCAACCTTATACAGCTTGGATCAGTTTTTATTCAGACACCATCAGTTTATCATCAGTTTTCATGCAGTTTCTTTCAACGTTTTGACAAATAATTATCACACCAAGTAGTTATTATTTATCAGAAGTGCGTGAATTAAAAAGTACAGTAATAATCTTTATTGAGTGCGAAATGAACCAACGCAACGAGTGATTTAAATCGACCTTGTGGCATAACCGCGAAGAGGTTAGATCGCCACAGTAAACAAAACAACATCATGATAATTGTCATTGTTGTGAACAGTGAATTATATGGCCTTTCTTAGATATTAAGACAGTGAATTGGTTAAAAGAGAAATCGAGAATTTTTTTAAAAGGGAGTACAGTGATTTATCAAACTTTGAATTTGAAAATTGTAAACAAATAACTTTATTGTTTCCAGTTGTTGTACTACAGCTCTCACACAATAACAATATTATTTAAAGTATAAGGAACCAATTTTTTTATAAATTTTGAATACAGATTTGGAAATAATCAAATAAATGTGTTGAGACTAATCTCAACGTTGAACGTAAACAATCTATCAATCACCTTTTAACGAGACGGGAATAAATTTTTGAAAAGCAAAACAAATACAAAGAATAACAAAATGACAGTGTGGGTGTAACTGCTACCAAGAAGAGGAAGCAAGAAATGGCAAAGTAGCAATTTACATTACTAAGTCAGTGATGGCTCTAAAAATAGTTGAACAATATAATGATAATTGACATCGTTGAGTGGTTGAATAGCGATGCCAACAATGAAGGTTTTAAAATGATGCTGGATGGAGATATCGTTCAGAAAATGTTGAGAAAACAGGATGAAGAGAAGGAACCTGATACTATTGGACCAGATTCTGGTCATGCAATGTGAAAGCCTTTGAGATAGAATTTAAGTGGTTTGAAAGGCAAAAGAAATCCTACAGCTTCTAACTGTTATTGCTCAAGCGTCTGTGATTCAGCGGTGACAAATCGTAAGTTATTTGCGCCAAACGACAATTTGTAACTTTATATAAATGAAAATGTATAATGGTAGATACAGGTACTGTAAACATTTTGAGTGTATTATTTTTTAATTAATAAAGTTGTGTCAGTGTATACACACACACACACACACACATACTCCTGATCCCTCTCTCTTTCTCCCCCTCACTATCTCTGTCACACTCATCCTCTTACTCTCTCCAGCATTACCACAAATTATTAAAGATACGAGTATTAAGAGATTATTTCTTATTGATGAATTTAGTAGAAAGTACGGACATGAAGACAACAAATTTCTATTTCTTAACACTTGTACCTTTGCAATATAATGTCAGTTATACCAAAACATTTGGATCCTGCTCACAAGTGTGCAAAATGACATTCTTTATGGGAGAGGAAGTCTTATAAACAACATTCCTGTAAATGCTCTCCTTATATTTTCGAAATGACAGTAATACAACAGAAAACATTTGTATACTACTCTATAATTGGTAATATTACATCGATGACACAAATACAATACATCTTTTCAATTGAGTTAGTTAAGGAAAGTCAACAGATACAATAAACCAGAACTGGGTGTCGCTCACTGGCTTATCAGCAGTCAAATACAAATTTACAACCGCCCCTTAGCATACATAAGAAAAATAACTTTTATTTTACTTTAAACACCTTTTGTTTTAATTGATTTGTCTAATTTTAACTGATTTACAGAATGTGTCTTTATCTTTTCTTACTACGGGAAAAGTTGGTATGGTATAAAAGAGTTATATGGACGACCATATAAGCAATAGTGTAAATATGCTTACCTTTATTAGAAGAGTATTTTTCTGTTGCAGCTTTCACCATCAGACAGGTTCTTTGTTTTATTTACCAAGCATTGTACATGATGACGATCACTCAAATCAAAATACAATCTAATTTACACTTTACACAGAGCAACATGCTAGGAATGTAACAATAGGCAGACAAGTGAACCCACTCCATTCAATGCTGCCAGAACACACGGAAGTCACGTATGTGAAAGCGTGGAAATAAATATACACTGTTCTGATATACTCCATGTTCAGAGCACAGCTAGTGGCATTTTGGTTCAACTATTGATATTCATGATACATTCATTCCACCTCCATTCTGACTTCTGACAAAAAAATGAAAAACTGCAATGGATCCCTGAAACAAGATGGCCAAAGAATGGGATTGTAATGTGTCATCTGTATATGGAAGCCACGTTTAATGCAATTTTCCAATATTCGGATGCTGGATTGGTAACTATATATAACACACACACACACATACATGCCAGTATATTATATACACATTTGTTTATAAAAATCTACTGTACTTCCTATGAATAATAATCTAATACTGTAATCGTACATAGGACAAGGTTAATTTTGCAAACTGAAAGCTATTTCATGGTGGAAGTAGGAACATAGTTGTTCAGCGTTAGTGGTGTCTACGTCTTCAGTGTTGTAGTTATTTATTATTACAGTTGCATGTTCATTTGTTCCAGGGTTATTTATTTACACCAGTGAATAATATCTGTGCAGAAGTTGAGCCTATTCTGGATTCTGAAGTATACAGAAGAAAGTCAATTCAGAATCAATCTGTTTGCAAAAAGAAGAGTTATCAGTGTGGATTTTGTAAAAAATAATTTACTCGCTCATACGGTTTGTCAAAACACACGTTACTACATTCTAGGATTAAGGAATACCAGTGCGATGTTTGTTCAAAATCATTTGCTCAGTCAACTTATTTGTCAAAACACAAGTTAATACATTCTGGCATTAAGAAGTATCAGTGCGATGTGTGTTCAAAATCATTTACTCTATCGAAATATTTGTCACAACACAAGTTAATACATTCTGGCATTAAGAAGTACCAGTGTGATGTTTGTTCAAAATCATTTACTCGGTCAACCCATTTATCAAGTCACAAGTTAGTACATTCCGATATTAGGAATACTAGTGCCATATTTGTACAAAATCATTTACTCACTCATACAATTTGTCACGACACAAGTTAATACATTCTGGCATTAAGGATACCAGTGCGATGTTTGTACAAAAACATTTACTCATTCAGGCAATTTGTCAAGACAATACATGCAGACATTAAGAAGTACCAGTGGGATATCTGTAAATAAATATTTACACTATATCCTACTTTTCATGACAAAGTAATACATTCTGTCATTAAGTAGTAACAGTAAGATGTTTGTACAAAAATGTTCACTGTGGCAGGATGTTGTGTCATGTATAACACTAGCATAAAATTACAACAGTGTGATATTTGTAACAAATTTTGTTTGTTTGTTTGGCTGAGCATAAATTAATCCTTGAGACTACTAAGAACCATCACTGTGTAGTATGTAAGAATAATTTCTATCGCCCTAGAAGTTTTAGTAAAGTAATGAAACATCACTGTAATGTTTATAAAAAAATACTTGAAAAACAAGCATAATTAACAAATAAATAGTACATACTACAATAAGTGTATGATATTTGGCACTGAAAAACAAGTGTGAAATTTGTAACAAAATTATATCTTATGAATAAAATTATTAAATGTACGTTGTAATATAGTGTGAAATTATTGATACACGTTTATCATGTAATTCAATTTATCATTGCATGAATTTCATCGACACTTGAAAATCATTTGAAGCAGTCTTTCCTTGCCATATGTAGATATACTTATCATGTATCATACAAGATTTTTGTTTGGCTGCTACATCCTTCAAGACAACAGTCTTGGGGCCTTAACACATCTGAGTTATTGCTTGGCAATATGATGGATGTAGATACGTCCCCAAGTTTACGTGGCTTGACATTTCTGAGTTTTTGTCTGTGTTGTATTTAAACGGCATTGGTTATTTCCGCCAGCATATTTCTAATTGCCGCATGTTTACTGTTTCTTTATAATTCAACATTAGTTCAGTACAAAACTGGACAGTTTGTACTGTCTGTGATCTCCAAACTACTAATTTCTAATGCTTTATGTGTCAACGTTTGTGATGTTGTTGTGAACTACACGTTCAGTATAGTGTTGACTTTGTAATTCTACATTACAAAATGAGTGATGAGTTCTTGACTGAAGATAACATATTACGGTACTTTATTGACAACTCTGGATCTGAATTGGATGATGTAGAAAATTAAGAGACATTTCGATCCGATAATACAGGTAAGCCTACATAATTTGAGGTTACTTCATCCTATAGTTTGTACTGAATATATTCGTTTGTGACTACACTTTCTTTTACTTAATTTACAACTTATTTTACTGTGATTACAATTTTTTGTTTACTTTGTGTAGATTTTATTTGCTATTTGTATAACTATTGCATACACACTCATTCTGTGATTAGCTGTTTACAGTTACGACTGCGTAAATAATAAAATAAACACTAGCTTCATAGGTTTTTGCAGGATATTTTCTGAAAACTAATATGTGGATTTGACCTTAGGAAAGCATATACATAAACAGACTTATACACAACTTTATATACTTACTTTTTCATTTTATAAATCGCAGATGTAGAGATTTATTTTTCATACTTACATTATTCTTGGTCTTCTAATTTATATAAATAATACTTATATTATTACTTGTTTATTTACTTTGTATATATTTATATAGATATATAAATTACTTTTACCTACATATTGCAGATGAGAAGCCAGATTTTGTGCCAGACGGTGATGAAGAAGAGTACTATCAAAATGGAAACAACTACAAGTCCAAACTAACAAAAAATAGTGCCTAAGGGTATACTACTTCTGTTTGGTTTGATGTTGGCATCAAACCACAGGTATCAGTTTTTGAAGACAGTGCTTGTTCCATTAGATACTATCAGCATTAAATTCCGTTGGTTTAGTGTCTTGTGATTCTAATATTATATAAATAAACTAGTAGATGTACTGGAACAACAATTGCAAAGATAATGAAGCAAAATAAATTAAGGGGACACGGAAAGCAAAAAACAAACATTTTTTCAAATTTTCGTTTTCAGTGCCAATTAAAAGCTGAAGTTTTTCTTAATGCACTGATGTGCAACAGTTGTTATTTTTAACAGAGCTTTGCATCAAAATACACTTTTGAAAAATATATTGCATCTTTTGGCAGCTGCCATCAATTAAAACTTCCATATTCAAACATCCATAACTTTTGAATCACTCCATCAAATTTCATGTTTATTTTTTCAAAAGTTACTTTGTTTCATATGCAGAGGTTGGTAGCACTCAGCTGTTCAACTGCATTTAGCTGGCAATTTTAATACATAAGGAACGTTTTCTCACCAACCACTGAACCGATCATTTTGAAATTTTCACACAATATTCACAGTATGTGAGTATATACTGAGTTTTTTCTGTCATGGTAAACGCAATTTTGCATATTATAAAAATAGTGTTCGAGAAAGAAGTGTAAAAGCATGGGGCTGAGAGTAGGAGATGATAATCTGTTCACTCTATATTTTGCCGATGACCAGATTGTGGTAGCAGAGGATGACGAAGACCTCGAGTATATGGTCAGAAAGTTAAAAGAGGAATATGACGCCGCTGGTTTGACGATGAACATGGCAAAATGTGAGTACCTGATAGTGGGTAATGAAGAAGTTAAGGACTCAAAATTGGATGTGGACAGGATAAGAGGTGTTGAAAAAAGTAAATACTTGGGCGTTATTTTCAACAAACAGGGAAGCAGCAAAGATGAAATTGAAGAACATGTTAACAAGGGGCAAACTGTTATAAGAACGCTGAATTCGCTTCTATGGGAAAGAAGTATAACCAGAAATACAAATAAACATATATAATAGCATGGTGCAAAGTGTAATCCTTTATGGAGCAGAAGTTTGGAACGTTTCAAACGTACATAAGACAAAACTGATGGCAGAGGAAATGGACTTCTTCAGGAGGAGTTGTAGAAGATCAAAATTAAACAGAGTTAGAAACGAGACTATTAGAGCCAAGATGAATATTGACAGAACAATAATAGACGAAATAGAAAGGAGACAATTGACTTGGTTTGGGCATGTGAAGAGACTGGAAGATGACAGATGGCCCCGCAAAATATTGGAATGGATACCACCGGTGAGGAGGAAAATAGGACGTCCACGGAGGAGTTGGCGAGATGACGTAGCGGAAGCAATGGTTGCAAGAAATTTAGAAGAACTTACATGCTACGATAGGTTACAATGGAAGCTGGGGTCGGAGAAACGGCGACAGCTGTAAAGATCCGTTATATATATATATATATATATATATATAAATATAAATAGTGTTCATACAAATTTATCAACTTTCAAAAGTTGAATGGGAATTTTTTTTCATTTTCTGTGGTACATTTTTTAACAAAGAAAACTCAGCTCTTGTGAAAGGGTCTACAGAAGTGAAAATTTTAAACAGATTGGTTTAGTAGTTTTTTAGAAAATGTTACTTATGTTAACATGGTGGAAGATAGGGATTCCATGACCCCTTAATAGAGTGCTCACTGTGGGTTTCACGGAGTGCTGTTATATTACGTGAAATGTACAGTTTATTTGCAATAATTATTCATGTGTGCCTGGTTTCAAAACCAAGAATTACTGACTACTGGAGTACAGATGTTATGTTAGACTCTTCTTTTGCTGGAAAGATAATGAAGAGAGACAAATTTTGTTCCATTTACTTTATGTTGCATGTAAATAATAGCAGTAATTAGATTCCAAGAGGTCAAACCAACCATAACGCTATTCATAAAATTAAGCCATTTTATGTTAACTTTATAAAATTTTCTAAAGCTAGTTTTATCCAGGTGGAAACATCACAATTGATGAAGGAATGTGCCCACTCAGGGGCAGAATAAACTTTAGGGTTTATATAAAGCCTAATAAGTATGGTAATAATTGTTTTTCTTCTAAGTGATGCTTTGAGTAATTATGTCCTAAACTATGAAATATACACAGGTGTTGGAGATAATAACAGTGTGGAGTCAATGAGTCATGCCTTGTACATGGCCATTATACAAGTGTGGCATTGTGTTGAAGTACAATTGACTTCTATCCAGGCTATTACGCTGTGTTCCACTACAGCCACTGTGAACAGACGTTTTGGCTCACTGCTGGAGGCCATCTTGAGCATAAAAATTACTTGGAAACTGGCATGGATCTTCACCAGTTAACCACAGTACTGTGACAAAAGAACCTGTGGTTAACTGATGCCAGTTTCAGTCGTTTTTACACTGAATCACTGAATTGGCCTTCACGAATGAGGCAGAAACATCTCTTCATAGTAGCAGTACTGGACCATGGCCTAATATCCCGGAGAGAAGTCAATTATTTTTCAGCACAGTTGACACCAGCCATGAAAGCCTTATGTACTGAAGTGTCTCATCGTTTGAAAAATTATTTCAGAAAAAACAGCTGTGCTCCAGGAACGTGTGCAGAAAACAGTAAAGGCTTACTAGTTGAATTTAAAACTAAAAGATAAAATATGAACATAATGGGCAGTACTTGCATTTCATTAGAAGGTCAATAGAGATGTGTCTGCCATCAGTACAATACACAAAATCACATCACCAATAACCAATAATCATGAGAAGTAATGACAGAAAAACTAAAGTCAGACACAATTTTTGAATACAATAGTAGTAAGACAGGGGTAGACCATGGAGATGCACTACTCAGTTACTATTATCTTCAGAGACAAACAATGAAGTGGTTGAAGAAAGTGTTTTTTCACATATTTATGATGAGTTTTATAAACTCCTACCTTTTATATTCAAGAGTAGAAAACGATAAGAAAATCAGTGTATACAAGTTTATGAAAAACTTGAGAAAACAGCTACCGGATGAATTCAGTCAACAATTCAATGATAGCATGTTGAGATCATCATTACATCTTCATATGTGAACATACTGACACCAAGACATTACCCAAGCCATGTCTACATGGCTACAGAAAAACAAAAATATCTTTCAAGATAACCTGCAAGGAGTGTTCAGATAAAGGAGCTGAGTAAACTGAAAGTGAGGGGAGGGAAACCTGATGGTGGTGTGAAGAGTACAAGTTGGAATGTGTCTTCTGGAGTGTTTTACCATGTACCATACAAAAACAAATTATAAAATATAAACTGTATGATAATAAAATAGTATGAAAAACAGCCTGTATTTAAAATCATAATTTAAATTTTCAGTCTTTATATTCATTTTAAACTTTTCTGGGGAGTAAAATCAGCACTATTTATAATTCCTTTTATGGTATTATATTTTCTGTTTATATGTTTAACATATCAATTTAAAGGGGAAAAGGTAGGCCTATACTTTATTGTGCAGTAATCACGTATTTCCTATATGCATTGAGTGTTTTACAGGAGATGTATGAAAATATATAAAAACTGTTTGACTACAGGGATAAAAGGTAGCACCCACCTCACGACCTCAATGTTATTGAAAACATATTGAAAATAGAAAGATGTTCATATCCATCATACCATTTGTCAGATCGTTTGGAAGTCAGAGACTCATCCTCCTCACTGTCATCAGATAGAACGGATCTTGAGAGAGCAGGGATATTTGTTAAAACTTCTGCCAAATCGAGCCTATATTTCATCAAGTCATTGTCAGTATGGAAATTATTTGACGTACAGTCTCACACAGAAAGCATCCGGCTGTTCACAACTGCCAAGTCTAGAAAGTACAGTATGCACTTTAATGTCCACTTCTTTTTCCTAAACCATATTCAATAGAACTCCATCTGCTGATCACACATGTCAATACCACCCATGCACTGTTTATACTTGCATACAACAAATGGACAAGTCACGTCTGTGAACTTCCTTTCAGCCTTTGATTGCCTCGAGACAGATTCTTGTGGTTCAATCTCTGTCTGTTTTGATAGAAGATAAACTTTGTTGCTGTCCATCCACTGCATAGCAACAAGTTTACCTTCTGCTCACACATACTTATGTTTTTCTATTATATATATATATACAAACTTTCACTATGAACACTTACTTTTGGTTTTATATCCCAAACAGTTCGACGTGATGTCCGTCTTCCTCAGTGGGATTTGAAACAGAATGTCGGTACAAAGTAACCGTTATGGGTTGTAGGTGTGTGTGGTGGGGGTTGCTGGTGGGAGGGAATTGGCGCTGGGATTCAAAGTGTGTGTTTGTACAAGTGTATCAAAAAGTATATGTGATCTATAGTGTAATTGTTCACTTAATATGTTGTTTGGTTGTAGTGTGTGATGTCTGTATATTTCATGTTGTTCTGCTGTGTTTAGTTTTCTACTTTTGGGTAAGTAGTGTAGTATTTCCATGTTGTGTTTTATTTTTGTGTAACCGTGGTTTCATTTTGTAAATGTGTGGCGAATGTGGAGTGTATGTAGTTTGTGGTAAGGGCTTTTAAATGTTCAGAGTGCTAAATGTGTCATTATGTTTTTCGTGTCTGTTTAACTTGATATTTTTATGAAATACCACAGTTTGTATTAAGGTTTCCAGTTGCCTCTATATTTAACTACTAATTTTATCCATAAATAGAATCCTGGTAAAATAGCAATCAAAAAATACAAAACTACCGCATGATAGTCTTTACAAACTGAAGAACAATTGCAGAACTAAGCCCAAGCTTTGAATTGGATAAGGGAGTTGTAGATCCCTGATAAGTTTCAAAATCAAGAACAAGTTTTTTTGATCTTTAAGACCAACAGGTCTAGTCTTGTACTTCACTAGTTGTTTTGATGGGCAGCAACCTGTCAATGGAATCTTCTGCTTATCAATGGAGTAAGCGTTGTCTTTGGGCAGATTCTGGCAAGCTTTTCTCACAATCAATTACTGGCTGGATTTTCCAGAGTTAGTTGGAATATTTGTATTTACAATGTGTATGTTATTCCTTAATTGCAAGAATCTATCCTGAGACATACAATCTGATATTTTCACTAACTTTTTATCTGTTTTCCAATACATTTTTAATGTGGGGTAATGAAGAACACCCATGATTAAATTTATGGCAATAACTTCTTTATTTCAGGGGCATTTGTATTCAGTGACTTGCCACTTTTACTGAGGGCCCAACTTTTCCTGTAGACAATCTTTTGCAGGAAGAATGTTATCTTTGCTAAAAATGCAGAGAAAGGGAATTTTTCAGCCAATGAACGCTCGAGATTTGGATAAAATCTCATTTGATTTTGTTCTTTGTAGGGTTTAGTATTTTGTAGATACTAAATTATTTTATAATTTATTATCTCTCTGATCTCAATAAGACAATTGGTCTACAATAGCACACGAGCACAAGTTAGAAAGTTTGTGAGTTGAATGAATATCAAGTGCTAATTAGGTATAGTACAAGATTGTCCGCATAGGCGTCTAAAAGGGATACTCCAAGTTTACTGGAGTATTGTGTATGTTTAATACACAGAATAAATCACAATTAAAATATAATTCACTACAAATTGTAGAAGTACCCAACCCAAGAATGGCCCTGAACGCCGGACAACAGGAGGAAATCGCAACGATATCCTGAACCCTGAACGTCTATACAGAAGGAACATCTGTAGCCACTTACCAGGACTGGAGTATTCACATCGCATCATCCATTGTAAAGGGAAGTGAAATTGTTTGTTATAAACTTATTAAAAAACACTTATAAACTTAAAGGCAAAAGAACTAGTATACATTAAATCTTTATGTAATCAGAATATAAGAGGAAATTATTTTTAATTGTAAAAAAACAACAGAAACAGTTAATTTTATTTTGTTGTCAGAAACAATATTAAATTATTAGTGCAATTAAAAAAAAACAAATCATTAATAAATCTGAAACATTCAAATATACGATATAACTGACTACTTACTCTATTAGGCCCTTGTACATCGCGTATATATATTACAACGTTAAGTATTTGTGAAACCCCCAACTTCTTGTGAGCACTTTATTTTGCAACATTACTTAAACTATAAAATTATGACAGGTGTAATCATAATAATAATAACATAACGTGAAATAGTTTAGAATCATTTAAAAATTAATTAATTAATTTTTTGTCTATTCTGTTGCGATTTAAAAATATCATTATTATTCGCATGTGTGTAGCTGTAGCACACGTCTAGTTATTAACGTATAAGTAATAATCATGTACTACACATAGAACATAATATACACTCTTATACTACAATAAACATTTGTTACTATATAATATTGCTCTCGACTTGCTCATTACTGTGATAACTATTGCATATGCATTGCTTTGTTTTCTAATAAAATTTTACTATTTAATTTCATATTAATTTAAATATCATTGACTAAATTATTTATTCAAAATTATAGTTTCATACTTTTAAACATTACTCTAACTACTATACAAATAAATATTTACATTCTCAAACATTGTTGCGTCTTAGACGCTCTCGATGAAATCTTGAGTTGGTCTTACAACGCTAGTTGTTGTGTTCGCTGGTAAATAAGTGAAATAATGAAGTGGACTGTATATGTTCTTGAGATAATTGTTTATTGAAAATTATTTAGAAGATAGTTGCTGGCGCGTGCAGTTTAGCGCGGCATAATGCTTGATAATAAGATAATAGATAGATTTATTTGTTTGCAGTTTCAGTGAAAATTGATTGTTGTCTCTACCCTAGGGGTTATTGCCTGACATGTGGATCATTGTGTTGTGTCCTGCAAGCAAATTTGGAAGGACAGTGTGCGAGATCATGGCCTGGACGTATGCAATTTAAGCAGAGTTTACGTTTAATTACAATATTTTTTCGTTCCAGGGGAGATATAGCCACGAATTGTGGGCATTCAGATAGGCGGTGTCTACCTCTGCACAGCTGACAGATGTTGCTGATATGAGAATGGAATGTCGACCTAGTAATGTCAACCGGTTTAATAGCTTTGCGATAGGGTGTCTTATCGCTAACGTGTATTCTGCTTACTGAGCTAGTCGCGCCGCCGCGTTTTGCAATAATTGCCTTCTATTATTTAAAAATTTAATAAAATTATTGAAATTAGGAAATCGCTCGTCGAACAGACTTTCTTTCCAGAGCCGACATGTCTGATTATCGAGTTATTGCGTTAAGTATTGAACGAAAATGATTTCAAAGGTATTTACCGGTAAATTCAATGAATTTAAAGCATTTATATTCGCGGTGATCTCATCAATGAATTTGGAGATGCCAACCATGGACTCCTGCTGAATGGACTTCATGCCCAAGACATTCCCTATATGATAGGCTGAGACAATTAATTTGCTGTCATACCTGGCCCTTAATAGATCAATGGCTACCGCATAATTTTCATGGGTGATTGGGAGAGATTTTATTACATTTAAAGCTTCGTCTCTTAATGAAGAGTGTAAATAGTGTAATTTCTGAATGTCCGTCAGGTCATTTCTGACGTGTACCAGTTCCAAAAACATATTATAATAATGTTGCCAATCAATAATGCTGCCTGAGAAGCAGGGCAATTTAATTGGCTCTAACTGTATAGGGGGAGTTTTAATTGGCGAAACTTCAGCTTGAATCAATGATTTCTTGTTCACCTCCTCTACTTGTTCTAATGAATGGTGTAGTTTGCTCTCAATAGTACAGAGATCATCCTCTGTTTGAACTCTGTCACTGACTGATGTGAAATCGGAATCGTCAGCCTCAATTTGAGTTTGAATTTTATCATCCTTCGCGGACAATTCCATCAAATGGCGGAGCTTAATTTTTAAGGCATGATGATCGCTTGTGTCCGGATCGAAACTGTCAGCGAATGTATTTACACGGGATATAGAAGCCTTAATTGTGCCTCGTTTTTTAATTAACGCCTTCACATCAGCCATGACCGCAATGTAAAATCTGATTCGAAAACGATAGTTAAATATAGAGCAGGTGAACAATTGTTGTAATTTGAATAATTTACTCAATCCTGATATGATGCGGGAGCCAGTGATCGGTATGCAACTTAATCTATTACTTATTATGATAGGTACTTATTTTCTTTCAAAAATAGTTATGGAAGTTATTGAAAATATGACTCATTCAAAGTGACAATATACATATAGCTTCATCACATTACTTAAGTGTCTGAATGCATTATTGTAAAGCTGCGTAAGTGAAAATTTAGGTAAAAGTACAATTCTATGGCCACTTGACACTAATTTCTGTTTGCGTAAAAATTATTAATGATTTTATATTAAATGCTATTAAATTTGTGCTAAAATATTACTGACTTTGCTGTACATAAAAATTATAAATGAAAAAGTTTTGAGAAATGCGAGTTCATATTCACGTGGATTGTGAATCCTGGCGTGTTCAAGATGGCTCCGATCCTGTTGCTTCCCTGATGATCCTGTTCGGCAGGCCTTAGATGTGGCGCAACTCTTGTTTCGGGTGGTCGGGTGACGCTAGAAGCTGTAGCTCTCCGTTTAATTTTGAATTTCTAGAATTTCGCTGCTGTGCGACAATGATGATGACTTGTAGTGTCTTGCTGTCTCAGATATGATGCTCTGCAGAATCTTGCAATGCCAAGTATGAAGTTTGTTTTGAGAAGAATGAAGGCATGCAACGGCCAGCAATCTAAAGGTTGAAAGTATTTGGGCTTGAACCAAACGTTTTTGGGCTCATTAAAATGAAATATATCTGAAACCTTAATCCGGCCCGGAGGACCAAAATGTTGCGTCTTAGACGCTCTCGATGAAATTTTGAGTTGGTCTTAGAACGCTAGTTGTTGCGTTCGCTGGTAAATAAGTGAAATAATGAAGTGGACTGTATATGTTCTTGAGATAATTGTTTATTGAAAATTATTTAGAAGACAGTTGCTGGCGCGTGCAGTTTAGCACGGCATAACGCCTGATAAATTGAGATAGAAATTAAATACTGAATGACATAGTCTTGCGTAAATTGGCTTGGATAGCCTAAGTAACAATCGCATGATGATCATGCTAAAATTTAGAATAATGAGAATAATGTAGCCGCGGCTGGCGAACTGAGGCAAGTTGCCTCCTCGGAGTCTTGCAAGTAACTAAGTAAAAATCGACTGCTGCCAGCTTGGATGCAAGCCGGTAGCAGATAGCGTGAGGAGAAATGACGTAACTGCACGCGACCGCAATGGGGCATTTTACAGTACAAAGTTTACATAAGTACAAAGGTTAACCAAACATTATTAATTCATCTTTGAATTATATTGTCTTTCTTTTTATATCATTAATTGTCTTTACGTGAGTCTTTGTTTTTACAAATACATGGTTTTGTTTCACCTTATTTGCCGTGGTAATACTCAGCGGTCATCCTCTTCGGTCCTAGGTCCTTGATCCTGGATGCTCCTCTGTAGTCGTGCAGTCCTGAACCCCTTGATCCTCGTCCTTCAGATCCTCACCGCAGTCCGTTGCCTCGTTCCGTACGCTGGACTCTATTCCATGTACTTGGCTGCTCCCTCGTATCCCGTCATGGCCTCAGGTTGCAGGTGCTCTCACGAAAGTGATGAGTAGTCGTGAAGAACCTCCGGCTGCTGCTGTGGTTGATAGACAAAGAGTTGTCGTTCAGCAGAGCCTCCGGCTGCCACAGTAGTTGTACGAGACAGAGAAATAAGTTAGTGTGTTTCGAGTATTTATACCCTAGGGCGCAAAAATCATGTTTCGACAATATTCTGCAGGTCTCGTTTTGTCGTTGGCGTCCGTTTCTAACACGATTATTTTCACACTTATTTCGCTTGTCTTCGCAACATGTGAAGTCTTTTGCACATTACCCGATATTCGTCTTGTCGTTAATTTTTATGTGTTCACTGTTTATAAACCGTTTTTTCCTATCCTAATCAATATAAGTTTTTCTAATATTTATTTTCACTATATTCGCACTTTTTATTATTTTCTCACTATTTTTTGTACACATGTGCGTCTTTATTTTATACACATTGTGGCGTATTTGGTTTTGTGATATTATCCACACAATCTTTACTATTTAAATAATTCATATAATTAATAGCGTTCATTTAGGGGTGACGCTTTACAGGAACCAACTGGTCTCACACACACATGTAATATACACGTGTACACACAGACACAGCAAAGTGACGTGATCAACCTGTCCAAGCATGAAATTTTGTTGTTCCTTTTACAGTTCAGCTTGAAAGCTGAATTATTATTACTAACAATATGAATTATTTATTTGATTTAATTAATTATCTTAATAATTGTGCAATGCACAGTACCCTATATATTTGTACTGTTCCATTATTTCCCTGCTTAATAAAAAAAAATGTAATAAACAGGTTTATTAAATTTTTTGCCTTTTTACATTAAACAAAATTGTACAGTACATTTTAACAATACAATATTTATTTACATTATGCTCATAATAATGAATAAACTCTTATTCAATTTACCCTTATGCGTGGTGGGCTGAACAAAATTATTCCCCTCCCATACATGTTGACTTGGTGTGTGGGTCTGCAGTATCTACTTTAATGCGTGTTCTCCTTTACTTGTCACAGTGACCTAGTTATTCATTCATAGAACTTCCTTAAAGAGCTGGCATAGTACTTGCCCAATTCTTTCTGTCTTGTGTCATCATATACAATGAAAGTTTGTTTACCAATTTGTCTTAGCAAATTGTAAGGTCCATCATATAATCTGGAAGAATTTCTTAGCAGTATTATCAATACGTTTTCTTACTGGATTGGTTTTTAATAATATTTTCTCTCCCACATTAAACTTCTGCAACTTGTGAGTTCTGTTGAATTGTTCTATTCTCTTATTACCTTTTTCCATTATTCTTCGTTTCACATGTTCAATCTTAATGCTTAACGGTTTCGGTAAGTTCTGATTAGCAGGTTTGTGAACATACCTCTTCCAAAATCTGTCGGACTGATAATCTTGTTCAAACTCCGTCGGTGTGTAGTCGTTGCTTAGCTATAATTCTCATTAATGGCTTTCTCAAAGAATTGTAAATACTCTGCCCATTTATTGTGTTGGTTATGGAAGTAAATACTTAGGTACTTACCCAATTCTTTATTCACTATCTCGGCTATCTAAAAATTTCCCTGTGGGTGTCTGATGGATGTGAGTATGGGTTGGATTCCATTTTCCCTTAATATTCTATTCCATACTTCACTTCGAAATTGCACACCTTGATACTAAGAATCCTCTTCATCTTACCATTGGAATATATTTTTGTAACAGAATTTTTAGGACAGTTTTCGTTGTGGTCGCATAATAGGATACAGATGAACTGCCTTAGAAAACACATCTATACAGAGTAGTGTGTTTAACCCCCCGACTTGATCGTAGTAATGGCCCTAAGAAGTCCACTGCAACAAATTCCCCTTTCTCCTCCTTCTGTATACTTTGCATTTCCACATATGTGTGAAGATTAGGTTGCTTAGCAGTCTGGCAATCATAACATTTCTTCAGTTCATTTTTAATTATCCTAACCATGTTGATAGTAAAATCTTCTCTAAGGCATAAATAACATTTTAATGCCGATGCATGAGCTAAGCTGCTTTGTAAGATGCATGATCTGTTTACAAAGTGTGAAGGAGCACGGCTACTTGACTAAACTGGATCTACGTTCAAGTTTTTGGCAGATTCCAATCCGAGAAGAGGATAGAAAATTTACTTCATTCCTGTACAAGAACAAGTGTTACCAACATAAGGTAGTTCCATTTGTATTAAGCACGAGTTTGGCAGCTATTGTGAAATGTTGGAAAGAACATTAGGCCCAGAGGTGGAACCTTACATGACGATATTCATAGATGATATTCTAGTGGTATCTAAAACATTCGATGAACACATCAAAAGTCTACGTACAATATTCCATAAGTTTAGGCAAGCAAACATGTCCCTAAACCTAGACAAATGTGAATTCATAAAAACTTCCATCCAATTCCTAGGACACATTATCTCATTCTCAGGTATACAACCAGATCCTACCAAGATAACCAGTATAACCAACTTTCCTATACCCAGGAATCTTAAAGGGTTACGTGCATTTTTTGGTTTAACTGGATATTACAGGAGGTTTACACCATTGTATGCCGAAAGGACTCAACCTTTGTTAGAATTGACAAAGAAAGGACGAAAATGGAAATGGGAGAAAAAGCATCAAGAACCCTTCGACCAAGTGAATACGTTATTCGTAGAAAACATCATGCTACACCATCCTCAGCGAGAAGGAAAATTTGTGGTTTATTCTTATGCTAGTGATTACGCCGTGGGAAGTGTACTATACCAGAAGGACTCCGAAGGAAAACTAAGGGTCATCGCCTACACGAGCAGAGTTTTCAAAGGAGCAGAGCGGCACTACTCAACATCAGAGAAGGAAATACTTGCAATTGTCTACGCTCTTAAGCAATTTCGATATTATATTTATGGTACTCATTTTGAAATACATACTGACCATCAAGCATTGTCGATTCTACTTAAATATAAAGTAACGAACTCTCGTTTACTGAGATGGATTTTAGCCATTAGTGAGTACTCATTCACTATGAAGTACTGCAAAGGGAAAGATAATAGCGTGGCAGATATTTTAAGTCGTTATGTTACAGAAGAATGTGAGGAGATCTACCATAAAGAAGATAACGAAGTACGTCTGTTACCCATACAATTTGAAGCTAGCAATGAATTAAGAAGAATGCTACAAAATCTCGCAGAAGAACAGGACCAAGATATTACCTTACGAAATTTAAAACGTCAATCTCACCTACCAGCTCAATATAAGCTACATAACAACAGTCTTTTCAAATTAATAAGACATGATTGGAAAGTTGTGTTGACAAATGAGATGTTATTTAAATTGATAACACCAACTCATGAGAGCTTAACTCATATATTGGGATTAAAATGTTATTTATCCCTTAGAGAAGATTTTACTATCAACAACATGTTTAGGAAAATTAAAAATTAACTGAAGAAATGTTATGATTGCCAGACTGCTAAGCAACCTAATCTTCACACATATATGGAAATGCAAAGTATACAGAAGGAGGTGAAAGGGGAGATAGTTGCAGTGGACTTCTTAGGTTCATTACCGCGATCAAGTCGGGGGAGGTTAAACACATACTAGTCTGTATAGATGTGCTTTCTAAGGCAGTTCATCTGTATCCTATTATGCGACCCACAACAAAAGCTGTACTAAAAATTCTGTTACAAAAATATATTCCAATACATGGTAAGATGAAGAGGATTCTTAGTATCAAGGTGTGCAAATTCGAAGTGAAGTATGGAATAGAATATTAAGAGAAAATGGAATCCAACCCATACTCACATCCATCAGACATCCACAGGGAAATTTAGCCGAGAGAGTGAACAAAGAATTGGGTAAGTAGCTAAGTATCTACTGCCATAATCAACATTATAAATGGGCAGAGTATTTGCCATTCTTTGAGAAAGCCATTAATGAGAATTATAGTGAAGAAATGAGCTACACACCAATAGAGATTGAACAAGATCGTCAGCCGAACAGATTTTGAAGGAGGTATGTTCAGAAACCTGTTAATCAGAACTTACTGATACCATTAAGCATTAAGATTGCACATGAGTAGAGGGAAAGTGTATGTATGAGAACAATGGCGATGACGTCACAGAGAGGCACTGGTAGCTGGCTTCCGCGGTGTGAAAACAATGGGTTGGGGAACCCCCAGTTGAAAACACTACCGGGTTCCAGTTCATGACGTCATAGATGCACTGGCAGCTGGTGTCCGAGCTGTCCATGTGACATCACTGTTTTGTATGTGTGTGTGTATGTGTGACTGAAACACTTCCGTGTTCCAGTTCATGACATCACACAGAGGCTCAAGTCGCTGGCGTCCGCATGGCTAAAACCAGTTTCAAACGGAGGCCGTGGTTTCTGCATGTCCAAAATTTGGTAGCCGAAAACAATGTGTAGCGGATGGGGGTACCCGGAATTCGGCGGTTGCCCGCAGAGGCGATGTCATCGGGTACCGTTACGCGAAATTTTGGGGGCATCGGGTACCGTTACACGAAATGTTTAAATCGACGGATGGGGGTACCCGAAATTTGTGGGTACGCCCACATGAGCATGTATAAAACACTGGTTATGACGAAGCAGGAGGCTGGGTGGATATGATAGCTGGTTCGACGACTACGTAGAGGGCGTGATGTCTGAAATTTGACACCCGAAATGTTTAGAACAACGGATGGGGGGTACCCGAAATTTTGATGTTCAATATTTGACAACCGAAATGATTAAAACAACGGATGGAGGTACCTGAAATCTCTTGGTGTCTGAAATTTGACACCCGAAATGTTTAAATCAACGGATGGGGGTACCCGACATGACGCATGTGTTCGACTGCGAGGCGAGACAGTTGGTTTCTGTTATGTGTAAAAACAATGGGTATATGTTACGTCATTAGTGTTTTATGATGTTAGTAGCTTATGACGTTACAGATTTATGAAGGAAGCGGCGTCTAATCATTTTCTTGCATACTTAACTATTTATAGCTGCAACTTTAATGCTGTGTCAGCGAGCAATGTCCTGACTTGACCGTGCGACCCAAGAGCGATGTACTAGGTTGTCCTCAAAATATAAAAATTACTTCCAGCTCGAGTACTATAAATGCAGCAGCAAAATACATGTAAGTCGCTCTGTAGCCACTCACGTAGATCAAGCACGTAGGTAAGCGCTGACTCCTTGACTATTTGTTGATTATTTAATACAATTTTTCAGGTTGTGTAATTATTATCACTGAATAATTAGTTATTATTGTGAAAAATGTGTTATATAGTTTGTATATATATTTTATAGTATGGAAATGCACTTTCAGGTTTTGTATATATGTTAATTTTGTATCGAATCGTATAAGGTAACTTGATCTATCGCGGACCATTCGATTGAACCGCTAATGCGTGTTGTAATAATACTATTCCGTTCACAATGCTACAGGTTAATATGCAACAGTGTTATATTATAGGTGTGACTAATAGCATACGTGTATTAAAAATAATATTTTTAAACTTTGTGTGTGTGTGTGTATGTGTGTGTGTGTATGTGAAACGTAACAACTGGATAATTACTGATTCAACTGAATAACTAGATTTTGTGTATATATTTTATAGTCATATGTTATATTGTTTATTTTTTATTTGATGGAACGTGCAGAAGTCTGCATGTCTGTAGAATGTAGAAGTTGCTTTGCTGCAGGGCATAGAGACCGGTCTCTGCACTGGCGTTCAGTATTGTGTCTGTTTTGCAACGTAGCGCAGCGTTATGTATTTTATTTTGTAAAATAATGTTATATTATGGAATATGTCTGTGTCTAATACATACCACTGTTAGTTAGTTCATGTGTGTATGTGTTGTAATACAGTGTAACTCTAATCTGTTATATGTTTGTGAACCAATGTTACATTTCAGGAGTTATGGAATTTATCTCCAAGTATATATATATTACCCATTGATTTATATACAGACTATATGTTTTAAATGTATAATTATAATTTGTGTGCGTTATATTCTACTCTCTCACTACAGGAAAACATGTTTACCGTAATGCGTTTCTGCGTGTGTCTATCTATACTTAAACTTTATATTAAACAATAATAACAAAAACCATACATTAAGCCGTGTTCACTAAGACGTTGTTGTTGTTTAAAATTGTTTTGTAAAATAATGTTATATTATGGAATATGTCTGTGTCTAATACATACCACTGTTAGTTAGTTCATGTGTGTATGTGTTGTAATACAGTGTGACTCTAATCTGTTATATGTTTGTGAACCAATGTTACATTTCAGGAGAAATGTATTTCATTCATTTTAGGAGTTATGGAATTTATCTCCAAGTATATATATATTACCCATTGATTTATATACAGACTATATGTTTTAAATGTATAATTATAATTTGTGTGCGTTATATTCTACTCTCTCACTACAGGAAAACATGTTTACCGTAATGCGTTTCTGCGTGTGTCTATCTATACCTAAACTTGATATTAAACAATAATAACAAAAACCATACATTAAGCCGTGTTCACTAAGACGTTGTTGTTGTTTAAAATTGTTTAAGTAAATATATTTATTCCAGACTGTGTTGTATACAAAACAGCGTTGGCATTACAGTGTTGTGTGTGCCCGATGAAACTGGTTTTTTGCAAGCAAGCTGGTTTGTAGCACACACGTTGAGACGGTGTATTTAAAAATAAATTATACGCTCTCTCTTTCTTCGCTGTAACATAATAGCGTGCGTACAAATGTTTACGTTTTTTTAACGCGCACTGTTAGTTGGTAAGGGTTATGTTATAAGAAATTATAAAAATCATTTATAAGAAATATGAATCATTTTATTAATACATTAAATCCATTATTAATACATTATTTGTTCGTGTTAATTTAAAAAGCGCGCGCGCGCGCACACACACACACACACACACTTTATATATATATATATATATACAAGATATGTTATATACCAAGTCCTTAAGTAAAAATTACAAATTTATTACAATCACTTTTCTGACATGACTTGTCAACTGTAACAGGATACAGAATGTTTTAATTCTTCTTGGTAATGTATATTTATATATTTTTTTTTACATTGATAATTCCTTTCGTATTGTGTAATTTCGATGGTGTAGGTAGAAAGCTTGACCCCACAAGAGGATTATATTTTTTAATATTTAGTTCCAGCGTCTTGACACCGTTTTTGACTCACCAGCTTCCGTGAATTTGTCAACGGATTACATTATTTTCTCGCTAGCTATCGAATACTGTTCATCGATATCGTCATACTGTGATTTAAGTTCTGTACGTGATCTGAATACCGCATTACAATAAATATTTTCGGTGTTTATTAGTTTTTTAAAAGATACACGAACTGCTAAATACCACTTTATGTAATTATTTAATGCTACAGCTTCGTTACAAATCTTATCAACAAACGTGTGTTTGTAAGCTGTTATTATTATTAGTTATAATCACACTTTAATACTTTCTGTGTTTGATCTGAATACCGCATTACAATAAATATTTTCGGTGTTTATTAGTTTTTTAAAAGATACACGAACTGCTAAATACCACTTTATGTAATTATTTAATGCTACAGCTTCGTTACAAATCTTATCAACAAACGTGTGTTTGTAAGCTGTTATTATTATTAGTTATAATCACACTTTAATACTTTCTGTGTTTAGTAGATTTTTAAAAGATACACGTGCTGACGAATACCGTTTGATATAATTATTCAGTGACTGTATTTTTATAATCCGTTAGTATGTTTAGTTACAATCACAATTAAAGCAAACAATTACTGAAATTTTAACATTATATCTTATCCCACATTTCTATTTTAATAACAATGAAAAATAAAACATAAATATTCATAACTGATATTTTATCATATTATAAACGTAAAAAATTAAAGTTTACAAAAAATTTAAACATCAAATGTGAAAAAACTAAAATATTGTAACACACACATACGCGCGCGAGCGCGTGTGCTTTAATGTTTCAAAACATACAAAATACTAACACACACACACACATACGCGCGCGAGCGCGTGTGCTTTAATGTTTCAAAACATACAAAATACTAACACACACACACACACACGCACGCGCACACACACACACACACGCACACACACACACACACACAATTACTGAAATTTAAACATTCTATCTTATCCTACAATTCTATTTTAATAACAATGAAAAATAAAACATAAATTATCATATAAACGTAAAAAATTTAAGTTTACAATTAATATAAAAATTGTGAAACAAAAATGTGTGAAATTAATTCAAGTGTGAAACAAAGTAAATATTACAACACACACACACACACACACACACACACACACTCATGTTTTAATAATTCAAAACATATAAAGTTTACTAAGATTACGTGTTACTAAGTTTAAAAATACAATCCATTACCTTACACACACACACACACACACACACACAAACACACACACCATCTGCTTTCGGTCACGACCGGACGATGACATCCTACCCCGCACCACCACTCCACACCACCACCCCGCACCGCATCGAGTCCGTCGGTCACGGTCACCTCTACCCCGCACCCAGAGCCTCAACACCACCCCGCACCTCGCCTACATATTTTGTTCAATTACTTTGTCTGTCGCTCCGCAACGACCGGTATTCCCCCCCCGCACTCCAATCGAGTCCGTCGGCGACAACCTAGCTTCCTACCCCACCCCGCGTCGTCTCGGACCACCATCTGCTTTCGGTCACGACCGGTCGTACAACCCAGCCCCCCGTACCCCGCACCCGACATCCCGCGGGAGGCGACTCAACTAGCGCGCTTCGGCCAAGGTCGCCGGCATCCTGTACCCCGCACCTCGCCTACATCTCGGTCACGGACACCGGCTGCAACCTAGCTCCCTACCCCGCACCACCATCCCACACCTTTACCCCGCACCGCATCGGTCACGGGCGTCGGCTTCCTACACCGCATCCCCACCCCACCCCACCAACCGCAACGCGCGTCGTCGGTCACGACCGGACGACTACCTACCCCGCACCGCTGCTCCTCGCGAGGCCGATCGGTCAAGGGCGCGCGGCGACAGCGTCACCGGTTACCGGACTGTCTATATAGGGAACCGACGACGCGAAGCCGGCCTCACTCCTTTCACAATGACCGACAGCAGCAGCAGCAGCGGCAGCAACAGCGAACACCGTGCTATCAATGGTAATGTAATTACTATAAAATTTATGATACTTGACAATACACTAAACACACAAACAGTGTTATTAGATTACAAACGCACGATTGTTGATAAGATTTGTAGCGAAGCCGTAGCATTAAATAATTATATAAAATGGTATTTAGCAGTTCGTGTATCTTTTAAAAAATTAATAAAAACCGAAAATATTTATTGTAATGCGGTATTCAGATCGCGTACAGAACTTAAATCACAGTATGACGATATCGATGAACAGTATTCGATAGCTAGCGAGAAAATAATGGAATCCGTTAACAAATTCACGCGTGACGGAAGCGGGTGGGTCGAAAACGGTGTCGAGTCGGTGGAACTAAATATTACAAAATACAATCCTCTTGTGGGGTCGAGCTTTCTACCTACACCATCGAAATTGTCACACAGTAGGAAAGGAATTATTAATGTGAAAAATTTAGAAGATGAAAAGTGTTTCTTGTGGTCTGTGCTCGCCTGTATACACCCGATCGCGTGTAACCCGCATCGCGTTAGCCATTACCTTCCGTACGAAGAAGAAATAAACATGAAGGACATACCTTATCCCGTCGCAGTCAATAAGATAAAACGTTTTGAAAAATTAAACGAAAACATATCCGTTAACGTTTTTGGCTACGAAGACGAGGTATATCCTTTACGTATCACTGAACATCGCGGTAGAAAGTACCACGTAAACCTACTGCTACTGTCCGACGCGAACACTACTCACTACTGCCTCATACGGAACCTTTCGCGTATGCTTTCGTCGTTGACAAAAAATTGTCGTGCATCGGTGTACTGCAACTACTGTCTACACAGATTTTCGGACAATAAAGATACTAACGCGGCGCGAAAACGAGTTGAAGAACACGAACGCAACTGTTCTCAGCACGGAGTACAGAAAGTAAAACTTCCTGACGAGGACGAAAAGTGGATGTATTTTAAAAACTTTTCACTTTGTCACCGCGTACCTTATACGGTATACGCTGACTTCGAATCGTTTATTGTTCCGACCACCGGTAAAAACGTGGCTCATCATATACCAGCCAGTTTCTGCTATGTGATAGTTGACTGGATGGGAAACGCCGTCAAGGAACCTGTAATATACCGCGGTAAAGACGTGGTGGACACGTTCCTTCGTATGCTTTTAGCCGACGTTCAACGACTCGATAAAAAGTTTAATAAACCGATCCAAATGACAGCGGCCGATGAACGGTCATTCCGAAACGCCACTCACTGTCATCTGTGCAAGAAGCCGTTAACGGACGACACGGTTCGAAATCATTGCCACATAACGGGTAACTATTTAGGCGCTGCTCACAATGCGTGTAATATAAATTACAAAATACCAACACACGTTCCGGTTTTTTTCCATAATTTAAGTGGCTATGACTCGCATCATTTGATGCAAGGTTTCGGAAAGTACAAGGAAGATGAAATAACGTGTATCGCTACTACAAGCGAACGTTACATCTCCGTTACACTCGGTCAGCTCCGGTTTCTCGATTCTCTGCGGTTCATGAACGCGTCACTTGAAAAACTCGTCTCCAACTTATCCGCGGATAAATTTAAAATCCTTAATCAATTTTACACGCGTAATGTTGATTTACTGTTGCGTAAAGGCGTGTACCCTTACGAATACGTTACGGACGATTTAAAATTTGACGAGAGGCAGTTACCGGACCGCGTACATTTTTACAACGGGTTGACAGAGTCGGATATAAACGAAGACGATTACGCGCACGCTCGAGCGGTTTGGTCGGCTTTCGACATGCAAACGTTCGGTGATTATCATGACCTTTATTTAAAAACGGATGTACTACTGCTTGCAGATGTATTTGAAAACTTTCGAAACATGAGCCTGCAGTACTACGAACTCGATCCGTGTAACGTTTTTACCACCGCCGGTTTAGCGTGGAACGCGATGCTGAAAATGACAGGAGTTAGGTTAGAGTTACTCCGCGATATAGACGTACACCTGTACATCGAAAGAGGTATCCGTGGCGGCTTAGCAGCAATTTCTAATCGGTACGCCAAGGCCAACAACCCGTACATTCCCGATTATGACGCAAGCAAGCCGCATAACTATTTACTCTACCTCGATTGTACCAACCTGTACGGAACGGCTATGACACAACCTTTACCACTGTCCGGTTTTCGATGGTTGGAACGTACAGAGATCGATACGTTGAACGTGCACGCGTTACGTGACGATGATGACACCGGTTATATCCTAGAAGTCGATCTGGGGTATCCACATTACCTACACGACTTACACAGTGACTACCCTTTAGCACCCGAAAAGTGTACTATTACGGACAGTATGCTTTCACCGTACTGCTATCGCATGAAGCTGTTAAAAGACTTTGTGTGTAGTAACGGTAAGGTAGAGAAACTGATAACGTCCCTCGAGGACAAGACAAAATACATTGTTCATTACAGAACATTGAAACTCTACCTCGAACTAGGAATGGAGTTGAAAGCGATTCACCGTGTGTTAGCATTCACACAGTGCGTATGGTTGAAACCTTTCATCGATTTTAATACGGAGCGACGAAAGGAAGCCAGAAACACCTTTGAAAAAGACTTTTTTAAGTTAATGAATAACGCGCCGTACGGTAAATCGTTGGAAAACGTACGGAAGCGAATCGATTTCAAGTTAGTTCCAAACGAGAAGAAACTTCACAAACTAACCGCTAACCCCAGGCTACAACATTTTTTCATATATAACGAGGACCTGGTAGGTCTCACGATGAAAAAAACGTCCATTACACTGAACCGACCTTTGTACGTTGGGTTCAGTGTATTGGATATTAGTAAGCTGATCATGTATCGGTTCCATTACGGATTCACGATGAATACGTACGGGTCACGTGTACGTCTATGTATGACGGACACTGACTCTCTGTTGTACGACATTCGCACCGACGATGTGTACAAAGACATGGAGGAGCATCTCGAACTCTTTGACACGTCGGAGTACCCTAAGGCACATCCGTGCTATAGTGAAACAAACAAGAAAAAGTTGGGTACTTTTAAAGACGAAACAAATGGAATACCGATACTTGAATTTGTCGGGTTGCGCGCAAAATGTTATTCATTCGTTACGGCAAACGATAAAGAGAAAAAGGTAGCGAAAGGTGTCCCACGTTCCGCGATAGCTACACAGTTGAAACATCAACTTTATAAACAATGTGTAAAGACCACTTCTCAAACTTATACTACGGCGCAGACTATCCAAAGCGAAAAACATAACATATACACAAGAAACCTTACAAAATTATCGCTGTCACCGTACGATGACAAACGATATGTCTTGGATGACGGTGAAACAACACTGGCGTACGGTCATTATAAACTCTGTCAACCCAGACGCGAGATAATTCAGCAAGCGAGAAAATCCGTTATAAATTATGCGTTTGATATACGTTGATATAAGACTCGCTTGCAGGAGCAACACACTGTCAGTAACGACGATGAAGTCGGTGAGGTTCACTGAAAACGTAACGGTATATCTCGTACCAAAATTTTGCGATTCGCGTTTCGGGTGGCGATATGGAAAACGTACGCAAAACTATTGCAAAAGAATTGCACAGACCGGTGAGAAGGAACTTTCCCAGACGTGCGGTGGAGGTGAAGGGGTTACACGATCTCTACCAAGCGGATTTGGTGGAAATGATACCGCATGCCAAGTTGAACAAGGGATACAAATATCTAATGACGGTAATAAACGCATTTAGCAAGTATGCATATGCGATTCCCTTAAAAACTAAATCGGGTGTTGAAGTAGCACATGCTCTCGAACCAATAATTGTAAAAAATAAAATGAAATACCTGCAAACGGATAAGGGGAAAGAGTACTTTAACACTACCGTACAAGCTTTACTAAAGAGATTCAACGTCAAACACTATTCAACTTATAGCGAGAAGAAAGCATCCATCGTAGAGCGATTTAATCGTACGTTGAAAACGAACATGTACCGCGCGTTCAGCGAGCAAGGCCATTATCGGTGGTTGTCGCTTTTGCCTAAACTGGTGATGGAATACAACGACAGAGTGCATAGAACTATAGAGATGAAGCCGCGACAAGTCGACAAGAGCAACGAGCAAATTGTGTTGGAACGAATAAGAAAAAATACCGTACCGCGGAAAGTGAGCAAGAAACATAAGTTTAAAATAGGCGATCGAGTGCGTATCAGTAAATACAAAATCACATTCGCTAAAGGTTATACACCAAACTGGACGAACGAGATATATACAGTGCACAGAGTTCAGCCAACCGTACCGGTTACGTACTTGTTGAAAGATCACACGGGTGACGTTGTGGAAGGTGGGTTTTATGAACAAGAATTGAGTAAAACCAGCGTTGGTGATGTGTATCTCGTTGAAAAAATATTACAACGTAAAGGTGATCGCGTGCGAGTGCGCTGGCTCGGCTTTGACGGTAAACACGATTCGTGGATACATAAAAAAGATCTGATATAATAACATTACCACAGTATTTAACCGAACGTAAACGAGTTAAGATGAAGATTGAACAACAATCGTTAAAGTTAAATGTTAAGAACGTAGACTCTGCTAAGTACAACGGTAAAGTTGCATATAATAAACACAGTCCACTGTTTCCAAACACAGTTCGATGTATCGTGTGCGGCGGGTCATGTAGCGGGAAGTCAAACGTTGCCTTTAACATGTTATTCGATTCAAACGGACTGCGATTTCAGAACCTGTACGTGTTCTCCAAATCGTTATTTCAACCAAAATATCGTATGTTGGAAGACGTTTTTAATGCTCTCGCTGACGAAGGAATGATGTACTTCACATACAGTGAAAACGATGAAGTACCACCTCCGCACGAAATTGTACCTAATTCAATCATGTTGTTCGATGATGTGGTATGTGAACGGCAGAATAACATACGAAAATATTTCGCTATGGTACGGCATAGCGGTGTGGACACTTTGTACCTTTGTCAGACGTACAGTCTGGTGCCAAAGCAACTGGTGCGTGATAATGCCAATTTCTTGGTTTTGTTCAGACAAGATGATCTCAATTTACGTCACGTTTACAACGATCACGTTAACACAGATATGAAATACGAAGAGTTCAAAGCGATGTGCGCCGAAGCGTGGAAGGATCGTTACGGATTCATAGTCATCAACAAGGACTCACCGATAAACGCGGGTAGATACAGAGTGGGTTTCGATCGTTTTATACATAAATAGAATAGTTTGTGCGAGAAAGTCATCAGTGTCAAGATGGATGACAAGCAATTGACACATGAAATCGATGCAATTAGCGATAACATAAGACAAAAGTATCGCGCGTTGAAACATGACATCAGAGAGAGCGATGAAGCGTTAACGAGAAAGTACAAACCTCTTTTGGAACCGTTAACCCAGATTTCGGAAAAGTTGAATGTCTCCGGTGATAAAATTAAAAAAATAAATGTTGAAGATGAAGATACGAAGACAGCTGTCGAGATGACACCACCACCATCACAACCTCGATTCCTTAGAACGGAAGTGTTGGCACAAACTCCTGATGTCGAAACATCGAACGTGACTCTTGAAGAGTTTTTAGCAACACCCGAAGGTCGACACGAAGCACAAGAATACGTTGAACAGTCTGTCGAAGGTCCGCTCGCGAGGAAATACTTACTACTCGCTTTATCTGATGATCGAGAAAAAAAGATGGATCATACGTACGGTATCCGTAACGTTGCAGACAAATGGATGGTGGGAAATTCGGTGTTGGAGATCAATCAAGACGACAGCTTCTACATAGCTGGAAAACGATACAGGGGTACACCGGGTCTCTACGAACTTATGTTTATGAAAGAACCCAACAAGAGCGTCTACGATGAAAACGATTTAGCAGCGTACAAATCTATACTGTCGGACACTAACGCACATAAACATTATCATTTACCAGGTGCTAAAATAAATACAAACAAAGGTGTAAAGTACAGAGAGATAATCGCCCGATTGTTCCCACCGCGCAGCGGACGTGGTATCGATTACGTACACTGGAACGATCCCAACGAACTGGTTGAACGGTTGAGACTGCTGGTAAGTTCAAAACGCGCCGGTCACACCGGACACGACAACGAAATCATCTCCGTTGTGGAGGAATTACGTGAAGCCAACATTATCGTATAAATTTTATGAACGTCGGTGTAACAACTCATTGACGTCAACACTGTCAACATGTGCGGATTAGATTTGACACCTGACTTTGAAGTCGAAAACGAGAGACTGAAAACCTTTACATCATGGCCTGTGCATTTCATCAGTCCGACCGCTATGGTTGCCGCAGGCTTTCATTACACAAATGAAATTGACAGGGTTCGATGTTCATTTTGCGGTATAGAAATCTTTCGTTGGAAAGAGGGTGACGATCCGATTGTGTTACAAACGCGATGGTCACCACAGTGTCGTTACTTAAAACGGTTAGCACATCATTTGTAGCGTGCAGTCGTACAATGGTTGTGGACAAGTTCGGGAGACATCAAAGCGCCGTGAGCGTGCGACGAGAAACAAAAAGACAATTACGCGATACTGTAGGATTTAAGATTAGCATTTAAGATTAAGATGGGCATATAGATGTTGAAAACAAAAAGATCCGCAATCTGAACGAACCGGATGCAGCAAAGGATGCTGTATCTCTGACTTATATGCAAACACATTGTCTGCTACTCGATGATGAACGTAAAAGCGTGGACCTTAAAGGGTGTAGATTGAAAAATGTTGATACTCCTGTAGACGTTAAAGACGTAGTCAACAAATATTACGTTGATGACAACTGTATACAACACTCGAGTCAAGAGAGAGGTGAGGTCATCGATGCACGAGATCGATGGGTAATCAACGTTCGAAGTCCAGAACAAGCGACCGATGCGGTTAACAAAAACTATGTAGACTCGAACGTCATTAAAAAAGTATCGAACAGCTATTTGTTTGGGCAGAGCTGGTTGTCGGGAGTGAGTTCACCGATTTTTGCAGATGACGCGGTTAACGTAAAATACATGTTGCAGAACACCGTTAGCTTGGGCGAAGATGGTGTTTTCAAAGCAGCGGAAAAGAGAATAACAGACGTAGCGGATGGTTTTGCGGAGAGCGATGCTGTTAACTTACAACAATTAAATGACGTGAGACGATACGTAAAGAGCGAGATGTATAAAGTCGTTAAAACATTTCAGTATCAACTGGATTACTACTTATTGAAATTGTCTAAGCCACGTAGTTCAGAAGAGGAGTGGACACGCGACACGAAGGAAATAAAAAGGTTAATAGATGAATACGATAAAAACACAGAAGAGAAAGACTGGAGATCGGTTTACGATGTACAACAACGTTAAGAGGAAAAAGGGGTGGGGCGTCGGAAACGTGCTTAAAAACGTTGCACCGTCCGTTGTTTCGTCAGTTATCAATCGAGCGGTGGACGCACTACCTGTCGAATTACATCTGCCAGGTTACAGATTCTGTGGACCGGGCACGAAACTCGAAGAAAGATTAGCGCGTGGTGATCGTGGAATCAATCAACTAGACGAAGCCTGTCGCGAACACGACATCGCTTACGCTCAATACAAAGACAACGAAAGTATTGCAGATCGTAAACTCGCGGAAAAAGCGTGGGGACGGGTAAAGGCTTTGGATTCGGGTATCAGCGAACGAGCTTATGCGACAGCAGTTGCAGCGGCCATGAAAGCAAAATCAGCAATAGGAAGCGGTCGACGTCGTAAAAATAAAAAGAATGTGAGTAGTCGTGGTCGTGGTGCTGGTGGTGGGATGAAGAAGAGGAGGAAGAGAACTGTCCGAACCGCTAGGAAAAAGAAGAGAACTGCGTCCGGATTGTATCTACGTCCGTACCGAAAAAACTAATTCACATACCGCTCCGCCCGTTGTCCGAAGATGAATTACGTGTATACGCAAAAAAGCTAAACATACCGTATTTTAGAGGTGTTTACATGCGTAACGCATTACCGGATACAGCGCCGTGGAAGAACGAAACCGTCATCGTAAATTTGGACGACGAGAGCGGACCGGGAACCCACTGGGTATGTTACAAGAAGCGTGGAAATCGAGTACACTATTTTGACGGGTTCGGTAATTTACGTCCACCTCTCGAGCTGATGCAATATTTTGGTGATACAGCCGACGTTCGTTACAACTATGAACGGAAGCAACCTCCTAACACGGTCATCTGCGGTCATTTATGTTTAGACTTTTTATCGTCTTCTGATCAGTAAACTTCAACATGTCGTCGCTAACGGTCACCGTGACGGGTACCGACGCTGCGAATCTCGTGTGTAACTTTTTCCCACCTCTCGAGTTATACGGTGAATGGTACGTTGGTCTATTGGATTTTACATCGTATAATTCAATACCAAACGTTACTGAAGGAAAAAATAATGCATTTCCAGTAAAAATTTCCAAGGATCAGTGGTCCGTCATCAAGTTGCCTACCGGCACCTACGAAATCAGTGATATCGAAACGTATCTGCAGAAACAGTTAGGCGAGAGAACAATCAGTTTACGTCCAAACAACAACACATTAAAGTGTGAAATTTACTGTAAGCATGTCATCGACTTTTCGTATACACCGAATACCATTGCAAGTATGTTAGGATTTAAGGAGAATCAGCAGCTGGAAGCGTATAAAACACACGAGTCGAACGTACCCGTCGACATAATCAACGTTAACACCGTTCACGTACGGAGTAATATCGTACAGGGTGCGTACAAGGACGGCCAGGACCAGCACACGTTGCATTCGTTTTATCCGACCGTGGCACCAGGTTTCAAAATAGTTGAAACGCCGACAAACGTAATATACTTACCGGTAAACGTACAACGCGTTGACAACATAATTTTGTCTCTCGTTGATCAGGACGGGGATTTAGTCGATTTTCGCGGTGAAGTTATCACGATACGACTGCATCTGAAAATGTGGGATTGTATTTCGGACAAACGTCACCTGTAAAAAGGGAGTGTGTACGAAAGAAACATGGTAGTCGGTGTTCAACGTTGAAGCGATTGACATCAAGGAACAAGCGTTTCTTACTTTCACTTGGATTCAAATTATACGATTAAAATAATGTCGGGTGAAATTCTAGCTATCGAACGAGGAGCGGCTTTCGATAACAGAATCGTTGAGTTCGAATATCGTACGCACACACCGTATGCTTCCACCCGATACGGTAACAACGATGAAATACGTATACCCATCCAACAACAGGATGTTTTCACTTTACCGGCGGAGAGTTTTCTGTACATCGAAGGAACATTGACCAAGGTTAACGCTACCGACACAGCGTTGAACGTGAAATTAATCAACAATGCAATGGCTTTCTTGTTTGAGGAGATCCGTTACGAAGTGTGCGGTGTGGAAGTAGATCGTACGAAAAACGTTGGAATTACGAGCACTGTGAAATTGTTACTATCGAGCAATGAGCATGAAAGAAAGCATCTAATCAATGCAGGATGGGTGACGACAACCGACGAGTCGTTGACAGTACACGAGAGTACCGGTGATTTTACGTTTTGTCTTCCGTTAAAAATGCTACTCGGTTTCAACGAAGACTATACACGCATCATGCTGAACGTTAAGCAAGAATTGATTCTGTTGCGTACCTCTACCGATCAGAACGCAATGGTGCTAAAAGAATCAGGTGCAACTGCAAACGGTAATCTCGTAATAAACAAAGTACACTGGAAGATGCCCTATGTGCGCGTGTCAAACAAGTACCGAATACCGCTATTGGAGCATATCGAGGAGGATCATGAACTGGTGATGCCGTTCCGCAGTTGGGAATTGCACGAGTATCCCGTTCTACCGACGACAAATCGACATTCGTGGACCTTGAAGACATCGTCACAGTTGGAAAAACCACGGTATGTGATACTGATATTTCAGACGGACAGAAAGAACAATATAGCGAAAAACGCGTCGGAATTTGATCACTGCAATTTAACGAATGTCAAGCTATTTCTGAACGATAAATACTATCCGTACGATAACCTGAACCAGGATATCGGAAAAAAACGTTACGCACTGTTCTACGACATGTATACACGTTTTCAAACATCATACTACGACCGTCGCAACAGAACGCCTCTTTTGACACCTAATGAATTTATAACGAAAGCACCGTTGTTTGTCATCGATTGTTCCAGACAAGAAGAACCAATCAAGTCGTCTGCCGTTGATGTGCGTTTAGAAATTGAATCCAGTAACAATTTTCCAGATAAAACCACCGCTTATGCTTTGATTATTCACGATAGGATAGTACAGTACACAGCGTTGTCGAATACTGTTCATCGTTTGTCATAAAAAACTTGTTCTCCCCTCTACCAGTTTATAAAGATAGGTATTAGCGATCTCTAGCTTGTAACAAGATCAGTCCGTCTCAACGATGGAAGGTGACTGTGGTAGCGGCGGCAGCAGCAGCAGGCATTGTGAGTGTAACGTTTACTTATCTCTTGCATATTCTATTAACTCTTACACTAAGTTCGTTACCGTCGGACTGTTTAACGAACTCAACTATGAACCGAGTGTTTTGTTTACAAACGGAAAAAAGAAACGTATATTACTTGACTTTTCTGAGTGGAATTACTTGTTGATCTTTCGTGAACAGTTACTATCCAGTATGTTATTGTACGAAGAAGGTGAAAACCGTGAAAAGAAGAAGAGTGTGATGATCAGTCGTAACTTTGGGAAAACGTTTGTTCGGATTAAAGGTAGTAAGACCGAAAAATTTGTTTTCACAGAACCCGAGTGGATCCGTTTTGGTTGTTTATTAACAGTACTAAAAAAATATCTTGTTCGCTTGTTTTATGATCAAGATCACTTCAAGTCGTACATTAATCAGGTAGTAGCCAAGGGGTGTTATGTACCACCATCCTTCTTTTTCCCCTCGTTTTTTCGATTGGAAAGCAGTCGTCATGACCAACAGCTAACATTTGATCGTCTTTACGATGAACTGGTATTGGAAGGAAAAGTAGAGGGGGAATTTGAAAAAATTAACGTATTCGATGCGAACAAGTGTCACTCGGAAAAATGAACTTGAATAGGACGGTTATTGCCGAGTTTGAAGCGTTTCGTGGTGACAAAAATGAATATGTAATCAAAGAGTTCGTTGCAGTTGATATAACAACCGGACGTTTTGTTATCGTGTTGTTCGCTCCACCATACGAACGTGCACGACTGCACCTGAAATTTCAAAAAATCAATGACTGGTTGGAAACACATTATCACAGAATTCGGTGGAACGATGGTAATGTGCCGTACAAGAATATGGTACGCATCGTTGCAGACTTTTTTTCAGACAGTTCTGTTGTCTATACAAAAGGGTTTGAGAAGGCAAATTTCTTACGACAGTTGTATCACCATGGTGAGGTGATTGACTTAAACGATATTCAAGCACCTGTAGTTCCTAGATCCTTTGTACCCATCATACAATGTCCTGTTCCTCATCGTCAACCCGTTAACACTCCCCCCTTACACTGTGCATTGCGCAAAGCTTTGTTTTATGCAGAATGGTTGCGGCAACGAAATAAAATATAGTCGGTTGTGAACATGTTTTCATCATGGTGTTAGTGTGAATGCTACGTGACAGAAATGTCCATAAACGTAGAATTAGGTACCGTAGTGTGTGCGTGAGTGTTAACCTTGACTACGTCACTGTCGCGGTAGAAATACTCATAAACGTAGTCCTGGTAGTTCGAGACGGGTCACTGGCACGGTAGATATACCTGTAAACTCGTCAAGAACCAGTATGGGTGTGAAAATTACTCATTACGGTACAGCAAATGTGAATACGCATCATGTATGAACAACATATACACCCGATAAAAAAAATAAAAAAAATAACAAAAAAATAAATAAATAAAAAATATATGTACTGCTTTTATACATTGACTTAGCATTGCATAGTGTATCTTATCATTATCTACCACTGTATTAGTTAATAGTACAGCGATAGATAACGTGGAGTAGGCCTGCTTTACGAATCTGTAAAGTTGGGGAAACCACGTTAAAAAAAGCGTAGCGGTCTCTCATTCGCCTCTGGCCGCTAGGAAGAGGATGAGAGGTAAAAAATAAAAGTATAAAAAATGTTTATTTATTTTTAATAATAAATAAACTTATATTGTGCTTTTATGGTTTTACACATAGGACAACAGTAGATATCACTCGTCCACCTCATAGTTGCAAGTAAGAGACGAGAAGTATAAGTACAAAAATAATTACAGTTAAACGACAACGGCCCCTTGGTGTAGTGGATGCATGCCGGTTTGGAGTGCCGGAGGTCCCGGGTTCAAATCCCGGAGGGGCCATAATTTATTTTTTGCGGAAACAAACTGTCTCGCCTCGCAGTCGAACACATGCGTCATGTCGGGTACCCCCATCCGTTGATTTAAACATTTCGGGTGTCAAATTTCAGACACCAAGAGATTTCAGGTACCTCCATCCGTTGTTTTAATCATTTCGGTTGTCAAATATTGAACATCAAAATTTCGGGTACCCCCCATCCGTTGTTCTAAACATTTCGGGTGTCAAATTTCAGACATCACGCCCTCTACGTAGTCGTCGAACCAGCTATCATATCCACCCAGCCTCCTGCTTCGTCATAACCAGTGTTTTATACATGCTCATGTGGGCGTACCCACAAATTTCGGGTACCCCCATCCGTCGATTTAAACATTTCGTGTAACGGTACCCGATGCCCCCAAAATTTCGCGTAACGGTACCCGATGACATCGCCTCTGCGGGCAACCGCCGAATTCCGGGTACCCCCATCCGCTACACATTGTTTTCGGCTACCAAATTTTGGACATGCAGAAACCACGGCCTCCGTTTGAAACTGGTTTTAGCCATGCGGACGCCAGCGACTTGAGCCTCTGTGTGATGTCATGAACTGGAACACGGAAGTGTTTCAGTCACACATACACACACACATACAAAACAGTGATGTCACATGGACAGCTCGGACACCAGCTGCCAGTGCATCTATGACGTCATGAACTGGAACCCGGTAGTGTTTTCAACTGGGGGTTCCCCAACCCATTGTTTTCACACCGCGGAAGCCAGCTACCAGTGCCTCTCTGTGACGTCATCGCCATTGTTCTCATACATACACTTTCCCTCTACTCACATGCGAAAAGAAGAATAATGGAAAAAGGTAATAAGAGAATAGAACGATTCAACAGAACTCACAAGCTGCAGAAATTTAATGTGGGAGAGAAAATATTATTAAAAACCAATCCAATGGGAAAACGTATTGATAATACTGTGAAAAAATTCTTCAGATTGTATGATGGACCTTACACTTTGCTAAGACAAATTGGAAAACAAACTTTCATTGTATATGATGACACAAGACAGAAAGAATTGGGCCAGTACCATGCCAGCTCTTTAAGGAAATTCTACGAATCAATAACTAGATCACTGTGACAGTTAAAGGAGAACTTGAATTAAAGTGGATACTGCGGAGCCACACACCAAGTCAACATGTATGGGAGGGGAATAATTTTGTTCAGCCCACCACACATAAGGGTAAATTGAATAATAGTTTATTCATTATTATGAGCATAATGTAAATAAATATTGTATTGTTAAAATGTACTGTACAATTTTGTCTAATGTAAAAAGGCAAAAATTTAATAAACAAGTTTATTAACATTTTTTTATTAAGCAGGGAAATAATGCAACAATACAAATTTATAGGGTACTGTGCATTGCACAATTAATTAACATAATAAAATTAAATAAATAATTCATATTGTTAGTAATAATAATTCAGCTTTCAATGTGAACTGTAATGGGAACAACCAAATTTCATGCTTGTACAGGTTGATCACGTCACTTTGCTGTGTCTGTGTGTACACGTGTGTATTACATGTGTGTGTGAGACCAGTTGGTTCCTGTAAAGCGTCACCCCTAAATAAAAGCTATTAATTATATGAATTATTTAAATAGTAAAGATTGTGTGCATAATATCACAAAACCAAATACGCCACAACGTGCATAAAAATAAGACGCACATGTGTATAAAAAATTGTGCGAAAATAATAAAAAGTGCGACTACAGCGAAAATAAATATAAATAAAACTTATGTTAATTAAGATAGGGAAAATGGTTTATACACAGTGAACACATAAAAATTACCTACAAGATGAATATCGGGTAATTTCCAAAAGACTTCGCATGTTACGAAGACAAGCGAAATAAGTGTGAAAATAATCGTGAATAGAAAGGGTCGCCAACGACAGACAGACCTGCAGAATATTGTAAAAACATGATTTTTGCGCCCTAGGGTATAAATACTCGAGACGCGCTAACTTATTTCTCTTTCTCGTACAACTACCGTGGAAGCCGGAGGTTCTGCCCAACGACAACAACTCATTTCCTATCGACCACAGCAGCAGCCGGAGGTTCTTCACAACTACTCATCACTTTCGTGAGAGCACCTGCAACCTGAGGCCATGACGAGATGCGAGGGAGCAGCCAAGTACATGGAGCAGAGTCCAGCGTACGGAACGAGGCAACGGACGGCGGAGAGGACCTGAAGTAGAGGATCAAGGACTCCAGGACTACACGACTACAGAGCATCCAGGATCGAGGACCTAGGACCGAAGAGGATACGCTGAGTATTACCACGACAAATAAGGTGAAACAAAACCATGTATTTGTAAAAACAAAGACTCACGTAAAGACAATTATTAATGATATAAAAAGAAAGACAATAAAATTCAAAGATGAATTAATAATGTTTGAGAATGTAAATATTTATTTGTATAGTAGTTGGAGCAATGTTTAAAAGTATGAAACTATAATTTTCAGTAAATAATTTATTCAATGATATTTAAATTAATATGAAATTAAATAGTAAAATTTTGTTAGAAAACAAAGCAATGCATATGCAATATAATCAAAAGAAAATAGATTATTAAAAAGAGATTAGATAATCTAATAGTTATCACAGTAATGAGCAAGTCGACAGCAATATTATATAATAACAAATGTTTATGGTAGTATAAGAGTATATATTATGTTCTATGTGAAATACGAGATTATTACTTATATGTTAATAACTAGATGTGTGCTACGGCTACACACATGCGAATAATAATGTTATTTTTAAATCGCAACAGAATAGAAAATTTTTAATTAATAAATTTTTAAATGGTTCTAAACAATTTCACGTTGTGCTATTATTATTATGATTACACCTATCATCAATTTATAGCGTAAGTAATGTGCAAGTGCAAAATAAATGGCTCACAAGAACTTGGGGGCTTCACAAATACTTAACGTTGTTAAATAACAACGTTATATATATATATTATAACTTAACCGAATCTCAAACATTTGGAGTTATATGTAAAGAGTTTTGAAAATCAATGTTAAAATAAATTTAAACCCAGTGGCGATTCCTGACCCAATGGGTAGGGCAAGCACTGACTGCATGCACAACATAGGCACATGTACATAAAATTCCAATGCTAGAAAATCATTTTTAATATTCAAATATGTACTTGTTTGTGTCGCTGTGAGAAAAATATTCATTAAGTTTAATTAGTATGAGGGTTAAAAAGTAGCGTTTATCAAGCTGCGATTCTACTTCCAAGTTAAACCAAAAAAATGATTTCAACAGACATTACCCAACACACACCCCGGTGAGGTACGCCAAATGTGTCCTTCCCGATCCATCCCAACCATGTGGAGCAAGAGAGAAAATAAGAAAAAATATTCTGCGACATTTTTGGTCGGTTGAACAGTTTTTTTAAGTGTGACTGGATATTGATTAGAATCACATAAAAATATGTTCCATACGTCTTTCTTTCTTTATGTAACTTACTCTTTAATGACTTCGTCGTAAAAATCAAATCCTTCTCGAGATGTTCTCACAGACTTTATTGCATGATAAGTAACTTTAGGAACTCAGACGGTTATGCCCCATTGTATTTCTCTGAAATGATTTAATTTGTTTCAGAGTTGAAAACGACCTTTCAGCACTGGCAGAAGCAGCTGGGATAGTAAGCGTAAGCTTACACAGCTTACACAACTCAGGGTGAGCTTCTTGAAGATCGTCTTGCACAATAGTTTCTAATATTTTCTCTGGTAACTTATTTTGATAATTATAATGGCTATAAATAACGTTCAGTTCTGTCCTAAGTATAGATACGTCGTAACCAGACTGTTCAAACTTTCAGTAGAAAAGGCTCTAAGATCCCTATATTTTACTAGCATTCCAAAATTTCAAGAAACTTACGTTGAAAGACGTTAGAAAATCTAGAATCAATATTGACAAACAGAACGTCCAAGATCTCATTAAACAATTTCCTGAACCGAAAAACTGGATCTACGTCTGCTTGTCTCCTAGCTGTGGTGGGCTGCCCTACAAGAGCAGTAGTTTCTTGTAAGAAGTCGTCGAAAAAAAGATCTCATGTCATATAAATATTGTTTGGTGGAAGTTCCTTCTGAGAGACAATAAGAAATATCAAGTGGATTTTATGCAGAATATTAAACAGAACCAGTTTTTGAATAATATTTCGTATAACTCTAAAAGAAATACAGTTTCAAGAGACTTAAGAAAATTGATGAAACCCTTAGCTTCAAAAATGGCATCATTTTCCCATTCGCTTTCATTGTCTACTATTTCGCTAAAACAATTTTTGATGTCAAGCCTGTAATGACACGCAGTTTCAACCAGTCTATCATTGAAGTTCTACCAAGTGGGTGCCATGGACGGAAGCCTTTTATGAACAATTGCATCAAGTAAATGAGTTCTGGAAGAAAAATGAAATAAAACCACCCAAAGTGCAGAAAAAAATTTGACATTCCGAGATAAAACTTAGTGACTGTGTAAAGATTAGATTTAATGCATGGACAAAACAATGCACGCAAATTGCAGACGGACAATGAGCTTTGACTCGCTATGGAGTACCAGACAACGCTTCAGACATAACTCAAGCTCCGTCGTACGTTTGACAAACGATTTTTGAACTGCATTCTAACCTTTCTATAATTTCAACGAGATGCTCCTAAAGTGACCTACCAGAACGGTGGCACTGACATATGAGGAACCTGAAAATTCCTCTTACACTATACCACTCATCTACTTATCTAAATAATATCATGGTTAACTGAGACCTTCAGTCTCTCATTTAATCGCAGACATTTTTTGTATCATTATTGCAATTTAATCAGTTGCATTTATTTAATTTTATATTTTATTAAAGACCACGTATTTCGCGTCATTAATTAAGTTGTTTTCTATTCAACTCAAAAGACCACTGAAAATGCTGAGCTAATAATGGGTCGTGCGTAAAAAGCAGAAAAACATGTTCTCTGTAGTTGCCTCGGCTGTTAGATGATTCAGATTCATCATGACCCCGAAAACGCAATTCCTGTTTGGCCAAAAAACAGTTAATATTAATGAAACGTTTAAGGACGAGTCGGTTCTTTGACACTACTAGTAAGTGTTCGGTTCGTTACGCCTAGTAATTTATATTTTTCGTTGGGCGATACGAACTGTGTGTTGAGTTTGAGTTTTACCAACTTCTTTAAAAGTCAGAAAAGCTTTGACATGACCTCCCGATTTTTGGTGACGGTTTCTAGCATTAAAAAAAATGTTACTTGAGGTCAGTGTAACTTTTGTGGAACCAAACATTTGTAATGCCATTTGAATTGGCGAAACAAATAGAAGACCAGCAAAATAAATAAGAAATAAATGCGCATACACATTGCCAAAAATATTTCTTATAGCAAGAGGTATTAAAATATCTTGTTACCTGGGTTTTGATCAATATTTTGGTCAAGGTACTTAACTCAGGCCGTGGTCGCGGAACGCTGCGATTCCTTTTTTTTCTTTATATGAACGCATTAACATGGTTTTCATAGAAGGAAATGAATAACACAGCCGCTCTGAGATGTAGAAGCTGATAAACTTAAAACACTCAAAATTAATGTACTGACACGCACACCCGGCACTTGCCTTCTTGGCTTCACATGTGCAAACTAAAACGTAACCTCAAACAGCGACAACCTAATCAATAACAAGAGAATAAATGGGCGCATTTTCACATCATTTTCATTGTGTCGGTACACTGCTAGCGGTCCTAGCGGCTTAAAGCACTACTAAAGACTGCTTGCCGTTGCGTCACAGAGACGGTATAATGCGGTTTAGCATTATACGTCGCAATCGTAGGTTAGATTGTTATAAGTTTGAGTATTTTTAACTCCAGCCTAATGTGAAAAAGAAGACCAGATAATGAAAGCGTAGTTAAAAATCCTAAATAATGCTAAAATTTCTGAAAATATGGTCAACTTATAGTTCGTGTACAGACGTATTTTTGAAATGATTACTTTGGGATCGGAACGGTCAGTCAGCTGTTAAAACAGATCACAGAAGTATAAGCGAAGTGGTATTAATAACTTTGATGAAATCAAGTCATCAATATCATTTTGGCTGGAAGATAGGTGACAAAGGCGAGATAGATAGACATTCAAAAATGAGAGATAAGAAGGCATGCGAGACAGTTTTTGGCAAAAACAATAATCTTGGATACGTAAAGATTTATTTAGTTTTGCTTGATTTTCTTTGGGCAAGCACTGCTTGCGTTGCTTGCTCTGAAGATTCGCCTCTGTTTAAACACTTACAATCACGCCGTGCAGTAGCGAGCGTTCAATGAATTGTATAGCGACCAACGGCAGCGTCAGTGGCATTACGTAACCACATACAGTTATAACAATTAGGAACACGCCCTAATTGTAAATTATTAATATTTCGGAAACCGATAAATATAGGCAAAAACCAAAATAGACAAAATGTTTGACGAAATATTAGTAATAGGGTGTGCAAATTGCAGTTCATATAATTAAAGATTATAAGAAGATAATTAATTTTATTTAATAACTCCCCTAGTGAGTGAGCTACGGGGTAGAGCTTTGAATATGTCACAGTTATAAAAAATACCAATCAGATGTATATTCTAGAATAAGCATCACTTGGCTTGCAGCCAAGATAATCGCAATACAAATTGTAACAGGACATCCTGTCCGACATCTGAAATCCGGTGTTTTTAAGAATATTAAGACTAATAACAATTCTCAAACTGTGACAATTATTTTCGTTCACACAAGTCAGGTGAGTTGAATTACAAGGAGAAGGGGTGTCTCAGCCAATCAAATTATTCTAAAAATTTGAACGAACCGTTAGATTCGGGCTGAACACAGGCACTCAACTGTAACGACTCGACCTGTGAAGACGTATACTTAGGATACTCTTACTTTTTTTCAACATATAAGCGTACAGCACAAAACATTAATCTGTTGACTTACGCATGTAAAGAGATCAGTTATATAATAAGTGAAGACACATCGAGAGTACAACAGAACGAGGCCGTCTTGTACGTGGTACAAGCTGAAGAATTGACGAAGCGGAGCGCAACCCAAGGCGAAATATACACACCAGGAGTGCAGCGTATACCGGACCGAGGGGCCTGACGCAGTTGCAGCAGTTAAAACCACAGACGTTAAGCCATCAACAGTTGCAGAAGGAGCTGAGTGTTGCTGATTCCCGAACTCTTAGCCGTGGAACCCAGGACGCAGAGGAAATCATCGCCACTAGCAGATTGGACCAGGAAAACCAAGGAACCCCGGGAGCACCTCATCACGATCTTCAGAACAAGGGAAGTCAAATATAATTTATAACTTTATAAACTTCTCAAAAGCTTATTCTTTTTCTTTAAATCATTGTAAAACTAAATTGATTCAGATGCCAATAAAACAGAGACTCTAGATTAAGAAGACACATTCATAATGTGATAATCTGTATAATACGTATAAGCTTAAGTAATAATCAATAGATAAGAATTAGACGTATATAACAAGCGCTATATAAATACTACCATTGAATTACTTAGAGACCTATACTGCAGTATACGTGAAACAATCACAAGTAAATGAAAGCACGTTGAACTAGATTCACGGCTAACTTATTTCTCAGAGTAGTTAAATCATCTAAAGTAATAAAATCCATACGAAAGTACAAAAGAATTGAAAATTCCATAGATTAAATTGTTTTAAAATTAACTTCTTGAAATTAATGAAAAATATAACTCGTATCAATTGAATATAATAAGCGCGTCTTTTGAATGCTAATACCGATTCAGAAAACATCGTACAAGATACAAATTACTGTTTATTATGTAAGGATTGCTCTAGTTATAAGATTTTCATACTTATGTCCTATCAGAGTAATAAACTCTATTTTTATACACCACCGTATTTTTATTGCTGTACTACAAAGCCTACCAACATCACAAAACTCTTCAAAATAACTATAAAGGTACTTTGCACACTTGAATTAACCTACTTGCGAATTCAAAACACAAACTCCTACGCCCTTAGTCGGAAGAAGTCGCAAGAACGCATAGCAGGTAGGTCACTTCACAAAACAACCATTTATTTCCTTATATTGATAAAATAAATATAAGAGCAAGCAAAGAAGCCATTTATATATGGCGCGGCCAACCGTGGGGCTCGATATTTCACAAATTTGGTAAAATATCAAATCGAAAATTAAATTTAATTAAAGTAAAAATAATTTAAAACAAATTTGTAAAAACAAATTTTGCTGTTTTAATTAATAAAACAGCTGGCGTCCAACTCCAACAATCCCAAAGAAAGTTTTGTGAATTGGTATAAGTACAGCAATAAAGTGTCTAGAAATATTGTGTAAAAATGGATACAGAAAAATGTTTAAACAATTGTTACAAGAAATGAAACAAAACGCGGCAAAAGCTGAGCAAATGAACGCAGAAATAAAACAAACAACCGCGGAAATGAAACGCGAGTTAACAGATAATATAAACGCGAAATTTAAACAAAGTGCAGCTAACGCTGAATAAAATATCGCGGAATTAACAGCTAAAATAGATGCACAAAATACAAGTTTAACCGATATACTAGAACAGAGTAACGCTGATATAAACGCGGAAATAAGACAAATCGATGCAAAAATGAATGCAAAATTCGAGCAAATAAATAAAGAAATAAACTCAAAAATTGATCAAAACATGAGAACTAATTTAGAGTTAAAGCGCGAATTAACCGCTAAAATCGAAGAGACGGTAAAAAGTAACACAGAATTAACTGCTAAAATCGATGAAAGCGTGAAAGGCTTAGATTCTAAAGTCACCGAAGTCGGCGAAAACGTTCATACGGTAGAGACGAAAATAAACGAACGGTTTAAGGTTTTTGAGACCACGATGCAAAAATCGTTTATTGAACAGGTTTCGCCCATGGAGGGGCGATTTAAAGAACACATCGGCAGGTGCGAAAAACAAACTGCTGATGTAGTTAAAAAAGTTGATACGCTCGAAGTACGAATCAAAGCAGTCGCAACAGAAACACAACGCCAAGTCATTAGACTTGACGCGTCGATAGTTGAAACGCGTTCTAATATAGACATAAATAAAGAGAGTGTATTACAAGCACATAACGACGAGATTGTTAAAGTACGGCAGGAAGTACGCCGCAAGTCAGCCCCAAATATCTTAGTACAAGGGTACGCAAACGAAAAAAACCGAGTGTATTTCACTGGCGAAAATAACGAAAACCCGATCGAGTACTTGCTAACTTGCGAAAACGAAATGGCAAGAATAGGTTCGCGATTGGAAGAACAAGACCGGATACAGTGGGTTGTTAACGCGATGCGTGATTCAGCGAGGAGATGGTATAATATAGTACGTGATAAAATTACCACATACGCGGAATTCAAACTGAAGTTCGAAAGCCGTTATTGGAATTCGCACACGCAGAGGTTTTTGCGAAATGAACTTGAATACAGACGTTATGATCGGAAGCACGGTATAACCCCCGAAAATTACATTACACAACAAGTTGAACCCGCTAAGCATTTAACACCAGCGTTTTCCGAAGTCGACATAGTCACTAAATTAGCGTACCACTTCAGACATAATATACGTGTAGCAGCGTTTACACAAGGAACACGCACGGTTGATGAATTACTAATTTTAGTATCGCAAAGCGAAACTGTTTTTGATTTCGGCGGGGGGAGGTATAACCCGAATTATAACCAAAATAACGATGGTCAGAATAGACGGGGGCAATATATAACCCAAACCGATCAGAGGCCCAGTACCAGTTCGGCTCCACAACAAACACCGCCAAAACCGCAAAATCAACCATTTGAGTATAAGGGTAAGCCTAATTTCGGCGGGCAGAAACCACAAAACAGAGGCAACGATGGAACTCCAACGAGAACCATTCAAACAGTCGCTATATCCGACACCGGTACGCCCGCACAAACGAGCGAAGCAGACATCGTTAGAGACCCAGTCCCTAATGTAAAATATTATCACCCTACAAAAAACGTCCAACCGGGCACATCCAAAAAGGATGTGCAATAAGTCCCGCAGAAATATCTAGAAATGAAAATGTTAGATGCAAGAATAATATTATATATGAAACATGTGATTTTTGTAATGTAACTTGTGTGCCCGTTAACAACGTATTCCCACCGGATATAAGGCAGCCGTTATTGAATTCAAATCCAAACCAACGCACAGTGACTAGCACAGCGTGTCCGGTATTACAGGCGCATGTCAACGCTGTTCCCACACAACTACTACTGGATACAGGCAGTGTTATATCCGGTGTCAGCGAAAGGTTTTTACGTGCGAACAAAAAATATTTTCGTACAGCCCCGTCGCTTCCAATCAACCAATTCTACATACGCACAGCTACAGACACTAAAGAAAAAATTGGCACGCAACGTTATTTAACAATCACGGTACAAAACGTGCAATTTGAAGTGTGCGTTGTAGAAATAAAAAATTTAATATGTGATGTATTATTGGGAGTAGACGTATTGCAACAAATACATGCGGAAATCAACATCAGTGAACGCCTGTTAAAATGCAACATTGACGACACTAGTTACAATTTCAATTTGAACACATCACACACACCAATACAAGTGTACGGCGACCCAATTAAAATTACGCGCCCGCCAAAACACGTAATTAAATACGAAAGGGGTGAACAGGGGTACCGACCTTAGATTTCCAAACTGAACGAAGATTGTCATCGCCTCAGGAAGAGTATAGCGATATCTTCAGCGAGGAACATTCAATCACGTCAGTTTATCAACGTAATATAAATCTTATAGGGTTAAAAATAATTTAAATATTAATAATAATTATTGAAATAAAATTAAATGTATTAGAAATAAATAATAATAATTGTTAGTTAAGTTTTAAATGAATGAAAATCAGTTCGTAGCACTGGTACAAACGCAGACAAATGCTTACGCCCGTACCGAACACATTACAGGCGTGAGAACGCAAACCACAGCAGGAAACTCACTCACAATGCGACAACTCGCGCACCGCTAGCTTCACACAGCTGCATAAACGTACAAGCTATTAATGGCGCCGGCACCGTGATAAAGAATTAGGAAAACGGAAGCGCATTTCTGAGCGCGCGAGCCCGAAATTATCTGTCACTGTCAGTGAAATTCTTTTCCTTAAACGTTTTGCTATAAACTACTACCCATGCTACAAACATTGTTACACAATAATTGTTATGCACAAGATGTTAATCAATTAGAATTAAGTTGTATATGAATCTTGTATGATGAAGGGTATTTATATCAGTGTTTTTTTTAGTGAATAGATAGAACAATGTATAATTTGTAAAGCATAACGAATGTATATGTAAAGAGAGAAAAAACTGTATATTCTACATTCATTTTTTTTTTAACGGGTGGGGGTGTATATAACTTAACCGCATCTCAAAGATTTGGAGTTATATGTAAAGAGTTTTGAAAATCAATGTTAAAATAAATTTAAAACCTTACAATCACGCTGTGCAGTAGCGAGCGTTCAAATGAATTTTATAGCGATCAACGGCAGCGTCCGCTGGCATTACGTAACCACATACAGTTATAACAATTAGGAACAAGCCCTAATTGTAAATTATTAATATTTCGGGAACCGATAAATATAGGCAAAAACCAAAATAGCCAAAATGTTTGCCGAAATATTAGTAATAGGGTGTGCAAATTTCAGTTCATATAATTAAAGATTATAAGAAGATAATTAATTTTATTTAATAACTCCCCTAGTGAGTGAGCTACGGGGTAGAGCTTTGAATATGTCATAGATATAAAAATTACCAATGAGATGTATATTCTAGAATAAGCATAACTTGGCTCGCAGCCAAGATAATCGCAATACAAATTGCAACAGGACATCCTGTCCGACTTCTGAAATCCGGTGTTTTTAAGAATATTAAGACTAATAACAATTCTCAAACTCTGAGAATTATTTTCGTTCGCACAAATCAGGTGAGTTGAATTACAAGGAGAAGGGGGTGTCTCAGCCAATCAAATTATTCTAAAAATTTGAACGAACCGTTGGATTCGGGCTGAACACAGGCACTCAACTGTAACGACTCGACCTGTGAAGACGTATACTTAGGATACTCTTACTTTTTTTCAACATATAAGCGTACAGCTCAAAACATTAATCTGTTGACTTACGCATGTAAAGAGATCAGTTATATAATACATGAAGACACATCCAGAGTACAACAGAACGAGGCCGTCTAGTACGTGGTACAAGCTGAAGAATTGACGAAGCGGAGCGCAACCCAAGGCGAAATATACACACCAGGAGTGCAGCGTATACCGGACCGAGGGGCCTGACGCAGTTGCAGCAGTTAAAACCACAGACGTTAAGCCATCAAGAGTTGCAGAAGGAGCTGAGTGTTGCTGATTCCCGAACTCTTAGCCGTGGAACCCAGAACGCAGAGGAAATTATCGCCACTAGCAGATTGGACCAGGAAAACCAAGGAACCCCGGGAGCACCTCATCACGATCTTCAGAACAAGGGAAGTCAAATATAATTTATAACTTTATAAACTTCTCAAAAGCTTATTCTTTTCCTTTAAATCATTGTAAAACTAAATTGATTCAGATGCCAATAAAACTGAGACTCTAGATTAAGAAGACACATTCATAATGTGATAATCTGTATAACACGTATAAGCTTAAGTAATAATCAATAGATAAGAATTAGACGTATATAAATACTACCATTGAATTACTTAGAGACCTATCTGCAGTATACGTGAAACAATCACAAGTAAATGAAAGCACGTTGAACTAGATTCACGGCTAACTTATTTCTCAGAGTAGTTAAATCATCTAAAGTAATAAAATCCATACGAAAGTACAAAAGAATTGAAAATTCCATAGATTAAATTGTTTTAAAATTAACTTCTTGAAATTAATGAAAAATATAACTCGTATCAATTGAAAATAATAAGCGCGTCTTCTGAATGCTAATACCGATTCAGAAAACATCGTACAAGATACAAATTACTGTTTATTATGTAAGGATTGCTCTAGTTATAAGATTTTCATAATTATGTCCTATCAGAGTAATAAACTCTATTTTTATACACCACCGTATTTTTATTGCTGTACTACAAAGGCTACCAACATCACAAAACTATTCAAAATAACTATAAAGGTACTTTGCACACTTGAATTAACCTACTTGCGAATTCAAAACACAAACTCCTACGCCCTTAGTCGGAAGAAGTCGCAAGAACGCATAGCAGGTAGGTCACTTCACAAAACAACCATTTATTTCCTTATATTGATAAAATAAATATAAGAGCAAGCAAAGAAGCCATTTACAACCGTGGGCTCGATATTTCACAAATTTGTTAAAATATCAAATTGAAAATTAAATTTAATTAAAGTAAAAATAATTTAAAACAAATTTGTAAAAACAAATTTTGCTGTTTTAATTAATAAAACAGCTGGCGTCCAACTCCAACAATCCCAAAGAAAGTTTTGTGAATTGGTATAAGTACAGCAATAAAGTGTCTAGAAATATTGTGTAAAAATGGATACAGACAAAATGTTTAAATAATTGTTACAAGAAATGAAACAAAACGCGGCAAAAGCTGAGCAAATGAACGCAGAAATAAAACAAACAACCGCGGAAATGAAACGCGAGTTAACAGATAATATAAACGCGAAATTTAAACAAAGTGCAGCCAACGCTGAATAAAATATCGCGGAATTAACAGCTAAAATAGATGCACAAAATACAAGTTTAACCGATATACTAGAACAGAGTAACGCTGATATAAACGCGGAAATAAGACAAATCGATGCAAAAATGAATGCAAAATTCGAAAAAATAAATAAAGAAATAAACTCAAAAATTGATCAAAACATGAGAACTAATTTAGAGTTAAAGCGCGAATTAACCGCTAAAATCGAAGAGACGGTAAAAAGTAACACAGAATTAACTGCTAAAATCGATGAAAGCGTGAAAGGCTTAGATTCTAAAGTCACCGAAGTCGACAAAAACGTTCATACCGTAGAGATGAAAATAAACGAACGGTTTAAGGTTTTTGAGACAACGATGCAAAAATCGTTTATTGAACAGGTTTCGCGCATGGAGGGGCGATTTAAAGAACACATCGGCAGGTGCGAAAAACAAACTGCTGATGTAGCTAAAAAGTTGATACGCTCGAAGTACGAATCAAAGCAGACGCAACAGAAACACAACGCCAAGTCATTAGACTTGACGCGTCGATAGTTGAAACGCCTTCTAATATAGACATAAATAAAGAGAGTGTATTACAAGCACTTAACGACGAGATTGTTAAAGTACAGCAGGAAGTACGCCGCAAGTCAGCCCCAAATATCTTAGTACAAGGGCAAGCAGACGAAAAGAACCGAGTTTATTTCACTGGCGAAAATAACGAAAACCCGATCGGGTACTTGCTAACTTGCGAAAACTAAATGGCAAGAATAGGTTCGCGATTGGAAGAACAAGACCGGATACAGTGGGTTGTTAACGCGATGCGTGATTCAACGAGGAGATGGTATAATATAGTACGTGATAAAATTACCACATACGCGGAATTCAAACTGAAGTTCGAAAGCCGTTATTGGAATTCGCACACGCAGAGGTTTTTGCGAAATGAACTTGAATACAGACGTTATGATCGGAAGCACGGTATAACCCCCGAAAATTATATTACACAACAAGTTGAACCCGCTAAGCATTTAACACCAGCGTTTTCCGAAGTCGACATAGTCACTAAATTAGCGTACCACTTCAGCCATAATATACGTGTAGCAGCGTTTACACAAGGAATACGCACGGTTGATGAATTACTAATTTTAGTATCGCAAAGCGAAACTGTTTTTGATTTCGGCGGGGGGAGGTATAACCCGAATTATAACCAAAATAACGATGGTCAGAATAGACGGGGGCAATATATAACCCAAACCGATCAGAGGCCCAGTACCAGTTCGGCTCCACAACAAACACCGCCAAAACCGCAAAATCAACCATTTGAGTATAAGGGTAAGCCTAATTTCGGCGGGCAGAAACCACAAAACAGAGGCAACGATGGAACTCCAACGAGAACCATTCAAACAGTCGCTATATCCGACACCGGTACGCCCGCACAAACGAGCGACGCAGACATCGTTAGAAACCCAGTCCCTAATGTAAAATATTATCACCCTACAAAAAACGTCCAACCGGGCACATCCAAAAAGGATGTGCAATAAGTCCCGCAGAAATATCTAGAAATGAAAATGTTAGATGCAAAAATAATATTATATATGAAACATGTGATTTTTGTAATGTAACTTGTGTGCCCGTTAACAACGTATTCCCACCGGATATAAGGCAGCCGTTATTGAATTCAAATCCAAACCAACGCACAGTGACTAGCACAGCGTGTCCGGTATTACAGGCGCATGTCAACGCTGTTCCCACACAACTACTACTGGATACAGGCAGTGTTATATCCGGTGTCAGCGAAAGGTTTTTACGTGCGAACAAAAAATATTTTCGTACAGCCCCGTCGCTTCCAATCAACCAATTCTACATACGCACAGCTACAGACACTAAAGAAAAATTGGCACGCAACGTTATTTAACAATCACGGTACAAAACGTGCAATTTGAAGTGTGCGTTGTAGAAATAAAAAATTTAATATGTGATGTATTATTGGGAGTAGACGTATTGCAACAAATACATGCGGAAATCAACATCAGTGAACGCCTGTTAAAATGCAACATTGACGACACTAGTTACAATTTCAATTTGAACACATCACACACACCAATACAAGTGTACGGCGACCCAATTAAAATTACGCGCCCGCCAAAACACGTAATTAAATACGAAAGGGGTGAACAGGGGTACCGACCTTAGATTTCCAAACTGAACGAAGATTGTCATCGCCTCAGGAAGAGTATAGCGATATCTTCAGCGAGGAACATTCAATCACGTCAGTTTATCAACGTAATATAAATCTTATAGGGTTAAAAATAATTTAAATATTAATAATAATTATTGAAATAAAATTAAATGTATTAGAAATAAATAATAATAATTGTTAGTTAAGTTTTAAATGAATGAAAATCAGTTCGTAGCACTGGTACAAACGCAGACAAATGCTTACGCCCGTACCGAACACATTACAGGCGTGAGAACGCAAACCACAGCAGGAAACTCACTCACAATGCGACAACTCGCGCACCGCTAGCTTCACACAGCTGCATAAACGTACAAGCTATTAATGGCGCCGGCACCGTGATAAAGAATTAGGAAAACGGAAGCGGATTTCTGAGCGCGCGAGCCCGAAATTATCTGTCACTGTCAGTGAAATTCTTTTCCTTAAACGTTTTGCTATAAACTACTACCCATGCTACAAACATTGTTACACAATAATTGTTATGGACAAGATGTTAATCAATTAGAATTAAGTTGTATATGAATCTTGTATGATGAAGGGTATTTATATCAGTGTATATTTTAGTAGATAGATAGAACAATGTATAATTTGTAAAGCATAACGAATGTATATGTAAAGAGAGAAAAAACTGTATATTCTACATTCATCTTTTTTTTTAACGGGTGGGGGTGTATATAACTTAACCGCATCTCAAAGATTTGGAGTTATATGTAAAGAGTTTTGAAAATCAATGTTAAAATAAATTTAAAACCTTACAATCACGCTGTGCAGTAGCGAGCGTTCAAATGAATTTTATAGCGATCAACGGCAGCGTCCGCTGGCATTACGTAACCACATACAGTTATAACAATTAGGAACAAGCCCTAATTGTAAATTATTAATATTTCGGGAACCGATAAATATAGGCAAAAACCAAAATAGCCAAAATGTTTGCCGAAATATTAGTAATAGGGTGTGCAAATTTCAGTTCATATAATTAAAGATTATAAGAAGATAATTAATTTTATTTAATAACTCCCCTAGTGAGTGAGCTACGGGGTAGAGCTTTGAATATGTCATAGATATAAAAATTACCAATGAGATGTATATTCTAGAATAAGCATAACTTTGCTCGCAGCCAAGATAATCGCAATACAAATTGCAACAGGACATCCTGTCCGACTTCTGAAATCCGGTGTTTTTAAGAATATTAAGACTAATAACAATTCTCAAACTCTGAGAATTACTTTCGTTCGCACAAATCAGGTGAGTTGAATTACAAGGAGAAGGGGGTGTCTCAGCCAATCAAATTATTCTAAAAATTTGAACGAACCGTTACATTCGGGCTGAACACAGGCACTCAACTGTAACGACTCGACCTGTGAAGACGTATACTTAGGATACTCTTACTTTTTCTCAACATATAAGCGTACAGCTCAAAACATTAATCTGTTGACTTACGCATGTAAAGAGATCAGTTATATAATACGTGAAGACACATCGACAGTACAACAGAACCAGGCCGTCTAGTACGTGGTACAAGCTGAAGAATTGACGAAGCGGAGCGCAACCCAAGGCGAAATATACACACCAGGAGTGCAGCGTATACCGGACCGAGGGGCCTGACGCAGTTGCAGCAGTTAAAACCACAGACGTTAAGCCATCAACAGTTGCAGAAGGAGCTGAGTGTTGCTGATTCCCGAACTCTTAGCCGTGGAACCCAGGACGCAGAGGAAATCATCGCCACTAGCAGATTGGACCAGGAAAACCAAGGAACCCCGGGAGCACCTCATCACGATCTTCAGAACAAGGGAAGTCAAATATAATTTATAACTTTATAAACTTCTCAAAAGCTTATTCTTTTCCTTTAAATCATTGTAAAACTAAATTGATTCTGATGCCAATAAAACAGAGACTCTAGATTAAGAAGACACATTCATAATGTGATAATCTGTATAATACGTATAAGCTTAAGTAATAATCAATAGATAAGAATTAGACGTATATAACAAGCGCTATATAAATACTACCATTGAATTACTTAGAGACCTATCTGCAGTATACGTGAAACAATCACAAGTAAATGAAAGCACGTTGAACTAGATTCACGGCTAACTTATTTCTCAGAGTAGTTAAATCATCTAAAGTAATAAAATCCATACGAAAGTACAAAAGAATTGAAAATTCCATAGATTAAATTGTTTTAAAATTAACTTCTTGAAATTAATGAAAGATGTAACTCGTATCAATTGAAAATAATAAGCGCGTCTTCTGAATGCTAATACCGATTCAGAAAACATCGTACAAGATACAAATTACTGTTTATTATGTAAGGATTGCTCTAGTTATAAGATTTTCATACTTATGTCCTATCAGAGTAATAAACTCTATTTTTATACACCACCGTATTTTTATTGCTGTACTACAAAGCCTACCAACATCACAAAACTATTCAAAATAACTATAAAGGTACTTTGCACACTTGAATTAACCTACTTGCGAATTCAAAACACAAACTCCTACGCCCTTAGTCAGAAGAAGTCGCAAGAACGCATAGCAGGTAGGTCACTTCACAAAACAACCATTTATTTCCTTATATTGATAAAATAAATATAAGAGCAAGCAAAGAAGCCATTTACAACCGTGGGCTCGATATTTCACAAATTTGGTAAAATATCAAATTGAAAATTAAATTTAATTAAAGTAAAAATAATTTAAAACAAATTTGTAAAAACAAATTTTTCTGTTTTAATTAATAAAACAGCTGGCGTCCAACTCCAACAATCCCAAAGAAAGTTTTGTGAATTGGTATAAGTACAGCAATAAAGTGTCTAGAAATATTGTGTAAAAATGGATACAGACAAAATGTTTAAACAATTGTTACAAGAAATGAAACAAAACGCGGCAAAAGCTGAGCAAATGAACGCAGAAATAAAACAAACAACCGCGGAAATGAAACGCGAGTTAACAGATAATATAAACGCGAAATTTAAACAAAGTGCAGCCAACGCTGAATTAAATATCGCGGAATTAACAGCTAAAATAGATGCACAAAATACAAGTTTAACCGATATACTAGAACAGAGTAACGCTGATATAAACGCGGAAATAAGACAAATCGATGCAAAAATGAATGCAAAATTCGAACAAATAAATAAAGAAATAAACTCAAAAATTGATCAAAACATGAGAACTAATTTAGAGTTAAAGCGCGAATTAACCGCTAAAATCGAAGAGACGGTAAAAAGTAACACAGAATTAACTGCTAAAATCGATGAAAGCGTGAAAGGCTTAGATTCTAAAGTCACCGAAGTCGGCGAAAACGTTCATAGGGTAGAGACGAAAATAAACGAACGGTTTAAGGTTTTTGAGACCACGATGCAAAAATCGTTTATTGAACAGGTTTCGCGCATGGAGGGGCGATTTAAAGAACACATCGGCAGGTGCGAAAAACAAACTGCTGATGTAGCTAAAAAGTTGATACGCTCGAAGTACGAATCAAAGCAGACGCAACAGAATCACAACGCCAAGTCATTAGACTTGACGCGTCTTTAGTTGAAACGCCTTCTAATATAGACATAAATAAAGAGAGTGTATTACAAGCACTTAACGACGAGACTGTTAAAGTACAGCAGGAAGTACGCCGCAAGTCAGCCACAAATATCTTAGTACAAGGGCAAGCAGACGAAAAGAACCGAGTGTATTTCACTGGCGAAAATAACGAAAACCCGATCGAGTACTTGCTAACTTGCGAAAACTAAATGGCAAGAATAGGTTCGCGATTGGAAGAACAAGACCGGATACAGTGGGTTGTTAACGCGATGCGTGATTCAGCGAGGAGATGGTATAATATAGTACGTGATAAAATTACCACATACGCGGAATTCAAACTGAAGTTCGAAAGCCGTTATTGGAATTCGCACACGCAGAGGTTTTTGCGAAATGAACTTGAATACAGACGTTATGATCGGAAGCACGGTATAACCCCCGAAAATTATATTACACAACAAGTTGAACCCGCTAAGCATTTAACACCAGCGTTTTCCGAAGTCGACATAGTCACTAAATTAGCATACCACTTCAGCCATAATATACGTGTAGCAGCGTTTACACAAGGAATACGCACGGTTGATGAATTACTAATTTTAGTATCGCAAAGCGAAACTGTTTTTGATTTCGGCGGGGGGAGGTATAACCCGAATTATAACCAAAATAACGATGGTCAGAATAGACGGGGGCAATATATAACCCAAACCGATCAGAGGCCCAGTACCAGTTCGGCTCCACAACAAACACCGCCAAAACCGCAAAATCAACCATTTGAGTATAAGGGTGAGCCTAATTTCGGCGGGCAGAAACCACATAACAGAGGCAACGATGGAACTCCAACGAGAACCATTCAAACAGTCGCTATATCCGACACCGGTACGCCCGCACAAACGAGCGAAGCAGACATCGTTAGAGACCCAGTCCCTAATGTAAAATATTATCACCCTACAAAAAACGTCCAACCGGGCACATCCAAAAAGGATGTGCAATAAGTCCCGCAGAAATATCTAGAAATGAAAATGTTAGATGCAAGAATAATATTATATATGGAACATGTGATTTTTGTAATGTAACTTGTGTGCCCGTTAACAACGTATTCCCACCGGATATAAGGCAGCCGTTATTGAATTCAAATCCAAACCAACGCACAGTGACTAGCACAGCGTGTCCGGTATTACAGGCGCATGTCAACGCTGTTCCCACACAACTACTACTGGATACAGGCAGTGTTATATCCGGTGTCAGCGAAAGGTTTTTACGTGCGAACAAAAAATATTTTCGTACAGCCCCGTCGCTTCCAATCAACCAATTCTACATACGCACAGCTACAGACACTAAAGAAAAAATTGGCACGCAACGTTATTTAACAATCACGGTACAAAACGTGCAATTTGAAGTGTGCGTTGTAGAAATAAAAAATTTAATATGTGATGTATTATTGGGAGTAGACGTATTGCAACAAATACATGCGGAAATCAACATCAGTGAACGCCTGTTAAAATGCAACATTGACGACACTAGTTACAATTTCAATTTGAACACATCACACACACCAATACAATCGTACGGGGACCCAATTAAAATTACGCGCCCGCCAAAACACGTAATTAAATACGAAAGGGGTGAACAGGGGTACCGACCTTAGATTTCCAAACTGAACGAAGATTGTCATCGCCTCAGGAAGAGTATAGCGATATCTTCAGCGAGGAACATTCAATCACGTCAGTTTATCAACGTAATATAAATCTTATAGGGTTAAAAATAATTTAAATATTAATAATAATTATTGAAATAAAATTAAATGTATTAGAAATAAATAATAATAATTGTTAGTTAAGTTTTAAATGAATGAAAATCAGTTCGTAGCACTGGTACAAACGCAGACAAATGCTTACGCCCCGTACCGAACACATTACAGGCGTGAGAACGCAAACCACAGCAGGAAACTCACTCACAATGCGACAACTCGCGCACCGCTAGCTTCACACAGCTGCATAAACGTACAAGCTATTAATGGCGCCGGCACCGTGATAAAGAATTAGGAAAACGGAAGCGGATTTCTGAGCGCGCGAGCCCGAAATTATCTGTCACTGTCAGTGAAATTCTTTTCCTTAAACGTTTGCTATAAACTACTACCCATGCTACAAACATTGTTACACAATAATTGTTATGCACAAGATGTTAATCAATTAGAATTAAGTTGTATATGAATCTTGTATGATGAAGGGTATTTATATCAGTGTATATTTTAGTAAATAGATAGAACAATGTATAATTTGTAAAGCATAACGAATGTATATGTAAAGAGAGAAAAAACTGTATATTCTACATTCATTTTTTTTTTTAACGGGTGGGGGTGTATATAACTTAACCGCATCTCAAAGATTTGGAGTTATATGTAAAGAGTTTTGAAAATCAATGTTAAACTAAATTTAAACCTTACAATCACGCTGTGCAGTAGCGAGCGTTCAAATGAATTTTATAGCGATCAACGGCAGCGTCCGCTGGCATTACGTAACCACATACAGTTATAACAATTAGGAACAAGCCCTAATTGTAAATTATTAATATTTCGGAACCGATAAATATAGGCAAAAACCAAAATAGCCAAAATGTTTGCCGAAATATTAGTAATAGGGTGTGCAAATTTCAGTTCATATAATTAAAGATTATAAGAAGATAATTAATTTTATTTAATAACTCCCCTAGTGAGTGAGCTACGGGGGTAGAGCTTTGAATATGTATAAAAATTACCAATAATATGTATATTCTAGAATAAGCATAACTTGGCTCGCAGCCAAGATAATCGCAATACAAATTGCAACAGGACATCCTGTCCGACTTCTGAAATCCGGTGTTTTTAAGAATATTAAGACTAATAACAATTCTCAAACTCTGAGAATTATTTTCGTTCGCACAAATCAGGTGAGTTGAATTACAAGGAGAAGGGGGTGTCTCAGCCAATCAAATTATTCTAAAAATTTGAACGAACCGTTAGATTCGGGCTGAACACAGGCACTCAACTATAACGACTCGACCTGTGAAGACGTATACTTAGGATACTCTTACTTTTTCTCAACATATAAGCGTACAGCTCAAAACATTAATCTGTTGACTTACGCATGTAAAGAGATCAGTTATATAATACGTGAAGACACATCGAGAGTACAACAGAACGAGGCCGTCTAGTACGTGGTACAAGCTGAAGAATTGACGAAGCGGAGCGCAACCCAAGGCGAAATATACACACCAGGAGTGCAGCGTATACCGGACCGAGGGGCCTGACGCAGTTGCAGCAGTTAAAACCACAGACGTTAAGCCATCAACAGTTGCAGAAGGAGCTGAGTGTTGCTGATTCCCGAACTCTTAGCCGTGGAACCCAGGACGCAGAGGAAATCATCGCCACTAGCAGATTGGACCAGGAAAACCAAGGAACCCCGGGAGCACCTCATCATGATCTTCAGAACAAGGGAAGTCAAATATAATTTATAACTTTATAAACTTCTCAAAAGCTTATTCTTTTCCTTTAAATCATTGTAAAACTAAATTGATTCAGATGCCAATAAAACAGAGACTCTAGATTAAGAAGACACATTCATAATGTGATAATCTGTATAATACGTATAAGCTTAAGTAATAATCAATAGATAAGAATTAGACGTATATAACAAGCGCTATATAAATACTACCATTGAATTACTTAGAGACCTATCTGTAGTATACGTGAAACAATCACAAGTAAATGAAAGCACGTTGAACTAGATTCACGGCTAACTTATTTCTCAGAGTAGTTAAATCATCTAAAGTAATAAAATCCATACGAAAGTACAAAAGAATTGAAAATTCCATAGATTAATTTGTTTTAAAATTAACTTCTTGAAATTAATGAAAAATATAACTCGTATCAATTGAAAATAATAAGCGCGTCTTCTGAATGCTAATACCGATTCAGAAAACATCGTACAAGATACAAATTACTGTTTATTATGTAAGGATTGCTCTAGTTATAAGATTTTCATACTTATGTCCTATCAGAGTAATAAACTCTATTTTTATACACCACCGTATTTTTATTGCTGTACTACAAAGCCTACCAACATCACAAAACTATTCAAAATAACTATAAAGGTACTTTGCACACTTGAATTAACCTACTTGCGAATTCAAAACACAAACTCCTACGCCCTTAGTCAGAAGAAGTCGCAAGAACGCATAGCAGGTAGGTCACTTCACAAAACAACCATTTATTTCCTTATATTGATAAAATAAATATAAGAGCAAGCAAAGAAGCCATTTACAACCGTGGGCTCGATATTTCACAAATTTGGTAAAATATCAAATTGAAAATTAAATTTAATTAAAGTAAAAATAATTTAAAACAAATTTGTAAAAACAAATTTTTCTGTTTTAATTAATAAAACAGCTGGCGTCCAACTCCAACAATCCCAAAGAAAGTTTTGTGAATTGGTATAAGTACAGCAATAAAGTGTCTAGAAATATTGTTTAAAAATGGATACAGACAAAATGTTTAAACAATTGTTACAAGAAATGAAACAAAACGCGGCAAAAGCTGAGCAAATGAACGCAGAAATAAAACAAACAACCGCGGAAATGAAACGCGAGTTAACAGATAATATAAACGCGAAATTTAAACAAAGTGCAGCCAACGCTGAATTAAATATCGCGGAATTAACAGCTAAAATAGATGCACAAAATACAAGTTTAACCGATATACTAGAACAGAGTAACGCTGATATAAACGCGGAAATAAGACAAATCGATGCAAAAATGAATGCAAAATTCGAACAAATAAATAAAGAAATAAACTCAAAAATTGATCAAAACATGAGAACTAATTTAGAGTTAAAGCGCGAATTAACCGCTAAAATCGAAGAGACGGTAAAAAGTAACACAGAATTAACTGCTAAAATCGATGAAAGCGTGAAAGGCTTAGATTCTAAAGTCACCGAAGTCGGCGAAAACGTTCATAGGGTAGAGACGAAAATAAACGAACGGTTTAAGGTTTTTGAGACCACGATGCAAAAATCGTTTATTGAACAGGTTTCGCGCATGGAGGGGCGATTTAAAGAACACATCGGCAGGTGCGAAAAACAAACTGCTGATGTAGCTAAAAAGTTGATACGCTCGAAGTACGAATCAAAGCAGACGCAACAGAATCACAACGCCAAGTCATTAGACTTGACGCGTCGATAGTTGAAACGCGTTCTAATATAGACATAAATAAAGAGAGTGTATTACAAGCACTTAACGACGGGACTGTTAAAGTACAGCAGGAAGTACGCCGCAAGTCAGCCACAAATATCTTAGTACAAGGGCAAGCAGACGAAAAGAACCGAGTGTATTTCACTGGCGAAAATAACGAAAACCCGATCGAGTACTTGCTAACTTGCGAAAACTAAATGGCAAGAATAGGTTCGCGATTGGAAGAACAAGACCGGATACAGTGGGTTGTTAACGCGATGCGTGATTCAGCGAGGAGATGGTATAATATAGTACGTGATAAAATTACCACATACGCGGAATTCAAACTGAAGTTCGAAAGCCGTTATTGGAATTCGCACACGCAGAGGTTTTTGCGAAATGAACTTGAATACAGACGTTATGATCGGAAGCACGGTATAACCCCCGAAAATTATATTACTCAACAAGTTGAACCCGCTAAGCATTTAACACCAGCGTTTTCCGAAGTCGACATAGTCACTAAATTAGCGTACCACTTCAGCCATAATATACGTGTAGCAGCGTTTACACAAGGAATACGCACGGTTGATGAATTACTAATTTTAGTATCGCAAAGCGAAACTGTTTTTGATTTCGGCGGGGGGAGGTATAACCCGAATTATAACCAAAATAACGATGGTCAGAATAGACGGGGGCAATATATAACCCAAACCGATCAGAGGCCCAGTACCAGTTCGGCTCCACAACAAACACCGCCAAAACCGCAAAATCAACCATTTGAGTATAAGGGTGAGCCTAATTTCGGCGGGCAGAAACCACAAAACAGAGGCAACGATGGAACTCCAACGAGAACCATTCAAACAGTCGCTATATCCGACACCGGTACGCCCGCACAAACGAGCGAAGCAGACATCGTTAGAGACCCAGTCCCTAATGTAAAATATTATCACCCTACAAAAAACGTCCAACCGGGCACATCCAAAAAGGATGTGCTATAAGTCCCGCAGAAATATCTAGAAATGAAAATGTTAGATGCAAGAATAATATTATATATGGAACATGTGATTTTTGTAATGTAACTTGTGTGCCCGTTAACAACGTATTCCCACCGGATATAAGGCAGCCGTTATTGAATTCAAATCCAAACCAACGCACAGTGACTAGCACAGCGTGTCCGGTATTACAGGCGCATGTCAACGCTGTTCCCACACAACTACTACTGGATACAGGCAGTGTTATATCCGGTGTCAGCGAAAGGTTTTTACGTGCGAACAAAAAATATTTTCGTACAGCCCCGTCGCTTCCAATCAACCAATTCTACATACGCACAGCTACAGACACTAAAGAAAAAATTGGCACGCAACGTTATTTAACAATCACGGTACAAAACGTGCAATTTGAAGTGTGCGTTGTAGAAATAAAAAATATAATATGTGATGTATTATTGGGAGTAGACGTATTGCAACAAATACATGCGGAAATCAACATCAGTGAACGCCTGTTAAAATGCAACATTGACGACACTAGTTACAATTTCAATTTGAACACATCACACACACCAATACAATCGTACGGCGACCCGATTAAAATTACGCGCCCGCCAAAACACGTAATTAAATACGAAAGGGGTGAACAGGGGTACCGACCTTAGATTTCCAAACTGAACGAAGATTGTCATCGCCTCAGGAAGAGTATAGCGATATCTTCAGCGAGGAACATTCAATCACGTCAGTTTATCAACGTAATATAAATCTTATAGGGTTAAAAATAATTTAAATATTAATAATAATTATTGAAATAAAATTAAATGTATTAGAAATAAATAATAATAATTGTTAGTTAAGTTTTAAATGAATGAAAATCAGTTCGTAGCACTGGTACAAACGCAGACAAATGCTTACGCCCGTACCGAACACATTACAGGCGTGAGAACGCAAACCACAGCAGGAAACTCACTCACAATGCGACAACTCGCGCACCGCTAGCTTCACACAGCTGCATAAACGTACAAGCTATTAATGGCGCCGGCACCGTGATAAAGAATTAGGAAAACGGAAGCGCATTTCTGAGCGCGCGAGCCCGAAATTATCTGTCACTGTCAGTGAAATTCTTTTCCTTAAACGTTTTGCTATAAACTACTACCCATGCTACAAACATTGTTACACAATAATTGTTATGCACAAGATGTTAATCAATTAGAATTAAGTTGTATATGAATCTTGTATGATGAAGGGTATTTATATCAGTGTATATTTTAGTAAATAGATAGAACAATGTATAATTTGTAAAGCATAACGAATGTATATGTAAAGAGAAAAAAAACTGTATATTCTACATTCATTTTTTTTTTAACGGGTGGGGGTGTATATAACTTAACCGAATCTCAAAGATTTGGAGTTATATGTAAAGAGTTTTGAAAATCAATGTTAAAATAAATTTAAAACCTTACAATCACGCTGTGCAGTAGCGAGCGTTCAAATGAATTTTATAGCGATCAACGGCAGCGTCCGCTGGCATTACGTAATCACATACAGTTATAACAATTAGGAACAAGCCCTAATTGTAAATTATATATATTTCGGGAACCGATAAATATAGGCAAAAACCAAAATAGCCAAAATGTTTGCCGAAATATTAGTAATAGGGTGTGCAAATTTCAGTTCATATAATTAAAGATTATAAGAAGATAATTAATTTTATTTAATAACTCCCCTAGTGAGTGAGCTACGGGGTAGAGCTTTGAATATGTCATAGATATAAAAATTACCAATGAGATGTATATTCTAGAATAAGCATAACTTTGCTCGCAGCCAAGATAATCGCAATACAAATTGCAACAGGACATCCTGTCCGACTTCTGAAATACGGTGTTTTTAAGAATATTAAGACTAATAACAATTCTCAAACTCTGAGAATTATTTTCGTTCGCACAAATCAGGTGAGTTGAATTACAAGGAGAAGGGGGTGTCTCAGCCAATCAAATTATTCTAAAAATTTGTACGAACCGTTACATTCGGGCTGAACACAGGCACTCAACTGTAACGACTCGACTTGTGAAGACGTATACTTAGGATACTCTTACTTTTTCTCAACATATAGGCGTACAGCTCAAAACATTAATCTGTTGACTTACGCATGTAAAGAGATCATATATATAATACGTGAAGACACATCGAGAGTACAACAGAACGAGGCCGTCTAGTACGTGGTACAAGCTGAAGAATTGACGAAGCGGAGCGCAACCCAAGGCGAAATATACACACCAGGAGTGCAGCGTATACCGGACCGAGGGGCCTGACGCAGTTGCAGCAGTTAAAACCACAGACGTTAAGCCATCAACAGTTGCAGAAGGAGCTGAGTGTTGCTGATTCCCGAACTCTTAGCCGTGGAACCCAGGACGCAGAGGAAATCATCGCCACTAGCAGATTGGACCAGGAAAACCAAGGAACCCCGGGAGCACCTCATCACGATCTTCAGAACAAGGGAAGTCAAATATAATTTATAACTTTATAAACTTCTCAAAAGCTTATTCTTTTCCTTTAAATCATTGTAAAACTAAATTGATTCAGATGCCAATAAAACAGAGACTCTAGATTAAGAAGACACATTCATAATGTGATAATCTGTATAATACGTATAAGCTTAAGTAATAATCAATAGATAAGAATTAGACGTATATAACAAGCGCTATATAAATACTACCATTGAATTACTTAGAGACCTATCTGCAGTATACGTGAAACAATCACAAGTAAATGAAAGCACGTTGAACTAGATTCACGGCTAACTTATTTCTCAGAGTAGTTAAATCATCTAAAGTAATAAAATCCATACGAAAGTACAAAAGAATTGAAAATTCCATAGATTAATTTGTTTTAAAATTAACTTCTTGAAATTAATGAAAAATATAACTCGTATCAATTGAAAATAATAAGCGCGTCTTCTGAATGCTAATACCGATTCAGAAAACATCGTACAAGATACAAATTACTGTTTATTATGTAAGGATTGCTCTAGTTATAAGATTTTCATACTTATGTCCTATCAGAGTAATAAACTCTATTTTTATACACCACCGTATTTTTATTGCTGTACTACAAAGCCTACCAACATCACAAAACTATTCAAAATAACTATAAAGGTACTTTGCACACTTGAATTAACCTACTTGCGAATTCAAAACACAAACTCCTACGCCCTTAGTCAGAAGAAGTCGCAAGAACGCATAGCAGGTAGGTCACTTCACAAAACAACCATTTATTTCCTTATATTGATAAAATAAATATAAGAGCAAGCAAAGAAGCCATTTACAACCGTGGGCTCGATATTTCACAAATTTGGTAAAATATCAAATTGAAAATTAAATTTAATTAAAGTAAAAATAATTTAAAACAAATTTGTAAAAACAAATTTTTCTGTTTTAATTAATAAAACAGCTGGCGTCCAACTCCAACAATCCCAAAGAAAGTTTTGTGAATTGGTATAAGTACAGCAATAAAGTGTCTAGAAATATTGTGTAAAAATGGATACAGACAAAATGTTTAAACAATTGTTACAAGAAATGAAACAAAACGCGGCAAAAGCTGAGCAAATGAACGCAGAAATAAAACAAACAACCGCGGAAATGAAACGCGAGTTAACAGATAATATAAACGCGAAATTTAAACAAAGTGCAGCCAACGCTGAATTAAATATCGCGGAATTAACAGCTAAAATAGATGCACAAAATACAAGTTTAACCGATATACTAGAACAGAGTAACGCTGATATAAACGCGGAAATAAGACAAATCGATGCAAAAATGCATGCAAAATTCGAACAAATAAATAAAGAAATAAACTCAAAAATTGATCAAAACATGAGAACTAAATTTAGAGTTAAAGCGCGAATTAACCGCTAAAATCGAAGAGACGGTAAAAAGTAACACAGAATTAACTGCTAAAATCGATGAAAGCGTGGAAGGCTTAGATTCTAAAGTCACCGAAGTCGGCGAAAACGTTCATAGGGTAGAGACGAAATAAACGAACGGTTTAAGGTTTTTGAGACCACGATGCAAAAATCGTTTATTGAACAGGTTTCGCGCATGGAGGGGCGATTTAAAGAACACATCGGCAGGTGCGAAAAACAAACTGCTGATGTAGCTAAAAAGTTGATACGCTGAAGTACGAATCAAAGCAGACGCAACAGAATCACAAACGCAAGTCATTAGACTTGACGCGTCGATAGTTGAAACGCGTTCTAATATAGACATAAATAAAGAGAGTGTATTACAAGCACTTAACGACGGGACTGTTAAAGTACAGCAGGAAGTACGCCGCAAGTCAGCCACAAATATCTTAGTACAAGGGCAAGCAGACGAAAAGAACCGAGTGTATTTCACTGGCGAAAATAACGAAAACCCGATCGAGTACTTGCTAACTTGCGAAAACTAAATGGCAAGAATAGGTTCGCGATTGGAAGAACAAGACCGGATACAGTGGGTTGTTAACGCGATGCGTGATTCAGCGAGGAGATGGTATAATATAGTACGTGATAAAATTACCACATACGCGGAATTCAAACTGAAGTTCGAAAGCCGTTATTGGAATTCGCACACGCAGAGGTTTTTGCGAAATGAACTTGAATACAGACGTTATGATCGGAAGCACGGTATAACCCCCGAAAATTATATTACACAACAAGTTGAACCCGCTAAGCATTTAACACCAGCGTTTTCCGAAGTCGACATAGTCACTAAATTAGCGTACCACTTCAGCCATAATACACGTGTAGCAGCGGTTAGACAAGGAATACGCACGGTTGATGAATTTTAGTATCGCAAAGCGAAACTGTTTTTGATTTCGGCGGGGGGAGGTATAACCCGAATTATAACCAAAATAACGATGGTCAGAATAGACGGGGGCAATATATAACCCAAACCGATCAGAGGCCCAGTACCAGTTCGGCTCCACAACAAACACCGCCAAAACCGCAAAATCAACCATTTGAGTATAAGGGTGAGCCTAATTTCGGCGGGCAGAAACCACAAAACAGAGGCAACGATGGAACTCCAACGAGAACCATTCAAACAGTCGCTATATCCGACACCGGTACGCCCGCACAAACGAGCGAAGCAGACATCGTTAGAGACCCAGTCCCTAATGTAAAATATTATCACCCTACAAAAAACGTCCAACCGGGCACATCCAAAAAGGATGTGCTATAAGTCCCGCAGAAATATCTAGAAATGAAAATGTTAGATGCAAGAATAATATTATATATGAAACATGTGATTTTTGTAATGTAACTTGTGTGCCCGTTAACAACGTATTCCCACCGGATATAAGGCAGCCGTTATTGAATTCAAATCCAAACCAACGCACAGTGACTAGCACAGCGTGTCCGGTATTACAGGCGCATGTCAACGCTGTTCCCACACAACTACTACAGGATACAGGCAGTGTTATATCCGGTGTCAGCGAAAGGTTTTTACGTGCGAACAAAAAATATTTTCGTACAGCCCCGTCGCTTCCAATCAACCAATTCTACATACGCACAGCTACAGACACTAAAGAAAAAATTGGCACGCAACGTTATCTAACAATCACGGTACAAAACGTGCAATTTGAAGTGTGCGTTGTAGAAATAAAAAATTTAATATGTGATGTATTATTAGGAGTAGACGTATTGCAACAAATACATGCGGAAATCAACATCAGTGAACGCCTGTTAAAATGCAACATTGACGACACTAGTTACAATTTCAATTTGAACACATCACACACACCAATACAATCGTACGGCGACCCAATTAAAATTACGCGCCCGCCAAAACACGTAATTAAATACGAAAGGGGTGAACAGGGGTACCGACCTTAGATTTCCAAACTGAACGAAGATTGTCATCGCCTCAGGAAGAGTATAGCGATATCTTCAGCGAGGAACATTCAATCACGTCAGTTTATCAACGTAATATAAATCTTATAGGGTTAAAAATAATTTAAATATTAATAATAATTATTGAAATAAAATTAAATGTATTAGAAATAAATAATAATAATTGTTAGTTAAGTTTTAAATGAATGAAAATCAGTTCGTAGCACTGGTACAAACGCAGACAAATGCTTACGCCCGTACCGAACACATTACAGGCGTGAGAACGCAAACCACAGCAGGAAACTCATTCACAATGCAACAACTCGCGCACCGCTAGCTTCACACAGCTGCATAAACGTACAAGCTATTAATGGCGCCGGCACCGTGATAAAGAATTAGGAAAACGGAAGCGCATTTCTGAGCGCGCGAGCCCGAAATTATCTGTCACTGTCAGTGAAATTCTTTTCCTTAAACGTTTTGCTATAAACTACTACCCATGCTACAAACATTGTTACACAATAATTGTTATGCACAAGATGTTAATCAATTAGAATTAAGTTGTATATGAATCTTGTATGATGAAGGGTATTTATATCAGTGTATATTTTAGTAAATAGATAGAACAATGTATAATTTGTAAAGCATAACGAATGTATATGTAGAGAAAAAAAAACTGTATATTCTACATTCATTTTTTTTTTAATGGGTGGGGGTGTATATAACTTAACCGAATCTCAAAGATTTGGAGTTATATGTAAAGAGTTTTGAAAATCAATGTTAAAATAAATTTAAAACCTTACAATCACGCTGTGCAGTAGCGAGCGTTCAAATGAATTTTATAGCGATCAACGGCAGCGTCTGCTGGCATTACGTAACCACATACAGTTATAACAATTAGGAACAAGCCCTAATTGTAAATTATTAATATTTCGGGAACCGATAAATATAGGCAAAAACCAAAATAGCCAAAATGTTTGCCGAAATATTAGTAATAGGGTGTGCAAATTTCAGTTCATATAATTAAAGATTAGAAGAAGACAAATTAATTTTATTTAATAACTCCCCTAGTGAGTGAGCTACGGGGTAGAGCTTTGAATATGTCATAGATATAAAAATTACCAATGAGATGTATATTCTAGAATAAGCATAACTTGGCTCGCAGCCAAGATAATCGCAATACAAATTGCAACAGGACATCCTGTCCGACTTCTGAAATCCGGTGTTTTTAAGAATATTAAGACTAATAACAATTCTCAAACTCTGAGAATTATTTTCGTTCGCACAAATCAGGTGAGTTGAATTACAAGGAGAAGGGGGTGTCTCAGCCAATCAAATTATTCTAAAAATTTGAACGAACCGTTACATTCGGGCTGAACACAGGCACTCAACTGTAACGACTCGACCTGTGAAGACGTATACTTAGGATACTCTTACTTTTTCTCAACATATAAGCGTACAGCTCAAAACATTAATCTGTTGACTTACGCATGTAAAGAGATCAGTTATATAATACGTGAAGACACATCGAGAGTACAACAGAACGAGGCCGTCTAGTACGTGGTACAAGCTGAAGAATTGACGAAGCGGAGCGCAACCCAAGGCGAAATATACACACCAGGAGTGCAGCGTATACCGGACCGAGGGGCCTGACGCAGTTGCAGCAGTTAAAACAACAGACGTTAAGCCATCAACAGTTGCAGAAGGAGCTGAGTGTTGCTGATTCCCGAACTCTTAGCCGTGGAACCCAGGACGCAGAGGAAATCATCGCCACTAGCAGATTGGACCAGGAAAACCAAGGAACCCCGGGAGCACCTCATCACGATCTTCAGAACAAGGGAAGTCAAATATAATTTATAACTTTATAAACTTCTCAAAAGCTTATTCTTTTCCTTTAAATCATTGTAAAACTAAATTGATTCAGATGCCAATAAAACAGAGACTCTAGATTAAGAAGACACATTCATAATGTGATAATCTGTATAATACGTATAAGCTTAAGTAATAATCAATAGATAAGAATTAGACGTATATAACAAGCGCTATATAAATACTACCATTGAATTACTTAGAGACCTATCTGCAGTATACGTGAAACAATCACAAGTAAATGAAAGCACGTTGAACTAGATTCACGGCTAACTTATTTCTCAGAGTAGTTAAATCATCTAAAGTAATAAAATCCATACGAAAGTACAAAAGAATTGAAAATTCCATAGATTAAATTGTTTTAAAATTAACTTCTTGAAATTAATGAAAAATATAACTCGTATCAATTGAAAATAATAAGCGCGTCTTCTGAATGCTAATACCGATTCAGAAAACATCGTACAAGATACAAATTACTGTTTATTATGTAAGGATTGCTCTAGTTATAAGATTTTCATACTTATGTCCTATCAGAGTAATAAACTCTACTTTTATACACCACCGTATTTTTATTGCTGTACTACAAAACCTACCAACATCACAAAACTATTCAAAATAACTATAAAGGTACTTTGCACACTTGAATTAACCTACTTGCGAATTCAAAACACAAACTCCTACGCCCTTAGTCAGAAGAAGTCGCAAGAACGCATAGCAGGTAGGTCACTTCACAAAACAACCATTTATTTCCTTATATTGATAAAATAAATATAAGAGCAAGCAAAGAAGCCATTTACAACCGTGGGCTCGATATTTCACAAATTTGGTAAAATATCAAATTGAAAATTAAATTTAATTAAAGTAAAAATAATTTAAAACAAATTTGTAAAAACAAATTTTTCTGTTTTAATTAATAAAACAGCTGGCGTCCAACTCCAACAATCCCAAAGAAAGTTTTGTGAATTGGTATAAGTACAGCAATAAAATGTCTAGAAATATTGTGTAAAAATGGATACAGACAAAATGTTTAAACAATTGTTACAAGAAATGAAACAAAACGCGGCAAAAGCTGAGCAAATGAACGCAGAAATAAAACAAACAACCGCGGAAATGAAACGCGAGTTAACAGATAATATAAACGCGAAATTTAAACAAAGTGCAGCAAACGCTGAATTAAATATCGCGGATTTAACAGCTAAAATAGATGCACAAAATACAAGTTTAACCGATATACTAGAACAGAGTAACGCTGATATAAACGCGGAAATAAGACAAATCGATGCAAAAATGAATGCAAAATTCGAACAAATAAATAAAGAAATAAACTCAAAAATTGATCAAAACATGAGAACTAATTTAGAGTTAAAGCGCGAATTAACCGCTAAAATCGAAGAGACGGTAAAAAGTAACACAGAATTAACTGCTAAAATCGATGAAAGCGTGAAAGGCTTAGATTCTAAAGTCACCGAAGTCGGCGAAAACGTTCATAGGGTAGAGACGAAAATAAACGAACGGTTTAAGGTTTTTGAGACCACGATGCAAAAATCGTTTATTGAACAGGTTTCGCGCATGGAGGGGCGATTTAAAGAACACATCGGCAGGTGCGAAAAACAAACTGCTGATGTAGCTAAAAAGTTGATACGCTCGAAGTACGAATCAAAGCAGACGCAACAGAATCACAACGCCAAGTCATTAGACTTGACGCGTCGATAGTTGAAACGCGTTCTAATATAGACATAAATAAAGAGAGTGTATTACAAGCACTTAACGACGGGACTGTTAAAGTACAGCAGGAAGTACGCCGCAAGTCAGCCACAAATATCTTAGTACAAGGGCAAGCAGACGAAAAGAACTGAGTGTATTTCACTGGCGAAAATAACGAAAACCCGATCGAGTACTTGCTAACTTGCGAAAACTAAATGGCAAGAATAGGTTCGCGATTGGAAGAACAAGACCGGATACAGTGGGTTGTTAACGCGATGCGTGATTCAGCGAGGAGATGGTATAATATAATACGTGATAAAATTACCACATACGCGGAATTCAAACTGAAGTTCGAAAGCCGTTATTGGAATTCGCACACGCAGAGGTTTTTGCGAAATGAACTTGAATACAGACGTTATGATCGGAAGCACGGTATAACCCCCGAAAATTATATTACCCAACAAGTTGAACCCGCTAAGCATTTAACACCAGCGTTTTCCGAAGTCGACATAGTCACTAAATTAGCGTACCACTTCAGCCATAATATACGTGTAGCAGCGTTTACACAAGGAATACGCACGGTTGATGAATTTTAGTATCGCAAAGCGAAACTGTTTTTGATTTCGGCGGGGGGAGGTATAACCCGAATTATAACCAAAATAACGATGGTCAGAATAGACGGGGGCAATATATAACCCAAACCGATCAGAGGCCCAGTACCAGTTCGGCTCCACAACAAACACCGCCAAAACCGCAAAATCAACCATTTGAGTATAAGGGTGAGCCTAATTTCGGCGGGCAGAAACCACAAAACAGAGGCAACGATGGAACTCCAACGAGAACCATTCAAACAGTCGCTATATCCGACACCGGTACGCCCGCACAAACGAGCGAAGCAGACATCGTTAGAGACCCAGTCCCTAATGTAAAATATTATCACCCTACAAAAAACGTCCAACCGGGCACATCCAAAAAGGATGTGCTATAAGTCCCGCAGAAATATCTAGAAATGAAAATGTTAGATGCAAGAATAATATTATATATGAAACATGTGATTTTTGTAATGTAACTTGTGTGCCCGTTAACAACGTATTCCCACCGGATATAAGGCAGCCGTTATTGAATTCAAATCCAAACCAACGCACAGTGACTAGCACAGCGTGTCCGGTATTACAGGCGCATGTCAACGCTGTTCCCACACAACTACTACTGGATACAGGCAGTGTTATATCCGGTGTCAGCGAAAGGTTTTTACGTGCGAACAAAAAATATTTTCGTACAGCCCCGTCGCTTCCAATCAACCAATTCTACATACGCACAGCTACAGACACTAAAGAAAAAATTGGCACGCAACGTTATTTAACAATCACGGTACAAAACGTGCAATTTGAAGTGTGCGTTGTAGAAATAAAAAATTTAATATGTGATGTATTATTGGGAGTAGACGTATTGCAACAAATACATGCGGAAATCAACATCAGTGAACGCCTGTTAAAATGCAACATTGACGACACTAGTTACAATTTCAATTTGAACACATCACACACACCAATACAAGCGTACGGCGACCCAATTAAAATTACGCGCCCGCCAAAACACGTAATTAAATACGAAAGGGGTGAACAGGGGTACCGACCTTAGATTTCCAAACTGAACGAAGATTGTCATCGCCTCAGGAAGAGTATAGCGATATCTTCAGCGAGGAACATTCAATCACGTCAGTTTATCAACGTAATATAAATCTTATAGGGTTAAAAATAATTTAAATATTAATAATAATTATTGAAATAAAATTAAATGTATTAGAAATAAATAATAATAATTGTTAGTTAAGTTTTAAATGAATGAAAATCAGTTCGTAGCACTGGTACAAACGCAGACAAATGCTTACGCCCGTACCGAACACATTACAGGCGTGAGAACGCAAACCACAGCAGGAAACTCACTCACAATGCGACAACTCGCGCACCGCTAGCTTCACACAGCTGCATAAACGTACAAGCTATTAATGGCGCCGGCACCGTGATAAAGAATTAGGAAAACGGAAGCGCATTTCTGAGCGCGCGAGCCCGAAATTATCTGTCACTGTCAGTGAAATTCTTTTCCTTAAACGTTTTGCTATAAACTACTACCCATGCTACAAACATTGTTACACAATAATTGTTATGCACAAGATGTTAATCAATTAGAATTAAGTTGTATATGAATCTTGTATGATGAAGGGTATTTATATCAGTGTATATTTTAGTAAATAGATAGAACAATGTATAATTTGTAAAGCATAACGAATGTATATGTAGAGAGAGAAAAAACTGTATATTCTACATTCATTTTTTTTTTAACGGGTGGGGGTGTATATAACTTAACCGAATCTCAAAGATTTGGAGTTATATGTAAAGAGTTTTGAAAATCAATGTTAAAATAAATTTAAAACCTTACAATCACGCTGTGCAGTAGCGAGCGTTCAAATGAATTTTATAGCGATCAACGGCAGCGTCCGCTGGCATTACGTAACCACATACAGTTATAACAATTAGGAACAAGCCCTAATTGTAAATTATTAATATTTTCGGGAACCGATAAATATAGGCAAAAACCAAAATAGCCAAAATGTTTGCCGAAATATTAGTTATAGGGTATGCAAATTTCAGTTCATATAATTAAAGATTCAAAGAGATAATTAATTTATTTAATAACTCCCCTAGTGAGTGAGCTACGGGGTAGAGCTTTGAATACGTCATAGCTACAAAAATTACCAATGAGATGTATATTCTAGAATAAGCATAACTTGGCTCGCAGCCAAGATAATCGCAATACAAATTGTAACAGGACATCCTGTCCGACATCTGAAATCCGGTGTTTTTAAGAATATTAAGACTAATAACAATTCTCAAACTGTGAGAATTATTTTCGTTCGCACAAATCAGGTGAGTTGAATTACAAGGAGAAGGGGGTGTCTCAGCCAATCAAATTATTCTAAAAATTTGAACGAACCGTTAGATTCGGGCTGAACACAGGCACTCAACTGTAACGACTCGACCTGTGAAGACGTATACTTAGGATACTCTTACTTTTTCTCAACATATAAGCGTACAGCTCAAAACATTAATCTGTTGACTTACGCATGTAAAGAGATCAGTTATATAATACGTGAAGACACATCGATTTTACAACAGAACGAGGCCGTCTATTACGTGGTACAAGCTGAAGAATTGGCGAAGCGGAGCGCAACCCAAGGCGAAATATACACACCAGGAGTGCAGCGTATACCGGACCGAGGGGCCTGACGCAGTTGCAGCAGCTAAAACCACAGACGTTAAGCCATCAACAGTTGCAGAAGGAGCTGAGTGTTGCTGATTCCCGAACTCTTAGCCGTGGAACCCAGGACGCAGAGGAAATCATCGCCACTAGCAGATTGGACCAGGAAAACCAAGGAACCCCGGGAGCATCTCATCACGATCTTCAGAACAAGGGAAGTCAAATATAATTTATAACTTTATAAACTTCTCAAAAGCTTATTCTTTTTCTTTAAATCATTGTAAAACTAAATTGATTCAGATTCCAATAAAAGAGAGACTCTAGATTAAGAAGACACATTCATAATGTGATAATCTGTATAATACGTATAAGCTTAAGTAATAATCAATAGATAAGAATTAGACGTATATAACAAGCGCTATATAAATACTACCATTGATTTACTTAGAGACCTGTACTGCAGTATACGTGAAACAATCACAAGTAAATGAAAGCACGTTGAACTAGATTCACGGCTAACTTAGTTCTCAGAGTAGTTAAATCATCTAAAGTAATAAAATCCATACGAAAGTACAAAAGAATTGAAAATTCCATAGATTAAATTGTTTTAAAATTAACTTCTTGAAATTAATGAAAAATATAACTCGTATCAATTGAAAATAATAAGCGCGTCTTCTGAATGCTAATACCGATTCAGAAAACATTGTACAAGATACAAATTACTGTTTATTATGTAAGGATTGCTCTAGTTATAAGATTTTCATACTTATGTCCTATCAGAGTAATAAACTCTAATTTTACCCACCACCGTATTTTTATTGCTGTACTACAAAGCCTACCAACATCACAAAACTATTCAAAATAACTATAAAGGTACTTTGCACACTTGAATTAACCTACTGTGACGATTTCATTAATAAAAATATGGTAATTATTAAATTGGTAATGTGTAGGCTGAGAAATTTTAAATTTTTAATAAAATCGCACATTTAAACTAAATCTTATTGCTATCATTAATAATAATAATATTTAATAAAAAGTCTAGTAATAAAATAAAAGGAAATACGATTGTACAGAAAGGGTAAAGCTTGTTAATTAATCCTGCATAGACAGGCACTAACCAGAATTAACTTGATTTCCGACCCCTAAACAAACCAAATATACTTGTAAATTTTGACATTATTTAAATAATTAAACAAGACCACTGTAATGTATTTTAATAACGTCTGTAACTAAGAATATCTCTACTTAATTAAATAGTCAAACTTTAATCCTTTAAATAAAGAAGAAACTTGGAACTACATTTATGTTGATTGGTAAATGTCGCGAGATTACTACTCTCACCCCTAACTATTTTCACGCACTTGAAATGGAGCGGTCAACCCGTAAGCTGCGCACAGCAGTAATGTGGAACGTTAAAAATAGTTTGTTTCCTAAAGTGATTAATCCGTCAGTTAAGACACAGAGGCATTCTTTATACTATTAAACTATGTGTTGCGTTAATATAGTTGAACCGCGATTCATATAAATATGTTGTAAACGAGTAAGAAAGAATAATGAAAATTTAGCGCCTATGACATCTCTACAAAAATCTTTAAATATAAAACTTATGTAATTAAAACTGTGGTAAGACCATACAGTGAAGTGCAACAAATAAACAATCATGTGAAGTGGATACAGGTGAATGAAACTTTTGTGTTAATCATTCAAATCAACGAGCTATTACTACCCGTTAGCCAAGAGCAGAGAACCAGCACCCACAATGATCTAAAAGACTTCAGGACTACACCTTCCCCGGATACGTAGGTAACGAGAGATACCTGACCTACATCAAACATGCTGCAACCGAGGACCGAGGACTGGCATATCGAGGAGCTGGAGGATATCCAAAAGGTGACACGGAGGCAAGCCTTCCGTGGTTATGAAATACTAAATATTATATCCAACCAAAGACAATTAAATTAACAATATTAAGACATTTTAAGTACTGACAGTAATTGTATTCTTATTCTTAGTAAAAGAGTTATAGCTTTAAACTGAAAGCTTTATTGTTTTAAAAAGATTAATAAAGTCCATTCTTCAAATGGCACAATTTTAAAGATTGTATATGGCGAGGTGACCATTATTAACATACTATATTCAATCCCGGATCCGTGGAATTAATTAAATTGATGTACATCTTATTTTGAGGGCCCTTGTGAAAGAATAAAATATAATCATCTTGTAAACTGTAAGCTGTTGAAGCATATATGTTGAGAATTTTAAGTAGAGCAATTAATACCATATGTAATAAAGAGATATCATCTGTAGTACCGACTAAACTGAGTGCATAAATCAACAGTCTCCCCCTCCCAGAATCATTTTATATAAATTGTTTTGGTGTTGTGATTAATTTTCAGCTCGTCACAACGAAGGCAGCCTGTATGATTGGCATTTCTAATTAATGCAGGTTCCCTAGGTTATAACACAAGTTAAGATGTCATACTACTTGAGAATTCAAAACACAAACTCCTACGCCCTTAGTCGGAAGAAGTCGCAAGAACGCATAGCAGGTAGGTCACTTCACAAAACAACCATTTATTTCCTTATATTGATAAAATAAATATAAGAGCAAGCAAAGAAGCCATTTATATATGGCGCGGCCAACCGTGGGGCTCGATATTTCACAAATTTGGTAAAATATCAAATCGAAAATTAAATTTAATTAAAGTAAAAATAATTTAAAACAAATTTGTAAAAACAAATTTTGCTGTTTTAATTAATAAAACAGCTGGCGTCCAACTCCAACAATCCCAAAGAAAGTTTTGTGAATTGGTATAAGTACAGCAATAAAGTGTCTAGAAATATTGTGTAAAAATGGATACAGACAAAATGTTTAAACAATTGTTACAAGAAATGAAACAAAACGCGGCAAAAGCTGAGCAAATGAACGCAGAAATAAAACAAACAACCGCGGAAATGAAACGCGAGTTAACAGATAATATAAACGCGAAATTTAAACAAAGTGCAGCCAACGCTGAATTAAATATCGCGGAATTAACAGCTAAAATAGATGCACAAAATACAAGTTTAACCGATATACTAGAACAGAGTAACGCTGATATAAACGCGGAAATAAGACAAATCGATGCAAAAATGAATGCAAAATTCGAACAAATAAATAAAGAAATAAACTCAAAAATTGATCAAAACATGAGAACTAATTTAAAGTTAAAGCGCGAATTAACCGCTAAAATCGAAGAGACGGTAAAAAGTAACACAGAATTAACTGCTAAAATCGATGAAAGCGCGAAAAGCTTAGATCCTAAAGTCACCGAAGTCGGCGAAAACGTTCATACGGTAGAGACGAAAATAAACAAACGGTTTAAGGTTTTTGAGACCACGATGCAAAAAATCGTTTATTGAACAGGTTTCGCGCATGAAGGGGCGATTTAAAGAACACATCGGCAGGTGCGAAAAACAAACTGCTGATGTAGCTAAAAAGTTGATACGCTCGAAGTACGAATCAAAGCAGACGCAACAGAAACACAACGCCAAGTCATTACACTTGACGCGTCGATAGTTGAAACACGTTCTAATATAAACATAAATAAAGAGAGTGTATTACAAGCACTTAACGGCGAGATTGTTGAAGTACGGCAGGAAGTACGCCGCAAGTCAGCCCCAAATATCTTAGTACAAGGGCAAACAGACGAAAAGAACCGAGTGTATTTCACTGGCGAAAATAACGAAAACCCGATCGAGTACTTGCTAACTTGCGAAAACGAAATGGCAAGAATAGGTTCGCGATTGGAAGAACAAGACCGGATACAGTGGGTTGTTAACGCGATGCGTGATTCAGCGAGGAGATGGTATAATATAGTACGTGATAAAATTACCACATACGCGGAATTCAAACTGAAGTTCGAAAGCCGTTATTGGAATTAGCACACGCAGAGGCTTTTGCGAAATGAACTTGAATACAGACGTTATGATCGGAAGCACGGTATAACCCCCGAAAATTTTATTACACAACAAGTTGAACCCGCTAAGCATTTAACACCAGCGTTTTCCGAAGTCTACATAGTCACTAAATTAGCGTACCACTTCAGCCATAATATACGTGTAGCAGCGTTTACACAAGGAATACGCACGGTTGATGAATTACTAATTTTAGTATCGCAAAGCGAAACTGTTTTTGATTTCGGCGGGGGGAGGTATAACCCGAATTATAACCAAAATAACGATGGTCAGAATAGAGGGGGGCAATATATAACCCAAACCGATCAGAGGCCCAGTACCAGTTCGGCTCCACAACAAACACCGCCAAAACCGCAAAATCAACCATTTGAGTATAAGGGTAAGCCTAATTTCGGCGGGCAGAAACCACAAAACAGAGGCAACGATGGAACTCCAACGAGAACCATTCAAACAGTCGCTATATCCGACACCGGTACGCCCGCACAAACGAGCGAAGCAGACATCGTTAGAGACCCAGTCCCTAATGTAAAATATTATCACCCTACAAAAAACGTCCAACCGGGCACATCCAAAAAGGATGTGCAATAAGTCCCGCAGAAATATCTAGAAATGAAAATGTTAGATGCAAGAATAATATTATATATGAAACATGTGATTTTTGTAATGTAACTTGTGTGCCCGTTAACAACGTATTCCCACCGGATATAAGGCAGCCGTTATTGAATTCAAATCCAAACCAACGCACAGTGACTAGCACAGCGTGTCCGGTATTACAGGCGCATGTCAACGCTGTTCCCACACAACTACTACTGGATACAGGCAGTGTTATATCCGGTGTCAGCGAAAGGTTTTTACGTGCGAACAAAAAATATTTTCGTACAGCCCCGTCGCTTCCAATCAACCAATTCTACATACGCACAGCTACAGACACTAAAGAAAAAATTGACACGCAACGTTATTTAACAATCACGGTACAAAACGTGCAATTTGAAGTGTGCGTTGTAGAAATAAAAAATTTAATATGTGATGTATTATTGGGAGTAGACGTATAGCAACAAATACACGCGGAAATCAACATCAGTGAACGCCTGTTAAAATGCAACATTGACGACACTAGTTACAATTTCAATTTGAACACATCACACACACCAATACAAGCGTACGGCGACCCAATTAAAATTACGCGCCCGCCAAAACACGTAATTAAATACGAAAGGGGTGAACAGGGGTACCGACCTTAGATTTCCAAACTCAACGAAGATTGTCATTGCCTCAGGAAGAGTATAGCGATATCTTCAGCGAGGAACATTCAATCACGTCAGTTTATCAACGTAATATAAATCTTATAGGGTTAAAAATAATTTAAATATTAATAATAATTATTGAAATAAAATTAAATGTATTAGAAATAAATAATAATAATTGTTAGTTAAGTTTTAAATGAATGAAAATCAGTTCGTAGCACTGGTACAAACGCAGACAAATGCTTACGCCAGTACCGAACACATTACAGGCGTGAGAACGCAAACCACAGCAGGAAACTCACTCACAATGCGACAACTCGCGCACCGCTAGCTTCACACAGCTGCATAAACGTACAAGCTATTAATGGCGCCGGCACCATGATAAAGAATTAGGAAAACGGAAGCGCATTTCTGAGCGCGCGAGCCCGAAATTATCTGTCACTGTCAGTGAAATTCTTTTCCTTAAACGTTTTGCTATAAACTACTACCCATGCTACAAACATTGTTACACAATAATTGTTATGCACAAGATGTTAATCAATTAGAATTAAGTTGTATATGAATCTTGTATGATGAAGGGTATTTATATCAGTGTATATTTTAGTAAATAGATAGAACAATGTATAATTTGTAAAGCATAACGAATGTATATGTAGAGAGAAAAAAAACTGTATATTCTACATTCATTTTTTTTTTAAACGGGTGAGGGTGTATATAACTTAACCGAATCTCAAAGATTTGGAGTTATATGTAAAGAGTTTTGAAAATCAATGTTAAAATAAATTTAAAACCTTACAATCACGCCGTGCAGTAGCGAGCGTTCAAATGAATTCTATAGCCATCAACGGCAGCGTCCGCTGGCATTACGTAACCACATACAGTTATAACAATTAGGAACAAGCCCTAATAGTAAATTATTAATATTTCGGGAACCGATAAATATAGGCAAAAACCAAAATAGCCAAAATGTTTGCCGAAATATTAGTAATAGGGTGTGCAAATTTCAGTTCATATAATTAAAGATTAAAAGAGATAAATAATTTATTTAAAACTCCCCTAGTGAGTGAGCTACGGGGTAGAGCTTTGAATATGTCATAGTTATAAAAATTACCAATGAGATGTATATTCTAGAATAAGCATAACTTGGCTCGCAGCCAAGATAATCGCAATACAAATTGTAACAGGACATCCTGTCCGACATCTGAAATCCGGTGTTTTTAAGAATATTAAGACTAATAACAATTCTCAAACTCTGAGAATTATTTTCGTTCGCACAAATCAGGTGAGTTGAATTACAAGGAGAAGGGGGTGTCTCAGCCAATCAAATTATTCTAAAAATTTGAACGAACCGTTAGATTCGGGCTGAACACAGGCACTCAACTGTAACGACTCGACCTGTGAAGACGTATACTTAGGATACTCTTACTTTTTCTCATCATATAAGCGTACAGCTCAAAACATTAATCTGTTGACTTACGCATGTAAAGAGATCAGTTATATAATACGTGAAGACACATCGAGAGTACAATAGAACCACGCCGTCTAGTACGTGGTACAAGCTGAAGAATTGACGAAGCGGAGCGCAACCCAAGGCGAAATATACACACCAGGAGTGCAGCGTATACCGGACCGAGGGGCCTGACGCAGTTGCAGCAGTTAAAACCACAGACGTTAAGCCATCAACAGTTGCAGAAGGAGCTGAGTGTTGCTGATTCCCGAACTCTTAGCCGTGGAACCCAGGACGCAGAGGAAATCATCGCCACTAGCAGATTGGACCAGGAAAACCAAGGAACCCCGGGAGCACCTCATCACGATCTTCAGAACAAGGGAAGTCAAATATAATTTATAACTTTATAAACTTCTCAAATGCTTATTCTTTTTCTTTAAATCATTGTAAAACTAAATTGATTCAGATGCCAATAAAACAGAGACTCTAGATTAAGAAGACACATTCATAATGTGATAATCTGTATAATACGTATAAGCTTAAGTAATAATCAATAGATAAGAATTAGACGTATATAACAAGCGCTATACAAATACTACCATTGAATTACTTAGAGACCTATACTGCAGTATACGTGAAACAATCACAAGTAAATGAAAGCACGTTGAACTAGATTCACGGCTAACTTACTTCTCAGAGTAGTTAACCTTACTGGGGCGTTCAAATTTTAGCAACACTTAAGACGTTCGGGTCCAAAATGACCCATACGGGAAAAATTTTTTTTTCAACAAAAAGTTTCTTGGTAGCCTATGCATATTTATCTTTTATACATTAGGCCTAAGTTTTGATAATGAATGACCAAAATAATCAACTAACAATGCAGTATATCAGCATTTTTATCATATATGTTGCCTTGCACATTTCATCATATTTTATTTTTATATATGTAAGTATATATTTATTTGTGTACTAAAGCTAACATAATTCTGTATTTTTATTTGTTATGAATACAGTAAAGATTTCTAAGCACGAAACGAACACATCATTATATTCTGAAACAAAAACTTTATTATTGATAATCTAGCTATTAAAATTCTATTTATTGGAAATTTAAAAATCTGTATTATTAAAAAAATCTACATTATTTCATGAACATAATTTTTATGAAATACTATTCTATACGACAAAGATTAAAGTCATTTCTAAATTATTATATAACACAGGCAAAAAACAAAATGGAAAATCTTATATTTGTATGTTACGAGACTATCTGTCAGGTAAACTGTTTCTGTTACGGAAACTTACACAATTTCACTGAAACATTTATTACATATATGGGTGAGGTGATTCTTGCAAGTAAACTTGTCACATTTTGAGCACTTCACAGAAGACTTATTGTCAGTTTTTGGGCACAACTGGCACCTCCCTCTTTTTCTCTGCATTGTATTTTGATTCTTCATAATAGACTGAGTTGTTACTGCAAGTTCAGCTTGTACGCGTTCAACTACATTTCTTGCAGCTTTTCCTCTTGGCATATACTGTCGTCTGTCAATGTGTTTTTTGATCAAAGATTCTCCAAGGTTTTCTAAAAATATTCTTCTCCGGTCATTGCATTTTGGCTTCCATTGAAGGTTGATGGAAGTAAATAAAACAAAAGAATTGACACCCGAAATATCAGGTATATTTGAAAAGACTACTATGGGCCAACGATTTGTTTTCATTTTTGAAGTATAGTTTGCACAAATCTTATCTAGAGTATCAATAGCCCCTTTAGTTTTGTTGTAATCTAAAATAAGCAGTGGTTTTTTATCATCATTACAACTTATTTTGTCATCGTGGTGTAAAGTACTCTGTAGTACAACACACTTATTCTTTTTTGGAAAGTAAGAGACCAGTGTAGTATCCTTCGTAAATGCAAACTTTGAGGTCAGTGCAGGTACATTTTTTGTTTCTAGAAGTTGGGGAGGAAGTGTAGGCTTATTTTTCTTGATAGTTCCTACTATTGTAATACCTCTTCTGAGAAGCGTTTGGCCTAATCCATACGATGTAAAAAAGTTGTCACAAGTAACATTGAGGCCTTTTAGACCAACTGTCAAATCCAGAACTACCCTAAGACCCTGGTTTCTCTGGTAGTGCACCTTGTGGCTTTCCTAAATATGGCTGGATATTCCAAACGTAACTAGTGGCATTATCACATACAACCCAAAACTTTATGCCGTATTTAGCTGGGTTTTTAGGCATGTATTGGCGGAAAGGGCATTTTCCTCTAAAACCAACTAACCTTTCATCCACTGTGACATATTCGGTAGGATTGAAATGTTTTGGCAAAATTTCAACCCATTTCTCCCACAGCTTTCTAATAGGTGTGAATTTATCTGGTTGGTCCTGGCGTAAGTGTCATTACATCATGAGAAGGACGTCTTCCTATCTGGAGCTCAGGCTTGGTCTTCCACTGAATATCACTGTTTTTAGATAATAAAGTGTTATTTCCTGGTTCATGATATACTTCTTCATCTTCTGAATCTGAAGACACACATTCAGAAATATTATCTTCAATTTCTGAAGCAACTTCTCCTTCGTCGGAGATTTCCGATAACACTTCTTCAAGTCCATCATTGTTCATACAAAAGCCACTTCAGGTCAAACACAAGTATGGTAATAAAACCAAAGAAAGAGGACTAAAAATTACTGCAATTGAAAAAAGAATGTTTCACTGCATAACATAACAACAACCTCACTCACACTCTGCTCAAGGAGCACTGACTGACAGATGGAGAGGAAAAACATGCTTGTTGGTGGGCAGGCACTGTTGCTAAGTGGAGTAGGTGGGAGAGAATGTAGCAACTAGTGTGACCTTGTACTATGAGACTATGCATTGAATCATCAAACGAGACAAAGTAATGAAGCTTTTGAATCCTAAGTACAGCTTATAATGTTAATAAAGTAATTACTTCACCTATGGGTCCAAAAGGACCCGAACAACTTTTTTGTATAAAAACGTGTCATAAAATTTTATAAGCGGTTTAAAAAATTTATATTAGAGAATGATACATATTTATAGGTATTTGACAAAGTCACAAAACGAAAAGCTGATCTAAGAATTTTTTAACAAACAGCAGCGTAAAAAAAATCTTTTGGGTCAAAAAGGAACCGAACACCTCAGCAGGGTTAAATCATCTAAAGTAATAAAATCCGTACGAAAGTGCAAAAGAATTGAAAATTCCATAGATTAAATTGTTTCAAAATTAACTTCTTGAAATTAATGAAAAATATAACTCGTATCAATTGAAAATAATAAGCGCGTCTTCTGAATGCTAATACCGATTCAGAAAACATCGTACAAGATACAAATTACTGTTTATTATGTAAGGATTGCTCTAGATATAAGATTTTCATACTTATGTCCTATCAGAGTAACAAACACTATTTTTATCCACCACCGTATTTTTATTGCTGTACTACAAAGCCTACCAACATCACAAAACTATTCAAAATAACTATAAAGGTATTTTGCACACTTGAATTAACCTACTTGCGAATTCAAAACACAAACTCCTACGCCCTTAGTCGGAAGACGTCGCAAGAACGCATAGCAGGTAGGTCACTTCACAAAACAACCATTTATTTCCTTATATTGATAAAATAAATATAAGAGCAAGCAAAGAAGCCATTTATATATGGCGCGGCCAATCGTGGGGCTCGATATTTCACAAATTTGGTAAAATATCAAATCGAAAATTAAATTTAATTAAAGTAAAAATAATTTAAAACAAATTTGTAAAAACAAATTTTGCTGTTTTAATTAATAAACAGCTAGCGTCCAACTCCAACAATCCCAAAGAAAGTTTTGTGAATTGGTATAAGTACAGCAATAAAGTGTCTAGAAATATTGTGTAAAAATGGATACAGACAAAATGTTTAAACAATTGTTACAAGAAATGAAACAAAACGCGGCAAAAGCTGAGCAAATGAACGCAGAAATAAAACAAACAACCGCGGAAATGAAACGCGAGTTAACAGATAATATAAACGCGAAATTTAAACAAAGTGCAGCCAACGCTGAATTAAATATCGCGGAATTAACAGCTAAAATAGATGCACAAAATACAAGTTTAACCGATATACTAGAACAGAGTAACGCTGATATAAACGCGGAAATAAGACAAATCGATGCAAAAATGAATGCAAAATTCGAACAAATAAATAAAGAATAAACTCAAAAATTGATCAAAACATGAGAACTAATTTAGAGTTAAAGCGCGAATTAACCGCTAAAATCGAAGAGACGGTAAAAAGTAACACAGAATTAACTGCTAAAATCGATGAAAGCGCGAAAAGCTTAGATTCTAAAGTCACCGAAGTCGGCGGAAACGTTCATAGGGTAGAGACGAAAATAAACGAACGGTTTAAGGTTTTTGAGACCACGATGCAAAAATCGTTTATTGAACAGGTTTCGCGCATGGAGGGGCGATTTAAAGAACACATCGGCAGGTGCGAAAAACAAACTGCTGATGTAGCTAAAAAGTTGATACGCTCGAAGTACGAATCAAAGCAGACGCAACAGAAACACAACGCCAAGTCATTAGACTTGACGCGTCGATAGTTGAAAAGCGTTCTAATATAGACATAAATAAAGAGAGTGTATTACAAGCACTTAACGACGAGATTGTTAAAGTACGGCAGGAAGTACGCCGCAAGTCAGCCCCAAATATCTTAGTACAAGGGCAAGCAGACGAAAAGAACCGAGTGTATTTCACTGGCGAAAATAACGAAAACCCGATCGAGTACTTGCTAACTTGCGAAAACGAAATGGCAAGAATAGGTTCGCGATTGGAAGAACAAGACCGGATACAGTGGGTTGTTAACGCGATGCGTGATTCAGCGAGGAGATGGTATAATATAGTACGTGATAAAATTACCACATACGCGGAATTCAAACTGAAGTTCGAAAGCCGTTATTGGAATTCGCACACGCAGAGGTTTTTACGAAATGAACTTGAATACAGACGTTATGATCGGAAGCACGGTATAACCCCCGAAAATTTTATTACACAACAAGTTGAACCCGCTAAGCATTTAACACCAGCGTTTTCCGAAGTCGACATAGTCACTAAATTAGCGTACCACTTCAGCCATAATATACGTGTAGCAGCGTTTACACAAGGAATACGCACGGTTGATGAATTACTAATTTTAGTATCGCAAAGCGAAACTGTTTTTGATTTCGGCGGGGGGAGGTATAACCCGAATTAAACCAAAATAACGACGGTCAGAATAGACGGGGGCAATATATATTACCTAAAAAGATCAGAGGCCCAGTACCAGTTCGGCTCCACAACAAACACCGCCAAAACTGCAAAATAAACCCTTTGAGTATAAGGGTAAGCCTAATTTCGGCAGGTAGAAACCACAAAACAGAGGCAACGATGGAACTCCAACGAGAACCATTCAAACAGTCGCTATATCCGACACCGGTACGCCCGCACAAACGAGCGAAGCAGACATCGTTAGAGACCCAGTCGCTAATGTAAAATATTATCACCCTACTAAAAACGTCCAAAAAGGATGTGCAATAAGCCCCGCAGAAATATCTAGAAATGAAAATGTTAGATGCAAGAATAATATTATATATGAAACATGTGATTTTTGTAATGTAACTTGTGTGCCCGTTAACAACGTATTCCCACCGGATATAAGGCAGCCGTTATTGAATTCAAATCCAAACCAACGCACAGTGACTAGCACAGCGTGTCCGGTATTACAGGCGCATGTCAACGCTGTTCCCACACAACTACTACTGGATACAGGCAGTGTTATATCCGGTGTCAGCGAAAGGTTTTTACGTGCGAACAAAAAATATTTTCGTACAGCCCCGTCGCTTCCAATCAACCAATTCTACATACGCACAGCTACAGACACTAAAGAAAAAATTGACACGCAACGTTATTTAACAATCACGGTACAAAACGTGCAATTTGAACTGTGCGTTGTAGAAATAAAAAATTTAATATGTGATGTATTATTGGGAGTAGACGTATAGCAACAAATACACGCGGAAATCAACATCAGTGAAAGCCTGTTAAAATTTAACATTGACGACACTAGTTACACTTTCAATTTGAACACATCACACACACCAATACAAGCGTACGGCGACCCAATTAAAATTACGCGCCCGCCAAAACACGTAATTAAATACGAAAGGGGAGAACAGGGGAACCGACCTTAGATTTCCAAACTGAACGAAGAGTGCCATCGCTTCAGGAAGAGTATAGCGATATCTTCAGCGAGGAACATTCAATCACGTCAGTTTATCAACGTAATATAAATCTTATAGTGTTAAAAATAATTTAAATATTAATAATAATTATTGAAATAAAATTAAATGTATTAGAAATAAATAATAATAATTGTTAGTTAAGTTTTAAATGAATGAAAATCAGTTCGTAGCACTGGTACAAACGCAGACAAATGCTTACGCCCGTACCGAACACATTACAGGCGTGAGAACGCAAACCACAGCAGGAAACTCACTCACAATGCGACAACTCGCGCACCGCTAGCTTCACACAGCTGCATAAACGTACAAGCTATTAATGGCGCCGGCACCGTGATAAAGAATTAGGAAAACGGAAGCGCATTCCTGAGCGCGCGTGCCCGAAATTATCTGTCACTGTCAGTGACATTCTTTTCCTTAAAAGTTTTGCTATAAACTACTACCCATGCTACAAACATTGTTACACAATATTTGTTATGTACAAGATGTTAATCAATTAGAATTGAGTTGTATATGAATCTTGTATGATGAAGGGTATTTATATCAGTGTATATTTTAGTAAATAGATAGAACAATGTATAATTTGTAAAGCATAACGAATGTATATGTAGAGAAAAAAAAGAATAACTGTATATTCTACATTCATTTTTTTTTAAACGTGTGGGGGTGTATATAACTTAACCGAATATCAAAGATTTGGAGTTATATGTAAAGAGTTTTGAAAATCAATGTTAAAATAAATTTAAATCCTTACAATCACACCGTGCAGTAGCCAGCGTTCAAATGAATTTTATAGCGACCAACGGCAGCGTCCGCTGGCATAACGTAACCACATACAGTTATAACAATTAGGAACACGCCCTAATTGTAAATTATTAATATTTCGGAAACCGATAAATATAGGCAAAAACCAAAATAGCCAAAATGTTTGCCGAAATATTAGTAATAGGGTGTGCAAATTTCAGTTCATATAATTAAAGATTAAAAGAGATAATTAATTTTATTTTATAACGCCCCTAGTGAGTGAGCTACGGGGTAGAGCTTTGAATATGTCATAGTTATAAAAATTACCAATCAGATGTATATTCTAGAATATAATAAGCATAACTTGGCTTGCAGCCATGATAATCGCAATACAAATTGCAACAGGACATCCTGTCCGACATCTGAAATCCGGTGTTTTTAAGAATATTAAGACTAATAACAATTCTCAAACTGTGAGAATTATTTTCGTTCACACAAGTCAGGTGAGTTGAATTACAATGAGAAGGGGGGTGTCTCAGCCAATCAAATTATTCTAAAAATTTGAACGAACCGTTAGATTCGGGCTGAACACAGGCACTCAACTGTAACGACTCGACCTGTGAAGACGTATACTTAGGATACTCTTACTTTTTCTCAACATATAAGCGTACAGCTCAAAACATTAATCTGTTGACTTACGCATGTAAAGAGATCAGTTATATAATACGTGAAGACACATCGAGAGTACAACAGAACGAGGCCGTCTAGTACGTGGTACAAGCTGAAGAATTGACGAAGCGGAGCGCAACCCAAGGCGAAATATACACACCAGGAGTGCAGCGTATACCGGACCGAGGGGCCTTACGCAGTTGCAGCAGTTAAAACCACAGACGTTAAGCCATCAACAGTTGCAGAAGGAGCTGAGTGTTGCTGATTCCCGAACTCTTAGCCGTGGAACCCAGGACGCAGAGGAAATCATCGCCACTAGCAGATTGGATCAGGAAACCAAGGACCCCGGGAGCACCTCATCACGATCTTCAGAACAAGGGAAGTCAAATATAATTTATAACTTTATAAACTTCTCAAAAGCTTATTATTTTTCTTTAAATCATTGTAAACTAAATTGATTCAGATACCAATAAAACAGAGACTCTAGATTAATAAGACACTTTCATTCTGTGATAATCTGTATAACACGTATAAGCTTAAGTAATAATCAATAGATAAGAATTAGACGTATATAACAAGCGCTATATAAATACTAACAATGAATTACGTGACCTATTCTGCGGTATACGTGAAACAATCACAAGTAAATGAAAGCACGTTGAACTAGATTCACGGCTAACTTATTTCTCAGAGTAGTTAAATCATCTAAAGTAATAAAATCCATACGAAAGTGCAAAAGAATTGAAAATTCCATAGATTAAATTGTTTCAAAATTAACTTCTTGAAATTAATGAAAAATATAACTCGTATCAATTGAAAATAATAAGCGCGTCTTCTGAATGCTAATACCCATTCAGAAAACATCGTACAAGATACAAATTACTGTATAGTATGTAAGGATTGCTCTAGTTATAAGATTTTCATACATATGTCCTATCAGAGTAATAAACTCCAATTTTATCCACCACCGTATTTTTATTGCTGTACTACAAAGCCTACCAACATCACAAAACTATTCAAAATAACTATAAAGGTACTTTGCACACTTGAATTAACCTACTTGCGAATTCAAAACACAAACTCCTACGCCCTTAGTCGGAAGAAGTCGCAAGAACGCATAGCAGGAAGGTCACTTCACAAAACAACCATTTATTTCCTTATATTGATAAAATAAATATAAGAGCAGGCAGAGAAGCCATTTATAATATATATATTGCGACAGTACAAATAAGTGATGTACTGAGCATTGAATATAAAAATTTTAATTTACCTAATAAACTGTAAATAATTAATAATATATTAGAAATAAGCATGTCAGGGATTGCAAGCTTGGCTCAGACAAAAATATGAACAGGTGTTTCGACCTGAATCGACGTGCACACATACACAAATGTAACTGAAAGTGTGTACACCAGTATTTTGCTAGTGTGTGTGAACGCAGGTCTATGCAGGCGAGTTTGCCACCCCAAGATGAATAATTGCACAATTACTGTTTTTCCATAATTGTTCATAAACTATAATTAAGAAGTAAAATCAAACACACAATAAAATGTAATAAAATTTACTAAATACTGTGTACGAAAACCACGTGAAAGTGACACACCGTATGAGTGTAATAGTGAAATAACTGTGTACAAATCGAAAGGGTTAAGTTGCAATGTCCGAAATTACAGTGAACATGTGTTGAAAAAATAGTTATAAGATAAGTATAAGAGTATACTTACAGGACTCTGCAATTCGCAGAAATATAAGAAATAGCGAAATTGACAAAGAGTGGGGGAACTGAATCCAGAGACAGTTTCTGACATGTCGATTTCGTACCACTGCAGGTGTCGACCAAGACATGGGTATAAATAGGACACACAAGCTACAGTGGTTCTCTTTCTTAAATCATCCACGGTGCAGCGGGAGCTTATGCCCGTCCGCACGGCGTATTTATTTTTTGTAAATAATTTAAATTTTCCAGTTACATACAACTATGTAACTAAGTTATAAATACAATCATTTTTAAATAATAACAGCAGTACATAAGAAGAATTACATAAGAAGATCCATAGACGTCAGAAACAGCACGAGGAGAGTTCCAGAGAGTGATTCGACGTTGAACAAGAGAGAGTGATACGACGCTGGACAAGAGGAGAGTTCCAGAGAGTGTTACGACGCTGGACAAGAGAGAGTGATACGACGCTGGACAAGAGAGAGTGATACGCCGCTGGAAAAGAGGAGATTTCCAGAGAGTGATACGACGCTGGACAAGAAGGAGTGATTCGACGCTGGACAAGAGGAGAAGAGAGACAGCCGACGCTGGAGTGCGAGACGAGGACGACTACAGATGTATCAAAATGATCGAGTATGATTGACGACAATAAGGTGACAAACAACTTATTTATATCTTAATCGTACAATGAACTCAAAGACAATTAAAGACATTTCTATTTCATTTTAAAGTAAGAGCCAATGTTTCTTGTAAAGTAGAATTAAAAATATAGATGTTTTAGAAATACGATTAACGTAACAAGAGCTCAAATTAATATGAAATAAAATGAATACAAAGCATTTAAATGAAAACAATTAGTATTTGAGATAAAACATTACTGAGAAACAAAAGATAAAATCAATAACTATTAATATTTTGAGTACATTACAATATATAAAAAGAGATTTAAATATTGATATTTTGAAACACATTAATTGACTGAGTAGTATGAAAATGAGATTTTTCTTTAATACAATAATTAGTAGAATAAAACATTTAGTCAGTAAGGATGTATGTAGCATAAGCCTTACGGCATAATAACAAATAGTAACGAATGTTTTAAATCGAAGTAAGTGCCATGTGCACAAATTCTTAATAATATAAAATAAATTTGAAATACCGTTACAAGTTATATAGAGTTATTATTGCAGATACACCTGAAACCCAATTTAAGTGTTATATTGTTACATAATTTGTCAATCTTGAACGTGAGACCGGTCACGCTAAATTTGTGTATATGTATATGTGTTTATGTATATGTATTGTTGCATATATTTGGCGCTCCAAGATCGTGGGGCTCCGCAAACACAAATAGAAGTGTATTTGAATTTGAAATTAAATTCAACTTTATTAAATATGTTACATAAATTTGTCGCCCTGGACGTGGGGCACGACATGCCTAAATTTATGTACAAAAATTTGTTACATAAATTGTAGCCCATGAACGTATGGCCCGATCCCCATCATTTAACTATTAAAATTTTTTTTAAGTAGCTAAATGGTTGCTCTAAAATATAAAGAGTGTGTTAAATGAAAAATGTATAATATGAAATTATTATTTATATTAAACAGTAACTGAATGTAATGTTAATTGTTGTTTAATCACACAGCTGGCGCCCACGAATAATATTATTTGTCTATGTAACAGGTGTAACTGTAATGAGTATTAATAATAACTATTAATAAAAATAAAGAAATAAATAAATAAGTAGGGAACGGTTATCAATAATAATTGTTAAAGAATTACTACTAAATAAATATTTTAATAATAATTCACCATGGCAATATCAGGAAGTTTAAGGATGGGAGAAGCACTTGAAGCTATGATGCAAGCCGTATTTGGTGAAGTAGAGAACAAACAAACAGAAAAAGTAAAAGAAAATAATATTAAAACGCAAATAGAAGAGTTAACAGAATTTTTTACAAAACAGACCGAAAAATTAAGAGAAGAAAGGAAAGCAAAAGAGGAATTAGTAGAAAGAATTGACGATTCTAATACGCACATTGCGGCAGTAGAATATAAGCAAACCATAAGAATTAAAAATAAAAGAGAAAATACGTGTGTAATTACTAACGATAAATATAAAAAAGTAATTAACATTAAGGAAGAGAAGCAAATTAAGGTTAATAAAACGTACCTTATTAATAGCGATATCACAAGTGTGAGACACACACACAATAGTTAGTCACACAAGATGACACATGTGAAACACATAAGACACTACACTTACGGAGATAAATATCACTGTAGGTATAACAAGAAACGTATTAAATTGTCTAGACGAAACACTACACAAAATTGTGGTAAATATGACGGTAGATTTACGCACGAGAAATATAAAGCGAACGATAATTATAACTGTAATTATAAAAATTACAGAGGTTATCATAAACGACGGATGAAAAAACAGTCGACAGTTGTTTATATGGGCTTCAAGCAGACTGAATATACGCAATGCATTAGTGACGAGAGAATTATGGAACGTGCGGAGAGAAGAGAGAGAAGTTATTCATCACAGCTAAGAAACACATTCTTGCCGTACGAACAGGTGACTTCTACGATAAAAACAAACATCGCAGTAATACAATGGAACGCGGACGTTGTTTACAGGAGGGAGAGAACAATGGTAAGCACGGCGACTATGCTACAAAGGAACAATATACGTCCGGTAGACGACGGACAATGCAATTGTTATAATGAGGGGTGTAAGATCGAACTACACACTGAACTCAGAACTCAATACCCGAATGGAATGAATAATTATTTTTAAAATAAAATAATATAACTATTAATTATTAATAATAAGAAATAATATGTGTAATAATATAAGAGAGTATAATTAAGAAATGTTATTTATTAAGGATATGATAGCAAATAAAATAAAGAATATTATTTGAAAGGGTTAATTAAGAAATGTATTATTGATGGTAAGGAATGAAGTGTAGAGAAATATTTAAGAAAGTAATGGTAAAAGATGTTATTGTTGTTATTAATATGAAGAAAGGGTTAGGAATGGAAATAATTGCCATAATTGTTAGAACGGCTGATCAAGCGAACACTTAATGAAGATACAAGGACACAGAAGAAAGCGAGAGTGAAAAGTCAAAAGGGCAGAGACTACTTAGGATTAAGGACTTCGAGAAAAATATCGTTGTTTTCCAAGACAGTTCCTCTGTAACCGATCATGCGACACACTACAAAGCTAAAAGAGTATTCTGTTACGGAAGTGTATTTCAGGAAAGTAGTAGCGATCAGAAAGGTAATGTTAAAGAAATGTAATAAAAGGTAATGAATGTTAATGTATTGTATAAGTAATGTATTAGATAAAGTAATGTCATGTTAAGAAAAAAGTTAAGGAAGATTAGAAGCGAAGGTAAGAATGTATGAGTAAGATAATGTAAAATTAAGGACCGAATTTACACACATATGTAGGAATGCAGAGTATACAGAAGGAGAACAAAGGAGAGCTAATTGCAGTGGATTTTCTGGGACCATTACCACGATCAAGTCGAGGTGTGAAGCACATATTGGTATGTATCGATGTGTTTTCCAAGGCAGTCCGACTGTACCCAATTATGCAACCCACAACCAAAGTTGTTCTAAAGATACTCAAAGCAAATCCTGTTGGAAAACGGAGTGATAATACGGCGAAGAAATTCTTCAGACTTTATAATGGACCATATACGTTAAGACAGCGAGTAGGACAACACACTTTCATCGTATATGATGAGATACAGAAGAAAGAAATTGGTAAATTCCACGCAACGTCATTTAGGAAGTTTTACACATGAAAACAACGAGGTCAATGAAACCAGTCAGATCGGCTGTTTGTGAAGCCACCCTACTACAAGGTCACGAGCAGTGAGCGTACGAAGAGGGGAGGTAAGACATTTGTATACACTACAATTAGGGGTGAAATGACGAATATTATTCTTTATTATTTGTTACTTTTTTTTTGCAAATGTAATAATAATAAATAAAAAAAAATTATAATAAATAAGTTTATTAAATTTTTTTTGTCACCAAGCAGAGGGATAATGCGACAGTACAAATAAGTGATGAACTGAGCATTGAATATAGAAATTTAAATTTACTTAATAAACTGTAAATAATTAATAATATATTAGAAATAAGCATGTCAGGGATTGCAAGCTTGGCTCAGACAAAAATATGAACAGGTGTTTCGACCTGAATCGACGTGCACACATACACAAATGTAACTGAAAGTGTGTACACCAGTATTTTGCTAGTGTGTGTGAACGCAGGTCTATGCAGGCGAGTTTGCCACCCCAAGATGAATAATTGCACAATTACTGTTTTTCCGTAATTGTTCATAAACTATAATTAAGAAGTAAAATCAAAAAACACAATAAAATGTAATAAAATTTACTAAATACTGTGTACAAAAACCACGTGAAAGTGACACACCGTATGAGTGTAATAGTGAAATAACTGTGTACAAATCGAAAGGGTTAAGTTGCAATGTCCGAAATTACAGTGAACATGTGTTGAAAAAATAGTTATAAGATAAGTATAAGAGTATACTTACAGGACTCTGCAATTCGCAGAAATATAAGAAATAGCGAAATTGACAAAGAGTGGGGGAACTGAATCCAGAGACAGTTTCTGACATGTCGATTTCGTACCACTGCAGGTGTCGACCAAGACATGGGTATAAATAGGACACACAAGCTACAGTGGTTCTCTTTCTTAAATCATCCACGGTGCAGCGGGAGTTTATGCCCGTCCGCACAACTTATTTATTTTTTTGTAAATAATTTAAATTTGCTAGTTACATACAACTATGTAACTAAGTTATAAATACAATCATTTTTAAATAATAACCGCAGTACATAAGAAGAATTACATAAGAAGATCCATAGACGTCAGAAACAGCACGAGGAGAGTTCCAGAGAGTGATTCGACGCTGAACAAGAGAGAGTGATACGACGCTGGACAAGAGGAGAGTTCCAGAGAGTGATTCGACGCTGGACAAGAGAGAGTGATACAACGCTAGACAAGAGGAGAGTTCCAGAGAGTGATACGACGCTGGACAAGAAGGAGTGATTCGACGCTGGACAAGAGGAGAAGAGAGACAGCCGACGCTGGAGTGCGAGATGAGGATGACTACAGATGTATCAAAATGATCGAGTATGATTGACGACAATAAGGTGATAAACAACTTATTTATATCTTAATCGTACAATGAACTCAAAGACAATTAAAGACATTTCTATTTTATTTTAAAGTAAGAGCCAATGTTTCTTGTAAAGTAGAATTAAAAACATAGATGTTTTAGAAATACGATTAACGTAACAAGAGCTCAAATTAATATGAAATAAAATGAATACAAAGCATTTAAATGAAAACAATTAGTATTTGAGATAAAACAGTGCTGAGAAACAAAAGATAAATTCAATAACTATTAATATTTTGAGTACATTACAATATATAAAAAGAGATTTAAATATTGATATTTTGAAACACATTAATTGACTTAGTAGTATGAAAATGAGATTTTTCTTTAATACAATAATTAGTAGAATAAAATATTTAGTCAGTAAGGATGTATGTAGCATAAGCCTTACGGCATAATAACAAATAATAACGAATGTTTTAAATCGAAGTCAGTGCCATGTGCACAAATTTTTAATAATATCAAATAAATTTGAAATACCGTTACAAGTTATATAGAGTTATTATTGCAGATACACCTGAAACCCAATTTAAGTGTTATATTGTTACATAATTTGTCAATCTTGAACGTGAGACCGGTCACGCTAAATTTGTGTATATGTATATGTGTTTATGTATATCTATTGTTGCTTATTTGGCTCCCAAAAAACGTGGGGCTATACAAATTAAAGTACATATAAAAAAGTCACACACATAAATACGTTGCAATATATATATATATATATATTGCAACAGAACACAGGATGTAAGGTCATATATGTGAAATACTAATGCTACAACACATTTTCTGATGGCCATAGACATGTTAAAAATGGATTTTGTTCTTTCTTTGTAAAGTAGTAATACACTTTGAACCAAGCTATGTTTAAAAAAGTATGTTATGTCAAAACGTTCATAATTTTGTAATCTTTTATATCAAGTGAAATAATTGTGTGTATGTGCATGGGTGCACATGTGATTTATATTTTATTTAATAACTTCATTGAAAATTGCCATTTTGTTTTGATACTTGGACAGGGTATTTTCAAGGCATAAGCTACATTTTCCATATACTCAATTCTTCACAGCTACAATTTTTTTTTTTTTTTTTTTTTTTTGTTAATGAAGTCAGTTCTTCATTTTGTTATCTCCTAGAGAGTAATAAAATTTATAGATTAAATCTAGACAGGCCTTTGGAGAATTGGACAGAGTTTTAACTTGAGTTTGGTCTATCAGAGTGGAAGATTACCTGATTAGGGCAGAATATCTACCGTGATATTCTGATTATTAATAGGAGAACAATTCAAGAAGCCGGAATTGTATAAGCCTAATACACGATCTGCTTACACCCAGTTTTGATCCCTGAGATTAAGAGTATTTAAGTTATAAACAATAACAGTTTCATATCGCAGTGCGTGTGTGTGCCAAGACGTAGATATTCAATGGGGTGATCTTCACTCGGTCGATGTGCAGAGTAGCAGCAAGCGGAGCGCCTGGTATCTACCCGAACAGTTGGAATTCTGCGCACAAGTAACTTATATGTAAAACAAGCCAATAGACTCATTTATTGAAAGACAATTATTTAATAAACAATTTTATATTATTAAGCCATAAGACAATAGTAAATTTTAATGTGTTAATGAATAAAATTTTCCTACCTCCAAAATCATGGATTGTAATTGGTCGTTAAGTATGTTGTTTGGTTGTGTTGTGTGGTGTTTGTATATTTCGTATTGTTCAGTAACTATAATTAATTACAATATAAATCACATACACTTTTTGACACAATTATACAAAAAACAAACATTAATTTGAATCCCCGCGCCAATCCCCTTCCTCCACGCACCGCCCCCACTACACCTTCCATACAACAACCGTTACTAAATACTGGCAGTCTGTCTCTAAGCTGAAGAAGGCGAATACGACGCCGAAACGCGTTCGACGAGAAGAAAAAACAGTAAGTTCATAAGTAAAAGTTTCATTTTTAGATAAAGTGGTAAGATAGTTGAAAATGAACTATTTAAGCGTGATACAGTGAAAATTAATAGTGACGATGAGAATATAGAAATAGTAAGTAAGAGTGAGAGAATAATAGAATAGAAGTAGGGGGTAGTGAGAGAGTAGAAATTAGTGGTTATAAGTTAGAGAGACAGTATGAAGAGAGTTATTTTGTGGATAGTGGGCAGAGGGTAAATTTTCCCCGGGTATATTGTGAAATAGGATTTTCACAGATGTTTTACGAGGACAGTGTTTCCTCCAGAGGTTATGTGGAAGATCAGGTGTCTTCAAGTAGTCCCTTAATTTTTTGTAGTTGTCCTGGAAAAGCCAGGAGGTGTTTGAATGTAGTAGTACCCTCTGCATGGAGTAGTAGAAAAAGAGTGAAATGGCGTTATGATGAGAGGTGTTTAGAGAGAGAGTTGTATTTTGATAGGAAGATAGTGTTGTTTAAGGTTGGTAGGAGTTATAAAGAATTAAGAGAGAGAGAGAGAGATGATGATTATATTGAATACTTACCTTGTGACATAATTAGTGCAGCAAATGATGATAAGGTTGATGATATTGAGTACTTACCTCGTGACGTAACTGGTATAGCAGCAGATGATAATAATGATGAAATTATAATGTACCTAATTGTGACAAAGCATACTAAGGGCGACTTGACAAATTATAAGGCCCTTATAATTATTAATTAATTATAAGGGCGACTCGATGGTGACAAATTATATGATGTAATAATATGGAATAATCCTGTTGATTATTATGGTATTGTGGAAAAGTATGAGAATTTAAATAGTCATTATATTGATAGAGATAATATAATGTACAGTATTTAATAATAAATGAATTGTGTAGACGTAAGACCAGATTATTATTCGATGATGGGGGTTAAACATGTAGTGTTCATGAACATTTAATTATGTGAGTAGGGGTTTTTGAAGTGGACTATATTATGAAATGATTTGTGGTAAACTATAACGAATAATAATGTGGATTGTATATACTTTTGTGTTGATGTTAAATGTAATGATGTAGCAAGGTGAAGTATACTCAACTTTGTGAATTTTGTTAAAGTAATGAAACGTGTTTGATAAAATAATTGAATTAATTTGAAAGGAGATAACTGAAATATTGTATAAGATGAATGTTGATAACAAATTAAAAATTTTGGAGAATTTAATGGTATAGTAAATGACAAATAATTGATGATTGATTAGTAAAAAGTTCAATTGGAATTAAAGTGTAATGTTTATAATTTTATATGCAATTTTAAAGGTGAATAATTTATTTGTAACATTCTGGTGACTCTGGGCACTTCTGAAGGTAAGCGGGTAAGTAATTTACAGGTACTACTTCTACAAGCAGGAAGAAGGAATGTAAGATTACATCGGGCAGTAAGCACGTTAAAAGTACGATGACTTGGCTGTACAAAGTATGTGCTAAATATTAAATACAGGCCACGTGGTGTCCCCAAGAAAACAGGAATTCAATAAACAGATAAGTAGACCAACTGAACTAGTATGTAGTGTGGGGGAGTTGTGGATATAAAAAAGAAAAATGAGGAAATAAACATTATTTAGGACTCTGTGTGCGTGCGTGCGTGCGTGTGTGTGTGTGTGAGAGAGAGAGAGAGAGAGAGAGAGAGAGAGAGAGAGAGAGAGAGAGAGCAAAAAGGGGGTGGGAGAAGTAAGAAAAAACAGTTAAGACTACTGATTTTCTGGGGTTTGTTATATAAGTTTTTAGTTAACGCTTTTTATTTGCAATAATAAGTAGTAATTATGATAATTGTAGCTACAACTTAGAAAAAATAAATAAATAAAAATTTTAATGTGTAAATAAAATTGTATGAGAAAAGAAAAAGTTTAGAGTGAAGATAATTGGATTATAGTTATACAAATGCATATCAAATTTGCATTTTCACTTCAAATAAAAATGTTTGTTAATATGAATATGAATTAAGTTATTTCAACGTCATCTCATCCTAACATAACCTGTGGTCAACGAGTTCACCTAACGGACTTGAGAATTTTCTGATAAGGGAAGTTTGATATTTTAAATTGTTTTTACGGGGACAATGATACAGTTTCCACATTCAGCCTGTCAAAAATGTGGTGGCGACATAAGGATCTTCTGAAGGTAAGTAAAGTAATATCGGGGCCTTCCTTCTTCTCATTATTATTTTTATAATTACATGGTTAATCTTATCTGGCCAGGCGAACTATACTATACTCTGTAACGTGTCGAAAATATGGGGTATTTCATTTTATTTCATTTCGGGATTTTTATAAAAAATATTATGAAAGTTTTATTTTCCATTGTAACAGACCACGTGGCAAGATAACAGTTAGAACAAAGGCAAGACGCAGTTTCCCGTTGTGAAATTAGTACCGAGGTATGTGCCACCCTAAATTTCTCAGAACTTTGTATAAATGTGACCGCGCATGCACGCGCGACCCAGGTATGCGCGCTGGAGTGACGCTCTTTTCAGAAAACTCAAAATGGCCTAGAGCGGAATTGTTGCAGTCTCCTTGACTGAGATGGAGGAAACGGAGCTAAGGACCGCCTCCTATGCGTGACGTCAGTCTAGCAGCGCCGAATATCGTCAACACTCACTAATAAAACAAACATTATGTATCATGGTCCTAGCTCATAAGCCACAGCAAATCAGCTATGAACGGCGACGAGATCCGCTGGCAGTGAACCGCAGCTTCCTCCCGCTCGCGGTCCACGTTACACAGTCTACTAAAAACTACTACAGCCATCAGACGTAATTCGTGCAACTCGGGTCCGGTCGGGTAGAACCTTTTAAGTGTGGATAACACTGTGTAGTAACGCCTTAATACCGACCGGGACCCGAGGAATTGACGATGTTATAGACGAGTGCAGTGCAGTGGCAGTTGAAAAGCAGTTAATAACGAACAATGTAACCAGAGTGAACGCACGTGTTCGGTCGACCTCGCGCAATATAAAATGAGACCGGGATTTGTAAAGAATAACTATTTTGCTCATGTATCTAATATTTGTTAAGGGTTTTATAATTTTCTGTGTGTGAGTAGTGAGTGAAAGGCAGGCTGGGCTATCTTCGTTAAAGTAAGTAATTATAGTTAAGTATTGTAGTTAGATGTATGAACAAGAATTACACCATATTTGAAAAACCTGTAAGAAAATGTATTTGGTAAACAAAAATTTAAAATTGCAATAGTTGATCATTAAAACTAATTATTTCTCTTCATAAAATGTGTAGAGTTAGTTATTTCGATAACCCAGGAAACACATATTTGTATCTAGCGTTCGTATGAAAGAATCCTGGACCCAGACAAACGAAACTTTCAAGGTAGGTGGGAGTTGTATTTATGTATTTTATATATTCAAAGTGTATATGAATATCACAAGTGGCGCCCGAACAGGGACAGTTTTATTAATTAAAAAACTACATTAGTAAAAACCGTACCTACAGAAAAGATACAAACATGTTTTTGGGATTAGCGGAATAAAATAAAAAGTGCGTTATTCGCATGAAATTGGCTATACAATATCTTATATATTGAATATATTATATGTAAGCACAAGTATCAAGTATAAAAATAAGAATGTCAGATAGCGAAAATAACGTAAATGACACTAGTGTCGAAGTTTTTGACGAGTCAAACATGAGTAGTTTTGAGGTATATGTGACGCCAAGTGCGGGTCAAAATAAAATAGAAATAAATGTAACAGACCAAAACAATGTAACTGAAGATTCGGGGATTCAGATAACCCCAAATTTGAGTAGGGAGTGTACAACTAATAATGAAGAAGTCAGCTTCACTGACAGTAATGCAGAAATAACCGAATCAAAAATAATGACAGGTGTCGAACATCAATCGACACCTATTTCAGTCAACCAAAATAAGTCCGATGAGGACAATATACTGACACGATTGTATAATATGATGTATAGTAATTTTAGTGAACTAAGAGGCGATTTCAATACAAAATTCAGTGAACAGAAGAGTGATTCTGACGCTAAATTCAATGTATTAACAAATCAGAATAATGAACTAGATATGAAATTCAAAGTACAGAATAACAAATTTAACGACTTAAATAATCGTTTTGATGAAATTAAGACCGAAATTAAAAGCGAATTTAATTGTAAATTTGATGTACTTAATTTTGACATTGATGAGGTAAAAATGAAATGCGAAAATAGTTGTAATGAATTGAAACAAGATATTGAAAAAATAGTAGAGTCAGTAGAAGCACGGATCAGTAGTAAGAGTAATAATGACAGTAAGAAATTGGCAAATGATGACAATAAGGTCGAAAATGAGAATATAATTAAAAATATGGTAGTAGAGAGTAAGATAAGTGTTAACAATGATATTGAAAGTGGTAAGGTGATTGAAAGGGTGGTATCAGAAAATAATACATTGGAACTAGATAGTGAAATAGTGAGTGAGAGAGAGAAAGTTATATGTTGTAACGAAGTAGTAATTAGTGTTGATGAATTAGAAAAAGAATGGTGAGAGAGAGTAGCTGACTGTGTAGGGCAGAGGGTAAATTTTCCCCTTATTTGTGATGAACCAAGGTGTTCAAAAATGTTATTATTGGAGGGCAAGAGACCCTTATTAGTGAAAGATTTTAGTTGTTTATTTTTGTTGAATAATTTTGTACCCTCTGCATGGAGTGAGATAGTTCAGGGGGGTAGTGACAGGTGTTATGATGATGAAAGATGTTTTGAGAGAGAGTTGTGTATTGATAAAGAAATAGAATTATATAAACTAATGAGAGATTATAATGAGTTGAAAGAGATGTTAATTGATATGAAATACGTACTTTTAAAATAGAGAGTGAAGATTATTTTGATGATACAGTTTTAAATAATAATAACTTACCTTATGTTGTAATGAATGATAAAATCACTGACTGGACAATGAATATAATTACTGATGGAGACTTAACAAATGTACTTAACGTTGACTGGTTTTATGATTATTTGGGCAAATGAATGAATTTGTTTTTTTTGGTCACAACACACAAAACAGTAATTTGTGTGTGAATGAAATTGAACAATGTTATATAAAACAAAGATTAATATGGGACGATGGAGGTTAGACTATAAAACAATAAAAGACAGTTATAAACATTTTGTTTTATGGTTTTTGACCCTGCAACTTTGGACATTGAAGTGTGGTACAAGTGAGTAACAATGAATTAGATTTGTAAATAAATATGTAGTGAATTCAATTGTATGTGTTGTGGTTAAAGGAACAGTGTATGTAGGTAGATAATTGTTGTAATAATAAGATTAATATTTGGCAAGTTAAATAAATAAACAGAATTAATTTTGATAACAGTGATTAGAGAATTGTAATTGTTTTGGTAGAAAGGAAAATTGGAGATGTTTTAAATATTTTGATTGATTATTTAAATGTTAATTAATTAAATTTTTTTTAATGAATTCAAATTACTTTTTACGAGATGAATTTGGTAATTAAATGATAAATTGTTTGATTTAAACTAATGTTTGTGTTAAATGTTTCAGAGGTGAGGTGAAAGTAATGTGGTATGGTGAATATGTTTTGTGTATATCAATTTACATGGACTGTAAGTATAGAAATTTTATAGTACGAATCAAGTATAATTAAAATGTTTACAGGTAACTTATATGAAAAGATTTTTTGTTCAATAATGAAATGATTTGATATAATTGTGTTAAATAAAAATGATAATTAAAAATTTTAATAATAACTGAAAGACGATATATAATAATTATTACTATTGAATCTGACAATTTTAAACAATCCAAGTGTAGAAAGTTATGGAGCAGTTAAATGATTAATGATGGATGAAAGTTTCATATTATGATGTTGTACATTTAATTTTGTATTTAGTTATTAGATGTTAACAAGTCAATATAAATTCTTAATTTTAGTGTTATAAAAGATATTTTACTTGTGATTCCCCAACTTTTCGGGCGGTCACGGCCTCACCGAACCCTGACCGTGGAATTGGTTTAGCTTCAACAGCTATGGATGGGGCACATTACGTTACGCGCTGCCTTAACTGACCATAGCTGTTATCGTTGTCAAGGTGCATTTTGAAATTGATGGGGGGTGAAATTAAGGGGAATCACCAAACTAGGGAACAGCGGCTACCACTCTGTCCGCATGGGGGCAGCAAAGCCAGGTGGTAGACCCGTTTAAGGGCGTTTAATTATAGACAAGAATATGCTGATATTCATAACGTTAAAATGTAACTGCCAAAGCAAAGACACGGAGAGGTCAAACTACTCCAAAATGTACAGTCTTTGTGGAAGCGAAAAGACGCCACAGCCTTACATAACTTGCAATAGAGTGTGTGGGTGGGAGGTGGCTCAAATGAGCCATGAATTTAAATTTTATAACATAAAAAATTGCTAATTCAAATTTTGGTCCTATAAAAATGCTTGTGTTCTGTTTAAATAACTAGATGCTCATACATTCACTATAAGGTGTTCATTCCATAATCTTAAATGTGTTATTTTATTGTTGTAGGTTAGATATAAGCATTGATAAAAATATGTGTTTTCATTATGTGTGTAATTTTGAGACTAAGTGAATGGTCACGCCGACTGGCAGGCGGTTAACATAAATTATCAGAATCAGAAAAAGGGGAAACAAGGAGGTGAGAAGTAAGGATAAATAAATATATATATTTCATGTAATTTGTTCAATTATGAGATGTGTTTTCATTGTGTTAGTAAGATCAGCTGATCAGCAATATAATGTCACTGTATATTGGTTGTAAATGTCCCAGGTAATTAATATTTAATGTAATGTTTCAAAGTATTACAAATTTTAAATAATGAGAAAAGTAATTTGATAAAGTGAGAAATAAAGTAATAATTTGTGAAACTTAATAAGAGATAGTTTTTGGGTGATAAATATTTTGTGGGACAAGTCGATCTGTCCAAGTTGAAGTCAAAGTTAAAGTTGAAACAGTAGAGATGAAGATAATGTAATGTTGTTTTGAAGTAATCTATATTATAGAGTTTTGAGAAGTATTGATGTTGACACAGTAGTTGTGGAGGAAATATGTAGAGTTTTGAGTGATATATTGATGTTCATAAGTGATGATGTTCTTTCGTTGTAGTTGAAGTGAGGTAATAAGATTGAGATTTTGGGGATGGTAATTTTGTAGTAGGGGGTAGTGTAATATAGGAGTCCGCAACATAATGATAAGTTGGGACGGGATGGGACCGATTTAGTGGGAAAGGGGTCGCCTCAGGTAGAATCCAGGGGCCAGATAATGGGAAATGAGTTTTTTTTGGGGGGGGAAACACGTATCCTAAGTATAAAGGGTTAGAGAGTATTTTTTATATATAGAGAGAGAAGGTGGCGATTTGAGTTTAATGATAAGTTGGGTTTAGAGAGTGTTTGGATAGATATATTGATAGAGATGGGTGTCATGTTAGTCAAAGTTGTTAGTAGTAGAGTCAAAGGAGCAGAGATTATAAGTATAAGCCTACCAAATGGTAAATTAAATTGTTATAAGTAGTTAGATCACCCACAGTAATGGAGAATAAGATTGTTGAATAAAGAAAGAGATTTATAATGAAAATATATTTTTTACTGGGGGAAAGAGATTTATAATGAAAATATATTTTTTACTGAAACCAGTGACAAAATTTTGATAGAATTTGGAAATATAAAGTCAGAAAGTGTTTATTTTAAATAATTTGAATGTCAGTTTGATTATTATTTATAGTAATGTTTTGTTATTTTAAAGGTTTTATTTTATTATGTTTTGTGTTTCAAGTTAGATTGTTACAGATGTTAAATGTATTTTCAGATAGAACCTGTACATAACGTATGTGGGTCAAGGTTTTTGGACTTGACCTAGTTTGGATCAGCTGAGAGTGAGGTCATATAAGTTAATAGTGAGGAAGTTAATTCAACTTTTGTTTTTTTTTATCAATTCAAACAAATTTTAATAATTTCTGTATGTAAAGGAAACATTTTAATAAATTTAAATTTTTCTTTGAATTTTAAAATTTTTGGAAAATATATTGTTGAAAAAAAAAATGATTTTGCGCCTGCCAGCTAATGAATATTTTAAACTTTGATTATTGTATTGTTTGTGTACTAACCATGTTTATGACTATTGATTTATTTTGTATTGAATTGTATTGTTAGACTATAAGTGATTACATGTTAGGTTAAGGACGTTCTTAATTATAAGAAATGTTTAAATCAACTTATTTTAAATAAAACCAGAAACCAATGAAGAGAATAATTTAAAATTTATACAAAATTTATGAATCGATTTTACCTGACAACAACCAATGGGTTGTAATTTAAATAACTTTTGGAAAATTTTTCAATTTTATAATATGTAATGTCAGTATGTAAGGTGAGTGTGTGTGAGCCCAGTATCTGCCAAAGGCAGCCCAGCTTGCATACAATGGGAAACATATCGGTGGAGGATCTGGCATAATCTAAGCCAGGGATGGAGGATTTTGGGGGGTAGCATGTTAGAAGGTGAGGTGTGCTGTGGTACTTGTCTGTTCGATTTTTCGGTGTTGGGATCTCTTCCGGAGAAGTCCAGTGATCTCGTTCAGATGCGTCCATAGTCGCCAAGCCAGGGGGGTCGTGTACCCATGAAGAGTAAGAACAAGGGGGTTGTTGGCACCAGTTACTCACCGGTCCTCTTAGGGGTTTTATCAATGAGATTTCTTCTGTTTTGGACAGCAGAATTCTCATTGAGGGGGTATTGCAACGTGTCGAAAATATGGGGTATTTCATTTTATTTCATTTCGGGATTTTTATAAAAAATATTGTGAAAGTTTTATTTTCCATTGTAACAGACCACGTGGCAAGATAACAGTTAGAACAAAGGCAAGACGCAGTTTCCCGTTGTGAAATTAGTACCGAGGTATGTGCCACCCTAAATTTCTCAGAACTTTGTATAAATGTGACCGCGCACGCACGCGCGACCCAGGTATGCGCGCTGGAGTGACGCTTTTTTCAGAAAACTCAAAATGGCCTAGAGCGGAATTGTTGCAGTCTCCTTGACTGAGATGGAGGAAACGGAGCTAAGGACCGCCTCCTATGCGTGACGTCAGTCTAGCAGCGCCGAATATCGTCAACACTCACTACTAAAACAAACATTATGTATCATGGTCCTAGCTCATAAGCCACAGCAAATCAGCTATGAACGGCGACGAGATCCGCTGGCAGTGAACCGCAGCTTCCTCCCGCTCGCGGTCCACGTTACACAGTCTACTAAAAACTACTACAGCCATCAGACGTAATTCGTGCAACTCGGGTCCGGTCGGGTAGAACCTTTTAAGTATGGATAACACTGTGTAGTAACGCCTTAATACCGACCGGGACCCGAGGAATTGACGATGTTATAGACGAGTGCAGTGCAGTGGCAGTTGAAAAGCAGTTAATAACGAACAATGTAACCGAAGTGAACGCACGTGTTCGGTCGACCTCGCGCAATATAAAATGAGACCGGGATTTGTAAAGAATAACTATTTTGATCATGTATCTAATATTTGTTAAGGGTTTTATAATTTTCTGTGTGTGAGTAGTGAGTGAAAGGCAGGCTGGGCTATCTTCGTTAAAGTAAGTAATTATAGTTAAGTATTGTAGTTAGATGTATGAACAAGAATTACACCATATTTGAGAAACCTGTAAGAAAATGTATTTGGTAAACAAAAATTTAAAATTGCAATAGTTGATCATTAAAACTAATTATTTCTCTTCATAAAATGTGTAGAGTTAGTTATTTCGATAACCCAGGAAACACATATTTGTATCTAACGTTCGTATGAAAGAATCCTGGACCCAGACAAACGAAACTTTCAAGGTAGGTGGGAGTTGTATTTATGTATTTTATATATTCAAAGTGTATATGAATATCACAAAACATCTTACGTATGATCAGGGCGACACCATTCCATTTTGGGACTCTCTCGATGTTTCAACTTCCAGATTAAGGTGATTTCTACTTCGTGATTTCACTGACCAAAAGAAAAAAAACTACAAACTTTAGCGACTCTTCTAGTTTAAAGTCTGAAATGTTAAGTCCATTTGGCGTTCCTTTGTTCAGATAATGCAGTCGCTACCACAACTGTTTGAAACTGTCTAATTTTGTGTTTACATAATTAATTTAGCCCGAAGTGCATTATTCCCTTGTTATTGTTAAAAAAATCAAAAACTCTCGCCTGTTTTGGAACCATCAATGAGGCCAACCACTTTGTTATTTAGGTGAAGGATGCAGCAGATTGAGCCACACTAATCTTATCCATTTATTTCGTCTCAATCCAAAATAAAACTTTGTTTTTTGGCTTCAGAACGCTTTCCGTGATCACACTTTTTGTTTATTTTTTAATCAACCCGTTTCACAACATTTTGCACTAAGTTTTTAATACTGAAACCCACACTTGCAATTTTGGCTGCTTATTCGGCCATGGCATCTTTCAAAAGAGAGCAAAACATGCGCTGATGTTTTAACCAACCATCTACTCATCACAGCTTCCTTGATTGCATTATATTAGATTTCAAAACTTTTATGACTTTGTATTTTTACAATGCAGTTATTTTAATTTCTGTATGGTTCACAAGTTAACATCCTCTAAAATTAATTACAAACATGTCACATAATTTTAATAATCTTTTTATTACTTCCATGTTCCATAAAGAAATTGAAGTATGGTGTTGGCAAAAAAATCATGTTCAAGATAACGGCTGATCCTGATTGTACTACCCTTAAAACATGAAGAAAAGTCATTTTCTAAAATGTGTGTGTGTGTGTGTGTGTGTGTGTGTGTGTGTGTGTGTGTGTGTGTGTGTGTGTGTGTGTGTGTGTGTGTGTGTGTGTGTGTGTGTGTGTGTGTGTGTGTGTGTGTGTGGAATTTTTTCTGTGGTGAACGATAACTGCTGCAGATTCAAACAGAACAAATAATTTTTTGCACATGTGGCCGAATTGTAGAGGACTCAAGGCCTATTGCTTTTGGTGAATATTGGTTAAGGGGAAGGGATAGTTTACCTGCAATGTTTCATGTTTTAACAATAGTAATTTTTTCTATGGCAAACGATAACAGCTGCAAATTTCAACAGAATCAAAATTTTTTTGCATATGTGCCTGAGTTGTAGAGGACTCAAGGTCTAGTGATTTTGGTGAAGATCAGTAAAGGAGAAGTGTAGTTTACCTGCAGCGTTTTATGTTTTAACAAGAGTAAAGTACTTAATTTTGAGAAATAAAGTATCCTGAAAAGAAGGTCATAATAATCCACTGTAGAAAGGTAGATGAAATATCTATAAATGAAAAGGGTAGTTGAAGGGGAGTGGGTAAAATTCTAAAAATGAAAATGATAGTTGAAGGGGGAGGGGATAATTTTTTATATGTGTACTATGTTATTGGCAACAAAGAAGTAGTTTGTTGTTAACATTCCTTCCCAGGCTGTTTGGCCACAGTCTAATGTTTTCTGCAGAACCAGGTGTTTCTAGAATGCCATCAACAGTGAAAATCGAGTGCGCTAATGTGAGGTGGTATACTAACGTAACCACAGTACTGTGGTTAAGGCTGTAAGAAAGAAGTAGTTTCTATGGCAATATTTCAAAAATGATATTAAATATAAATCTTAGAACATGGAAGTCATGTATGGTTCTCCATATCAATATTTTTATCTAGGAGCATATACTCTGGCTAAATCGCCCTTTCATCTGGCACGAGTATTTAAATTAAACGTAATGAGCACATTGTACCGTTACAAGCTGCTACTCTCAGATGCTGGTATGATTGATACACAGAGGGGACACATTCCATACAGAGTTTTCACACACTTTTGCATTTGTTTATAACTCAGTAACACATAATTCGTAGCCCAGGAAAAATAGGAAGTTTTAAATAAGGAAAAAATTAAATAAAAGCTAAGTTTTTGCACATATGGTCCTTGAACCATAAATTATACAAAACCAATGAGTCTACCACTTGATAGATACAAAAGTGTCTAGGGGTGGTTTTACAGGGGTTGAAAGGGTGAAAAAATGATTGTCGCATATAACTTAAAAACGAAGTATTTTATCAAAAAATGTTACAAATAAAAGCTGTAGCTCACACAATTTCCTATAATTTGGTGGGTGTCACATTCCTATACGTCGACGATTGTTGGAACAGGCCACATTTAAACTTAGACTATACTGTATTTTTTGTATTTTGTGTGTGTATTCCATGTGAATGATCGTTTTTTTTTTGTTTTTTTTTTAAGAGGATGAATATTTACAAAAAAGTGAAAAAACACATTTCATAAGTTCACATACTTTATTAATCCAGGTGAAATATTTTGAAAAATTATCTTTTGATATTTACAAAATTGTAATGATAATAACAACAGTAAGAATAGTATATTAAAAGGATCGCAAGATGAAACAACATTTTTATAAATAAAACATTGTTTAAATAAAAAAAAAACAAATGGAATAATTATTGAATTTAAAATCTGAACATTTTTACAGAACTTAATGGCTAAAATTAAAATGGTGTAAAAATACAAAAAAAAAATTAATCTTGAACTGTACACAATAATCACTAAAAAAAATCAATTACATAATTAAACACATATCATAAAATGTCAAAATCAGAAAGTAATCAGTTTATGAAATCAAATATGTGAATTACAGTAAAGGAAGGTAGAATCAACACAAAACATTTACGAAAACAAACACTTAAGATAAAGTAAAATTTTTACAACTGAATAAATATAATTTGTTCAGAAATTTTACATGATAAATTTAAATTGAATTATATGGAAATTATTTAATATAATGCAATAAAAATGTTACAAAAAACTTATACACTAATTTTTTTAAAATATGGTCAGATTTTCCTTTTGTAAGAGTCTTTTTATAATAAAAATATAGGCCACAAAAAGTCTTCAATATCACTGTTATCATTGACATTTGTTTCTTCAAGATCATCAATAAGAAATTCGCTTTCATTTTCATCATCAATATTAATCTCTTTACTATCAGTAATATTAATATTATAACCTGGAGTTTCACAATTCTGACACGTTAATCCTTGGCAATTTTTACACATAACTGTGCATTGCAATCCGTCGTGCAGCCACAGGAAATTAAATTCAAAATTGATTCAGGAGCTGGTTCTAATGAAGTTTTAATGGGCTGCAAAAAACTATTTTTCCTTTCCCATCCCCATTACTCTGGACTTTTATGGTTGCCTAGACATTTCTAAACTTGGTAGTAAACTCTAAAGGAATGCTGAGCTGCAGCTGATGAAGTTGTAGGTAACAGCTCTAATTTGGCAGATGGCTTTTTGAGGGCTTTTTGAAATCTGTACTCGTCTAGTGTTTGCATTTCATCTTATGAACCATACAGAATTAGAAATAATTTTTCACCTTCACTTCACTTTTTCTACTTCACTTTTATTTGAATTCACATTAATAAACACTTCTACAGCATTGTCCAAATTTCTGTTATTCTCCAATAGCTTCAGTAACTGTTTGTTACCTTTCCCATGAACTGAACTAGTCGTGTCACAGCCACTAAAAGCATGTGTGAAAAGGATGAAACTTTTGACGGTTGTGAAATTTACAAATTTTGCGAGGAAAATAATTTTGCCGATATTTGGTTTCAAGAAAAATATTTTTTTGTCTGGTGGACTTAAAGCTATCACAAGTACAAGCAAGTCAATTTCTTGGCCAACAATTATCACTTGCAAGTTCTGAGACTTCTGAGTGGCAGTCTGCACAATCAGTGTATCTGCATCTCAGATGACTGTCGTACTTCAAACTTTTGTTCTTCGAATTTTTTTTTTCAACATTTCAATGAGTTGTTTTTTTATTTTCACTATTAGCTAAAAACTTCTCTTGGCCGACAGACAGGGGGGTTACTTCCATTTTCTTGAACTCTGGACTGATGTGCGTGTATCAACGTTGCTGTTCAGATTTTTTTGTACTGTCAGGATTATCATATTCATCGAAGACTGAAGACTTAAGAGTACGCAAAACATATTGCATGTACATATCGCATAGTTCTTTATAATTACTACATTCTTTAAAAAATTCCATTTCACTTTGTGCAACAAATACCCTCCATCTATTATGTAGATGTCTGTCTTGTTCAATAAATTGTTATCAATACTTTTAAACTCATATAAAGCAGACTTGGTGGTTTATTTCATTCCAGTGTTCGTGAAAAGAGACATTGGGTGCAGTGCAATTTAAAATTTAAAATACTCTGATGTATCATCACTCGGTTCTCTTCACAACAGCATTCATTGATAGAGAATTAAAGGATCTATAATAATACCCTTTTCACGTACCATTATAAAGGAATTAACGGCACTCAGAGGATGTACTCTGCTTTCACGTTTTATGACAATGTCCTTATACATTTCCCAGACAATTTTTTCATATCGTTTTCACTAATTTCTATTGATTTATGATAATTAATAGCATCATTTCCAATAATTCCAGTGCCAAGCGACGAAATGTTTTGCATTTTTGAAAACGGACCGTGAGTAATAAGCCAATTATACAATTTATTGACATCTGAGTGGGTATATCTGAATAATTTCTTGCAACTCGAGTTTCTCTTAACTCAACATATTGACTAAATACAACTATTTCACTAACGATTCGGAACACAATGTTTTTTATGAGTAAAAACATAAAGTTTTACCTTACAACCTGAACCCGTTTTCACTTTTAAAAAGCTTCTTGAAGAAAAAGAAGAAGCTTTTTAAAAGTGAAAACTGGTTCAGGTTGTAAGGTAAAACTTTATGTTTTTACTCATAAAAAACTTTGTGTTCAGAGTCGTTAGCGAAATAGTTGTATTTAGTTAAGTAACAGACACATCATGGACAACGAAATCCAAGAAATCAACATATTGCTCAGATGTGGAAAACGTAGTGCTGAAAAAAGTTTCAAGTTCTTGACAAATATCTGAAAATGCTGATTTGGTAGTGATATATGAATTTAATATTTCCTCTGTGAATCCGTGGTGAACAACACCACCTTCAACTTTAAATTCTCGATTTGCTGTCTGTTCTATGACCATATCGCTCCAAGTACCACTGAAAAATGTTTTGTTTTGCCTTACAGTAAAATAACATTTCGTAAATTTATCAAATTCTGAGTCACTCGTTCTATTTTGTAGTTCAAGCATTTGCTGTAAATAAATCTGACAAGCTGTAGCGTAGTGCAAGTGACCACTTGCATGAAAATAATGCAGCATTAATTTTACTGTATTAAGATGTTTTTTGCACTCTCCTGCACTTTCAGCGTCTATAAAATTCAGTGGCGGCCGGTGACAATTTGACTGGTAGTGACAATAAATTTTTTTTTTTTGCGGGGAGGAAAATGTATTATGCATCATCAGGAGACACCCGACTGGTCTCCCGGTGTGTGGGACTCGCACCCACTAAAAAACCTCCACTAATAATAATAATGTGTTTTGTATTTTGTACAAAGTCTACCAAATCTACTGTATTTGAAATTACATTATTTACAAAACACGAAAACACTATCATCTGAATTTATCAGGTGAACATTGTACAGTATGTGGTTAACATGCACAATAATTAAAGTCCATGCATCGTTCTTTCTTGCTGGCAAACACATCTATAACTTTTTTTGTTAAAGTTATCTATTTCATTAACGAATGCCTTTTCACAAGACAGCATGCCCAACGCAGTTAACCTTTCTTCCTTCATTGTGTTTCTGAGGAAATTCTTTATTAGTTTCATCATGGAGAAACACCTCTCTGCTTCTGATGTCGACATAGGCATAGTAATCAACAACTTTAAAAGCTTAACTGTCTCATCGAAAGTGTCACACAATTCATCATCTATAATTATAATTAATATATTATATATTAATATATAATTATAATTAATAACAAGAAAGATATCGCGCCAGAAACGTTTCTCAATTCGGGTCTACAATAGCACACTTGAAGTTCGCTTTTCAATTTTTTTCTTCTAGAAATGGATATTTTTTAACCATTTCATGAATGCAATTATCAGGGAACTCTTTGGTATTTGTCAAATTCTTCCACTGCAAATAACCTCGTAGCTACAAGATGTTCAGTAAATTGAAACCTTGATTCTACTTCCAGGATAATGGCGTCACAGACTTCTAAAGCTTGTCTTTTCTTGTCAGTCTTGTCACTACTGCAAACTTCACTTCTTCGTCATTTTAGGGACTTTTCTTCCTTTGTATTTCCTAGTTCGGTCTCAACCTCTTGAGTAATGTCGTCAACTTGTTGCCTAACTGACTGCATACTAAGTTGAAAGTTACACACTTGTTCCCGAACTTTAACAGGATCAGTGCATTTTGTTTGTAGTTGTTTGAAAATGATTTCAACATGAGGTATAACCCTGTTAAAAAATGACAGCCAAAATACAAAATGTTCATCCTTCAGCAATAGCTTGTATGAAGACGCTTGCGTTATTGTTGTCTGTAACGTTATGTCGTCTCTCTTTTCAATGATCTCCATAACAGTGGGTGATTAAATCTTTGCGGTAATCGTAAACCGTCTTTACTCCGCGAGAATGAAAGTTCCACCTGGTTTGTGAACCTCGCGGTAACCTTCTTTGAACAACGGCATCCAGAATTTCAGTCCTTTGTGGGGAATTCGAGAAAAAAGCACAAATTCCAGTCAAATTTGAAAAAAAGATCCGAGCTTGCCGGTTGATTGACCCTGCCTTAGACATGACTAGATTAACTTGATGTGCATAGCAATGTATAAAATTTGCGTACTGATATTTGTCCTGTATTAATTTTTGAACACCATTGAACCTCCCACTCATTACGGATGCGCCGTCGTAACTTTGTGCTCCAAGTTTATTCGGATTATTACCGATTAATGGTTCAAGTTCCTCTAAAATACAATTGAAGGGTCGCGGGGAAGAACGATCAAAGTCCATTTTTTTGCCAAACTGAGTTTGCAGTGTGAACAGGTAGCTTATTACGGACAGAATGCAATTGTGATACCACTGGGGCAAGAAAAATCATAGTCACCAAGTTAATAAGGGAAAAAGATATAGGGTAAGGGTCAAGAACGATCAGAGTCCAAGCGCAGAGGGGGAAGGGAGATCAAGGTCCAAGTTGGTTCCCCTCCACTCATGCCTTACTCCATTACAATCAGATTGTTGTTCTGTTTTGTTGATGCATTGACCACAAACATAACCTCAATCGTCGTGCGTGTGCCTTTCTTTTGCTGTTTTTAAACTATTTTACGTTTAAAAGTCGTCATGTCGAGTGATTTTAGTGACACAGACAGTGTAGAAGGAACTAGTGTGCTAAGTAATATAAAAAAGAGAAAGAATACAGGTAGGAGAGTGAAGTGATGAAGAAACTGCGTGCTACAACTCATGAGATCGGCGAGGATTGTAAGTGCTTCCGCTTTAAGTGTTTTGAAGTAGTTTCACCCGAAGAACGACAATGAATTATCTCCAATTTCAATCAACTGGGTGAATATAATGCACAGAACCAGTATTTGAGTGGGCTCATCAGTGTTGTACCTGTTCAGTGGTGGCGCAACCGAAAGGACGATTCTGAGGCAAGTTTCCATTGTTCTTCCTATTGCTATCGTGTTCGTGCCCATGTAGGTGGCATATTGCAGGATGTTTATGTTTGTCACAAAGCCTTCGTATCTTTACACGGCATTTCCAATAGTTGTATACAAACTTTAAAGAAATGTTTGACTGATTTTGGTGAATCTCGGGCAGATGGCCGAGGTAAACACGCCAACAGACCAAATAAACTTTCTGAAGAAACTAAATCAAAAGTTTTAAGTTTCATAAAATCTCTTAAAGGAAGGAAATCTCACTATTCTTTAAAAGACACATCCAAAGTGTACTTACCTGAAGAGCTAGATATATCTAAACTTCACCGAATGTATAGTGAGTCTAACAAAGAGAACCCTGTTGGTTTGACAACTTTCCGTAACATTTTTGATAGTAACTTTAATATTTCATTTGGTTACACTAGGAAAGACACTTGCAGCAGTTGTGACCTATTGAAAGCAGATATATCAGTTTTAGAAGAAAAAATTGCAAGGGCTACAGATGAAGAAACTAAAGAATTATTAAAGCAAGCACTGTTGAAGAAGGAGAAGGAAAAGAAAGTTCACTTAGCGAGAAGCACAAAGTTTTATTCAATAAAAAGAAAGTCCAGAACAGAATCCAGAAAGAAGGAAGAAATTGAGGCCATAACTGTGGATTTTCAAAAGAATCTACCCACTCCCAATATAACTACATCTGACGTGTACTACCGTCGCCAACTGAATTTCATTTCTTTCACTGTTCATGTTTTGTCAGACTCAAGCTCAGTGTTTTACACATATGATGAAAGTGTTGATCGAAAGGGGACTGACGACGTATGCTCAACGCTTAAACACTTTTTGATAAAGTACTCAGTTCAACAGTAAGACATATCATTACTTTCTGCGACTCATGTGCTGGCCAAAACAAGAATTTCACGGTAATGCGTTTTTGCATTAAATGGTTCACAACCTGAAATGCTTTGTTAGCGTGAAAGTGGTTTTCCCAATAAGGGGTCACTCTTATATGGAGGGAGATAAAGATATGAGCCTTGTAAATTCAAAATCTTACACTGAGACACCAGATGATTGGAGGGATGTACTTAGGAATAGCAGAATCAAACCTTCACCTTTGACAGTAGTAAATTGTGCTACTGAGGTCGTAGACAGATTTTTTGTCAGGGTTATACATAAGAAAGTGCCCAATGCCAACACGACCTGATAGAATTTTAAAAATTGATAAGAAGGAGCCAAGGTTCATTTTACACAAGGCTAACTACTTTGGAAGTTACTTAAAAGCTGTTTTTGTCAAAAATCAAGATAAAGAAGGAGAGGAATCAAAGAAAACCAGAACAAAAACAAATAAGCCTAAGAAGAAAAGTGAAACCAAAGAACTAAAAAAACTCTACAATGGAAAATTGCCTCTCAAACCTGCAAAATTGAAGGATCTATTACACCTGAAACAGTCCTTGAGCAATCCTAATTCTCAAGCTTTCTACGAAGCGCTGATTCCTGACCATGAATTGCATGAAGGAGATGACAATGACATCGAGTATGCAGACGACCCACCCATTGATGATGCTCCGTGACTGGCAAAAACGATCAATGTCCAGACTGTTTTTTTTTAGGTTCCTTTTCAACTTTTATTTTGTAAATGTATTTGTTTTATAACACAATCTGTCATAAATGAAGTACTACAATGTAAAGAGTTTAAATAATTTATTTTTACCCATATTTTTAAGTTACATAATCGACTTGAAACTTTAAAAACTTAATTCTGAAACTTTAGAGAAATGTGACTTTGATCGTTCTTCCCTGCGACCCTTCAATTTGAAATAGCGCGCGCATCATGGCCTTGGGGATTCAGAAACTCCAGAACCTTTCTACGGGTCTTCCGCCAATAATGTAGCACATTAGCATCACTAATTGAAATTGGCAAGAAACATCTGTTGTGTCGTCTGCAATCATTGCTGTATAATCTGCATTGCTGATCTCCTTTGTAACTTCGTCATGGTACAGTTTCAGCATACATTCAAGCAAATCGTTCTGAATTGTCTTTGATGTACCTGTAAATGCTGATGATTTATTAAGGTGTTCTTTTAATTCGTTATCCAACTGAGCACTAAAGTTTATCAACTCACGAAAAATCCCCCTGTTTTCCGAGTCTTCGAACTCCTTGTGACCCCTTAATGCTAACTCGAAAGCACCACAATAATGAATATAATTGATAATTAAATTAAGGATATACCTGTTTTTATTTACTTTCTCATGTTTCTCAATTGACTGTTGATAGTGCGAACTTAATTGAGTTTGTATATTTACTTTCCCCAACATAGATAAACTCATTACAGCATTCATATGTTCCTTTGATTTTTTATGGTTTTTAATTTTGTCATTGAGATGAATAAGATCCGTAACACCGTCCTTTGACCAGGAACAGTCTCCGTGAAAAAGTACACACGGAAAACAGAAAAACGCATTTTTCTCGTCACAGCCACATAACCATTTGTTTTTTTTTATACACTTCAGGGTTAAATTTCTGCCACCTATCAACTTTGGTACTTTGCTGTTTGTACACTATGTTTAATTTTGGCACGGGCCTATCTAACTGCTTCACTTTCAATTTATCATCGTATGATAGTATAGAAAACGGAGTCCTGAGGAGAGCACCTACCGAATTCATTATGCAACACTTAGAAAATCGTATTACATACTATACACCACGAGGAAAGCCACTCTCAACTGAGCAACGCTGGCTGCGTGACAAGCCTAGCGTGTCACATGGGATACCTGTGTTCCGTTTACTCCCTCCTATACGAATGCCAAGGATGCGCGCGCACTCCACATTGAAACCAATGCTGCAGCTTAACCCACAGCTTGTGACACTCTGTGGCTGTCACTCGAAAGTGAGCCGTTGCGTTAGTGAGCCTGTTAATGAAATTTACTCCGCTCGTTTACTTTTTTAAACATTGTTATACATATTTTAACAATAAATAACTATTCTCATTTTATTTTGATGCCACTGGGGAGTGACATGTCACCGTGTCACTGCCCCTACGGCTGCCACTGTTTCTAATTAGTGTGACCAATATACTGAATCCGCAACTGAGCAATTGGACCATTTTTTTTCAATATATTTCAATTCAAATTTATTTGTAATATTTTTATATTATGTATATGTAGTGACATTTTCTTCACTAGTAGACTTTTCTGTAGGTAAATCGTTAAAATAAAAAAAGTTCCCGAATTTCCTTTCTTTTTCTTCACTTAAATCTATGTTTTGTAAAATAATTTTTGAAAGTGCTTGAGATACTAATATACATGCTCGTATAGCGCGAGTATATGAGTGCCCAGTTAGTATATTATGTGAAACAGAATTTTCTGCATAAATTACGCTTAGTAATTCAGGGAAGGGAGTGGCACCTTCATACAAAAAAGTAAAAATGTTTTACTTTACTTTTGCAATACTTAGGTCATTTGTTCTGCATTATATAGTTCCCTTCTGTACTTCATTGTATAGAAGTTACTAAAAATCTCAAACACTATTTTATTTTATAGTTTTTTTGATGAAATTCTTAATTTGCATCAGCAAAAAAAAAAAAACAAACAAATTTTTACATATTTCAATATGGGTAAAATCACCCTAAGACAATATTGTAAGTTAAATATTGACCGACCGGTTTGGTATAGTAGTAAGGGCTTCTAGACCAAGAGGTTCTGGGTTTGATTCCCGGTAAGGTCTGTCATTTGTTCATCATTCAAGTCATTCCCATCTCATTACCTATGCACAAGCTTCCGCTTATATAGGAATCATCCTCTCTAAAAAAAAAAAAGATCATTCACATGCAATGCACACAAATATACTCTAAGTTTTAAATGTGGTCTATTCCAACAATCTTTGACGTACAGGAATTACCTAATTCCAACAATACCCACCAAACTATAGGGAATTTTGTGAGCAACAACTTTATTTGAAACATTTTTTGACAAAATACTTCGTTTTTAAGGTATATGCAAAAAATTCGTTTTTTCACCCCTCTCAACCCCTGTAAAATCACCCCCGGACAAATTTAAGAGGTAGACTCATTGGTTTCGTATAACTTATGGTTCAACGACCACATGTACAAAAAACTAGCTTTTATCTAATTTTTTCCTTTAAAGTCAAATTTTTTGACTATTTTTCCTGGGCTATCAGCCTGTTCTTAGAAATAGCAAAATAAGTTGAGACACTATGCATGGTCACAAATTGAATCAGCGTGAATGTTTTGAGGAGCTTTATTATATTTCTTGTAACTACCACTACTTGTAACTGTTTATGCTGAAGACAATTTTTCACAATGTGACCAGGTTCCTTACAATTGAAACGTATAGCAAAATGGTCACCATCTTTATGTTGCACCTTTCATGCTTCCATTGCTTCAACATCGGACACTATTGTGGCTATCTATACAACCTCAGTGAGGGTTGAAAACATTCTGTACCTACTTGTTTACCTACAACACCATGAAGACCATAAATCTATGCAGCTATCATATGTCTCTCGGATTCTTCGTTTATTACAGCCTGTTGAATGGGCTGAGGAACCTGCCTAATTGTTCTAGCACATAAACGTCTGCATCTGTTCAGGTGTCGCGTGCTTGAATTGACTTGCATTCTGGAAAGCGCTGTAGTGAAATTGGTCAAGGTGTTTAATTTTAAATCATTCAACAAAAATTTCTTGAACCGTTGATAAGTGGTCTCACTATGGGTAGCTTCCTCATTACTCGTTAAGAATAATGCAGCTGATCCTTTAAGCTTGACTATAATTTTATCAGTATCCTATCAATTTTCCAACTTAGCAGCAAGGTCTATTTTATTAAAGAATTCCATCACTGATACAGAACCATGTTCAGACCAATTATCTACCAAATTTGATACTGTTAGAGCTCTAAGCCTAGTTGTTGGGGTTGTTGATATGGACAGCTTCTTGACAGGATACAGGATCCATCTCAAAATGAAAATAAAATATAAACACCAAGGTCTATCAAACAACTCAACAGTCCTTATCTACTTTGTGGTCGCGGTCACGGTTGTGATAAGTGATATTGCGTACTGATAATTAGGCACACGATAACAATTCGAATACACTCTACTCTATGAATATTAATTACTACACTTTCACATGTGAAACTTACTTTGTTTATTTTCCTCATACGACTTTTCAGCATGATGCTCGCCTTCCTCAGCGAGGTATGATACTGAATGTCCAGACGTTCAGTATCATACCTCGCTGAGGAAGGCGAACATCACGCTGAAACGTCGTACGAGGAAAATAAACAAAGTAAGTTTCAAATGTGAAAGTGTAGTAATTAATATTCATAGAGTGCTGTGAAAGAAGAAGATGAACATTCAAAATAACACTGTACTCTTTATAGCAAATGATAAAATTTCTTAACTAATAATAACAAATATACCAAATATTATACACAAAATATATCCACACTAACGACTCATGTGTAAAATCTATCTCTAATTATTTTCACTCTTATTATTCTTGCATCATCTGTATAATTTGAATGACCATTTATATATCTCACAGTTATCCTATTCATAAGAATAAACAGTAAGGTTTCACATCCCTCTAACAGAACATCTGGGTCTGTAATTGGTAGGATGACTCCTCATGAGGACTTCTTGGGTACCGATACATCATACATAGGAGGTTTAGGCATAGGTGCATAAAGGAACAAAACGAATGGTAGGTACTCTCACAACAGGTGGAACTTGAGATGTAGGAAGACTAGGTGGAACAGTCAGTGGAGTTTGGTGTTGGTAATAGGCAGTAATGTTTCCTATTTCAGTTCGTACTCTCATAAATAAAATACCTGTTAAAGTATCTCTAATAGTCACTTGGCCTATCGATACCCCAAAATTTCTAGGTTTAGACATATATTCAGGTATAGTTTTCCTCTTTCCCATAAACTCTCTATATATGTAGTTACTTTAAGAGTTAATTTCCTATACTCTAACATCAGTAGGCTACATGTTGCACACATCAATAGATCCAACACTCATATAAAAACACAAATATTTTGGATTTACTAACCCATTCAAGATTTTAATATAATGTATATGAGGTTAAATTATATATTATATACAAAGCATATAAGCAACTCTACACAACAATAATACTCATTCTCTGATGTCTTTTAATCGCTGTCCCAAACTTGACACAAACAGAACAATTTGAAATATACAAAGAGTATTTATTTCCAACCAAACACACTATTTGAACACTACAAAACAATATTATTCCCACCACTAGCACCAGAAACACAACAGACTTCAGAGCCAATTTCAAACTAATGATGTGATGGTTGTCATTAAATGAGTCTGTGTGCAAGTGAAGAATGTTTTAACGATCACGATATGGATGACATGTTTTTAACGCATGACAGTGTATCCTAAGAATTTCTGTGGAGAGTGCAGTGATCTATATAGTACCCCTGGCTATCTACAATACAGTGTGTTTGGGTCTTTATTTGAAATACAAGTAGTACGTTTTGATCCGGCAAATATCAACTGATTTAATAATATAACACACTATAATAGTTGACTTGATGTAATAAACACAGTTTACAAATTGTATAACAAAAATTTGTACAGAGAAATACAGTTACGACTAATTAATTTTTAATTTTTTTTTGTTGCTCATCAAGTTTCTCCTCAAATGTCCTACAATCTCATTATTCTGTTAAAGTCACAACTTTGCTGTTTAAAAAAGTTTAGTAAAGTGTTTACTACTATCACTGCTGTAAGATGTCTGATTGTTTTCTTTAGTTGACTCAAGATTTGCATCACTTTGTTCAGGCAGTGCATGCTTATTCATGTCCGAATCAGTCATATAAAATCATTTGCCCTAGCCACCTGATAATTGTGGCCATTGAATCATGAAAACAAATGTTGTATGTTTACTTTTTTACATGGTGAGCCCTAGTCACATTGGAGGGCTGCCTGCTGTTGTGACAGAATTTTTATATAAATTTAATCCTACTTTTAAATAACAGTTTCAACCTATCCCTAATGTACATATATTGCCTGAAACCTCGAGTCATCCTCTTTCATATACATAATAATATGAAAATAATATATAATATGTGTCCAATAACATTTTAAAAATAATCCTTTGTAGGCTTACAAATTTTTTCCGTTTCCAAAACACTCACTTTTTTATAACAAATTTCTGCACATCAATATCTGACCAAGAATTACTCAAAAGTTCATAAATGTCTTCTTTGGAAAGACACTGACATGAATCATTATAATAAACCATGTAACGAACACAACAAAATACTCATCTTACGTCAAAGCACAGAAAAAAAATAAATAAATAAATAAAATAATTTAACTCCAATGCGTGTGTTTACAAACAACGAAAATAACGCTGTTTGTTTTCAAGTTGATGCTGCCCTTTCAAATGTATTCCAGAATTGAAGTATTACTGTTAATACCAAACAAACATATGGATGTATAAGAGCCATCTAGTTGAATATAAACACTGTTAAATTCATGGATGAGTATGTTGCCCATCCTTAGGATCTGAGAGTGGAATGATGTAGACGTGGCATGCTCATCTCCAAATATGTGTATTTACGTACAATGAAAGTAACGCTATTTGTTTTCAAGTTGATGCTGCCCTCTACAGATGTATTGAAGAATTAAAGTATTACTGTTAATGCCAAACAAACCTATGGATGCATAAGGGCCATCTAGTTGAATATAAATACCATTAAAATCATGGACGAGTCTGTTGCTTATCCTTAGGATCTGAGAGTGTAATGATGTAGATGTGTTGTGCTCATCCATAGGCCTTAGTGTGTTAAACATAGGTACAGTAATGTATTATACCACTATCATATTTAATTGTTACCCTTCCTTTTAGTAGTACAAAAACCCACTCATGGTAAGTTACAAGTCGTTAAAACCTGTGAATGCATGTGTACTGTATTGACATATACATATAACTGTACTCACAGCTTTAACAAAATTCGACTTTGTTAATCTGATTTTATTTAATGTCAAGTATTTCACTCAAAATAGTGAGCAAGTTCTGCAGCTTGGGGAGCTCACTAGTAGGTATAACGTCTACCTTCATGTGTAGATCTGTAAAATTAATTTTCTGTATCTACAGTCAACACGAATACAGAGGTGATAAATAATTTAGTTTTCTAAATTTAAAGACACTAAAATTAAAGAATTACGCTGGGTAAGTGTGTGACAGAAGGTGCTTGGAGTCTGGTGGAGTATAGCAGCAGAATATCATCCAAAATGGTAGACTTCTAAAGGAGGTCAGGCTCATTGATTGGTTGTATCTCTGTTGGATGATAACACCATCACGTTACACTATAGACTTCACCATTGTTAAACATTAATTCTTCTGTCAAAAGTAAAGCTAAATTTATAACATTAGTAATTCCCAATGCCAGCAAAAAATAATAAACATGAACTTTTTGATTAGGTGCCTCTAATTTTGGATGAGGCGCTTTAAAGAGGCTAAAAGATACTCAAGAGGAGCAAAAGGAGAAAGGAAATGAGGAAGATCTGGTAGAAAGCTGAAGACAGACGAACTTTAGTTGAAAATCTTTCACTGGCTTCATACCAACCACAACACCTGCAAGAACTACAAAAAAGACCTCATTTTCTGCCTTCCAGGCACATCTGCTACAATTGAAATAGTTTTTTTCTGTACTGAAACATGTGGGACTCTCTGAAAGTACAGGTGAGAATAGACTAATTGAAAGTTTAACTGTTTCTTAAAATTAATTTCAAACTTGATTGTAATGACTTATATAAAAAAATAAAGGAAGATAAAACTCTTCTGATGGAAGTGCATTCTTCGGAAAAGTATGACTGGTTCAATAAAAGTACTGAGGTTGACTGTGATGTAAACGTTCTTTGAATTTAAAATAGGTCTATAAAACTTTTGGTTTTTTTATTATAATGAAACAGTATAATAAACTTATTGTTTTATTATAATGATTTATATTAGTAATACTATTACAGTAAGAGTAATAAAACAATAATACATTTTTACACTGTAGAGTTTGTAATTTTAAGTACGGTACCTAAGAACAAAAATCTGTCAGCAAAAAATGTCCCTCCCCTGCCCAGGAATCTAACCCAGTATGCTGGTGTCCTTACTTCGTTCTCAGAAATGGGGCCAGCCTACTAAAATTGTTATTAATTGTTTTACAGGTATTTGATTATTCATTCACAACTGGTGTTTTTATTTTTAGGCAACAACAAAACAAGATGTAATAACCTCTTGCATAAAAGTAACAAGGTTCTTGGATTTCGTTGTCCATGACGTGTCCGTACTTAACTAAATATCACTATAATATTGACGACTCGGAACACAAAGTTTTTTATAAGTAAAAACGTAAAGTTTTACCTTACAGCCTAAACCGGCTTTCACCTATAGAAGGCTTCATCAGAGGCTGTCGTTAGTAGCGCTGCTCGTCTTGTTGTTGGCGACGAGAAAGTGTTTCGAAAGATTGAAGCTGTGTGTGTGTGGTGAGATGTGTTCGAATAATGCGTGCGATTTGAATTGTGTCTGTTCGTTTAGGATGTCGTTTTTATTTGTTTTTGTGTGTTTGTATATTTCGAAAACTAGACACTCTAGAACAATTAGAAATATACAAACACACAAAAACAAATAAAAACGACATCCTAAACGAACAGACACAATTCAAATCGCACGCATTATTCGAACACATCTCACGACACACACACACAGCTTCAATCTTTCGAAACACTTTCTCGACGCCAACAACAAGACGAGCAGCGCTACTAACGACAGCCTCTGATGAAGCCTTCTATAGGTGAAAGCCGGTTTAGGCTGTAAGGTAAAACTTTACGTTTTTACTTATAAAAAACTTTGTGTTCCGAGTCGTCAATATTATAGTGATATTTAGTAACAAGGTGTTAAACTGGCAGAAGCCGTATTGGTATTTGTATAAATATGAAATGAATAAACACAAATTATATACCATACCGGTATTGGTAATATTACGCTTTTGAAAATCAATAATAATAATGGTTTTTAGAAGAGAGTATAATAAACAGAATGAAGGCGTAAATTTATTGATAATGAAAGTAAATTGTTAACCATAGTTTATTATGATTAGGTGTTAAGTTTTGCTGGCCAATGTCGTTATTTTAAGAAATGAAAAATTCCATTCCTCAATAAAATTAATTAGAACTCTGGGATTTTGCAAAATCCGCCAAAAATAAATAAAAACTCGATTATAACTAAACTTATTGGACTATACGTTTGGTTATATTCTGTGACTAAATAAACAAAGCCATTTCGCTCGATTCTGATTTCATGCTTCGGTTTTTTATTTACGTAATTACGTGTCAGATTATGCTGAAAGACTTAGTTTTTATGTTGGAAGTGGAAGATAGGTAGTTTGTATATGACTTTCGCATTGTGTGATATGTATGGCACTGAATTTGAATACAGTAATACAGTTACTATCACAGAGTACGAATATTCAGAGGACAACCTCCATCTATTCATTGGTTAGTATGGTGAATAGCGAGTTTCGTATTTACTAATTCATCAGTCAAGTGTTGTTAGCGTGCTTTCGAAAATTTATTACCTGCAGCGTTGTACTGAATAGTTTATGTTAGTGAAACTAATTTATAGCAGCTGTAGTATACTTCAGAAGGTCTAAGGTAATGTACTTATTTAAAATGTTAGGTTAAGGTGTAAATAACGATAGTATTCATTGATAGGTATGAAGTATAATTAGGGTTAATTTCATTTAATAGGTAAATATTTACCATTTAATATAATGGAGACACATTCTCAAAAAGTAATTTCAATTTGGATATGTGGTTCTTCGTCGTGTGTTGATGACATTATCCACAAGCTTAGAAAAATTACTCGATTATACGTGAAAACATCTTCCATCACAGTAAAAAAGTTACCAAGGTTTCCTGTTTACTTTTCTTTTCTGTTTTAATGTCTGAATTAATAATTTCAACTTTCACAGCGGCATATATAAATGCCGGACTTTTCAGACCTGCATATGCTGTAAACACAACACAATGTCCAGACTAGATGTGGGCCGATGTACCTACAACTGGTATTTTGGAACAATACTATTTTTGTGGAACGGATATAACGGTGACTGATAAGTTGAAATCTGTTATTCGCGGCCTCGCAGTTCCGAGTTCTTCCTACGCTACTAACGAGTACTACAAGTATTAGGGGTATTACGGATACACAAGTAACAACAAATAAACTAGTACTACAAGTATTAGGAGTATTACGAGTACGAAGCCACTTTTTGGTGCTGAATACTTAATTCTGCGCATATGCCGATTGCCATACAAGTACGAAACGAAGTGCAGCACAGTAAAATAGGGATGCGACATCGATGTTTTTAAATATCACTATAATATTGACGACTCGGAACACTAAGTTTTTTATAAGTAAAAACGTAAAGTTTTACCTTACAGCCTAAACCGGCTTTCACCTATAGAAGGCTTCATCAGAGGCTGTCGTTAGTAGCGCTGTTCATCTTGTTAGGAAGGTTAGAAAGATTGTAGCTCACATAAATTTCAACAAAACATGCATAAACAATTCACTAACACCTAAATATGCCCAAATCAAAATTAAACATAACAACCAGGCCGCCCGAATAACACAAAACATCGCACAAAGAACATACATAAAAGAATCAATTAAACAACTATATAAGAAAAAAGACGCCCTTAATCGCAAAGCATTAACACTACACCTACATATCGCCAACACATACGGACACAATTACATGACTGAACTAATACATCACACAAATGAATGGACAAAAAAACAAATACATAACATACAGACAAAACACGACAGAAAAATAAAAAACCTGACACCAATCAAAACAGATATAATTCCCTCGCACAAATTCTACCCACGTACAGTAAACCTCACGAACGTCACACTCACAAAAAACGAACAAACACTCCTTGATAAAGGCCTAAAACATAACATACATTACAAACATAACAACCAAACACTAACAAAGCTCATAATTGACACAGAAACAAATATACAAAACACAGCACCAGAACATCAAGACACATAAAGACATAATATAAACAACACAATAGGAGTACATAAGACACCAGACAACAACAACCACAACTCAGAAATACACACAGCCATCAAACTGAGGGAAAAGGCACACAAACACAACATCACATTTGTAAAAGCTGACAAAGGCAACACGACTGTAATTATCCCCACAGACAACCTACACAAAAAAGTACAAGACTTCATAGAACAGAACAACATCACAACTAAAACACGACCCCACCGACAGATACCAAAACTCAGTAAAACAAATAGTCAACAAAGCCAAACACATTATGACACATAAACAAAAGCCCTACATGAAACAAATCCGACCGTCAGCACCTACACTCCAAGCGCTTCCCAAAATCCATAAAGAAGACATTCCGATCCGCCCCATTATCAACTACCGTAATGCCCCTGCACACAAACTGGCAAAATATCTAGACAAAATTATTAGACAACACACACAAATAGACAACAACATTGCAGTAAAAAACAACACTGACCTAGTAACAAAAATAAAAGACATACACATCCCCCATAACGCCACATTAGCCTCCTTTGACATTAAAAACCTGTACACAAACATCCCCATCTCTGAAACAATCACCATCCTACAAAACAAACTCAAACAGAACAACACACCAAACGAACTTATCAATGAAATAACAGAAACTCTGAACATTATCACAAAACAAAACTACTTTACTTATAACAATAAATACTACACACAGAACGATGGCCTACCCATGGGCTCCCCCATATCCAGCATTCTAGCAGAAGTCTTCCTCCAACACTTAGAAAAAACAAAAATACTCACAAACAATGACAGACACTCACATAAAATACTATATTGGCACAGATACGTTGATGACATTCTAATACTATACAGGGGAAACAAAAGACAATGTGAACAGTTACTAACGCACATAAACAAAATACATAAAAACATAACCTTCACTGCCGAATATGAACACAACAATACCATAAACTTCTTAGACCTCTCCATCACAAAACTAGAACACAGGCACAAATTCAGTATATACAGAAAACCAACTACAACTGACACACTAATACACAACACCTCCAATCACCCAATACAACACAAACTAGCTGCTTTTAGAACCATGATACATAGACTTAACAACATCCCCTTAGATGAAATAGACTACAAAGACGAACTAAACACGATAAAATATCTAGCAGAATCTAACGGTTATGACAGAACAATAGTCAGTAAACTCCTACACAAAACACAAAACAAACAACAGACAAAGACAGAAAACAACAATTTCATAACACTAACATACATCAACAAACAAACAGAAAAAATTGCCCACAAATTCAAAAAAGCAGGATACAGAATCGCTTACAAAACTACTAACAAAACAGAACACACACTATCAAAACGCATGCCCAAAGCACAAAACAAATTCGATCTACCCGGTGTATATAAACTGAATTGTTCAAATTGCAATAAATTCTACATAGGCCAGACAGGACGTAGCTTCAAACAGAGATACATTGAACACACAAAAGCACTCCACACCACTACAGAATCTACCTTCGCAAACCACCTCATTGAAGCAAACCACACATATAAAAACATCGACAATAACATGAACATACTACACGTACACACAAAAGGCCGAAAACTAGACACTCTAGAACAATTAGAAATATACAAACACACAAAAACAAATAAAAACGACATCCTAAACGAACAGACACAATTCAAATCGCACGCATTATTCGAACACATCTCACCACACACACATAGCTTCGATCTTTCGAAACACTATCTCGTCGCCAACAACAAGATGAACAGCGCTACTAACGACAGCCTCTGATGAAGCCTTCTATAGGTGAAAGCCGGTTTAGGCTGTAAGGTAAAACTTTACGTTTTTACTTATAAAAAACTTAGTGTTCCGAGTCGTCAATATTATAGTGATATTTAGTTAAGTAACGGACACGTCATGGACAACGAAATCCAAGAATCGATGTTTTTAACATCGATTTATTGGAGCCGAGGTTTTTTTAACATCGATGTTTTGTGCTCGATGTTTTACGTTGTCGATGTTTTTTTTTTTTAATGAAAAAGTACCATAATAAAAAAAATTAACTACATATCATAATTTTCACAATCAATAAATTAAAATAAACATACTTTCAGACCAAAGTGACCAAGGGTGAAGGGTCTGAGTTAGGGATTAAAAATTATGTCTTGATAACTTTTGTTTTCTTTAAAGAATACAATAAAATGAAATATTCTTACTTAACTTCACATTCCATACTTTTGCATTACATTCAGTGATAAAACCATTCACAACTGATACCCTTCTTCGTCACTGCATGGTGTATCGAAACTACTGGGCACTCAAAACATCAAAGTACTAGTGTGTGTGTGCGTGTGCGTGCGTGCGCGCGCGCGCGTGTGTGTGTGTGTGTTTTATTTGGACAGTACTCGATATTGTTTTACCTAGCCTCGAGTAAGTTTTTAGTGCATCATGGAAATTCTGTGATTTGCGCTGACTCTAGCAACCAAGTTTTTGTCATTTGTGACAGCCCAATCAATGAGTAAAATTAAATGCCCCCCCCCCCCCCCGAGCTAACATTAATGTTAGAGGTTACTAAACAGGTTTTAAAAAATGGATGTTTAAAAACATCGATGGTTTTTGGGCGATGTTTTATTAACATCGATGTTTTAATATTGAACATCGATGTTTTGAAACATCGACGTTTTGTTGTCGATGTCGCATCCCTACAGTAAAACAGCGAGGTTCAGAATATCTATGCCAAAGAGACGAAGCTGTTTTTAATAAATGAAAAAAATTCATACTGATGTTACATTTATATAATACAGATTATAATAACAAATTATATATTATACTAGTCACCAACTTGGTAAATTTTGAAAAAGCGAATTATATTGTGTTATAACTTACAGAGGGGCTGATAGTTGATGGGCCATATTATACTTTTTGTTAATGTGATTTCGGAGATGATTATAACTTCACTGCATATCTCACATAAATTATGAGATTGTTGTAATGTCTCTGAATTGTAAAACACTACAAAGTAGTTTTTTTTTTGTACTGAGACCTGTAGCTCGCTCTAAGATAGGATGACGACTTTATAGCTGACATTTATGCACTTTATCTACTCCGGTTCATTAAATCTTTACTGATCTGATAACGCTATCCTAAAACATAAGGTGTTTTCGTAAATTTGTTTCTTTTATCTAAACTGCCGATTTTGAATTTTTGTCTATATCACTTTACTTATCATTTGACTAATAGTAGTTTCCACTTGGTAAAGAAATAAAAATAAACTCCATAACAGATAACTCAATTAGGTGTAAATGATCTAACCAGTGTTTGTTTGTTTAACCTTAAATGACAAACTTAAATTGTTAAAACTTAAATTGGTATTCCCAAAGGGAGATAGGTCTATAAATTCTCTTGTTTCTTATTTTCTTTTCACAGAAATAGTTTAATAAAGTCACAGTGTAAAGTAACGCTGTTAATACTGTTAAATTTAGTTTCAATTTATTTCTTATAACAAATTATACAATTTTGTTTTTCTTATATTAAATTATACAATGTTGACAAATTATACTTGCTTGTGCAACACAATGTATACTTGCCTGTGCAATACTGTATTCACGATTTCCCTATCGAACGGGCTGTAAACGTAACCTGATGTAGTGTCACATGATTATTCCAGTTTGCTACGAACAGTGGTTGATTATCCATAACGCTATGGTATGCTGCAGCACCGGGCACCATTCAGCTGAATTGACTGCGCTAAGCAAAGTCTATGATCACATCATGCAATTGTTTGGTTTGCTTACACAGTTAGTAACCATGGAGAGTGTCAAGTTGGATAATCAAGCGAAAGCTCTTATAATAGAGCTTTGTCAGTGACAAATGTTGACAGCGGTTACTTTAAAATATTTTACTAGTTTTAAAACCAGTGCAGGTATGCGACGACTTCTAGTACCATCAACCCGTTTACTCGAACGATTTGAATAACTATCTTCTAATAGAATTGAAGCACTTTATGCCATGAGTAAAATTGCAAGAAAGTTTTTTTTTTCAAATCGTTCGAAAGAAGATGATAGATTATGATAGGTTATGTATAATAAGTATATAATAAAAGATGTTTGTACCTGTTATTTTTTGGAACGATATCATTTGTACTTGTTATTTTAAAATACTAGTTTAGCACACCTCTAGTCCATACTAGACTTTCCTTCTCAAAATAATTCTAAAATGATGTCAAAAGTCTTATAATTTCCAGTAAATAGGAATTTAAAACAAAGTGTATGTCAAAATATGCAACATAATATGACGAACTGATAAAAAAACTGTGGACACATGTTGTATGGCTTCAAAGAAAAGTGAGCTTTTATGGGGAAACATCATTATAGTTAGCACTGTTGTTTAAATACTCTTCTATACCATTAGTTCATCCCAGTTGCATATGCAGAATTAATGTGACATCCTCTACATAAGTAGTATCGTATCTCCTTTCAGCCAGGAACACTTTATTGTAATAATGAAGTACCGTACCCAAACTAAGATAAGCCATCCTCATTGGTTAAACTGTAAACTGACGCCTGACAATGGGAAGACGTTATGTATTAATAAATATATGTGCAGTTAATTGAAAAGTGTTCTTATTCGGTTGTTATTCTTATGCTAACTTGTGTGTGATGTACTTGTAGTCTTTATTGACTGCGAACTTATTTTCATTTGTTTCAGCTGTTAACAAGAACAATTTATTCATCATAAGACAAATGGAAGAGATCAAGTTGGAGGACAAGGTATAAAGTTCAAAAATAAAAAACATTTTTTACTGTTAGTATATGCCTATGTATTAAGTTGATACACATGTTATGGTACACTTATACACACATTCATTTCTTAATTTAGTAATAATTATTTATCATCATGTTCATTTGTAATTAACTGCTGTACAGAATATGATTTATATATTAATATTCTTTAGTGTAGGATTCACATTGACAATATGCATTTTCCATAAGCTCCTAACTTCACCCAATTCTCCTCCTCCTCCCTCGTTCAATTCAGGCTCATAGTCTGTTAGGTACAAAGAATCTTTCCAACTTTCCCTTGATCTCCCAGTCCTCCATCTTTGCATTCAGTAATTATATCAGCATACTCATACTATTCTGTTATCACTCATTTTCTTGTGTTGGTTGTGTTGTATCTTTCTCCTTGCCAAACTGTTCTCTGTGTTGTCCAATGTGCAAGTCTTGCTGGTATTCTCCCGAACTCCACACTTGTGACGTCTCAATTTGAATCTTTCTTGTTTTAAAAATTGCACTGAGAGTACATGACTGTTTGTAATTAACAATGCAGCAGACCAGCACGATGCTTTACTAAACTGTTCATGAGACAGGTATGGCGTAACGAACAGTACTTGATTGGTCTGATGCGATTCTCAGACACTTCGTATTTGAGCCAGCGTCTTTATCTGTGAATGTGTATAGCATCCCACAACCTGGGTACTTCAGTTGATTGGGTCTCTGCCTTCCTCTGCAGTACTTCTCACTCACTGGGCTCTCATCAGCAGTCATTTACTGCTTGGTATCTCAACCAGTGACTCACCATACTGCCTCGTTTTCACAAACCTTTCTGTTCGCCCATTGTTCCAGAAACTGTTCATTTTTGTTTTCTAATTACTTTGACCATCCAGTATATTTTTAACATTCTTCTACAGCTGCAGATTTCAAATGGTTCTGTGTTTGTGTCTTTCACCTTTTCCTATTGTCTAGGTTTTTATAACATGATGAAGCATATTATAACTTGAGACATTTTGTTAACTTACTGATTTTTTTGATAAATAACTTTATTTATTTTACTATGAATTATTTAAGCTTCACAAATCTCAAAATGGCTACCTGCATGTGGGATCCAGGGTCCTTTTATGCGAACTCGTAACCTGTAAGAGTGGTTATTGGGTTTTGTTATGTAATAAACATCAACTCTCATTTACTATGTTAATCAGTTTTGTTTATTAATTGAATTTAACCTTTTTTCATTCCTTGTGTTTTACTTTCCTTATTATAAATTTGTTTCTTTTTTCTGATACATTTCCCTGAAGTTGTTTGTGAGCAACTGTTTTACATACTTTTGGCTCTACATAGTGTATAGCGTATGAATTCATAACAACAGGAATTAATGAATTATATCTTAACTTCTATGTCTTACAAAGATTAAATATATTGAACAAGGCAACCCAGCACTTTACCCATTCATTCTTTACCTTTCACACCTTTAACCCCCCTGAATTTAGAGCTCTTTGTATATTGGATTGTTATTTAATTCATATGGGTACTTTCCTGTGATGGAATCCAACACATGGTGGAAACACTCCCGGGTTTTTTCTTTGTTCGCATTGTTTGTCCGAAATGTACTTTACCCTGATTAAATTTTGATCACTTTCCTTTTGACGTTGTTATACCACTTTCTGCCATATTTATTTACTGTTATTCACTCCATTTTACAAATTTTCGGCTGGTCGGTCTACATTGTTCGGAATAGTTTTTCACTAACTGCGCACCAACGCAACTGCGCGTTTTCGAGTTTAGATGCCAACTGCCTGTTTTCAAGATGCCAAGCGTCCCTCTGTGCGTGGCAGCTTGCCTTCTCATTGGCTGAGCGCATTTCCCGCAAATTCTCGCTAGTTATCGTCATCTCGTAGCCGGCGACCAGGGAAACTGTACGTGCTCTTCACGATGTCAAAATCGGCACACGCGCGCTCGGACACATTCCGATGCTACGGACTTTGTCGCACCTCACCTGGCTGATTGTACAAACTGACAACTGGGTGGTTCAAAAAGTACGCTTTGCTTATTGAATCCGAGGCTCAGTGTGGGTGACTCCACATTATTACAATGGATGAAAGAATAAAACAAATCCCATAACTTTGTCCCGTTACAATTTCTTCCCTAGTTCCTAATCCAGTATTTGATAATAGCATATTTGATTCTCCATTTGACCTGCACTGTGATACTGATTCCTCTGAGTTAACTTTCCCAGTTTTAATATTTACATAATCCCTACTTTTGTTCCTGATTTCTGATCTTCTCTTAATAATTTTTCTATGATATTCAATACTGTTTCTAAATTCATCACGTTTTCTACAATGAAAACCATATCATCAGTAAATCTTGACATTTTTGTATTCTTTCCATGAAACGTTATAGCAGTCTTATGCATTTTTATTATTTTCTTCATATCATCTTGTAAAGCATTCTCCTGTAATGTTAATAAACTTGTACAAAAGTAATCTTAATTCCTTGTTATTTGTAGGATGTTTTAATGGTCATGATAAAGAAAGAAGTAGATGTAGATGAAGCTGAGACTGAACAGGTAATTTGCATAAATCTGATTATTAAGCTCATAGCTAATATGTTTAAGTTGTTCAGTGTCATGTACCACTTGAGATATAGATCACATTCATTTGTAGATATTTAATTAAAAATCAACAGAATGTACAAACTGTATACATATAAACTACATGGGATTAAGTAAAATCGCGCGCGCGCGCGCACACACACACACACACACACACACACACACACACACATTAAGTACAAAGTATGGATATTTATTGCAAAAATTGATGGATAATTATACACATTTCATATTTAGTATTGATCGCCTTTTTATATAGTGGTACTCTATAAATCACTGAGATGACTAATTGTTCAATTTTATAATTGTTCAATTTACAGGATGTATTGCCAGTTGTAAATTCTGTCCTAAAAGAAGAACTGCATGTAAAAGAAGAAATCAAAGAAGAGAATGAACAGTTTATTGATCAGGTATAGTATGTAGTTATACATTTGTTTATAATAACAAACATTTATTGTTGTAATGAGCGGCATTGTTGTTATTTATTTGTTAACTTATCGGTTAAAACTGTTGGAGATGGTTTGGTGTCCCATAGAAGTCATTTTTATGTGCACTTTCAGTCCATACAATTTAGCCAAAACACTTACCAGTTACTATTTTGTAATTTACAAAGTGGCACTTTGAAGTCATCTATTCCTTGCCATGAATTATTTGGGGCTTATCTTCTTGCTAAATTGGTACGTTCCTACAATTTCTATGCTTTAATCAAATTTGCTTTTGGACTGACTCCATAATTGTTTTAGTTTAGTAGGGCAGAACAGAGAGTTCTGAGCGGAAGTCACATAACCCCCCACCACATGGCGGGAAATTTGAAATTGATGACATCGTGGTGGTACCACATGCAGTCCAGTTGGGATCACGTGATATGGATGGGGGTAGAACGTGCCATGGTAGGAGTACCATGTGACACCAGTGGGACACCACAGGACTGGTGTGAAATGTGATGATTGGTCGGCCATGTGTAATGTATGTGACATGATACAGCGGGCTCAGTTGTGATTGGTTTGTTTGAATGGTGGTAGTCGGTGTGGGTAACATGTGATAAGGGAGAAGAAAATTTCCTCTAGAAGGGAAATAGTTTGAAGAAGGATGTGTGAGGGAAAAATTAGCGTTACCACCACCACCGGCACCAGTGTGTCTACGTCATGGTGGGAATGTTTGTTTTGTGTTTGTACATTTGTAAATTTTCCCGTATGTTCATTGTGGTGCCTTTGTGTGGTATGTGTTTTATTAGTGTCATGTTGGTTATGTCTTGGAATTCATGGCTTGTGTTTATTGCAGACTAATTCCTGAACAAATACAAATCAGTACAAAACATGACACAATTTTCAAACCACTCAACATCAAAAATACTCTAAAAGCTAATATATACACCACAACCACTCACAATAACACCAGTATAAAACACCAAAAACCAAAAGGAAGCCATAACAACAACCAACCAAGCTCAAATACTCCATATAAAATCAGGAAGACTGAAGATGGGAACAATACACTTCCCGGAACATGTACCAAATAAGGGAATAAAACATCTTGAGGTAAAGAATTTATAAATATTAAATAAATTCTAAAATTGTTATAAAAACAATTATAATTGTGTTTTTTGGGAGTCGGGTGTTTTTTCTTCTTTCAATTACTTGGGTGTCTGACATTTAAAAGAATGTAGAATTCAAGTAATTATTTTGAATGTTGCAAATCATGCATCATGATTATAAAAAATGAGATGTTTAGTTGTAATATTTTTATCTAAAATAATATTTACTTTATTTCAATAAATAGTAATTATTGTACACCCAAATAACAAATAGTTGTAATTACGCTATGTACAATTTAAAAACTATGTACAACTTGTGACAGCAGCGATATGCGAACTTCTGCTCTCTGGTACAAGAGGCGGACACAGCGAGCCAATCAGGGATCAGCAGCCGAGATGTGACCAACTAACATGCTCTGAGCGAGCCAATCAGCGATCCCGGTTAGTGCATAAAACCCGCACCAGCAGAAAAATTTTGGCACTCTTCATCGCCATGCCATCGGACTCACTTCATCTCCTTTCCTCTCTCGGACGACATCGACGCGGAGTCAGCCAGAAGGAACGGCTGAAGAAGAGTACCGGCGTTCTTGCGTCTTCGCCCTCCTTTCGCTGGGCCGGCAGCCGACTCTACAACCAATGCCGGAAGAAGAGGAGGACTGCAGTGCGCCACGAACTGTGGGCGCAGCCGCCGAAAATCTCAGCGTGGCACTACCAACTTCAGCATTCTCGCCACACGGTCCTTTTTAGAGCCACCAAAAATACTAGTGTACGATTGGCGCCATTTGTCATGCGGCAAGCCTTTTGTCCGGTGACAAGTGGGGCGACAATCATCTTGCGGATGCAAGTTCCAGCCACACCAGCGAGCTACCAGCCGGCACACCAATCAACATGGCGCCCAACAGACACCTCTACAACATCCGGAGAAGAGCAATAGGCTGGCTGCCAGAGAGGATTCAAGACCCGGCGGAGTTGTGACGGCAGTGGTATGCGAACATCTGCTCTCTTGTACCAGCAGCGGACACGGCGAGCCAATCAGGGATCAGCAGCTGAGACATGACAAACTAACGTGCTCGGAGCGAGCCAATCAGTGATCCCAGTTAGTGTATAAAACCCACGCCGTCAGAAAAATTTGGGCATTCTTCATCGATACGCCATCGCGCGCTTCATCTCCTCTCCTCACTTGAACGACATCGACGCGGAGTCAGCCGGAAGGAACGGCCGAAGAATAAAACCGGTGCTCTTGTGTCTTCGTCCTCCAGTTCCGCGCCAGCGATGGATTTCGGTGGGCCGGCAGCCGACTCTACAACCGATGCCGGAAGAAGAGGAGGACTGCAGTGCGCCACCAGCAGCGGGCACAGCCACCGAACATCTCAGCGCGGCACTATCAACTTCAGCATTCTCACCACCCGGTCCTTTTTAGAGCCACCAAAAACACTAGAGTGTACGATTGGCGCCATTTGTCATGCGGCAAGCCTTTTGTCCGGTGACAAACTATTTATATTTATTTTATATGTACAGATAAATTACCCTCGGTGAATATGCTAATATGTATCATTGCTTATGTTCCCCAGGTGGTTTTAAATACAATTTGAACATCATTAAAATTTTATTTATATCTCAACATACGTAATTATAATACATATAACAATAGGTTTAAATAAAAGGCTTCTTATAAAAGTAGATAGTTAATCGATATGTAAGAAACATTTGCATAATGGACAGAAAAAATTCTGCCGCCGCTATCTAATATAGCAGCGTAGTCACATCCTGTGTTCCTTTGTCATGTATTACAGCCTACTTCCTTTATAGAGGTTTGAAGGTAAGAATATTCTGTCTCTGTCTCTTTCCCTCCTCCGTGTGAATCAGCTCTTGTCGTTATAGAAGATACACATCCTTTATTACACTTTTTCTCTTTCCTATCTCACCATGAGTAAGCTCGACAACATATGCTGGCATTTGCATATCTCTCTCTCTCTCTCTCTCTCTCTCTCTCTCTCTCTCTCTCTCTCTCTCTCTCTCTCTCTCTCTCACTCTCCCTCCCCCCTCACTCCGATAAGCTATATTTTCCATATACTCAGTTCTTGTAATGGGGCAGAATTGTGCGATAGGTTTTTATTTGTGAATACAATTTTAATTGTGAATACAACGCAGTAGTTACCCACACGAGGCCTCAATGTATAACAATAGAAATTCCTTAAGGTGACGCCCATCTGCATGTTGGTCCCGAAAAACTGTAAACAAGTACGGCTCGCAGGTACTATGGAATGTGCGCTATTGCGCGGATGCGGGTGCTTACCGTTAAATCACGTACCCGGCTGGTTGAGCAGTTACAGTGAATGGATTATATGCAGTGGTACATATTTGCTGTGTGACGTAGTTCCTTCCTGGACCAATGAAATACCAAGTTGCCGCGTATGAAGCGGCTCGCCATCTTGAAAAAAAACTTTTAGCGTCTCTTGTCTTACTACAGCCAGCGGACTGTGCAGTCGTATAAAAACTTAGCTCGAGCAAATTAGGGTCGGCTGACCAGTATAAAATGTGATTTATACACGGAATCGGAAGTTATAAAACAGTACAACATGAACTAATCTCAGTGACTTGAAAATTAACGCAATATAACATTTTCGGACAACTGTGATGAAAGTGCGGAGAGCAGGACATGGGCAGTAGTGACGCCGTTTTAAATACGTAAATGTATCGCCTTTAATTAATTACAAATATTTAATTTAAAAGAGCTCGTAATTATGGGGGAAAATAAAACTTAAATGTATAATGAATGAATGAGAGAGTAGACAAACTGGGTCGCTTTACAAGATAGATATAGTCTAGTTAAGTAAATAGGGTTAAATATATTTCAGAATCTATTATCAATGTAATTTAAGAGAAAGACGAAATTGTTGATGTGGGAGTTATTGTGGTAGTTGATGACAGAATAAGATGAAATAAAATAATGTGTTAAACAAAATAGATATAACTAATTAAGTAAATATATAAAGTAAATGTATAGGGTTAAATATATTGCAGAATCCATTTTCAGAATACAAATGTAGAGAAAGACGAAATTGTTGATGTGGGAGTTATTGTGGTAGTTGATGACAGAATAAGATGAAATAAAGTAATGTGTTAAATGAACGTATAAATATGTATTTGTTATTTGCATTTACCTGTTTTTCTCTGCTGAGTACACTAGACGACACCTGGTCCAAATACAGGTAGGTGACCCAATTTTAATATTTTTAATAATTTAGTATATCAATATTTTAATTCCCTTGTACCATTTCATCGACGCCCGAAACAGGGACGAATTTTAAATGTTTTAATTACCAATTCATTTGAAATATTCAATGGCACCCAAATTTACAGGGACGTTGTAAATTAAAATTAAATTAAACTAATTTACAACCTGGTCGAAATGGCAGAGAAAAACAAGAGTGCAAATGTATGTGAGGGTGTAGAGGGGGAATCAATTTTAAACGTTACACAAGACGATTTAATATCGACAAAATTAACGAGAGCGTAGACGATACAACAGACGAAATTGAGATAGTAGACGCTAAAAATAGCAAAAGCGATAATGTAAATATATTTAACCAATTAGCGATGATGATGGAAATGATGGCAGGAATGGGAACTGAAATGAAGTCTGAAAATAATAATTTCAACACGAGCTTGAATTAAGTTAAAACCGAAATCAAGTCAGAAATGAATAATAAGTTTGACCAACAAAACACGAGTTTAAATGAACTTAAAACTGAAATGAAATCAGCAAATAATAATTTAAAAAGAGCTTGAATGAATTTAAGATTGCAATCAAGTCAGAGATAAATGCTAGTAACATAGAGCTGAAAACGGAAATAAACAAACAAGACAAAAAATTAAGAGAAATAGACAATAAATTAGAGGAACAAAATAAAACTATTGCGGGTGTGAAAGATGAACTAACTATAGACATAAACAAAGTACAAACCGAAATGAAAAATGATATAAAAATAATTAACGAAAAATAAAATGAGAAAATGCTAGAGACAAATAAAAAATATGACGCGTTAACAAATAAATTTAATGATAAAATTAAAAAACAAAATGACAAAATTGACAGTAATGTTCAAGGTGTAATTGATGAGTGTGAGCAAATTAAAAAAGCAAATAAAATACAAGAAAATATAAATGAGGAATTCAGAAGTAACTTTGAGCAAATTGAGACAATTAAAACTAATGTAACTAGTTTGAAAAGTAAACAAACAGAACACGAACAAGAAATAATTAAAGTCGGAGAAGTTTTAGGTGTAGCAGTTAACCAAAAATTAACTAATGTGAGTGAGAGAGTGAACATTGAAGTTGAGTTAGGTTATTTCAGTAACGAAAGTAGGGGAGTGAACCCCATACAATTTTTAAACTCAATAAAAAGTTTCAATAAATATAACCAAGAAAGTTGGGAAATTAAGTTAGTACGAATTTTAAAATGTTTTAAAGGGGATGCTAAAATATGGGCGGACGCTCATAATGATAACTGGGTAGATTTTAATGAGTTTGAACAACCATTTAAAAATAAGTACTGGTTGGAGGAAAAACAAGAGGGCTTGTGCAGTACCATAATGGGATGGGGTAATTTCAATATTAAACATATGAGTATTATGTCGTATGTGACAAGACTATATAGCCAGGTTAAATATTTAGAACCACCAATGCCTCTTTCATCTTTTATAAGATACATTAGTAAGCATTTACTTAAGGACATACGGTCCACAATCAGAACCCGGGAGTTTGTTAATATAGGCCGAGTTAGAAAAAATACTAGAAGCGTACCAGAGTATGAAAGAGGAAGAAGATAATAAGTATCAGTTTAGAGACAATGAATCAAGGCAAATGAATATCGAAGTAAGACAACCAGACCATTTTGTTAATAATATGAGTAGATCGGGGGAGGGGGCATGGTTATGTCCAAACCCTAGTTGTAGAGCTAGTAACTATAATAGTTCGCGAAATCAATACTATAGGTGTCAGGGTCTGAGGGGTAGTGCTCAAGGAAGAGTAGAGAATTATAATAGAGGTTTCGATCATAGTGAGTTTAGGGGGAGTAATAGGGGGAGAGGCTTCACCAGTAATCGGGGAATGCCAGGAAATTTTAACCACAGAGGTAGAGGGGGATATGTTGGTAACCCAAACGACACTAGGGGTGTTGAAGCACCTTCTAATAACCAAAACAGTAGAGGGGATCATAGGGGGGTTTACAGCGAACCACCACCTCCAGTACAGTTAAACTAATCAGGGCGGTTGAAAAGGAAAGCCCCCAGCCATCTAGAAATCACATGACAATAGGGTCACTTATTACCAATATACATAATGATTTATCTGACGAAGAAGTGGGGGATAGTAGCAATAACTTTGGTATGGCAGAATTTGAAGCCATGTAACGTGTCAAAATTGGGTCAGTTTATTTCTTATTATTAATGGGTATTTGCATTTTTATTTATTTCATTTTTTGCGGGATTTTATGAAATTATTGTGCAAACGTTATTTCCATTGGAACAGAACACGTGGCAAGTAGAACAGTTTGAAACAAAGGCAAGGCGCAATTTCTGTGGTGTAACTCGGCAAGGAATTCGCACCACCCTAATTTTCTCAGAACCCGGTATATGTGTGACAATGCACGCACTTAACATCTCAAGTAGGGGCGCTGTAGTGACGCCGTGAAACTCCAACGGCGCGGTAAAAAAATGGTGCATGAACGAACAGTTTGTGATATCAGCAAGACGAACTACAGGAAATATCGTTAAGCCCCGCCTACTGCTAGTGACATCAGTCTAGCAGCGATAAATATCGTCTACGGTTACCACACAAAAAACATTATGTGCCATGCATAGAGTGAATAAACCACAGCAATTCAGCTTGAACGGCGATGAAAATCTGTTGGCAGTGAATACGAAGTTCCTCCCGCTCAGCCAAGCACGCTTCTCAGTTACTCTATACGTGTCGGCCGGCACTGGGCCAAGTAGGCTCTCTACAAATTTTTTTATTTTTTCCAGTAATAAAGTGCTAGAACAACAAAGATCTGTCTGACCGCGGTTAGGTGAAAGTGCGGAACATATCCAGAGACTTTTATCGGACCCCAAAAAAGAAATATGACCGAAAAATGAGTGTGCGCGAAGACCGCGTGGCCGGCGTGGGGGGAATTTTATTATAAAAAGGTTAAGGGCTAAATAAATTTTGTGTGTGTTTGAGTGCCTAAAAAATTGCAGGCTGGGCAGTCTTGAGTGTGTGTGTGTGTGTGTAAAAACTAAGGTAAGCTGTAGGATAAGTTAGAATAATAGTGGTGGTCATGTAACAAGCCGAAAGATCATTTCTGATGAAATATGTCATATGCAGTAAAACTTGTAATAATTTGAAATAATGCTAACTAAATTAAATTTTAAATTCTCTTCATATAATGCGTAGAATCAATTATTTCGATAACCTATGAAACGCATGTTTGCTTCTGAGGTTCGTGTGATCGGATTTCTGGACCCAAAAAGGAACCTTTACAGGTAGGCAAAAAATATAAATTGTATTTAATATATTTTAAATTGTATCGTAACATCACAGGTGGCGCAGCCGAAAGGGACGATTTTATCAATTAAAAAATTGTGTTAATGTAAAATCCGCACCTACAAAGAGGCAAACGTGTGTTTTAGGTTAGCGTAGCAAAATAACAATGCGTTATGTACGCAAAGCTATACCGAAAGTAATATAGAAAGTACAGGACAAAAAATTAAATAAATTAATTAATTAGATTATAAATATTTTGAATATAAATTGTAAAAAATGTCAGATAACGAGAAAAAGTAAATAAAAATAGTGTCGAAAATTTTGACGACTTAAACATGAGTAATTTGGAGACACATTCGACTCCAAGTGCGAGTAAAGATAAAACAGAATTAAATATGAGTGTAACTGTAGATTCGGGGATTCAAATAACCCCAAATTTGAGTGGGGACTGTACAGCTAATAATGAAGAAGTTAGCTTCATTGACAGTAATACAGAAATAACTGAATCAAAAATAATGAAAGATGTCGAACATCAATCAACACCTATTCTAATGAATCAAAATAAAAAATGTGACGACAGTAGCATGTTAACAAATTTGTATAGTTTGATGTGTAGTATGAAAGAAAATTCAGAAAAACAACATGAGGAACAGAATAACAAGTTTAAAGAATTAAATAGTCGTTTTGACATAAATGATGCTAAGTTTGATGTATTAACTAATTCACTGTGTAGTCTTGAGAGTAAGCTAACCGAAATATATAGAGAAGCAAAGGAGTCAAGAGAGTGTGTATGTAGGGGAGATAGTAATACAAATGAAAATTATAATGACAAGTGTAACAATGTTGAAAATAATGAGAATAGTAATATTGAGTATAATAATGTATTTGAAGAATTAGTATCGGAGGTCGATACGGTGAAAATAAGTATTGAAAATACTGAGGAATTTTTAGAATGTGATTATGAGATGTTAAGGTGTGTTAATGAGTGAGAGAGAGAGAGAGGAAAAATAATGTGGTAGAGTGGGGACAGAGGGTAAATTTTCTCCTTATTGTTTATAATGTTTATGATGATTTAATGAGTTCACAAGTGTTGTTGAAGGGCAAGAGTCCCGTATTGACAGATGAATTGAGGTATTTATTTTTGTTGTGTAATTTTGTACCCTCTGTCCGGAATAATTGTGAGAGTGTGATGTGGTGTGGTGATGAGAGAGAGTTAAACAGAGAATTGTATGTGGAGAAAGTAACAGAATTGTATAATTTGAATAGAAAGTATGATGAATGGAAAGAAAGTAAAAGTATATTTGAATAATAATGACTATAATGATGTGACAAAAATAATTAACCCAATAATGAATGAATCTGCTGATGGAGACTTAACAAAAATACCTAGCGTGGACTGGTTTAATGAGCATTTTGGTAAAATGAGTGAATTTGATTGTTCTAGTTATGACACACAAAGTAACCATTTGTTTGTCAATAAAAATGAACAGTGTAGTATAAAACCAAGACTTATCTGGGACGATGGAGGCTAAACTATAAAACAATAAAAGACAGTGATAAACATTATGTTTTATGGTTCTGACATGGCAGATGTGGACAATGAAGTGCGGCAAAACTGAACAGTTAATAATTAAAGTTTGTAAATAATTGTAGTGCATTTATTTATGTGTATTGTAGATGGTCAGCTAAACCATGTTTGTATATAGGTAAGTGATAATAATAAAATTAATACTTTGCAATTTAAATAAATAATAACATTAATTTTGGAAACAGTAATTGGCTACTTCGGATAATGGCAAATAATAATAATGGAATTGGTATTTTCAGTAATTAATTTAATCAAACCAGTTTGATATGTTTTAAATATTTTGTAAATGCTAATGAATTCAATTTATTTTACGAGATTTGGAATTTGGTAATAGATGGCTATATTGTTTGATGTAAACTGATATTTCTGTTAAATGTTTCAGAGGTGAGGTGAAAGTATTGGGGTGTAGGGGGTAGATGTTATGTGTATACCATGTTAAATGGAATGTAAGTATAGAACTTTTACAGTATGAATCATGTATAATAAAATGTTTACAGGTGTAACTAAGATTTTAATTCAATAGTGAGATTATTTGAAATAATTGTGTTCAATAAAAATGATAATTGAAAAATTTAATAATAACTGAAAAATGATATATACTAATTATTAATAATAAATTTTGGAAAATTTTAAGAAAGTCAAATGGTAGAAAGTTATGAATGAGTTAAATGATTATTGATGAAAATATTATATTAGAATGTATATAAAAATTGAATTAGTTAGTTATTAAGTTGCTATTGTGGGGGTGGCCTGTGCTCTCGTAGATAGCGAAATGGGTTGGGGGTAACAGAGAGGGTTACCTCCATCGGAGGCGAAAATGTGCGACACACCTTTTTCGTGTAAACTTAATTTGCACACTGATAGACGATCGTGTCGCACATGATGATGAGTGTAACAGGCACTGAAATGAAGTTAGATTTCCCCGACTTTTCGGGCGATTACTGCCTTACCAGCACTAATCGTGGATTTGACTAGCGGCTAGCTATGGTCATATCAAGTCCCTTGACCATAGCTGACTTGAAATTGGTATATAGTAGAAATTAAATGGGGGGTGAATTTTAGGGGAAATCCAGGTACTATGGAACAGCGGCTACCACTCTGCCCGCATGGGGGCAGCAAAGCCAGGTGGTAGACCCGTTTAAGGGCGTTTAATTATAGACAGGAATATGTTGATATTCAATAATTTTAAAATGTAACAGCCGAAGCAAAGACACAGAGAGGTAAAACTACTCCAAAATATGCCGTCTGCAGAAGCGAAAGGGCGATACAGTCCTCCATAACTTGCAATAGAGTGTGTGGATGGGAGGTGGCTCAGATGAGCCACGAATTTAAATTTTACCACATAAAAAATTTTTTGCTAATTCTAAGTTTGATCCAATAAAAATGCTTGTGCTCTGTTTAAGTAATTAGATGTTCAGACACTCAATATAAGGTGTTCATGCTATAATTTTAAATGTATTATTTTATTGTTGTACGTTAGATATAGGTATTGATAAAAATATGTGTTTTCATTATGTGTGTATTTTGAACCTAAGTAAAGAATTAAGCCGTCTGGCAGGCGGTCAACACCAAGTATCAGAATCAGAGAAATGGGAAACAAGGAGGTGAGAAGTAATGATAAATAAATATATATATATATATATATATTTCATGTAATTTGTTCAATTTTGAGATGCGTTTTCATTGTGTTAGGAGATCAGCTGATTAGCAATAAAACGTCACTGGTAAAATGGTTTATAAATGTTCCAAGTAATTAATGTTCAACGTAATGTTTTAATGTATTACAGATGTTTTAAAGTAATGATAAAAATAATTGGATAAAGTGAGAAGTACAGTAATGATTTATGCCAGTTAATAAAAGATAGTTTTTGGGTGATGAATGTTTTATGGGACATATAGATCTGTCCAAATTGAAGTCAAAGTTAAAGAAATAGTAGAGATGGAGATAATGTAATGTTGTTTTGAAGTAATGTATGTTATAGAGTTTTGAGAAGTATTGATGTTGACACAGTAGTTGTGTAGAATTTATGTAGAGTTTTGAGTGATATATTGTTGTTTATAATTGATGATGTTATTTTGTTGTAATTGTAGTAAGGTAATGAGATTGAGATTTTGGGGATGGCAATTTTGTAGTAGGGGGTAGTGTAATGTGGGAGTCCGCAACATAATGATAGTTGGGACGGGATTGGGACCGATTTAGTGGGACGGGGCCGCCTTAGGTAGAATCCAGGGGCCAGATAAGGGAAATGAGTTTTTTGGGGGGGGGGGAACACGTATCCTATGTACAAAGGGTTAGAGAGTATTTTTTTATATAGAGAGAAGGTGGCGATTTGAGTTTAATGATAAGTTGGGTTTAGAGAGTGTTTAAGAGATATTTGATAGAGATGGGTGTCATGGTAGTTGAAGTGGTTAGAGTTTAGAGTCATAGAGAGAGAGAATATATATGTATACAGATCAAGTAGTAAATAAATGAGATAAATGTTTAAATCACCCAAAGTAACGTGGGATGAAATTGTTAAAGGAAGAAAGTTATAGTTGAAGATATAAAATTTTTATTTTGAAACCAGTGACAAAATGTTTGATAGAATTTGGAAATGTAAAATTAAGAATTGTTTATTTTGAATAATTTAAATATCAATTTGATTATTATTTATAATATTTTGTTATTTTAAATGTTTTATTTTATTATGTTTTGTGTTTCAAGTTAGATTGTTACTGATGTTGAATGTATTTTCAGTAAGAAAGTATACATAACATATGTAGGTCAAGGTTGTGGACTTGACCTAGTTTTGATCAGCTGATGGTAAGGTCATATAATTTCATAGTATGGAAGTCAGTTCAACTGTTGTTTTGATCATTTTAAACCAATTTTTTAAATAATTTCTGTATGTAAAGGAAACATTTTAATAAAATTTAAATTTTTTTTGAATTTTAAAATTTTTTGAAAAATATTAAAAAAAAAAAAAAAAAAAACTTGATTTTTCGCCTGCCAGCTAATGAATATTTTGAGTATTGATTATTTTATCATTTGTGTATTAACCATGTTTAATTTTATTGATTTATTGTATTGCCTTGTACGGTTAGACTTTAGATAATCACATGTTAGGTTAAGGATATTTTTAATTATAAGAAATGTTTAAATTCACTTATTTTAAATAAAACAGAAAATAAGGAAGAGAATTTTTTGATACAATTTTTTTTTGAATTCTGAATTTTTTTTCTTAGATGAAATAGTAAATTTTAAAGAATTTTTCAATGTATAATATGTAATGTGAGTGTGTGTAAGCCCAGTATCTGCTAAAGGCAGCCCAGCTTGCATAAAAGGGGAAACATATCGGCTGAGGATCTGGCATAATCTAAGCCAGGGATTGAGGATTTTGGGGGGTAGCATGTTAGAAGGTGAGGTGTGCTGTGGTACTTGTCTGTTCGACTTCTCGGTGTTGGGATCTCTTACGGAGAAGTCCAGTGATCTCGTTCAGATGCGTCCATAGTCGCCAAGCCAGGGGAGTCGTTTACCCATGCAGAGTAAGGACAAGAGGGGGTTGTTGGCACCAGTTCCTCACCGGTCCTCTTAGGGGTTTTATCAATGAGATTTCTTCTGTTCTGGACAGCAGAATTCTCATTGAGGGGGTATTGTAACGTGTCAAAATTGGGTCAGTTTATTTCTTACTATTAATGGGTATTTGCATTTTTATTTATTTCATTTTTTGCGGGATTTTATGAAATTATTGTGCAAACGTTATTTCCATTGGAACAGAACACGTGGCAAGTAGAACAGTTTGAAACAAAGGCAAGGCGCAATTTCTGTGGTGTAACTCGGCAAGGAATTCGCACCACCCTAATTTTCTCAGAACCCGGTATATGTGTGACGATGCACGCACTTAACATCTCAAGCAGGAGTGCTGTAGTGACGCCGTGAAACTCCAATGGCGCGGTAAAAAAATGGCGCATGAACGAACAGTTTGTGATATCAGCAAGACGAACTACAGGAAATATCATTAAGCCCCGCCTACTGCTAGTGACATCAGTCTAGCAGCGATAAATATCGTCCATGGTTACCACACAAAAAACACATTATGTGCCATGCATAGAGTGAATAAACCACAGCACTTCAGCTTGAACGGCGACGAAAATCTGTTGGCAGTGAATACGAAGTTCCTCCTGCTCAGCCAAGCACGCTTCTCAGTTACTCTATACGTGTCGGCCGGCACTGGGCCAAGTAGGCTCTCTACAAATTTTTTTATTTTTTCCAGTAATAAAGTGCTACAACAACAAAGATCTGTCTGACCGCGGTTAGGTGAAAGTGCGGAACATATCCAGAGACTTTTATCGGACCCCAAAAAAGAAATATGACCGAAAAATGAGTGTGCGCGAAGACCGCGTGGCCGGCGTGGGGGGAATTTTATTATTATAAAAATGTTAAGGGCTAAATAAATTTTGTGTGTGTTTGAGTGCGTAAAAAATTGCAGGCTGGGCAGTCTTGAGTGTGTGTGTGTGTGTGTAAAAACTAAGGTAAGCTGTAGGATAAGTTATAATAATAGTGGTGGTCATGTAACAAGCCGAAAGATCATTTCTGATGAAATATGTCATATGCAGTAAAACTTGTAATAATTTGAAATAATGCTAACTAAATTAAATTTTAAATTCTCTTCATATAATGCGTAGAATCAATTATTTCGATAACCTATGAAACGCATGTTTGCTTCTGAGGTTCGTGCGATCGGATTTCTGGACCCAAAAAGGAACCTTTACAGGTAGGCAAAAAATATAAATTGTATTTAATATATTTTAAATTGTATCGTAACATCACAGCCAATGTGTTTAATTCCAAATACACTTTTCTAGTAGATTCAGGGAGTGAGCTGACCGCTATAGATGATAAAATTTTTGAAAAAATAAAAAATCAAACTACAGAGACAATTCCACAACTACCAGTATTGGGAATTAGTGTTGTAGGGGTAACAGGTGTTCGCAGTAAAAAAGTAACTAAGCAAATAATGTTACAGCTAAAGATAAATAAACACACAATAAATGTACCTTTTTTAGTCATTCCAGGTTTGAATATGGGAGCAATAATGGGTAATGATTTTTTAAATAATTTTAAGGTTGAGTTAAACTATTATACACAGACTATGAAATTAAACAATGAAAATAATATAATTGAAATACCATTTATACGAAAGAGAACTGTAGAAGTGAAAGCATTAAAAATAATTAGTAAGGGAATTTTAATTTCTGATAATGACATAAATGAATGTAGGCCCTTGATGATTAATTATATTGTAATTTATGGGTAAATAGTAATGAATTATTTAAAGCTGAAGATAGTTGGGGTGAAAAAATGAATAGAATCCTATATCAAGATGGGGAATTTAATTATCAAGATAGAGAGAAAATAGTACAAGTAATAAATAAAAATAAATTAGTTTTTTCAGACGAACCAGGTTTAGTAAAAAATTTTAAGGGTAAACTAATAGTTAAAGAAAAAACACCGTTTGCACCTAAAACCTATCCAGTACCATACTCCAAGAGGGGTTTAGTACAAGAGGAAATAAACAAGATGTTGAGGGAAGGTATAATAGAAAAATCCACCTCACCATATTCCAACCCTCTAGTAGTAGTTACCAAGAAAGATTTATCGATAAGACTGTGCTTAGACGCGAGACAGGTAAACAGAATAATTGTTCCAGACAGAATTGCCAGAGCGGGTGAGTGAAATCCTTCAACGCTTCAATGGGACCAAATATATTACAACATTAGACTTGACAGCCGGTATTGGCAAATAGAGCTGGAGGAAGAATCTCGTCAGTATGTGGCATTCTTATACAATGGCAGGAACTATCAGTTTCGTAGGTTACCTTTTGGACTAAACGTAAGTGTTTCAATTTTTATTAAATGTTTAGACTACGTACTAGGGAGAGAGATTTTAGAATTTACAACCGTTTATGTGGACGATATAGTTATTACGTCACCAGACATTTATACACATTGTGAAAGGTTAGATAGAGTGTTAAGTAGGTTGCATGAGTATTGCATAATGGTTAAGCTTAAGAAGTCAGAATTTTTAAAAGAACAAGTTAATTTTTTAGGCCATATAATTTCAGCCAAGGGTATCAGTACAGACCCTAAGAAAGTGGAAATAATACAGAATTTTCCAATACCAAAAAATGTTAAACAGTTGCAAAGTTTTTTAGGCTTGTGTAATTATTATAGGCAATTTGTAGACAAATATTCTTATTTAATGGTACAATTGGGGCATTTTTTTAATAAAAATAATCGATGGCAGTGGAAGTTAAAAGAGCAAACTGTATTTGAGCTAATAAAAAATAAATTTTTAAACAGTTATATTAGCTCATCCTAATTTTCTAGAACCATTTTATATACACACAGACGCATCGGACATCACTTTGGGGGTAGAATTGTTTCAGTTAGATGGGAATGGTAACCATAAAGTAGTAGCTTTTGCTAGCAAATCTTTAGTGACTAGTGAGAAGAACTATACAACAACGGAAAAGGAGGCGCTATCAATAGTTTTCGCCTGTAGAAAATTCAGAACATACCTATTAGGAAATAAAGTAATAATAAGATCAGACCATCAAGCTTTAATTTTTTTGAAAAACTGTAAACTAACGCATGGTAGGTTAGTGCGCTGGATGCTAATACTACAAGAATATGACTTAACCATCGAGTATTGTAGGGGTAAAGAAAACATAGTAGCTGATGTCCTATCCAGAACCGATTTTGACAGTAATACTGAGGTAGATATAGCAAATACTTATAGGATATTTATAATAAAAGAAGTGGGGGAAGTAGATATGAAAAAATTAATAAATAACCTAGCAACAGACCAAGAAAGAGATACCGAACTTGGTAGAATAATGATAGCTTTAAATCAGATACCCAACATACCTCACAAGTGGGAAAAGCATTTTAGTTTGTATAATAAACATTTATTTCACCGTACAAATGAACAGGGAGATGATTGGAAAGTATGCATCCCTAAAGTTATAATACCTGAAGTAGTGAAAGATTGTCATTTGAGGTACGGTCATATAGGCCCCTAGAAATGCAGTGACATATTGAAAGAGTCATGTAAATTTAATAATATGGAAAGAACAGTGCGTAAAATATTAAAAACATGCGAAATCTGTCAGAAAGCCAAAGTAAATAATCGTAAACAGGAAGGTTTAATGCAACATGTAATACCAAACAGTCCTTTAGCAATAGTTGCCGTCGATTTATATGGCCCTCTACCCAAAGGTCGAGGAGGGGTGAATTATTTATTTGTTGTACTAGATGCTTTTACCAAATTTTTAAAATTGTACCCGATTAAAAAAGCTACCTCCTTGGTATTAGCTAGGAAGATAGTAAATGAGTACATTACTGAAGTAGGTAAACCCAAAATAGTATTATCAGATCATGGTTCTCAGTTTACCAGCAACACCTGGAGGGAAACAGGTTGGGAAAACATTTTAGTTAAACATACCTCGGTGTATCATCCACAATCAAATCCCAGTGAGCATGTTATGCGAGAATTAGGGCGAATGTTTAGAACCTTCTGCCATAAAAACATTCATTGTGGGCCACATTTGTGTACAAGATAGAAGGATACATTAATAGTAGTTTACATGATGTCCACTAGCTACAGCCCGCATGAGTTAATGTTTCAGAGAAGGCCGTCACGCATATTGGAGGAACTGGTAAAATTTCCAACCCGGACGGATATACCACATGGTAGGAAACTGGTGATTGCAAAGGAGCGGCTGTTGAGTAAAGCTGAACAGCATAAACGAAGACATGACAGGAATTTGACACCCATCCAATACGAGGTAGGACAACTAGTACTAATAAAAAACCACGATCAATCATCAGCTTTGGACAAAGAGATTAAAAATTCTTCCTATTGTACGACGGTCCCTATGAAGTTAGCGAAGTGAAAATGGAGAATGCTTATGTTTTGGTAGATTTGCACACCTGAGAAATAAAAGGAACGTATAATGTGACCCAATTAAAGAAGTATTATCTAGCTGAGTGATGTTAGACTTTTTTTTTTTGTATTAAGATTTTGATACATAAACACAGATTATGGTATATGATCACTTATTTTTTATAAAATATAAATTATAAAATACTATTATAAAATAATTTTTGTTATGTTTTAATAATTGTCAAGATATAATTATGAGTGTTTATAATAAAAATTAAATTCAATTAAAAGATAGGAATTTGGTAATAAATTTAAAAGTTTTGATGGGCAGGTTATGGAAATGATTAATGGTAACTCACAATTGAAATGTGGTAGTAAAATATAACAAGATAAAGAGTTAATAGTATTAAATTAAAACTATTAATTGGTGCTAGATTGTACAAGTATGAATAAATTAGGCTAGGTAAACAAGTATATATTTGGTGGTACTCACTATTTGTATGAAGTGAAAGATGGGCCTTGTAGTAAATGTCTATATAAAAAATTTTATTGAAGAAAAAGAAAAAAGAGACTTGTTATTATGCAAGATTAATGGGTGATTTTGGGGGGTTGCTTGGTGTTAAAAGAAGAGAAAATCAATTGTGGAATGTAGTGACAGTACATGTAGAAGGACGTAAGTTTAGAATTTAGTTATGGTATCTGCAGTGGCGGCATGTGCCACTGCAGATAGCGGTGAGTGTTGGTGGTAACGTCAAGGTACGTTACCATCATCGGCGGCCTCAAGAGGGTGTGTATACACTGCACAACCACTTATATAATTTTATATTGTATGTTAATTGATACCGTGCAGTGTTAATATTGATGAAGTGAAACATGCGAATGAGAGAAGATTTCTCCGCTTTTTCGGGCGATTACTGTTTTACCAGCACTAGTCGTGGTTTTGGACGACAACCAGCTGTGGGCAGAAATTGTAAAACAAACCATGGTTGGTTGCCCTTTAAATTGGTGAAAATTGAAATTAACGGGGGGGCAACTTAGGGGAAATCCCCGGAACTATGGAACAGCGGCTATCACCTTGTTCGAGTAGGAACAGCAAAAAAGGTGATAGACCCGTTTTAAGATTATAACTATATCAAATCAGATATTCTGATATCTGGCAGTTTATAATGTAAAGCCGAAGCAAGGACAGGAGATGCCAAAATTCCTCCCCAAATTCAGTCCTTGTGGAAGCAACTGGGCGCCACAGTCCAGGGGGGGTCATAGTGTGTGTGGTAAGGAGGTTACTCAGGGGAGTAACGAATTAAAATTTGAAACTGAATGATGCTGACTAGCTGATAAGCTAATTAAATGATTTTATTTTGAGTCAAGAGATACTATGCAAAAGGCAGATGATTAACATTTTCCAATAGATAACTTGTTCAGAAGTAATTGATTTAAATATGTGTTGCTCTATATGATATTTTATAAATGACTTTACTGATTGAAAAGATTAATTCTAAGAGAGAAGGAGTTTATTATGTTGTATGATGTTGTACTATGTTAGAGTGTAAGAATTATAAACATGTGTTATGCCTTTTACATTGTATAATTTTTTGAAGTGTATCTAGTATGTAGTATGTAGTAGTGTATCATTCATGACTGGTGTTAGATATGTAGTATGTTCCTTATAATTGATTTGTAGATTCTTTTGTTAATCAATTCAACTAAATGATTGAATAATAATTTTTATTGACAAAATAATTCTTTTTGGAAATTAAATTTTTTTTTGAAAAAAAAAAATTGTTTTTTGCCGTAAAGGATTCTATTTTAATTCTTTATGTTCACTATAGGTAGAGAAGGTGTCAGCTGATGTATGATGTTCATGTTAGGGTATATTTTATAATCATGTGTAGTTGTGTTTGAATAAGTGGATAGGGACAAGTTGTTTATTTTATTTTATGTAACAGGATTGTTAACAGGTAAATTAAGAGGAGTAGTAAAGAAAAAGTAAATGCATAAAGACTTTGAGTTTTGAAATTTATGTTTAAATTAATTGAACCAGATAATGTAAAGTAACATCCAAGAAAATTTTGATAGGGTACGTAGATTTATTTAACTGTTGGAACCAAATTTGAATTTTATATTAATTTTATATTATAATAATTAATGTGCAGATAGTGAGTAATTAGTAATGAATATGTGTACACACCCAGTACTTGCTAAAGGCAACCCAGTATGTATGTAAGACGAGATATATCGGTTGAGGATCTGGTATGGTATAAGGCCAGTTTTGGGAACAATATTCAGAATGTTACAAGGTTAGGTGGGGTACTGTGGTGAGTAACTGTCTGAATTTACGGTGTTGGGATCTCGAATAGAGAAGTCCAGTAATCTCGTTCAGGTGCAGCCATAGTCGCCTAACTAGGGGGTAGTTTACCCATGACATGTTTAGAAATTAAAGGGGGGTTGTTGGCGCCATATCCTCACCGATCCTCTTAGGGTTTAGCAATGAGAGTTTTTCTGTTTCGGCAGAAAACCTCTCATTGGGGGGGGGGTATTATAATGAGGCAGAATTGTGCGATAGGTTTTTATTTGTGAATAAAATTTTAATTGTGAATACAACGCAGTAGTTACGCACACGAGGCCTCAATGTATAACAATAGAAATTCCTGAAGGTGACGCCCATCTGCATGTTGGTCCCGAAAAACTGTAAACAAGTACGGCTCGCAGGTACTATGGAATGTGCGCTATTGCGCGGATGCGGGTGCTTACCGTTAAATTATCATGTACCCGGCTGGTTGAACAGTTACAGTGAATGGACTATATGCAGTGGTACATATTTGCTGTGTGACGTAGTTCCTTCCTGGACCAATGAAATACCAAGTTGCCGTGTATGAAGCGGCTCGCCATCTTGAAAAAAAACTTTTAGCATCTCTTGTCTTACTACAGCCAGCAGACTGTGCAGTCATATAAAAACTTAGCTCGAGCAAATTAGGGTCGGCCGACCAGTATAAAATGTGATTTAAACACGGAATCAGAAGTTATAAAACAGTACAACATGAACTAATCTCAGTGACTTCAAAATTAACGCAATATAACATGTTTTCGGACAACTGTGATGAAAGTGCGGAGAGCAGGACATGGGCAGTAGTGACGCCATTTTAAATACGTAAATGTATCGCCTTTAATTAAGTACAAATATTTAATTTAAAAGAGCTCGTAATTATGGGGGAAAATAAAACTTAAATGTATAATGAATGAATGAGAGAGTAGACAAACTGGGTCGCTTTACAAGATAGATATAGTCTAGTTAAGTAAATAGGGTTAAATATATTTCAGAATCTGTTATCAATGTAATTTAAGAGAAAGACGAAATTGTTGATGTGGGAGTTATTGTGGTAGTTGATGACAGAATAAGATGAAATAAAATAATGTGTTAAACAAAATAGATATAACCTAATTAAGTAAATATATAGGGTTAAATATATTGCAGAATCTATTTTCAGAATACAAATGTAGAGAAAGACGAATTTGTTGATGTGGGAGTTATTGTGGTAGTTGATGACAGAATAAGATAAAATAAAATAATGTGTTAAACAAAATAGATATAACCTAATTAAGTAAATATATAGGGTTAAATATTGTGACAGTACAAATAAGTGATATACTGAGCATTGAATATAAAAATTTAAATATACCTAATAAACTGTAAATAATTAATAATGTATTAGAAATAAGCATGTCAGGGATTGCAAGCTTGGCTCAGACAAAAATATGAATAGGTGTTTTGACGTGCACACACACACAAATGTAACTGAAAGTGTGTACACCAGTATTTTGCAAGTGTGTGTGACGCAGGTCTATGCAGGCGAGTTTACCACCCCAAGAAGAATAATTGTATAATTACTGTTTTTCCGTAATTATTCATAAACTATAAATAAGGAGTAAAATCCAAAAACACAATAAAATGTAATAAAATTAAATATCACTATAATATTGACGACTCGGAACACAAAGTTTTTTATAAGTAAAAACGTAAAGTTTTACCTTACAGCCTAAACCGGCTTTCACCTATAGAAGGCTTCATCAGAGGCTCAATGAAGCCTTCTATAGGTGAAAGCCGGTTTAGGCTGTAAGGTAAAACTTTACGTTTTTACTTATAAAAAACTTTGTGTTCCGAGTCGTCAATATTATAGTGATATTTAGTTAAGTAACGGACACGTCATGGACAACGAAATCCAAGTAATAAAATTAACTAAATACTGTGTACAAAAACCACATGAAAGGGACACACTGTACGAGTGTAGTGGTGAAATAACTGTGTACAGAGCGAAAGGGTTAAGTTGCAATGTCCAAAAATACAGTGAACATGTGTAGTGAAAATAGTTGTAAGATGAGTATAAGAGTATACTTACAGGACTCTGCAATTCGTAGAAATATAAGAAATAGCGAAATTGACAAGGAGTGGGGGGACTGAACCCAGAGACAATTTCAGACATGTCGATTTTGTACAGCTGCAGGTGTTGACCAAGACGTGGGTATAAATAGGACACACACGCTACAGTTGTTCTCTTTTTCGATCACACACACAGTGCAGCGGGAGCTTCTGCCCGTCCACACAAATTATTTAAATTTTTTGTAAATAGTTTCATCCTTCCAGTTACATACAGTTATGTAACTGGATTGTAAAAACAAGCAATTTTAATTAGTAACAGAATTACACAAGAAGAAAATCCATATAAGAAGATCAACTGACGTCCGAAACAGCACTAGAAGAAGTTCCAGAGAGAGAGAGAGAGAGAGAGAGAGAGAGAGAGAGAGAGAGAGAGAGAGAGAGAGAACTGACGACTTAGTTCCAGAGAGCGGGACGACGCTGGACAAGAGAGAGACGACGCTGGACTCTAGAGGTGACTGTGCTGGACAAGAGGAACACTACTGAAGTCTGGAAACGACGCTGGGCAAGAGGAGCGACGTTGGACAAGAGGAATCGATGCTGTGTTCGAGACGAGGACGATTGCAGATGGATCCAATGATTGAGTATGATTGACGACAATAAGGTGATAAACAACTTATTTATCTCTTAATCGAACAATTAACTCAAAGACAATTAAAGACATTCTTGTTCTATATAAAAGTAAGAGCCAATGTTTATTATAAATATAGAGAGTTCAAATCATAGATGTTATTGAAGTAAGATTAACGTAAACAAGAGCTCAAATTAGTATTGAAATGAAAAGAATGCAAAGCATTTAAATAAAAATTAGCGTTTTATAAATCAGTACTGATAAAAGAAAGATAAATTCAGTAACTATTAATATTTTTGAGTTTCCAGTACAATATCTAAAAAGATATTTAAACATTGATATTTCGAAGCACACTAATTGACTGAGTAGTCAGGAAATGATATTTTTTAATAAAATAATTAGTAAAATAGAATATTTAGTCAGTAAGGATGTATATAGCGTAAGCCTTACGGCATAGTAACAAAGTAATAACGAATGTTTTAAGTCGAATCAAGTGCCATGCGCACAATTTTATTAGTACCAAATAAATTTGAAATACCGTTACAAGTTACATCGAGTTCTTATTACAGATACACCTGAAACCCAAATAAAATTGTATTTATGCAAGTGTATTGTTGCATAAATTGTCGCCTTGGACGTGGGGCCTGACATGCCTACATTTATGTACAAAATCTGTTACATAAATTGTCGCCTATGAACATATGGCCCGATCCCCACCATTTAACTATTAAAATTTTTTTGTAGCTAAATGGTTGCTCTAAAAATAAAGGTGTGTTAAATAAAAAGAATATATATATTGCAACACATCTTTTTATGATTTCTTTCATTATGGATTATGCGTTTTACATGGACCTGGTTAGGGTATACCATGCCAACACTTACCTGCAGTATATGGTACTTTTCTGCTTTGCCGGCTATTAGGTGTGGGATTTGGGCTTATTAGGTATCAGGTAACGAGTTGGGACGATGTGTTTTCAAAAGAATTATTTTAGGAAGCTGAGTTGTATAAATTGTGAATAAATGAAAACTACCTTTTTAGTCTATCATTCCAATGATTATAATTGTCACCCTCAAGGTGCTTATCTTTAAACAAATCATAATAATAAAAAGAATTTCAAATATTTAACACAATTTACGGCGGGTTCCACCAATTTATATTCTTTCTTGAATATTACTTTACACATATTTTCTCTAGTGATATATTGTTATAATGCTTACGTCTAACAATCACATATTAAAATCATATATCTTAGTACATAATTTATAAGTTCCTGAAAATAAGACATACAATACACAGTATATACCCAAAACATATAACATGGAAATATACACACATATATGGGCAGTTTCACACTGTCTGCCTGTAATTATAATTCATTTATAAAAATCATTTTGTTATATTGAATTTAATTATTTAATAAAATGGAAATACTGAATTGATTTCATTCTATGAAATCCGTAACCCTGTTCTTTATACATGAGAAAATAAAATACGAACTTTTTAAATGAATATAACAAGGGTTATAGTTATCGTTATCTCTATGGTAATTATTATTAATATAAACACTTTTATTAAGGGTAACTCCCTTTTAATTATTCTACTCTTCAGCCTGCTTGGCTATCAACAATAATTAATATGAAACAATAAAATTTGTGACATCTAATATCTTGATAACACTCTTAGAGCTTCTCTGCACTCTCCCTTAATTTATCACATTTAATTTATCAAATATAATTCTTTATACAGTGCACAATCTCATGAAAACATTTGCTTAGAGTCTTTCTGCACTCTTATTAACATATTATTATAATAATCCCACATTATCTAAATGTTCTGTCTTTTTGAATAAATGTCTCTATATGATATACAGTACAACATTTAAAAGTGTCTTTAGGCTTTAGTCATACCGCCTATATAAAAAAATGTTTATCAATTATTTAAAACTGTTCAATTTCGCTTATAGCGGCTTTTCATTTACTGGTTGTGTTTTACAACATTATTATGAACCCTGAACCATATCAGGTCACCTGTTTTGATGATTTCATGTTACACAGATGTACACGGGTCTCAGGCGTCGGCGTTGAGTACAGCTATTCCTCTCGAAACCTCCGTCAGCGTCGCTTAGCGGTGTATGAACAGCTAGGCTATGCGTCGTTCCTTTATTGTCATGGACACAGCGTCTCTGGCCTCGGGTATAGTCTGATGGCCGTAGTACGTAGTTGTAGTAACTCAGGTGTCTGCCGGTCTCATTGAAGCGTCTTCTGCAGCGTATCGTTCCGTGTGTACGACTCAACGAATACTTTATGAATGAGATGAAACAGATGCTCGTTTTGGCTCGCTATTTATAGGGCAAAGCCACGTGTGCAAATGAGTTTCTATCGGCGAATACCTCAACAATCCTTTATTTATTTAGGTAACAGAGTTGTTTGTTAGACGTGTCTTGAACACAGTTATTAGCTATGTATACACGCGATCTTTAATTAGCACCGCGAAAGGTGTGAAATAGTAAAACGCTTATAGTTCACGACACTGTCACTATATCGTTATGTGTTTGGTGTCTAAATAAAGCTACATTTCCACACTATTCACTGGTCAACCTAGTTCTTCTTAATCTTTTGTCATTTTTTTTATTATTTAAGTTTTAAAACACTTCTGACATGTGCCGACAAAATTTTACATATTTATGCAGGTGGACTGTTATCTGTTTTGTTTGCTATATAAAATCTTATCTGTACCCTTCTAAATGTACAATTGTATCAGATAACGCTTATTATGCGTACTCCAGTTAGAATGATAAACATTGATAACAATGTTTTGTTATAACACTCCCCCACTTGCTTTAAAAAAAATTGTTTGTGCTTTACAGAACAACATATTTTTTTTTTTTTTTTTTATCTATGTTTAGTACATACACAGTCAGTTATATTACATGTTTATTAGAAAGAATATAAAATCTTATCTTAAAGTAACAATCACATATGGGTATTATTGGATATAATGACGCAGAGATGACGCATGGTACTTTCCGACGTCCTTTTGCTTCACTGGGTCATATACCATGTAGGTGTGTGGTCCTAGACGACTCCTTAGTTCATATGGGCCACAGAATAATCTGAAGAATTTCTTGGAAGTGTTTAATATACTACTTCCCACAGGATTTGTCTTTATCAATACCTTATCACCAATCTGGAATCTTGTCAATCGGTGAGTTCTATTATACCGGTCTCTCCTTTTACCTGCTTGATGATATAACTGTCGTTCAGCTCTGTTTATTTTTATTTGAATTGGCAAATCTACATTATAATTTTCCGGTTTATTAATCATGTTGTGCCAGAATCTTTTAGGTATTTTATTCTCACTTAATTCTAACGGTGTGTATCCTGTAGCTTCACTATAATTGTGATTCATTGCATCTTCGAAAAATTGTAGATAGTCAGGCCATTTACTCTGTTGATTGTAGCAATATAACCTCATGTACTTGCCTAACTCTCTATTTATTCTTTCAGCTAGATTAGTTTGTGGATGCCTTATGGATGTAAGTACAGGTTTTATACCTTGTCTTGTCAATGCGTCCTTCCATAATTTATTACCAAACTGCTTACCTTGATCTGTCAACACTTTATCCATTTTTCCATACTTTGGTATATACTTCTGGGTGATGACGTTCAGAACAGATTTCATGGTGGGTCTTCGTACAGCATATAACTTTACTAGCTTGGTAAACACATCTACCGTCACAATTATATGGCGGTACCCACGACTTGATCGCGGGAGTGGTCCAAGGAAATCAAGTGCAACTATATCCCCCTTCTTCTTAGTTCTGATACTCCCCATTTCAACGCAAGTGTTTAAATTCGGATGTTTGGCTGTTTGACAATCATGGCATTTCCTAACAATTATTTTAATTTTTCTGAACATATTATTACAGGTGAAGGCTTCTTTCATAGTTAAATAGCACTTCAATGGAGATGCATGAGCTAGACTACGATGACATGGCATAATTAATTGCTGTAACATGTCATGAGATAGCACAACTTTCCAATCATAATTAATAAGCTTAAATAAAATTCCATCTTTCACACAATAATTTATAGGTAACGGATTATTTTTTATATTCTGTAATCGCTGATCTTTATCTTGCTCTCTAGCGAGATTACGTAGTAATTCTTGTACTTCTCTCTCTCGTTTGTATGTTATGTTGCTAAGTACCCTGACATCTTGTGGTTTAGCTTCATGTGTTTCTTCTTTTTCTTCTATATAACGGCTTAAGGTATCAGCTACTTCATTGTCTTTGCCTTTGCAGTATTTAATGGTGAAAGAATACTCCCCAATGGCAAGTATCCATCGCATCAACCTCGCACTCTTTACCTTACATGTTAATAGGAAAGATAAAGCCTGATGATCTGTATGAATTTCAAAATGAGTTCCGCATAGATAGAATCGGAACTGGGATAATGCATATACAACAGCTAGTACTTCCTTTTCTGTAGTGCAGTACTCTATCTCCGCTCCTCGGAATACACGACTGGCATAGGCGATGACCCTTAAGTCTCCTTTTGAGTCTTTTTGATACAATACACTTCCCATTGCATATTGACTTGCGTCTGCATATAGCACATAATCGCCGTCTTTCTTCGGATGGTGTAGCATTAAATTTTGTTTAAACAATGTTTTGACTCGATCCACTGCTTCAGTGTGATGCTGCTCCCATCTCCATTTTCTCTTCTTTTGTGTTAACTCCAGCAGAGGTTTTACTGTTGCTGCATAGTCAGATGAGAAGCGTCGATAATAACCAGTCAATCCTAGGAAAGCTCTTACTCCTTTTACATTTTTAGGAATAGGGAAATTTAGGATACTTTGGATCTTGATAGGATCAGGTTTGATACCTCGTTCGGATATAATATGACCAAGGAACTTGATATTGGTTTTTAGGAATTCACATTTTTTATAATTGAGGGAAATTTTGGCTACTCTAAATTTCTCAAAAATAACTCGTAATTGATTTACATGTTCCTGAATAGTTTTCGACACGACGAGTATGTCATCCACAAATACCATTGTGTAAGGTGACACCTCCTCCCCAAGTGCATTTTCTAGACATCGTACAATAGCAGACAAGCTAGTGCTTAATCCAAACGGTACTACATTGTATTCATAGGTCTTGTTTTTGTAGAGGAACGCCGTATACTTGCGGTCACTCTCTCGTATTGGTATCTGCCAGAAACTAGAAGTAAGGTCTAATTTTGTTAAATATCTAGCTCCTTCACATTTAGCAAATAACTCTTCAGCATTTGGAGCGCAGTCGTACATCTTTTCAACAACGTTGTTAAGGTTACGCATATCCATACACAGTCTAATCGCATCATCTTTTTTCTTGATTACTACAAGTGGATTCAGGTAATTGCTATGTGATCTGCGGATGACATTGTTATCTAACATACGCTGAATTTCTTGATCTACCTGCTCCTCGTATTTCATTGGAATCGTATATGTGCGTCTGACGAACTTGGACGGGTCAGTTACCTTAATTCGATGCTGGTAGACGTGAGTTTGAGTTGGTACTTCGCTAAAGATGTCCTCATATTCTTCTAACAGATCATTTATGTGTTGTTCTCCTGGCTGATCTTCTACTTCTTCTGGATGTGTCCGTTCTTCGGCTAATGTGATCTTGGGTCTACTAATTTTAAGTATTTCCGGTTGTGGAGGATTCTGTTCTTTAACAGGTGCTCTTAAATCTATAGTTTTACATATATTATTAACTGTACATGTCATTTGTCCATCTTTCATATTGATAACAGCATTGAGTCGGTCTAGCGCATCCACTCCCAGAATGCAGTCATATATTAGCTTATCAACTATCAGTACAGGTAATTCTATCTCTAATCCTTGACAGATAATACTAACATACATCTGATGGTTTACTTTTTCCATCGATTTATTTGCTGTAGTTATTTGTATCTCCCGTGTAGGCAACTTCGGTACATTTTTAAAATGAGCATTATGAATTTTTACCCATGCACTATTGATAATTGTGACCTCACTCCCTGTATCAACTAATGCGTTAACAGGTACATTATTAACATACAGTTTTATTTGTGGACATACAGTATTATTTATTGGATTAATTTTATCGGTCATAAATAATTCTTCCCTAAGATCAGGTGGGAATATACCTCCTATACAGACTCCAGAATGTAGTCATTGATTTTCAGTCTTCGATGTGGACGGTGTATTACGTTCATCAGTGTTTCTCGGTGTCTCTTTCTGTTTTTTCTCAACGGTAATTGCCTGCGTATTTTCATTCCTATCGGATGTCCATGGTTTCGAAAATCGTTTCGACGAATTCGGCCATCGGTAACCTCCTTTGTAATTACCTCTTTCATTATTTTGCTCCTGCTTCTCATATGTTCGTCCATCTTCATGGCGTCTATCATATGATACTTTTTTGTTTTTCGGATATTTTTCATCGTCTGTACGTCTATCTTCTCTGCCTTTATCTTCTTGGCGATATCTTTGCGAATACCACGTACCTCTATCTTGATTTTGGTTCCGGTTATCTCGCTGAACTCCTCTTGGTGGGTCTCGTTCACGGATTACACCCTCCATCTGTGTTAAAAGTATTAATAGATCTTCAATGGTAGCTATACCCTGAACATGTATAGCTAGTTGGATGTTCCTGCTGAAATGATTAGCAAGCTGAATGACTAATTCTTTTTGTGTTAAAGCGGGACGTAAATGTTTACTCCTCTCTACTAACATAATGACGTATTCATCTTCAGACAGCTTACCTGGATTATATTTACCAAATTCCAGTGTATTTCGTATTCTCATTTGTATGTATTCATTCCAATACCTCCGTTCGAATGCTAGTTTAAATTCTTCATACGTTTTTAAATCGTCATTCACCATCGTGAACCAACTGGCTGCTGCATCTTTTAAGTAACGGCTTACAAAGTCTATTTTATCTTTGTCACTTAGAATAGATCCAATACTATCCATTTCTTTCTCACATTTGATACGAAATTCAATGGGATTTTCCCTTCTGGATCCTCTAAAATAGTTAATGGGTCTCTCTTCTCTAGGTACGGTCGAGTATACTAACGCTTCTGTTGGTAGTCTTCTCACTTCTCGTGTAAGTCGGTCTACTTCACCTTTTAACTTGACTTCCAGCTGATCTACCCTGTTGTCATGGTGTTGGATAGATTTCTTGATGGTGTCGTCTGCTGCGGCGAGACTTTTTGTTTCTTCTTCAATTTTCATGGTCTTCCTGACATTACTCTGCACCAACTCGCTGATGACTTGTATCTTGGTATCTTGTCGATGCGTAATTTTTTCGAGTTTCTGGTCCAGTGTGTCGGCCATAGATTTAAAATTTTGTTGTAGTCTTTTTCGCTGCTCTTCGAAATTTTCATTCATCACCACCGCTTGTTGTTTTAGAGACTCTTTAACTTTACCTTCTAAGGTCTCCATTCGTTCCATAATTTCTACCTTACTTTCAGCATTATACGCGTATAGTTTCTGAATTTCTGACGTGCTTGCTTCCAATCTTCTCATAGTTTCAGCACCACTAGTTTTTATTTCTTCAAACCTTTTTACGTTTTCAGCGTTGCTGGCTTCTAACTTCTTCATTATGTCGGCTAAACTGACCTCTTGTTTATGTGCCATGTTTAATTTTAATTTGGTGAACCGATTTTAAAATATTTATTATTAATTTGTATATTATTAATTATTTGGATTATTATTAAATATTGGTAGTCATTTATTCATCAACATACAACCGTTATCTTGGGCGCCTGTAGTATCAGTTTCTGATAACCACAATATTTATCTAAGCTCCCCTTTGTTTACTCTACTGATAACGCTAACTGTACGTTCTTATCAGCTACATTCAACATATAAATGCACGTTTTATAATAATTACACATCAACTCTAAATATTTGTTCTACGTGAATTTATATTTATTTAACTTCTTACTAATTTTTAATTTTTCTTTTTTTTTTGTATTATTTTTTTTTTTTTATTTAATCGGGCCCCACGTTGGAAGCGACATTTTCTTTTGCAACACATCTTTTTATGATTTCTTTCATTATGGATTATGCGTTTTACATGGACCTGGTTAGGGTATACCATGCCAACACTTACCTGCAGTATATGGTACTTTTCTGCTTTGCCGGCTATTAGGTGTGGGATTTGGGCTTATTAGGTATCAGGTAACGAGTTGGGACGATGTGTTTTCAAAAGAATTATTTTAGGAAGCTGAGTTGTATAAATTGTGAATAAATGAAAACTACCTTTTTAGTCTATCATTCCAATGATTATAATTGTCACCCTCAAGGTGCTTATCTTTAAACAAATCATAATAATAAAAAGAATTTCAAATATTTAACACAATTTACGGCGGGTTCCACCATTTATATTCTTTCTTGAATATTACTTTACACATATTTTCTCTAGTGATATATTGTTATAATGCTTACGTCTAACAATCACATATTAAAATCATATATCTTAGTACATAATTTATAAGTTCCTGAAAATAAGACATACAATACACAGTATATACCCAAAACATATAACATGGAAATATACACACATATATGGGCAGTTTCACACTGTCTGCCTGTAATTATAATTCATTTATAAAAATCATTTTGTTATATTGAATTTAATTATTTAATAAAATGGAAATACTGAATTGATTTCATTCTATGAAATCCGTAACCCTGTTCTTTATACATGAGAAAATAAAATACGAACTTTTTAAATGAATATAACAAGGGTTATAGTTATCGTTATCTCTATGGTAATTATTATTAATATAAACACTTTTATTAAGGGTAACTCCCTTTTAATTATTCTACTCTTCAGCCTGCTTGGCTATCAACAATAATTAATATGAAACAATAAAATTTGTGACATCTAATATCTTGATAACACTCTTAGAGCTTCTCTGCACTCTCCCTTAATTTATCACATTTAATTTATCAAATATAATTCTTTATACAGTGCACAATCTCATGAAAACATTTGCTTAGAGTCTTTCTGCACTCTTATTAACATATTATTATAATAATCCCACATTATCTAAATGTTCTGTCTTTTTGAATAAATGTCTCTATATGATATACAGTACAACATTTAAAAGTGTCTTTAGGCTTTAGTCATACCGCCTATATAAAAAAATGTTTATCAATTATTTAAAACTGTTCAATTTCGCTTATAGCGGCTTTTCATTTACTGGTTGTGTTTTACAACATTATTATGAACCCTGAACCATATCAGGTCACCTGTTTTGATGATTTCATGTTACACAGATGTACACGGGTCTCAGGCGTCGGCGTTGAGTACAGCTATTCCTCTCGAAACCTCCGTCAGCGTCGCTTAGCGGTGTATGAACAGCTAGGCTATGCGTCGTTCCTTTATCGTCATGGACACAGCGTCTCTGGCCTCGGGTATAGTCTGATGTCCGTAGTACGTAGTTGTAGTAACTCAGGTGTCTGCCGGTCTCATTGAAGCGTCTTCTGCAGCGTATCGTTCCGTGTGTACGACTCAACGAATACTTTATGAATGAGATGAAACAGATGCTCGTTTTGGCTCGCTATTTATAGGGCAAAGCCACGTGTGCAAATGAGTTTCTATCGGCGAATACCTCAACAATCCTTTATTTATTTAGGTAACAAAGTTGTTTGTTAGACGTGTCTTGAACACAGTTATTAGCTATGTATACACGCGATCTTTAATTAGCACCGCGAAAGGTGTGAAATAGTAAAACGCTTATAGTTCACGACACTCTCACTGTATCGTTATGTGTTTGGTGTCTAAATAAAGCTACATTTCCGCACTATTCACTGGTCAACCTAGTTCTTCTTAATCTTTTGTCATTTTTTTTATTATTTAAGTTTTAAAACACTTCTGACATGTGCCGACAAAATTTTACATATTTATGCAGGTGGACTGTTATCTGTTTTGTTTGCTATATAAAATCTTATCTGTACCCTTCTAAATGTACAATTGTATCAGATAACGCTTATTATGCGTACTCCAGTTAGAACGATAAACATTGATAACAATGTTTTGTTATAATATATTACATTTAATATTTATTATTATTCTTGATGTATTATATACATCAAGAAACGGACTGTAGCAGAAAGTGATTAAAATATATATATATATATATATGTAGTAATAATTATTTATATTAAACATTAACTGAATGTTAAGTTAATTGGTGTGTAATAACACAGCTGGCGCCCACAAATAATATTGTTTGTCTATGTAACAGGTGTAACTGTAATGAGTATTAATAATAACTATTAATAAAAATAGAGAAATAAATAAATAAGTACGGAACGGTTATCAATAATAATTGTTTAAGAATAACTATGAAATAAATATTTTAATAATTATTCAACATGGCAGAACCAGGAGGGTTGAATTTAGAAGCATTTAAAAATTCGATACTGGCCATGATGGACGAATTAGTCATAAAACAAGCCGAAAAATTTAAAGAAGAGTTGAAAGAGGAGAATGTCAAACAAATAAGAAAAATAGATGAAATAAATACAAAACAAACAGAAAGTTTAGAAAATAAATTAAAGCAACAGTCCGAGAATTTTAAACAGGACACCATAAAAATCACAGAAAGTCTAGAAGAGTTAAAAATTGATAAGCTTGAAATAAAACGAACGATAATAGACAGTACTGCACAGTTAACCGAAAAAATTGTTAATACAAATTTACGTATTGACACGATCGCAGAAAATGTCTGTGAAATAATTGATAAAAAACAAAGCTAATATGTGAAGAATGCATAGTAGTTGAAAATACGTGTGTAATTACTAACGATAAATATAAAATATCGGTATGGAGAACCATACATGACTTACATATTCTAAGATTTATAATTAAAATAATTTTCGAAATGAAATATTACCATAGAAACTACTTCTTTCTACTTACTGCTTCAGCCTTAACCACAGTACTGTGGTCACTAACATATACCACCTCACGTTATCGCACTCGATTTTCACTGATGATGGAAGTCGATGGCATTGCCGAAACATCTGGTTTTGTAGAAAACATTGGACTACGGCCAAATATCCCAGGAAGGAATTTTAACAAAAACTACTTATTTGTTGCCGATAACGTTGTACACATATATATACAAAATATGCATAAAATTAATGGCTTGTATAAGTTAATGATTAATCTCCATTAAGTAGTGCTCAAGTTTCCAAAGTTTTAATATTATGATGTCCGTAATTAAAACATCAGAGCAGGTTTAGTGTGTATGAGGGTACACCGTGGACAAAAATTTTCAAAATTTCCTATTGAGCGTTGCTTAGAATAAAGCTGCGAATCTACAGTGTACGTTTCACAGAACAAATGCAGAAAAGAAGGAGCGCTCCGAAGTCACTCATGGACCCTCAGCATCTTGCAGAGGGTTCATTCCCTAAAGACGAAAAGTCTGTCTATGAATCGTTCCTCTGTAAAGATGTGCAGTTACACTGCCCAGCGATCCACAGGAAGCAAATTGCTATCCACGCTGGACAGTTTTTCGGCTTGCATGCGTTATGTTGGTATGGGTTCAGCACTTTCCATTTAAAAAGCGTGCAAATGTAAGAAAATAAACATGAATGAGGCCAGAAATAACGCGAATTTTGTGTGTGTGTGTGTGTGTGTGTGTGTCTTCCCTGCCTTTTTACTGCAGTAGTCATAATAATAAAATGGAAACGTAAACAGTACATAACTGAAATATGCTTGCCTGCCAAGCACGATATATTTTCTAATATATACATAATTTACATTAAAATGAAAAAATTATAATTTTATTGCCTGGCAACAAAATTATTTTATTTTCAACAATTACCATTGTTTGAAAAAGTTTAAATGAATTTTCAAGTACTTTACTCTTGTTAAAACATAAAAGGTTGCAGGTAAACTACCCCTTCCCCTTAACCGATCTTCACCAAAATAAAAGGCCTTGAGTCCTCTACAATTCACTGACGTATGCAAAAAATTATTTGATTCTGTTTGAATTTGCGGCAGTTATCGTTTGCCATAGAAAATACGCTTGGTAAAAAACGTTGCTGGTAAACTACCCCCTCCCCTCAACCGATCTTCACCAAAAACAATAGGTCTTGAGTACTCTACAAATCAGGGCTGTATGCAAAAAATAATTTGATTATGTTTGAATTTGTGGCTGTTATCGTTTGCCATAGAAAATACCTTGTTAAAAAAATGTTGCAGGTAAACTACCCCTTTCCCTTAACCGATCTTCACCAAAAACAATAGGTCTTGAACCTCTACGCTTTAGGGCTGTATACAAATAATCTTTTGATTCTGTTTGAATTTGCGGCTGTTATAGTTTGCCATAGGAAATACCCTTGTTAAAACATAAAACGTTACAGGTAAACTACCCCTTTCCCTTAACCGATCTTCACCAAAAATAATAGATCTTGAGAACTCTACAATTCAGGGCTGTATGTGAAACATTATTTGATTCTGTTTGAATTTGCGGCTGTTATCGTTTGCCAAAAAAAACAATTTCCCTTGATAAAAAAAAACCGTTGCCGGTAAACTACCCCTTTCCCTCAACCGATCTTCACCAAAAGCAATAGGTCGTGAGTACTCTACAAATCAGGGCTGTATGCAAAAAATTATTTGATTCTGTTTGAATTTGCGGCAGTTATCGTTTGCCATAGAAAAAAATCTACAGGCACGCAGACAGACACACACACTTTTCGGAGAACGACTTTTTCATGTTTTGAGTGTAGTACAATCAGAATCTGCAATAATCTCGAACATGATTTTTTTTTTGCCATCACCATACTTCCATTTCCTTAAGGAATATGGAAGTAAAATTACTCTTGATAAAAACCGTTGCAGGTAAACTATCCCTTTCCCTTAACCGATCTTCACCAAAAACGACAGGTCTTGAGAACTCTACAATTCAGGGCTGTATGCAAAATATTATATGATTCTGTTTGAATTTGCGGCTGTTATCGTTTGCGATACAAAATACCCTTGATAAAACAAAAAACGTGGCAGGTAAACTACCCCTTTCCCTTAACCGATCTTCACCAAAAACAAAAGGTCTTTAGTACTCAACAATTCAGGACTGTATGCAAAAGAGTAGTTGATTCTGTTTTAATTTGCGGCTGTTATCGTTTGCCATAAAAAATACCCTTGTTAACATAAAACGTTTCAGGTAAACTACCCCTTTCCCTTAACCGATCTTCACCAAAATCAATAGGTCTTGAGTACTCTACAAATCAGGGCTATATGCCAAACAGTATTTCATTCTGTTTGAATTTGCGACTCGTATCGTTTGCCATAGGAAATACCCTTTAAAAACATAACACGTAGCTGGTAAACTACCCCTTTCCCTTAACCGATCTTCACCAAAATCAATAGGTCTCGAGAACTCCACAATTCAGGGTTGTATGCAAATAATCATTTGATTCTGTTTGAATTTGCGACTCTTATCGTTTGCCATAGGAAATACCCATTTAAAACATAAAACGTAGCAGGTAAACTACCCCTTTCCCTTATCCGGTCTTCACCAAAATCAATAGGTCTTGAGAACTCTACAATTTAGGGCTGTATGCAAATAATAATTTGCTTGTGTTTGAATTTGCGGCTGCTATCGTTTGCCATATAAAATACCCTTGTTAAAACATAAAACGTTGCAGGTAAACTACCCCTTTCCCTTAACTGATCTTTACCAAAATCAGCAGATCGTGAGAACTCTACAATTCAGGGCTGTATGCAAAACATTATTTGATTCTGTTTGAATTTGCGGCTGTTATCGTTTGCCAAACAAACAAAATTACCCTTCATAAAAAAAACCGTTGCTGGTAAACTACCCCTTTCCCTCAACCGATCTTCACCAAAAACAATAGGTCGCGAGTACTCTACAAATCAGGGCTGTATGCAAAAAATTATTTGATTCTGTTCGAATTTGCGGCTGTTATCGTTTGCCATAGAAACAATCTACAGACACACAGACAGACACACACACAGACACTTTTCGGAAAACGACTTTTTTTCATGTTTTGAGTGTAGTACAATCAGAATCTGCAATAATCTCGAACACGATTTTTTTTGCCATCACCATACTTCCATTCCTTAAGGAATATGGAAGTAAAAAGTAATTAACATTAAGGAAGAGAAGCAAATAAAGGTTGATAAAACATACCTTATTAATAGCGATATCCCAATTGTGAGACACACTCACACACACTAGTAAGTCACAAAATGACACAGGTGAAACACTTAAGGCACCACACTTACGGAGATAAATATCACTGTAGACCTAACAAGAAACGTAGTAAAATATCTAGACGAAACACTACACAAAATTGTGGTAAATATGATGGTAGGTATACACACGAGAAATATAAAGTGAACAATAATTATAACTATAATTATAGTAATTACGATGAATATTATCATAAAAGACGCACACAAAAATGTTCCAATATGTATGTAAAACGCATACGAACTAGTAAGAAATGCGTTCGACAAGAGGGGCGCAGCAGTGAGAATGAGAGAATTATGGAATGCGACCGTTACGAGAGAAAGAGAGGAGATTTTGTGTTGCCATCAGGCAAAACGAAAATGTGGCACTATAAACAGGTGAATTACGCAGTCACAGCGGGACAATGGAATGTTAACGTCGCAGTAATACAATGGAAATTTGTCACGAGGGTTAGCACAATGAATTTCCTGTGTACAACAAACAATGGTTATAAGAGGGGTGTCAGATCTAACGACACTGCAACTCAGAACTCAAGACAAATGAAAATAAATAATTATTTTTAAATGAGAAAAATAATATTACTATTAATTATTAATAATAAGATAAGAGAATATAATTATGAAATGTTATTTATTAAGGATATGATAGCAAATAAAAAGAAATATTAGTGAAAAGAAGTAAGGAATTAAATAATAAGGAGTGTTATGCTAAATAAAAGGAATATTATTTTAAAGGGTTAATTAAGAAATGTATTATTAATGGTAAGGAATGATAGTGTAGAGAAATATTTAAGAAAGTAATGGTAAAAGATGTTAGTGTTGTTATTGATATAAAGAAAAGATTAGAGATGAGCAATCAATGCTATAATTGTCAGAACGGCTTATCAAGCGAACACTTAATGGAGATACAAGGACACAGAAGAAAGGGAGAGTGATAAGTCAAAAGGGCAGAGACTACTTAGGATTAAGGACTTCGAGAAAAATATCGTTGTTTCCCAAGACAGTTCCTCTGTAACCAATCATGCGACACACTACAAAGCTAAAAGAGTATTCTGTTACGGAAGTGTATTTCAGGAAAGTAGTTGCGATCAGAAAGGTAATGTTAAAGAAATGTAATAAAAGGTAATGAATGTTAATTTATTGTATAAGTAATATAAGAAAAGTTAAGAAAGATAAAGTAATGTCATGTTAAGAAAAGAGTTAAGGAAGATTGGAAGCGAAGGTAAGAATGTATGAGTAAGATAATGTAAAATTAAGGACCGAATTTACACACATACCTAGAAATACAGAGCATACAGAAAGAAAACAAGGGAGAGCTAATTGCAGTGGATTTTCTGGGACCACTACCATGATCAAGTCGAGGTGTGAAGCACATATTGGTATGTATCGATGTGCTTTCCAAGGCAGTCCGACTGTACCCAATTATGCGAACCACAACCAAAGTTGTTCTAAAGATACTACTGCAGAAATATATTCCGACGTATGGAAAAATGAAGAAAGTACTCAGTGATCAAGGTGTACAATTCCAGAGTGAAAAATGGGAGAGGACGTTAAGGGAAAATGGAATACAACCTGTACTCACATGCATAAGACATCCTCAAGGAAACCTTGCTGAGACAGTTAACAAAGAATTAGGTAAATATTTACGAATATACTGCCATGATCAACACAATAGATGGGCAGAATATTTACCATTTCTTGAAAAAGCCATAAACGGAAATTATAGTGAAGCAACAGGATATACTCCAATGGAATTGGAAGAAGATAAGAAGCCAAACAGATTTTGAACCAAGTATATACACAAACCTAATAACCAGAATGTACCTGTACCAATAAGTGTAAAAATTGAATACGCAAAGCAACGAATAATAGAAAGAGGTAACAAGAGAGTAGAGAGATTTAATCTAACTCACAAGCTACAACAATTCAACGTGGGAGAAAGTGTACTACTCAAAGCTAATCCAGTGGGAAAACGGAGTGATAATACGGCGAAGAAATTCTTCAGACTTTATAATGGACTGTATACGTTAAGACAGCGAGTAGGACAACACACATTCATCGTATATGATGAGACACAGAAGAAAGAAATTGGTAAATTCCACGCAACGTCATTTAGGAAGTTCTACACATAAAAATAACGAGGTCAATGAAACCAGTCAGATCAGCTGTTGTTGAAGCCACCCTACAAGGTCACGAGCAGGGAGCGTGTGAAGAGGGGAGTTGAGACGTATATGTACACTCCAATTAAGGGTGAAATGACGAATACTATTCTTTATTATTTGTTATATTTTTTTTCAAACCATTGTAAAAAAAAAAAAAAAATTTATTAAATTTTTGTATTACCAAGCAGAAGGATAATGCGACAGTACAAATAAGTGATGTACTGAGCATTGAATATAAAATTTTAAATATACCTAATAAACTGTAAATAATTAATAATGTATTAGAAATAAGCATGTCAGGGATTGCAAGCTTGGCTCAGACAAAAATATGAACAGGTGTTTCGACGTGCACACACACACAAATATAACTGAAAGCGTGTACACCAGTATTTTGCAAGTGTGTGTGATGCAGGTCTATGCAGGCGAGTTTACCACCCCAAGATGAATAATTGCATAATTACTGTTTTTCCGTAATTATTCATAAACTATAAATAAGGAGTAAAATCCAAAAACAATAAAATGTAATAAAATTAACTAAATACTGTGTACAAAAACCACGTGAAAGGGACACACCGTACGAGTGTAGTGGTGAAATAACTGTGTACAGAGCGAAAGGGTTAAGTTGCAGTGTCCAAAAATACAGTGAACATGTGTAGTGAAAATAGTTGTAAGATGAGTATAAGAGTATACTTACAGGACTATGCAATTCGCAGAAATATAATAAATAGCGAAAATGACAAGGAGTGGGGGGACTGAACCCAGAGACAATTTCAGACATGTCGATTTCGTACAACTGCAGGTGTTGACCAAGACTTGGGTATAAATAGGACACACACGCTAGTTGTTTCTTTTTCTATCACACAGTGCAGTGGGAGCTTCTGCCCATCCGCACAAAGTATTTAAATTTTTTGTAAATAGTTTCATCCTTCCAGTTACATACAGTTATGTAACTGGATTGTAAAAACAAGCAATTTTAATTAGTAACAGAATTACACGAGAAGAAAATCCATATAAGAAGATCAACTGACGTCCAAAACAGCACGAGAAGAAGTTCCAAAGAGAGAGAGAGAGAGAGAGAGCTGACGACTTAATTCCAGAGAGAGAGAGACGACGCTGGACAAGAGAGAGACAACGCTGGACAAGAGAGAGATGACGCTGGACTCTAGAGGTGACTGTGCTGGACAAGAGGAACACTACTGAAGTCTGGAAACAACGCTGGACAAGAGGAGCGACGCTGGACAAGAGGAATCGATGCTGAGTTCGAGACGAGGACGATTACAGATGGATCCAATGATTGAGTATGATTGACGACAATAAGGTGATAAACAACTTATTTATCTCTTAATTGAACAATTAACTCAAAGACAAAGACATTCTTGTTCTATTTAAACGTAAGAGCCAATGTTTATTATAAATATAGAGAGTTCAAATCATAGATGTTATTGAAGTAAGATTAACGTAAACAAGAGCTCAAATTAATATTGAAATGAAAAGAATGCAAAGCATTTAAATAAAAATTAGCGTTTTATAAATCAGTACTGATAAAAGAAAGATAAATTCAGTAACTATTAATATTTTTGAGTTTCCAGTACAATATCTAAAAAGATATTTAAACATTGATATTTCGAAGCACACTAATTGACTGAGTAGTCAGGAAATGATATTTTTTAATAAAATAATTAGTAGACTAGAATTGTCAGTAAGGATGTACAGTAGAAGCCCGATATAGCGCGGTTGTCGGGTGACATACTTTCCCCCGCGTTATAGGCATAACCGCGGTATATCGGAAGGTGACCTGTACAGTGACAAATGATGGGGAGGGAGGACCGGGAAAAAGGCTACAGCATAATGCACGACTATATACTGTATGTAAATTACGTCACCAAATGTAGAAATAAAAAATAAGAAAACTGTATTTTAATCCAATGGAATATAAAATACACTATTTATACATTGCTCACTCGACCTACTGTAGGCCTAATTGTTAAAGCGAAGCTTTTTATGTTGGGCGTCCGCACGGAGAGGAATGAACAGAAAAAAATCATTACGAGAGAAGCGTCACGAAGAATCGTCACGAGAGAAGCGTCACGAAGAATCATCACGCGCAGCGTCACGAAGAATCGTCACGCGCGTTCGTTTGGCAAACGATAACAGCCGCAAATTCATACAGAATTAAATAATTTTTGCATAGAGCCCTGATTTGTAGAGTACTCAAGACCTTTTGTTTGTGGTGAAGATCGGTTAAGGGAAAGGGGTAGTTTACCTGTAACGATTTTTTTTAAATCAAGGGTATCGAATAAGTACACCAGCGTAACCATTTTTTCATCCAGCGGGGAACTGTTTTTCCAAAGCGCTGACCTATACTTTTTTTTTGCTTAACCGTTTTCTGAAAGTCAAAATAAAATTTTAAGATCACAATCCGATAAAGTGTTAAGGAAAAGTTTCGAGATATCAAACGTCACCCGCAGCATCACGAAGAATCGTCACGCGCGTTCGTTTGGCAAACGATAACAGCCGCAAATTCATACAGAATCAAATAATTTTTGCGTACAGTCCTGATTTGTAGAGTACTCAAGACCTTTTGTTTTTGGTGAAGATCGGTTAAGGGAAAGGGGTAGTTTACCTGTAACGATTTTTTTTAAATCAAGGGTATCGAATAAGTACACCAGCGTAACCATTTTTTCATCCAGTGGGGAACTGTTTTTCCAAAGCGATGACCTATACTTTTTTTTTGCTTAACCGTTTTCTGAAACTCAAAATAAAATTTTAAGATCACAATCCGATAAAGTGTTAAGGAAAAGTTTCGAGATATCAAGGATATAAGCAGACCGTAGCGGAGCATTAACCAGTAAACACGCATTAATCTGAACTGTGTGTTGTCTACATAACTGTGTTACAGACACACACGTTGCAGTTTGTGCAACGACTAAACGCTTTGTTTAGTCTAATCGCAAACTTACTATCAACGTATTTGGAAGGAACTTTTTTTGGAAGTAAAGTTGTCACCGATTTCTGAATCGTGATTCTGCGTATTTGTGAACAGTTCAGTCACTGACCAGGGGGAAGGGGTTTTGAGACATTCCAATGGTTCCGAAATTCCCTACTCGGCTAAAACACTGTAATGATTTATTTTCCTTTAGGAAGGTTTAAACGTGGTTCTGTGAATGTACAGAAATCGTTTTAGTGGACTGGTGACATTAATATTTACCACCTCCACTTTTTGTTATAGGCTCGCCTTGGCATGAATTCTTAGAAACATAGAGAGTGTAAATACGGGGCAATTGTTTATGTCTACAGGTACACTTGAACTGGGAATTCTGGCTGTTGTTTACAACGCCGTTTCCAACAACAAGGCTTTGTTTACAATAAACGCAACGCATTCCAATGTGGCTACGGAAGTCACGATAAACAATTCATAATTTACTCACTCTCTACAAGTAAGAATTTTCACTAATAACAGGCGACATACTCTTCACCGTGTTATATCCGAATCCGCGGTATATCGGACCGCGCTATATCGGGCTTCTACTGTATATAGCGTAAGCCTTACGGCATAGTAACAAAGTAATAACGAATGTTTTAAGTCGAATCAAGTGCCATGCGCACAATTTTATTAGTACCAAATAAATTTGAAATACCATTACAAGTTACATCGAGTTCTTATTACAGATACACCTGAAACCCAAATTAAATTGTATTTATGCAAGTTGTATTGTTATATAAATTGTCACTCCAAGATCGTGGGGCTATTCAAACACAAAAAGATGTGTATTTGCAACCTGTATACACGCAACTATATATGTACTGTTATATAAATTGGCTCCCAAAGAACGTGGGGCTATACATATTAAATTACATGTAAATTAATACACATACAACATAAATTATACAACTTATGTACAGTTGTATTGTTGCATAAAATTGGCTTCCAACGTGGGGCATCACAAATTTAAATTATATTAAATATGTACAAAAATATTGTTACATAAAATTGTCGCTTCCAACGTGGGGCATCACAAATTTAAATTATACTAAATTTGCAATGTTTAAATCTGTTGCAATATATTGCAGAATCTATTTTCAGAATACAAATGTAGAGAAAGACGAAATTGTTGATGTGGGAGTTATTGTGGTAGTTGATGACAGAGTAAGATGAAATAAAGTATTGTGTTAAGTGAACGTATAAATATGTATTTGTTATTTGCATTTACCTGTTTTTCTCTGCTGAGTACACTAGACGACACCTGGTCCAAATACAGGTAGGTGACACAATTTTAATATTTTTAATATTTTAATATATCAATATTTTAATTCCCTTGTACCATTTCAACGACGCCCGAAACAGGGACGAATTTTAAATATTTTAATTACCAATTCATTTGAAATATTTCATTCTCCAAAACTATAATTTTTTTTAATGAAATCAGTTCTTTTAGTTTGTTATCTCGTAGAGGGTAATAAAATTTGTAGATTAAATCTAGACAGGCCCTTGCAGAATCGGACAGAGTTTTAACTTGGAAGTCTGTCTATCACTGTGAACATTGATGACTTTGCTAGATTTTCCACCAATCAGAAGGTCTAAAAATTGTTTGAATCTGTACTCTACCGAGTACGGACGGGCCAGTTTGCTCCGAAGTCTTGTCATAGAAGGACGTACTGACTGTCGCGAGTTTTTTGTGTCACGACAAGTCTATTTCTATAAGACTTAGTAGTTTTGGTAGAGGGTACTAGTTTATCATAGTCGTAGCCATGTCATAGAACAAGTAAATTTAAATAGATCTTATTTTAGTGCTTTTTCGTGAATAGTGGAAGATTTCCGGTCTAGGGGCAGAATACCTATCATGGTATTCTGAATGTAATGCGAGAACACTTGAAGAAGCAGGAATTATGTAAGCCAAATACACATGATCTATTTTTACCCAGTTAGAACCCTGAGATTAAGATTATAAACAACAATAGTCTGATATCGCAGTGCGTGTGTGCGAGACATGAATAGGCAGCATAGTGGTCATCGAGCAACGCACAGGGTAGCAGCGAGAGTGGCGCCCCTGGTATGTACATAACCACTGGAATTCTATGCACAAGTAACATATGTAAAACGAACCAATAGACTCTTTTATTTAAAAACAATTAAATAATAAACAATTTTATGTTATAACGCAAGAAGACAATAGTAATTTTTAATGTGTTAATTAATAAATTTTTCCTACCTCCGAATATAGACTCTGTTGTAATAATTTCAGTTAATCTATCTTTGCATTTATAATTTGTATTGTTGCAATATATATATATCACCAATTTTAACAGTTGTAGTAAATGTGTTAGTTTGTTAAAACAGCTCTAAAGGCAGTATTCCATTGGGAAAGTTAATAATTTCTTTGTGGGTAGATATTGTATGGTTAACAGAAGCACAGATGTAGTTCAGATGTAAATATAAATGTTACGCCTTGCCTTATTTAAATCAAAAGAAAGACTGATGGAACTAATTGTTGGTAATATTTATTTTTTTACAGTATCATTTGCAAGACATCACTACAATTATAAAAGATGAAATGGTTTTAGGAGAAGTGGAAAAAGAGGAGAATACACAAGAGGTGAAGTTTTTTTTTTAAATATACAATCAATCTTCCATCTATAGGTAAGCAAGTGAGATTCATGATAGAGCAGTCTTCCATTGAAGGCTGTCACTTTATTAAAAAAATATTTTTTAAGTTGATCATTTGTAATTGAAAATTAGATTCAGTCTTAAAACATGGAGACACCTGAGATGTCTTGGATTGGTGGTGTCACCCAACAAGTTGAGTGCTATGTGATTGGGGTTGGTGATTCAATTTCAGTTGTTAGTTTATACAATAACATTGAATTTCCTATACCAATGAAACTATTGAATGTTGTCTCCTACATCATTGTTCCTTGTGAGCAATGGGTAGGTTGATGATTGTTATCAACACTTAATTTGAATACATTATAATATTACGTTAATAATTGACATCAGTCGAGTTTTGCTTTTATTCGACCTTTTTTTGGCATTTGTCTTTCTGTCTGATAGGGTATGTCCCATATTTACTTTTGAATGCATCAGTTAGTTTTCGTAAACCTTGGCCTGTGTCTGTACCTCTACCCTAAAGAACCCTATTATTTTTACACTGATCTCACAAAATGTAGGTGGGCAGGTGAAAAAATAGGGGGAGGGGGTGAAAGTTTTGAAAAAAATCACAAAAGTTCATGTGAAATATCAAATTAAAGAGAACTATAACTATTGTGAATATAGCTTCATTTTTAAAACCACCAGGGGCCAAAAAGAGGAGGAAAATTCTGATAAAACTCCAAAAATTTAAAGGGATTATCGGACATGTGGCATATCAAGAGGAATATGAACTAAAATCTGAATGTAGTGGTGAGGTTTAAAAATTTCAATATTGTGGAATAGAAATTTTTCAACACAACACCCTAGAATGGAATCAACAATATATAAAAATCCAGTTGGGGTCAGACTAAAGAGTATTTTAACACAAATTAGATTGTTTAGAATTTTTAGCTTGTATTGTATGCTTCCTATATGTTTGTTACTTTTCTGAACAAAAAATAGGGTAATTGGGATTTTCTGATAATCAAAAATGACCTAATATAAAAATTCATTCAGTAATAAATGTACTTTGTTCAAAATAGTGATCAAGTTCTGCAGGTCAGGAAGCATATTACTGTTGTTGCATGCCCCATTGCTATCTCTCACATGTCCAAACAGGTTTTATGATTGAGAGAGGCTTACACAAAGTTGACTGTCTGGCAGCTATTATGTTTTTTAGTCATGTGATAGCTCCTTTTGTTGAGTGTAGCAAACTGATTACAAAATTATACACACAGGAGAAGTGCCACCGCATGTAAGGATGTTACAGCATATCATTTCAAACAGGTTTATATGTCTTCATTTCAAATAATATACTGAGCTCCCACTGTTTTTGTGAAGTGTATAAGTTGTGTATTGTCTAGGCGCTTCATTCCTCCAATTTCTTGTACTGACTACTGCCCGTTTTCCTGCTGCTTACCTCTGGACCTACAATCTCTTTGTAGATGCCCAGGTTCCCCACATCTAAAAATCGTCAGTCTTTTATTCTTTCTTCATACTGTGGTGCCAAACTTTGTCTCTCTGTCCCTTGATGTTTCTCTTCATCATGTGTGTCATCACAATATTTTAGTGTGCTGTCATCACAATATTTTAGTGTGCGGACTTTATGATTTGCCTAACCAGACTTGGTGGCCTCAAACTGTAGAGGATGGACAAGGGAGTCTGCATTATTCTGGTATCTTTCCATTTGTAACACTTCTTGTACTTCACTATCACTGACACCGATAGTAAATATCTTTATTGGAGATGAAAAATCGTGTGGTGCTTCAGGATATGCCAGTCTAACTAGTAAGTCAATACTTGCTTCAAACTGTTTATGACTCTCTCCGGAATACTGCCACCTTGCTCTTAACTGAGTGCAGTACACATCACGCAATGTTTATCACCATACTATAATTCTAGAGTTGTAAACAGTTCTGCGTAAGAGCTCTGGCTGTCAGGTGACACTTTCTGTAGTAGCTATAAGGAGGTCACTTAAAGCGAGAACAAGTGAAACTAATGATGTGTGCTTGTGACTTTAAATTGCCGAAGATACGTTGTCCAGTGAGTGCTTCCGTCAAATGTTGGGGCCTTACATGAATTGGCGGCACTGCAGGCAATGCGACTTTCTCCAATATCTTATTTTTATCTTTTTTGGACTTTACCATTGGTACAGTCCGTTCAGGAATTTGATTGGAAACACAGGGTTGTGTTTAACTGTTCAACTTCTGTTTTTACCCGTTCTTTTATGTTTGTAATTCATTCCTCTACTACAGAAAATCTTACCTCTTGCCCATTGATATCACGTTTTAATTCCCCCATGTCTCCACATAGTAGACCCAACTCTGCTGTAGTATGCTCTTGCAAATGTCTTTGTTCCTATATCAGTGCTTGTTTCTTGCTTGTATCTTTTATGTGTTCTGTTTCTTGCTTACTTTCTTCTGTTTGTCATTCTCTGTCAAGCAGGGATACTTTTTACGATTCCTCTGCTTCTCAATGTTTCTCATCCTTTCATTTCTCTGTTTTTTGTGCCTCATGGTGTCATAGTGTCTCTGCTTCTTCCTCCTGTCATTATTGTACCTCCATTTGCAGTACCAGCACTTGGAAAGTTTGCATCATTTGACTAGTATCCATTTTTTTTTCAGTTACCACTAACAAGACTCTTCTACAAAGTGTTTGCTGTTTTTACTATTACAGGATCTATTCCACTTCCGACCCAAATGTTATGACAGTCTCAGGGTCATCTTGTCAGTGGAAGCAGATTAACTGTCACCAGATGAAGCCACTAATTATAATTTTAATTAGAAGCAAACAGCAGTTAGGAATATCTTCATGCCCGAAAACGACCAAGAGCCCGGGCAGAATAGGTATATCAAAGGTCAACAATTTAGTTGAGTTACAAACGGCAACAAAGACAGATTAATTATTTTGTGTAAACTGTATTAAAAGCTCAGTAGTTTGTTAAAAGTAATAGCATCATTAATAAATTCTCTACATTCCAGTAACATATATCTCGGCTACTTATTTTATACAAAACCTATACATCACATAGAATTGAGCACCACAATGTGTTTGGTCTTGATTAGATGAAAAATTGATAGTGAATTAAATTTAAAATTGTAAAAATTAAATGAATTGCTGGTTGAATAAAGCAAGTAAATAGTGGTGTATACAGGTCTAGTTGGGTAAATCGGCTGTTTTGATATTGTGAGATGGGAATGGAAGATTTTTTATCTTTTATTGTGGGTTTAATGCACTAGTAAATTTGTAAACAATTCTTGGTACTGTTGACATAGTAATTGATTGTAATAATAGTTTGTATTAATCACACACACACACCATGATACAAATTAACAAAGATAGTGGACTCACTAACTTCAGATATTGATAATTCAATATACAGTATAGTTTTAAAAATGTCCCAAAAGAGATGTTAGAGGCCATGTAAGCAATGACAAAAAGCAACTACATAAGCACGACAAACAACTACAAGAGCATGACTGAAAAGAAGGGGAATTCATAAGAAGACTACTGGAGTGTTTTGGAAAAAACATTAACAACTAAAAATAAAATTATCTTAGGGACAGTTGAAACAAATGGTTTTGATTGAAATAAAACTGGATGAAAATTATCTAGCACATGAACAAAAGTTTATGGAACATGAAAATAAACTGACAGAAATTGACCAGAGTCTCCATGAACACGAACACAAACACAGAGTTACAAAAATTAATTGAAAATTTAGAATTGAGTGGTACTGAACAGGGTAATCAGATTACCTATGTATACCATAACATATCGGACATTGTCACAGTAAAATAAGGTAGAATTAGGTGGGCAGGTCAGGTACATAGAATTACAGAGGAAAGGGGAGTGAAAAAAGTATTCATTGGAAGACCAGGAAGAAGAAGAGCAAGGGGAAGATGGGTGGATGATATAGATGTGAGTTGAGGTGAGTGAAGGGTCGGAAGGTGGCCAAGAGTCACACAGGATAAAGAGGAGTGGAGGCATGTCGTTCTGGAGGCCAGAACTCTTCATGAGCTGTAGTACCATGGAGTAAGTAAGTATGCCATAACATGGAAGAATTAACTCAACATCTAAAGTTCTACGGGGATGAAAATGACAACCCAACTGAATTCCTAAGGCAATGTGAAAGGACGATAGACACTTGGAAATCAGTTGACTGACCAGGACATAATAAACTTCATTACAAATTATTGTAAAGGATGAGTGGCACCGCATGGTAGTAGGACACATGGGTGTGCTCATTTGCAAGTTGAAAACTGTAGTGCTTTGCGCATGACATCACTGTTGAAGCAAACACTCTGTTTTGTCCCTACTTCAACACACAGCTGCTACATAATATGTTCCCGATTTTTACTAATAATTTCCTCTCCTCTCTCGCTAACTTCTAATAATATACTTCCATTATTACTGGAACATTAAGCCAACTTTATAGTTCACTATTGACTTCGGGTCGCATCTAAGAAGGCGTACATAATATTTGTGAACCAACAAAACTAACAATGTAGGCATACTCATGATGGAAAATGTGTTAAAATTATCATAACCTTCTGGTTACATATTTTTAAGAGGATATATATTTTAAAACTAAGTTAACATTATTTATGTAAATCATTAAAAGATAGGCCTACCTGAAATGTACTGTTGTTACTGTACTAATTTTGAACATTTGCATCTTTTTGGACCATTTTCTTGGATTTTCTTCCCCTCTTGAATAAACAGATTTGTTTAGATGCCACAGTCTGATATATGTGCGCACAAGTATCAAACAAGTCACTGCTTCGTCAGGAATGGTAAGTCCTTGAAGCTTATCATTGGTGATGGATTATACTTTTTATATCACACTACTCTCCGGCACTTGTCATTCTGCCATGAAACTTTTTAAAACTTACTTCAATTTTTTGTGCACTGTAAAATTATTGATCACTAGGAACTTGAAGGCCTCCTTTTAACATGGTTTTATATTCATGAAATTTCCGTATTGTTTTCACAAACAGTGCTGCTTTTGTTATCTAGATCGGGAAAATTTTCTTACAGTTTAAACGCCACATAACCAGCCAAATAACAAAGACCTTCGCACTTCATGACATCTGCGCCATTACATAGAAATCAAAATTTTCATTGCATATAGGCCTACTTGTTCTTTTGATAACTTGAAAGCTAACTTAATGTCACACTTTTGTTTATTTAATAATAAACAAACATGGTCTTTTAAACACTCAATACTTTATATGTTCACTATCACATATAACAAACCTTTGCCAACAAAGTAATTCCTGCCAAGTGCCTTTAACATGTGCGGCACATCTGCTAAAACAAAAACATTTCGAGAAACATCATATGGAGTTGAAAAACAGTTTTTGTGGGAGAAATATTAAGTTTCTTCCACAGTGCTCTGTTTGCACCACCCAAATCTGATGTGATAGAGCCAACTTAAACACTTTAGTGACCATGGTGGTGTATATGCCTGCTTCTCATTTCTGCATAGGGACCGCAGTGGGTGTATATGACCTCTTAAACATTGTACAGAAAAATTGTCTCTGTATCCCAGATGACCGTTTGGCAGTCAATTTTTCTTTATGATTCGACCACTATGATCACTGGGAATACAAAAACATATTTGGGCTCACATTTTCAATCTTTATAAAATTCTTATTGAGTGTTTGTTGGTAACAGGTAACAATAACATTCAATTCTGAATATTATTTTCTTTGTCTCTCATTATTAATATCTGTAAGTATAATGGTCATGTCTTTACATCTTTAGGTATAATGATCATGTCATATCTTTAAAGTTTTAAAAATCATAAGTAAAGTAAAATCTTCACATGAAGTTAAAGGTGATTTCCTTTTCTTTATGCCAGATATATCGGTTTGAGTACAAGAAGATTAATTTGTCAGTTTGTTTTATAAAAACAAAACTATGCAAACAACGAACTATAATAAGATAAATGTTTGACAATTTTTAACCGTAATCTAATAACTGCAGTGATTCATTCTACTACTACAAAAACACTTTGTTTTTGCACAACAAAGTGAAGCAGCAACATAAGAAGAAAAAAACATGTAAATTATACATGGATACTGAAAGGGAACATGAATGTGAGAAAGAGGAAATGGCTGTAATATTTCTTTTTTTGTACCGCAATGTGAATGAGGTTGTTGTCAATAGACTTGCATGTTACTGATGTGTAATGAATCAGGTGGCACCCACCACATACCATTTTCCAAAAGGCTAAATGTGAGGCAAACATCACACACACACACACACACACACACACACACACACACACACACACACACACACACACACACACACACACAGAGCTATGAGTAATCAAACATTCCTTTAGTAGGTTCCCACGACTGGCCAAGAGCTTGGATAAGCTGCGAGTGATTAGACGTTGACACAAATGAAGTGGTCGCATACATACACTGGGGTCCATTCATGGCAAAAGTTATATATCGCTATGAGGGATCACAGCAGGCGTACATGACTGCTTTTTGTTTTCTTATATTATTAGACTCAAAAAGCAAAGTGAGTGACTGATTACTATTTTTTACTTGATTACAAGGCTAATCCAGTTGAAAAATAGACTTGGTCGTCCGGGCTTTACCATGGTCGTTAAAGTGTCAAAGTCCGCTGTTTCAACTGAACAAATTTTATCAAATAATGTGCCTTTCTTCATCGGGCTATCAAAATCAAAATATACAGATTGTTTCCATTTACGCCCCTTGCCATCACCACTTTAAATGTTTATGAGCCCAAATACTTTTTCATATTTACATTTGTAGTAAGGCGCAAAGTTTTATTAATTATTATAATTTTGGAATTAGATTTCTTTCTTTATTTTATCATGACTGTGAGAGAGTATGTTTAAATTTGTCTCACTGTGGTTACGTTTCAGTCATTAGTAAAAAACCACAAAAACCATAACTTCCTATGTTCCCAATCTTCTACAGGAGGAAAGGACTCTTTTAACCTTTATACACGTCACATCGCCTTGAGTGACGACCTCTCTCCTGATTGGTTGATTGATGCTTCAGGAGGCCCAGTCCGAACCTTGTGTCCCGGGCGTGGTCCCCTAGTAACCAGAGTCTATAAAACTGACAACTTAGTGAGACTCACTCTCATTCTGTTCATTTCGCTTTTGTTAGCAGTCTAGCTAGAGGGGTGTGGGTTGCGTGTGTACTGTGTGCGTCTTGACGATGTCGACTACTTCACTCCTATTAACTACTGTGTGGTGTGCTGCGTGTTGTAAGTACTGAAAGATATTACATGTTACAAGTGTCAATGAGTTAAAGGTATAAACGGTAAAGAGTGTAATCAGAGTAATTTCCACTTTAAATGTTAAATAAAGAAGTTCTTATTGTAAAGCTAGAAGTTGTAATCAGTCATTTCACACAACCCGCTCTCGTTGCCTGTTAGTTTGTCGGCGATTCACCGCTCGGTCACGACACATTCAAAACACAATTGTTGACTCAAACTCATTTCATCAAATGGTAAAGCCATAATTTTCTGAAAATATGTTTCATTACTAACAGCACATTTTTCAATATACCAGGCGAGCACTCAAAAGAAGACACCCATCTTCACAGCGAACTTAAAGCAGGCAAAGGATATTTCAGCTTAGTCCTTAAGCAGCAGTAAGCGTTTGCACCAACACTCCTCAGTGATATGGCACAAGATATGTCTTCACTACTCCAGTGGATTTTTTTATTGCGGTTCACCAAAAGTGTAATCTGTCCGGGTGAAAATATTTGGCTAAGAATATTTCTAACTTATTATTCATTTTCTCCGGATTGATAAATAATTTTTAATTTACTAAATAAAGAGCATTTTTCTTCTTCAATTTTGTTGTTTGATGCCTTCAGTTTCTGCATATCTTCTTTTAATCTTATGTTTTCTTCTTCTAACGTTTTTAATTTTGTTTCCATTTCCACCCATTTCTCTGGCACCTGATTCACGTCATGTTGATTATTTACAGAATTAATAACATTAGTAAATCGCTAATAATTATGCTTGGATATGTTAACCCTTATCTTGGCAATGTGAACTATAGGATACATACTTTTCAAAATTTTTTTTAAATTTCCCGGAAACGGAAAAACATGATTTTATGTTGGCTCACTTGATTACAGCTTGTTCTGTAAGGTACACCTTGTTCAGTGCTGGTATCTGAAGTCCTTTTTGCATAAACATCGTTATAGTTGGCAGTGTCATGATGGCTTCCTCAAGGATAAGAAAACAGCTGTTCCAGGTAAGCATTTTGTTTAAATTTTAGTAGTTTGTCTTTGTTTTTCTTATGTTTTATTTAATTGTTATGTTCTTTAGTACTGTAGGCGTCTACACACATACTGATTTTATAAAAGTTATGAAAATATAAAATTTGAGAACAATTTAAAAATTATGTTACTTATAGGTTACACTGCCAAGTTGGCAGACATATATCTAAACATTTTCTAACTATATTTTTGTTTGTTTCTGCTATGTTATTACATAAAAAATTATCACTCATATAGAGCAATATGCTTACAAATCGTGGTAGGCTTACATAGCAACATATTGAATTATTTGTAAAAACAATGGTAGTTTATGTAATTACAAATTACTATAAAAAAGAGGTTGACAAAGCATATATATATATGCGTGTGTGTGTGAAACATGTTTCATGGAAATACTCTCAACATAACGTGAATCTATATTTTATTTACCTATTTGTCTTTTTCAGACTGGCGGATTTTCATCTCGAAAAGCAAGAACTGAAGAATTATGAAAATAGCATGACATGCAGTAGAAAGGGGTAAATATAGTACAAATTACGAAATTTTCTGTAGAAGAAGAAAAACAGTATTCCATTGATGAAATGATGATCCCGTACAAAGGTACTTGAGCAGAATCTAGAAGGCAGTACATTCAGAAGCAGCCCACGAAGTGGGGCTTCAAAGTTTTTGTGCGGTGTGGAGTATCTGGAATAGTATATGATTTTATTATTTATGCAGGAGAAGATACATTCATAAATTATACATTTTCAGATGAGGAAGAAATCCATGGAATGAGTGGCAAAGTCATTCACACTTTATGCCAGTCTATCGCTGACAAACCTTGCAGTGTTGTATTTTTTGATAACTATTTATGTTCGCCTTGGCTGATAGCTTATCTAAGGAATGAAAAAGGAATCCTTGCTTTTGGGACGTTAAGGCAAAACAGATTAGGGGAATCTCCTATCATGTCTGATAAAGAACTTTCTAAAAAAGGTCATGGATCCTTTCATCAGATTGTTGATAATAATAAAAAGGTGGTAGTTGTCAAATGGATAGATAACAAAGCAGTTTTGTTATGCAGTTCATTTGTAGATTCATATCCACTAGGTTCTATCAAACACCACATAAAAAATAAACGTGTTGCTGGCAGTGTACGGGAGAGTACGTCTAACAGCATTGTTGCTAATGATTCAACCAGGCCATATAAATGTGATGTCACATGTCCACAAATTGTTAATCAGTACAATGCTCACATGGGAGGCGTTGACTTAGCAGATATGTTGGTAGCCTTGTACCGGACTTCAATTAGAACTCATCGATGGTATATGGGAATTTTTTCTCAGTTATTGGATATTTGTGTAAATAATGCTTGGCTTCTATACCGCCGAGAAAACAAATTGCTGGGAAGACAAAAAGTACAAAGACTAAAAGATTTCAAGCTTGAAATTATAAATTCTTTACAACTGAAAAACAGAAAGCGGGGAAGACCATTGTCAGAAGAGAAACCTAAATTACAGAAGACAATAAAAACGCCTGTCCTCCCTCGTCCACAGAAAAACATTAGATTTGACTGCATTGACCATTTTCCAGTCTACACAACCAAAGGGCGGTGCAGATTGTGTCCAAAAGGTGTTACAACAGTTGAATGCAGAAAATGCAAGACACGATTATGTCTCGTTAAAGATAGAAATTGTTTTCTGGACTTTCACAAACCATCAAAATAACTAAAACATATTATTCAACTAATAGCAATATTATAAATCAGTGTTTTGATTGTACATTATCATTACTGAAAAAATGTTAACAACTGTAAACAAACATTATAAATATGTAAACATACATAATAATTAAAATAGTTTAAGAAATCTATAAAAATCAGATACATTTTCAAATTCAGAACTATTCTTTTGTAATTTAATTGACAATACTTCTCTATTAGGTACTTATTATAGTCTGGTACATTGTTTTCTGCTATTTTGAATTATAATCTTCATTTTCATAATTATATTTTGTATTCAAGTATTTGATTTATATTGTTTTCAATTTTACATTTATAAATAGTATAATAATACAAAAATACTTTTTGTAATTACGTTATTTATAATTAAATTTCATTGATTAATTAAAATTAACAGTTTCTTTATAATTTACAGTGTTATTTATTACATCCCTACAAATAGAAGTGATGGAAATGTAAACATTAACCTACATGGAATATAGAACATATTTCTTTTACAAACTGGCAGTGTAACCAATAGGTTACATGGTCATAATTTCACTATCCATAAAAATAAACAAATAGAAACAACATTTTTGTGTTAATTAGTGACGGAGGATGTAAAATTTTACAAGACATAATTTTTTTCTGATTTGCGTGTAATCGTGCCAAGTTAAGGGTTAATAACGCTAGTAGTAATGTTTGAATAGGTTTCCTTAACTCTGTCATGTGGCGATTTTTCAGTAGCTTCACAGACCAGGGATTTTCTCTCCTTTAATATGAATCACTGATGTCTGGTGGAACACGTTACATTGTCTTTGGATTTGGGGAGTTTTAGCGTAAGGACCGCATCAGGTTTTGAATCTCTAAATCTTTTCAGTGAGTACTGAAGCAGTTTATATTTCAGTGGGGTCAAAGAACATTCTTCAGAAATGTGTTGTGAACAGATAGCATATTTCAAGATAACCTGATCTTTCCTTAGGTCCTTTCCTGATCTTTCCTAGAATCAGCATGTCCAACTTAAGGTACATGATCACCTTGTGTTCGGTAAGTACATATATGGGTAACAAACAGAAATACAATATGTAACAACAGGCGGCAAAGAGAAACATCAGCGTCCGCAACTTAATGAAACTGGATGTATGCACAAATTGGCCTATCTCTTCAACCAGAATATGAGAGTTGCGGTGATGAGAAGAGGTATAAGGCGATTGGAAGATCTGGTATTATTGTCTCAGTGGGAAGACCTCATCAACAAGGGTCAAAGTCTAGGTCCCAGTAGGACATACGAAGCAAATAATCTACCTAAATACATACAAAAAGCATACACAAAAGATACTGAACATAAACCAAGGTGGGAGAATAAAAAATTAATAAATCAGGAAAACCTTAAGTATCCACAATGAAGGAAAACACTATAACTGGGAATCCAACAAATGTCATAAGGAACTGTGTATAAATGAAATTCCTGACTATGCTAAAACAATACCACAATGGTAAAAACACAATGGACACAAAAGATTCAAATTAATAGTGATAATAATGATAGTCGTAAGAAACATAGTTGTAGACATAATTGTGTTTATAAGATGTATAGCGTGAATGGTGTAGACCCAGCTGATATGAGACACTGTTAAGTAAAGGTAATGAAAATAATGATAGGCCTAGGTATAAAACTAAATGTCCTAAAATGATAGTTAGAGTAAACAGCATATATACTATCAGTCATCAATCACAAGATTATATCTGCAACCAGCAGTTTAAGGGGTCACTGATATTACCTATTAACAGTGGCGGCTCTAGCATAGGTCACATTGGTCAGTTTATAAAATGGGTGGGCCTAACCTCGAGTTCGCTGGTATAAATTTGGAGTTTCAAATATAGTTTTATCAATGACAGAGGGTCATATTTGGACTGTAATTCTGATTGAATTTATATGTTTGTGTTGTGTGAATGTAGTTACTGTATATATTTATGTATGTGTATTTTGCTGTGTATATTTATGTATACGTATATTTTACTGTGTATATTTATGTATATGTGTATTTTACTGTATATATTTATATTGTAACAATTAGACTCTGTACGGTCTTAAAGTCTCGCGTTGTAATCGTTTTGTAACGATAGAAGTATTATGTTTCGTTAAAGTTCACGTTGCATCGTAATAATGCTACGACTTTCTTGCGTCGTATTTGACCTCGCCAATACCTGTTTACCTGTTTTAATTCTTAATCGTGATTTTCCCGTTTCTAGGCGCCAAATTGTTTGTCCAAAAATAATTAAAATGTAGTATAAGTCCTTCGTTTAGTGTAACCGTATTTCTCTGTTGGTTGTAGTCGGATAAATTCAAATCTGTTTACCCGCGAAGTCTTACAAACCTGTATTTCTTGTAGAAAGAATTGTTACGGTGCTATGGTAATGAAGTAAACATATAAAGATTAATACGTAAAATAATGAACAGGTTGTGATGCTAAAAAATACGTCGAAATATATTAATACATAAAATACTACTGCCAGGACTTACCTGCATGATTTCACAACTACTTACCTCGTGTTTGCATTTCATCATAAGACCAAGGTCGCCACGATTATTTTTTATAGGTTAAAATATCGAAAACCTTTACTCCACCTTAAATAAAAGGGACAATTTCGCTATCTGACCACCCCAATAATAATTCAGAAAGATCCCCAGAACGTTTAGATGAATCTTGCAGCACAGAAATGAGAAAGTGGTAATGACGAAATAACTTAGACTAACACATGTTTCACAATAAACTAGACAACTTTAATTAGTTAAACACACGGGTATTAAAAGCAAATTTTAGAACATACATTTATATATCAGAGTTAACTATTAATTAAGGTAGCCCCTTCTGCTTGCTCACACACACTCACACGATTGATATATTACCCCCTGTTGTGTTTTACTAATTCCTGTTTGATACACTGTAGTTGTATTAAATGTTCACTGCCGCGAGGCCGACCGAACACGTGCTTTGTTCCGCGATTCTAATGTACGTAATTAACCGTTTTCACTTTCTCCACTGCAACAATTTTTTAACTGTGATGTGTTGATTAATTTCTTGGGTCCCGGTCGGTATTAAAACATTACACTGAATTTGTTCATTTTTAAAAAGTTCGACCCGACCGGGGCCCGCGGGTCGCAACTACGTCTGTATGTGAACTCTGTAGCTCGTGGACTCCTTAACGTGAACTGCAAGCGGGCGGAAATTGATGTCCACCGCCAACGAATTTCGTCGTCGCTCATAGTTGAGTTGTTGCAGTTTATTCGCTAGGCGCATGATACATAGTGGGTTTTTCTGTAGTATGTGCTGATGAAATTTAGGCGCTTCCGGTTTGATGTCAGTAAGGAGGCGGACCTTAATTTGCATATCCTCCAGCTCGGATTGTAGGTCTCACAAAAACTTCGTTTCTGCGCCATTTTTGACAGCGTTGGTTGATCTGCTTCACGTCCCCGCCCGCGTGTATACCTGTGTCATGCGTACAGGCGCATGACCACATTCAACAAAGTTCTTGGAAAACTGAGGTGGCTAAATATCTCAACTGATTACACAATGCGATATTGCGTTGCTGCCTTGGTTATAAACTGTTCTATTTGCCACGGGCTCTGGTTTGTTGGAATATAATTTACACAATACCTTTGTCAATCCCCGAAAATGAAATAAATTTAAAAATACAAATACCCACAAATTTGGAGCATTACAATACCCCCTCAATGAGAAGTCTTCTGTCCAAAACAGAAGAAATCTCATTGATAAAACCCCTAAGAGGACCGGTGAGGAACTGGTGCCAACAACCCCCTTTTGTTCTTACTCCTCATGGGTACACGACCCCCCTGGCTCGGTGACTATGGTCGCATCTGAACGAGATCACTGGACTTCTCTGTAAGAGATCCCAACACCGAAAAATCGAACAGACCCGTACCACAGCGCACCTCACCTTCTAACATGCTACCCCCAAAAATCCAACACCCTGGCTTAGACTATGCCAGATCCTCAGCCGATATGTTCCCCTTATATGCAAGCTGGGCTGCCTTTAGCAGATACTGGGCTCACACACACACTTACATTACATACTGAAAATTGAAAAATTCTTTGAAAATTTACTCAAATTACAACTCGCTGGTCGTTTTCATTTAAAATCAAATCACAAATTTTGTATCTCTTTTGAATTATTCTCTTCATTGGTTTTTTCTGTTATTTTTTAAACATTTCTTACAATTAAGAACATCCTTAACCTAGCATGTGATTACACCTAGAGTCTAACAATACAATTCAATACAATAAATCAATAATAATAAACATGGTTAGTACACAAACAATCAGATAATCAAAGTTTAAAATTATCCATTATCTGGCAGGCGCAAAATCAAGAATTTTCTTTTTTTTCAAAAAAATATTTTCCAATAAATTTTAAAATTAAAAAAAAAATTTTAATTTCTTAAAATATTTTTCTTTTCATATTGAAATCACTTAAAATTTGTATAAATTGATCAAAAAACAAAAGTTGCATTAACTTCCTTACTATTAACTTGAGATATATCGTTTTATTGATAATTAGTTTAATTTATTCTAAAGATACTGTTCACTGTTTACTCCCGGGCGCCATCTTGTTTTATGATTGACAAGCAAACAAAACACAAAATTTGTACCTAAGAGGTGGGGTTCTTTTCGGCGAACAGGAGATCAGAATTGGTTGTTCAAAGAAAAACTTTATATTGTTTCCCATAATATAGTTTTATTGACATTTTACTAAAACTTTTCTTGTTAAACACTATCTCCTGACATCCCTTTTCTACTACAAATTCATATTGACAGAAGTTATTAAGCATATAAAGAGATTTAAAACATAGTATGTAAATTGCAAATATACTTCTATAAAATTAAACATGACTAATATATACATTAAGACCTAACAACACAAACCAGCCTTCTTAATTTATCTCGTTTCACTCACTCATGTACACACACACACACACACACACACACACACACACACACACACAATTAATTTATAACCCGTGAGATCTCATAGCTTTGAAAAAATGTTAAAATTTTAGATATTGAGATTTTGAATGAAAATGAGATTAAGAATTGAAAATTTTGAAAGTTTGTTTTATTGGATTCCGATGGATTACTTATCTGTTCATTTTTAGTCCAGAAGACGTCACATTTTTTACACGCACATTTGCTAATTTTTTAAAAAACTGATTACCTCCGAAAACTGTCTCTGCATTTTATATATGTATTCCTGTTCCTACATATTTTTAAACTGTTATTACACTTTGATTAAAAGTTAAAATGCGTTACATTGCATTTTCGGTACGGGCGCCCGCGATTTACATTCCGAAACTTTTATATGTGACCGGCCGGCTCACTGACTGATTTTATACTGGGACCAAGCCACTGGCGCTATTTTATGAAGTCGCCGTGTTGTGTGACCAAGTCTCTTTGTTTGAAAGTTTATATCACTCCGCCAGCAGACTGCTTTCGTTACATAACGGCATTCCACAACAGGGTTCGTCTCTGACGTATATACTTACGTCAGATGGTCGATGTGGTTATATAACTTGTTGACAAATTTGTTGTGTCATTTGTTGACCTTGACACAATTCCAGCTTATTAATTCTGCGTCTGTTGATATTCACATACAATATTGTCAATTCAGTCGTACCACCTTCGCTACCGTCGCCTACCACCAAATTTACCTCTCTTTATAAATTTTGTCCCAATTATTGAAAACTGTTCTTTATTTTATAAAAGAAATACAAATTCCGTTATTACCCCAAAATAGGCCCGTTACAATACCCCCTCAATGAGATATTTTATGCCGAAGCATAAAAAATCTCATTGACACACTCATACTTGCTAAAGGGATCAGCCAGGATATGTCGCCACAACCCCCTGTATGGTTTACAAAAATATAATCAACTCACCCTTGGTCCGGTGACTGTGACCGCACCTGAATGACAATACTGGACTTCTCTCTCGAGATCCCAACACCGTAGAGTCAGACAGATACTCAACGCCCCTGCTCTGACGCGCTGGCCAGCTCAGGTCTGCCGCCACAGCATCACCAAACACTGGAACAACAAATCAAAATATCAAATAGTGGCCTTATACAACACCATATCCCCAACTGATCTGTTTCCCCCTAGCGGTGCTGGTTTGCGCTAAGAAGCACTGGTTTTGTTTTCTACTTATCTCTAACATATATATGAATACCTAACGACATAACATAACATAAGAAACATAGTACATTCATTCATAATTCACATCATTCTTATCCTAAAATAAACAAGTTGTATTTAAAAAGTTTACACACTTTACATCATTAAATTTGCATATAAAATCAGAAAATTACCTTTTAATCTCAATTTAACTTTTATTAATTCGTTTCTCAATTTTTTTTTTTTTTATTCATTATAATTTACTTTATCAACTTGGCATTTACTCATAATCTTACCCCTTTTATTACTCTAACGCTCCCTTACAAAATCTTTAACTAGCATGAGACCCCTCTATCAAAAAATCTACTAACCCTTCTCTACCTCTAACTACTTACTACTTTAACTCCATTCGCCACCTTCTCATTATATATAAAAAAAATACTCTAACCCTTTGTACATAGGATACGTGTTTCCCCCCCCAAAAAGCTCAATTCCCGTTCTCTGGTTCCTCGATTCTACCTAAGGCAACCCCTTCCCACTAAATCTATACCAAATCCCGTCCCAACCCTTATGTTGCGGACTCCCACACTACACTACCCCTACTACAAAATTGCCATCCCCAAAATCTCAATCTCATTACCTCACTACAACTACAACAAAATAACATAATCAAAATAAACAATATATCGCTCAAAACTCTACATAAATTCTCCAATTCTACTGTGTCTCCACTTATACTTCTCAGAATTCTACAACATACATTAACTCAAAACAACATTACATTATTTTCATCTCTACTATTCTTTTAACTTTGACTTCAATTTGGACAGATCTATATGTCCCACAAAAATTCAACTTGGACTGACTCAAATATTTTATTCAAACAATTACTATCACCCATTTCTATCTTTTGCAACCCATTGAAAATTTTAACTATCACGAATTTATTTAATTTTTATTTAAAATCTATAAACACATTGAAAACATATTATTATATTTTTATAATCCTTATTCCTAACATACTAAATGCAATTAACACAATAAGACATAATAAACACATTAGAGGAAGTATTTAGTGCATCTATTTTTCAAATCAAAACAAAATTATTGAGTAGCAAATCATCATTATTAATACATAACAAATTTCTAATACGTTATCCCCTGGATAACCTCCCAGCCACACACACTATAACCCCCCCTGGACTGTGGCGTCCAGTTGCGTCCACAAGGACTGAAGTTTTGGAGGAATGTGACATCTCCGTGTCCTTGCTTCTGCGTTACATTTTTAAAAGTTACAGATATCAACATATCTTTGTCAATAGTTATGCACCCTTAATGCGGATCTACCACCTGTCTTTGCTACCCCCAAGCGGGCAGAGTGGCAGCCGCTGTTCCATAGTTTCCGGGATTTCCCCTAGTTTCAACCCCCCATTAATTTCTAATATAGACCAATTTCAAGCCAGCTATGGTCAAGGGACTTGATATGACCATAGCTAACCGCTAGCCAAAACCACGATTAGAGCTGGTAAGGCAGTAATCTCCCGAAAAGTCGGGGAAATCATCTCTTCCTTCAGGCATGTACACATCATCATTAATATGCACGACACGGCAATTTATCAAAGTACAATATAAAATTATACAAAAGGTGTGCCGTGCATTTTCGCCATGTTGGCCTCCGATGGAGGTAACACTCACGGTTACCCCCAACACTTTCTGCTATCTACTGGGGCACATGCCACCCCAGCAATAGCAACTTACTAACTAATTACTTAAAATTGAAACTAAACTTTCTACCATTGCAGTTACACACTCCACTGTTCTATCACTTCTTTGAGCACCAAACTACCCCCCAAAATTATCCCCACATCTTGTATTGATAACAAGTTCTTATTTTACTACACACCTTTTAAACGTTCCCATACTCACTGATACTAAAACTTAACAATTATATTTGGTCACTTAATTCTAACGTTTAATCAAATTTAAAATTCAAAACATCAAAATTGTTTTTTTTTTGTTTTTTTTTAAATTCTATTTACATTGAAAGCTGACTCTATCTTGACTTTCAACACGTCTAGGAAGGTCGCAGTCGCCTGAAATGCCGGGTCTTGCTGCAAAACGAATTGGAACAAGATAGAGCCACTACATGAATTCACGTCCCCTACTACACAAAAACTACCCCACTCTTCTACCATTTCTTCAAACCCGCTGTCTATCTTACTCCAAACCGTCTTGCCCCAAAACTCGTCTTTTCGGACTAAACAGAACTATAACCAATGGCTAATTTTAATTTTTCCATTAGTTCTGAAACATTTAAATTTGTACGCACTGCCTTATATTTAGGTGAAGCCTCCATTATATACATACACTCTAAGGCAGTGCAGGCACGTGACAGGTACACCAGACCGCTGCACCATGAGTGTGTTAATAATATAATGTGTGTCACGTACCTTTGGGGTCCCCCTCCCCGTTCAAATATGTAGTTAAGTTTTCTACTTTATACCAATTTTGGTGGAGTCGGACCATCGTTGTTTTCACCGCCCGAAGGAAGATCTGCCAACCATGGCCCGCCTCCGAGTTCCGAATTCCACGGCCAGGACTGGTAAGATCGTGACCGCCCGAAAATGGGGGAGGATCCCTTCTGTAAACATACAACACTAGTTAAAATCTTATTTATAAACATATAAACATAATTAAAGTGACCGATACAATTTTAAATTCGTCGCATTTTGAGTACCTACTATTTCCTGCGTCGCTGGGTTCCTCAGCACATACGCATTCTGCATTTTTATTTCCACAACTTCATAAGGTCCTTCATACAACAAGAAAAACTTCTTTATTTCTCTATCTTGAGCACTGGACAAATCATGTCTTTTTACTAACACTAACTGACCTACCTCGTACTTGGTCCATTTACCCTTGGCATCATGTTTCTGTTTTCTTCGCTCTCCTCTCGTGAGTAAGTTCTCGTTCGCCAATCTAATTTTCATGTTCCTGTCCAAAACCTGACCTTCTGGTGGGTATTCGAAAAGCTGTTCCAATATCCTGGGCGGCCTTGTTCCCCTGATCAACTCATGCGGCGTAAATCCTGTAGACTCATGGGTGGTACAATTCAGCCACTCCTCTACTTTCTTCACGTAGGATGGCCATTCTGTGTGTTTGGCGTGACAGTACGCCCAAAATATCCTGCCAATCTCTCTCATCACCCGTTCTGCTTGGTTCGACTGAGGATGGTACACTGCCGTATGCTTAGGTATGATGCCTTCCCATCCAAGCGTCTGCCGCCACTTGCCGCTTATAAACTGTGGACCGTGGTCAGATAATATAATTTTCGGTTTTCCAACATTAAGCATGTAGTCTTTTACTATTTTCTCACTGAGTACTTTACTCGTTGCTCTCTTAATGCTATATAACTTCACAAATTTGGAAAAAGTGTCTAGAACTACAAATACATATAACACACCCCCTCTACCTCTGGGTAATGGTCCATATAAATCTACCGCAACTAGATCGAAAGGTTTATCTACTTTTATGTAATTCATCTCCCCTTCTACTCTGTAATTCACTACTTTCGATTTTTGACATAAATCACACACTCTCAACACTTTTCTAACTCTTTTTTCCATATTCTTAAATATACATGACTCTTTCAAAACATTAGCACACTTTCTCGCACCAAAATGACCATACCTTATATGACAATCCCAAACAATTTTATCTATTAACCCCTCGGGTATAACTAACCTCCAATCGCGCTCCCCACCATCTACTTTTTTAAACAAAATACCTTGATATACTTGAAATCGCTCATTATATTCAGATTCCTCTACATCTGTTTCTAAACTAACAATTATTCTACCCAATTTACTATCAGATCTTTGCATGTTTTTAATATCACTTAATTCCTCACCAAAAATTCTATCTTCTCTAGTTAGTCTAAAAATTTCTATTTCTTTAAGGTCCCTACCAGTTTTATTGTCTATAACATCTACTCTAGAAAGTGTATCTGGTACCTTATTATCTGACCCCTTTATATACTCCCATGAAAAGTTATACTCTTGTAAGGCTAATACCCACCTGGTTAATCTGCTATGTGTTAGCTTACATGAATTAAGGAATGACAATGCCTTGTGGTCCGTCCGGATTATCGTGGTATTGCCTAAGATGTAGGTTCGGAATTTACCCACGGCGAACACAATACTTAGAAGTTCTTTTTCAGTTGTATAATTTTTTTCCGCCGATAACAGCGATCTACTGGCGAAGGCGATTGTTAGGTGTTCCTTGTCGCAGCTCTCCTGGTATAACTCCGCCCCTAGCGCTACATTGCTGGCGTCGGTCTGCAAATAAAAAGTCTTATTAAAATCGGGATGATTCATCATGATCATGTGACTAAACTTTCTCTTAATTTCATTAAACGCAGTTCATTCCGTATCGCCCCATCTCCACTGTTTATTCTTCTGCAGTACAGCACTCAGTATGGATGTTGTGTGTGCGTAGTTCTCCTGAAATTTCCTGTAAAAATTGCATAGGCCTAAAAAACTTTGTAATTGCTTAATGTTTTTAGGTTCGGGGAACCGCATTATGGCTTCTACTTTGTCAGGGTTGGCTAATATCCCCTCCTGTGTAATAATAAATCCTGAAAAATGTATTTCTGTTTGCAGAAACTTAGACTTGTCCCAATTCACTGTTAAACCCCCTCTTTGTAGCTTATCTAATACATATTCTATGTGTTCTAAATGTTCAGTGAATGTTCTAGAGGCTATCAAGATATCATCGACATATACAGTTAAAAAGTCTAAATCCTTAGGTTGTAAAATATTATCTAAACATTTAATGAAGCTGGCAACACTAGTGTTTGATCCAAAAAGTAATCGTTGAACTGGTAATTCTTACCGTTAAAAAGAAAAGCTGTGTATTTCCTGTCTCTGTTGCTAATGGCACCTGCCAGTATCCAGCGGTCAGGTCTAAGGACGTCATGTATTTGACTCCGCTAAACTTCTGTAAAATCTCATTTATGGGTTCCGGAGATTCCCTGTCAGGTATAATAATTTGATTAATTTTCCGAGCATCTAAACATAACCTTACCTTACCATCCTTTTTGATCACTACTACCAAAGGGTTTGAATAGGGTGATACTGAGCGTTCATTTATGCCTCCCTGCATCATCCGGTCTAATTCCTCCTGTACAGCCCTCCTCTTCAAAAACGGCACCGGGTAGCTCCTCTGCATGTATGGTGCGTGGTCCCGAACTTTCAGCTCACAAATGTAGTCCTTCGCTTTCCCTGGTGATTCATCAAACACCTCTCTGTACCGCTCCACAACTGCCCACAGCTCCTGTCGCTGCGTATTTCCTACAACTGTATTTTCATTAAAAAATTTGTCGGCTCTATTTGCCCACACATTCTCAATACGCTCATGCATCTCTCTCTCTCCTCATTTTCTAGGCTATCACTCTCTATACATATATTTATTTTAGTCTCTATCTCTCTATCGCTTATCTGCTTATGTAACATTTTTATTCCCGTGACTTTAGCTTCATTTACTACTTTCTTAAACTCTATTCTGACTGGTTTATTCCCCTTTTCAAATTTTACTATTTGTTTATTGAAATCTATTACTGCTCCGTTTCTTTCCAAAAAATCATTTCCTAATATTACATCTAGACTCAACCCTTTAACTACTAAAAAAGTGTTTTCAAATTCAACTTCATTTATTAAAATATTTAATTGTACTCGTCTGGTTATTCTTTTACTTCTCACCCCAGTTACCCCCACTACTGTAACCCCTGCAACTGGTAATGATGGTATATTCTTGTTTAACTCTTTTAATTCACCCATGACATTTTCAGAAATTACTGAGATCTCGCTACCGGTATCAATTAAAGTTTTATAATTCTTACCTTCAATGTTAATTGTCACCTCAGTCAATCCTGCTCTGCGTTCCACCACCTTGTTCTCCTCTTCTTCTAACAGTTCCTTCGCCATGTCCATCTTGATAACGTTGTTATGGTATTCGTTGATTATTTGGACCCTCCTGTTTTCCGTAGACAATGGTTGGGCCCGCTTCTCCATTGTCCTCCCTAGTTTTCCGTGGATGGACCTGCCACAGCTGGAGGATTTCCCCCTCTTCCTCTATTATAATGTCCTCCTCCTCTCGGCGCTCCTCTATGAAATTCTCCTCGACTGTCGATTGGGTGGTGGGTTCGCTCGCTCGTTCCTGGCGCACTCCCTGTTTCGATGACATCTGAAACAATTTGTTCTATTAGCATAATTGTCGGTTTCACATTCTCTACACCTCCAACTCTCGCCCCTATTATCAAAACTTCCTCCCCGCGCTCCTCTATGAAAACTCTGTGTACCCCTGTTCTGATAGTAATTATTATTATTATTATGGTGTGGTACTACTGGTGTGTTTGGACGTCGCCCTATGTCGCGTTCCCCTATATTCTGTAGCACGTCCAACATGCTCTCTAACTCATTTATATTTGTAATCTCTCTAGTCATTAACGTGATTTGCACCTCTTTGGGCAGGTGTTTGCTAATATGTCTTACAAATGACCGGAATGGTAACGGTGGTTCTAGATACTTAGCTTCGTTATATATCGTCATCACATATATGGTTAGGTGGTTATTAATCCTACCAAAATTCCCAGTACCCATTATTTTACTTCTTAAGATTTCTTGGTCTTCTTCTGACCAATATTTGTTTCGAAAAGCTACCTCAAAATCCTCGTAACTACCCCATTCGGTATGGTGTACTTCCGACCATATCTCGGCACTACCTTTAAAACATTTGATAATCTTCAGCAATTTAACCTCCCAACTACTACTATTAAACCGATTAAACTCCCTAACCCTATTTAAAAATTGCATTGGGTGTACTCTACGATTGTCACAATTAAAAGTTTCTAATTCTATTTCATTATTCGTGTCTCGTGTCATAAATATGCGTTCAGTAACATTGTTTACATTTTGATTTTTTACTAAACTTAATTCGTCTCTCATACTACTAATGTTTTGTTCGAGTGAATATAATTTTTTGTCATTACTATATTCAGACTGTATATTATTTTTTGATATTACTTCAACAGATTCATTGACTGCTTGTATTTCTGTCTTATAATTACTTTCAATTTCATTTATTTTAGAGTCTATCTTATTTTGGTGTTCGTCAATATTTTGACTAATTTTTTCAACTGTCATTACTACGCTACTCAACTTACATTTAGTTTCAATATTACATTTATTAATTTTTGATTCTATGTCATTGTTATACTCATTCATTGAATTTATTAATATTTCATTATTTTCATTGATTTGCTTCTCAACTCTATCTATCTGGCTATCTATTGCATTAAATTTAACATCTATCTTTTGTATTGAATCATCTAACTTGGTCTCTACTTGGTTGATTTTATCAGTAAACTCTACTTTAGTACTTTCACAATGTCTATTAATTTCTTGAATCTCATATTTCAACTCATTAATATCCCTACTTTGTCTATCAAATTTGTCATTCTGGATATTAAATTTAACGTCAGAATCACTCTTTATTTCGTTAATTTGGGTTTTTAACTCATCCAAACTATTCTTTTGAACATCGAATTTACTGTTCTGAATATCAAATTTATCATTGAAATTATTATTCTGTACCTCAAATTTATTGTTAATGAGTTTAAATAAATCATGTAATGATAACTCTTTTTCTCTGGTATTTATTTTACTTGGTACGGGAGTAGAAATCGCTCCCGGCGAACTAATTACAGAGATCCCCACATTTTGCTCGTCTATTGACCCCGCTTCTGTTTGTATACCAGAGTCGGTCTGATTGTCAGAGAGGCTGATCTCACTATTATCTGCCATTTTTTATAAAATCTTTTAAATATATTTCTTTGCAAAATAGTCTTATATGTAACACATAATTATCATTAAAAAAAAATATTCTACTCACCCATACTACACACACTGATGACATATCCTTATTTATACGTCTATCTTACGTACATACAAAAATTTTATTTCATGTTTCAAACAACCATCCTGCTCTCCATGTGGCCTATATTTATATAAATTTATTTATATAAATTGTCCCTACGTTCGGAAGCCATTGAGATATATCGTTTTATTGATAATTAGTTTAATTTATTCTAAAGATACTGTTCACTGTTTACTCCCGGGCACCATCTTGTTTTATGATTAACAAGCAAACAAAACACAAAATTTGTACCTAAGAGGTGGGGTTCTTTTCGGACACAGGAGATCAGAATTGGTTGTTCAAAGAAAAACTTTATATTGTTTCCCATAATATAGTTTTATTGACATTTTACTAAAACTTTTCTTGTTAAACACTATCTCCTGACATCCCTTTTCTACTACAAATTCATATTGACAGAAGTTATTAAGCATATAAAGAGATTTAAAACATAGTATGTAAATTGCAAATATACTTCTATAAAATTAAACATGACTAATATATACATTAAGACCTAACAACACAAACCAGCCTTCTTAATTTATCTCGTTTCACTCACTCATGTACACACACACACACACACAATTAATTTATAACCCGTGAGATCTCATAGCTTTGAAAAAATGTTAAAATTTTAGATATTGAGATTTTGAATGAAAATGAGATTAAGAATTGAAAATTTTGAAAGTTTGTTTTATTGGATTCCGATGGATTACTTATCTGTTCATTTTTAGTCCAGAAGACGTCACATTTTTTACACGCACATTTGCTAATTTTTTAAAAAACTGATTACCTCCGAAAACTGTCTCTGCATTTTATATATGTATTCCTGTTCCTACATATTTTTAAACTGTTATTACACTTTGATTAAAAGTTAAAATGCGTTACGTTGCATTTTCGGTACGGGCGCCCGCGATTTACATTCCGAAACTTTTATATGTGACCGGCCGGCTCACTGACTGGGTTTATACTGGGACCAAGCTACTGGCGCTATTTTATGAAGTCGCCGTTGTTGTGTGACCAAGTCTCTTTGTTTGAAAGTTTATATCACTCCGCCAGCAGACTGCTTTCGTTACATAACGGCATTCCACAACAGGGTTCGTCTCTGACGTATATACTTACGTCAGATGGTCCGATGTGGTTATATAACTTGTTGACAAATTTGTTGTGTCATTTGTTGACCTTGACACAATTCCAGCTTATTAATTCTGCGTCTGTTGATATTCACATACAATATTGTCAATTCAGTCGTACCACCTTCGCTACCGTCGCCTACCACCAAATTTACCTCTCTTTATAAATTTTGTCCCAATTATTGAAAACTGTTCTTTATTTTATAAAAGAAATACAAATTCCGTTATTACCCCAAAATAGGCCCGTTACAAACTTATATGACCTCACTATCAGCTGACCAAAACTGGGTCAAGTCCAGGACCTTGACCTACATACGTTATGTACAAATTATGTCTGAAAATACACTTACCATCTGTAAAATTCTCTCTTAAAACACAAAACATAATAAAATAAAACTTTTAAGATAACAAAATATTATTATAAATAATAATCAAATTGACATTTAAATTATTCAAAATAAACACTTTCTAACTTTACATTTCCAAATTCTATCAAAAATTTGTCACTGGTTTTAATAAAAAAAATTTTATATTTTTATTATAAATCTCTTTCTTTATTTGACAACCTTATTCTCCATTACTGTGGGTGATTTAAATACTTATAACAATGTACTTTGCCCCTTGGTAGGCCTACATTTATAATCTCTACCCCTCTGACTCTAATACTCATCAACTTTAACTAACATGACACCCATCTCTATCAAAACATCTATCCAACAGTCTCTAACCCCAACTTACCATGAAACTCAATTCGCCACCTTCTCTCAATATATATATATATATATATATATATATATATATATATAAACTCTCTAACCCTTTGTACTTGGGATAAGTGTTTCCCCCCGCCAAAAAGCTCATTTCCCATTATGTTGGTTCCTGGATTTTACCTAAGGCAACCCCTTCCCACTAAATCAGTCCCTTCCCGTCCCAACCATATTTGTTGCGGACTCCCACATTACACTACCCCTATTACAAAATTGCCATCCCCAATAATCTCAGTCTTATTACCTCACTTCAACTACAACAAAATAACATCATCAATTATAAACATCAATATATCACTCAATACTCTACATATATTCTCCATAACTACTGTGTCAACATCAATACTTCTCAAATTCTATAACATTAGCTCACAACAACATTACATTATTTTCATCTCTACTACCATTTTAACTTTGACTTTAACTTGGACTGATCTATATGTCCCACAAAATATTCATCACCCCAAAAACTATCTTTTATTATTTCTGACAATTCATTTTAACATATTTTTCTCATGATTTAAAACAATATCTTTAACACATCAAAACATTACATTTAACATTAATTACCTGGAACATTTACAACCAATATAACAGTGACATTTTATTGCTGATCAGCTGACATTCTCAATAAAGTGAAGACACCTTTCAGGAAATTGTGTAGATTACATTAGATACATATGCTTATCAATACTTACATCTATTATCAATGTTTCCCTTTTCTCTGATTCTGATAATTTATGTTAACCGCCTGCCAGTCAGTTTAGTTATTTGCTTAGTTAAAAAAAAATACACAAATTATATAAAACATATACCTTCTATCAACTCTTATATCTAACCTACTTCAATACAATATTACATTTAAAACATAGAATGAACACCTTATACTGAATGTATGAGCATATAATTATTTGAGCGGAATATAAACGTGTTTATTAGATCAAAATTGGAGTTAGCCATTTTTATGATATAAAATTTAAATTCGTGGCTCATCTGAGCCACCCCCTGATCCACACACAAAATTTTCAAATTTATTATTAATAATTATCGTATATCATCTTTCTGTTATTATTAAAAGTTTTTTTTAATTATCATTTTTATCAAACACAATTATTTCAAATCATCTCAATATTGAATTAAAATCCTTTCCTCTGAGTTATACCTGTAAACATTTTTATTATACATGATTTGTACTATAAAATTTCTATACTTACAGTCCATTTACATTGACATACACAAAATATATACCCCCTACCAATACTTTCACCTCACCTCTGAAACATTTAACACAAATGTTAGTTTAAATCAAACAATTTATCATTTAATTACCACAATTCACCTCGTAAAAATAATTTAAATCCATTAGAAAATTTAATTATATTACATTTAAAGAATCAATCAAAATATTTAAAACATCAAATTGTTTTAATTATATTAATTACTGAAAATACAAATTATATAGCTATCGAAACAATTACAATTAGTCAATTACTGTTTTTCAAAACTAATTCTGTTTATTTATTTAAATTGCAAAATATTATTATTATTATTATCACTTACCTACATACATAAATAAATTCACTACAATTATTTACAAACTTTTGTTATTAACTGTTCCATTTTTTCACACTGCATTGTCCAAGTCTGCCAGGTCAAAACCACAAAACAAAATGTTTATAATTGTCTTTTATTGTTTTATAGTCTACCCTCTATCGTCCCAGATTAACCTTGGTTTTATATAACATTGTTCAATTTCATTCACACACAAATTACTCTCTTGTGTGGCATAACCATAAAAACCAAATTCATTCATTTTACTAAAATAATCATAAAACCAGTCAACATTAAGTACATCTATTAAGTCTCCATCAGTAATTATATTCATTATCGGGTTATTTACTTTTGTATTATCAATTAACTCATTATTACTTAGACACACTTCTAACCTTACTTTCCATTCATCATATTCTCTATTCAATTCATAAAATTCTGTTTCTTTATTAACATACAATTCTCTATTTAACTCTCTCTCATCACAATACCATATCACACTCTCAATATTATTCCAGACAGAGGGTACAAAATTATACAACAAAAATAAACACTTCAAATCTTCTACTAACACGGGACTCTTGCCCTTCTTAAACAATACTTGTGAACACATTAAATCATCATCATATATAATAAGGGGAAAATTTACCCTCTGCCCCCATTCTACCACTATACTATTTTTCCTCTCTCTCTCTCTAACTCATATACACACATCAACATTTCATTATCACATTCTACAAACTCATCAGTACTTTCATTATTTATTTTCACCGTATCACTTTCTGATACTAAGTCTTCAAATACACTACTATCAATATTACATTCATTATTTTCGACATTATCATTATCATTTATTAACTCTTTGTCATTATAATTTTCATTCGTATTATCTTTATTTGGATTTATTACAACTACTCCCATTCGCTCACTACTCAGCTCTAACTTACTCAAACTGGTTCTTATTAGTTCATTATTATTTTCAACACATTTATGCATTTCTTGGATCTCATATTTCAACTCATTAATATCCCTACTTTGTCTATCAAATTTGTCATTCAATTCTCTAAAATTACTATCTTGTTTTTCTAAACTATTGTACATCATATTATACAATCTTGTTAACATATTATCATCATCAGATTTCTTATTTTGATTTCCTAAATTAGGTGTTGAATGAATCTCAACTGTCTGTATTATTTTTGACTCCTCAAGACTACTGTCATTTATTTGAATTCCGGAGTCGCTACTTATTTGACTTTCTATCTGGCTGTCAGAGAAGCTGACTTCATTATTATCTGCCATTCTTACTTTTTATAATACTTGTGCGTACATATAATATGATCAATATGTAATATACTATATAGCCAATTTTGTGTGAATGACGCACTTTTTATTTTATTCCGCTAACCTAACAACACACGTGTGTAATTATCTACGATAAATATTTTTACAAATTCGTCATTACCACATCCTATTTTCTGTGCTTTAAAATAGGTCTATCTCGTATAAATAAAATTAAACGAAAATCCTGGCAGCGAGAGCCAATGTGATGCTAAAAAATACGTCAAAATATATTAATACATAAAATACTACTGCCAGGACTTACCTGCATGATTTCACAACTACTTACCTCGTGTTTGCATTTCATCATAAGACCAAGGTCACCACGATTATTTTTTATAGGTTAAAATATCGAAAACCTTTACTCCACCTTAAATAAAAGGGACAATTTCGCTATCTGACCACCCCAATAATAATTCAGAAAGATCCCCGGAACGTTTAGACGAATCTTGCAGCACAGAAATGAGAAAGTGGTAATGACGAAATAACTTAGACTAACACATGTTTCACAATAAACTAGCCAACTTTAATTAGTTAAACACACGGGTATTAAAAGCAAATTTTAGAACATACATTTATATATCAGAGTTAACTATTAATTAAGGTAGCCCCTTCTGCTTGCTCACACACACTCACACGATTGATATATTACCCCCTTTTATGTTTTACTAATTCCTGTTTGATACACTGTAGTTGTATTAAATGTTCACTGCCGCAAGGCCGACCGAACACGTGCTTTGTTCCGCGATTCTAATGTACGTAATTAACCGTTTTCACTTTTCTCCACTGCAACAATTTTTTAACTGTGATGTGTTGATTAATTTCTTGGGTCCCTGTCGGTATTAAAACGTTATTACACTGAATTTGTTCATTTTTAAAAAGTTCGACCCGACCGGAGCCCGCGGGTCGCAACTACGTCTGTATGTGAACTCTGTAGCTCGTGGACTCCTTAACGTGAACTGCAAGCGGGCGGAAATTGATGTCCACCGCCAACGAATTTCGTCGTCGCTCATAGTTGAGTTGTTGCAGTTTATTCGCTAGGCGCATGATACATAGTGGGTTTTTCTGTAGTATGCACCGACGAAATTTAGGCGCTTCCGGTTTGATGTCACTAAGGAGGCGGACCTTAATTTGCATATCCTCCAGCTCGGATTGTAGGTCTCACAAAAACTTCGTTTCTGCGCCATTTTTGACAGCGTCGGTTGATCTGCTTCGCGTCCCCGCCCGCGCGTATACCTGTCATGCGTACAGGCGCATGACCACATTCAACAAAGTTCTTGGAAAACTGAGGTGGCTACATACCTCAACTGATTACACAATGCGATATTGCGTTGCTGCCTTGGTTATAAACTGTTCTATTTGCCACGTGTTCTGGTTTGTTGGAATATAATTTACACAATACCTTTGTCAATCCCCGAAAATGAAATAAATTTAAAAATACAAATACCCACAAATTTGGACCGTTACAAGGTATCAAAATAAGTATTGGTTTATTAATGGTCAATTCTGCTGTTAATAATTATGATAACATGAAATTATAAAAATATATTACTTTTTTGCTTGTTATGCTCCAGCTATATATAATTTACCACTCAGCTGTTGGCTGTATTCTCGACTTGGGTCGTTCGACTGAAAGCCTATTAACGTTTTCACTGCTTTATTCAGTCACAAAGTTCTTTTGATTACGGCCAAAAGGCTTATCAAAATGATTTTTGAAAGTACAATCCTTGACATTAAGTTAATTAAATATAATAATCTTCCTCTACAACAGTTTAAAACAATAGTGAGTTCACTTTACAACATAGGTTAAGTTCGACTTGTGCATAAATCATTTCTTATTTCTCAAAGTGTTAATAGTTAATTTGAACAATCTTTTAATACTAATTATTGAATATTTTAATAATTATTCAGTGTTTATTAAGTTTGAACCAAACTTTGATATTGTGCATACATTCTTTAAGTGTTGTGAAAAGTCTTGTGGGTGTAGTTAAGTAATTTAGTATTATACTTTACAAATTCATTGATGTTTGTTGGATTATTTTCATCAGTTCTGGTGTTTGAGTCGTCCTTCTCTTATATGGGTTTTATTTCTTGTAATTCGGATTTAATTTGATTTAATTTTGTTGAAATGTTCTGTCAATCTTGTCTCTTCATTGTTATTAAGTATTTTCTTTCATTGTTTGGTTTATTTTTACTAATTTCTATGGATCGACATTTTATCATCTGCCCTCTTCTGATGCTAAAAATGGAATCTTAATTCGTTTTTTAACGGTTTTTATAATGTTTTGGTGTCATAGTAACCAGACTACTCTCTATTGGCTGAAAGCATTTTGTACTTATTGTTATAAAGCTTGAGTTTTTGTTCAGAATGAATAAATATTTTCTAACTAAGATATTATCCTTGTCTTATTACCAATCTGCTTATTATTATTATTATCATCATTGAATAGCTTTTCTGATGTAGTTTATTTAGACATCAAACATAATTATGTTTTGTTATCTCTGACCTGTTTTAACATTTGGCTGTTATTATTCTTTTTACTTAATTTTGTTATTATGTGGTTTTATGCAATTATTTTGTATTTATGTTGTTCCTTGGTTTCTTATTTTATGCTTACTTATCTTTTTCTCTCACTGTTTACTATTATTTGTGGATATTTTACAATTTTGGTTCACATAGTTTGAGGCCTACCCTTACCTATCCTTATTACAATGTTTTTATTTTAATTTTACTCTTAATACTAGTTTTTTATCGTTTTGTTTTGGGTAGTTTACATAATCATTGATTTTACATTCTTTAGTATGTAGCTATTACAGCTTCTCTGACATTTTACTGCTTTTTATAACTAATTTTATAATTTTAACATGACTTGTTCCTTATGCTTTTATCATCATTAATACAACTTATTCTTAATACTATTTCAACAATTATAACATTTGAACAATTCTACTATCACTATCATCTTCTCTGCATCTCCTTATAACATCATTACAATAACTTTAAACATTTAACGTATAACTTTAGCATTTAAACATTCATTTCTCTTTTTTGATCTACCCTTCCTTTATACCATGTTATTGGTGTAAAGTTGGCTTAGTTCTTTTTAATCATTACTTCTAACTAAAAACAATATTATTTTGACTAACATTACTTGGTTTTTTTCTATTGACTAACAATCTAATTTAATGATATTAGTTCCTTTTTACCACTAAACTTATGTAATTATTCACTTCTTTGAGTGTTCTTATATATATTTTTTGTGGTTTTTAAATTTTACTTATCCACTTTCTTTATGCACTCTCACTTCTAGATGAGTTCTTGCTTATAAGTAATTATGTTGGTCTATCTTTTGTAATGGGACAGAATTGTGTGCTACAAAGATTTCAGTTTTAATTTTAAAGTAGTCAGTATTCACCTAAGTAAGGGGGTCAGTAGTACCCCCTAGTAACCAGCAACACATACATTGTTATTGCAGACTGTTCATGTCTGAAGCCTGTAGCCTGCCCAGCCAGACATATTACGCAACAACTTGCCAGCTCAGTCTCTTTGTGAATCACAGTAAAAGACATTGTCACCCCAGTTTGCATCAGACAGTAGCAGATTACAGTCATCTATAAGTTAAAACTTTATATCAGTGGCCTCGGAAATTTCGGTAGGTCGAAGCGGAAAGTGTAGCCTAGACCTACCGAAATGTATTGCAACTTCAATGAAGAATACTATAAAAAAAACAGTGAACGTGATATACGATGAATTCTTAAAGTAAAGGAATTAGGACAGGGTAAGTGTGGTTTAAGTGAAAGTGCACGGGCAGATGTCAGAATAAGTGGAATAGCGAGAAAAGTTAAGTACAGTGAATACATTGGCCAGTAAGTTTTTGAATTGTAAAACAGTAAAGCACTTAGTAAAAGGGGATAAAAAGTATATGTAGCAATTGTAAAGAGTGAGAGAGTGTATGCGAGGGAAAAGGGGAACAATAATTAATCAAAGTACTGGTTCCTAGCTGAAAGTTGTTGTTCAAAGAATTTTGGTTAAATAGGTTTGTTTCTAGTTGTTGAGAAAGAAGGGATATGGTATTGTGAATAAAATAAGATTTGGTTTAATATAAAACATGTGGTAGAGTAAGTTATTATGCCATAACCATTTCCTATTCTGTGCTGAAAACCTCGTCTAACGTTCTGTGGGATTTTCTGAGTTTAAGGGTGGTCAGATAGCGGGATTATGTTAATTTTTGTAAGGGCTAGAGTGTAAAGGTTTCGATATTAAACCATAAAATATCGTGGCGACCTGGGCAGTTTAATAAGGTAAGTTTAACGGGAATATGACGGTAAGTAAAATTGTGGCAGCAGTGAGTATTATTATAATATTATTGTATTATTTGATAATGGTAAAAAGAGCAATACCGTTACACTTTGGGTTACACTGGCACTTTGTAAGGTTTTCACAGTACTATTTAGTGTTTACAGTGATTATTCTATATTATTTAATTTCTTTTCCTTAATTCACTTTGGTGTAATCACCCTTATTATAATGTTAATTGGTAAATCACTTCCTACTCCTATCATGCACTCTTGGTTCATTCTAGTTTGATTAGTATTATATTATTTATTATATTTCACTTTTGTTCTTTGTATCATGGTTTGTGTGTTTTATTGTTTATTTATTTCTTTATCATTCTATATTCACTTAATTGCTAATACAGTATTTTCTTTGGGCTTGTACTTTCCATGATTAAAATGGTACATTTAATAATCTTTACTTAGTTTATGTGTTCATTTCATTTCTTTTGTCATTGGGCCAATCACTTGGGTTGGGTCATTGTCATTTGTCTCGTATACGTTATAGTCATTTTATTTTTCTTGATTTAAAATTGTTGATTCTTCTTTATTTTCATGCTTTTTATTTTATATTTCTTCTCTGGTATTAGGCTGATTTTGGTATCGTAACAATATATATGTGTATTTTATTAATACAAAATGACAATATTTAACTGTACAATGTTTAAATCAGTGCTGACAAATAAAGATGATAATTGATAGCCCAAAACTGAATAGCTGAAATATTAAGCAAAATAAAATACTATGAATGCAAAATAATAAACAGGCTTTTAGTTACTTTTAAACAGATTAATTCTTCGATTGTTGTGATTAATGGCGAAATCGTCAATGACTCTTTTCAAGTCAATGTTCTTGGTCAAAGTCCTTTCTATTGCGAACACAGATAGATAGCTAAGACGTTCATCAGACATCGAATTTTGTAAATAACTCTTTACACGTTGCATACATGAAAAGTTCTATAAATTCTAAAAAATTTCACTTGTTTTCACTGTTTATTGATTCATCATGACCTCTTTGAGCTATTCCTTGTAGGGCTGTGAATTGAACTACATCAGCAATTGTTTCAATGTATCCTCTACTTTCTTGAACTTCAAGAGCATACATTCATCTAGCAGAGCAGCAATTGATGCACCGTCCCCAAACTTACTTTTCAAATTTTTGAAAGACTCTGAAGCAACTAAAGAATATTTTGTGGGATCACCTGTTCTCATGGTGCTTAAAACCGGAATTAGATTCTGTTGCTCTTTTCCAATTAGTGTAACCTTCGTTTACAAAACTAAGCAATTTACTTTTTGTGCCTTAAGTTCGAGGACAAAAAAATCGACAAGCAAAACAAAATGCAGCATCATTTATAATACTGTATTCAAACCACGGGTGGATTTTGTACCAACCTGGCTGGAAATTCCTTTTTCTATCTCCAAACTGGCAAAAAGGAAAATGTCGTAGGCTAATAGTGGTTGTTTTGGTTCATTAGTAGGTTTCGTAGCTATATCAGTAATTGAACGAGATGGATTAGTGTTGCTGGTGCTACTGCTAGGAATAGAAAATAAGTCAGTACCTTTACTTTCACTGAGTTCTTCATTTTCTGAGTGTTTTTCTTCTTTCCCTACTTCCATATCATCATCATCGAACACAATTTTTTCAGGTTCAGTTTCAGGATCCTGAAAAACTAACCTCAGCAGTTACAGGTGTAGACGTAATGTCCTCTTCATTTGGTTTAATAATTTTTTGTTGCCGAATGAAGTAGTCCAAAATGCTAGGACATTTTGCCATTTTTATTGTCACTTTTCTACATTCACTTTCAATAAATATGCACAATATTCTACACAAATGGTCAAAGACAAAACACAGACCACTGTCATGACACCTTTTATTGTTTATATGCAAACTAACCTTAATCATATTAAAAAGTAAATAACATAAAAACCGAAGGTATGAATCACACATGAGAAAAACTGCTGTCCATATTAAAATAAAATTGGTAGTAAAACACCTTAACTCTGCTTATGCAAACCACAGACACAAAAATAAAATCGTTGACTTAACAGAAAAAAAAGTACGACTGCAGACCGAGAAACCAAGACTGACCAAACTGACAAACTGACAGTTTGTGTACTGTCTCAGCAGCGGGTTTGCTACCCAGTAAGGAATGTGGCGACATATACCATTCCACTGCACACATCACTGTAACACTACTCAATTAAAATACGTTTAACACGGTTTCGGTATAACTTGACTGCCTCTCATGCGGTATTTCTTGTAGCGCATAAGAAAACTCACTTTAACAAAATATTCAATAAATTACACTGAGATATAATGTACGAACGCTAATAATCCAATATGCTAACAAAGTCACAACTAAATACGTTTTCTGAATGATGTCTACTGGACCAGGTATACCTCACTAACACAATCTTGCACAATCATTCAGCTCCTCAGGCATCTCGGCAGCAAAACTGATCCACGTACAGTACACTCTTGACTGGTTGTTTGTTTCATGTTTCTGCCCACACACACGAAGCTCTTTTAGTTTCATTCTAAACACGTGGAAAACATATTTCTTGTTGAATTTTATAAAAGACTTTGACTTTTACCTCTGAAATTTCTCCATCTTATCTGGTTGGGCCCAGGCCCGCCCGTAGCGCCGCCATTTCCTATTTATAACACACAATCGAAAACCTTAGTAAATAAATTACACTGTGAAAAATGTTAGTTTGGAGTATTTTTAGCCTTGTAAAACAACTTTAAGTGCTGTGGAATGGTGTATAGGATGCATAGCCACATTTGTAGTATGTACGTGCGAGGGTACAAAATTATTTTACTAGATATACATAAAAATATGTTTAATTTAAATAACTTTCATGATGACAGACATTTTTGAGATGATAATTATATCAGAATGTTCAAAATAAAAAGACCTAAAGAGATCATTACTTTTGTTCTTACAAAACTTACGTGAACACTGAAGTAGTTCTGGAGTAAATATGTAATAAAGTAGGAGTAGTAATGTAAATACTTGTTAGACTGTTACGTATAATTTACTGATCAAAATTAGGTTATCATAACATGTAAATAAATTATCTAAAATGCACATTATTATTTTAAAATATCACTCGTTTTTACGCGGATATAAAGTATGACTTCTTTCGTTCATCAACCTGTCTGGTGTTTGTAATCACATAACAGTTGTGACTACTTATGCAAGACCACACACTGAATGAATAGGAGTTTGTTTATTCAAACAGGACTGCATATTATGTTTTCAACTGCCTTGTGTGCGTATTATACACATGGCAGCTGATGTCTGTTATTACATAGTTCTCCTTGAGAGTACCACATCTGACAATAATTGCTGCATACCTTCATGAAACAATTTTGTTAGTCATCAGTATGAAAACTTTTACAAATGACAATTATAGTAAGCAATTCAAACTAACCAATTACCCGGCTATGAATTTTTCACAGGACTTATCTGGATGTTATCGAGGAATAGTTATTTTTGGGCAAAAATCTCGTAAAAAATAGAATTTTTGTAAGAATGTGTATAACTATTTCTTCAGATTAGAGATAAAACTTTTCCATGAGAGATTACTGTCTATTGTGAAGCCAAGATATTTCATTTGTTTAGTTTGTTCAGTCACCAAGCAGCTATATATGCTTGACATGTTTGACATGATGATTCATAAAAAACAATATGAAAATTCAACCTAGTCTCTCAAAAAGAAAATTATATATTTTTTCACTTAAACCCATACTGTATTTTACTAAATCAATACTTTAGTGTATCTAATTCAACAATCATTTAACTGGAAAATAAAAAAATACATACAATAGTTATTTATTTTTAATTTTCTGTTTTAATAAACATCATGGCATGGCTGACGCCTCTCTGAAGAGTGCTCGGTGGGAAAAGTTGTGACAGGAGTACTTGCCCAAACTTACTGTCTTGTGTAAACGGAGTTTCATACATCTGTAGGAATAAATTATGACATTAGCTCGCGCAAGCATGAAGTGAACACTTGTACTATCTCTCATGGTAAAAACTGCATGTCAGTGAAAACACCTACTGGACACTGCTTGCGTATTTCCTGTTGAAATTTTCTCCCAGTGTAAACGTAGTTTAACAGTCGCATATTCATTCAATAGCCTCTCCCCCTCCTCACCGTCTCGGTAGTAAAGCTAAAGCACATACTACATGTTCTTTTCACTCTCTCTCTCTCTCTCTCTCTCTCTCTCTCTCACACACACACACACACACACACACTTACTTTCTCTTTCGCTTTCTTCACACAAAAATTATTAAACTGTTGTGAAGAATCAAATTTTTAACGTTTTTGCCCTGATCACTCTCATCTCCCTCTACCACTTTTTCTCTTTTGATTCAAGACTTGCACTATTGTAAAGCACATATAAATATTAAATATATTGTATACATCAAGAAACGGACTGTAGCAAAAGTGTTGAAATATATATAATATATAATATTCAAACACTTTTTGCTACAGTCAGTTTCTTGATGTATATATTACAATAAAACCAATGTAAAGTACCAGAAGCCAGCAGGAAGCTACAATAATGACCAACCAACACACAAGTACTTCACCAGACACAAAATCCGGAAGGCTGAGGATGGGTACAAAATGGTATCCGAAACATGTTCGTAATAAGGAAAGAAATATCTTGAGGTAAATTCGTTACAAAAATTAAATATGATATATACACCTAGATTTATGAGAGACTGAATCCAAATGAGATCTCGTAACAGGGTCAAATTTAGCCAAGTATTTTAACAAAACCAGAAAGTTTCCAGGATTTGGATCGTTAGTGATTGACTCTTGATGTCGTCTCAGTGCCAGATTTTGTTGTGCAAGAGTTTGTACTGTGGCAGTGACCCGTTTGAGGATTTCTTTCCGCTGCTTTACTCATTTGTTCCTGAAGTAGATCATCAATAAGTCCCCTCTGTTTAAAGAACATTCCAATTCCTTCCATTCCAAAAATGCAGAGCAATGAGGAGGACTATTTTCATGATCCTGAATACAGGGATATAACTTTCACCACGATGAAAACCCATTTTCACTATTGGACCGGCTTCTTTGTTAGTTTTTTTTTGTGGAAATAAAGTGCAACAAAAGCAAAATAGAGATTTTTTAGTTGGTGAAAAACACATCCAAATGCGATTTACCTTTTTTCCATTTTGCAAGGTTTTACCAAACCAATACTTGTTTAAGGATTGTCCAGCTTCATCTTCAGGAAAATGGCTCTCCTTGTTCTGCAACTGACATGTTCCTCTATTCACCATTATATCTCGGAAGGATTGAGATATCTCGCTTGGCCAAGCTCCCATATCTTGTAGAGCAGCACCGGGAACACAGTCTACATTGTTGCTAGTAATGTTGTGTCCTTCATCGCATGTAATTTCAAGACTGCACGAGGCAGCATCATCCATGGTACTAGAACCAACTGAATCTTGTAACTGTACTTTGACACTTTCACAGTTTAAAGTATTCACATTGTAAATTTTACTGTATTTATCAACACCCTCGTCACTAACAACATTTTATGATCGCAAGTTTATTCCTTGTTAACTGTAATATTTTGACACTCTTGGTTTGATTTTCCTTGAATAGAAAAGACTTAATAAACTCTTTGAAACTTGTTGTAGCTCTTAATCTTCTTTCCTACTCTTCTGAGACTGGGGGCCACTGAGTTTACTTTATTTCTTCAAGTAAAATTCAAAAATATTGATTTTCAACAATATAGTATTAGTAATACATGAAGTATTATAGATATACCCACAAGACAAATCAAAAAACAAACCGCACACTCAAGATACTCATGACCTACTGATAACACGTTTGCTGCGTTGAACCGGGAAGAACTGCACATATGTAGCCCACGTAACTTTTTTTTATACTGTCACTGGACAAAAGGCTTGCCGCATGACAAATGGTGCCAATCGTACACTCTAGTGTTTTTGGTGGCCTTAAAAAGGACCTGGTGGCGAGAAAGCTGATGTTGGTCATGCCGCTCTAAGATGTTCGGCGGCTGCGCCCGCTGTTCGTGGCGTACTGCAGTCCTCTTCTTTTGGCATCGGGTGTAGAGTCGGTTGCCGGCCCAGCGACGTCCTATCGCTGGCGCGGAACTTGGAGGGCGAAGACGCAAGAACGCCAGGTCTATTCTTCGGCCGTTCCTTCCGGCTGACTCCGCGCCAATGTCGTCCGAGAGAGGTGAGGGTGAAGTGCGTCCGATGGCGTGGCGGTGAAGTGTGTGTAAAATTTTCTGCCAGCCTGGGTTTTATTAACTAACCGGGATCCCTGATTGGCTAGCTCCGAACACGTAGTTGGTCACGTCTCGGCGGCTGCTGATGCCGGATTGGCTCACCTCGTATTCTTCAGGTGTCACGCGCGTTGTCATTGGTACCGGAGAGCAGACGTAATGAATCGCTGTTGCCACAACTCCCCCGGGTCTTGAATGCTCTCCGGTAGCCAGCCTATTGCTCTTCTCCGGATCTTGTAGAGGTGTTTGTTGGGCGCCCGCCGTGTTGTTTTGTGTGCCAGCTGGTAGCTCGCTGGCGTGGCTGGATCTTGCATCCGCAAGATGATCGTCGCCCCACATTGGGCGCCACTTGTCACCGGACAAAAGGCTTGCCGCATGACAAATGGTGCAAATCGTACACTAGTGTTTTTGGTGGCCCTAAAAAGGACCTGGTGGTGAGAAAACTGATATTGGTCGGCTGCGCCCGCTGTTCGTAGCGTACTGCAGTCCTCCTCTTCTTTCGGCATCGGGTGTAGAGTCGGTTGCCGGCCCAGCGACGTCCTATCGCTGGCGCAGAACTGGAGGACGAAGACGCAAGAACGTCGGGTCTATTCTTCGGCCGTTCCTTCCGGCTGACTCCGCGCCGATGTCGTCCGAGAGAGGTGAGGGTGAAGTGCGTCCGATGGCGTGGCGATGAAGTGTGTGTAAAATTTTCTGCCGGCCCGGGTTTTATTAACTAACCGGGATTGCTGATTGGCTAGCTCTGAACACGTAGTTGGTCACGTCTTGGCGGCTGCTGATGCTGAATGGGTTCGCCTCGTATTCTTCAGGTGTCACGCGCCGTGTCGCTGGTACCGGAGAGCAGACGTAATGAATCGCTGTTGCCACAATATGTTTACAAATAATATATTCGTTTGTATACGAACAACAATTAAGAATATCTATACAAAGCTAATACTGTATGATTATCAGTTCTCCTTTGCAGCACAAGTCACTACAAAGTTGCAAACCATATTGGAGACAACAATGAATACAAATTTCATGAACAGTCATCCATACTGACTAAAGATCTACACATCCCTCGCACACATAATAACAAAACTCATTTAAACAGCATGCACTGTTTAAAAACACCAAGGTAAGGAACACCGAGGCATAGACTAAACATCCGTCGCCAACTAAGGCATAATGAACATGGAGAATGAAATACTGTATTGTACAGAGAGGGACAAAGAGCCTTTGTTACATTGTAATTTGTTGTCATAATGAACCATAATTACGATTCTTGAGTACAGATAGACTGATACTGTTTATCATGAAAGGTTTATGACAATGGACAAGCTGGCTGGTTATGCTTCTTTTATAAAAGGAATAGTCATATCAAAGAAACAAGTTGTTTGTAGTTTTATAAACTGAAAACAATTTTTTCAAGCCTATACTCCTTTGCCGCTCTCCTGGCTATGCCGCTGAGGGCGGCTGCCCCCTTAGCTCCCCTGTGTGCAGTCAGCATAAAAGGGAAGTGAACTTATATTATTTATTCAAAATTAAAGAAAAATTCAGTTAAAAGAATGATGTGACTTTACTGTCACATCTGTAAAGACTTTATAATAAATAAGACAAAAGAACTTTGTATTACTTTATTTCATTATATAGAAAGTGCAAGGTTAACACTTTGTGTAACAAAGGTCAACACAGAGAGAGTGATTATTTTTTATAAATTCTATTAAAGACTCAGTAGATTGTTAAAAATAATAGCAACATTAATAAATCCACTTCATTCCAATAACATGTAGGCCTATCTCGTCTACTGATTCTATGCAACACCTGTAAATCACAATTTGTATACATACCGGTATATAGATCTTTTTATAAATTCAACCATCTTCGATTTAGTATAAATAATTTTAAATTCATTATTTTATGTGTACTGATTCTTATTAAACCTAAGAATTTGTTCTGTATTTAATATTGTCTACTTTACTGTTTCTGTTATTATAACTATCTCATGATAACAATTTCTCTCTTTAAATTTTGTAGACTGCCAGTTATGAAATACACAGCAATAATAAAATTATAACTTTGAATATGATATTAATAATAATAATAATAGAACAATGTACTAATTCTCGTGCCACAGCTTGGCAGTGCCAGTGTTTATTATGTAATGTTGAAAAACAATATCATTAATGAATACAATTCTGTGTTGGTACCTATGTTAACTGATTTGTGTAAACCACTAGTTGGGTCATATGATTTTGTGTATTGCTTGCTTTAAGTATAATTGTTGCACAGTAAACTCTTTAAGAGACAATTCAGATGTTGATGGCATAAATAACTAATTACAATACTGAAAAATCATAAATCTCAATTTATTAATTATATTAAAAAAAATTAAATATTAAAAATTTGAAATGTAATTTCAGAATATTCCCTTTTTTAAGAAGATACACTGACTTACTATTATGCCTCTTATATGTAACACACAATAGTAATGATATATAACATCAAAACATAAGAAAAAAACAATGTGAAATTCTTGTAAATTACTGGTGCATCTGACAGGAGTATCGACTTTGAATCATTAATAAAATTTTAAATCTTTGCAAATAATCGGCAAAAATAGTATTATATGTATTAAATCAAATTGTCAGTATTAATATTGTTACGTAATGCAGAAAAAGTGTTATATAATACAGAATGTTCTACAAGTTTCTTGAATATTCTAGCTGTAATGTGTGTGTGCGCGCGCGCGCGTACATAATACTGCTGCTTTGCAGTGAAAGACAATTACGCATCAACTATCGGGTCTATACCAGACCATACCACTCAGCGCAGTGTGTTGAAGGACACGTTTCTAGTCGATTCTTGAGAGCGCCTCTTTGTTTAAAAAGTCATCTAAAGTGACAGATTATTCTGGAAATCAGCGGGGTATAAATACAGCCATTCAGCGATAGTCAATTCAGTTATTGTCGGGCAGTTACACAGTGCGTTTAGTGGCGATTTACACAGTGTGGTTCGAGGTATTGTAGCGAAGTGTAATATGTTTTATAATTGACATTAGTATTATGTTTTATATTAGTTGACAATATGTTTTATTGTGTGTGAACAATTTTTATTTGATTTGTTGTAAGAGACTATCTTGTTGATTACAAACTGTTTAATTGTGATAATTAAAGCTGGTGATTAGTGACTTAATTGGTGTCTTGTGTTTTCCACTGTACCATACGACGATCAGTTAGACCGTCGTAACAATGGGTCAGAAGTGGGACGGAACCATTAACAGTGGAAACAGTGGACACTTTGTACAAGATGAGAGTAATTTGTAATTAATCAGTAAACAATGGATGCCAGTCAGAATGGTAGCTTTCCAACCACTACTGCGGCAGACGAGGAACAACAAAAATTAGAACGACAAAAGGAGGCAGAAGAAGCAGAAAGACATAAAAAAGAAGGACGAATACAGGAAAGGGAAGAAACAGACAAACGATGTAAGCAGGAAGCAGAGAAACATAAACGTGAAGCAGGTGACATCAAAGCGTTAATTCAAGAGCAAAAGGAGATGCAAGAACATACTACGACAGAATTGGGTCTCCTACTTGATGATGTAGGTAAATTACGAGGTGAGCTTAATAATCAAATTACCAGAATATCTGACGTAGAAGAGTCCATGTCAAATAAAATAGCTGAAGTAGAAAAATCTGTCTTGAGTGTGATGTCAACAAAAATATCTGCAGTAGAAAACTCAGTGGCAAACATAAAAGAACAAATTAAAAGAAGTGCATGAAGATACAACCAATACAAATTTCTGAACAGACTTTACCAATGATAAAGACAAAAGATAATAGAGAAAGTCACCTTGCCTACGGTTGGGACAGTTTATGTCAAGGCTCCAACCTTTGACAGAAGCAGTCACTGGGCAATGTACCTCCGCCAATTTGATGCTGCTGCATGTGCAAATAATTGGACAGAGAAAGACAAAGCAGTTCCATTTGTTCTCGCATTAAAAGGACCTGCGGCAAATTACTACAGAAAGTACCACCTGACAGCCAGAACACCTATGCTGAATTGATAAAAGCTCTAGAATTATGGTATGGTGATAAACATTTGCGAGATGTGTACTTCATCTAGTTGCGAGCAAGGCAACAGCATTCTGGGGAGAGTCTTCAAGAGTTTGAAGCAAGTATAGACAGACTGATCAGACTGGCCTACCCTGAAGCGGCAGAAGATTTTTGAACGAGGTTTGCGGTGCAGACATTTACTGATGGTGCCCAAGATAATGAACTACAACAAGTGTTCCAAATAGCAAGACACCAGAATAGTGCAGACGCCCTGGTACATGCTATGCAGTTTGAGGCCACAAAGTCAGTGTCTGGTTGGGCAACTCATAAAGTGCATGCTAAAACATCATGTCGGCACAGACGATGAAGAAGAAGAGCTAGGAACAGAGACCCAACGAGCAGTGCCACAGAGTAAAGTAAGAAAGGATGGAAGACTAAAGTGTTATCAATGTGGGAAACCTGGACATCTACAATGAGATTGTCGGGTTAAAGTTCAGCAGCAGGGAAACGAGCAGTAGTCAGTACAGCGGGGCGTGTGCTGACTAACTGGAGGAATGAAACCCCTAGACAATATGCAATATCTACACTTCAGAAAAACAGCAGGAGCTTGGTGGTTACCGGATTCGTTTAAGAAAGGCTAACCTTGATTACAGTTAACACAGGCACAACAGTTTCCATTGTGCGCCCCGATGTGCTGAAAGGTCTGAAACCAATCTGGTGCTCTTGCAGCTTGCAAACAGCTACTTTACAGCCTGTAAAAGTGTTTGGAAAAGTGGAGATATACCTACGCCTCAGACAACTTGAGTTTGATCAAGTATTTGTTGCAGACATTGTGGATGAAGCAATTCTTGGTGTGGACGTTATGAACGCATATGGATTTATAGTCGACTTCAAAAACAATTATCTAAAAATGAGATAAGGAAAAGACAGCTTTCACAAGAAAAAGTTCATTTTTAGATAAGTGTTAGTGCTGTGAAAGAAGAGATGAACAATCAAGACAACTTCAAAAACAATGTCGTGATAATCGGAAAAGAAGAGGTAATGCTTTCCACAATGAATACATAAGAAAAATCGATGGACATGATAAATCAGTTGGCCGTAACTGTTCCGTCAAACTCCGAAAATGTCATCATGATTAGAACCGAGGTATATACCAGTGTCCTATATTCGAACCCCATTTAGTCAGCGCACTGGGCATACTAATTGCCAGAAGTTTAGTAAAACCTGACGAAACTGGAAATGTACCTATTAGAGTGGTGAATATTTTGGATCAAGCTGCCACTTTACAAAGCAATACTCTCCAAGCCAAATTGACTCCTGTGGCTTGGGTAGCCGGAATGACGCAAAGAAGATGCAGTACTACGGACACTTCTGAATTACCGGAGGAACTGCAGGAATTATTGAACAGAACTTGTAACGACCTCTTAAGTGGTGAGGTAAACAAACTCAGACAGTTTTTACATGAATTTAAAGATTCTTTTGCAGTTTGACGCGTCATTGGGAAGAACCTCTCTTGTACAACATCGCATCAATAACGGGAACACAACACCGATATGCCAACCTCCTCGAATGCCTCCATTATCTAAGCAAGAGGAAATGTCTCGGTTAGTACAGGACATGTTGACAGAGGGAGTAATCGAGCCTTCGTCAAGTACTTGGTCTTCTCCAGTAGTGCTGGTAGCGAAGAAGGACAGTGGATTGCGTTTCTATGTAGACTACCGGAGGTTGAATGATGTTACGAAGAGAGACTGCTATCCATTACCTCACGTTGACAAAACACTCGACACGCTGTCTGGAGCATAGTAGTTTTCCACATTGGTCCTGAAGAGTGGGTATTGGCAAGTAGGTCTCCATCAAGAAGACAAGGAAAAGACAGCTTTCTTAAATGGCTTATTCCAATTTAACATCATGCCATTTGGACTCTGTAATGCACCGGCAACATTTGAAAGATTGATTGACCTGGTACTCCGAGGCCTGACATGGAAAACTTGCCTTGTTTATTTAGACGATGCCATAGTGATCGGGGAGACTTTCAAAGACCATATGAAAAACCTTAAAGATGTTCTAACTAGAATTCACAGTGCCCAACTGAAGCTGAGTCTGAAGAAGTATTCTCTATTCCAGAAGGAAGTACAGTATCTAAGAGCCATCTGGTTTCAGCAGTGGGTGTTACCATGGATCCTAATAAAGTAGACACTGTAAGAGACTGGCCAGTTCCAAAGAGTAAACACAAAGTTTGGAGTTTCCTGGGCTTATGCTCATATTACAGACTTGTAAAACCACTACATATTGCTAAACCACTACATGAGCTAATGGAAAATAAACGAAAATTCCGGTGGTCGAGAGGTTGTGCTCAAGCATTTAGGACTTTGAAAATTGCATTGTGTTCGCAGCCAATTCTCGCTTTCCCAGCTTCCGAAGGGAAGTTCATCTTAGACACTGACGCAAGCAATCATCACCAGCCAGAAGCACTCAACGGCTAGAATTTGTCTAGAAGCAGTTTTGTGTCAAGTGCAAAACAGTGAAGAATGAGTAATAGCGTATTACAGCAGGATGCTTTCTAAACCAGAGAGAAATTATTGCATTACAGGGAGAGAGTTGTTGGCAATCGTCCGAGCTTTGGAACACTTCCATAAATGCCTCTATGGAAGGGAGTTTTAACTACGCACTGAACATGCCGTGCTTGCATGGCTTGTGAGATTTAAAAATCCGTAAGGGCAGTTGTCATTTGGCTCGAATGTCTCCAAGAGTACAACTTAAATGTACAGCATTGGTGGGGGCTCCTGCCTGGCAATGTGGATATCTTATTACGAAGACCGTGCCCAGAAGACTGCCGACATTGCCACAGAAAGGAAGAACAAAACACCAGCGAACATGTTCAAGCTATGACTGTAGATTTCCTGGCAGACGGCTGGACGACACAGGATTGTCGACAAGAACAGATGGCTGATGAAGACATTGGACTGATCTTGACACCAAAAGAGGGAGGTCGCCGCCCGTATTGGCAAGATATCTGCCATGGTTTGGAAGTACTGAAAGGCTACTGGGCAAAATGGGAATCCCTCACCTTAGAGAATTGATTGCTGATAAGGGCTTCCGAAAGTGCAGATGGACGAGACATGGTCATGCAGTTGATGGTTCCCCAGACTAAAGTGCAGTCTGTTTTGAAGGAGATGCATGATGGAATGTCTGGAGGCCATCTTGACGTTAACAAAACCCTTTACAAAATACAGAAGCGATTCTATTGGCTTCATCTTCACCACGACGTAGGAGAATGGGTTCGGACATGTGAAATATGTGCTGCAAGCAAGGGTACACAAACCAGAAACAGGGTAAAGTGAGGCAGTATAACGTTGGTCTGATTTCAAGAGATTGCCATAGACATTGCTGGACCATTCCCAATTACTGACGATGAAAATCGGTACATCATGGTTGTAGGTGACAACTTTACTGAGTGGGTGGAAGCCTATGCAATTCCAAATCAGGAGGTTACCACTGTGGCAAAGGAGTTAGTTCACAACTTCTGTTGCCGTTATGGAGCTCCTATTTAAATCCATATGGATCAAGGGAATAATTTCGAATCAGGAGTGTTTAAAGAATTATGCCGTCTACTCAGAATTCGAAAGACCAGGACAAAGCGTCTGCTCCTCAGTCAGACAGAATGTTTGAGAGATTCAATAGGACACTAGAACAGCATCTTTCGAAGGTTGTTGAGAAGAACCAAATGGACTGGTTTTAAGTGTTCACTGTAATAATAGTTATTTATTCTTTTTCTTTCACTGTGATGTTGTTTAAAAATGTCGGTGAAGTTATTCTTGGTGTTAAGTGGTCGTTAATAGTGTCTTTAGAATAAGGTTATTCTTACCGTATTTAGTTGAACCAGTTTCACTTTATTTTTATTTTATTCTTTACTTATTACTTGTTCTTTTCTTATTTTATGCTTGTGGATTTATATTGTCTTCATTTTTTAATAACTTCTTGGTTTATACAATTATTTCTTCTTTTTGACACACTCGGATTTGATACTTGTTTGAACTTTTGTTCTTCGCTCCACAGATTTGACCTGCTCGCGTTTAAGTCTAACAATCAATTAATTCGTTTTCTTACTCTTTCAAACAGTCTTGACCAATTTTTGCTAATTCCTCATTGGTCAGTTCAGCTGAACTCTGGGTCATGTGACTAGTATTATTTCAAATAAATGGTTTTTTCACCTTCCAGTACAAATTACTCCCTAACTATTACCTAATTTTACTTATTTTAATTTACATAATGGTTTTCCTTATTTTATTACAAACAATTTGAGATCTGATATGACCTTTGTGTGTGACCTAATAAGAATTTTTTGTGATTCACAAAATCATGTTTTATAGGCCATTTAGTCATTTGACTTTTACAAAATCATGTTATTTATTCCTTAAACTAATTACTACATTGTGATTACTATAAAAAAAAAGAATCTATTTAACAGTTATGGCTTATTTTCACTAATTCACAGTGGTTTGACTTTTTTAACTAATTTTGATACTACTTTTAATGTTTTAACATCTGCCTAGGCCCTGTTGTTTCTTTAATTTCTTGTTTTGTTCTTTTACAATCATTATTTGTCCTGTTAATTTAAAGTCTTATGATTAATTACAAATGTTCTCTGTAATTCTACTACACTGTATTAAAATTTATTATACCCTCATTCTATTTCTTCATTAACAAATTTTATAAACATTTAAATTCATGCCATGTTTCCATGACTGGTATTCTAACAAATTTTCAACATTTAAATTAACTTTCAACAACTATAAATACTGTTTAATATACCATAACATTTTCTTATTTCTGCAGTTTACCATAATTAGTTATATAACCAATCCTAAAACACTAGTATTGGCCTATTGCTTGGTACACTGCCTTAACTTTACTAACTGTATTGTTTTTTATTACTTTGTTACCTTCTGGTGAATTATTTAAGTTATACTCTTCATTACATTCCTATAACCTTATTTTAACAAACAAAAGATGTATTCTTATTTTAACAGACAAAAGATATATTATTATATTAACTTACTGTCATGCCCATGTGGCTATGATCCTAATGAACATTTGCATAACTAAACTATTTTTTTCCAATTAAACTATATAATGGTTCAACACATAGTAACCATGTCCCCTTTCAGCCCACTTTGCTGTGTTTTATTTATTGATCACTCTTTTTGTATGATAATTAATGGTTGCCCTTTCACTTAAATATAGTCCTCTTTCTATAATAGTAAGGAATTGGGAACATAAACAATTATTATTAACTTTGTTATTCATACACATAATATTATCACTTGATTTGTGATCGTTGTTTATGAAACACTTAGTTTGCTATGAGCTTTCACCACATAGTTGTGGTGATTTTATGGTGATGATTTATCAACTCACCTAAACACTGGCACTAATTTTCTCAATCCTGTTTAATTGATTATCACTCATTATTATTCACTGCGTTATGCTCGTTATCACTGCACTCTTATCATTTAATCTTATATACATTTTTTGTTTATATATTATGGTACGTTACTCCAGTTACTAAATCCATTGTATTTTATTGTCATTTATTATTGTTTTAGTTTCAAATATTTTTTATAGGTCTTTTTTATTTTTGAGTTTTTACATTTATTTAGTCTTCCTATTTTGTTACATTACAATATTAACGTTTGTGTTAATTAGTTGTTTTTTCTTGTCTGAAATTTATTTAATAACTGGGTAACGTGGTTATCTTGAGTTGTGGTTATGTTGTTTGTGTACATGTTAATGTATATTTATGTGATATATAATTTGTTATATATTTATTTTTCGTATTTGATTGTTGCTTTCATTTATTATTGATGTCCACTTCACTATTCTTTACACTTTTGTTTTTTAACCTCACTTTTGTTTTTTTCACTGTACGTTTTTACCTTGTATGGTTTTTTTATTCAATCACTTTCTGCTACAGTTCGTTTCCTGATGTATATAAAATATTTAAAATTTGTATTTAATTACCTCAAGATGTTTTTTTCCCTTATTTGGAACATGTTTCAAGAGCTATTGTGCTCTCATCCTCAGCCTTCATGATTCTGTGTCTAGTGAAGTACCTGTGTGTTGGTCTGTCGCCATTGTGGTCTCCTATTGGTCTCTGGTATCTCAAAGTGGAATTTTTGTGTGTGATTGTGGTGTATGTATTAGTATTTTGTGTATTTCCGATGTTGAGTGCTTTGAAAATTGTGTCGTGTTTTGTATTGATTTGTATTTGTTCAGGTATTAGTTTGTTTTGTGTTTTATGTTTGTATATTTGTAAATTTTCCCAAATGTTCATTATGGTCCCTTTGTGTGGTATGCGTTTTATTAGTGTCACATTAGTGATGTCTTGGTATTCATGTCCCATGTTTATTGCATGTGTGGCCAAATTGGATTTATATATTTCTGGTTATAAGGCAAACACCCTTTCCATCCAGTCCTATCACCTCCTATGGGCTCGGTGACGCACGCTTTTCAGTTAGTTACCCTTATTTCAAAAATATTCCCTGTATCCTATTTATTTCTTAATCTTGATGTTCTGTATCCGCCCACAACCTTTTACTTTTTAATTATAATATATTTTTTTATTTTCAAAATTAGTTTTAACATTTGTTAACACATTTGCTTAATCTATGATATTCACTCAAGAAGCTGAAAATTATTATTGTTGAAAGACTTAGCTTTTAATTTGAAATCCACGTAAAATATGAAAAAAGTATGTTTCCAGCTGTAGTTTGGTGAGAAAGTGACGTCACTTCCTGGCGTACGCCAGCGGGGATTCTGCATCTCGGGAATGTCTCTATCTAACTACAATTATCTGAATCCTAAATTACGCTGTCTATTACTTATTTCACTATATTTACACAGTATTATCACTAAACTATTTTATGGCGCACTATAATATTGTTATTTTTTGTGATAATTGGCGAAGCATTCTCCTAGGTGTAGACCGGGTTTATCTGGGCAATCGTCACAATAATATAAAGTTCACACTATTTTGTTCCTATCTTTCTTACACATTCAACAGTCTTTTCTGCGCTATTCCAATTTCTTAATTGTGTGACCCGTTTATTTACTTTCCGCTTTGTGATGCTGAAAAATGGGTACTCGGTGAAGCTAGTTTTGGTGGAAGAGGAGCCACTAACACCTGCTCCCTGAAGTCATACATACTGAGGTTTTTGCCATCAGTATTGTAATATATAAAAGGTGGCTGTTCAACATTTTTATTTCGAGAATATGTACAAATATTTCTTTATATCACCTCAGAGATTTTCTCTCAAAAGGGCAGTAAGACAAGTTGGCCTGCGTGATCTACCCCCTTCATAAAAACGTTATATTTTAAGATAGGTAGCGGTTTATTTTGCTCATAGTTGAACCTAGGATTGATGTACGTTGCCATAGTATTTTCATGCTCCGTTGAGATCTACGTGATCGTCCACCTGTCTCTTCACATACCAATCATAACTCCGTCTGCATACTGTGCGATGGTTTCTCCTTTATTTATTCATTTTTTTCACCACATCGGGTGGATTGTATTTTCTGTTTGCCCGAATAGTCCCCATGCAGTATGTATTGTTGGCCAGTAATTGAAATGCAAGAGCAAAGCTGTTGTAGAAATTGTCCATACAGACCCCATGGCCTCAGTTTAGTTTGCCTTCCATCAGGCGCATGACAGCTTTCGCTGTGTGGTCATTACCGCTAAGGAAATCGTCCTTCCCTGCATAAATAACAATTTTAAAATCAGTCCAATAGGCTCTGATAAGGTATAGAATTTCACTCTGTACTAGTTGCGTTCGCCTTTTATGTATTGGCGGAATTGCAGGCGACCCCTCCACAGCACCATCTCTTCGTTGAGGGAAGTTCCTTATCTGGAGAGTAAATTGCTTGCATTGTGTTATTGAAGTCATCAATTAGCAGTCGTATGTTGTATAAACGATCATGTGGGTTGTCGACGTCTTTGTTGGAATGCAGGGACCTCAAAATATACAGGAAGCGGTCGCGACTTACATAGTCGCAGAGGAACGGAATTATACATACGATAGGTTCTCCAGTAATCCTGGATTATATTCGTACGAATGCCACCCATATACATTACCAGTCTGAGAAACGTTTACAGTTCATCAATGGTTATTGGTTTCATTCATGAATAATCAGATCAGGTTAGTCATTTCAATTACCTGCATTGTGATGTCTCATATGGAACACATATAGATTGGGATAGTAAACTAATGAAATTTAGATGCATCTGTTGAATGATCCATAGGTTTCTGAAATGTAAACATGGAAGGATACCTGAATGAAATTTTGCAAAATGTGGTTGACCCCACATTCTTCTATGCTAGTGATACATGAACTCTTGGTAAAAGGGACGTACAGAGGATTCATGCAGCTGAAAAGAATTTCTAAGAGGAATGGAAGGTTGTTCTCTCCTGAATCGGAAAAGGAGTGAGGATACTGTAGTAGGCATGAATTGAAAGTTGTTGCACCAGAAGATAGAAGACAACAGAAGGCAATGGTGTAAACACTTGAACCGCATGCCTGATATCCATCTACCCATGGTTGACTTGGGTTATCACCCTACTGAGAAGAGAGACGGTAGACTGAGGAGATGGATTCAGTTTGTGATCACAACAACATTAGTAACAGCGGTTGTCTCTCTGCTGCACATGATGGTTTACTTTCCATAATCGTTTATCACAAATGTTCCAGTGTACAGCATACAAGTCGTTCTTTGGACATTAGGTCATCCATTGTTTTGTTTTGGTCTGTCTGGTTTCACACGTTTGATATTTTGTCTTCAGAATCCTGATAAGAAAATAAGTCATTTGTCTCTTAAAAATAAACTGAAAACTGTAAAGTGCTTACAAAATGGCGAATCTGTTCGTCTTTTAAGTAACTGGTACTGCAAAAGAATCTTCATCATTTAAGATGTAAAGAAGAATTCTGAGACGTTGATGCAATTAGCACACAATTTGGATATTTGGGACGAAAGTGTACATTGGAAAAGTATGCATACATCAAAACGTGAGACCATTGACAAAGCTGTGTTTATATGGTTCCTCCAGAAAAGGGCAAGAGGTAAATCAATATTTGGCCCTCTATTATGCGAAAAAGCTTCGTGTTTTAACCAAAACTAGGCTGGGAATCTTTTTTCTAGCAAGTCCTGGGTCGTTAGGAAGGCTCAAAAACAACAAGGGATTTTTGAGCTTGAAATTCAAAGCAAAAAAAATGGCTGTGATGTTCTAAGTGCAGCTTTATTATTTATCAACAATTTTGCGGAAATTCTTAAAAAAGGTAAGTACGAATTAGGTCTTGTGTACAATGCGGACAAAGCAGGTCTTCCTTGGGAAATTCGTACTTTTTAAAAAGGCATCTAAACGTGAATATTTGGTCACAGGATATAAAGTGAATAAGGACTGGATTACTCTAATAATTTGTGGTAATGGAAGCGGAACCATAAAATCCCGATGCTTCCAATTGATAAGTCAACAAGACCTCCGTGTTTAAAAATGCTAAAATACCGTTGGATTACAAAAATTACAGAAAGGCCTGGATGAACACCGAAGTGTTTATCGATTGCTGTGACAGCACCTTCATATCATAAGTGGAGAAATTTTGCAAAAAGGAAAACGGAAAGGTACTGTTGGTGGTCGCATATAATGAACAAGTGCATCCTTTCATGGAACTGCTGAAGCAAGTAAATGGTTTACCCACTGTTGATTCTTGCCATCTAACATAACACCCATCTATGAGCTGATCGATCAACTTTATTACAACTTTAAAGGTACTTTACAGAAAGCACCTTTTAATGAGACTGGAATACATTTTTGAAGGGCAAAACAAAGACAAAGAATAACAAAATGACAATGTGGGTGTAACTGCTACCAAGAAGAGGAAGCAAGAAATGGCAAAGCAGTAATTTACATTACTAAGTCACTGATGGCTCTAAAAATAAATGAACAATATAATTATAATGACATCGTTGAGTGGCTGAATAGCGATGCCAACGGTGAAGGTTTTAAAGTGATGCTGGATGGAGATATCGTTCAGAAAATGTTGAAGAAACAGGATGAAGTGAAGGAACCTGATACAGTTGGACCAGATTCTGGTCATGTAATGTGAAAGCCTTTGAGATAGAATTTAAATGGTTTGAAAGGCAAGAGAAATCCCACAGCTTCTAATTGTTGCTGCTCAAGCGTCTGTGATTGTTGTTGCTCAAGCGGTGACAAAATGTAAGTTATTTGCACCAGACGACTATTTGTAACTTTATATAAGTGAAAATGTATAATGATAGATACAGATACTGTAAACATTTTTGAGTGAACCTACTAATGCTGCCAGAACTCGCAGATGTCATGTATGCGAAAGCATAGAAATAAATATACATTGTTCTGACATACTCCACGTTCAGAGCACACCTAGTGGCATTTTGGGTCAACTATTGATATTCACGATACATTCATTCCACCTCCATTCTGACTTGTGACAAAAACATGAAAACACTCCAATGATCCCTGAAATAAGATGGCGGTAAAAGAATGGGATTGTAATCTGTATATGGAAGCCATGTTTAATGCAATTTTCCAATATTCGGATGCTGGATTGGTAGTTACACACACACACACACACACACCAGTATATTATATACAATTTCTTCGTATTGTTTAAATTAGCAGCCATCCTTACTATTTCTTTTATGAATTTGCTAACTGCTATAATTTTTATTGTTCTACTAAGCTTTTCGTCATCACTGATATCATCATTAAACAACGTTGTTTAAGACCTGATGATGTCAGTGATAACGAAAAGCTTAGTCGAACAATAAAAATTAGAGCAGTTAGCAAATTCATAAAAGAAATATATACAATTTGTGTACAAAAATCTACTATACTTCCTATGAATAATAATGTAATACTATAATCATACATAGGGTAAGATTAATTTTGCAAACTGAAAGCTACTTCATGGTGGAAGTAGGAACATAGTTGTTTAGTGCTAGTGGTGTCTACTGCTCCAGTGTTCTAGTTATTTATTATTACAGTTACATGTTCATTTGTTACAGGGTTATTCTGTTCATTTGTTACAGGGTTATTCATTTACACCAGTGAATAATATATGTGCCGAAGTGGTTCCTATTCTGGATTCTGAAGTATACAGAAGAAAGTCAATTCAGAATCAATCTGTTTGCAAAAAGAAGAGTTATCAGTGTGGGTCTTGTACAAAATCATTTACTCACTCATCCAGTTTGTCAAAACACAAGTTAATACATTCTAGCATCAAGAAGTACCAGTGCGATGTGTGTTCAAAATCATTTACTCGGTCAAGCAGTTTGTCACAACACAAGTTAATACATTCTGGCATTAAGAAGTATCAGTGCGATGTGTGTTCAAAATCATTTACCGAGGCAGGCAATTTGTCAAAACACAAGTTAATACATTCTGGCATTAAGAAGTACCAGTGTGATGTTTGTTCAAAATCATTTACTCAGTCAAGTCATCTGTCGGTACACAAGTTAATACATTCTAGCATTAAAGAATACCAGTGCGATGTTTGTTCAAAATCATTTGCTCTGTCAACCCAATTGTCAAAACACAAGTTAATACATTCTAGCATCAAGAAGTACCAGTGCGATGTGTGTTCAAAATCATTTACTCGGTCAAGCAGTTTGTCACAACACAAGTTAATACATTCTGGCATTAAGAAGTATCAGTGCGATGTGTGTTCAAAATCATTTACTGAGGCAGGCAATTTGTCAAAACACAAGTTAATACATTCTGGCATTAAGAAGTACCAGTGCGATGTTTGTTCAAAATCATTTACTTTGTCAAGTACTTTGTCAGTACACAAGTTAATACATTCTAGCATTAAGGAATACCAGTGCGATGTTTGTTCAAAATCATTTGCTCTGTCAACCCAATTGTCAAAACACAAGTTAATACATTCTAGCATTAAGAAGTATCAGTGCGATGTGTGTTCAAAATCATTTACTTTGTCAAGCAATTTGTCACAACACAAGTTAATACATTCTGGCATTAAGAAGTACCAGTGTGATGTTTGTTCAAAATCATTTACTCAGTCAAGTCATTTGTCGGTACACAAGTTAATACATTCTAGCATTAAAGAATACCAGTGCGATGTTTGTTCAAAATCATTTGCTGTGTCAACCCAATTGTCAAAACACAAGTTAATACATTCTAGCATTAAGGAATACCATTGCGATGTTTGTACAAAATCATTTACACTTTCAGGCAGTTTGTCTAGACACAAGTTAATACATTCTGGCATTAAGAAGTATCAGTGCGATGTGTGTTCAAAATCATTTACTTTGTCAAGCAATTTGTCTAGACACAAGTTAATACATTCTGGCATTAAGAAATACCAGTGCGATGTTTGTTCAAAATCATTTTCTCGGTCAACTTATTTGTTAAAACACAAGTTAATACATTCTGGCATTAGGAAGAATCAGTTCAATGTGTCTTGAAAATCATTTACTTTGTCAAGCAATTTGTCACAACACAAGTTAATATATTCTGGCATTAAGGAATAGCAGTGCGATGTTTGTTCAAAATCATTTACTCGGTCATGCTATTTATCAAGACACAAGTTAGTACATTCTGATATGAGGAAATACTAGTGTCATATTTGTACAAAATCATTTACTCACTCATACAATTTATCACAACACAAGTTAATACACTCTCTCATTAAGGAATACCAGTGCGATGTTTGTACAAAAACATTTACTAATTCAGGCAATTGTCAAAACAATACATGCACTCATTAAGAAGTACCAGTGGGATAGCTGCACATAAATATTAAAGTATATTATAATACAACAAATTAACAATTCAAATGTAAATTAATTTGTGCTGTGTCAACATGTATCTAACATTACTGTTAGTGTGTACCAATTACTGGGGTTTGGGTGTAATAGTAATAAGAGTAGTCGTTTATTGAATTGTAACAAGTTTTCATCAATTTATTCAAAAAAAAAAATTCTTTTTAAGAATCTTATTTGCTTTGCTATAAACCTTCATTATTGTTTATTTAACGTTAATCATGGCAGTACTTTTATCATAAATAAATCTTATATTAACAAAATTATATTCTAAGTCTTTACTTGTTAATCTTAAAATTTCGACTGCTCAGTCTGCATGTGTGCTTTTACTGCAGTTTTGTTTTATTTTCTTTACATAACTTAAAACTACGTTACTGTATGCATTGCATACCCTCTTAATTGTTCATTGCTTTACAAACTTTAAATAAAAATTACTAAATTAATTGTTAATCATCAAAGCAAAGATTTTAATTTGATTTTAAATTAATTGTTAATCATCAAAGGAAATTCTTATTGAATTTAAATTAGATTCTCTTATCTCTATCTGCATTTTATATAGCTTTCATTTATTTTGAATTTTTAAGTGTCTTTTCGTTGCCTTTATTCTCTCATTTACAAATTATAAATTGATTATTTGTCACATCAATTCTGTAGATTGTACCCATGTCTTCCGTTGATCCGTATATCCTCATCTAATGAGTTCCCTGCACGTTCATCGGTTCCACTCATTGTCCTCCAGTTAATCGTCCCTCATGGACCCTTCTCGTTGCTGTAGTGTAGAGTGATGTTCTGCATTCACTGCTGTTGTTCTAGTAGACGCCTCTATTGTTCTGCTTTGTGACCTCGTCGCTTGTCTTGAGTGATGAACGTTTATGGGTGTAGACCCATAATCGTATGCATAATGAAACTACGAATTATTGTTTGATACTTAGATGCACATATCGTCCATCTGACTTTATAATTCAATTAGCAAAAATTAAAAATTGTGTCGATGCTGAACATAGCGTCCCGCCGCTTCTGAAGACTGATGAAGAGTAATTTGGCTTCATTCATGCCCTTATTTATATTCGAGCATCTTACTGCACCTGCTGGGCCAGAATTCAGCATGTCAGAAACTGCTCAGTGGCGTCAGTTCCCTCAGTATCATTCAATTTCATATTTTCACACATTTCTGCCAATTGCAATGTCTAATGTGGATTACAAGGTGCTCTGACGGTGTCTGATTTAATTACACATGTTCAATGTAATTACCATCGTAATCGCATAATTCATGTAATTAGTATGCTCTTAAAATCGCACTGACTTCGCACTGCACGTCCTATTCGTGCCGAATTCCCAATGCGCATGTGTCTTAATTTTATACATTTTTAGAAGTCTGCAATTTTTCTATCATTTATGGTTTTCTTATAATTAAATAAAAACTATAATTTAACATCTATTTGGGGTGAAATTGCTATTTACTACTGTACACTCTCAGCAACAATCGCGTGATCGTGCATGTTGATTCCTGCGTCTAATTCAGCTTTCAATCTCACACCTGCTTGTCTATTACATATTTCTAAATTTAATCTAAATATTTATTTTATCTAATAAATGCACATTACAGCATATGCTTGTATTGTCACAATATCCTACTTGTCATGACAAAGTAATACATTCTGTCATTAAGAAGTAACAGTAAGATGTTTGTACAAAAATGTTCAGTGTGGCAGAATGTTGTGTCATGTATAACACTAGCATAAAATAATAACAGTGTGATATTTGCAACAAATATTTTTTTGATTGAGTATTTGGCTGAGCATAAATTAATCCATTAGACTACTGAGAACCCTCACTGCTAGTATGTAAGAATAATTTCTATCACCCAGGAAGTTTTAGTAAAGTAATGAAACATCACTGTAATGTTTATAAACAAAAACTTGAAAAACGAGCATAATTAACAAATAAATTAATACATACTACAGAAAGTGTGTGATATTTGTAACAAAATTATACATTATGAATTAAAATCATTAAATGTACGTTGTAATATAGTGTGAAATTATTGATACACGTTTATCCTGTAATTCAGTTTATCACTGCTTGAATTATATTGACATTGGTATTTATAGTGAAAATAATTTGAAGCAGTTTTTTCTTGACATAAAGTAGATATACTTTTCACGTATCATACAAGATTTTTGTCTGGCTGCTATATCCTTCAAGATGACAGTCTTGGGGCCTTAACACATCTGAGTTATTGCTTGGCAATATGATGGATGCAGATACGTCCCCAAGTTTATGTGACTTGTTGTATTTAAACGGTATAGGTTATATCCGCCGGCATATTTCTAATTGCTGCGTGTTTACTGTTTCTTTATAATTCAACATTAGCTCAGTACAAAACTGGACAGTTTGTACTGTCTATGATCTCCAAACTACTAATTTCTAATGCTTTATGTGTCAACGTTTGTGATGGCTCCTTGTTGTGAACTACACGTTCAGTATAGTGTTGACTTTGTAATTCTACATTACAAAATGAGTGATGAGTTCTTGACTGAAGATAACATATTACGGTACTTTATTGACAACTCTGGATCTGAATTGGATGATGTAGAAAATTAAGAGACATTTCGATCCGATAAGACAGGTAAGCGTACATAATTTGAGGTTACTTCATCCTATAGTTTGTACTGAATATATACGTTTGTAACTACACTTTCTTTTACTTAATTTACAAATTATTTTATTTTGTTTACAATTTTTTTGTGTACTTTGTTTAGATTTTATTTACTATTTGTATAACCATTGGATACACACTCGTTCTGTGATCAGGTGTTTAGAGTTATGACTGCTTAAATAATAAAATGAACACTAGCTTCATAGGTTTTTGCTGGACATTTTCTGAAAACAAACAAGTGGATTTGACCTTAGGAAAGCATATGCATAAACAGACTTATACACAACTTTATATATTTACTTTTTCATTTTATAAATTGCAGATGTAGAGATTTATTTTCATACTTACATTATTCTTGGTCTTCTAATTTATATAAAATAATATATATTGCAACGATATGTTTAGCATAAGTATATGTATCAACCCCTGACTGAGGTATGATAACATGTATAGACGTATGAAATATGTAAGATGTACATAATAAAAATAGTATAATAAATATACGTTAGATATAAGAAAGAATGTAATAAATATAAGCAGTATGTAAATTTAAATAAATCAAATATTGTACGTAAGCATGTATATGGAAGCATATGACTTTGTTGGTTTTTAAATGTAACAAAGGGGAGCAATTAACATGCAGAGACCGGCAGCAGTGACGTCAGAACGACATGCGGTCGCCTGTGTAGCAGATTAAAATTAATTTACCTTTTTTTATCCGTCGTGTGACTTATTGTATTTAATTAAATAACGCGTTTCGAGGCTCAAGGCCTCATCTTCAGATTTCAGTCCAGTGTGGACGTCGTTAACACATTAAAACTAAACTACTACACATTAAAATAAAACACTACACAAGTTAACCGATGTCTGGGTGCGCACCCTTTGCCGTCTCGCGACGCACTGCCTGCAACTCCTCTACGGTCTCGTCACAACGCCCCACCATCGATTGCTGTCTATTCCTGCTTAAAATGAATTTGTCCACAACCATATCATATAGCTGATGTGATTGAAAATTCAGCTGGTCATTTAGCATGTTACTAGGATTGCACTTAAACGCCCGGTATATTTCAAATTCTTCGGCTGCGTTCATGTATCGTCCCTTATTGCAGAGATGTAATGGCTTGCAGTTGTTGTCAAAGTCAGTATAGTTGTGGTTATGCACCATTAAGTGTTCGGCATATTTTGATTTACAGGCTTTTAAGTTATTTTTAGGTAGATGTTCTTAAACCTCTGTCTAAATGCCTTGCCTGTCTGACTGATATACACCATATCGCAATCATTACACACCATTTTGTAAACACCTGTCCTTTTTTCTTTGAACTGTTGTGTTTTAGGCCGTAATAATTTTTGAACATTATTTGTGGTACGGAACGATACTAGAATGTTATGTTTCCGAAATTCGTTTTTTACAACCATAGATATATTATTGGTGTACTCAGTTGAAATAAACTTAACTTTATTATTTTTGTTACGTGTACTGATGACGTTCTTTTTATGTTTACGTAATAACCGTTCGACCATTGAGCTTCGGTACCCATTCACTTCCGCTATATATTTAATTGTCTTTAATTCATCTATATAATCATCGTGCTCAAGTGGTATACTTGTCAACTGGTGTAAGAGGCTATTGAAAGCGGCCATTTTTTGAGTATACGGGTGATATGATTTGGCGTGTATAACGGAAACAATTGCTGTAGTTTCTCTGTATATCTTGTTACGAAATCTATTGTTGTTTTATCAAAGTTAAATCTAAGAAATTTATTTCATTATTTGTTTCTGCTTCTGCTGTGAATTATAGTTTTGTATTGATACTATTCATAAAAGACTTTAGATTATCTATTTGTCTCATTGTCCCATTGAAAATAACAAAGGTATCATCTACATATCATCTGTAAAAAATAATCTGGTTATTGAATTTATTGGTTACCGAAAGCAAATATGTATTTTCAAAATGATTAAGATATATATCAGACAAGAGTCCAGATAAAGGTGAACCCATAGCGAGTCCCTCTTCTTGAATAAAAAACCGATTATCGAATGAAAAACAGACAGGATAAATTATATAAATGAGGGTGGAAGATTTTACACAGTTTTTTAAGGATTGTACGTGAACCAAGAGTCACACAAATCAGCGACCTGTGAATACATAGCATCATCATTATTCCTGCATCTCCTAAGTGGAGCATAGGGCATCAATGAACTTCCGCCACCGGACTCTGTTCCGCGCCATCGTCTTGATCTCGGGCCAGGTCTTCCCTCCTTTCTCCATCCCTTCCGCTATTACACTCCTCCTCCATGTGTTCCTTGGTCTGCCTCTTCTCCTGCTACCTTGTGGGTTCCATTCCAGGGCTTGTCTTGCTATGTTGTCTCCATCTCATCGTAATGTATGCCCAATCCACTTCCATTTCCTACGACGCATCTCAATGTCAATGGGTGTTTGATGGGTTCTTCTCCACAGCTCTTCATTGGAGATAACTTGTGGCCACCATATCCTCAGGATATTCCGCAAACTTCTGTTCACGAATGTTTGGAGTCTGCTAATCAGTTGTTTGTTAGTCTTCCAAGTTTCACACCCATAGAGCAGTACCGACTTGACATTTGTATTGAAGATGCGTAGTTTGGTATTGGTGTTAAGTTCCCTTGATTTCCAGATTGGTCTCAGCATTGCAAATGCTCCTTTAGCCTTATTTATTCTATTTCCTATATCCTCTATGGTTCCTCCCTCCGTGGTGACCATACTTCCCAGGTAACAAAACTGTTTGACTTGTTCGATCTCTTGGCTTCCTAAAAATAATAGTGCCTTATTGCGGTTATTATAATGCATCTCCTTGGTTTTCTTTCCATTAATCTTCAATCCTACCTCTGATGCTTCGGTTTTTAAATCGTTCAGCTTTGCTTCCATATCCTTAAAACTGTTGGTTAGCAAGCACAGGTCATCCGCGAAGTCCAAGTCCTCCAACCTATCTGTCAGTCCCCACTGAATTCCTCTTCGGCGATTCATTGCCTTCTTCATCATGAGATTCAGCACCATAATAAATAATATTGGTGACAGCAAACATCCTTGCTTCACTCCTTTATCTACTGGGATGGGCTCGGACAACATCCCCTGGTGTAAAACTTGACATGTGTAGTTCTCATACATTTCTTGAGTTAACTTAATAATTTTCTTTGGAATCCCAAACTCTTTCATGGCTTTCCACATCTTCCTCATTACACTATCAAACGCCTTTTCAAAGTTTACAAATAGTATATACAGTGACGACTGCAGCTCCGTGGATTGTTCTATAATTATATGCAGTGTATTGATCTGGTCCATACAGGAATAACCTCTAAATCCTGCTTGTACTTTCCTCAACCTTGAGTTAACTCGCTGTTTTATCCTTTCAAGAATTACTCGTGAGAGTACCTTACTTGGTATCGAAAGGAGGGTAATCCCTCTCCAGTTATCACATTCTAATAAATCTCCTTTCTTCGGAAGCTTAATCAACAGTCCTTTTTTCCAATCTGAGGGGATCTTCTCTTCTTCCCAAATCTTCTTGAAAAGTAGGAATAGAATCTCAACCGAAGTACCCATATCCACTTTCAAGGCCTCCGGTGCGATATTGTCCATGCCTGCCGCTTTGCCATTCTTAAGTTGTTTAATGGCCCTTTGAATCTCTGTTCTTGATGGTGGCTCTGTACTAATAGCAACATCTTCCTGCTCTTCTTCCATCATCACCTCTGTCTCCCCTTCTTCGATTGTTTCACGATTCAAAATCTCCAGAAAATGTTCTCTCCATCTTTCTAGCTGTTCTTTTTGTGTGGACAGTAATCTCCCATCTTTAGCTCTCACTGGTTTGCCCGCTCAATTTGGCGTTAAGTGGTCATTAATCGTGGGAACGGTTCAGACACCATGTGAAATTTTGCCATACCTGCCATAATTTGCACAGCGTAACATCCATAATTTGCATAGACAAGGTTTAATATTATACCTAACAATTGGTGTAATAATATTTATAAAAAAGTGTGCGCTTCATAAAAAGACGCGTAGGTTGAAAGTGATGATGAAACCGATGCGCCGGCCAGTCCAAAGTTGTCAGAAACAGTTTCCAACAGGAATTGCAACGAGGCAGCAGTATAAAACCCCAGCGCGCGACACACTTTTGCTCACTATCTCACCTAATAGTAAGAGGAATCCACACATCTCAACAACGTAAATTTTACAAAGTTGTAGTAATGTTTTGAACAGTAGTTAATATACTGAAGTGCGATGGAACCGGCAGTACGTCGGTGCAGTTATTAAAGAACGAGTGATTTTAATAAAAGACTATTAATGAAGCTACAAGAGTCATAACTACGTAGAACTTCTAGACAGCAACGAGAGACAAGAAAGAAGAGGACGAGGAACTAGACATCTAAGAGAGGACGCAGGGACAGCCCAAGCAGCTACATCCAGCCGTTTATCATCAAGACTAGAGGTCCACGTCAGAACTCAGCATCCAGGAGACGGAGCGAGGAATTCAGTGACGTAGAGACAAGAGGAGCTGATACCGAAGAGGATCAACAAACTCGAGAGTCCAGCTGACGGTAACAACAAATTTAAATGGGTGCAGAAAAATGCAGGTGAACTCGAACATTTATTTAATATTATAAATGACCCTGAAGTCTATCACCAAAAGCTAGTTTCCATATCCAAGTTTACAAGAACATTAATATTTTTTTAACTTAAAAAATGAATAAATAATTGTTAAATCTATAAATGAGAATATAGAATATCATAGTAGTAATCTCATAATTGAATGGTCAAGAAAGAACCACAGTTTATTATATTTTGTAATTAATTAGATGAATAAATTTTAAATAAGATTTACATAATGGTTAATTAATTGAGACATTCAAATTAGAATCAATTAACGTAAAGAAGATTCTCTATTAATATTTGAATTAATTAAAAGTTTCATTTATATGGTATACATGGAAAACCACACTTGTAAAGACTAGATCAATATTTAAATGTTATACATATTAATTATGTTTACTATTATATTTATGTGTTGTATGTATATGTCTGTGTACCATTTCAGGTCATATATAATTTATGTGTGTATATACTATGTCTTAGAAGTATAAGAAATTAGAGTTAAACACATTATGAGTATATTATATTCAGATTGAATATAAGGGTTCATATAACAAGTAACCCACATTAAACAATTTTAAATAACATGACAATTTGCGATTTTTGAATAAATCAAATAAATATGCTTTTCTTGAAACAGTCGTACTAATTTCACAACCAGTACTCAATCTTCTGTACTCTTTACTTGTAAATTAAAACTTATAACGTTATTCACGCGCTTATCCACATTCAATCAACGACCAAAGCCTGCGACCCAGCCGAGGAACATCAAGGTAAATACTGCTGAAGAAGAGTATACCTCAGAGACGTGGGTAAGTGTGCGCATACGAGTAATAGCGTATGTGTAAAAAGTAAGTATAAAAATAACGTTGTATAGTAATTGGCGCCCAACGTGGGGCTCGACAAACACAAATAAATTTGTGTATGTTAATTATTGTTGTACAATAAATGTTAAATATCATTACAAGTAAATGGCGCCCTGGTAATAAAGAAAGTCTAAAAAAAAATTAGTAAAATATTGTAAGAAAGAATTAATAGTCAATTTGTGTAATAAATAATATTACAAATTGTTATATAAGTACAGAGAGAAAAACAGTTGAGAAATTAATACCGAGAAATAAAATTAGTGTAAATAAAGAAATATAGAGTCACGGTTGACCAATAATAAAAATATAATTCATATAACGAATTAGTTAGGACACCGTAGACTATGAAAAATGGCGAAGCAACCGACAATGGACTTCGAAACTATGTTTAAACGACTTCAAGAAGAGTTGAAGACGAATAGTGCAGAACTTAAAACGCAGTTAGAAAGTACCAATGAAAAATTACAAAATAAATTAGATAGCAATGAAAAGTTGGACAAATTAGAAAATAAATTAGGAAGATTAGAAGATAGTAATACGAGATTAGAAACTAAAATAGAAGATAGTCGTAATAGAGTAGAAATTACTATTGAGGAAGTGAAAACTCAATTAGAAAGTAATATAGAACTCGTCAGTAATACTTTAAAAACAGAGCTTACTGCACGCGTTGGAGCAGTCGAACGGCGAGTTCAACAATCACTTAATGAACAAGCTGTAAAGATCGACAGTAAATTTAAAGAACAGCGTGAATATACTACACGTGAAACGAAAGAACACATTCGACAACTGGCTGAACAGTGGAATGAAAAGTTTAAATTACAAAGCAGGAGCAAGATCTCAGACACAAAGATGTAAATGAGCGCATCCTGGACAATACTAATAAAACAAAGGAACTCACTGTGAGGACCGAAACTGTAGAAATAGCTGTGGAGGTCACGAGGAAAACTACGCACCACTGCATAGAAATTAACAATATGAAAGATGGACTACAAGAGGAGGTAGAAAAACTACGAGCAGAAGTCAAGAGACGACCCAGTGCTATGATGATGTGTGCTGCAAAGGTAGATGATCAAGAGAAGATCAGTTTTAAAGGTAATAAATGGGAGAACCCCATAGAATTTTTACATAAATGTGAACGAGAAATGGCAACTATAGGAAGCAACCTAAACGACCGACAACGTATAGAATTTGTAAGTCGACATTTCCAGGAAGCAGCATCCAAATGGTATACAATTGTTCGAGACCAAACAGAAACTTATGAACAGTTCAAGGAATCCTTCGAAAATCGATACTGGAATATACATACCCAGAGAGAGGTACGAGACCAGCTGGAGTATGGACGGTATTACGTCAACAGCAAACGTTCCATGGAAGACTACATAATACAATTGTCGAACGGTGTAAGCATCTTAGACCCAGTTTCACAGAGCACGAATTAGTGTTAAAATTAAGCTACCACTTTGATAGACACTTTAGACTTGCCGTTTATACCCAAGGAGTTAAAACCATAGAGGAACTTCTTATTCTTGTAACACAGTCATCACAGTTTGGTAATAAACAATACGAGAGAAGGTAGAACCAGCCGCAGCAGCAGCAGTACTCTACGCATAATCCAATACAACAAAAATCAACGCAGTTTGCGAAGAGAGAAGAGAATTGGAAAGAGTATAGACAACTCTTTGAAAAAGGTAATACAACTCCACATAAAGGAGCGTACTCGCATCCAGGTACGTGTAAAAAGCAATTAAAACCGTACAATGCGAATGTACAGAATATAAATACAAATAATAATAATTATGAAAATAAAAGTGTGCAACAGCTGACACGCCCGTCTACATCCAAAGAGAGAGGGGGTGAGAAGAGCATAACGAGGGAGAAGAAAAATGAATGACGGCGAGGGAGAAGCTGCCAGCCAGCTCAAACAGGTTTTTAAAGCGGCATGTATTCCAACAAAATACCGGAACGAACAGGCTTGTTAAATGACCTGCACACACAGGAGCTGCACGCCACCCTAAACGACAAACAATCCGCAACAGGAAAGAAGGGTGGTCTCACGTCTATTGTCCTACACAAGGGGGAACAATAAGCGGTATAAAGAAACGTAATGCGGTTAACATATCAACCATTACTTGTCAAACAGATGATAGAGTTAAATATTTGCTAAATAATCTAGCAAGTGAAGATCCGCAGATAAGTCACTTGAAATTATCAACACTATCTAGTAGGTATACGATTAAAAATAGTATATTGTATAAACTCCTCAATTATGATTGGAAAATAGTCCTATCACCAGAGATGTTAAAAACACTAACTATACCATGTCATCAAAGTTTAGCACATGTGTCTGCTTTAAAATGTCATTTAGCTTTGAAGGAAGACTTCATTTTGAATAATATGTTTAGAAGAATTAAAGCAATCTTAAAAGGATGCTATGAATGTCAAACAGCACGACATCCGAATCTTCACACATATGTAGATATGCAAAATATAAAGACACAGGAAAAGGGAGAATTAGTAGCAGTAGACTTCCTGGGCCCATTTCCGAGAGCTATTCACGGGGGTACGAAGCACATACTTGTATGTATAGATGTGTTCACCAAGGCAGTTTGACTCTACGCTATTCGAAGACCTACCACAAAAAGTGTACTGAATGTCATGCTACGAAAATATGTAACGAAGTATGGTCAAATCAAAAAGATATTGAGTGACCAAGGTAAACAGTTTCAAAATAAAGCATGGACGGAAACGCTAACTCAGCACGGCATACAACCAGTGTTAACGTCAATACGACATCCACAAGGAAACCTTGCTGAGAGGGTAAATAAAGAGTTAGGAAAACATTTACCCATCTACTGTAATGAACAATATAATCGATGCGCAGAGTACTTATCATTTTTTGAACAAGCTATAAATGCTACATACAGTGAAGCTACAGGATATACACCGGTGGAACTGGAAAAAAATAAGAAACCCAATAGATTCTGGTCGAGAAACATTGACAAACCTCCAAACCAAAATCTACAAATTCCATTAAGTCACAAGTACGACAATGCGAAGAAGAGGATGGAAAAACTTGGAGAAAAGAGGATCAAGAGGTTCAACAGAACGCACAAACTCATCACATTCCATGAAGGAGAGAGTGTGCTACTAAAATGTAATCCAGTGGGAAAACGAATCGACAATACAGCAAAGAAACTATTCAGACTGTACGAGGGACCCTACTTATTACAAAGGAGGAAAGGACGACACACATTTATCGTCTACGATCCAACAAGAAACAAGATCATTGGAAAGTACCATGCATCAACATTCCGTAAATTCTATGGATGAAGGAATTAATAAATAGTCAATTTATAAGTCCATGGGAGGGACGTAATCCACCCAGGGAAAATGAAAAATTTTAAGAACCCTTATAACCACTAATTGTGAGTTGTAAAAAATAATTTAAATAAAGAATTTCTGAGTAAAGAAATAAAATTTGAATAAAATTCAAATTTTATTTTACCCAGCAGGGGAATTTATGCAACGATACGTTTAGCATAAGTATATGTATCAACACCTGACTGAGGTATGGTAACATATGTATAGACATATGAAATATGTAAGATGTACATAATAAAAATAGTATAATAAATATACGTTAGATATAAGAAAGAATGTAATAAATATAAGCAGTATATAAATTTAAATAAATCAAATATTGTACGTAAGCATATATATGGAAGCATATGACTTTGTTGGTTTTTAAATGTAACGAAGGTGAGCAATTAACACGCAGAGACCGGCAGCAGTGACGTCAGAACGACATGCGGTCGCCTGTGTAGCAGTCTGCGTGCATGTGTATGTGTACATGTGTAAATAACAGACAGATTAAATTATGTAAACGAGGGTGGAAGATTTCACATAGTTTTTTAAGGATTGTACGTGAACCAGAAGTCACACAAATCAGCGACATGTGAATACATAGCTGACGCCTGGCGCTTCAATTTGGCGTTAAGTGGTCATTAATCGTGGGAACGGTTCAGACACCGTGTGAAATGTTGCCATAGCTGCCATAATTTGCACAGCATAACATCCATAATTTGCATAGACAAGGTTTAATATTATACCTAACAATTGGTGTAATAATATTTATAAAAACGTGTGCGCTTCATAAAAAGACGCGTAGGTTGAAAGTGATGATGACACCGACGCGCCGGCCAGTCCAAAGTTGTCAGAAACAGTTTCCAACAGGAATTGCAACGAGGCAGCAGTATAAAACCCCAGCGCGCGACACACTTTTGCTCACTATCTCACCTAATAGTAAGAGGAATCCACGCATCTCAACAACGTAAACTTTACAAAGTTGTAGTAATGTTTTGAACAGCAGATAATATACTGAAGTGCGATGGAACTGGCAGTACGTCGGTGCAGTTATTAAAGAACGAGTGATTTTAATAAAAGACTGTATTAATGAAGCTACAAGAGTCATAACTACGTAGAACTTCTAGACAGCAACGAGGGACAAGAAAGAAGAGGACGAGGAACTAGACATCTACGAGAGGATGCAGGGACAGCCCAAGCAGCTACATCCAGCCGTTTATCATCAAGACTAGAGGTCCACGTCAGAACTCAGCATCCAGGAGACGGAGCAAGGAATTCAACGACGTAGAGACAAGAGGAGCTGATACCGAAGAGGATCAACAAACTCGAGAGTCCAGCTGACGGTAACAACAAATTTAAATGGGTGCAGAAAAATGCAGGTGCACTCGAACATTTATTTAATATTATAAATGACCCTGAAGTCTATCACCAAAAGCTAGTTTCCATATCCAAGTTTACAAGAACATTAATATTTTTTTTTAACTTAAAGAATGAATAAATTTTAAATATGAGATTTACGTAATGGTTAATTAATTGAGACATTCATATTAGAATCAATTAACGTAAAGAAGATTCTCTATTGATATTTGAATTAATTAAAAGTTTCATTTACGTGGTGTACAGTAGCTCGGTAATTTTTACATTATAGGTTGGCTAATCTGCGCTTCTAATCTGCACTTTAATCTGCTCAATTCATGTCCGTGCATCTGGACAGTTCGTCACATACGCTCGCTAGCGGCGGTCGGCTCGCGCCCGCAGCTATACTGTCACATTTTTCTATTTGTCGCGACAATCATTTAGGCTTTAGGCCGTACAACATTATATTGCATACATGCAATATGCTAGCAATACATTGCTAATACGTGTACTCAAGTAATTCGAGTGTCGCGTACTCGCGCCTCTATTCATAATTCATTACGACAATTAATGTAGGCCTTAGGTCAAGACTTCATATATGGCCCTTTAGGCCCTTTCATTAAATTAATTTCAATGTAACATACGACTTGTATTTACGATGCTCTCATTAGCCAATCTCTTAGTCAAAGCGAAACCTAACAATTTCAATGGTGTAAATGTGAACAATTTCAATAAATGTATTAATTACAGTCCACTCTCTCTTCATCATTTCTGCATCCTGGTGAATCAAAAACAACAGTAAATCACGAACACTTCACACTTAACATTTTTGCGTCCACTCGGACCGCTTCTAAACATTTTTTGGTCCTCACGTGACGGATCATTCTTCTCATTAACATTTTTTGGTCGCTCCGGACCTGGATTTCCGGATACATCATTCACATTTATTATTTTTCTGCACCAATTTCTGGCCATCAGGGGCGACTCAGCATATCCGCTGATACGACCGTGGTGTGATTCGATCAGCATTTTGCTCGTCGCCTTTCAGCCTCCTGACGACATAATCGCAAGAGCTTACACCTGCTAGCTTCAGTGCGTCAGTCAAAGCAGTCATCTCTCCGAGCTGTGTGTTTGCCATCTTCTCCACGGCGTCGACGCTTCAGGACATCGCCCACAAGGTATCACCTCACTAACATCATTTCAAGGTGCGTACAATGGCTGAAGAAGGCCTCAAAGTGTTAGTCAGAAAGAGAGGCGGCTTAAAGTCCGCAATAGTGCGTATACGATCAGCTGTCAGTAACTTTGATACAAACTCTAATACAAAACACTTTTTAACAGTAAGACTTGAAAGTTTGAAAAGCTTGGCAACGAAGTACGACGAGGTGCAGTCCGAAGTCGAACTTATTTGCAAAGACATAAACGCTGCTCAAGAAGACCGAGTTGAGGTCGAAGAAATGTTATATTCCACAGAAGCAAATATTTTACAATTAATTGATACCTTTAATGTTCAGACTGTACCTCCCGTATTATCGGGCCATATGCAATTAAAACCGATAAGTTTGCCCTGCTTCACAGGCAATATCTTGGAATGGCAGCATTTTTATTCAATTTTTTCGGACTTGGTGCATGCAAGATCCGATCTAACGCCAGTGCAGAAACTACATTATTTGCATTCTTCTCTAAAAAATGAACCGTTAGACTTAATTAAATCACTACCTATTTGTAATGAAAATTACTCGATAGCGTTGAGTTTGTTGTCCAGCAAGGTATGACAAGTTCATACTAGCAAAATACTACATTCAAAATTTACTTCAAGTCAAGTCAACAATTAAGGACTCTGTCCAAAGTTTGGTAGAATTCACAAATACAATAACGTCTTCCGTTAATTCACTGGCGGCAATGCAACTGTCAGTGAATTCATTTGAACTTATCACTATACAATTATTATCAACAAAACTCGACCCTACTACTTTTAAATTATGGAAGGAGTCTATAGACCCTGATAATCTTCCTAACTTTCAAGATTTCACTCATTTTTTAAACGCACGTAGACAGCTGTTAGAAAATACACTGCCTATCGATGCCGGACAGCAACTCAACAAGCTGAGTTTAAGATTCAATAATAAATCTGATAAATATAAATCACGAAACGCTGCTGGCAGTACTACATTTAAGAGTTATCACTCAGCGTCAAGTAATTATTCATGTTTGTGTTGTAAATCTAATCATCCAATTTACATGTGTGATAAATTTCGTGCACTAAGCACCGCTGAGCGAGGACAATTTGTATCAAATCACAAATGTTGTACCAATTGTCTTAGATCAGATCATTTTGTATCTAGTAAGAATAAGCAGGCATGTAAGATCTGTTCAAAACGACACCATACATTGTTGCACATGAACAATGTGCCGAACCCCATCTCTGCCAGTAGCAGTAATTATTGTTCACTCAAATTACAATCCACGAATAATATTCTTTTATCAACAGCAATTGTATTTGTCATTGACCAGGCTGGCAACAGACAAAAGGCAAGAGTTCTTTTGGATGCAGGTTCACAAATAAATTTTTGTACCAAATTATTTGCCAAGAAATTACGGCTTAATTTGACTAAATCCAACATACCAATTACAGGTATAAATAATACAGCGTGTCATGCCACTAATCTCGCGTCTATACGCATTATTTCTCGTTATCAGAGATTTAGCTTCGAGGCAAAATGTGCTATCTTATCTGCATTAACCCACAATCTGCCAGCACAATCGTTTGACATAAATCAATTCAACATTCCAGACAACATTTTTCTTGCTGACCCAAATTTCAACATATCCGAAATCGACATACTCTTAGGGGCGCAATTTTACCTGGATTTAATTTTAGCCCACAAATACGTACGCGGCCCTCATTTTCCCATTATTCAGGAAACAAAGTTAGGCTACATTTTGGCTGGCAATCTGCCCAAACACTGCCGCTACAAGGGTCCTGCTGTTTCGTTCCTAGCTAGGAACAACGACGGTCAAATTTTGCAGTCTCTCGAAAAATTCTGGGAAGCAGAAACTATCCCTGATAACACACCTGATAACGAGTCAGCTTGTGAGGAGCATTTCGTGCGTTCTACTCATCGCAATCAAGATGGTAGGTTCGTTGTTTCACTGTCATTTAAGTCCGATCATCTCCAGTTGGGGGAATCTTACACCAATGCTGAAGCAAGATTTTTGATTTTAGAACGTCGATTCAGGCGTGATTCTAAGCTTGCGCGCGATTACGCAGATTTTATTAATGAATATAAGGATCTTGGCCACATGACGCTTATCGATAATTGCTCTATCAATTCAGGTGTGTCAAATACTTACTATCTGCCTCACCATGCCGTCTTCAAGCAGTCTAGCTCGACCACAAACTGCGCGTCGTTTTTGACGGTTCGTCCAAAACTACCAATGGCCTTTCTCTCAATGACATATTGTTGGTAGGCCCGAATGTTCAACAAGACCTTTTTTCTATTCTTTTACGTTTCCGCATGCATAACTATGTTCTCATCGCCGACATCGAGAAGATGTATCGACAAATTCTCGTAGCTGAAAAGGATTGTCACTATCAACGTATTCTGTGGCGTGACTCTCCCCTCGAACAATTTAAACACTTTGCATTGCGAACGGTAACCTACGGCACGGCTACTGCTTCGTTTTTGGCCACTTGCTGTCTTATTCAAATTGGTAGGGACCATGAAGCTTCTTTTCCTGATGCGGCGTTAGCTATAACAAATGATTTCTATGTCGACGATTTGCTAACCGGTGCAGACACCATCTCTGATCTGACCAAGTTGAAATCTAACTTAGGTACGTTATTGAGTCAATACGGTCTCACGCTGCATAAATGGGCATCTAATTAACCCAGGGTGGTCTCAAGTCATGACAATTTATCACTCCCCTTAAACAAACAGGGCAATGTGCGTACCCTGGGCATTCTCTGGAATAACACTGCCGATTCATTCCTGTTTGACATTAAATCATTTCCCGTTGAATCAAGCATCTCCAAGAGGAGAATTCTTTCGATTATCGCAGGCATATACGATCCACTTGGACTGATCGGTCCCGTTGTTTTCTTGTACAAACAGTTTATGCAGCAACTCTGGCTTTGCAATCTTGGTTGGGATGAACCGATCTCCGGACAATTACGTTTGGCTTGGCATTCATTGTGCGACAAATTGTGTCTGATTAGCAAAATTGTTGTCCCACGTTCTATTCGTTGCAAGTTTGAGGCAAGTACAGTTGAATTACATGGTTTCTCGGATGCTTCTGAAAAGGGGTTTGGGTGCTGTATTTATATTAGAGTCATTTATCAAGATTCATCGGCCTCTTGTCATCTCCTGTGTTCTAAATCTCGCGTGGCTCCCCTACGACAGGTGTCACTACCTCGCATCGAACTCTGTGCTTGCTTGTTGTTATCGCGACTCGTATCTAAGGTCGTTCCTGCGCTTTATTCGTTTATTAATAGTGTTCATTTATATTCTGACTCTATGGTGTCTCTTTACTGGATTCATGCCCAGTCCACGAGGTGGAAAACCTACGTCGCTAATCGTGTTGCTGAGATTCAGCGTCTTACGCAAGCCTATACATGGCATCACATCAATTCTAGACACAATCCTGCTGATATTATCTCTAGGGGGTGTCTCCCTGACGTTTTGCGCGATTGTTCGCTTTGGTGGCACGGTCCCGCTTGTTTGTCTCAATCTTCCGAGTCCAATCCTTTTCCACTCTTTTACCTTCTAATCCGTCGTCTTCTGAAGTCACTGCGGAAGAGAAACAAACCCATAACCTTTCTCTAATGTCTACCCTGGCTATCGACCTTTCTAAGGACTTTTCTTCGTTGCATCGTCTGACACGCGTATACGCTTACTGTTTTCGGTTCATCCAAAATATTAGACTCTCCAGTGCTGACAGAATGACGGGCGCTCTTACCCCCGTCGAAATTCATCATGCTTTGATTTCTTCATAAAACAATCTCAGTCGATCCACTTTGCTGCCGAGATTAATTGTCCCCGTAATGGGTCTTCTGTCTCTATTAGGAGTAAGTTGTCTTCTCTCGACCCGTTTCTTGATGAGTCTGGAGTAATACGCGTTGGCGGGCGATTACAGCAGTCGCAATTACCTTACGACACTAAACATCCTATTATCTTGCATCCATCGTCTCATATTACTCGCCTTATCATTGAACGCGAACACATTCGTCTACTTCACGCTGGTGCTCAACTCGTGCATCACTCACTTCGTCAACGTTGGTGGATTATTAATGCCAGGTTAGTCATTCGCTCCATCATTCGTAAATGTGTCAAGTGTCTCAGGTTTAGTGCCAAACAGCAGGTTCAGAGGCTTGGTATTTTACCATCTCCTAGAGTCACTCCATCACGGCCGTTTCTATTCTGCGCGGTTGATTATGGTGGTCCCTTCATGATTCGTCATGGCGGGCAGAAATCCAGAACTCTCTCTGAGGCATACGTGTCTTTGTTCATTTGCTTAGCAACCAGGGCCATTCATTTGGAATTGGTTTCCGACCTTACAGCCATTGCGTTTATAGCTGCCTTACGTCGTTTTATGGCCCGCAGGGGCATACCCAGTCAGTTATACTCTGATAATGGCACAAACTTTAGGAAGGCCCGCAATGTTTTACATGACCTCTACAATCTTTGGCATAATAAGGATGCCACCTCATCAATCAAATCATTCACGGCCTCTCAGGGTATTTCATGGTCATTTATTCCGCCCTCGTCACCTCATTTTGGTGGTCTTTGGGAGAGCGGCATAAAGAGTTTGAAGTTTCATTTGCGCCGCGTGGTAGGCAAGTCTATACTCACCTTCGAGGAGTTTACGACAGTTTTATCTCAGATAGAGGCATGTCTAAACTCTCGCCCTTTATTTGCCATCTCATCGGATGTAAATGATCCGGTGCCACTTACACCTGGCCACTTTTTGATTTGCGCACCATTAACGGCGATACCGGGCCCAGACTTATCTCATATTCCTATCTCTCGTCTTGGACGTTGGCAACTTCTCCAGAAGTTTGTCCAAGTCATTTGGAAGGCTTGGTCTCGCGACTATTTACACCAGTTACAACAACGTCACAAATGGAAATTCGCTAAGGATAATGTTTCCATTGGGGACCTAGTCTTACTTATTGAGGATAACCTACCTTCATTAGCCTGGAAATTTGGGGTCATTACCGCCACATTTCCCGGCCCAGATAACTTAATTAGAGTCGTAGACATTCGCATGCCTACTGGTGTTTTGCGGAGACCAGTACATAAGTTATATCTGTTGCCAGCGCGGGGCGAGATTTGACACAAGATTATTATGATCATTTAGCACAATGCTATTTTACTCAGCCATTGGCTTTATTACTTTATTATATGACCATTTGGTCAACTTAATTGTGATATGTATTATCACAACATTTTCATGACAATTTACGCCATTGCGTGTTTCTATACTCATCATAGTTTCATGGTGGTATATTTGCTATTTTGTATTTATATGTTAATGTTTTGTGTGGCATACTATGTCCTACACATTTACATTTTGATGTATTGGGTATGTGTCATGTTTTCGGTGGTATTGTTTTATAAAAATTTGTTACATAATATTCGCATGGTTTGCAGTTATACAACCGTGTATGCATTTCTTGCACAGTTGTTAATATGTGTGATTTATTGTTCTATGAATGTATTTCTTAATTGTTCAACTCATGTATTACATTTGTAACCACAGTGTCGTATTTGTTACTTATGCTATTGCGCTTATTCATATTTGTAATTAACTAAATTGGTGTTTATTATATTTATTATGTAACTTGCATTTATGTAAAACATATTGTTTTTTGCGTCTACTGTATGTAACCACGCCACGCCTAGATTTATTTTTATATTGTATTTTGTATTTTGTGATTATGCATTGCACAATTATCATTCCTACTTAATTATGACATACATGTCATTACATATGTGCTTGCAATCAGTCAGCTATCTATAGCTTGTTCTCACACAACAATATATTGTAAATTCCTGAAACTTCAGGTATAGCATGACTCGTTCAATTTTATGACGCCATGCTAGATTTACGTCTATACATGTATAATTTGTGACAATTTATTTGTTCATTGTAAGCAATACTCTGTATAGGTCTACTGGCCTCAACTATTTCACGGTAACCATCTATGACTTGCATAGGGTTACAATTTATCGGGCCATCATGTGATGAGTTTCCGATCATGCATTATTAAACATTGTCAAATTATGTATTTTTCATGTTTTATAACGTTCAATATTGTATACATACAATATATGTGGGCAATACATTGCCAGCGCTTACATTTTTATTCATGCATAAAATCATTTTGCACGCCAAACTTGGCCTGCAATAATACGTTTATCTTTATTAAGGCTTATCTTTATTCATGCTTATCGCTAAACCATTAACGTACAGCTGTTATCTAAGATTACAACTCAAGGTTCAATGCAGCCTATTGAGATTAACTTTCATTATTAAGAACTCTGTATGTTATATAATAAGTTACCAAAATGTATATAATACGTTACTAAAATGTAGTAAAAAATCTACTGATTTTTTGACGGGCAGTTATGTACAGTAGCGCGGTAATTTTTACATTATAGGTTGGCTAATCTGCGCTTCTAATCTGCACTTTTATCTGCTCAATTCATGTCCGTGCATCTGGACAGTTCGTCACATACGCTCGCTAGCGGCGGTCGGCTCGCGCCCGCAGCTATACTGTCACATTTTTCTATTTGTCGCGAAAATCATTTAGGCTTTAGGCCGTACAACATTATATTGCATACATGCAATATGCTAGCAATACATTGCTAATACTTGTACTCAAGTAATTCGAGTGTCGCGTACTCGCGCCTCTATTCATAATTCATTACGACAATTAATGTAGGCCTTAGGCCAAGACTTCATATATGGCCCTTTAGGCCCTTTCATTAAATTAATTTCAATGTAACATACGACTTGTATTTACGATGCGCTCATTAGCCAATCTCTTAGTCAAAGCGAAACCTAACAATTTCAATGGTGTAAATGTGAACAATTTCAATAAATGTATTAATTACAGTCCACTCTCTCTTCATCATTTCTGCATCCTGGTGAAACAAAAACAACAGTAAATCACGAACACTTCACACTTAACATTTTTGCGTCCACTCGGACCGCTTCTAAACATTTTTTGGTCCTCACGTGACGGATCATTCTTCTCATTAACACGTTGTATACATGGGAAACCACACTTGTAAAGACTAGATCAATATTTAAATGTTATACATATTAATTACGTTTCGTATTATATTTATATGTATTGTATGTATATGTCTGTGTACCATTTCAGGTCATATATAATTTATGTGTGTATATACTATGTCTTAGAAGTATATGAAATCAGAGTTAAACACATTATGAGTATATTATATTCAGATTGAATATAAGGGTTCATATAACAAGTAACCCATATTAAACAATTTTAAATAACATGACAATTTGCGATTTTTGAATAAATCAAATGAATATGCTTTTCTTGAAACAGTCGTACTAATTTCACAACCAGTACTCAATCCTCTGTACTCTTTACTTGTAAATTAAAACTTATAACGTTATTCACGCGCTTATCCACACTCAATCAACGACCAAAGCATGCGACCCAGCCGAGGAACATCAAGGTAAATACTGCTGTAGAAGAGTATACCTCCGAGATGTTGGTAAGTGCGCGCATATGAGTAATAGCGTATGTGTAAAAAGTAAGAGTATAAAAATAACGTAATATATATATATTATTACTTGTTTATTTACTTTGTATATATTTATATAGATCTCTAAATTACTTTTACCTAAATATTGCAGATGAGAAGCCAGATTTTGTGCCAGACGGTGATGAAGAAGAGTACTATCAAAATGGAAACACAACTACAAGCCCAAACTAACAAAAGACAGTGCCTAAGAAAATACTACTTCTGTTTGGTTTGATGTTGCCATCAAACCACAGTTATCAGTTTTTGAAGACATAGAGCTTGTTCCGTTAGATACTATCAGCATTGAATTCTGTTGGTTTAATGTCTTATGATTCTAATATTATAAAAACAAACTAGTAGATATACTGGAACAACAATTACAAAGTTGATGAGGCAAAATAAATTAACGGGACACAGAAAGCAAAAAAAAAAAAAAAACATTTTTTCAAATTTTCATTTTTAGTGCCAATTAAAAGCTGAGGTTTTTCTTAATGCACTAATGTGCAACACTTGTTATTTTTAACAGAACTTTGCATCAAAATACGCTTTTGAAAAATATATTGCACCTTTTGACAGCTGCCGTCAGTTAACACTTCCATATTCAAATATGCATAACTTTTGAATCACTCCATCAGATTTCATGATTATTTTTTCAGAAGTTACTATGTTTCGTGCGCAAAGGTTAGCAGCACTCAGCTGTTCAACTGCATTTAGCTGGCAATTTTAATACATAAGGAACATTTTCTCACCAACCACTGAACCAATCATTGTGAAATTTTCACATAATATTCACAGTATGTGAGTATATACTGAGTTTTTCCTGTCATGGTAAATGCAAATTTACATTTTATAAAAATAGTGTTCATACAAATTTATCAACTTTAAAAAGTTGAATGGGACATTTTTTTCATTTTCTGTTGTACATTTTTTAACAAAGAAAACTCAGCTCTTGTGAAAGGGTCTACAGAAACTCAGAAACTGCTATGAAAATTTCAAACAGATTGGTTTAGTAGTCTTTTAGAAAATGTTCCTTATGTTAACATGGTGGAAGATAGGGATTCCGTGACCCCTTAATAGAGCGCTCACTGTGGGCTTCATGGAGTGCTGTTATATTACATGAAATGTACATTTTTTTTTTGCAATAAATGGTTTCAAAACCAAAAATTACTGACTACTGGAGTACAGATGTTACATTAGAATCTTCTTTTGCTGGAAAGATAATGAAGAGAGGCAAATTTTGTTCCATTTACTTTATGTTGCATGTAAATAATAGCAGTAATTATATTACACGAGTTGGAGATGATAAAAGTGTGGGGTCGGTTGTATTGCAGATTTGTCATGATTATCTGAAATGAGTCATGCCTTGTACATGGCCATTATACAAGTGTGGCATTTTGTTAAAGTACAATTGACTTCTATCCACGCTATTACACTGTGTTCCACTACAGCCACTGTGACCAGACATTTTGGCTCACTTTTGGAGGCCACCTTCAGTGTAAAAATGACTTGGAAACTGGCATGGATCTTTACCAGTTAATCACAGTACTGTGACAAAAGAACCTGTGGTTAACTGATGCCAGTTTCAGTCGTTTTTACACTGAATCACTGAGGTGGCCTTCAGCAATGAGGCAGAAACATCTCTTCAGTAGCAGTACTGGACCATGGCCTAATATCCTGGAGAGAAGTCAGTTATATTTCAACACAGTTGACACCAGTCATGAAAGCCTTATGTACTGAAGTGTCTCATCATTTGAAAAATTATTTCAGAAACCACCTGTGCTCTAGGAACGTGTGCAGAAAACAGTAAAGGCTTACCTGTTGAATCAAAACAAAAAGTTTAAAAATAACATAAAATATGAACATAATAGTGAGTACTTGCAGTTCATTGGAAGGACAATAGAGATGTGTATGCCATCAGTACAAAACACAAAATGACATCACCAATAACCAAGGTAAAATCATGGGAAGGAATGATAGAAAAACTAAACCCAGACACAATTTTTTAGTACAATAGTAATAAAGACATGGATAGACCATAGAGATGCACTACTCAGTTACTATTATCTTCAGAGACAAACAATGAAGTGGTGGAAGAAAGTGTTTTTTCACATATTTATGATGAGTATTATAAACTTCTACACTTTATATTCAAGAGTAGAAAACGATAAGAAAATACGTGTATACAATTATGTGAAAAACGTGGGAAAACAGCCACCGGAGAAATCTAGTCAAAAATTCAATGATGGCATGTTGAGATTATCATTACATCTTGACATGTGAACATACTGACAGCAAGACATTACCCAAGCCATGTCTACAGAAAAACAAAAATATCTCAAGACGACCTGCAAGGAGTGTTTGTTCAGATAAAGGAGCTGAGTCAACTGGAAAGTGATGGCGGTGTGAAGAGTACAAGTTGGAATGTGTCTTCTGGAGTGGTTTACCATGTACCATACAAAAACAAATTATAAAATATAAACTGTATAGAAATAAAATAATATGAAAAACAGCCTGTATTAAAAAAATTATTTAAAATCATAATTTAAATTTTCAGTCTTTATATTCATGTTAAACTTTTCTGGGGAGTAAAATCAGCACCATTTATAATTCCTTTTATGGTATTATATTTTCTGTTTACATTGTAATAAAACGGGATTTACTACAAATAAAAATTTAATTTAGGTTGATAATAATTAATTTATTGGTTTATTAATTTAATAAAAAAAATTTTTTAATAATGTTTTTATTTATTTATTTAATTGTTTAATTAATTAATTATTTTTATATTTATTATTGTTCGATTAATCAAACTATGAATTAATCTTTGTGTAATACTTCATGGCGAAATATTTGTTTCACAGTGTTAATCGGATTACGTCCAGCTGTGTTGAAGTGTATCTCTTCCACTCGGCTCCCTTTCTTCTTCTTCTTGATTCCTTCGTAAATACTCGTAAATTAAGTTAGGAATGAAATGTATTAATTTAATTATCTAAAATAATCAGGAAAACGAGTATTTAGAACAATTCTGATGTTTATTTTTTAAAAGCGGTGCGCCAATCTTATGCACATTGATTGTGCTGCGGCTAAGACTCGACTCACAGGTTGATTGTTTCAACTAGACAAATATATGAAATTACAATATTAATTATTAGAGTTCTTTGAACTGTCGAAATGGTCAGAGAAGGGCAAGTCACATGATACAATACTTACAATTAACAAAATTTAAATACTATTATTTAAATGTAACATATCTCAGAAAATAGTGTCATTTAGTAAAGAAATTTGCGAACCCGACATGCAGTGTATAACGTCACGTCGCTACCTCGAATGGCTGTGTACGGCTCGCTAGGCAAACTGGAAAATGGCTGCCGTCGACTTCGTATTTCTACTACCCACGCCAACTCCGTTCTTTCTTCTCCCTCAAATATAATGGCTATCTTCTTCTGCAATGATGTGGTCCCTCTGGATAATTAGTTGTATTGTTCTCTTCTACTCGACGATGTAGTTCGGTGCAGGATTAATTGTGTCATATTCAGTGTTCCAAAATCTGTTTGAGTTCGTTATTCATTGAAATTGTGTTAAATGAATTTTTCAATATGGCGGATGATTCTTTGTGCGTTGGGTGTTAGATCATATTATCTCAGAAATTCGGTTGCACTTTGTTACTGTTTAAGTTCTTTTTATATTGTTTCGGTTTATAACCTCTGTAGTAAAATTTTTTATGTCACACTTCATTTTTCTTCAGATAATTTATATTTTTTGGATCTTCCTTCCATACGTTTTCATCCGTACAGGTTCACGTTTAACAATCAACTGATGACTTAAATCGTCGTTTAATGTAGTAATTTCCGAAATATCTTATTCTCCTTTCCCATTGTCTGGAATCAGCTGTCGCCTTGGTTTAGATCTGATCTTATAAAAATATATGACATTTTTTCCCATTTTATGGCTATAACTTATTTATTTGTTAATTTTATAAAAATTTATATACCTAGCAATATTCCTATTCTAATTTTACTTAATTTAATATACAATTTGACCTAATTTGGTTTCAAATAATCTTAAAATTGACATTTTTTGATATTTCTTATAGGCCTTATTATTTTTCACTAAACTAAATAATTAAATGGTTTACAAGTCATTTTGACTTAACATTTTCCTTAAATAATTTTACTTCTTTCATCATTATTCTTGGTTATTAACAATTTGTTGTTATAACATTCTAATACTGATTATTTCACATTTTATTTGTACTGAGTCCCTTGTTGGGCCTTATATTACATATTTCCAATAAAGTTAATTTCATCTTCTGGTCATTGCATTTACTATTATTTATTTCCGTGATGATTATATTTAAATATCTTTATTTTAAATTGACTAATCTCTGCTAAATTTTTACAGTTTTATTTATTATATCCTCTTGGATTTGATTATATGATAAAGGTTGAATCTGGTCTAAAATACGGGTTTGCTTTGCTATTGGTTTTTTAACTATTTTGTTCCTTATTATGTCTATGGTTTACAATTCAAAATATATCAATATTATCCTCGTGCCTTCTCTGCCTTAACAAAATTTTAACATTAATTAACATAATTTCAATTATAACATAACATCTTATATTTATCATTTTTCATTTATATTGTTTAATTAAAATAAAACATCTTATATCTATCATTTTTTACTACCTTATTCATTTATAATAAAAACATCTTATGTCTATCGTTTTTTAACTACACTTTAAACATAAACAACATTCTATATCTAGCATCTTCCACTACCTTATTCATTTATAATAAAAACATGTTATATCTATTCTTTTTTACTTATATTATCTAATCATAACACAACACATTCTATATTTAACATATTCCCTTACATCTATGGTAAGTTCATGGTTTCCTTTTTATATTACTATTCATACAATCCTTATATATACTATTTTTAAACCCTCTTATAATTAATAATTTTTTCAGTCCTTTGCTGTCTTTTATTACTATCCTTATATTCTATATTTACACTTTTATAATTGTTAGATTTGCAGTCATTTGCTGTCCTTTTTTCTTATGATTTAATATTTTAAAACACTTTCTATTCTCTACACTTAATAGTAGTCTTTCACTCATATTGTGTTTCTTATAGTATTTCACTTTTAATCATCTACACTAATGGTAGTCCTTCACTCTTTCTATCTAAATATTTTTATTACCTACTCTAATGGTAGTCTTTATTCTGATTTACACTATGGTAATCTTTCACTACTTCTAGCTAACATGCTATTCTTTATTCTTGTTATTTTTATATTTAATTTACAATTCAATTCATTGGTAATGTATCCTGTAACTTGGGTTACTGGGTTTAAGGTTTGTCATTGTTTTAATTCTGTTTAATTTGTACATGTCCTTCATAGGATTTCGGGAATAGCCTTTCCTCATTCAGCATTCTTTGTATGAAGCTTGGAATAGTCAGTTCTTTATTTCTTATTCTATGAGTAGGTTATTATTCCTGTATCTAGATCTTCTGATGTCATTAAATTGATAAGTTGTGTTTGATTATTTTGTCATTTACTGCTCTCTATAAGTAGGTTATCACTTTTTGTATTTGGATCTTCTGATGTTATTAAGTTAACAAGTTGCACATGATTATTTTTTCATTTACTGCTCTCTATTCTACTGGGTATACTGATGATGTACTGGGGTTTTATATAGATGGTTTCTTTAATTTGGACCAAGAGTTTTCTTTGTTATAGATTCTATTTTTCAATATTTTATTGACTATAATGATCAGTTTATTTAATTCATTTTTAACCATTTAGTTATCACTCACTATTGATTGTTCCTTCTTTTTTTTTTCTTTTTTAATGTTGTATTAAGTTATGTTTAATGGTGAAAATTCTGTTATGCTATAATATGTTTAACATATCAACGTAAAGGGGAAAGGGTAGGCCTATACTGTATTGCCCAGTAATCACTTATTTCCCATATGTATTGAGTGTTTTACAGGAGATGTCTGAACATATATAAACCTGTTCGACTACAGGGATAAAAGGTAGCACCCACCTCACAACCTCAATGTTATTGAAAACACATTAAAAATAGAAGAACGTTCATACCCATCATAACATTTGTCAGATCATTTGGAAGTCAGAGGCTCGTCTTCCTCACTGTCATCAGATAGAACAGATCTTGAGAGAGCAGGGATCTTTGTTACAGCTTCTGCTAAATCGAGTCTATATTTCATCAAGTCACTGTCAGTATGGAAATTATTAGACGTACAGTCTCACACAGAAAGCATCCGGCTGTTTACAACTGACAAGTCTAGAAAGTAGAGTATGCATTTTAGTGTCCACTTCTTTGTCCTAAACCATATGCAATAGAACTCCATCTGCTGATCACAAATATAAGTACCAGCCATGCACTGATTATACTTGCGTACAACAAATGGACAAGTCATGTCTGTGAATTTCCTTTCAGACTTTGATTGCCTTGATACAGATTCTTGTGGTTCAATCTCTGTCTGTTTTGATAGGAGATAAACTTTGTTGCTGTCCAGCCACTCCATAGCAACAAGTTTACCATCTGCTCACACATACTTATGGTTTTCATGTCTGTTTAACTTGACGTTTCTGAAATACCATAGTTTGTCTTAAGGTAATTATAGAATTACCTTTTATCCACTCGAGTGACACAAAGTTTCGTCTAGTTATGACGCGTTTCGGGCACAAAGTCCCATCCTCAGATAACACTGATATTAATTTAAAACCAACTATAATATAAAATTGTAACCATGATTTTGGTTGTCATTTAAATAAAATAAAAATGTATTAAGGGTATTGTATTAAGGGTTCCAGTTGCCTTAACTACCAATTTTATCCATAAATAGAACCCTGGTAAAATAGCGATCAAAAAATACAAAACTACTACATGATAGTCTTCACGAACTGAAGAACAATTGTAGAACTAAGCCGAAGCTTTGAATTGGATAAGGGAGTTGTAGATCCCTGATAAGTTTCAAAATCAAGAACAAGTCTTATTGATCTTTAAGACCAACAGGTCTAGTCTTGTTCTTCAGTAGTTGTTTTGATGGGCAGATTCTGGCAAGCTTTTCTCACAATCAATTACTGGCTGGATTTTCCAGAATTACCGTAGTTGGAATATTTGTATTTACAATATGTATGTTATTCCTTAATTGCCAGAATCTATCCTGAGACATACAAAATGATATTTTCACTAACTTTTATATGTTCTCAAATACATTTTTAATGTGAGATAATGAAGAACCCCCATGATTAAATTTATTGCAAAAACTTCTGTATTTCAGGGTCATTTGTATTTGTACTTGCCACTTTTACTGAGGGCCCAACTTTGCCTGTAGACAGTCTTTTGCAGAAAAAATGTTATCTTTACTGAAGATGCAGAGAAAGGGAATTTTTCAGCCAATCAACGCTTGAGATTTGGATAAAATCTCATTTGATTTTATTCTTCGTTTGGTTTAGTATTTTGTAGATACTGAACTATTTTATAATTTATTATCTCTCTTAACGCAATAACGCGTGGTCATTGCTGCCCATTTAGACAATTGGTCTACAATAGCACGTGAGCACAAGTTAGAAAGTTTGTGAGTTGATGGAATATCAAGTGCTAATTAGGTATAGTACAAGATTGTCCATGTAGGCATATAAGAAGGATACTGCAAGTTTACTGGAGTATTGTGTATATTTAATACACAGAATAAATCACAATTGAAATTTAATTCACTACAAATTGTAGAAGTACCCAACCCGAGAATGACTCTGAATGCTGGATATCGCAACGATATCCTGAATGTCTATACAGAAGGAACATCTGCAGCCACTTACCAGGACCGGAGCATCATCCATTGTAAAGTGAAGTAAAATTATTTGTTATAAACGTATTAAAAAACACTTATAAACTAAAAGGCAAAAGAACTCGTATAAATTAAATCTTTATGTAATTAGAATATAAGAGGAAATTCTTTTTAATTGTAAACAAAAATCAACAGAGACTGTTAATTAATTTTATTTTGTTATCAGAAACAATATTAAATTATTAGTGCAATTAAAAAAAAAAGATTAATAAATCTGAAGCATTCCAATACCGTATACTTATACTCTGAGTGACCCTTGTACATCACATGTGTGTGTGTGTGTGTGTGTGTGTGTGTGTGTGTGATTGATGGTTTTTTTCTGTTGTATCTTTTTAAGTTTGTCTTGTTTTTTTGTCTTATATAATACTTGTATCTCATATTTACACTTAATCAGTGTATTTTGAATGTATGGTATAATCATATGATTTCTCTGAATATTAGTAAAGGTTGTTCCACATGAATGTGGTAGTAAGTGAAATACTTAGAACATACAGAGCAATTTCTTGTATTTTTTAAGATTCCAGTACCAGATAATTCTTGTGTTTGTGGACTCATATCGTATAGATCATTTTGTGAAATGAAGCATTGGAATGTCACTTGAATAGGCTAAGGGATACTGTAAAACAAAAAATCACCATTGGTTCCAGCATACAATGTTGGTTGAGTACAGTTCTTTTCTAGACAGTTGACTAGCAGAATCATCTCCGGTGAACATAGTGAAGGTGCAACTAGTAACGCCAGGTCACTACTCACACTTGACAGACGGCGTGTGAGAGCCATATCACAATCAATCCCAACTTATAACGGACAAGCTAACTGACTAGTTATCAGAAGGAGGAACCAAAGTCTGTTTAGTGAGCCCCTGAGTACAGATTAGGTCGAGCCAGGTGACAAATAAGTACACTTAGAATTCTTGCATACTATTTAATGACACTTCAGAAAACAAGAAATTTAGCTGAATTAGCATTAATAAATGCTTTAAAACCAGTACATTACATAGAATAACATAAGAAGTCATGTTTACATGACTTACATTACATAACATAACATAACAAGAAGTCATATTTACATTACTTACATAACAACAATTTTTTTTTACATATAGAATGAAATTCAAAAAGATCATTCATCTAACATTAACAATTTACAACAGACAGAGGATTGCACATAGAAAACAGACAGAAGTGTCTAATCATAAAAACGGAAATTATATGTAAAACCCCTTTTATAAATCAAAAAATAATATAAAGGTTTTGTAAAATATATAAAAACACTTGGTAAGTTTCACAAATTTTTTTAAGGTGTGTAAGAGACAAGGGAAGGTCAGGTGTCTTTAAAAACTAAATACAATCATGAATGCAAAATATAAAATTAACTAAACTAAATATAATCTGAATGTAAAATATAAAATTAACTGAACTAAATATGAACTGAATGCAAAATTTAAAATAATGATGAACATTCAAAATAATATAAAATAAACTTAACTAAATAGCAGATTTTAATAAAGGGGATACACAAAATTCAGTCTGTTCATTGGTTAAATTTTTGTTATTTTTTATTGCTTCTTTAATTTCTAAAATTTCTAACAAATCCTAGATGAGCCACACTAATCTTATCCATTTATTTTGTGTCAATCCGAAATAAAACTTTGTTTTTGGCTTCAGAACGCTTTCCATGATCACACTTTTTGTTTATTTTTTAATCAACCCATTTCACAAAACTAAGTTTTGCACTAAGATTTTAATACTGAAAGCCACACTTGCAGTTTTGGCTGCTTATTCGACCGTGGCACCTTTCGAAAGAGAGCAAAACAAGCGCTGACGTTTTAACCAACCAACTACTCATCACAGCTTCCTTGATTGCATTATATTAAATTTCAAAACTTTTATCACTTTGTATTTTTACATTGCAGTTATTTTAATTTCTGTATAGTTCACAAATTAACATCCTCTAAAATTAATTACAAACATGTCACATAATTTTAATAATCTTTTTATTACTTCCATGTTTCATAAAGAAATGGAAGTATGGTGATGGCAACAAAAATCGTGTTCGAGATAAGGGCTGATCCTGATTGTACTACCCTCAAAACATGAAGAAGTCATTTTCTGAAATGTGTGTGTGTGATTTTTTCTGTGGCGAACGATAACTGCCGCAAATTCAAACAGAACAAATAACTTTTTGCACATGTTCCCGAATTGTAGAGGACTCAAGGCCTATTGCTTTTGGTGAAGATTGGATAAGTGGAAGGGATATTTTACCTGTAACGTTTCATGTTCTAACAAGAGTAATTTTTTCTATGGCAAACGATAACAGCTGAAAATTTCAACAGAATCAAATCATTTTTTGCATATGTGCCTGAGTTGTAGAGGACTCAAGGTCTATTGATTTTGGTGAAGATCAGTTAAGGAGAAGGGGTAGTTTACTTGCAACATTTTATGTTTTAACAAGAGTAAAGTACTTAATTTTGATAAATAAAGTATCCTGAAAAGAAGGTCATAATAATCCACTGTAGAAAGGTAGATGAAATATCTGTAAATGAAAATGATAGTTAAAGGGGGAGGGGATAATTTTTTATATTGTACTATGTTATCGGCAACAAAGAAGTAGTTTGTTGTTAACATTCCTTCCCGGGCTGTTTGGCCATGGTCTAATGTTTTCTGCAAAACCAGGTGTTTCGGGAATGCCATCAACAGTGAAAATCGGGTGCGGTTAACGTGAAGTGGTATATGTTAGTGACCACAGTACTGTGGTTAAGGCTGAAGAAAGAAGTAGTTTCTATGGAAATATTTCAAAAATGATATTAAATATAAATCTTAGAACATGGAAGTCGTGTATGGTTCATACCGATATTTTTATCTAGGAGCATATACTCTGGCTGAATCGCCCTTTCATCTGGCACGAGTATTTAAATTAAACATAGTGAGAATATTGTACCGTTACAAGCTGCTACTCTCAGATGCTGGTATGACTGATACACAGAGGGCACACATTCCATACGGAGTTTTCTCACACTTTTGCATTTGTTTATAACTCGGTAACACATTCATTGCCCAGGAAAAATAGGAAGGTTTAAGGAAAAAATTAGATAAAAGCTCATTTTTTGCACATATGGTCCTTGAACCATAGATTATACAAAACCAATGAGTCTACCACTTAAAAGTGTCTAGGGGTGATTTTACAGGGGTTGAAAGGGTAAAAAAATGATTTTTCGCATATAACATAAAAACTAAGTATTTTATCAAAAAATGTTTCAAATAAAAGTTGTAGCTCACAAAATTCCCTATAATTTAGTGGTGTCACATTCCTATATGTCAACGATTGTTGGAACAGCCCACATTTAAACTTAGACTATACTGTATTTTTTGTATTTTGTGTGTATTGCATGTGAATGATCGTTTTTTTTTTTTAAGAGGATGAATATTTACAAAAAAGTGAAAAAACATATTTGATAAGTTCACATAATTTATTAATCCAGGTGAGATATTTTGAAAAAGTATCTTTTGATATTTACAAAATTGTAATGATAATAACAACGGTAAGAATAATATAGTAAAAGGATCACAAAATGAAACAAAAATTTTATAAATAAAACATTGTTTAAATAAAAAAATTTCAAAATAGGCAGTCATTCAGGACTGCCGACAGAAGTGAAAACTTAAAACTATGAAATAACAGTGGTTTTTTTGGATATTCAAATTAATTGTAGTACCAAAAATTAAAATTTTTTGTAAATTAAAATCTTTAACATCAGTCTGGTTTTCACATCTATCGGCACTCCGAGCAACAATTATATACATTTTTATATGGTTTACTTTTAAACGGAAATATTGATACGAATATTGGAAATATTTGAAAATACATGCTTTGTTTATGTTATTCATTTTTCTATATAAAAATATTAACATACTTATTTAGTACTCACTTTTGTACTGCACAGTGATCCTACATTTGAACATTTAAAATAATGATCAAACTAAAACACAATTTAAACAATGCACAGTATACACACATTAAACTTTCCACGTAGTCAATTTAACTTTACTTATATACATATACACAGCACTAATGTTACAATCTTACAATAATAAAAAAACTATTAAAAATACATACTTCGACATTAGATATGACGAAAAACCCTAAGTTAACAGCCAGACGGACAAATAACAATTATGTAAATATCATATAATATAGTATAAGTAATTAATAAGAATAAAAATAATGTAAAATAGATCATAAGTATTGCGTTAATTGTTAATACGGAAAGCCAAAATCGCGCCAGGGATCGAACACGCGATAGCAAATTCGGCAGTGTAAGAAACTCCAAAATAAAGTACGTAAACGATAAAAGTGTGTTAAATAGTATAAATAATAGTATTACACACAAGTATAATCTATACTTTCACTGCTTGCCACGCGCAACACGTCATACTTATAGCTACAGATATACTGTTAACATTAGCATGTCGGTGACGCGAACTCATAAGATTTTACCCATCCAAAAATCGCCCAACGTGCCTATAGAAGTTTTCACTTCAAAAACCAAATGGAATAATTATTGAATTTAAAATCTGAACATTTTTACTGAATTTAATGACAAATTAAAATGATGTAAAAATACAAAAAGAAGTTAATCTTGAACTGTACACAAATATCACTAAAAAAAAAAATCAATTACATAATTAAACACATCATAAAATGTCAGAATCAGAAAGTAATCAGTTTATGAAATGAAATATGTGAATATTTGTGAATTATGTGAATTCTAAAGGAAGGTAGAATCAACACAAAACATTTACGAAAACAAACACTTAAGATAAAGTAAAATTTTTACAACTGAATAAATAATTTGTTCAGAAATATCAGGTGATAAATTTAATTGAATTAAATGGAAATTATTTAAAATAATGCAATAAAAATGTTACAAAAAACTTATACATTAATTTTTTAAAGTATGGTCAGATTTTCCTTTTGTAAGTTTTTTTATAATAAAAATACAGGTCACAAAAAGTCTTCAATATCACTGTTATCATTGCAATTTGTTTCTTCAAGATCATCAATAAGAAATTCACTTTCATTTTCATCATCAATATTAATCTCTTCACTATCAGTAATATTAATATTATAACCTGGGGTTTCACAATTCTGACATGTTAATCCTTGGCAATTTTTACACATAACTGTGGATTGCAATCTGGATTTTAGGCAGCGACAATGAAAAGTAGAACAGTAAATCATGCAGCCACAGGAAATTAAATTCAAAATTGATTCAGGAGCTGGTTCTAATGAAGTCTTAATGTGCTGCAAAAAATTATTTTTCCTTTCCCATCCCCATTCCTCTGGACTTTTATGGTTGCCTAGACATTACTGAACTTGGTAGTAAGCTCTAAAGGAATGCTGAGCTGCAGCTGATGAAGTTGTAGGTAACAGCTCTAATTTGGCAGATGCCTTTTTGAGGGTTTTCTGAAACATCTGAAATCTGTACTTGTCTGGTGTTTGCCTTTCATCTTTCGAACCATACAGAATTAGAAATAATTTTTCACCTTCACTTCACTTTTTCTACTTCACTTTTATTTGAATTCACATTACTAAACACTGCTACAGCATTGTCCAAATTTCTGTTATTCTCGAATAGCTTCAGTAACTGTTTTTTACCTTTCCCATGAACTGAACTAGTCATGTCACAGCCACTAAAAGCATGTGTGAGAAGGATGAAACTTTTGACATTTGTGAATTGTATTTGCAAATTTTGCGAGGAAAATAATTTTGCTTTAATTTTGCCGATATTTGGTTTCAAGAAAAATATATCTTTGTCTGCTGGACTTAAAGCTATCACAAGTACAAGCAAATCAATATCTTGGCCAACAGTTATCACTTGTAAGTGCTGAGACTTCTGAGTGGCAGTTTGCACAATCAGTGTATCTGCGTCGTCAGATGACTGTCGTACTTCAAACTTTTGTTCTTCGAATTTTTTTTCAACATTTCAACGAGTTATTTTTTTATTTTCACTATTAGCTAAAAACTTTTCTTGGCCGACAGACGGGGGTTACTTCCGTTTTCCTGAACTGTGGACTGATGTTCGCGTATCAACGTTGCTGTTCAGATTTTTTTGTACTGTCAGGATTATCATATCCATCAAAGACAGCAGACGTAAGAGTTCGCGAAACATATTGCACGTAGGCCTACATATCGCATAATTCTTTATAATTACCGGTACTACATTTTTTTTTTTAATTCCATTTCACTTTGTGCAACAAATACCCTCCATCTATTATGTAGATGTCTGTCTTGTTCAGTAAATTGTTATCAATACTTTTAAACTCATATAAAGTGGATATGGTGGTTTTTTCATTCCAGTGTTCATGGAAAGAGACATTGGGTATGGTGCAATTTCAAATTTAAAGTACTCTGATATATCATCACTCAGTTCTCTGCACAACAGCATTCATTGTTAGAGAATTAAAGGATCTATAATAATACCTTTTTCATGTACCGTTATAAAGGAATTAACGGAGGATGTAATCTGTTTTCACATTTTATGACAATGTCCTTATACAATTTCCCATACAAATTTTTTCATATCGTTTTGACTAATTTCCTTTGATTTATGATAATTAATAGCATCATTTTCAATAATTCCAGCACAGAGTGACGAAATGATTTGCGTTTTAGAAAACAGATTGTGATTAATAAGCCAATTATACAATTTATTGACATCTGAGTGGGTATATCTTAATAATTTCTTGCAATTCGAGTTTCTCTTAACTCAACATATTGTTCAGATGTGAAAAATGTAGTCCTGAAAAAAGTTTCAAATTCTTGACAAATATCCGAAAATGCTGATTTTGTAGTGATATATGAATTTAATATTTCCTCTGTGAATCTGTGGTGAACAATGCCACCTTGGACTTTAAATTATCAATTTGCTGTATGTTCTATGACCATATCGGGCCAAGTACCAGTGAAAAATGTTTTATTATGCCTTACAGTAAAATAACGTTTCGTAAATTTATCAAATTCTGAGTCACTCGTTCTATTTTGTAGTTCAAGCATTTGCTGTAAATAAATCTGACAAGCTTTAGCGTAGTGCAAGTGACACCACTTGCATGAAAATAATGCAGCATTAATTTTACTGTATTAAGATGTTTTTTGCACTCTCCTGCTCTTTCAGCTTCTATAAAATTTCTAATTAGTGTGACCAATATACTGAATCCACAACTGAGCAGTTGACACCATTATTTTTTTCCAATATATTTCAATTTATTTTCAAATTTATTTGTAATATTTTTAACAGCGACATTTTCTTCACTAGTAGACTTTTCTGTAGGTAAATCGTTAAAATCAAAAAAAGTTCCTGAATTTCATTTTTTTCTTCTTCACTTAAATCTGTGTTTTGTAAAATAATTTTTGAAAGTGCTTGAGATACTAATATATGTGCTCGTATAGCACGAGTATATGCGTGCCCAGTTAGTATATTATGTGAAACAGAATTTTCTGCGTAAATTACGCTTAATAATTCAGGGAAGGGAGTGGCACCTTCCTACTAAAAAAAAGTAAAAATGTTTTTACTTTACTTTTGCTATACTTAGGTCATTTGTTCTGCATTATATAGTTCCCTTCTGTACTTCATTGTATAGAAGTTACTAAAAATCTCAAACACTATTTTATTTGATACTTTTTTTTATGAGATTCTTAATTTGCATCAGCAAAAAAAAAAAAATCTTTACATATTTCAACATGGGTAAAATCGCCCTGAGACAATATTTTAAGTTAAATATTGACCGACCGGTTTGGTATAGTGGTTAGGGTGCTGGCTTCTAGACCAAGAGGTTCAGGGTTTGATCCCATTAAGGTCTGTCACTTGTTCATCATTCAAGTCATTCCCATCTCATTACCTACGCACAAGCTTCGGCTTATGTAGGAATCATCCTCTCAAAAAAAAAAAAGATCATTCACATTCAATACACACAAAATACAAAAAAATACAGTATACTCTAAGTTTTAAATGTGGTCTATTCCAACAATCTTTGACATACAGGAATTACCTAATTCCACCAAATTATAGGGAATTTGTGAGCTACAACTTTTATTTGAAACATTTTTTGACAAAATACTTTGTTTTTAAGTTATATGCGAAAAATCGTTTTTTCACCCCTTTCAACCCCTGTAAAATCACCCCTGGACAAATTTAAGTGGTAGACTCATTGGTTTCGTATAACTTATGGTTCAACGACCACATGTATAAAAAACTAACTTTTATCTCATTTTTTCCTTTAAAGTCATATTTTTTGACTATTTTTCCTGGGCTATCATCCTGTTCTTAGAAATAGCAAAATAAGTAGTCACTACGCACGGTCACAAATTGAATCAGTGTGAATGTTTTGAGGAGCTTTATTATTTTTCTTGTAACTACCACTACTTGTAACTCTTTATGCTGAAGACAATTTTTCACAATGTGACCCAGGTTCCTTACAATTGAAACATACAGCAAAATGGTCACCATCTTTATGTTGCACCTTTCATGCTTCCATTGCTCCAACATCGGACACTATTGTGGCTATCTGTATAGCCTCAGTGAGGGTTGAAAGCATTCTGTACCTCCTTGTTTACCTACAACACCATGAAGACCATAAATCTATGCAGCTATCATATGTCTCTCGGCTTCTTCGTTTATTACAGCCTGTTGAGTGGGCTCAGGAACCTGCCTAATTGTTCTAGCACATAAACGTCTGCATCTGTCGGCGAATTGTTCAGGTGTCGCATGCTTGAATTGACTTGCATTCTGGAAAGCGCTGTAGTGAAATTGGTCAAGGTGTTTAATTTTAAATCGTTCAACAAAATTTCTCGAAGTCGTTGATAAGTGGTCTCACTATGGGTAGCTTCCTCATTACTCGTTAAGAATAATGCAGCTGATCCTTTAAGCTTGACTATAATTTTATCAGTATCCTACCAATTTTCCAACTTAGCAGCAAGGTCTATTTTATGAAAGAGATCCATCAATGATACAGAACCATGTTCAGATCAATTATCTACCAAATTTGATACTGTTAGAGCTCTAATCATAGTTGTTGGGGTTGTTGACATGGACAGCTTCTTGGCAGGATCCATCTCAAAATTAAAATAAAATATAAACACCAAGGTCTATCAAACAACTCAACAGTCCTTATCTACTTTGTGGTCACGGTCACGGTTGTGATAAGTGATAACGATAATTAGGCACACGATAACAATTCTAATACACTTGTAATTGTACTATTACTCTATCACATAATAATTAAATAAAACTCATCTTACCTTTTGTATGCCATAGTCCTTCACATGAACTCGTAATCTATAAGCGTGATTTAGGGTTATGTATTGTAATAATTACTCTCATTTACTGTTAACTATTTCAACTTCATTTATTATGCTTTTTTATTATTCTCCTTTTTGTGAATCAAATAAGGTTATGACTTCTCCTTTTACATTCTCCACCATTTAAATCAAACAAATTTCACCATTGAGGTAAAGACCCCATTTAATTAAAACAGACACAGTTTCAACATTTCTTAATCCTTATAATTACAATAATTGATTAATCAAATTAATTTAAAGACAACCCAGTATTCGCCACACACACTTTCATACATTTTTTACCCCATTTAATTACAGCGCTTGTTTAATTTAATTTAGATTCGGTTACTTGACTGGCGGCGTCCCTGCAAACCACATCGCACTCCGTATTTTAGTTCATCCAAATTGAGTTCTCACTAGTTCACTGACGTTATTTTGATGTTTCAATATAATGTTATTTTTATCATTTTTTTGTTGGAATTTAGTCACTATTTAACACATTTTTAATAAACTTTCGGCTCGCAAGCCTGTATATTGAACCGCGCGGTTCTACTAGTTGACGCTGAGTAACTTTTTCAAGATGGCCAATGCTCCTTCTTGAGTCTGGCTACTTGCTTCTGATAGGCAGATCAGGCGTCACGTGATATCTTCTGGGGTGCGAGTTTGTGTACCAAAACTTGCGTTCTGGGGCTCGCAAAAAGTTCGTGCCGATTCATCTGTGCGGGCAGGCATACGCGCACTCGTTCACATTCCTCAGCACCTGGAAATATAGCATGCTGAGGGGTGGACAGACCAAACGTGCAACTTGGACAGACCAAACGTGCAACTGGGTGCCCCGAAAGTGAATGTTGATTGTTAAAATTGAGGCCCTGTGTGGGTAATTCCCTTTCGTCGCATTTATAATTTAAATAAGCCCAATTCAACAATTCTGTCCCCTTACAATCTCCCCCCCAATGTGACGTTTTCTGCCGAAACAGAAAAACCCTCATTGCTAAACCCTAAGAGGACCAGCGAGGATATGGTGCCAACAACCCCCCTTTGTTCCTTAACAGATCATGGGTAATCTACCCCCCTAGTTTGGCGACTATGGCTGGACCTAAATGACATTACTTCTCAGTTCGAGATCCCAACACCGTAAAATCAGACAGGCACTCACCACAGTACCACCTAACCTTGTAACATTCAGTAAAAAATCAATAACTAGCCTTGTACCAAACCAGATCCTCAACCGATGTATCTCCCCATATATATATATTGTAACAAAACCTTGTAAGTTACAAATATAAATATTTTGTAGTAGATTTAAAAATAATGTTTGTGTAAAAAAAAATTTGTTGTTTATAAACTTTTTTTTATTATTATATAATTAATTAAAAACAATTAATTAATTATGTTCTGTGGTGTTCTGAATCATTTATTTATTGTTTTAATTGTTTTATTGACTTTTCGGTATTTTTAAATTCTCTCGCCACTTGATAGATTCTTCTCCAAGAACAATCGATTTGTTTACTTTTCTTATTTGGAGGTTATCTTCATTTTTCGTGGTGAGATTCTGGTTGTTACTTCTATTAAATTTAATTATTATATTATTTATATTCTAGGAATGAAAAACTGTGTAAGTATGAAATAAATAAGAAATTTTATTAACAATTCAATATCTTTTGACTCTTTATCGATTTGTCAATCGATTCTCAGGGTGTCGTTTTGTCTTACAATTATTTATATAAGGATTCTTTTAGCAGTTATTTTATGGTAAGTCAGAGAAATAAGGGTTAAGTTTATCAAGTATAACATTACAAATATATCACCTTAAAGATTAAAAATACAGATATAATATTTAATATAAAATGGTAAGTAAGCAGTTTTTTTTAACCAATCCGTTGAAGGCTGTGTTGAGTTGTATTGCGGGTAATCAATGATGGCTGCCTCTCGTCTATAGTTGGAAGCCGGTCTCACCTCGCTGATTCAAAGTTTAAATAAAGATGCTTTCCCTCTGAATTTTCGTCTTTGTGGCTGCAATTCTTCCTTCTTGTGTTGGTGGAGTGTCTCTGGTTCAGTTTTGGTGTTGTATTTGGAAAAATAGTGTAGAATTAAGTCAAGTTCACTTTTGTCGGTTAGGCGTATGTTTGCACTTTTATGGTTAAGTGTTATTACTGTTTTAATGGTTTTAAATGTGTAATCACTGGTGTTCTGTTCTGTATAGTGTTAGTTGAATGTCTCTAGGTGTTTATTTCACTCGGTCTCCGTTTAAAATGTTTTTTGTCGAAACTCCCGTTCGTCACTTTTAGGCTTCGAGAACGTTCGCCATTACGGTAGTAGCAACTAGGTTAACGTTTTTAAGCACACGTATCAAGTGTATCATTCAACGTTCAATAATCAACTAATTTACTTCCTCCTTCTTTGGCCAAAGTCGGAACCAAAGTATAATAGTATATGGTTCATACTATTAACAAATAACATATAACTCAAATTAACATTTTCTTATTGTAAACAAAAATAACAATTAGTATATGGTTCATACCATTAATACATAATATATAAATCAAATTAATATTTGTCTTTTCAACTCAGACATTGTGTACTTATTGATTGATAAAATACACAAGAAATATTATAAATAAGGAATGTTAGATTCTGACATTTAAACTTAACTATTGCTAACACCTTATCCTATACAAACAAATATAATTATTATAATCTTATCCTATATTTCTTAAGCTAGGTTTGAATATCAGTTTTCATCTGTTTTTTGGTGTTTTGTGGTAATGGTACCTTGTCACTTCACTGTTATTATGGCCTGCTCTGTTTTATTTTATTCATTCTAATGAATGTTATTTTAAAAGAGTGGCAGTTATCTACTAAAAAACACATAAATTATAGGTCATGATAATACTCTATTTACATTATTCATGAACACAAATTAAATCACTTTAAAGTTGTAGTATTTCATCATCTACTCAGTTTGTGAACACCAATATTGAAATATAAGGTTTATTTTCTATAACACTAAAACTTGCACTTTCTCTATTTATTCCTTGATTTTGATTCTAAATAGTTATATAGTTTAACTAGAATCAAGAAATCTATTTATAGATTATAATGAAGATTTGTTTTTTGGTGTTATATTATTATCTCACATTGGTTCACTTTCAATTCTTACTCTATACACTTTTTGGTTTACATCTATGGTACATGTTGTTTTTACCTATTTTGTTATACTTTGATTTATTATTATTATATTTATTTAGGGGTTTGGGTTTTTTTTTATAAGAGCATTCCTTCTTCATGTGGATGCTGTCTTGTTCTGGTTCCTTCATTGATTCCTCCTCTTCTTCTGGTTTCTTATAAAATTGTTTCCTTCATCTTCTTGTGGATGTTTCTTCATTGGTCCCTTCTGTTCTTCTTGTTTCTTATAACATATTTTCTTTTCTTCTTGTGTTTAGTCATTTTCTGGGTTTCTTCCTTACCTACTCCTATCCTACCTGGGTATTACCTTTTTTCTCATATTTAGTTTTTAAATTGGTTTTGATGATTCATCACTCCTTGTAACATTTATTTTACATGAACTTTTATTTTAATCAATGATTGTATTCCACGGTGGTTCTTAATTAATTCTTTATATTATTTTGCTTTCTCAGATTTAACAATGTTATTATTTTATTTCTATGATCATTTTACCATTCATTTTTATGGACTTATCTGTCATGCTACAGATTGCTCTCCTCCAGAAGTGATTATTTCAGACTTGATTATGGATGAAATAATTGCTTATGACAATTTTATTATTTTCTATTCTTCATTTTCTCTCTCCATTTATATATCGACTTTTTTATATTTGAGCTTAATAAATTTTATATAGTCACTTATCTGACTTTTGATCCTTCTTGGATAGTTAGTGTCTTCTGAGATATATTATTATTATTATTATATATTTTCTTTTCTTATAAACTTCGTGTTTTATCCCTGGGATATTAATTCCCTAACGTTCCCTAACATGTGAGCTGGGGCAGTCCAGAGGAGCACTCTAGGCTTCACTACTCTGCTGGCCATAGATCACTTGAAATTGAGTCCAGAGGCAAATTCATCTCTGCTCGAAAACATAATGCTGCTGGAATTATCTACAGTCAGTCGTCGAATAAAAATTATCTAAGAATAGTCCACTTTATGACTATTTTTTTAAAAATATCTTTGGATTCTTCACTTCGTTGTTTCTCAGATTATCTCACATTTTCTATCTCAATTATTCTTCTTACTATTTATTATTCTCATTATATATATTCTTCTAACTTTTAGCTCATCTGATATATTCATTTTAACTATGGTTGGAAACTTTTGTTAATACTTCTTGTTACTAGTTATGGTGTAACTTTTTCCTTCTACATCTGAATTCTCATTACATTTTCTTCTGGTTATTTACATGATAGCATACTTTTTTATATGTATTTTCTTTTTGGTTCTTATTCATTATTTGAATGGTCTTATTTTATGTTAGTTAATTTTTTCAATTTGTATCTTTATAATTTATATTCAGGTTGTTATTGTGATCACATTATTTAATTATATTTTCCTTTCTTTTCTCTCAGAAAGTTATTAATCCGTTTCTGCGTTCATTAAAATTAATTTATTTATATTATATTTCATGTGGTACTTCTTCTCTTTGCGTTTCATATATGTCTTATTATTATTATTTTTTCAAAATCATCTTCTCCATATGTTTGGTATGAGTTGTTCTTCTTTGTTTCTTCAGAACTGAGTAATATCATAATCATCTTTCTTGATTAACTGTTTCCATAATTGTTTCATAAATAGTTAGTCATAGGTCGTTCTCATTATATTATTGTTTTTCTTTTTTAGATTTTTTATAATTTGCTTATAATAACAAATTCTTCTCTTTGTTTCCAAATTATTGCCTTCTCTTGTATATCACACTCTTTTTTTGTTTTTCTTCTCTACTCCTTCAAATGTTAGATATTCACATTTATTCTGGATTATTTTTAATTCTTTTTCCTTAATTAATCATATTATTTTCTTCTACATTTATTTATAAGTGGATCATATTTATTTTTAGAACTTTGTTAGCTTTATTCAAAATTCAAATTCTTCTTTTTATTTAATTCCATAACATTTTTCATAAAGCCTTGGTAATAAGTTGATCTTATTATATTTTAAAATTTTGATGTTTTATCAAAATTCATCTCCTTTTATTTAGTCACAATATTTTCTTTCAAATTAGTTGCATAAGTTGTTCTTACTTATATCTTTGAATTTTTATGTTTTTTATAAATTCAAATTCTATTTAATGCATTTATTTACAAATTTTTTCTTGGTAAATTGTTTGTAGTAAGTGGGTCTTACTATATTTTAGGATTTTTATGTTTATATAACAAAATTCTTCTCTTTTTAATTCCAAATGTTTACTTTCAAATTAATGTGTAAGTTGGCCTTACTTTTATTTTAGAATTTTTATTATTTTTTTTTTTTTTATTCAAAATTCATTCTTCATAATACTTTTTTATGGAGGCTTGATTGTACACTCCTTTAACTCTTCCGGAAACTATTTCTTTCAGTTCGTATGTATTATTATTATTATTTTTTACGACGACATATGGTCCAGTATATAGTAACAATAGCTTTTTTGTTATCCCTTCTAGGGTGCTGGGTAGTTCTCGATTTTTTAACAGAACCTTTTCACCCTCTTTATAAGATATAATTCGTCCTTGTGCCTTTTGATACTTGGCTTGCCGTTTCTCTTGGTCTTCGGCCACCTTGTTATAGAACTTCACCTGGTCAAACTTACGACTATCGTTCGTTGGGAACTCTATTATTTCTTCAATCTCTCGGGGGGTTGGTTTCTCATACATGGCGGAGTAAGGGATAATTCCTATAGCTGGATGGTGGGCGAAATTTAAGAATTTCTCTGTTGCTGCTAAGTATTCTTGCCACTTTTTCTGTTGGTTGTGACAGTACGTTCGCAAGATTCTACCCACTTCTCTGAATACCCTTTCAGCTGGACTGACGTCTTATATGTTTTGATCCCAAGTGATAATAATGTGTCCCGCCATCTTCTCCCTTTAAAATGAGTACCATGGTCGGTAATGATTGAAGATGGTTTACCTATCTCTGGCATGTACAACTCTGTTATGACTGCGAGAACTTTTACTGTGGTTGCCCAATTAACCGGATATAGCTTTACGTATTTTGTATAATGGTCCATTAATATGATTAGGTATTTGTACCTGTGTCGACCACCACTACGGGGAAATGGCCCGCAGATGTCTAAAAATACTTTTTCTAGTTTCGCTTTCGATGTTATCGGTATCATTATACCTTCTTTCTTTTCGTTGTTAATTTTAACGCACTGGCAAATACTACACGATTTCAAGTAATTTCTTACCTTTCGGTTGATGTTCTTTATCTTACAATTCTCATCTAAAACCTGTATCACTTTAAGCGCTCCCATATGTCCATACCTTACATGGTAATCGATTATAATCTCCTTCTCGATTTGGTTCGGAATAATCACCTTCCATGTTTCTTCATTCAAGGCTGTTTTGACGAATAATATACCTTTATTCACATGGTAGTATCTAGAAACGGTGTCATCGCCTGCTTCCAATCGATTGATAATGGTTTTTAGTTTAGGGTCAGACTGTTGGTGGATACGGATGTTTATCAATACAGCTTCTAAGTCGGATCTGTTTTTAACCAAGTTATAAATTTTGACTAAGCTCTCCTTCTCTCCCTCGAAGGTCTGGTCTTCCAAATTGATCCGTGACAACACATCGGCTACCACATTCTTTTTCCCCGGAATATACTCCCATTGTAAGTTGTATTCTTGTAGGGCGAGTACCCATCTAGCCAATCGGCCGTGACTCAATTTGCATCTGCGTAGAAATGAGATGGATTTATGATCAGTGCGGACGGTGACTGGATACCCGAGAATATATGTCCGGAATTTGCTACATGCGAATACCACGCTAAGCAATTCTTTCTCGGTCACATTATAATTCTTTTCGCATTGATTCAGGGTACGACTAGCAAAGCTTATCACCAGATGGTGACCCTCCTCATCTTCCTGATATAACGTGGTTCTAAGCTGATGTCGCTAGCATCACAGTTCAAAAAGAAAGGTTTCTTAAAATCCGGGTGACGAAGTATAACGCTCTCTAAAAACTTTTCTTTGATCAGTTGGAAGGTAATATCCTGTTCTTCACCCCAGGTCCATTTGTTTTTTGCAGACACTTGTGGTTGAAACTTCGCTGTCAGCTCGGAATATTTGTGCTGAAACTTTCTGTAATAGTTACAGAGTCCGAGGAAAGATTGTAACTGTTTCCTGTTCTTTGGTTTAGGGAACTTCTGAATTGCCTCCACTTTTTCTGCTGACGGGGTAATACCTCTATCGTCTAGGTTGAAACCTAAGAACTGTACTTCTCGCGCAATGAACTTAGATTTCTCCAATTTCAGAGTGATATTATTCTGCGCTAACTTTTCGAGTACATGTTCTACTCGGTAACAGTGTTCCTCCCAGGTCTCCGAAGTAATGAGTAAATCGTCCACATAGACTGTAGTAAATTTGAGTGCTTCTTGTCCAAGTATTTGGTCCATACAGGCCACAAAGATGACTACAGAATTTACAAGTCCGAAGGGCAATCTCTTGAACTGGTAATTGCGCCCTTCGAAAATGAACGCCACGTACTGACGACTTTGTGGATGCAACTCCACTTGCCAGTAACCACATACAGTGTCCCATGTGCTGATAAACTTGGTGCCGTGAAATCGTTTTAGGATCTCCTCTATTTCACCGGGTGATGTTCGGTCATTAACAATAGTTTTATTTAGCTCGCGCGCATCCAAACAGAGCCGGACTTGTCCGTCTTTCTTGGGAACAGCAATGATTGGACTAGTGTATAGAGATTGACTAATTTCAATTATGTCACTGCTGATCATCTTATTAATTTCTGTTCTCACGGCCTCCTTCAGTGAATGCGCGATTGGGTATGACATCCGGTTAAATTCCACGTTTTCCTTAAACTCAAGCTTACACTGGTAGTTCTTGACTTTACCTGGTTCATCTGAAAATACGGACTTGTATCTTTCGTATACCCTTATTAACCGATTTGCTTGGTGTATGGGTATTTTTTCGTGGTTGGTTCCGCACTGGAAGTCTCGTATTTCTTGTATCTTCACTGACCATAAATCCTCTACTCCATTATTACATATTATTGGCTTATGAATGGATCTGTTCTCTACAAAATTTATGTTGCGAAGTTGTTGGTGTATTGTATTGGGAAGTATATTCGCGCCTCCTACCAATCTGCTGTCCATGTTATTCCGTCTGGAAATAGCGATACCTTTTCTTGGTTAAGGTCGATAATGGCGGAGTACCTTCTTAAAATATCGCAACCTACCAATATATTGAATGGTAATCCGGTGGCGATCAAAAATACCATATCTAAAGCTATACCACGGCTAACGACATTTACGGAAACTTGTTTTCGAATAGTTTTGTTCTGGCGGCCAGTTGCACCTATTAAGACAATATTGTTTACTGGTAACATAGGCAAAGTTTTACCACACTCTTTCTGGATTCTTTCCAGTTCGTTCACATTTATTATAGAAATATTCGCACCGGTATCAATCATGATTTTCGCGGGGATTCCTTCCACTTCCGCTTTTATATACAATATCTCATTGTTTTGACTATCGAGGCTAGTTTCGTTTTCCTCCAATAGTTCCGTTCTAATGTTCTTTAAGTAGTTGTTACTTATGATGGAGATGCTTTTTAACTTGGTTGCCTCTTGCAACTCGTTTATATACCCAGGAGTTAGGAACAGTAACGGGTCGTGATGGTTTATCACTGCCTCCTCCCGTTTAAATTATTGTTGTCATCGTTGGCACTCGGATTGACCGAGGCGTCGTTTTGGAAACCCTGAGTCGTTCCCTGCCGCTCTGTATCCTGTTCGAATGTTATTTCTCTGTTTTGCTGTCGGCCAGGATCCTCCAGGCTGGTACTTCTTCTTCTTTGTTCATACCTCGGACCGTCCCGTTCTTCGCTTCTTCGTCGGCGATCTCCATCATGGAAACTATTCCTCCGTTGACGGTTGAATCTTCTCGGCCCTCGATCTTCGGCTCTTATAAAATTAACTCTAGGACGGGAAACTCTATTATTATTGCTATAGTTATTATTGTAATTTCTATTATTCTGGTAATACCGTTCATTATTACCGGGGTAGGGGTTTCTCTGACTATATGGGTTGTTAGGGGGTTGATAAAAATTATTACGGTTATTAGTGTATTGGTTATTATTTCTATTACCGTTTTGGTTGCCGTTAAAGTTATTGTTATTGTGCGGCGGGTTATTGTTGTCGTTGTAATTATTTTGCTGGTCGCGGTTTCCCGGATAGTTATTACCATTACTGGGGTACTGGTTAGTTCTCCCCTTCGGTCTATCATTCCTCCTCCTACTTTGACGGTAGTATTCTTCGTTTTCGTAGCTCTCTAACAACTCAGTCATGGCCTGCACCGTTTTAATCTGGCTACCTCTCCTCGCTCTGATAATATCCTCGTCATAGTGATAAGATAGCTTGTTCACTAGACATTCTTCGGGTATTGCCGGCTCTAGGTGTTTTGCCAGGCACACTTTCCCTAGGAAATAGGCTGTCATGGTATTTCCTATTTGGGCCCTGTATCGTCCATGGCAAATATTATCCCTGATCAGGTTCTGTGTTGTTTCTGACCAGTATTTAGCCTTAAACAGTTTCCTGAACTGTTGGTAGTCCTCAATCTCGCTACGGTTCACCATCCACCAGTTATCTGTCATCTCCCTGAATGACTCGTCCAAAATCTCCCGGTTATTGTTCCATCGACTCCCTCTATGCTTGGCAAAGTATTCTTCTATCCGGGCCAGGAACTCCATGGGTTTCCTCTTGTATTGCCGGAAGTTCAGCCATTCCCTGTTTTCATTTATGGGTATCCCGGTAAAATTAGTGGGTCGATTTCTCAGGACTTCCATTTCTTCTTGGCTCTGCCGTACCTGACCAGTGATATTGGTCATAGCCTCTTCCATCCCGTCACACTGTTCCGCGACTTGGCTCCGTACTCTCCTGAGTTCTTCCTGAGTTTCCTTCCATTGTTCTTCTACTTTCCTTGGACTATGCTCTTCAATATTCGTAAACTTGATGTTTACCACTTCCTTGAATTCTTGTACTTCCTTTTCGGTTTGGTTACATTTTCCATCAATTTCTCTGATTTGTTGGTTCATTGTGATGGTTTCTTCTTCCAATTTTTTATTTAGAGATTTCTTATTATCGTTGATTTCTTTGCTCATTTCTTCTCTTAATAACTCCATCCTTTCGTCTAATTTGTCCAGATTCTCCTGATTGACCTCCCTTAATTCTTCTCTTAACATTTGGTTATCCTCTCTCAATTCTTCCAACTTCTCCCCCATCTTCTCTTCCATCTTCTTGTTATCTTCCTTCAACTGTCGGTTGTCACTTTCCATCTTTTTACTATTTTCTTCAATTCTCTTATTGGTATTCTCAATTTTGTTAATCAATTCTTCCTTAGTCGATTTAAATTCTTCCTTAAAAGATTGGTTGTCTTCCTTCAATTCTTCCCCCATTCTCTCTTCCATCTTCTTACTGTTTTCTTCAATTTTATTACCCAATTCTTTCTTCAAAGACTGGTTGTCTTCTTTCCTTTCTTTACTATTTTCTTCTTTTGTAGAATCCATTTTCTTATTCAGGTCTTCCTTTGTGGCATCCATTTTCTTATTCAATCCTTCCATCTTTTTACTTAAGGATTGATTGCCTTCCATCATCACTCTTAACATCTCTTGTATTGTCATTTCCTCTGCCTGTGAGGGTTTCTCTGGTGGCGCGGGTTGTTTAGGTTCCATTGGGGGTAATAACCTTTCTACATCTTCCACCGGCGTCGCCTCTTTGTCTTCCATATCGATATCAATTTCTTTTTCGGCCTCCGCCGCCCGTTTCTTTGACGTTGCTCGTCGTTGCATTTTTCCCTTTTCCTCTAACTCTATAGCTGCTGCCAAGCTCCAATTAGGGATTGGGAAAATTGTAGTGGCCTGTCAATCGCTAACTAAAGCCCCTCAGTTGTGCACCAATTTGTAACTAAACCTTGTAAGTTACAAATATAAATATTTTGTAGTAGATTTAAAAATAATGTTTGTGTAAAAAAAAATTTGTTGTTTATAAAATTTTTTTTTATTATTATATAATTAATTAAAAACAATTAATTAATTATGTTCTGTGGTGTTCTGAATCGTTTATTTATTGTTTTAATTGTTTTATTGACTTTTCGGTATTTTTAAATTCTCTCGCCGCTTGATAGATTCGTCTCCAAGAACAATCGATTTGTTTACTTTTCTTATTTGGAGGTTATCTTCATTCTTCGTGGTGAGATTCTGGTTGTTACTTCTATTAAATTTAATTATTATATTATTTATATTCTAGGAATGAAAAACTGTGTAAGTATGAAATAAATAAGAAATTTTATTAACAATTCAATATCTTTTGACTCTTTATCGATTTGTCAATCGATTCTTAGGGTGTCGTTTTGTCTTACAATTATTTATATAAGGATTCTTTTAGCAGTTATTTTATGGTAAGTCAGAGAAATAAGGGTTAAGTTTATCAAGTATAACATTACAAATATATCACCTTAAAGATTAAAAATACAGATATAATATTTAATATAAAATGGTAAGTAAGCAGTTTTTTCGAACCAATCCGTTGAAGGCTGTGTTGAGTTGTATTGCGGGTAATCAATGATGGCTGCCTCTCGTCTATAGTTGGAAGCCGGTCTCACCTCGCTGATTCAAAGTTTAAATAAAGATGCTTTCCCTTTGAATTTTCGTCTTTGTGGCTGCAATTCTTCCTTCTTGTGTTGGTGGAGTGTCTCTGGTTCAGTTTTGGTGTTGTATTTGGAAAAATAGTGTAGAATTAAGTCAAGTTCACTTTTGTCGGTTAGGCGTATGTTTGCACTTTTATGGTTAAGTGTTATTACTGTTTTAATGGTTTTAAATGTGTAATCACTGGTGTTCTGTTCTGTATAGTGTTAGTTGAATGTCTCTAGGTGTTTATTTCACTCGGTCTCCGTTTAAAATGTTTTTTGTCGAAACTCCCGTTCGTCACTTTTAGGCTTCGAGAACGTTCGCCATTACGGTAGTAGCAACTAGGTTAACGTTTTTAAGCACACGTATCAAGTGTATCATTCAACGTTCAATAATCAACTAATTTACTTCCTCCTTCTTTGGCCAAAGTCTTAGCCAAGCCAATATTATTTAATGCATTGTTCCAAATTTATTGCATCCTGTGGATGTGATAAAGTTACATTATATAACTGATTATATTTTTTTTATTCTTCAAATTTATTAGCTAGTAACTACTTAATCTTCTTCTTCAGTTCATTCTGCGTAATTTGATACCAAATAATGTAGTTTTATTAAGTTTTTAATCAAAAATGGTATTTTTGTTCCTTCATTTTGTAATGTAATTTTTAAAATCTAACTTCCTGTCCTTGTCTTTCAAATGAAGCCATATTATAAGTTATATTATTGATTATATTAAATTTCAGATTGTAATAAAAGGTTTATCTTCCCTTAATTTCTTGCAATTAGCTTAATCGGTTATGTTTTAAAATATTATTCAGTAATATATGACTCCCCTCTCTGAATTCTGAGTTCTTACATTTCCATTTTTAACAATAATTCTTGATATAATTTTACAAAATCTTCCATACTTATATTTCTAATTACATGGCTTTATTACTGATTTACCTTATGTAAATTCCTTCAGTTTAATTGTATTTCTATGCTTATTTAATCAAATTTGATCCTGTTTTTAGTTTTTAACATTTGGCCTAGATTTCTAATAGTTTTTACATACAAAGTTTTTTAAATAATACATATTGATTTATACCCTCTCTGACTTTCATTGCTATTGTGACATAGACTGACATTTTCTTATTTTAACAGGTTAACAATTAGTATATGGTTCATACTATTAACAAATAACATATAACTCAAATTAACATTTTCTTATTGTAAACAAAAATAACAATTAGTATATGGTGCGTACCATTAATACATAATATATAAATCAAATTAATATTTGTCTTTTCAACTCAGACATTGTATACTTATTGATTGATAAAATACACAAGAAATATTTGTAACAGTACAGATTTACCTGTACCAGAATAATGGTATGAGGCATATTGTCATTGTAAATTTTATTGTGTTTATACATATTAACAAGGCCAAGGTTAGTTTACCCAAGTCCCAGTAGATACGCAAATTCACCAGAGGGGAGCCGATCCAAGGTCAGCAGAGTACGAGTGAAATTAAACAACGGTAATGGCGTTTTAGGCGCTACAAATTGACAATACGAACTTTTCATTGGCCCACTGAAACAAATCGTCACCAACAAACAATGACTATATAAAACCATTACGTATTAACCAGGGCGGTGGTTGGAAAAAATAGACGGTGACGTCAGATGCACGACCACTTACGTAACAATTACGTCTGACCCAGCCCCAGTCGCCAGAACATCACCATGGCAGTAACACGTTAGAATTGTGCTGGCATAAAATAGTCAGCTAAAGTGTTTTATTTGAATTAACAAAATGTAATCACAAGTAAATAGTGTTAACGAGTGATTATAACCATCATGTAAATCCAGTGTAAAGGACAGACGAAAGCTAGATATACAACGTCTGCCCCAGTCTTCAGCAACAACTTAGAGAGCACACACGCTCAAACAGTGTAGTGGGCAGCAATGCCAAAAAAAGTGTAAATTTGTTCAAAAACGTAATCACAACAGTAAAGTAAAGTCAGTGGACCACAATGTAGAGAAAAAAGTAAATTCAGTGCACTTAAATAAAACAGTAAAAGTTCGGCCAAACACCTGCCAGCCAACATGGGAGTCTGCCGAAGATAGTCAACGCCACATCATTTCAGGAAAGCCCTTTAAAATTCTTTTCTAAATTTAAAACAGAAAAATGAGCTCTAATCAGAAAAAAATAGTCAATATGTTCAATATTGTGGTATGATTGTTTTGAGTGAGAGAGTGAAAGTGCGAGTGGGCCCACTTTAAAGTAACTATATCTGAGGCATTGGTTTGTGGTGAATTGTAGAGTAATTATTCATGTCAAAGAAATAAATAACACTTTTGAAAGTTAACTACAGTAAAGAAGTTGATAAAAGAATTATTTTAAAGAAAACAAGAGTATATCCATATAGAATTAAAGCATGGTGAAAGGCGGAAGCAATGTAGCCGCCATGTTGGAATTTAATAGTCGTTTGAAGACTCCTATTGTTTATAGTATTTAGATACTGATATAAATAAAATTAATCTGTTTGCCACATGTTAATTGGATGTTATTTCGAAACCCTTACTGCCTCTGATTTCTCGCTTAACGCAACCTTGGACCCGAAAAGCCTAATGTTCATTGATAAACTGAGCACATCGTCACACCGGATGTCTGGTGTACAGTATTTAAGTACATCGAATACAAATACATAATTATCAGATATACATTTATTATTAATTATTTCACCCAGCAGTAATTTAACAGATGGCTGCCCGAACGGTGACTTTATATAAAATAAAAATTATATAAATAAGCAGAAAAGCAGAGGTGGAAGGGTAAAGAAATAAACATAAAAGAGAGGTTATCTATGGAAATTACATATAGTATAAAGAGACGTACATAGCAAATAAAATAAAATTTAGTACCATCAGTACGACAAAATGGCAGATAACGAAAGCATTAACGTAGAAAATACAAATACAGAATCATTGATGTTGAGCGCACCACAGGCGAACTCAACGCCTATAGTAAATAACAGAATGGGAGAAAATGACATAATAAAAATGATGAAACTGCTTTTCAATGAGCAGAGCGTCAAATTTGATCAATTTGAGGTACAATTGAGTGACATCAAAAAAGAAATGAAGAAACAAGGTTGCAATTTTGACAAAAGATTAAATGAAATAGGTACAAAGTTAGAAAAAATAGAATTAGAAAAGAAGAAATTAGAATTAAACAAATTTGAATTGAACAAAGATGACAAGGTAAGTAGTAGTGGAAATGACGATAAAATAGATGAAAATATAGTAATAGGAGATAATAATGGGGAGGTTGGTAGTAATAATGAAATTTTATGGGGAATAGAATATAATAATAAGGGAATGATAGTCCTTGGATTTCGTTGTCCATGACGTGTCCGTTACTTAACTGAATATCACTATAATATTGACGACTCGGAACACTAAGTTTTTTATAAGTAAAAACGTAAAGTTTTACCTTACAGCCTAAACCGGCTTTCACCTATAGAAGGCTTCATCAGTAGGTGAAAGCCGGTTTAGGCTGTAAGGTAAAACTTTACGTTTTTACTTATAAAAAACTTAGTGTTCCGAGCCGTCAATATTATAGTGATATTCAGGAATGATAGTGTGTTTTGAAGGTTTAAAGAGTGGGTGTAAAGAGAGATAGATTGAGAGAGAGAAGTGTTGTTGGGAGAGGTATTATTATGAGAGATGTTTTAAAAGTGAGAGGTACTGTGAGAGAAACAGAGAAGTAGAAATTTGTAAGATATGTAGAAATTATGAAGAGTTTATAGAAAGGTTAGGTGGAGAGAGAAGTGAAAATAATAACAAGTACTTACCTTGTATTGAAACTGAGGTAGTAGGAGATAATGTGGATAACAATGAGAATAATGACTTTGTAAAATACATAATTATGACTGATTTTACTGAAGGTGACAGAAACATACCCGATCAGGAGTTATATGAATTTGTGGAAACGGATAAAAAGTTGAATAGTTGGTGTATGTATAAGGATGTTAGTATAAAATATCTAATATTAAACCATGTATATAGTTTTAAGGTTCGATTGTTATTTGACGATGGAGGTTAGTTGTTCTTATTGTGTTTATGAACATTTAATTATGTGACCAGTGTTTTTCAGGATGGACTGTTTATGACTGATTTTGGTAAATGATTTAATGACTATGTGGATTGTATATTTTTGTGTATTGATGTCTATGTATTTGTGTAATTTTGTTGTTGTGTATTTTATGTATTTTTTATGTAAACATGTATTGTAGAATTTTAAATAATTGAAGGAAGTTTAATAATGATTTTGAAATGATATTATGGAATTCAGATTCTAATGGTTAGTAAATGATTATGTATTTGGATATTGAGAGGTATTGCTGTTAGTAGGTAAGTGATGAATTTTCTAATGGTATATTAAGGTGAAATGTTGTAAAGAATTTGGGTAATAGTGATAAATAAGGGCATTGGAGTAAGTTAAATAAAGTTATTGGGAGTTAGGGAAAATTAGAGTGTTGAGATACAGATAATATATAAAGAGGTGTTAGATATTTTAGGGACACAGTGGTTAGCGATTATATGTAGAGGTGAGTAATGTGAATGGTAATTTTATAGTTGTTGATGATATTTTGTAGTAAGGATCCGGTGTTAAGGAGTGATCAACAAGCGACGTGGCAAGGGACCAGCGTGCAGCGTTGTGGCAGGCGGAGCAATTTTGGGTTAGAGTGTTTGCTGATATTGGTGGAGGGCAAAGGGTTCGGAATGGATATGGCCAGGTAGGTAACATACATCCTTATAAAAAACAAAATGAGCGGTGCCAGAGGTTTTAAATGGGATTTGTGAAGGGGGTTATTATTGAGATATTGGTGTCATAATATGTTAATGGTTAGAAGCGGTTGTTAGTAAAAAAGAGGTGAGTAAGGTTAGGTTGACAAATACCAAAATAAGATAGAGAGAATAATAATAGAGAGTCACCCAAACTAATAAGGATAAAAGGGTTAGAAAAAGAAAATTCATAGTAGGAAGGTGAGGTAACTGGAAGGGTAATGATATATTTGAAATTTTTGTTGTATAGATTCTAAATGAATGTTAAATAATAAAAGTTGAATAGAGAGTTGATAAAAATAGTAATGTCTTATTAAAGTTTTGCTACAAGTTATGTAAATATGAATTAAGTAATGTGAATTGTTCAATGTTAGTTTTAATGCTTATGATGTACAATGTTTTATTGTGTTTTATTATGAAGAAATAGTGTGTGTGGTTAGGAGGTTACTATAAGGGTAGTGACGATAATAATATTAAATTTTATGTTAGAGTAACAAGTCTCTAAAAAAATTATTCTGTTATAAAGGGGTAAAATTAAAGTAAAGAAAATGAGTAAAGAATGTAGATAGTTTTAAAATGCTGCCATGCTAGATAAATGTACTTATATTATTTGAAATAAATGAATAAAAATAGTAGTTGTTGTTTGAGAGTAAAATTTGTTTTGTGTTTAGTATAAGAGTATAATTTCTTATGATGAAAGAAGCAAATTGATATTGACTGGAGTCAGAGCAATTGATAAAAAATGTATAGGAGTGTTGCCAAGTAGAGGGATGATCTATCTTAAACCTTGTTATAATTTTTGAGTTATTTGGAATTTTATAAATAAATAAAACCAACGCCTCTAATCACAAACCAATGCATCTAAGAGGAAACATATCAGTTGCGGATATGTAGATGAATAAGGTCACTATTATAAAATTTTGTATTGAATGTTTCAGAGTTTTTATGGTGTTGTGACCGCGGTCCTGCGCTGGCCGGAGCGCCAGAACAGGAGCGTGCAGTGCCTCATGGCCTTATGGTGTAGGGATCTCTAAGGAGAAGTCCAGTAAGGTCAGACAGGTACGATCGACACTATAGGACCAAGGGTAAGTGATTGAGATTTTTTTTTATGTTAACACTACAGGGGGTTGTGGCACATATCTGAGCTGATACTTTTAGAAAAGTATGAATGAGTCAATGAAAGTTTTTGTGTCTCGACACAAACCCTTTCATTGAGGGGGTTTTGTAACAGTACAGATTTACCTGTACCAGAATAATGGTATGAGGCATATTGTCATTATAAATTTTATTGTGTTTATACATATTAACAAGGGCAAGGTTAGTTTACCCAAGTCCCAGTAGATACGCAAATTCACCAGAGGGGAGCCGATCCAAGGTCAGCAGGGTACGAGTGAAATTAAACAACGGTAATGGCGATTTAGGCGCTACAAATTGACAATACGAACTTTTCATTGGCCCACTGAAACAAATCGTCACCAACAAACAATGACTATATAAAACCATTACGTATTAACCAGGGCGGTGGTTGGAAAACAATAGACGGTGACGTCAGATGCACGACCACTTACATAACAATTACGTCTGACCCAGCCCCAGTCGCCAGAACATCACCATGGCAGTAACACGTTAGAATTGTGCTGGCATAAAATAGTCAGCTAAAGTGTTTTATTTGAATTAACAAAATGTAATCACAAGTAAATAGTGTTAACGAGTGATTATAACCATCATGTAAATTCAGTGTAAAGGACAGACGAAAGCTAGATATACAACGTCTGCCCCAGTCTTCAGCAACAACTTAGAGAGCACACACGCTCAAACAGTGTGGTGGGCAGCAATGCCATAAAAATGTAAATTTGTTCAAAAACGTAATCACAACAGTAAAGTAAAGTCAGTGGACCACAATGTAGAGAAAAAAGTAAATTCAGTGCACTTAAATAAAACAGTAAAAGTTCGGCCAAACACCTGCCAGCCAACATGGGAGTCTGCCGAAGATAGTCAACGCCGCATCATTTCAGGAAAGCCCATTAAAATTCTTTTCTAAATTTAAAACAGAAAAATGAGCTCTAATCAGAAAAAATAATCAATGTGTTCAATATTGTGGTATGATTGGTTTGAGTGAGAGAGTGAAAGTGCGAGTGGGCCCACTTTAAAGTAACTATATCTGAGGCATTGGTTTGTGGTGAATTGTAGAGTAATTATTCATGTCAAAGAAATAAATAACACTTTTGAAAGTTAACTACAGTAAAGAAGTTGATAAAAGAATTATTTTGAAGAAAACAAGAGTATATCCATATAGAATTAAAGCATGGTGAAAGGCGGAAGCAATGTAGCCGCCATGTTGGAATTTAATAGTCGTTTGAAGACTCCTATTGTTTATAGTATTTAGATACTGATATAAATAAAATTAATCTGTTTGCCACATGTTAATTGGATGTTATTTCGAAACCCTTACTGCCTCTGATTTCTCGCTTAACGCAACCTTGGACCCAAAAAGCCTAATGTACATTGATAAACTGAGCACATGGTCACACCGGATGTCTGGTGTACAGTATTTAAGTACAATCGAATACAAATACATAATTATCAGATATACATTTATTATTAATTATTTCACCCAGCAGTTATTTAACATATTATAAATAAGGAATGTTAAATTCTGACATTTGAACTTAACTATTGCTAACACCTTATCCTATACAAACAAATATAATTATTATAATCTTATCCTATATTTCTTAAGCTAGGTTTGAATATCAGTTTTCATCTGTTTTTTGGTGTTTTGGGGTAATGGTACCTTGTCACTTCACTGTTATTATGGCCTGCTCTGTTTTATTTTATTCATTCTAATGAATGTTATTTTAAAAGAGTGGTAGTTATCTACTAAAAAACACATGTATTATAGGTCATGATGACATTATTACAGTTATTTATAACTGTAAAACCTTATTAATTTGAATTTCTATGATTTGTGGTGGAACAATTTGTTATGGTTGATTGTAATTTCTACCTTGACTACCTGAGATAAATATATTTACATAAATTAACTGGTGACATAAAATCTTATAAGATACAACAAAACTCTTAATAATAATAATTGTTTTTGACAGTTTTAGTTTATTTATACTGCTAAACTATTGTCTGTATGATAAACTAAAATTCTGTCTAATAATAACAATAAAACACTTTCCATAAAAAATAATTAACACTGTTTAACGGTGGTCTGTGTCGCTATTTCTTATTATAACACTCATCACTGTAAAGGTTTGTGTCCCTTTTCTATCCTTATTATAGGCATATACAATTTTAATTAATACAATTTTATTTACATGGGTAGGTACTCTTTTTGGGTTTAGTTGTGTTTCAGGGTAATTTGATTATTTAGGCCTACTAGGTTTATTTATTTAATTTTGATTCGTTTACTGCCCTATTCTACTGGGTTATTTCTGGGTTTCTTGATAATATTAAATAAGTCAAACCAACTAGGTTTCCTTTAATTTGCTATCAATTATTATTTCTTGTTTCCTCTCTGGATCGGATTTCACTATTATTTACTATTCTTTTTGTAACATTTTGTTTCGTTACAAATTGCCTCCCTTCAGAAGTAATTATTTCTGAACACTTCATTAGGTGTGAGGACATAATTACTTATATTATTTTTCCTTTTCTTCCTCGTGATATTTTTTCATGGATTGTTGATTATAATTGCCCTTTATCTTCTTTGAAATGGGGTCTAATTCGTACGTGTTGTTGTTGTTTTTTGTTATGGTGTAGGGTCCAACGTATAGTAACAATAACTTCTTTGATATCCCTTCTAGAGTGCTAAGCAATTCCCTGTTCTTTAATAACACTTTCTCTCCTACTTCATATTTAATTATTTTACCCTTTATTTTCTGGTATTTATTTCTGCGTTTTTCCAGATTTTCCATCACCTGATTATAGAATTTTAATTTATTAAATTGGTACGGTGGAGACTTAGGAAATTTAATCAATTCTTGGATCTCTCTGGGTGGTTGTTTTTCATACATGGCAGTGTATGGAGTGCAATTTATAGATGGATGATAAGCCAAGTTTAAAAAATCTTCTGTGGATGATAAGTAATCAGGCCACTTCCTTTGTTGTTGATGACAATAGGTTCTTAAGATTCTACCAACCTCTCTCAGTATTCTTTCTGATGGATTGCTACTGGGGTGGTATACGGAGGTCTTATAGCTTTTGATGTTCAGTTCTAACAATGTGTTCTTCCATTTTCTGCCTCGAAATTGTGTACCATGGTCTGTAACTATTGAAACAGGTATTCCTATTTTTGGAATGTATTGAGTAGTTATTACTTCAAGAATTTTCTGCGTAGTTGCTCGACTAATTGGATACATTTTTGTGAAGTGGTCCATACTGATTATAATGTATTTATACTGGCTTCTACCTTCACTCCTAGGAAATGGTCCGCATATGTCAATGAATAATTTTTCCAATTTTTGTTCTGACGATATAGGTATCATTACACCTTCCCTTCGTTCATTATTAATTTTGACCAATTGGCAGATATGACAGGGTTTTATATAATTTTGTACTTTCCTGTGTATGTTCTTAATGTAAAAATTCTCCTCCAATGCTTTCACTACCTTTACTGCACCCATATGCCCGTATCTTATGTGATATTCCAACACTAGTTCTTTCTCCATGATTCTGGGAATGATGACCTTCCAGTCTTCTTGGTTCAATGTATTTTTTATAAATAAAATTCCTTCTTGTTCACAATAGAATTGGTTTATTGGAGAGTTTTGGTTCTCCAAACGTTCCTTGATTTTTATTAATTTTGGATCTAATAACTGATTTGCTCTGATATTATTGGAGAGTTTTGGTTCTCCAAACGTTCCTTGATTTTTATTAATTTTGGATCTAATAACTGATTTGCTCTGATATTTTGTAATAATGCCTCCAAATCAGATCTACTTTTGAGAATGTTGTACACCTTGATAATCCTTTCCTTCTCACCCTCAAATGTCTGGGTGTCCAGGTTTATTCGAGATAACACGTCTGCTATCACGTTTTGACTCCCTGGAATATATTCCCATTTGATATTATACTCCTGCAAGGTGAGTATCTACCTTGTAAGCCTTCCATGACTCAGGTTACAACTTCTTAAAAATGAGATGGACTTATGATCTGTTCTGACAGTTACAGGATATCCCAAAATGTACGTTCAGAATTTACTACAAGCAAAGACTATGCTTAAGAGTTCCTTTTCAGTAACATTATACCTTCTCTTACAGTGGTTTAACACACGACTGGCAAAACTGATGACTAAATGGTTTCCTTCTGTGTCTTCTTGGTACAATACCGTCCCAAGACTGACATCACTTGCGCCACAGTTCAAAAAGAATGGGTGATCAAAATTTGGATGATGAAGGATTACTGTCTCTAAGAATTTATCCTTTATCTGTTGTAGTATAGCATCCTGTTCATGTCCCCATGTCCATTTGTTTTTGGAAGACAGCTGTTCCTGAAATTTAGATGTCAATGCGGAATAATTGCGTTGGAACTTCTGGTAGTAATTACACAGTCCTAAGAAGGATTGGAGTTGCCTCTTATTCTTTGGTTGTGGGAACTTCTGGATTGCAGTAACCTTTTCTTGTGATGGGGAAATACCTTGTTCAGTCAAATTGAAACCTAAAAATTGAACCTCCTTCGCTATTAATTGGGATTTTTCGAGTTTTAGTGTTATGTCGTTCTCTGCTAACTTACTCAATACATATTCCACCCTGTGACAATGTTCCTCCCAGTTGGATGAGGTAATCAACAGGTCGTCTACATAAACTGTGGTGAATTGTAGCGCTTCCTGACCCAATACTTGGTCCATACATTGTACAAAAATTGCTACCGAGTTGACTAATCCGAATGGCAATCTCTTAAACTGGTAGTTTCTACCCTCGAAAATAAAAGCCATATATTTTCGACTCATCGGGTGCAACTCCACCTGCCAGTAACCACAAACTGTGTCCCAGGTACTGATGAATTTTGTACCATGAAATTTCTTTAGAATTTCTTCTATTTCTCCAGGTGACGTGCGATCATTTACTATATGTTTATTTATTTATCGGGCATCCAAGCAAAGTCGAACCTGCCCGAGCCCGTTCTTCTTCTGAATTGCTACTATTGGGCTAGTATATGGTGATTGGCTATGCTCAATTATATCATTTAACAACATTTTATTAATTTCAGCTCTAACCGCCTCCTTTAATGAATATGGTATAGGATAGGATTTTCTGTGGAATTCTGCTGGTTCTTTAAATTGTATTCTACACTGATAGTTTTTTACTTTTCCTGGTTTTTCTGAAAATATATATTTATACTTCTTATATATTCTAATGAGTTCTTCTACTTGTTTTACTGTCAAATTATTTGTGCCTTGGTGTCTAAACTCTCTTATCTCCTGTAATTTACTGTTCCACAGGTCTTCATTTGTCATATTATAGATTATTTTTCTGCATTGGGTGTCATTCTTTAAAAAATTTAATTCCCTAACTTGGTGATGGGTACGGTTCAGAGCGGCACCATCACTTCCTATTAACTCTGCCGTCCACATAACACCTTCTGAGTTCAAGGACACCTTCTCCTTGCTCAAATCAATAATGGCTGAATATTTCCTCAGCATATCGCATCCGATTAATAATTCGAATGGTAGGCCGATTGCGACCAAACATATAATATTAATTGTAACACCTTTGCTTTCTATTTCCAATGACACTTGTTTTCTCACTGTTTTATTTTGACGTCCAGTGGCACCTATTAAAATAACATTATTGACAGGTAAGGTAGGTATTATATTTTTACTTTGTTTCTGTATTCTCTCCAGTTCAGCATCGTTAATAAGTGATACGTTTGCACCCGTATCTATCATTATTCGTGTAGGAATTCCTTCAATTTGAGCGGTTATGTATAAGATTTCATTATGCTGGTTGATTCTACTTGTCACCGTTTCCTCCAACAGTTCTTCTCGAAGATTTTTCAAATAATAATTGTAAATAATAGTAAGATTTTGACTATCCGTCCTTAAACTTTGGTTGTTGTTATACTTCAAAATTCTTTTATTTTCCATAATTAGTTGGTAGTAATTTGTTATTACTATATTTTTGAATTTGGTGGTTTTTGTACCCAGTAGTTAGTAGCAGTAAGGGGTCGCGAGGGTTTATTACTGCCTCACTCTGTTTAAATTAAGGCTATCATGATTATTTTCCGGGCATAACTGTTGATTTGCCTGGAATGGTGTGCTGGTTCCTGGTTGTTTAACCTCTCGGTTGTCTAATTGTTCACTCCCCCTTGATTCTCGGAAGTGCTCCTGGCTTCTACTTCTTACTCTCGGTTGTAATGGTGACTCATCCCTCTGGGATTTCCTCTTTGATCATAACTGTTATTAACACTGTTCCTCCGAGGTTGATGGTATCTCCAGTAATCCCCTTCTTCTGCACTAATATAATTTATTTTTGGTCTGTATGGACGATTATTATTATAATTACCATGGTTATTATTATTGGTATTAACTCCTGACTTATTTCTAAAATTATTATAATTTTGGTTTGTTCGGTAGTTATTATAATTATTATTAATTCTATTACCCGGATGGTAATTTTGATTGGGCCTGTTGTTACTATTATTGTTAATTGGATTTCGATTGAAGTTTGTTGGTTGGTTATTATTTGGAGTAAAATTTTGATTGGAACTACGATCGTTGCCATTAAAGTTATAACTATTCCGGTTAGTCATGTTATTATAGTGATTAAGATTCATACCATGGTTATTATTTCTTGAACCGCACTGATAAGTTCGTTGTCTGCTTCTTTTATAGTAACCCTCGTGTTCATAATTTTCTAATAAGTCAGCCATTGCGTGGACCGTTTTAATCTGGCTTCCCAGGCGTGCTCTGGCAATTCCTGTGTCATAATGGTATGCCATTTTAGTTACTAGGGATTCTTCTGGTATTCTTGGCTCTAGGTGTCTCGCCAAACACACCTTTCCCCAGAAGTAAGTAGTTGGAGATGTACCTCTATTTCCATCATATCTTCCCTGACCAATGTTGTCCCTTATAATATTTTGTATAGCTTCGGACCAATATTTTTCTTTAAACAGTTTTTTAAATTGAGCGTAGTCCACTATCTCCTTCCTGGTTGCTGTCCACCAGTTGTCCGTAATCTCCCTAAAATGCTCATCCAACATCTCTCTAATCGAGCTCCAGATAGTTATTCGATGTTTACTAAAATGTTCCTCGATTCTGGCCAGGAATTCCATGGGGTTTCTACGATAATTTTTGAAATTAATCCCTTCTCTGGTTTCATTTGTGGAAACATGAGTAATATTATTTGGTCTGGTTCCAATTAACTCAATTTCTTCTTGATTTTGGCGTACTTGACCAGTTAAATTATTAACCGTAGTGTTAATATTGTCACACCTTTCTCCAGTTTGTTTCTGTAAATTTACTAAATTTTCTTGTTCCTTTTGTATTCCTTCTATTTGAATACGATTATTTTCTTGGACCTGGTCTATTCTGGTATTTATCACAGCTTTATTTTGTGTAATGGTTTTGTTAGGTTTTATCAATCTCTCATTAGTGTCAGCTATTTCTAGCTTCCTTTCCTCATCGATTTTGTCCATCTTCTGGTTAATTGTATCATTGACCTGTTCAATTCTACCATTAATCCTTCTTAAATTCTCTTCATTGATTTGTCTGAATTCTTCCTTCATTTGGTTATTATTTTCACTTATAGTTTGCCTTAAGGTTTCGTTAGTACTTTCTTTAATACTGTCGATTTTCTCATTTATCCGTTTATTCTCCTCCTGGATTTGTCTTAAATTCTCATTATTATGCTCATTTTGTTTCCTAAAATTTTCATTTGTTTTTTCTCTGTTTTGGTCAAATCTCTCCTCCATCTGTTTTATTAAATTTTCACTCATATTCTCGTTTTGTACCCTTGAGTTCTCGTTAATCTCTTCCTTCATACCGTCTATTTTCTCATTTGTTTGTCTGTTATCTTCCTTGATACTATCAATTTTTTCATTTGTTTGTCTGTTATCTTCCTTGATGCTATCAAATTTTTCCTCCATTTGTTTTAATAAGTTTTGACTAAAAATTTCATTTTGTTTCTTTGAGTTTTCACTGAATTCTTCCTTGATGCTCTTCAAATCTTCCTTCATTTCTTCCTTCTGCTTCTTAGAGTCTTCTTTAATTAATTCCCATAGTTGTTGTAAATCCAGGCCTCCTCTGGCTTCCTCTCTTACTACCGTTTCCACATCCTCCACCGATGTTACTTCTTTCTCTTCCATCCTGACTTCTTTCTCTGCCTCCTTCATCCGTCTCAGTGACGACGCCCTTTTATGCATCTTTATTATTATTTTTTTTTTGGAACTTATAGCAGTCGCCAGCTAAAAATTAGGAAATTAATTTGCTTGTTTCAATTTCTTCACCTAATATTCCCTAATTTCAGCCTCACTAGTTAGTGCGCCAATTTTTTACTGAACGTGTACCCGTAGTATCTTAATTGTATAATAATTTGCCCGTGTTATTCCTTGTACATGTTAATTCGTACTAAATAGTTGTAAATAGTGTATCAGTTGATCGTGCAATATTTATGTTGTTGTGTGTTTTCGAATGTGATTTAAATATATAAGTAAAAGAATTGAATTATTCTGCCTTGGTTTCGGAACCAGAATGATAATTATTCAAGTTCAGTAGTTAGAACTCCAAAATCAATTCAAAAAATAGCGGTCGAGTCATCCCAAACAATTCTCAAGTCACCTTCGATATTAGGCTTTAACCTATTATTTAAGGTTAATCTTGGTTTTGCAGTTTGCGTACTTCCAATGACTCCCCGAAGTCTTCTTATCCTTGTTAATTATAAAATAAATGCTGATAATATATTATGTTCCTGAAATAATAACGCATGGATATGATTTATTAACATAATGGTTTAATCTCTGTAATATAAGTGCAAATTATTGGAAAATTCCATTCGATACATACGGTTGTCACAATCGATATTTATCTCAGGATTTCATAATTAAATAATGTTAATATATTTCGTGGGAATTCTTGTGGCTATTACGAAAAGTTCCTTTACATGATAATTAACAATATAGAGTACCTTTACAAATCATCTATTGCTTCTAATCTAAAAAATATTACAAAAATTATATATTAAATAACATACAAAGTTTGACGAGATTCACTGCTTCGTAAAAAGGCCTGTAGGTTAGAGTGACGTCAACATCATGGCTGCCGTTGTCCGTCTCACAGAATAATGAAGTTTATTAGAATGTGTACAAATAAATGTTTTCCTTGTAATCACTGTTTCGTTCAGATATGGAATTTGTTTTCACTTTAAAATGTTTACTAGTGATTAGTGTTAGTGTAAATTGGTATATTGTCTAGTGGTTGTTCCTTGTTGGATAAAAATATTGTCAAATTATACTTTACACATCTAGGCGATATTGCTGAACGTGTTCTGGTTTATTCTGGATAATTTCTTGATTGTGTGTATTACTGGTTCATGAAATGATTGTAGTGGAGGAATTATTTATCTTCAATAGTGGTCACTCAGATCTTCTTTCACAAACGAGTTAGCAATTTTATATTTTTTATTTTAATAACATCTCGACACACACTATTAAACTGTTCTCAATCACAATTAACAATTAAGTGTTATTTCTTCTTTTTTAGTCACCGAACTCATACAAACTTCTTAAATTTTGATTGGCCATTTATGTATAGGTTAAATGTTATATGATCAATACCCGTTACTTACTTTACATTTTATAAATTACCTTGAATAGATAATTTTATTATTATATTCTAATGATACATGCAATGTTTATATGATGATTAATTAGATAATTATAAACAATTTGATACTAAACATGCCTCAGTTTATAACTGTAAAACCTTATTAATTTGAATTTCTATGATTTGTGGTGGAACAATTTGTTATGGTTGATTGTAATTTCTACCTTGACTACCTGAGATAAATATATTTACATAAATTAACTGGTGACATAAAATCTTATAAGATACAACAAAACTCTTAATAATAATAATTGTTTTTGACAGTTTTAGTTTATTTATACTGCTAAACTATTGTCTGTATGATAAACTAAAATTCTGTCTAATAATAACAATAAAACACTTTCCATAAAAAATAATTAACACTGTTTAACGGTGGTCTGTGTCGCTATTTCTTATTATAACACTCATCACTGTAAAGGTTTGTGTCCCTTTTCTATCCTTATTATAGGCATATACAATTTTAATTAATACAATTTTATTTACATGGGTAGGTACTCTTTTTGGGTTTAGTTGTGTTTCAGGGTAATTTGATTATTTAGGCCTACTAGGTTTATTTATTTAATTTTGATTCGTTTACTGCCCTATTCTACTGGGTTATTTCTGGGTTTCTTGATAATATTAAATAAGTCAAACCAACTAGGTTTCCTTTAATTTGCTATCAATTATTATTTCTTGTTTCCTCTCTGGATCGGATTTCACTATTATTTACTATTCTTTTTTGTAACATTTTGTTTCGTTACAATATATATATATATATATATATATATTGCAACGTTACAACCTTGCAAAAGTTGCATAATATTATATGGTATGTGTACAAATTTTTGTATGTAAATTTAGGCATCTCATGCCTCACGTCTAGGGCGACAAATTTTTATAATATATATATACATAAATAGGTGTGAACGGTCTCACGTTCAAGATTGACAAATTCTTTAAACATATAACATTTAAATAGGGGGTCAGGTGTATCTGCAATAAGAACTCTACGGAACTTGAAACTGTAATTAAAATTTATTTGATACTATAAAAAAATATGTGCACATGGCACTGACTTCGATTTAAAAAACATTAGTTATTATTTGTTATAATGCCGTAAGGCTTAAGATATATACATCCTTACTAACTGAACATTCTATGCTACTAAATAGTATATAAAAGAAAAATCTCATTTTTAGACTACTCAGTCTATTAATATGTTTCAAAATCAATTTTTAAATCTTTTTTCTATATATGGTACGTACTCAAAAGATTAATAGTTATTACTTCTCAGTACTGTTTTCTCAAATACTAATTGTTTTTATTTATATTCTTTGTAATCATTTTATATCATATTAATTTGATACTTGTTACGTTAATCGTATTTCTAAACATCTATGATTTTTAACTCTACTATACAAGAAATATTACTCTTATTTTTAAATAAAATATTAATGTCTTTAACTGTCTTTGTATATTGTGTATGATTAAGATATGAATAAGTTGTCTATCACCTTATTGTCGTCAATCATACTCGATCATTTTTGTTCCATCGGTGTTCATCTTCGTCTCGCCTCCAGCGTCGGCTGTCTCTCTTCTCCTCTTGTCCAGCGTCGGCTGTCTCTCACTCTCTCGTCCTCTCCTCTTGTCCAGCGTCGTATCGCTATGGAACTGCTTCTCTTGTCCAGCGTCGTATCGCTATGGAACTTCTTCTCTTGTCCAGCGTCGTATCGCTATGGAACTTCTTCTCTTGTCCAGCGTCGTATCGCTATGGAACTTCTTCAGTAGTGCTGTTATTAATTACAATGTTTGTCTTATAGCTTGGTTACGTATTTGTACATAACTGGCAATTTAAACTGTTTATAAAAATATTAATAAATATGCCGTGCTGACGGGCATAAGCTCCCGCTGCATCGTGGATGATTCAAGAAAGAGAACCACTGAAGCTTGCGTGTCCTATTTATACCCATGTCTTGGTCGACACCCTTCAGTGATACAAAATCGACATGTTAGAAACTGTCTTTGGCGTCAGTTCCCCCACTCATTGTCAAATTCACTATTTTTTATATTTCTGCGAATTGCAGAGTCCTGTAAGTATTTTTTTATACTTATCTTATAACTAATTTTACAACACATGTTCATTGTAATTTTGGACATTGCAACTTAACCCTTTTGATTTGTACACAGTTATTTCACTATTGCACTTGTACGGCGTGTCACTTTCGCGTGGTTTTCGCACACAGTATTTATTAAATTTATTTACATTTTATAGTGCTTTTGGATTTTAATTCTTAATTCTAGTTTATGAATAATTACGGAAAAACAGTCATTGTGCAATTATTCATACTGGGGTGGCAAACTTGCCTGCAGAGACCTGCGTTCACAGAAACTAGCAAAATACTGGTGTACACACTTTCAGTTACATTTGTGTGTGTGTGCACGTTGATTCAGGTCGAAACACCTGTTCATATTTTTGTCTGAGTCAAGCTTGCAATCCATAACATGCTTATTTCTAATATATTATTAATTATTTACAATTTATTAAGTAAATTTAAATATTTATATTTCATGCTTAGTACATCACTTATTTGCACTGTCGCATTATTCCTCTGCTTGGTAACAAAAAAAAATTTTAATAAATTTATTTATTATAAATTATTTTTTTTTATCTATTTATTTATTATTATTATTTGCAAAAAAAATATAACAAATAATAAAGAATAATATTCGTCATTTTACCCTTAATAGGAGTGTATACAAATGTCTTACCTCCGCTCTTTCGTACGCTCACTGCTCGCGACCTTGAATTAGGGTGGCTTTACAAACAGCTGATTTGTCTGGTTTCAATGACCTCTGTTTTATGTGTAGAACTTCTTAAATGACGTTGCGTGGAATTTACCAATTTCTTTATTCTGTATCTCATCATATACAATGAAAGTGTTCTGTCCCACTCGCTGTCTTAACGTATACGGTCCATTATAAAGTCTGAAGAATTTCTTCGCCGTATTATCACTCCTTTTTCCCACTGGATTTGCTTTGAGTAGTATACTTTCTCCCACGTTGAATTGTTGTAGCTGGTGAGTTAGATTAAATCTCTCTACTCTCTTGTTACCCCTTTCTGTTATCCGTTGTCTTGCGTATCCAATTTTCACACTTATTGGTACAGGTACATTTTGGTTATTAGGTTTGTTTAGATATTTAGTCCAAAATCTGGTTGGCTTCTTATCTTCTTCTAATTCCATTGGAGTGTATCCTGTTGCTTCACTATAATTTTCGTTAATGGCTTTTTCAATAAATGGTAAATATTCTGCCCATTTATTGTTGATTATGGCAATATATTCGTAAATATTTAGCTAATTCTTTGTTAACTCTCTCAGCAAGGTTTCCTTGAGGATGTCTTATGGATGTGAGTACTGGTTGTATTCCATTGTCCCTTAACGTCCTCTCCCATTTTTCACTTTGGAATTGCACACCTTGATTATCACTGAGTATCTTCTTCATTTTTCCATATAACGGAATATATTTTTGCAGTAGTATCTTTAGAACAACTTTGGTTGTGGGTCGCATAATTGGGTACAGTCGGACTGCCTTGGAAAACACATCGATACATACCAATATGTGCTTCACACCTCGACTTGATCGTGGTAATGGTCCCAGAAAATCCACTGCAATTAGCTCTCCTTTGTTTTCCTTCTGTATACTCTGCATTCCTACATATGTGTGTAAATTCGGTCCTTAATTTTACATTAACTTACTCATACATTCTTACCTTCGCTTCTAAACTTCCTTAGCTCTTTTCTTAACATGACATTACTTTATCTAATACATTACTTATACACTACATTAACATTCATTACCTTTTATTACCTTTCTTTAACATTACCTTTCTGATCGCTACAACTTTCTTGAAATACACTTCTGTAACAGAATACTTTTTTAGATCGTAGTGTGTCGCATGGTCGGTTACAGAGGAACTGTCTTGGAAAACAACGATATTTTTCTCGAAGTCCTTAATCCTAAGTAGTCTCTGCCCTTATGACTTTTCACTCTTGCTTTCTTCTGTGTCCTTGTATCTTCAATAAGTGTTCGCTTGATCAGCCGTTCTAATAATTATGGCAATTATTGCTCATCTTAATCATTTCTTCATATTTATAACATATCAATAATAACATTCCTTAGCCTTTCTTAAATATTTTTCTACACATTTCATTCCTTACCATCACCAATACATTTCTTAATTAACCCTTTCAAATAACATTCCTTATAACATTCCTTAATTATACTCTCTTATATTCTTACACATATTATTTCTTATTATTAATAATTAATAGTTATATTATTTTTCTCATTTAAAAATAATTATTTATTCCCATTTACCTTGAGTTTTGTTCGGTGTGTAGCTCGATCTTACACCCCTCTTTATAACAATTGTATTGTCCATTGTCTACCGGATGTATATTGTTCCTTTGTAGCGTAGTCGCCGCGTTTACTATTGTTCTCACCCTCGTGTAAACAACATCCGCGTTCCATTGTATTATCCCCTCGTTACCTTTCCGTGGCATTGCAGCGACGTTTGTGTTTATCGTAGAAGTCACCTGTTCATAGTGCAACGTTTTCATCTTGCCTTTCGGCCACTTAAAATCTACTCTCTTTTTCTCGTTACAAATGCTTCGCTCTTTCTCACTTCTCTCGTGCCTAGTTTGGTTGAGTGAATCAACGTGAACAGCTGTCGACGGTTTTTTCATTCGTAGTTTATGATAATACTCACCATAATTCTCATACTTGCAGTTATAATTATCGTTATTATAATTATCGTGCGTATATCTAACATCATACTTACCACAATTTTGCGTAGTGTTTCGTCTAGATAACTTACTACCACAGTTATAGTTACAGTGACACTTAGTGTGTGTGTTCTCGTCGTAAATATTGCCACTTAATTGTTTCACACGTATTGTTTTACTGTGAGTTTGCACAGCGAGTTGGATATTTCTATCAATAAGGTATGCCTGTCGATATCCTACGTTATATTCTTCCCTAGTGTTAAGTATTTCACTAGAATTATAATTATTAAATATTAACATTCCTTCAAGTTCTTTCTTGATTTTAATAGCTTGTTTATCAAGTGCTATCTTACCATTACTTTTGCGTGTTTTTATACTCGTATTATTGTCGATATCCATAGGTACTAAGTGCGCAGTATTAATTACGATATCTTGTTCTACTTTTGCTACTACTCTTAGTATTGTATTATATTCTTTTACCTTTTCACCTAATAGTGACTTATCAGTTTTAAATTCTTCTATTTGTCTATCTAATCTAGCACATACATTTTGTCTTATTCCATATTCATCCATAAGGTTTCCCATCACCTTAAAGATTGCCTCTATACTAATACTTCCTGATATTGCCATGTCGAAGTATTATTATTAAAATATTTATTTCGTAGTTCTTTAACAATTATTATTGATAACCGTTCCCTACTTATATATTTATTTCTGTATTTTTATTAATAGTTATTATTAATACTCATTACAGTTACACCTGTTACATAGACAACAATATTATTTGTGGTGGGCGCCAGCTGTATGATTACACAACAATTAACATTACATTCAGTTACTGTTTACTACAAATAATAATTACATATTATACATTTTTCATTTAACACACTTTATATATTTTAGAGCAACCATTTAGCTACATAAAAAAATTTTAATAGTCAAATGATGGGTATCGGGTCATACATTCATGATCTACAATTTATGTCACAAATTTTTGTTGTACATAAATTTAGGCATGTCGAGCCCCACGTTGGGCGCCATTAATGCAACGTTACAACCTTGCAAAAGTTGCATAATATTATATGGTATGTGTACAAATTTTTGTATGTAAATTTAGGCATCTCATGCCTCACGTCTAGGGCGACAAATTTTTATAACATATATATACATAAATAGGTGTGAACGGTCTCACGTTCAAGATTGACAAATTCTTTAAACATATAACATTTAAATAGGGGGTCAGGTGTATCTGCAATAAGAACTCTACGGAACTTGAAACTGTAATTAAAATTTATTTGATACTATAAAAAAATATGTGCACATGGCACTGACTTCGATTTAAAAAACATTAGTTATTATTTGTTATAATGCCGTAAGGCTTAAGATATATACATCCTTACTAACTGAACATTCTATGCTACTAAATAGTATATAAAAGAAAAATCTCATTTTTAGACTACTCAGTCTATTAATATGTTTCAAAATCAATTTTTAAATCTTTTTTCTATATATGGTACGTACTCAAAAGATTAATAGTTATTACTTCTCAGTACTGTTTTCTCAAATACTAATTGTTTTTATTTATATTCTTTGTAATCATTTTATATCATATTAATTTGATACTTGTTACGTTAATCGTATTTCTAAACATCTATGATTTTTAACTCTACTATACAAGAAATATTACTCTTATTTTTAAATAAAATATTAATGTCTTTAACTGTCTTTGTATATTGTGTATGATTAAGATATGAATAAGTTGTCTATCACCTTATTGTCATCAATCATACTCGATCATTTTTGTTCCATCGGTGTTCATCTTCGTCTCGCCTCCAGCGTCGGCTGTCTCTCTTCTCCTCTTGTCCAGCGTCGGCTGTCTCTCACTCTCTCGTCCTCTCCTCTTGTCCAGCGTCGTATCGCTATGGAACTGCTTCTCTTGTCCAGCGTCGTATCGCTATGGAACTTCTTCTCTTGTCCAGCGTCGTATCGCTATGGAACTTCTTCTCTTGTCCAGCGTCGTATCGCTATGGAACTTCTTCTCTTGTCCAGCGTCGTATCGCTATGGAACTTCTTCAGTAGTGCTGTTATTAATTACAATGTTTGTCTTATAGCTTGGTTACGTATTTGTACATAACTGGCAATTTAAACTGTTTATAAAAATATTAATAAATATGCCGTGCTGACGGGCATAAGCTCCCGCTGCATCGTGGATGATTCAAGAAAGAGAACCACTGAAGCTTGCGTGTCCTATTTATACCCATGTCTTGGTCGACACCCTTCAGTGATACAAAATCGACATGTTAGAAACTGTCTTTGGCGTCAGTTCCCCCACTCTTTGTCAAATTCACTATTTTTTATATTTCTGCGAATTGCAGAGTCCTGTAAGTATTTTTTTATACTTATCTTATAACTAATTTTACAACACATGTTCATTGTAATTTTGGACATTGCAACTTAACCCTTTTGATTTGTACACAGTTATTTCACTATTGCACTTGTACGGCGTGTCACTTTCGCGTGGTTTTCGCACACAGTATTTATTAAATTTATTTACATTTTATGGTGCTTTTGGATTTTAATTCTTAATTCTAGTTTATGAATAATTACGGAAAAACAGTCATTGTGCAATTATTCATACTGGGGTGGCAAACTTGCCTGCAGAGACCTGCGTTCACACACACTAGCAAAATACTGGTGTACACACTTTCAGTTACATTTGTGTGTGCACGTTGATTCAGGTTGAAACACCTGTTCATATTTTTGTCTGAGTCAAGCTTGCAATCCATAACATGCTTATTTCTAATATATTATTAATTATTTACAGTTTATTAAGTAAATTTAAATTTTTATATTTCATGCTCAGTACATCACTTATTTGTACTGTCGCAATATATATATATATATATATATGTATATATATACTGGATTGTCTTTAGTAAAGTACTGGATGCGTACACATGTTCCTTATTAGCTTAAATACAAGATCTCTAAATATTCATCATTAATGTAAAATTCACATAAACATTTCATATTTACTATTTCTTTTATGAATTTGCTAACTGCTATAATTTTTTATTGTTCGACTAAGCTTTTCGTCATTGCTGACATCTTCAGGTGTTAAACAACCTGAGGTTGTTTAAGACCTGAAGATGTCAGCAATGACGAAAAGCTTAGTCGAACAATAAAAAATTATAGCAGTTAGCAAATTCATAAAAGAAATAGTAAGGATGGCTGCTAATTTAAACAATACGAAGAATTTCATATTTACCTTTAAATAAAATTTACTCCCATTTCTCAACATTTAATTGTTTGCTTGATAGTATTATTTCAGCTCAAATTAAATTATTGAAATTTTGTTCAAATAGTGAAATAAATCTATTCCATTACCAAAGATTCACATTGAAGTTAATTTACATCATCTCTTTCAGTTAGTTATTTTAATCGCAATTTTCAAACTTCAAAGTCTTTAAATGAATTTAATTTTCCTTAGAAATCCTCATAATTAGATGCTAACAATCATAATAAACAAAATAATATAAACAACTTATCTCTATCATCAACTCCATTACCACTACATTTGGTTACAAAACATATCATATACACACTATTACTCAGCTGATACCTCATCAACATACATAATCTTTACTTTGAAAGAAAATTTTTTTTGTTTTTTTCAAAAATTTAATTGAATTTAAATTTCAGAAATAAATATTCTGACAATTAATAAAAGAAACAATTACCAAATTAAATTAATTAATAAAAGAACCTATGAATTGATTATATGAAACATTATACATTTAATACCAGTCATCAGCTGATGTCTTAATAACAGGTGAATAACCTTATTTCAGGCACACTAAATACAAATAACACAAATACACAACGTTATTCAATTTAACTCATAACATGTCCTTGGTGATTATACAATCATTACAACATAGAGTCTCATACTTAAAATCATTTGTTCTCATAAGTGAATGTTCATCACTAATCACTGAATCATAAACTTATAGTAAAGATTACCGAACAGGAACTGGGTCATCAACCACCAACTCTCTAGTTAGAGTGAGTAAACTTGATTGTCCCGCTGGTACAGTGGTCGTTACCTCTCACTGATTCTCAGCTACCTCTCCTACTTTATCATTTTATTGTTTCCCCCCTTTTACCCAGTTACAATTAGGTAAATAACCTGCCGGGTAAACCAGATCAAGTATTTACCTTGTGCACAGATGCGTTATCTGTGCCCCTGGCTTGTAACGGCCAGCTCCTTTTCCACACACACTATTATTTCCTGATGGTGGACTGTAGCACCCATTTGCATCCACAAGAACTGAAGTATAATTAGGGTGTAGACGCTGCCTACCCCGTTCTTGTTTCAGCGTTATAAAAAATTCGGCATTACTGATGTCCGAGGACACCAGTAATCCTACTAAATATTACTTTATATAATAATGAGACTTTCAACTTGTGAAACTTACTTGTCTTTTCTTCTCGAACGCGTTTCGGCATGGTGTTCGCCTTCGTCAGCTTTGAGACAGACTGTCTGTAAGTTTCACAAGTTGAAAGTTTCATTATTACATAAGGTGTAGTGCTGTGAAAAAGATGATGAACAATCAAGACAACTAAAATATTACTTATAAGCCCTTAACACGGCACTACCAACCCCTACGATGGTAGTCGCTGTTCCATAGTTGTGGTGATTCCCCTGATTTACCTACCCCCCGGTTGATTTCTAAATTCACCAATTTTGAAAATAATACCAAGTATGGTTAGGATACAATCTGCCCAACCACACTTGCTACCAATAATCCAAATCCACGGTCAGGGTTCGGTGACGCCGTGACCGCCCGCCGAAAGTGGGGAATCACATGTAAATAATATATATGTTATATATTTAAGATTCCTACACACTAACATAATAACATAATAGACATTAACACTGAACATTAACTAAACAATTCACCTTTAAATAATTTACCTAGAAAAGTATAAACATTACAACTTGAACTTTCTATTAACTCTTTTTATATCAACCTTTAATTATTTATCATTTATTGTACCATTAAATTCTCCAAAAAATTCAAATTTATTATTAACATTTATTTTACATTACATTTCAAATTTAAATTTGACCAAAATTACACACCTTACAGTGTTACTTTAGTTTCAAATTCTATTAAATCTTTCACTTGTTACATTTATTATTACATTTCAATTATGAATTTCTGTTAAGTATTTTCGTCATCAGTTGGTTTGGGTGACTCCCAGTCATTCACAATGATTTGATTTATTGAATGGGTATTTAAATATAACCTTACCCCCTTCTTCCTTCTAACAACCATTAACAGATTTGCATAGGGTGACACCTATCTCTCAAAAATATTTACCTCCACTAAATTCTCTAATTCCACTTAAATCATTCTCCTCTTAGAACCAAATACCTGATACCCTCTTTGTACCTAGCATGTGTGTTCCCGCACTACCAGCTCATTCCCTTATCGGTTCCTGGCCCTTCCAGGTAACCCGTAACCCTCTTTAAATCTGTTTCCTCCCGACATAACGCCTGTCGTTGATAACTCCTTACACCTCAACCCTCACTACAAAATTTCACAACCACCTATTTACTCTCCATTTACATAACTCACTTTCTCTACATACATGCACTCCCGCTACTGTGTCCCTACTACTGACCCGTTTCTGTATTACTTTTATTCCAAAATTCTTATTTTGTCTAAAACCCATTTAAGGTTAACTCTGAGTGACTCAAATGCCTTATTGGAATAATTATCACCCAAACTCCATCTTTTACTACATTTTACATTAAGTAAACGATTGAAAATTACATTATAAAATGCATAATTACCTCACATTAATTTAATCGCCAATTTAAAACCTTTAAACTCATTTGATTTCATTATTAAAACATTTTACTTTATTTCAATTGATTATAGAATTCCTACTTAGATATGGTCACTCATTCAATCTAATAAACACATGATTACTGTCATTAATTCAAAAATATAAACATTTATCACCACAAAATAATGTACAAAACCATATGTACCTTCTGAAACATTATCACAACCATATGACTCAACAGCTAAACACATTCTACATTTACTGATTTACTCTTTATTATAAAGTTTAGATCTCAAAAAAACCATTTAAATTGATTACCAAAGTACATTTATACAACATTAATTAATTAATTAATTCATCTCCAATTTATTTAATTCAATCAGTTTCTTAAAACACAAAGTTACTTTAATCACCTTATTCCAAAACAATTACAATTCATTTGCAATATCACCTTCATAATTATTCTCATTATTTGTTTAGTTTAATAAAATATTATTATTATTATCATTATTAAAATCGGTTTCTACTACATGCACACATTGTTTACCTTACCTACAAAGTGCAACATAACCTATTACATAAACACAACTAACCTCACTATGAGTTTATTTAAATTTCTTCGTCATATCATATTATTATTTACCACACCTCATTATAGAAGTTAGCCAAGTCATTACCATAAACTAAAATAATTAAATGTCCAATCACTGTTAATTTAACCACCATCATCGTAAATTAGCCTGATGTATTTATAACACAACTTATATTTATCTACATATATTACATTATTATTATTATTAATATAATAACCCATTAACTCTGTGTCATTCGTTATACCATTATAATTTATAGGATTATTCCTTTTTATTATTTCATAAACCTTGTCTACATTAGTTATTTTTGTCTAGTCTCCCTTGTAATTATTCGTTAAACTCCGGTAATTTATATAATCATACTCGTCTACTATATCAATCACATCATAAGGTAAGTGTTCATCATCTACAGTTGTATCATCAAAATAGTCATCAATCTTTACTGCACCAGGTAAGTCGACAATATCGTCTATTTTCTTCAATTCTATCCTCTCTTTCAGCTCTTTATAACTTCTACTTAACGTAAACATCTCTATCATTCTCTCTTTCTCTCTCAAAATATCTCTCATCATCATTCCATTTCACATTTTCTCTATTAATCCACGCAGAAGGTAATACAACTTTGCTACTACACCATCTGGCTCTACCAGATGCACAAAAAATAAAAGGACAATTATTTGTAGACCATACGTCTCCCAAATACACTCGTGAAGACCTTTCTTCATCCCCCACAACACCACGGGAAAAATTTACCCTCTGCAACCCCTCTATCTGTAAACCTTCTCTACTCTCTCTCTCTCTCTCTAATTTATCAATACTCACTAACATTCCATTATTAAATTCTGCTCCCACTAAAACTTCATCAGCACTCTCAACATTCACAACCTTACTCTCTAACACCACATTTTTAATTATATTGTCATTTTTCTCACCCCTACTTACCGTATTATGCGTTAACTGATAGTCTTTATTTTCATTTAATTGCTCGGTCTCTTTACCACTTTCTACCTCCACTATACTCTCATAATTATAATTAACACCATTACAACCACTTACCTTTCGTTTTCTACTTTCGTTTACTCCGTCTACTACTTGTATTACCATAGCACTAAGACGTTCATCAACTTCTTTTAAACTCTTATTAATATAGACATTTTGTTGTTTTATCTCCTCTCTCATCAACTTTATCTCTTTTTTCTGTTCATTTAATTTATCGTTGAAATTACTCTTTACCTCCTTAATTTCATTCTTTTGTTCATCAAATTTAGCATTAAAATTACTATTTATTTTATTGAACTTAACATCAGAATCACTCTTTTGTTCATCAAATTTATTTAGCAGTAACTGCATCATACTCATCATATCATTATTAAATTTACTATTACATTTTGTTGAGGTTGGAGTTAACTGAACTCCCGAATCCTCTGTAATACCTGTTTCATCGACTATTTTGTCTTGACCCACATTCGGAGTTGAATGAACTCCCAGGTTACTCATGACAGCTGATTCATTAAATTTAATTATTTCACTTATATTATTTTCGTTATTTCGTGCCATCTCTACCTTATTTATGGGATTTTAATTTTACAAAATTTAATCTTATATGTACTCAGCATTAATTCATATTATATGTATTACTTAACTATAGTATACACATCACCTAACCTGCACTCAATTTATACGTATTCCCAAATCACGCTTATATCCAACGAGTAGGTGTGGTTTATATAAAATTGCTTTTATGAACAGTCCAAGTTCGGGGGCCAATTGTAATTATACCCTTCCTCTTCCACATAATAATTAAATAAAACTCATCTTACCTTTTGTATGCCAGGGTCCTTCACACGAACTCGTAATCTATAAGCGTGATTTAGGGTTATGTGTTGTAATAATTACTCTCATTTACTGTTAACTACTTCAACTTCATTTATTATTCTTTTTTATTATTCTCCTTTTTGTGAATCAAATAAGGTTATGACTTCTCCTTTTACATTCTCCACCATTTAAATCAAACAAATTTCACCATTGAGGTAAAGACACCATTTAATTAAAACAGACACAGTTTCAACATTTTCTTATCTTTAAAATTACAATAATTGATTAATCAAATTAATTTAAAGACAACCCAGTATTTGCCACACACACTTTCATACATTTTTTACCCCATTTAATTACAGCACTTGTTTAATTTAATTTAGATTCGGTTATTTGACTGGCGGCGTCCCTGCAAACCACGTCGCACTCCGTATTTTAGTTCGTCCAGATTGAGTTCTCACTAGTTCACTGACGTTACTTTGACGTTTCAATTTAATGTTATTTTTATCATTTTTTGGTTGCAATTTAGTCACTATTTACCACATTTTTAATAAACTTTCGGCTCGCGAGCCTGTATATTGAACCGCGCGGTTCTACTAGTTGACGCTGAGTAACTTTTTCAAGATTGCCAACGCTCCTTCTTGAGTCTTGTGCCGTACTTGGTTCGGCATGTAAGGCGAAGTGTTTTTAAAACGAGTGGGTTTTGATGTCACGCGCAGCCACTGCTTCTCGTCGCCGTTGGGTATGCAGACCGTTTGTGTGTAGCGATGATATCCAGTTGGCGTGCTCAGCTGTGATTTGTGTATTGCTGCATCGGTGAAGTTCCGTGGTTAGACATTCCCATCAAATCGTCCTCATTTCTATTTGAACCCTCAACCAGGTCATCTGCTCTCGGCTGACGGCACTCATCGGTTCAGAATTCGTTGCTCTTCTCTATAAGAGGCTAAATAGAGTTCTGCTCCAGGTATGTATAATTTAATGTGGTTCTAAAAAAAAAAATATTTTAACCCCAAAATATATTTTGTCTGTGTTTCAGCCTTAATTATAAACGATAACTTGTGTCTGTGCGTGTATGTTAGTTTTCAATTTGGGCATTAATGCAAATTAGAGATTAACTCAAAGTTGTAGTGAATGTAAGTGAATGTAGCGGGTTAAATTGATTTTAGTAAGGAAAATGATAATACATATCTTGCACTCAGCTATGTTTTTTGAGTTATTAATAATCATGGTATGCATAGAAGAATAACGTTCTCAATGAAATACTTAAACATAATTGGTGGTTAAATGAAATAAGGCACAGCTGGTGGTGCAATCCAGATTAATACGAATAAGTGGTGATGTGTTTGTAGTGGCTGTTGAAGCATTAGAGTGTGTGTTAGCAATTAAATAATGATGGCGTATGTGTGCGAGCTGTGGTGAGATCAGGTTCCTTATGACACCCTGTACAACTCATTGCATGTCACAGGTGCTCGAACAAGGGCGAGATGGGTGTCCGGTGTAGACGACCGTTAAGCCATGACATGCCGTCAGTCGAGATTCACGCACACGGACACACTCGTGAAGCCACTCTGCCCCAGGACTTAATGGTGCGACCGAGACTCTACCCATTAACCAAGGCTTACTAAAGTACACCGGACGATCCAGGTGGGACCATTCTATTTATTTAATACTATCTAAACTACCTCTACACTGTGAATCTACGGAAGCTCCCAGAAGCAGACTCATGAGGCCGCGTTTAATTACTAAATTTCTGCAAAAACTCTCATGTTTAGATCTGTGCCTACATGCGTGGACCTTACATAATTAAGCCTAATGCAATCTATTATATCTTCTTATAATATGTAAGAAAATGGCACACACACACATGTATCCACAGGCTCTGCTCTAAGTTCTACCTTTTATCGAATTAAATCTATCCGAGAGTTAGTTATTTTCGGCTTGGTCATGTCATGCGGTCATGGCAGAATTCCGGACTCAAAGGGGGCTGTCTGATTTCTTTATGTGTTTAAACTATTTTCATGATCACATACGCATATTGCTTGTTATTATTAAGGTGGTAGTTGATTTATATTTTGAGTCTCTGGTTTGGTTGGGGGCACTTGCATTTTCCGTGTTAATTGTATTGACATATTTATGATGCGTAACTGAGAATTACCAAAGTTGCCTTGTTAATTATATATATTTGTGTATTTATTTATTCTTGTTGAAAAGGGTTATTATGAGGGGTTTTGTACAGAAATGAGGGGTGTGTGTTATATATGTTGTGTATGTGCTTGTGTGTAATTTTCATTTTTTGGAGGGGAATGTGTTGTAAATTATGATATCAAAAATGTGCTTACTAAGTTACTAAAAGGCTAGCCTATTTAATTTCTTTTTCTATACAACACTCAAGGATTAGTAATTTTCAATTTAACTTGTGAATAATATTCTTGCAACAATTAACTTGGACATAGCGTGGCAGGATCCATACAATTTATATTTAAACTTAACTTCACTCACAATCTTATGCTGTAAAGAATGCTGATATATATATATTGCAATGTAATAAATTGCAAATTAATTTAATTTAAATTTGTGGAGCCCCACGATCCTGGAGCACCAAATTTATGCAACGTTACATACACATAAATAGGCGTGAACGATCTCACGTTCAAGATTGACAAATTCTTTAAACAATATAACATTTAAATAGGGTGTCAGGTGTATCTGCAATAAGAACTCTATGTAACTTGAAACGGTAATTAAAATTTATTTGATACTATAAAAAAATGTGTGCACATGGCACTGACTTCGATTTTAAAACATTAGTTATTATTTGTTATTATGCCGTAAGGCTTAAGATATATACATCCTTACTGACTAAATATTCTATGCTACTAATTATTATATAAAAGAAAAATCTCATTTTCAGACTACTCAGTCTATTAATATGTTTCAAAATCAATTTTTAAAATCTTTTTTTCTATATTGTAACGTACTCAAAATATTAACAGTTATTATTTCACAGTACTGTTTTCTCAAATACTAATTGTTTTTATTTAAATGCTTTGTAATCATTTTATATCATATTAATTTGAGCTCTTGTTACGTTAATCGTATTTCTAAAACATCTATGATTTTAACTCTACTATACAAGAAACATTGATCTTATTTTTAAATAAAATATTAATGTCTTTAATTGTCTTTGAATTCTTTGTATAATTAAGATATGAATAAGTTGTCTATCACCTTAATGTCGTCAATCATACTCGATCATTTTTGTTCCATCAGTGTTCATCCTCGTCTCGCCTCCAGCGTCGGCTGTCTCTCTTCTCCTCTTGTCCAGCGTCGGCTGTCTCTCTCTGGAACTCTCCTCTTGTCCAGCGTCGTATCGCTCTCTGGAACTCTCCTCTTGTCTAGCGTCGTATCGCTCTCTGGAACTCTCTTCTTGTTCAGCGTCGTATCGCTCTCTGGAACTCTCCTCTTGTCTAGTGTCGAATCATTAATGGATCTTCTTAAGTAGTGCTGATATTAATTAAAATGATTGTCTTTACAGCTTAGTTACGTATTTGTACGTAACTGGCAATTTTAAACTGTTTACAAAAAAAATAAATATGCCGTGCTGACGGGCATAAGCTCCCGCTGCATCGTGGATGATTCAAGAAAGAGGACCACTGTAGCTTGCGTGTCCTATTTATACCCATGTCTTGGTCGACACCCTGCAGTGATACAAAATCGACATGTTAGAAACTGTCTTTGGCTTCAGTTCCCCCACTCTTTGTCAAATTCGCTATTTTTCATATTTCTGTGAATTGCAGAGTCCTGTAAGTATATTCTTATACTTATCTTATAACTAATTTTACAACACATGTTCACTGTAATTTTGGACATTGCAACTTATCCCTTTCGATTTGTACACAGTTATTTCACTATTACACTTGTACGGTGTGTCACTTTCGCGTGGTTTTCGTACACAGTATTTAGTAAATTTATTTACATTTTATGGTGCTTTTGGATTTTAATTCTTAATTCTAGTTTATGAATAATCACGGAAAAACAGTAATTGTGCAATTATTCATCTTGGGGTGGCAAACTCGCCTGCAGAGACCTGCGTTCACACACACTAGCAAAATACTGGTGTACACACTTTCAGTTACATTTGTGTGTGTGTATACGTTGATTCAGGTCGAAACACTTGTTCATATTTTTGTCTGAGCCAAGCCTGCAATCCCTAACATGCTTATTTCTAATATATTATTAATTATTTACAGTTTATTAAGTAAATTTAAATTTTTATATTCCATGCTCAGTACATCACTTATTTGTACTGTCGCATTATTCCTCTGCTTGGTAACAAAAAAAAAATTTAATAAATTTATTTATTATAATTTTTTATTTATTTATTTATTATTATTATTTGCAAAAAAAATGTAACAAATAATAAAGAATAATATTCGTCATTTCACCCTTAATTGGAGTGTATACAAATGTCTTACCTCCCCTCTTCGTACGCTCACTGCTCGCGACCTTGTAGTAGGGTGGCTTTACATACAGCTGATTTAACTGGTTTCATTGACCTCTGTTTTCATGTGTAGAACTTCCTAAATGACGTTGCGTGGAATTTAAAATTTCTTTCTTCTGTATCTCATCATATACGATGAAAGTGTTCTGTCCTACTTGCTGTCCTAATGTATACGGTCCATTATAAAGTCTGAAGAATTTCTTCGCCGTATTATCACTCCGTTTTCCCACTGGATTTGCTTTGAGTAGTATACTTTCTCCCACGTTGAATTGTTGTAGCTGGTGAGTTAGATTAAATCTCTCTACTCTCTTGTTACCCCTTTCTGTTATCCGTTGTCTTGCGTATCCAATTTTCACACTTATTGGTACAGGTACATTTTGGTTATTAGGTTTGTTTATATATTTAGTCCAAAATCTGGTTGGCTTCTTATCTTCTTCTAATTCCATTGGAGTGTATCCTGTTGCTTCACTATAATTTTCGTTAATGGCTTTTTCAAGAAATGGTAAATATTCTGCCCATTTATTGTGTTGATTATGGCAATATATTCGTAAATATTTACCTAATTCTTTTTTAACTCTCTCAGCAAGGTTTCCTTGAGGATGTCTTATGGATGTGAGTACTGGTTGTATTCCATTTTCCCTTAACGTCCTCTCCCATTTATCACTTTGGAATTGTACACCTTGATCACTGAGTATCTTCTTCATTTTTCCATATAACGGAATATATTTCTGCAGTAGTATCTTTAGAACAACTTTGGTTGTGGGTCGCATAATTGGGTACAGTCGGACTGCCTTGGAAAACACATCGATACATACCAATATGTGCTTCACACCTTGACTTGATCGTGGTAATGGTCCCAGAAAATCCACTGCAATTAGCTCTCCTTTGTTCTCCTTCTGTATACTTTGCATTCCTACATATGTGTGTAAATTCGGCCCTTTCGCCGTTTGACACTCATAACACTTCTTTACTTCTTTCTTTATCTTTCGATACATATTATTAATCGTAAAATCTTCTCGTAGACTCAAATAACATTTCAGAGCGGCAGCATGTGCTAAACTCTCATGTGCTGGTCGAATTAATTTTTGTAGCATGTCATTAATTAGTACTGTTTTCCAGTCTTGTCTTACTAACCTGAAAAGAATTCCATTTAGTACCTTATAGTGATTTGGTAGCTGTTCTTGGTTCTTCATCTCCCTTATCGTCACATCCAAATCTTGTTGATGTGCTAAGTTTTTCAGCATTTGTTTTACTTCATCATTCTCTTTGAATTTAATTGATAACAATCGTACTTCTTTCTTTTCGCTCACATAAACTTCTTCACATTCTTCTTTGATGTATCGGCTTAGTGTGTCCGCTACAATATTGTCTTTACCTTTACAGTATTTAATGGTAAATGAGTATTCGCTAATGGCTAAAATCCATCTTAATAATCGGGCATTTGTTACTTTGCATTTTAATAAAAATTATAATGCTTGGTGGTCAGTATGTATCTCAAAATGAGTACCATAAACATAATATCTGAATTGCTTAAGAGCGTATACTATAGCAAGTATTTCTTTTTCTGATGTGGAGTAGTGTTTTTCAGCTCCTTTGAAGACTCTACTGGCGTAAGCAATAACTCGGTGCTCTCCCATCGTATCTTGTTGATATAGTACACTTCCTACTGCGTAGTCACTAGCATCGGAGTATATTACGAATTTTCCTTCTCGTTGAGGATGATGTAACATAATATTTTCGATGAACAACTCCTTGGTTAAAGGTATCTTGATGTTTCTTCTCCCACTTCCATTTTTTTCTTTCTTCGTCAGCTCTAGAAGCGGTTGCGTATATCTTGCATATAACGGTGAGAATCTTCTGTAGTATCCTGTGAGTCATAAGAATGCTCTTAACTCTTTGAGATTTCCGGGTATAGGGAAATTAGTTATGCTGGAAATTTTTGATAGGATCGGGTTGAATACCAGAGGATGAAATAATGTGACCTAGGAATTGGATAGAGGTTTTGATAAATTCACATTTGTCTAGGTTAAGGGATATGTTCGCTTGCCTAAACTTTTGGAATATCGTGCTTAGATGTTTTATATGTTCATCTAACGTTTTAGATACAACTAAGATATCATCTACAAATATCATGGTGTAGGGTTCCACTTCAGGTCCTAGGGCTCTTTCTAGACACTTTACGATGGCTGCTAAACTCGTGCTTAATCCGAAGGGTACTACCCTGTGTTGGTAGCATTTATTTTTATACAGGAAAGCAGTGTACTTTCTATTCTCTTCACGAATTGGAATCTGCCAGAAACTTGAGCGTAAATCTAGCTTCGTCAGATACCTTGCTCCTTCACACTTAGTAAATAGCTCGTCCGCAGTTGGTGCACAGTCATACTCCTTTAATACAATGCTGTTCAGCTCCCTCATGTCAAGGCATAGACGTATCTCTCCATTTTTCTTCTTCACTACCACTAGAGGATTCAGGAAGTTGCTGTTCGATCGCTCTATGACTCCACTTTCGATCATACGCCGAATTTCGAGTTCAACCTCTTCCTCATATCGCATTGGGATAGGGTATGTCTTCCTAATGACTTTTGTAGGGTCTGACACAACTATAGAATGTTCGTATACTGTCGTCTGCGTTGGTACTTCACTAAATGCATCACTATATTCTTCTATTAATTCGTGCAGTTTCTCTTCTTTCTGTGTCGTCATCCCTTCATCTACCGCATTCATATGTCGAGTTGGACCATATTGTATTTGTGGCTTGTACAAAGTAATAGGTGTTTCACTTACCTTGCACTCTTCTTCTTCGCTGTTCATGTTTACTTCATAATGAACATTTTTATAATTACACATAATTATATTATCATTAATATTAATCTTAGCATTTATTGTATTTAGTATATCGATACCTAAAATTCCATCATAAATCAATTTATGCATAATTATCATAGGGTGTTCTAACTCTAGATTTTTATATGTTAGAGTTACATATGCTTGTTGTTTAACTCTTTCTTTTTTTATTTGTAGCTGTTGTAATATTTAAATTATTTACGGGCAAAATTGCAGTATTTTTAAAATATTTCTTGTTGCGTTGAACCCATGCAGCGTTAAGAACAGACAGCTGGCTGCCGGTATCAACTAGCATTCGTATTTTACACCTGTTTATGTTCACAGTCACAATAGGGCATTGTGTTTGCTGCGCGTCTCGCTTTATATCCTGTTCGGTGCTTAATAAGTCTTCCCTAATATCGCAGGGGTATATGTTGTTTATTTTATAATTTAGCTTCCGTTTATTCAGTCATTGTGACGCCTTTGATGTAGACGGTCGGCTGTGGAATGTTACTGTCTCATTCATTCCTTGGCCTTCTCTCTTCAATTTTTTTTTGTCGTACCCTCGTACTGCGGCAACGCGTTTGTCAGCTGGTTTTGAAAACTGTTTACGATTGGATGACCATGTAACGTCTCCTTGTCGTCTAGCTGTATTATTTTGTTCAGTTTCTTTAGCTGTGCGTGTTGCAGTGTTGTACATTGGTGGCGAATAATTTATTTTATAATTATCACGGTGCGGTGTAGTGTTTTGTATTGCTTTCTTGTCATCTCTGTGATAATTATGGTGATGATTTGCGTGTTTTTGTTCCCAGTATTGTGTGTTCTTATCTTTATTGATATTCTCCGACTGTGTTACAAGGATTAAAAATTCTTCTATGGTTTTGATCCCTTGTGTATAAACTGCTAACTGGATATCTCGCTGAAAATGGTAAGATAATTTTGAAACAATTTCATATTCTGAGAATTTAGGTTTGAGATGCTTTACACGTTCTATTTGCATAATTGTGTATTGTTCAATACTCTGCTGTCCTTGTGCATTGAACTTTCCATATTCGAGTTGATCCCGTACTTGTCGTTGGGTATGTAGATTCCAGTATCGGTTCTCGAATGCTTCACGAAATTGCTGATATGTACTAACGTTATCTCTAATAATAGATTACCATTGGCTGGCTGAATCTCTAAGATATCGCGTGACGAAGTCTATCTTCTCGTCGTCATTTATTGCACTCCCAATTTTTTCTATTTCCTTCTCTACTCTTGCTAGGAATTCCATACTGTTCTCCCCTTTACCACCTGAGAACTTAAGTATGCTCCTTTCTTCTGTTGGTGTAGGAAATATAGTCATTTGGTTCTGTCGTCTTCTTAACTCACTTCGTAGTTGGTTCATTTCCTCTTGAATCTCTTCTTTCATATGTGATACGTCTCCCGAACGGTCTTTCGTAGTTTCTTCAATTTTATTCTCTATAACTACAGTACGTGTTTCTATTTCTCTAAGTTTACTGGTATTTACTTGGGATACATTATTAATAGTTTGGATTTTATCATCCTGTTCTCACGTTATAGTATTTAAGGTATCATTTATTTGTTTATGTGTTTCTTTTAAATCTTTTCTCCACTCGAGACATAATTCTTTTTGTTTATTTTCAATCCGTACAACTTGTTCATGTAAGGCTTGTTTAAAATTATTCTCTAGAGTATCAATACGTATGTTGGTGTCACTAATTTTTTCGGTTAACTGCGCATTACTGTCAATTATACTTTGTTTTATTTCTATGTTGTCTTGTTTCAACTGGAGATTATCAATTTTTAACTCTTCTAGACTCTCGGTAATTTTTATGGTGTCCTGTCTAAAATTTTCGGACTGTAGCTCTAACTTTTTTTCTAAACTTTCTGTTTGTTTCTGATTAGATTCTTTTAATTCGTCTAATTTAGCATTTATATTTTCCGTTTGTTTTGTACTTATTTCATCGACCCAGGCACGCATCATCATTTGGAATGCCTCGGCGTCTAAATTTCCTGGAGTCGTCATGTTGAAGTATTATTAAAATATTTACTTAGTAGTATTTCTTTAAAAATTATTATTGATAACCGTTCCCTACTTATTTATTTATTTCTGTATTTTTATTAATAGTTATTATTAATACTCATTACAGTTACACCTGTTACATAGACAACAATATTATTTGTGGGCGCCAGCTGTGTGATTACACAACAATTTAACATTACATTCAGTTACTGTTTAATATAAATAAAAATTACATATTATACATTTTTCATTTAACACACTCTTTATATTTTTTAGAGCAACCATTTATCTACATAAAAATTTTTAATAGTTAAATGATGGGGATCGGGTCACACATTCCTGATCTACAATTTATGTCACAAATTTTTGTACATAAATTTAGGCATGTCTTGCTCCACGTCCAGGGCGACAAATATATGCAACGTAATAAATTGCAAATTTAATTTAATTTAAATTTGTGGAGCCCCACGATCCTGGAGCACCAAATTCATGCAACGTTACATACACATAAATAGGCGTGAACGATCTCACGTTCACGATTGACAAATTCTTTAAACAATATAACATTTAAATAGGGTGTCAGGTGTATCTGCAATAAGAACTCTATGTAACTTGAAACGGTAATTAAAATTTATTTGATACTATAAAAAAATGTGTGCACATGGCACTGACTTCGATTTTAAAACATTAGTTATTATTTGTTATTATGCCGTAAGGCTTAAGATATATACATCCTTACTGACTAAATATTCTATGCTACTAATTATTATATAAAAGAAAAATCTCATTTTCAGACTACTCAGTCTATTAATATGTTTCAAAATCAATTTTTTAAATCTTTTTTTCTATATTGTAATGTACTCAAAATATTAATAGTTATTATTTCTCAGTACTGTTTTCTCAAATACTAATTGTTTTTATTTAAATGCTTTGTAATCATTTTATATCATATTAATTTGAGCTCTTGTTACGTTAATCGTATTTCTAAAACATCTATGATTTTAACTCTACTATACAAGAAACATTGATCTTATTTTTAAATAAAATATTAATGTCTTTAACTGACTTTGAATTCTTTGTATAATTAAGATATGAATAAGTTGTCTATCACCTTATTGTCGTCAATCATACTCGATCATTTTTGTTCCATCGGTGTTCGTCCTCGTCTCGCCTCCAGCGTCGGCTGTCTCTCTTCTCCTCTTGTCCAGCGTCGGCTGTCTCTCTCTGGAACTCTCCTCTTGTCCAGCGTCGTATCGCTCTCTGGAACTCTCCTCTTGTCCAGCGTCGTGTCGCTCTCTGGAACTCTCTTCCTGTCCAGCGTCGTATCGCTCTCTGGAACTCTCCTCTTGTCCAGCGTCGTATCGCTCTCTGGAACTCTACTCTTGTCTAGTGTCGAATCATTAATGGATCTTCTTAAGTAGTGCTGATATTAATTAAAATGGTTGTCTTTACAGCTTAGTTACGTATTTGTATGTAACTGGCAATTTTAAACTGTTTACAAAAAAAAATAAATATGCCGTGCTGACGGGCATAAGCTCTCGCTGCATCGTGGATGATTCAAGAAAGAGGACCACTGTAGCTTGCGTGTCCTATTTATACCCATGTCTTGGTCGACACCCTGCAGTGATACAAAATCGACATGTTAGAAACTGTCTTTGGCTTCAGTTCCCCCACTCTTTGTCAAATTCGCTATTTTTTATATTTCTGCGAATTGCAGAGTCCTGTAAGTATATTCTTATACTTATCTTATAACTAATTTTACAACACATGTTCACTGTAATTTTGGACATTGCAACTTAACCCTTTCGATTTGTACACAGTTATTTCACTATTACACTTGTACGGTGTGTCACTTTCGCGTGGTTTTCATACACAGTATTTAGTAAATTTATTTACATTTTATGGTGCTTTTGGATTTTAATTCTTAATTCTAGTTTATGAATAATTACGGAAAAACAGTAATTGTGCAATTATTCATCTTGGGGTGGCAAACTCGCCTGCAGAGACCTGCGTTCACACACACTAGCAAAATACTGGTGTACACACTTTCAGTTACATTTGTGTGTGTGTGCACGTTGATTCAGGTCGAAACACCTGTTCATATTTTTGTCTGAGCCAAGCCTGCAATCCCTAACATGCTTATTTCTAATATATTATTAATTATTTACAGTTTATTAAGTAAATTTAAATTTTTATATTCCATGCTCAGTACATCACTTGTTTGTACTGTCGCAATATATATATATATATATATATATATATATAGAATCCTGCAGTTCAATTTTACTCATTGTTGAGTTTAAAACTTGTGATTTCATGTAAGTTTTGCATGCTCAATAAAGTTCACGCTTGTTTGTTAATAGACTTTTTCATTTGCAAGTCCTGTCATTCACCTGGGGGGACATGTCTGTAATTGTAGCTTGGGCCTTTGCAAACTTATGCTTCCTCTAGGTACACCACCTAGTTCTAAATATTATGTATCTCCCCTTTACAAAAATATAATAAAAATAAAATAAAATAAATAAAAATGAAATAAAAAAAAATTACAAAAAAAACTTATAAAATAAAAGGGGGGTTTCAAATGGTAGCAGAGCGTGGTTATGAGTCTATGGATGTAGTAGATATTATTTCTGCTTTATTTTTTTTTGAACTTTGGAAGTTGTAGAATCTGGGGACTTGCATTCATTTTCTTAAATGAAACTTGGTGTGGCTACAGGCATGTCAGCTGTTGTTGGGACATGCAAATTATTTCATATTATTAGTTTTTGATCGGAGTCCAAGTGTTGAAAGAAAAGTTAATTGCAACGTAACAGTTTAATAAAATGAATATCTGAATAATAACATATTTTATAAAAATGAATAAGGGGTTGATTAAGTTTAAAATTATTTAATATGTGTTAGTGTTTAAGTAATTATTTTGTGATGTTGAGTGTAAGGTAGGTTTTGAAAAGGGGTTATAAGCATGTGATTAACAGTTTTCAATATGAATGTGAGCTAATGGATTTTACTTTGTCATACTCTGGAGCTTAGACAAATTTTGAACATGATGGGAGGCGTCAGTACTTGTTGATTTTGATTGGGACTTGTTATGTGGAAGAGACAACGTGTTTTAGAGCACCCCCGTTATGTAGTATTTGTTTATTGAGGGCATTCCATTGCGGTATCGTGCCTTATGAATGCGGTTATGGTCCGACCAGATGTCATGATGTTGATATATATATATATTTTCGAATCATGTTGCATGTTATGTATACTTTGTGGATTGTGTATAGTGAGTCAGTTTTGTTGTTTTGTGTCGTGTTCTCTTCTGGGCATTTCTCTGCCTTTTATGATACACCCATCTCGTCGTATCGCTAGAGCACTCTGGGGCGGCTCAAAGGATGTATAGTACTTGAGTTTTCCGGATTCTTTGATTATGTTTTGTAGGTTAGGTTTGTGTTAGGTGTTTGATTGGGAATTAATGTTTTCTTGTTGTGTGTGGTAAATTGTGCAATTCTGGCGGCGGTATGTTACCAGAGATTGCCCCACCCCATTTCAGGCGTTCTTCAGAAACTTTCGGTGTTGGATGGAGTAGATGAGGACAGGTTGTTGGTCTTCTTGGACCTGGTCCTGCAGTTGGCAGATTTCCCGGGTGTGTCCGATGAGGAGGTCTTGTCCCTTATATACCCGTATTGCCGGGGTTCATTAGCAGGTTTGGTCACCAACACTCTGCGTCGGGGCTGCGGTGTCGACACTTTCCATGGGGAAGTGTTGGATTTCTTCATACCCCATCGACGACGTTCCCAGCTTAAGTTAGATTTATTCTATCGCCTACAGGCCAACGGAGAGCGATTGGGGGACTTCGTGCATGATGTAAGGAAAGCTGCCCATATAGTAAGGTTGGGGTTGCCCGCGACGGAAGTCATACAGGTAATACGAGAAGGTCTGAATCCCCAAGAGAGATCCCATCTGGTCTTCGCAGATCCTCCACGTTGTTTTGCAGACCTGGACCGGTGGTGTGCGCATGCCAGGAGAATCCAGGAGAATGATGAGTCCCGGGAAAGAGCTGCTAAAGATGTCCAATACTCCAGTGGTTCATTAGGAAGAGCGAAAAAGGACAAACATGGCGGTTGGTGGAGAACACAAGAAACTGTGAGAAAAACTGAATATTCCGGAAGTAATGGAGGCTACAAGGGGGTGGCAAGTGTGAAGACGGTAACAACAGCCACAGCGCAGAAAAGAAAGAAGTATGAAATTAACAGGGGAAGAAGAAATTATGTTAGTAAACAAACATCGGCAAGTAGGGAGCCTGTAGTTAGGCGTTATTCTTATTTGGAGAAAAGTGAGAGTTTAAAGGTTCCAGAGGAACTTCAGGTGCCTAATAGAGTAGTGGATGAAGAAGGTGAAGCAGAAGAAGAAAAGTGGAATAACTCCTGTGGAGCAATACAAGAGCCTAAGAACACATCAGTTAATACGGAATTAGAGGACTCAGAGAGGACGTCATGTTTGAATCCAGATGCCGCAGAATTTGTTCCGGTATTGTTCGTGAGGGATCCAGATCCTGTGACATCATCATCGTCTACGCAGGGATATGAGAAGTCACTTGATGGTGTAGCTTTACCATCGCCAGTAGAAATTAATTTAGTCATTGCACATGATGCACATGAACCTGGACAGCTGGATTCCAGGGTGGAAAATGTTGAGGACATTGTAGTTGCTGAGAGTGGTGAAGGAGAGGAATCCAAGGAAGAGTCAGAAGAGCGGTCTGCGGATGCTGCACAGGGAAGTATAGTTATAGGTGTTAGGGAGACTGAAGAGTCTGAATTTGCAGATGGACACGGGGATGTCCAGGCTGCAAGTGTTTCTGAGGTTGCGGATGGACAAGGGGATGTCCATGCCGCAAGTGAGGTAGATGTTGAGGAGAAATTTGGTGGCAGCGTTGTGAAGTGTGCGAGTGAGAATGATATAGTGTGTGAAGATGTGCAGACGCCTTCTGTACGTAGTGTTGAGGATTCCGAAGAACGGAAAGAAGTTTCATGCGGACCAGGTGAGCAACTAAAGGAGGATGAAGATGTGCAGTGTTCGGATGGTGGTAGTGGACATGATGGCGATGATGCTGATGATGAACGTGTTGATGAAAAGGAGGACGAAAATGAGATTGGAGAAGAGATTGGTGAGGAGCTGGGTGAAGATGCGGTTGAAGATGGATCAGCTGAGCAACTGGAAGATGGTGAGGAGGTGCAGTGTCATGAGGTTGATTTGGATTATGTGGACGAAGAAGGGGAAATTGTAGAAGAGAAGAAAGAAGTAGAAAAGGAAGAAAGAAAAGCAGAGGAGTTAGATGATGAGGATAATCCAAAGCGGAGTGAAAGTAGTGAGGTAAGTTGCCTTGATCCTGATTCAGAGGAAACTATTCAGTACAGCTCAACGCCAGATAATTTCTCTGAGAGTGGTGTCCAAAAGTAACGAGTACCTAAAGTTCGTCACAGAAAGGTGAGAAGAAGCGGTTAACGGGTAGCGGGTAGACGTTCATCACAATCCCATTGGTGTTCATCTATTTCAGGGTTGCGCCCCTGCCCACGCGAGCCTTGGTTTCCTCCATTCATTCTTATTTCCGGAGGGAGCCATGTCCTTACCCTTACTCCTAGCTATTGACCCTTTAATGATCCTTGCCCCGTTTCATCTTTCCGATTTTCCTACCCCTCCCCTTAGTTAAAAAAAAAACTCAATAAGGAGTTAGAGAACCTTGCCGAGAGTGCACCTTAGATTGTGGTCCTGGAGATTGTCAGTTTCCCCTGTTCTGGAAGGTTATCATGGAGAGAGTTGGAGAGTGCCCTTAGATTGTCGTGGTCTTCGACATCTGGAGATCGTCAGTTTCCCCTGTTCTAAAAGTAAGATGGAGAAGTTATGTGCTGTTGTTTCGTTGTTAAGAGTGGTTGAATTTGTTTGTTGATCATTGTAGGGTCGGTCCATGCCGCATTCCTCGGTTGATTTCCTGGTGTTTTGTTTGGGTTGAGAGTGGTTTGTTAGACAGTGCCGTGCTGAAGTAAAACCCCCTTGCTAGTTACGCTGTATTTGAAAAGGTAAGGTAAGAGAAGGGATTGATGTTTGCGTGCCCTCTGCGCGGTCTTCTCTGCATTGTGAATCCGGTCCGCCCACCCTAGTGTGGGGAGGTGGGCCAGTCATGTGTCAAGGATTGATGATGCCTTGTTTTGCTGCACATGGCTGGTCGGTCCACGAGGTGGACGGTTCTCGAAGGGTACTCGCATATCAAGATTAGTAGCACCTTGTTGGCCTTCGGGCATCGATATGTGAGTACCAAGAGAGTTAGGTGGTGGTCACTGGAGAGGGTGACGTGTTGGGGCGGTCCCGAGAGTTTGGCATAGCGAAGAGGACTCGCGTGGGGGATGGTCGCAATGTGGTAGAGATTTTCAGTCGTGGGAAGGGGGGGATAATGTCAAAGGTGCTGGATGGAAAAGTTTTGTTCCGTGTAGCAGTCTGTGGTCCTGCGTCTCAGTTGTTAGATTTAGGTGGCCTTGGTGGTCAGTTCTCAGAGCTGGATTCGGCGATGCTTCTCTTTCTCTGTTCTGTTCTGTTCCTTATTTCTGCATGCGGACCAGGGCCCGGCGAGCATGCAGGACGCACACTTACACCTTCTCTTTCAGACACACATTGACATACTTACACTCCTTCCTTCTGCCTCTTTCGTTTTCTTGAGGCACTGAACCCACCAAGTGCGAATGAGAATCTGAGATTTTCCAGGATTCCTAAAGCCGGCGAGCTCGAGTACTGGTTTGATTTGGGTCAACCATGTTGCCCTTTTGGGGTGAGGGTGTGCCGTACTTGGTTCGGCATGTAAGGCGAGGTGTTTTTAAAACGTGCGGGTTTTGACGTCACGCGCGGCCACTGCTTCTCGTCGCCGTTGGGTATGCAGACCGTTTGTGCGTAGCGATGATATCCAGTTGGCGCGCTCAGCTGTGATTTGTGTATTGCTGCATCGGCGAAGTTTCGTGGTTAGACATTCCCATCAAATTGTCCTCATTTCTAATTGAACCCACAACCAGGTCATCTGCTCTCGGCTGACGGCACTCATCGGTTCAGAATTCGTTGCTCTTCTCTATGAGAGGCTAAATAGAGTTCTGCTCCAGGTATGTATAATTTAATGTGGTTCTAAAAAAAAAATATTTTAACCCCAAAATATATTTTGTCTGTGTTTCAGCCTTAATTATAAACGATAACTTGTGTGTGTGCGTGTATGTTAGTTTTCAATTTGGGCATAAATGCAAATTAGAGATTAACTCAAAGTTGTAGTGAATGTAAGTGAATGTAGCGGGTTAAATTGATTTTAGTAAGGAAAATGATAATACATATCTTGCACTCAGCTATGTTTTTTGTGTTATTAATAATCATGGTATGCATAGAAGAATAACGTTCTCAATGAAATACTTAAACATAATTGGTGGTTAAATGAAATAAGGCACAGCTGGTGGTGCAATCCAGATTAATACGAGTAAGTGGTGATGTGTTTGTAGTGGCTGTTGAAGCATTAGAATGTGTGTTAGCAATTTAATAATGATGGCGTATGTGTGCGAGCTGTGGTGGGATCAGGTTCCTTATGACACCCTATACAACTCATTGCATGTCACAGGTGCTCGAACTAGGGCGAGATGGGTGTCGGGTGTAGACGACCAACTGTCCACCCTTCTGGCACAGACGACCGTTAAGCCATGACATGCCGTCAGTCGAGATTCACGCACACGGACACACTCGTGAAGCCACTCTGCCCCAGGACTTAATGGTGCGACCGAGACTCTACCCATTAACCAAGGCTTACTAAAGTACACCGGATGATCCAGGTGGGACCATTCTATTTATTTAATACTATCTCAACTACCTCTACACTGTGAATCTACGGAAGCTCCCAGAAGCAGACTCATGAGGCCGCGTTTAATTACTAAAGTTCTGCAAAAACTCTCATGTTTAGATCTGTGCCTACATGTGTGGACCTTACATAATTAAGCCTAATGCAATCTATTATATTTTCTTATAATATGTAAGAAAATGGCACACACACACACGTATCCGCAGGCTCTGCTCTAAGTTCTACCTTTTATCGAATTAAATCTATCCGAGAGTTAGTTATTTTCGGCTTGGTCATGTCATTCGGTCATGGCAGAATTCCGGACTCAAAGGGGGCTGTCTGATTTCTTTATGTGTTTAAACTATTTTCATGATCACATACGCATATTGCTTGTTATTATTAAGGTGGTAGTTGATTTATATTTTGAGTCTCTGGTTTGGTTGGGGGCACTTGCATTTTCCGTGTTAATTGTATTGACATATTTATGATGCGTAACTGAGAATTACCAAAGCTGCCTTGTTGATTATATATATTTGTGTATTTATTTATTCATGTTGAAAAGGGTTATTATGAGGGGTTTTGTACAGAAATGAGGGGTGTGTGTTATGTTGTGTATGTGCTTGTGTGTAATTTTCATTTTTTGGAGGGGAATGTGTTGTAAATTATGATATCAAAAATGTGCTTACTAAGTTACTAAAAGGCTAGCCTATTTAATTTCTTTTTCTATACAACACTCAAGGATTAGTAATTTTCAATTTAACTTGTGAATAATATTCTTGCAACAATTAACTTGGACATAGCGTGGCAGGATCCATACAATTTATATTTAAACTTACCTTCACTCACAATCTTATGCTGTAAAGAATACTGATATATATATATATATATATATATATATATAAAATAAATCACGTTTATCCATCATTAGCTAAACATGCAAGTTCTGACCAGAGAAGTTGATCTTTTTGAGACCCCATATATAAAAGTTACGAGTAAGCTTAGACATTTTATTCTTACATATTCGTAATCAGCATAAAAAACCGTAAAAATATATATCCGTTTCAAGATAGTTTGTTGAAAAAAGTTGAATAATAATTACCCTGTTAACATAATCGTTACAAACGAGTCACACGTGTAAAAAAATGCATTACTATTTTATCACGGATATCGGTTTAGCTTTTAGTGATGAAAAATATGCACAGTGTTGCCACAAAATGTATATAAAGTCACGAAGGTCACAACGTTGCCAAGTCTACTGAACGTAAGCAATTCCTGCAATATTAGCAGCTGCCGTGTCTCGGCTGTTTATACAATTACTGCTTCCAGTCGCCTACGTTTAATTCCTGTATACGATCTTAGTTATTTTTAATTTCAGTACCGTAGTAAAAATAATCTTTGAAAGACGTAATCAACTATTTTTCAACGCTGTTATTAAAAAGTGGGTTAATCATTCAATGACAGAAAACATATAAGGTATAAAATGTTGTGATCACTTTATTCACACGTTCTTTTCTTGACACGTAAATAGCTATATACTAAATAAAGATATAATAAGTATATCTTCATTGTACATTAGTATAATATGTAGTTAAAAAGGACAGTACAACCTGTCATATCCGGACCTGTGATATCCGGAACCTCCCATATCCTGACGTATCTCCAAACTAATTTTTGCAATTTTGGTTAGCGAAATGGTTAGGGATGTAAAGATACTACTCTTGATGTTTTGGCTGATCACCACTTTTTCTTCGCTACACTTACGTCATTCTGCGATATGGTTCACTATTTTTGAATATTTAAGTTTTTACAATTGAAATACTTTATTTGGGGCAACTGAGTCTGGGGCAGCGGCGTTAGGTCGACTCACTTTGGCTTCATGGCTTCCAAAAAACGTGTGCATTGTATGAAGCAGCCGAATCACAAACTTTTTCAAAAACTGATGTAAGCGTACTGTAAGTAAAACTTTTTAACCAATTTTACTTTTTGTATTTTAAAGAGTACAGTGTACAAATGCAAATGCTAAACCAATAGAAACGTCTAAAAAAACACGTTCTTCTTCTGTGTATCTTCTGTAATTGTTAATTATATTAATTGAGATTTTGGCTACTTATAGAGATTTAATTACTGAACACAATGCAGTTTTCAGAATTGCTGTATATTTATTGGTTTTGAAGTTATCGCAGGTTGAACTGCAAAAATGAATTGAATAAAATTCACTCATCCGCCCGCGAGCTTCACTGACGAAGTTAGAGTGAGATAGTTGCTTATTATACGCTCTCTGTCTAGCGTACGGCGCAGCGCACAGTGTGTCCCTTTCAACTAACGCTCAGATATGACGACATACTATGAATCTTTATATATACCCCGACGATAACTTCAATGAGTTGAACTGATTTTGTGTATAATACAGTATATTTAATGTATCTTTTAAATGTCAATAAATTTCAAATGAAATTTTGGTATATCTGAAATCCTTGAATAATTTACGCACCCGAAATTTTCGCCGGTATTTTTCATCAAAAAAGTGCATTAATTATGCGAGAAAATACGGTATTTATAAATGACCTTGTGATATCCGGATTTTTCCATATCCGGATTGGCCGGTCGCCATATTAGTCCGGATATGACAGGTTGTACCTGTACTGGTAAAAGTATGAATACGGTACAGATAGACTTTTATTACAAATATTTTTTGCTACGGTTTTCTAAAAATAGTAACTATTCTCGGTAAAATAAAAATAAAATAAAATAAAAGATTAAATACAAATATCTAATATTTTCTGAATAAAATATATGTATATTTTAACAAATAATAATTATGTAACTCTGAAAAAATTTAAGACAAATCTTCATTAACTCTTGTAGGGAATTAATTAAATCTTCATTAATCTTTAAAACTCTTGTAGGGAATTCGTTTTACACACTTAGGCCTATATGTATTGAACATAATTATTATAAAACCATTTATTATTAAAAGGGATTGTTTAAATTACATATTTATTCCTACCATTCGCCCACTCCGATTATTTCTTTTGTTAAATAAATCTTATGACATGTCTTTTATATGTTTTGTACACCTCAGATTTTGTGTACACTGTATATATTTCGTATTTTTAATGTTTTTAGCTAAGTTTTCATTGGCCTAGGACACCGGTCCTTCTCAAAATTTGCATATAATTTTACCCTGATTAACGAAACAGCTCCTCTCTGTCTGTGTACCTCTGTCTCACTTTCTTGCTCTCTCTCTCTCTCTCTCTCTCTCTCACCCCCTTCTCTCTCTCTCTCTCTCTCTCTCTCTCTCTCTCTCCTTATTCGTTCTATTTCTTTCCCTTATTTTTATTAAAGAATGAGCCAAGGAGGTTATGTACATTTACACCTGCCGGACACCTCTAAGGTTGCCTCTGTAAGAAACAATAAAATTTCTCAAGTGTTTATGAAATAAGGAGGACACTGGAACATGGTAAACGCATAGTAATGTTTATTTGGCTGAGACAAGATAAACGAGAAACGTGATTACATTTCTGGCGGGAACGATTATGCATTTTGCAAACTGGCGTCTACGTCACACACGTCCGTATTTTCTACAAACATTGTGCACAGTTTAATCTGAGTTGTGGTATCTCGAACTCAGAAATGGTTAATATACGTCAGTCACTGCTATGTACAGTGATATGTGTTGTGTCTATTCAGCGCTAACACTACAGGTCTCCAGCACAGAGACAAGATTTCTCATTCCCGTCAACATGAGTACCTACTCAAGGTCAAATAACATTCTTAATGTTGTAATGACAGACGTGTACGTTTACAAAACACTGTTTTGGCTGACACATATATACACATCTACGTCTGAACTCGCAACCTCTTATTTATCAGCTGGCCGGTTTTACGTTTCCACCAAACGTGTTCCAGAAAATCATATTAAAATAATATGAATATTTTATAGTAAAAACTTAATAAAAATAATAATAATATACAATTTAAAAAGTTAATACACTACCTCTTGCTTATCCTAAGTTTTTTGCGGAGAAATACCTGACCCAGTCAGTTTTCCAAGGATTCATAAAATTGTTATCTCGAATGATACATGGATCTTGTAGAGCTCGTAATCCTAATGTTCCTTGCATGATTGATGGAATATGTACACATAATAACCGATCAACATTTTACGTTAAACTATTGAAAATAACAATGGTTTTCCAAAGTACCGGAGACGAGATGACGGAATTGTTGAACTAAAAGGAATACCGTATATCATTTGATAATCGTGATTCGTTCAATACAATCGCTTCCTAATTCTACAGTACAATGCTCACATCAATATTGAAAACCGATAAATACATGTATAAATAGGCTTACCATACGTCCCGGTTTGACCGGGATTTTCCCGGTTTGACGACCTGATCCCGGGGTCCCGGCCAGTTTGTCAATTGTCCCGGTTTGAAAATTGACGAGAGTAGTTTCCGTCCGGGCGAAGACGTTGTGCAAGCTAAGCTCCCGATTTTTGGTTAAATCAATAGAAAAGAGAGTTTGAAAGATTAAAAGTAATTTTTCATGAATGGAAAATTCAAAAGCTGCAGCAGTCACTTTGCACGAGTATACACATTCAAATGACTTAGGGAGCACAAAAATCCTAATGTGTGCTATACTTGCTTTCCTTCGAAAAGATGTAGAATGTGGCTGGCAGTATATCCATGGTCAAGTTCCAGAGGAAGAGAAACTCAATTAATTCTTTAATTGTTTCGTAGAACAATAGCTAGACAATGATTAGTGCCACAGGAGTTACGGAACTGCTACTTCCGACGTCATACAATGAATAATACCGTACAAGCACGCATCAGAAACTAAACAGCCACGTTGGAAGACCACATCCAAGAATAAAAAACATTATCAAATGTTTATAATCTGAGGCAGAGAAATCTATTCAGAACACGATGTAACGATGGAGTGAAATTTTTAAGCTATGAAAAGGACGAAAAAGTATACTGAATTGGATAAACTAAAAGATATGAAAAAGATTCTGAAGTTGGGATGTTTCTCAAGATCACGTCGTTTGTTCTACAAGTTGACTAATAAAAATAAATAAAAAATAACCTTCCTTTTTAATTTAGAGAGAGAGAGAGTGAGGGAGCGGCTATGCAAGTGTGTGTGTGTGTGTGTGTGCGTTTTACAAAAATTGTAACTTGGTAAACGTAGTTGGTAACAAAAAATACATTTAACGAATTATAAAAACATAAACACAATACAGGGTGGATGTACATACATCGTTGTTTGTGTGTTCGCAAGTGGGAGGTACTCTCACGTATCAAAAATTAATTACGTGTCTTATCTACTTGAGTGTTCGCAAGTGAAACGAGTTGCAAGTGCCACTGTTCGTAAGTGGGAGTACACCATCGTCGGCCGGATACGAAAAGCAGATTAATTTACCTGGTTTCTTCGAGACAAAAGCATCAACATGAATCAAAAAATTTAACTTGCAACCATTATTTTAGTAAAACGTAGATGATTGTGGGTACCATAGCTTAGGCTTTTAGAGCATAGTCTTGTACATTTATCTAGGATTTACATTATGTAGCTGATGATAGAAGTTCAAATGCGAGTTCCTGGTCCCTAAAAACATGGGTATCTCAGCTGGGAGAGTGAACTCTAAGACAAAATACTGATCCTTCAAATGTGTGTGTGTCGGGTAGGTATAGGCCTACTAGTATGCCTACTCTAGGATCCTTAAAAAAGCTACTGCTAAAATAACAGTGATTTGTTCTAATTTTGTTTGCTACATAATAAGGTGACGCCGTATAACATTAAAATTTGGGTTTGGCAAAGATTATCAGAATTGGCACATTCAACAATTAAAAGTTTTGTACGAATGAGCAGAAAAAAATGGTATTTAAAAGGAACTATAAAGACATATCTTATGGTCATAAACAAACCGTAGAAGAAATTACTATTGTAATCAGTATAGTCATATTTGGACAGGTGTAGAAAAATATGGAGAAGCCTGTACAGGTGTGTCGGTGCTGATGGGAACACACATAAAAACGTTTGTAAGAGATTAAACGTATGTATCCAAGATAAATACCGTTTTATCTACAACAGGTGGCTTCGAAATACGAATTTGGGGATTTCCCTTTTATTTAAGGGGAATTGTTATAAGGTAAATACAGTACAACCTGTCACATCCGGACCTGTGATATCTGGAACCTCCCATATCCGGACGTATCTCCAAACTAATTTTTGCAATTTTGGTTAGCGAAATGGTTAGGGATGTAAAGATACTACTCTTGATGTTTTGGCTGATCACCACTTTTTCTTCACTACACTTACGTCATTCTGCGATATGGTTCACTATTTTTGAATATTTAAGTTTTTACAATTGAAATACTTTATTTGGGGCAACTGAGTCTGGGGCAGCGGCGTTAGGTTGACTCACATTGGCTTCATGGCTTCCAAAAAACATGTGCATTGTATGAAGCAGCCGAATCACAAACTTTTTCAAAAACTGATGTAGGTGTACTGTAAGTAAAACTTTTTAACCAATTTTACTTTTTGTATTTTACAGAGTACAGTGTACAAATGCAAATGCTAAACCAATAGAAACGTCTAAAAAAACACGTTCTTATTCTGTGTATCTTCTGTAATTGTTAATTATATTAATTGAGATTTTGGCTACTTATAGAGATTTAATTACTGAACACAATGCAGTTTTCAGAATTGCTGTATATTTATTGGTTTTGAAGTTATCGCAGGTTGAACTGCAAAAATGAATTGAATAAAATTCATCTATCTCCGCCCGCGAGTTTCACTGTGAGGAAGTTAGAGTGAGATAGTTGCTTATTATACGCTCTCTGTCTAGCTTACGGCGCAGCGCACAGTCTGTCCCTTTAATTAACGCTCAGATATGACGACATATTATGAATCGTTATATATGTAAGATAATCAATTTTTGTGAAACCTATAATATACCCATTAAATAGTGTAGACTAGACAAGTATGATAGTAGCTTAATACAGTCTTTTTTCCGGGATGAAAGGGAAATTATAATATTGTGCGCTTAAGAATGAAACTTTTTTTGTTACTAGACCAACGTTTATGAAAATCTATTTGTCTTCATTTCTCAGATTGTAATAAAATTGGAATCAATTATAGCCTATATCAAATTAAAAATTTTTGCCAAAATTATTTGTTACTAACCAAGTTTACTTTATTTTCTTAACCGATGGATTTTTGCATATCAAATTCCGTTTATTAGACATCGATTTTTCAATATAAAATTGGTCTCTAGATTACTCATTTGCGTTAATGCGTCCAAGAAAAATAGTAGTTTGATAAACCTTATTACTAAGTTTTAATGTTTGTTTACATACGGCATTTTCAAGAAACTGTAACAGTGTTAGAATAAATAGGCCTACTTAAAAATTTGATTACATACCTGCACCTAGTTTCGTATACAGAAGCAGTGTAAAAAGTATTTTGTAAAGCTTTCTTACAAAATTATAACATAACTGAAGCCCAAATGATGTTTAAGATTTTGCACGTTAAGTCATATGAAGTTTACTTAAGAACCTGTTACGTTCAGACTTACTGAGATACAGTTATTGAGAAGAACAAGAGTAACAGAAAGAAAGAGAGAGAGAGAGAGAGAGAGAGAGAGAGAGAGTGAGAGAGAGGTCAAAGTACATGATGTTTACTACAGTTGGCTACTTATAAGGAACTTGAAAATAATTAAACTTATTCTAATGTAGAAAGTTAACGAAACATGAACCAAAAGCGAGGATTATGTGCAGCAGACTCAAGAGTTTTATTAACAGGATCCAAACAGCCTTTGGTGAAACGATTATTACGTTAAATAATTTATTCGCAATTAAGAAGTGGTACATTTTGAAGAAAGGAAAAAACCGAGGATGAGGAACTTATAAGTTGCTATTAAAATATGTAACTTACCTTTTGGATACCTAATTATTTTACAAGCAAGTTACGGAAACTATAAAAAAAATTAATTCTTAATATATAAGCCTTCACGTATTATTTCAAAAAAATTAGATTACTGCTCACTGTGCTATACGAAAAGCAAAAATATAATTAATGTAACATTACAACTCTTCAACTCTGTAAGATATAAACTCTTCTGCTTCTGCAGGTTGTTATTTATATTATTGGTACTTGTAGAAATTTTTATTAATCAGAATGGTGAATAAATTTCCAACGGATGGGAGTCAACTTGAAACATGTTGCTTCGGTACTACTGTATACCAATAACTGCATAACTATATTCTTACAAATGATATTCGGTATGAATGAGAATAATTAAAAATTCGTAATTCTCTCTCCCCCGTCTCTCTTCTCCCCCTCACTCTTTCTCTGTCAATTTTCCCCATCTACCTCACTAATAGGGACAAACCTCATTACTACCTTTAATTAAACATGACTACCTCACTATTAATTTCCTTTTATTTTCATTAAGTTAGCACGGCAGGTCCTTCTGCGACTGCACCCAAAGCGCGCCTCTTTAAGTGTTTGTTGAAATGTTACACTGCTACAAACAGATTACTCAAGATTGAATGTGTAGTCTATACGAACACAATGAATGATTAAACAAACACGCACACCACACTACCTTGGACAGGCACATGTACATATGACTGTCATCTCACGTTTCTTATTTAATTTTTATTTTAACTTTTTAATACTTTTATATGTTTAATTATTATGTAATCGTTAAGGATAAATAGGAGAAATAACTCTTTTTAATTGGCTTCATTATATCAAAAAGTAATTCCTTGCTGGATTGTGAAATATTTACAATTCATCTTTATTTACGTAGGTCTTGAATGTTGTGACACCGATCCTTTGAAGTATTCTCCGATCTTTATATGTACGGTGTTCTTTTCCGGATGTCTCTCTTTGACTATGATCCCAGGCATTCAAAGTTTTGTGTTTGGACTCCTATGATTTTCTGGCCTACTATTATTATACATTTTTATGTGCAAGAAAGTGGCTGAAGTTTCCATTTATAAACTACCTGATCCCTCTCGAACAGTCAGTGATTACTATAGACCGGGGTGACACGAGTTCTGGAAAGACACTCTAGAGAGTATCGCTGTATCTCTTCTGTACCATTTTGCTTCTTCCATTCACTTTATGCCCACTCTATTTTTGTTAGTCTACGACAAACAATCTTTGGTATTAGATTTCTAACGACCAAAAATACTTCCAAAGAATTTGATCTTCTTGCCTGTTCAAACGGAGCACTGTTTCTACTTTAACAGGATGCACAATACCCTACAGTTTAAGAATATATAGACGAAGAAGTGTATGTAGCTGCAGTGAGGCGAACGAACCCGACAGTATCATACTGAGGTTATCTAAACGAATACCGGAGAGATGCGGACACGGAGATTTGCGAACACAAGCTATTTCCGGAGATTTGCGAACACTAGGCCTTTTGCTACCTGAGAGAGGGATGACAAAATTCCAAAAGTATTTCTATACCGGAGGCTTGCGGACAGGCCATATCTGAGGTGCGCCCGCTTGAATAGCAACAAACTTTCGTCAATTACTAAATTTTCAAATGGATTTAAGGCCTCTCTAAATTTTTTTCTTGTGTGTTCGACAATAAGCCGTATTTTTACAAGGCTATCTTGAGTAGGGGTAGAATTGTCACAAAAATGTAAAAGTCGCAGAATTAGTTTGAATCGGTCCCTAGACATAATTTGGGGAAATATCGGCATCAGTAATAGCAAATCCTTTGCCCAATATTCGTCTATTTCTAATTTGTTTACTCTTGGCATCAGCAGTGAACACGCCAAGAAGAAATTAAATTCTGCAGGCTCTATATCTTTCCATCGGGACAATCGGGATATTAATGTCAATTTTGCGGTAACAAGTTTGTAATAATTATTTAATTCTGTGCAAATGACAGAAATAAATTCTAAGGGGAAAAATATTTTAAAAAATCTAAGTGAGTTGCCGTGTCTTCGAAACTAATTCGTAATCCGCTAACTGCTTTATCAAAAGAGTGACGTTTTTTCGCAGGACTGTTGGCCGACCAATCGTAAATTTTTTTTCGCTTCTGAAGATTTCTTACCTCTTCTTCTTCTTCTTCTTCTTCATCATCATCTTCTCCTGCTGATGTTTCATTTTCTGATGAAGCTGCACGTGGTGCTGAACGATTATGAGAAGGCCCGGGAGCATCCATATCTTTGTCTGAGAAAATGTTGTCTTCCTCGTCACTACTCTTCATCAATAATTCCATAACTTCCTTCTCGGATTCTGTGCCATTGTAAACACAATATTCACACCTACTGTTTGCTAAAGAGAATCACAAACAAGACTGAATAGATGTTCTACAGACAGAAAGTAATTATACCTTGCACCCAATGTTGAGAACAATAGCCGTGGTAAGGAATTTGAACAAAGAAAATGATTTTTCTTCATGTTTTGAGGGTAGTACAATCAGAATCTGCCCTTATCTCGAACACGATGTTTTTCGCGATAACCATACTTCCATTCCTTATGAAACATGGAAGTAAAAAAGTTGCTAGCCGAAAAAATAATAGAAGAAGAGAGAGTGAGTGAGTGAGTGAGTGAGAGGACTGAAAGAGAGAAACATGGGCAGAGATAAAAAAATCTGTCGCATTAAATTCACGCCAACAACATTCTTAATGTCGTAATGACACAACAGTCTATGTTTACAAAAATTACTACCGTTTTGACGACACAAATATACAGATCTAATGTGTGTTGGCAGGCTGACGCGTTCGTACTACTAATTCATTCGAAGGCTGTATTCACTCCTGTCTGTATTAAAATAATACAAATGTTGTTTTATAGTAATATTATAATAATAATAACAACTATCACGATTTGTAGGCTTAAGCATTCATAACATAAACAGTTTTCTAACGTTCCCTCCTCTCAAGACTTCTACGAACTTTTTTTAACCTATTGATTTTACTCCATTTTTAATAATTCACCAATCCCTTCAGTTTATAACTTACTGCTTACATGTCGGAGTCATGTGATAGTATGAAACTTTTATTGAGCAGAATTCAGTATGACGGATATTCGTGGCATACCTACGGAGATGTGAAAGTAACGTAGTTTTACTTCGATTGCAGCTTGGATTCACTAAATTCTGTTGCCTTCTGTACGAGCGGGTAAATTCTATGCAGGAATGGGAAAATTATTATGTAAAAAAAAGCAGTGATCATTAAAGACAGAGGCACTGAGTGTAGGAGATCAGACCGTTGTAGGTCAAGTACTAGTAAAACCTGGAAAAGCTTATCGTCCACTACTACATATTAAGTAGGTTTAATGAAAATTATGTAAATGGAACGGATGTAATTTCGAAACTGTTAATTTCCTTCAAGTGTGTACTAAAGTAAAGAATGTTACAATTTATAAGTTGGTAATTACACCAGGTAGGCTTAAACAGGTAATGCTAACAACCAGTAGCCTACTGATTCGAATGTGTGTGTGAAGAGGGCTTTTGAGTCGATAATAACGCTATTACCTACTTGACACAGAAATTCCCGTGTCACCTGCATTTTGTATTATGCAAACGTTCGGAGGATGTAAATTTTTCAACAACATTGTTGGAGTGCCAACCTTTAGAATGAACCGTTGTGGCAGAATGCAAGATTGATTTAAAGAATTCAAAAATTCTTGGAGATAGTACACTATATTTTCAATATTAAATACGGTGTTAATAGATTCTTCGGACTTTTTATTATCCCCAGAAAATTTTTCCAAACTTGTATCATTATTTTCCTTCACAGATTCGATTCTTTGGGAATAACCACTTGTAATTTTTATCAAGTAAACACTTGATGTTTTGCACAGAATTTAGCAATTAATACAGTGTTGTACTATTTACTATGTCCCAGTTTTTCGTCAATTTCTGTGAAGCTATCGTCATTAGGAACACTACCGTCACCGAGGTGCAGTAAGTTTGTAGAAAAATCACCATCTCCTCCTCCTCCTAAATGGGCTCTCATATTGCTTTGCAAATTTAGTCTGAATAGCATTCCACATCGCCAAGGACTTTAAACACACTGAGACAATATCAGCGCGGGTTCCTCTTGCAGTTACCGGTAATCTCTAGCGAGAATCCTCTGAAATAACAAATGTTACGCTACCCACTAATTTGTTACAATTTCTTAAGTCTTGGAGAGTTTGATTGACCGTTTCTATACAGTACACAAATCGCCTTCGTTTTACCGTTCATGATTAGTTTCCGTTTTGATCCCTCTTTCTTTTGTCATGCCTCCTCTTCAATACGAATTGCTTTTTTAATAGGAGTCAGTGAGAATACTTGACTTTTTCTTCTTGGTGCATTTTTATTTTATTTTTGCAGTCGCTTTCGGATAAGGGCGAATTTATTCTGGTGTCAATTGTGATAAGGTATTAGCAGATGTCTCGTTTATTCCCGACGTGGGAGGTCCGGCTACTGTGGTCTCTTGACAATCTTTTGTTGGTGTTAATCTTCCTTCATAATTACTTTTGTCTCCTATCTCTCTGTCAATTACAGGTGAACACAGAAACTCTTCGATACTGAATATATTTTCATTTAATGGCCAAATTCCAGTTGAACTAAAACCTGCTGTCAGTTAGATGGTGTAGCTGCCTTTGAAAGAGTATCTTTTGCTAGCCCAGGTATGTCATGGTTTTACCTGGGTTTATTGTCATCCAGCTCTCAGCGGCTGCACCGAAACAGGCCATATAAACACTTGTCTAATGGCTGAAGTCAGATTGTAACGGGTATGAGGTATAAACTGTTTCATAAATAGTAAAAAAAGAGAGGCTGTAATTTATCTTGATGGATGTGCTACTCCAATACAACCTGCTGGTCCATAAATAATCAAAGTGATATCTACATAACACTCTGTGGATATAACGATAAGTGGTGGTTTCCAGCTGCCATCTATGAAAATACCACTGGTTTCACCCTTTTGCAAAGGGGTAACCCTGCTGACTTGTTTATTTCCCTTCAAACTGACAACTTTGTTAGGACAGTGCACTGTTGTTATGCTGCCTGGTTTCCTTCACATTCCAAATATTGTGACAATAAAAATGAAGGCGACTTATCACAGAATTCCAATATTGAAGAAAGTTTTATGTTATGTTTATTAAAACTAAATGCTATTGCAAAACTTGTTGCTTCAGCCTCTCTAAAAGACAACCTTGAATGTCGCTGCATGAAGCCAGTAAAACAATCTTTTACCGGCCCAGTTCACCAAAAAATCGACATTATTTGCAAACACGTATTCGGAGGCTAACATACGAATATTCTTAGGGTACAAACCATAATAACTAACAGAATAGTGCAGATCATAACACAGAAATCTGATTTTTCTTTTTGTTCTTTCCTAAATACAAGTTGTGGAAAACGCTGAGTCTTTGTAGGGTTTGTGAGCTACATCGCCCCAGAAAGTTTTTCACTTGTACGTTTGAACCAAATATGAAAAAAAGAAAACAGAACAAAATGTTTTACTTACATTGTACCAACATACCACTTTCCTTCTGGTGAAATTGAAGGTACACCTTTAATTTTAAAATTAGTGGCTGAAGTGTAGTGCTGCTGGCCACTCTACCTTTAGTGCGTGTGTCGAACACTCACTTTAGGCAACCTATTCTACCTCCTAAATTTCCTAGGCGGCATAAAAAGGAGCCATTATTACTATTATCATTTTAAAAATTTTAGTTTTTTAGGATTTAATAAACACGTAATCTTTATTATAGGATCACAAGTAACTGACACATAATTAATTCTGAGATCTGTTAGGTTATGAATTAATTTTCTTTTAAAAGTTATAGAGAAACATAACTTGCCCTCATGTTGCCACATTGCTTTTGTATTAGTATGATTCAATTGTACACTTACCATGGATCCAACAAAGTACGTAGCTGTAAACGCCCATAGCAAATTAGTGACAAAAAGGTTGCTTTACACGTTCTAAAATACAAAAGGGAACAAAGACTCATTTTACTGTACACTGCTATAATCAGACTGGAGGAGCATGTACTACAAGCTATAACAAAAACGTTATACAGTTGCAGAGGTGCTGCGACTAAGGGACACTTGAAGAAGTACAAAGTATCAACTTATGTCTCTCTGCTCTCCCCTATATGGTAATACTGTCTTATAACGACTGTTAAACAAATCAAATGTATTGTATACCTTTATGTGTATTTATACACAATATATCATAAACGTTTTTTGTTGCAAAAATACCTTTATATGTGTATTTATACACAATATATCATAAAAGTTTTTTGTGACAAAAATATCTGTCAAATTTCTGTATGTTGTAATGGTACATATAACACTACCAACACCAGCGTACCACAAATAAGTTGAAAGCCACTACAATTAAGAATACCTACAAGGTCAAGCATACGATCATGGATAAAAAAGGAAGTATCATAAGCCAAAACCAAGTGAATTAAAATGAAGAAGGAATTACCAGTAAATGTGCAACTAAAGAAGATAAAGCAAGACTAACGACAAGACGACATACATAATTACCCAATAGATCAAACAGTGAGAAGGAAACCCATTAAAGACAAAATCAAGAAGAAACCTATTAACCGTGAGAAGGAAACCAGTGAAAACAACGCCATGAAGAAACTTATTAAGAGGGAGGAAGGAATCGGTGAAGAGAAGAAGAAAATATCCAGATCAAACACAAAAAAGGGAGATAACATGAATTATAATGAACTAACATATGGCAATAAAAGAATTATTATAAAAGAAGAAAGAATAAATGGAATAAACAACATGATTTAAACCCCTAAGCTGCAAAACAAATTGACACTGACCAAAACTTATTAAGTGGATACCTTCCTTGACAATGTAATACAAACAATAATCAATAAGAATGAATTATTGAACATAAAAAGTAACAAAGAGAATGAATAATAATAAGTTCTTAGCTAAATTATGTGTAGACATGAAAAGAGGGCTATGTCCAAAACACCAATGACCAATTGTAAAGTGGAATTGATATTAGAAATAACCACTAATTACCAATAGTAAAGACTGTAAAAGATAAACAAAATGTAATCTAATAATAACCAATAGATATACCAGTACTACATAAAGTCAAATAAATCAAATGTAATACAGAAACACAAAACCGACAATAATCCATTGTTGTATATTATAGCTAGGCTATATGCTTGCCATAGAATGGATGCATGATGAACAAAATTATCTTGTAAACTTATCATAAAAGAGTAGGAACTAAACCAACAACATTGAATGAGGCAGAATACTATTCGAATAAGTAAATTCAAGGATTATAGCCACCCAAATACTAATAATAACAATAAAAATAAATAAACCATGTTGACAGCTAGATGCAAGTAATCTTGGTTACTTTAAACCAAAGCTATTATCAGTATAAATGCAGAATGAACTACTGCACAATAATAACAGTGCTATCAAAACAATGATAAGAGATATTCAAGCAATAATGAGAATAATTTGATAGGATTACAACCCATATAAAAAGGTAACTTCCTAAAGTATAGTAAACTCACTTAACAAACTATAGTTAAGGTAATAAAACCATAAGATGAAGAAAAATGACACTATCAGAAGTGACAATGACGACTGCAGTATGCATAGGCCATAATAAAATGTTATTAACTATTAATGTTAGTATAATAGTAAGTATCATGTACATGTTGTGTTTATGTTAGTGTCTATACAGGAAAGTACCGAGCAACTCACCGCAGCTAATAATAGAAGAGTCGACGCAACTTCTTCAGAATCGAACTCAAGAAATGGAACAAAAAATATTCTAAACTGTTTAAACAAACGTTTAATGAAGAAATTTGTGTTAGTGGTTGAAATCACAATCAGAATGATCAATATTGCACACCACTATATAAAAATTATTCCGATTAGTGCTTTCAAGCTTCACCGCTCATCGTCAGATCAGGAATAGACAGAAAATATGTAATACCCAACCCTTCACCCCTCTCCCCACACCCTGCTCACCCACAACAAACTAAAAATTAATGACCCTTCCCCACCCCCTAAACTCTGTCTCACCATCTGTACAGTTACATATTTTTCTAGTAAATTCCTTGTGTTTCAGTGTGTGTGTGTGTGTGTGTGTGTGTATGTGCGCATTGTAATTACTCCTTTTTATTATGTCCCAGTGAGGGCGTCATTTGTAATTAGTCACTTTTTCACGTCCCAGTGAGGGCGTCATTTGTAATTACTCCTTTTTAATTTTAAATAAATATAAATGTATTTGTCATATGAACTATCTAACAACTTGTATTTGGGTTTGTTTACCTTAATCGAATAAAGCACGTGTGTCGCGTCTACCACAATTATGGTATCATAATTATGGTATCCACCATAATTATAGCATCTGCTTATTTCAATCTCGTTACATGAATTTTTATTACCTAAGGGATCCAGGATTCTGCTCAGCGTGAATGCCGGCAGAGACAGGCATTGAAATGAGAATACGTTCAGTATAAACATTAATCATGAATATTGTTTTATTCCATAAATGCTATAAGCGTGTACACCGGACAAAATCAACATGGCGGCCATTAAAGTTGGCTCGTCTTCATCATGAACTTCTTTATATCTTGTTAATCATTAATCTAACAAATATCATATTTTAATTTAGCAGCTGCTTTGCTATTAACTGGTTTTGATTATTTTGGCTGAACGCAAACGCAAACCAACACCCCGTTCGGATGTCGACATTAAAAAAAAAACAACAACACGCCCCGCTTTCTCTCACTCACTCATTCTTATGAATTCAAATTACTATCGTGTACACATATTTAATTATAGGGTTAACGAGCTCTTTAGTAAAATTTGTTTTGCACTTCCCTGTATCTGTAGACTAGAAGTTCTAGAAGAGTTTTCACATGTTGAGGCCTTAAGTTGGTTTGGTTACGTTTTTTTTTATATTATCACTGACTCTACTGCATAATTTTGAAAACAATTACTGCTCACTGTTTGGCTCACTTCTAATTATCACATAATGATATTTTAACTACATTTTGTACTGTTTTAAAACACTTTGCCGGTATAAATTGCCGGCGGCCTGTAACAAGTTGTTACTGCTGCTGCTGTTGTGTGTCGACTGGGGCGAGAATTATGCAAATTCTACGTATGTGTGAGTGAGCACACGTCATCGTTCTTTTGTCTCTGGTTATATAATAGCTTTGTTTGTTACGTATTTTCATAACGTCATAGTGGTTTTAATGACGTTTTGAGCTGTTGGCCAATGAAACATGAATATGAAGCGCCGTTTTTAGTGGCGGTAACCATTATAAGTCTTTTTAGCTGCACGTCCACTGCTGTCCTTGAGATTATTTTGTCGTCTCGGAACTACGTCGTTGTCGGCAAAACAAAGGGAAATTATGTAACCCATAGAAATGACTTTAAAACATCGGAATACAATAGTTTGTTACCTCGCATACCATATTTTTATATCAGGCTTTTTTTGTACTGTCACAGCATCCTTTTAAACTACCCTCTTCCTCTCCACACACGTGGGTCAGTCACACACCCTTATTTTAAAACAACCAATTAGTACTATGAAATATAATTCTTAATCTTATCTATCTGCCCTCTCTCATTTACTTCTTAATCATGTTATAAAATATTTCTTCATTATCAAATTTAATTTTAATATTAATTAAATTGTCTAACCCTTTTTCTCTTTCTTTCAATATTTCTAACTCCTCTCTAAGCTTCCTTTCAACTGTGTTATTTACTACTTTTACAATTTCGTATTCTTCCAAAGGATTAACAAACTTGTGGTTGTCTTCTATGAAATGTCTTGCATATAACGAATTGGTTGTTCTATTACCTTCTCCACGTTTGTGGTCAGACAACCTGCATGCGAATTTTCATCCTGTCTCCCCTAGGTACACTTTGTTGCAGTCTTTACATTTTAATTTATAAATTCCGCTTTTCTGTAATACTGGAATTTTTTCTATATTCTTATTCCTTATCTTATCAAATACCGTTTCACATTTTTTAATAGCTATATCTACTCCATATTTATTAAAACATTTTATAATTTTTCTAGTATGTGAACCTATGTATGTCAATGACCCTGCATAATTCTTTTGTTGTGGTTCTATTTTAGCTTTTTGTATGTTGACCCTTTTCATAACTTTATCCACTATGTTGGTGCTATAATTATTATTCCTTACAATTCCCTTTATCGTTTTTAACTCCCTATCTTTTGATTCGGTCTCTTTTAAACACTTCTGAGCTCTGTAACAAAAGAGGTAAAGGAGGTAAATAATAAGGATAAAAACTTACAATTTAAGGAAGAGATAGGAGGTAAGCAAATAAATTACTTAGATTTAAACATAGAAATTAAAGATAATGAGAAACTACAGTTTGGGATATTTAGGTAAGAGTCGTATTCTGATATAATTATACCAAGAGAGTCGTACCACCCATACAGATATAAAATGGCGGCAATCAATTCCTTTTGTTTGCAGTGAAGTGTTCTGGGATGATTAAGGGAAATCTCTTTTTTACATTCTCTAGTACCTTTGTACCATCGTACGTGATATCACTATCAGGCCTAGCAAACAGTAAAGGGCTTTCAATTTGAATTTTGGGACGACTAGCAATCAAAGCATCAAGTGCAGAACGCATTGATTTGGTTAAAATAATTGGTACTTTCCTGGTGTTTTTACCAGGAACATGGAAGATACTGAGCTCTTCACCACTTTGTCTTTCTTCATCAGTAAGTACATATTCTTTCGTTTTTGATATTGCATCATTTTGTATGACAGCTTCATAGTGAATCATTTTTGCATTTACTACCTCCCCTGGTCTTCTTCTACTTAAAACAATTATGTGGGCTATTAGATCCTTCGCTAAGGCTTCATAGTTCGTAGGTGAGGGATTCTTACACAGTTTTTCAACAAGGCTACTGTAGCCAGTACTGAGACTTGAACAAAGTAAACGAATATCATCATCACTGGGCAATATGTCTATCTTTTCAACTCTTTTCTTTTTTCTTGTTTTTTCTGCATTGGAATTAATTTCAATTTTCCATTCTGTGGCAATTAGGTGTAAGAAATCATCAACAGATTTCTTTATTTTACTTTTTTCTGGGGATATTTGATAATTGTCCTTAACAGTAAGTGATTTCAGAATATCAGCGCAGCTTTTTAGGGATGAACAAACTCGTGGTGCAAAACTTGTCACACCAGCTTCTCCTGTCTCTTCATTACAGTCACTAAGGTTACGAAAAACTTCTACCAAGTCATCAAACATTGAAGGAAGCAGACAGTCTTCTAGGTATTCAATATCTGCATTTCTTTTCTTCATGGCTAACAATATTCTTGCCAGGTCACGCATTTTAGATGAAGTATATGATCGCTGATGCCTATCTCTATGATGGTTATAAAAACGAGTAGCAAAAGAAACAATCAAAGGATCACTTTGAGCTGTTAATGATATCTTATCTTTAACCATATTATAAAAAACATTTTTTTGCAATTGCAAACTAGCCAAAGCTAAAGTAGACTCAGGAATGAGCATCTGTGATGCCCCTTTTAAAACTTTATTTCTCATTTGCTTTCCAGCAACCATGCCATCACAGTTAACACCATCACTATTACTGTTACTGCAAGGATGAGGATTTTGGTCACACTTTCTGTTGTGAAGGTATAGATTTTCTTTTCTAAATAAGCCTAAACAAAAGGTACAGGTAACATGAGTAGATGCTGTGACTTCATACAACTTATTAGCAGGTCTCCTAATCGGCATAAGTTCACCTTCTACTTCTCCATTAATTACCTTTAAGTTATACAAGTGGTTCCCTTTTTTCCTAAGCTTGTCTGTTATAATACATCTCTTTCTTTTCCTTTCTTTAACATTTTCATCCAATATACGCATGTAAGTCTTAACTTCTTCTTCCTTCTTATGAAATGTTATGATGTGATGACAGAAATTTGTTACAATCCTTAAGCAATATGGACAACAATTCCGTCTTGTTTTTTCGCACAATTTTGTTTGGTTTGACACAAGGTTATTGGGTTTTTGATAATTTTCCTTTTGACTGCACTTTAAGATCCGGAATTCCTAAAATTATAATAAAGAAAATTTACTCAAATAATAGTATCATAGGAAACTAGAAGTAATGCAACTGTATAAGGTATCTGTAAAATTGATTCCATTGTTATGAACAATATCTAAGCACAGGATGCAATTCATACATTTATTAATTAAAGTACATTAAAGACATATGCCTTTTATTTTTACTCATTACTAAGTATCCTAGGGGCTGTATATAGTTGTCAGTTTGAGAATGCAATAACTTTCATTAAATAATAGGCCTACTGTAAAAGGCCACAAGAGAGGATCATCTATATTACATAATTTCTTGATCAGGTAGAGAAAGTTGCATGAGTGTACTACATCAAAACTTTCTTTTGATGATGGTCTCATTTAACCATACACAGTAATACATTGCACGAATTGTGAGAAAAATTCTACCAGTTACATGCAGTTATGTTTTCAGTGTAATAAAAAACGTGTTTTCCTTTCATTAGCAAACATTTTTATATGTACTATACTTAAAGCCTATTTGTTAATGTTTTTTTACATTCAAAATAGTTATGAGAAAATCTGGAATACGAGCTCAAGTATTTCAATTTGTCATATCCTGCAATTATTAATAATTTGTGGTTATGTTTATAACATAAAAATATAATTCCTATAAATAGTATAACAGTAATAGCTATATACACACAGGAGAGAGAGAGAGAGAGAGAGAGAGAGAGAGAGAGAGAGAGAGAGAGAGAGAGAGAGAGAGAGAGAGAGAGAGAGAGAGAGAGAGAGAGGGGAGTTAACTATATAAGAATACAGCAGTTTAAAGGAGAAATTTACCTCCAAACTTATAAATCTTGCGCAACCACCTGGTGATATTGTAAGAGGTTCTACAACAACGGACTCTGTAACAAAGAATCAACAAGAATTTTATCACTGCCAGTATCAACAAAAGTGGAAATTACTAAATGAAATATTGCAATTTTATGGGAAATAACGTTATTAAACTAATTATGTACTTTATTCAGAACTTTTGTTTTTCCAGCAGCTTCCAAAACTCTTTATATAAAAAGTAATATAAACAAACTTATTTAGAGCTTCTAACAATACTTATCTTAAAATTATCATATGATTATACTTTCCAAAGGAAGCCCCTGATTTGAAAGCATCGACACCCTATAATACTACTAATTTAAAATGATTCCAACTACTATGTTACTAAATTTTCTCATTTAAAATGTAAATGGGACTGTTAATAACTTTATATTGTTGTCATTAACAAGACAAAACACAATCATTAATGGCTATTTTATCACAAACTTCGAAATCTCCTATAAAGCTTGCTCAATGAAATAGGACATTCCTGATGCAGAAAATTAACTTTGCCATAACACAAATTAAATAACGCCCAAACAAAAAATTGCTTTGAAAACAAAACATTAATGAAATATGGTATGAATTCATTGTGCTACATTCAAAGCTGATTTTCTTAATTGATTTAAAGTATACAAGTCTAGTTTGTCAAGTAAAGATAATTTAGGTAAACTAACACTACTTATGAAACAAACATTAAATCAAATATGCTAATGTTACAAAATTCACAAATAGAAAAAAATAAAATTTGAAATTATCTATAGGCTGAATTGCTTTGATTATATTACCTTCTCCACTTGATATGTTTTCCACATCAATATCATCTGATGTCGATACTACTGATGGTGCAATAATAGTCATTTTTTCCCAGTCAATTCTGGAAAGTTCAGGAGAAACCTGAAAGATCATTACAAAACTCATACATAATTTTTCACCAACTTAATAATTAAGAATATTAAGCTAATAATTAAGAGAATAATTTATTTTCTTAACCTAGCACAATATTTGTAGGTTAGCACTATGAATTTACAAAAAGTTGATGGATTTTGTGTAAATTTCTAAAAAAATTAAATTTACAGCATAATCTAGTAGTTATTTTATAGTAATCTATTTTAATTTAAATGAACTCAATTCTAAAAGTTAAAAACAAACTTACATACTGCAGATCCTCTTGTTGTTCAGCTAGCACTATTGGTTGGTTACATCCCTGCACTGAAGATTCCTGAAAAAGATTTCTAATATAATCATACAAACTCGAAAAACAAAAATCTGTTCAAATGATTAACATTGAATAATATAATCCTGATGATAGCTAACAAATACACTACCGATAATTCATCCACACTGTATCATTTAAATCTACTATTAAGTATAACACACCCCATAAAATTTTTTAGAATATTGATATTAATTTTTTTAAATTTCATGTGATATTAGTTGAGTATCATTTAGGAGGTTAAACAATATAAATACAATTCTACACATTAAGTTACAGATTATAAATACAGATAATAAGACATTAAATAAAAATAACTATATAGGCCTACATCAATTATCGGGTTTAAGTACCTGCTGTAAGCAGTGATATTTTAGTTTACTGAGCTTTAATCAGACTTGCATGCAATAATAAATTTTACATAAGATAAAAGAACGATGCTTTCTTTAGTCACCAGCAAAACCTTTTCTGTCTTCAAGTTAATATTATAAAATTTAAAAACAGCAAAATTCTATTAACAAATTTAATCGAGATTAAAATGCATGTTTAAGTCAAAAATTAAAGAAGTCTCAGTTCAAATTCTGTTTTCACTTTTTCTTTTACCTGACAAATGTTAGCCCTTAATTTTTAAAGCAGAGCTGTGTTAAAATAAAATTTTTATGTCAAATAAATTACAATTTAATGGACTCAATGTTATGAACGTAACTATGTGTACAAAATATTACAACAGTTTGCTTCCGTATTACAGTAGCCATAGGCCTATATTATAAATTTTGTTATATTAGGTGTTAAAATTAACCTTAACTTATTAAGTCATATCTTATTTAATTAATTACGTTTCTCTGAAAAATCCTGAATTTGAAAGTATATTTAGAGTAATATAGTGGGACTGAAGAATAAAATAAAATATGTTAACTAGTTAAATACGAGCAGAGTACAAATTAAATATATTATGGTAAGGCCTACCATCTTGTGTTAGGTAGGACCTCATTTTACGAATAAAATGACTTACAAATTGGATACATTACACAAATATAGGTAGGCCTATTTCATTTTTACAATTGAAAACGTACGCAGTCTAGCTAATATTTCTATAGGCTAATGGGTGTACTCAGTAGGAACTCAAGGCTTAGTACTTGTCTTCAGACATTTTATACTTCATATCAAAGCCATAGATTAAATTACTGGCAAAAAATTTAGGCAGAATTTACGAACAAAATTTAGCATAAATTTCAGGCCTAATCTACCACTCAAACTTACTTGATCAGACACTTGTGTGTGTCCTAAATCTTGTTCTGTGTAATATGTGCAGCAATCATTTGAAAATCGATCGCATACATTTTCAGGAAACAGAGCCCGTCTTACATCTGTAAGAAAATTAAAATTATGTAATGTTCATACATGAATCACCATAAAAGTAATAAATGGAATTTTTTTAGAGTAGACAAAATAATTGTCAGACTTACAGGAGTATCTATAAAAAAGAAAAATTATTTAATTAAATTGCAGTCAGTCCCCTCACAGGGACTTTTTTTAAAAATGGGTTAATTAATCTTATATTTTTAGTTGATTAGAGTTAAGGGGTGTTTTTATACACTGAATATAAATAACAATTAAAACTATGTACCTTTTTTAGCTGTACGTCTGGTAGGTTCTATTTTGGTAGATTCTACTGTCACGGTCATCTGAAAAGTAAGATTTGACAATAGACTTTCAAATGATTAACGTTGTATAACATAATCCTAATGATAATTAGCAAATACATTACGGATAATTCATCCACAATGTATCATTCAAATTGACTATTAAGCATAATACACCCCATAAAATTGTTTATAATATTAAGCTAATAATTTTTAAAATTGCATGTGATATTTAGTTGAGCATCATTTAGGAGGTTAAACAATAAATACAATTCTACACATTAAGTTACAGGTTATAAATACAGATGTGAAGAAATATACGTTTTAATAAATTATATTTGCCCTAATTTTATTTTACCTACCTTCGTACTGCCTTAACCTCACTTCTCAACTAGCCTTCCCATCAGAAAATCTCTCAGGTCGCCAACATATTTTGAAGATAAATATGTTAACTTTCCTTTAAGAACACTCGGATATATTTTGCTATCTGACTTCCCTTCATATAAAGAAAACTCTCTGGGTCGTGAGACGAAGTTTTTAGCACAGAACATAGGATTAAGCAACTAGCCACAATGACTACGCTAATACATGGTTACGTTACGAACAAATCTTATTTATTATTTATGCCACACTTAAATTCTTGCTCGCGAGCACTTTGTCATAAGACTGCGCAGTCTGAACTCTGGATGTTGACTGAGAGCTATTACAGTTAAAATTTCATTTTGATTTTAATTAACAATGTAGATTACTATTACCATCTACACACAATTCCATTATACCCAAATAAACATTTTGTTTGTAACACAATACAACATAATAAACCCTCAAAGTGAATATTATCAATATTACATTACAATAAATCTTTCACACTTGAATCTGAATAAAACTTACAAACATTCCAACTTTAATTCCGACATACTATACAAATTTTCAATTCAGGAGCTTGGAGGAGCAAGGGCGAATATAAAAAAATTGATTTTTTTTTTAAGGAATCCTATTTTCTGACATGTTAAGAACATGGTAATACTACTATCACATCTATATTCGCCCTTAGTATTTTGTAAACAGTATTGAAATGTATGGACTGCATAAAACCAGCCGAAAGCTTAGTGCTGTAATATTGGAGGAGTAGCTGCACTGTGCCACACGTCTGCATGATCTTTTGCCCTTTCACCACCGCACTTCTTATACAAGTCTATGAAAAGTTTGGGTCAGTGTGAGTCAGTATTTTGATGTGATTAGTTTGTTCTTTCTTATACTGCATACGTTATTTCTTTGTTACTCCATTAGTGTTTTATTATAATAGTGGGTCAATCCATATCAAGTGGCCCAGCACTGGTTGCTTGACCATCTCAGAAAAAATTTATATTTGGTAGGTGGATTCCCTTATGTTTTGGGGGCTCAAAAATACTTTTTTCAAATTTTTACTGTTTACCATTTGGAAATGGCGGCCATATTTGTTTTAGGCCGCACGCTATTTTTCGCGTTTGCAGGCATCTACGATTTCTTAAATTATACAGCAATGGGTTGCCCTAGCCCTATCAGATAAACTGCATTGAGTTCAGTACACTCTGGCCTACAAAATAAAACCATAATTACCTAGCTAGATGTATTTCTTAATATATTTTTTACAGCTCAAAATTATTGGTCGCAAATTGGCAAAATTCAATTTTTGAAGGGTAATTTTTCAAGGAAGGAATAATTTCTCAGCCTTAATCTTTTTTGTGCTGTTACACTACACAGTATAGTTACTTTTTATAAAGTATTAATGGTGAGAAGCTTACCCTTAAAAAAATATGCCCTTTTAAAAAACCAATTTTTGATTTTTTGTTCAAAGTTTCACCTGCAATATCTTTGTTGGGGGACCAGTTAAAAATCTGAAAATTGCACACATAAAAGGCCTTTACGATATCAAACTTCAATATAAATTTCAACTTTGAGATTCAACTGGAAGTTAGTAAACAAAATTTTCAATTTGACCCAAAAATACGTTATTTTCACATCCGCGATATGTGGGCAGTAACAGTAGGTATAGTAGTTTTATGATTAAAGCATATCCAATCAAAGATAACTAATTATAATAACATAGGATTTTGAATTCTGTAAGTCTGGACAAGTCTGTGTATTGTCTCCCCTCTCTACCATTATCTGTCCCTGTCTAGCAAGAAGCTAACTGTTATTTACAGTGCTTCGGGTTTTCCTTGCACTTAATTTACTATGAGCTCTTCAAGTGTACTAGAGTTGGGCATGACATGTAAATTCGATGAGTTTGTATAAGTAACTCATTTTGCATGGTGAGGTGGGACATTGTCCCACTTCAAATGAGGTGGGACAATGTAGTGTTTCTGAGACGTTTAACACAATGAAATACATTGAGTTGAGCAGTGCAAAACAAACAACCGAAAGTTACCGAATAATCACGACAATGTCACGAACTTCGTAATGTGTCCTATTCATTCCCAATTGTGACGCATCGCAGTCGCTCGTACACTTTGGGAGTGAAACAAACATTGTCTGCTCGCTTCAAGTCGCGAGTCACGTCACATCTCGGTTCATACTTCGTTCGTATATTTGTCGCACGGTAGTGTAGTGGTACAAAATTTATTTTTGAGGTGTTGGGACATTCTATTGATTTGTATGGTACATTTGAGGTGCATCTTGTATGAGTGACACAACTCTTAAAGTGTACAGTTGTATGACCTTCTAAAATGGAGTCTCAGTGTTCTATAGGTGTTCTTATTAATGAAGCTTGTCATAAAAGTGTGTATGGAGTATTTTCTAAAGACATTAAATTAACTGAAGATTATAGTGAAGAAAAAGTGTTATTTTCTTAGAGAATTGACTCAGAGGTTAAATCAACTTGTAAATACCATGAAATAAAATACTTTGAAAAAATTTCATCATCTTTTTGGCAAGTCTTGCTCAGACCCTTTCAAGAAACATAAAAAGCCTATAATAAAAGGTCTACAAGAAATAACTTTTGATCATTATTCAAAGAATCAAAGCCCTTTTGTTAGCCTTGTACCAGGAAAATCATTGTGCCCAACATGTTATGCAAAAATATTTGTAATTAACAAAGAGAAGGATAGTGATAGTACAGATAAAGAATTTAGTGTCTTATCAGAAACTTTCCTAGGTTTATCGCCTGCTTGTAAAATTAGAAAACTAAAACAAAAAATATCTGTAGCCTTAAAAGCAATAATTGAGAATGTTTCTAGTACAGTTAGAAAGAATTTGGAAATTTCTTTTCAAAAGCAAATTCCTTCTAATGAACCAGTTGAAAATCCTGAAAATTTAATAACTGACTATGATGATTTGATAAAAAAACTACAAACTAAATGTTCCATTTCATACAAAGAGGATAAGATCAAGATTATCAGTTTACTACCAAACTCTTGGAGCCGAGCAAAAATTAGCAATGAATTTCAAGTGTCAGAACGTTTAGTTAAAGTAACAAGGCACTTAGTCAAAGTACAGGGTATTTTACCTGAATTACAAAACAAGAACGCATCAAATTTGATAGATGAAAACACAATCAAAAGAGTTAGAAGTTTTTATGAAAATGACAATAATAGCCGTTTGATGCCTGGCAAAAAAAGATTGTATTTCAATGAAAGAAAATGGTACTAAGGTTCAAAGACAAAAAAGGATAATAGTTCAACTGTGTAATTTAAATGAACTATTTACTGAATTCAAAAACGAAAATCCTGGCATTAAAATCGGAAGGTCGAAATTCTGCGAGTTGAGACCAAAATGGTGTATTATTGCAGGAGCATCTGGCACCCATAATGTATGCGTTTGTTTGTATCACCAGAACGTAAAGTTGATGATAGCTGGGGCCAATCTTAAGGTTGATTACAAAGACCTTTTGGATGTTCTGGTATGCAAAACTTACAGTTACAATTGTATGATGGGAAAATGTAAAGTTTGTCCAGGCAAGCAGGCTTTACTTGACATGTTTGAAGAATCTGAAGACGACTCAATGCCAGACAATATAGAATACAAACAATGGGTGATCCAAGACGGAACTGAAATGGTGACAATCATAAAACCAAAAGAAGAGTTTATTGAAATGCTAATTGCCAAACTTGAAAATCTGAAAATGCATCATTTTATTTCGAAATCTCAAGGGAAGTTTATGAAAGACATAAAGCAAATCTTAGCAGTTAATGAATGCATAGTTCTCGCTGACTTTTCAGAGAATTACTCCTTCGTTGTTCAAGATGAAGTAAAGAGACACCACTGGGTAAACAAACAGGCTACGGTTCATCCATTTGTATTTTATTATAAGGATCAAGATGAATTAAAGAGTCATAGTTTTTGTGTTATAAGTGACCATCTTGAACACAATACTACAACAGTGCACGCGTTTCAACAACAACTAATAAACTACATCAAAGAGCACCACCCATCCATAAAGAAATTGATCTACTTCTCTAATGGGGCTGCAAGCCAATACAAAAACAAAAAGAATTTTATCAACATGTGCTTTCACAAAGAAGATTTTGGACTTGATGTAGAGTGGCATTTTTCGCATCATGTCATGGGAAAAATGCGTGCGATGGCATCGGAGGTACTACAAAGCGAGCCGTCACAAAAGCTAGTCTGCAGCGGACGTATGAGAACCAGATCTTGACACCTCAGGAAATGTTCAAATTCTGTAAAGAACATCTTAAAGGAATTACCTATGTTTTTGTAAAAACAGAGGAAATACAAGAACTTCATGCCAATGTCTTGGAAGAAAGATTCAACAATTGTAAGAAGATTAAAGGCACTTGATTTTTTTCATTGTTTTATACCGCAGTCAGACAATTTGCTTAAATGTAAGTTCACATCAACATCACCTGATAGTGAACTTCATACAACTGGAAAATTTGTGGATTGCGGAACGATGGACAATGGTGGATTGCGGAAGTAGATAATATTAATAATCAAAACCAAGATGTGCATGTTACATTTTATCACCCACCAGGAACAAGGACCTCATTAAAAAAAAATGAAAAAGACCAAGTTTGGATGCCAATTAAAAATATAGGTACTGAAGAAGCTGACTCCTCTAGAATTTACCACTGTAACTGGGAGAACTTTTAATCTTACGCCCAAACTATGCGAAGAAATTTCACAAAAGATGAATGAACAATTACGTAAAATCTAATTGAAGGTGAGAAGGCATTGTTTGTTGTCAGTTGATTGATTTTAAATTACGTGATACATTCCCTCAAAGCTCAATGGGACAATCAAAAACATTTTACTTCTAGTTGATTTTGTAACTTATAAAATTTTGAATTTCATTATGCCTTTTATATGTAACATTATACAATATTAGAACAATATAACCTGCATTTTATTCAAAATCCTATGTTATTATAATTAGTTATCTTTGATTGGACATGCTTTAATCATAAAATTACTATACCTACTGTTATTAACCCACATATCGGGGATGTGAAAATAACGTATTTTTAGCTCAAATTGAAAATTTGTTTTACTAACTTCCAGTTGAATCTCAAAGTTGAAATTTATACTGAAGTTTGATATCATAAAGACCTTTTGTGTGCAATTTTCAGATTTTTAACTGGTCCCCCAACAATGATATTGCAGGTGACACTTTAAAAAAAAATCAAAAATTGGTTTTTTAAAAAGGCATATTTTTTTAGGGCTAAGCTTCTCACCATTCATACTTTACAAAAAGTAACTATACTGTGTTGTGTAACAGCACAAAAACGATTAAGGCTGAGAAATTATTCCTTCTTTGAAAAATTACCTTTCAAAAATTGAATTTTGCCAATTTGCGACCAATAATTTTGAGCTGTAAGAAATATATTAAGAAATACATCTAGCTAGGTGACTATGATTTTATTTTGTAGGCCAGAGTGTATTGAACTCAATGCAGTTTATTTGAAAGGGCTAGGGCAACCCATTGCTGTACAATTTAAGAAATCGTAGATGCCTGTGAACGCGAAAAATAGCGTGCGGCCTAAATCAAATATGGCCACCATTTCCAAATGGTAAACAGTAAAAATTGGAATAAATTTTTTTTGAGCCCCCAAAACATAAGGGAATCCACCTACCAAATATAAATTTTTTCTGAGACGGTCAAGCAACCAATTATTTTTTTTCTGGACCACTTGGTATGGAATTTCCCTAGTACCATTACAACAGTGAGTGTGTGTGGTCTTTTTGTAAAATGAAAAGTAAAAATACGTCAAAGATACGGCAGAAACTTGCAGAATATTGGATTGTTAATAAATGCAAGATACAACGAAATTCTGGCGCGAGTTATGTTTCAAGAAAGACAAAGCGTGTAGTTCCTGCTCGTTCGGATAGCCGTGTAAGTGGTCAGAAATGTTTTGAAAAAATAGGAATGAACTGGTCCCTATTGTTTGTATCGCATTGACTGGGCGATCATTTTATGTATGTTAATCATAAATGTACATTGTTTCTATTTTTGTTTTTTAGGTTTCTTTCATTTTTTTAAAAACATACTTTCAATAATGCATACTTTCATCATTATTTAATTTTAATGTCAAGGAATATGTTAGATTCGACATTTTGTACACAGTAGTATGTAATTTGCTAAGAATTTGATATTAATTCATAATGCTAACTATAGTAGTTATCAACATTTCGAATTTTCATTCGATTAATTTAAATTTTAGAATAATCTTAAAATTTTGTTGTTTTACTTCCATGTTCCTTAAGGAAATGGAAGTATGGTGATGGCAAAAAAAATCGTGTTCGAGATTATTGCAGATTCTGATTGTACTACACTCAAAACATGAAAAAAAGTCGTTTTTCGAAAAGTGTGTGTGTGTGTGTGTGTGTGTGTGTGTGTGTGTCTGTCTGTCTGTCTGTAGATTTTTTTCTATGGCAAACGATAACAGCCGCAAATTCAAACAGAATCAAATAAGTTTTTGCATACAGCCCTGATTTGTAGAGTACTCGCGACCTATTGTTTTTTGTGAAGATCGGTTGAGGGAAAGGGGTAGTTTACCAGCAACGGTTTTTTTTTATCAAGGGTAATTTTGTTTGTTTGGCAAACGATAACAGCGGCAAATTCAAACAAAATCATATAATATTTTACATACGGCCCTGAATTGTAGAGTTCTCAAGACCTATCGTTTTTGGTGAAGATCGGTTAAGGGAAAGGGGTAGTTTACCGGCAACGGTTTTTTATCAAGTGTAATTTTTTTTATGGTAAACGATAACAGCCGCAAATTCAAACAGAATCAAATGATGTTTTGCATACAGCCCTGTATTGTAGAGTTCTCAATACCTATTGGTGTTTGTGAAGATCGGTTAAGGGAAAGGGGTAGTTTACCTGCAACGTTTTATGTTTTAAAAGGGTATTTTCTATGGCAAACGATAAAAGCAGCAAATTCAAACAGAATCAAATACGTTTTTGCATTCAGCCCTGTTTTGTTGAGTACTACAGACCTATTGTTTTTGTTGAAGATCGGTTACGGGAAAGGGGTAGTTTACCAGACACGTTTTTTGTTTTGTCAAGGGTATTTTATATGGCAAACGATAACAGCCGCAAATTCAAACAGAATCATATAATATTTTGCATACAGCCCTGAAATGTAGATTTCTCAAGACCTGTTGGTTTTGGTGAAGATCGGTTAAGGGAATAGGGTTGTTTACCAGCAACATTTTATGTTTTATCAAGGGTAATTTTTTTTTTTTTTGACGAACGATAACTGCCGTACATTAAAACAGAATCAACTACTCTTCTGCATACCTTTTTGAATTATATAGAACTCAAGGTCTGTTGATTTTGTTGAAGATAGGTTAAGGTAAAGGGGTAGTTTACCAGCAACGTTTTATGTTCTAACAAGGGTATTTTCTATGACAAACGATAACAGCCACAAATTCAAACAGAATCAAATTTTTTTTGCATACAGCCCTGTATTGTAGAGTTCTCAATACCTATTGGTGCTGGTGAAGATCGGTTAAGAGAAAGGGGTAGTTTACCTACAACATTTTATGTTTTAATAAAGGTTATTTTTTATATGACGAACGATAACTGCCGTAAATTCAAACAGAATCAACTACGTTTTTGCACACCTTTTTGAACTAAAGAGAACTCAAGGTCTGTTGATTTTGTTGAAGATCGGTTAAGGGAAAGGGGTAGTTTATTACCAAAGCTTTAGGTTTTAAAAAGGGTAATTTTTCTTATGACGAACGATAACTGCCGAAAATTCAAAGAGAATCAAATAATTTTTTGCACACTTGCCTGAGTTGTAGAGAGCTCAAGGTCTGTTGATTATGGTGAAGATCGGTTAAGGGGAAGGGGTAGTTTACCTGCAACATTTTAAGTTGTAACAAGAGAAATGTTTCCATGACGAACGATAACTGCCGCACATTCAAACAGAATCAAATAGTTTTTTGCATGCAGCCCTGAATTGTAGAGGACTGAAGGTCTGTTGATTTTGGAGAAGATCGGTTAAGGGAAAAGGGTAGTTTACCTACTACGTTTTATGTTTTAAAAGGGTATTTTCTATGGCAAACGATAAGAGCCGCAAATTAAAACAGAATCAAATAATTTTTTGTATGTAGCCCTGGTTTGTAGAGTACTCAATACCTTCTTAATTTTGGTGAAGATCGGTTAAGGCAAAGGGGTAGTTTACCTGCAACATTTTATGTTTTAACAAGGGTAATTTTTTATATGACGAACGATAACTGCCGTAAATTCAAACATAATCAAATAAGTTTTTGCATACACCCCTATATTGTAGAGACCTCAAGGCCTGTTGATTTTGGTTAAGATCGGTTAAGGGATAGGGGTAGTTTACCTGCAACATTTTATGTTGTAACAAGAGAAATTTTTTCATGAACGATAACTGCCGTAAATTCAAACAGAATCGAATAAATTTGTATTTAAACATACAAACAGTTTTATTATACAGCATTTGCGTATATGTTTGATATATGAAATATAGGAAAATCAATTCAGTCAATAAGTATCTTCTAAATAATGTTTCAATAACGCCTATTTTTATCGTGTTATTTTAGTTTATTTTATTGGGATTAATTTCAGGATGTTATCACACGTTTTTCAAACAGGTTAAAGATAGCAATGTTGTTTAGTCTTAACCTGTTTTTTACTTCCGTGTTTCGTAAGGAAATGGAAGTATGGTGATCGCGAAAAAATCATGTTCTAGATAAAGGCTGATTCTGATTGTACTACCCTCAAAACATGAAGAAAAGTCATTTTCCGAAAAGCGTCTGTATGTAGAATTTTTTCTATGGCGAACGATAACTGTCGAAAATTCAAACAGAACCAAATAAGTAATATAAAATAATAAATAAAAATTACAAATAATTTTTGCATATGCACCCGAGTTGTATAGAACTCAAGGCCTATTGATTTTGGTGAAGATCGGTTAAGGGAGAGGGGTAGTTTACCTGCAACGGTTTACGTTTTAACAAGAGTGAAGTACTTAATTCTGATAAATAAAGTATCCTGAAAAGAAAATCATACATAAAACATCCTTCAATTTGTCAAACATAAAACAAGATTTACAAGGAACACACATAACTTGTTAGAAATTATCGAACCGAATTCAAGTAAATGATTTTAAATATAAACATTAGAACATGGAAGTCATGTATGGTTCTCCATACCGATATTTACATTATTATTTGTAATTAGTTGTATTATTAGTTGATGATTTTTACTTAAACTTTAACCAAATTATTTGTAATTTTATTTTATCGTTAATTATTTATAAATAATAATGTAAAATAATCGAAATCTATGTTCTATAATACTGAAATACATATTCGCCCTTTCTATCCTAAGAGTATTCACAAACTTTAAACACGATTTCCCAACACCATGATTTTCATATTCGCCCTTGCTCCTCCAAGCTCCTGAATTGTTACATTATAATTTTAACTATGAATTTCTATTAAAACATTTTAATCAGAAGCTTTTAATCATTTACCATCTATTATACATTTCACATCAAAATAAATTATTCAAATTTATTACCCATATTTCAATCTTTTACATTAATTAAACTATTTAAAATTAATTTAATTATATTATGTAAAACATTTTACATTAATTAAATCCTCTCTTATTGATTCAATTTCATTATAAAATTCATTTACCATCTATTATAACCTTCATATCGAAATTGTCAAACTTAGTACCATGATTACTATCCTTTAAACATTTTTTCTCAATTTAATTTCATTTCATTATAAAAATTTCATAATTACATGACTGTGTAGACGGTGAGAAATGACATAGGTCCAGCTGTTGTTGACGCGTGACGCTTTATCAAAACAACATTTACATGATTCTTACATGTTCAAAATTGCGTTGAGCCCAAACGGCGGTTTAAAGCTTTGCGTTGAGCCCACCGCGAGTTTATTATTAGTAACCTCGGATGCGTCGGAGACTAAAGCATGTGCGGTGAGCCGGCCACCCACGAGTCCGAAATATAATGCTTTGCGTTGTAGGCAATTGAATTACATTAAGGCAAAATTGGATAATTATGACATTTCTCACCGTCTACACAGTCAATATGGCGCTCATTCACCATTGCATGCATTCTTATGGGAGTAAAAATTTAATTTTTTGTCTCCGTAAATAGGTTCGCCGCCGTTTAAAATTATTTTTCTCGTGTTTATATAACATAGAAGAATCGAAAAAAATATATATATCAGCGCAATATCAGCATTGATGAGAATTGTGTCAAATGAAACATTATTATTATTATGAAATCAATCACTACTACACACGTTAGTTACCTAAAATACTATACAATTATAATATGAAAGTGACAACATTACAAAATTATATACAATTTACGTCGTCCAATGTCATTTTTTAACAAAATCGGTATACCACAAAATCATTTCACTATTCAGTCCGGTATTTACCATTACATTCACATAATTAAATGTCCATTAATAACAATCCAAGTTTTTAGGACAGAACATAGGATTAAGCAACTATACTTACTTCTGTAAGTGAATTTAAATGATGTTAATAATTTTAACTGGGAAATTGGTTAACAGTTATTTTTTGTACTCATCCTTCTTGAAGACCTCGTCCAGTTATTTTGCCATCACGGTTGAGTCACTGTGTTCACCATACACTCCGAAAATAGGTTTAAAATGTTAAAATTTTGACGCTAGCTTTGACTGTCCCCTTTCTGTAATTTACACTATTGTTTTAACTCATTTGAACTAATATTTTGTCGGCCAACGTAACTTGCTCACGAGCACTTTGTTATAAGTCTGCTTGACGTTGACTGAGAGGTATTACACAGTTTTTTCCTGAGTCGTAGATGATTATGCAACTCGCTTTGTCTACTGCCACCAGACACTTAGCGTTTGTTTAGAGTTGTGTCATGTTGTTATGCATGTTGGTTAAAAGAGGTTCCCCAAAGGTTGAACTTATTACAATTATTAAAATATCTGTTCCCCTGATTTGCCCTGTCACTCAGATAAGACAATAAATAAAAATAACTATAGGCCTACATCAATTATCGGGTTTAAGAACCTGCTGTAAGCACTGATAATTTTAATTTAGTGAGCTTTATTCAGACTTGCATGCAATAATAAATTTTACATAAGATAAAAGAACGATGCTTTCTTTAGTTACCAGCAAAACCTTTTCTGTCTGCAAGTTAATATTATAAAATTTAAAAACAGCACAATTTTATTAAAAAATTTAATCGAGATTAAAAAGCTTTTTAACTCAAAAATTAAAGAAGTCACAGTCAAATTCTCTTTTCACTTTTTCTTTTACCTAACAAATGTTAGTCCTTAATTTTTAAAGCAGAGCTGTGTTAAAATAAAATTTTTATGTCAAATAAATTACAATTTAATGGACTTGATGTTATGAAAGTAACTATGTGTACAAAATATTACAACAGTTTGCTTCCGTATTACAGTAGCCATAGGCCTATATTATAAATTTTGTTATATTAGGTGTTAAAATTAACCTTAACTTATTAAGTCATATCTTATTTAATTAATTACGTTTCTCTGAAAAATCCTGAATTTGAAAGTATATTTAGAGTAATATAGCGGGACTGAAGAATAAAATAAAATATGTAACTAGTTAAATACGAGCAGAGTACAAATTAAATATATTATGGTAAGGCCTACCATCTTGTGTTAGGTAGGACCTCATTTTACGAATAAAATGACTTACAAATTGGATACATTACACAAATATAGGTAGGCCTATTTCATTTTTACAATTGAAAACGTACACAGTCTAGCTAATATTTCTATAGGCTAATGGGTGTACTCAGTAGGAACTCAAGGCTTAGTACTTGTCTTCAGACATTTTATACTTCATATCAAAGCCATAGATTAAGTTACTGGCAAAAAATTTAGGCAGAATTTATGAACAAAATTTAGCATAAATTTCAGGCCTAATCTACCACTCAAACTTACCAAGTCTTGATCGGTTACATCAGAAACTTCTGTTTGTGTTATATCAGGTTTTGAATAATGTTTGCAATCGTTTAAAAAACGATGCAAATTTTAACAAAATACATCTGTAAGAAAAATACAATTATGTAATGTTCATACATGAATCACCATAAAAGTAATAAATGGAATTTTTTAGAGTAGACAAAATAATTGTCAGACTTACAGGAGTATCTATAATAAAGAAAAATTATTTAATTATATTGCAGTCAGTGCCCTCACAGGGACTTTTTTTAAAAATCAGTTAATTAATCTTAGTTTTAAGTTAACTAGAGTTTAAGGGGTGATTGTATACACCAAATATAAGGTAACATGAATAAATTAACACTGAACTTGCTACGTTCCCAGTCAAATATGAAAGTAAAGTATGAAAATATATATAGACATGCACTATTGGTGTAAGTTCTGGAGCTAAAGATAATTCAACTGTGATACAGAACTTAGTCTATTATACTTAACACCCAGGCCTATAAACTTTTGATCTTTTTCTAAAAGTAATTAATTTTATTTCAGAGTTAGGTTAGGCTTACAGGCTAATCCGCAGTAAGTTTAGCTAAATCAGTTATATTATCATAGGCCAGACTTAATCTAAATAAAATTATTCTGTGTAAAGGTATCAGTAACTTGATATTTATACAGAATAAGCATTTAATACAGAATACATATTTCATTTAACTGGAGTCAGTTCCCTCACAGGGTCTTTTTCAAAAATGGGTTAATTAATTTTATATTTTTAGTTGATTAGAGTTAAGGGGTGCTTTTATACACTGAATATAAATAACAATTAAAACTATATGTACCTTTTTTTGCTGTAGGTCTCCTAGGCCTAGGCCTACTTTGCCTACTTTCACAGTCATCTGAAAAGTAAAATATGACAATTGATGTAGACATGCAAGTATCTGGAGCTAGAGACAATTTACTGTGATGAAGAACTTAGCCTATTATACTTAACACCCAAGCCTACATAACACAAACAAATTTTGATTTTTTCCTAAAAGTAATTCATTTTATTTCAGAGTTAGGTTAGGCTTACAGGCTATTCCGCTGTAAGTTAATCGGCTAATGCCCTGCTAGTTTGCTAGTTTTGTTAACATAATTAATCTTTCAGCGAAATCAGTTCTATTATCACAGGAACTTTGCTGTTGTTAATAATACATCAGCACAAAACTAACTGGAAGTTTATTCTAGTCCTAGGGTTATAGAATCAAAGTCTTATCTAAACACTGAACTATCCTTAACTGATAATTTCATGTTATGACATCCAACTTGCATACAATACAATAAATACTCATGTTCTTGTATACCACAAAGAATCTATGATTTCTATTCAAATATTATTATTCTGATATTTTGATTTTTCTGTTTTACCCTGCACTTTTCAAAGCAGGAATTACAATATTAAAGTTTTACAACAATGCATCTAATAAAATTATTCTGTGTAAAGGTTTAGTAACCTGATATTTATATCACTATTGTATTAACAACTCGGAACACTAAGTGTGTTTGACATTTATGTAGCATAATTGTGAGGTCTAACGTTAGAGCTCTATAATATAGGTATTCGCACCCGCCATCTTTGCTCCGAGACTTTTAAATGTAATGTGGAGGGAGCAATGTAAGCACGCTGTGCGTTGGATTATTTAATGTAAATTATGTATGTAAATATTAATATTTTTACATATCAGGGTTATAACCTTAGTGTACTAATTTGATTCATGTATTACACACGAATATGTATAATAATCATCTCATCTTGTCAGTGAAAACAAGGTTATAAATACTGGTGTTAGAGATATTATTAATGTTATGTAGTATGTTTTGCAGATTGTTGTACTACATCTCATAATCATAATGACTGGTTGTTGTGCTGTAAATTGCAAAAATCGAACAGAAACTAAGTTTAGAACATTCAAATTTCCGGCAGACCCTATTCGATGTGCAAAATGGATTCAAAATATGAGACGAGACAAATTTATACTAAGCAAGGAAATGCGTCTGTGTGAGGTAAATTTAATGGTTGTTCCTTAAAAGTTTGTGAATGTTAATCATAACGACTAAAAATGTAATACACCTTTGCACTTTTAGGTTCATTTTGAAAGTTCACAGTTTGAACAGGCACGAGTAGATGGTTGGAAAAAACTGAAGCCTGATGCCATACCGACTTTGTTTGACGTACCAAATCCGTCTCCTAGGATCGGTCCAGTTCCATGTAGATCACTGTACAAGGTGGTTTATTTTTTTAATCCATTAATTATAAATATAATGTTATAACTAAAGCCCGGATTCACGTGCAATTGCATCTTTTTTTTTTGCTAGTTCGTAAACGGCCAGTGACAAGTTATTTATCCGAATCGGGATGTGTAGGTCATTTTAACATACATTTTATTTTGCACAAAATTGCACGTTTTGGGAGTTACTGCATAAAATTGCACATTCTGTAGTTTTAATGCACAAAATTGCACATTTACCTGTTTTCCGAAAATCAGCTGCGCGATAGCCAAGCGCGAAACATACACGCAGATCGTAAACAAAGGCGAGAACAAAATCAGCACGAAGAAATTCTAGTCCAGTAAGCGCAGCTGCTGACGTAACAAAATTTTGACTGTCGATGGAATTTCACGAAATTTGATATGTATGTTCTATATGCACTCTAGAACAAAGTTAAACTGTACGCTTTTTATTTGGGGATGAGAACCACCCCTTTTTCAAGGGTGATTGATAAAAAAAAAAATTAACCACAGGATCCAATAGAGAATCAAATTCTAAGCAAAAAAGTCAGTACGCAACTGTTTTGAAAAATGTGTTGTTTTCGAGTTATTCCAAATCAACATTTTCGATTTTTACCCCCAAAAAACAGGATTTTAGCGTAATTTTTTGCGAATAACTAAAAAACGTTTGAGTTTATAGTAAAAATGAATAGGACCAAAATTATTCTATACGAAATAACAAACAAAATGCGTTTTGGCCAGATTTTAATCCACAAGTTGTTTTCAAGATATGGCCGTGAGAAGTTGTAACTTGCAAATTTTTTGCCTGTAGGCTACTAACAAAGTTTAACCCTTCCTACTAACCGATAAAAATACTTTTGACTATAAAATGTCTAGTGCAATGAAAAATACATTATTGTTAATTTTAATAAAATGTTAAGCTAAACTTTTTATTATTAATTTTAACTAAATGTTAAGCAAAAAACCTGAATATAAACTTAATAGTAAGTTAAAAATGTAAATTCGTGCTTATTAAAAATAGTTTTAGTAACTTTATTTGGACTTTTGGACAAACGAAGTTTAGTAAACATTAATTCAACAGCCATCTATTATAAACAGGAATAAAAGTAAAATCTGAGAATATATACCTAACAAAGTGGTAAGTGGTAACGATTGGTATTTGTTGTTTTTTAGACAAAATTATTCTCCTCTTACTATGGTCTGAATCAGTAAGTTTTAAGATGAAAATTATTATTTCCATATTTTTAAGGACGTGGGACATAATTTCACACTTTGAAATTATATTTTTGGCACGAAAAACTATAATAGTTTATGTAATATCGAAAACAAACTTATACTGCGTCCCATGTATACACAAGCGGCACCATTATATTATGTCAGTCTCGGAACAAAGATGGCGAGTGCGAATACTCCCTTTTATAGATCCTTACTAACGTATAGCGAAGGTGACGCGTAAATGACAGGTTTTATTAATGCAGTAAAGGAACAAATCTAATTTAAATAGTCTTTGTATTATTTTGGAATTCAATTTTTTAAAGCAAATGATAATACCTTATGCACCTTTGTAAAGGTTTTTACTTATTGGGGATAAGTGAACTGAATTAAAACATCAAACAATGATTTTTGTTTCACAATCAAAACAATAGGCCTACTGTATTAAATTTATTATGGCAATTCTATTTACCCTAAAACTCCGTGACAAACACTAGTTTATTCATCAAGCAACAGGTCCGTTAAATAAATATGAATTATTATTATTACGAATAGACTTATTACTACAATACAAAACTCCAGAATTTTTGTTTTTGTATAAATTGGCCCGCTAATAATGAAAAAATAAAATTGTATTAATTAAATTAGAATGCTAACTTGCTCAATTATTAAATTTTGGGCAGAACACAGTGATATTAGGCATAGTTGGTTCTATAACAGATACGTGTTCGACAAAGTAATATAGACATGAAAACATAACCTAACGTAACACCTAATATGCTACAAATAACAGACAACATACACTAAATAAATGATCATCTTACCTTTCATTTTTATCCCTAGGCTTCCAACATCTTTCTGCTCCCACTACCCATGGCAAACAAAAATCCCACTGAATTAAGCGCGAATTAAAACTATTGGTTGGCGCCTTTTTTTCATTGCACACAGACCTTAACTATTACCGCGAACACACTGAACACTGAACAAAGCGCGAACTAAAATTATTGGTTGGCGCCTTTTTTTCATTGCACTAACTAAACAGAGTAACACATGGTATAAACACACTTCCCTCTAGTGTCTGTCTTTTGCACACATGTTATACATTTAATAGAATAATATATTAGAGATGACAAAAAATTAAATTTTTACTCCCATAAGAACGCATGGTGTTAGCCTAGGTATGTTGTATTAATTAAATTAGAATGCTAATTTGCTCCATTATTAAATTTTGGACAGAACACAGTGATATTATGTATAGTTGGGTCTATAATAGGTAGTGTTACAAACCCAAAGGAATCTAGACATTCATGCATAACCTAACACAGCTAATTTGCTACAAACAACGGACAACATACACTAAATAAATGATCATCTTACATTTCATTATTATTCCTAGCGCCTCCAACATCTTTACTATAGTAACATCTTTTTACTTCGACTTGCAATCGCAAACACTACAATACGAACAAAATTCTGTCCCACACACCTTAACAAACGAAAACAAATTACCTCACAGCGCCAACTAGACTAATAGCCGGTCAACAACTAAACTAATGGCCGGTCGCAATATTTCATTATACCTACTAAACAGAATAAAAACACACTTCCCTCTGTAGTGTCTGCCTTTTTTACACATGTTAAAAATTTTATATAATAATTATTACGAATGCCAATATGGCCGACTAACTACCCATATTTCATTATATACATTTGTATATATCGAACAGGTTGTCTGGCTTCAGCGTACAGCAAAAATACGATGTATAAAAATTTGTATAAGTTTTTCGTACGCTGACACACCATAACTTGGGCAAAATAACTTCATCACCTAAAAATGTACTTATACAAGTTCGTCAAATTTGTTTTAGATACCCTGGGTAAAAATTGGGGTGTGATGAAGAAATTATGCGGCGCTAAGTATATATATATATATTACTATAATACTTATAACGTTTTACCTCAAGATGTATTTTTTCCTTTAGGGACGTGTTTCGGGGGATTGTATATATATATATTTCAATCACTTTCTGCTACAGTCCGTTTCTTGATGTATATAATACATTTAATATTTATTATTTATTATAAATTTACCTCAAGATGTTATTTTTCTATTTGGAACATATTTCGGGTACTATCTTGTTCCCTCCTCAGCCTTCCGGTTTTTTTGTCTGGTGAAGTACATATGTGTTGTTGGTTGATAATTGTGGCTTCCTGTTGGCTTCTGGTATTTCAAGTTGGTTTTATTGTGTGTGATTGTGGTTTATGTGTTAGTTTTTTGTGTATTTTCAATGTTGAGTGCTTTGAATATTGTGTCATGTTTTGTATTGATTTGTTTTTGTTCAGGTATTAGTTTGTTTTCTGTTTTATGTTTGTATATTTGTAAGTTTTCCCATATGTTCATTATGGTGCCTTTGTGTGGTATATGTTTTATTAGTGTTACATTGGTTATGTCTGGGAATTCATGTCCTGTGTTTATTGCATGTGTGGCTAAATTGGATTTATATATTTCTGGTTTTTTGTACGCATTTAGGTGTTCAAAATAATGTTTTCTCAGCTGTTTTTTTGTTTGTCCTATATAACATTTATTGCAATCTTGGCATTCAATTTTGTATATACCGTTAGTTGTTGTATTATCTTTGTTGTGTGAGCTATTTAGATTTTGTAATTTATTTTTATTAGTTTTATATGCTATTTTTATATCTGTGTTTTTAAATAGTTTTGTTAGTTTTGTCATTTTATTATTTATATATGTGAATGTGGCCCATTTTTTGTTGTTGTTATTATTTATGTGTTGTTCAGTTTGATTAATTCTTAATTGTTCAGTTTTTATTTTGTATTTGATTTTATTTTCTATTTTGATCATAGTATTTTTATTGTATCCATTTTCATAACCAATTTGGTATATTATATTTCTTTCTTTGTCAGTTTCTTGTTTGTTTAGGGGTATTTTGTACATTCTGTTAAATAACCAATAAAATGCTGCCATTTTATGTTGTGGTGGGTGGTCAGAATGGTTAGGTATAATGATGTTAGTGGAAGTTGGTTTTCTATATATTGCATATTGTATGTGTTTGTTGTATCTTGTGATGGTTATGTCTAAATAGTTGATTTTGTTATGTTTTTCTTTTTCTTCTGTGAATTGTATTTTGGGATGTATGTTATTGATTTGTTTCAGTATGTTCTCTGCATTTGTGTTTTTGTTATTTCATACATATAGTCCATCATCTACATGTCTTATCCATATGCCATTTGGGTCATGTGTTTTTATGATATTTTGTATTTTGGTGTCTATGTGTTGTAGGAATATTTCTGCTATTATGCTTGATAATGGTGATCCCATTGCTAAACCTTCTTTCTGTTGATAAATTTTGCTATTAAATTCAAAGTAATTTTGTTTTAGTATTAGTTGGAGACTATTTTTTATTTCGGTTATATATTGTTTGTTTTCATTTTGTTCTTTAAGTTTGTTTATTATTATGTCAATTGTTTCTTCTACTGGGATATTGGTTTACATGTTTGTTATGTCATATAATGTGAACACCTATGTCGTATTTTGAACACCTAAATGCGTACAAAAAACCAGAAATATATAAATCCAATTTAGCCACACATGCAATAAACACAGGACATGAATTCCCAGACATAACCAATGTAACACTAATAAAACATATACCACACAAAGGCACCATAATAAACATATGGGAAAACTTACAAATATACAAACATAAAACAGAAAACAAACTAATACCTGAACAAATACAAATCAATACAAAACATGAGACAATATTCAAAGCACTCGACATTGAAAATACACAAAAAACTAACACATACACCACAATCACACACAATAAAACCAACTTGAAATACCAGAAGCCAACAGGAAGCCACAATTATCAACCAACAACACATATGTACTTCACCAGACAAAAAAACCGGAAGGCTGAGGATGGGCACAAGATAGTACCCGAAACATGTTCCAAATAGAAAAATAACATCTTGAGGTAAATTTATAATAAATAATAAATATTAAATCTAATATATATATATATATATATATATATATATAGAATCCTGCAGTTCAATTTTACTCATTGTTGAGTTTACCACTTGTGATGTCATGTAAGTTTTGCATGCTCAAAAAGTTCACGCTTGTTTGTTAATAGACTTTTTCATTTGCAAGTCCTGTCATTCACCTGGGGGGACATGTCTGTAATTGTAGCTTGGGCCTTTGCACACTTATGCTTCCTCTAGGTTCACCACCTAGTTCTAAATAATATGTATCTCCACTTTACAAAAATATAATAAAAATAAAATAAAATAAATAAAAATCAAATAAAAAAAATTACAAAAAAAATTATAAAATAAAAGGGGGGTTTCAAATGGTAGCAGAGCGTGGTTATGATTCTATGGATGTAGTAGATATTATTTCTGCTTTATTTTTTTTTGAACTTTGGAAGTTTTAGAATCTGGGGACTTGCATTCATTTTCTTAAATGAAACTTGGTGTGGCTACAGGCATGTCAGCTGGTGTTGGGACTTGGAAATTATTTCATATTATTAGTTTTTGATCGGAGTCCAAGTGTTGAAAGAAAAGTTAATTGCAACGTAACAGTTTAATAAAATGAATATCTGAATAATAACATATTTTATAAAAATGAATAAGGGGTTGATTAAGTTTAAAATGATTTAATATGTGTTAGTGTTTAAGTAATTATTTTGTGATGTTGAGTGTAAGGTAGGTTTTGAAAAGGGGTTATAAGCATGTGATTAACAGTTTTCAATATGAGTGTGAGCTAATGGATTTTACTTTGTCATACTCTGGAGCTTAGACAAATTTTGAACATGATGGGAGCCGTCAGTACTTGTTGATTTTGATTGGGACTTGTTATGTGGAAGAGACAACGTGTTTTAGAGCACCCCCGTTATGTAGTATTTGTTTATTGAGGGCATTCCATTGCGGTATCGTGGATTATGAATGCGGTTATGGTCCGACCAGATGTCATGATGTTGATAGATATATATATATATTTTCGAATCATGTTGCATGTTATGTATACTTTGTGGATTGTGTATAGTGAGTCAGTTTTGTTGTTGTGTGTCGTGTTCTCTTCTGGGCATTTTAAGTGGCTGTTTCTCTGCCTTTTATGATACACCCATCTCGTCGTATCGCTAGAGCACTCTGGGGCGGCTCAAAGGAAGTATAGTACTTGAGTTTTTCCGGATTCTTTGATTATGTTTTGTAGGTTAGGTTTGTGTTAGGTGTTTGATTGGGAATTAATGTTTTCTTGTTGTGTGTGGTAAATTGTGCAATTCTGGCGGCGGTATGTTACCAGAGATTGCCCCACCCCATTTCAGGCGTTCTCCAGAAACTTTCGGTTGTGGATGGAGTAGATGAGAACAGGTTGTTGGTCTTCTTGGACCTGGTCCTGCAGTTGGCAGATTTCCCGGGTGTGTCCGATGAGGAGGTCTTGTCCCTTATATACCCGTATTGCCGGGGTTCATTGGCAGGTTTGGTCACCAACAGTCTGCGTCGGGGCTGCGGTGTCGACACTTTCCATGGGGAAGTGTTGGATTTCTTCATACCCCATCGACGACGTTCCCAGCTTAAGTTAGATTTATTCTATCGCCTACAGGCCAACGGAGAGGCATTGGGGGACTTCGTGCATGATGTAAGGAAAGCTGCCCGTCTATTAAGGTTGGGGTTGCCCGAGACGGAAGTCATACAGGTAATACGAGAAGGTCTGAATCCCCAAGAGAGATCCCGGCTGGTCTTCGCAGATCCTTCATGTTGTTTTGCAGACCTGGACCGGTGGTGTGCGCATGCCAGGAGAGTCCAGGAGAATGACGAGTCCCGGGAAAGAGCTGCTAAAGATGTCCAATACTCCAGTGGTTCATTAGGAAGAGCGAAAAAGGACAAACATGGCGGTTGGTGGAGAACACAAGAAACTGTGAGAAAAACTGAATATTCCGGAAGTAATGGAGGCTACAAGGGAGTGGCAAGTGTGAAGACGGTAACAACAGCCACAGCGCAGAAAAGAAAGAAGTATGAAATTAACAGGGGAAGAAGAAATTATGTTAGTAAACAAACATCGGCAAGTAGGGAGCCTGTAGTTAGGCGTTATTCTTATTTGGAGAAAAGTGAGAGTTCAAAGGTTCCAGAGGAATTACAGGTGCCTAATAGAGTAGTGGATGAAGCAGGTGAAGCAGAAGAAGAAAAGTGGCATAACTCCTGTGGATCAATACAAGAGCCTGAGAACACATCAGTTAATACGGAATTAGAGTACTCAGAGAGGAGGTCATGGTTGAATCCAGATGCCGCAGAATTTGTTCCGGTATTGTTCGTGAGGGATCCAGATCCTGTGACATCATCATCGTCTACGCAGGGATATGAGAAGTCACTTGATGGTGTAGCTTTACCATCGCCAGTAGAAATTAATTTAGTAATTGCACATGATGCACATGAACCTGGACAGCTGGATTCCAGGGTGGAAAAACGTTGAGGACATTGTAGTTGCTGAGAGTGGTGAAGGATAGGAATCGAAGGAAGAGTCAGAAGAGCGGTCTGCGGATGCTGCACAGGGAAGTATAGTTATAGGTGTTAGGGAGACTGAAGAGTCTGAGTTTGCAGATGGACACGGGGATGTCCAGGCTGCAAGTGTTTCTGAGGTTGCGGATGGACAAGGGGATGTCCATGCCGCAAGTGAGGTAGATGTTGAGGAGAAATTTTGTGGCAGCGTTTTGGAGTGTGTGAGTGAGAATGATGTAGTGTGTGAAGATGTGCAGACGCCTTCTGTAAGTAGTGTTGAGGATTCCGAAGAACGGAAAGAAGTTTCATGCGGACCAGGTGAGCAACTAAAAAAGGATGAAGATGTGCAGTTTTCGGATGGTGGTAGTGGACATGATGGCGATGATGCTGATGATGAACGTGTTGATGAAAAGGAGGACGAAAATGAGATTGGAGAAGAGATTGGTGAGGAGCTGGGTGAAGATGCGGTTGAAGATGGATCAGCTGAGCAACTGGAAGATGGTGAGGAGGTGCAGTGTCATGAGGTTGATTTGGATTATGTGGACGAAGAAGGGGAAATTGTAGAAGAGAAGAAAGAAGTAGAAAAGGAAGAAAGAAAAGCAGAGGAGTTAGATGATGAGGATAATCCAAAGCGGAGTGAAAGTAGTGAGGTAAGTTGCCTTGATCCTGATTCAGAGGAAACTATTCAGTACAGCTCAACGCCAGATAATTTCTCTGAGATTGGTGTCCAAAAGGAACGAGTACCTAAAGTTCGTCACAGAAAGGTGAGAAGAAGCGGTTAACGGGTAGCGGGTAGACGTTCATCACAGTCCCAGTGGTGTTCATCTATTTCAGGGTTGCGCCCCTGCCCACGCGAGCCTTGGTTTCCTCCATTCATTCTTATTTCCGGAGGGAGCCATGTCCTTACCCTTACTCCTAGCTATTGACCCTTTAATGATCCTTGCCTCGTTTCATCTTCCCGATTTTCCTACCCCTCCCCTTAGTTAAAAAAAAAAAAACTCAATAAGGAGTTAGAGAACCTTGCCGAGAGTGCACCTCAGATTGTGGTCCTGGAGATTGTCAGTTTCCCCTGTTCTGGAAGGTTATCATGGAGAGAGTTGGAGAGTTTCCTTAGATTGTCGTGGTCTTCGAGATCTGGAGATCGTCAGCTTCCCCTGTTCTAAAAATTAGATGGAGAAGTTATGTGCTGTTGTTTCGTTGTTAAGAGTGGTTGAATTTGTTTGTTGATCATTGTAGGGTCGGTCCATGCCGCATTCCTCGGTTGATTTCCTGGTGTTTTGTTTGGGTTGAGAGTGGTTTGTTAGACGATGCCGTGCTGAAGTAAAACCCCCTTGCTAGTTACGCTGTATTTGAAAAGGTAAGGTAAGAGAAGGGATTGATGTTCGCGTGCCCTCTGCGCGGTCTTCTCTGCATTGTGAATCGGGTCCTCCCACCCTAGTGTCGGGAGGTGGGCCAGTCATGTGTCAAGGATTGATGATGCCTTGTTTTGCTGCACATGGCTGGTCGGTCCACGAGGTGGACGGTTCTCGAAGGGTACTCGCATATCAAGGTTAGTAGCACCTTGTTGGCCTTCGGGCATCGATGTGTGAGTACCAAGAGAGTTAGGTGGTGGTCACTGGAGAGGGTGACGTGTTGGGGCGGTCCCGAGAGTTTGGCATAGCGAAGAGGACTCGCGTGGGGGATGGTCGCAATGTGGTAGAGATTTTCAGTCCTGTGAAGGGGGGGATAATGTCAAAGGTCCTGGATGGAAAAGTTTTGTTCCGTGTAGCAGTCTGTGGTCCTTCGTCTCAGTTGTTAGATTTAGGTGGCCTTGGTGGTCAGTTCTGAGAGCTGGATTCGGCGATTCTTCTCTTTCTCTGTTCTGTTCTGTTCCTTATTTCTGCATGCGGACCAGGGCCCGGTGAGCATGCAGGACGCACACTTACACCTTCTCTTTCAGACACACATTGACATACTTACACTCCTTCCTTCTGCCTCTTTCGTTTTCATGAGGCACTGAACCCACCAAGTGCGAATGAGAATCTGAGATTTTCCAGGATTCCTACAGCCGGCGAGCTCGAATACTGGTTTGATTTGGGTCAACCATGTTGCCCTTTTGGGGTGAGGGTGTGCCGTACTTGGTTCGGCATGTAAGGCGAGGTGTTTTTAAAACGAGCGGGTTTTGACGTCACGCGCGGCCACTGCTTCTCGTCGCCGTTGGGTATGCAGACCGTTTGTGCGTAGCGATGATATCCAGTTGGCGCGCTCAGCTGTGATTTGTGTATTCCTGCATCGGCGAAGTTTCGTGGTTAGACATTCCCATCAAATCGTCCTCATTTCTATTTGAACCCTCAACCAGGTCATCTGCTCTCGGCTGACGGCACTCATCGGTTCAGAATTCGTTGCTCTTCTCTATGAGAGGCTAAATAGAGTTCTGCTCCAGGTATGTATAATTTAATGTGGTTCTAAAAAAAAAAATATTTTAACCCCAAACTATATTTTGTCTGTGTTTCAGCCTTAATTATAAACGATAACTTGTGTGTGTGTGCGTGTATGTTAGTTTTCATTTGGGCATTAATGCAAATTAGAGATTAACTCAAAGTTGTAGTGAATGTAAGTGAATGTAGCGGGTTAAATTGATTTTAGTAAGGAAAATGATAATACATATCTTGCACTCAGCTATGTTTTTTTGTGTTATTAATAATCATGGTATGCATAGAAGAATAACGTTCTCAATGAAATACTTAAACATAATTGGTGGTTAAATGAAATAAGGCACAGCTGGTGGTGCAATCCAGATTAATACGAATAAGTGGTGATGTGTTTGTAGTGGCTGTTGAAGCATTAGAGTGTGTGTTAGCAATTTAATAATGATGGCGTATGTGTGCGAGCTGTGGTGAGATCAGGTTCCTTATGACACCCTATACAACTCATTGCATGTCACAGGTGCTCGAACAAGGGCGAGATGGGTGTCGGGTGTAGACGACCAACTGTCCACCCTTCTGGCACAGACGACCGTTAAGCCATGACATGCCGTCAGTCGAGATTCACGCACACGGACACACTCGTGAAGCCACTCTGCCCCAGGACTTAATGGTGCGACCGAGACTCTACCCATTAACCAAGGCTTACTAAAGTACACCGGACGATCCAGGTGGGACCATTCTATTTATTTAATACTATCTCAACTACCTCTACACTGTGAATCTACGGAAGCTCCCAGAAGCAGACTCATGAGGCCGCGTTTAATTACTAAAGTTCTGCAAAAACTCTCATGTTTAGATCTGTGCCTACATGTGTGGACCTTAAATAATTAAGTCTAATGCAATCTATTATATCTTCTTATAATATGTAAGAAAATAGCACACACACACACGTATCCGCAGGCTCTGCTCTAAGTTCTACCTTTTATCGAATTAAATCTATCCGAGAGTTAGTTATTTTCGGCTTGGTCATGTCATGCGGTCATGGCAGAATTCCGGACTCAAAGGGGGCTGTCTGATTTCTTTATGTGTTTAAACTATTTTCATGATCACATATGCATATTGCTTGTTATTATTAAGGTGGTAGTAGATTTATATTTTGAGTCTCTGGTTTGGTTGGGGGCACTTGCATTTTCCGTGTTAATTGTATTGACATATTTATGATGCGTAACTGAGAATTACCAAAGTTGCCTTTTTAATTATATATAGTTGTGTATTTATTTATTCATGTTGAAAAGGGTTATTATGAGGGGTTTTGTACAAAAATGAGGGGTGTGTGTTATATATGTTGTGTATGTGCTAGTGTGTAATTTTCATTTTTTGGAGGGGAATGTGTTGTAAATTATGATATCAAAAATGTGCTTACTAAGTTACTAAAAGGCTAGCCTATTTAATTTCTTTTTCTATACAACACTCAAGGATTAGTAATTTTCAATTTAACTTGTGAATAATATTCTTGCAACAATTAACTTGGACATAGCGTGGCAGGATCCATAAAATTTATATTTAAACTTAACTTCACTCACAATCTTATGCTGTAAAGAATTATATATATATATATATATATAGAATCCTGCAGTTCAATTTTACTCATTGTTGAGTTTACAACTTGTGATGTCATGTAAGTTTTGCATGCTCAATAAAGTTCACGCTTGTTTGTTAATAGACTTTTTCATTTGCAAGTCCTGTCATTCACCTGGGGGGACATGTCTGTAATTGTAGCTTCGGCCTTTGCACACTTATGCTTCCTCTAGGTTCACCACCTAGTTCTAAATATTATGTATCTCCCCTTTACAAAAATATAATAAAAATAAAATAAAATAAATAAAAATAAAATAAAAATAATTTAAAAAAACTTATAAAATAACTGGCTACTTGCTTCTGATAGGCAGATCAGGCGTCACGTGATATCTTCTGGGGTGCGAGTTTGTGTACCAAAACTTGCGTTCTGGGGCTCGCAAAAAGTTCGTGCCGATTCATCTGTGCGGGCAGGCATACGCGCACTCGTTCAAATTCCTCACCACCTGGAAATATAGCATGCTGAGGGGCGGACAGACCAAACGTGCAACTGGGTGCCTCGAAAGTGAATGTTGATTGTTAAAATTGAGGCCCTGTGTGGGTAATTCCCTTTCGTCGCATTTATAATTTAAATAAACCCAATCCCTAATTCTGTCCCATTACACACTGTAGCAAATATTATACACAAAATATATCCACATAAACTATTGATGTGTAAAATCTATCTCTAATTTAATTATTTCACTCTTATTACTCTTGCATCATCTGTATAATTTGAATGACTATTTATGTATCCTCAGTTATCCTTTGCATAAGAGTACACAGTAAGGTTTCGCATCCGTCTAACAGAACATCTGGGTCTGTAATTGGTAGGATGACTCCTCATGAGGACTTCTTGGGTACATCGTACATACGAGGTACAGTCATAGATGCTGTTTCTTCTAAAGGAACAAAACGAATGGTAGGTACTCTCACAACAGGTGGGACTTGAATGTAGGAAGACTAGGTGGAACACTGAGTGGAGTTTGGTGTTGGTAATAGGCAGTAATGTGTCTTAATTCAATTCGTACTCTCATAAATAAAATACATGTTAAAGGATCTCTAATAATCACTTGGCCTATCCGTACCCCAAAATTTCTAGGTTTAGACATATATTCATGTCTAGTTTTCCTCTTACCCATAAACTCTCTATATATGTAGTTACTTTAAGAGTTAATTTCCTATACTCTAACATCAGTACACGTTGCACAAATCAATAGATCCAACACTCATATTTTGGATTTACTAACCCATTCAAGATTTTAATATAATGTACTGGTATATGAGCTTCAATTATATATTATATACAAAGCATATAAGCAACTCTACACAACAATAATACTCATTCTCTGATGTCTTTCAATCGCCATCCCAAACTTGACACAAGCAGAACAATTTGAAATATACAAAGAGTATTTATTTCCAACCAAACACACTATTTAAACACTACAAAACAATATTATTGCCACCACTAGCACCAGAAACACAACAGACTTCAGAGCCAATCAAACTAATGATGTGATGGTTGTCATTAAATGAGTCTGTGTGCAAGTGCAGAATGTTTTAACGATCATGATATGGATGACATGTTTTTTAACGCTTGACAGTGTATCCTAAGAATTTCTGTGGAAAGTGCAGTGATCTATATAGTATCCCTGGCTATCTACAATACGGTGTGTTTGGTCTTTAATTGAAATACAAGTAAGATACTACGTTTTGATCCAGCAAATATCAACTGATTTAATAATATAACATGTTATAATAGTTGACTTGATGTAATAAACACAGTTTACAAATTGTATACCAAAAATTTGTCCAGAGAAATACAGTAACGGCTAATTAAGTTTTAATTTTTTTATTGTTCATCATGTTTCTCCTCAAATGCCCTACAATCTCATTATTCTGTTAAATTCACAACTTTGCTGTTTAAAAAAGCTTAGTGAAGTGTTTACTACTACCACTGCTGTAAGATGTCTTATTGTTTACTTTAGTTGACTCAAGATTTGCATCCCTTTGTTCGGGCAGTGCACTCATGTCTGAATCAGTCATATAAAATCATTTGCCTTAGCCACCTGATAACTGTGGTCATTGAATCATGAAAACGAATGTTGTATATTTACTTTTTTACATGGTAAGCCCTAGTCACCTTGGAGGGCTGCCTGCTGTTGTGACCGGAGAATTTTTATATAAATTTAATCCTACTTTTAAAAAACAGTTTCAACCTATCCCTATTTGTTTACCTTCATATGGAGGAGTTTGGGCTCCACTTTCGGATTCGGATGATTCGATGGTCTCTTCCTTCAGTTCAATGCTAAGTCTCCTAATAGCTTTTGATAGTGCCACTTTATCCTCAAAGTGGAGACTTTTGAATCTGGGGTCCAGAAGTGTACTCATAGCACAGAGGGGATATTGTTCAATGGCGCCGAATCTCTTTTTGAATTGCGCAACAACATTGGTTTTCAATTTTACTGCCAGTTCACTTTTACACTGCACCTCTATTATTTTCTTTTCCATCATTCTAACTAGTGGAATGACAATACTTGAAGTGACAAATTTCTGCCCTGATGCTTCTCTAGTTGCCGATTGAATTGCCGGAATAGCATGTAAAATTCCAGCATAAATTCCACATTCTTTGCAGAGGTCATTGAGGGGCTGAGGTATTAAAACTTATAATACTCCCAACAATTTCTCTTAAATTGAGAAATCGTTCCAGCATGAAATATGTTGAATTCCATCTCGTCTTGACGGACTGAATCAGCTTTTTTTTTCAAGATGCTCTATTCTTTTTTTTCAGTTCATCACTCCCCACGACACTGTGTTTGAACCAAGTTACAATTGCCTTTACTTCATCCACAACATTTACTACCTCGAGGAGTGACTCAATTGAATTTTGGGCCATTAAATTTAGGAGATGGGCAAAACAGAAGCTGTGTTTTTTTTTTTTGTCAAATGCTTTCTCCACTGCACTTGTCATATTACTGGCCCCATCAGTATTTACCGCAGAAATCATTTCTGATTTGAGGCCCCAATCAGAGCATGTTAGCAATAACTTCTCCGCTACATTATCAGCTGTGTGGGTTTCGCTTAGTTCATATACCTCAAGAATTACTGAGTCAAGTAACATTTTGTTTTCGGGCTTGGAAACAAAATGAGCTGTCACACCAAGAAAGCTCCTGGTTTGATGAGTTTCAGTCCATATATCTGTTGTTAAACAGATGTATGGTACTGAAGTAAATTCAATTTTGAAAATATTTTTAATATATTGATATTTTGTATCAGTCATCACACCTATTGTCTTTCGGGATGGAATATTATATAAAGGCACCTTTAATAGGTGCCTGAAGCCATCGTCCTCTACAATAGATATTGGTTGATTGTCGCAACATATCATGTAGAGGATGGCTTCAGTTACTTTACTAAACTTTTCACCCCCCTCTTTAAATGAACTGATAAATTTTATAGATTCACTTAGTGTGTTTTGAACACTAGTTGACCCTTGGGTTGTTATTTTAGGTTCTGTTGTTGCCATACCTGAAGTTCCTGAAGTTGAAGTGCTGGGAAGAGTGAGAAGTGAAAGGTCACTCGAAGTTGGTCTTGAGGACTGGATCGAGAGCGATTCTTTAACCTGCGGAAAACATTTAGAGAAAACCTCTTTATGCCTAGATTTCATATGCCCCAACAGGTTAGAAGTATTCCCCGAAGTTTTAAATATTTTAGGTCCGATTTTTCGTCTCTTTTTTAAAAAATTTCCATATCTTACTTTTCGGAGCCATAATTCAGAAAATGTTTCCTTGGAAAGTCTCACACACACACACACACACACACACACACACAGTGAACACAATATCACTTAGCTTACTAGAAAAAACTGATTAGTGTCATTACACGAATATAACTAAAAAACGAAACTAATAGTAAGCAAAAGTTTAATGAAGAAAGTTGTGTTAGTGGTTAAAATCACAAGCAGAATAGAACCAGTAAAATAGAACCAGAACAAAAGAATTATGCAGGGTCATTGACATACATAGGTTCACATACTAAAAAAATTATAAAATGTTTTAATAAATACGGAGTAGATACAGCTATTAAAAAATGTGAAACGGTATTTGACAAGATAAGGAATAAAAATATAGAAAAAATCCCAGTATTACAGAAAAGAAAAGCGGAATTTATAAATTAAAATGTAAAGACTGCAACAAAGTATGCAGGTTGTCTGACCACAAACATGGAGAAGGTAATAGAACAATGAATTCGTTATATGCAAGACATTTCATAGAAGACAACCATAAGTTTGTTAATTCTTTGGAAGACTAAAAAATTGTAAAAGTAGTAAATAACACAGTTGAAAGGAAGCTTAGGGAGGAGGTAGAAATATTGAAAGAAAGAGAAAAAGGGTTAGACAATTTAATTAATACTAAAATTAAATTTGATAATGAAGAAATATTTTATAACATAATTAAGAAGTAAATGATAGAGGACAGATAGATAAGATTAAGAATTAAATTGCATAGGACTAATTGGATGTTTTTAAATAAGAGTGTGTGACTGGCCCACATGTGTGAAAGACGGGTATGTTTAAAAGGAATGTACACACACACACACACACACACACACACACACACACACACACACACAATGAATTTGCTAGAAAAATATGTAAATGTCCAGATGGAGGGACAGGGCTCAGAGGGTGGGTATGGGACATTTGAATTATAGCTTGTTGTGTGTGAGCTGGGTGGGGGTGAAGGGTTTATTTTCAGGTTATTTGTTCATTCCGATCTGACGATGAGCTCTTAAGCTTGAAAGCGCTAATCGGAATAATTTTTATATAGTGGTGTGCAACAGTGATAATTCTGCTTGTAATAGTAAGCAAATCCTAACACTAAAAAGTCACAGCTGTACAAAACACACACATTAACGATCAAGATTCCATACGGCATGACATAAAACGTAAATTACAACACACACAAAAACAACCAAAAGGACACAATAACAAAATTAAAACGCTAAAAAATATAAAACAAAAATTACTTGAACATAACCTTGTGCCATACTTTGTTTGGCCCGAGAAACGCGAAGCTCGGTTGCCGAGACGGGTGATTTTCTTTTAAAACGGGCGGGTTCTTGACATCACGCAGTGCCACTGCATCGCGTCGCCGCTGGGTATGTAGACGGTTTGTTATGTAGCGACGATATTCAGTCGGCAGGCCCAGCTGTGATCTGCGTGAGCCTGCCTTTGCCAAACCTTCGTGGTTAAACATTTCCATCAAATCGTTCTCATTTCTGTTTGAACCCTCAGCTAGGTAGCCTGGTCTCGACTGACGGCACCCATCTGTTCAGACTCCGTTGCTCTTCTCTATGAGAGGCTACATTAAAGTTCTGCTCCAGGTATGTATTATTTAATGTGCTTCTAAAATATTTTTAACTGCAAAATATTTTTTTTTGTTAGTGTTCAGCTTTACTGGTAAACGATAACTTGTGTGTGCATGTGTGTTAGTCTTCAATTCGGGCATTAAATTAAATTTAGAAATTAACGCAGTATGGAAGTGAATGTAGCGTGTTAAATTGATTACAGTAATGCAAAATGATAATAGATATCTTACACTCAGCTGTTTTTTTGTGTCGTTAATAATTATAGTATACATAGAAGAATCGTGTCATGAATGAAATACTTAAACAAAATAGTTGTTAAATGAAATAAGGCACAGCTGGTGGTCCGATCGAGGTTAATACGAATAAGTGGTGATGTGTTTCTGGTTGCTGCTGAGCATTGGAGTGTGTGTTCGCAATTTTATAATGATGGCGTGTGTGTGCGAGCTGTGGTGAGATCATGTTCCTTATGACACCCTATACAACTCATTGCCTGTCACAGGTGCTCAAACAAGGGCGAGATGGGTGTCGGGTGTAGACGTTCAGCTGTCTATCCCTTCTGGCAGAGATTACACTTAAGCCATGAGATGCCGTCAGTTGGGACTCACGCACACAGACACACAGGTATCCGCAGGCTCTGCTCTAAGTTTTACTTTTTAATGAGTTAAATCTATTTGTGAGTTAGTTATTTTCTGCTTGTTCATGTCATAAGGTCATGGCAGAATTCCGGACTAAAGGGGGCTGTCTGATTTCTTCACGTGCTTAAACTATTGTCATGATTATAGGCTATACGCGGAGTTGCTTCATAACTATTGATGTGGTAGTTGATTAATATTTTTGAGTATCTGGTTCTGTTGGGGGGGCATTTCCATTTCCCGTGTTATTTATATTTGCATATTACTGGTGATTAACTGAGAATTACTAAGTTCGCTTGTTATATATATATATATATATATATATATAATATATGTATATTTATTTGTTCTTTATTGCAAGGGGTTATTGTGAGAGGTTAAGTACAGAAATGGTGGATGTGTGTTATATGTGTTATGTGTGTGTTTGTGTGTAATTTTCACTTTTGGCGGGGAATGTGTCAGAAATTATGATATCATAACAAATGTGCTTACAGAATTACTCAAAAGGTATTAAATTACTCTTTAATTTTCACTTTATATAGCACTCAAAGATTTCAATGTTACCTGTGAATAAAATTATTGTAAGAATTAACTTGGACATGGCGTGGCAGGGTCTATACAATTTATATTTAAGCTCAAATTCACTCACAATCTTATGCTGTGAACAATACTGACATATATATAATCATGTAGTTCAATTTTACTCATGGTTTTATTCACTGTTAAATTTACGCCTTGCAACATCATGTAAATGCTTGCATGCTCAATAAAGTTCACGCTGGTTTTGTTAACAGAGTTTTTCATTTGCAAGTCCTGTCATTCACTAGCATTCATTTACGGACATGTCTTTAATTGTAGCTTGGGCCTTTGCACACTTTATGCTTCCTCTAGGTTCACCACCTAGTTCTAAATATTATGTCCCTCCCCTTTACAAAAAAAAAATATAATAAAAATAAAATAAAATCAAATCAAAATAAAATCAAAAAAAATTACAAAGAAAAAAACTTATAAAATAAAAGGGGGGTTTCAAATGGTAGATCAGAGCGTGGTTATGATTCTATGGATGTAGTAGACATTATTTCTGCATTATTTTTTGAACTTTGGAAGTTTTAGAATCTGGAGACTTGCATTTATAGATGTTAAATAGAACTTGACGTGGCTACAGGCATGTCAGCTGGTGTTGGGACTTGCAAATTATTTCAAATTGTTTTTGATCTGAGTCCAAGTTTTTAAAGAAAAGTTAATTGCAATGTAACAGTTTAATAAAATAAATAATCTGAATAGTGAGATATTTTATAAGAAACGGAGAAGGGGTTGATTAAGTATAATATGATTTAATATGTGTTAGTGTTTAAGTAATTACTCTGTGATGTTGAGTGTAAGGTAGGTGTTGGAAAGGGGTTATAATCGTGTGGTTAACAGTTTTCAATATGAAAGTGAGCTAATTAGTTTTACTCTGTCATACTCTGGGAGCTTAGACAAATTTTGAACATGATTGGGAGCCGTCGGTACTTGTCGATTTTGATTGGGACTTGTTCTGTGAAAGAGACAACGTGTTTTATAGCACCCCCGTTAGGTAGTATTTGCTTATTGAGGGCATTCCATTGCGGTACCGTGGATATATGAATGCGGTTATGATCCGACCAGATGTCGTGGTGTTGATATATATATATATATATATATATTCTCGAATCATGTTGGATGTTATGTATACTTTGTGGATTGTGTATGGTGAGTTAGTTTTGTTGTCTTGTGTTGTTGTGTTCTCTTCTGGGCATTTCGAGTGGCTCTCTCTGCCTTTATTATACACCCATCTCGTCGATCGCTAGAGCACTCTGGGGCGGCTCAAAGGAAGTAGAGTACTTGAGTTTTTTCCGGATTATTTGTCATTATGTTTTGTAAGTTAGGTTTGTGTTAGGTGTTTTATTGGGATTTACGTTTTATTGTGGTGTGTTGAGAATTGTGCAATTCTAGCGGCGGTATGCTACCAGGGATTGCCCCACCCCATTTCAGGCATTATCCAGAAACTTTCGGTTGTGGATGGAGTAGATGAGGACAGGTTGTTGGTCTTTTTGGACCTGGTCCTGCAGTTGGCAGATTTCCCGGGTGTGTCCGATGAGGAGGTCTTGTCCCTTATATACCCGTATTGCCGGGGTTCATTGGCAGGGCTGGTCACCAACACTCTGCGTCGTGGCTGCAGTGTCGACACTTTCCATGGGGAGGTGTTGGACTTCTTCATACCCCGTCGACGACGTGACCAGTTGAAGTTTGATTTATTCTATCGCCTACAGGCCAACGGAGAGGCATTGGGGGACTTCGTGCATGATATACGGAAAGCTGCCTGTATATTAAGGTTGGGGTTGCCCGAGACGGAAGTCATACAGGTAATACGAGAAGGACTGAATCCCCAAGAGAGATCCCAGCTGGTTTTCGCAGAGCCTCCACGTTCTTTTGCGGACCTGGACCGGTGGTGTGCACATGCCAGGAGGGTCCAGGAGAATGGTGAGTCCCGGGAAAGAGCTGCTAAAGATGTCCAATACTCCAGTGGTTCATTAGGAAGAGCTAAAAAGGACAAACATGGCGGTTGGAGGAGAACACACGAAACTATAAGAAAAACTGAATATTCCGGAAGTAATGGAGGCTACAAAGGGGTGGCAAGTGAGAAGACGGTAACAACAGCCACAGCGCAGAAAAGAAATAAGTATGAATTTAACAGGGGAAAAAGAGATTATATTAGTAAACAAACATCGGCAAGTAGGGAGCCGGTAGCAAGTTATTCCTATTCGGAGAGTAAGGAAACTTTAAAGGTTCCAGAGGAATTATGAGTGTCTAATACAGTAGTGGATGAAGAAGGTGAAGCGGAAGAAGAAAAGCGGAATAACTTCTGTGGATCGATACGAGACGACAAGAAAACGTCTGTTGATACTGAATTGCAGGACTCAGAGAGAACGTCATGGTTGAATCCGGATGCCACAGAATTTGTTCCGGTATCTCCATCTCGGTTCATGAGGGATCCAGATCCTGTAACATCGTCATCACCTACGCAGGGATATGAGAAATCATTTGATGATGTCGCTTTACCATCGCCAGTAGAATTTAATTTAGTCATTGCACATGAACCTGGACAGCTGGATTCCAGGGTGGTGGAAAATGTTGAGGACGTTGTAGTTGCTGAGAGTGGTGAAGGAGAGGAATCGAAGGAAGAGTCAGAAGAGCGGTCTGCGGATGCTGCACAGGGAAGTATAGTTGTAAGTGTTAGGGAGACTGAAGAGTCTGCGTTTGTGGATGGACACGGGGATGTCCAGACTGCAAGTTTTTCTGAGGTTGCGGATGGAAAAGGGGATGTCCATGCCGCAAGTGAGGTAGAAGTTGAGGAGAAATTTGGTGGCAGGGTTGTGGAGTGTGCGAGTGAGAATGATGTAGTGTGTGAAGTTGTGCAGACGCCTTCTGTAAGTAGTGTTGAGGATTCCGAAGAACGGAAAGAAGTTTCATGCGGTGAGCAACTAGAGGAGTACGAGGATGTGCAGTGTTTTGATGGTGGTAGTGGACCTGATGGCGATGATGTTGATGATGAACGTGTTGATGAAAATGAGATTGAAGAAGAGATTGGTGAGGAGCTGGGTGAGGATGCGGTTGAAGATGGATCAGATGAGCAACGGGAAGATGGTGAGAAGGTGCAGTGTCATGAGGTTGATTTGGATTATGGGGACGAAGAAGTGGAAAAGGAAGAAAACGAAGGATTGGAAGAAAGAAAAGCAGAGGAGTTAGATGATGAGGATAATCCAAAGCGGAGTGAAAGTAGTGAGGTAAGTTGCCTTGATTCTGATTCAGAGGAAACCAGTCAGTACAGCACAAAGCGAAATAGTTTCTCAGAGAGTGGTGTCCAAAAGAAATGAGTACCTGAAGTTCACCCTAGAAAGGTGAGAAGAAGCGGTTAACGGGTAGCGGGTAGATGTTCACCACAGTCCCAGTGGTGTTCGCCTGCTTCAGGGTTGCGCCCCTGCCAACGCGAGCCTTGGTTTCCTCCATTCATTCTTATTTCCGGAGGGAGCCATGTCCTTACCCTTACTCCTAGCTATTGACTCTTTAATGATCCTTGCCCCGTTTCATCTTCCCAATTTTCCTACCCAACCCCTTAAAAAAAAAAAAAAAAAAAAATATCAATAAGGAGTCAGAGAACCTTGCCGAAAGTACCCTTAGATTGTGGTCCTAGAGATTGTCAGTTTCCTCTGTTCTGGAAGGTTATCATGGAGAAAGTTAGAGACTTGGAGAGTGCCCTTAGATTGTCGTGGTCTTGGAGATATGGAGATCGTCAGTTTCCCCTGTTTTGAAAGTTCTGATGGAGACTGATAGTGTGCTGTTGTTGTTTCGTTGTTAATAGTGGTTGATTTTGATTTTTGGTTAGTGTAGGGTCGGTCCATGCCGCATTTCCCAGTTGATTTCCCTGGTGTGTTATTTTTGGGTTAAGAGTGGTTTGTTTAGACGGCGAGAAGTGAACCCCCCCTGCCAGTTACGCTGTATTTGAAAAGGTAAGAGAAGAGATTGATGTTCACGTGCCCTCTGCGCGGACTTCTCTGCCTTGTTAATCGGGTCCGCCCACCCTAGTGTGGGGAGGTGGGCCAGTCATGTGTCAAGGATTGATGATGCCTTGTTTTGCTGCACATGGCTGGTCGGTCCACGATGTGGATGGTTCTCGAAGGGTACTTGCATATCAAGGTTAATAGCACCTTGTTGGCCTTCGGGCATGGATATGTGAGTACCAGCAGAGGTAGGCGGTGGTCACCGGAGAGGGTAACGTGTTGGGGCAGTCCCGAGAGTTTGGCATGGCGGAGAGGACTTGCGTAGGGGATGGTCGCAGTGTGGTAGAGATTCTCAGTCCTGGGAGGGGGGATGTAGAAATCTATCGTCCTGAGTCTCAGTTGTTGGGTTTAGGAGGCCTTGGTGGTCAGTTCTCAGAGCTGGGTCCAGCGAGTCTTGTCTTTCTCCTTTTCTTCTCTGTTCCTTATCTCTGCATGCGGACCAGGGCCCGGCGAGCATGCAGGACGCACACTTACACCTTCTCTTTCAGACACACATTGGCATACTTACACCCCTTCCTTCTGCTTCTTTCGTTTTCCTGAGGCACTGAACCCACCAAGTGCGAATAAGAGTCTGAGATTTTCCAGGATCTCTACTGCAGTCGAGGTCGAGTACTGGTTTAGTTTGAGGCTACCATGTTGCCCTTTTGGGGTGAGGGTGTGCCGTACTTTGTTCAGCCCGAGAAACGCGAAGCTCGGTTGCCGAGACGGGTGATTTTCTTTTAAAACGGGCGGGTTCTTGACGTCACGCAGTGCCACTGCATCGCGTCGCCGCTGGGTATGTAGACGGTTTGTTGTGTAGCGACGATATTCAGTCGGCAGGCCCAGCTGTGATCTGCGTGAGCTTGCCTTTGCCAAACCTTCGTGGTTAAACATTTCCATCAAACCGTTCTCATTTCTGTTTGAACCCTCAGCTAGGTAGCCTGATCTCGACTGACGGCACCCATCTGTTCAGACTCCGTTGCTCTTCTCTATGAGAGGCTAAATTAAAGTTCTGCTCCAGGTATGTATTATTTAACGTGCTTCTAAAATATTTTTAACCGCAAAATATTTTTTTTTGTTAGTGTTTCAGCTTTACTGGTAAACGATAACTTGTGTGTGCATGTGTGTTAGTCTTCAATTCGGGCATTAAATTAAATTTAGAAATTAACGCAGTATGGAAGTGAATGTAGCGTGTTAAATTGATTACAGTAATGCAAAATGATAATAGATATCTTACACTCAGCTGTTTTTTTGTGTCGTTAATAATTATAGTATACATAGAAGAATCATGTCATGAATGAAATACTTAAACAAAATTAGTTGTTAAATGAAATAAGGCACAGCTGGTGGTCCGATCAAGGTTAATACGAATAAGTGGTGATGTGTTTCTGGTTGCTGCTGAGCATTGGAGTGTGTGTTCGCAATTTTATAATGATGGCATGTGTGTGCGAGCTGTGGTGAAATCATGTTCCTTATGACACCCTATACAACTCATTGCCTGTCACAGGTGCTCGAACAAGGGCGAGATGGGTGTCGGGTGTAGACGTTCAGCTGTCTACCCTTCTGGCAGAGATTACACTTAAGCCATGAGATGCCGTCAGTTGGGACTCACGCACACAGACACACTTGTGGAGGAACTCTGCCCCAGGACTTATTGGTGCTACCAAGACGCTACAGGTTAACCAGGGTTACTTAAGTACACCGGACGATCCAGGTTCGACCATTCTCTTTATTTTATACTCTCTCAACTACCACTACACTGTGAATCCACAGAAGCTCCCAGAAGCAGACTCATCAGGCCGCGTTTAATTTGCTCATGTTCTGCAAAAACTCTCACGTTAAGTTCTGTGCCTACATGTGTGGACCTTATATAATTAAGTCTTATGCAACCTATTATACCTTCTTATACTATGTAAGGAAATTGCACACACACACACACACACAGGTATCCGCAGGATCTGCTCTAAGTTTTACTTTTAATGAGTTAAATCTATTTGTGAGTTAGTTATTTTCTGCTTGTTCATGTCATAAGGTCATGGCAGAATTCCGGACTAAAGGGGGCTGTCTGATTTCTTCACGTGCTTAAACTATTTTCATGATTATATACACGGAGTTGCTTCATAATTATTGACGTGGTAGTTGATTAATATTTTTGAGTCTCTGGTTCTGTTGGGGGGGGGGAATTTCCATTTTCCGTGTTATTTATATTTGCATATTACTGGTGATTAACTGAGAATTACTAAGTTCGCTTGTTATATATATATATATATATATATATATATAGACTTAGCGCCGCATAATTTCTTCATCACACGCCAATTTTTACCCAGGGTATCTAAAACAAATTTGAGGAACTTGTATAAGTACATCTTTAGGTGAAGAAGTTATTTTGCCCAAGTTATGGTGTGTCAGCGTACGAAAAACTTACACAAATTTTTGTACATCGTATTTTTGCTGTACGCTGAAGCCAGACAACCTGTTCGATATATACAAATGTATATAATGAAATATGGGTAGTTAGTCGGCCATATTGGCATTCGTAATAATTATTCTATAAAATTTGTAACATGTGTAAAAAAGACAGACACTACAGAGGAAAGTGTGTTTTTATTCTGTTTAGTTGGTATAACGAAATATTGGGACCTGCCATAATTTATTCTGTTTAGTCGTCTCGTGCGGTAATTCGTTGAGTTTGCTAACGTGTGTGGGACAGAATTTTGTAATTCGTATGAAGTGTTTGTGATTGCAAGTCGAAGTAAAAATATGTTGGAGGCGCTAGGAATAATAATGAAAGGTAAGATGATCATTTATTTAGTGTATGTTGTCCGTTGTTTGTAGGAAATTAGCTGTTAGGTTATGTATGAATGTCTCGATTACTTTGGGTTGTACACTAGGCCTACCGGTTGTTATAGACCCAACTATACATAATATCACTGTGTTCTGTCCAAAATTTAATAATGGAGCAAATTAGCATTCTAATTTAATTAATACAATATACCTAGGCTAACGCCATGCGTTCTTATGGGAGTAAAAATTTAATTTTTTGTCTCCGTAAATAGGTTTGACCGCCGTTTAAAATTATTTTTCTCGTGTTTATATAACATAGAAGAATATAATAAAAATATATCAGCGCAATATCAGCATTGATGAGAATCTTCATAATTACCCAAGGGGTAATTAACTAATTTTTAAAAAAAGTCCCTGTAAGGCACTGAAGCAATTTAATTAAATAAAGTTTCTTTATTATAGATACTCCTGTAAGTCTGACAATTATTTTGTCTACTCTAGCCTACCTATATATGTGTAATGTATCCAATTTGTAAATCATTTTATTCGTAAAATGTGGTCCTACCTAACACAAGATGGTACGCCTTACTATAATATATTTAATTTGAACTCTGCTCGTATTTAACTAGTTACAAATTTTATTTAATTCTTCAGTCCAGCTATATTACTCTAAATATACTTTCAAATTCAGCATTTTTCATAAAATTCATAAAAGAAATACGTTAGGTTATGTTTCATGTCTAGATTACTTTGTCGAACACGTATCTGTTATAGAACCAACTATGCCTAATAGCACTGTGTTCTGCCCAAAATTTAATAATTGAGCAAGTTAGCATTCTAATTTAATTAATACAATTTTATTTTTTCATTATTAGCAGGCCAATTTATACAAAAACAAAAATTCTGGAGTTTTGTATTGTAGTGTTTTAGGGTAAATAGAATTGCCATAATAAATTTAATACAGTAGGCGTATTGTTTTGATTGTGAAACAAAAATCATTTGTTTGATGTTTTAATTCAGTTCACTTATCCCCAATAAGTAAAAACCTTTACAAAGGTGCATAAGGTATTATCATTTGCTTTAAAAAATTGAATTCCAAAATAATACAAAGACTATTTAAATTAGATTTGTTCCTTTACTGCATTAATAAAACCTGTCATATACGCGTCACCTTATGCTACATAAATATCAAACACACTTAGTGTTCCGAGTTGTTAATACAATAGCGATATAAATATCAGGTTACTAAACCTTTACACAGAATAATTTTATTAGATGCATTGTTGTAAAACTTTAATATTGTAATTCCTGCTTTGAAAAGTGCAGGGTAAAACAGAAACATGAAAATATCAGAATAATAATATTTGAATAGAAATCATAGATTCTTTGTGGTATACAAGAACATGAGTATTTATTGTATTGTATGCAAGTTGGATGTCATAACATGAAATTATCAGTTAAGGATAGTTCAGTGTTTAGATAAGACTTTGATTCTATAACCCTAGGACTAGAATAAACTTCCAGTTAGTTTTGTGCTGATGTATTATTAACAACAGCAAAGTTCCTGTGATAATAGAACTGATTTCGCTGAAAGATTAATTATGTTAACAAAACTAGCAAACTAGCAGGGCATTAGCCGATTAACTTACAGCGGAATAGCCTGTAAGCCTAACCTAACTCTGAAATAAAATGAATTACTTTTAGGAAAAAATCAAAATTTGTTTGTGTTATGTAGGCTTGGGTGTTAAGTATAATAGGCTAAGTTCTTTATCACAGTAAATTGTCTCTAGCTCCAGATACTTGCATGTCTACATCAATTGTCATATTTTACTTTTCAGATGACTGTGAAAGTAGGCCTAGGAGACGTACAGCAAAAAAAGGTACATATAGTTTTAATTGTTATTTATATTCAGTGTATAAAAGCACCCCTTAACTCTAATCAACTAAAAATATAAAATTAATTAACCCATTTTTGAAAAAGACCCTGTGAGGGAACTGACTCCAGTTAAATGAAATATGTATTCTGTATTAAATGCTTATTCTGTATAAATATCAAGTTACTGATACCTTTACACAGAATAATTTTATTTAGATTAAGTCTGGCCTATGATAATATAACTGATTTAGCTAAACTTACTGCGGATTAGCCTGTAAGCCTAACCTAACTCTGAAATAAAATTAATTACTTTTAGAAAAAGATCAAAAGTTTATAGGCCTGGGTGGTAAGTATAATAGACTAAGTTCTGTATCACAGTTGAATTATCTTTAGCTCCAGAACTTACACCAATAGTGCATGTCTACATATATTTTCATACTTTACTTTCATATTTGACTGGGAACGTAGTAAGTTCAGTGTTAATTTATTCATGTTACCTTATATTTGGTGTATAAAATCACCCCTTAAACTCTAGTTAACTTAAAACTAAGATTAATTAACTGATTTTTAAAAAAAGTCCATGTGAGGGCACTGACTGCAATATAATTAAATATTTTTTTTTATTATAGATACTCCTGTAAGTCTGACAATTATTTTGTCTACTCTAAAAAAATTCCATTTATTACTTTTATGGTGATTCATGTATGAACATTACATAATTTTAATTTTCTTACAGATGTAAGACTGTTTCCGGAAAATGTATGCGATCGAATTTCACAAGATTTAGGACACACACAAGTGTCTGATCAAGTAAGTTTGAGTGGTAGGTTAGGCCTGAAATTTATGCTAAATTTTGTTCGTAATTTCTGCCTAAATTTTTTGCCAGTAATTTAATCTATGGCTTTGATATGAAGTATAAAATGTCTGAAGACAAGTACTAAGCCTTGAGTTCCTACTGAGTACACCCATTAGCCTATAGAAATATTAGCTAGACTGCGTATGTTTTCAATTGTAAAAATGAAATAAGCCTACCTATATTTCTGTAATGTATCCAATTTGTAAGTCATTTTATTCGTAAAATGAAGTCCTACCTAACACAAGATGGTAGGCCTTACCATAATATATTTAATTTGTACTCTGCTCGTATTTAACTAGTTAACATATTTTATTTTATTCTTCAGTCCCACTATATTACTCTAAATATACTTTCAAATTCAGGATTTTTCAGAGAAATGTAATTAATTAAATAAGATATGACTTAATAAGTTAAGGTTAATTTTAACACCTAATATAACAAAATTTATAATATAGGCCTATGGCTACTGTAATACGGAAGCAAACTGTTGTAATATTTTGTACACATAGTTACTTTCATAACATCGAGTCCATTAAATTGTAATTTATTTGACATAAAAATTTTATTTTAACACAGCTCTGCTTTAAAAATTAAGGACTAACATTTGTCAGGTAAAAGAAAAAGTGAAAAGAGAATTTGAACTGTGACTTCTTTAATTTTTGAGTTAAAAAGCTTTTTAATCTCGATTAAATTTTTTAATAAAATTGTGCTGTTTTTAAATTTTATAATATTAACTTGCAGACAGAAAAGGTTTTGCTGGTGACTAAAGAAAGCATCGTTCTTTTATCTTATGTAAAATTTATTATTGCATGCAAGTCTGATTAAAGCTCACTAAACTAAAATTATCACTGCTTACAGCAGCAGGTTCTTAAACCCGATAATTGATGTAGGCCTATAGTGTTATTTTTATTTAATTTCTTATTATCTGTATTTATAATCTGTAACTTAATGTGTAGAATTGTATTTATATTGTTTAACCTCCTAAATGATACTCAACTAATATCACATGAAATTTTAAAAAATTAGTATCTTAATATTCTAAATTTTATGGGGTGTGTTATACTTAATAGTAGATTTAAATGATACGGAGTATGGATGAATTATCCGTAATGTATTTGCTAGTTATAATACCGTTATAATCAGGATTATATTATTCAATGTTAATCATTTGAACAGTTTTTGTTTTTCGAGTTTGTGTGATTATATTAGAAATCTTTTTCAGGAATCTTCAGGGCAGGGATGTAACCAAGCAATAGTGACTTGAGTTCATTTAAATTAAAGTAGATTACTATAAAATAACTACTAGATTATGCTGTAAATTTAATTTTTTTTAGAAATTTACACAAAATCCATTAACTTTTTGTAAATTCATAGTGCTAACCTACAAATATTGTGCTAGGTTAAGAAAATAAATTATTCTCTTAATTATTAGCTTAATATTATTATAATTATTAACTTAGTGAAAAATTATGTATGAGTTTTGTAATGATCTTTCAGGTTCCTCCTGAACTTTCCAGAATTGACTGGGAAAAAATGACTATTATTGCACCATCAGTAGTATCGACATCAGATAATATTGATGTGGAAAACATATGAAGTGGAGAAGGTAATATAATCAAAGCAATTTAGCCTATAGATAATTTAAAAATTTTTTTTTTCTGTTTGTGAATTTTGTAACATTAGCATATTTGATTTAATGTTTGTTTCATATGTAGTGTTAGGTTTACCTAAATTATCTTTACTTGACAAACTAGACTTGTATAGGTACTTTAAATCAATTAAGAAAATCAGCTTTGAATGTAGCACAATTAATTCATACCATATTTCATTAATGTTTTGTTTTCAAAGCATTTTTTTGTTTGGGTGTTAGCCGATTTAATTTGTGTTATGGCAAAGTTAATTTTCTGCATCAGGAATGTCCTATTTCATTGAGCAAGCTTTATAGGAGATTTTGAAGTTTGTGATAAAATAGCCATTAATGATTGTTTTGTCTTGTTAATGACAACAATATAAAGTTATTAACAGTCCCATTTACATTTTAAATGAGAAAATTTAGTAACATAGTAGTTGGAATCATTTTTAATTAGTAGTATTATGTGTCAATGCTTTCAAATCAGGGGCTTCCTTTGGAAAGTATAATCATATGATAATTTTAAGATAAGTATTGTTAGAAGCTCTAAATAAGTTTGTTTATATTATTTTTTATATAAAGAGTTTTGGAAGCTGCTGGAAAACAAAAGTTCTTAATAAAGTACATAATTAGTTTAATAACATTATTTCCCATAAAATTGCAATTATTTCATTTAGTAATTTGCACTTTTGTTGATACTGGCAATGATAATTATTTTTCTCTGTTAGCTAAAATTTTTTCTTTGTTACAGAGTCCATTGTTGTAGAAGCTCTTATATCGCCAGATGATTGTGCAAAATTTATAAGTTTGGAGGTAAATTTCTCCTTATAGAACTGCTGTATTCTTATATAGTTATCTCTCTCTGACCTCTATTTTGCACTATGAGGTGTACACTTATTTCCATTCTTATTTGGTATTCTTTTATCTCTTTCTACTATTATTTAGTTACAATAGTTTAATCATAGTAGTCTCTTTATAATTGGTTTAGTGTTTTTTGTACACTGGTCTGTCCCTTAGTGTATATCATTGACTAACATTACTTACACCTAGTGTCACATGACAGGTGTTCTTAATTACGATTATAATACATTATGTCCTTTCTTATAATATTCTTATACTATTACAATAGTGGCATTACACCTTACTTGTGGTATAGACATTAACCTTTTACTTCTATTTGGTATTATAAAGTGGTTTTGTTCACGTTTTACTTAGTGAATCCCCTTTTGGTCGGTTTTGGTTCACTTTATTTACTTAAATTCTTATTTAAAATCCATTTTGGGTATCTTATATTGGTACCTGTAGAAAGCTTATCAGTTCTTCTTGGTTTAAGGCACAAAACATTTTGGTTTAGGTAGGCTTTTCCTACTGATAGATGTGAATTTAGGTGAAATTTGTACCAACAATGTGTATGTTAGGTTGATACAAATTTACATTCTTTTAACCTTATTTTCTCAAGTTTGGTTTTATTAATGATAACTAATAACTCTTTAGTTATTGCCTTTTCTTATCTTACATGATTGTTTGACTATTTGAGTAATATTTGTTATTATTATGAGACAATTTTAATACTTCTTTATGTTACATGGGTGCTATGCATAACATGTTACTATGCTTTTATTCACAGCTTCTATTCAGTTAACAGTCTAGTTACTTTCATTCTTTTATAACATATCTTGTCCTATACATTTATAATATTATCTGTTGTATATTGTACAGGAATGGGTTTCCTCTCCTTAAAACCCCACTGTTGTGTTTGTCAATTTGTACATACACCTATGCCAATGTGTTTTGAATTATTTTAATTATGTAAATCTCGGAGATATTTGGAGTTGTGGGATGTATTGATGTAAGTAATTAATTTTTAACTTAGCTCTCTAAAAACTATCAGTGTTTGTGTACCTGTAACTTAAATAATTAATGAGTTATTTTATAATTCCGTTCAACCCTATTATACCTTGAAGAGAATTCTGTCTAATTTTGTATTTTTACTCTCTCTCTTTGGTGTCAGATAATTCCGCTATAAGCGCTGTAGTATCGGCTCAACGAAACTTATAGGTTATTTCAATGTTTATGTTAACCAATTATTCTATACTTATTCAGTTACTTTTTTATTCCTAGCTCATTAAACCATACTCCAAATAACAAGATTTTGCCAATATATAAAGGTTCTTTATTTGTTTACTTCTTTAACATTGAATAATATATGTTCTAATTAACATATGCTTGAGCTATAGATTGTATGAATCGATTGTTGATTATTCTGATACTTTATTTAAATTTAGTTATATAGTGTGTTTTAATCTGTAATTAATTTAATTCAGGGTGTGAAGGTTCTTGTAACTGTGGGGAAGATTAAAAATACATAGATAAGAATGCAAGATTTACAAATTTAAAGTGTTGTGTAGTTAGTATGATTAATATAATAATAATTTACCAGACTAGAATGAAGCCAATCGTGTAGGCGGTTGATTGATAAATTTACTGTTCTGGACAATTATGCCGTACGATTTTCTTTCTTCGATTTAATAGAATGGAATTCTTCTCCTGTCCACTTCGGAATTACAGCTTTCTGGATTCGTTTACAGCCCAATTGATGCTTCTTCTGCAACGCCAGGATCCAAATACGTTCTTCTCTTGGTTGAAGCAATTAGTGTTGTTCCGTGTTTTTGAAAGTTATAACTTCTGGTGTAGTGAATATTATTAATTGTGATACTGTTAATTCTTTCTATTTGGTTTAATATATCATCAATTCCCTTCGGAGATGGGACAGTTCAAGTTCTTCCTTGTATAATCCAGTTATTTATTCTCTATTGTGATTTCATACTGTAGTGTTATTTGGATTAAACTGTACTGGTGGTAGTCATAAACATTGTCATTAGGATTTTGTGTTTTATAATCGTGTCTGATGATTTAAAATATTCCGATTAAATAGATAATTCTTGGGTTTTTTAATCTCATCACATTCAGATCATCAAAGCAATTATTGTCAAATTAACAACTTCCTCTTCTTCTGTCGTCCCTAGCAACACACGACTTCTTCCTTCCACATGTTTTGAATATAGTGTTTATTTCATATATTTTTTGTCTATTCCTTATCAATTTGCTATCCTATCAGAATGTAACTTTACCGATAGTTGGTTTATTATTTTCTACACATATTCTGCTGGTTTTTTGATATAAGCCGGTTTTTTCCTTTTTTTATATTTAATCCACTTTCGATATTAAATGTTATTAATCGATATCATGGCATTATGGTATTATCATAATTTGTATAAATTTTATTATATATCATTATTAATTTAATGTTTTTTCTAGCTCTTCAAATCGTATTCATTAATTATTATTAATTGATGTACCTAACCTTTATGTTATGAGTGGTTATATAGTGGTTTTGTCTGTTAGGCCTTTTATTGTAAACAGATCTACCTGTGTTTATAACTGGTACACATCTATAGCCCCTTTTACATAAATTCATACATATAATTAAATCTTAACTATTAACATTTACATAAACAATTATTTTTTCCATATCTAATAACAATTTTATCTTGACCTATGGATCACATATAAGAAAATTCAAATCTATTAACGTTAATTAGCTGCTTCACACTTCATTCTACAACAGTCATTGAATAATACATCTTGTTTCATTATCTTTCATTAACTCAACACATATTTGGTATAACATAACATAAACTTTATCATAACATTTGTTGTCACAAAATAATACCTCTTAACTCAAAATTCTTATTTGCTATTAGTAAATTATTGTTTCATTTTTTGTTTGTTTTTCATTAAACATATATCATCAACTATTGTCTAACTTACAGGTTCGGTTATTCTTGTTAATATTACCTTGCATCCTTATTTACCTTTATCTATGATTATAAATATAATTATTAGATCTTTGTTCTATCATGGGGTTAAATATTGACTTGTTTATTATTCTGTGAACCTTGTTTTTATGTAACTTGAGTGCTAGCATTTCTGTTGCGTTACAATATTGGTCATCTCAGTTAGTCAGTTCTTGTCCATCTCTTCAATCTGTAAGTTGTTCAGTCATTGCATATACGGGTAAGATGTTCTATAGTTGACTGGCTCTTGGAATCTATATTTTATACCATGGTTGTTAGGTGTCTTTCTCGTAGTATGTTTCTTCCTTGTCTTCATTGGTTCCTTACTGACCGAAAACTATTGGGTTGTTGGTTCCTGTGGTACAACCATTGTTCGGTGCATCTTCATTTTCTTATAATGTTATTTCACTTGTTAGTTACCATTAGTTTTATTAACTCTTATTGTTGTGAGTTTATCCTTGGTGATGAGTAGCTCATGTAGTTTCATGCTTGGCCTTTTAGAAGAAACACTTGGTTTGTCTCTTTCACTCAATTATTGACATGTGTTAATATTTTGGGTTACTGAAATATTTGGGCTCATATGTCTCGTTACAATATTAACTGGTTGTAGGCATATAAACTTATACACTGTTGTGAGAATTGTACAAAAGTACCTTTAAGCTAATTTCAAAACACAACATTTCAGAATTAATCACATTTTTTTCACTTTATAGGCTATGTCACACCAAAAGAAAATGTACAGGTCACTTTCAACAACAGTTGACAACAGCTGACTGAATATTATCCGATGACAAAATACTAAACAGATGGGAGATAGTCACACCAACCAACCATTTTGTATATAGTCTTTAAAATGAGATTTTTTTGCTTGTACACGGAAAACCTGGATCACTGTATTAAGATATATATTTTAGATATGTAGGTCAATTTATTAATTTTGAGCTATTAATTTAGCTAGTGCTAAGCTTTAAAACACAGTTATTTGTATGAAAGAAAAGTACAATTTTGTAGGCCAAGTAATAAATCCAACTATGATTCTGAAAAATTGTCACGGGTAGGAAAATAAAAATAATAATAATTCACCGATCTGAATGACGTTTTACAGAATCGTGATAAACATAAAATTATTTTTGATAGTGATCCCATGCTCATCCCAAGTTGAAACTTTCAGAATATGTAGAGGAAAACAATATCTTTCACATATATTTTTTTGAGAATTTTAAAAATACAGTTTTTCAAAATTCAGTAAATGCAATAATGATGTGTTTATAAAAAATATATATATTTTCAACTAATTATGTTTTATATCATATGAAAGCCCTTTAAAAGAGCTTTCAAATGAACTCGATGTCATTGTTCTAGCTTAATTAGAACACAAGTTGTGAACAAATCAATATTGTTGCACAAGTCAAAAATTTTATTTATTTTTTTCATTTTTGAGCACCCATTACTCAGTAACCTTTCGTCAGAAAAATGTGAAAAAATTGATTTGTGTTACTATTTATGAATACTACATGCATACTTAATTTCAAATAAATCTAAGAGGGTCAGGTTGTAGCACTTGTTGATTTGACACGGAATATCTCTTAAATGTAACTTGAAGTTTTCATTTTGTTGTAAACATACCAGTCTAGTTTTTCTATTTATAGTTTATGCTTTTTTTTTTTTTAATAATTTCAACTAATTGAACCCCTAATCAATCCTACACTCCCTCGCAGAAAAAACTATATTTAGTTCATTTATATTGTCATCTGAGTTTAGTTATGTTTGATGTAATAAATAAAATGTTTATTTCATCAAATGTGTTTTCACTTTTTGTAATTATGTTCTTGTAAATAAATATTCTATGTACTTTATGAATGTAATCTTATAGTTACTGATAAAGTAACAAAGCCCAAATGTCTGTGTGGTATTTTTGTTGTAATAATATTTGTCTGATATGTATTATTTTTGCAATGTTTTTATGTATCTTCTATGAAGAAATAATTTGTTCATTATCCTTAATAATTATTAATTATTGATACCTTAGAATTGAAACTGTTTTGTATAAATTTTGTAATAAAAATCAATGTACTTGTAAGTCTTTTTTTATCAATAACCTATTGAAAATAACACATTCCTTGTGCAATGCAAATAGGCCTACCAAATACCTACCAAAAATGTATATCCCCAATTTTTGATAGAATATTTGATTTTTGTTGCCATCAGAATTTTACTTTGATTTTACTTTCATGTTCCATAAGGAAATGGAAGTATGGTGATGGCAAAAAAAATCGTGTTAGAGATTTTTGCAGATTCTGATTATACTACCCTCAAAACATGAAAAAAAGTAATTTATCGAAAAGTGTCTGTGTGTCTGTCTAGATTTTTTATGGCAAACGATAAGAGCCACAAATTCAAACAGAATCAAATAATTTTTTGCATACAGCCCTGAATTGTAGAGTATTCAAGACCTATTGTTTTTTGTGAAGATCGGTTAAGATAAAGTGGTAGTTTACCTGCAATATTTTATGTTGTAACAAGAGAAATTTTTTCATGATGAACGATAACTGCCGTAAATTCAAACAGAATCAGATATTTTTTTACATATGTGCCCGAGTTATAGAGGACTCAAGACCTATTGATTTTGGTGAAGATCGGTTACGGGGAAAGGGTAGTTTACCTGAAACATTTTTTTGTTGTAACGTAATAGTTTACCTAATAATTTTTTGTATATATGTACTACGTTATTGACAACAAAGAAGCAGTTTGTTTTTAAAATTCCTTCCCGGCCTGTTTGGCCGTAGACCAATGTTTTCTGCAAAACCAGACGTTTCGCCAGTGCCATCGACTTCCATCATCAGTGAAAATCAAGTGCGATAACGTGAGGTGGTATACGTTAGTGCCCACAGTAAGTGGCTGAAGCAGTAAGTAGAAAGAAGTAGTTTCAATGGAAATATTTCATTTCGAAAATGATTTTAAATATAAATCTTAGAACATGGAAGTCGTGTATGATTCTCCATACCAATATTTTGTTCTTAAGTGTGCTATTAAGTATTAGGAATCTTCTCCATGTCAAGGTATAGGATTACAGCCTGTTTTGCCTTCACTGAAGGCATCTCTTTTCCTTGCCCTACCTATATCTCGTCTTCCCTGAGGTCTGTATCTTATTACTTGTTTAGGTAGTCCCATGTTTTCCATTCTCTTGATATCCTGCCTCTATTTTATTTGTCCTTCCCTTATTCTGCCGGCTATAGAATATACATTTTACTTGGTACTTATATTTTCATTTCATATTTGATATCTAAGGGTTTGCATTATGAATACTCGACACAATATTTTTCTTGTTAGATTCGAAGTTTTAAGTAATTTTCTCTTAAAAAGTGTGTATGAACATTTTAGCACGACGAGATTGTCTGTTTTATTATTATTCTTAACGTTTTGGTTTTTATTATTAATTTTTGGTTTATTGATTTATTCTACCCAATTCAATCTATTATTGAATCCGATATGAATAAATCGGTTTACTTACTCTTTGACATCGTTTATTAATTTTGTTTAAATAGTTTAGAATGTTTTTTGTTCCATTTCACGAGTTCGATTCTGAAGAAGTTGCGTTGACTCTTCTATTATTAGCTGCGGTGAGTTGCTCTGTACTTTCCTGTATAGACACTAACATAAACACAACATGTACATGATACTTAATATTATTATAACATTAATAGTTAATAACATTTTATTATGGCCTATGCATACTGCATTGGTCATTGTCACTTCTGATAGTGTCCTTTTTCTTCATCTTGTGGTTTTATTACCTTAACTATAGTTTGTTAAGTGAGTTTACTATACTTTAGGAAGTTACCTTTTTATATGGGTTGTAATCCTATCAAATTATTCTCGTTATTGCTTGAATATCTCTTATCATTGTTTTGATAGCACTGTTATTATTGTGCAGTAGTTCATTCTGCATTTATACTGAAAATTGCTTTGGTTTAAAGTAACCAAGATTACTTGCATCTAGCTGTCAACATGGTTTATTTATTATTATTGTTATTATTAGTATTTGGGTGGCTATAATCCTTGAATTTACTTATTCGAATAGTATTCTGCCTCATTCAATGTTGTTGGTTTAGTTCCTACTCTTTTATGATAAGTTTACAAGATAATTTTGTTCATCATGCATCCATTCTATGGCAAGCATATAGTTATAATATACAACAATGGATTATTGTCGGTTTTGTGTTTCTGTATTACATTTGATTTATTTGACTTTATGTAGTACTGGTATATCTATTGGTTATTATTAGATTACATTTTGTTTATCTTTTACAGTCTTTACTATTGGTAATTAGTGGTTATTTCTAATATCAATTCCACTTTACAATTGGTCATTGGTGTTTTGGACATAGCCCGCTTTTCATGTCTACACATAATTTAGCTAAGAACTTATTATTATTCATTCTCTTTCTTACTTTTTATGTTCAATAATTCATTCTTATTGATTATTGTTTGTATTACATTGTCAAGGAAGGTATTCACTTAATAAGTTTTGGTCAAGTGTCAATTTGTTTTGCAGCTTAGGGGTTTAAATCATGTTGTTTATTCCATTTATTCTTTCTTCTTTTATAATAATTCTTTTATTGCCATATGTTAGTTCATTATAATTCATGTTATCTCCCTTTTTTGTGTTTGATCTGGATATTTTCTTCTTCTCTTCACCGATTTCCTTCCTCCCTCTTAATAAGTTTCTTCATGGCGTTTTCACTGGTTTCCTTCTCACGGTTAATAGGTTTCTTCTTGATTTTGTCTTTAATGGGTTTCCTTCTCACTGTTTGATGTATTGGGTAATTATGTATGTCGTCTCGTCGTTAGTCTTGCTTTATCTTCTTTAGTTGCACATTTACTGGTAATTCCTTCTTCATTTTAATTCACTTGGTTTTGGCTTATGATACTTCCTTTTTTATTCATGATCGTATGCTTGACCTTGTAGGTATTCTTAATTGTAGTGGCTTTCAACTTATTTGTGGTACGCTGGTGTTGGTAGTGTTATATGTACCATTACAACATACAAAAATTTGACAGATATTTTTGTCGCAAAAAACTTTTATGATATATTGTGTATAAATACACATATAAAGGTATTTTTGCAACAAAAAACGTTTATGATATATTGTGTATAAATACACATATAAAGGTATACAATACATTTGATTTGTTTAACAGTCGTTATAAGACAGTATTACCATATAGGGGAGAGCAGAGAGACATAAGTTGATACTTTGTACTTCTTCAAGTGCCCCTTAGTCGCAGCACCTCTGCAACTGTATAACGTTTTTGTTATAGCTTGTAGTACATGCTCCTCCAGTCTGATTATAGCAGTGTACAGTAAAATGAGTCTTTGTTCCCTTTTGTATTTTAGAACGTGTAAAGCAACCTTTTTGTCACTAATTTGCTATGGGTGTTTACAGCTACGTACTTTGTTGGATCCATGGTAAGTGTACAATTGAATCATACTAATACAAAAGCAATGTGGCAACATGAGGGCAAGTTATGTTTCTCTATAACTTTTAAAAGAAAATTAATTCATAACCTAACAGATCTCAGAATTAATTATGTGTCAGTTACTTGTGATCCTATAATGAAGATTACGTGTTTATTAAATCCTAAAAAACTAAAATTTTTAAAATGATAATAGTAATAATGGCTCCTTTTTATGCCGCCTAGGAAATTTAGGAGGTAGAATAGGTTGCCTAAAGTGAGTGTTCGACACACGCACTAAAGGTAGAGTGGCCAGCAGCACTACACTTCAGCCACTAATTTTAAAATTAAAGGTGTACCTTCAATTTCACCAGAAGGAAAGTGGTATGTTGGTACAATGTAAGTAAAACATTTTGTTCTGTTTTCTTTTTTTCATATTTGGTTCAAACGTACAAGTGAAAAACTTTCTGGGGCGATGTAGCTCACAAACCCTACAAAGACTCGGTGTTTTCCACAACTTGTATTTAGGAAAGAACATAAAGAAAAATCAGATTTCTGTGTTATGATCTGCACTATTCTGTTAGTTATTATGGTTTGTACCCTAAGAATATTCGTATGTTAGCCTCCGAATACGTGTTTGCAAATAATGTCGATTTTCTGGTGAACTGGGCCGGTAAAAGATTGTTTTACTGGCTTCATGCAGCGACATTCAAGGTTGTCTTTTAGAGAGGCTGAAGCAACAAGTTTTGCAATAGCATTTAGTTTTAATAAACATAACATAAAACTTTCTTCAATATTGGAATTCTGTGATAAGTCGCCTTCATTTTTACTGTCACAATATTTGGAATGTGAAGGAAACCAGGCAGCATAACGACAGTGCACTGTCCTAACAAAGTTGTCAGTTTGAAGGGAAATAAACAAGTCAGCAGGGTTACCCCTTTGGAAAAGGGTGAAACCAGTGGTATTTTCATAGATGGCAGCTGGAAACCACCACCTATCGTTATATCCACAGAGTGTTATGTAGATATCACTTTGATTATTTATGGACCAGCAGGTTGTATTGGAGTAGCACATCCATCAAGATAAATTACAGCCTCTCTTTTTTTACTATTTATGAAACAGTTTATACCTCATACCCGTTACAATCTGACTTCAGCCATTAGACAAGTGTTTATATGGCCTGTTTCGGTGCAGCCGCTGAGAGCTGGATGACAATAAACCCAGGTAAAACCATGACATACCTGGGCTAGCAAAAGATGCTCTTTCAAAGGCAGCTACACCATCTAACTTACAGCAGGTTTTAGTTCAACTGGAATTTGGCCATTAAATGAAAATATATTCAGTATCGAAGAGTTTCTGTGTTCACCTGTAATTGACAGAGAGATAGGAGACAAAAGTAATTATGAAGGAAGATTAACACCAACAAAAGATTGTCAAGAGACCACAGTAGCCGGACCTCCCACGTCGGAAATAAACGAGACATCTGCTAATACCTTATCACAATTGACACCAGAATAAATTCGCCCTTATCCGAAAGCGACTGCAAAAATAAAATAGAAATGCGCCAAGAAGAAAAAGTCAAGTATTCTCACTGACTCCTATTAAAAAAGCAATTCGTATTGAAGAGGAGGCATGACAAAAGAAAGAGCGATCAAAACGGAAACTAATCATGAACGGTAAAACGAAGGCGATTTGTGGACTGTATAGAAACGGTCAATCAAACTCTCCAAGACTTAAGAAATTGTAACAAATTAGTGGGTAGCGTAACATTTGTTATTTCAGAGGATTCTCGCTAGAGATTACCGGTAACTGCAAGAGGAACCCGCGCTGATATTGTCTCAGTGTGTTTAAAGTCCTCGGCGATGTGGAATGCTATTCAGACTAAATTTGCAAAGCAATATGAGAGCCCATTTAGGAGGAGGAGGAGATGGTGATTTTTCTACAAACTTACTGCACCTCGGTGACGGTAGTGTTCCTAATGACGATAGCTTCACAGAAATTGACGAAAAACTGGGACATAGTAAATAGTACAACACTGTATTAATTGCTAAATTCTGTGCAAAACGTCAAGTGTTTACTTGATAAAAATTACAAGTGGTTATTCCCAAAGAATCGAATCTGTGAAGGAAAATAATGATACAAGTTTGGAAAAATTTTCTGGCGATAATAAAAAGTCCGAAGAATCTATTAACACCGTATTTAATATTGAAAATATAGTGTACTATCTCCAAGAATTTTTGAATTCTTTAAATCAATCTTGCATTCCGCCACAACGGTTCATTCTAAAGGTTGGCACTCCAACAATGTTGTTGAAAAATTTACATCCTCCGAACGTTTGCATAATACAAAATGCAGGTGACACGGGAATTTCTGTGTCAAGTAGGTAATAGCGTTATTATCGACTCAAAAGCCCTCTTCACACACACATTCGAATCAGTAGGCTACTGGTTGTTAGCATTACCTGGTGTAATTACCAACTTATAAATTGTAACATTCTTTACTTTTGTACACACTTAAAGGAAATTAACAGTTTCGAAATTACATCCGTTCCATTTACATAATTTTCATTAAACCTACTTAATATGTAGTAGTGAACGATAAGCTTTTCCAGGTTTTACTAATACTTGACCTACAACGGTCTGATCTCCTACACTCAGTGCCTCTGTCTTTAATGATCACTGCTTTTTTTTACATAATAATTTTCCCATTCCTGCATAGAATTTACCCGCTCGTACAGAAGGCAACAGAATTTAGTGAATCCAAGCTGCAATCGAAGTATAACTACGTTACTTTCACATCTCCGTAGGCATGCCACGAATATCCGTCATACTGAATTCTGCTCAATAAAAGTTTCATACTATCACATGACTCCGACATGTAAGCAGTAAGTTATAAACTGAAGGGATTGGTGAATTATTAAAAATGGAGTAAAATCAATAGGTTAAAAAAAGTTCGTAGAAGTCTTTTGAGTGGAGGGAACGTTAGAAAACTGTTTATGTTATGAATGCTTAAGCCTACAAATCGTGATAGTTGTTATTATTATTATTATATTATTACTATAAAACAACATTTGTATTATTTTAATACAGACAGGAGTGAATACAGCCTTCGAATGAATTAGTAGTACGAACGCGTCAGCCTGCCAACACACATTAGATCTGTATATTTGTGTCGTGACGACGGTAGTAATTTTCGTAAACAAAGACTGTTGTGTCATTACGACATTAAGAATGTTGTTGGCGTGAATTTAATGCGACAGATTTTTTTTACCTCTGCCCATGTTCTCTCTTTCAGTCCTCTCACTCACTCACTCACTCACTCACTCTCTCTCTCTCGCACGCGCACACGCACGCTCGCCAACTCGTACAGTTTCTTCTTTTTCTTGTCAACAATTTCAGTGTTACACACAATCCTTCACTGTTTGTTTGTGCCTGTTTGTTTAATCATTCATTGTGTTTGTACAGACTACACATTCAAACTTGAGTAATCTGTTTGTAGCAGTGTAACATTTCAACAAACACTTACAGAGGCGCGCTTTGGGTGCAGTCGCAGAAGGACTTGCCGTGCTAACTTAATGAAAATAAAAGGAAATTAATAGTGAGGTAGTCATGTTTAATTAAAGGTAGTAGTGAGGTTTGCCCCTATTAGTGAGGTAGATGGGGAAAATTGACAGAGAAAGAGTGAGGGGGAGAAGAGAGACGGGGGAGAGAGAATTACGAATTTTTAATTATTCTCATTCATACCGAATATCATTTGTAAGAATATAGTTATGCAGTTTTTGGTATACAGTAGTACCGAAGCAACATGTTTCAAGTTGACTCCCATCCGTTGGAAATTTATTCACCATTCTGATTAATAAAAATTTCTACAAGTACCAATAATATAAATAACAACCTGCAGAAGCAGAAGAGTTTATATCTTACAGAGTTGAAGAGTTGTAATGTTACATTAATTATATTTTTGCTTTTCGTATATCACAGTGAGCAGTAATCTAATTTTTTTGAAATAATACGTGAAGGCTTATATATTAAGAATTAATTTTTTTTATAGTTTCCGTAACTTGCTTGTAAAATAATTAGGTATCCAAAAGGTAAGTTACATATTTTAATAGCAACTTATAAGTTCCTCATCCTCGGTTTTTTCCTTTCTTCAAAATGTACCACTTCTTAATTGCGAATAAATTATTTAACGTAATAATCGTTTCACCAAAGGCTGTTTGGATCCTGTTAATAAAACTCTTGAGTCTGCTGCACATAATCCTCGCTTTTGGTTCATGTTTCGTTAACTTTCTACATTACAATAAGTTTAATTATTTTCAAGTTCCTTATAAGTAGCCAACTGTAGTAAACATCATGTACTTTGACCTCTCTCTCACTCTCTCTCTCTTTCTTTCTGTTACGCTTGTTCTTCTCAATAACTGTATCTCAGGAAGTCTGAACGTAACAGGTTCTTAAGTAAACTTCATATGACTTAACGTGCAAAATCTTAAACATCATTTGGGCTTCAGTTATGTTATAATTTTGTAAGAAAGCTTTACAAAATACTTTTTACACTGCTTCTGTATACGAAACTAGGTGCAGGTATGTAATCAAATTTTTAAGTAGGCCTATTTATTCTAACACTGTTACAGTTTCTTGAAAACGCCGTATGTAAACAAACATTAAAACTTAGTAATAAGGTTTATCAAACTACTATTTTTCTTGGACGCATTAACGCAAATCAGTAATCTAGAGACCAATTTTATATTGAAAAATCGATGTCTAATAAACGGAATTTGATATGCAAAAATCCATCGGTTAAGAAAATAAAGTAAACTTGGTTAGTAACAAATAATTTTGGCAAAAATTTTTAATTTGATATAGGCTATAATTGATTCCAATTTTATTACAATCTGAGAAATGAAGACAAATAGATTTTCATAAACGTTGGTCTAGTAACAAAAAAAGTTTCATTCTTAAGCGCACAATATTATAATTTCCCTTTCATCCCGGAAAAAAGACTGTATTAAGCTACTATCATACTTGTCTAGTCTACACTATTTAATGGGTATATTATAGGTTTCACAAAAATTGATTATCTTACACATGGTTTTAATATATCACTAAACTTTGTGAAAAGTCTGAGTGAAAGGAATTATATACACAACGGTTGATGTTAATACAGGTCTTAATTCGTTTCAAAATTTATAGATAAATAAAAAATTAAAATTATCACATATATTGTGTGGTGTATAAAATAAATTGTAATAATCCTTTCTAATATGATTACTTAAGCCATAATATCCGAAGTTGGACCGTTCCTTTATTCTTCTGTAGCCTCCTACATTCTTGCGTATCTGCTGTCATATTCGCGTCTCACAGACATAGTAGACAGTAGGCTATAATATTATACCTTTTTTTGCGTTGTCTGAGACTTGTCTCAGAGGATAAGACTCAGGCTGATCTGGGGCAAGCACCCTTCCGCCGATTGGAGATTTAGAGGAGTCGCACGCCAGCGCAGCGCGGACCGGTGGCGAAGTAAGTGGAGGCATTCAGGATAGAGTGTAGTGTATGGATGTGTATTTGTGTGTTTACGTAGTGTGCAGAGCCAAATGGGTGATGGTAGAGCCATAATAAAAGTATAAGTCAAACGACAGCCAAGACGAGGTCGGGTAACGCAGGACGCCAAAGCTGGAGGGAGGTGTCAGAGAGGCGTCAAGGTAAGGCGGGGAGGCACAAAGGAGAGGGATAAAGACCGGATAGGTAGATAGGAAAATTTAAGATGTTAAGTTATCAATAAGGAAGCCAGGTGTAGTAAGTATGACGAAGAGACTTAATTATTTCTATTTCTCCGTTGGCGGGGGTTTCTGGGAGGAGGTCCATCGGGAATGGTGAGGAGACGGTTTATGACAAAGGAAGGTCTGCGGTAGTTACAGGTAGTATTAATATTATACAATACCTCCTTCACATTTAAGTTGAGGAATTCCAATCAGCCTTCCGTTGCGTTACTTCTCTCTTGAGCCCTTGATATAATTCGTTGCCTGCTCTTTATTGCAGCTGTAATATCTCCTTCGTTTTATAATTCGTAACGTTAAATATTCTTCCTCACCCTGGAATTTTCCATTCTCTTTTACTAATTTCTTTTCACTTCATAAGACTTTTCTATACAAAAGCAAGTATATAAAAAAGTTATAAGGTCGGGGATTAGCAACCAAACGGCATTGTTTAAAAACATTTATCTACAAGTTTCTTTTCTATAGTTCATCGTACACACCCTTGCGAGATAAAAATAACTACACGGTAGTTTCTTTCGCAATTTTTCGCATTATTTTGAGACAATCGACTGGTGATTTAGAGATAAATACTTAATATTAATGGGGTCTCATACATTTTATATTATATCTGTTTTCTATCCTACTGATAGAATTAGAAAACGGTAGCTATCTCTCTTTTCCTTTTAAAAGCACAATACATATTAATTTACCAAGTAGCAGTTTCCTTCTTCATTTAAAATTTCTATCAAATCTACTGTATATTGGACAAAACAGAAGGGGAAACATACGTGCTTACAAGGTAGTGTAAACATCCTGTAATGCTGTCAAATCAAAATACAAAGGAAGGGGAAGTGAATACTGTAATGAGTAGCCCCTACATTCATATTTATGCAGGTGTAGGTGATGATTAAGGCCCGGATTTTTATGTAATTACATATTTGAATCCTGAGTGCACATTTACACGGAAAAGCCAGATATCGGCGAATCATACCAATAGGTGTCTTATCCGCGAGTTTAATTTTACATATTTTTACATATTTTGTTCATATTACATATTTCACTCCATCTTACATATTTCTACATATTTTAGCTATTTTACTATACTTTACTTCAATTTGAAAATTGAAATGGCAAAAAATAGTTAGGCCTATAACAACATTACTCAGATGCGCAAATGTGCAATTAATCAGAATCAGGTCCAATTAAATTTATTACAAGAAAAGGCAAAATATTGCATCTGTTGCAATTGCACACATAGATTCTACTTTCAAGAAGTAAAATTTTTTACGAGCTCAAGCGACAAGTAAGGCATTTTGCACGGGATGTTAATGAGAATGGTATGCGCGGCCGCACTCCTTATTTACGTTTCGTTCGCACGTTCAGCAGGCTCGATGGGGAAAGAACGTGCTGTCCGCGGTAAATAAATACTCTTCGCTGATCTTGCAATTCTCGCAACGGATTCCATCTACCTAAACAAACAAATATCCATATAACTCTATGCTATTGTAGGGCACAATGTGATTTTTGACGCCAGTATTATCGACGCTCTCGGAGTGTAAGCCTACACGTAAATAACAATCTGGTGTGCAGTGTGGTGTGTTGATGTTATTGTCAAGTCAGTGTTTTGTCTTTCGCCTACACTTCGCGCTTGCTTTTTCTTGCCTTGGCGGATTCTCGTTGTTGGACAAAAGACGTCTTAAATAATATAGTGTGCGGTATTGTTCAACGCAAGTTCTTAAGAGTTTTAAATACAAATATCCTTGTTTTATCATGGCACCGACCGCATCATCTTTGTCATCTAAGTTAAAATCATGGGTACAGATTGACAGTGCTTTTACAACTGACGATAAAGCTGTATTTTGCCAAGTTTGTTATGGCCAAATGGTGTTAAAGAAGAGAAGGTACTGCTGTTGTATACAGATGCAGCAGCATACATGTTAAAAGCAGGTAATTCTCTAAATGTGTTTTACCCCAACCTACTACATGTTACATGCCTGGCTCATGGATTGCATCGAGTAGCTGAAACTGTCAGAGACCTTTTCCCCGAAGTAAATACATTAATATCAGCAACAAAAAAGGTGTTCTTCAAAGCTCCTTACCGTATCCAGTGCTACAAACAAAGGCTACCTGACACACCTCTGCCTCCAGAACCCGTAATTACAAGATGGGGAACCTGGATCGAAGCCGTAAATTTCTACAGTGACAACTTTGAAGCTGTGAAGTATGTGGTGGAAACATTATCTCCCGATTCTGCAGTGTCAGCGAGCGAATCCTTGTCTGCATTCAACAACTCTAAGGTGATATGTTCAGTTTCGTACATCAAAACGCATTTCAGTTGTATCAAGAAACTGGAGACTGCAGGTCTGACTCTCCAAGAGGCCATAGGAATAGTTGAAGAAGCAGTTAACAAGTTAAATGCTGTGCAGGGTGAAGTCGGTGACAAAGTTTCTACTAAATTAAATGCTGTGCTGAATAGAAACCCTGGTTACTCAACTTTACATACCATTTATCGCATATGTAACGGCGAAACTGTAGAATCGATTGAGAATATTCTTCCAAGTACGATTCCTCTATATAAACATGCGCCGGTGACGACATGTGATGTCGAGAGATCCTTTTCTATATATAAAAACATACTCTCAGACCGAAGACAGTCCATGTCAACAGACAATATAGAAAAGTATTTAATAATTAATTGTGCAACTAAACAGTGGAAAAAAAAACTTACATGGACACTTTATTCTTATGCAGAGTTATAGTAGAGTTTTATATATATATATACAATATAGATTTTCAAGTCAAAAATCTACCTTTAATTTTATAGTAATTTCAACTCTCCTAGTAAAATACTTTGTTAAATAGTTAATAATTCTCAATTTTTTTACTTTATACTCATGTCCTATACTACAGAAATCCATAGGTAAAATACTTTGTTGTTTTTAATTTTATAATATCAAGGTTTCTTTTTTAATACTGTTTTCTAAAATATGTTTTCATAAATTTTCTAAAGTAAATAAACAATTGAAAAGTAATTCATTTCTTATGCATGCTGTCTTATTGTAAACTCTTCAACAAAGAGTTGAACTTTCAGATACTGTGTGTTCTGAGGGTTAACTTAGTTTCTGTAACAGAAGTGGTAATCTAACTGGTGATTAGTGTCAGCCCCGAACTTGATTAGTATTTTATGGATTACATTGACTTTGCTCAAAATATATTTGCATGTTTTGAAAGTGATTTTAAAAAGTTTAAAATGAAGCACCTATTATTTTCAAAACCTTTCAAAGAGGGCACTGTTATGTTCTCGTAAAATGTAAATTATATTGTTGATGTGAAAGTATTTTAATACTACATATTTCTTAAATATTACATATTTAGCTACATATTTTCCTTATTTTTCCTACATATTTATGTACATAAAGGGAGACTGTGCGCTGCGCCGTACGCTAGACAGAGAGGGTATAATAGCAACTATCTCGCTCTACTTTCGTCAGTGAAACACGCGGCGGATGAGTAAATTTTAGTCGATTCATTTTTGCAGTTCAACCTGCGATAACTTCAAAACCAATAAATATACAGCAATTCTGAAAACTGCATTGTGTTCAGTAATTAAATCTCTATAAGTAGCCAAAATCTCAATTAATATAATTAACAATTACAGAAGATACACAGAAGAAGAACGTGTTTTTTTAGACGTTTCTATTGGTTTAGCATTTGCATTTGTACACTGTACTCTGTAAAATACAAAAAGTAAAATTGGTTAAAAAGTTTTACTTACAGTACACCTACATCAGTTTTTGAAAAAGTTCGTGATTCGGCTGCTTCATACAATGCACACGTTTTTTGGAAGCCATGAAGCCAATGTGAGTCAACCTAACGCCGCTGCCCCAGACTCAGTTGCCCCAAATGAAGTATTTCAATTGTAAAAACTTAAATATTCAAAAATAGTGAACCATATCGCAGAATGACGTAAGTGTAGTGAAGAAAAAGTGGTGATCAGCCAAAACATCAAGAGTAGTATCTTTACATCCCTAACCATTTCGCTAACCAAAATTGCAAAAATTAGTTTGGAGATACGTCCGGATATGGGAGGTTCCAGATATCACAGGTCCGGATGTGACAGGTTGTACTGTATTTACCTTATAACAATTCCCCTTAAATAAAAGGGAAATCCCCAAATTCGTATTTCGAAGCCACCTGTTGTAGATAAAACAGTATTTATCTTGGATACTTACGTTTAATCTCATACAAACGTTTTTATGTGTGTTCCCATCAGCACCGACACACCTGTACAGGCTTCTCCATATTTTTCTACACCTGTCCAAATATGACTGTACTGATTACAATAGTAATTTCTTCTACGGTTTGTTTATGACCATAAGATATGTCTTTATAGTTCCTTTTAAATACCATTATTTTCTGCTCATTCGTACAAAACTTTTAATTGTTGAATGTGCCAATTCTGATAATCTTTGCCAAACCCAAATTTTAATGTTATACGGCGTCACCTTATTATGTAGCAAACAAAATTAGAACAAATCACTGTTATTTTAGCAGTAGCTTTTTTAAGGAGCCCAGAGTAGGCCTATACCTACCCGACACGCACACATTTGAAGGATCAGTATTTTGTCTTGGAGTTCACTCTCCCAGCTGAGATACCCATATTTTTAGGGACCAGGAACTCGCATTTGAGCTTCTATCATCAGCTACATAATGTAAATCCTAGATAAATGTACAAGCCTATGCTCTAAAAGCCTAAGCTATGATACCCACAATCATCTACGTTTTACTAAAATAATGGTTGCAACTTAAATTTTTTGATTCATGTTGATGCTTTTGTCTCGAAGAAACCAGGTAAATTAATCTGCTTTTCGTATCCGGCCGACGATGGTGTGCTCCCACTTACGAACAGTGGCACTTGCAACTCGTTTCACTTGCGAACACTCAAGTAGATAAGACACGTAATTAATTTTTGATACGTGAGAGTACCTCCCACTTGCGAACACACAAACAACGATGTATGTACATCCACCCTGTATTGTGTTTATGTTTTTATAATTCGTTAAATGTATTTTTTGTTACCAACTACGTTTACCAAGTTACAATTTATATAAAACTCACACACACACACACTTGCATAGCCGCTCTCTCTCTCTCTCGCTCTCTCTCTCTCTCTCTCTCTCTCTCTCTCTCTCTCTCTCTCTCTCTCTCTCTCTCTCTCTCTCTCTCTCTCTCTCTAAATTAAAAAGGAAGGTTATTTTTTATTTATTTTTATTAGTCAACTTGTAGAACGGACGACGTGATCTTGAGAAACATCCCAACTTCAGAATCTTTTTCATATCTTTTAGTTTATCCAATTCAGTATACTTTTTCGTCCTTTTCATAGCTTAAAAATTTCACTCCATCGTTACATCGTGTTCTGAATACATTTCTCTGCCTCAGATTATAAACATTTGATAATGTTTTTTATTCTTGGATGTGGTCTTCCAACGTGGCTGTTTAGTTTCTGATGCATGCTTGTACGGTATTATTCATTGTATGACGTCGGAAGTAGCAGTTCCGTAACTCCTGTGGCACTAATCATTGCCTAGCTATTGTTCTACGAAACAATTAAAGAATTAATCGAGTTTCTCTTCCTCTGGAACTTGACCATGGATATACTACCAGCCACATTCTACATCTTTTCGAAGGAAAGCAAGTGTAGCACACATTAGGATTTTTGTGCTCCCTAAGTCATTTGAATGTGTATACTCGTGCAAAGTGACTACTGCAGCTTTTGAATTTTCCATTCATGAAAAATTACTTTTAATCTTTCAAACTCTCTTTTCTATTGATTTAACCAAAAATCGGGAGCTTAACTTGCACAACGTCTTCGCCCGGACGGAAACTACTCTCGTCAATTTTCAAACCGGGACAATTGACAAACTGGCCGGGACCCCGGGATCAGGTCGTCAAACCGGGACAATCCCGGTCAAACCGGGACGTATGGTAAGCCTATTTATACATGTATTTATCGGTTTTCAATATTGATGTGAGCATTGTACTGTAGAATTAGGAAGCGATTGTATTGAACGAATCACGATTATCAAATGATATACGGTATTCCTTTTAGTTCAACAATCCCGTCATCTCGTCTCCGGTACTTTGGAAAACCATTGTTATTTTCAATAGTTTAACGTAAAATGTTGCTCGGTTATTATGTGTACATATTCCATCAATCATGCAAGGAACATTAGGATTACGAGCTCTACAAGATCCATGTATCATTCGAGATAACAATTTTATGAATCCTTGGAAAAGTGATACGGCACAAAACTTAGGATAAGCAAGAGGTAGTGTATTAACTTTTTAAATTGTATATTATTATTATTTTTATTATGTTTTTACTATAAAATATTCATATTATTTTAATATGATTTTCTGGAACACGTTTGGTGGAAACGTAAAACCGGCCAGCTGATAAATAAGAGGTTGCGAGTTCAGACGTAGATGTGTATATATGTGTCAGCCAAAACAGTGTTTTGTAAACGTACACGTCTGTCATTACAACATTAAGAATGTTATTTGACCTTGAGTAGGTACTCATGTTGACGGGAATGAGAAATCTTGTGGTGTTAGCGCTGAATAGACACAACACAGGGGGGGCCATTCCGGCTTCCCGCGCTAACCTAGCGATCAGCTGTTTTTGCCGCGTGACGTCCGACTGGTGGAAGAAATACGCGCGAGTCTTGATTTACCATGCAATCTTACCTGAGACAATGTCCTACTTAGCATCTCTCTGCTGTTTACACGAAATATTAACAATAATTGTAATGAGCTATTCATATAGAAAAAGGATTAAACAACAAGATTAAATGGTTTGCGGCAAAAAATAATGGTAAAATCTATTTCTACATTTAATAGAAAAGTAAGCAAGTCTGTCCACATATAACATTGACAAAATGGCACAAGATGTAAAATTAAGTCGGAATTTTTTATTATTCGTTAATTTTATATTAATAGAATTATTTCGATTGTTATTAATTTACTTAGAAACCTCAGATGATACTGATATTTTTCAGTGAAACGTGCGTGAGGTGTTAAAAAGAATATACGAAATTATACTACTTGCAGAAGAAACAAATTGAAAACATCACAAATTTTATATATATATATAATATGCCTGCGTGGGTGGGGGCACGTACGTGCACACGCGTGCACGCATGAGTGCGTGTATAAACATTTCTATGTAGTATAATATATTTGAAACAAGCTTCCAATTATTATAATTATAATCAATATCATAATCATTTTCTTTATCTACATTTTCTACATTCTACATTATCTACATTGAAATTTATTGACATTTAAAAGATACATTAAATATACAGTATTGAAAGGGACACTGTGCGCTGCGCCGTACGCTAGACAGAAAGGGTATAATAAGCAACTATCTCGCTCTAACTTCGTAGTCAAACACGCGGCCGCATGAGTAAGTTTTATTCAATCCATTTTTGCAGTTCAACCTGCGATAACTTCAAAACCAATAAATATACAGCAATTATGAAAACTGCATTGTGTTCAGTAATTAAATCTCTATAAGTAGCCAAAATCTCAATTAATATAATTAACAATTACAGAAGATACACAGAAGAAGAACGTGTTTTTTTAGACGTTTCTATTGGTTTAGCATTTGCATTTGTACACTGTACTCTTTAAAATACAAAAAGTAAAATTGGTTAAAAAGTTTTACTTACAGTACGCCTACATCAGTTTTTGAAAAAGTTTGTGATTCGGCTGCTTCATACAATGCACACGTTTTTTGGAAGCCATGAAGCCAAAGTGAGTCGACCTAACGCCGCTGCCCCAGATTCAGTTGCCCCAAATAAAGTATTTCAATTGTAAAAACTTAAATATTCAAAAATAGTGAACCATATCGCAGAATGACGTAAGTGTAGTGAAGAAAAAGGGGTGATCAGCCAAAACATCAAGAGTAGTATCTTTACATCCCTAACCATTCGCTAACCAAAATTGCAAAAATTAGTTTGGAGATACGTCCGGATATGGGAGGTTCCGGATATCACAGGTCAAGATGTGACAGGTTGTACTGTACTTTTTAACTACATATTATACTAATGTACAATGAAGATATACTTATTATATCTTTATTTAGTATATAGTTATTTACGTGTCAAGAAAAGAACGTGTGAATAAAGTGATCACAACATTTTATACCTTATATGTTTTCTGTCATTGAATGATTAACCCACTTTTTAATAACAGCGTTGAAAAATAGTTGATTACGTCTTTCAAAGATTATTTTTACTACGGTACTGAAATTAAAAATAACTAAGATCGTATACAGGAATTAAACGTAGGCGACTGGAATACACAGCCTAGACACAGCAGCTGCAGGAATTGCTTACGTTCAGTAGACTTGGCAACGTTGTGACCTTCGTGACTTTATATACATTTTGTGGCAACACTGTGCATATTTTTCATCACTAAAAGCTAAACCGATATCCGTGATAAAATAGTAATGCATTTTTTTAAACGTGTGAGTGGTTTGTAACGATAAAGTTAACAGGGTAATTATTATTCAACTTTTTTCAACAAACTATCTTGAAACGGATATATATTTTTACGGTTTTTTATGCTGATTACGAATATGTAAGAATAAAATGTCTAAGCTTACTCGTAACATTTATATATGGGGTCTCAAAAAGATGAACTTCTCTGGTCAGAACTTGCATGTTTAGCTAATGATGGATAAACGTGATTATATATTTATATATATAAATATATATATATATATATTTCAATCACTTTCTGCTACAGTCCGTTACTTGATGTATATAATACTTTAATATTTATACTAAATTTACCTCAAGATGTTTTTTCTATTTGGGACATGTTTCGAGAGTTCCTGTTCTCTCATCTTCAGCCTTCGCCATCTTGTTTCTGGTGAAGTATTTGTGTGTTGGCTGCTGGATGTTATTAAGGTTGTTTGTTGGTCTTTGGTCTTTTAAAGTTGTATTATTGTGTGTGGTTGTGGTATATGTTTTTGTATTTTGTGTATTTTCGATGTTGAGTGCTTTGAATATTGTGTCATGTTTTGTATTGATTTGTATTTGTTCTGGTATTAGTTTGTTTTGTGTTTTATATTTGTATATTTGTATTTTCCCAAATGTTCATTATGGTGCCTTTGTGTGGTATATGTTTTATTAGTGATACATTGGTTATGTTTGGGAATTCGTGTCCTGTACAAAATACCCCTAAACAAACAAGAAACTGACAAAGAAAGAAATATAATATACCAAATTAGTTATGAAAATGGATACAATAAAAATACTATGATCAAAATAGAAAATAAAATCAAATACAAAATAAAAACTGAACAATTAAGAATTAATCAAAATGAACAACACATAAATAATAACAACAACAAAAATGGGCCACATTCACATACATAAATAATAAAATGACAAAACTAACAAAACTATTTAAAAACACAGATATAAAAATGGCATACAAAACTAATAAAAATAATTTACAAATTCTAAATAGCTCACACAACAAAGATAATACAACAACTAATGGTATATACAAAATTGAATGCCAAGATTGCAATAAATGTTACATAGGACAAACAAAAAAACAACTGAAAAAACGTTATTTTGAACACCTAAACGCATACAAAAAACCAGAAATATATAAATCCAATTTAGCCTCACATGCAATAAACACAGGACACGAATTCCCAAACATAACCAATGTATCACTAATAAAACATATACCACACAAAGGCACCATAATGAACATTTGGGAAAATCTACAAATATACAAACATAAAACACAAAACAAACTAATACCAGAAAAAAATACAAATCAATACAAAACATGACACAATATTCAAAGCACTCAACATCGAAAATACACAAAATACAAAAACATATACCACAACCACACACAATAATACAACTTTAAAAGACCAAAGACCAACAAACAACCTTAATAACATCCAGCAGCCAACACACAAATACTTCACCAGAAACAAGATGGCGAAGGCTGAAGATGAGAGAACAGGAACTCTCGAAACATGTCCCAAATAGAAAAAACATCTTGAGGTAAATTTAGTATAAATATTAAAGTAATATATATATATATATATGTGTATATTTATTTGTTCTTTATTGCAAAGGGTTATTGTGAAAGGTTCAGTACAGAAATGGTGGATGTGTGTTATATGTGTTATGTATGTGTTTGTGTGTAATTTTCACTTTTGGCGGGGAATGTGTCAGAAATTATGATATCATAACATATGTGCTTACAGAATTACTCAAAAGGTATTAAATTACTCTTTAATTTTCACTTTATATAGCACTCAAAGATTTCAATGTTACCGGTGAATAAAATTATTGTAAGAATTAACTTGGACATGGCGTGGCAGGGTCTATACAATTTATATTTAAGCTCAAATTCACTCACAATCTTATGCTGTGAACAATACTGACAGATATATAATCATGTAGTTCAATTTTACTCATGGTTTTATTCACTGTTAAATTTACGCCTTGCAATATCGTGTAAATGCTTGCATGCTCAATAAAGTTCACGCTGGTTTTGTTAACAGAGTTTTTCATTTGCAAGTCCTGTCATTCACTGGGGGACATGTCTGTAATTGTAGCTTGGGCCTTTGCACACTTTATGCTTCCTCTAGCTTCACCACCTAGTTCTAAATATTATGTCTCTCCCCTTTACAAAAAAAAAATATAATAAAAATAAAATAAAATAAAATAAAACAAATTACAAAAAAAAACTTATAAAATAAAAGGGGGGTTTCAACCTAACGATATTAAAAGCCGATAAAAGGAACATAAATGTTATAATGGACAAACAAGAAATAAACAATAAAATTGAGAAATTCTTCACCGAAAACAATATAACAAAAATAGATAAGGACCCCACATTAAAATATCAGAAACAAATAAACAAATTTATAAACAACGCAAAACACATAATCCAAACAGAAAACATCAAATACCTCAAACAAATCAACCAAACCCCCCAAAACTAAATGCTTTACCGAAAATACACAAACCTAATATTCCCATCAAACCTTTAATAAACAACACACAAGCACCCTCCCACAAAATCGCAAGACACCTAGACAAAATAATCTGGAAAAACATAAAGTAACAACACTTCCGTCAAAAACAACATAGAACTGGTCAAGAAAACCGAACACATCCACATTCCACACAATTCAACATTAGCATCTTTTGACATAACATTTATATACCAACGTACCCATCAAAGACACCATGCAAACACTTGAACATTTACTCAGACAAAACAACACGCCCGAAACACGTATACATGAAATCATCACACTCACCAAAATAATTACAGAACAAAATTACTTCACATACAACAACAAGATATACACACAAACAGACGGACTCCCTATGGGCTCTCCCATATCAGGAATACTAGCTGAAATATTCATACACAACATGGAACAAAAACATATAATAAGCAACAACAAATACACCAACAAAATCATTTATTGGCACAGATACGTACTGGTATGTATTGGTAGACGATATATTACTTTTATTTAATGGCAATACAAGACAGGTCGAAAACTTCCACAAATACATAAACGCAATACACCACAAACTAAAATTTACATTTGAAATAGAACAAAACAATAGTATAAATTTTCTTGACCTAACAATTAACAAAACAAACAATACACACACATAAAATATACAGGAAACCGACCACAACTGACATGGTAATACACAACACATCAAACCATCCAACGCAACACAAACATGCTGCATTCAACCATATGCTCCATAGACTAACAAAAATACCACCAAGTAAACAAGATTATAAAGACGAACTCAACACAATCAAATATATAGCAATAAAAAATGGTTACAATCCTAATTTAATAAACAAACTACACAGACACATCATAAACAAAAACAACAAAACTAAAAATACCAACAACACACAACTAAATAAATACATCACACTCACATACTACAACTCCAACACACACAAAATCGCCAACACATTCAGGAAACACAATTACAAAATAGCCTATAGAACAAACAATACCATCAAAAAACACATTAATGATACAAACATGGACATAGACAAATACAATAAAACAGGGGTATACAAATTAAACTGCAGTGATTGTAATAGTTTTTATATAGGCCAGACGGGAAGATCTTTTTCTTCAAGATAGTCTGAACACCTAAAAGCTTTATCCAGCAACAACATACACTCCGCGTTCGCAACACACATACATACAAAAAACCACAGCTAGACCAACATAAAAAATAATCTTCAGATCCTACACTACTTGCCTAAAAGTCGAAAACTCAACACAGCAGAATAATATGAAATATACAAACACTACACAACACAACCAAACAACATACTTAACGACCAATTACACTTTAAATCACACGCACTCTTTGACACAATTATACACAAAACATACAATAATTCGCAATCCCGCGCCAACTCCCTTACTTCCACACACCCCCACACAACCTACCAACTAGAAAAAACCGTTACAAGTTCCAGACATTCTGTATCACACATCGCTGAGGAAGGCGAACATCACACCGAAACGTGTACGGGAAAAAACAAAGTAAGTATTCACAAGTGAAAGTATAGCAATTAATATTCACTAAAAAGTCACTACTCCTAAAGAAAATTCACTAAATAAAACCTATATCTATAACTATAATTTAAAACACAATATATTTAACTGTAAAAGAAGTCAAACAATTGAACAAAGAGGTGAAGACAAATGACAAATTGATGGTTAAGAATAAGATAACATAAGAATTGACTGTCGATACTCGATAGTGATCAATATATTTTATGAATAACAAATTATTTAAAAATTTGTGTTTTAAATAAAAAACTAGTTTTTTCCAAGCTCTATGGAATTAAATGATTAAAAATTCATCAATTCCTAATGCAAAAACTATCGATTTGAAACATCGCCTCAAAAATATCGATGTCGATAAAACATCGAACCAAAAACATCGATGGTAAAAGTAATCGATGTTTTTAAAACATCTACATCGATGTCCCAACCCTAGTCCGAGCCTCGCTGTCTGCGGTGAGCAGAGACGTAGTTCCAAAAATATATTTCGCTATGAAAATAATTTAAAATAACTGTATGAAACAGATTTTAATTTAGTACATTTTTAAAGGCAAAAAATAAACATCATATATTAACTTTAGTTATTTTCAAAAATTTTTTAATTAAAAAAAAACAGGTTTTTTTAGGTTAGAAGTACAATAACTTTGTTAAATGATTAATAAATGCATAAAAGTTAAAAACAAAAATTGAAAAGAATTTAATTCTGAGAAAAATGGTGTAAATAAAGTCAATAAAAATCAACAAAAAATTCCAATTTTGGTTAAAAACAATACAATACGTTTTCAGGCAAAGATTTTTCTGTTTTACGTCGCATATCATGAAAGTTATGGGAGATACAGTTCTGCGACCTGTTGTATTCGATTTTACAGGTCATAAATCATAAGAAGCAACAGAATTCGCCACTTAATTTACCTTCCCAGAATTTCAGAAAGTCTTCATTTACCCGGGGGAACCGAAACCCGGGCAAAATTTTTGCTAGCCGTAACTCGCTTACAAAGCGTTTCCGGACATATGTTTATATGTACTTGTTTTCTTCTTTTACACTATAGAACCATTTCTCAAATTATTTCCCTCTCCTCCCGGGACACCCTGTGTATATATATATATTGCAACGATACGTTTAGTATAAGTATATGTATCAACCCCTGACTGAGTTATGATAAAATACGAAAGCACGTATGAAAAATATAAAATGTACATAAGAAAAATAATATAATAAATATACGTTAGGTATAAGAAAGAATGTAATAAATATACGTAGTATTTAATTTTAAATAAATCAAATATTGTAAGTAAGCATGCATATGGAAGCACATAGCTTAGTTGGTTTTTAAACGTAACGAAGGGGAGAAAATAACACGCGGTGACCGGCAGAGGTGACGTCAGAACGACATGTGGCCGCCTGTGTATCAGTCTGCGTGTGTGTGTATGTGTACATGTGTAAACTACAGACAAGTTGAATTATGCAAACGAGGGTGGAAGATTTGACACAGTTTTTTAAATACTGTACGAGAACCGGAAGTCACACGAATCAGCGACATATGTAAAAACATAGCTGACGCCTGGCGCTTCAATTTGGCGTTAAGTGGTCATTAATCGTGGGAACGGTTCAGACACCGTGTGAAATTTTGCCATAACTGCCATAATTTACACAACTTAACATCCATAATTTGCATAAATAAAGTTTAATATTATACCGAACGATTGGTGAAATAATATTTATAAAAAGTGTGCGCTTCATAGAAAGACGCGTAGGTTGAAGGTAACGATTAAACCGACGCGCCGACCTGTTCAATGTTGTCAAAACAGTTTCCAACAGGAATTTCAACGACGGCAGCAGTATAAAACCCCAGCGAGCGACACACTCTTTCTCACTTACTCACTTATTTAGTACGAGGAATCCACGCATCTCGATACCGTAAATTTTACAAAGTTGTAGTAATGTTTTAAACAGTATTCAATAAACTGAAGTGCAATGGAACCGGCATTACGTCGGTGCACTTATTAAAGAACTAGAGGGATTTTTAAAAAGACTATATTAATGAATCTACAAGAGTTGTAACTATGATGAAATTCGAGAAGTCTACATAGAACTTCTAGACATCTACGAGAGACAAGAAAGAAGAGGAGAGGAACTAGAACAAGAAGACGAGAGGACGCAGGGATAGCACATGCAGCTACATCCAGCCGTACATCATCACGACTAGAGGTCCACGTCAGAACTCAGCATCCAGGAGACGGAGCGAGGAATTCAACGGCGCAGAGACAGAGGAGCTGATACCGAAGAGGATCAACAAACTCGAGAGTCCAGATGACGGTAACAACAAAGTTAAATGGTTGCAGAAAAATGCAGGTGAAGTCAGACATTTATTTAATATTATAAATGACCCTGAGGTCTATCGCAAAAAGCTCTAGTTTCCATATTCAAGTTTACAAAGAACATTAATATATTTTTGAATTTGAATAATGAATAAAAAATTGTTCAAAATATAATTGAGAATAACTGTAGTAATCACATAAATAAATGGTCAAGGAAGAACAATATTTTTATTATATTTTGAATTGATTAGATGAGTAATTTTAAATATGAGAGTTACGTAATTAGAAGATTGTTAATTAAATGAGACATTAAATAATAGAATCAATTAAAGTAATAAATGTTCTCTATTAATATTTAAATAAATATTTAATTAATTAAAAGTTTTATTAAGTGGTATATATTGAAAACCACACTTGTAAAGACAAGATCAATATTCAATGTTATACGTATTAATCACGTTTTTATAATATTTATATGTGTTATATGTATATATCACATGTACTATTTATATATGTCTGTGTACTATTTCAGGTCATATATGATTTATGTATGTGTATACTATGTCTTAGAAATATAAGAAATAAGAGTTAAACATGATATAAGTGCATTATATTCAGATTGAATATAAGGGTTCAAATAATAAGTAACCCACATTAAACAATTAATAACATGATAATTTGCAATTTTTAAAGAATAAATCAAATGAATATGATTTTCTTAAAACAGTCGTACTAATTTCACAACCAGTACTAAATCCTCTGTACTCTTTACTTGTAAATTAAAACTTATAACGTTATTCACGTGCTTATCCACACTCAATCAACAACCAAAGCCTGCGACCCAGCCGGGGAACATCAAGGTAAATACTGCTGAAGAAGAGTATACCTCCGAGACGTGGGTAAGTGCGTGCATATGAGTAAGAGCATATGTGTAAAAGCAAGTGTCTAAAAATAACGTTGTAATATATATATATATATATATATATATATATATATATATATTTACACGGCAAAAAGGTAAAACGTTTGGAAAAAGGGATAATTGCTCTAATGTCTTTCGTCCGCGAAAGTTGTTTGATAGACTTATTGTCTTAAGCAAAGGAAAATTAACTACAAAGTTGAAAGACATTAGAAAAAGACATAAGTCCATCACAGAAATCGACAGTAACTTAATTATCAGAGAAGAGACAGGCAACGGTGGAAAGTACCGCCATCTTCTGGTGTGAAAGAGATAAATTTAGTACATGAAAATGATGTGCAGTGCAAATGTAATTTGATCTGTGTAGACTGTGAGGTGTGTGTACAGAAATATTCATGCACGTGTGTAGATTCATGTATTAAATGGAATATGTGTAAACATATTCATGCTGTCTGCAGGATTAATAAAGCAGGGTGTAGATTGTAGTCGAATTTTAATAGTAATGAAGACGATGGTGACGATCGATTGTTTGTGCATACGGAGAACGAAATTGATACGACGGAAAAACAAGAAATTTTATCCCAAGTAAGCAAAAGAGAAAGTTTTTGTTTTTGTTTTTTTGGCATGTATAGAGACTCAAAAAGAAGCACTCAAAGGGGATTTAATTGAATTAGTTAACAGTGTAAACCACATTAGAAGAACTGGAAGTGATTAAATGACAAACTGCTACTTTAAAAGCGACATTAAGTGCAATTCGCTCTCGCGTTGCAGTTCAAAATATGCCCAGCTGCTCGACTTCTCAGAAAAGAAATATCGTGCCACATAGGAGACTTTATTCCACCAAAAAAAGGAAATTAACACACGGTACTGTTATGGTAAAGACCAATGAAACCGACATACAGAACACTGCTCTGTCGCTGTTGCTGCAAAAAAAAAAGATTGTTATAAATTTAAAGAGATTTTTAATAATTTTTAAGTTTGTTAGTTGTAGTATCATTATACATTAGTTATTCATGAAATTATTAAATATTCAGCGCGTGTGTATTTGATGTGCATATAGGACTATGTATTTAATAGTGTAGTTTTTTGTAAATAATTATCGATGTGTTTCCATTCCAATGATTGTCACGCGTATGCGAACGTATGTAAACAATTAGACGATTCATCCTGGATCAGCTGCTTTCAAAGTGTGTACAGTCTTACATAACCGGAGCATATCAGCTGTGAGTAGAACTGTCAGACGAGGTAAGCATTTTTAAACAATACTGTGGCGGTCCGAGTTGATCACCAGTCTGAGTTGATCAAATGACGTCACTGGCTTATGACATCAGAGATAAAGGAGGCCCTGGTAGCTGGTTTCCGCTGTCTCTGTGCCTGTCCAAGGTAGTGTGCGTTGTTTGTTTAATCATTCGTTGTGATCGTTTAGACTACACACTCATACTTGAGTAATCTGTTTGCAGCAATGTAACAATTCAACAAACACTTAAAGAGGCGCGCTTTGAGTGCAGTCGCAGAAGGACCTGCCGTGCTAACCTTTTCAAATTCATAATCGTTAATGCGCAGGGACAGGGCACGAGTGTTGGCACCTACAACCATATATTTGGTTTTGCTTTGGTTTATAACCAAGCCCATAGCCTTAGCGGACAACTCCAGTTCCCGAAAGGCTTCCTTTAAGCCAGATCAGACCTACTTATGACGTCAATGTCATCGGCATAGGCCAGAAGCTGTACCTCCTTGTGAAATATGTGTCCGCTAGTTTGAATTCCTGAATCCCTGATGACCTTTTCTAGAGCTATGTTGAACAACAGACACGCTAAGGCATCTCCTTGTTTCAACCCATTCAATGTTTTTAAGGAGTTAGATAGATTTGATTGTATTCTTATTTGGCACTTAGAATTGGACATAACTACTCCAACCATACGCACCAACTTAGATGGTATATTCAACTCCTTCATTCCTTCATAGCTCTATATAGCATTTTCCGGTTGATTGAATCATATGCCGACTGGAAATCCACAAAGAGATGGTGAGTGGCCACTCTATATTCCAACGTTTTTTCTAGGATTTGCCTTAGTGTAAATATTTGGTCTGTTGTTGACCTATTCCTAGTGAATCCACATTGATATTCTTTTATGTTTTCCTCAGCGTAGGGAAGCAGCCTAGAAAATATGATGTTGGACAATACCTTATACGCGGCATTAAGTAGAGAGATGCCCCTATAATTTTTACATATGAGCGGATCACCCTTTTTATGTATTAAACACACCACCCCATTCTTCCACTCATCAGGCATTACCTCCTCCAGCCATATTCGCTCTATGAGATGGGCAAATTCCTTTATGAAATCTCCTCCTGCGCTCTTTAATAGTTCCCCTGGTAAACCATCGGAACCTGCTGCCTTGTTATTTTTAAGCTTTTCTAGAGCTTCATACACCTCGTCATAGGATGGCACCAACTCCTCTCTATCATCCTCGAATTCTCCTGCTTCCTCTTCATTCTCAAATGCCTCCATCGAAGCCTCCCCAACTGAGCCTAGCAACTCTTCGAAGATGCAGGTATCGCTTGCCATAGAAAAAAATCTACACAAGATAGACAGACAGACAGACAGACAGACACACACACACACACACACACACACACACACACACACACACACACTTTTCGAAAAACGACTTTTTTTCATGTTTTGAGTGTAGTACAATCAAAATCTGCAATAATCTCGAACACGATTTTTTTTGCCATCACCATACTTCCATTTCCTTAAGGAATATGGAAGTAATAAGCGCTATTGCAACATTGTTCATAAGATACTTATTGACTTACTTGAATTTCCTATATTTCATATTTCAAACGTACACGCATATTCTGTGTAATAAATTTGTTTTTAGACCTCTATTTAAAAAAGGGGTACTACTGTATTAGCGTATACAGCTGTGAAATTAATAAAACAGCTTAAAAATTAGGAGATTAACAAAATTTCTTGTCAACTGTCGACCTTGTGGGGTGGGGTCCGGTCCCATTCCCCCCCCGTATATGCGCCCCTTCCCGCTCTTAATTATTTCAGAGTAAATGTTACAGGTTTCTTACCAATTTCGCCGAACTGTGCCAGCTGATGTTTTCGTGGTTGGTAGCTCCAAATTCCAGAAGCTCATCTTTAAACACGGCGAATGAAGCATTCAAAATTGGATGGTCACTTATTCAAAAATATCGTCGCTTACTTTTATTGTCACTTCCTTCGGTCTTGTAGAATTAAACGACTATAGGATTAAAAGTATTCGAATTTAACGTAAACTCACTTGAATGAAAAAATAACTTAGTTTGTGTGTTAACCATTATTCCTTAAAGTAAATTATATGCAATCAGAAAGACAAGACTAATAGCAAAAATATTTTTGCAGTATACAATAAACGTATGTTTCGGCTTGCACAGAGTGGAGTATTTCGGGGATTCTCAGTACAAAATTAGTTTCTATCTGTTTCATGAAACTAAATTTAAGTTGCCATAATAATTAATCTTTTTAAAATTCGTTTTTATAACGAATTGTTTAAAGATGTATCAATTAATTAATTTTAAACAATAAAAACAAAATTATTAATTATTTACACTATAAAAAGATGTCTTTAGTTTTCATTACACTTTATATACAGTAAGAGATAAAATAATAGTATAGTAGCCTACTTACTTTTCTGTTGACACGTAGGTATTGCTTAAACTACACCCATTCCATGAACTGAAATAACAACTTCATAATGACAACCACTTTCATTTGTAATGTATGTATTTTTTTGGCTTGGAATTTCACTTTTTTTAAAATTTGCTGAAGCACCTGCTGTAAATAACTGCCAGTCCCACTTCTCTCCATTTTTTGAGTTTATCTTTGTGTACACAAAAATGTTTGTATTCAAAAGTGATGCAGTTCCAAATATCTCACTTTCAGTTGCCCATGTGCCTTCTTTTATCATATTTTTTAGTGACGTCCTACCTTTAAATAAATCATTGGCTTGGTTGTTGTTCAATTCATTGTCCATATAATTGACAACTATGTTTCTAACGTCCATGTGATAACCTTCACTGCCAGTAATTACGTAGGAAACTGCCCTAAACCAACAATTTCCGTCACCCACAATTTTCTTCACACCGTGTGGTTTTGCAAGTGCTAATTTATGACCGATTCTAATACATGTGCATTGTCCTTCAAAGGACAGACCCAACACTTTACACTTTTCCATTTGCCACTCTACGTCAACCGGATCATAAAAAAAAATCACTTCACACCACTCACCAGAAACCTCCACATCAGATTAATCATCATTTAGATTGTAGAAAATTTCAAGTTTTTCACATGTTCTTTCTTTTTCCTCACTTTGCCACTTTCATCTTGTAATATACAATACTCGTTCCTTAAAACTTTAACTGTAAATGGTCCACTCCATGGAAGTTCAGCAAACATTAATTTATTTTTGAATTTTGTCACATTTTTTACCAAAACTCTACTCCCAGGTTTTATTTCCATTTTCTTTGTTATTGTATGTCTTTCGTCAAATTGCTTTTTCTGTTTAATCTGAGCTCTTCTGATATTTTTTAATGCTGCTTCATCAATTACTTTTTTCACTTCTAATATTTTTTGTAAATTTCTTTCCATTTCTTTATTTTCTTCGACAATATCTTCCTCTACTTCTTGAACATCCATTGTTTTTTCAGCTACCTGAAGAGACTCCTCGTCTTCATCGGTCAAATTATCTTCATCAACAAGGTCTAATGGTAAAACTGGTTCTCTGTTGTATAACATAAAAAAAGGTGAAAATCCTGTTGTTTTGTGTCTAGATGTTCTGTACGCAAATAATACACTCTCGAGAACGTCAGGCCAGTTATTAATGTTTTCCATTAAAGTTCTTTTTAGTTTATCTTTTATTGTCCTATTTTGACGTTCTACTAATCCATTAGCCTGTGGATGGTAGGGTGATGTTAATCTTTGTTTTGTCCCCGTCAGTCTATGCAATTCTTTAGAAACTTCATTTACAAACTCGCGACCATTATCGTTAATTTGTATTTTAGGGCAACCATGTCTACATATAATTTCATAAATAAATTTAGCCACTTCAATGCCAGTCTTATTTTTAAGGGCTTTCGCCTCAGCCCACTTTGAAAAGTAGTCTACTGCCACCACTATGTATTTTTTGCCCTGCACTTCTAGTAACTGCATAACATCTATTCCAATTTGTTCCATGACTCTCTTAGGAACAGGAATTGGCTTCATTTCGGGTACACAAGACACCCATGGAGGTGTAACTTTCTGACACACTTCACAATTTTTTACAAAATCTGTCACCTTTAATTTTATATTTTTAAAGTAGTACCGTTGTGAAAGTATGTCCAGTCCACGGTGCTATTAATTCCTCAATGTGCAGACATACCAATCGCTTGTTTGCTAGTATCAGCACCTTTGTGGGCTACGCCCATCAATTTTTTTTTTTTTATTATCGTCGTGAACAATTTCTATTAATTTTTCTGTACCTCTTAGCCTGTCACATTTACGATAAAACAGTTTATTGTCACGAATAACATAAAGTTTACATCGTCTCTTAAAGTTTCTACTTTGATACGATTTTGTACACTTTTCAGGAATTGCTCCAGTAATTAAAAACCTTTGTATATCCAGCGGTGTTATTCCTCCTTCGAAAACCCTCATTTTAATTATCCCAACTGAGATCTGAATATGCAAACAAAATACGAACAACTGTCGAATATTAAGTAAGATACTTAAAACACTGTAAACACAAATACTAATATAACACAACAACAAAATAATAATATCGTTGATTTATAACAAAGCGACGATGTTTAAAGACACGATTTAGCCGAACGTAGTCAACCACACTTTAAAAACGTCTCAGAGCGACTGTTTTATTTACTTCCATATTCCTTAAGGAATGGAAGTATGGTGATGGCAAAAAAAATCGTGTTCGAGATTATTGCAGATTCTGATTCTACTACACTCAAAACATGAAAAAAAGTCGTTTTCCGAAAAGTGTCTGTGTGTCTATCTGTGTGTCTGTGTGTCTGTAGATTTTTTTCTATGGCAAACGATAACTGCCGCAAATTCAAACAGAATCAAATAATTTTTTGCATGCAGCCCTGATTTGCAGAGTACTCGCGACCTATTGTTTTTGGTGAAGATCGGTTGAGGGAAAGGGGTAGTTTACCTGCAACGGTTTTTTTTTAGCAAGGGTAATTTTGTTTGTTTGGCAAACGATAACAGCCGCAAATTCAAACAGAATCAAATAATGTTTCGCATACAGCCCTGAATTGTGGAGTTCTCAAGATCTGTTGATTTTGGTGAAGATCGGTTGAGGGAAAGGGGTAGTTTACCTGCAACGTTTTTTTAACAAGGGTATTTTCTATGGCAAACGATAACAGCCGCAAATTCAAACAGAATCAAATAATGTTTTGCATACAGCCCTGATTTGTAGAGTACTCAAGACCTATTGTTTTTGGTGAAGGTCGGTTAAGGGGAAGGGGTAGTTTACCTGCAACGTTTTTTTATCAAGCGTATTTTCTATGGCAAACGATAACAGCCGCAAATTCAAACAGAATTAAATAATTTTTTGCATACGTCCCTGAATTGTAGAGGTCTCAATGACTTTCGATTTTGGTGAAGATCGGTTAAGGGGAAGGGGAAGTTTACCAGCAACTTTTTACGTTTTAACAAGAGTAAAGTACTTGAAAATTTATTTAAATTTTTTGAAACAATGGTAATTGTTAAAAATAAAATAATTTTGTTGCCAGGCAATAAAATTATAATTTTTTCATTTTAATGTAAATCATGTATAAAAGAAAATATATCGCGCTTGGCAGGCGATATTAAGATTTAAATATAAATCTTAGAATATGGAAGTCATGTATGGTTCTCCATATCGATATTTACTTCCATGTTCCTTAAGGAAATGGAAGTATGGTGATGGCAAAAAAAATCGTGTTCGAGATTATTGCAGATTCTGATTGTACTACACTCAAAACATGAAAAAAAGTCATTTTTCGAAAAGTGTCTGTGTGTCTATAGATTTTTTTTCTATGGCAAACGATAACAGCCGCAAATTCAAACTGAATCAAATCATGTTTTGCATACAGCCCTAAAGTGTAGAGTTATAAAGATCTATTAATTTTGGTGAAGATCGGTTGAGGGGAAGGGGTAGTTTACCTGCTACGTTTTATGTTTTAAAAGGGTATTTTCTATGGCAAACGATAAGAGCCGCAAATTCAAAAAGAATCAAATAATGTTTTGCATACAGCCCTGAATTGTAGAGATCTCAAGACCTATTGTGTTTGGTGAAGATCGGTTAAGGGAAAGGGGTAGTTTACCTGCAACGTTTTATGTTTTAACAAGGGTATTTTCTATGGCAAACGATAACAGCCGCAAATTCAAACAGAATCAAATAATTTGTTGCATACAGCCCTGATTTGTAGAGTACTCAAGACCTATTGTTTTTGGTGACGATCGGTTAAGGGGAAGGGGTAGTTTACTGAGAACGTTTTATGTTTGAAAAGGGTATTTTCTATGGCAAACGATAAGAGCCGCAAATTCAAACAGAATCAAATAAGTTTTTGCATAAGGCCCTGATTTGTAGAGTACTCAAGACCTATTGTTTTTGGTAAAGATCGGTTAAGGGAAAGGGGTAGTTTACCGTCCACGTTTTTTGTTTTAACAAGGGTATTTTTTTATGGCAAACGATAACAGCCGAAAATTCAAACATAATCAAATAATATTTTTCATACAGCCCTGAATTGTAGAGTTCTCAAAACCTGTTAGTTTTGGTGAAGATCGTTTATGGGAATAGGGTAGTTTACCAGCAAAATTTTATGTTTTAACAAGGGTAAATTTTTTTATGACGAACGATAACTGCCGTACATTAAAACAGAATCAACTACTCTTCTGCATACCTTTTTGAATTATACAGAACTCGAAGTCTGTTGATTTTGTTGAAGATCGGTTAAGGGAAGGGGTAGTTTACCCCTTTTTGTTTTAACAAGGGTTATTTTTTATATGACGAACAATAACTGCCGTAAATTCAAACAGAATCAACTACGTTTTTGCATACCTTTTTGAACTAAAGAGAACTCAAGTTCTGTTGATTTTGTTGAAGATCGGTTAAGGGAAAGGGGTAGTTTATCACCAAAGCTTTATGTTTTAAAAAGGGTAATTTTTTTATGACGAACGATAACTGCCGCACATTCAAACAGAATCAAATATTTTTTTGCATGCATCCCTACATTGTAGAGGACTGAAGGTCTATTGATTTTGGAGAAGATCGGTTAAGAGAAAGGGGTAGTTTACCTGAAACATTTTATGATTTAACAAGAGTAAACTACTTAATTTTTATAAATAAAGTATCCTGATAAGAAGCTCATAATAATCCACTGTAGAAACGTAGATGAAATATCTATAAATGAAGAGGTTAGGTGAACAGGGTGGGGGTAATTTTCTATTATTAAAAATTATATTTGAAGGTGGAGGGGAGAATTTTTTATACGTGTACTATGTTATCGGCAACAAAGAAGTAGTTTTTTGTTAAAATTGCTTCCCGGGCTGTTTAGCCGTAGTCCAATGTTTTCTGTAAAACCAGACTTTTCGGCAGTGCCATCGACTGCCATCATCAGTGAAAATCGAGTGCGAAAACGTGAGGTGGTATACGTTAGTGACCACAGTACTGTGGTTAATGCTGAAGCAATAAGTAGAAAGACGTAGTTTCTATGGAAACATTTCATTTCAATAAAATCATATTTAAAATATGATTTTAAATATAAATCTTAGAACATGGAATTCATGTATGGTTCTCCATACCGATATTTTTTTTTTGCAATGCAATGCTTTTCCACACGTTCCAATTCGTCAACGTACATGTACACAGAGACAGCGGAAACCAGCTACCAGGGCCTCTCTGATGTCATAAGCCAGTGACGTCATTTGATCAACTCAGACTGGTGACTAACTCAGACCTTTACAAATACAAACACGAATATAGATTCAGTTGTATACGTCATACTTTTGCGCAAAGGAAGTTCCGTAAAAATCGTGTTGCTCAATAAATGTTCGTTCTCAGTATGTGTCAGGTTGGCAGCTCCAACGCAATCAACCTGTGACCATTTACGGGAAGACACGAACATAAACGAAGCAGTCGGTATGCGTCAGGGGCTAAGGTTTAGTCGCTGCCAGTAGTTGCTCTACACTCGGCTGGTTGTTTGAGCTCTGCAAACCAGTAAACGCGATCGTTGTGATACGACTTGAATACAGCATAGTGACAAAACCGGTGGTAGGGATGAAATACATGACGGTTGCGAATAGGTTCAGCTGGTGCATGGAAGTACTGCAAACCGCCACCGCAAGCGCTGCTGTGCAGTACAGCACATGTGTATCAGAGATACCGTAGATTCTATCAGAGATAGATTCAGTAGATGTTACTGAATGTTTGAATTTATAAAATTATAATAATAATTTTGTACAACTGTGATTGTGATAATAAAGTGTCAGTCGACTTTACATTAATTAAACTATGTGTTTAGTATTATTTTTTCTTTGTTTAGTGCCGCTGTGTGCTTTTGTGTTTGTGCTTTTTTTGAGTTATTTAAACTAGCATATAATGAAGATACTGACTAGTTATGTGGTTGTGACGAAAGAAATTCTTTATTTTGTTTTTCATGTTTATTGTTTGGAGGAGAAGACCCCTGAACAAAATTCGGAAAGATATTAATCATCTAGCCGAAAAAATAAATCATCAGGTGTCAAATGTAGGGTACATATAAAGAATGATTTTCAGTTTTCTTTTCTTTTTGTACAGTTAATATAGCACAGCAGCTGGGCAGTGAATATAGACGAAATATTGTTTTAAACAATGAAAGGGTTAGGAGTAGTCGCTTAAATATAATAATAAACTGTATCCACTTCTGTGGAACTTTTGAATTAGCTTTGCGGGTCATGATGAGACTGAATCTTCATCAAATCATGGTATATTTCGAGGCTTAATTGGTTTCAGTTCTGAGTTTAACACATCAATGAAAAATCATTTAGAGAAAAAAAAACTGTATTTAGGGGCACATCAAAAATCATTCCAAGTGAACTTTTAAATAAAATGTTAGAAAAATGCCATGAAGAAATAAGATTCAAGAAGCGGATTAATTGGCTGTAATTGCTGATGAGACCACTGATCCTGATTGCTAATGTTTTTCAAATGGTCATGACACTGATGAACTGTTTGACACAACTTACCAGGGACATATCTAGGGGTTGGCGAAAGAGGCCCCCGCCAAGGGTGCAGGTGTCCGAAGGGCGCAAAAGGGCTTGAGGAAAAAAATTGAGATTTTTCAGGCGTGAATGTTTTTAGGACGTCAATGCAGTTTGTCAATAAAAGAATAACTTAGATGACGTAAAATATATATTTAGGGGAACGTGGGGCAGGACGGGGTACTTAATGTTTGAACACAAATATTTTATAATAAATGTTTCAAAATTTTCTGTTTTAAATATAAATACTTTTATTATTACATTAAGTACAAGAAATTATCATTACATTTTAATTTGGTAAAAACACATTCTATATATCTTAGTTTAAACAAATACATGTCATTTGTCCCGTTTTGCCCCGCTGGTGGGGCACAATGGGGTACCTTCCTTTTTATAAATTTTTGTCATGAAATACAAAAATCATTATTGTCAAAAAACAAAAATCTATATTTCTTAAATGAACTTCATGTTTCACAAAGAGCACAAATGTGTGTGACATCCTCGTCTTCACTTTCGATTCCTGCGCAAGAGTTGTGAGCCCATTTTAGGCAATAAACACATCTAATCCAACCTTCTTCAGAAAAATCATGACAGTAGAGACACTCATCTTCGCTATCGACTTCTTCACTGGATGACTGAGGAGTTACGAAAACAGTTGGTTTGTTAAGGTTATAGTTTTTGTCATTTTCAAGTGATATGTTTCTCTGTTTATCTGGATATTTTTTCAGAGCGTTTTTAGAAAGTAAAAGGCGTTTTTTCACTGTTTTCTTGACCCCACTTTTATTTTTTTCAGCACTCTGTAGCTTATTTTTATATGGTGATGATGTTAAGATAGTACTTTTACCATGATTTTTTGAAACACGTTTATTTTCCTGAGAAATTTTTGGTATGGGTAAAATGTTTTCCGGGGTTGCACATTTGAAATTAGGCCTACTACAGCTCGGCATATTAAGTTTTTCAGGACTACTCAGAGATGGTGAGGTCAGGTCTGCCTGTTATTTAAAACTGTAGCCTCATTAGCAATGTCAGTAGGGAGCTGGGTGTCTGTAGTTACCGAAGGCAAAAAATCTGCATCATTAAAAACATTCATACAACAGGCCATATGCCTGTTTTCCGGAACCCGTTCACGGCTGTCATCATTGTTGATGCTTGAACATAGGCGGTACCAAACAGAGAAGCGATCTGGAATAATGTCACCACTTTTCCTGGATTGCATCTAAGCCATTTACGGACTTCCTCCTCATAGTATTTACTTAAGGGCTTCATAAATGCAACGTCAAGGGGTTGGAGTCTATGGGAACAGTGGGGAGGGAAACACAAGAGAATCACTCCATTTGCACGAGCCATATCAATTAGTGCTAAACTTTTCGTGTGTGTTAAACGCCCATCCAAGAGTAGTAGCATTGGTTTCTCTTTTTTTGCTCCTGTAAAAGATATGAACTTTTCAAACCAAACTAAAAAAAATTCTTTGGTCATCCATCCTGTTTCATGGACCTGTGAAGTCGCACTTGGGGGAAGTCCGGTCTGAAATTCCTGCTGCATCCGTTTTCTAGGAAAAATTAGCATTGGAGCGATGTAGGTTCCAGCAGCTGAAAAGCATATTTCAGCTGTAACAGTTTGACCCCTCTCGGCTGATGTGACTGTGCCAACCTGTCTACGGCCTCTTTTTGCTATTATCTTCGAATGCCCTTTAGGGTTTACAGTTAGACCTGTTTCATCACAGTTATAAATCCTGTCTGGTGTAAGCTGGTAAGTATCAACTACGTAGGATAGATGGCTGAAGAACTGTTTTACAGCAACCTTATTGAAGCCCATCGCACGAGCTGCAGACGTAGCCTCAGGTCTTCTTATGCTTAAATTAGGGTGGCGAGTTAAAAATCCTCTTGCCCAGTCTACACCAGCTTTTCCATTCTCACCAAATGGATGATTCAATTTATTTCGCTCTGCTAGCTGGAAAGCAAGGTCACGAAGTTCATTGATAGTAAGACCGAAGGGTTGAGCCTCCATTTTAGTTAAATAATCCACAAGCTCGGATTCTTGTGCTTCATTAAAAACACAAGTGAAACGTCCCATAGATTTCTTCACAGAATGCTCTGGATCATCTCTTTTTTTCTTAACGTGGCGCTCTAAAGTTGTTTGTGGCACTTTGAACTGAAGAGCTGCCTTTTTGTATCCCATTGAGCCATTTATTACTGCTTGAACAGCTTCTTGCATGGAAACTGCCGACCACTCTTGCCTCTGCGTCTTTCTATTGTAATCTCTCACCATTCTACAAACACAAACAACGCGAAAAACCAATTAGCCTACATTTTATTAATGAAACACCTATGGAAAATACGTGGGGCAGAATGGGGTACTACCCCGTTGTGCCACACCCCGTTTTGCCCCACAGTTACATTTTTAGGTTATAGCGTTGTGACAGGATAAAGTTTTCACGAAGCTTAACGAAAACATCTGGATTAGAAGTGTATGAAACATGTTATAATACAGCATACACGGAAATAAATTACAATTAACTCACTCTTACTTACATGAGCTAGAAGAAGTGCGCGATATTGTAGAAACACAAGCAAGTATGGTGCAGCACCTTAATCATACACAAAGACAGCAACAATGGCTGCCAATCTCTGTGTGGTAATAGGTAATACTATGCTGACGTAGTTATGAGAAAATCCAACAGGTTGCACACCGTCTGTAAAAAATAAAGGCTGTGCCCCGTTCTGCCCCACTACCCCGTTATGCCCCATGTTCCCCTAGATCTTTAATACCCTTTCGCCACCATCATAGAATAGAAAGCCAAACATACAATTGTAAAGTAAAATAATTCAGAAAACATAGCTTCTAAATCTGTAAAAGTTACAAGCGTGAGTGATTGAATGCGTAATGATGCGTAAGCGGGAAATTTTTTCTTTGTCTCAGCGGGGAGTTTAAAGTGTTGTTATCTTGGCAACGCTGAGTTGAGTGAATATCTGTCTGGATGTGATGAGATCGCGAGGGTGCAAATTTAGTTTGTTGTTATAAGTCAGTTGCTATTTTTGTTCGTTATTAGTTTGGATTCGATTTGTCACACCTATTACTGTGCTACAGTTTGAAGGTAAGTCTAAAATATACTACATATAGTTTGATTTTTAGTATTGGCCTATTATCTCGTAATATGAAAAATTATAAACAAACGCAATATAGCAAAGACTAGGAAATAACTTAGTAAACTTAAGAGGCGTCGCACCTTTTTTTCAAGAAAGAAAGTGTCTTTTAACATTGCTTTAGCCTTTAGGGCTAAGGGCTAGTAATTGATTTTGATACCAGATTCCAGATTTGTTTGTTGCAGAGTATAGTTATTACCGACACAAGGCCTGTATTGCTAGGTTACGTGGATGGACAAGGCGTAGAAGAGAGAAAAAGACACCCGCGCTGCTGTCTTTCTCTCTCTTCTACACCTTGTCCGTTAGCGGAACCTAACAATGGCCACTCTATTACGCCATGATTTCTAGCAGTTAGAGCGAGTGGAAATTTATAACTACTACTTGGTTCGTCGCGAGTCTGTTGGTACCGTACTGCCTTTGTGGCGGCGTTTCTCAAATTTGCGTCGACATCAATGTGCGTGTTAGGCTATCGCATACTTTGTTGTTGTTTATGTCTCGCTCTTGCCTCTATGCCCGAACATAATAAGTAAAATGTTGTTGTTTCCGTCCACTTGGTGCGCTCGTAATCATGGCGTACTAGAGTACGTGGCATAGAAAATGCATTACAAGTAACCTGTCTACGGGCGACTGGCTAAATGGCTGCATGAAAATTAACAATATATTTAAAAAGGGTCATTAATTTCGGTGTTTACGTTAATAAGAAGATAAAAACCAAAACTTATTTTTGTCGTGTGGAATGTATTTTTTATTATTAGCTCACTGCAGTAGGCCTATGTTGTGGTGTCACGCTCGCTTCTTTAGGCATACCACACACAAAGTCAAACGCATTGCACGTAACAGGCTGAAACGCTTTTAGGCAAAACATTTTGCCTTGACGGATCTGGAAGCGTGCGCTGTTTTTCTTTTCTAGCAAATTTACCTTAAGAAAATAAGCTAAAAATAAGCTCGTATTACAATTACAGTAGGTCTCATACCTAAAGTTAAGCTCGGAACCTTCATAAAACAATTTGTTTTATCGTTTTATGGTGAATTAATTTGTTGTATTGTGGTCTCTAGAGTACAAAGGAAACGTTCGTTCGTTTTTTTGTTATTATTTTTTCGGAGTTTGTTAGGTGTGTACGGAAATTAATAATGAAGTTTTGGAATAGCATACTTGTATATTGTTTCAGGATGGGACCAAAACAGCTGTCTGGCAGTGCTTTCAAAAAAGCCCGGATAGCTAGAGATGAAAGTGCAAAGAAAGTGGCGCTCAATATGAGAAAATGGTTAAAACAATAAGTAAAATCTGCATCATCTACGCCACCTGAGGACAATGAGCAGAGTAATGAAGAAGAAGGTTTAGATCAAGAGGATAAAGTTATTGACGAAAGTAGTGATCTTGAAGATGAAAACGCACGAGTTACCAGAAAAGTTAAACTAACAGATGAGGTGGAAAAAGAAGAAGACCATTGTCTTGCAGATCTTGCAGAAGAAAGTACTTCTAACGATGAAGAAGATCCCCAAGAACCCGATGATAATAGGAGAAAAGTACAAGAAATAATCTACGATGATCCTTGCAAGTGGCCAAATGTTACAGATTCAGTTCGAGTAAAACTCGTAGAACGTGGCCCACAAACAGTAGACCTGGAAAAATTTTATTTCCCGATCTCAGATGATGCCAGACACTTAAGTAAAAAGTGGTTTTTCAAAGATCTTCCAAACGGCGAGAGTGTGAAAAGTCAGTGGATGTTATACAGCAAATCTCAAAATGCAGTTTTTTGTTTTCCATGTATTCTCTTTAGCAAAGAGACAAACACTGGACCCTTTGCAGACATAAGACAAGGGTTCAATGATTGGAAACACCTCAATCCACACATCAAACTACATGAAAATTCTGAAATGCACAGAAAGTGCTAAGTTGAATGGAAAGAGCTGGAAGTGAGGCTCAGGCAAAATTCATTGGACACGGATTTCGAAAAAAGATCTATTAATGCAGAGACAGAAAAGTGGCGCAATTTATTGAAAGTAGTAGTTTATGTAGTTTTTTACTGCGCTAAAAACAACCTACCACTAAGAGGATCGTCAGATTCTATAGCTGATCATAACTGTGGGGTGTTTTTGAGCACGCTAGAACTTATAAGCCACTATCATCCTCAACTTAAAACCCACATTGAATACGTTAATTCCAGAAAGAATGCCACAAGCCATTTTTCACCACTGATTCAAAATGAAGTGATTGAGCTCCTTGGGAATAGAGTGCGCTCACACATTTTAAAGAAAGTGAAATCCGGAAAGTTCTTTTCAATTCTTTTTGACTGTACTCCTGACGTTCCGCATTCCGAACAAATGAGTGAAGTCTTAAGGTACGTTGTTGATTTTTCTAGTGGAGAGTGCCAAATTGTTGAAAGTTTTGTTGATTTCGTTGTGAGCCATAAAAAAACAGGTGAGGGAATTTCAGAAGAAATTCTTGCAAAGATGAAAGAAGATAGATTGTATATCAATGATTGTCGCGGCCAAGATTTTGATAATGGGTCGAACATGGCAGACATTTACAACGGCGTGCAGGCCCACATTGGTCGTATGAATGATCTAGCTAGGTTTGTACCATGTGCCGCGCATAACTTGAATTTGGTAGGTGTCCATGCAGCACAGGTATCTCCAATGATGATCACCTTTTTGCAGTGATACAAAATATATTCTGTTTTGCTAGTGGTTCTACCATTAGGTGGGAGTTCGTAAACAAATAATTGGATACCACTCTAAAGGGACACACTGACACTCTATGGTCATCAAAGAGGCAGGCCATCACTTTTGTTGAAAAAAACATGAAAGGTTTATACACTGCTCTTCAGAAAATGACCAACAATCAAGAATGGAACAATGACACTATCTATGGGGCCTCTAGCATAATAAAAAATATTGATTTCCAATTTATTTGCCTACTTCATATGTGGTCAGAGATATTGATATCAGTTGATTATACGAACAAGTTGTTGCAACAGAAAGACACATCCCTTGACATTGCATCGAAGCTGTTGGATGGATTGTCAAAGAAAATCCAGAAAAGGCGTGATGATGGTGTAGATGCTATCATAGAAAAAGCTGTGGCAACATGCGATGAAATTGGCGTTGAAAGTAACTTTCAGTGAAACTCGGTGGGAAAGTCGTATTGATGCAGTGACTCCTATTCGGTATCAAGCCGTGGAAATCTACGATGCATTATATGCACTGTCTACTGATCCCAGAACTGATGCGTTTGGAAAAAACACAGCTAATGGTCTAGCTCTCAAGATTAAGAGTTTCAAGTTCATTTGCTGTATCGGAGTTTGGCATACAGTTCTATTCAGAATCAATCTTGTAAGCAAAATGCTTCAGAAAGAAGAAATGGACATTTCAAAAGCAGTTGAAATGATAGCAAAAGTAAAAAGTCATTTTGAAGCAATGCGAACAGATAGAGGGTTAGAAGAGCTACTAGTTGATGCAAGAGAAATTGGAGAGACTCTCGAAATTGACCCGCTAATCCCGAGTGAGTCACAAGTACGACAACGAAAAACCAAACGTCAGTTTGAATACGAGACCCCCGATGAGCTCATTGCGGATCCCAAAATTTCTTTCAAAAGTAACTTTTATTTTTATGTTTTGGATCAAGCTATAAGCTCACTGGAAGAACGATTTTCTCAACTAAACAACCATAATGACCTATTTGGGTTTTTATACAAAATAAAAAATGAAGACAAGGATCATCTGATAAAGAAATGTGCTGACCTGCAGATGGGCTTAACAGATGAAGACCATTGTATTATTGAGGGGTTCCAACAGGAACTGTTGGTCTTACTCTCCCTACTGCCAGATGAAAATGCTAAAAGACCCCTTGACGTATTAAAATACTTGACAAGTAACCACCTGACTGAAAATTTCCCTAATGTGTCAATTGCACTGAGAATTGCCCTCACCCTCCCTGTCAGCGTGGCTTCAGGCGAAAGGAGCTTCTCAAAATTAAAATTAATTAAAAATTATTTGAGATCTAACATGTTTCAGGAGCGCCTCGTGGGACTCGCCATGATGTCGATTGAGTTTGACATTCTCCAAGACATTGACATGGATGTCATTGTTAGATAAAAAAACTCGGAAGGATCTGCTGTAATCATGTCACCATTAGTAGTGTTCAATAAATGTTGTTCGTTGTTGTTTTTGTTTATACATATACATACCGGTACATAAATAAAAAATGTGTAATGGATATCATGTGCATATTTTTTAAGTCCTACGTATTCCTGTATCATGCATTTTGAGAAACGAATTTGAGTATTAATTTTGCTCTTTGAAAAATGGGCTTTAAATTATTAAAACCACTGTAATAAAATGTAAACTACAGGCTAGGACTAGGTGTGGGGGGGGGGCCAAAAAGTCACTTTGCCCGGGTGAAATTTGGCCTTAGGCCGTCATTGGTTGTATTTGCGTATACCAGTGTTCCGAAGCTAAGTCGACTACCGTGATGTGTTACGAAGCAACAACAAATTACGAGTTTATTTCTAAAGAGATTAGAAATTCATACAACAATTCGTGCAAATGGGTGTGTCAAAAACAGTATCCTAATCGATTTGTAGACCTATATTCTATTCATATGGTTGGTAGTTATAACAAGTGTTGTGTGATATATAATGGCAAGTGCCATCACGAATTAAGAGACGTTGTCAAAAGCATGCTATCGGATAAACAATTAAGACAAAATCCACCGTGTAAAGCCTATACAAGATATATAAACAGGCATACGAAAAGAAGACATCAGATATTCTTCAACAACTGAACTCTTATTATGGATTTTGTATACTATCTGTATAAACTTTATATTCGTATTTTTAACATAATCGAGTACCTACAATATTTTAATAAACTTGTATACTATTTGTATTATATTTGTATATAGTTTAAACTTTTATACTTTATAACTATGCTTATTATACGGTTTGTGTGTGTTTTTGTAAGACAATAAACTTTATATTTGTATCCAGTATTAAGAAAACTCAATTTTGTAATCCTCCTCCATACAATATTCCGCATTTATATTCTCTTCTTGAGAACAGGTACTACTACTGTGATAACATTTTAACAGTTCCAGTGTCTTTAGATTTTAACTGTTACATTACTTTTCTCCAAAGTCTAATGTATTTGATCTCGCACCGTTATTCTTTTTGTTTTCCATTTTAGTATACGTTTGGTAGGTGATTAATATAATATTTCAAATCTTCTTCTGCCAGAGGCCACCAGGGCGTAAATATTCCGTGTTTATATTTGAGAATGCCTGTAAACGAAAACGAGTCTTTATTGGGTTTAACTAAAATATTGCTATCGGTTATACAGGCTACATAAGCTTTCGTTAAATAATCGTTCCACACGTCGAGGTTAACCATTTTGTTTATATCCCAAGGCGCTATGGGTATAGGCCAATCTAATTCGACTTTACCCCAATCGTTACATTATTTTACTTTTATTGTAAAATTACTCAACACTGCGGGCATTATGGGGACGCCTATAGTCATCACGCATACCGGCAATCCCATACTCCGTCTATTGTCGTATTCGTTGATTAGATTTTGATGCGATTCGTTGCCACATCTGATATCTTTTATTTTCAGAGGCAACAGTTCTTTCGAATAATTTCTAGGAAGTCGTTCGTTATACACCGTTATCATGAAATTGGGATTTTCATTTTCTATATGGAATTTCTTATACAATTCCGGTTTAATAAACGTTTTACTAGTTCGAGTTCCGATTATAGGATACGTTTCGATCGGAGTACCGCTGTTTATCGGTGTATTAAAATATTCCAATATCCAGTAATAATCTTTATCCATTACCGCGTTGTCGTTTAAAAACCCGTAACAAGCGCTTGCGTATTTACCACCGTTATTCGTTAGATAATCATCGTTATATTTAAAAGTAGCTATGCCCGGTTTATCGGTGTTACAAAAGTACTTTCGGTCTCCCGTAAGGGCCAAAACCGAATCTATATAACACTCTGCAGACTCGAAAGGTCTCCCCGAGAACGCGTCAAAAGCACACGGATTGGGAACTAAACGCGTTTTGTTGGCAAAATAACTCGCAAACGTTTTGTCTATTCGTTCGTCGGATACACTGATCATAAAATCAGGACGACCACCGAAAATATCGTTACGACGAAAATACGATTCGTAAATATCGTCCTCCTGTTTTTCAGAAAAAGATCTTTCTCTGCACACCGGGTATCCGTAATCGTCTCTATCCGAAACGAATCCCTCAACGCAGTTCACGCATTTCATTAGAGATAACTTCAATTCGTTGTCTTTGCTTAAATCTTCTAATTGTCTCTTATCACAAGCTACGACTTTGTCGCAGTCGTCCGTTATAGGAATTCTTTGATCGTACAATTTACTGTTTTTACATTTACAGGCCGACACCAACGTATCGTAATATTTAAGCATATATAACGTTCCGGTTTTAGGATTACATCCGGACGTTGTATTTTTTATTGTATAATTATTTTGTTTAATATAATCTAACGAAGGAATACAATAACCCTCTTCGAGATTATTATTTTTAAACCATGTATCGTCTTTTGTTTTCTATTAGTTCAACGTCGTCATTTAAATGAACGCAAACGAAATCTCGTTTACAGGTTGATAATTCTCTCGGAGCGTTTACGTTACATTTTATGGGTTCACCGGAAGAGTTAAATAATATGTTTTCTATTTTATTATAGTCGTCGTCGTCGTCGTCGTCGTCCTTGTTTTTTTCTTCGACGACGACGACATCTGTGTATTCGATTTTATTTATTTTGTTCGTATCGCGTAGTTTCGATTTTTCATATTTAAAGAAATATTTATTAACGTTTAATTCGTTATTGTAAGATTCTTGAACGTTCAATATACATCCGGCCATAAACGTTAAAACTATAATCACTAATATCATTAGAATCGTGTTTATTCCAACACTACCGATAATAAACAGCATTTGTTTTCGATACACTTTTTTAACAAACAAAATAATTATTATCTACTTCTACTACTACTACTAATAATAAAAAACAAGGAAAGATCCATACATATACTATAAGTATATATCCTAAGAATTATAGTTTTCTTATAAAGTGAAGTGGTAATGGAAGAACAAAATAGAGACAATCAACGATCGTTGTCATATGCAATAGTTAATAAAGAAAAATCGTTTAACGATATACTTTTATCGTTATTACTAATCTGTGATAGAAATTTTAATTCTTTGTTTGTGTCTCGTAATGTCGATTCATCGGTTTTCAGTAAACGAAATCATACTTTAAATTCTATTACAAAAATTATATCTTATTCTTTGTTTGAAGTTTTCAATAAAAACGATACAACCTATATTAGAAAACGTGTATTTTGTTAACAAAAATACTTTATTCTGTAAAACGGGAGATTTTATATTACCGATATTAGACGTAGATTATGAAGACAACGACAACGATGATGGCGATGACGAACATGATAAAAACTCAAGAGTAAGAACGATTGTCGTGGCAGTGTTATTACCGAGAATAACGCCAACAGCTATACTACTTTTCCATCCACGTTTTACAACGGTTTGTTTCCTAATATAGGAATGATATTAAATAGAAACCTTTTGATACAAAATAATAATATTAATACCGACGATGACGACGTCGATGAGGACGTTGATGGTAGTAGTAATAGTGGTAAAGAATTACGTGACACGTGTCATATAAATGAGCCGTCATGCTATGTCAACAGAACTAAACCTAGGCCTAACAACAAAGAACGTTTACCTTCACTTGTGATTTTTTACGACGAATTATCCTTATTAAAAATCATCTGGTTCGTTACTTTTGTACTGAACAGATCGTGCGATTATCGCGTAAAATATACGGAAAACGATAAACTAGAAGACGTGGAAAAGAAACGTCAAAGATTGATTTGTAACGAAGAGAAAAAAATCAATAAGATCTTAAACGAATATAAAAAACTCTACTGAACAGTTACATAAACGTAGAAGAGCGGCGAACGGAAGAAGAGGAAATAGGTTATTCGGTGTATAAAAAACTTTGAATTTTTGAAAACGAAAAGGATTTTCTAAAACATTTAACGTTTTTATTGTTAATAAAAATATTCGATAAAATAGTTTATTCACTAAACTACGATACGACTGCAAACGTTATAGGAACTAAATTCGATACTTTAGCCGATATAATCGGTCATATAAGCCTATCGTGTGAAGAGAAAAATTTAGACGAGGAAAAAGTAAAACTTAAAATCGCGAGTAAAGTAAGAACGACCGGAACGATAAGTGGAAAAACTGACGTTCTTATTTTAGGCGACAGACGTCAAAAAAATTTCTCTCACAATGTCTTTTAAATCGTTATACGAATACGTTACGACTAATAATAACAGGCAGTCGTCTTTACAACAAAACCAATATAGGCCTACGTCAACGCGTTCTGTCCCGACCCCAAAAGACACGATGATACGAAACCCGCATGCGAAGAAGAACAAACAAACCAACAAATTGTCTATAGTAACGGATGAAATCAAAGAGGTTACTATTTACAAAATATTCTCTTTGAACAAAGATATCTTAGAAAAACAAAAACAAAAACGTTTATAAACGAATCCTTTTGACACCATCTTCCGTCCACAGGATTTACCAAGATCTTAAAAGTGAAAACGATAATAACAAGAAAAAGCACACTAATACAGTCGAGGACAACGGCAACAACGAAGACGACGACGACAACGACGATAACAACAACAATAACGACGACGAGGAGGAGGACGACGAACAACAATTTGAGTTATATTTTAACTCTATCAAGTACAATTACGATGAATCTCAACTTTTATTTACTCAAAATAACAAAGATATTTATAAACACTTGAAAACGATTTCTTTATTAAACCCGAAAAAGGAATTAGAACAAACTTATCTGGTATTATCCCATTTAATGGGCAACCGAGTGTCGGAAAATCAATCGGGCCGAAAAATATATTTACAAAAGATTCATTAAAAAACGCCACCGTATTGAAGATAAATTTGAATTGTCAATCCTACAACAATACGTATTATAATTTGGAACGCCATGATCACGAAGAAAATGTTTCTAACGATAGTGGTTGTAGTAAATTGTATTTTGATGACGAATCGAAAACAAAAAACGACGCTACATTCACGAAGAAAAGAATAAAAAACACCTTATCAGAGGCAAACAAAAAAAAAACTGATTTTTGAAAACAAACTGGTATCTCCTGTTTACTTAAAACAATTTTTTTATTACAATTGCGCTATATACGATTTACAATTACAAATTAATTTTAAACGTTTTCGAATGAAAACAGAATTTCGTGTTTATTATCAAATAATAACGTTAACGATTCTGGTATCGTGGATACGAAAACAGTACGGCTACAGTTTCGATATAGTCATATGTAATTAGAACAATGACAAGTATATACATAAATTATTCGAATTTAACGTCAAATCTAAGTTCGTGTACGATGTAATGAAAAAGTATAAATGTTTTTATATAAACGACAATAACAATCAGTGGTAAACAACAATAACAAAATAATTTAATAAAACGGTACGATGTTAAATAAAAACAAAACCTGTATCAACTTTCTAATAATTGTATTTACAATCGATTACTTATACAATCCAAATACATTTTGTAACAGTATTTCGTTGTACGTGTTTCCTCTTTGCTTTCTACACACCTACTGTCAAAATTATTACTCCTACTCCACGTCTATCCCCTCCACTTTTTCATTTTCGCCCAATAGTATGGTCTTAATCGACGGCGATAACGTTCCAAATTTCTAACAACCAATAAGATCATTGGATTTACCTCCCTCCACTCGAAAATCTCTATATATACAGGGGTGCCTTCTCGCGCGCGAGAGAATGCTTGAGTCGGTCGGTCAGTGCGACTCAAGCTTTCTGGAAAAATTTTTTAATAAAACGTTCCCAACGACGTATTAAATAAAAACAAAACCTGTATCAACGTTCTAACAATTGTACACACGTTATGGTTAGAGAAAATCGTTCATACTATATATACCTTTCGAAGATTCGAGCTTAAAAAATGTAATAAAATGGTAAAAACAAAACCTGTATCAACTCTCCAATAATTGTATTTACAATCAATTACTTATACACATTACACCTTAAAAAAATACAGAAAAATTACACCTTTTTTAAAATCTTTTGCGCGTATTGTGATATGTCTTTACTTATCAACAGTTTGCCTTCTACACAAGCTTCTGTTTTTATGTTGAATGTCTTTTTAACACAAGGTAGTTTATTTACAAGAGATATACGTTCGTCTGTATGAACGTCTATATCATAACTCTTAATACACGCTTTAGAAACCATGGGATAATAAATCCCATCGAGTGATTTGTAAATTTTATTATTTAAACACGAGGAACAAGTGTACTGTAATAAGTCCGTAGAATCTAATTTTTCTTTATAGTCGACAGAACAGTCACATACACCCAACAAATAATCCGGACGATTAGTGGAATTCTTCGTATCGTTCAATAACAAAGTACAGACGTTCGTAATTCTGGAAAAAGTCGAATATTCTGGACGTATTTTATGATTTTCTCTGTTGTCAAGAACAGCGTATTTATGATGGTTTGGAAACACTTCGTCAGCACACACAAATCTAGGTACCGAATCTTCCAAATGTTCGTACGGTCCGTCTTTCGATAGATCTATGTTTTGTGGTACTTTAAAATCGTACATAACTTTATATTTGTTATCGTATAAATATCCGTTACATACTTTTATTATATCGTTATAGAATATTTCTTTCCATTTGGGTCGGCATTCCCACTTGTCGCGTGAAATTTTGACCAATAACGATGTACTAGTATTACAATACAGTATAGTTTTCGGTAAACAATAACTGACACTACTAAATATTCTGTTATCTACGTTTATAAACGTATTGTCTTCGACGTAGGCCTATAATGGCCGTAGTTGTCGTTTCCACACAACTTACTACACTCTACGAATTCGTTGTTTTTGGTTACAAAAGGTGACGTATTACACTCCTTTCGTGTAATCTTTTCGTAAAGATTTTTTTCGTTTGTTTCTATGTAGGAATTTTCTTTTTCTTTTTTGTGTTCGTATGTTGTCGTCTCATAATATCCGTTTTTAAAAAAAATCATTACGAATGAAATAATAAAAATGATAAAAATCACAGTTTTGATTTTATGCATTGATTGTCGATACATTTAAATTTTTACTTATTACAAATTGTAACCAAATATTATATAAAGATAGGACTATAGATATCGTTTCGATTATACGGAAGTAGAGTTTTTTATAATCGAAAAATGTCGCCAAACAAATGAATACAACATATAGGAATATCAAAAGAGATACGTTTTGAGAGTGTATCTTGAAGTTATTTGTCACCTCTTCCGAATAAGACATATACATCTGTTTACTTTTGTTCAGCCTGTTCATGACAGTTTTTCCGACCGTATTACTACCACTGGCGCCACCACCATCATGTCCGCTACTATTATCGATTTCTTCGTTATTATTATAATGCTTCATATTAGAAATCCTATTCAGTCGAGAAGAAGTCGAGTTGGATGACGTTGATCTTCTTATAATATAAACGATACCTTATTCGATCGATTATGGAGGAACAGATTAAAAACGTTTTAAGTAAACCTTTCGTGTATAATTGCGAGTTAACGAGAATATTGATGTTGACGTTGGAAAACGATATTCATTGTAGGGAAATAGAAACGTATTTTATTAATAAACGTAAATCTGGAAAACCTTTACACGTTGTTTTAAAAGAATACATAGATTTTATATCGAAAACGGAGTGAATATAGTTATGGAGCGTTATACGTTCCATGACGATAAACAACCTTTTCAAACCGTAGATTTATCTAAAGGATTCGATCACAATGAAAACTGTTTAGAACATTTAATGAAGACTGTTTTGCAATAAAAAATACATACGTTTTGTTTATTATAATAATAAGCAAGTTTATAATAGTTTGAAATACATAATAAGGAAATGAATAAATCTACGGAAAGGAAATTGTTGTTAGCTTCGGGTGTAACAAAAACGAGAAAAAGATCGACTGTACAAAGTAACAGAATTAAGAAACAAAAATTTAACGCAATTATAATTCCACTTCAAGATATATGTAGTAGAAGCAGGAGCAGGAGCAGGAGCAGAAGCAGAAACAGAAGCAGAAGCAGAAGCAGAAGCGGAAGCAGATCTCCTAACAAACGTCGCTCGAAATTCAGTTCACGCAATCGAAGTCGAAGCCGTTCGAAAAGTCCAAATCGATGAATACGGAGCCGTAGTCACAGAAGTCGAAGTCGTTCGAAAAGTCCAAATCGACGATTACAAAACAACAACAACAAATTACAAAAAAGAAAACGATTTTGTAATCGATCAAAAAGAGAATCTCCTACGAGGAAATACGTGTTAAAAAAATCATTAAAAAATAAAAATGTTAATAAGGAAAATATGTCTGAAATATTTAATACCGTTCCTCACACGAATGGTAGAGGTTAAATGGAAGACCGTACGAATGCTGTTGTTGCTAATGGAAATATTAACACCAACTATTATAACGAGAACGATTTCGATTTTATTAATGGTTTTTCTAGTAATGATTCTATTAATAGCGACAAACCATTGTTAGCTGATGCACATCCGTCAAGGTTTATAGATCCGTTAAGGCTTTTAGGAATTAGCGATCCGTATGAAGTATACAGACGTGGAATCGATGTATTAGAACCAAACGACCCAGCCGATAATATTAATAATAATAGTAATAATGTAGATCCGTATGAAAAGTACAGACGTGGAATCAATGTAGTAGAAGGACAATATATTAATATATATCTTGCGTTATTACATATAAATCAAGAATAGAGAGGGCTAATTTATCACAAATTTTATGACGCTATAATAATAACAATTACTAATTGGAATGTTATTGATCGATTTTTCCAGCGATCGTTTCCAAACCGTAAAATACGCTTTCAATAGATAAGAAAAAATATATACACATCATAATAGTTTGTATAATCATTAAGGCCGTTTTAGGATGAAAATCAATGTCGTTTTCCATTGTTTAAGATCTTATATTATTTTATTACAAGAATTGAAAATTTGTACAGTACTTTCGATTTCGTCGTTAGCGCACGTTTGTAAGAACTGTACACTGTACCCTACTCACCTTCGTGTTTACAAACATTTTTAATGTTTGTGCGTAACATTTTGAAATAATCATCGTCTTTGTTTTGATAATATCTATTAAAAAACTGATTAACTTTCTTCATTAAATATAAATTACTGTGTTTCTCGATAAATTCTTTTAAAGCGGTTTTGAAAATTTTATTATTATTATAGGATTTACGTTTATAATCATATTGTATGTCGTGAAGTAGTGTTTTATTTCGTAAATAATATTCAATTTTCAAATATGCCGATAACAATGGTTTTTCTTTATTTTTATTGTCGTTCTTCTGATCGCCAGTTTTAATATAATCGTTTAATGTATCTATTTCTTTTTTTTTAATTTTCGTACATTATGTTATTAATCTTTTTTTCTATTGTTCTTTCTGTTGTAATTGAGGGCTTTTCTTTTCTTCGACGTCAAGGATTTACTATAGAATAATATATCATTAGTTATATTGAAATTCTTCAAAGAAAAAACCTCAATTACAAAGTAAATATATTGTTTATTTTTGAAAAGAGAATTTGTATTCCTTTTCGAAAAAGAATAAATAAATTATACTCTCCATATTATAGATGTTGTAAAATTTCTTGTGTGTCATGACTTCTTCATCGTGTATCCAATGTGTGTTTTCTTTAAAACAAAGAATAGAAAAAACAAATATGTATTGACATGGGCATACGTTTTTATTTAATACAGAAACGTCTTTGTAAATTTATTTTACAATTAATGAATTTTCATGTTTTCCACTTGCTGGATTTAAAGAATGATTATTCTTCTTTAGATCCAATTACGAATTTGTTGGAAGGAAAATATCTATATCTATCGTGTAGATCGCGATGTTTAGGAAAATCCGTTACTTTTATCATAGTTTTTGGTTTTCTTCTTCTCCTTCGCCTTCTTCTACTTCCTCTTCTTCTCGATAGAGGATTTTACGTTTTCTAGGATTACAATAAGAATCTTCAAAACGCATATAAACTATATCGTTGTTATCGTTTTCTTTGCATTGTTCTTTTATTAAATTGTCGTGTGTATTTGGATTTTCTTCGGAATAACTGTTCAGTCGGTTGAGTGTGTTCAATTCTCTTAAAGACTGTTTGTCATGAGGCTCATTTAAAATAACGTCGACGTTTAGATTAGTTATTGCTAACGAATCTAACATTTGTACTCTACTCAAAGCGACGTATACTTGTCCTTTTTCGAAGAAATTTTCGTCTATAGAAATTACCATACGTTTAAAGGTTAATCCTTGCGATTTATGCACTGTTATAGCCCAAGCCAAAATAAAAGGAAATCCGCACCGTTCAATATCCGGGTGTCGGTAAACGAGAAGGAAACCGAACCGTACACGCCTTTATATACGCTGCCTTGCCACCGTTTACCGATTCGTCATTGAATTGTACGATAACGTGTGTAAGTGTTTTATCGTTTGTCCACGTCAGCGCTTTGATAGTACCTACCACTTACTACTACCTTACACAAACCCTTTTTCTGTACAAACTTTTTTTTTAACATCACCCGCACGTTTACTCCTAACTTCAATATGTTTGGTATACCTCCCGTAAAGCTGACTTCTTTATGGAGAGCATTCGAACTCGGTTGTAATTTTGTACCGACTATTCTGTCTTCAGCATACACTGTACAAATGTTTGCTCCGTTGTTTTGTATTTTTCGTATCATTTTTCATTGTAAGTATCTACGTCTTTATTTTTTGGATATAAACGTATCGAATTATTTTCATCGAATAAAGCTTCTATTGGAACCACCCGGGTTTTTATTAATTCTATATCTTGTGCGTTAGCTACAATATACGTATATTGTTTAAAAATTGTTCATGTCTTCGATCCCCCTTTTGTCTGACGTTTTGTGTTAATTTTCTATACGCGAACATATTCCACACATTATAATTTGGATCCTCGTTTATATCGTTACTGAATATAGGTTGGTAAGGTTTTTGAAAACAATACATTGAGTCGTGTTTTGATATAGGTTTTAATTGCATCAAATCACCAAACAACCCGCCAAATATATTCATCCCGCCAAAAGGTTTGTTCACCCTTTCTTGTTGACGTAAGAGTAAATCCATTAACCTCAAAAATTTATAACACATCATAGATACTTTGTCTATGATTATCCAGTAATTCTTCAAGTCTCTTGGAACGTCTTCGTAAAGAGTGTGCCTAACCATATCGTATAAAACTGTGTTGTCGTCTGTTACGGGAATTCGAAAAAACGAATGTAGCCTATAGTACGCCCTCCTATATTGTGTGCCGCCACACCACTAAACGCCAACAGAACGGTTTCTATTTTGTATTTCAGAAATAATGATTCTGACATCGTTTTTAATAAATAAGATTTCCAGTACCAGCGCATCCGGAAATAAAATATAATTTTTGCGTTTTATCGTTATTCACTATTTCGTCGAAAACCGATTTTTGTGATTCCGTTAAAGTTTCCCTTTTCAACGGTATACAATTGTCGATGTCATCGTAAGAGCTATTCTTTACTGTTTCGCTTATTTGGTTCATGTTTATCTGGTTACCGAACGACTCACTGAGATAATTTTTATCGATCTTCGTGTATTTATATAAGGTAAAAACCGACGTCATTATTATTATTAGATTGGGAAAACAACTATAAAAGGCGTACGCATAGCAAATAAATTTCATTCTAAATTTGTTTCTTGTTGAAGATGGAAAGCAACAGTAACAATAAAAACAGTGATAATTGTTTTTACGAAATGAGTGCCAGTTCTTATTCCGAATCGGAAGAAGAATCAACGTGTTCCCAAGCAGACGAACCTGTTGAAATATTAAAATACTTTCAAAAAAATACAAATACTGGTAAACGTTTCAAAACAGACATAGATGAACGTGAAAAATCGAATATTATGGAATCAATTTATAAAGCCAACGATAACATTGAAAAACTATTGGATGACGACGTCATTATTAGTCAGTCAAAAGCGTCGAGTAGCGAACGATCTCTGTCACCAAAAAAATCCACATCACAAAAAAACAGTGGTAGTAGAAAACGTAAGTCACCTGAAAAGGATTCTTGTGAGCCGAAAAAAAAACGCGGTCCCAAGAAAAAGGAAACCAATAACTACGACAAATCCGACGAATCAGAAAACGAAAACAAAGTCAAAAAAACAATTGAATAAATTAAACAAAATAAAAATACCCAAACCAATATTACAAACGAGAAGAAGGTTTATACGCCATCAATACTGACATAACCCATACTCGCCATTTAGATAATTTATGGAATTTCAGAATACAATTATTAGAAAACGAATACAAAAACATTCTTCTAAAAATAAAGAACGTTTCAATAAATCTAGAAATTTAGATTTTAGTAACGGACAGATATTCAATATACACACTATAATTTCCGCTTCGGTTTTTGTCATTTATGACTCTTCGTACGAAGAATTTAAATCCGCCTTGTTACAACCGCGCGACAACGGTCAGGGTAACGTGGGCACGGATTTTATTAAAAATTCAATCGAGTGTATAAATAACAAAGTGATAAATATTTTGCACGCTGGGATTAAATATCGACAGACGATTCCGTTATGTTATGTTGGGTTTATTAAAGAACTCTTGTTACATATAATACACATCAGAGGAGCAGCGGGGCAGCAAGGGGGGGTTTGGTGGTTAAACCTCCCCCAGAGAGATTAAAAAATATATTTTTTATGTTGAATGGGCTGCATAATAAAGAAGTTTTAAAACAGTTTAAGAAGTTCTCATATCAAAACATGCTGACAGTGGACTGAGGGGTGTTAATCCTCTCAATTCCATGACCGTAAACTGCGACTCTCTGCAAGTCCACTCAGTGAGTGTTTGCCGCCATTACCATGGCAGGCAACACCGCTATGTGTAGAATGATGCGCGTTTTACTCGCCGTTCACTCGCAGTGGTTCAACCGCTTAACGTATAGAATGCGCAATTTTTATTCAGTTTGTAGCAGGCAAACCGCGGCGGTACACCCGCTCGTGTAGAATAAGCCTTTCTCGTTTTTAATTGGAGGGAAAATACGCGACTTGTCGGGAATGTCCGGAAGCGATCGTCTGACTTCGGCCGTGAGGCGCGCGAAAGTGGTGGGGTTTGGGTCGGTCTATAAACGTTTGTCTTACTCGCTCGTCGCTACTTCTGGCAGTTTCTCAATGAAGAGAATACGTTTTTCTTTTTGTTTCATAGTTTGTTCCTGCACTCTTTATTGATGGATATTCGGAGGTTCTTCAGGCAGCATTCTGATGCATCAACAACAAGTTTAACTCCAGGTAATTTTGATTGTTCATGACATGTATACAGTTTAACTAACTAAAATAGTGAGCACTGTCATATTGTCAAATACTTATTTATTTCACAGATTATTGTAGTCTATTATAGGCTAATCGTACTTGGTAAACGCAATATGCACAAGAGTTTGATTTTTACAATGTAGCACACTTACACTGACTACCACTCAGTCACAGCATTGAAATATAATTTTGCAACGTTCAGTGAGTTTGAGGTTATGATTTATCATTGAGCAGTAACCGAAAAATCGTGTCAGATAGTGCTGCCACCTCATTAAAAAACGTTTCCCTAATATTGATAGAAATATTACGTAGTCTATATTTTGTTCTAGTCTCCTGGACTGGTTATATATAACAAATCTGTAGATGGGGTAAATTCTTTCTGTACATTGAAAATGTAAGCGAAACCCCACTTTTACAGTACTTCACAAACAATAGACACTGAAAGTTTTTAATTTCATTTGAACGAAAACAATCATAACTTTGTAAAAATAAACTTGGCGTAAAATATATAGTTTTTACTCCTCTTTCATTTGTAATTCGTGGTCCACCAACATACGAGCACAATAATTCCACTTTATAATATTACTATAGACCACCACGTGAACGAAGTCGAGAGCAACGAACGGCTAGTTGTTCTATGATAACACTAAAATCGGTCAAATCCAAGTCAAACATTTTTAAACTATTAAATGTGTAATGAACATTTTAAGTTTTGGAGTTTTTTCCTAGATGGTGATGAAGGCAAAAGAAGAGAAGGATTGAGTTTGACCACGTCGATAAGCAAGAAACCAAGGCTCAAGGAAAACGAATCTTCATCAGCTTTGCTGCAACCTAACTCTTCAACAGTGTTTGATTCTGATATTGGCCTATACATTGGAAAACAGGTACGAACAACATTTGTGAACAAGAATTCAGTAAAGTTGACGTAGTTGAGAAAAGTCAATCAATTCAATATGTATACTTTTTTAAATATCTGAAGAAGGATTCACGTTTTCATCCTTCCTTTCGTCCCCCAATTTTTTTTATTGAGAAGTCCAGTATACCTAATTGTTTCTTAAAATTTGATTATTTTCTCGTCACTATTGTAAGATAAAAAGATTTTTCTTTTTACAGTATCTACTTAACTTTTCTGTTATGTTCCAGATTAATGACAACATTAGGAAGAAGCTTCTTCTGAGACCTTGGAAATCTTACTTCAGCTTTATTTTTCCGTAATCTGGTCCAAGAAATTTGAAGTTTGTTCTAAGATGGCTTGGTGAGTGGGACTGGCTTGTGTATTCACCATCACAAAGCGGAGCATTTTGTAAGTTTTGTTTTTTGTTCTGCACTACAGTTGGGAAGCAAAGTTCGTGTCCTGGAAAATTAGATAAGTATCCATTCAAAAAATGGAAAGATACCAGGGAAGTTTTCCGAGAACATGAAGAGGCAAAATACCATGCGGATTCTCTTCAAAAGGCAGGTATGTTTATGGCCACACACTCGGAAGGGGTTCCAAGCATTGACAAGGCTTTAGATAGAGGGCATGTGGTTCAAGTTAAGAAAAACAGAGAACTATTGAAGTTGATTATATCTACAGCAATTTTCCTTGCCAGAAGAGGTTTAGCGTTCCGTGGACATAGGGACTCTGGAACTCTTTCAATGAACGAACCTACTCAAAAGGCAGAGGGAAACTTCAGGTCTTTATTAAGTTTCCGGATTGAATCTGGAGATACTGTTTTGAAGGAACACTTGGAAAAAGCAGAAGCAAATGCAACTTACATACGTTGACAAATTCAGAATGAGATCATCTCGTCACTTAACAACATTATCTTGAAAAAACCCGTTGAGAAAGTGAAAGATTCTCAGTGGTTTTCAGTTCTTGTCGATGAAACGACATATGTGGGTACTGTTGCCCAAATGACTTTCTGTGTTAGATTTGTTGAAAATGGAAAAGTTCATGAAGAATTCTTGCAGTTCATTCCTATCACTGATATGACTGGAAAGGGACTAGCTGATGTAATATGCAAAACTATAAATGATCTGAATCTTCAACCAGAGTTCGTGGTTGGTCAACGATATGATGGCGCAGGGGCGATGAGTGGACATAGGAAGGGAGTTCAAGCACCTATATACAGGAAAAGTATCCAAAAGCCATACTGTATATGTGCAATGCAGCTCACACTGCTTAAATCTCTGCATTTCTGAAGGATGCTCTGTTCAGGGAGTGCGAAATTGAATGGGCACAATTGAGAGTGCTTACAATTTTTTCAACACCCCAAAGAGGCAAGCAGTTCTAACAACACAAATTGAAATGATGGAAAATGACAACAAAAGGAAGGAAAAGCTGAAGAGAATATGCCCCACTCGTTGGATCGAACGCCACGACTCTGTGCAATCTTTTGTAGAGTTACTTCACCCTGTGCTGTCAGCTTTAGACGAAATCAAAACCTGGACTGACAAGAAAGCTGCCACTGAAGCTCAACTTCTTCAAAGTGCGATTGAAAAATGTGACTTTCTGATGAGCCTCTTTGTAATTGAGTACGTATTTTCACTGACTTTACCATTAAGCTTGTACTTGCAGAGAGAAAATCTTGACCTTTCAGATGCCATAAAGTCTGCTATAACTGTAAAAAAGAAGTTAGAAGAGGCTCGAAATGAGGCAGGTGACACATTTTCACCTATTTTCAAGAAATCTAGTGACCTGTGTGAAGATTTGGAGGTCCCTGTTTCGAGAAGGGCGGCAGACAATGAGACACAATGTTCCGGCCGACTCAGTTGAGGAATACTTCAGAAGATCACTATTTATCCCTTTCCTCGAAAATACTATCCAGGCTTTTGACCAAAAGTTTGAATCTTACCAGAACATACTAACACCTTTCCAGTGTTTGATACAAACCAGCCTAGAAGAAAGTAATTATCAAAACACTTCTAGCATTACCAAACTAGCGGAGTTTTACGAACTTGAAACTTCAGGGGTCTATGGTGAGATTATTCTGTGGCAAGAGATTTTGAAATAAAAAAAGCCGAAAAATGCAATAGAGGCTTTGCAGCATTGCAACGCTGACCTCCTGCCAGTGGTAAATTCTTTACTTTCTATTTTGGCAACAATCCCAGTCACTACTTGTACACCTGAAAGGTCATTTTCTTCATTGAAGTTGCTGAAGACCTATTTGAGGAACTGAACTTCCAAAGAGCGCCTAAATGGACTAGCTATGGCGTATATAGTACGAGAGAATCTGTGTAACTGAGGATGAAGTACTTGACGAACTTTCTCGAAAGTCACGAAGACTCAATATTTCTTTGTAACGATGTATAAACAAATTTAAAATTTACTTTTGGAAAACTTTTCTATTTGTTGCCAACCTACAACCCTGTGTACCTTAATACTACCCTTTCCCTATTTATCACAGTTATAAATTATGTACATGCATAATTTAAGTTTTCTCAATATGACACAAGGTCCGCAAAATACATCAGATGTGCACAAGACATATATTAGGCCCCGGTAGACCGCATCTGCCCACCCTAAAAATAGTAGAGTTAATCCCAAACCCCCCCAGGAGAAATTCCTGGCTGCGCCCCTACAGAGGAGCACATGGTTTACAAACACACTTTCGATTAATAGATTTTGAAGGACCAGATTTTGAAACGGATCACAAAAACATAGAAAATATGTTGACTTAAATTTTAGGAGTTAGTTTTGATCGTTGCACTATATCACTACAATAATTATGTATTTCTTGTAACTGGTGTTTTGTATGTTAAAATAAATACTTGTTTCGTTATATCTGTAAATATTATTTTTACCCAAACAAAACTCTTTTCAACCAGAATTAACACTGTTGTTGCTTTTTATTTTTTATTAATTAAAAAAACTCTTTTTGCAGAAATAAAAATGGTTTTAAAGTGTTGTATGAAACTAAACAAACGTTATAAAAAAAAACGGAATAAACTATAATGCTACACAACACATAAACATTAACGTTTACACTACAGATAGGCCTATGTGTTGGGATTTGTGATCACAGTGAACGCCGCCGTTGCCTATATAGCCTAAATGCTCGGCGTCGGAATAGTGTGTGCCGATTACCATTATCGAAGGCGGAGACTTTGGCATGCGGCACTACGAGTTCTCCCTATTTAAGGCCGTTTGCGTACATAGTCAGTACAGTTGCTCGTTGTACAACTCACTCACATAATCCAGTTGACGAGTGTGTTAATCGCGACTTCAATTTTGTAATGTTCAAAAATATTATGCTGGATTGTTCTGTTATTTATTTGTAACGCCTCACGTTGTTTGCGTCAATTTTATAATGCTTCTAACTATATTTGTATGTAAATATAAATTTTTCTATTTTTTGTTTAGTTATTTAATTAATTAAAATAATTAATTAATTGACTTGTTACTTTTTACCTTACGTTGCGGACGACAATTTGTAAAGTATCAGTAATAGATGTTAAATATATTTTGTATTTGTTTATTAACTTTTTATAAATGTCAGTTGTATTTCGTGGAGCCACAAGTTGTTGGTGTTAATTTGTAATATCTCTGCAATCTATAAAGATTCGAAATATAAGTTAAATAAAATAATTGAGTTCAATAAAATTTACTTTTTATCCCTCACTGTGTAAGCGCCAATTGGTAACGGTCGTTAACCAATATAAGTTTATTATTCATTGATTTGCTTTATTTCGTTTTAATTAATTCTCTTATTTATTTCTTAATTACTTACCTAATTTAACTATTTAAACCTCACGTTGCACGCCAAAAATGTAACGCCAACTTACTCTTCAATTTTTTATGAAACGCCAGCAATAGTTAATTGAAAAAATATTAATTATTAGAAATAATTACTCGTACAAAAATCAATTCCTTTCAATATTATTTTATTTATGTATGAAATCCTTTTCTCTTCTTCTTAATTTAAAGTAAATAAAATATTTCTTAATCTGAAACATCCAGGCTTAGTAATTTAATGCTCAGCGGTTGGTCCAATGAGATTCCCAAACTCAGAATAGGTTAATCGTTTACAATATGTAAATATAACCTCGTGAATTCTTTTAGACTACAGTAATTAATTGCGAAAATGTCATTAGTGAATTACAAAACATCACAGTTTAAAGTTATGGTAAATATTTGATATCTCCGAACTACGGTTTTTGCATAAATTGCTGTTCAAAACGTTGGAGACACACTTGTGGAACACAGTAAAAGTGAAAAAACCTGTGGGAAAACACTGGGATGGGAGAAATTCAATCCCATTTCCCGGGGAAGGGGGGTTCCAAATCGCAAATTACACGCGAAGTTTTTCCACATTGGTGCACTGGAAATGGCGTTTGATGAACGTATTATAGAATAGCGAGTCGTTGGATTTTGTAAGTAGCCTAAATTAAACTATACTACACCAACCTAACCTAACCTAACCGTATATCACACGCAAAATTTTCCCGACCGTTAGATCTTGTAAGTTGGCAAAATTATACTTCACTACACAACACTAACCTAACCTAATCTAACTTAATGTAATAAAGGTTTTATTATTACTACAAGAGATAATGTAATGTGTACTCACCTACTGGTTGGGGGGGGGGGAGTTAAGCTGTGCGGCCGCGGAAAAAAAATAGTGGAGACGTTCGAAGGCCGGGTACTTGGCCTTAAATAAATATTCAGCCAAGTACCCTTCGAAATGCTCCTTTCGAACTCCAAACCGAGGTACACGACAGCGCACCTCTCGCCACTGGCGTTAGATGGTGTTTGTGTGAGCGCCGGTGCGTGCGTCAACGAACTCTATGGAATGATTCACAGTGAGGTGTTCGAAGCCGGCCTCCTCTAAGGATCGGTACGCTTTCCAGCAGTCGGACACGATCGTAGCGCCCGGCTCTATCCTTTCGCGGAGTAGTGTGTCCGCATCACGCGTATCGACGGGCACAAAAAACGACTTGCCGGTGCCCCTTTCGATCCCGCCGAACACCCACTGTCCCTCGACGACGCGACCTCGGTTGTATTTTCTGCGGCCGAAATTTGCCTCGTCGATCTCGATTTTACCGCGCCCGCCCAATTTTTCCGCGCTACTCTTAAACAGGTGGTTGATGCAAACCTCTTTGATGAAAGAGTACCAGTTATCGACGGTTTGCGACGATAAATCGTACTCTCTCATCAGGAAGTCCTGTCGAGGAGGGTTCATTAACATGAAGGTGCCACATATGCCGAAAATGACCCGTGGAGCCAGGCGAGTGTCGCCTATAAATGCGCCTGCTCTCGCCGAACCACTCCACGAGCATTTCACCATTTTCGATTTGGCATACTTGCGGTACAACCTTCCGCACCGAAACCCCAGCGTCCCCCTGTTTAAAAGCACCACGGTTTTACAGACGCGGCAAATCGCCGATGGTGCTAGCCAATTTATTAATTATTGTTCCTCCCCCCAACCGATACACTCTGTGTACTTCACGACACAATTTTCGCAAGCCATTTCAATTTTCACACACACACAATTTTCAACACAGAACTACAATGACTACAACAGCCGCCGAATAACAAGTGAACGTTTACCAGGCGTCGGTTAACGGATTTTCATTACCGCGTGGAGTAACGAACATGTAACGGTAATTTTTAAATGGGCAAATCATAGAGCAGCATTTCAAACAGGGTGACAACTCGACAAATGGCACGAAAGTGTTTGAGAAATGAGTGGGAGGTATAGCCGTGACGTCACGTAGCAGAAACTCCTGTATATATTCAATATGTCCCGTTTGTGTATGTCAGTAGTTGATAAAACAAGGTAATTTTAAAATCGGAATAAAATATAACACAGTGTTTTCCCAAAGGCTTTTCCACTTTTACTGTGTTCCACAAGTGTGTCTCCAATGTTTTGAACAGTAATTTATGCAAAAAGCTTAAAGTTTGGAGATATCAAACAACTACCAAAATGATAATACAATACAACAAAAGAATTTCTTATAAGTACAGTAACGAACAGTTCGTGAGTGCCGAACAGTGTCTTTTTTAGGTTAAAGAAGGTTATACTTCCTTAAAAATTAAACACAAAGAAATAATTACTTAAAACTACGAAAAAGTATAACAGTGTTAGTGTTTTGTAATTCAGTGGTTGTGAAAAAATAGTTCACTAGTATATAATGTTGCAGGTTGGATTATGATAACTAGTTTATAAGTCGTTTTAAAATTTTAATTATTAACACAATACTTTCCTTTTAAATGCACACACTTTCTTATTCACTTCTGTTATTTTCACAATATAATTCCTTTATGGTTATTTGAATGATTCACAATATTTATTTATCACTCGATGGTTATTTAACTATAGTTCACTCTTCACCTAACCTGTCTTGTGTTCGAGTCTGATTGTACTTTCTTGTATAAACGTTTAGCAGAGGCTCCGTTCTTTACTGCTCGAAGTCTAACAATCAACTAACTAGCTTGGTTCCAATTTTGGGGCTTGCTAGTGCAAAATGTGAAAAATTCCCATTGGTTGAAACATCAAGCATTGTACGTTCATGGCGTCACTTTTTGTGATAAAAATTACCAAAAAATCTTAATTCTAACATAACTTCCTTATACTAAGTACAATAGTAATATAATTATCACCAATGAAATTTTTTTTTCTACTGATCATTTTGAGATCTCACAACATAGGTTTCTGTTCAATATTTCTCAAAATAACATTTCTTAATTTTGGCCTAGTAGAACATTTTATGTTTAAAAGTATTCTTTTTTGATACATAACTAATTTCCTTTACTTTACATGTAATCTTATGTTAACAAAATTAATTTTAATGCTACTGATTACAAATGTAAACATTACTTTCTTATAAAAACATTTGGATTGTACCATAGACAGAATATTGTCTAGTGTACCTTTGAATATTATTTGTTTCTTAAAGTACAAATGCTTATTCCTAATCCATATTAACATTCAGTATCTAATACATTATACATTTATCACACATTTAGGTAATACCAGTTCCTTTCTGAATTGTCTATCTGTTTATTTGTCACAGGCAGACACAACTACCTAATTTAGTTGTATTGGTTTCATTACATTTGATTTTATCTATACAATCATTGTTCAAGATACTGGTTACTCAGCTATACTAGATATTATAGGCTTTTACTTATTCTGAACATAACTTACTATGCAGTCTAATGGAATTATGGTTATAATGTTTTATCTAGACATGTTTAACATTTTTGTTTCTTATTCTATTTTATAATAGCCTTAACTTCACCTATCATTACGTATATTTTATGATATAAGTGCATTACTTTCCTATTGCTCTATACTTTAATATAATTATGTTTGAAATCTTTATTCTAAGGGAACCGTCACGTTACAATATATAAAAATGGATTTTCTTGAAACTGAATTGGTGAAATTAATATCTTGCGCTGTAAATAAACCCTTTCTTTGGTGTGCGAAGCAGATGGAGGACTTCAACGCTGAGGAAAGAGCTGCATGGGAGACCATCACCAATACAGTGCGGCCCGAGTACGAGAAACTGAACGACAGATAGAAATCTGAATTTAGTAAGTTATTAATTACTATGTCTGAATTGTTTGGTTAACTTTTTTTTAGTTTTACCGGTTCAAAAAACATTTTTGTTTTTTTTACATCTAGCATGCCTTGTATATCTCTCCAAGATGAAAAACTTAACCCTAGAATAGAAAAGGGGGTAATAAATATCCACATTTATAGAGACAATGAACACTAATTTATTTTTTTTACAACTTGTTAACAGTACAATAGTGATATTAATTGATGACTCGTTGGGCACTTGGTGAAACATATTAATACAAAGGTTTTGTAAAATATATAAAAACACTTGGTAAGTTTCACAAATTTTTTAATTAACTCTGTGTCATTCCTGAAGAGAAGTTCTGTCTTTCCAATATATTCGCTCCTCTTCTGTAGAAAGTAACGAGCATTGCTTTACTTGCACTTTTCACGATATTAATTGATGACTCGTTGGGCACTTGGTGAAACATATTAATACAAAGGTTTTGTAAAATATATAAAAACACTTGGTAAGTTTCACAAATTTTTTAATTAACTCTGTGTCATTCCTGAAGAGAAGTTCTGTCTTTTCAATATATTCGCTCCTCTTCTGTAGAAAGTAACGAGCATTGCTTTACTTGCACTTTTCACGATATTAATTGATGAATCGTTGGGCACTTGGTGAAACATATTAATACAAAGGTTTTGTAAAATATATAAAAACACTTGGTAAGTTTCACAAATTTTTTAATTAACTCTGTGTCATTCCTGAAGAGAAGTTCTGTCTTTTCAATATATTCGCTCCTCTTCTGTAGAAAGTAACGAGCATTGCATTACTTGCACTTTTCACGATATTAATTGATGACTCGTTGGGCACTTGGTGAAACATATTAATACAAAGGTTTTGTAAAATATATAAAAACACTTGGTAAGTTGTATTAATATGTTTCACCAAGTGCCCAACGAGTCATCAATTAATATCGTGAAAAGTGCAAGTAAAGCAATGCTCGTTACTTTCTACAGAAGAGGAGCGAATATATTGAAAAGACAGAACTTCTCTTCAGGAATGACACAGAGTTAATTAAAAAATTTGTGAAACTTACCAAGTGTTTTTATATATTTTACAAAACCTTTATATTAATATGTTTCACCAAGTGCCCAACGAGTCATCAATTAATATCGTGAAAAGTGCAAGTAAAGCAATGCTCGTTACTTTCTACAGAAGAGGAGCGAATATATTGGAAAGACAGAACTTCTCTTCAGGAATGACACAGAGTTAATTAAAAAATTTGTGAAACTTACCAAGTGTTTTTATATATTTTACAAAACCTTTGTATTAATATGTTTCACCAAGTGCCCAACGAGTCATCAATTAATATCGTGAAAAGTGCAAGTAAAGCAATGCTCGTTACTTTCTACAGAAGAGGAGCGAATATATTGAAAAGACAGAACTTCTCTTCAGGAATGACACAGAGTTAATTAAAAAATTTGTGAAACTTACCAAGTTTTTATATATTTTACAAAACCTTTGTATTAATATATTTCACCAAGTGCCCAACGAGTCATAAATTAATATCGTGAAAAGTGCAAGTAAAGCAATGCTCATTACTTTCTACAGAAGAGGAGCGAATATATTGAAAAGACAGAACTTCTCTTCAGGAATGACACAGAGTTAATTAAAAAATTTGTGAAACTTACCAAGTGTTTTTATACATTTTACAAAACCTTAGTACAATAGTGATTAAATATACAATGAAAAATCATGAGCATGACATACTACCTATCATACGCGATGGTGTCTCAAAAATTAATAGCTGAAAACGTCTTACAATTCACCAAATAATATGAACTTATTATTATTTCATTTTAAGTTCGGTTAATTTTTTTTAGTTTTAAGAAAATCAAAGTATTATGTTGAAACCAAGGGACCGGTTCAAAAACATTTTTGTTTACAACTAGCATGCCTTGTATATCTGTCCAAGATGAAAAACGTAACCCCAAAATAGAAAAGGGGGTAATAAATATCCACATTTATAGATACAGTGAACACTGATTTATTTTATTTTACAACTTCTTAACAGTACAATAATGATTATACAAATAAAAAATCATGAACATGACATACTACGTATCATACGCGATGTTTTGTCAAAAAAAGTAATAGCTGAAAACGTCTTACAATTCACCAAATAATATGAACTGTTATTAGTACATTATATTAGTAATTAGTATATGTTGTTTCTATGGTGAACACACACACATGAAAATGTCGCATATAGTTGTTACTTTAAAGCAGTTTTTTTGTCTTTTTTTCAGGTAAGTTGTTATTCAAGGCTTGGGTCACCCGTCGCCCAGCTATTGCAATAACCCTGAAACTTGTGCATAATAACCAACAAATAAAAATGAATGCAAACAAAGAAATTCCAAACTCTACAAACTCCTTAAACACGCCTCGTGGTCCAACCTCTACAAACTCCTTAAACACGCCCGATGGGCCACATCATCATTTGGTTTACCCATCTTCGTCCAAACTCTACAAACTCCTTAAACGCGCCTGATGGGCCACACCATCAACAGCAAGTGAAAGAAATCACTTGGTTTACCCATTTCTTCAAAGGGATTCGAGGCTCGTTGGAACGACTAAATGATGAGGAAATTGTCATTTTTCAAACCAACGCATTGAACACTTTGTACAACATAAACTTGCAAAAGTCGTATTCTACACAGCATGTTTTCCCCTCTTACCCCCCTCCCCTTACTACATTACCTAGAATATCCAACTTTTAATATCCCCAATCCCCCTTATCCACCTTTAGGTGTAAATAATATCCCAACACTCCCACCAGAACTAGAGCCTGCTGTCGCGGCTGACTCCGACAATAATTGCAGTCAACGTTGTTGACTAATTCCACAAATTTTATTTTAAAAGATACAAGGAATCCGATTTTCGTTTTAATCAATTCCTATCGATTTCCTTTTCACTTACTCATTGCGACGACGTAATAGTTACAATTTATGTGAATTTGTATTTATTTGGATTTGTATTTATTATTTCAATACAGACTTACATTATACAGTTTATTATAAATATTTGAATTGTGTAAATATTTAGAAAAGTGGTTATATGTAAATATAGTGTTTATATGTAAATATGTAAAATGTAAAATATAAATAGAAAATTGTGTTTATTATTTCAATAGTATATTACAGTTGTGTGAATTGTGTATACAAAACATATGTTCATGTGTAAAATGTAATTTAAAAAAATTATGCCTAGCCTACAAAACTGTGACAAAATTTCATCTATTGTATAAAAAATATACATCTCACTGTTATGACAATATTGCAAAAATGAAGGAAAGTGTAGCCAGGATCAGTCCAATAAGTGTAACACAATTTGTTAGTCAACGTTTATTGTCCCCAAACGCACACATACGTGTCTAGGAAGTGTACATCTGATCATATTCAACTATACTTTCTATTAATTATTTTACAAACTTTCATTTATTATAAAAATACAAAAATATAGCCAGGATCTAACACATAATAAGTGTAACACAAATTATTAAATTATCTGTGTCAACTTTTAGTCTATTGTCCCCAAACACACATATTCACATCTCAATCCATTATTTGATTCAGTTTGGTCACATCGTTTATTATAAAAATACAAAAATATTAATTATTTTACAATTTTTTTCATTAAATACAAAAACTATACATTATTACATATTATATATACAACAAATTATATATTGTAACATCTTCTACGAAGTTTACGTCTTTTTATCTGTTACGTTTAATACGTTTGTATCCTGACAGTGTTATTTAATTTTAATCGAGAGTGTGTGATTATGAAAATATTGACCACAGGTTTCTTTATTAGGTATTATATCGGTGCCGTTGTTTGAAAATGGGTAGGAGAGAGAGAGAGAGAGAGAGAGAGAATTCCTCTCTTTGTATACGATTTAATCGTTTACTTTTTTCGTGCACTGTTTACTTACATCAGCTGTTTTGCACTTTCTAACCGACTGAAAGGTTATGTTGTCCGGCGTCTCTCATACGTTCTTATGTCGGAGTTAATTTTCTTCCTCTTCTCTGCTATTAACCTCTTGCCTGTAACAAAGCTGCTATCTACCAGAAATAATACACAATCAATTACCTAAAAGAAAGGTATTTATTTATTGAATTTAGTTTAATTTTCTGGAAATTATTGTCTCCAAATCATGAGTTTTACAATCGATTATTTTTCGAAATCACAACATTTTTCGATATAAGTTTTTTTTTTTATATATAACACAACAGATGTATTAAATTACAGTTATTAGTAAAAATTAATTAATTATATATCTCAGGGTTATTTGAGGGTTCTTTGAACTATAAGAAAGTCAGAAATGCATATTTATTAGTATCATACTTTAAATTAATTAATATTTGTTTACTTAAAATCTGATTCAACAAGTTCGTGTTTTAAACGCCAGAGCGCAGACTACGTATTCCCACAGAAGATACGAAAGAAAGATGGCTGCCGATTTCTGATGAATCTACATTTATGCTATTTTTGGTTAAATAAATAAAGTTTATAATGTTCACACTATGTTTTCTGATAAATTGAAAGATTTGGTACTGTTTCTAGTGTTCGTTACTTGTTGGTGATGTGTAATTTCTTAGTTTATTAAAGTAGGCGATCTCACCCAAGAAAATTACAGTCCTGAATTACTAGGCCAAGAGGTGGTTCGATGAATTTTCTGTTTTCATTGATTTTCTGGGATTAATCATTGTGGTTCAATGGATGTCTCAGATGTAGTGGTTGGTGCTGACTCGTTTCATTAATTTAGTATGGTGGTTTTTCCGAATTGTAGTCATTAAATTTTTAATTTACTGGACATTATTTTTTTTTCATCTGCTCACTTGGAATACCATTTAACAATTGAAATTATTTCTTGTTGATTAGTTACTCTTAGTAACCAAGAAATTGATGATTTTTTATTGGCTAACCTAGGCACAGTTTTAGTAAATAGGCTAGTATTAATTATTATTATTATTTCTTCCCTTCTTTTAGGAAAAAATACTCCTTTATTCTTTTTAACTATAATTAAATTTAATTTATATAAGGTTTTTCTTCACATCTTTACATAAACTTGGCTACTTGTATTTTATAATTTAATGATTTTTAACTTTGTTTATTTCTGACCTATATTTCTGTTAATGTATTCTTACTCTACACTATTTTGTTTTCCCCCCATCTCTTTATTTTATATTAATTAGCCATTATTAATGTCTTATATAAACCTGGATTCCTTAAACATAAACAAAAATAATATTTTAATTACATTGATATTGCCTTTGTGGCCTAACAACACAAAACTACAACAACTTATTATTAAACTTATAGTTTATTACTATAGTACTGCACAGTACTAAACTTTTTCAGTTTTTAACATTTACACCTATCATACTATGTTGCACTTTGTACACGCCGCACTTTTATGATAACACTTAGTACATTGTTTTTAATTGCTACAGTGTCTTATGGTACAAATGTTTTCATAGCATGATACTTAATCCCTCATTTCTGACTTTTGGAATGGGTACCTACTGACTTTTTATTCTTATTATTATATAAATACTTCTTTATTTCTTATCAGTACTGAGCACAGGTTATGTAATGTTACATAAAGCTCCCCCACTAGAACAGATTTATTTTTATTTCATTATTAAAATTAATTGTTGAATTCCTAATCATTCATCTTCCATTCATTCTTCATAATATATTTTCATTTCTGTTTGGTTATATACACCTTTTATTTTGTTATTAGTAATTGACTTTATTTCATATGTATTATTTCCCTTCACCTGGGTTACTAGGTATGGCCCAGTATAAATTAAAAGTAATTTCCTCGCTATACCCTCTATAGAACTGGGTAGCTGTCTATTTTTTATTAGTACTTTATCTCCTACTTTATATGGGTTAATCCTTTTCTTCTTACTGGTTTCCTTTTTATACAAAAGTTCAGCTTTATGCAGCAACCTATTATGCATTTCTATTTTATTGTACCCTACTCTCTCTGCTGGAGGAAAATTCACTAATGATATGATTTCTCTTGTTGGTGGTTTTTCAAACATCACTTGATAAGGACTGGTCCCAATAGTTTCATGGTATGCCCAGTTAAGGAAGGTTTCAGCTGGTTCAAGGTACTGGCTCCATTCACTATGTTCATGGTGACAATAGGTCCGTAAAATTCTCCCAACTTCCCTCAAGACACGTTCTGCAGGATTACTATTCGGGTGATATACTGATGTTTTATATGTTCTTATGTCACATTTCAGCAATTCCTGCTTCCACTTCTTTCCTCGAAACTGGGTCCCATGATCAGTTACAATGGTTTCTGTTTTCCCACTTCTAGCAGGTACTTCTGAATAATAACTTCTAAAATTTTCTTTGTGGTGGCTCTACTGATGGGGTAGAGTTTTGTATACTTGGTATAATGATCAAAAATAATAATTATTTATTTAAATCTATGTCTCCCTCCACTTCTGGGAAAAGGGCCACATATGTCTAGGAATGTTTTCTCAAGTTTGCGGTTAGATGTTATTGTAATCATAGCTCCTGTTCTTTTTTCATTATTTATTTTTACTAATTGGCATATTTTGCAATTTCTTAGTACTAATCTTACTCACTTATTGATTGCTTTTATATAACAATGTTCTGATAACGCTTTAATAACTTGAGTGGTCCCATATGACCATATCTTTCATGGTAGTCCTCTATTATGGGTATTTCAGTTACTTCGGGTACATACATTCTCCATACCTGGTCCTTAACTGTTAAACAAATAAAAAGTATTTCTTCATGAACACAGAAAAATGTTGTTATTATAGGGTCATTTAGTAGTATCCTGCCTCTAATTTTAATTAATTTGGGGTCCGTTCTTTGATCTGCTTTTAATCTACTGATTATTTCCTCTAACTCTTTCTTCAATTTAATAATGTAATATACAGTATTTTACCAATACTCTCCTGCTCTACTTCAAAGGTTCCCGTTTCTAGGTTCACTCGTGACACGCTGTCTGATATGATATTCTTTTTTCCAGGGATATATTCCCAATCTAAATTGTATTCTTGGAGTATCAACACCCATCTGGTGAGCCTACCGTGGTTAAGCTTAGCCTACAGTTTTTCAAAAATGATATTGACCTATGGTCGGTCCTTACAGTTACTGGGTAGCCCAATATAAATGTACGGAATTTTAAACAAGAAAACACAACACTCAGTAGTTCCTTTTCAGTCACTGTATAATTTCGCTCACAACTACTCAGTACCCTGCTTGCAAAGCTGATTACCCAATGATTGCCTTCCTCATCTTCCTGATATAATTCACTTCCGAGACTAATATTGCTGGCATCACAATTGATGAAAAAATGTTTATTGAAATTTGGGTGGTGTAGCATTATGTTATTTAAGAATTTTTTCTTTATTAATTTAAAATTATTGTATTCATTTTCTTCCCACTTCCATTTGTTTTTCTTTGATAGTAAATGTTGGAAATTTGCTGTCACTTCTGAATAACCATGTTGAAATTTCTGGTAATAGTTGCATATTCCCAAACATGTTTCACTCACTAATGGTATTAAAAGACAATCATAATTTAGAAACATACAAGTGACACAATTATTTATATTACACAATTTCTATTTATATTGTACATACTCACATATAAACACTATATTTACATACAAACACTTTTCTAAATATTTACACAATTCAAATATTTGTAGCGACAGCAGGCTCTGGTTCTGGCGGGAGTGTTGGGATATTGTTATTTACACCTAAAGGGGGATTAGGGATATTAAAAGTTAGATGTTCTAGGTAATGTGGAAAAAAGGGGTGAATAAGGGGGTTAAGAACGTGCTGTGTAGAATATGACCTTTGTAAGTTTATGTTGTATAAAGTGTCCAATGCGTTGGTTTGGAATATGAAAATTTCCTCATAATTTAGTCGTTCCAACGAGCCTCGGATCCCTTTGAAGAAATGGGTAAACCAAGTGAAAGAAATCACTTGCTGTTGATGATGTGGCCCATCAGGCTCGTTTAAGGAGTTTGTAGAGGTTGGACCACGAGCCGCGTTTAGTCAACAACGTTGACTTCATTACTGTCGGAGTCAGCCGCGACAACAGGCTCTGGTTCTGGTGGGAGTGTTGGGATATTATTATCTACACCTAAAGGTGGATAAGGGGGTTAAGAACGTGATGTGTAGAATATGACCTTTGTAAGTTTATGTTGTATAAAGTGTCCAATGCGTTGGTTTGGAATATGAAAATTTCCTCATCATTTAGTCGTTCCAATAAACCTCGAATCCCTTTGAAGAAATGTGTAAACCAAGTGGTTTCTTTCACTTGCTTTTGATGATGTGGCATCAGGGGCGTTTAAGGAGTTTGTAGAGGTTGGACCACGAGGAGCGTTTAAGGAGTTTGTTGAGGTTGGACCACGAGGAGCGTTTAAGGAGTTTGTAGAGGTTGAACTAGGTGTAGAGGTTGGACCACGAGGCGCGTTTAAGGAGTTTGTAGAGGTTGGGCCTTCTTTGTTCTCAATCGTTTGTAGTTGTTCTTGAGCAAGTTTCAGGGATAATCCAATAGCAGCGCGACGGGCGCACCAAATCTTGAATAACAAGTTACCTAAAAAAAGACAAAAAAACTGTTTTAAAGTAACAACTATATGCGACATTTTAATATGTGTGTGTGTGTGTGTGTGTGAGAGAGAGAGAGAGAGAGAGAGAGAGAGAGAGAGAGAGAGAGAGAGAGAGAGAGAGAGAGAGAGAGAGAGAGAGAGAGAGTTCAACATAGAAAAAACATATACTATTTACTAATATAATGTACTAATAACCGTTCATATTATTCATACTATTTGGTGAATTGTAAGACGTTTTCAGCTATTAATTTTTTGACACACTATCGTGTATGATACGTAGTATGTCATGCTCATGATTTTGTATTTGTATAATCACTATTGTACTGTTAAAAAGATGTAAAAAAAATAAATTAGTGTTTACTGTCTCTATAAATGTGGATATTTATTACTCCCTTTTCTATTTTGGGGTTATGTTTTTAATCTTGGAGAGATATACAAGGCATGCTAGTTGTAAACAAAAATGTTTTTTGAAACGGTAAAGCTAAAAAAAAATTAACCAAACAATTCAGGCATAATAATTAATTACTTACGAAAATCGGATTTATCCCTGTCGTTCAGTTTCTCGTACTCGGGCCGCACTGTTTTGGTGATGGTCTCCCATACATCTCTTTCTTCAGCGTTGAAATCCACCCACTTGGCATACCAAATTAAGGGTTTTACAGCGCATGATATCAATTTCTCCAATTCAATTTCAAAACAATTAATTTTTTGACAAGAAAATGACACACTCGTCAAGCAGATTATGTGAGTGAGTTGTACAACGAGCAACTGTACTGACTGTTTACGCAAACGGCCTTAAATAGGGAGTACTCGTAGTGCCGCGTGCGAAAGTCTCAGCCTTCGATAACGGTAATCGGCACACGCTCTTCCGGCGCCGAACATTTATATAGGCAACGCCGGCGTTCACTGTGATCACAGTGTAACTTTACTGCAGTGGCGGCTCGTCAGGTGACGCAGGTGAAGCCCTGCTTCACCCAAAATAACTGGTTCAACGTGTTTCTTTTTACAAAAAGTTATTTTCAATTTTTAGTTAATTTTATGTTTAAAAATATTTTTTCTAATTAAATTTCGTCTGTATAATAATTAAAATAACATTTACAAGCGATGGAAATAGGTTACAGAAGCTGGACTTCGCTGCGATCACATACTACTCCACGTATAGTAAGCCTACTGGTGGCGGAAAGCGCTGAGATCGTAGAAGTAACTTTCTGCACCTTGAAGCCTGCATCAGTTAATACGTCACTAACACCGCTCGGTTTATGACGGTTGCCATGACAACATATATGCCGTACTACACACGTGAAGCAGTGTCGTGTGCTGTTTCTCAGTGATTACGTGTACAGTGCTTTACCTATCCTGCGCGTTTGTTTTGTTCGTTGTTCGTCGTGTTTGATCGTGTGTTAAGTTTTTACAGAATGTTTCCTTCATATGATCCGGTATGTGTTTTATTAGAAACACCATTTTCAAGATGGAATAATGACGATAAGAAAAACTTTGTAAGCTGTGAAAACCCTATGCCTATATTGAAAGTAAATAAAGTTGCAAAAATAAAGGACAAGGTGTACAATCGGAACTTTAAACAAAATTAGTATTTAACGTTCGAGTGGTTGTGTGGCAGTTATTATTTAAATAAACTTTTTTGTATGCCCTGCTTAATTATTAATGTTAAATCAAGTGCGTGGAAAAATAATGGCTTTGATGATTTCGGTAACGTTACTCGTGCTCTTTCCAAACATGTAGGTTCTTCTGAGCACATGCGTTGTGCATTGAGTTTTTCAAAACTAAAGAAAAATTTAAGTACTATCGAGGATGGTTTGAAGGAAAATTCTAGGTTGTATATTAAACACTTCAATGACAACGTTCGGCTTAACAGACGTTTCATGCATCTCGTGCAGTTCTTTACTTGGGTAAACAAGAATTAGCATTTCGGGGTCACCACGGAGAGTTATCATCTATTAATCGCGGAAATTTTAAAGAACTGCTAGAAACCTTCGTATCGATAAGCCCTGTAGATATTCAAGAACACTATAAAAAAATCTCACCCGTCTTTGCCGGCAATTCTAAGACTATTCAGAATGAAATAATTGACAGAATTTCACAATATATTGATGAGCACGTCGCAAATAAATAGAATACAGTACATTTTTTTCAGTTCAAGTGGATGAGTCCACAGACATTGTCTACAAATCTCGATGTAGCATCATAATTAGAAACGTTATTCCCGGAGGAAAGCTGGTGGAAAGATTTTTGGGATTTTATGATGTTAGTTCCAGTCGGACTGCCGACACACTGTTTCACGTTGTGTCAAGGTCCCTCGAAAAATTTGACTATAAATCAAAGCTTATTGCCCAGTGTTTTGATGGTGCAAGCGTTATGTCAGGGGAATTAAATGGTCTTCAGGCAAAAATCAAAGAAGTAGTGCCACAAGCGGTTTTTGTTCACTGCATGGCGCATCATTAGAATTTAGTGCTACAACAAAGCTGCAACAGCATTTCGAAATGTCGGATATTTTTTGCAACTGTTAATGGTTTACCCTCTTTTTTCCACAATTCTGCTAAGCGAACTTACGCAGTAGACACAGTCGTTGGAAGACGAATCCCTACTTCCGTTACTACGCGATGGAAGTCTAATTCCAAAATTGTGAATACTATATACAGTATAACGAATGGGATTCATTAAAAGAAGTATTCACTAAAATTATTAGTATAAAATTAAATGCATTAAGAGTAACATGAAGAATCTTAAATTATATTAAATAACATTTGTACATCATTAAGTTAATGTAACAAGGAAAAGAAAATAAAGTAAAGGATTTTGAATGGTGATACCAGAGTTTGATTATAATATTTAATAAATAAATAGTAATACGAGACATATAACAAAATCCTTGATAGAACGACGACAGAAGAGGAACATCTTGGACTGGAGAAGAGTTTAAATGGCCATAAAGGATCATTAAGTGTTCCGAGGAGACATTTGTGCTGTAGTAGTCCTGGAGAGCGGCATTCAGCGGTGAGAGCAATCAGAAATTTGGGTGAAGAAACAGATTGCCAAGCCGAATATTGCTTTCGAAAAAAGGTAAACAACAACCAGAAATGAACCCGTGGCAGCTGGAAGAATTCAGAGTCGGTTAAGTTACATTAGTTTATTATTTATTTCTTACATGGTTAATTATCAAAATACTACATATTAACGGAATCTGGGTTGGTTTAAAGAAAAGAAAATAATAGATACAATTGTCAATACGATCAAACAACTTAATTATCATTAACCCTGAGAGAAAGAGTTTCTTTACATGTATTATACTATTAAATAATTACAATACCTGTGTATTCTATTGTATTCTATCAGTAAAAAACAACAGTACATAAAATGGCAGTCCCAACGTGCAACATATCTTGATTACAATACCAGTAAATAAATGTACAGTACAATATATATATATATATATATATATATATATATATATATAGGGGTAACAAATTAACCCTTCTGTGCAATTTAATTTGTACATTAATTTAACTCATACACTTTATATAACATTACTAACAACGTGTATGAATAATTGGGGTGTAGGTGTAATTATAATAAGAGTAAATCTTTTTACGAATCGTAATATGCTTCATTTATTATTTGAAACAAACAATAAAAATTATAATAATATAAAAATCATGATCAATACGCCCTGTGATCTTCATTATCTATGGTTTCAAAGTGTCTTTACTATTCGTGTCAACATTACAAACATATCTTAAATTCTAAATATTATATTATTTATTGTATATATACTTTTCGTCAATATGTTAATGTTTCTTGCTTGCTCAGTCTAAATGTGTGCTTATTTAAAAGTTATTACTGCATTCTTATTCTATCTTTCTTAATACCTTTGTATGGCTTTAAAAATCATTTTAACACATTTAATTTATTACTCTCAATGACTCTATGTTATGTTCTTTTATCAAGAAAAGTTAAATAGTTTAATTACTAATTTCAATGACTCTACGTTATGTTCATTACGAAAAATAATTAAATAACTTTTTTGATTACATATTAATTACATTGAATTTTATCTATCTCTACATATTTATTATTTATGTTTACAAAAATTGTTTTGTCTTTGTTTTCTCTTTATTAGAGTCTCTCAATGTCTTTCTCTTTGAAAATTATGTATTGGTTTTTCGTCACCTTAAATTCCGTAGAGTTGTCCCATGTCCTCCAGTGATTCCTTCGGTCCTCTCCTCCTGGATGTCCTCTTGTCCTCACTGCTCGTCCTCTCGCCTCTCGTCCTCCACGGTACATTGACTGCTGTAGACTATGATGACATGTTGCTCTGGATCTGTAGCCGTTATTATAGAAACGTCTATAGTCCTCTGCATCTCCTTCCTCTGCTAGTCGTGCTCTCGTACTCTGTCAGGAGTTGATGTTCTTAGCTGTCGACTGCTTGTTGACGTCCGACGATTTCTTCGTTATGGTATTTTTTTTTATTATTGTTTTTATTACTTCAAATTAAAAAAAAATTACTGTGATAGTTTATAAGTTCAGTTACAAAATCGTACTGATGTTAGATTTTAAATCTAACTTCGTCCAAAATAGTTTAAAAAATTTGCGTCTCGGACCGGTATAGCGTACCGCCGCGACTATGGTTTGTTATGAGAGAGAGATTAGCTCTCCTGGGCTTCTATTTATATCCACACAGAAAAATGCACCTGTCGATTCAGGAATCAGCCTGTCGACATTTGAAACATGGTGTGACAGCCCTCACTCTCGTCTCATTTCACATAATTGCACTTTTTTGCCAATCGCACTGTTTAACGCGGATTTCACGTCGATAAAATAGTGTCTCGTTTAATGACTTATGAGATGTGCAATTATCATGATGCTCACACTACTAGTATAATTATGATGCATTAAAAATCGCACTGTACTCGCATTGATTGTCCGAATTACGTACAATTCGCACTGCACTCGTGTCCGATTTTTACATATTTTTAGAAGATTTTACCTTCTCACTAACATTTATGGTTTTCTTAAAAACAATTATTTTCTTAATTTGTCATTGACTTGAGGGGTGAGATTGCAACTTTCAGGATCAGACAGGCTTCACGCACACACATTATTTACTTGTATACACACATGCAGAGGTAATCGTGTGATGTTTGCCTGTTGGTTCCTGTTTGAAAACCAGCTTACAATCTCACACCTGGTCGTCTATTCTATACTATTGAAATTAACTAAAATATTTATAATATATTATATATGCGCATTACAGCCTTTGCTTGTATTGTCGCAATATATATAGATGTCAGATGAATAGAATATAATACTGCAGCTTGTTAACTGAAGAATACAAAATAATAGTAATTGTAAAGAATCATAATACTTTGAAGTTAGAAGTAAATGTGTATTAAACATATCAATAATGTTTTATTAAATATCATAATTTTTACGATAAATGTCAAATGTCTTAGTTGTAATACATTGGAATAACATAGTATATTGGTATCTGAACTGAACGAGTTTTCCTTTCTTAGAAAACCCTGGGATACTCTGCTCTGGCGCCCAACCAAATTAATGAATTACATAATAATGAGTAGACGTATTTAGTAACAGATAATAAAAAAAAATTTAATCATAAATAATATAAATCTTTAATACAATCAACATCAAAAACAAGAGCCCTTAAGATATTCTTTATATTTGTCGCCACAACGTGGTGCAGTTGTTGAGATTCTTTATATTTGGCGCTCAACAGCGTGGAGCTTAAAGTCAAAATTAAAATAAGCTCGGCAGAATGAGATGAGGTAGATAATAAGAAGTATATTTATGAAAATTTAGATAGTAATTAATGTTACCACGAAGTAAGAGTAAAATGTTAAGGAATTTTAATCAAATTAAAAATAGTGAAGTAAAAATGGCAAGTAACTATAATATCAACGATAGTGATGAAGGGGAGTTCGAAGCGAATAACCAGATGGGGGAGACGGGAATACTTGACGAACTAACCGATAACGAAACCGCACCGGTTCCTTCAGAGGCAAGGGGACGAGCAGAAGAAAATGTAATCAGCGCGAAACAATATATAATGAACAGATGGGAACAAATGTCCAAACAACACGAGGAAAGGATGAAACAATATCAACAAGAAAGGGCGGAAAGGAAGAAACAAATAGATAAAGAACTAGAGGAAGAGTATAGAGAAACTACTAGAGTATTAGCGAGAGGAAAGAAAGAACTAGAGGAAGAATTATATTGGAAAATAAAATTAGAGGTTGGGAGGAGGCTGAGAAGGAATATGAAGAAATGTTAAAAGAGATTAAGAAGAAGAAGGAGAAGGATGATGAAGAAAAGTTAAATTATGATGGTGAATGGTTAGATGAAGATGATGATGAAGATGAGATTGGAGAAGAGGTTGGTGAAGAAATGTGTGAAGAAGCTGATGACGAGGGTGGTGAAGAAAATAGTGAGGATTCTGACGAAAAAGAAGACGAAACCGAAGAACAAAATAAACCAGAAGATGGAAACAATGAAGACAGGATAGATGAAGAAACAGTGAAACAATCTGAGGACGCGCCAAATGTTGAACCCACTGTAGGCTCAGATCAAGATGCTAGTTCGAAAGATCAAGTTACTCAGTCAGAAGATAAGTACAAAGAAATGGAACCTGAAGAGAGTGCTGCTTCAGAAGAACCAGATACACAAGATGTTGGTACTACAGAAAAGAAAGATGAAGAGAACATGAAGCAAGATACTCAAGGTTCTGGTGGCACCGAAATGCCCCTTGTGAAAGAAGAGGAAGTTCGGGAATTAAAGAAAAGACACAGGCCAGATGAAAGTGATGAGCAAACTTCAGAAAACATAAATAAACCGAAGCGAAAGAAAACAAAGTTGGATGAGTGTAAAGAGAGCATTAATGAAAGCTATAGTCAATTAAGAAAAGATATTAAACAGAACGTGACACAACAATTAAGCGAACACGGAGTACAAGTAGAACAGCCAATCAGTGAAAATAAGCGTGAGAACAGAGAACTATCAACAGAATCGAGATCAGAAGCAAAGGAAGTAGTGAAAGAAGAAAATGAAAGTGAAGTAGCAGATAAAGACTGTGAGGTTAATGGTAAGCCCTTAGAATGAGCAGTGAAGGAGGAAAATTACAAGCAGTCTAAGAAGCTCAAAAAGTCTGATTTTAAAGTTTTTGTACCTGCACTTTTCAGTTTTCAATGTCACGTGTGTGATTATGTATGTAAGAATTGGAATGCATTGTGTACACACTGTATGGAATTTCATCAGACTCAAGCTCAGATAAAAGGTGATAAATGTGAAAAGTTATTTCACAGAAAGTCGTTGTTGAACCTTCATTCTAGATCTCATGTGCCAAAAGAAGAACGCATTGTTTTTCCACGTCATCTACGTCATAAAAGGTTTAGTAGTAAGTCAGTGGTATCAGCACAGTTAAAGGCAAGTTATCTTAGAGAGAGACCATTTGTGTGTGAGCGGGGTGGACGCAGTTTTACGTCAAGAAGCATCCTGCAAAGGCACTTAACAATTCATAGTGATGAAGCGCCATGGAATTGTTCCAAGTGTAACAAAAACTTCAAAACAAAGTACAGATTAAAAATACATATGAATGCTCATCAAGACACAAAGAGATGCATTCAGACACAAACCATGTTCAACACCCTGTGTATAGAAGAATTAGACGAACATGCGACTTTATTAAGAGACGGATATTTATCAGGAAGCAAAGCAGAAATGAGAGATAATGAAAAGGTGAGATACAAAAACAATAAGTATAAACATAGTAATTATGAATGCTTTGAAAATGAGAATTATGAGATGGTGCGTATAGAACCAGAATGCGTAACAAAAACAAGAAGTAGAAAAAGGAAAGTTGTGGCAGAACGTTTTAGGGAGAAAGCAAGAGGCAGAGGACGTCATAGAAAACAGGAGCAGACTGTACCCAGAATCAAAATATGTGTCATTCCTAAGTCTGTGAAACAAAAAGGAACAGGAAGCAGTAAGATATCAAGTGGAGAAGGGGTAAGACTGATACAGTGTATTGACACTGACAGTCCAGAGGAATCTGTAAAGAAAAAGGTGAAAAGACCAAAATTACATAGTTCAGAAGTGAGAAATGATCATAATCATGCTCAGGATGATACACGCGCAGATAATCGTGAAATGTTACTTAAATTTGGGAATATAATAAATAGGGAATTTGAAAATAAATAATATTAAAATTCCTTAACATAAAACAAATTTGTACGTACCTTAACATAAAAAATATATATGTAAATTTAACTTAATATGAAAAATTTTGTATGTAACAAAACTAATGAAAAAAAATATATATATATGTGTGTGTGTGTGTGTGTGTGTGTGTGTGTGTGAATCAATGTAATGTACTAAGAATAATGTAATTTAAAGGAGATAGTGATTGTTTAAAATGTATGTTAACGTAGCGGGGAAGCGAGGGTGTGAAAAAGTAGCGTTATGTTAGGGTGGTAAGATGTGAATGACCACGCCAACCCTCCGAGCGAAAGCGAGAGTGACGAGCTAAGGGGGACCGGTTTTGACCATATTGTTAAAGCGTGTCACACCAAAATTATAAACAAACCCTTCATTGAATGGTTGTGCTGTAAAGGTGGGTTTACACCTGCGAGAAATTGCGCTAGTTTTCTGTCCGACAGTCGAAATTGCAAATGTAAACAGACCGGTGAGCATTGTCGGAACTGCTGCCGCGAGTGATGTCCCAAGTAGGCAGAGTTAGTGTCCGACACTTCAGCTTGCAGGTCTAAACACGCAGCTCAGCTCTCGGAATTTCTCGCACTCGCGCTGTCACTGGATCAAACAGTGGGAGATATTTATCGACAGTTTTTGTGCAAGTCTGGATAGTGAGAGGTTGTTTTCCTATTGTTTCTCAGTGTTTTATGTTAAACTGTGTAGCGTCGTGATGGCTGAAGAAAACCCTGCTATTGAAATAACACCTAAGCAAACTAATACTGGACCTCCTGACGCGAAAACTCCTATGGATGAAAATAAAAAATGGTCGGACATGGAAACGAGAAAATTAATAGCCCTGTATGAAGAGAATGAAATACTATGGAACGTTACTTCGAAGGACTATAGAAATCGTGTAAAAAAACATGAAGCAATACGTGCCATCAGCAATAAATTGAAAGTTGATACACCTGAAGTGCAAAGAAAACTGCATAATTTAAGAAGTCAATACAACTCGGAGTTGAAGAAATTAAGGACAAAGACATCGGGTCAGGGAACGGATGAAGTTTATATACCGAATTGGCCGTACTTCGCCGCTCTGAAGTTCATCCATGTGAAGACCCCCACAACATCCAGTACAATGGTAAGTAAATAACAATAATTATATATTGCCATACGATACCATATATTATATATTGCCCTTTTTGGGGTGAAACTCAAAAATTTTAAATGTAAATACCCATCATGTGACCCCTCATTTTAAAGGTCTTGATTAAAGAAAACAATTGGTGTCTAAAAATTGTAAGCACAACTTACTACCTAATATTTATGAAACGACTTTTGGAATAAAAAATAAAAAGAAGAGAGTTAAACAAATAAATTTAAAAACAATGCAAGCACAACTTACTACCTAATATTTATGAAACAGATTTTGGAATAAAAATAAAAAGAAGAGAGTTAAACATATAAATTCAAAAACAATGTAAGCACAACTTACTACCTAATATTTATGAAACGACTTTTGGAATAGAAAATAAAAAGAAGAGAATTAGAACATATAAATTTAAAAACAATGTAAGCACAACTTACTACCTAATATTTATGAAACGACTTTTGGAATAAAAAATAAAAAGAAGAGAATTAGAACATATAAATTCAAAAACAATGTAAGCACAACTTACTACCTAATATTTATGAAGCGACTTTTGGAATAAAAAATAAAAAGAAGAGAATTAGAACAAACAAATTTAAAAACAATGTAAGCACAACTTACTACCTATGATTTATGAAATTAATTAAGAGAAAAGGAAAAGGAATTTAGAATAAAATCAACGAAATTCAAATACATTGTAAAATCAATTTACAAACAAGTTATGAAAAAACTTTCTGGAAGTAAAAAGAAAATGAATTGAATAAAACTAATTAAAAAAACCAAGGAAGTACAACTTGCTACCAAACATCTATGAAACTCAAATAATGGAATATAAAAGAAAAGAAAAAGAATTTGGAAGAATAACCACAACATTCAAAAGAAAGAGTAAGTTCATGTTACAAACAATTATATATGAAACCAATTATGAAAAAATTTTGAGAATAAAGAAATGGCAGTAAAAACCACTGATACAATTAAAATGAATAAACTTATTGTGAAAGGAAATTAATAAGACTTTTAAGCAAAATAAGCAGAGACAATGACCACATGGAATTAATAATTAAAGAATGCATTTGGGTAAAAAGCAAGAGCGGAATAAAATTTTGAAAAGGAAGAAATAACTATGTATAAATAAATCCATAAGAAAAATATGATCATAAAATAAATGTCAATTATAAGGAGGACAATTAAAAGAGTAATTGCAAGAACATAAAACTAGTGGAACGATTCATAAGAATGGAGAAAAAGCAAAAATATAATACAAAATATATGCTACCAATGACCAGAAGAAGATTGTAATAACAGTCAAGGTATAACAGAGAATTAAAATAAATAAAAACTTTACACTGAATAACAACTGACAATTATATTAAACCAGCTTCCAACCATAAGAAGAAATAAAATGCCAGCAGAGCTAACCAATGAGAAAAGTAACTGAGATAGAAATTAACTCAAATCGAAATATTAACAGATCTGAGCAAATACGAAGTGAAGTATCCAAAGATATTTAATTTTTTTTTTTTGGTCATAAGGTGGACTATTCTTATGTAATTTTTATTAATAACTGTCTGTAGATAAGTCCAGCAGTATTATTATGTTTTGAGCAGAGATAATTTGCCTCTGTAATCAATAAATGACGTAGTATGGCCAGCAGAGTAGTGAAGCCTACAGTGCCCCTCTGAACTGCCCCAGCTCACGTGTTAGGGAATGTTAGGGAATAAATATCCCAAGGATAAAGAACCAAGTTAAGAAAAATTAAATGAAAAATAAAAAATAATGAACCTTAGATGACTATTACTATAAAGAAAAATCCAGTTAATAATGAAATGTAGATAAGCTCAAAAATAAAGAAGAAAAAATTTAGAAATGGGAAGGAAGTAAAGAAATATAATTTATAATAAATATCATAAGCAATTATTTCAGACAAACCAAGTATGATCTGAACTAATTACTTCTGTAGGAGAGCAATCTGTAGCATGACAGATAATCCACTTAAATCAATTACCAGATGATCATTAGTAAAAATCAAGTATATAGAATATCCAGAAAGATCCAAATGAAAACCAAATAAAAAGCACAATAAATTACCATTATAACAAGAAAAAGTAAACATAAAGAAAAAAATCTGCAACTAATATGAATGTACAAAAAATAAAACCACAGAAAACTAAAATTAAAATAACAATAATGCCCAGGTAGGATAGGAGTAGGTAAGGAAGCTACCCAGACCAAGTAAACAGCCCAGTATAAACTGTGCCGAGTCGAGTAAGATCGGCGTGAATAAACAAAAATCGTGTACGGTATTTAGCGAGAAAGCTGACGAAAAGTACTGTACTGTATTTAGCGGGGGCGGCTACGATACTGTAATGAGGTAATTAAGTTGCGCCTGATGGGTGCTGCCCTCTGGCGTTCGCTGCTGATTGCGAGTTGAGAAAGGACAGCATATACGACTCTAAACCTGTCTTTATTCTGGTCCTGAATCAAACAGACGCCTTGCCGTTTTCTCCGACAGAAAGAAGTTTTTAATTGCACCATCTTCCATCTATGGCAGGCTAAATTAACACAGATCTGCGGTAAGTCACTGCAATATACTTATATACATTAATTTAAAGTTATGCAAAAAGGAAGTTGTTTAATAAGTACAGAAATAAATGAAATCGGTTAACCTATCACACCACGTGGCAAATTAGACTATGTGTAAATTTTATTAATTGTATAACAAACTGAATAATTATATAACAGTAAATGAAATCTTAACTAAGGCACCGTAATTGAATAATGTTAACCCACAGGGGTAAAGTTTATAAATGTATACATGCCAAGTGGTGAATCAAGTTAGTATGAATAATTTAGTCACCCCAAATTTATTGAGAAGGTTGAAGAAAGAGAGTCATAGTAAAAATATAAAGTTTAAATGGAAACAAGTGACAAACTTTAATAGAATTGAGAATAATGTAAAGTCAGAATAATATGTAATTTAACTAAACTAAATGTTTTCCAAGATAGGGCCATATGCCAGTATAACCTGTTGCAGAGTGTGTCAAACTTTCATTTTAAGTAGGCCTAAAGCTGGGTTTAATATTATAAATGGATTGTGGTGCGTGTGAGGTTTCTGGGGGAATTAGTTTTGGGAACTTATCGCTGATAATATTTTGTATGCATAGGGTCTCTCGCTGGAAGTCGAGGAACAGCCCCAACCTGAACATGACCATCTAGACTCTCTCAACTTCATCTGCCGGAGGAGAATAGCGAGGACAGGCCACAAACACACTAAAATGTAGACCAGAATACCACAACTTCACACTATGGAATAAATCAGGTGACACCAAACCATATTACTTTTATACAAGGGGATGTAACCCACTAGAACCCATGGACATATAGTTACACAACATCAATGACTTTAAGCTTTAAACATTTTAATTGGGTCCCCGGTTAACGGGACAGAATAGTGCGTGGACTTGGGGGGGGGGGAATCTTTTGTACATTTTGTAACTCTGTTTGTATTAAATGTGAGCCCAGAGGTTGGCATGTATCTGTGGCTGATTACCATTCAGGCCTGTAAATTTCTTTCTTGTTTTCAGTAGAAGGGTTACCTTAGTGCTAGTAATTCTATCATTCACCATGTAATTTCACTGGTTAAATTTAGTTTTCATTTTATGCATTAATTTCATATATTTATATTCAGTTTGGGTCATATAGGGATAGAAGTTTCTTTGGTAGTTCAGTCGGGTCACCAGTTTAATCCTGTATATGTGGATTTTCATGCAGACTTGAACATGCTCTTGGGACAGGTTGAGTTATGCACGATCTTGCCTAGGAACATGTCGGCCTTTGGGCCAAATTAATTTTAAAAGGTTATAAGGCATTATGACACATTACTGTTTTCAATATTTAACAAAATTTATCATGTTTAAATTCTTTTTAATTGATTATGATCACTTGTGTGTTTACTGAATTCTAATTATATTTACTCCAAGTCTAAGTGCTCAATGTGGGAGCACTTTATAATAGTATCAGGCATTATGCCAACTCCTGAATTTAGTATGTCCTGGGGCCACTGGTGTTACACACATATATCTTGAGTTATTAGGTATTAAGGCCTTGCAATAGGTGTTGCGTGCAAGGATATTTATAAATTGTAAATTATGTACCTCATGGGGTGAAAGAGGTGTGGCAAGATTTTAATGATAGAAGTTGTAATTGTCCTGTGTTGTGGAACGTGTGTATGTATTGTATATTCGTGTGTATTTTTGGAAGTTAGATATAGGGCTAAGTGTGGACAAGTAACATTTTTTAAGGAGAATATAGAATATAAATTTTATATTTATTGATTTTTTTCAAGTAACATTTTTAAGGATAATATAGAATATAAATTTTATATTTATTGATTTTTCAAGTAACATTTTTAAGGAGAATATAGAATCTAAATTTTATATTTATTGATTTTTTCAAGTAACATTTTTAAGGAGAATATAGAATATAAATTTTATATTTATTGATTTTTTCAAGTAACATTTTTAAGGAGAATATAAATTTTCTATTTATTGATTTTTTCAAGTAACATTTTTAAGGAGAATATAGAATATAAATTTTATATTTATTGATTTTTTCAAGTAACAATTTGAAAGGAGACATAATGAGTTTGTTTATAATAAAAAAGATTTTATTGGTTGTTAATTTTGTGAGTTTTAATTGCAAGTCCCATCTCACTGGATCCAGTGCATTTTTGGCTTCTCTAGGCTTTGGCCTAGTTTTAATTATCTTGTGGCCCCTCTTTAGAAAAAAAAAAAAATTTTTCAAAAAACCCATTTTTTTTTATGAGTCAATACAACACTTAAAGAGGGGTTATAAAGCAAAAACAAATAATAACGAAATGGTACTGAAGAAACCAAGAATGAGGAAGGAATATATCCAAAACAGACAAAGATACGTAATGAACAGTGACAAGTGAAGATCACATAGAATAGAGGAAGTAGAACACGACCAATACACAAAAGAAACCCAATAGGGAGAAAACAAAAGCCCCTAAAGAAAGTAAATGTCACTATAGAAAGTATAACACCCCAACAAAACCATAAACTCATGTAGAACTAATAAACACAAAAAGTGTTTAAAGTGCTAATTAGAAGTGCACCCAAGAAAGTTATTGTATAATTTAAATAGACAAATCTTAACAGTTCCCCCATGGTTAAACAATTTGATATTATAAAACTATGAAAGGACTAGTGATAGGATCAAGAAATAACCAGGGACAAGTGCAAGTTGTTAGATTATCATAAATAAACTTTGAGAAGGTACATAAATTACTGTACATTTAAATAACTTTAAGTGTTTTTTTAAAATAGTATCATGAATGATATTTAATCAAATAATATGGTGAAGGAGCAATGAATACTCTTTCTAATAAAATGCCACTGTTTATATGAGAACATTCAATGGAATAAATAGTATAAATAGATAGCTTGGCGTTAGTACATAAAGTGATGGGGAATACATCCCTAAAATTAAGAAAAACAGATAAGACTGTAACCAAATAGTTTTTCAGAGAGCGTTAAAAATTTAATGGAACAAAATGTTAGGTTCCAATTTCAATATATGAACTCTATAAATAAGATTTAGAAATAGAGATTAATCCTTGTATTTATAAAATGTTATTTTGTTTGGTAGTTTAAATTAGGAATGCCATATCTGAATGTGTATATCATTCCTATATAGTAAAATGTTTTTTAGAAGTTACTGTAAGTAATCAGTACAAAAAAAAGTTATGATTCTAAATACCAGATTTAATGTTAAATAATTGTTATGTTTTAATTGTTTAAAATCAATACTAAAGGTTATAGTAGTAAAAGAAGAAATTTTAATGAATATTATATTAGAATAGAAGGTCAGAAAAGGGTATGAACTAACTGTATTATTAAAAACTTTGTAAGTAACAACAGATAAAATCTAGGCCAGATAGTAAATTTAGACTACATTATAATTGACAAATCTAGTCCTATAAACCAACTAAACTAATGAAATTTATGTAAGACAAACCCACCATATAGTAATACAATGTAACTTATACTTTATAAAGATATTGTCAGAAGATAAGTAAAATTATAAATAAAAATGAAATGTATTAACCAAAATTTCAGAGGAGGAGTCATAGATAAATGAATTATATTTAAAAACAATAACTAATGAACAAAATTGCAAGAAATTAAGAAAAGATAAACAATTATATCAATCTTAGATTCAGTAAAATAATAATTATATCAGAGAAAATGGCTATTATCTAGACAAGGACAGAAAACCCAAATTTAAGCCTACTTTTCCAACATGAAAGAAATATAACTTTTTTAAATAAAAACTTTGTAAAACTATATTAATTAGTATCAAAATAAGCAAAATAGATTAAAGAAACCGAATATGTATTTAGTATTTCATACAGTTAAATAATAACGAAAATATTTTCCGTGTATAATGTATTCAAATAAAATGTATCGGAAGCTAAGATAATTTGAAACAATGTATGATCTATATTAAATTGGCTAAGAATTTCAGGAGACGAAGGAAATGAGAACAGTTAATTATTATCCGTTGAAGCGAACACTTAAACGAGGTTTTGCCCCGTATAACCTATATTAATGGCGTGCGATACTTAAATCGAGTTCAGTGCAAATTTTGTAATTTTTTTAATTTAGAATTTTAACTTGAGAAGCAGTGGAAAACATACAATAAACAGTGAACTACAGATAAACAGAACCACATACGCCTAAATAATTGAACTAACACCACTACAAATAAATTTTACTGATGAAACAAAAAGGGTTATATACGACACATTTAACCAAAGTGAAACAGACATAATAACACACATTTACACCAAGTGAACTAATAAACACTGCACCAGGAACACTCATTTAACTCCAGAACTAATATCCACTATTGCTGAGACGAGGAAACGGTGAAAAGGACATCTTTATTGCAAGAAATATTCGTCGAGGTGATTGACATTCAACTACGCATACTTCTGTCGGCCATTTTGATTTTCCCAGCATTCTATTCGAGGTGGAACAAATGAACGTCTAGTCTGCATTGGTTCAAATATTATACTATATAAACTTTCTATATTATTTAATAACACTGTAATTGTTAATTTTAAGACATTTTAATTGTAAATGTTATACTTTCTTGGCCCTACCCTTCTCTGGCTATTCTAACATAACCGTTAAAAGAACAATATTTTATATACACTATTAATGTAAAGTTTTTGTCGACCGGCCCTGAGTAACGAGTCGATACTGTTGTCAACAATCGATTACTATCGATATTTTTAATAAATTGTTAATAAACACTCTAATTCTGCAAATTGGTTGAATTTTACTTTAAATATAATTAAAGAATAAGTTTATTGAAGAACACGGACTAACCGGAAGGCGGTATTTACGAAAATAAGGAGCATATTGAAGAAGAAGAAGAGCCGTCTATCGACCAGTACTGGAGTTAACCATATTAACTTAGAAGTTATTCATAGAAAGTGACACCACAACCCTATCAACCATAATATAATTAAAATTTTTACACCAGACAATAACAAAAATTATTTCCTAAATACAGATAACAAAAACCCGAAACAAATATTTTGTCAGAAAAAACAAAATTTTTATTTTAAAATAAAATTTTTTTTTTATTTCAAATTTTAACAAATTATAACATTATTATTTTGTAACTACGAGGGAACGTTACAAAATTGGCGTCCAACTAAAGGGCTTTAATTAGGGATTGAAGGACTAATATAACTCGCCCAATTTCTAATTCAAGCTTAGCAGCGGTTATCCAGCCAGAGGAAAAGGAAAAATGCAACGTCGTGCCACATCCAAGAAAAGGGTGGCAGAGGCCGAAAAAGAAATTAATATGGAGGATAAGGAGGCAACACCGATGGAGGACTTAGAAACGTTATAACCCCCAAGGGAACCAAAACCATCAGCACAATCAAAGGAACAACCGGAAATGCCCACACAGACAGGGGAAATCAATGTCCGGGAGGAACGGGTAGAACAACCCGAGAAACCATCACGAACGGAGAATGGGAATATACAAGAGATGTTCAGGATGATGATGGAAGAAATCAAATCCAGTAACAAGAAGATGGAGGAAAACTTGCATAAGAAAATGGATTCCACCACAGAAGAAAATAGTAAAGAAAGGAAGGAAGACCAACAGTCCTTGAAGGAAAATTTGAATGAAATAAGGAAGAACATAGAGGCAACAAAAGAAGAATTGAAGAAGGACAACCAAGCAACAAAAGAAGAATTGAGTAATAAAATTGAAAACACCAATCAAAAAATTGATGAAACTAGGGAGAAGATAGGAAACGACAGCCAACGATTGAAGGAAGAGTTGAGGGAGAATAGCAAGAAGATGGAAGAGAAAATGGAGGAGAATAACACGAAAATGGAAGATAAGATGGGGGAGAGGTTGGAAGAATTAAGAGAGGATAAACAACTATTAAGGGAAGAATTAAGGGAAGTTAACCAGGAGACTCTAGACAAGTTAGACGAACGGATGGAACTATTACGAAAAGAAATGAACAAAGAACTCAAGGATAATAAGAAATCTATGAATAAAAAGTTGGAAGAAGAAACAATAATTATAAATCAACAGATCAGAGAAGTTGATGAAAGATGTCGGCTAACTGACGGGGAAGTACAAGAATTCAAGGAAGTGGTAAACACCAAGGTCACAAATATCGAAGAATATAGTCGCAAGAAGGTAGAAGAGAACCGAAGAGAAAGTCAGGAAGAACTAAGTAAAGTACGTCCCCAAATTACTGAAAGGTGCGACGGAATGGAGGTAGTAATGACGAACATCACTGGTCAAGTGCGGCAGAGCCAGGAGGAAATGGAAGCAATTCGGAACCGACCAACCAACTTCACAAATATCCCCATCAACGAAAATAGGGAATGGCTGAACTTCCGCCAATATAAAAGGAAGCCAATGGAGTTCTTGGCCCGGATCGAGGAATAGGCCTACATGGCCAAACATAGAGGCAATAGGTGGTTAAATAATAGAGAGCTGTTGGACGAATCATTCCGTGAAATGACGGACAACTGGTGGATGGCAAACCGGAGTGAGATAGAGGATTACCAACAATTTAAGAATTTGTTCAAGGCCAAGTATTGGTCGGAGACCACCCAAAATCTAATAAGAGACAACATCTGCCATGGCTGATACAAGACACAATTTGGTAATACGATGACCGCGTACTTACTTGGGAAGGTATGTCTGGTGAAGCACCTGGAACCGGCCATACCAGAAGAATGCCTTGTAAATAAGCTCTCCTACCATTATGATGAAGAGGTCATACGAGCAAGAAGGGGTAGCCAAATAAAGACCATCCAGGCGATGACGGAACTCTTAGAAAACTATGAGAATGAGGAATACTATAGGCAAAGCAGAAGAAGGAATGAGCGGCCAGAATTCCGAAGTAATCCGTACCCGAACAACAATAATCATCAGAACAGCAGTGGGTACCAAGGGAACCGATATAATCCCAATTATAATAATCAGAACAATACCAACGGTAGTAATAATAATAATAATAACGGTAATGTGAATCAAAATATTAACAGAAATAATAACGGGTACCCCGGTAATCGAGCCAATTATTACCCAAATCCAAATATAAATAGCCAGAGAAACCCAAACCATACTAATAATACCGAACGGTATTATAATAACAATAGGGGTTACCCAAATAACAATACTAATAACAACAACAGGTTCTTCCAACCCCGGGTAAATTTTATACGCGCCGAAGGAAACAATCAACGCAGATACAACCATCAACGGCGGAACAGTTTCCATGAATATGAAGACCAACGCAGAAGCCGAGAACGTGATAATTCAAGGTATAATCCGCCTAGGCGAAGTACCAGTCTAGATGACCCAGAGCGGCAACCAAATAGAGAACAAATATACGAACAGCGAACGGAACGGCTGGAACCCACTCAAGGTTTCTCGACTGACGCCTCCGTTGGTCCAAATATCAATAACCAGGATAATGAGAATTTAAATGGAAGGAGGCAGTAATAAATAGTCAGGACCTTTTGCTGCTCCTATCGCCTGGGTATAAAAGAGAATTGCCAAGAGGAAATAATAATAACAATATTACAATTATTAGTTGTAATTACTTAAAAAACATACGAAACGAACTACTGGAGGAGGACGACACTCGCCTCCATAGTATAAATAATGAAATAATTTATGTTAATGCCGAAATAGAAGGAACCTTCGCACAGCTAATGATTGATACAGGTGCGAATGTATCTATTATCAACTCAATAGAATTGGAGAGAATCCAAGAGAAATGTGGTCAACTATTGCCGACTTTACCAATCAATAATATCGTATTAATAGGTGCCACTGGTCGCCAAAACAAGACTATAAGAAAGCAAGTATAGTTAAACGTGATTAGTAAGGGTATAGCAATAAACATGGTCTTCCTAATTGCGGCAGGATTACCTTTCAATATATTAGTGGGATGCGATGTGCTGAGAAAAAACTCTGCTATCATTGATTTACGATCAGAGAAAGTATCGCTGTTTACCGGAGATCTGACCTGGACGGCCGATTTAGTTGGTAGCGAGATAGCACTTCCCAGCAGTATCCACCAGCAAATTCGTAACATCAACTATATGAAAAATAACACAATAATTAACCCCATAATATACGACAACACGGACGAAGATTTATGGTCCCAAAAGATACAAGAGATAAGGGATTTCCGGAGCGGAATTGCTAGGGAGAAATTGCCCATTAATCAAGCGAATCAATTGATCAGAATTTATGAAAGGTACCGCTCAGTATTTTCGGACGAGCCAGGCAAGGTAAAAAATTATCAATGTACCCTTAAGTTCAGAGATACAGTGGAGTTTAATAGAAAATCGTACCCTATTGCGCATTCACGAAAGGAGGCTGTAAGAGCGGAAATAAACCGGATGATTAATAGCGATATAACAGAAAATCGCCAATCCCCATACACCAGCCCTATTGTGGCTATTCCCAAGAAAAACGGCCAAGTCCGGCTTTGCTTGGATGCACGGGAAATAAACAAAAAGATAATAAATGATAGAACATCGCCCGGTGAGATTGAAGAAATCCTGAAACGATTCCACGGTACCAAGTACTTCAGTACCTGGGACACGGTGTGCGGTTACTGGCAGGTGGAGTTACACCCACGGAGTCGCCAGTATCTGGCTTTCATATTCGAGGGGTGCAATTACCAATTCAAAAGATTGCCCTTCGGACTTGTAAACTCAGTTGCCATCTTTGTGACCTGCATGGACCAGATATTGGGACAGGAAGCACTTCAGTTTACCACCGTGTATGTAGACGAACTACTAATAACATCAGAAACGTGGGAGGAACACTGCTACCGTGTGGAACACGTGCTTGAGAAGTTATCTGTCAGTAATGTCATGCTGAAGTTAGAAAAGTCTAAGTTCATTGCCAGGGAAGTGCAATTCTTGGGTTTCAACTTGGATGATCAAGGAATCTCACCGTCGGCAGAAAAGGTGGAAGCAATCCAGAAATTCCCGGCACCCAAAAACAGAAAGCAATTACAGTCATTCCTGGGACTCTGTAATTACTATCGCAAGTTCCAGGAACAATATTCAGAATTAACCGCAAAATTTCAAACACAATTGTCATCAAAAAATAAATGGATATGGTGTCAAGAGCAGGATGTGATTTTCCAACTTATAAAGGACAAATTTCTGGCAACAATAATACTTCGCCACCCAAATTTTAAATTACCATTTTTTATGAATTGTGATGCCAGCAACATCAGTCTGGGAACGACGTTGTATCAAGAAGTCGAGAAGGGTCAACACCAAGTAATTAGCTTCGCTAGCAGATCTTTGAACCAGTGCGAGAGAAACTACACTGTAACTGAAAAAGAATTACTGAGCGTAGTATTTGCTTGTGGTAAGTTCCGTACTTACATCTTGGGTTACCCTGTAACAGTCCGAACAGACCATAAATCTATTTCGTTCCTAAAAAGCTGCAAATTGAATCATGACAGACTTACAAGGTGGATACTTGCACTTCAAGAATACCATCTAAAATGGGAATACATCCCAGGTAAAAAGAATGTCGTAGCTGATGTGTTATCCCGTGTCAATGTGGAAGAGCAAACTATCGAAGGGGAGAAGGAAAGCGTACTAAAAATATACCATCTTCTTAGCACCAAAGACGACTTAACAACAATATTAACAAATATGAGCACCCACCAACAAGCAGACCCGAAATTGAGAAACCTTAAAACTCGATTAGAAGAAGGAGACGAAACCGTTGCTCGATATTACCAACTAAACAAACAAATCTTGTTTGTTAAAACATCACTGAAGGAGGAGACCTGGAAGGTGGTTGTTCCAACCCAGATCGAAAAGGAATTAATAGTAAACTACCACATACGATATGGGCATATGGGCGCCTTAAAGGTGATAAAAGCTCTGGAGGAGAGCTGCCAGATAAAAAACATAAATAGGAAAGTCCGAATGTATATTAAAAGCTGTAAAATCTGCCAGCTCGTAAAAACAAATAACGAGAAGAAGGAAGGTGTTATGATTCCTATAACCTCTCAAGCAAAATTGGAGAAGGTATTCCTAGACATCTGCGGACCATTTCCCCGTAGTGGCGGTCGACACCAATATCGATACCTAACAATCATAATGGACCCCTTCACAAAGTTTGTTAAGCTATACCCTACTAATCGAGGAACTACCCGGAAAATTCTGGGGATATTAACGGAGCAGTATATCCCAAACATGGGGAAACCATCTTCGATTATCACTGATAATGGAACCCAGTTTAAGGGTAGAAAATGGCGTGATACCTTATTATCAATGGGTATTCGTACCTACAAAACCTCGGTCTACCACCCGAGCAGTAATCCGGCAGAGAGGGTGTTACGAGAAGTGGAAAGGATCCTAAGAACTTATTGTCACCATCAACAAAAAAGGTGGCAAGACTATCTAGAAGCCACGGAGGAATTCCTCAACTTGTCATACCATCCAGCTATAGGAATAACCCCATACTCCGCCATGTATGAAAAACCACCCCCACGAGAGATCGCAGAAATCCTAGAGTTCCCCATAAACAATATTTACAAATTTGACAAAGTAAAATTCTACAACAAGGTGGCAGAAGACCAGGAAAAATGGCAAAATAAGTATCGAAAGGCTAGTGGTAAATTAATAACTTATGAACAGGGAGAAAAAATCTTATTAAAAATTCGTGAACTACCCAGCACACTGGAAGGAATAACGAAGAAGTTATTGCTAGTATACACAATCATATGTAATCTCCAATATAAAAAATAATAATACTCATGAAGTAAAGGAAATAGATTCAGAAAGGATCAAAGGTGTATGAACCAGGCGTCCATGAAAAAATATTATGAGTAAATGGATGTATATAAAAGAATTTATTCGTAAACATATAAATTCAAAAACAATGTAAGCACAACTTACTACCTAATATTTATGAAACGACTTTTGGAATAAAAAATAAAAAGAAGAGAATTAGAACATATAAATTTAAAAACAATGTAAGCACAAATTACTACCTAATATTTATGAAACGACTTTTGGAATAAAAAATAAAAAGAAGAGAATTAGAACATATAAATTCAAAACAATGTAAGCACAACTTACTACCTAATATTTATGAAACGACTTTTGGAATAAAAATAAAAAGAAGAGAATTAGAACAAACAAATTTAAAAACAATGTAAGCACAACTTCTCTCTCTCTCTCTCCTATGGCGCTACAGCCCAAGTCGGGCCCTGGCCTCCACCAATCTCCGCCTCCAATCCACTCTATCCACTGCAACCCTCCTCCAGTTTCTTATCCCCATGTCTCTCGCGTCCTCTGCAACGCCATCTTCCCACCTCTTCCTCGGTCTACCTCTAGGTCTCGTTCCCTCCCATGTACCCAGCAAAGCCCTCTTAGGGGTTCCTGCCACCCTCCATTCTCATAACATGTCCGGCCCAACGCAATCTTTGAATTCTTATAAATTTTGAGACTGGTATCTCTTTATATATTTGATACAGTTCGTTGTTGTATCTCAGTCTCCATGAGCCATTTTCTTGTATTGGGCCTATAATGCGTCTGAGGATTTTCCTTTCAAAGGTGTCTACTATGTCGACTGTTTTCTGTGTGATTGCCCATGCCTCACACCCATAGCATAGCACCGGTCTGATGACAGTCCTATATATTTTCATTTTTGCTTCCCTGTGCACATCCCCAGACCTAAATGATGGCAGCAATGCGAAGTACGCCTTGTTAGCCATGGTGGTCCGTCTTTGGATCTCCGGCTCCTCTGAACCAGTCTTTGCTAGATTCACTCCGAGATACGTGAAATTGTCCACCACCTCAATTGTGTCCTCCTCTATCTCGATGTTGTTATGAACCTGGTCCCTTCTTGTTTGGATAAGCATTTTTGTTTTATCCATATTTATGGCTAGCCCAACTTCCTTGGCTTTGTTTTGACTGAATAACAAGTGACAATTATATTAAACCAGCTTCCAACCATAAGAAGAAATAAAATGCCAGCAGAGCTAACCAATGAGAAAAGTAACTGAGATAGAAATTAACTCAAATCGAAATATTAAGAGATCTGAGCAAATACGAAATGAAGTATCCAAAGATATTTAATTTTTTTTTATAGTCACAAGGTGGACTATTCTTATGTAATTTTTATTAATAACTGTCTGTAGATAAGTCCAGCAGTATTATTATGTTTTGAGCAGAGATGATTTGCCTCTGTAATCAATAAATGACATAGTATGGCCAGCAGAGTAGTGAAGCCTACAATGCCCATCTGAACAGCCCCAGCTCACGTGTTAGGCAATGTTAGGGAATAAATATCCCAAGGATAAAGAACCAAGTTAAGAACAAAAAAATGAAAAATAAAAAAATAATGAACCTTAGATGACTATTACTATCAAGAAAAATCCAGTTAATAATGAAATGTAGATAAGCTCAAAAATAAAGAAGAAAACATTTAGAAATGGGAAGGAAGCAAAGAAATATAATTCATAATAAATATCATAAGCAATTATTTCAGAAAAACCAAGTATGATCTGAACCAATCACTTCTGGAGGAGAGCAATCTGTAGCATGACAGATAATCCACTTAAATCAATTACCAGATGATCATTAGTAAAAATCAAGTATATAGAATATCCAGAAAGATCCAAATGAAAACCAAATAAAAAGCACAATAAATTACCACTATAACAAGAAAAAGTAAACATAAAGAAAAAAATCTGCAACTAATATGAATGTACAACAAAATAAAACCACAGAAAACTAAAATTAAAATAACAATAATGCCCAGGTAGGATAGGAGTAGGTAAGGAAGCTACCCAGACCAAGTAAACAGCCCAGTATAAACAAAAACAAATAATAACGAAATGGTACTGAAGAAACCAAGAATGAAGAAGGAAGATATCCAAAACAGACAAAGATACGTAATGAACAGGGACAAGTGAAGATCACATAGAACAGAGGAAGTAGAACACGACCAATACCCAAAAGAAACCCAATAGGGAGAAAACAAAAACCCCTAAAGAAAGTAAATGTTACTATAGAAAGTATAACACCCCAACAAACCATAAACTCATGTAGAACTAATAAACACAAAAAGTGTTTAAAGTGCTAATTAGAGTGCACCCAAGAAAGTTATTGTATAATTTAAATAGACAAATCTTAACAGTTCCCCCATGGTTAAACAATTTGATATTATAAAACTATGAAAGGACTAGTGATAGGATCAAGAAATAACCAGTGTGATGTTCTCCTCAATCACATTTATTATTATTATCACCCACTTTCAAATTAGCTTTTACTTACCGGTATGATAGCTCTTACAGGGTCACAAGGTTCGATCACATGTACCTAGATACAAACATGGACTATGGGTTACGCAAAGCACTGACACAACTCATTTATGAAGAGAATTAATATTTATTATTATGTAATCTTAAATGCTTGTAATCTCATGAAGATCCATTTGGATACATATTTTCAAAGTGGTGCAACACTAGCATAACACTTATAAACTACAGCTTACCTTATCTTTGATACCTACACGTTGATTTTAACAAATACAGAAAACAATTAAAGAACACACACAAAAGATAGCCCAGCTTTGCCACTCTCACATACACGCATTATTTATAATTTATAAAACCCTTAATATTTTATATGACTCAAATTCCCCCTTCGTCGGCCACGCGGTCCCCACTCACACGCATTGTCCGAACGGTTTTTTATTGTCCGAAATAGAAAAAGAAAAGAAAATTCTCGATTAAGGCCCTCTTGATAGATTGACCTCGATCATATGACACTTCAACTGATTAATCCACTCTTTAACTTGTTAAATTACAACTTTTTTGACGAGCCTACTGAGGCCCAGTCCGGTACCTGGAACTGTTACTCGTAGACTGCCCTTGGAACTGGTAATGTAACAGTTACATCTTCCTTTCTCTGGCGGGAAGCTGTTGTTCACGGCCACTATTGTTTCGTCGCTCATTGCTCATTTGCTGAGAGGTAACCATTTTATGTGTGGAATAAAGCTGGTATGTGTGTGTGACCCAAGGCCGATATTGGACTTGGCTCCGCTGACGTCATTGGAAAGACCGGATTTAGCCATGACTTCCTGCCGCTAAAAAAAAACGCATTGCGGGATTTTGCTCGTTCCAGGGCATCCTGTTTTGTGGCTGGATGCGTCACTCAAACTTATGTTGGGGCAGTTGCGTCTGTATGCCGCTACACAAGTACAGATTTCTGAGAAGTTTGAAGGGGGTAAATGCTTCGCTTGCCGACTTACACAATAACACCTGCGTATTGCTTTTGTCTCACTGTTTCTCAACATCGTGCTGTTGCATGGAAAATAATGTTGCAATGCGTTGTTATAATGGAATGAATTTTGTTACCCAATAATTTTCACAACTTCTTTTTACAAGCCGCACCAAAATGAAAGAAATAAAAATGTACCTGCCCCATACGGTAAGAATAAAAACACCCAAAAATTGACCCGCTACAATACCCCCTCGATGAGAATTCTGCTGTTCACAACAGAAGAAATCTCATCGACAAACCCCGAAGAGGACCGGTGAGGAACTGGTGCCAACAACCCCCTGGTTCTTAATCTGCATGGGTACCCGACCCCCCTGGCTCAGCGACCATGGACTCAGCTGAACGAGATCACTGGACTTCTCCGTAAGAGATCCCAACACCGAGAAATCGAGCAGACTCGCACCACAGCGCACCTCGCCTTTTAACATGCTACCCCCAAAAATCCTCAATCCCTGGCTAAAATTATTCCAGCTCCTCCGCCGATGTGGTTCCCCTTTTTGCAAGCTGGGCTGCCTTTAGCAAATACTGGGCTCACACACACTCACGTTACATATTACACTTTGACAAATTGTAAAATTGAAAATTATTAAATTCCTTAAGATTGACAACAAATTCAAAATAATATTTTATCAAAAAAAAATTCTCTTCTTTGTTTTTTCTGTTTTTATTTCAAACTAAGCTAAATTAACCATTTCTTATGGCTAAAACATCCTTAACTTAACAGGTGAATACTTAGATTCTAGCAATACCGTGCAGTACAAGAAATCAACAAAATAAACATGTTAAATACATACATAATAAAATACTCATTACTCAAAAATATTTACTCGCTGGCAGGCGAAAAAAATTTTTTTTTTCTTCAAAAAAATTAAAATTTTCAAAAAAATCTTAACATAAAAAAAAAATACAAATTTATTTAAATGTTTTCTTCATATTTAAAATTATTTAAATATTGGTTCGGATTAATTAAACAAACAAATTAAAACTTACTTCCTACTATGCAAGCTTAGTAGGTGTATGACCTCATCAGCTGATCGAAACTAGGTCAAGTCCAAAACCCCTTGACCTACATATGTTATGTATGATTTCTATCTAAAACACATTTGACATCTGTAATATCCTAACTTGAAATACAAAACATAATAAAATAAAACATTTAAAACAAACAAAATAATAATAAACATATAAATAATAAACAAACTGACATTTAAATTATTTAAAATAAACAATTCTTACTTGTATCTGGTTTTCCAAATTTTATCAAAATTCTGTCACTGGTTGAAAAAATGAACAATTGTATATCTTTCTCATAAATCTCTCTTTTTACTTAACAGTCTTACGTTCATCTACTGTGGGTGATGTAAATCATTTATTCTCATTTACTGTATTAGATCTGTATGCATACATAAACTTTACTCTCCCTATGGCTCTAATATTAATCAACTTCAATTATCATGACACCCATCTCTATCAAAATCTCTACTAATCAAGACACTCTAAGCCCCAACTTATCATTAAACTCCATTCTCCACCTTCTCTACATATAAAAAAAAAAACCCTCTAACCCTTTGTACATAGGATACGTGTTTCCCTTACCCAAAACTCAATTCCCTTATTTGGCCCCTGGATTTTACCTAAGGCGGCCCCTCCTGACTAAAATCTATTCCAATTCCCGTCCCAACCCTTGTTGCGGACTCCTACATGACACTACCCCGTAATACAAAATTGCCATCCCCAAAAATCTCAATCTCATTACCTCACTACGAATACAACAAAATAACCTCATTAATTATAAACATAAATATATCACTCAAAATCTACATAAAGTCTTCATTACAACTGTGTCAACATCAATATTTCTCAAGATTCTATTACATTACATTAACTCAAAAACAACATTACATCATATTCATCTCTACTATTTCAACTTCAACTTTGATTTCAACTTGGACAGATATATGTGTCCCATAAAATATTTATCACCCAGAAAAAACTATCGATTATTAACTTTCACAAAGCGTTACTTTATTTCTCATTGTAGCAAATTATTTTTATCATCACTTTAAAATATCTGTAATACATCAAACATTACATTGAACATCAATTACTTAAAACATTTATCACTAATGTACCAGTGACGTTATTGCTGATCAGCTGAATATCCTAACATGATTAAAACACATCTCAAATTGAACAAACTACATGAAATATATTATCAATACTTACTTCTATCATGTTGATTGCCTGCCAGGCGTCTAATTATTGGCTTAGAAAAAAAAAAATACACACATAATGAAAATACATTTTATCAACAACTATATCTAACACACAACAATAAAATGATACCTTTAAAATTATAGTATGAACCTTATATTACGAGTCTGAGCATATAATTATTTGAACAGAGCACAAGCATTTTTGATTGGATGAAACCTTGAATAAGCAAAAACTTTTGTCATAAAATTTTTAATTCGTGACTCCTTTGCGTCACCTCCCAGCCACACACACTATTTCAAATTATGGTGGACTGTGGCGCCCATTCGCTTCCACAGAGACGGTATATTTTGGAGTAGGGTTTTACCTCTCCGTGTCTCTGCTTCCGCTATTAAGTTTTAAAGTAGTGAACATCATCATGTTCTTGTTCTATAATCATACACCCTTAAAACGGTTCTGCCACCGGTCTTGCTACCCCCAGGCGGGCAGAGTGGCAGCCGCTGTTCCATAGTGCCGGAGATTTCCTCTAATGTCCCCCCATTGAATTTCAAATATATACCAATTTCAAGTCAGCTATGGTCAAGGGACTTGATATGATCATAGCTGGCCGCTAGCCAAAACCACGGTTAGTGCTGGTAAGGCAGTAACCGCCCGAAAAGTCGAGGAAATCTAACTTTAATTTAATTGCCTGTTACACATCACTACTATGTGCGACACGGTAGTTGGCAGTGTGTACACTTTAATTTACACTGATAAGGTGTGCCGCACATTTATCGCCCTTTTGGCCTCCGATGGAGGTAACACTCACTGTTACCCCCAACCCATTTCGCTATCTAAGAGAGCACAGGCCACCCCCTCAATAGCCACTTAATAGCTAATTAATTACTTAACAATTGAAAATTAAACTTTCTACAAATACAGTTCCACACTCCATTGTTTTATCACTTCCTTGAGCACCAAACTACCCCCCAAAATCATCCCCACTTCTTGTATTGACAACAAGTTTTTATTTTATTACACATCTCTTCAAAATGTTCCCATACTCACTGATACTAAACTTGACAATTGTTTTTGATCACTTAATTCTAGGATTTATTGAAATTTAAAATTATATACATCCCTTTTTTTTTTTCTCAAAAAAATTACAATTCAAACAATTTAAGTTCCTTGTTAAAATCATTGTTCCTATTAATTTGAATACCCAATTAATTTAATGGTATTTAATTTCTCAAACTCTGGGTTACAATAATTACCTCATTATTTTTTAGCAAAAAATTTTCTTTAATTCTTTTATGTCACAATAAGAGTTTTGCTCAAGATAATAATTCAGCAGACTACAACATTTCTTGTTGTGGCCACCAAGCATGGCCACAGGCTTGAGTCACAACATACCACTACAACACACCTGTTTACTGTTTACATAAACACAGTTGTGTGCCAGGCTTGTTTTCATAAACAACAGTTATAAACATTCTCCGTTTCAGCTTTCATAGACTAAACACTCTAGTTACATCATATATTGCCATACCTGCTTGCTACACTTTTCAAGTTTTATAAATCTGTTAGATAACATATTTGTCTCTTAGATTTTTCTTTTATGAAGTTAATGTATAAAATATGTAAAATTACAATTTCAATTTGAATCAAAATGAATTTAAACACAGCGCTAGCATCTACAATATTAAGTTACTCCAGGGGCGTCTATGCTTCAATTTCATCTCTTAATACATTCAAAACAATTTACATGACTTTAATTACCATTTTCAAAATGATTCTACGTGATTAACTGTTTCAGTTTTTCTTATTATTTCAATAAGTTTTACAAACATGACATCATTGGTTCTAATCTCTCTTTAAATTCCTCCACAATCACACTCTTAATACCATAATCCCCTACTCATAACCTAACATAGCAGGTACCACAAAATAATAATTAAACCCTTTGGTTACATAAGTTTACTTTAGAACATTTTCCAAAATTATTTACTTACTTAATATTATACTTATTATAATATTTATACTTATTATTTTTTCTTAATTACCTGTGAATAGGTTATATGTTACATGTACAGAATTATTGTTTCTATTAAATTATACAAAAATTTATTATTTAGTTTGTCTACTCAGCCACAAAACTTCTTCACTACCTACCTAATTAAGGGATGAGTTTACAATTCATAAATAACGCCGGTTTGTTTGATTTTGAGGATTACCCTAATGTATTATTTAGAATTAAGGCAATCAAATGGTTCCAAAAAGTGTGCCAATTTGTGTAACTATTGTTTATGTGTTTACTCTAAGGGGAGGGTTAGGGAAATCGGGAAGGTAAAAGGGATAAGGATTATTACAGGGTCAAGAACTAGGACTAAAGGTAGGGACAAAGCTTCCTTCGAAAATAAGGGTAAATGGAGAAAACCAAGGCTCGCGTGGGCAGGGGCGCGTCCCTGAAATAGACGAACCCCACTGGGACAAGTGGGGAACACCTATCCGCTACCACTTACTGTTTTATATTATTCATAGTTATTTATTATTATTTAACTATAGGTTTATTATAGTGGTTTAGTTATATTTAATTACAGGATTCAATGTATTATGTTGTTTATTATTATTTCAATTATTGAAAACAACATTTTTGATTACTTTCATAAAGTATAATAGTTACAACTCATTCATTATCTTCCTCCAAATTATTTTTGTTATTTGTTTAAGCTGCAAAATATTAATATCATTATTAATATCACCACAAGTTTTGCTACATACATACATTATTTATCTAACGTTTTACAACACACAAATAAATTTCCTAAACACGTATTTACAATCCTTCATCAATAATTATTCAGTTATATCACACTTCAATATCTAAAATCAGCTAGGTCATTACCATATATTAACATATTTGAAATTGTTCATTTATGAATTTAAGGCTCACCCTCCATCGTCAAAAATTAGACGGGGTTTCACATAACATCGTTCAATTTTATTACCACACAAATGACTGTTTTGTGTGTTGTGACCATACAAACTAAATTCATTCATCTTACCCAAATAATCATAAAACAGGTCAACATTAAGTACATCGGTTAAGTCTCCATTAGTAATATTCGTTATCAAGTCAGTTATTTTTTCTTCATAAAGTAAATTATTATTATTTAAACATGTATTATCAAAATAATCTTCACTTTCTATTTTAACAAGTAAGTTTAACATCTCTTTCAACTCGTTATAATCTCTCATTGGTTTATATAATTCTATTTCTTTATCTATCAACAACTCTCTCTCAAAACATCTTTCATCATTATAACACCATATCGCACTTTTATCATTCCACGCAGAGGGTACAAAATTATTCAGCAAAATTAAACAACTCAAATCTTTCACTAATAAGGGTCTCTTGCCCAAAAATAACACTTTTGAACACTCTGGTTCATCACAAATAAAGGGAAATTTTACCCTCTGCTCTACACATTCGCTTAAACTCTCCTTACACACACTCTCCATCTCATCAACAACTATTACCTCCTCATTAACCTCTAATCCCATTAAACTCTCATTATCACTACTCTCTACACTTTCATTAATACTCTCATTATTTATTTTTTCCGTATCAGTCTCTGACACCAACTCTTCAAACACATTAACATTCTCGGTATTACGTACATTATTTTCGACATTATTGTTATTATTTGTTAACTCTTTATCTGGCATTACATTTTTGTACTTGTCATTACAATTTTCATTTGTTTTATTTTTCTCGGTACTCATCACATGTACTCCCATTCGCTCAACACTCTGTTCTAACTTATTCAGACTAGTTCTTATCGTTTCATGGGTATTTTTACAACGTTTATTAATTTCTTGTATCTCACTTTTCAACTCGTCTTTCTGTTCATCTAATTTATTATAGATTTGGTTTTTTAATTTATCCAAACTATTCTTTTGAATATCGAATTTTCTGTTCTGAACTTCAAACTTTGCATTAAAATCGCTACTTTGTCTATCACATTTATCGTTCATTTTATTGTATTTGACATTGGAATCAATTTGTTGCTCTTTATAATTGCTATTTATATTTTCAGACATGGTTTTCATTAGATTAAACAGATCGTCCATCGACAACCCTTTGGTTCGTGTTGTCGACGGAGTAGATTGCGCTGCTATGTTTCCGTCAGTGAAGCCGACTTCTTTACTATCAATTCTACTTTCCCTATCTAATTTCGGGGTTACTTGAATCCCAGAATCTTCATTTACTTTACTTTGATCTGTTATACTTATTTCTGCTTCACTCTGACTCACACTTGTAGTCGAGTGTGCTTCAAAATTACTAATGTTTGAGTCGTCGAAAACTTCGACACTCCTTTTATTTACGTTATTCTCGTTATCTGACATTTTGTGTTATTGATATACTTAAATTAAATAAATTGCTTAAATGGATTAATGAAATAAATACTGTAACTACTTAAATTTTGTAATATACTGTTAGGTTGCTAAGCTAACCCAGAACATGTTTGTATCTCTGTAGATGCGGAATTTTAATTAAATATAATTACAATTCGTGCCAGTTCCGTGGCGCCAAATGTGATGTTCTCCTCAATCACATTTATTATTATTATCACCCACTTTCAAATTAGCTTTTACTTACCGGTATGATAGCTCTTATAGGGTCACAAGGTTCGATCACATGTACCTAGATACAAACATGGACTATGGGTTACGCAAAGCACTGACACAACTCATTTATGAAGAGAATTAATATTTATTATTATGTAATCTTAAATGCTTGTAATCTCATGAAGATCCATTTGGATACATATTTTCAAAGTGGTGCAACACTAGCATAACACTTATAAACTACAGCTTACCTTATCTTTGATACCTACACGTTGATTTTAACAAATACAGAAAACAATTAAAGAACACACACAAAAGATAGCCCAGCTTTGCCACTCTCACATACACGCATTATTTATAATTTATAAAACCCTTAATATTTTATATGACTCAAATTCCCCCTTCGTCGGCCACGCGGTCCCCACTCACACGCATTGTCCGAACGGTTTTTTATTGTCCGAAATAGAAAAAGAAAAGAAAATTCTCGATTAAGGCCCTCTTGATAGATTGACCTCGATCATATGACACTTCAACTGATTAATCCACTCTTTAACTTGTTAAATTACAACTTTTTTGACGAGCCTACTGAGGCCCAGTCCGGTACCTGGAACTGTTACTCGTAGACTGCCCTTGGAACTGGTAATGTAACAGTTACATCTTCCTTTCTCTGGCGGGAAGCTGTTGTTCACGGCCACTATTGTTTCGTCGCTCATTGCTCATTTGCTGAGAGGTAACCATTTTATGTGTGGAATAAAGCTGGTATGTGTGTGTGACCCAAGGCCGATATTGGACTTGGCTCCGCTGACGTCATTGGAAAGACCGGATTTAGCCATGACTTCCTGCCGCTAAAAAAAAACGCATTGCGGGATTTTGCTCGTTCCAGGGCATCCTGTTTTGTGGCTGGATGCGTCACTCAAACTTATGTTGGGGCAGTTGCGTCTGTATGCCGCTACACAAGTACAGATTTCTGAGAAGTTTGAAGGGGGTAAATGCTTCGCTTGCCGACTTACACAATAACACCTGCGTATTGCTTTTGTCTCACTGTTTCTCAACATCGTGCTGTTGCATGGAAAATAATGTTGCAATGCGTTGTTATAATGGAATGAATTTTGTTACCCAATAATTTTCACAACTTCTTTTTACAAGCCGCACCAAAATGAAAGAAATAAAAATGTACCTGCCCCATACGGTAAGAATAAAAACACCCAAAAATTGACCCGCTACACCAGGAACAAGTGCAAGTTATTAGATTATCATAAATAAACTTTGAGAAGGTACATGAATTACTGTACATTTAAATAACTTTAAGTGTTTTTTAAAATAGTATCATGAATGATATTTAATCAAATAATATGGTGAAGGAGCAATGAATACTCTTTCTAATAAAATGCCACTGTTTATATGAGAACATTCAATGGAATAAATAGTATAAATAGATAGCTTGGAGTTAGTACATAAAGTGATGGGGAATACATCCCTAAAATTAAGAAAAACAGATAAGACTGTAACCAAATAGTTTTTCAGAGAGTGTTAAAAATTTAATGGAACAAAATGTTAGGTTCCAATTTCAATATATGAACTCTATAAATAAGATTTAGAAATAGAGATTAATCCTTGTATTTATAAAATGTTATTTTGTTTAGTAGTTTAAATTAGGAATGCCATATCTGAATGTGTATATCATTCCTATATAGTAAAATGTTTTTTAGAAGTTACTGTAAGTAATCAGTACAAAAAAAAAGTTATGATTCTAAATACCAGATTTAATGTTAAATAATTGTTATGTTTTAATTGTTTAAAATCAATACTAAAGGTTATAGTAGTAAAAGAAGAAATTATTAATGAATATTATATTAGAATAGAAGGTCAGAAAAGGGTATGAACTAACTGTATTATTAAAAACTTTGTAAGTAACAACAGATAAAATCTAGGCCAGATAGTAAATTTAGACTACATTATAATTGACAAATCCAGTCCTATAAACCAACTAAACTGAGGAAAATTTATGTAAGACAAACCCACCATATAGTAATACAATGTAACTTATACTTTATAAAGATATTGTCAGAAGATAAGTAAAATTATAAATAAAAATGAAATGTATTAACCAAAATTTCAGAGGAGGAGTCATAGATAAATGAATTATATTTAAAAACAATAACTAATGAACAAAATTGCAAGAAATTAAGGAAAGATAAACAATTATATCAATCTTAGATTCAGTAAAATAATAATTATATCAGAGAAAATGGCTATTATCTAGACAAGGACAGGAAACCCAAATTTAAGCCTACTTTTCCAACATGAAAGAAATATAACTTTTTTAAATAAAAACTTTGTAAAACTATATTAATTAGTATCAAAATAAGCAAAATAGATTAAAGAAACCGAATATGTATTTAGTATTTCATACAGTTAAATAATAACGAAAATATTTTCCGTGTATAATGTATTCAAATAAAATGTATCGGAAGCTAAGATAATTTGAAACAATGTATGATCTATATTAAATTGGCTAAGAATTTCAGGAGACGAAGGAAATGAGAACAGTTAATTATTATCCGTTGAAGCGAACACTTAAACGAGGTTTTGCCCCGTATAACCTATATTAATGGCGTGCGATACTTAAATCGAGTTCAGTGCAAATTTTTTAATTTTTTTAATTTGGAATTTTAACTCGAGAAGCAGTGAAAACATACAATAAACAGTGAACTACAGATAAACAGAACCACATACGCCTAAATAATTGAACTAACACCACTACAAATAAATTTTACGGATGAAACAAAAAGGGTTATATACGACACATTTAACCAAAGTGAAACAGACATAATAACACACATTTACACCAAGTGAACTAATAAACACTGCACCAGGAACACTCATTTAACTCCAGAACTAATATCCACTATTGCTGAGACGAGGAAACGGTGAAAAGGACATCTTTATTGCAAGAAATATTCGTCGAGGTGATTGACATTCAACTACGCATACTTCTGTCAGCCATTTTGATTTTCCCAGCATTCTATTCGAGGTGGAACAAATGAACGTCTAGTCTGCATTGGTTCGAATATTATACTATATAAACTTTCTATATTATTTAATAACACTGTAATTGTTAATTTTAAGACATTTTAATTGTAAATGTTATACTTTCTTGGCCCTACCCTTCTCTGGCTATTCTAACATAACCGTTAAAAGAACAATATTTTATATACACTATTAATGTAAAGTTTTTGTCGACCGGCCCTGAGTAACGAGTCGATACTGTTGTCAACAATCGATTACTATCGATATTTTTAATAAATTGTTAATAAACACTCTAATTCTGCAAATTGGTTGAATTTTACTTTAAATATAATTAAAGAATAAGTTTATTCAAGAACACGGACTAACCGGAAGGCGGTATTTACAAAAATGAGGAGCATATTGAAGAAGAAGAGCCGTCTATCGACCAGTACCGGAGTTAACCATATTAACTTAGAAGTTATTCATAGAAAGTGACACCACAACCCTATCAACCATAATATAATTAAAATTTTTACACCAGACAATAACAAAAATTATTTCCTAAATACAGATAACAAAAACCCTAAACAAATATTTTTTCAGAAAAAACAAAATTTTTATTTTAAAAAATAAAATTTTTTTTTATTTCAAATTTTAACAAATTATAACATTATTATTTTGTAACCACGAGAGAACGTTACAATATATATATATATATATATATATATATATATATAGAGTGTAGAAATGCTCTTCATACTTAAGATCAAACACAAAAATAAATTAAAGCATTAAAGAAAACTAAACTTGCTTTCGTGATTTTCACTCGTCAATTTATTTAAAAAATAATATACCACGACAGCTGTTTCGGCACACAGTGCCTTCTTCAGATGGTAAAAGCTGACTAGTTACTTACAATAAAACATCACATAAAGCCAGTGCTATTAAAACGATAATCGACTCAAGTTCGAACAATAAACAATACACATTACATATACACAACTATATACAAATTAGAAAAGAACATACATTTACTTATATAATTTCAAATTTAAAAGCGGAGAGCTATTTAAATCAGTTTGGTTGTTCAAAAGCAAACCTAAATCTTTACGCTTATTAATTTCGAGGGCTTCAAGTAAATCAAGTTTTTTACCCTTTTCCAATACATGTAAAATTTTAAAGTTATCATTAAAATTATGATCTTTTTCCAACAAATGATTCGCATAATTAGATTTACCATCCTGATATCGTAAACTGTAATTGTGATCGTACATTCTTTTTGAAAACGATCTTCCAGACTGGCCAATATAAATTTTGTCACAAGACCCACACGATAACTCATATATTCCTGACTTTTGGAGTTTTTCTACTTTACTCTTATTGTTCTTAATATATCTACCAAGAGAAGATTTCGTCCTAAAAGCTATATTTATATTTACATGTTTTTGTTTTATATTTACTCAAAAACATGTAAATATAGCTTTTAGGACGAAATCTTCTCTTGGTAGATATATTAAGAACAATAAGAGTAAAGTAGAAAAACTCCAAAAGTCAGGAGTATATGAGTTATCGTGTGGGTCTTGTGACAAAATTTATATTGGCCAGTCTGGAAGATCGTTTTCAAAAAGAATGTACGATCACAATTACAGTTTAAGATATCAGGATGGTAAATCTAATTATGCGAATCATTTGTTGGAAAAAGATCATAATTTTAATGATAACTTTAAAATTTTACATGTATTGGAAAAGGGTAAAAAACTTGATTTACTTGAAGCCCTCGAAATTAATAAGCGTAAAGATTTAGGTTTGCTTTTGAACAACCAAACTGATTTAAATAGCTCTCCGCTTTTAAATTTGAAATTATATAAGTAAATGTATGTTCTTTTCTAATTTGTATATAGTTGTGTATATGTAATGTGTATTGTTTATTGTTCGAACTTGAGTCGATTATCGTTTTAATAGCACTGGCTTTATGTGATGTTTTATTGTAAGTAACTAGTCAGCTTTTACCATCTGAAGAAGGCACTGTGTGCCGAAACAGCTGTCGTGGTATATTATTTTTTAAATAAATTGACGAGTGAAAATCACGAAAGCAAGTTTAGTTTTCTTTAATGCTTTAATATAATGGATTTTCATCAAGTAAAGGCCTCCAGTATAAATTACAAAAATAAATGCTGTTATGTTAAATGGAGTTTCATTGCAAGTCCTGTCACTCTGATCTCAGTGCAGTTTATGCTTCCGTCTAGGCCACGTGCTTAGTCTTAAAATTTATGGAACGCCCCTCAAAAAAAAAAAAAAATTTCCAAAAACAAATTTTCCAAAACTTTGGGGTGAATGAAGCGTCTCACAACTAATTCAAAATTTTCCCACTAGATGGCAGCAATGATTATTCGTTAACTCAAGCCAAAACTTGGTTGCATAGTCTCTCAAATGAAGCGCTAGTTGAATGTTTGTAGTTACAGTAGACTCCCTCTCGTCCGGCCTCGGTTGGATCGGCCATCGGATGGTTTGGTCAGCCATACGGTGAGTCACACAGTCTAGACGAGCCTCCAGTGACAGGCGCCAACTTGTTAAACGGAAAATATATGTACGTACAGTAGCTCAGTTGACTCACAGTTTTGTTCATGTGCGGATGTATGTCTTATGTTGTGAGTTCTGTGTATATAGTGTAGCATGACAGATTATCCACATTAAAATGAATGAAAAATGATCATAAATAAATTTAAAATAAAATGAAATCAAGGAAAAATCCAAATAAAAACAAATAAGTACCACAGTAAAATGCAATCATAATTTGAAGAAATAAAAATAAATTTCGGCAGAAGCCGAAAAAGAAATTGAAGAAATGGATATGGATGACAAGGAGGGAACTCCAGCGGAAGACCTGGAAGGAAGATTACCGCCAGCGGAACCGAAACAACCTGCACAACCAGAGGAATAACCCGAGGTAACAACACAAACAGGGGATGTCAATATCCAGGAGGGACAGCCCGAGAAACCTACACCAATGGGGGATGTCAATTTCCAGGAATCTATGATGAGGGTGATAATGGAAATGAGTAAAGAAATGAAAGAGAGCAAAAATCAACAAAGGATGAATTGGGAGAATTGAAAGAAGAATTCAAATCAACAAAGGAAGAATTCAAATTAACCAAGGAAGAACTGGGTAATAAAATGGAAAATACAAATAAGAAAATAGAGGAAACCAGCAAGGAATTGAAAGAGGACAACCGATCCTTCAGTAAGAAAATTGATGAAACTAATCAGAAGATGGAGGAAACCAGCAAGAAGATGGAAGATGCCAACCAACAGTTAAAGGAAGAATTAAGGAAGGACATAGGAGAAACCAGCAAGAAGATGGAAAGTGACAACCAACAATTGAAGGAAGAGTTAAGGGAGAATAGTAATAAGATGGAAGAGAAGATGGAAGAAATGATGGGGGAGAAGTTGGAAGAATTGAGAGAGGATATCCAACTATGTAGAGAAGAATTAAGGGAGGTTAATCAGGAAAATATGGACAAGTTAGATGAGAGGATAGAGTTGTTGAAGGAAGAACTGAACAAAGAAATCAACGATAATAAGGAATCCACAAATAAAAAATAGAAGAAGAAACCATAGTAATAAAACAACAAATCATGGAAGTGGACGAAAGATGTAGCCAGACTGAGCGAGAAGTACAGGGCTTTAAGGAAGAAGTAAACACCAAATTCACTAACATCGAAGACCACAATAGAAAGAAAGCGGAAGAAAACCGAAGAGAAACCCAAGAAGAATTAGGGAAGGTACGGAACCAAGTCACGGAAAGGTGTGACGGTATGGAAGTTGCTACGACGAACATAACCGGTCAAGTGCGGCAAAACCAAGAAGAGATGGAAGTAATTTGGAACAGACCCACTAACATTACGGGTATTCCAATGAACGAGAATCGAGAATGGCTGAATTTCCGCCAGTATAAAAGGAAGCCGATGGAGTTCTTGGCCCGAATCGAAGAATATTTTGCCAAACATCAGGGCAATAGGTGGAGTAACAACCGGGAACTGTTGGACGAATCGTTCCGAGAGATGACGGACAATTGGTGGATGGCGAACCGGAGTGAGATCGCGGACTTCCAGCAATTCAAAAACTTATTCAAAGCAAAGTACTGGTCGTAGACAACGCAGAACCTAATACGGGACAACATCTGTCATGGTCGATACAATACCCAAGTAGGTAACACTATGACCGTTTCTTTCCTAGGAAAGTTGTGTCTTGCGGAGCATCTGGAACCGGCCATACCAGAAGAATGCCTAGTGAACAAGCTGTCATACCATTATGATGAAGACATCATAAGAGCGAGAAGGGGTAGCCAGATAAAGACGGTACAAGCGATGACCGAATTATTGGAAAACTATGAGAATGAAGATTACTATCGGCAAAGTAGAAGGAGGAATGATCGGCCGGAAACAAGAAATAATCAGTACCCCAATAACAGTAATAACCCTAATGGAAGTAACTACCAAGGGAACCGCAACAATTCAAATTATTATAATAATAGTAACCACAATAATAATAATAATAATAATAATTTCCAGAATAACCAAAATCATAATAGGAATAACAACAGCTACCCGAGTAATCGAAATAATTATTACCAGAATCCAAATAATTATAATAGTCAGAGAAATCACAACCAAAATAATACCGAACGGTATTACAATAATAATCAGGGTTACCAACAAAATAACAACAACAATAACAATAGGGTTTCCCCACCCAGACTAAATTTCATACGGACCGAAGACAATAGTCAACGAAGATATACCCATCAGCGGCGGAACAGTTTCCACGATTAGATGATCGGCGGAGAAACGGAGAACGTGATGGTCTGAGGTACAATCAACATAGACCAGTTTAGATGATCCAGAACGGCAATAAAATCAAGAACAACCATTTGATCATCGTACGGAGCGGCAGGAACCCACTCAAAGTTTCAGTCTGACACCTCGGTCAGAACTAACAATAATACAATGAAAATGATAATTTAAACGGGAGGAGGCAGTGATGAATGATCACGACCCTTCACTGCTCCTATCTCCTGGGTATCAACAAGAATTGCAAGGTACAACTGAAACTAATAATATTACAATCATTAGTTGTAACTATCTAAAAAATATCAGAAACGAATTATTGGAGGAGAACGACACCAGCCTCAATAGTCCAAATAACGAGATAATATACATAAACGCGGAAGTAGAAGGAATTTTTGCCCAATTAATGATTGATACAGGTGCGAACGTATCTATAATTAACACTATTGAATTGGAAAGAATCCAAAAGGAATGTGGTCGAACATGGCCAATATTACCGGTGAATAACATTGTATTAATAGGTGCCACTGGTCGCCAAAACAAAACAATAAGAAAGCAAGTTTCAGTAAACGTTATTAGCAAGGGTATAGCTATAAACATGGTATTTTTAATTGCAACAGGATTGCCCTTTAATATATTGGTAGGGTGCGATGTACTAAGGAGGAACTCCGCTATCATCGATTTGTGCACAGAAAGAGTATCACTGTTTACAGAAGGTATAACGTGGACGGCTGATTTAGTAGGTAGCGAGACAATACTTCCCAGCAGTATCCACCAACAACTTCGGAACATAAATTATATAGAAAATAACTCCATAATTAACCCAATAATATACAATAACACGGACGAAGATTTATGGTCACAAAAGATACAGGAAATAAGGGATTTCCGGGGCTGAATCACAAGTGAAAAATTACCCATACACCAAGCAAATAAGTTAATAAGTATATATGAGAAGTATCGCTCAGTAATTTTCAGATGAACCCGGTAAGGTAAAAACTTACCAATGCAAACTTAAATTTAGAGAAACAGTGGAGTTTAACCGAAAGTCATATCCCATCGCGCATTCACGAAAGGAGGCTGTAAGAGCCGAAATAAACAAAATGATCAGCAGTGACATCATAGAGAGTAGCCAATCTCCATTCACCAGCCCTATCGTGGCTATTCCTAAGAAAAACGGCCAAGTCCGGCTTTGCTTGGATGCGCGCGAGATAAACAAAATGATCATAAATGCCAGAACATCGCCCGGTGAGATAGAAGAAATCTTGAAACGATTCCACGGTACCAAGTACATTAGTACCTGGGACAGGGTATGCGGTTACTGGCAGGTGGAGTTGCACCCACAGAGTCGTCAGTATCTGGCATTCATATTCGAGGGGCGCAATTACCAATTCAAGAATTGCCCTTCGGACTCGTGAATTCAGTAGCCATCTTTGTGGCCTGCATGGACCAGATACTTGGACAGGAAGCACTCCAATTTACCACCGTGTACGTAGACGATCTACTGATTACCTCAGAAACTTGGGAGGAACACTGCTACCGAGTGGAACACGTACTTGAGAAATTGGCTATAAATAATATCACTCTTAAATTAGAAAAATCCAAGTTCATTGCTAGAGAAGTCCAGTTCTTGGGGTTTAATTTGGATCACCAAGGAATCTCATCGTCATCAGAAAAGGTGGAAGCAATCCAGAAATTCCCTAAACCAAAGAATAAAAAAAAACTACAGTCATTTCTGGGACTCTGTAATTATTACAGGAAGTTCCAGGAACAATATTCAGAATTAACAGCTAAGTTCCAACAACAACTATCCTCCAAAAACAGATGGATCTGGGGTCAAGAGCAGGACGTGACTTTTCAACTCATTAAGGACAAGTTTTTAAAAACCATAATACTTCACCACCCAAATTTTAAACAACCTTTTTTCTTAAACTGCGATGCCAGCAACATCAGCCTAGGAACGACACTGTATCAAGAAGATGAGAAGGGTCAACATCTAGTGATTAGCTTTGCAAGTCGGACTTTAAATCAATGCGAAAGGAACTACAATGTCACCGAAAAGGAATTACTGAGTGTAGTATTCGCTTGTGGTAAATTCCGTACCTATATCTTGGGTTACCCAGTTACAGTCCGAACAGATCATAAATCTATATCATTTCTACGGAGATGCAAATTGAGTCACGGCAGACTGACCAGGTGGATACTTGCCCTGCAAGAGTACGATCTACAATGGGGATACATCCCGGGAAAAAAGAATGTTGTAGCGGACGTATTATCACGTATTAATGTGGAAAATCAAACTTTTGAGGGAGAGAAGGAGAACATACTCAAGATCTACCACATTATTAGCACCAGATCCGATTTAGCAGCATTATTAATAAACATTAGCATCCACCAGCAATCTGACCCGAAGTTGAAAAACATACAAAATCGATTGGAAGAACAAGATGAAACAGTAGCTCAATTTTACCAGATGAATAAAGGGATATTATTTATTAAAACTTCATTAAATCAGGAGACCTGGAAGGTGATTATTCCCACCAATATTGAAAAGGAAACAATAGTAGATTATCATATACGGTATGGCCACATGGGCGCCTTGAAGGTAATAAAGGCACTCGAAGAGAGCTGTCATATAAAGAACATAAACCGGAAGGTGAGAAGGTACATCAAATCTTGTCATATTTGCCAACTGATGAAAACTAACAACGAGAAGAAGGAAAGCATGATGATACCAATAACATCCAAGGCAAAGTTAGAGAAGGTGTTCTTAGACATCTGCGGACCATTTTCCCGTAGTGGCGGTCGACACCGATATAAATACCTAATAATAATAATGGACCATTTCACGAAGTTTATAAAGCTATACCCGGTCAATCGTGCAACTACTCTAAAAATTCTGGTAGTAATAACAGAACTATATATTCCAAACATAGGGAAACCATCTTCGATCATAACGGATCATGGCACACAATTTAAAGGGAGAAAATGGCGGGATAGCTTATTATCACTTGGTATTAGAATGTACAAAACATCTGTCTACCACCCGAGTAGTAATCCAGCAGAGAGGGTGTTAAGAGAATTGGGGAGGATATTGAGGACTTATTGTCACCATCAGCAGAAAAAATGGCAAGAATATCTAGCAGCCACAGAGAAATTCCTCAACTTAGCATACCATCCAGCTATAGGAATTACCCCATACTCCGCCATGTACGAGAAACCACCCCCATGAGAGATCAAAGAAATCATAGTGTTCCCCATGAATAACGGTTATAAATTCGACAAAGTAAAATTCTATAACAAGGTGGCTGAACCAGGAGAAGCGGCAAACGAAGTATCAGAAGGCGATTGGGAAGATAATAACATATAAACTAGAAGAAAAGGTACTGCTGAAAAATCGTGAACTACCCAGCACGCTAAAAGGAATAATGAAGAAGTTATTGCTACTGTATACAGGACCATATATAGTCTCCAAAATAAATAACAATAACACATATGAAATAAAGGAGATGGTTTCAGGGCGTGTATAACCAGGCTTCCTTAAAAAGATATTACGAGGAGTGAATTTATAAATATAAAACATTCCAAAAGAAAGTAAGAACAACTTACAACCAATTATTTATGAAACTTAATTTGGAAATGAAGAAATGGAATTTTGAATAAATTTAAAACATTCTAAAAGAAAGTAAGAACAGCTTACAACTATTTATTTATGAAAATTAATTTGAATGGAAATATAAAACTACAAAATTTTAAAAAGAAGTAAGATCAACTTACAACAAGTATTTACAGAAATGATTTGAATGGAATAATAAAACCACAAAACCTAAAAGGAAGTAAGAACCACTTACAACCGATTATTTATGAGAAATAATTTGGAATTGAAGAATTTGAATTTAGAATGACCACTACAAAGTAAGATCAACTTATCACAATTATTAACAGCATTTATATTGAGTAATTATTGAATTACCAAACTCTAAAAAACTATAACGACAACTGAAACAAATAAAAAATGAATAAACTTGTTTTGGAATGAAAATAATAAAACATTTATGAAATACAAAGAGAAGCAATGACCACACAAATAATATAATTAAGGAATTAATTTGGATGAAAACAAGAGTGAAATAAATTTTTGAAAAGAATAAATATATAACTATGATCATAATTTGAATTTCAATAATAATAAAGAAATTAGAAGAATAATTGTAATAACATGAATCCAGAAGAACAATTCATAAGAACTAAGAAAAAAAAAGTATAATAAAATATATGCTACCAATAACCAGAAGAAGATGGTACGAACAATAAAAGAATTAAAGAGAATTCAGATGAAAAAGTTTACTCAATAACTAGTGATAGTTATATCAACAGACTTTCCAACCATGAGAAAAATAAATATATTAAAAGAGCTTCCAACCATGATAAGAATAAATATATCAGCAGAGCTAACAAATAAGAAGAATAACTGAAAAAAAAAATAACTGAGATAGAAATATTAACAAATCTGAGCAAATACGAAGTGAGGTATCCAAGGATGTTTTTATTAGTCGAAAAATATACTATTCTTGTATAATTTTTATTAATGACTGTCTGTAGATAATTCCAGCAGTATTATTATGTTTTGAGCAGAAATGAATTTCCTCTGATCTCAATGAGTAGTGTAGTATGGTCAGCAGAGTATATGCAGCCACAAGTGCCTCTCTGGACTGCCCCAGCTCACGTGTTAGGGAATGATAGGGAATGAATATCCCAAGGATAAAACACAAAGTTAAGGAAAAAATAAAAATAAATAATAATAAACCTCAGATAACAATAACTATCAAGGAAAAATCAATTTAAGAAAAAAAAACCCCTAAGCTCAAGTATGAAGAAGCAAAGATAGAAATGGAAAGGAAGACAAGAAATATAATAGCTAACAAATATCATAAGCAATTATTTCATACATACTCAAGGTATGGTCTGAACTAATCACTTCTGGAGGAGAGCAATCTGTAGCATGACAGATTATCCACATTATAATGAATGAAAAATGATCATAAATAAATTTAAAATAAAATGAAATCAAGGAAAAATCCAAATAAAAACAAATAAGTACCACAGTAAAATGCAATCTTAATTTGAAAAAATAAAAATAAATTAAAAACAATGAAGCAACACCTATGAGTAATGAAGAATAAACCAAAAAACTAAAATAAAGTGAGGAAATACCGAGATAGGATAGGAGTAAGTAAGGGAAAACCCAGAACAAACCGACACCCCTAATATAAGGACCATTTTTGAAGAAACAATGTAGGATAGGAGTAAATAAAGCAAAACCCAGAAAATACTGACATCCCTAATAAAAGGAATGAAATTAGAAGAAACCACATCGTAGAACAAGATAGAGTAGGGAAATACCCAAAGTAAACCCAGTAATAAAAGGATAAAACTCCAAAAGAGAGTATATTTAACCGATGGAAGTATAACACATAAAATAACAAATAATGTAATATAGATATAAACAAAAGTGTCTAAAGGTAGAACTATAAGTGAACCAGTGGAAGTTATTTATATAATGGAAAAAACAAATCTTCTTAATCATCTATAAATAAAATTCTTGATCTGATGGACTAAAAAACTAATTAGAGATAGCCGATAAGAATAACAGGGAACCAGTGCAAGTTATTTTATTATGTTAAATAAACTTCAAGTGTCTGTGTTTAAAGTTCTTAAAATAAGTGTATCTTAAACTGATTGGTACCTTTACACAACTTTAAAGTTATTGTATCAAATACAGAATTGGTATTTTGTAGAATGTTATTGTAAAAAATAGACTACAAATATTTTTAAGAAAGTGCCACTTTTTATCCAAAAACGTTCATTAAAATGACAGACATAAAATAAGAGCAGGAAATATTTAAGTGAAGTGAAAAAGAGTACATCCCCCATATAAAACAAAAACAGCTAAGACTGCACTAAAAGTAATTTTAAGAAATGATCTAAATAATGAAAGTACAAATGTGTTTTGTTTATGTTAAGTTCAATGAACTCAAGGCTGAAATGTCTGGGTTTGAATACAATTTTTTGTTATAAAATATTTGTTAAGAGTTAATAATTGTTATCAATGCTAACTACCATGTAGTTAAGTAAGGGAATTTTAATTAAAATTGTATTAGAATAGAATGTCAGAAGGGGTAGAAGCAAGCTGTAATATCCATAAAACATTGTAAATGAACACAGGTAAAATTTAGGCAAATGGTAAATCTCAACAACCTTATAATTGATGAATAAGTCAAGTAAATTAATTAAACTGATGAAATTTGTATAATGTAAATCAGACACAGTGTATTATAACTGAAACTATACTTTAGAAAGATATTGGAAAAAGGTATGAAAGATTATTGGAAAAAATGCAACTGTAATAACAGAAAAATCAAGGGGGGTCCCAAATTAAAGAATAATATTTAAAAAAGATAACTAATTCATAAAATTACCAGGAATTAATGGAAAATAAACATTTTATTTCAATCAGGGATTTTTTCAATCATAATTATAACTTCATAAGGATGGTAAACCATTTAAAATGACAGGAAGTAAAATATTATGCCTACCTGTAAAAATAAAGTAAATAGGATATTTTGAGATGGAAAACACTGTAAAAGTATCATATTTGGTATTAAATCACGTAGAATTAACTAGAGAAAGAGATTATGTATTAGGTATTTAATAAAATTAAATAATAGTAAAAATGTATTCAATCATATAATGTAAAAATCAGTTATGTAAGCGGAAATGCTAGAAATTTAAAACAATGTCTTTTTAATATTAAATTGGCTAAGACGTTTCGGATGAAGAAGAAAATAGAACAGTTGATTGTTATACGTTGAACAGGACACATCTAAGCCAGCTCTCGCAAAATATTCACACATAGCGAAAGAGTAAAAGATGGCGCGAGTCTAACCAAGTCGAATAATTTTGAAATCGCGAATTTTGGAAAAAACTTAACCAACCACTAAATTCAGTGAAATAAACCAGTACAACTATTGAATTAAACTAATACTGAACAGAAAAAAGTGAATTAACTATTAAAACACATAAAAACGATAATTTTGAATGGCATAAAGTGAATTAAAAACATTATCCAACACAATTTATCGAGGCGAATCACTGAACACTGATCCAGGACAACTACACTATCACCAGAGGGATTAATCACTACTGCTGGGGACGAGGAAAACTTGGAAAGGCGACATTTATTTGAAGAGAATTCCTTGACATGCAGCCTTCGACAACATATGCAGCACAAAGCAGCCATTTTGAAATCCCATGATCCTCTGCAGGCCCGCTAGCTTCACATCAAACCGAAATTGGTTCGAACAACTTACTTTACTAAACAATATATATTAAATCATATCTTTGTATTTTTAGATAATTAAGCTTATAATTGTAAGTGTTATACTTTCCAGACTTTGCCCTTTCTCTGACTACTATAATATAACAGCTCAAAGAACCTGTGAATTAATCTTAATAATTTATATAAAAATAATCGTTCGCCCTGAGAGAACGAGTCGATATTTTAACTGTTGAATAATCGATTTACAATCGATCCATAATTAATTTGTTAATAAAACTTGGAATTCTGCAAAATAAATTTCTATTTATTTCTAAAACATATAAATAGAATAAAATAGGATAATATTTAACTCACGGACTACACGAAAAGCGGCAATTACCAAAGTGGAAGGAGCATACACTCAGAAGAAGAAGAACCGCAAATCGATTAGTACAGGAGACAATCCTATTAACGCAGAACCTAATTCTAATTACACGAAGTAGTATAATTTGACAAAACCAATTTCAATAGAATTAAATTTACACCACAACAGTTTAAAATAATTAATCCAAAAACAATTAAAACATAAAACATAAATTTTCAAAAATAAACAAAATTTATTATTATTTGTAAACAAAATAATATTTTGTTACAATAGTAATACTGTATGTATCTGTGTAAATAAAGACGTTTTCCGATATGAGTGCGAAACGAAAACACACGTTCGTGATTATGGACAAAAAATTACAAGCCCTTCAGAGTCTCGATAAGGGTGAATCGGTCCAGCGTATTTGACAAGAGTTTAATGTAGGCAAGAGTACTGTTAATGACTGGCGCTGAAACAGAAAATCGATTGAGACTTTCTGCACTCAAATTAAAACTGAAAAAGTGCTTTCGACGCGATGCACTTTAAAAAAACCAAATAACGAATTAGTGGACGGTGCTTTGTGGTTATGGTTTATGCAGGAACGCCGAAGAGGCACTCCGATAAGTGGACCAATTTTAAAAGAAAAAGCAGTTATCCTACACTCAAAACTTCAAGATGCCAGTACATTCTCGGCAAGTGAAGGATGGCTAACACGTTGGAAAAAGCGTCATGGAGTTCATTTCATTGGCGTTTGTGGTTAAAAAGTGTCGGCGAACCCATCAGCAGCTAGCGATTTTTCAAAAAAAACTGTCTGACATCATTGCTAGTTAAAATCTTAGTCCAGAACAAGTTTATAATATTGACGAGACGGGGTTGAATTTAAACTCTTGCCTAAGAAATCGTTTGCTACGGCTAAGGAAACTCAGCCCCAGGATTTAAAGCCAGTAAAGAGAGAATCATGTTGGCTTTGTGTTCAAATGCCTCAGGGTCCTACAAGCTGCCTTCGTTTGTAATCGGAAAATCAGCAAAACCCAGAGCTTTTAAGAATTTAAACATGTCATCCCTTCCAGTGTACTACAGAGAACAAAAATCAGCCTGGATGGGTTCGTATCTGTTTAAGGAGTGGTTCGAAAGTGAATTTGTTCCTAAAGTAAAACATCATTTGACGAGTTTGAAGTTACCAGTTAAAGCACTTTTAGTGCTAGACAATGCCCCTACCCATCCGCAAGAACTTGAATGTGAAGGTTACAGTGATATAAAATTATTATTCCTGCCACCTAACGTTACAAGTCTTACACAACCAATGGACCAAGGGGTCATCGAGTCTTTTAAGTGAAGGTACCGCAGAAAGCTTCTTTCGGACATTCTAGGTAAACTGGACAATGAAGGCAGCACAGGTCTCATTCCGGCCTTAAAGACAATCAACATTAAAGACGTGATCTATATGGTAGCTAAGGCATACGATGAAATGCCATCATCTACATTTACAAAGTCTTGGAGAGAAGCATGGCCAGATTGTATTCTTCTCATTGAAAAGAATAAAGAGGACAACCCTAAAGCAGATGAATCAAATCTTCAGGGTTTTGAACCAGATTACAACGAATCTCTGTTAAAAGATCTACAACGATTGCCTCACTCTGATGATCTTGTACAACAAGACGTTGCAGAATCGATTGCTGGTCAAGATGAGGAGCTTCAAAATGAGATCTTAAACGATGATGAAATTGTGCAAGCTGTCATTTGCCAAGAAGACGATAAGAAGAAGTCAATGACGAAGAGGGAAATGTCGAGGAGAAAGTGAGCCATGCTGAGGGAAGAGCAGCCCTGGAATTAGCAAGGACGTACATCGAGCAACAAACAGAGGCAACTGCAGTTGATGTTATGTTCATCAAGAAATGGCGTGATTTCGCATTCAACAAAACAGTTGAACAAAAAAAGCAGCAGAAGATAACTGATTTCTTTTAATTTTCATTTCCGGGTTTTACGTTCTGTAGTGACACTTTTAATGTTCATGTGTTTTTCATATTCTATAAAGAGTTGTGTTATTTTTGGCAAATACGTACAGTAATATCTGTGTGAATTGTAGTAATTTTCCTTGTTTGTTTTTTAACTTGCTACCATGGAGTAAGGGTGAGTAATTATAATTATTAGTAATTTATATATACTGTATTGTGTACAGTATTGTAATGTATTGTATGGATCATTCATTAAAGAGCATTATTTCATCATTATAGCGTATTTTCGGTTCGTCCGGTTCCAACTTGATGCATTATAGTGTATATTAAAAATATATGATCAGGGTTACCAACCTTTGCATGAGTTCAAATTTGTTGTGTGTTATAATGTATATTAAATCTATATGATCAGGTTTACCAACCTATGCACGGGTTCAAACTTGATATATGTATTATAGTGTAATTAAAATATATGATCAGGGTTACCAATCTTGCATTATTGTGTATAGAACAGATCTGCCAACATTTTTCTGTGGTGGGAAATTCAAACTATATGAGCAGACGCATTATTAAATTGTCTCTCTCTCTCTCTCTCTCTCTCTCTCTCTCTCGCTCTTTCGCTCTCTCTCTTTCTCTCTCTCTTGCTCTCTCGTTCGTCATTTCAACCAATTTGTACCGAGATATAATTGTGTAAAAATAACTTCGCGCGCGCGCGCGCACACACACACACACACACACAAGGTCATTGACCGTGGTGGTGGAAAGCTTTTAAGAAGTTAGCGATATTGAAAATATTTTCGTAATTAACCAAATTAAGGAAATAATCGAACCGACAAAACATTAATCCAAGAATTTACATTTTCAGCAGTCTACACATTGATTCGTACATAGATTTCAATCTACATAGATGTATGCAGATAAATGAAATACATATTTTACATTAAATACATTTCTGATTACTATACACGGAATTACATATTGTTATCTGCTCATATTTTCAAGATAAAGGGTTGTGTCAAGAAATAAAATCATACTACGATCACATACACACTGTAACCACCCGAAATTACGTGTGTTAAATTTAATGTTTTGATTTAACATTAAAGTTATAAATCGATTATCACAAATCTCGTGTTACAATTTAAAAACGATTGTTATGAATAATAAGTTACCATTTAAAATGAACTCTTTTCTAAAATAATTGCAGTAATAATTAATAAATACTGTTTGATTAGTAATGGTTGACAAATATAGTGAATAAAGCGTTAATCGCTGGTCGACTGATGAATGTAGCCGTAGCGTCGATCTGGCAGCGGAACTCCTCTTCTAGGTTAAGTGTCGTCAGAGTACGTAACGTTAAGTCTCGTCTGGGCAACAAAAAATTTATAATAATATACTTTCACGTACCTGATCGTGATACTAGAAGTTCTGAAGTTCACTTACAATAATTAATAAGCTGCCAAAAGGTACTTAATACCAGCTTGCTTTATTGACAAGGTTAGATCACTCCTTGTTAGATAAGGGCGCCACATGGGTTTATTTCGGGAAAATCCCCATGAAAAACCAATTAATAAAATTTAATATTTGATAAATTTTCTTTAAAATTTGTGTTAATGCTTAATGCGTTTACTGCAAGTCAAATCTAATAAAATACAGCCTCTATTCAGAGTTATTTTTGTATTCAAAGTTAATTATTAACTCACTATTTGAAATAAATAGAGTCAAGGTTTATGCTGATAACAAACGGGTTTTATTTTACCCTTGAAAATAAACTCAATCAATTACAAATATAATGGATACATTAATATAAAATTGGTATTACTCCGTTCGCTTGCAATACGAACTAGCTCAGATAGAACAAATCAACTCTTATGGTTATTACCAGATTAACCTTTAATTATATATTATTTTATATCTCATGCGTAGGCTCTTTTAAATACAAGAAAGAACTACTTTATGCCTAGACAGACGTTAATGACAATATTTACTAATTCGGCCTCTTTTTCAAAATTCGTACCTATTTTCAGGTTAGCGTTGGTCACGCTGACTTACTTACTGACAAATATTTTTATCACTTAAGACTAATACAAATCTTACGTGGGATTGACAAATCCGCTAAATAAATTTGATCACAGTGTATCAGATAGAAAGTTTTGTTGTTTCTGCGTCAGTACAATTTTGTGTTGAAGAATTACAAGTGCACACAGATTAATAAAATGAATTGTCACACTGTTACCTTTTTTTATTTTAATCTTATAGATTAAAATTGATTAAAACACTCCAGTGGCCGGATTATATTGACCACCGGTTAATTACACTTCACACGAACTAAGAACGGAGAGTAATTGCCCTCTTCTGACTAAATTCGGGCTAAGTTAAATACTGATTATTAATCTTTCTCTCGTTCTAAATATCGCGCACAAATGAAAATATTTACTTTACATCGATGCACTTCCTGTTGATAAATAGTTGTGTAGTTATCTGTCTTGAAGAAACTGTTAAAGGGATTCACTATTTACATTATACGTTAAGTTATTAAAAAAATTGCGGTGACGAGCGACACCTTCTCGCTCGAGTGATGACAATAAAGTGTGTAACGAATTCGCTCTGTTTTTGATTATATACCCCCTTGCTTCACCGGGCTTAGGCGATAAGATCGTTTAATAAGCTATTTTCTAATTGGCTCTGACAGCCGTTACAAAAATGACGCATTGTTTTCTAACCGTCGTCTGGCGAACGTGATTGACAGTTGATTGTGTTGTTAGTGTTACTCAACCAATTTCTCACTTTATAATAACAAATGATGCTAACGCACACTACGCACTTATTATAGTTGCGATCGCGAGTTTATTACTATCAAATTAAAGAATAGTTTATGAGCTTTAATTTGATGTGACTTAACCCTGGTTTTAATCGCATTTTCTTTGACACTGCTAATAAATAATGTTCAGAAACATGGTATCTCACTGTCTTCTGCTAGCGATGCCAAATACGATTATTACCTATCTATTTATATTTAGCGTTTCACATCGCGTTTTCTTTACAACGTCTTTGTTGGAACACTAACACCTTTGTCGTCATACTTAATAGCTATCTATTGCTACACAATTATTAAATCTTAGCTTAACTATGGTGATACATTGTTATTAAGAATCCTTATTTTCTAATTACATTTTGTTTGGTATACTCGACTTAATGTTACTCAATAATAATTGAGTGGTGATATTCACTATTACATTTGGTTATATTGATTGTTCAGTAAATTTTATGTACACTAGGAGTCCTTTTTCCTTACTAATTTACTGACAAACGTTTGTTTAAGCATAGTCTAGGCCTATCTTTAGCATCGGTTTATGCCTTAATAATTGTCACTAGTTACATGTTGTATAATGAGGAAATTACTTATTCATATAAGGTTTCCTTTTATAAGTATTCTTACTTCTTAATATAACATTTGGGGTTTGCAATGCTAGTTTTAAATTTACATTGTGGCCATAGCTAGTCTAGTCATAGGCTTTGTTATTTATTGGTCATGGTTCATTTATTTTCAGCCAAATGCTGTTGCTGATATTACATTATTCTCGTCATTATTTGATCAGTTTTATAAACATGTGACTTTACATTCATGTCATTGACTGGCTTGTTTGACAGCTTATAGTGAACTTGGCTTGTCCATTAGTTAGAGTCAGTCATAGTATTTGTTGTAGGGTCATGCAGTGTATTCCTTACTGCTTCTTGGGATCCTCCTTCTTCTTTCTTCTTTGTTGGTCCGTCTCTTCTTTGCTACTTCCATCATAAATTATTCACTTATATTATTTCAGTGCACTTATTTATTCTTTTGGTACACGTCTAGGTTATGTAACATTTTGTGGTGTTACAACACACATGACATATGTTTATGCGCCGTATACATGTAACAGAAATAATGTATTGCTGTCTCTATGTGTTTATGTAACGTCTCTGTCTCACATCTCTAGACGCAGTTATCGATCACGATATTATTCCTCAAAAAATCTGTTGTGACTGGTTGAACGAAACATATGACCGAATTAATAAATTGTCTCTCTCTGCATAACAGTTGTAAAAAGGCTTTCAACGTGTTTTTGTCATTTCAACCAATTTGTACTGAGATCTAATTGTGTAAGAATAACTACGCGCGCGCGCGCACACGCACACACACACACACACACACACGTACACACACATACATGCACACACACACACACACAACGATACAGAATTAGATATAGTTATTCTTCACTATTATGTTTCTACAACACTAGCTTAAGCCAAGGGGTCATTAACCGTGATTACAACGTCCGAATCGGTGCGTCCTACTTTCTAATTTGACACATGACAGTCATTAGCAGCGATTTAGAAATTAAGCGGCGACGGTAAGTCGGGTTACTTACAGATTATAAAGTATTTACTCCCAAAACGGACACAAGCTGTCCCCACTACCAGTGTACAATATATACGCGAAGAAAATCAGTTGCAATTTCCCATTTCGACTGTCTGCGTGTGCTTGATACATCGTGAAATCTATTACTGCGAACAACAGCATACGTCTTACGAGCCTTCAGTATACACAACGTCCGTCATTTAAGGGTGTGTAAACAACGCACGCTAGTTTGGTAAGTGTACATGAAACATTTTGAATACGTTAATAAGTGAACATAATTTTATTGTATGTACAGATTTTATTTAAACGTAAAAATTATTCGCATTAAAACATTATCAAGTGCATTATTTATTGAATTAAATACATGACTCGTTCAAATAAGTATGTGTGTGTGTGTGTGTGTGTGTGTGTGTGTGTGTGTGTGTGTGTGTGTGTGTGTGTGTGTGTGTGTGTGTGTGTGTGTGTGTGTGTGTGTGTGTGTGTGTGTGTGTGTGTGTGTGTGTGTGTGTGTGTGTGTGTGATCAAATTACTATGTCTGTTAGAATTTCTGAAATTTATTCTTGTCGTGCTTTTTATATTACACTTCTAATTGAAGATATATTTTAGGTATAGCGGAATTTAAGCGTGCGAGCCTTCAGTATACATACAACGTCTGTCATTTAAGGGTACGTGTGTGTGGTCAACACTCGCTAGTAAAGACCGTTTTGCATTATTATTATACGTCTTACGAGCCTTCAGTATACACAACGTCCGTCATTTAAGGGTGTGTAGACAACGCACGCTAGTTTGGTAAGTGTACATGAAACATTTTGAATACGTTAATAAGTGAACATAATTTTATTGTATGTACAGATTTTATTTAAACGTAAAAATTATTCACATTAAAACATTATCAAGTACATTATTTATTGAATTTAATACATGACTCGTTCAAATAAGTATGTATGTGTGTGTCTGTGATCAAATTACTATGTCTGTTACAATTTCTGAAATTTATTCTTACCGTACTTTTTATATTACACTTCTAATTGAAGATATATTTTAGGTATAGCTGAATTTAAGCGTGCGAGCCTTCAGTATACATACAACGTCTGTCATTTAAGGGTACGTGTGTGTGGACAACACTCGCTAGCTTGTTGCAAGTAAGTAAAAAATCTATGTACATTATGGAAGTGGGTTATACAAATAATAATAAAGTGTGTACTATATACATTTATTAAAATACGTACACAGCTCCAAGATTATATTAAACTAGCTTTTTTTTTACAATTAAAATACGTACACAGCTCCAAGATTATATTGTTACAAGTATGAAAATATATCTAAACTAGTTTTTACAAGTAAACAAAAAAAATACACACTTCTAATATTATATTGTTACAAGTATAAAAATATATCTAAACTAGTTTTACAATTAAAATACATACACAGCTCCAATATTATATTGTTACAAATATGAAAATATATATATATAAAACTAGTATTTACAAAATATGTATAAAATAAGACTTAAACGCGTCTATGTACTGTGTTGGACAATGGCGTATATTCTACAAGCGAATCATGTAGTATCATACAGTAGGCGGTAGTCTGTGCAGGAAAATTCATTGACGCTTCAAATTTTAAACGTACATCAACCGCTGAAGACTTAAGCGTATCGTCTTGTTTGCTACAATCGAATACAAACAGCGGAGCTTTTGATTTGAATAATTCTGGTGACAGTAGTGGGCTGGCGTCTAGACGGTGGTAATACAAACTTAGAAAACTGCCGTACATATTGTACAATAATGCAAAACGGTCTTTTCCAATATCCAAGTTTAAATTATCGTAAGGATAATACTTGTCGTTTAGAAACAGTCTCGCATTGGTCATGTTACAGTGATCGAATTCATCGGCGTGTGCTGTCAGTACATTCTTTCTTGCTATCTGAAACGCTAACACAACAAAGCGTGGTTTTTCTAGCTGACTCGAGGTCTTGACAATCCAATTCTCCCTTTTAGTCTGTGGTAAGGCAGGATACTCGTGCAACTCCCAGGCCCTAAAAGGCATAGTTATCGGGTGGTCTTTCTCTATGAGTCGTAACAGTGGTAATCTGTACGCATTAGCTACATGTACATAAGGCATTTTCCAGTAAACTTTATCCAGTTCAAGAACACAATTAGCAGCCGTTTGTCCGCTTGCTAAAACCATAGCGTTTATGTCAGTAGATGTGCGTAGGAGTATAAGTTCTTGTTTCACGTTCAGCACGATGCGTGTGTAGTCTTCTGCGAATCCCATTAGCATTTTCAGTGGAATACAAAAGTTGAATTCACCGTCATCGTTTACTTTTAACACGTTCGCGGTCGGTGCCTTCCAACCCGCGTTTTCCATTGCGTCATGTGCGTTGTTGTTGAGCGATAGAAAAGTTTTAATAGTTGACGTAACGCCGACGTTTCTGGTATGGTCCACTACCACTTCGGCCAACTCGTAACGAATCTCTTCAAAGAGAAATGCTATAGCATTGTTCACCAGTTCCACATTCAGCGCAGTATCTGCAGGCACGCTAGGGTTTTTAACCAACTTGCCTTCGATGTAGAGGAAACTTTCTGACGGCAGTGTAAAGACGTCCTGTTGTTGTATTGGCACGTGTATTTCATCATTGTTTCCATATCTTGTTGTTGCGTACGGCGCGTGTGAGTGAAATGAAAAGTGCGTGATACTGTCTTCAAAGAACGGTTGCTGCTCCACAGATAATATTCCACTCGCCATGTTACTTGTTTACAACAACAACAAAACCCAATGAAATCAGGAAACGTCGGTTAACTGATGTTAATCGTTTCAGTTTCGAACAAGTACTGATGCGTTTCCTAACTGATCTTTCTTCTTCTTTTATTTCTGACGACGGTGGTAGCAGCGGTGGCGGAGAAACAAAGTACAAGCCCATGTCTATAGGCGTTTTAGATGTAAACGCACAGTGATGACTTCTCCACGAAAATCTATTACGTCACCGTCCTGGTCGTGTAAAGATAATGTTATGTTGTCCAAACGACTCACATTAACAGGTAGTTATATGACGTTTGTAGGTGATTCAATTATTTGAATCCTGGTTCGACTGACGGATAGAATGAGTGCAGCGTGTGCTCGTTTTTACGGTTCTTGTATGATCCTTGCGCTATATTACACCTTATCAGTATACTGTTCACTTTTATAATGTTAACTGTGGCGTCAGACGTGTGAGTTTTATTCGCTTCAAGCAGACGTTTTTCCTTGAAACCCAACATATCACCGATACCACACGCTGTTTGTTTAAAGTTAATATCCAGTGCACAAGTCAGTTCACATTTCAGTGTATTGTTGTTAGGACGTAGACTAATCTTTGATCTCCTAACTGCTTTTTGAGGAAGGCTTCTATGTCGCCGATTTCATACCGTGGGTAAAGTTATCAAGTCCCACTTTGTCCCGTCCCGTAGTACTGGAAACACATTGTTTTTCTCCTCAACCACGTTCGGTATACTGTTGTATGTAGTAAAGTCCAATAGACCTACATACCATTTACCGTTTGTTAGTTCGAGAGGCGGGAAAAAGTCACATACAAGAGCGGCAGCATTCGTGCGTGTTAAGGTGACTGACAACGAAGACATCTTGTCGCTTACTGATCACTCACTTGTCAAGAAGTCCTAACATAAATGTCCGCAGATGACTGTGTGTGGCGGCTGTTCACGCTCGTAATTGTAGTAAATGTCAGTGTCGGTTCCAAAATACTGTGTCAGCTCAAGAGGTGGCCGCATATTACCATACGCGTCATAGTAGTAAACTCGGTTGTTTCGCTTCTTGTAGCAAACCCAGTGCGTACCAGGTCCTTCTGCACTGTCCAGATTAACAACCGCGCTCTCGTTCTTCCAAGGTGGTCTGTGCGGTAAAGTGTTACGCATAAAAACTCCTCTGAAATAAGGTATTTTCAAAAGTTTTGCGTACACATACAAATCGCTGTCGGACAATGCACGCACTGGTATGCAAATTAGTTTTTTTGTCTGTAAGGACGCAGGTATAGACCTGATGCTATTTTATTGTTACGTTTATGCCTTGAGACTGTTTTGCGTTTGGTGTTGTTACGTTTATGGTTGAAGGTCGTTTTGCGTTTGCCCGCGGATTGACGTTTAATTCCTGAAGCCTTCTTCTTTTTTCTGCAACCACTACGCGAGCCCCCTCCACCTACTGCTGATTTTGCTTTCATTGCGGCTGCTACGGCTGCGGCATACGCTCTTTTACTAACACCAGAATTCCAACCTTTCACTCGTTCCCACGCTTTGCCGGCAAGAACGCGATCAGCTATACGTCTTCGACTGTTGTCTTTGTACCTTGCGTAGGCAATATCATGTTCGCGACAGGCTTCGTCCAGCTCGTTGATTCCGCGCTCGCCACGTGCCAATCTCTCTTTGAGTTTTGTTCCGCGTCCACAGAATCGATAGCTGGGTAGGTGTAATTCTACTGGTAATGCGTCTACCGCTCGATTAATCAAAGTAGGTACTGACGAAACGATAGCGGGCACGGTGTTTTTAAGTATTTTTCCAATAACACCACGCCCCATTCTTTTCTTACGAAGTAGTGCATTCTTGTAAACAGATCTTCAATCCTTGATTTCCGTTTCCGTATCGAGAACGTCTATTAAACGTCCCACCTCTTCAATATACTCAGACAGGACTGAACGCTGTGTCGCGCTGTCTTGATATTTATAGACAAACGTTATCAGATTGATTATATGAGCGTGAAATACCTGATTGACCAGGTACAATCCTGAATTCAGTCTTTCCTTGTACAATTCAGTCTTTATATGTATTTTTAATTCGTGCATTTGTCGTACAGTGACTGCGTCTGTGTCAGCTACTCCGTCCGCTATATTCGTAATTTTTCTTTCGCCAGCGTAGAAAGCATTGCTTTGCAAACTGATTGTGTTGTCGTATAAAAATTCCAAATTCACAGCGTCTTTGCTGGCGACTGGCGCTTGCACGTGTGTTAGCCGACAGTCATCAACGATTACGTTACCTGCACGATCTTTTCTCAAACTCTTTGCGTCTACGTATCGTTTTGTGGCTGCATCTCTTGATTTAAGCGAATCGTTTAGCAATATTATTCGATGATCTTTTGCGTCTACGGTAGCGTCGTTCTTTTACTGTAAGCACGCATCGTTTACGTACTGTAAAGAAACGGCATCGTGCAGCTCTTCGGGATCACCCAAGTTGTGTATCTTTTTGTTTTTCACATCAAAGTGACCGTCGTTAGTCACTCCGAAACCGATATCCTCACGCAGACTTCGATGAGTTTCTTTTCGCAATCTTACAGTGCTGTCGTGTTTACCGAACTTGTCTACACTCATATTTATGAAGAACTGGTGGTCATAGAACGGTGCGTCTGCTTTTATATGATAATAATATAAATTTATATAATAATATAGGCTTCACGTAATTCTTCCAATATCGAAACGATTTCATTCCTATGACCAGTGTGTCCACTACTTTGAGAAGCCATTAACATTCTCAATCGATTAACCAACTCGTTAGGATCATCCCAATGTACGTAATCGATTGCAGTGTTTGGCTTCATCTCCATATAGCCACTCCCTGTACGTTTTCGCGCACTCGATGCAAACAATTTATATATTACTAGTCGGTACTTGACACCACTGTTACTGTTTATTCGCGTATTGTGTTTATATTTTTGTTTGTGTCGGTTGGTTGCTAGTAGTATGGACTTGTATTTCCTCATATCGTCCTTATTGTATTTTTTGGGTAGTTTCATAAACAAAAGTTCGTACAGACCGGGCGTACGCCTAACGAAATTCCTTCTCGCTGTTCTGTGTAGCTCTAGAGCTATAGTCTTGCGTGCGTTGTTCATGGTTTAAGATACACTAACATAATATCAGCGTTAAAAATACTATATATATGTATAACAGTTTCTTTGTTTTTCAATATTCACTCGCTCGTCTGAATATCATCATGTCCGACCTTCAGCAGATCCGGAAGAACAACAACAACAACAACAACAACAACAGCAGCAGGAACAGGAACACCCTCAACAAGGTAAAAATTTTAATACCAATTGGTACAGTTAAGAAATTGTCTCTCTCTATAAGTATGTAGCAAACCAAACTTGTTTGATATGAATTAACATATGATCCAACTCTGTCTAACATGTACAAGATAGTCTCTTGACGTTGTTTAGAAATTGATATGGCGGAGAAAATTTTTTATGTTCCGGCATAGGTTTGTCACCTTCTCCCCAATGAATTGTCTCTTGACATCGTTTAGAAATTGACATGACGGAGAAAATTTTTCATGTTCCATCATAGGTATCTCACCTTCTCTCCAAAGACCTAATTCAATTCCACAACAAAAGCATTTAACTCTATCGTCTATGAATGACATACTATGTCCACAAACATCATAATTTAGCGGATAGTAGTAAAACCCGGCAAACGCTAAATCGTCGGGGCTGACAAACGTCACTTCCCAATACTTGAACGATTTTCTTCTTTCACTTTCAATACTAAAATCGGGAGTAGCTGCCATCTTCACAGTTTGCAATAAACTAACGTATTACTAACGTGTACTATCTATTTATTTACCACAAACATGAATTTGTGTGTGTGTGTGTGTGTGTGTGTGTGTGTTATTCATCATTCCTATTAGCTAATACACATGTTTCTATTGTTTCAGTTATGACACGATTTTATATCGTGCGAAACACCAGTATTAGAGGATCCCTCACAACATTTAATTACCTACCCGTGTACACAGACACGGGAGACCAAGATATATTATCGATAATGACTGAGGTGCGACCTTTAGTGCAAGGATATTCTAGCAGAACAAGCACGTTTACGTAGTATCAAATGGCATATAGTCACCAAGGCAGTAGTCAACATCAAGAACTCCCAAGATGAAATGTGTTTTCTATGGTCTGTTCTAGCCCACATACACCCTCAGAAAGACCATAAAGATCGTGTTTCAAAATACCTCTCATTCATAAACACAATAAATATGTCCGGTATCGAGTACCCTGTTTCTATAAACTCAATTTCTAAATTGAAACACAGAATCCCAACATTTCTATAAACGTTTTCGGCTATGATATAGAAGACAATAGCAGAAACTAATCAAAAAATGAGGTTTATCCATTAAGAATTACCCCCAATAAGGACAGATTACATCATGTTAATCTTTTGCTTCTGTCCGATACAAATAGCCGAAAACACTACTGTCTTGTCAGTAGCATTAATAAATTGTTATTTTCCCTAACAAAATTCAATCGTAAATCATTTTGCTGCGACTACTGCCTGCATCGTTTCTCCACAGAACATGGTCTGTCCGAACATTTCCCCTACTGTACACCTTATGGTGAACAGAAAACCAAAATGCCCACAGAGGAGGAGAAGTTTATGTCATTTAAAAATTACGCACACTGTCTGAAAGTACCCTTTACCGTCTACGCCGACTTCGAGTCCCTTATCACCCCCCTTCAATCGTGTTCACCAGGTAACGACATCCCGACGACAGTGAAAGATTTAGGTGACTTCTACTCAGTTGATAGCAGTGGTGTCCGCCAGAAAATACCTTCTCCTCCTGTATCGTCCACATCATACGAAGCGATGCATATTCCGTCAGGTTTCTCCTATGCTATCGTTGATCACGCTCACAGTCTCTGGAGAGAGGTTAAAGTGGTGAAAACGTTGTAGACAATTTCTTCTCGTGGTTGATGAAAGACGTCGAGGATATGATGAAGGTAATACGTCATAACGTAAAATTAATTATGTCCGATGATGACAATGTTGCGTTCACTAACGCCACCGTTTGCCATTTGTGTGAGCGCCCTTTGACAGACGATGACAAGGTACGCAATCATTGTCATCTTACGGGGAAATTCTTGGGAGCAGCCCACAATAGCTGTAATCTGAGCTACAAGATGCCGCGTCACATCCCCGTCTTCTTTTACAACCTTCGTGGCTACGACTGTCACCATTTAATGCAGGGTTTAGGAAAATATAAGGACCAACACGTATCCTGCATTGCAACATCTAGTGAGCGTTACCTGTCGTTCTCCCTGGATCGCTTGCGTTTCGTAGACTCTTTTCAATTTCTTAATCGCTCTCTGGACACACTAGTTAGCAATCTGTCTACGCCCGGGAGCCAATTTCCTTTGCTTAGAGAGGAAATGCTTAGACGGGGTTTCGACGAACAGACCAATCTGCTCGTACGCAAGGGGGTATACCCTTACCAGTACGTTGACAGTATTGATCGGTTCAACAAAACAAGTCTACCCGCTCGTGAACACTTTGATAACCGGTTGATGGAATCGTCTATTTCGGACACAGATTACGAGCATGCACAAAACGTGTAGAGTGCATTCAATCTGCGTACGTTTGGAGATTACCATGATCTGTATTTCTTGACAGACGTAATGCTGCTGGCTGATGTCTTTGAAAGTTTTCGGGACATGGCCTTACGCCATTACTGTTTGGACCCGTGTCATTTTTACTCGCTTCCCGGTCTCGCTTGGAACGCGATGCTAAAAATGACAGGGGTCGAATTGGAGCTGTTGATAGATATAAATCAACATCTGTTTGTTGAGTCTGGGGTCCGCGGAGGCGTTGCTATGATATCCAACCGTCATGCCATCGCTAACAACCCTCTGATCCCAGATCAGTACGATGTTTCGAAACCGACCTTCATTCTGTATACGGACTGTAACAATCTATACGGTGCAGCCATGTCGCAACCACTCCCTTACGCAGACTTCCGATGGCTCGATCGTAACGAAATCGAGTCTTTGGACGTACGTAATGTGAGTGATGATTCCGACATCGGGTACATCCTCGAAGTCGACCTACACTATCCTGATACACTACACGACCTGCATTCCGACTACCCGCTTGCACCTGTGCGCCAGCGCGTAACACCCGATATACTTTCTCCCTTTTCCAAACGTTTACACGAGAGTATATACAGATCATCGTATAACGAATCAGGGTCAACAATGTCATCCGTAGAGAAGTTGTTAACGACTTTGGAGGACAAACAACATTACGTTCTCCATTATCGAAATTTGAAGTTGTATTTAAGTCTTGGTTTAGAGCTGAAAGCGACTCATAGGGTGTTGTGTTTTAAGCAAAGCGCTTGGTTGAAACCGTTTATCGATTTCAACACCCGCAAGAGGCAAGCAGCCGTCAACAGCTTTGAAAAAGACCTTTTCAAACTGATGAACAACGCCGTATACGGCAAGTCGCTGGAGAACGTACGGAAACATATAGACTTTGAACTAGTCTCAGATGAACGACGGCTTCAAAAACTAGTTTCCACACCTAGGCTGAAACGTATGATTCGTTATACGAACGATCTGGTGGGGCTCTCACTCCGTAAGAAATCCATCGTTCTTTCCCGTCCCGTGTATGTCGGCTTCACGGTGCTTGACGTTAGCAAAACGATAATGTATGACTTTCATTATCGTTATGCTGTCGGCAAGTACGGCCCTAACGTTAGATTGCTAATGACAGGTACAGGCAATCTGATGTATAGTATTCAAACATCTGACTTGTATGCAGACATGAAGGAGGACCTACACGTTTTTGACACATCGGATTACCCTACGTCTCATCCTTGTTATAGCCGTAAAAACAAAAAGGTTGTCGGACTGTTCAAGGATGAAACGTGTGGTCGTCCTGTTAGAGAATTCGTGGGTCTCCGAGCGAAATGTTATTCGTTCCTTGTGGCCCACGAAGATCCTAGCAAAGAATGTCAAAAACGTGTATGTAAAGGTGTACCTCGAGTTGCGATTAAGAGGAGTCAACGACACGATATGTATCGCAAGTGTCTCACTGATCATTGTCAGTTTTCTACCAGTGCGCTTTGTTTACGTAGTGATCATCATACGCTGTACACGATGCGCGTAAATAAGCAAGCGTTGTCACCGTATGATGATAAGCGCTATATACTAGACAATGGTCGTGATACACTTGCGTACGGTCATTATCGAATACGTCGCATCAATATGGAGAACGATGATGACGACGACACCTCCCCACTTGCTAAAAAAATTCGTCTCCATGTATAGTACCCCCCAACACTTGTTTCTTTCGTCAGTTGATGTCTCTCGGTGTTTCAGTCCAGACGTCTGTAAACGTAAGTTCGCATATTAATATCGTAACGATATTTGTGTTTAAACATAATATATATAGAGTTTGTAATGTGTGGTTTCTTTGTCTTACAGTATTATGGATAACACTGCAGTTATAATTGACTTCCAGTGCTTTTTCGACGACAACGGAAAATATATTGTAAAGGAACTGTCAATCATGGACGTTCTGAGATTTGCTGGTAGACATTGGATTTTTACTCCGCCTGCTACATACGTTACGAATCCAAAATACACTAGGACAAACCACTGGTTAACGTCAAATTATCACAGACTTAGATGGAGCGAAGGAGAGACACCATACGACAATCTTGTTTCATTGTTAACATCACATACACGTATATATAAATATGTGTTTGTGAAGGGTTTTGAGAAAAAACGTTTTTTACAACCAAAGATAATACACAACAATATCTTCAATCTCGATGACTTTGGTTGTCCTAAAAACATACCGTATCTATTTCACGGAACAGAATGTCTTAGACATTTCAATTCTTCTGACCGATGTGCAAACTATAAAGTGCATGCTATTCGGGAATGAATGATTCGTGATTTTTGCTTTAAACAAACATTTTTAATGTAACAAATTTAGAAAGTAGGTCAAAGCGAATGATGACATTTATATATCTAATTCTGTTGGGGACATGTACATACATGCATAGCTGTAAGCGGTGACTATTTCCTTATGCAAGTGGAATGTGGACTTTCCTAATGGCATTGTTATATTTTTGGTGTCTCTAATTTCGTCTGGGGGGACATGTTCATACATGCAAAGCCGTAAATGAAATTGGGACACAGATTTTTCTGATGACGACGTTACCACCACCACTATCACATTGTACTGTCGTTTTGTGTCGAATATTCTGTCATTGTTTGGTTCTATCTCGATTGATACAGACGTGTTCACTAGCGTCTTTCTCTCTCTTCTAATAATGTCGTTTCTTGTAAAGTTTAATGCTGTAAGTGCTATCGAGTACAAGCGATGTTCAGAATTGACAGTGAATAAAAAATATCCCATCATGGTCTTAACAAATGTGGACACAAAATATGGAAACTCTGTGCTTGCAACGTTGGATGATGGCGACCACCAGTATCGTGTCTATCTTCCCAAGAGGTATGCAGGTGTCTTCACGAATGAGGAGCTCAGACATATCAAACCCAAAGAACTACATTTAGTGTATCGAGGGACGAGGAATCAAACAACGCAGGTGGAGATTGTGTCCTAACGTCGTAAGTAGCAATCGTGTTAACAAACAATTTATTGATGTGTGTGTGTGTGTGTGTGTGTGTGTAATTTCAACTCCCTGTACTTAACACTTTAATAATTGAATATGTATGTACGTGAAAAATATATCATTGATTCTAATTAGTATTTTTACAAAGTTTCGTTGAATAATATTTGGTTCGATTAGAAATTGTTTGAAAGTACATTAACTTTATGAAAATGGCACATACTTGAAAAAGTTTACTTACTTAACGCATTTGATTCTTTCTTTCCACTGACTGTGTGTGTGCGTGTGATAACTGAATATTTATCGTATCAGTGATTCTAATATCGACTGTATTGTTATGTTACAGATAAACTTCCATGTGGACTGTATCTTCAGACGTGAAATGAAATTATTATTATTTAAAAATCTTACAATGTCAAAAATTATTATTATTATTAATATTGTATTTATTTTATATAACAATGTTTGTTGTGATATATATATATTTAATCAATGTAAAATGTATTTTTGAATAATTGTATTACAACGGTTTGTAAACTATATTTTAAGTTTGTGTACAGTGGTTTAAATATATATTTAATAATTTAAAACAAATTATGGTTTATTTTAATTTATTTCGTTATAAACCTCTGAACATATAAGCAATTATTTTGTAAAGTACATTAACTTATGTGAAATGCTACATGGAAGAGAGACGCTGTCAACGATTAGAATGTGGGAATTTCTGCTGACGTCTACAGCAATACATTAAACTAGTACGATTATATTATTATTCATTGATGTACAAACAATTTACATAACACACACACACACACACACACACACACACACAAACAATAGACCAACATTTATTATGAAGCCGTCAACGTATGGATTTCTACTTGTCATCTGTAACAGCACACGCACAGGTAATTACATTATAAACTAGGAATTTCTTCCGACGTCTGCAGCTCTAGAGAGATGTATATATGACTACTTTTACAACTGCTATGCAGAGAGACAATTTATTAATTCAGTCATATGTTTCGTTCAACCAGCCACAACAGACACAGTAAAACCAATAACATAAGAGAGTGCGAGCGAGAGAGAGAGAGAGAGAGAGAGAGAGAGAGAGAGAGAGAGAGAGAGAGCGAGAAAATATTTTCAATATCGCTAACTTCTTAAAAGCTTTCCACCACCACAGTCAATGACCCTGTGTGTGTGTGTGTGTGTGCGTGCGTGCGCAGTTATTCTTACACAATTAGATTTCGGTACAAATTGGTTGAAATGACGAACGAGAGAGCGCGCGCGAGAGAGAGAGAGAGAGAGAGAGAGAGAGAGAGAGAAATCGAGAGAGAGAGAGAGAGAGAGAGCGAGAGAGAGAGTGAGAGAGAGCGAGAGAGAGAGACAATTTAATAATGCGTCTGCTCATATAGTTTGAATTTCCCACCACAGAAAAATGTTGGCAGATCTGTTCTATACACAATAATGCAAGATTGGTAACCCTGATCATATATTTTAATATACACTATAATATACATATCAAGTTTGAACCCATGCATAGGTTGGTAAACCTGATCATATAGATTTAATATACATTATAACACGCAACAAATTTGAACTCATGTAAAGGTTGGTAACCCTGATCATATATTTTAATATACGTATCATATATATAATGCATCAAGTTGGAACCCACACCCACCACCCACCCCTGATATGCAAATCAGCTTTATTAAAAAAATAAAAATTTATATTCGCGGAAATTCGCGGATGCTGTGGTCCATTGGTGGTGAGGGGAGCGTGGGAAAAAAATCTTCGAGCGTGGGAATGGCGGCATCTCTTTGGTCTAGACGTGGGAAAGGCGGCATCTAAAAAAATAAAAAATTATATTCGCGTATATTCGCGGATGCTCTGCTCCATTGGTGGTGGGGGGGAGCGTGGGAAAAAATCTTGGACCGCGGGAACGGCGGCATCTCTTTGATCTTGTTTTTTAGTGTTTTTTAAGTGTTTTTTTGTGTTTTTTAAGAAAGGCGGCATTCCTTTGTGGCTTAGGAACCCCATTTTCCCCCTACTTTTGTTTTTATTCCTTTTAGAAGATAATGTTTAAGAAGAATAATAATAAGAAGAAGAAGATGATGATGATGATGGTGGTGGGGGTGGTGATGATGATGGTGATAAAGACGACGACAGATCAACTACTGACAACGATTGAAAATATAACAATTTTTGAAACATGTGATTGAATTTAAAGTAATAAATAGCTTATTAGTGTAAGCTAATATTATAGCTTATTTAATAATATGTAATGAAAAGGTAAAAGACAGCGATTTTTATTATATCTGCTCCGGAGCGGAACAAAAGGTTTTTGGTTTAATCCTTGTTGAAGACGATGGTGATTACTTCAAGCAATGCGGAAAGGATACTGCCGGTCCCTGAAAGCGCTTTGGAAAATAAAACAATCATGTTCTTTGAGAAAACGGTTTTCAGGTAATATAAGATCCATATATGTGTTTCGAGACGACATATACAATTGCCTTTCACATTCTCCACTTTATTCACATCTACGTTTTCAACACAAAAGAATGGTGCGTGCTTTGCACGACAATAGTGGACAGGCCAACGATATGCACGAAGAAGAACAACAAAAAGAAGAAGATAAAAGAGAAGCTGGGAAGGAACAGGAGGACGTAAACAAATTAGTCTGGTTCTTATCATAAATACTCTTATCATAAATCATGTGGTCACAGCGTGATAATTGAAACTGTAACCCCTTCATAAGGGTTTGATTTATTGACCTCAGCTGCCCCGTGCCGAAGCACGTGCTATATCTACAGTATCAAAACTCATTACAACCTCAAATGAGTGGAGGGGAGTGGGCGGCTGCTGGATCGTATCCACTCTCACAAAATTAAACATACCGTGTACGTTGTTATTATTAAATCATAACGATTTGCCTGTAAGTAATCTTGACTAAGCGTGTGTGTTGTGTAAGCGCACGATTGCTACTCATTGGAGGCTCTGCATGTTTCCTCCGGTATCCAAATCTTGTAGCCATTTGAAATCCGTCTAGTTTACAGCTGAGATGACGCGTTTCAAAGCGTATGTTTCAACTTTGTTTTTTTTAATAGAGAGTTCCCTTAATGCTGTAGGTCTTTCCTACCAATACACTACAAATACAAATTACATAGATCACATATTCAACGATTAAACATATTAAATTATACATTAAACATACACAAGGAATTTCCCAATAAGCCCAGTCATTCTGCTTTAATCGCGATTCTCCACTTTACTCTACCTTCAGGATCTTTTAATTGAAACCCATACTTGTCCATGCCCGTCTATAGACATTCAATCCGCTTTTCCTGGGCTTCCCCTTCTTCTTTCCTTTGGCTGCATTCTACCACTACTTTGGGAATTCTACATTCTTCCATTTTTTCAGATGCTCGTACCACATCATTAACCATCTTTGATCTATCATTTCTACATTTCAATTATTTGCCTGAGTGTTTCATTCCTCACTCTTGCCATCCCGGATCTCCCAGACGCTCTTCGCCAGCAATCCATCTCGATTAAAAGCAACCTTTCTGATGTTCTACGTTTATCATTCATGTTTCTTCTCCTTATAGTATTGTTACGACGGATCACTCTCTAACAGTCGAAAGTGTCGTTCTAATCGTTCCTGGGCTAGCCGAGAAGGTGTGTGTCTCTGTCAAGGCCGTGTACTAAAGTACCCTTTAGACCTTTCGAGTGCTCGTTAACAACGCAAATTCTGGAACATCTGCAGGCTATATATAAACAACAGCTGCCGGTTAGAAGTCAGTTACGTTGGACGGTTTATTCAGTGAAGCTCAAATGATTGTGAAAAGTGATCACTGTTATAATTAGTGCGGAAGTCTTAATAGATGACATTATTATTACGTGTGGACAAATTTAACTTGAATTATTGTATGAGAGTACCTTGCCGATTTCACATTGTTATTTGTGATTAATTAAAGCTGGTAATTAGTGACTTAATTGGTGTCTGTATTTTGTTTCTACTGTACCATACGACGATCCGTGAGACCGTCGTAACAATGTACAAGGAATTTCCCACTACGGCCAGTCATTCTGCTTTAATCATGGCTCTCCACTTATCTCTATCTTCAACATCTTTTAATTGAATGTCATAAGTCTACTTGTCCATATCCCTATGTACACAGTCAATTCGTTTTTCCTGGGTTTCTCTTTCTTCTTCTTCTTCCCTCTGGCTCCCATTCTGCCACTGTATTGCGGATTCTACCTTCTTCCATTCTTCTAAGATGTCCGTTCCGCATCATACTTCTTTGTTCTTTGACTTCTAAAACCGTGTTTTCTACTTCCTGACTTCTACTTCCGTGTTTTAGTTACCTGATTGTTTCATTCCTCACTCTTGCCATCCCGGATCTCCCAGCCGCTCTTCGTCAATATACCATCTCGGTTGAAAGCAACCTCTTCTGATGTTCTACGTTCGTCATCAAGGTGTCTTCTCCTTATAGTACTGTTACGACGAAACACTCTCGAACAGTCGAGAGTGTCGTTCTACGCGTTTCTCGGAGCAGGCGCGTGTCTCTCTCGAGGCCGTGTGCAAAAGGACCCTTTAGACATTTCGAGTGCTTGGTAATTACGCAAATTAGGTTGGCATGGAAAATTATTCTGGAACATCTGCAGGCTATATATAAGCAACAGCGGCCGCTTAGTTAGTTAGTTACGGCTGGCGATTTATTCAAGTGCGGATCGAAGTATTGTAGCGATGTAATTATTGTGTTATAATTAGTGCGCAACTGTTTACAGTTGACTGAGTTGACATTATTATTGCGTGTGGACAAATTTAATTTGAATTACTATATGAGAGTATCGTGTTGATTTCAAATTGTTATTTGTGATTCATTAAAGCTGGTAATTAGTGTCTGTATTTTGTTTCCACTTTACCATACGACAATCAGGGAGACCGTCGTAACAGTATTATATCCTTAACAATTGTCTTGAAGATCATTACTTTGCTTCTATTTATTACAGAATTTCTATTTATAATAAACAAGTGCTTCTGATTGTTATAATGTTCCTACTCCATTAAATCGAATTTAACACTTATATTGGTCAGCGGTATCGTAGAGTGGATTAGATTAAACGTTTGGTTGGTCATTCAATAGGAAGCTGCCGCAGCTTTTGTTTGAGCATGCACCATAAATTTCAAAGTCTTCAAATACTTTCATCCAATTTTCCAACAACATCAAAGCTAATTTGGTCTCACATAACCACAATTTCACGGATTTCAAATACAACTTGGAACCACTACACATTTTTTGAAAAGGGCCGAATCATGAACTCACTGGAAGATTTTGAAATTTATAGAGCATACTTGTCGTAAAACTCTTCCTTTCAAATTTGTTTTTCTACTTTAATAACATTTCTTACACCACAGTGTTAATGTGGGCCTCCTCACAGTTTTGTTCGTAACAAGTTTTCATTTCTAGATAATAATCTACTTTTAAATCCAGAAATAATGCAACATTTTTGATTAAATTCATCAAATTACGTTTCATTAGTGACAATTTAGAAAGACACACATATATGCCACATAGTGCACAGAATAATAATTATTTTATCTGAAACTTTGTCATTGATCAATGAAAAGTATAAAATGATGATTGACATCTTAAGTTGAAACAAGATTAGTTTATACAAAATAAGGAGTACCTCAGGAAAATGTAGCTTACAACGTAATGGAATATCTGTACAGTAGAAGAAGAAAATATGAAAAAGAAGGAGAGGATGAAGAAGACGACGTAGAAGCGATTGTTTTACAATATCTGGTATTTATTGCTTTGGCCGTTAAAGTAATCCATGTAACAATAAAATGTACTTGGCTGATTGTTTGCAAATCTGAATCCATCCGCACCCATATTCAGGCATTTTGTTACCATTAATTCAGCAATTCTATAGAATCTGACAGTAATGACCCATCGTATAAATATTTGATTTGCGTCCCCCTCCCTCTTCCTCTGTAACGAACCTTATCGCTTGACCTATGTAAATAGCAGTATTTGTCAGACTGTGCAATAATATCTCATTATTGCGTCAAATAATGACATTAGTGCAATCAATACTGGATTATTATTACAGCGCTAATTGCATGGGATTGTTGCTGTAACAGTAAGCGTGTTTATTGATGTAACAGTCAGCCGTTTATACAGGTCGCTCCCTGATTGTTAGATACCACACTGAAGTTACACAAAACAACTATCGATTCTTCACTGGAACAATTTACCACATTTATCAAATTAAAATAAAAACGGGTACTGTACCTTTATCCGTTCCTGCAGTAATTTTTGATATTTCGATTATGCGATTGTTTGACTTCGATCTTCAGTAAATATCGCATATAATTTTATGTATGTGAAAGAATTATACAAATTTGAATTTTTTGTGTTGCAAAATAGTTGGCTGGCGATTGCAGTTGGTGTTCTTAGTCCTTTTTTTAAATGAAAAATTATTGTAGCAGTGGTATATCATAGTTGTGTACCTGTGACGCCAAAAGTTGATGTTGTTATGTTAACACAAGAACTGAAATTACACATGGAAAGCGATACGTGTGTAATGTAAAACTCATTCTTTTGGCGGAAACTAGGAAAACCGCAAATCGAAAGTAAGGCGGTGTGGCCCAAAGGCTATTACTATATATGTCACTTTTTTGCGGCAGAACTCGTTTTTTCGGTAATATTCGTTTTCCAACATGTAATCGTTTTGTGGTTAAAAAGAAACGTCCATTAAGTAGAATATGTAAGGGTGTATGTTGTCATTCCTCAATACATTGTTTTTTGTGTTTTCCATTAACCATAAATATTTGTATTTTTCAGTTTACATTTGCTGTTGTAGTTTTGTTAATTTGTCAACTCAAAATCGTTAGGTTCTTTATTTTAAGTATTACTGTGTTATAAGCATTGTATATACACATTAAACTTATGTTTTCCTCAACCATGGCTTTTATTCATTTCAGCAGTAAACTAAAAATCAAAAACCATTGTCACCTAACCTCACAAATGAGAACAACACGTATTTTCACTTCAAATTCAGAAATAGGACAATTTACAGTTAGTACACTTCCTCTTTTCTACATACAATCGCATATAAAAACATCGAAAATGTTCTGCAGGACATAAAGGTATAGTTCCCAAAAACGTAAGATTGGGTTTGTGATATCTTTTTAAAAGGAAGAGTAATCAAACATGGACACCAAATATGCAGCCTGGACAATGAGAACCAAATATGCTTTTACTAAAAGAACTAAGATGTTAAAGTTTTCTGGGGTGGGATTGTAACCCCGAACGTCATTGAGAAGGCATCGATCGAAGTAAGCGGGAGAAATATGGAGACAGTGTTCAGACTACGCCGGAAGACTCACAAAGCCAAATCACTATAATACCCAGGCAAATTCATATACCACAGTACGGTGATCAAACCGGAACTGATTGTATGTGGAGAGGCAATAACTAGAAAATGACCCTCGGAAATAGAAAAGAAAGATTATTTTTAAGTAATATCATAGGACCAAGAAAAGTCATAAGAAATGAGCTAAACTTTTATTTCAGTCCAAGCCAAAAGTTTTATGAAAAGTTTGACAAAATCTCGACTACTTTTAAGAAAAGACAAATGACTTTCTATGGCCACATTAGAAGACACGGGACTAAAACAAGATTCTCGCCTCCCAGGCGAGTAGAAAGACGAAAAGTAAGTATGACAGACGAAAGAAGATAAAAAAAAATTGAAATTAGCCAGACTAACAGGGCCTAGAAAAATGTGGAATAGGAGTATGAATGTTATGCAATTTTCATTGTTCATCTTCTTTTTTCACAGTACTAAATAATATAGAATATAGAACTTTCACATGTGAAACTTACTTGTTTTTTCTTCCCGTACGCGTTTCGGCGTTAAGATATCCGCTTAGAGAATTTAAAGACACTTCAAGATATCGTGGAAGGTGTACATTAAACGCACCGCATTAATTAATACCCACATTAATCCTGAGATTAAGAAAATATAAAGTATAAATTAATAATAAGCTGTACGAGTGAAATTTAAAATCATTGTGGTGAACAATATATGAAGAAATTAATTAATGTTAGCAGTCAAACATAACAACGAGACTCATGAAAGATCGCCGCTGGAGCCGCCTTCCGTAGAAGAGGACGACAAGACGAAGAGGACGCAAGGACGAAGAGGACACCAGGAAGGAGTGACGCTGTAGAAGAGGACGACGAGACGAAGAGGACGCCAGGACGAAGAGGACACCAGGAAGGAGTGACGCGGAAGAAGAGGACGCCAGGACGGGAGCGATGAGAGGAGAGGAGGACGTTGCAGCAACCAAGTAATATCGATTTATATTATCGAACAATACAAACAATTATTTCTATTATCAATACATGACAATTTATAATACAATATACATCTATAAAACAATATTTATGTATAATAAATAATTTTTCATCTCCTCCATAATAGACTTGTGATTTTTTCACACTCACTCTATACTTATTAGTATAATAAAATTTGATCTGTTGCAAAAATATATATATATATATATATATTACAACGCTTCTTTTACCTAACACACTTATCTAATATTTTGAATGTTAGATAAAACGTTACTTACCCGTGAGGTTACTTTACCTGGACGCCAGAACAAATCCCAGATACTAATCCCAGCTTAGCTCAGAGCATAGAGACACAAATTTCTCAGGATTCGTTCAGTGATTGTGGATTCAAGGGGAATCGTTACAAATAACACTTTAAAATTTGCTTGAGTATGTTTAATTAACGTTTTAATTATTTTTAAACTTCTTGAAAATGTTAATTGTAGGACTTATTGCTACCCTAACACTTATAATTAACGAGTGTGTGTGAAAAGTAAAGATTAAGACGTTCAAACGACCTATTGCTCTTATCTGGTTTAATTAAGAGATTGATATCTCCCAAACCAGTGCTAAAGAACAGGTCTGCAATAATTTGCACGTCCAATACTACACCTCACTTTTCATTCAACACTCCTATACTATGTTATGACTAATCTTACACATTAAATACAAAGTGTGCGATTCTTAGTGTCTTTTAAAAATTGTTTATTGCTTTTTATTATTTGTTTAGTACTTATTTCATTGATCAATGAATCTATTTCTTACTGTTTGATGCGTCGACCGAAGATAGGAATCCGTAGAGGTCCTCCTTTTGATGGTTTAGCACAGAAGAAATGATGTTGATCAATCCTGTAGAAAGATGGCAATTACAGATGCTGTAGCTCTCTGTTGCTCAGGTCACTTCCCGGCTGATAATTAATTAATTAATAATTTAATTAATTAATGTGTTGTTTTACACAGCGAGAGTTGTTGAACGGTACTAGTTCCTCTACTGCGGACTACTTCTCGAACTTCTAGTTAAATACAACTTTGCGTGATTGTAAAATTTCTGCACGTAATTTATACACGACTAGCGCATTGCAGATCCGATCGAAGAGTAACGCTACCCCTCGGTTTGAGTTGGCGTCTGTTTTAAATACGAGCTTCTGATTGGTTATTCAAATAAATCATACGTTTTTCCAGTCTCGACAATCTCGAACAGGTCGAGCAAACACCCCATGACAGGTTTGAAACGGCAGAGAATTTCTAATTAAAATCGTACTTCCTGTATTTGCAAATTGATTGATTACAGGTACTTGCAAACGTGTTTTCAAAGATCTGACCACAGAATATTGTTGCTTAGGTCTTTATCTGTGTGTGTGTGTGTGTGTGTGTGTGTGTGTGAAAACACCTAATTCCTATGTAGTATAATTCTCTTGTTATTCCTTGTGGCGTTCGTCTTCCGTATAACTTCTTCAATTGTTAATTATATTATCTGAGATTGCGGCTACTTATAAAGCTTTACTTGCTGAACACAATGCTGTTTTCAGAATTGCCGTATATTTATTAGTTTTGAAGTTATTGCAGGTTGAACTGATAATTTGTATTGAGTAAAGTTTCATGTTCGTACCTGTAGCGGACGTCGCTGTGACGAGGTTAGTGTGAGATGGCTGCGATTGTACGCTCTCTCTCTTGCTTACGCTGCTATACTCGTACAGTCTAACACTTTCATATAACGCTCAGATAGGACGCTAATATGAATCGTTTTATATACCCCCACTAGGTATAAAAAAATTGATTATTTTAAGAAATCATTAATTTTTTTTCTTAATGTATCGTTTTACCCTAATTAAAATTTTGCACTTTTGGATTTCCCGCACAAAACTTGCACTAATACACTTTTCCTTACCTCTACCTTATAACTAAAGATTACAATTTGTTACTTAACCTAACATGGTATACACATATTGGAAATTTATATGACCATTAATGCTTTAATAAACATTTTGGCTCAATTAACGTCAATAATTTAAACAACAATACTAAAATTTATTTAAATAATATTTTTTTGTTATTATTATTGACTTTGATTCAAAACAATTATAAATTTATTTTATTTGACCACGTTTGATTCACATACCTTATTGGCTCAAACTATTATTTCTTTATTGGTCATTATTTTGTCTATATTTCCTTAAACTGTCCCCATGGTACTTTCCTATAATTTTATTTTTCTCCACATCTTTTAACATATATGTGTATCTTGCAATCTGTTTTTCTATTCTATACGGTCCCATGAATATCGGAAAGAACTTGGCCGTGGTATTATCTATGGCAGAGGATACAGGATTCGCTTTCGCTTTCACTAGCTCTTCCTCTCCTTCCACAAACCTTACCAACTTGTGAGTTCGATTATGTCGTTCTACCCTCTTTTGACCTTCTCTCTGTATTCTTTCTTCTGCTATTCTGGTTTTTACCTCATATGGAATAGGTAGATTGTAGTTGGGTGGACTTTTTATGGTTTTGGTCCATACATGTACTGGTTCTTTAATAATAAATAATTCTGAAGTTGTGTACCCCGTTGTTTCATTACATGTATTATTAATACAATCAGAAATAAAACTCAAGTAGTCTACCCATGCAGAATGGTTCTGATTGCACAATATTCTAGAATACCTCCCTAATTCTCTATTTATTCTCTCAGCTAAATTTGCTTGAGGGTGACGTATTGATGTAAGAATAGGTTTTATATTGAGTTCCTCCAAGGTTTCTCTCCATAGGTTATGGGTGAACTGTTTTCCTTGGTCGGACAATATTTTCCTTGGTTTGCCATACTGTGGGATGTAGAACTTCGTTAATGCTCTAAGTGTTGCTTTTGTCGTGGCTCTTTGGACTGGGTATAATTTTACAAAGTTAGAAAAGAAATCTACCGTTACTAGAATGTGCTTTACGCCTCCTTTTGCTTTTGGTAGAGGCCCGTAATAATCCACAGCTAATAACTCTCCTTTCTCTTTTGCTTGGATCGTTTGCATTTCTACTCTTGTAGCTAAGTTCGGGTGTTTACACTTCTGGCACAGGTCACAAGTAGACAATAATCTTTTCATGCGTTTTGCTAACCCCTTTCCAATGAAACTTTCTGTTAAGGCTAGATGGCATTTCTTAAATCCAGCGTGGCCCAATGACAAGTGGCATTCCCAAATAAGTTCATCTATCATACAGCTAGGTAATAGTAATTTCCACTTATGGGAACGTAGCTTATATAGCTTAACGTCGTATATTGAAAATCCTAGTTTGGAGTTGGTAACTGCACTCCTCCAAGCTACACTAATCCTAGGATCTTGTTGTTGATGAGTCCCTATTTCCTTAAGTCGTCTAACTACTTCAGGTTTTGTTATATGCTTTATCGCGTAAATACCAATATCATTGCTACTACATTTAATGTTATCTGTTTCCATGTTGTTTTCTGATGGTGGATTTCTACTGAGTACATCTGCTACCAAGTTGTCTTTCGCTTTACAATACTGTATTTCAAATTGATACTCTTGTACAGCCAAGATCCAACGAGTCAGACGAGCATCTAGCAATTTACACTTTAATAAAAATACTAACGCCTTATTGTCGGTGATTATAGTACGTTTAGCACCCAGAATATAACTTCTAAACTTTGACAGGCTATGCACTATCGCTAATAGCTCTTTTTCTGTCGTAAAATAGGTTAATTCTGCCCCTTTAAGTGTGCGAATTACAAATTCTAATACCGCTTTTTGGCCCTTCTGATCAATCTGATACAAGTGTGCTCCACTAGCAATATTGCTGGCGTCTGTTTGCAAGTAAAATCTTTCTCCTATCCTTGGATGATTTAATACAACAGTATTTATAAAAAGACTTTTCACTTGTTACAGCGCTTTATCGTGGTCCTTTGTCCACTTCCATTTAATCCCTTTGTTTAACAACTTTAACAATGGAACAGTACTTTCCGCGTATTTACTTGTAAACTTCTGATAGTAGTTAGCTAAACCTAGAAATGACTTTAGCTGCTTACAGTTCTTTGGAGTTGGAAATTCTTGTATGGCTTTTACCTTCTCTGGGTCTGTGGTTATGCCTTCCACTGAGATTCGGTGACCTAAAAACTTAATTTCCTCCTTACCAAACTCTGATTTCCTTAGATTCAGCGTCATTTTGGCTGATCTAAATTTTTCAAAAATATTCTTTAAATGTTGTAAGTGCTCCTCGAATGTTTGTGACACACATAGAATATCATCTACGAACACTAATGTATACTTCTCTACCTCATTACCTAAGGCACTGTCTAAACACCTTACCATTGCAGCTAAGCTGGTGCTCAGGCCAAAAGGTGCCACTTTAAATTGGTAGCACTTGTTTTTATACAAAAATGCCGTATACTGTCTATCACATTTTCGGATGGGAATTTGCCAAAATCCTGATGTTAAGTCCAGTTTGGTCATGTACTTAACCCCATTACATTTTTAGAACAATTCTTCCACACTCCTTGCGCAATCGTAATCTGGTACTAATAAAGAATTTAATTTCCTAGCATCTAGGCATAATCGGATACTCCCGTTCGGCTTGGTGACAACTACTAAAGGGTTTATATAAGGACTACTTGCTCTCTCAATAACACCATTCGCTAACAACATCTGTTGGACCTCATTCTCCACTTCATCTCTATAATGTAGAGGGATTGGATAAGTCCTTTGTACAAATGATGCATTTTCAATAAGTGTTAACTGATGTTCATAGAACTTAGCTCTTCCAGGCTCTGTTCTGAACACATCACTATACTCACAAACGAGTTAACGAGTTGCTGAATTTTGTTCTGTTGCTCGTTGTTCAACTCAGTCCCGATGTTGATTTCTGGAGTATCATCAATACAGTGCTGGTCACTCCTAACGTCAACTACAGGTTTCTCTATATACCCTTTTATGACACTTACCGATTTCTAATGCTTAAACTCTTTAATATTTACCTTAATTTTATTAGTATTAATTTCCATCGTAATGGTATTTCTTTTAAAGTTTATTTCTGCCTTCCATTCAAGTAACGTATCTACCCCAATAATACAATCATGAATGAGTTTCGGGACTATTAGAGCTACAATTTGGGTTTGGTTACCATTTAAACTGACAGGTAAATAAATTTGTTCAGTTATCTTTTGCATTTTGGCTCTAGTGGCTCCCTGTACATTACAATGTTTTACGGGTAGCGTGGGACAATTTCGCAACTGACTATTTTCTACAAACTTTGAGCTGACACAGGTTACTTCACTGCCAGTGTCTATAAGCGCTCTTACTAGTAGATTACTGATCTTACAAATTATTTCCGGACATTCAGGATAATGGTTTCTACCCACTTCTTGCACCTCTTTTAACAAGAACTCCCTATCGCTCACTTGTTTTATATTATTTGCTACGTTCTTCTTACCTGTTTTCTTTAGTTGTTTCACTGCAGGTAATGGTAGGTTTAGTTTTGTTTCTTTTCTACGTGCAGTGGCTTCCCGTTTCCCGTATTCATTTTACTGGTAGACGGTTGCTACTCGGTAGATGTTATGGTTGTTTTACAAACCTTATACCCTTTATTTGGTTGGGTTTCTACGCTCCTACTTCTACCCTTCTCTTCCAATTCCGGCCGATTTTGTGGTTTGTTACCCGGATATGGGGTAAACCTTTTTTCTTTCGGACGCTCATTGTCTCTCCTCTTTGTTGTGTAGAAAGTTGGTTCCTGATGATTGCCTCTAGAGTAGTTACTCAGCTGATTATTTACTCGCTGCAGGTCCCTCTCTAGGTCTTGACACTCATCTACTACCATTATAAACTTTTCTAGAGTATCCACCCCTCTAGTAGTGGTTGCTACTCTAGTGCATTCTGAGAAATGACGCGCTAACTTATACACTAGGTCTCTCTCTTCTATTGGTGGTGTTAGATGTTTGACTTGTGCCATTACATTTAGCACATAGTTGGTGGTTGTCATATTCATTGACGGGTGATAATTACCAAATTCCAGATGATCGCGTACCCTTCTTTGTATCTGAATGTTCCAGTACTGAACCAGGCATTTTTCTCTGAAATCTGAGTAGGTTTGGACTCTGTCCGAGATGACTTTCCCCCACGTACCTGCCCAATTCTTGAGAAATCGGCCTAACATGTCCTTCTTGTCTTCGTCGTCCATCAGTGGGTTTACACGAGCTACATAAGCCTCAAACAGCTTTAGAAATTCCACAGGATTCTCATGTGGGTTTCCTGAAAATGCAAGGTTTTCTGGTTCTTCCTTCTAGCCGCCACACCTCACGACTTTGGTTTGCTGTGACTTCATTGCTTTAGTCAGATCTTCCCGCATTATCTTCACCTGCTGTTCCACCTTTTGATGCACTTCGTCACTGTTAGCCTTACTCTCTACCTGTTTCTTAACTTCTTTAATATTCTCACCCAGTTGGGTACACTCTTCCCTAGTATTCTGGATTTCTTCTTTATTTAGAAGCGATTGTGTTTTTAATTCAGCTGTTACTTCGCTGAATTGTTGGTTAATGAGGGTTACTTTTTGTTCTAACCTTTCATGAAATTCGTTTCTAAATTTATTTAGTTTTTCGTCTTGACGGCGAAAATTAGTGTTTACTTGTTTCCTAAATTTCTCTAATGTAGTTTTAACCTCTTCGGTATGTTTGTCAAACCTAATATTACTCTCATCTATTTTACCAGTTAATTAGTAGCTAAATTTGCTATTTCTTCATCTATTTTAAATGTAGCTTCTTTACTACTTTGTTCTATTTGGCTAGATAAATTTTCATTTAGTTGTTTCATCTCGCTAGATAAATATTTATTAGTTTGCTGTATTTTATTATTAACATCATTTATCAATTTTTGATTACTTTCTTCTAAACTTTTATTATTTTCATCGATTTTAATATTTGTATTTTCAATTGTACTTTCTATTTTTTCAATTTTACTATTTAATTGACTACTGGTACTATCAATTTTACTATTTGTATTTTCAATTTTACCATTAGTTCCATCCATTTTAGTGGTCAACTGCTTAAACATTTGTTCAATTGCTGCCATATCTACTGCTGATGATTTAGCCATTTTAAGTTTTATTTTCAACAAATTAATTTAACAATTATATAACAGTTATTTGCAACCTTGAATTCCACTTCGTTTCTAATTAATTAATATTACAATTTAACTAATCACTTGGGTAAAAGCAACGCCAAATTATATAACTTTCTTTGTGCTAAATTCGGTGATTTAATCGTGTTTAATCGAGCCCCACGTTGGGCGCCAAATTCAAACAACGCTCCTTTTATCTAAAACACTTATCTAATATTTTGAATGTTAGATAAAACGTTACTCACCCGTGAGATTACTTTACCTGGGCGCCAGAACAAATCCCAGATACTAGTGACACGGTTCCAGCTTAGCTCAGAGCATAGAGACACAAATTTCTCAGGATTCGTTCAGTGATTGTGGATTCAAGGGGAATCGTTACAAATAACACTTTAAAATTTGCTTGAGTATGTTTAATTAACGTTTTAATTACTTTTAAACTTCTTGAAAATGTTAATTGTAGGACTTATTGCTACCCTAACACTTATAATTAACGAGTGTGTGTGAAAAGTAAAGATTAAGACGTTCAAACGACCTACTGCTCTTATCTGGTTTAATTAAGAGATTGATATCTCCCAAACCAGTGCTAAAGAACAGGTCTGCAATAATTTGCACGTCCAATACTACACCTCACTTTCCATTCAACACTCCTATACTATGTTATGACTAATCTTACACATTAAATACAAAGTGTGCGATTCTTAGTGTCTTTTAAAAATTGTTTATTGCTTTTTATTATTTGTTTAGTACTTATTTCATTGATCAATGAATCTATTTCTTACTGTTTGATGCGTCGACCGAAGATAGGAATCCGTAGAGGTCCTCCTTTTGATGGTTTAGCACAGAAGAAATGATGTTGATCAATCCTGTAGAAAGATGGCAATTACAGATGCTGTAGCTCTCTGTTGCTCAGGTCACTTCACAGCTGATAATTAATTAATTAATAATTTAATTAATTAATGTGTTGTTTTACACAGCGAGAGTTGTTGAACGGTACTAGTTCCTCTACTGCGGACTACTTCTCGAACTTCTAGTTAAATACAACTTTGCGTGATTGTAAAATTTCTGCACGTAATTTATACACGACTAGCGCATTGCAGATCCGATCGAAGAGTAACGCTACCCCTCGGTTTGAGTTGGCGTCTGTTTTAAATACGAGCTTCTGATTGGTTATTCAAATAAATCATACGTTTTTCCAGTCTCGACAATCTCGAACAGGTCGAGCAAACACCCCATGACAGGTTTGAAACGGTAGAGAATTTCTAATTAAAATCGTACTTCCTGTATTTGCAAATTGATTGACTACAGGTATTAGCAAACGTGTTTTCAAAGATCTGACCACAGAATATTGTTGCTTAGGTCTTTATCTGTGTGTGTGTGTGTGTGTGTGTGTGTGTGTGTGTGTGTGTGTGTGTGTGTGTGTGTGTGTGTGTGTGTGTGTGTGTGTGTGTGTGTGTGTGTGTGTGTGTGTGTGTGTGTGTGTGTGTGTGTGTGTGTGTGTGTGTGTGTGTGTGAAAACACCTAATCCCTATGTAGTATAATTCTCTTGTTATTCCTTGTGGCGTTCGTCTTCCGTATAACTTCTTCAATTGTTAATTATATTAACTGAGATTGCGGCTACTTATAAAGTTTTACTTGCTGAACACAATGCTGTTTTCAGAATTGCCGTATATTTATTATTTTGAAGTTATTGCAGGTTGAACTGATAATTTGTATTGAGTAAAGTTTCATGATCGTACCTGTCGCGGACGTCGCTGTGACGAGGTTAGAGTGAGATGGCTGCGATTGTACGCTCTCTCTCTCTTGCTTACGCTGCTATACTCGTACAGTCTAACACTTTCATATAACGCTCAGATAAGACGCTAATATGAATCGTTATAATATATATATATATATTGTAACGAGTAGTCTGGTACGTCTCTGTAAAATGTATACGGTACCAGTTTTATATGTGTGTAAAGTGTTAGTGCGTTCGTCTCGCACTGGGGTCGTTACATCAATTTTGCGAAAACGATGTCCGTAGCGATGTTATTATTACCAGTATAACACGGCAGTAACCTTACCTGTTTATATATAGGGGTGTGTTAATCCCGGGTGGCGCCAAATTGTTTACTAAAACAATTAAAATTACTTAATAAAGTGTTTTCAGCTATGACGGTCGGGGCGTTCAAATAATTTCCGCTCGTGCCGCCTTCTGAATCGTGTAGGCAGTTGTGCAAATGGCAACTTGAGCGCTGCTCATCAAACCTAGCCTTCGTAAATAAACACAAGTAATATAATGCACTCCCTATGAAATAATAACAACGGTTACTCCCTGTAATTGTGATTTTAATGTTTGATAATTAATATTTTCAGTTTTTTACAATTAAAATGTATTAGTTGATTAACAACTTTGCACCGACTTTATACATGAAACAATTATACTCGGGGTGACGAATCGATTCTGGAACGATGTGCTCGCATCAGCATGGCAGCTGAACGTTTTGTTATTACAATTAATTTCGTTCCAAAATCGGTGGATTCTTTTGATTATAAGGCAAAGGATTCCGATGATTACAATAAAAGTATTTTTCCTTATTCTAAGTGTACATAAATAATAAGGTGTGTTGTTACAATCTGTTCTGTAGTGTCGTTAAATGTGTTTCGAAAGTTCGTGTTTAAACAATAGGTTAGATTTTATGTTAACAAATTTTCAGTATGTTTATTTTTCTTAAATAATCTTTGAAAGAGAAATATTCGGCTTATAGTGAGATCAAATTACTTTTAGTAAAATTTAGAGTGATTTGGTTTTTGGAAATAAGGTAATTCAATGGTACTTAACACATCAGCATGACTTGGTGTTTTCATTCATTGGATCGGAAGAGGATTGGGCTGCAATAAGTTCTATTTTCATTGATCGTTGGACTTAAGTAGGTCTGGCGTCCTTTTCATATTGTATGTGGTCATAATTTCCTTTTAATTTTCAGTTTTATGGTCCTGGATCTTTAATGGATTGCTCTAAGGGTCCGTCTGCTTCTTATTCAGTTATGGTTTTGAACTTCGTTCACTGTTTTACATTATTTAATTAAAAAATTGGTCTTCCAAACTTTGGCTTCTGTCCTGATAGAATGACGTTTTACGAGTAACGGTATTCAACGGTAATTTCATCTTCAACGGTGGTTTAATTACATTTCTTTTTGAATTCAAATGCTTATTATAATATTTTGTTTTACAAATGATTTACAATTTATTCTTGGTGAGTCCTTCACCTCGGATTTGCTAATTTCTTTGTTAATTTGTTATAATTTGTAGTTGTTTGTTTCTGACAGTTAGGCATTTTCATAGGCCTAAGTAGCCATTATGGTATTTGACTTATTTCATTTAAATTACATTTCATTTTCAGCCTAATGGGCTTTATTTTGTTATTATAATTGGTTGTATCATTTATTGTTGTGTTTTAGGTCTGTTTATGTGTTATTATTATGTCACTATTATTTTATACATAATTGTTTACTATTTGGTTTCCTCGTTTTCCAGTCATACATTTCTTAACTTTTTTACTGATTTACTTTGCCAATAATAACAATGTGGCTATTATTTACTATTTTTTGATCTTATTAAATATAACATGTAGGCCTATGGTCTGTATAATTCTTCCAGCCATATCCAATTCATAAACTTGCTTAAATAATTATTTAACTTTTATTTGCTAATCTTTGTTTACAATTCATCTTATTTTATATTATTTTTTAGTGTGATAAACAACATCACTTTTATGAACTTATAATGATCCCTTATAACATGGGTGTTTTTTGATTTGTTTTTAACTCCTTAATTTTTAATCAATCTTCACTTTCCCTCCATGTTAACACTATCTGGTTTTCCCTTCAGGGTATTCTCCTTTTTAATCATAATTGTATTTACTTAAATTTAATAATAACATTCTTTCTTAACTAGTTACTGTCTTATCAGTTTATACTGCTATTCTTAATTACTAATATTCTTCACTTTTTATCATTTAGTGTTTCCTTTGGATTTATTAAATGTTAATGATTTTATCATTCATTATTTTTGACTATATTACCATTATTTATTTTACACTATTCTCATTCAATCATCACCTTCACTTTTAAATTATTTATAGTTTGTTATAATTTTATTAGTGTACTTTCTTTATCACTACACTTTGGGATTTTTACACTTTCATTTTGCACTTCACAAATGTTTTTGTTTTTTAAGTGTTTCAGAATGGGTAATCCCCCTAATTATTATCTCACTACCGTACTATCTCTTTCATTACAATATCTCATTAATAATATTAACAATTTTATGTCCTTATATTTCTATCATTACATCTAACACTAAATTGTGGGTTAGTTTGTTTTTTATATTTATATTTAACATTGTTTAATTTGGTTTCCTTCAATTCAATTACTATTTTCTATTAATGGATAATAACTTTTTTTTTTCTTTCATAGGTTAATTATTGGTTTTTTCCAATATTACATTTGAGTGTATTTTTTCTCCTGCTCATATCCTTTATTACTTGTTTGTGAATCATCATTAGTTTTCATTTTTATTTATTTCCCTTCATTTTGGGTTTGTTTCTTTTTCGTTTCCCTCCTTCTTCACTTTCATTGTATTTGGTTAATACCGTGGTTTTCCACCTTCTCTTTTGGGTTCATTTTAACATGCTACACTGAGTCATTCAATTCCATGAACTTGTTTCATTTTTGTTTGGTTTTGGGTTTTTCCCTTCTTCTTTTGGTTTGGTTGATCACTTTCTTCTCTTCTTTGGTTTTATTCTTGTTTGTTTTTTGTGGTTCCTTTCTTCTTTCCTTTTTGGTTCTTTGGTTCTGTTCTTTGTTTCTTTTGTTGGGTCAATCACTTGGGTTGGGTCATGTCGTCGTTTGTCGAGTCATTGTCTTTATATTTTATTCATATTAAGCATTTTATTTAATATGAAGTATTGTTTTATATTTAGAATCATCTTTTTTATCCCTGGTACTGGGTTGGCTTATTTGTGTTGTAACATATTGTCTCTCCTTCAAAATTGATCATTTTGATAAAACACTAGTATAGTTTTTTATCAAATTATCAGTTATATATAATCTTTTTCCTTTTCTTTCTTGTTTGTTTCTTCATTCTTATTTCTCTTCTTACTTGATTCATTCCATTTTATTTTTGGATCTGTCTTTATTTATTTCCATTAGTGTGTTCTCCCTTTTATACAATTTTTTCCCTAACTTTTAGTAGCTGGTTTCTTCCATTACTACTCATTATTTCTGGGACCAGGTGAACATCATCTCTGCTCAGATTATTTTGATTGCTGGACTTTTTCAACAGTCAATCTTAAATACCTTTTTTGTCAACTTGTGACTTAAATTAATAATAATAATATATTTTGGGATTGTCCACCTTGTGGTTTGTTTTTAGATCACTTTGGCCTTTTACTCATTCTTCCTACCGCTGTTCTTGCTATATACTGTCATCTACTCATACAGTTGATTGTTTTTTATTTATTCATATGTTAATTTCATCATATCTCACTTTTCATTAGTTTGTTTTTCTATTCTTCTTGTGATCATTTTAATTATCTTAGACATCGTTTTACTTTTTCTTGGTTGTTTAGCAATATTCTGCTTTAGCCATTTTTTGTATATTTGTTTTATACATAACTTCTCTTTTTTCCTCATACCAGTTCTGATTTTTTTTTCTTTGAATACACTGAATTCATTATAATTTTAGGTATTTATCTTAGCAGTTTTTGCTTGATTTTATATTTGTTCATTTTATTTTGTTTTAAATATTATTTTTGATAATTTTTTTGTAAGTTAGTTTTTCTTACTTTATAGGAATTTTTGTAACTTATTCCTTTCTTGGTACTTTTTATTTAAATATTGTCGTAAGTTTGTGGTTACTTTTTTATAGGAATTTTTGTAACTTATCCCTTTATTATCATTTTTTATTTTATACTTCATATGTCAAATTTATTTGATTGTAAGTTGATCTTACTTTGTAGGAATTTGTGTAACTTATTCCTTTTTTAACACTTTATATTAGGCCTCTTAAGTCATCTAAATATTGTTGTAAGTTGTGCTCACATGATTTTTGTATTTTGGTATTTGTTTATTTTATTTATTTTTCTTCATAAAACTTTTTTATTGAAGCTTGATTGTAAACTCCTTTTATCTTTTTGGTGGTTATATTACTAATTTTATAAGTATTGTTTCCATTATCTTTCGTGATGACATAGGGTCCAATATATAATAATAGCAGTTTTTTGGCTATCCCTTCAAGTGTACTGGGTAGTTCCCTGTTTTTGATTAGTACTCTTTCTCCTTTGTTATATTTTATTATTTTAGCTTGTTTTTGTGAATATCTTGCTCTTTTTTTCTCTATTTTCTCCATAATACGGTTATAACATTGGTTTTCATCATATGGGTCTTCTGGGTTGACTGGGAAGTCTATTAGTTCTTGTATCTCTCTATGGGGTTTTCTTCCAAACATCATTAAATATGGGGTGTTCTCAGTAAACTGGTGGTAACTAATATTTAGAAATACTTCGGTTGAAGCTAAATATTTCTGCCATTCTTTTGGTTATCATGACAATAAGTTCTTAGTATACGTCCCACTTCTCTTAACACTCTTTCTGCGGGATTACTACTAGGGTGGTATTTGGATGTTTTATAGGTTTTTATGTTCTCTTTTAATAATTCATCTCGCCACTTCTTTCCTTTGAACTGCGTTCCGTGGTCTGTTATTATCATGCATGATTTTCCAACTTCAGTGATGTATTTAGTTTGTATTATTTCTAATATTTTCTTAGTAGTAGATCGGTTTATGGCATATAATTTTGTGTACTTTGTGTAATGGTCTAATATTATTACTATAAACTTGTATTTATGTCTCCCTCCGCTACGTGGGAATGGTCCACATATGTCGAGCAATACTTTTTCTAACTTTGCGCTTGAAGTGATGAGTATCATTGTTCCCTCTTTTTTCTCGTTATTGGTTTTTACCCTTTGACATATTGTGCATGTTTTAATATTCTGGTTTACTTTTCTTGTTATATTTTTAATAAAGATTTCCTCCTCCAATGCTTTTACAATTTTTACGGTTCCCATATGTCCGTATCGAACATGATAATCTTTAATTATCTTATTTTCTAATGTTTTGGAACTATAAGTTTCCATGTGCTATTATTCTTTTTTGTTCTAACAAAGAGTATATCTTGGTGGATACAATAAAATTTATTTATAACTTCTTCATCTTCTAACAGTCTTTTTCTTATGTTTAGTAATTTTGAATCTTGTTTCTGCTGTACCACTATTTCGCTTAGAATATCTTCCAGGTCCTTCCTATCCTTTATTATACAAAACACTTTGACGATCTTCTCCTTTTCTCCTTCAAATGTCTGGTCTACTACATTTATTCTGGATAAAATATCTGCTGCAACATTCTTACGTCCTGGAATGTACTCCCACATTATATGGTACTCTTGTAATGCGAGTATCCATCATGTAAGTCTCCCATGACTTAATTTACACTGTTTCAAAACTGAAATGGACTTATGGTCGCTTTGGATGGTGATTGGATATCCCAGGATGTACGTTCTAAACTTTCCACATGCGAATACGATACTGAGTAGTTCTTTTTCAGTATCGTTGTAGTTACGTTCGCAGCTGTTTAGTATTCTGCTGGCAAAGCTGATAACCAGGTGGTGTCCATCCTTATCCTCTTGATATAATTCGGCGCCTAGGCTGACATCACTGGCGTCACAATTTAGGTAAAAGGGTTGTTCAAAATTGGGGTGGTGTAGCATTACTGTTTCAAGAAATTTTAGTTTGATCAATTTTTACACTTCTTCCTGCTCATTTCCCCAAGTCCATTTTTCCTTACTGATAGTTGTTTAGAGAACTTTGCTGTCAGGTATGAATAATTTGTTTGAAACTTTCTATAGTAGTTACAAATACCTAAGAAGGATTGTAGCTGCTTCTTATTCTTTGGTGTGGGGAATTTCTGAATGGCTTCCACCTTCTCTTGGGATGGTGATATTCCCTGTTCTGTTAAGTTGAAACCTAAGAATTTGACTTGGTTTGCTATAAATTTTGATTTATCTAATTTCAATGTAATATTATTTTCAGCTAGCTTTTATAATACTTGTTGACTCGTTCACAGTGCTCATCCCAGTCTGACGATGTTATTAGAAGGTCGTCCACGTACACTGTTGTGAACTGCAATGCTTCTTAACCTAAAACTTGGTCCATGCATTTGACGAACACTGTGACGGAATTAATGAGGCCGAAAGGTAACCTCTTAAACTGGTAATTGCTTCCGTCGAAGATAAATGCCATGTATTTCCTACTGTGTGGGTGTAGCTCCACCTGCCAGTACCCACATACAGTATCCCAGGTACTTATGTATTTGGTGCCATGAAATCTTTTAAGTATCTCTTCAATTTCTCCCGGTGACGTTCGGTCATTAATGATCATCTTATTGATCTCTCGGGCATCTAAACAGATCCTCACCTTACCATTCTTTTTAGGTATGGCGACTATATAGGACTCGTGTATGGAGATTGACCTCCAATGATGTCCAATCGTGTATTCAATGATGTCCTCTTCCATCATTCTATTTATCTCTGTCCTCACTTCGTTTTTTAGAGAGTAGGCTATTGGGTAGGATTTCCTGTGAAAGTCTACGGGTTCTCGAAAGTTTATTTTGCATTGGTACCCCTTGACTTTTCCTGGTGTATTGGAGAAAACGTGCTGGTATGTTTGATAAATAGTTATGAGTTTTTTAGCCTGTTCACCAGTTATCTCTTGTTGAGGTCTCTCTCTTTGGAACGTTCTGATTTCTTCTATTTTTCCCTTCCATAAATCTCTCTCTCCCTCTTCATCTTCCATAGTGATTGATGGTTTATATGTCTGACAATAATAACTTTTTAACCCATTATTATGATTTAGGGCTATTGTTGTTGGATTACAGTTGATTATATTGGCCGACCACACTCCCTTCTCAGAAGTAAGCACTACTATTCCCTTCTGCATGTTAATGATTGCTGAGTGTTGTCTCAATGCGTCGCATCCAATTAGCATGTTAAATGGTAGTCCATTGGCGACAAGAAAAACAATAGGTATTATGGTGTTCTGACTGCTTAACTCTAAAGAAACTTGTTTTCTTATTGACTTGTTCTGTTTGCCTGTAGCACCAATTATTATAATATTGTTTATGGGTAAAGTTGGAATAGGTATTTTGGAGTTGGCTTGTATTCGCTCCAATTCGGGTTGGTTTATGAGAGATATATTTGATCCGGTATCGATCATAATTATTGTGATGATTCCGTTGATGATAGCTTTTATATGCACTATTTCACTATTCGTTTTTGGTAATTGGTTATCCTCTTGCTCCAGAAGTTCTTCCCTGATGTCTTTTAGTAGTTATTCAATATTATTGTGATCCTCTTGTTGTCACTTATTGTCGTTGTTCGTCAGTTTAACCCAAGTGATTGGTCATGTGAAGGGTCCTGTTGGTTTCTCACTGACCTTTTTAGTTTAAAGGTTGCTGAGAACTATTGGCCAGACTATTTGACTGGTCTGCCGTTTCATTGATCGTCGTTGGTTGATCATGTATTTGATTCCTTGGCGCGTCCATTGTTCTGATTTCTGGAGATTGCTGGTTATCATAATGGGAATTGTTGTACACAGAGTTTGTTCTTGTAATGGGATAATATCTTCCATGGTTGTTTTACATCCTCCCACTGATAAAATTGACTTGGCGCCTCATGTCGCCTCTATTTTGGTTACCCCCGGTTCCCCTGTTATACTGGTAATTCGGGTCATACTGGTTGCCATAATAGTTGTGATTATTCACAACAAACCCATGGCCATTTGGGTTTCGGTTTTGTTCTGTTCCCCTGTAGTTATTATTGGGTGTATTATGGTTTTGCGCATTCCTGTTAATTGGCTGGTTCCCCTGGTTATAATTCTGGTGATCTCTGTTGTTCGGTTGGTTATTTGGATTATAATTGGGTTGATTCCTATGGAATGGTTGGTCACCTTGATAATTGTTCGGATTTCGGTTCATGTTGTTCCGGTTATTGTTCTGGGTATTGTTATAAGGCAAGTTGTAGTTCGGTGCATTGTGATTATCATTCCACCGGTTGTATTTCTGATTCATCATTTGATTTTTCTTATATTGGTTGTCGTTTTCGTGGTCTTCTAACAAACTGGCCATTCCCTGTATGGTCTTAATTTGTCCCTGTCTCCTGGCCCTCTGAATAGCGTCTTCATAATGATAGCCTAGTTGTATGACTAGGGATTCTTCTGGTATCTTTGGTTTGAGGTTTTGAGCTAGGCAGACTTTTCCTAAGAAGTACGATGTTAGTGTATGACCTGCTTGCGGCTCATATCTTCCATTACTGATATCATTCCTCACCACATTTTGAGTCGATTCTGACCAGTATTTTTCGCGAAACAAGGCTTTGAATTCTTGTGACAACTGATTTCTGGTCGAGTGGCTGTCCACCAATTGTCATTCGTATCCCTAAACATCTCATCGATAAGGCTCCTCACTGTCGTCCATCTGGTTTCTCGGTTCTTCTCTATGAGCTCCTCCACCCTCTTCAGGAGTTCTATGGGGTTTCTTCGGTAACTCTTAAAGTTTATTACCTCCCTATTTTCACTTGTAATAATATGGGTGTTATTGCAAGGCTTCTCCCTCAACGCATCTAGCTCCTCCTGCATCTGTTTTTCCTCTGTCTGATTTCTATTATTTTTTCTTTATTTTCTTGCGTTTTTTCGTCGATCTTATTGATAGTGGTGTACACTCTTTCGACGCATTCGCTGACATCAGTTTGTATTTCCTGGTGCCTCTCCTTCAGCTTCTGAAGCACCTCCTGATTATTTTTATGCACTCTTCGGTGGTGGTTTTCTGCAGTTCTTGGACTCTGATAATTCCTTCCTCCTTGACGTGATTTATTTTATCGGTCAGCTCTTCCTGGACATGTATTAACGTTTCGTTCGTCTCGGTTATAGTCTGTTTAATTTCTCCTCTGCATTCCACCAACTGTTGCCTCAATTCATCCTTCGTCTTCTCGCTTTCTTCCTTCAACTGTCTTTGGAGTGTTTCACTATTATTTTCAATCTTGTTATTTAATATTTCAAGATCCTTTTTTATCTGCCTCTTCAGCTCCTCACTCTTCTTTTCTAATATTTCCTGGCTTCTCTTCAGGGCTTCATGATTGCTTTCCATCTTATTATTTAGAAGTTCTATGTTCTCCTTTATTTGCTTCTTCAATTCTTCACTGTTTCGGTCCAGTTTCTCATTCAAGAATTCCCTGTCTTCCTTCCTTTGTTCCCGTGTTTCTTCCTTCATTCCCTCTTGTAATGATTCTAATTTTTTATTCAATTCTTCCTTGTCTTTCTTTCTTTGTTCTCTTATTTCTTCTTTGCCTTGTCTTCTTTCTTCCTTGTCTTGCTTTCGTTGTTCGAATTGCTCCAACATCATCCTCATCAAGCTATCCAATTTCGCTTCTTCGTTTGTTTTACCTGGTTGATCGCCGACTGTTACTTCTACTTCCGGTTCAGGTAATGTTGGATTTTCTGGTTGGTCCTCCTGGGGATCCTCTTCGAACAATTCTCCAATCATTTCTTCAATTTCTTCCACCTCTTCTTGATCTTCACCTTCAGTTCCTTTCTTTTTTAGGTATTTTGTAACAATGGAATGTCTCCTCATAATCGCCGCTGGTCTTCTTTTAAAGCCTCACTGGTTGGTCACCAATCTGTAACGAGTAGTCTGGTGCGTCTCTGTAAAATGTATACGGTACAGTTTTATATGTGTGTAAAGTGTTAGTGAGTTCGTCTCGCACTGGGGTCGTTACATCAATTTTGCGAAAACGATGTCCGTAGCGATGTTATTATTACCAGTATAACACGGCAGTAACCTTACCTGTTTATATATAGGGGTGTGTTAATCCCGGGTGGCGCCAAATTGTTTATTAAAACAATTAAAATTACTTAATAAAGTGTTTTCAGCTATGACGGTCGGGGCGTTCAAATAATTTCCGCTCGTGCCGCCTTCTGAATCGTGTAGGCAGTTGTGCAAATGGCAACTTGAGCGCTGCTCATCAAACCTAGCCTTCGTAAATAAACACAAGTAATATAATGCACTCCCTATGAAATAATAACAACGGTTACTCCCTGTAATTGTGATTTTAATGTTTGATAATTAATATTTTCAGTTTTTTACAATTAAAATGTATTAGTTGATTAACAACTTTGCACCGACTTTATACATGAAACAATTATACTCGGGGTGACGAATCGATTCTGGAACGATGTGCTCGCATCAGCATGGCAGCTGAACGTTTTGTTATTACAATTAATTTCGTTTCAAAATCGGTGGATTCTTTTGATTATAAGGCAAAGGATTCCGATGATTACAATAAAAGTATTTTTCCTTATTCTAAGTGTACATAAATAATAAGGTGTGTTGTTACAATCTGTTCTGTAGTGTCGTTAAATGTGTTTCGAAAGTTCGTGTTTAAACAATAGGTTAGATTTTATGTTAACAAATTTTCAGTGTGTTTATTTTTTTTAAATAATCTTTGAAAGAGAAATATTCGGCTTATAGTGAGATCAAATTACTTTTAGTAAAATTTAGAGTGATTTGGTTTTTGGAAATAAGGTAATTCAATGGTACTTAACACATCAGCATGACTTGGTGTTTTCATTCATTGGATCGGAAGAGGATTGGGCTGCAATAAGTTCTATTTTCATTGATTGTTGGACTTAAGTAGGTCTGGCGTCCTTTTCATATAGTATGTGGTCATAATTTCCTTTTAATTTTCAGTTTTATGGTCCTGGATCTTTAATGGATTGCTCTAAGGGTCCGTCTGCTTCTTATCCAGTCATGGTTTTGAACTTCGTTCACCGTTTTACATTATTTAATTAAAAAATTGGTCTTCCAAACTTTGGCTTCTGTCCTGGTAGAATGACGCTTTACGAGTAACGGTATTCAACGGTAATTTCATCTTCAACGGTGGTTTCTATGGTAACCAAAGAATTCTGATTGGCTGAGATTGATATAAATCCATTGTTATCAAAATTTGAATTCTTTTCAAAATCCTAGTATATCTTCTGACTGCTGTTATTCCTCTATCTTCCTTCCTGATTATTAAATATTGTCACTACAGTATGTATTTCCTTTCATAGATTATTTTGATACCCCACAAGTTTGGGTTATTTTAGATTTTATGTTTTTACTATTATTTTAATACTTGTTAATTACATTTCTTTATGAATTCAAATGCTTATTATAATATTTTCTTTTACAAATGATTTACAATTTATTCTTGGTGAGTCCTTCACCTCGGATTTGCTAATTTCTTTGTTAATTTGTTATAATTTGTAGTTGTTTGCTTCTGACAGTTAGGCATTTTCATAGGCCTAAGTAGCCATTATGGTATTTGACTTATTTCATTTAAATTACATTTCATTTTCAGCCTAATGGGCTTTTTTTTGTTATTATAATTGGCTGTATCATTTATTGTTGTGTTTTAGGTCTGTTTATGTGTTATTATTATGTCACTATTATTTTATACATAATTGTTTACTATTTGGTTTCCTCGTTTTCCAGTCATACATTTCTTAACTTTTTTACTGATTTACTTTGCCAATAATAACAATGTGGCTATTATTTACTATTTTTTGATCTTATTAAATATAACATGTAGGCCTATGGTCTGTATAATTCTTCCAGCCATATCCAATTCATAAACTTGCTTGAATAATTATTTAACTATTATTTGCTAATCTTTGTTTACAATTCATCTTATTTTATATTATATTTTAGTGTGATAAACAACATTACTTTTATGAACTTATAATGATCCCTTATAACATGGGTGTTTTTTGATTTGTTTTTAACTCCTTAATTTTTAATCAATCTTCACTTTCCCTCCATGTTAACACTATCTGGTTTTCCCTTCAGGGTATTCTCCTTTTTAATCATAATTGAATTTACTTAAATTTAATAATAACATTCTTTCTTAACTAGTTACTGTCTTATCAGTTTATACTGCTATTCTTAATTACTAATATTCTTCACTTTTTATCATTTAGTGTTTCCTTTGGGTTTATTAAATGTTAATGATTTTATCATTCATTATTTTTGACTATATTACCATTATTTATTTTACACTATTCTCATTCAATCATCACCTACACTTTTAAATTATTTGTAGTTTGTTATAATTTTATTAGTGTACTTTCTTTATCACTACACTTTGGGATTTTTACACTTTCATTTTGCACTTCACAAATGTTTTTGTTTTTTAAGTGTTTCTGAATGGGTAATCCCCCTAATTATTATCTCACTGCCGTACTATCTCTTTCATTACAATATCTCATTAATAATATTAACAATTTTATGTCCTTATATTTCTATCATTACATCTAACTCTTAATTGTGTGTTAGTTTGTTTTTTATATTTATATTTAATATTGTTTAATTGGGTTTCCTTCAATTCAATTACTATTGTCCATTAATGGATAATAACATTTTTTTTTTTTCTTTCATAGGTTAATTATTGTTTTTTTTCCAATATTACATTTGAGTGTATTTTTTCTCCTGCTCATATCCTTTATTACTTGTTTGTGTATAATTATTAGTTTTCATTTTTATTTATTTCCCTTTATTTTGTGTTTGTTTCTTTTTCGTTTCCCTCCTTCTTCATTTTCATTGTATTTGGTTAATACCGTGGTTTTCCACCTTCTCTTTTGGGTTCATTGTAACATGTTACACTGAGTCATTCAATTCCATGAACTTGTTTCATTTTTGTTTGGTTTTGGTTTTTTCCCTTCTTCTTTTGGTTTGGTTGATCACTTTCTTCTCTTCTTTGGTTTTATTCTTGTTTGTTTTTTGTGATTCCCTTCCTCTTTTGTTTCCTTTTGTTGGGCCAATCACTTGGGTTGGGTCATGTCGTCGTTTGTCGAGTCATTGTCTTTATATTTTATTTATATTAAGCATTTTATTTAATATGAAGTATTATTTTATATTTAGAATCATCTTTTTTATCCCTGGTACTGGGTTGGCTTATTTTTGTTGTAAAATATATATATATATATATATATATATATATATATTGTAACGTAATCTGTTACGTACGTTTTCCACTGTCACACGTGGATTAATTTTATTTAATTAGCTAAATGGTTTAATAATGTTTAATAAAAAATATTTAATATCTCTTCTTTGCATTATGTGGTTTGTTTAAAATTGAAGTTCAGATACGAATTGGTTGGGTTGACTCCCTTGCAGTTGCATGTGGATAGTGTAGTCCGCCGTAGATTCAATTATTGCTGGAATAAACACAAGTTATTTACTCATCTGGTACTTACTGAATTTGAAGGTCTGATTTGTTAACAACCATGTTAATATGAGAGTAGACAACTCAATTCAAAGTATTTGAGTTAATTCGTGCCACCTGTAGGAGTACTCATAGTTACCTAACATGTATTCGTACTGTCTAGTAAATAAAATTCATCAACTCTTTTACTGTTTTACAACGTGATTTATTAACAATTTTAATAAATTGAAATTATTGATTGATAAATAACTGGCTGTTTGCCTCATTAATAATTAACATTAGTTATTACTGACTCTAACTCTCAGGGTAGTTAAACTATTTCTTTTTTAGGATATAACATTGAAACGTTGTTAATTACTTTTACAATTTTCGTGGTTTCTTTGAGACTGCAAGATACATAACAGAAAACATATACACTACTGTTTAAACTGAGTTACATGAATAAAAATAACATCAAAAGAATTAAAATTATTAACTTAGATTTTAAACTTCGACTATCGTCAACATTGAGGTTAAATCAGGCATGCTGAGCTGATACAAAGTTGCATCTATTTTAAACAAGGTAACTTCTTAACCTATACATAACAAATACATAAATAATTAAAGTCATAAGTTCATCTATTGTTCATTATTAATCATCAAGTCCATTGCTTCCTGATCTATCGTCAGTTAATTAACTACAGTATATTCCTTAGTTTAATTTCATTAAAATATTTAATTATTGTTTATGTAGCGAAAAAATAATAATCATGAGGTTAGATAACCCATCTTGAGTTCATATTAATTTAGTGCCTATATCACTGGTTGGATAAACTTTACAAGGTAAGTATAAAATATTTACTTTTGTTTAAAATTGAAATAATATTCATTAAAATTCATGAATCAAAGTCAATTAGTTTATGGATTCATGTTGTTAACAAACTCACTCTTTTATAATAAATATTGTGTATTCCTTGGTGACTTACCTGTTGAGATAGGTTAACATTTCTTTGTTGACACATTAATTCAGGCGCCATGTTTGTGTTGCCAACCTTACGTATTTGCGGTTATTCGGGTCCAGGATTCTTATAAGCAAGGCTGAGACTGAACGGTTACCAGAAATAATGTACACTAACGACATTTGTGGTCAAATCAACGGTTGTTTTTATTATTTCATAATTTGCATAATTTATTTTAGAAAACATCAAAATGGCTACTGGCATATTCCATAAAACAAAATGGCGCCCATACTTCCGCCTCTTTACACAATTAATAATTCTTCTTTAGTTACCCTAGATATTTAATTTTATTTCCCAAAAGACTTTAAAATAAGCTGCAGCTCTGTTAAATTGATCATTTAAATTTTCAGATGACTTTTATAAAACAATTAATCAAAGAACACAAACCAACGCCTCATGGCGTCTCGCCAGTTTAATAGCCGGCTTTACATTTACTCAGACACACACACACACTCATTCGTTTTTCTTTAAAGTAGAGACAACTTTAATCGAATTGATTTTTTCATGTTTGAGCTCATAACGTATTGTAATTAGTAAAGAGAATTGTGCACTTTCCTGATTCTGAAGTGGCGTAGCTCCTTTGAAATCTCCTCTTCGCCGGCCTGTATTTTCCGTAGTTCTACTGCATACTGATTAGATTTCTGGTGGTCACAACACTGAATTTAAACTCTGTTTTTACATTTTGATCACTAATTGAAATTATCGTTACATTTTGTTGAAATTTACACTTTTGCTGGTAGTAGCTGCCGGACGACCTTTTACAAGGTGTTGTCGCCTCGGCTGTAGTATGAAGACTGGGCGGATGTAATGTACATTTTTTCGTATGTGTGAGTGCGTCACGTCATTGTGGTTACGTCATTATTATATTTTTAATGACGGCCAGCATTGTGGACCAATGAAAATTTATATTGAGAGTCTGTGTTCACTTATGCAGCAATTGTATGCGCTCTGCTTCACACGTCCGCTCATGACCTTGGAATCGTTCTGCTCTGCTGAATCTACGTCGTTGTCTTTTTACAAAGGGAAAATAGTCCTACCCATGTATGTGTGTGCAAAATTAATGAAATACAATAATTTGATACCACTCGTACCATAAATCCGACATCAGGCTTTCCCGTACTGTCACGATGTTTCAAAAAAGTGATAATAGTTTATGTTTATTTTCATTACCCATTGTCAACTCATAAAATTTCTGTTATTCAGGTTAGAATTTTGTAAGTATAATTAATCAATATACTCCCTGAAATTCACTTAATTGCCGCCTAATGCACACTCTGCAATGTTGTTTCACTATTGCATTTGCATTATGCATTAAACTCGACACTTAAATATTTTTTGGTTATGTGACCAATTCTTATCTAAAAATGAAACTTTTTTCTTGTGAACTTACTGTTTTTCTCTTTTCACAAGTTCACAAGAAAAAAGTTTCATTTTTAGATAAGTGTTAGTGCTGTGAAAGAAGAGATGAACAATCAAGACAACTGTGACTAATTGTTTACATTGAAACCCGAACAGCTGATTCAACTCCGCACTCGACTTTTCTCGCGCACAGAAATGGCTGTCGTTACTGCTTCGCTCGTCAGATATGAAGTGTGTAAAAATTGGCGTCTCTCTCGCTGTTCCAATTTTGGGATTACGTATTCCCCTGTTGATTTTAATCGATTTCATTGGATTAGAGATTGCTGCCATTCCTTCGAACGATGTCACTCCCTTGGCGAACACAATTAATTTTTATAAAATGTTCTTGACTTTGGTGTTGAGGCTATAGAAATGATGCCTTCGTTTTTGTCCGAAATAAAAAAAGATGTTTAAATTGGATTAACGTCCTTGCGTAACTAGTAATCGTTTATATAGCCACATCATGTTATTACAATTGATTTGCTTGTTAAAACAAGTCCTCACAAGCTATATTTTGGTTCAGTAATTAAAAAGTTTATACCTTTTACTTACGACTATGATACATTTCTTATAATTTTACATGTTTAATTAGTGAAATTGAACAAATGGTGATTACATTTCATCCATATGTTTCTTCCCAAGTCCTTTTATGATAATCTCTACTACAATAATTGTCTTAAATTACAAAAAATTACAATATTGGTCTATGCTTTCTTTGACCTAGAGCATCGTTAATTTGATTCACTCATTTTATTTTAATAATTGGCTCTGTTCATTTTCTACTGTGATATAATTATTCTGAGATGTCCATTACAACTTCTGGATATCTCAGCTCTTATTCAAATATAGTTACTTTCTGGTTTTTAGTTTTATTAGTTATTCATAGTTTTGGTATGCCATGGGTCATTATGATTTGGTTCATGGTTAATAATATACTCAATTTTAAGTGGTTCTTTTTTGTACAAATGGTCTTTATAGTCTAAAGAATGTTTTATAATGGTTAGTCTCCCATTATTATATGTGAGATTGTGAATAATTCACTAACAATTATCTAGTGTTACTTCACTTACATCTTGTGTTCACTTCTTGCATCTAGTGTGGTCAGCCAGTTACATTAATTTTTCATAATTATGGTTTAATTAATGGTTCGTTATCATTATTCTACCTCATCATAGCAGTATTAGACATTGCAGTACACATTTATGTCACTGTCTTTCTCTGATTTACAATATTGTGGAACTTCTGAGTGTTTTTAATGGGTACATCTTTCTGTTCATTTCAGTCTGTGTAATTACATTAGACACAACACATGTCACTCTTAATTACTAAATCATAGCACTAGGTTTGTCTTTATAATGTCTAGTTTCATAATTGCATAACATAAACTAGTTTTACAACGTTTTACTATTAAATTATTGTAGTTATAAGTGAAATTGAGTTAGGTTATCTGAGACCCCCTGGCTGACAACAATGGTCTCACATTGTGTTTTCTTTCCATACATTTTATTCACTGATCTGAATCCTTTAAGGTTATTATGTTATACTTATTTTCTTGGTAATCATTATTTAATATTTTTCACACTATATTTACATGTTTACTAGTGATTACCAGGTTTTGTTTAACATTTCTTATTTGAATTTACTTCCATTAAAAGCAGGTACAGTACTCTGTTATTGTTATGACAACTAACTCATTCTTAAACAGTGCAATTAATTAATTAGTGAATTAATTAATTACTTAATTTAATTACGTATTGATTAATGAAGTATATCCTTCATTAGCCCCGCGATTGGACGCTATTTACTACAATGTGCAAATTTACTACAATTCAAATTTGTGGAGCCCCACGTTCTTTGGGCGCCATTTACTACAATGGTGTTGGTAGCACCATGTATATATTTAGTGATGTTAATGTGATTTATGTTTGTGGAGCCATTTACTACAGTGTAATCTTATGCAAATCTTATTAATTGCTTAAATTAATTTACTTTACGTTTAATATAATCAATTGTGTTTGTTGGTCAATTAATTAGTTGAGATTCGTGCCACGCCTTGATCACCATTTAATACAATGATAATTATGTGTAATTATCTAATTTGTGAATTATATCCTTCTTAGGCTCCACATGGAAGTGCCATTAACTATACCGTAAATTACTGATATTGTAATTGTCATTTGCTTTACGTTGGTTGCGATTTATCACAGTGATAATAAAGTAATCTTTTGTTGTTCACTAAAGAAAAGCGTATAACTGAAATTTGTCTCTTACTTTAATTATCTGTGTCCCTTGATTGGAACGTCATTAACTACAATGAAACTGTGCTAATATGAGAGTCAAGAATTCTCAAGTGTGTTCACTCAATGCACAATATTTTATGCAATTATAATAGTTAATTGACTTGTAGATTATACATTAGGGTTTCTGATAATGATGAACGCATTATTTGATCTGCTTATGTACTAATTTATTATACGTTTCAACAATTGTATTCAATAACACAAATATATATATTCCTGGTACCTGTAAATACAGCAAAACATCAAATATATACATATCATAATATAAGTTCCTTCTTAATCGCTATCTGAGAAACATATAACATACGTATATGAAATATACATACAATAGAATCAAATAATATTTGCTCTATTTAATGCGTTCATTCACCCAGATGGATTAGTTTTACTTGACCATGATTATATCTTAAATGCAACCTTTCCTTAATAACTTTTACTATAATTACTCAGGGTATAGATTCTTTGAAAGAGACAGGACAGTAGTTTAATTATACTACTAAAATCATAAGGTATTACTTGACAAGTGTTTATCCATTATACTCTATCGGTGCTAGATTCTAGGTGGTGACGATTTTTTGAAGACGGTGCTCCATTGGATGATGATGATGAGATCACTTTCACTGGCTATTCACTTATGCACACGCGTCGTCAACAGAATAGTGTAGGTGTGTTCTGTTTATTCACGGCTTGTCTGCACAATTCGACTCGTTCCCGCGTACAACCATCAGTAATCAGATGTGTGGAAATCGTGTTTGTGTTGTAAATGCTTACTCAAGTGTTCAACATGGTTCTTTGTGTATGCACACTAGGTAATAATATGTGGTTATAGAATAGTTCTTTTAGATAAATGTGCCTCGATTATTGAAGATTATGAACATTACTGTGTCATTCATGCACATCGTAAATAATTGTTCGTTATATTGTTTCACTAGGTCGCGAAACGATTCTAAAATTTCTAAGTTCAACAAAGTTCACTTCTAAACATACTGTGTACGTTATCGTTCTCCGCGTACTTCAAGATTTCGCGACTGATCGCTTTACTGATTCACTGTTCGAAAATTCACGTGACTGTTCTCGATACTGTTATTGCACTTAATAAAATTATGAAACTGTCCGGAACATTGTAAGACTGATCGCGAGAGTTATGTGTCTCTCTAAAATTTGTATAAGACTGATCGAAAATATTATAAGACTCCCTCGCGAACTGCTCGGAAAATTATGTAAGACTTTCTCAAAATTTATTATAAGACTGCCTCGCGAACTGCTCGAAAAATTATGTAAGACTCTCTCGTCACGTGGCGGACAATTAGTTTTTATCAACCTCTCCCTACTAGAATTTTGTCTCCAGCTTGTCCACGCCTAAGATCACCATGATAGGTTGAACAACTACCCTCTCTCGAAATCTTTTCCCACTATTTCGAAGTCTTCTAGTCTTCTACCCTCTGATTTGTTCTTCTTCTGGTTACTATGGAAACTGGCTTCTCCTTCGCTCTCTTCGTAAAATGCTCTATTTTGATAGGTGGTTGGATATGTCTTTTGAATCGGCTGTTCAGGCGTTACTCTCGTTCGGAGAAATGCAAGACATTGCGCGCCTGTCAGTCAACTTATTGTCTAGAGTTTTAAGCAAGGGTTGCCCTAACAACCTGGAGTATTGTTCATGTTTGTAACCCCGTGTTCTGGCAATTAACCATTTTCCGTCAAGTGTCAGCTGCTGCAGCCACCACGCTTTCTCGTTGTAAATCTCAGCATGTCACTTAAACGTTACATCCCGCTGTGCAACATCGTTGCTCCTATTCACAATTTGTTGCTCGCATCGTTTCTATAGAGTGCTTTGCTTCTTCAATCCTTTGTGACCTTTCCTCATTTTTGTCGTGATCTCGTTTCTTAACTAAACCCTTAAATGAATCCTCGCTTCAATTCTGTGTAAACGTGTGAATGAGCCCAAGTACATTGTTCGGTTTGTTTTGGTGTCATAATTCTCAGTGGATCTTCTCCTGTCAATTTGAGTCGTCGTTCCTTTTGTTATATCGTGCTGAACACACTTCCATTGTCTGATATTGGCGTTGGTTGTCACCTTTCTCAATTAACTTTGTTTATAGCCTTTCCTTGGAGTCGTTGCCACAGCTGCGTGTGAACAGACTGGTCGAGAAGGAAAATTAAAATTTTTAATTTATCGATCGCTATACTTATATTAACAGTATTTTATTTCAATGTTTCTGTTGTTTATTAACTATATTTTCACCTTAAATAAAGAGTTTTATTCATGGTCAAGTCTTTTGAAATAGTTTGTCCATGTCTATGTCTTTACTGGTTTCTTAACTCTGTAGGATCCTTGTTTCATTTGGTTCATCATACCTTGGTACTCATATTGGGACATTGTATCGTAGAATTGTTATTTCTTTTCTCGTTTATCAGTTTATTTGCGTTTCTTTAGATTACTTCCTGTATCTTGTTAGTGTTTGTTGTCAGTATATTTGGTTTTGTCCTCTCACTTACCATATCTGTTGGGTTATTGTTTAATCACATTACTATGTTGTCTTCTGTTTTTCTTTGTCATTACTATTTTTCTTCTTCAGTTGCTTTTTTCCAATTAGTTCGTGGACTGGATATAATTTCTAGTACAAAATTATTCATCTCTTGGGTGTTCTAGTGTTAATTAATGAGTGTATTATTTCTTATAGTTGCTTTCAAATGTATGGTGAAGATACGTACCGTTACAATATATATATATTGTAACGTTCCCTCGTAGTTACAAAATAATAATGTTATAATTTGTTAAAATTTGAAATAAAAAAAAATTTTATTTATTCTGAAAAAATATTTGTTTCGGGTTTTTTGTTATCTGTATTTAGGAAATAATTTTTGTTATTGTCTGGTGTAAAAATTTTAATTATATTATGGTTGATAGTGTTGTGGTGTCACTTTCTATGAATAACTTCTAAGTTAATATGTTTAACTCCGGTACGGGTCGATAGACGGCTCTTGTTCTTCTTCAATATGCTCCTTATTTTCGTAAATACCGCCTTTCGGTTAGTCCATGTTCTTGAATTAACTTATTCCTTAATTATATTTAAAGTAAAATTCAACCAATTTGCAGAATTAGAGTGTTTATTAACAATTTATTAAAAATATCGATAGTAATCGATTGTTGACAACAGTATCAACTCGTTACTCAGGGCCGGTCGACAAAAATTTTACATTAATAGTGTATATAAAATATTGTTCTTTTAACGGTTATGTTAGAATAGCCAGAGAAGGGTAGGGCCAAGAAAGTATAACATTTACAATAAAAATGTCTTAAAACTAACAATTACAAAGTTATTAATCAATATAGAAAGTTTATATAATATAATATTCGAACCAATGCAGACTTGATGTTCATTTGTTCCACCTCCAATAGAATGCTGGGAAAATCAAAATGGCCGACAGAAGTATGCGTAGTTGAATGTCAATCTCCTCGATGAATATTTCTTACAATAAAGGTGTCCTTTCACTGTTTCTTCGTCTCAGCAATTGTGGATATTAGTTCTGGAGTTAAATGAGTGTTCCTGGTGTAGTGTTTATTAGTTCACTTGGTGTAAATGTGTGTTATTATGTCGATTTCACTTTGGTAAAATATGTCGTATATAACCCTTTTTGTTTCGTCCGTAAAATTTACTTGTAGTGGTGTTAGTTCAATTATTTAGGCGTATGTGGTTCGGTTTATCTGTAGTTCACTGTTTATTGTTTGTTTTCACTGCTTCTCAAGTTAAAATTCAAAATTAAAAATTTCACAAAATTTGCACTGAACTCGATTTAAGTATCGCACGCCATTAATATAGGTTATACGGGGCAAAACCTCGTTTAAGTGTTCGCTTCAACGGATAATAATTAACTGTTCTCATTTCCTTCGTCTCCTGAAGTTCTTAGCCAATTTAATATAGATCATACATTGTTTCAAATTATCTTAGCTTCCGATACATTTTATTTGAATACATTATACACGGAAAATATTTTCGTTATTATTTAACTGTATGAAATACTAAATACATATTCGGTTCTTTAATCTATTTTGCTTATTTTGATACTAATTAATATAGTTTTACAAAGTTTTTACTTAAAAAAGTTATATTTCTTTCATGTTGGAAAAGTAGGCTTAAATTTGGGTTTCCTGTCCTTGTCTAGATAATAGCCATTTTCTTTGATATAATTATTATTATACTGAATCTAAGATTGATATAATTGTTTATCCTTCCTTAATTTCTTGCAATTTTGTTTATTAGTTATTGTTTTTAAATATAATTCATTTATCTATGACTCCTCCTCTGAAATTTTGGTTAATACATTTTATTTTTATTTATAATTTTACTTATCTTCTGACAATATCTTTATAAAGTATAAGTTACATTGTATTACTATATGGTGGGTTTATCTTACATAAATTTCATCAGTTTAGTTGGTTTATAGGACTAGATTTGTCAATTATAATGTAGTCTAAATTTACTATCTGGCCTAGATTTTATCTGTTGTTACTTACAAAGTTTTTAATAATACAGTTAGTTCATACCCTTTTCTGACCTTCTATTCTAATATAATATTCATTAATAATTTCTTCTTTTACTACTATAACCTTTAGTATTGATTTTAAACAATTAAAACATAACAATTATTTAACATTAAATCTGGTATTTAGAATCATACCTTTTTTTGTACTGATTACTTACAGTAACTTCTAAAAAACATTTTACTATATAGGAATGATATACACATTCAGATATGGCATTCCTAATTCAAACTACTAAACAAAATAACATTTTATAAATACTGTACAAGGATTAATCTCCATTTCTAAATCTTATTTATAGAGTTCATATATTGAAATTGGAACCTAACATTTTGTTCCATAAAATTTTTTAACACTCCCTTAAAACTATTTGGTTACAGTCTTATCTGTTTTTCTTAATTTTAGGGATGTATTCCCCGTCACTTTATGTACTAACTCCAAGCTATCTATTTATACTATTTATTCCATTGAATGTTCTCATATAAACAGTGGCATTTTATTAGAAAGAGTATTCATTGCTCCTTCACCATATTATTTGATTAAATATCATTCATGATACTATTTTAAAAAACACTTAAAGTTATTTAAATGTACAGTAATTCATGTACTTTCTCAAAGTTTATTTATGATAATCTAATAACTTGCCCTTGTCCCTGGTTATTTCTTGATACTATCACTAGTCCTTTCATAGTTTTATAATATCAAACTGTTTAACCATGGGGGAACTGTTAAGATTTGTCTATTTAAATTATACAATAACTTTCTTGGGTGCACTTCTACTTAGCACTTTAAACACGTTTTGTTTTTATTAGTTTTACATGAGTTTTTGGTTTGTTGTGGTGTTATACTTTCTATAGTGACATTTACTTTCTTTAGGGGTTTTTGTTTTCTCCCTATTGGGTTTCTTTTGGGTATTGGTCGTGTTCTACTTCCTCTATTCTATGTGATCTTCACTTGTCCCTGTTCATTAGGTATCTTTGTTTGTTTTGGTTATCTTCCTTCTTCATTCTTGGTTTCTTCAGTACCATTTCGTTATTATTTACTTTTGTTTATACTGGGCTGTTTACTTGGTCTGGGTAGCTTCCTTACCTACTCCTATCCTACCTGGGCATTATTGTTATTTTAATTTTAGTTTTCTGTGGTTTTATTTTGTTGTACATTCATATTAGTTGCAGATTTTTTTCTTTGTGTTTACTTTTTCTTGTTATAATGGTAATTTATTGTGCTTTTTATTTGGTTTTCATTTGGATCTTTCTGGATATTCCATACACTTGATTTTTACTAATGATCATCTGGTAATTGATTTAAGTGGATTATCTGTCATGCTACAATATATATATATATATATTTAAATAGAACAGAACATTGCAGTAAATGAAATTGTAGCAAGGACTACATGCTGTTATAGCAGGTTTGTGACGTTGTAGACAAGATAAAAATTGATTTTTGGTTGAGTATGTAAATTAGATGTAAGTATTGAAATAAGAATTGGGTAAAAGACTATTATGTATCAAAATGCCCATAAATGTATTTGTGATCATGTCATGTGCGAGATAAGTGTGCGAGTGCGCGTGTCATTCGTATCTTATGAATAACTCCATTATAAATTAACGTACCGAACGGAGATTTGGGCAGCGCAAGCATCTTAAATAGCGCTATATTTTCCGGGTGTCAGAGACTTGGTACGTAATATATTAATAGGGATTTGGTTAGTAAAAAGCAACTTCTATAAATTCCTTATCTTTTAGAAGTCAGAAAAGTCTTAGATAAAATCTATACCTGCTTCTGCAGAAATCTGCAAATCTTTTCAAGAAATCGTCTATCAGTTTTATCCATCAATCACATGATAGCTGTTTCGACCAATCAGCGGCCCCAATTTGCATTAGATTGGGTCTCCGCCGACGAATATGTAGTGAGTTCCATCCTGCAGCTCGAATACTACGGACGTGCTCTCTGTGCGAGTTTTTCGTACAGAAACGTGCTTATGTAAGAGTGATCAAGGACAATTTAGCGACGAGTTACCCGTTAGCTGATACCTTGACTGGGTACGAACTCAATATTAGTTCAAAAAAATAAACTATTTAAAAATTTAAACAGTGCTAGTCTCGCGTGAGTGAAGATTTCCGCATAGGAAAGGTTTATCCATCCGGGATACTCCTGTGTTATCGCGAGGACACCTCAAGACGCGGGAAGGTGCATGCTTAATGCATCAAAAATAAATAATATTAAATTACAACCCAATTTCTGTGCCCTGAGATAAGAGTAGACTGATTATCGGTGTATCGGCGTGCGTGCGTACTGGAGGAGTGTCAGCGAAGCGGCAGTGTGAAGAAAGGAGGAGACGAGAGAGGAGCAGATTGCGGCGAATCACAGGACCAGCAGTGAGACGAATCAACATACTTGGAATCACGTTCAAGTAACAAATTGACATTTTTTCCAAAACAAATCAGTCTGATATTCACAGACAATTTTTGAAGTACAATAAATATTTTGTGAAATACAAACCATTTAAAAAATTTTGTTTTATAATAAACAACCTTGCTCCAGATAACTGACTATTTTGTTCAATTATTACTATGCCTAATATATGTTTTGTCGCATAGTAAATGGCGCTCGCAACGATGGGGCAGTAAAAATGCAAGAAATATATTAAATATAACCTGTTACATTGTATTAAATTGCAATACCCAACGTTTTTGGCACGACAAAATACTATGTTATAAAAAAATATTTTGTAGTGTTTTGATATATTAAAATTGTCTTCAGAGTGTGTATCATTTAAATATTGCATATGCTCAGAAAGACTAGTGTTTAGGTTAGAATCGTAATTTAGTATTGGAACGTTATCTGGAGTGAATTATCTTATTTGTGCATGTATAGGTTAAGGATTTATGTAGACACTGTGTTATATGATTTCTGACTGTTTACTGTGCGGTGCGATTAAAACTTAGATTAGGGACAGTAAACGTAGACGTAAAGAATATTTGTGGCGTACTTAAATTAGGTTATTAAGATACACTTTGTTTGTTGTGTTTTGTTATCGTGTTCAAAATGGCGGAAGGTCTATCATCTGAGTTACAAACTACACTAAATGCAATCTTAGCTAATATTCAATCTGTACGTGATGAAAGCAATAAAAATAACAAAGCATTACAAGACGACAATAAATAGCTACGTGAAAATTTAAAATCCGTGCATGAAGATAGTAAAATATTAAACGAAAACTTAAAGTCTGTAAGAGACGAAGCTAAAAATCAAAATAAAAAAATCTTCGCGGCTATTCACGAACAAGCTAAACAAAATAAAGCCATAATTGAAGCTGCTGAAAGCAAAATCACGGAGAAAGTTGAATCTATCCGCGTGGAGTTTGAGTCCGCGATAGACTTAACCAACACAGCGTAACAGAATGTGAGACGCGGGTGATTGGGGTAGAAGAATGTATACAAGAGCAGACGGCCGCAGTAAATGAGTCCATAAACACACATGAAAACAAATTAGAGGTGTTAGAACAGAAAATAAAACAAATGCAACAGACTACTCCAATCGCAAACCAGGTCACTTACGTATACAAAACACAGGACGACATTAACACGTACATAAAATTTTATGGCCTCGAGCATGAAAATCCCATACAGTTCCTTAAACAATGCCAGCGTAATATGGAGCACGTCGCTGACAACCTTAGCGATGTTGACAAAATAAACTGGGTGGTGCGTCAGTTAAAGGGCACAGCGGCTGGATGGTTTTCGATAGTCCAAGATAAAATTGTGGTATATGAAGATCTGGTTAACCACTTTAAAGCAAGGTATTGGAACGACGAAATCCAGCGAAAAGTACGCGTACAGCTGGAGTTTGGTAAGTATAATCCAGGTAAGGGAAGTGAGGAGAAATAGTTGATCCAGCTTGTAGCCAAGGCGAAACACCTGGAGCCGGTAATATCGGAAGCTAAAATTGTCAGCAAGCTAGCACATCATTTCAACAGGGGAATACAAGTGGCTGTAATTACACAAGGAATCAAAACATTAGAAGACCTGCTGTTGTTAATAACAAAATGGGAGAATGTAGACGGGAATCCCGAAACATACAAGACACACACAAAGATAAACATCAATAATACACCAAAACAAAACGAATATAGAAATAAGCAATGGAAAAAGCCGAATCGCGAACAAAATTCACCCAAATTGGGTGGTCATAAAGTCGCGACTATAACCAAAGATAACAGAGATAATGAAAACGGGTCCAAAAAACGCGTAAGGTTGCACAGTGTGAGACCGTGTAAAACAAATAATAATAATAAACAAAGTACCAGTCAGAATCAGAAATTCAATGAAAACATAGAAAATAATAACATGAGTAGAACCTACTGTGTATATGGTGTATACCCTAATGATGTACGAAATGAACTTATAAGTGACAGTAATGACGATGTAACTCATATGCCTAGGGATAGTGATAAGTTAGATAATAAATATAATGTATTAAAAGCTAGGATAAATAACTGTAAGGGAAATGTGTTAATAGACAGTGGTGCTCAGATCTCATTGATCAGTGAAGATTTTATCAATAAGAACATAGTAGAGTTTAAGAAAGTACCAATATTACCGATTAATAATACAACTATTAAGACAACCACAAACGAAGTTCAAAAAGTAAATAAGCAAGCGTACATAACCATTTCATCGCAAGATATGGAGCTTGAAACACCAGTATTAGCTGTTAAGGATTTAATTTACGATGTCATCATAGGAACAGACACTTTAAAAAAATAAATGCCATAATTGATTATAGTAAAAATGAATTAGTATGTACGGTTAATAATAATCAATATAAGATAGTATTAGGAAACAATAACGTTGATAAGCAATCTGAAGCGAGGTACATTCGCATAACCAAGCCGGTGGCTAAGGTGGTTTTAAACAATAACAAAGATAATATGAATAATACAGAGCAATTAACCTCGAGTCAACGGAACAAGTTAAACCATCTGATAAAGAGACATACGGAGACATTTCAAAACACCCACACTGCTACACATGTATACACGCACGACATCCAAGTTACGGACGAAAATAAATTCGTGCGTAAGACGTATCCTATTCCACTGCACTATCAGAAACTGGTGGATGAGGAAATCGATAAGATGTTGGACGAGAACATCATCGAACGGTCCAACAGCAATTTCCTTAACCCAATGGTGATCGTAAAAAAGAAAAATAACTAGATTAGGATATGTCTTGATATGCGTAATCTAAACAGTATCACAAAAAAAAGTTTTGACTGCGCTCCAAATGCAGAAAACATATTTACCAAATGCCAGGGTGTCCAATATATGTCTCGGATGCATTTACAAAGTGGTTTTTGGCAAATCCTATTAGCTGAAGATAGCAGAAAGTTCACGGCATTTTTATGTAGAAATAAATGCTACCAGTTCAAGGTAGTGCCCTTTGGTCTGGTAACCAGCCTCGCTGCAATGGTGAAATGCCTGGAATTAGCGTTGGGTCCTGAGGTGGAAGACTTTGTGAGTGTTTTCGTCGACGACATATTAGTCATATCTAAATCGTTTGATGAGCATTTGAAGCATCTGGATATTGTTTTCAGTAAACTCCGTCAGGATAACTTGGTACTTAACTATGAGAAATGCGAATTCGGTAAGTCCGAAATAAAATTTTTAGGGCATATTATATCGGCGCAGGGTGTAAGTACGGACCCTAAAAAGATAGAATCCATCACGGGATTTCCTACACCTAAAAAAACGAAGGACATTAGAGCGTTCCTAGGACTTACTAGGTATTACCGTCGGTTCGCACCTGCGTATGCGAAGACAATAGAACCAATGTTGGAACTACTTCGAAAAAACACCAAATGGCGATGGGAGGCAAGACATGAAGAGGCGTTTAATGCGGTGAAGGCCTTATTAAAATAGAATCTACACGTATTTCACCCTGAGAAGGAAGGAACATATGTTCTAAACTGTGATGCTTCGGATTATGCCGTTGGTGGGATTTTATATCAAAGAAATAATAATGGTGAACTTAAAGTCATCTCCCATGTAAATCGGTCGTTAAAAGGCGTTGAGCGAAACTATTTTACTGCCGAAAAAGAAATTTTAGCTATAGTATATTGTGTTAGTAAGGTTAGGTATTATTTAGTAGGTAAGCATTTTAAAATTTTATCGGATAACCAAAGCTTTGTCATTTTTATTAAAGTGTAAACTTGCAAATGCCCGAATGTCACGATAGATAATGGCTATGCAGGGATATGATTTTAGCATTAAGTGCTGCAAAGCTAGCGACAAAAAGTTGGCGGATACTTTGACTCGTTATCCACCTGTGCATCAGGAAACGCATTCGGCAGATAAGAATGAAATGCAAATCTTGGCGATAAAGTACGCTTTACCAAATGAAATTAAAACTTATTTAACGAACGTAAATGTTGAACAACAATGTGACGACAAAATTAGAAAATTAATAAATGACATACAGATTACAGAAAGTCCAAAGTTCCAGATTGTTAACAATATTTTGTACAAGCTGATTGACGGACAATGGAAAATTATGGTTCCCGACCATCTTATAGAGGACCTAACATGGGCATGCCATGAAAGCCTTGCTCATGCTGGCGCATACAAATGCTACCTGACACTGCGGGAAGATTTTATATGGACGAACATGGCCAGAAAAGTTAAATCAGTACTTCGTACCTGCCACACCTGCCAGACAGCCAAACATCCTAACCAACACACATACGTGGAGATGGAAAACATCGTTATGCATGGAAGAAATGAGTTACTATGCATCGATTTCCTTGGACCATTACCACGTGCGGCGAGGGGGATGAGAAATCTGGTGGTGTGTACGGATGCCTTCACTAAGAATGTTAGTCTTTATGCGGTGGGTAGACCCACAAAAGATGCGGTACTGAGGATAATTTTGGAAAAGTACATCCCAAAATATGGTCATGTAAAGAAGATCCTGTCTGATCAGGGTACGCAATTCCAGAATGAAAAATGGAAAGCCGAATTAGGGAAGAGGGGCATTCAAGCAGTCCTAACAGCCATTCGTAGACCCCAAGGGAATCTCGCTGAGACGATGAATAGAGAACTTGGTCGTTTATTCAGGACTTATTGTAATAATAACCAAAGCAAGTGGCCAGAGTATCTGGAGTTTTTCAAGAACGCCATAAATGGGTGTTACAATACCACGACTGGATATACTCCATCTGAACTGGAGTCAGATGTCCAACCAAAACGTGTCTGGAGTGATTATATAAAAAGGTTAGCCACTCAAAATTTGCCGACGCCAAGCGAAGTTAAGCGTTTGGATGCAAAGGAGAGGATAAGGAAATTTGCCGAACAACGGTCAGAAAAATTTAATGCTGATCATAAGCTGCAATCGTTCAGAGTAGGCGTGTTAATTTTACTAAAAGCTTTAAATGTAAGTAGCAGTATTGATAATACCACAGCTAAGTTCAGTAGACTTTACAATGGTCCATTTATGTTAACTGAACAGGTGGGAAAACAAACCTACATTGTGACAAATCAAAATACTAACAAGACTATTGGCAAATTCCATGCGTTGTCATTACGCAAGTACTATGTCAAAAATTAACGTTCACGTATATCTGGGTATATTGAAGAATGAGTGTCATAAGGTAATTGTTAAAGTAAGTAAATTGTGTAAATTCATGTTTGTTTGAACCATGTGGGTAAATATGTTGAGAAGTGTGCGACTGGACAGTAGGTATTATGACGTCATGAACTGTTCATACTAGCTTATCTCTCTACCCCTTGATAACAGAGTATCAACCTCGTGCTTATGTTTATTTATATTGGAACTGACAGATGTCAAAAATGATTGGAAGAAAATATTTTAGTGTAACAAGGAGTATTTATTTATTTATTTTGAGTTTGATTAGCCTATATGTTAAAAAAAAAGAAAGGAAATGGTATTAAGTTTGGATTGATTGGAGGAGTTGTGTATTAGTGTGTCAGTTGTAGTTGGTTTTCTGTATATACTGAATTTGTCCCTGTGTTCTAGTTTTGTGATGGAAAGGTCTAAGAAGTTTATGGTATTGTTGTGTTCGTATTCGGCAGTGAACGTTATGTTTTTATGTATTTTGTATATGTGCGTTAGTAACTGTTCACATTGTCTTTTGTTTCCCCTGTATAGTATTAGAATGTCATCAACGTATCTGTGCCAATATGTATGTGAGTGTCTGTCATTGTTTGTGAGTATTTTTGTTTTTTCTAAGTGTTGGAGGAAGACTTCTGCTAGAATGCTGGATATGAGGGAGCCCATGGGTAGACCATCATTCTGTGTGTAATATTTATTGTTATAAGTAAAGTAGTTTTGTTTTGTGATAATGTTCAGAGTTTCTATTATTTCGTTGATAAGTTCGTCTGGTGTGTTGTTCTGTTTGAGTTTGTTTTGTAGGATGGTGATTGTTTCAGAGATGGGGATGTTTGTGTACAGGTTTTTAATGTCAAAGGAGGCTAATGTGGCATTATGGGGGATGTGTATGTCTTTTATTTTTGTTACTAGGTCTGTGTTGTTTTTTACTGCAATGTTGTTGTCTAGTTGTGTGTGTTGTCTGATAATTTTATCTAGATATTTTGCGAGTTTGTGTACAGGGGCATTACGGTAGTTGATAATGGGGTGGATCGGAATATCTTCTTTATGGATTTTGGGAAGCGCTTGGAGGGTAAGGGCTGATGGTCGGATTTGTTTCATGTAGGGCTTTTTTTTGTGTGTCATTATGTGTTTGGCTTTGTTGACTAGTTGTTTTACTGTGTTTTGGTATCTGTCGGTGGGGTCGTGTTTTAGTTCTGTGATGTTCTGTTACATGGAGCTTTGTACTTTTTTGTGTAGGTTGCCTGTGGGGATGATTACAGTCGTGTTGCCTTTGTCTGCTTTTACAAATGTTGTAACAAAATAAAAATTTTGTTTATTTTTTTTGAAAATTTATGTTTTATGTTCTAATTGTTTTTGGTGTAAATTTAATTCTATTGAAATTGTTTTCGTCAAATTATATTACTTCGTGTAATTAGAATTAGGTTCTGCGTTAATAGGATTGTCTCCTGTACTAATCGATTTGCGGTTCTTCTTCTTCGGAGTGTATGCTCCTTCCACTTTGGTAATTGCCGCTTTTCGTGTAGTCCGTGAGTTAAATATTATCCTATTTTATTCTATTTATATGTTTTAGAAATAAATAGAAATCAATTTTGCAGAATTCCAAGATTTATTAACAAATTAATTATGGATTGATTGTAAATCGATTATTCAACAGTTAAAATATCGACTCGTCCTCTCAGGGCGAACGATTATTTTTATATAAATTATTAAGATTAATTCACAGGTTCTTTGAGCTGTTATATTATAGTAGTCAGAGAAAGGGCAAAGTCTGGAAAGTATAACACTTACAATTATAAGCTTAATTATCTAAAAATACAAAGATATGATTTATTGTTTAGATATATATATATATATATATTGTTTAGTAAAGTAAGTTGTTCGAACCAATTTCGGTTTGATGTGAAGCTAGCGGGCCTGCAGAGGATCATGGGATTTCAAAATGGCTGCTTTGTGCTGCATATGTTGTCGAAGGCTGCATGTCAAGGAATTCTCTTCAAATAAATGTCGCCTTTCCAAGTTTTCCTCGTCCCCAGCAGTAGTGATTAATCCCTCTGGTGATAGTGTAGTTGTCCTGGATCAGTGTTCAGTGATTCGCCTCGATAAATTGTGTTGGATAATGTTTTTAATTCACTTTATGCCATAAGGTCGATAATGGCAGGTTTCGTCTCGCTATTCAAAATTATCGTTTTTATGTGTTTTAATAGTTAATTCACTTTTTTCTGTTCAGTATTAGTTTAATTCAATAGTTGTACTGGTTTATTTCACTGAATTTAGTGGTTGGTTAAGTTTTTTCCAAAATTCGCGATTTCAAAATTATTCGACTTGGTTAGACTCGCGCCATGTTTTACTCCTTCGCTATGTGTGAATATTTTGCGAGAGCTGGCTTAGATGTGTCCTGTTCAACGTATAACAATCAACTGTTCTATTTTCTTCTTCATCCCAAACGTCTTAGCCAATTTAATATTAAAAAGACATTGTTTCAAATTTCTAGCATTTCCGCTTACATAACTGCTTTTTACATTATATGATTGAATACATTTTTACTATTATTTAATTTTATTGAATACCTAATACATAATCTCTTTCTCTAGTTAATTCTACGTGATTTAATAATACCAAATATAATACTCTTACAGTGTTTTCCATCTCAAAATGTCCTATTTATTTTATTTTTACAGGTAGGCCTAATATTTTACTTCCTGTCATTTTAAATGGTTTACCATCCCTATGAAGTTATAATTATGATTGAACAAAATCCCTGATTGAAATAAAATGTTTATTTTCCATTAATTCCTGGTAATTTTATGAATTAGTTATCTTTTTTAAATATTATTCTTTAATTTGGGACCCCCTTGATTTTTCTGTTATTACATTTGCATTTTTTCCAATAATCTTTCATACCTTTTTCCAATATCTTTCTAAAGTATAGTTTCAGTTATAATACACTGTGTCTGATTTACATTATACAAATTTCATCAGTTTAATTAATTTACTTGACTTATTCATCAATTATAAAGTTGTTGAGATTTACCATTTGCCTAAATTTTACCTGTGTTCATTTACAACATTTTATGGATATTACAGCTTGCTTCTACCCCTTCTGACATTCTATTCTAATACAATTTTAATTAAAATTCCCTTACTTAACTACATGAGCATTTAGCATTGATAGCAATTATTAACTCTTAACAAATATTTTATAACAAAAAATTGTATTCAAACCCAGACATTTCAGCCTTGAGTTCATTGAACTTAACATAAACATAACACACCTGCACTTTCATTATTTAGATCATTTCTTAAAATTACTTTTGGTGCAGTCTTAGCTGTTTTTGTTTTATATGGGGGATGTACCCTTTTTCACTTCACTTAAATATTTCCTGCTCTTATTTTATCTCTGTCATTTTAATGAATGTTGTTGGATAAAAAGTGGCACTTTCTTAAAAACATTTGTAGTCTATTTTTTATAATAACATTCTACAAAATACTATTTCTGTATTTGATACAATAACTTTAAAGTTGTGTAAAGGTACCAATCAGTTTAAGATACACTTAGTTTAAGAACTTTAAACACAGACACTTGAAGTTTATTTAACATAATAAAATAACTTGCACTGGTTCCCTGTTATTCTTATCTGCTATCTCTAATTAGTTTTTTAGTCTTATCAGATCAAGAATTTTATTTATAGAGGATTAAGAAGATTTGTTTTTTCCATTATATAAATAACTTCCACTGGTTCACTTATAGTTCTACCTTTAGACACTTTTGTTTATATCTATATTACATTATTTGTTATTTTATGTGTTATACTTCCATCGGTTAAATATACTCTCTTTTGGGGTTTTATCCTTTTATTACTGGGTTTACTTTGGGTATTTCCCTACTCTATCTTGTTCTACGACATGGTTTCTTCTAATTTCATCCCTTTTATTAGGGATGTCGGTATTTTCTGGGTTTTGCTTTACTTACTCCTATCCTACCTTGTTTCTTCAAAAATGGTCCTTATATTAGGGGTGTCGGTTTGTTCTGGGTTTTTCCTTCCTTACTCCTATCCTACCTGGGTATTTCCTTACTTTATTTTAGTTTTTTGGTTTATTTTTTATTACTCATAGGTGTTACTTGGTGTTTTTAATTTATTTTTATTTCTTCAAATTATGATTGCATTTTACTGTGGTACTTATTTGTTTGTATTTTGATTTTTCCTTGATTTCATTTTATTTTAAATTTATTTATTATCATTTTTCATTCATTATAATGTGGATAATCTGTCATGCTACAATGTGATGTTGTTTTTGTGTGCCTTTTCCCTCAGTTTGATGGCTGTGTGTATTTCTGAGTTGTGGTTCTTGTTGTCTGGTGTCTTATGTGCTCGTATTATATTGTTTATATTATGTCTTAGTGTGTCTTGATGTTCTGGTGCTGTGTTTTGTATATTTGTTTCAGTGTCAACTATGAGTTTTGTTAGTGTTTGGTTGTTTTGTTTGTAATGTATGTTATGTTTTAGGCCTTTAACAAGGAGTGTTTGTTCGTTTTTAGTGAGTGTGACGTTCGTGAGGTTTACTGTACGTGGGTAGAATTTGTGTGAGGGAATTATATTTGTGTTGATTGGTGTCAGGTTTTTTATTTTGCTGTCGTGTTTTGTCTGTATGTTATGTATTTGTTTTTTTTGTCCATTCATTTGTGTGATGTATTAGTTCAGTCATGTAATTGTGTCCGTATATGTTGGCGATCTGTAGGTGTAGCGTTAGTGCTTTGCGGTTGAGAGCGTCTTTTTTCTTATATAGCTGTTTTATGGATTCTTTTATGTATGTCCTTTGTGCGATGTTTTGTGTTATTTTAGCAGCCTGGTTGTTGTGTTTAATTTTGGTTTGCTCAAATTGCAACAAATTCTACATTGGCCAGACAGGACGTAGCTTGAAACAGAGATACATTGAACACACAAAGGCACTCCACTCCACTACAGTATCCACCTTTGCAAACCAGCTCATTGAAGCAAACCACACATATAAAAACATCGACAATAACATGAACATTCTACACGTACACACAAAAGGCCGAAAACTAGACACTCTAGGACAATTGGAAATATACAAACACACGAAAACAAATAAAAACGACATCCTAAACGAACAGACACAATTCAAATCGCACGCATTATTCGAACATATCTCACCCCACACACACAGCATCGATCTTTCGAAATTCGATTCCGTCGCCCACAACAGGACGGACAGCGCTACCAGCGGCAACCTCTGAAGAAGCCTTTTAAAGGCGAAAACCGGTTCATGCTGTAAGGTAAAACTTTGTTTTTACTTATAAAAAACTTTGTGTCCCGAGTCGTTAATGTAATAGTGGTATTTAGTTTATGTTTTTACTTATAAAAAACTTTGTGTTCCGAGTCGTTAAGTAACGGACACGTCATGGACAACGAAATCCCAGGTTATTAATAGTTTTACAGGTTTTTGATTATTTATTCACAACTGGTGTTTTTTTTAATAATGGCTTTTAGAAGAGAGTACATAATTATAATAAACAGAATGAATGTGTAAACTTATTGACCATGAATGTAAGTGTTACCCATAGAGTACCATAAAACTTAGGCATTAGGTTTTGCTGGCCAATATCGTGCTTTGTAAGAAATTAAAAATTCCACTACTTAATAAAATTAATTAGAACTCTGTGATTTTCAAAATCCGCCAAAAATCAATGGAAAATCTATTATAACTAAACTTATTTAATTACATATTTGGTTGTATTCTGTGACTAAATAAATCTTGTTTGCATTATAAGCCATTTCGCTCGACTTTCATTTTATGCATTTGCTAAACATTTTGCGTGTGGGAGAAATGGGACTATACCTTCTGTTTGTGTACTCCTTGTTGTTGTATGCAGTGAGGTGTAATAATTTTATACTCTTGGATTTCGTTGTCCATGACGTGTCCGTTGTTCTAAATTGTTCTACATAACCTTCACTGCGGATTACGAACACAACAATACCATAAACTTCTTAGACCTCTCCATCACAAAACTAGAACACAGGCACAAATTCAGTATATACAGAAAACCAACTACAACTGACACACTAATACACAACACCTCCAATCACCCAATACAACACAAACTAGCTGCTTTTAGAACCATGATACATAGACTTAACAACATCCCCTTAGATGAAATAGTCTACAAAGACAAACTAAACACGATAAAATATCTAGCAGAATCTAACGGTTATGACAGAACAATAGTCAGTAAACTCCTACACAAAACACAAAACAAACAACAGACAAAGACAGAAAACAACAAATTCATAACACTAACATACATCAACAAACAAACAGAAAAAATTGCCCACAAATTCAAAAAAGCAGGATACAGAATCGCTTACAAAACTACTAACAAAACAGAACACACACTATCAAAACGCATGCCCAAAGCACAAAACAAATTCGATCTACCCGGTGTATATAAGCTAAATTGTTCAAATTGCAATAAATTCTACATAGGCCAGACAGGACGTAGCTTCAAACAGAGATACATTGAACACACAAAAGCACTTCACACCACTACAGAATCTACCTTCGCAAACCACCTCATTGAAGCAAACCACACATATAAAATCACCGACAATAACATGAACATACTACACGTACACACAAAAGGCCGAAAACTAGACACTCTAGAACAATTAGAAATATACAAACACACAAAAACAAATAAAAACGACATCCTAAACGAACAGACACAATTCAAATCCCACGCATTATTCGAACACATCTCACCACACACACACACACAGCTTCGATCTTTCGAAAAACTATCTCGTCACCAACAACAAGACGAACAGCGCTACTAACGACAGCCTCTGATGAAGCCTTCTATAGGTGAAAGCCGGTTTAGGCTGTAAGGTAAAACTTTACGTTTTTACTTATAAAAAACTTAGTGTTCCGAGTCGTCAATATTATAGTGATATTTAATTTTATACTGTAACGCAGAAGCAATTAGACGACTGTTTAGCTAGATCTGACTGTAGACACTGTTCGGTTATTTATTCATATAATTACGTGTCAGATTATGCTGAAAAACTTTTAGTTTCTATGTTGGAAGCTATATTGTTTGGATGTAAGTTTCGCATTGTGTGATTTGTATGGCACTGAAGTTGAATAATGTGTAGGGATGAGCATCGCCAGAAAACCATCGATGTTAACATCGTGAAGAGTACATCGATGTTAAAAAAACATCGGTATGGAAACATCGATGTTTTAAGACTGAAAACATCAAATAATGTTGCATAATGTTAAAGACTGAATTGCATAATGTTGCAATTCAAATAAAAATCTATGCTTTTTACATGTTTGTAATAGTACAAATAATTGGGGATGAATAATAAATAAAAAAATAATTAAAGAGAAGAATAATATACCGCGATACTTTACTCACTTACCTTATCAGAAGATTCTGAAAAACCAATAGCCCTTGGGTCACCACCACATTTTGACAGGCGGAATGTGGAAACCTCAACACTGCACCCGAGAAAACAATTTAAATACATCTAACTTCCCCGTATCAGAATTTCCAGGGCCATTGACGAACTCGTTGAGAACAGGTTGGGTAAAGGCGAGGTGACGTTAAAATAATTTAACTCACATTCATAATTAACTAAATCTGTTCATTATTATTTATTATTATAATGATTATAAAGTGTTTTGAACAAACATACATAAAACCACCTCCTTTAACAAAAACAGAAACCTCTTTAAATCTATGTCAGGTTTGTTTACTCCTAGTAAAAGTTTAAATTAGTATTCCCAAAGAGAGATAGGCCTATAAATTCTCTTATTTTCTTTTAAACAGTAAAAGCTTAATAAAATCACAATGTAAAGTAACACTGTTAATACTTTTGGGTGTTTACTTTCAATTTATTTATTATAACAAATTATACAGGTAGGCCTATATGTATAATAAGTACATAAAATGACAGGTATTCGTAATTCGTACCAGTTATTTTTTTTGGAACGGTTACGTTGGTACCTGTAACTTTCGAATACGGTACTAGTTTAGCCCAACAGAATATGAGATAAAAAATAATACAATTAAGGTACATGGAAAGAAGTGTAATTCATTTTAAAAATACCTGTAACGTTGCAATATATCTTTTGGGTGGCATAATTAACGGGTAGATAATTTTATGAACGATGCCGACGATATTAAAAATTCAAATGTAAACTATTTAAATTATGTTTTAACACTATCACAATTAAAAGAGAAAAACGCTATACCCAGTTTGAAAAATAACTAAATAATCTAAAACTAAATGAGAATGAAAACCAAATACGACTAACGTAAAGGATAAACCGTTATTTCGTACGTACGTCACGTATGTAAGCTAAAGCTAACTTCGAAACTGTTGAAACCTATGTAACGGTCTCCTATAAAATGGTTTTGTTTAGTTTTACCATATTATTACGTCACTACGCTAACCAGCAAACTACGTAGCCATTAATACCTAAAATAAAAATTTGTTGATTTAAAATAAACTAAATTTAACAATCAATTTAAAAAAAGTCTTCATTACAAATTAAAAAAAAATTGTTCAAAGGAAAACATCGAAACGAAACCATCGATAGTATGAAAACATCGCAACTGAACCATCGATGGTAAAAACATCGAACATCGAACGTTAACCATCGATGTTTTTGGAACATCGGCCATCGATGCTCATCCCTAATAATGTGTTAATATGGTGACCAGCAGGAGCGTGGTTTGTATTTACATAGTCATCGATTAATTATTGTTACCGTCCTTTCGAAAAGTTGCAGCGGTGTATTGAATAGTTTATGTTAGTGAAACTAATTATAGCAGCCGTAGTATACTTACGAAGGTCTAAGGTAATTTACTTATTTAAAGACAACTGTACGTTAGGTTTAGGTGGAAACATAGCCAGTAGAAGAGAAAGAAGAATCTCTTATTCGCTATGGTGGAAATAACGATAATAGTCATTGATGGATTTGAAGTATACTTACGGTTAATTTCATTTGTAATATAATGCAGACTCATAAAAAATTAAGGTATTTCAATTTGGATGCGGTTCTCCGTTGTGTGTTAATGAGATTATCCAAAAGCTAGAAGAATTTTCGGATTGTACGTGAAAATATCTTCCGTTACAGTAAAAAGTTACCAAGGTTTCCTGTTTACTTTTTATTTCCGTTTTAATGTCTGAGTTAATAAATCCAACTTTCACATCAGCATATATAGGCCTAAATGTAAGACTTTTTTCAGGCCTGCATATGCTGTAAACACAACATAATGTCTAGACTAAGCTTGGAGGTTGGTATCGCTAAAGGTGCCACTAATTTAATGTATGTGGATTTAACCAGTATAAGAGTGCGTTATAAATGTACTGAAAGTAATGGCATAGTCAAATATTGTTATACAACGTACAGGACAAGTTCAAGACTAAATGTAATATTATTATAGCTTGCATAACCCACACCTGGGAAACATAACCTCACCTTGCCTGCATAACTGACTACTACCATAAGGTGACTAATAACTATAAATATGAAATAATGAAACATACAGATATTCAACAGAATACGGAAAATTGCTGTTAGTGGCATTTATGGAAAGTATCAGTAGATGAATATATTTTTAGGCATGTGAATATAAGTAAATATGTTGTGATAATGTTTTCACAACGATTCAATTCACATTAAAAAATGAATTGTAGTTACTCAGGTTAACGACAATTTGAAATGACAAATGAATTTATTACAGTTCTTACAAATGAAAACAAGAAAATTATGATGCTCACTATATTATTATTGAAACGATGTATTACCGTACCGTATATAATTTGTATTGAACTGAACTAAAGCAAATAAAACTTTTTGTAGACTTCCAAACAAAATAAAACTTTCAGATTCTGAACACTTTTTGTTTAGACATTATTGTCAGTATATGTTTTATGTATGTAATAAATACCCATTTTTACTTAAGTCACGTGTTTAATGTAAAGGCAGTGCAGTTCAGGTTGAACAGTAACAGTAACGGAGCCATGTTATTTTGTGCATGAAATAGCTTTGTGGCGGAGGTGGCATAAAGTAGTTTTATAGTTTCTTGTAAGAAATTTATTTTCAAAACGGATTGTATATAATATTTCTGGTTTGGTCAGTACTGTATTGTATTAAGCCAATACATTACATTAAATATTAAAATACACAAAGTAAACTAAAAATCTATTACATAAATGTGTATGTTAACCAACTACTGAATATTATTATTTGGCCATGCACAGCCATTTATTATAAACAAACAGTTCAACATAAACATAATATGATTGCAAGGTGGATATCCCTATTTTCACTATGTTAAATTCTGAAAATTGAGATGCATTTTCAAAGAAATAACAAACTATAAAATATAATTTTGTTTTTAATCCTACAATATCTTTCATATAACATCAGTATTGACACTTGGGAATGCACAAGAAATTCAGATTTGGTGCTCTTTCACTTTGCCATTCATACACAAATGTGTCTTTTCAGTGATATGACACATCACGTTTTGGATCTGTTAGATGTTTTTGTATGTGGTTTGTTTTAGTAATGTGTTATTAGGCTGTCAGAAATTATAGCAGTGACATGAATATCATTAATGTTACCCTTCATGTTATTGGAAAACTCTTCAAATTGGTCTCAGCGTATCATGAATTCAATCAGTCCCAGTTTTCCTTTCTATATGCAGTTTACAAACTATGAAATATTGTTCCATTGTCCATTATGGTATTTCAAGTCATTAAAAATTATAATTTCTACACAATTTCTAATATTATTTGTCAAAGATTTTCTGTTTAAGACCAGATTAAATTTACTGCACCCTGAAAGCTATAACGTGTCTTCAGACTAGATAAAGCAGAACAAATATTTCAACTCTTTAAATCTGTCAAACGCTTCAAACTTCCATTGTAAACAACCGTTTGCTAGTAGTATTGAGTGTATTCCCACAGCTGTCAAACATTTTGACTCTGAGGTTTCATAAAAACTTTAGCATTCAATTGATAACCAGTTGTTGTTTCCTTCTCAAAATAATTCTAAAATTATGTCAAAAGTCTTATAATTTCTGGTAAATAGGAATTTAAAAACAAAGTCTGTGTCAAAATAAGTAACATGTTATGACGAACTGATAAAAAAAATAGTGGACACGTTTGTATGGCTTCAAAGAAAAGTATACCTTTATGGGGAAAACATTTTCCAGGAATCATCAGTATAGTTAGCACTGTAGGTTGAATGGTCTTCTGTATGTTAGCTCATTCCAATTACATGTGCAGAAGTAATGTGACTTTTCCTCTACATAAGTGGTCTCGGTATCTCCTTTCAGCCAAGAACACTTTATTGTATTAAATGAAGTACTTTGCCCACACAAAGATAAGGCATCCTCATTGGTTAAACTGAGGCCTGACAATGGGAAGACATTATTTATTAATCAAGACATGTGCATTTAATCTAAAAGTGTCCTTAATCAGCTGTTATTCTTGTGGTAACTTGTGGGTGTTTAGTCTTCATTGACTGCCAACTTGTTTTCATTTGTTTCAGGTGTTAACAAGATCAATTTATACATCATCTGACAAATGGAAGAGATCAAATTTGAGGACAAGGTATAAAGTTTAAAAATAAAAATATATTTTTGCTGTTAATGTAGGCCTATGTATTAAATTGATACACGTGTTATATACACGTATAGTATACACACATTCATTTCTTATATTAATAATAGTTTATTTATCATCATATTGATTTGTAATTAATTGCTGTACAGAATATGATTTATACATGTATTCTGTTGTGTAGCGTTCGCATTGACAATATGCATTTTCCATAACCTCCTAACTTTCAAGCAATTCTCTTCCTCCCTCATCGAATTTAGACTTGTAGTCTGTTTGTTAGTTGCAAAGTAGCTTTACAACTTTTTTTTTTATCTGCCAGTCCTCTGCCTATGTGTTGACCAATTATGTCAACATACTCATACTATTCTATCATCACTCATTCTCTTGTATTGTCCACTCTGGTAGTCCTGTCCTCTGCAAGTTTTCCTGGTATTCTCCTGAACTCAATACTTGTGACATCTCATTTCGCTGTTTTGACTTGCATTGTCTCACTCCCAGTTTCTGCAGAATACATCAGTATTAGATCAGATTAGTATCAGTATTACCTTTGTGTTTTGTCTCAAATGTTTGTTAGCCAGATAGTAAGAGCCAGACACACAACTGACTATTCTATGAGTGATCATGACTTGCATTTGAATTTTTTATCTGGCCACCCGCTCCTGTGCCAAGTGGGGGAAGTCCAAAATTCACCATTTATTGCCCACTTTTAATGTTGTAACCGTTAGCTATCCAATTGCTTCCTTCAGATTTTATGTACACGACCTACTGTTCGTGGGGAGTGAGCTTAACCCTTCTTACTAAGCCACTGCTCTCAAGATTAATTATAAACAAGTCAGTCAAGGACACGGTAGGAATGCTGCTTTTAACTGTAGCCTATAATTAACAAACTATTAATGTAGAAAGTGTGTTAATAAGTTTACAGTAGACAGATAATTAATTACATTTGACTTAATTAAATTGTTATCTTACTTTAACATCATTAAAATTCATTATCACCTCATCATAACTAATAATCTTTAATGCAACAATATATGATGGAAATCCGTTTGAAACATGGCTTTTTGTAGATAAGATCATTTATCCTTTCATATACCGTATAGGTATATACTAGGGCAATTTGAAAAGTTCATGGCCTAATAATAAAAGACTTAATAATAAAATACCAGTATTTTTTCGTTTTGGAATCACTTTTCATATTTCAGCATAGTCTCCATGTAGTTGAACATATTTGGTTTAGTGATGCTCCAGTGCTTTTATCCCATTCAGAAGTTTGATTGTTCTAGGTCCTCTGATAACTGTTTACTGCCGCTTTCAGTCATCTCCAGAAAAATCACTCCCTCCCCAGGGAATTTCTGAGTTTTGGGAATAATTAATATTAAATAGAGCTAAATCAGGCAAGTGAGTGTGATGTTGCAACAGATTGTATTTCAGCTCAACGATTTTTTTGCCTTAAAAACAATGCTTGTCTGAGGTCTTCCATTATCCTACTACAAAATTATGTGTTTATATACTAAACCTGGCCCTTTTTTACAAGTATTTTCATTTATTTGGTCTGAAAGGTTAGAATATCACTCTTTATTTTTTGGCACATCCATGATAATCTCTTAACAACATTTTCTTAGCCACTCAGAAAATCAAGTCATACCTTTCCAACAGACAAAATTGACTTTCCTTTTTTTTTGTTTACATAACTGTAATTAACAATACTGCAGACCAACATGTTGCTTTACAACTGTTCATGAGGCAAATGTGGTGTCACCTGATGTGTCTGACATATATCTCAGACTCTTCGTATCTTCTTCTTTTTCTCTTCCTGAACCACCTTCTTTATCTGTGAGAGCTTACAGCGTCTCACAACCGAACAGTCAACCTGGGTAGAGGCTGTCAATGATAGAGAAGCGTATGCACAGTGAAACACGGAGTGGAGTAGTGGGGGGAGTGGGTATACCTACCAATGTTGTTGTGTACCCCCACCTTTCTCCCTACCGGTGCAAATTGAGCTTCTCTAACGTTGACAATCTCTACTCTAGACTCTTGCTTTCTCTGCAGTACTTCCCACTCACTGGGCGCCCATCAGCAAAGTCATTACTGGGTCTCAACCAATAGTGACCCACCACACTGTCTCATCTTCACAAACCTCTCCATTCAACCATTGTTTCCAGAACCTGTTCATTTTTGTTTTCTAATTACTTTGTCCATCCAGTATATTTTTAATATTGTCCTACAGCAGCAGTTTCCAGATGTCTAGGTTTCACATGCAGCTTCTATAATAGCATACAGCAGACATATAATTTGAGGAATTTCTTCTTAATTTAGAATCCAGTATTTGACAGTAGCAATTTGTTTCTCCATTTGGCCTGTGCTCTGACACTGATTCCTCTCAGTTATCTTTACCAGTTTTAATATTTACCTATTTTTGTTCCTGATTCTCCTCTTCCCTCTAATAAATTTTTATAATATTCAATAGTGTTCTCAATTTACCTCGTTTTCTGTGAGTAGAAACCATACCATCAGTAACTCTTAACTCTTATACTCTCTATGAAATGTTATTATGGTCTTGAACATCTTTAAGGTTTCCTTTACAGCCTCTTGTAAAGCATTCTCGTGTAATGGCAATGAATTTGTATAAAAGTAAATTTTAATTCCTTGTTATTTGTAGGATGTTTTAATGGTCAGTGTAAAAAAGAATCAGATCCAGAAGAGGCTGAGACTGAACAGGTTATGTGCATAAACATTATTTAGCCCATAGCTAATGTGTTAGGTTGTTCCGTGTCATGTACCACTAGAGATTTGGATCACATTCGTTTGTAGATATGTAATTAAAAATCAACAGAATACACAAACTGTATCATAGTGTTGTATAAATATAAACTACTTGAGATTAAGTAAGTAAAATAGCACACTCGTGCGAGAGCGTTCGCGCACACACACCATGTAGGTACAGAGTATGGATATTTATTGCAAAAATTAATAGGTGATTCTATATATTTCATATTTAGTACTGATCACCTCTTTATATAGTACTCTATAAATCACTGAGATGACAGAGTAAATTTTATAATTGTTCAATTTGCAGGATGTATTCCCAGTTATAAATTCTGTCGTAAAAGGGGAAATGCATGTAAAAGAAGAAATCATCCAAGAAGAGAATGAACAGTTTGTTGATCAGTTGTAAATTTGTTTATAGTAACAAGCATTTATTGTTATAATGAACAGCATTGTTGTACCATGGCACATCCATGATAATCTCTTAACAACATTCTCTTAGCCACTCAGAAAATCAAGTCATACCTTTCCAACAGACAAAATTGACTTTCCTTTTTTTTTTGTTTACATGACTGTAATTAACAATACTGCAGACCAACATGTTGCTTTACAGTTGTTCATGAGCTTACAGCATCCCACAACCAAACAGTCAACCTGGGTACTCTAGTCTCTGCCTTCCTCTGCAGTACTTTCCACTCACTGGCCACCCATCAGCAAAGTCATTACTGGGTCTCAACCAATAGTGACCCACCACACTGTCTCATCTTCACAAACCTCTCCATTCACCCATTGTTTCCACAACCTGTTCATTTTTGTTTTCTAATTACAGTAGAACCTCATTTTAATGGACTAATTGGGGCTAAAGGTTGTCTGTTGTAATGAAAGTCTGTTATGTAACAAATAAGTCTTGTTAGGTCGTATTTATATCAATAAAACTCGGTAAATTAGTATAAAACGTGTTTATTTTTACTTGACATCATTTTACATAGCATACATGACAAATGAGATCATACTGTTCATATTTACATTATAGACCAGAATTGAAACTTTGTATACATTCTATTGTTTTATTCTCTTGAACAAGAAGGGCCTGGTTCATTATTATTCATTAGGTTATTACTACTAACATTATCTGGTTTGAAAAAGTATTGAATTTTTTTGTGTTTGTTTGTTATTTATTTCGTTGGTCAGTAACTGACGAAGATGCCGCAAGTGTTTGTAGTAAGCAAACACATTTTCATTTTTTGATTGTTCAACATAGGCTATTCAATGACAAAATTTAAATGATCTTTCACTTCACTCACTTTTATTGTTGCGTGAGTATTGTCTTCCTCTTGTATGTCTTCCTCCTTGTCCTCCGAAGAGTCTTCTTTCTCAGTGACACTGCCAACAATCTCCTCTTCCGTCAACAAGTGGAAGTAAATGAGAGAGGGCAGATAGATAAGATTAAGAATTATATTTCATAGTACTAATTGGTTGTTTTAAAATAAGGGTGTGTGACTGACCCACGTGTGTGGAGAGGAAGAGGGTAGTTTAAAAGGATGCACACACACACACACACACACACACACACACACACACACACACACACACACACACACACACACACACACACACACACACACACACACACACACACACACACACACTGAAACACAAGGAATTTACTACAAAAATATGTAACTGTACAGATGGTGAGACAGAGTTTAGGGGGTGGGGAAGGGTCATTAATTTTTAGTTGTTGTGGGTGAGCAGGGTGGGGGAGAGGGGTGAAGGGTTGGGTATTACATATTTTATGTCTATTCCTGATCTGACGATGAGCTGTGAAGCTTGAAAGCGCTAATCGGAATAATTTTTATATAGTGGTGTGCAATATTGATCATTCTGATTGTGATTTCAACCACTAACACAAATTTCTTCATTAAACGTCTGTTAAGATGTGCAATCGACTACAGGTAATGGACAACAACAATGAGGTAATAAACGACAACAATAAGGTAAGTAAAGTTTTTAAATATCTTAAGTTAAAAGTTAAATTGAAGAGCATTTTAAGTAAAATATGGTTTAATAAACAATGTCTGGATAATAATGTCATCCCAAAGTACGCTCAAGTTAAAATTAAAAATAAGAACAGTGTAGCCAAAAAAGTAAAAGAACAAAGCGAGAAGTTGTGGATAAAACTGGAAATAAGGTCACTCTACGGCTTAATCAATAGATATAATAGGGAATTATATGACAGACACATAGAATTATTAAGAATATACTCGTATGTAGAGTTAGAAGAAATATTATATAATTTTGGTTTGGGGTACATAGAAAAGAAATTGGAAAATAAAAATAAAAAAATGGTAGATAAGTTAAATAAATTAATAAGAAAGAACGAAGTAAAAAAGGAACACCTCTCTAAGAATAACTATGAAAAAAGAGTAATAAACCTTACAGAGGTAAAGTTCAATACGGAAGGAAAAAAAAAGTTAGCGAAAGGCTTAAAATACGCACCGCCACCAGAATTAAATCAAGAAAAAACGATTATTGAATGCGAAAGCATAATACAAAAACTAGGAAATGAAAATGATAAAAAAAGAATAAGGTGGGAAGTAGGGAATGTAGTAGATAAAATATTTAAGAAAAGTTTGTATAATTCAAAGACTGAACAAAAAATCAAAGCAACTGTAACTAAACTAAAGAATAAAATAAAGAAGAATGATATTATAGTTACGAAGGCGGATAAAGGAAATACAATGGTACTAATGAGAAAGGAAGAATACATAAAGAAAACGGAAGAATTTATAAGGGAAGGACCATACGAGGAAATAAAGTATGATTATACAAGTAAGTACCAGTCAAGGATAAAACAAATGATGAAACAGATAACATTTATAGAAGAAAAAAAGAAAAAGTATTTATTGGAAAGTAATCCAACAGCACCAACTTTTAAAAGTCAGGTTAAGATACATAAAGAAGGAAAACCAATTAGACCGATTGTTTCTTTTATTAATGCACCTATTTATAAATTATCAAAGGAAGTTAACAGAGTACTGAAAGAGAAATATGAATTTGGGACAAAATACAACATAGAGAATAATATAAAATTGATAGAAAAATTAGAAAATATTAGCATTAATGTAAATACAAAATTGATATCACTGGATGTTAAGGACATGTTTACTAATATCACAGTAAATAAAGTTATCAAGTTAATAAACGATAATAATATGGGAGAATACAGGTATAAAAAGCAGTTGATGAAAGTAATTAAAGAATGTGTAAATCAGAACTATTTTAGGTTTAATAACAAGTTTTATATACAGAAAAAAGGTTTACCTATGGGGTCTTCATTATCCCCTATTCTTGCTGAAATATACATGAATGATTTTGAAAAGCAATTAATAACTTCCACTAAGTATAAAGACAATATAAAATTATGGTCTAGATACGTTGATGATGTATTAGTAGTTTGGGAAGGAAGCATAGAAGAAGTGCATGAGTTTATAAAGGAGGTAAATAATAAGGATAAAAACTTACAATTTAAGGAAGAGATAGGAGGTAAGCAAATAAATTACTTAGATTTAAACATAGAAATTAAAGATAATGAGAAACTACAGTTTGGGATATTTAGGAAAGAGTCGTATTCTGATATAATTATACCAAGAGAGTCGTACCACCCATACAGATATAAAATGGCGGCAATCAATTCCTTTTGTTACAGAGCTCAGAAGTGTTTAAAAGAGACCGAATCAAAAGATAGGGAGTTAAAAACGATAAAGGGAATTGTAAGGAATAATAATTATAGCACCAACATAGTGGATAAAGTTATGAAAAGGGTCAACATACAAAAAGCTAAAATAGAACCAGAACAAAAGAATTATGCAGGGTCATTGACATACATAGGTTCTCATACTAGAAAAATTATAAAATGTTTTAATAAATATGGAGTAGATATAGCTATTAAAAAATGTGAAACAGTATTTGATAAGATAAGGAATAAGAATATAGAAAAAATTCCAGTATTACAGAAAAGCGGAATTTATAAATTAAAATGTAAAGACTGCAACAAAGTGTACCTAGGGGAGACAGGACGAAAATTCGCATGCAGGTTGTCTGACCACAAACGTGGAGAAGGTAATAGAACAACCAATTCGTTATATGCAAGACATTTCATAGAAGACAACCACAAGTTTGTTAATCCTTTGGAAGAATACGAAATTGTAAAAGTAGTAAATAACACAGTTGAAAGGAAGCTTAGAGAGGAGTTAGAAATATTGAAAGAAAGAGAAAAAGGGTTAGACAATTTAATTAATATTAAAATTAAATTTGATAATGAAGAAATATTTTATAACATGATTAAGAAGTAAATGAGAGAGGGCAGATAGATAAGATTAAGAATTATATTTCATAGTACTAATTGGTTGTTTTAAAATAAGGGTGTGTGACTGACCCACGTGTGTGGAGAGGAAGAGGGTAGTTTAAAAGGATGCACACACACACACACACACACACACACACACACACACACACACACACACACACACACACACACACACACACACACACACACACACACACACACACACACACACACACACACACACACACACACACACACACACACACACACACACACACACACACACACACACACAAAAGGAATTTACTAGAAAAATATGTAACTGTACGGATGGTGAGACAGAGTTTAGGGGGTGGGGAAGGGTCATTAATTTTTAGTTGTTGTGGGGGAGAGGGGTGAAGGGTTGGGTATTACATATTTTATGTCTATTCCTGATCTGACGATGAGCTGTGAAGCTTGAAAGCGCTAATCTGAATAATTTTTATATAGTGGTGTACAATATTGATCATTCTGAAAGTTACGAATGTCATTTTTTGATTTTTTAATGTCCGATACGGTTTGTTTTGCAATTTCATACGACAAATGCTAGAAACAGACGCTCCTTTTTCTAATTTTTCTATAATGGAGAGTTTATCTTGAAGACTGAGCGCCTTACGCTTCGTTTCCGTCCTACACTTGGCTTGATTACATGACTTGGCGACATGATTTGAACAAATTAAAAGAAAGTTATAGGCAGGACATGTGACTGTGCGCGACAAACAACTGAACAATACTGACCAGTAGTGGTGGGAGTGAAAATATACCTGGCTAAGGTGTTAACCTTTCTTTGTTTTCAACTCCCTTTCCCTTACCATTCAAACAAACAGTTTCCTGTATTTTTTGTTATTATCTCAACAGTTAATTCTCAAAACAGTTAATTCAATGGTGGATTGGGGTTGGGTTTTAACTTTCAACGATTTATACCTGACAAGGGTGTTTGTCTCTGAAAACTGTCATTCGGCACTGGCGGGCGGACGTGAGTCATTCCGGTGCATTGACTTAGTTACTAGGGGTGGGGGTACAACGTAAAAGACGTGTCCGTTGTAAAAGAAGTCCGTAGTAACGGGGTCCGTTATAGCGAGGTTCTACTGTACTTTGTCCATCCCCTCTTATAAAGAATTCTCATATAATGGTAATGAATTTGTATAAAGTAAATTTTAATTCCTTGTTATTTGTAGGATGTTTTAACGGTCAGTGTAAAGAAAGAAGCAGATTCAGAAGAGGCTGAGACTGAACAGGTAATGTGTGCATAACCATTATTTAGCCCATAGCTAATGTGTTAGGTTGTTCCGTGTCATGTACCACTAGAGATTTGGATCACATTCGTTTGTAGATATGTAATTAAAAATCAACAGAATACACAAACTGTATCATAGTGTTGTATACATATAAACTACATGAGATTAAGTAAGTAAAATCACACGCGAGCGCGTGCGCGCACACACACCATGTAGATACAGAGTATGGATATTTATTGCAACAATTGATAGGTGATTCTATATACTTCATATTTAGTACTGATCACCTCTTTATATAGTACTCTATAAATCACTGAGTGTGCCGTTGCAAATTTAGATAGTAAATTTTCCCGGCCATATTTCGCGCCGACAATGCCCATCGAATATCAATAACAAGGGTTACGCGCGGGCGAGACAGTGTGGCTATATAGCTCGGCCTTGACCGCTATATTGCGATAGCTTGGAGCAAAGTAATCTAGTCCGCGGCGACACGTCAGCTGTTTTGTACAAGTTTTCCATACTTGAGTTGGCAGGCAGGAACCGCTACTTATTCTCATTTGAATTTTTGCTCTCTGACGGGACGCTTGGTCTGGCGGCGTGGTACTTTGTGGTCCATCTTTACGAAATGAGTTGGTATTTTATTTTAAGTGCGTCAGGTGAGCCAAAAGTATTGCATTAATGTTAATTTATTAAGGGTTTGTGTGGGTATTACGTTTATATGTATATGTGTGCGTGTGCGACTCAAATGTTACGTCTGTGGTAGTTGAGAACATGTGGCTGACTTGCCTTTGCTTGCTTGAAAATTAAAAAAATAAGATGTCTTTGGAAATTATATTCACATGTAAAGTAATAATTTGATGTAACAAATATTTAAAGGTAAATGTAATTTGAAATGTAAAATTTGAAATTGTGAGGATTACTATTAACACTTAGTTGTCGGTACAGAATTGGGACAGTGTGTCTGTGATCTGGGTTTACGGGGGCGAGAAAGAATTATGCTAAGGTATTTTCTTGACGGCTATCTACAAATAAAATATTTTCCAGGATTCCTGCATAGCCAGGAGGAAAAAGGGTTGCGATGATGGAGACAGGCCATCAGTTTTCATCGGTAGAGCATCGCAATAACCTCCCCAACGCCGTCAGACCTGGAGGAATCCCAACTACACCAGCCTGAACATCTGCCCAGAAAACGAATTCTGAGTTCAAACTCACCAGTTGCCTCAACATAGTCATCATCATCTCTAATTCCGGATAACATGTAATCTTCCAAGAACAGGTGGGAGTATTCCTTATATTAAACCACACACACACAGCATTTCATTGGATTTAACGTATAAAATGAAAGACACCTTCATAAACAGTAAATGCAGGATATTCAGTTATTAAGGTTCTGTTATAGCATGCCCTGGAGACATGTTGTGAATTGTGTGATTAACTGTATTAAAGAATCTTCCTGTTAATATATGTACATTGCCATACTGTATTATATAAAACACTAATTGTCTTTTACTGTGTGTAATTGGCAAAGAAAAATTTAAAACTGTTAGTTGGTCAGTTTTTATTATACAGTTTCTGGTGAATGTAAAATGTCAGTAACAACGTTATGTATAAAGTAATGGTAAATTATTATGGGCTAGCTTTTCTAAATCTTCTTTATGAGAAACAGTACATTACCATGATCTATTATAAAACTTGGGTAAGAATAAGTTTTGAAGTATCAGAACTTTATGGGACAAACTTTTCTGAGCAACTGGTGCGTATAAGAATATTATGGTAGTGTCAGTATATAAATATATGTATATTTTTCTTTTAATGCAAAAATTTTTAAATTTCATTTATCAGATATAAACCGACATTCTACATGTTTCTTGTCAGTGATGAGGTATTATTGTGTGAGCATAAATTGAATTAATAAGGTACCTATAGAATTGTTATTTAGCAACTTTAGTTAAACTGTGATTTAGACAATGCCATTTGAATAAATGTTGATACATAGAAATGTCGGCTTATGTTGGAACAGTGTACTTAAATGTGTTGAATAATTTGTTGTTTGTTAATAATATTGCCAATTGTGATTAATACTACTTGATAGACACATGTCTATGAAATGAATGTTGAGAATTCAATTCTGTAAACTGGATTAAAAATGTTATCATGACATGTAATATGAACACTAATAAAACACTGTTATCGTTATGCAAGTGTTTTATTGCAAGTCCTGTCATGATGGGCTCACCACAATTTTTCTTCCGTCTAGACCACAAGTCTAGTTTTAAAAATTAAGTAACAACCCCTGGAAAAAAAATTTATAAAAATTCAGGGGGACGTTTCATGAGAAGACAAAGTATATTTTATAATTGTTCAATTTGCAGGATGTATTCCCAGTTATAAATTCTGTTGTAAAGGGCGAACTGCATGTAAAAGAAGAAATCATCATAGAAGAGAATGAACAGTTTGTTGATCAGGTATTATGCATAGTTATAAATTTGTTTATAGTAACAAGCATTTATTGTTATAATGAACGACATTGTTGTATCATGGCACATCCATGATAATCTCTTAACAACATTCTCTTAGCCACGCAGAAAATCAAGTCATACCTTTCCAACAGACAAAATTGACTTTCCTTTTTTTTGTTTACATGACTGTAATTAACAATACTGCAGACCAACATGTTGCTTTACAGGCTGTTCATGAGGCAAATGTGGTGTCACCTGATGTGTCTGACATGTTTCCCAGACTCTTCGTATCTTCTTCTTCTTTGACTCTTCCTGACCCACCTTTATCTGTGAGAGCTTACAGCGTCCCACAACCGAAGAGAACCTGGGTACTCAAGTCTCTGCCTTCCTCTGCAGTACTTCCCACTCACTGCGCGCCCATCAGCAAAGTCATTACTGGGTCTCAACCAATTGTGACCCACCACACTGTCTCATCTTCACAAACCTCTCCATTCACCCATTGTTTCCAGAACCTGTTCATTTTTGTTTTCTAATTACTTTGTCCATCCAGTATATTTTTAATATTCTACAAGCAGCAGTTTTCAATTGCTGTGGTTGTGTCTTTCACTATTCCCTATTGTCTAGGTTTCACATGCAGCTTCTATAATAGCATGCTGCAAACATATAATTTGAGGAATTTCTTCTTATTTTAGAATCCAGTATTTGACAGCAAATATGTTTCTCCATTTAGCCTGTAATCTGACACTGTTTCCTCTCTGATAACTTTACCAGTTTTAATATTTACATATTTTTGTTCCTGACTCTCCTGTTCCCCCTAATAATTTTTTATAATATTCAATAGTGTTCTCAATTTACCTTGTTTTCTGTGAGTGGAGACCATACCATCAGTAACTCTTAACTCTTATACTCTCCATGAAATGTTATTACGATCTTGAACATCTTTATGGTTTCATTTACAGCCTCTTAAAAAGCATTCCCGTATAATGTGAATTTGTATAAAAGTAAATTTTAATTCCTTGTTATTTGTAGGATGTTTTAACGGTAAGTGTAAATAAAGAAGCAGATCCAAAAGAGGCTGAGACTGAACAGGTTATGTGCATAACCATTATTTAGCCCATAGCTAATGTGTTAGGTTGTTCCATGTCGTGTACCACTAGAGATTTGGATCACATTCATTTATAGATATGTAATTAAAAATCAACAGAATACACAGACTGTATCATAGTGTTGTATACATATAAACTACATGAGATTAAGTAAGTAAAATCGCACACTCATGCGAGCGCGAGCGCGCACACACACCATGTAGGTACAGAGTATGGATATTTATTACAAACATTGATAGGTGATTCTATATGTTTCATATTTAGTACTGATCACCTCTTTATATAGTACTCTATAAATCACTGAGAAGACAAAGTAAATTTTATAATTGTTCAATTTGCAGGATGTATACCTAGTTATAAATTCTGTCGTAAAAGGGGAACTGCATGTAAAAGAAGAAATCATCATAGAAGAGAATGAACAGTTTGTTGATCAGGTACTATACATAGTTATAAATTTGTTTATAGTAACACGCATTTATTGTTATAATGAACAGCATTGTTGTATCATGGCACATCCATGTTAATCTCTTAACAACATTCTCTTAGTCACTCAGAAAATCAAGTCATACCTTTCCAACAGACAAAATTGACTTTCCTTTTTTTTGATTACATGACTGTAATTAACAATACTGCAGACCAACATGTTGCTTTACAGCTGTTCATGAGCTTACAGCATCCCACAACCTAACAGTCAACCGGGGTACTCTAGTCACTGCCTTCCTCTGCAGTACTTCCCACTCACTGGCCGCCCATCAGCAAAGTCATTACTAGGTCTCAACCAATAGTGACCCGCCACACTGTCTCATCTTCACAAACCTCTCCATTCACCCATTGTTTCCAGGACCTGTTCATTTTTGTTTTCTAATTAATTTGTCCATCCAGTACATTTTGAATATTCTCCTACAGCAGCAGCAGTTTTCAAATGTTGTGGTTGTGTCTTTCACTTGTCCCTATTGTCTAGGTTTCACATGCAGCTTCTATAATAGCATGCTGCAAACATATAATTTGAGGAATTTTTTCTTAATTTAGAATCCAATATTTGACAGTAGCAAGTTTGTTTCTCCATTTGGCCTGTACTCTGACACTGATTCTGAAACAATACAACTTAATTCAAATAATCAAACTCTTATCTTACCTTAGGGTTACTTCTCCAAGGTCGTACAGACGAAAATCAGCTGCAGAAAAAGGTTATCTGGGTTTAAGTTGCGCAATAATCACACTAACACACATTTTGAGGATTTTACCAAATTAACTTTCATTTATTAACCTGAACTATTTCATTTTGTTTTAACTCTACACTGCAATTTCAATAATAAGACAGGAATACATGTATATTTAATCTTTCAATATAAACTACTAATATGAAAATGAATTGACAATAACGTTATTATTTTAACCAACAGTTTGCTCCACTCTCTCACTCATACTCCTACTGAGATCTCGTTAACAAAATCTTTTAAATTGTGGCTATTAAACGGTACTTATGCTTTGATTATACTTTTTTCTATTCTTTTTTTTTTAGTAAATTAGGTTCAATACTGTTACCCATCAGCTGCGTGTTCATATGGCTGGTCCGACACTCGTGTTTGCCACTTGCTTCCGCCTCCGCACTCACGTAACTGTTTTCGTTGCACTTATTATGTCGTTAATTACTTCACCTCATTACTTTAAAACTCTTTAGGCACTGTAATGTATATGTTTATATATTTTTTTGATATAGCCGGCCGGCTTTTAAGATTCGCCCGGGCACTTAGGTGTTTAATGGTCATGCGACCATAAGTTGCAAAGTTACAATGGAACTGAACTCAGTCCTGCTAAGGCTGAGTACACAAGAGTTTTTTCTGGTCACGTGATCGTGAGTCTGCGCTCCCATTGGTGCTGTTAAAAGAGCGCTATAACGCAGGCGTAAGATTTAGCAATATTTTGCCGCCTGGTGCAATATGAAGTTACATTATTTTGTTCCGTGATTCACGGCTGACGCAAAAATGTATGTTGTTTCATCATCTGGCTGGACGGTTTAAGTGCGGAGACAAAACACAGGCGTTTTGTTTTGTAATAAACACTGCATACTTTGACTAAGTCGAGGTTCGAAAAAGGTAAACAATGCCTGCATGGGGAATATAATTTTTAAAATGTTAACTTGGCCCTACAATTTCGTACTGTTACAATACCCCCCCTCCCCCAGTAAGAGATTGGATGCCGAAGCATACAAACTCTTTTTGCCTAGAACCTAAGAGGATCAGTGAGGATATGGCGCCACAACCCCCTTGAACTCTCTACTAAAATCATGGGTACTTACCCCCCTAGTCTGGCGACTGTGGCAGCACCCATCCGCTCTTACTGGACTTCTCTACTCGAGATCCCAACACCATCAGCTTGGACCGATACCCACCACAGTATCACCTGACTTTATGACATTCAATTAAAATTTAACAAAAAGGCCTTCCATTATACTATATCCCACAACTGATTCGTTTCCTCTTAGCCATACAGGCTCATTCTTTGCAAAGTACTGGTTCTTCTTATACAAAGTGCTGGTTACTCATTTAGGTGGGTTGCACTACAAGGGCAACTGTTCTACATTCATTCATGATTACATGAACAGGATATGACATAATAAACATTCCAACTGGCTTGTACAATTTTTACCTTGAGTTATAAACAAAACAGTACTATGTATTCATTATAAGTCAAAAATAAATTACTACGACCTTTTAGATGATCTATCTGTTAAATTATTTAATTCATCTTTGGTTGAATTCAATTTATCATCAACATTGTTTTCCATCAACACCATAGCTAGCCTTCATGAAATACAATCCCCACTGGGTCATATGGACTTGCCATACATTTATATCTGACTAATATGAATACCATACAAATTGACTCATATTCCCAATACAATATTACACATCCAAAATAACACCTTAATTATACAAAATACCAGTACATCATAATAATCATAACAAAAAATATGAGTTATATACTCAAGAATGCTTTATTCTTAACTCTTTTTTTGTACCGCCCTAATAGTCCTTTAACCCCTGATACCCGTTACATTTTACTGTGTTCTGCACTAGGCTTCTTGGCCATTGCCGGCCTCATCATAGCCGTAAACCACATCTCCCTCGTGACCTGTAACTGAGTCATCCCCCATCCACATTCACTATTTCCCCCCCTGGACTGTAGCGCCCAGTTGCTTCCACAAGGACTGATGCGGAAGGGGTGGACCTTTTTTTCTTTTATTCCACCCCCATCCTTGCTTCGGCGTTACAATAAAAATTCAGTATTGCACTTACTATTCTTGATTGATACGCCCCTAATGGACTACCACCCCTATCTGGGTGAAAATAGCCCTGTTCCAAAATTAGGTAGATTCCCCTAAAAATAACCCCCCTACTAAGTCTAACAAACCACCGGGTTAACAAAACAAAACAAACCACAAGCCGGTTATATCAAGTAATATTTATGATTTGTCACAATTAACTACTTTCACGGTCATGATCCGGTGAGGTCATGGCCGCACCTAGGTGGGGAATCTACAGTTAAACGTAAAATATGGATTGTCAATGATAAAAGTTTACATGAACGGTTATGTGCACATCTTATTTTCCAAACACTATCTCAGCTTGAACGTTCTTTCAGTTTTTAATTTAAATAAATATTTTAATCATTATGTTTTTAATTCATAATTAGTGTTAGTATTTACTTTATAATTACAGTTTGAATTCAAATCAAAATAAAGTTAAACGCATCACTAACATTTACATTATCGCTTTAATCCAGGGACAACTCCAATTTAATTTAGTCTCTTCATACATTCCAAACAATTTCAATTACTTTAATTACATTTTTCAAAATGATTCTAATAGGTTTAATGTGTAATTCTTTCTTAGTATTTCAATAAATTTTACAAGCATTACATCATTGGTTTCAAGTCTCTACTTAACTTCCTCCATAACCACATTCTATATACCATTTATCTCTACTCATAACCTAACATAGCTGGTACCACAAAATAATCATTAAACCTTTTGGTTACATAGCTTTCATTTTTAAAACATTTTTCAAAAATTATTTTCTCCTTAATTACCCGTAAATAGGTTATATGTTACATGTACAGAATAATTGTGTATAGAGATGCGATTGAAAACGAACAGAACCCAACTCCCATGAATATAATGGGCTACCCTCCAAAAAAATTTTTTTTTTTTTCAGAATTACAAAACAAACCACAACCAATAATCTACGACCCCATCTCTATACACAATAATCCTATTAGATTATACAGAAAATTTGTTATCTTGGTTTGTTTACTCAGCCACAAACTTCTCCCCTACCTACCTATTAAGGGATGAGTTACAATTCTTAAATAACACCAGTTTTTTGAATTTTGAGGATTACCCTAATATTATAATTTAGAATTAAGGTAATCAAATGGTTCGAAAGGGTGTGCCAATTTGTGTACCTATTTTTATGTTTTCTCTAAGGGGAGGGTTAGGGAAATTGGGAAGATAAAAAGGGTAAGGATCATTAAAAGGTCAAGAACTAGGACTAAAGGTAAGGACAAAGCTTCCTCTGAAAATAAGGGTGAATGGAGAAAACCAAGGCTCGCGTGGGCAGGGGCGCGTCCCTGAAATAGACGAACCCCACTGGGACAAGTGGGGAACATCTACCCGCTACCATTTACTGTTTTATATTAAATTCCTAATTTTATAGTTACTTAGTTTATATTCAATTACAAGATCCATTTTATTATTTTATTTTAGCCAATATTTTTTTAAATTGGTGGCGTTATGGATACCCACTATTTCCCCCGTCATTTGGTTTCGTAGAACGTAGGCATTATCCATTTTGATTTCGACTACTTCATACGGTCCTTCATACAACAACAAGAATTTTTTAATCTCTTTATCTTGTGCACTCGATAAATCGTGTCTTCTCACTAATACCAACTTACCTATCTCATACTTAATCCACTTACCTTTAGCATCATGGAGCCATTTTCTTCTTTCTCCCTTGGTTAATAAATTTTCATTGGCGAGTTTACGTTTTACTTCCAGAGCTCGGGTGTTGCTCTCCGGTGGGAAGTTGAACAGTTGTTCCAGAATCCTAGGTGGACGTGTTCTCTTAACTAACTCGTATGGTGCGAACCCCGGTGATTCATGGGTGGTACAGTTTAACCATTCTTCAATTCTACCCACATATGCTGGCCATTCACTGTGCTTAGCATGGCAATACGCCCGGAAAATTCTCCCTAATTCTCGCATGACCCTTTCGGCTTGGTTCGACTGAGGATGGTATACCGCCGTGTGTTTAGGTATGATGCCTTCCCAACCCAAAGTTTGTCACCATATTCCGCTAATAAATTGGGGTCCATGGTCAGATAATATTATTTTGGGTTTTCCGGTTTTGATCATATAATCCTTAGTTATTTTTTCACTTAATACTTTACTAGTTGCCCTTTTTGCACTATATAATCTTACGAATTTCGTGAACGTATCTAATACCACAAAAATGTACATTACGCCTCCCCTCCCCTTCCCTTTGGTAGAGGGCCAAACAAATCCACCGCAACTAAACCAAAAGGCTTTTCGACTTTAATGCACATCATCTCTCCCTCTAAATGGTAATTAACTACTTTTGACTTTTGGCATAAATCACACCCCCCCGGAGTAAAGTTCTCACCCTCCGTTCCATATTTTTAAATAAACATGATTCTTTTAATACATTTACACACTTCCTAGCACCAAAATGCCCATACCGAAAATGACAGTCCCATATTATCTTATCTACCAACCCTTCCGGTATGACTAACCTCCAATCACGCTCTCCCCCCTCTACTTTCTTAAACAAACTCCCTTGATAGATTTGAAAATAACGGCTACACCCTAACTCATCTGAATCGGACTCTAAGCTAGTTATTATTTTATTCAATTTAGGATCTGTTCTTTGCATGCTATTAATATCTCTCAATTCTTCCCCAAACAATCTATCTTCCCTACTAAGTCTGAAAATTTCTATTTCTTTTAAGTCCCTCCCTGTTCTCATTCCCTCGGTATCTACCCTGGATGAAGTGTCAGGTATTTTGTTTTCTACCCATTTTATATACTCCCAACTAAAATTGTACTCTTGTAAAGCTAGCACCCACCTGGTTATCCTGCTGTGTGTCTACTTACAGGTGTTTAAAAAGGATAATGCCTTGTGGTCAGTCCGGATGATGGTGGAATTTCCCAGTAGATATGTTCGAAACTTCTTCACTGCAAAGACAATACTTAATAATTCCTTTTCAGTTGTTGTGTAGTTTCTTTCAGCAGCTAACAGCGTCCGGCTGGCGAAAGCAATAGTATGATGTTCTTTGTTGTCGTTCTCCTGGTACAGTTCCGCACCTAAAGCAATATTACTGGCATCCGTCTGTAAATAAAAGGTGCGTTCAAAGTTAGGGTGATTCATCATGATCATGTTACTAAAATGGTCCTTTATCTCATTAAACACCTCTCGTTCTCTTTCCCCCCATTTACACTGCTTATTCTTTTGTAACACTGCGCTCAACTTTGAAGTTATATGGGCATAATTTTTCTGGAATATTCTATAAAAATTACATAACCTTAAAAAAACTTTTTAACTGCTTAATATTTCTGGGTTCCGGAAATTTTAAAATTGATTCTATTTTCTCTGGGTTAGCTTTTATCCCGTCTGGTGTAATTATAAAACCTAAAAAATGTATTTCTTTCTGTAAGAACTTAGATTTCTCTCAGTTAACAGTCAACCCCCCTTTACGTAATTTATCTAATACGTACTCTAAATGTTCCACATGTTCCGAAAACGTTCGTGATGCTATCAATATATCATCTACATAGATGGTTAAAAAATCTAAATTTTGTGGTTGTAGGATTTCATCTAAACATTTTATAAAACTGGCCACACTGATATTCAACCCAAAAAGTAATCGTTTAAATTGGTAATTCTTCCCGTTGAAAAGGAATGCTGTATATTTCCTACTTTCACATGCTAACGGGACTTGCCAATACCCCGCGGTTAAATCTAATGAGGTCATGTATTTAACTCCACTGAATTTTTGAAATATTTCATTTATTGCTTTGGGTGATTCCCGGTCCGGGATTATTATTTGATTAATCTTGCGGGCATCTAGACATAATCTAACGCGGCCATCTTTTTTAATGACTACTACTAACGGGTAGAGTATGGTGATACTGATCTCTCTATTATATTCCCCTCTAACATTTTATCTAATTCCGCCTGAACCGCTCTTCTTTTTGAATAGGGTACCGGATAGCTTCTTTGTACATAGGGTGCGTGTTCCCTTACTTTTAATTCACATTCATAATTTCTTGCCCTCCCTGGTATATCGGCAAACACTTCTCGAAAACATTCTATTACCCACCACAACGCTTTTCGTTGAGAACTCCCTACGTCACCCCCCTCACTACAAAATTTTCCCGCTCTATCCTCCCAAATTCATTCATTTATAGTACCCCCTAACTCTTCCTCTCTACATACATACGTATTAACTTCCGTTTCTACTTTACTAGCCCGATTTAGTATCATCTTAACTCCCGAAATTCTCACTTTATCTGCTACCCGCTCAAAACTAATCTCAACTGGTTTACCTTCATTATTAAGTACTAACAACCGCTTCTGAAAATCGATTATCGCCTTGTGTTTTATCAAAAAATCATTCCCCAAAATAACCTCCAAATTCAACCCCCGTACTACTAAAAATGTATTATCATACTCTACTCCATTAATTACCATATTCAGATGTACTTGTTTAGTTACACGTTTACTCCTGACCCCGGTAATACCTACAATAGTCACCCCCGCGACTGGCAAAAATGGGATATTTTTATTTGTTTCTTGTAAACCCTCTAATGTGTGTTCGGAAATAACAGAAATTTTGCTACCTGTGTCTACTAAAATTTTTGCTTCCTTACCTTCAATTTGAATTCTTACCTCTGTCAGTCCGGTTACTGGTCTTGCTGTCTCTAAGTCATCCTCCTTCATCAATTCCTTGGACAGATCAGTGCGGATGACGTTATTTCTATAGTCATTGTTGTCTTGGGTCCCGCAGTCATTTGTCGACAATGGTGGGGTCCCTTCACCCACTGTCCTTGTTAGTTTTCCGTCTGAGTGGTTACACGGCCTGGAGTGTACCCACCACGACCTCTGTTAGAAGTTCCACTGCTTCCCGGTGCTCCTCGGTTGCCACTCCCTCCTCTCTGTTGTTGACTATCTTGATTAGACTCCGTATTATTGCGTTGGCAACTCCTCTCTTTATGACACCTATAACAAGTTGTTCTGCTGCCGTAGTTCTCGCAATGACACTCTCCACATCGCCAGTCATCACGTCTATAGTTATTATTATAACCTCCCCTTGTCCCTCTATATGTGGTTGGTGTCCCACTAGATCGATTATGATTATCAGTGTTATGTACCCCTGACGGGTTTGCGCGCCTACCCATTTCCCGGTCCCTGATATTCTGGAAACTATCTAATATTTGTTCAAGGTCGTTTACGCCCTCCACTTCCCGTGTCATCAGGTTAATTTGCACCTCCCTTGGTAAATGTTTACTTATATGGCGTACAAATGATCTAAACGGTAATGGTGGTTCAAGGTATTTGGCTTCATTATACATTTTCATCACATAGATAGTAACATTGTTACCATTAGTCCTAAAATTACCCGGCCCCATTATCTTACTTCTAAGCACTTCTTGGTCCTCTTCAGACCAGTATTTACTTCTAAAATCCCTTTCAAAACTTTGGAAATTTAACCAATCTCCTTTGTGCACCTCCGCCCAAACCGCGGGGCTTCCCTTAAAGCATTTCATCACTTTTAATAATTTCATCTCCCAATTTCTGTTACAAAATCTGTTAAAGTCTCTTACTCTGTTAAGGAATTGCATAGGGTGTACCCCCCTCCTATCCCCAGTAAATGACTCTAACTCTATTTCGCTATCTACATTACGGGTGATTATTACTTGCTCATTGACACTATCTAGTGTTTTATTTATTACCATGTTTAAGTCGTTTTTAACATTAATTATTTTTTGTTCCATTAAATTAAACTTATTGTTAGTTACACGTTCAGATTGAATACTGGCATTATTTACCATTTCTACAGCACCTTTTAGTAGCTGTATTTCTGACTTACAACTACTTTCTGTTTCACTAATCTTACTATCAACATTGTCGTTAATTTCTACGATTTTATTTGCAAAAGTCAATTGATATTCACTTATTTTATACTCAATATCAGCACTGTATTCATTGATTTTGCAAATTTCATTTGCTTTCTATTTCATTTATTTTAAAAATGGTATTAGTTTCACATTTCTTAATTTTATCAATTACACAATTAAACTTGTACTCACTACTAGCATTGCATTCATTTATTTTACATTCAAAATTTTCAGCTATTTCCTGTATTTGTTTATCGATTTTCTCTACCACACTACTCTCTATTTCGTCAATTCTGTTATTCATACTTTTTAATGAATGACAACGTTTCATTTAATTCGTATTTAAATTCACTAAAGTTACTCTCACACTTAATCTTAAGTTCATCCAATTTTATGTTGAAATCGCTACTTAATTCATTTAATTTTACACTCTGTTCACTGAAATTAGTACACAACATTGTATTTTTCTCCAAAAGCAATTGCATCATTTTTATCATATCATTATCCTCAGATTGTTTATTTTTATTCATTATGGGTGGGGTTATCTGAATCCCTGAGTCATCTATGTCAGCTGACTTACTTGATTCTCTATTTTGAACTGGTATTGGGGTCGAATGGACCTCCAACCCACTCATGACCGTTGATTCGGTCAAACTATTATTTTCCATTTTTGTTTTATTATTTTTTACATATACAAATATGCCTAGTTTTGCTTTACCCCTTTGTCATCACAGTCTACAATTTACAACCTCGCCCCACTCCCAAATAACCCGTTCTGCAGCTTAATTGGGTCTGGCGAATGTAATTAAAACTTACACTCGCCGTCCCTGTATCGGGGGCCAATGAAACAATACAACTTAATTCAAATAATCAAACTCTTATCTTACCTTAGGGTTACTTCTCCAAGGTCGTACAGACGAAAATCAGCTGCAGAAAAAGGTTATCTGGGTTTAAGTTGCACAATAGTCACACTAACACACATTTTGAGGATTTTACCAAATTAACTTTCATTTATTAACCTGAACTATTTCATTTTGTTTTAACTCTACACTGCAATTTCAATAATAAGACAGGAATACATGTATATTTAATCTTTCAATATAAACTACTAATATGAAAATGAATTGACAATAACGTTATTATTTTAACCAACAGTTTGCTCCACTCTCTCACTCATACTCCTTACTGAGATCTCATTAACAAAATCTTTTAAATTGTGGCTATTAAACGGTACTTATGCTTTGATTATAATTTTTTCTATTCTTTTTTTTTTAGTAAATTAGGTTCAATACTGTTACCCATCAGCTGCGTGTTCATATGACTGGTCTGACACTCGTGTTTGCCACTTGCTTCCGCCTACCGCACTCACGTAACTGTTTTCGTTGCACTTATTATGTCGTTAATTACTTCACCTCATTACTTTAAAACTCTTTAGGCACTGTAATGTATATGTTTATATATTTTTTTGATATAGCCGGCCGGCTTTTAAGATTCGCCCGGGCACTTAGGTGTTTAGTGGTCGCGCGACCATAAGTTGCAAAGTTACAATGGAACTGAACTCAGTCCTGCTAAGGCTGAGTACACAAGAGTTTTTTCTGGTCACGTGATCGTGAGTCTGCGCTCCCATTGGTGCTGTTAAAAGAGCGCTATAACGCAGGCGTAAGATTTAGCAATATTTTGCCGCCTGGTGCAATATGAAGTTACATTATTTTGTTCCGTGATTCACGGCTGACGCAAAAATGTATGTTGTTTCATCGTCTGGCTGGACGGTTTAAGTGCGGAGACAAAACACAGGCATTTTGTTTTGTAATAAACACTGCATACTTTGACTAAGTCGAGGTTCGAAAAAGGTAAACAATGCCTGCATGGGGAATATAATTTTTAAAATGTTAACTTGGCCCTACAATTTCGTACCGTTACAGTTATCTCTCAGTTATCTTTACCAGTTTTAATATTTACCTATTTTTGTTCCTGATTCTCCTCTTCTCTGTAATAATTTTTTATAATATTCAATAGTGTTCTTAATTTACCTTGTTTTCTGTGAGTAGAAACCATACAATCAGTAACTCTTAACTCTTAACTTCAGTAACTCTTATACTCTCCATGAAATGTTATAATGGCCTTGAACATCTTTATGGTTTCCTTTACAGCCTCTTATAAAGCATTCTCGTATAATGGTAATGAACTTGTATAAAAGTAAATTTTAATTCCTTGTTATTTGTAGGATGTTTTAATGGTCAGTGTAAAGAAAGAAGCAGATTCAGAAGAGGCTGAGACTGAACAGGTAATGTGTGCATAACCATTATTTAGCCCATAGCTAATGTGTTAGGTTGTTCTGTGTCATGTACCACTAGAGATTTGGATCACATTCGTTTGTAGATATGTAATTAAAAATCAACAGAATACACAAACTGTATCATAGTGTTGTATACATATAAACTACATGAGATTAAGTAAGTAAAATCACACACTCGTGCGAGCGCGTGCTCGCACACACACCATGTAGATGCAGAGTAAGGATATTTATTGCAACAATTGATAGGTGATTCTATATACTGTAATGGTACGACATTGTAGGGCCAAGGTAACATTTTAAAAATTATATTTTCCATACTGTCATTGTTCACCCTTGTAGAACCCCGAGTTAGTCAACCAGATAGGCTGTGTTTATTACAGAACAAAACATCTATGTTTTGTCTCCGCACTCAAGCAACGTAGACCGATTGTGAAATAACACCTAACTTCGCATCAGCCGTGAATCACGGAGAAAATAACGCCAAGTTATGAATTGCACCAGACGACTAAATGTTGCTAAACCTTATGCCAGTGTTATAGCGCCTTTTAAAATACACCAATGGGAGCGCAGACTCAAGATCACGTGACCAGCACTGTATGCTCAGCTTTAGCGAACTAACAGCAGTTCCAGTTGTAACTCATGGCCGCGCGGCCAGTCTACAAAGAATTAGTGCGAATAAAATTACGTCGGCCGACTTTATCATATTGTATAATGTGGAAACAATAAAACAGTAAGAACCTTCAATGCGTACCGGAGTGCGTGAGATCGAAGCAAGTATTCAACACCAGTTCGTGCAATCAACCCTATGAGTACACTGCGTATGGGTAACTAGAAACATTTAATATGCATATTAAAACCAATGCCAACTAACCGGTGATTGTTCATCATAAAAGGAAAATATAAAACACCAATACTTTGTACGATAGTTTTCTAAGGGGCGGAGTTTATTTAAAGATCAATGTAACAGAATGAGTGTGTGCGTGATAATATAGAGGTTATACACTGGTTCATTTTCAATGTTTTATTTATTTAGCAATATCACTTATAATAGTAGTCAAAATAAAACTCAATAGAGATAAGAAATAAATTCAACCAGTTGTACTATCGTTGAAAGGTTGTACTAACGTAAAATAAAGGCGTGAATTTTTGATAAATAAAAATAAGTATGTGATTTAGACTGCATCAAATGTGTTAACGTAATTATTGCACATATCAAATCCAAATAATCCTTTCTGCAGCAGTTTCGTCTGTACGACTCTGGAATACAAACCTAAGATAAGAGTAAATTATAATTTTGTAATTAAGTGAGTAGTTACACTGGCGCCCGAACAGGGACGGTGAATATAACCACTAATTATACTCGCCAGACGTAATACTCTGGCGAGTATAATTTGTGGTTATATTCGCCAGACCTAATTAAGCTGCAGAACGGGTTATTTGGAAGTGAGGGCGAGTGTGTAGTTTACGAAGTATACATTTACAAGTATATATTTACTAAAAAATGGAGAATGAAAACATGTCAACTGAGTCGGCCAATAAAGGCGACTCGGGAATTCAAACGAGTGAAAATAATGATGAAGTCAGCTTCACTGACAGTAATAGCCAGTTAACAGAATCAAAAATAATGAAAAATGTCGAACATCAATCGACACCTATCCAAGGTAAAAAATCTGACGATAGCTATGAAATGTTTAGAATAATACAAGCAATGATAGAAAAACAGAGTGTAAAGTTTGATGAACAGAAAAACGAAATCAAAAGTAGTTTCAATGAGAAATTTGATGAGTTAAAGGGTGACATAAATAATATTGATATAAAATTTGATAAGCGTTTATGCGATATGAAACAACAGAGTGTTAAGTTAGAAGATAATATTAGTGAACGTTTAAATGAGATGGATGAATGCTTTAACACTATTAAACAACAAGTGATAGGCTCAGTAAATGAACAATTAAATAAGCATATCATTAATGTAAATAAACAAGTGTCAGAGACAGTCAAAATACAAGTGCATGAGCAAATTCAAGAGTTGAAAGATAATTTTGAAAGTAGGATAAATAAGTGTAACATTGATAATGAGTGTAAATTTAATTGTGTAGTAGAGAAAATAGAAGTTAGAGATAACATTGAGGCATATGAAACTAATGTTAATTGCAAAATAAATGAAATAGAAAGCAATTGCAATAGCAAAATAAGTGAATGTCAATTGAGTTTTGCGAATAAAATCTTAGAAATTAATGAAAATGTTGATAGTAAGATCAGTGAAACAGAAAGTAGTTGTAAGTCAGAAATACAGCTATTAAAAGGTGCTGTAGAAATGGTAAATAATGCCAGTATTCAATCTGAACGTGTAACTAACAACAAGTTTAATTTAATGGAACAAAAAATAATCAATGTTAAAGATGACTTGAAAACGGTAATAAACAAAATTGTAACGTGTCTAAATTGGGTAATTTCATTTATTTAATTTTTGCGGGGTTTTATAAAAAATTTATTGGGAAAGTTTTATTTTCCGGCGAACGTTATTTCCATTGGAACAGAACACATGGCAAGAAACAGTGTTGAAACAAAGGCAAGGCGCAATTTCTATTGTGTAACTCGGCAGGGAATTCGTACCACCCTCAAATTCTCAGAAAAGTGCATAAGTGTGATCGCACGCCCACGAGCATTACAAGTACGCGCTCGGAAGGACGCCGTCAGCCCGAAAACCAAGATGTCTGGAGAACAAATTTATTCATCGTCTCCTTGGCGATCGGCAGGAAATAAGGTCTAAGTCCGGCCCATCTCATGACGTCAGCCAGTGCCTAGCTGAAATCGTCTACTATCGTCACTCCAACAACTACATGCATGGCATGGGACGAAACTTCTACGACGAAGCACAAGGCAGTGCTTTCCGTCAAAAGTATGAGATCACATTAGCAACACCTGCTACGTTTTCGTCCCCAGTCTGTTAATTGATCGCTCCGGCGCCGGAACGAGCCAAGTAGGCTCGTCACAAAACTTTATATTTTAACAGTCAAAAGTGTAACAGGAGAAACTTTTATGTGACCGCGGTCGAGTTGAAAAAGTAGAGGATGTAAATTTTCTAATTTCGGACAGTAAAAACAAGAAATTTACGAGAAGATGAGCGCGTGCGCGAACCACGTTGCCGGCGGCTTAAGTGCATGGGCTGGGGGCCTTATTATAAAATGTTAAGGTGTTTATAATTTAGTGTGTTTGAGTGAGTGTGGAAAAAATTGCAGGCTGGGCTCTGTCTGTGTTAATAAAATGTAATCAGTAAGGTAAGAGTTTAGAATAAGTTAACCTGTAGTAGAAGATAAAGTGAACAAAGAAAAAAAATTAAATTAATCTGCATAAACCGGCATAACTGTTTTAGATGAAATTTTCAATAATGTTTAACAAATAAAAATATTATTTCTCTTCACAAAAAATGAGTCAAGGTACTTATTTCAGTGACCTGTAGATCACGCTAACATTTTACGTTCGTACGAGAAACCTGGCCCGGATAGAAGCTCTACAGGTAGGTTAAAGGAATTTATGTGTTTTAATAGATTTAATGAGTTTTATTAACATCTCAATGGCGCAGCCAACAGGGACAGTTTGTATGAGTAAAGAAAAATAAAGTAAAAAACCGTACCTACAAATAGGATGTTGGCGTGATTTAGAGGTTAAGTAGAAGTGAGAACCGATTATATGTAAATGATGTTAAGATGTAGTTAAGCGATACTTAAATTATATTATACTGAATAATACAGAAATATTTAAAATTGAAATTTTATATAAAACAACATCTCATAAATAAGAAAAATGGAAGATGGAGATAAAGTTAGTATGAGTGATGTAACTATCACGGGGGAGGGAGAAATTAATTCAGACCCTAAGGTGGTCAAAGAAAGCATTTCCAATGAATCAAATAATATAAATGATTCAGGATTGGAGACAACTCCAAACCTGATAGACGAGAATAATCTGACACAATCAGTAATAATGAGTGGAGCACAAGCAGAATCTACTCCTGTAACGAATAGAGCAAAAGAGTTGTCAATAAATGATATATTTAACCTGATGCAAACCATGTCTGAAAACATGGTAAAAAATAGTCATTTCAATAACAAATTTGAGGAACAGAAAAACGAAATGCAAGAATTTAAAAATAATGTAAATGAGAAATTAGATACGCAGAATAACAAATTGAATGAAATTAAGACCGAAATTAAAAGTGAATTTAATTGCAAATTGGATGAACTTAAAACTGAAATTAATAAAGTACAAATCAAATGTGAGAGTAACTTTATCAAATTGACAAATGAATTAAAAGAAACGTTGAGTCACTCATTAAAAAATATGAATAACAGAATTGACAAAATAGAGAGTAATGTGGTGGAAAAATTTGATAAACAAAGACAAAAGGTAATTGTAAATTTTGAATGTAAAACAGAGGATAATTATAATGATATGGGTAAAAACATAGTAGTAGAGAGTAAGATAACAAATGATAACAATAATGTTGAAAATAATGAGAATAATAATATTGAGTATAATAATGTGTTTGAAGAATTGGTATCAAAAATCGATACGGTGAAACTAAATAATGAAAGTACTAATGAGTTGGGGGAATGCGATTATGAAATGTTAATGTGTGTGCAGGAGTTAGAGAGAGTGTGGAAAAATAATGTTGTGGTAGAGTGGGGACAGAGGATAAATTTTCCCTTTATTATTGATGATGTTTATGATGATTTAATGTGTTCACAAGTGTTGTTGAAGGGCAAGAGTCCCGTATTGATAGATGAATTGAGGTGTTTATTTTTGTTGCGTAATTTTGTACCCTCTGTCCGGAATAATTGTGAGAGTGTGATGTGGTGTTATGAAGAGAGAGAGGTCAGTAGAGAATGGTATGTAACGGAATTGTATAATTTGAATAGAAAGTATGACGAATGGAAAGAAAGTTTAAAAGTATACTTGAATAGCAATGACTATAATGATTTGATCAAAATAATTAACCCGATAATAAGTGAATTTACCGATGGAGACGTAACAAAAATGCTTAATGTTGACTGGTTTAATGAGTATTTGGGTAAGATGAGTGAAGTTAGTTTGTATGGTTATAATACACAAAACAATAGTTGGTGTATTAATGAAATTGAAAAATGTTATATAACACCAAGACTTATCCATGACGATGGAGGCTAAACTATTAAAACAATAAAAGACAGTGATAAACATTATGTTTTATGGTTCTGACATGGCAGATGTGGACAATGAAGTGCGGCAAAACTGAACAGTTGATAACTAAGTTTGTAAATAATTGTAGTGCATTTATTTATGTGTATTGTAGAAGGTCAGATAAACAATGTATGTATATAGGTAAGTGATAATAATAATAATAATATTTTGCAATTTAAATAAATAATAACATTAATTTTGCAAACAGTAATGGGCTAATTTGTATAATGGCAAACAATAATAATGGAATTTGCATTTTCAGTAATTAATTTAATTAAACCAGTCTGATGTTTTAAATCTTTGATTGATTATGTAAATGCTAATTAATTAAATTCTTTAAATGAATTCAATTTATTTTACGAGATTTGGAATTTGGTAATAGATGGCTAAATTGTTTGATGTAAACTGATATTTGTGTTAAATGTTTCAGAGGTGAGGTGAAAGTATTGGGGTGTAGGGGGTAGATGTTATGTGTATACCATGTTAAATGGAATGTAAGTATAGAACTTTTACAATATGAATCATGTATAACAAAAATGTTTACAGGTAACTAAGATTCTAATTCAATAGTGAGATTATTTGAAATAATTGTGTTCAATAAAAAAGATAATTAAAAAATTTTAATAACAATTGAATGATGATATAGGATAATTATTAATAATAAATTTGAAAAGTTTGTTGTGGATGGGAGGTGTCTCAAAGGAGCCACGAATTTAAATTTTACAACATAAAAAAAAATGCTAATTCAAATTTTGATCCTATAAAAATGCTTGTGCTCTGTTTAAATAACCAGCCGCTCATACATTCACTATAAGGTGTTCATGCTATAATTTTAAGTGTATTATTTTATTATCGTAGGTTAGATATAAGTATTGATAACAATATGTGTTTTCATTATGTGCGTATATTTGAACCTAAGTAAATAATTAGATTGACTGGCAGGTGGTTAACATAATAGATGTGAGGATTGATAAACATATATGTTTCATGTAATTTGTTCAATTTTGAGATGTGTTTTCATTGTGTTAGTAAGATCAGCTGATCAGCAATAACATGTCACTGGTATATTGGTTATACATGTTCCAGGTAATTAGTGTTTAATGTAGTGTATTACAGATGCTATTGAAATAATGGGAAAAGTAATTTGATGTGGTAAGATTTTAAAGGAATTGTCAGAAATAACAAAAGATAGTTTTGGGTGATAAATATTTTGTGGGACATATAGACCTGTCCAAGTTGAAGTTAGAGTTGAAGTAGTAAAGATCGAAATATTGTTTTGAAGTAATGTAATGTTGTTTTGAGTTAATGTAATGTTATAGAATTTTGAGAAGTATTGATGGTGACACAGTAGTAATGGAGAATATATGTAGAGTTTTGAGTGATATATTGATATTATTAATTGATGATGTTATTTTGTTGTATTTGAAGTAAGGTAATGAGATTGAGATTTTGGGGATGGCAATTTTGTAGTAGGGGGTAGTGTAATGTGGGAGTCCGCAACATAATGATAAGTTGGGACGGGATTGGGACCGATTTTAGTGGGAAGGGGCCGCCTTAGGTAGAATCCAGGGGCCAGATAAGGGAAATGAGTTTTTTGGGGGGGGAAACACATATCCCAAGTACAAAGGGTTAGAGAGTATTTTTTTTATATATTGAGAGAAGGTGGCGATTTGAGTTTAAGGATAAGTTGGGGTTAGAGAGTGATTGATAGATATTTTGATAGAGATGGGTGTCATGGGAGTTGAAGTTGTTAGAGGTTAGAGTCAGAGGTAGAAAGATTATATATGTAGACAGATCAAGTAGTAAATTAAATGAGATAAATGTTTCAATCACCCACAGTAAAGTAGATTGAGATTGTTAAATGAAGAAAGAGATTTATAATAAGAATAATAAAATATTTTTTATTTTGAAACCAGTGACAAAATTTTGATAGAACTTGGAAATCATGTAAAATTAAGAATTGTTTATTTGAATAATTTAAATGTCAATTTGCTTATTATTTATAATAATATTTTGTTATTTTAAATGTTTTGTTTTATTATGTTTGGTGTTTCAAGTTATAATGTTACTGATATTGAATGTATTCACAGATGTCACTTGTACATAACACATGTAGTTCAAGGTCGTGGACTTGACCTAGTTTCGATTAGCTGACAGTAAGGTCATATAATTTTATAGTATGGAAGTCAGTTCAACTGTTGTTTTGATCAATTTAAACCAATTTTTAAATAATTTCTACATGTAAAGGAAACCTTTTAATGAACTTAAATTTTTTTTGAATTTTAAAATTTTGGAAAATAATTTTTTTGAAGGAAAAAAAAATCTTGATTTTGCACCTGCCAACTAATGAATATTTTAAGTATTGATTATTTTATTGTTTGTGTATTAACCATTTTTATTTTATTGATTTATGGTATTGACTTTTATTGTTAGACTCTAAGTATTCACATGTTAGGGTAAGGATATGTTCAATTAGAAGAAATGTTTGAATTAACTCATTTTAAATAAAACAGAAAATAAGGAAGAGAATTTTTTGATACAATATTTTATTGTGAATTCTAAATTTTTTTCTTAGATGAAATAGTAAATTTTAAAGAATTTTTCAATGTATAATATGTAATGTGAGTGTGTGTGAGCCCAGTATCTGCTAAAGGCAGCCCAGCTTGCATAACGGGGGAAACATATCAGTGGAGGATCTGGCATAATCTAAGCCAGGGATTGAGGATTTTGGGGGGTAGCATGTTAGAAGGTGAGGTGTGCTGTGGTACTTGTCTGTTCGATTTTTCGGTGTTGGGATCTCTTACGGAGAAGTCCAGTGATCTCGTTCAGGTGTGTCCATGGTCGCCAAGGCAGGGGGGTCATGTACCCATGAGGAGTAAGAACAAGAGGGGGTTGTTGGCACCAGTTCCTCACCGGTCCTCTTAAGGGTTTATCAATGAGATTTCTTCTGTTTTGGACAGCAGAATTCTCATTGGGGGGGGGGTATTGTAACATGTCTAAATTGGGTAATTTCATTTATTTAATTTTTGCGGGGTTTTATAAAAAATTTATTGGGAAAGTTTTATTTTCCGGCGAACGTTATTTCCATTGGAACAGAACACATGGCAAGAAACAGTGTTGAAACAAAGGCAAGGCGCAATTTCTATTGTGTAACTCGGCAGGGAATTCGTACCACCCTCAAATTCTCAGAAAAGTGCATAAGTGTGATCGCGCGCCCACGAGCATTACAAGTACGCGCTCGGAAGGACGCTGTCAGCCCGAAAACCAAGATGTCTGGAGAACAAATTTATTCATCGTCTCCTTGGCGATCGGCAGGAAATAAGGTCTAAGTCCGGCCCATCTCGTGACGTCAGCCAGTGCCTAGCTGAAATCGTCTACTATCGTCACTCCAACAACTACATGCATGGCATGGGACGAAACTTCTACGACGAAGCACAAGGCAGTGCTTTCCGTCAAAAGTATGAGATCACATTAGCAACACCTGCTACGTTTTCGTCCCCAGTCTGTTAATTGATCGCTCCGGCGCCGGAACGAGCCAAGTAGGCTCGTCACAAAACTTTATATTTTAACAGTCAAAAGTGTAACAGGAGAAACTTTTATGTGACCGCGGTCGATTTGAAAAAGTAGAGGATGTAAATTTTCTAATTTCGGACAGTAAAAACAAGAAATTTACGAGAAGATGAGCGCGCGCACGAACCACGTTGCCGGCGGCTTAAGTGTATGGGCTGGGGGCCTTATTATAAAATGTTAAGGTGTTTATAATTTAGTGTGTTTGAGTGAGTGTGGAAAAAATTGCAGGCTGGGCTCTGTCTGTGTTAATGAAATGTAATCAGTAAGGTAAGAGTTTAGAATAAGTTAACCTGTAGTAGAAGATAAAGTGAACAAAGAAAAAAAATGTAAATTAATCTGCATAAACCGGCATAACTTTTAGATGAAATTTTCAATAATGTTTAACAAATAAAAATATTATTTCTCTTCACAAAAAATGAGTCAAGGTACTTATTTCAGTGACCTGTAGATCACGCTAACATTTTATGTTCGTACGAGAAACCTGGCCCGGATAGAAGCTCTACAGGTAGGTTAAAGGAATTTATGTGTTTTAATAGATTTAATGAGTTTTATTAACATCTCAAAACATTAGACAGTGTCCATGAGCAAGTAGTAATCACCCGTAATGTAGATAGCGAAATAGAGTTAGAGTCATTTACTGGGGATAGGAGGGGGGTACACCCTATGCAATTCCTAAATAGAGTAAGAGACTTTAATAGATTTTGTAACAATAATTGGGAGATGAAATTATTGAAAGTTATGAAATGTTTTAAGGGAAGCCCCTCAATTTGGGCGGAGGTACATAAGGGAGATTGGTTAGATTTCCAAAGTTTTGAAAGGGATTTTAGAAGTAAATACTGGTCTGAAGAGGACCAAGAAGTACTTAGAAGTAAGATAATGGGGTCGGGTAATTTTGGGACTAATGGTAATAATGTCACCATTTACGTAATGAAAATGTACAACGAAGCAAAATACCTTGAACCACCATTACCGTTTAGATCATTGTAGGTATTACCGGGGTTAGGAGTAAACGTGTAACTAAACAAGTACATTTGAACATGGTAATTAATGGAGTAGAATATGACAACACATTTTTAGTAGTAAGGGGACTAAATTTGGAGGTTATTCTGGGGAATGATTTTTTGGTAAGACACAAGGCGGTAATTGATTTCCAGAAGCGGTTGTTAGTACTTAATAATGAAGGTAAACCAGTTGAGATTAGCTTTGAATGGGTAGTAGATAAAGTGAGAATTTCGGGAGTTAAGATAATACCAAATCGGGCCAGTAAAATAGAAACGGAAGTTAATACGTACGTATGTAGAGAGAGAGAGTTAGGGGGTAATATAAATAAACAAATTTGGGAGGATAGAGCGGTAAAATTTTGTAGTGAGGGGCGTGACGTAGGGAGTTCTCAACGCAAAGCGTTGTGGCAGGTAATAGAGTGTTTTCGAGAAGTGTTTGCCGATGTACCAGGGAGGGCAAGGGATTATGAATGTGAATTAAAAGTAAGGGAACACGCACCCTATGTACAAAGAAGCTATCCGGTACCTTATTCAAAAAGAAGGGCGGTTCAGGCGGAATTAGATAAAATGTTAGAAGGGGACATAATAGAAAGATCAGTATCACCATACTCTAACCCGTTAGTAGTAGTCATTAAGAAAGATGGCCGCATTAGATTATGTTAAGACGCCCGTAAGATTAATCAAATAATCATCCCGGACCGGGAGTCACCCGAAGCAATAAATGAAATCTTCCAAAAATTCAGTGGAGTTAAATATATGACCTCCTTAGATTTAACCGCGGGGTACGGGCAAGTCCCGTTAGCATGTGAAAGCAGGAAATACACAGCATTCTTGTTTAATGGAAAGAATTACCAATTTAAACGATTACCTTTTGGGCTGAATACCAGTGTAGCCAGCTTTATAAAATGCTTAGATGAAATACTACAGCCACAGAATTTAGATTTTTTAACGATCTATGTAGACGATATATTGATAGCATCACGAACATTTTCCGAACATGTGGAACATTTAGAATACGTATTAGACAAACTGCGTGTAGGGGGGTTGACTGTCAATTGGGAGAAGTCTAAATTCCTACAGAAAGAAATACATTTTTTAGGGTTCATAATTGCACCAGATGGGATAAAAGCTAACCCAGAGAAAGTAGAATCAATTTTAAAATTTCCAGAACCTAGAAATATTAAGCAGTTACAAAGTTTTTCAGGGCTATGTAATTTTTATAGAAAATTTCAGAAAAACTATGCCCATGTAACTTCAAAGTTGAGCGCAGTGTTACAAAAGAACAAAGTGGAAATGGGGGGAAAGAGAACGTGAGGTGTTTATCGAAATAAAGGACCATTTTAGTAACATGATCATGATGAATCACCCTAATTTTGAACGCACATTTTATTTACAGACCGATGCTAGTAACATCGCACTGGGTGCAGAACTCTACCAGGAGGACGACGAAAAGGAGCATCACACCATCGCTTTCGCCAGTCGTACCTTATTAGCTGCTGAAAGAAACTACACAACAACGGAGAAGGAACTATTAAGCATTGTTTTTGCGGTGAAGAAGTTTCGAACATATCTACTGGGAAATTCCACTATCATCCGGTCGGACCACAAGGCATTATCTTTTTTAAACACCTGTAAGTTGACACACAGCAGGATAACGAGGTGGGTGCTAGCTTTACAAGAGTACAATTTTAGTTGGGAGTATATAAAAGGGGTAGAAAACAAAATACCTGACACTTTATCTATGGTAGATATAGAGGGAATGAGAACAGGGAGGGATTTAAAAGAAATAGAAATTTTTAGACTTAGTAGGGAAGACAGATTATTTTGGGAAGAATTGAGAGATATTAATAGTATGCAAAGAACAGATCTTAAATTGAACAAAATAATAACTAACTTAGAGTCCGATTCAGATGAGCTAGGGTATAGCCGTTATTTTCAAATCTATCAAGGGAGTTTGTTTAAGAAAGTAGAGGGGGGAGAGCGTGATTGGAGGTTAGTCATACCGGAAGGGTTGGTAGATAAGATAATATGGGACTGTCATTTTCGGTATGGGCATTTCTGTGCTAGGAAGTGCATAAATGTATTAAAAGAATCATGTTTATTTAAGAATATGGAACGGAGGGTTAGAACTTTACTCCGAGGGTGCGATTTATGCCAAAAGTCAAAAGTAGTTAATTACCGTCTAGAGGGGGAGATGAGGTGTATTAAAGTAGAAAAGCCTTTTGATCTAGTTGTGGTAGACTTGTTTGGCCCTCTACCAAAGGGAAGGGGAGGCGTAATGTACATTTTTGTAGTATTAGATACATTCACGAAATTTGTAAGATTATACAGTGTAAAGAGGGCCACTAGTAAAGTACTAAGTGAGAAAATAACGAAGGATTATATGATTAAAACCGGAAAACCTAAAATAATATTATCTGACCATGGACCCCAATTTATTAGCGGAATATGGCGACAAACTTTGGGTTGGGAAGGTATCATACCCAAACATATGGCGGTATATCATCCTCAGTCGAACCAAGCCGAAAGAGTTATGCGAGAATTAGGGAGAATTTTCCGGGCATATTGCCATGCTAAACATAGTGAGTGGCCAGTCTATGTGGGAAGAATTGAAGAATGGGTTAAATTGTACCACCCATGAATCAACGGAGTTCACACCATACGAGCTAGTCAAAGGGAAACGTCCACCTAGGATCCTGGAACAGCTGTTCAATTTTCCACCGGAGAGCAACCCACGAGACTTGGAAGTAAAACTTCAACTCGCAAATGAAAACTTATTAACTAAGGGAGAAAGAAGAAAACGGCTTCATGATGCCAAAGGTAAGTGGATTAAGTACGAAATAGGTCAGTTGGTATTAGTGAGAAGACACGATTTATCAAGTGCACAGGATAAAGAGATTAAAAAATTCTTTTTGTTGTATGAAGGACCGTATGAAGTAGTTGAAATCAAAATGGATAACGCCTACGTTCTACGAAACCAAATGACTGGGGAAATAGTGGGTACCCATAATGCCACCAATTTAAAAAAGTATTGGTCAAAATGAAATAATAATAAATAAAATAATACATTAAATCTTGTAATTGAACATAAACTAAATAATTATAAGTAACTATAAATAATATAAAACAGTAAGTGGTAGCGGGTAGATGTTCCCCACTTGTCTCAGTGGGGTTCGTCTATTTCAGGGACGCGCCCCTGCCCACACGAGCCTTGGTTTTCTCCATTTACTCTTATTTTCGGAGGAAGCTTTGTCCTTACCTTTAGTCCTAGTTCTTGACCTTTTAATGATCCTTACCCTTTTTATCTTCCCGATTTCCTTAACCATCCCCTTAGAGAAAACAGGAACAATAGCTACACAAATTGGCACACTTTTTGGAACTATTTGCCTTAATTCTAAACAATACATTAGGGTAATCCTCAAAATTAATAAACTGGTGTTATTGATGAATTGTAAACTCATCCCATAATTAGGTAGGTAGTAAAGAAGTTTTGTGGCTGAGTAGACAAACGAGATAACAAATTTTCTGTATAAGTTAATAGAATTATCGTTTATAGAGATGGGGTGGTAAATTATTGGTTGTAGTTTGTTTGGTAATTTTGGGAAAAAAAAATGTACTTTATATTAATTTGGAGTGGGGTTCTGTTCGTTTTCAATCGCATCTCTATAAACGATTATTCTGTACATATAAAGTATAACCTATTTACAGGTAATTAAGGAGAAAATAAATTTTGAAAATGTTAAAAAAAAAAGAAAATGAAAGATATGTAACCAAAAGGTTTAATTATTATTTTGTGGTACCTGCTATGTTAGGTTATGAGTAGAGGATAGATGGTATATAGAATGTGATTGTGACAAAAGTTGAAAAGAGATTTGAAATAAATGATGTAATGTTTGTGAAATTTATTAAAAGACTAAGAAGGACTTATACATTAAACTCATTAGAATCATATTGATGAATGCAATTAAAGTAACTAAAATTGTTTTGAACGTATGAAGAGACTCAATGAAATTGGAATTGTCCCTGGAGTAACTTAATCATATGAAGGTCAGTGGTGTGTGTAACTTCATTTTATTCCAATTGAACTGTAATTTTATATATTTTATACATTAACTGCATATAACTGTAATCAAAGTTAAACTGTTTTGAGGGGAGATTATTAAAGCATTTTTTTTTGTTAGACAAATAATTTAAAAGGGCCAATTTTATTAATGAAGCAAAATTAAATCTGATCTGAGTTGGTAGTAATTGATAAATATGTTAACATTAAAAGATTTACAGAAACCAAAAATTCACAGGAAGTATATCTGTCAGTATATGATGTAACCAGAATGTTTAGACTATGTGAGTGTTGAGACAGAGTGTTTATAACAAGTCTTGCAGACTAGTGTTTATGTAAACAGGTGTGTTGTGACTAATGTCTACAGCCATGCTTGGTGACAATAACAAAAATGTTGTAGTCTGCTGAATCATTGCTAGCAGAAAATCCTATTATGAAATAAAAAGAAATACCTGATGTGATGGAATGTAGGTAGTATTTTTGTAGGGTCTTTTTGTAAAATGTAATTAAAAGAATTGAAATTAAATTTTTACAGACAAAATACTAATGAGGTAATTCCTGTAACTTAGAGTTTGAGAAATTAAATAAAATTAAATTAACTTGGTAATTAAATTAATTGAAAAGTTTAATAATAAATTTAAATTTATTCTGATTCAAACTTCAAAGGTAATTGTAAAATAAATGAGATATGTACTTTACTAAAATTGAAAACTGAAGGAAATTTTGTATGGATATAATAAAAAATGTTCAGGCTGAGATAGTGTTTGGAAAATAAGATGTACCCATAACTGTTCATGTTAATTTTTATACTTGACAATCTGTTTTATGTTTGTAACTGTAGATTCCCCACCTAAGTGCAGCCATGACCTCACCGGATCATGACCGTGAAAGTAGTTAATTGTGACAAATCATAAATTTTACTTGATATAACCGGCTTGTGGTTTGTTTTATTTTGGTAACCCGGTGGTTTGTTAGATTTAGTAGGGGGGTTATTTTTTGGGGGAATCTACCTAATTCTGGAACAGGGCTATTTTCACCCAGATAGGGGTGGTAGTCCATTAGGGGTGTATGAATAGAAAATAGTAGGTATAATACCGAATTTTATTGTAACGCCGAAGCAAGGATGGGGGTGGAATAAAAGAATAAAATGTCCACCCCTTCTGCATCAGTCCTTGTGAAAGCAACTAGACGCTACAGTCTAGGGGGGGGTAATAGTGAGTGTGGATGGGCGGTGACCCAGTTACAGGTCACGAGGGAGATGTGATTACGGCTAGATTGAGGTCTGCGAGGGCCAAGAAGTCTAGTGCTGAATATAAAGTTTATTCTATATAAATATAGTAGTCAAGTAAGGACATAATTTGTATTTTAGGTACTATTACTGTGAGTTAATGTAATCCTGTATAATTAATGTGTCATTTTGGCTGGGCAATATTGTATGGGGAATATTATTCAATTTAACTGAAATTTATGTGTACTACTGTAAACCTATATTGTTTTATTAATACTATTTTTTTTTTAGGGTCTATAATATAAAATGAGCCAGTTACGTTGTCAATGAACCAGTACGGCTAAGAGGAAACAAATCAGTTGTGGGATATGGAGTGATGGAAGGCCGTTTATTAAATTTTAATTGAATGTTCTAGAGTCAGGCGATACTGTGGTGGGTATCGGTCCGAGCTTATGGTGGTGGGATCTCGAGTAGAGAAGTCCAGTAAGATCGGATGGCTGCTGTCGCAGTCGCCAGACTAGAGGGGTAAGAACCCACAATTTTAGTAGAGTGTTCCGGGGGGTGGCGGCGCCATATCCTCACTGATCCTCTTAGGGTTTAGGCAATAAGAGTTTGAACGCTAGGGCCTTCACTCTCTTATTGGTGGGGTATTGTAACGGTACAAAATTGTAGGGCCAAGGTAACATTTTAAAAATTATATTTTCTGTACAGTCATTGTTCACCCTTGTAGAACCCCGAGTTAGTCAACCAGATAGGCTGTGTTTATTACAGAACAAAACGTCTTATGTTTTGTCTCCGCACTCAAGCAACGTAGACCGATTGTGAAATAACACCTAACTTCGCATCAGCCGTGAATCACGGAGAAAATAACGCCAAGTTATGAATTGCACCAGACGACTAAATGTTGCTAAACCTTATGCCAGTGTTATAGCACCTTTTAAAATACACCAATGGGAGCACAGACTCAAGATCACGTGACCAGCACTGTATGCTCAGCTTTAGCGAACTAACAGCAGTTCCATTTGTAACTCATGGCCGCGTGGCCAGTCTACAAAAAATTAGTGCGAATAAAATTACGTCGGCCGACTTTATCATATTGTATAATGTGGAAACAATAAAACAGTAAGAACCTTTAAACACAATCAGTAAACATAATCAATGAGTACCGGAGTGCGTGAGATCGAAGCAAGTATTCAACACCAGTTCGTGCAATCAACCCTATGAGTACACTGCGTATGGGTAACTAGAAACATTTAATATGCATATTAAAACCAATGCCAACTAACCGGTGATTGTTCATCATAAAAGGAAAATATAAAACACCAATACTTTGTACGATAGTTTTCTAAGGGGCGGAGTTTATTTAAAGATCAATGTAACAGAATGAGTGTGTGCGTGATAATATAGAGGTTATACACTGGTTCATTTTCAATGTTTTATTTATTTAGCAATATCACTTATAATAGTAGTCAAAATAAAACTCAATAGAGATAAGAAATAAATTCAACCAGTTGTACTATCGTTGAAAGGTTGTACTAACGTAAAAGAAAGGCGTGAATTTTTGATAAATAAAAATAAGTATGTGATTTAGACTGCATCAAATGTGTTAACGTAATTATTGCACATATCAAATCCAAATAATCCTTTCTGCAGCAGTTTCGTCTGTACGACTCTGGAATACAAACCTAAGGTAAGAGTAAATTATAATTTTGTAATTAAGTGAGTAGTTACAATACTTCATATTTAGTACTGATCACCTCTTTATATAGTACTCTATAAATCACTGAGATGACAAAGTAAATTTTATAATTGTTCAATTTGCAGGATGTGTTCCCAGTTATAAATTCTGTTGTAAAAGGAGAACTGCATGTAAAAGAAGAAATCATCATAGAAGAGAATGAACAGTTTGTTGATCAGGTATTATACATAGTTATAAATTTGTTTATAGTAACAAGCATTTATTGTTATAATGAACGACATTGTTATATCATGGCACATCCATGATAATCTCTTAACAACATTCTCTTAGTCACTCAGAAAATCAAGTCATACCTTTCCAACAGACAAAGTTGACTTTCCTTTTTTTTTGTTTACGTGACTGTAATTAACAATACTGCAGACCAACATGTTGCTTTACAGCTGTTCATGAGCTTACAGCATCCCACAACCGAACAGTCAACCTGGGTACTCTAGTCTCTGCCTTCCTCTGCAGTACTTCCCACTCACTGGCCGCCCATCAGCAAAGTCATTACTGGGTCTCAACCAATAGTGACCCACCACACTGTCTCATCTTCACAAACCTCTCCATTCACCCATTGTTTCCAGGACCTGTTCATTTTTGTTTTCTAATTACTTTGTCCATCCAGTACATTTTGAATATTCTCCTACAGCAGCAGTTTTCAAATGTTGTGGTTGTGTCTTTCACTTTTCCCTATCGTCTAGGTTTCACATGCAGCTTCTATAATACCATGCTGCAAACATATAATTTGAGGAATTTCTTCTTAATTTAGAATCCAGTATTTGACAGCAAATATGTTTTTCCATTTGGCCTGTAATCTGACACCGTTTCCTCTCTGATAACTTTACCAGTTTTAATATTTACATATTTTTGTTCCTGATTCTCCTCTTCCCCCTAATAATTTTTTATGATATTCAATAGTGTTCTCAATTTACCTTGTTTTGTGGGAGTAGAAACCATACCATCAGTAACTCTTAACTCTTATACTCTCTATGAAATGTTATTACGGTCTTGAACATCTTTATGGTTTCCTTTACAGCCTCTTATAAAGCATTCTCGTATAATGGTAATGAATTTGTATAAAAGTAAATTTTAATTCCTTGTTATTTGTAGGATGTTTTAACAGTCAGTGTAAAAAAGAAGCAGAGCCAGAAGAGGCTGAGACTGAACAGTGATGTTCATAAAAATTGATGTTGTTTATCACACAAAAAATGATATAAAATAAGATGAATTGTAAACAAATATTAGCAAATAATAGTTAAATAATCATTTAAGCAAGTTTATGAATAGGATATGGCTGGAAGAATTATACAGACCATAGGCCTAGATATTGTATTTAATAAGATCAAAAAATAGTAAATAATAGCCACATTGTTATTATTGGCAATCTAAATAAGTAAAAAAGTTAAGAAATGTATGAATGGAAAACGAGGAAACCAGATAGTAAACAATTATGTATAAAATAATAGTGACAAAATAATACATAAACAGACCCAAAACACAACAATAAATAACACAACCAATTATAATAACAAAATAAAGCCCATTAGGCTAAAATGAGATGTAATTTGAATGAAATAAGTCAAATACCATAAGGGCTACTTAGGCCTATGAAAATGCCTAACTGTCAGAAACAAACAACTACAAATTATAACAAATTAACAAAGAAATTAGCAAATCCGAGGTGAAGGACTCACCAAGAATAAATTGTAAGTCCTTTGTAAAACAAAATATTATAATTAGCATTTGAATTCAAAAAGAAATGTAATTAACAAATGTTAAAATAATAGTAAAAACAAAATCTAAAATAACCCAAACTTGTGGGGTATCAAAATAATCTATGAAAGGAAATACATACTATAGTGACAATATTTAATAATCAGGAAGGAAGATAGAGGAATAACAGCAGTCAGAAGATATACTAGGATTTTGAAAAGAATTCATATTTGGATAACAATGGATTTATATCAATCTCAGCCAATCAGAATTCTTTGGTTACCATAGAAACCACCGTTGAAGACGAAATTACCGTTGAATACCGTTACTCGTAAAGCGTTAGTCTATCAGGACAGAAGCCAAAGTTTGGAAGACCAATTTTTTAATTAAATAATGTAAAACAGTGAACGAAGTTCAAAACCATGACTGAATAAGAAGCAGACGGACCCTTAGAGCAATCCATTAAAGATCCAGGACCATAAAACTGAAAATTAAAAGGAAATTATGACCACATACTATATGAAAAGGACGCCAGACCTACTTAAGTCCAAAGATCAATGAAAATAGAACTTATTGCAGCCCAATCCTCTTCCGATCCAATGAATGAAAACACCAAGTCATGCTGATGTGTTAAGTACCATTGAATTACCTTATTTCCAAAACCAAATCACTCTAAATTTTACTGAAAGTAATTTGATCTCACTATAAGCCGAGTATTCTCTTTCAAAGATTAATTAAGAAAACTAAACACACTGAAAATTTTGTTAACAAAATATAACCTATTGTCTCAATACGAACTTTCAAAACACATTTAACGACACTACAGAACAGTTTGTAACCACACACATTATTTATGTACACTTAGAATAAGGTAAAATACTTTTATTGTAATCATAGAAATTCTTTGCCTTGTAATCAAAAGAATCCACGATTTTGGAACGAAAATTATTATAATAGCTAAACACCTCAGCTGCCATACTGATGTGAGCACATCGTTTCCAGTCCAGAATCGATTCGTCATCCTGAGGATAATTGTTTCATATAATAAGTCGGTGCAAAGTTGTTAATCAACTAATATAATTTAATTGTTAACATTGAAAATATTAATTATCAAACATTAAAATAACTAGTACAGGGAGTAACCGTTGTTATTATTTCATATGGAGTGCATTATATTACTTGTGTTCGTTTACGAAAACTAGGTTTGACGATCAGCGCTCAAGTTGCCATTTGTACAACTACCTACACGATCCAGAAGGCTGAACGAGCGGGAATTATTTGAACGCCCCGACCGTCATAGCTGAGAACACCATATTAAGATAATAATATTAATATATTATTAACATATTAATAAGTTTAATTGTTTTAATAAACAATTTGGTGCCACCCGGGATTAATACACCCCTATATAAGAACAGGTAAGGTTACTGCTGTGTTGTACTGGTAATTACCGCAACGCTACGGACATCATTAACGCAAAATAGATGTAACGACCCCAGTGCGAGATGAACGCACTAACGCATACAATACCATATACACGTCTTTTACAGAGACGTACCAAACGTAACGTTACAGATTGGCGACCAACCGGTGAGGCTTTAAAAGAAGACCAGCGGCGATTATGAGGAGACATTCCATGGTTACAAGATACCAAATAAAGAAAGGAACTGAAGATGAAGATCAAGAAGAGATGGAAGAAATTGAGGAAATGATCGGAGAATTGTTCGAGGAGGATCCCCAGGAGGACCAACCAGAAAACCCAAACCAACCAGAACCGGAAATGGAAGTAATGGTCGGCGACCAACCAGACAAACCGACCGAAGAAGCGAAATTGGATAGCTTGATGAGGATGATGATGGAGCAATTCGAACAAAGAAAGCAGGACAAGGAAGAAGCAAAAGAAGAAAGAAAGAAAGACAAGGAAGAAACTAGAGAACAAAGAAAAAAAGACAAGGAAGAAACTAGAGAACAAAGAAAAAAATACAAGGAAGAATTGAACGAAAAATTAGAATCGTTACAAGAAAGAATGAAAGAGAATAATGAGAAGAATCGTGAAGAACTAAAGAAACAAATCAAGGAGGACATAGAGCTCCTGAATAACAAAATAGAAAGAAAGCAACCATGAAGCCCTGATGAGAAACCAGGAAACGTTAGAAAAGAAGAGCGAGGAGCTGAAGAGGCAAATAAAGAAGGATCTTGAAATATTAAATAAGATTGAAAATAACAATGAAACACTCCAAAGACAGTTGAAGGAAGACAGCGAGAAGACGAAGGAAGGACTGAGGCAACAGTTGATGGAATGCAGAGGGGAAATTAAACAGACTAGAACCGAGACAAAAGAAACTGTAATACATGTCTGGGAAGAGTTGACCAATAAAATAAATCACGTCGAGGAGGAAGGAATTATCAGAGTATACAAGAATTGCAACAAACCACTACTGCAGAGTGCACAAAAAATAAACATGAGGTGCTCCAGAACCTGGGAGGAGAGGCATAAAGAAATCCAAACTGATGTCAGTGAACGCGTCGAGAGAGTGTACGCCACTATCAATAAGATCCATGAAAAGACGAACAAAAATAAAGAGAAAATAATAGAAATCAGTCAGAGGGGAAAACAGATGCAGGAGGAGCTAGATGCTTTGAGGGAGAAGCCTTGTAATAACACCCATATTATTACAAGTGAAAATAGGGAGGTAATAAACTTTAAGAGTTACCGAAGAAACCCAATAGAATTCCTGAAGAGGGTGGAGGAACTCATAGAAAAGAACCGAGAAATCAGATGGACGACAGTGAGGAGCCTTATCGATGAGATGTTTAGGGATACAAATGACAATTGGTGGACAGCCACTCGACCAGAAATCAACTGTACACAGGAATTCAAAGCCTTGTTCCGTGAAAAATACTGGTCCGAATCGACTCAAAATGTGGTGAGGAATGATATCAGTAATGGAAGATATGAGCCGCAGGCAGGACATACACTAACATCGTACTTCTTAGGAAAAGTCTGCCTAGCTCGAAACCTCGAACCAAAGATACCAGAAGAATCCCTAGTCATACAACTAGGCTATCATTATGAGGACGCTATCCAGAGGGCCAGGAGACAGGGACAAATTAAGACCATACAGGGAATGGCCAGTTTGTTAGAAGACCACGAAAACGACAACCAATATAAGAAAAATCGAATGGTGAATCAGAAATACAACCGGTGGAATGATGATCACAGTGCACCGAACTACAACTTGGCTTATAACAATACCCAGAACAATAACCGAAACAACATAAACCGTAACCCGAACAATTATCAAGGTGACCAACCATTCCATAGGAATCAACCTAATTATAATCCAAATAACCAACCGACCAACAGGGATCACCAGAATTATAACCAGGGGAACCAGCCAATTAACAGGAATGCTCAAAACCCTAATACATCCAATAATAACTACAGGAGAACAGAACAAAACCGAAATCCCAATGGCCACCCAAATAATCACAACTATTAAGGCAACCGGTACGACCCGAATTACCAGTACAGCAGGGGAACCGGAGGTAACCAAAATAGAGGCAACATGAGGCGCCAAGTCAATTTTATCAGTGGAAGGAGACAAAACAACCATAGAAGATATTGTCCCTAAACGTCAACAAACTCTGTATTCCACAATTCCAATTATAATAACCCACAATCTCCAGAAATCAGAACAATGGAAGCGCCAAGGAACCAAATACGTGATCAACAAACGACGGTCAGTGAAATGGCAGACCAATCAAATAGTCTGACCAATAGTTCCCAGCAACCTTTAAACTAAAAAGGTCAGTGAGAAACCAGCAGGACCCTTCACATGACCAATCACTTGGGTTAAACCAATGAACAACGGCAATAAGTGACAATAGGATGATCACTATTATATCGAATAACTACCTAAAAGACATCAGGGAAGAACTTCTGGAGGAAGAGTACTACCAACTACCAAAAACGAATAGTGAAATAGTTCACATAAAAGCTATAATTAACGGAGTCATCACAGTAATTATGATCGATACTGGATCAAATATATCTCTCATAAACCAACCCGAATTGGAGCGAATACAAGCCAACTCCAAAAATGCCTATTCCAACTCTACCCATAAATAATATTATAATAATTGGTGCCACAGGCAAACAGAATAAGTCAATAAGAAAACAAGTTTCTTTAGAGTTAAACAGTCAGAACGCCATAATACCTATTGTTTTTCTTGTCGCCAATGGACTACCATTTAACATGCTAATTGGATGCGACGCATTGAGACAACACTCAGCAATCATTGACATGCAGAAGGGAATAGTAGTGCTTACTTCTGAGAAGGGAGTGTGGTCGGCCAATATAATCAACTGTAATCCAACAACAATAGCCCTAAATCATAATAATGGGTTAAAAAGTTATTATTGTCAGACATATAAACCATCAATCACTATGGAAGATGAAGAGGGAGAGAGAGATTTATGGAAGAGAAAAATAGAAGAATTCAGAACGTTCCAAAGAGAGAGACCTCGACAAGAGATAACTGGTGAACAGGCTAAAAAACCCATAACTATTTATCAAACATACCAGCACGTTTTCTCCAACACACCAGGAAAAGTCAAGGGGTACCAATGCAAAATAAACTTTCGAGAACCCGTAGACTTTCACAGGAAATCCTACCCAATAGCCTACTCTCTAAAAAACGAAGTGAGGACAGAGATAAATAGAATGATGGAAGAGGACATCATTGGAGGAGGAGGACATCATCGAATACAGTCAACCTCCATACACGAGTCCTATATAGTCGCCATACCTAAAAAGAATGGTAAGGTGAGGATCTGTTTAGATGCCCGAGAGATCAATAAGATGATCATTAATGACCGAACGTCACCGGGAGAAATTGAAGAGATACTTAAAAGATTTCATGGCACCAAATACATAAGTACCTGGGATACTGTATGTGGGTACTGGCAGGTGGAGCTACACCCACACAGTAGGAAATACATGGCATTTATCTTCGACGGAAGCAATTACCAGTTTAAGAGGTTACCTTTCGGCATCATTAATTCCGTCGCAGTGTTCGTCAAATGCATGGACCAAGTTTTAGGTTAAGAAGCATTGCAGTTCACAACAGTGTACGTGGACGACCTTCTAATAACATCGTCAGACTGGGATGAGCACTGTGAACGAGTCAAACAAGTATTACAGAAGCTATCTGAAAATAACATTACATTGAAATTAGATAAGTCAAAGTTTATAGCAAACCAAGTCAAATTCTTAGGATTCAACTTAACAGAACAGGGAATATCACCATCCCAAGAGAAGGTGGAAGCCATTCAGAAATTCCCCACACCAAGGAATAAGAAGCAGCTACAGTCCTTCTTAGGTATTTGTAACTACTATAGAAAGTTTCAAACAAATTATTCATACCTAACAGCAAAGTTTTCTAAACAACTATCAGCTAAGGAAAAATGGACTTGGGGGAATGAGCAGGAAGAAGTGTTAAAATTGATCAAACTAAAATTTCTTGAAACAGTAATGCTACACCACACCAATTTTGAACTACCCTTTTACCTAAATTGTGACGCCAGTGATGTCAGCCTAGGCGCCGAATTATATCAAGAGGATAAGGATGGACACCACCTGGTTATCAGCTTTGCCAGCAGAATTCTAAACAGCTGCGAACGTAACTACAACGTTACTGAAAAAGAACTACTCAGTATCGTATTCGCATGTGGAAAATTAGAACGTACATCCTGGGATATCCAATCACCGTCCAAGCGACCATAAGTCCATTTCATTCTTAAAACAGTGTAAATTAAGTCATGGGAGACTTACACGTTGGATACTCGCATTACAAGAGTACCATATAACGTGGGAGTACATTCCAGGATGTAAGAATGTTGCAGCAGATATATTACCCAGAATAAATGTAGTAGACCAAACATTTGAAGGAGAAAAGGAGAAGATCGTCAAAGTGTTTTGTATAATTAAGGTTAGGAAGGACCTGGAAAATATTCTAAGCGAAATAGTGGTACAGCAGAAACAAGATTCAAAATTAATAAACATAAGAAAAAGACTGTTAGAAGATGAAGATGTTATAAATAAATATTATTGTATCCACCAAGATATACTCTTTATTAGAACAAAAAAGAATCAAAGCATGTGGAAACTTGTAGTTCCAAAATCATTAGAAAATAAGATAATTAAAGATTATCATGTTCGATACGGACATATGGGAACCGTAAAAACTGTGAAAGCATTGGAGGAGGAAATCTTTATCAAAAATATAACAAGAAAAGTAAACCAGAATATTAAAACATGCACAATATGTCAAATGGTAAAAACCAATAACGAGAAAAAAGAGGGAACAATGATACCCATCACTTCAAACACAAAGTTAGAAAAAGTATTTCTCGACATATGTGGACCATTCCCACGTAGCGGAGGGAGACAAATACAAGTTTATAGTAATAATATTAGACCATTACACAAAGTACACAAAATTATATGCCATAAACCGAGCTACTACGAAGAAAATATTAGAAATAATAAAAACTAAATAGGCCTACATCACTGAAGTTGGAAAACCATGTATGATAATAACAGACCATGGGACTCAGTTCAAGGGAAAGAAGTGGCGAGGTGAATTATTAAAAGCGAACATAAAAACCTATAAAACATCCAAATACCACCCTAGTAGTAATCCCGCAGAAAGAGTGTTAAGAGAGGTGGGACGTATACTAAGAACTTATTGTCATGATAACCAAAAGAATGGCAGAAATATTTAGCTTCAACCGAAGTATTTATAAATATTAGTTACCACCAGTTTATAGAGAACACCCAGTTGATGTTTGGAAGAAAACCCCCATAGAGAGATACAAGAACTAATAGACTTCCCAGTCAACCCAGAAGACCCATATGATGAAAACCAATGTTATAACCATATTATGGAGAAAATATAGAAGCAAAGAGCAAGATATTCACAAAACCAAACTAAAATAATAAAATATAACAAAGGAGAAAGAGTGTTAATCAAAAACCGGGAACTACCCAGTACACTTGAAGGGATAGCCAAAAAACTGCTATTATTATATATAGGACCCTATGTCATCACCAAAGATAATGGAAACAATACTTATGAAATAAGTAATATAACCATCAAAAAGATAAAAGGAGTTTACAATCAAGCTTCTATAAAAAAGTTTTATGAAGAAAAATAAATTACAATAAATAAATAAACAAATTTCAAAATTCAAAAAGTTGTAAGAGCAATTTACTACATTATTTCGATGACATATGAGGAATGAAAAAAAAAATAAATAAAAATATAAAAACAAAGGAATAAGTTACAAAAATTCCTACAAAGTAAGATCAACTTACAGTCAAATAAAGTTGACATATGGAGTATAATATAAAAAGTTATAAATGAGGAATAAGTTACAAAAATTCCTATAAAGTAAGAAAATTTAACTAAAAAAAAATATTAAGAATAATATTTCAAACAAAATGAATTAAACAAAAATAAAATCAAGCAAAAAACTGCTAAGATAAATACCTGAAATAATAATGAATTTAATGTATTCAAAAAAAAAAAAAAATTCGAACTGGTAAAAAGACAAAGAGAAGTTATGTATTAAACAAATATACAAAAAATGGCTAAAGCAGAATATTGCTAAACAACCAAGAAAAAGAAAAAAGATATCTAAGATAATTAAAATGATCACAAGAAGAATAGAAAAACAAACTAATGAAAAGTTAGATATGGTGAAATTAACAAATGAATAAATAAAAAACAATCAACTGTATGAGTAGATGACAGTATATAGCAAAGGTACAGCGGAAGAAAGAATGAGTAAAAGGCCAAAGTGATCTAAAAACAAACCACAAGGTGGACAATCCCAAAATATATTATTATTATTAATTTAAGTCACAAGTTGACAAAACAGATATTTAAGATTGACTGTTGAAAAAGTTCAGCAATCACAATAAACTGAGCAGAGATGATGTTCCTCTGGTCTAAAAAAAAAAGAGTAGCAATGGAAGAAACCAGCTACTAAAAAGTTAGGGAAAAAATTATATAAAAGGGAGAACACACTAATGGAAATAAATAAAAACAGATCCAAATAAAATGGCATGAATCAAGTATGAAGAGAAATAAGAATGGAGAAACAAACAAGAAAGAAAAGGAACAAGATTATATATAACTGATAATTTCATAAAAAACTATGCTAGAGTTTTATTAAAATGATCAATTTTGAAGGAGAGGCATTATGTTACAACACAAATAAGCCAACCCAATACCAGGGATGAGAAAGATGATTCTAAATATAAAATAATACTTCATATAAAATAAAATGTTTAATATAAATAAAATGTAAAGACAATGACACGACAAACGACGACGTGACCTAACCCAAGTGATTGACCCAACAAAAGGAAACAAAAGAAGAAGGGTACCACAAAAAACAAACAAGAATAAAACCAAAGAAGAAAGTGATTGACCCAACAAAATGAAGAAGGGGAAAAACCAAAACCAAACAAAAATGAAACAAATTAAAGAAATTGAATGACTCAATGTAACATGTTAAAATGAACCCAAAGGAGAAGGTGGAAAACAAAGGTATTAACCGAATACAATGAAAATGAAGAAGGAGGGAAATGGAGAAGAAACAAACCCAAGATGAAGGGAAATAAATGAAAATGAAAACCAATGATAATACACAAACAAGTAAAGAATACGAGCAAGAGAAATAATGCACTCAAATGTAATATTGGAAAAAAGACCAATAATTAACCTATGTAAAAAAGTAAATATTATTATTAATTAAGGGAAAAAAGTAAATGACTATTGAAAGAAACCCAATTAAACAATGTTAAATATATAAAAAAAAAGCAAACTAACCGACAAATTAGAGTTAGATGTAATGATAGAAATATAAAGACATAACATAAAATTGTTAATATTATTTATGATATATTGTAATGAAAGAGATAGTACGGTAGTGAGATAGTAATTAGAGGGATTACCCATATAAAAACACTTAAAAACAAAAACATTTGTGAAGTGCAATATGAAAGTGTAAAAACCCCAAAGTGTAGTGATAAAGCAAGTACACTAATTAAGTTATAATAAACTATAAATAATTTAAAAGTGAAGGTGGTGATTAAATGAGAATAATGTAAAATAAAGAATGTTAACATAGGGAAAAATAGTGAATGATGAAAGCATAAACACTTAATAAATCCAAATGAAACACTAAATAATTAAAAGTGAAAAATATTAGTAATTAAGAATAGTAATAAGTATAAACAATTAATTAATGTATAATGAATGCTGAAAAGTGATGAAGACAGTATTTAGTTAAGAAAGAATGTTATTGTTAAATTTGAATGAATGCAGTTATAATTAAAAGGGAGAATACCCTGAAGGGGAAAACAGATAGTATTAACATGGAGGGAAAGTAAAGATTGTTTAAAAATTAAGGAGTTAAAAACAAATCAATAAAAACCCATGTTATAAGGGATTGTTATCAAGTTCATAAAAAGTGATGTCGTTTATCACACAAAAAATGATATAAAATAAGATGAATTGTAAACAAAGATTAGCAAATAATAGTTAAATAATCACTTAAGCAAGTTTATGAATAGGATATGGCTGGAAGAATTATACAGACCATAGGCCTAGATATTGTATTTAATAAGATCAAAAAATAGTAAATATTAGCCACATTGTTATTATTGGCAATCTAAATAAGTAAAAAGGTTAAGAAATGTATGACTAGAAAACGAGGAAACCAGATAGTAAACAATTATGTATACAATAATAGTGACAAAATAATAACACATAAACAGACCCAAAACAACAATAAATAACACAACCAATTATAATAACAAAATAAAGCCCATTAGGCTAAAATGAGATGTAATTTGAATGAAATAAGTCAAATACCATAATGGCTACTTAGGCCTATGAAAATGCCTAACTGTCAGAAACAACCAACTATAAATTATAACAGACTAACAAAGAAATTAGTAAATCCGAGGTGAATGATTCACCAAGGATAAATTGTAAATCATTTTTAAGACAAAATATTATAATAAGCATTTGAATTCAAAAAGAAATGTAATTAACAAGTTTAGTATTAAAAATTGTAAAATCATAAAATAACCCAAACTTGTGGGGTATCAAATTAATCTATGAAAGGAAATACATACTATAGTGACAATATTTAATGCTTAGGAAGGAAGATAGAGGAATAACAGCAATCAGAAGATATACTAGGATTTTGAAAAGAATTCAAATTTTGATAACAATATATTATGTCAAGCTAAGCCAATCAGATTTTGTTATGTAACCATAGAAACAGACGTTGGTGGCGAAAATTACCGTTGAATATTGTTACTCGTAAAGCGTCATTCTACCAGGACAGAAGCCGAATTTTGGAAGACCAATTTTTAATTAAATAATGTAAAACAGTGAACGAAATTCAAAACCATGACTGAATAAGAAGCAGACGAACCATTGGAGCAGTCAACTGAAGACCAAGGACCATAAAATAGAAAAAATAAAAGAAAAATATGACCACATCCTCTATGAAAAGGACGCCAGACCTACTTAAGTCCAAAGATCAATGAAAATAGAACTTATTGCAGCCCAATCCTCTTCCGATCCAATGAATGAAAACACCAAGTCATGCTGATGTGTTAAGTACCATTGAATTACCTTATTTCCAAAAACAAAATCACTAAATTTTACTGAAAGTAATTTGATCTTGCTATTAGCCGAGTATTCTCTTTCAAAGATTAATTAAGAAAAATAAACATACTGAAAATTTTGTTAACATAAAATATAACCTATTGTCTCAATACGAACTTTCGAAACACATTTAACGACACTACAGAACAGATTGTAACCACACACATTATTTATGTACACTTAGAATAAGGTAAAATAATTTTATTGTAATCATAGGAATTGTTTGCCTTGTAATCAAAAGAATCCATGATTTTGGAACGAAAATTAATTTAATAGCTAAACACCTCAGCTGCCATGCTGATGTGAGCACATCGTTTCCAGTCCAGAATCGATTCGTCATCCTGAGTATAATTGTTTCATGTAATAAGTCTGTGCAAAGTTGTTAATCAACTAATATAATTTAATTGTCAACATTGATAATATTAATTATCAAACATTAAAATAACTAGTACAGGGAGTAACCGTTGTTATTATTTCATATGGAGTGCATTATATTACTTGTGTTCGTTTACGAAAACTAGGTTTGACGATCAGCGCTCAAGTTGCCATTTGTACAACAACCTACACGATCCAGAAGGCTGAACGAGCGGGAATTATTTGAACGCCCCGACCGTCATAGCTGAGAACACCATATTAAGATAATAATTAATAAGTTTATTTGTTTTAATAAACAATTTGGTGCCACCCGGGATTAATACACCCCTATATAAGAACAGGTAAGGTTACTGCTGTGTTGTACTGGTAATTACCGCAACGCTATGCACATCGTTAGCGCAAAATAGATGTAACAACCCCAGTGCTAGACAAACGCACTAACACTACACAAATATAAAACTGGTATACATTTTTCAGAGACACACCAGTTATAACGTTACAATATTTATTACAAACATTGATAGGTGATTCTATATGTTTCATATTTAGTACTGATCACCTCTTTATATAGTACTCTATAAATCACTGAGATGACAAAGTAAATTTTATAATTGTTCAATTTGCAGGATGTATTCCCAGTTATAAATTCTGCTGTAAAAGGAGAACTGCATGTAAAAGAAGAAATCATCATAGAAGAGAATGAACAGTTTGTTGATCAGGTATTATACATAGTTATAAATTTGTTTATAGTAACAAACATTTATTGTTATAATGAACGACATTGTTGTATCGTGGCGCATCCATGATAATCTCTTACCAACATTCTCTTAGTCACTCAGAAAATCAAGTCATACCTTTCCAACAGACAAAGTTGACTTTCCTTTTTTTTTGTTTACGTGACTGTAATTAACAATACTGCAGACCAACATGTTGCTTTACAGCTGTTCGTGAGCTTACAGCATCCCACAACCGAACAGTCAACCTGGGTACTCTAGTCTCTGCCTTCCTCTGCAGTACTTCCCACTCACTGGCCGCCCATCAGCAAAGTCATTACTGGGTCTCAACCAATAGTGACCCACCACACTGTCTCATCTCCACAAACCTCTCCATTCACCCATTGTTTCCAGACCTGTTCATTTTTGTTTTCTAATTACTTTGTCCATCCAGTACATTTTGAATATTCTCCTACAGCAGCAGTTTTCAAATGTTGTGGTTGTGTCTTTCACTTTTCCCTATCGTCTAGGTTTCACATGCAGCTTCTATAATACCATGCTGCAAACATATAATTTGAGGAATTTCTTCTTAATTTAGAATCCAGTATTTGACAGCAAATATGTTTCTCCATTTGGCCTGTAACCTGACACCGTTTCCTCTCATAACTTTACCAGTCGTAATATTTACATATTTTTGTTCCTGATTCTCCTCTTCCCCCTAATAATTTTTTATGATATTCAATAGTGTTCTCACCTTACCTTGTTTTGTGGGAGTAGAAACCATAACATCAGTAACTCTTAACTCTTATACTCTCCATGAAATGTTTTTACGATCTTTATGGTTTCCTTTACAGCCTCTTATAAAGCATTCCTGTATAATGGTAATGAATTTGTATAAAAGTATATTTCAATTCCTTGTAATTTGTAGGATGTTTTAACGGTCAGTGTAATGGAAGAAGCAGATCCAAAAGACGCTGAGACTGATCAGGTTGTGTGCATAACTATTATTTAGCCCATAGCTAATGTGTTAGGTTGTTCCGTGTCATGTACTACTAGAGATTTGGATCACATTCGTTTGTAGATATGTAATTAAAAATCAACAGAATACACAAACTGTATCATAGTTTTATATAATATTGAAAACTTTCTCAAGTGAAACTTACTTGTCTGTTTTGTATGTAGAACGCATTTCGCCGTTGTGTTCGCCTTCTTCAGCTTTGCGACAGACTGCCAGTACCTAGTAACGTTTGTTGGTTGGAAGGTATAGTGGGGGAGGTGTATAGAGGAAGGGGATTGGCGTGGGGATCCGAATTATTGTTTGTTTTGTGTATAACTGTGTCGAAAAGTGTATGTGATTTATATTGCAATTGGTCGTTTAGTATGTTGTTTGGTTGTGTTGTGTGGTGTTTGTATATTTCATACTGTTCAGCTGTGTTGAGTTTTCGCCCTTTGGGTAAGAGGTGTAATATTTCAAGATTAGTATCTATGTTGGTGTAGCTATGGTTATGTGTGTGTATGTGTGTGGCAAACGCAGAATGTATATTGTTGTTGGTAAGGGCCTTTAAGTGTTCAGAGTAACGGGATGAAAAAGATCTTCCCGTCTGGCCTATGTAGAAACTATTGCAGTTATTACAATTTAATTTGTAGACACCTGTTCTATTGTATTCGTCTATGTCCTTGTTTGTATCGTTGATGTATTTTTTGTTGGTATTGTTGGTTCTGAATGCTATTTTGTAATTGTGTTTTCTGAATGTGTTGGCAAGTTTGTGTGTGCTGGAGTTATTATCGTATGTGAGTGTGATGTATTTCTTGTGTTGTGTGTTATTGGTATTTTGTGTTTTGTTAATTTTGTTTTTGATGCGTTTGTGTAGTTGGTTTATTAAATTGGGGTTGTAACCGTTTTTCATTGCTATGTATTTGATTGTGTTGAGTTCGTCAGTATAATCTTGTTTACTTAAGGGTATTTTGGTTAGTCTATTAAGCATATGGTTGAAGGCTGCATGTTTATGTTGTGTTGGGTGGTTTGATTGTACCATTCTATTTTATCACAAGTACAAACACATAAAATTATTAACTTCCACTTACCTTTAAAATTTGTTTTCTAGTCCAGGGTTACGTCATACGAACTTCTAGGAGACAAGCGTGATTTCAGGTTGTGTGAATGACTTACACAACTCATTTTTTTATGAAAAGAAATTACTTAATCTTTATTTTTTCATTCACTATGCTTTGTCTCCAATTATTCGTTATTCGTTTTTTGTATGTTTACAAACCATTTATTACTTTTAGTCAACTTTTAAATAGAATACAACTTCCTTGAAATATTATATTATACCATGTTAACTTAGTTACTACAGCTTACCTTATTCTACATCAGACAGCCCAGTCTGCCCGTTCTCTCATTCACACTATATTTAATACCCTCCCCTGAATATTTATTGAACAAAACCCTTAACCCATTATGAAATACCCCCCTGCCGGCAACGTGGTGTTCATTCGAGCTCGTGACTTCGCATTTTTAATTTAGTTGTGTGTCCACAATAGATTTTGAGGTTTTCTAGTTGAGTACTCATGCCACTGTCACATTACTATTAACTGGTAACTCACTTTTTACTTGAACTTATAAACTTTTTGAAAAGCCCCTTGGGGCGTGTACCTGGTCAGGCACTGTCTGTAGGCGAACTGGGAAGAGCGTCTCTCTCCTTACAATCAACTAGATTTCGTCTCCCCAGGTGGAAAACAATGCCTGCTATTTCATAGCCACTGTCGTGTCCCATTTAACACACGTAGTTTTTTGTGTGTTCGCCGTGGATGATATCTTGTCAGCACTGGTTGACGTCACAAAAGAGGTTTGGCTTAGACTTACATCCGCCAACATGATCAACGAAGTGAACAGAAATTCTTCTCTAAGCCATTTTGAGTTTTACAATTCCGCGTCGGTCTGCGTACCTGCTCGTGTGGTGCATGCGGGCGCGGACGTCACACAAATGTAGAGTTCTTAGAATTGACGCCCTGGTACATTCTTTCGCAAAGGTTACACAACAGTTAAGGCGTACTGTTCCTTTGTGGGGCAGTGCTTTATGCAAACACGTGGACTGGTCACTGATGGAAATGATATTTCAAATATTTTAATAAAAAACTCCCAAAAATTAATAAAATAAATTCCCTCAAATTCGTCACGTTACAATACCCCCCCCCCCATGAGATATCTTCTGCCGAAACAGAAGAAATCTCATTGCTAAAACCCTTAAGAGGACCGGTGAGGATATGGTGCCAACAACCCCCTTTAGATCTCATACTTCATGGGTAAACAACCCCCCTGGCTCGGCGACTATGACCGCATCTGAACGAAATTACTGGACTTCTCTGTGCGAGATCCCAACACCATAAAATCGAACAGATACGCACTACAGCGCACCTCACCTCCTATCATGCCACCCCAAAATCCAAATCCCTGGTCTTATCTCATGCCAGATCCTCAACCGATATGTTCCCCCTTTTTCATGCACACTGGGCTGCCTTTAGCAGTTACTGGGCTCGCACACACACTTATCGCTACATCCTAGCAAAATTGAAACATTCTTAGCTTCAAACTTTTATTTAAGTTAAAAATCAACAGCTATTCTCTTTAAAATCAAAATAAAATCTTTTATCTGCAGTAATTAACTCTCTTCATTACTTTTTGATAATTCGAAAACAAATAAATTGAACATTGATTAAAAACATGAACCTCCTTATCCCAACAGGGGATTATACATATACCCTAAACAATATAATTCAATAAAAAACACTATTAATTACACACAAATAATAATATAATCAAAATCCAAAAACATCAATTAGATGGCAGGCAAAATCAAAAAATATTTTTTTTTCTCAAAAAAATTTAAATTTATTAAAATATTTTTTCTCAATATTGAAATTATTTAAAATTATTCAAATTAATTAAAAAGCAAAACTGGCATCACTGCATTGCCAAAATAGGTCTAGTATAGAACCTCACACATCAGCTGATCAAACTGGGTCAAGTCAAGAACCTTGACCTACATAAGCTATACATAAGTTACCTCAGAAAATACATTAAACATCTTTGAAATTCTATCTTTAAACACAAAACATAATAAAATAAAACATTTAAAAATAAACAGAATATTATTATGATTAACAATCAAATTGATATTTAAATTAATCCAAAATTACACATTTTCCAACTTTACTTTTTCAAATTCTATTAAAACTGTCACTTGTTTCAATTAAAATTTTATATTTTTACTATGAATCTCTTTATTTAATATTCTCAATCTCCTTTAGTTTGGGTGATTTAATTATTTATACTAACTTGATTTACAACTTGATATGTATACCCATATAATCTTTACCCCTCTGACTCTAATACCACTAACAACTTTAACTATCAGGACACCCATCTCTATCAAAACATCTACCAAACAATCTGTAAACCCAACTTACTACTAAACTCAACTCGCATCATTCTCTCGTTATATAAAAAAAAATACTCTCTAACCCTTTGTATTTAGGATGTGTGTCCCCCCCTCCCCAGAAAGCTCATTCCCTTATTTTGGTCCCTGGGTTCTACCTAAGGCAACCCCTTCCCACCAAACGGTCCCTTCCCGTCCCAACCCTTTTGTTGCGGACTCCTACACTACACTATCCCCTCTTACAAAATTACCATCCCCTAATTAACATTCTTATTACCTCACTTCAACTACAAAATAACATCATCATTTATAAACATCAATATATCAATCATTACGTTACATATATTCCCCACAACTACTGTGTCAACATCAATACTTCTCAAATTCTACATTACATTAACTCACAACAACATTATTCTCTCTGTTACCACTTTAAACTCAACTTGGACTGATCTACATGTCCCAACAAAATATTAATCACCCCAAAATCTACCTTTTATTATTTTTCACAAATCATTTAACATTCTCAACTATATCAAATCATTTTCCTTATTAAAATAAAATCTTTAACACATTAACAACATATTGAACATTAATTACCTTGGAAATTAATAACCAATTTATCAGTGACATTCTACTGCTGATCAGCTGATTTTCTTAGCAAGGTGAATGACCTCACTACCAACACATTTCAAATCTTTACAAATTACATGAAATACATATTTTTATCAATCCTTATACCTAACATACTGAAATAACATTTATAAACCCGAATAAACACAGTATAATGAACATATGAACACCTATTTATTAAATCCTAATACAAGCATTTAATTAGTGCAAAATTTATTTATCATTTTATGTTATGAAATTTCAATTCGTTGCTCACCTGAGCAACCCCCTAAACCACACACACTATTGTTTTTTAATTATCGTTTATATTCAAAACAATCATCTCAAATTATTCTCATTATTGAATTTAAAATTCTATCTTTACATCTGCAAACATTTTATTTGGTATTATAAATTTTATACTTACAGTACTTTATTCACCTACTGACATAAATACAAAATATACACACCAATACTTCCACGTAACCTCTGAAACATTTAACAACAGTGTTATTTCATATCAAACAATTTATCATTTATTTATTAATTACTTATCAAATTCAACTCTCATAAAACAATTTAAATCCATTAGAAAAATTCAATTATGTAACCTTTAAATCAATCAAAATATTTAAAACATTTCAAATTGGTTTCATTAAATTAATTATTGAAAATACAAGTTCCATTGCTATCAAAACAATTACAATTCGCTAATTACTGTCTTCAAAATTAATTTTGTTATTTATTTAGATTGCAAAATATTAATATTATTATTACAACAATTACCTACATACACACTGTTTACCTAACACTTTACAATATACACAATTAAATTCACTAAACATATATTTACAAATCGTCATCATTATTATTCACACATTCATTATTATTATTGTTATAGTGGTATTTATTATTATTCAGTTATATCACACTTCAATGTCCAAGGTTGCGAGGTCTGAACCGTAAAACAAAATATTTAAAATTGTCCATTTATTGTTTTACCGTTTACCCTCCATCGTCAAAAATTAATCTTTGTTTCAAATAACAATTTTCAATTTCAGTTACACACATGGCTATCTTGTGTGTCATAACCATAACATTTCAGTTTATTCATTTTATCATAATAATCATATACCAAGTCAACATTATGTATTTCTGTCCAGTCTCCAGTAGTAATTATATTCATTATCGGGTCAGTTACTTTTTCATAATGCATTAAATTATTATTGTTCACACACACTTGTAACGTTTCTTTCCACTCATCATAATCTCTCTTTAATTTATATAATTCTATTTCTCTATCAACACACAATTCTCTATCTAAATCTCTCTCATCATAACACCATCTCATACTTTTAACATCATTCCACACAGAGGGTATTAACTTATACAAAACTGGGAAACAAAAATCTTCTATTAACACGGGACTCTTGCCCTTCAAAAACAACACTTGTGAACACCCTGGTTCATTACAAATAAGGGGAAAATTTACCCTCTGCCCCCATTCTACCACTATACTATCTTTCCACTTTCTCTCTGACTCATAAACACACATTAACATTCCATTATTACATTCTACAACTTCATCAGTACTTTCACTATTTATTTTCAACGTACCACTCTCTGATACTACCTCTTCAATTACATTACCATTCTCAATATTATTTTTATTATTTTCGACATCATCATTATCATTTGTTAACTCTTTATCTAGTACCACATTTTTACACATATCATTATAATTTTCATTTGTATTACTCTTGTTTGTATTCATCACATTCACTCCCATTCTCTCAATACTCTGTTCTAATTTATTCAAACTATTTTTTATTATTTCATTAGTATTTTCAAAACGTTTATTAATCTCTTGAATATCATTTTTTAATTCATCATTTTGTTTTTTCAATTCATCAAATTTGTTATTCTGTACATCTAATTTGCTGTCAAAACTATTCTTCTGTTCTTCGAATTTTTTATTAAAATTGCTATTTTGAACGTCAGATTTTATGTTAATATTACTACTCAGGTTATCAGACATTGTTCTCATAAAATTATATAGATCGTCCAGTGACAACTCTTTTGCTTTATTTATTACAGGAGTAGATTCTGCTTTTGCTTCGCTCATTATTACCGATTGCGTCAAATTATTTTCGTCTATCAGGCTTGGAGTTGTCTCCATTCCTGAATCATTTATATTATCTGATTCATTTAAAACGCTTTCTTTGACCACATTAGGGTCTGGATGAATTTCTCCCTCCCCCGTGACAGTTACATCAATCATACTAACTTTATCTCCGTATTCCATTTTGATCTTAGTTATGAGATTTTGCTCTACATAAAAATTCAATCTTAAATATTTTCAGTATTATTCAATATAGTATAATCTAAGTATCACTTAACTACACCTTAACATCATTTATATGTAATTAGTACTCATTTCCACTTAACCTCCAAATCACGCTTGCATCCTTTTGTAGGTATGGAATTTTTAATTAATCAAATTCGTTCCTGTCGAGGCGCCAATTGTACCATTCTATTTTATCACAAGTACAAACACATAAAATTATTAACTTCCACTTACCTTTAAAATTTGTTTTCTACTCCAGGGTTACGTCATACGAACTTCTAGGAGACAAGCGTGATTTCAGGTTGTGTGAATGACTTACACAACTCATTTTTTTATGAAAAGAAATTACTTAATCTTTATTTTTTCATTCACTATGCTCTGTCTCCAATTATTCGTTATTCATTTTTTGTATGTTTACAAACCATTTATTACTTTTAGTCAACTTTTAAATGGAATACAACTTCCTTGAAATATTATATTATACCATGTTAACTTAGTTACTACAGCTTACCTTATTCTACATCAGACAGCCCAGTCTGCCCATTCTCTCATTCACACTATATTTAATACCCTCCCCTGAATATTTATTGAACAAAACCCTTAACCCATTATGAAATACCCCCCTGCCGGCAACGTGGTGTTCATTCGAGCTCGTGACTTCGCATTTTTAATTTAGTTGTGTGTCCGCAATAGATTTTGAGGTTTTCTAGTTGAGTACTCACGCTACTGTCACATTACTATTAACTGGTAACTCACTTTTTACTTGAACTTATAAACTTTTTGAAAAGCCCCTTGGGGCGTGTACCTGGCCAGGCACTGTCTGTAGGCGAACTGGGAAGAGCGTCTCTCTCCTTACAATCAACTAGATTTCGTCTCCCCAGGTGGAAAACAATGCCTGCTATTTCATAGCCACTGTCGTGTCCCATTTAACACACGTAGTTTTTTGTGTGTTCGCCGTGGATGATATCTTGTCAGCACTGGTTGACGTCACAAAAGAGGTTTGGCTTAGACTTACATCCGCCAACATGATCAACGAAGTGAACAGAAATTCTTCTCTAAGCCATTTTGAGTTTTACAATTCCGCGTCGGTCTGCGTACCTGCTCGTGTGGTGCATGCGGGCGCGGACGTCACACAAATGTAGAGTTCATAGAATTGACGCCCTGGTACATTCTTTCGCAAAGGTTACACAACAGTTAAGGCGTACTGTTCCTTTGTGGGGCAGTGCTTTATGCAAACACGTGGACTGGTCACAGATGGAAATTATATTTCAAATATTTTAATAAAAAACTCCCAAAAATTAATAAAATAAATTCCCTCAAATTCGTCACGTTACATGATGTGTTGTGTATAACCATGTCAGTTGTGGTAGGTTTCCTGTATATTTTGTATATATGTGTATTGTTAGTTTTGTTAATTGTCAGGTCAAGAAAATTTATACTATTGTTTTGTTCAATTTCCCCCACTCGGTGTAAAAAAAATTGATTATTTAAAACATTAATTTTTTTTCTAATGTACAGTTTTACACTGATTAAAAATTTGCACATTTACTTTAGCACTTTTTCCTGCACAAAACTTGCACTACTACAATGTTGCTTACATCTATCTTATTACTAAAGATTACAATGTTGCTTAACCTAACATGGTATATTGAAATTTATATGATCATTTTTAATCATCATTTTGGATTAATTAATGTCAATAATTTAAATAACAATATTAACATTTATTTATATAAAAATTATTATTATTATTATTAATATTGATTCAAAACAATTATTTATTTATTTTATTTGACCATGTTTGATTCACATACCTTATTGGCTCAAACTATTATTTCTTTATGGGTCAATAATTTGTTTATTCTTCCTCCTATGGGAACATAGCTTATATAGCTTACCTCCATATTTAGAAAATCCTGGTTTGGAGTTGGTAGCTGCACTCCTCCAAGCTACACTAATCCTAGGGTCTTGTTGATGAGTTAATTTTTGTTAAGTTGTTAATTTTTTTTCTAATGTACAGTTTTACACTGATTAAAAATTTTCACATTTACTTTAGCACTTTTTCCTGCACAAAACTTGCACTACTACAATGTTGCTTACATCTATCTTATTACTAAAGATTACAATGTTGCTTAACCTAACATGGTATATTGAAATTTATATGATCATTTTTAATCATCATTTTGGATTAATTAATGTCAATAATTTAAATAACAATATTAACATTTATTTATATAAAAATTATTATTATTATTATTAATATTGATTCAAAACAATTATTTATTTATTTTATTTGACCATGTTTGATTCACATACCTTATTGGCTCAAACTATTATTTCTTTATGGGTAAATAATTTGTTTATTCTTCCTCCTATGGGAACATAGCTTATATAGCTTACCTCCATATTTAGAAAATCCTGGTTTGGAGTTGGTAGCTGCACTCCTTCAAGCTACACTAATCCTAGGGTCTTGTTGTTGATGAGTCCCTATTTCCTTGAGTCGTCTAACTACTTCAGGTTTTGTTATATGTTTTACCACGTAAATACCAATATCTTTGCTACTACATTTAATATTATCTGTTTCCATGTTGTTTTCTGATGGTGGATTTCTACTGAGTACATCTGCTACCAAGTTGTCTTTCGCTTTGCAATACTGTATTTCAAATTGATACTCTTGTATAGCCAAGATCCAACGAGTCAGACGAGCACCTAGCAATTTACACTTTAATAAAAATACTAACGCCTTATTGTCGGTGATTATAGTAAGTTTAGCACCCAGAATATAACTTCTAAACTTTGACAGGCTATGCACTATCGTTAATAGCTCTTTTTCTGTCGTAAAATAGGTTAATTCTGCCCCTTTAAGTGTGCGACTTACGAATCCTAATACCGCCTTTTGGCCCTTCTCATCAATCTGATACAAGTGTGCTTCAATAGCAATATTGCTGGCGTCTGTTTGCAAGTAAAATCTTTCTCCTATCCTTGGATGATTTAATACAACAGTATTTATAAAAAGACTTTTCACTTGTTGCAGCGCTTCATCGTGGTCCTTTGTCCACTTCCATTTAATACCTTTATTTAACAGCTTTAACAATGGAACAGTACTTTCCGCGCATTTACTTGTAAACTTCTGATAGTAGTTAGCTAAACCTAGAAATGACTTTAGCTGCTTACAGTTCTTTATTATACTTACCGACTTCCAATGCTTAAACTCTTTAATGCTTGCATTAATTTTATTTGTATTTATTTCCATCGTAATGGTATTTCTTTTAAAATTTAATTTTGCTTTCCATTCAAGCAACGTATCTACCCTAATAATACAATCATGAATGAGTTTCGGGACTATTAGAGCTACAATTTGGGTTTGGTTACCATTTATACTGACAGGTAAATATATTTGTTCAGTTATCTTTTGCTTTTTGGCTCCAGTGGCTCCCTGTACATTACAATGTTTTACGGGTAGTCTGGGACAATTTCGCAACTGATTATTATCTACAAATTTTGAGCTAACACAGGTAACTTCACTGCCAGTGTCAATAAGCGCTCTTACCAGTAGATTACTGATCTTACAAATTATTTCTGGACATTCAGGATAATGGTTTCTACCCACTTCTTGCTCTTCTTTTAACAAGAACTCCCTATCGCTCACTTGTTTTATATTATTAGCTACGTTCTTCTTACCTGTTTTCTTTAGTTGTTTCACTGCAGGTAATGGTAGGTTTAGTTTTGTTTCTTTTCTACGTACAGTGGCTTCCCGTTTCCCGTATTCATTTTACTAGTCGACAGTTGCTGCTCGGTAGAGGTTATAGTTGTTTTACACACTTTATACCCTTTATTAGGTTTGTTCTCTACACTTCTACTTCTACCTTTCTCCTCTAATTCCGATCGATTTTGTGGTTTGTTACCCGGATATGGGGCAAACCTTTTTTCTTTCAGGCGTTCATTGTCTCTCCTCTTATTTGAGTAGAAAGTTGGTTCTTGCTGATCGCCTCTAGAGTAGTTACTCAGCTGATTACTTACACGCTGTAGGTCCCTCTCTAAATCTAGACACTCATCTACAACCATAATGAACTTTTCTAGAGTATCCACTCCTCTAGTAGTGGTTGCTACTCTAGTGCGTTCTGAAAAATGACGCGCTAGCTTATACACTAGGTCTCTCTCTCTTCTATTGGTGGTGTTAGATGTTTAACTTGTGCCATTACATTTAGCACATAATTGGTAGTTGTCATATTCATTGACGGATGATACTTACCAAATTCTAAATGATCGCGTACCCTTCTTTGTATCTGAACATTCCAGTACTGAGCTAGAAATTTTTCTCTGAAGTCCGAGTAGGTTTGGACTCTGTCCGAGATGACTTTCCACCACGTACCTGCCCAATTCTTGAGAAATCGGCCTAAACATGTCCTTATCCTCGTCGTCCATCAGTGGATTTACACGAGTTACATACGCCTCAAACAGCTTTAGGAATTCCACAGGATTCTCATGTGGGTTTCCTGAAAATGCAAGGTTTTCCGGTTCTTCCTTATAGCCGCCACACCTCACTACTTTGGTTTGCTGTGACTTCATTGCTTTAGTCAGATCTTCCCGCATTACCTTTAACTGCTGTTCCATCTTTTGATGTACTTCTTCACTGTTAGCCTTACTCTCTACCTGTTTCTTAACTTCATTAATATTTACACCCAGTTGGGTACACTCTTCCCTAGTATTCTGGATTTCTTCTTTATTTAGAAGTGTTTGTGTTTTTAATTCAGCTGTTACTTCGCTGAATTGTTGATTAATGAGGGTTACTTTTTGTTCTAACCTTTCATGTAATTCATTTCTAAATTTATTTAGCTTTTCGTCTTGATAGCGAAAATTAGTGTTTACTTGTTTTTTAAACTCATCTAGCGTAGTTTTAAACTCTTCGGTATGCTTATCAAACCTACTATTACTCTCGTCTATTTTATTATTAGTACTATCTAATTTACTAGCTAGATTAGATATTTCTTCATCTATTTTAAATGTAGCCTCTTTACTACTTTGTTCTATTTGGCTAGATAAATTTTCATTTATTTGTTTCATTCCACTGGACAAATATTTATTAGTTTGTTCTATTATATTATTAACATCTGTTAACAATTTTTGATTACTTTCTTCTAAACTTTTATTATTTTCATCAATTTTATTATTGATATCTTTTATGTCACTTTTTAATTGACTATTTGTACTTTCAATTTTACTTTCAAGTTTACTATTAGTATCTTTTATTTCACTAGATAGTTTATTATTAGTATCATCAATTTTACTTTCAATTTTAGTGGTCAACTGCTTAAACATTTGCTCAATTGCTGCCATATCTACTGCTGATGATTTAGCCATTTTTTAAATTTTATTTTTAACAAATTAATTTATCAATTATTTAATAGTTATTTGTAACCTTGAATTCCACTTTCTTTTCAAATTTATTAATATTACAATTTAACTAATGACTTGGGTAATAGCAATGCCAAATTATATAACTTTATATAATTTTCTGAGCTTAATCGGGCCCATTAGTTGCGGCGCCAAATTTCTATGTAACTTATTTTTACATATAAATTTGGTGATCTTAATCGTGCTTAATCGAGCCCCTTAGTTGGCCGCGCCAAATACATACAACGCTACCTTTCGTCTAACACAATTATCTAATATTTGTGATGTTAGATAAAATGTTACTTACCCGTGATATTACTTTACCTGGGCGCCAGAACAAATCCCAGATACAAATGACACGGTTTCAGCTTAGCTCAGCGCATGGAGACACTCTTTCTCAGGATTCATTCAGTGATTGTGGTTTTCAAGGGGAATCGTTACAAATAACACTTTAATATTTCTTGATTATTTTAATGAATGTTTAATTAATTATTTTTAAACTTTAAATTGTTAATGGTATGACTTAATTCTACCCTAACACTTATAATTATTGAGTGAGTGTGAAAAGTAATGATTAAGGCATTCAAACGACCTCCAGCTCTTATCTGGTTTGATTAAGAGATTTCTATCTCCCAAACCAGTGCTAAAGAACAGGTCTGCAATAATTTGCACGTCCAATACTATACACCACTTTCCATTCAACACTCCTATACTATATTAGAGCTAATCTTATAGTTAAAATACAAAGTGTGCTTTTCTTAGTGTCCTTTTAAAATTGTTTATTGTTTTATTATTTGTTTAGTGCTTATTTCATTGATCAATGAATCTATTTCTTACTGTTTGATGCGTTGACCGAAGATAGGAATCCGTAGAGGTCCTCCTTTTGATGGTGTTGCACAGAAGAATGGATGTTAATCAATGTTGAAGATGCCCTGGCAATTACAGATGCCGTAGTCTTCTGTAGCACAGGTCCTTCATGGCTGATGCTTAATTAATTAATTATTTAATTAATTAACGGTTGTTTTATGCAGCAAGTGTTATTGAACGTTGTTAATTCACCTACACTGCAGACTACTTCTCGAATTAGAACTTAATTTGCACTTTTGCGTGATTTAAAAATTTCTGAATGTGAATTATACACGTCTAGTGTGTTTCAGTACCGAACGAAGAGTGATGCTACCCCTCGCTTTGAGCTGGCGTCAGTTTTAAATATGGGCTGCTGATTGGTTGTACAAATAAATCATGCGTTTTTCCAGTTTTGACAATCTCGAACAGGTCAGTCAAACACTCTGTGACAGGTTCCAAACGGCATAGAAATTCTTGTCAAAATCGTACTTCCTGTATTTGCAAATCGATTGATTACAGGTATTTGCAAATGTGTTTCCAAAGATCTGACCACAGAATATTGTTGCTTAGGTCTTTATCTGTGTGTGTGTGAAAACACCTTATTCCTACGTAGCATAATTCTCTCGTTATTCCTGTTGGCGTGCGTCATCCGTATAACTTCTTCAATTGTTAATTATATTAACTGAGATTGCGGCTACTTGTAAAGCTTTTCTTGCTGAATACAATGCTGTTTTCAGAATTGCCGTATATTTAGAACTTTTGAAGTTATCGCAGGTTGAACTGATAATTCGCTTTGAGTAAAATAACATGTTTGAACTGGATTCTGATGTAGCGGTGACGTGGTTAGAGTGAGATGGCTGCGATTATATGCTCTCTCTCTTCCTTACGGCGTTACACTCGTACCGTCTATCCCTTTCATATAACGCTCAGATAGGACGCTATTATGAATCGTTATATATACCCCCACTCGGTATAAAAAAAATTGATTATTTAAAACATTAATTTTTTTTCTAATGTACAGTTTTACACTGATTAAAAATTTGCACATTTACTTTAGCACTTTTTCCTGCACAAAACTTGCACTACTACAATGTTGCTTACATCTATCTTATTACTAAAGATTACAATGTTGCTTAACCTAACATGGTATATTGAAATTTATATGATTATTTTTAATCATCATTTTGGATTAATTAATGTCAATAATTTAAATAACAATGTTAACATTTATTTATATAAAATTTATTATTATTATTATTAATATTGATTCAAAACAATTATTTATTTATTTTATTTGACCATGTTTGATTCACATACCTTATTGGCTCAAACTATTATTTCTTTATGGGTCAATAATTTGTTTATTCTTCCTCCTATGGGAACATAGCTTATATAGCTTACCTCCATATTTAGAAAATCCTGGTTTGGAGTTGGTAGCTGCACTCATCCAAGCTACACTAATCCTAGGGTCTTGTTGTTGATGAGTCCCTATTTCCTTGAGTCGTCTAACTACTTCAGGTTTTGTTATATGTTTTACCGCGTAAATACCAATATCTTTGCTACTACATTTAATATTATCCGTTTCCATGTTGTTTTCTGATGGTGGATTTCTACTGAGTACATCTGCTACCAAGTTGTCTTTCGCTTTGCAATACTGTATTTCAAATTGATACTCTTGTATAGCCAAGATCCAACGAGTCAGACGAGCACCTAGCAATTTACACTTTAATAAAAATATGATGTTGTGTTTTCGTCAAGTTTTATTGAAGGCTATGTGTAAGGAAGATTTTGTTACTTGTTTTTTTTGGCGTTTCTGTACTTATTGATGAAATACGCTCTGTCTGCGGTATTATAGTTGTCTTGTTTGTTCATCATCTTCTTTCACTGCACTACCTTCATATAATATTGAAAACTTTCTCAAGTGAAACTTATCTGTTTTGTATGTAGAACGCGTTTCGGCATCGTGTTCGCCTTCTTCAGCTTTGCGACAGACTGCCAGTACCTAGTAACGTTTGTTGGTTGGAAGGTATAGTGGGGGTGGTGTATAGAGGAAGGGGATTGGCGCGGGGATCTGAATTATTGTTTGTTTTGTGTATAACTGTGTCAAAAAGTGTATGTGATTTATATTGCAATTGGTCGTTTAGTATGTTGTTTGGTTGTGTTGTGTGGTGTTTGTATATTTCATCCTGTTCAGCTGTGTTGAGTTTTCGCCCTTTGGGTAAGAGGTGTAATATTTCAAGATTAGTATCTATGTTGGTGTAGGTATGGTTATGTGTGTGTATGTGTGTGGCAAACGCAGAATGTATATTGTTGTTGGAAAGGCCCTTTAAGTGTTCAGAGTAACGGGATGAAAAAGATCTTCCCGTCTGGCCTATGTAGAAACTATTGCAATTATTACAATTTAATTTGTAGACACCTGTTCTATTGTATTTGTCTATGTCCTTGTTTGTATCGTTGATGTGTTTTTTGTTGGTATTGTTGGTTCTGAATGCTATTTTGTAATTGTATTTTCTGAATGTGTTGGCAAGTTTGTGTGTGCTGGAGTTATGGTATGTGAGTGTGATGTATTTCTTGTGTTGTGTATTATTGGTATTTTGTGTTTTGTTAATTTTGTTTTTGATGCGTTTGTGTAGTTTGTTTATTAAATTGGGGTTGTAACCGTTTTTCATTGCTATGTATTTGATTATGTTGAGTTCGTCAGTATAATCTTGTTTACTTAAGGGTATTTTGGTTAGTCTATGGAGCATATGGTTGAAGGCTGCATGTTTATGTTGTGTTGGGTGGTTTGATGCGTTGTGTATAACCATGTCAGTTGTGGTAGGTTTCCTGTATATTTTGTATGTGTGTGTATTGTTAGTTTTGTTAATTGTCAGGTCAAGAAAATTTATACTATTGTTTTGTTCAATTTCCAAAGTAAATTTTAATTTGTGGTGTATTGTGTTTATGTATTTATGGAAGTTTTCAACTTGTCTTATGTTGCCTTTGAATAATAGTAGTATGTCATCAACATATCTGTGCCAGTAAATGATCTTGTTGGTGTATTTGTTGTTGTTTATTATGTGGTTCTGTTCTATGTTGTGTATATATATTTCTGCAAGTATTCCTGATATGGGGGATCCCATCGGGAGACCGTCTGTTTGTGTGTATATCTTGTTATTGTATGTAAAGTAATTTTGCTCAGTTATTATTTGGTAAGTGTGATGATCTCTTGTATGTGTGTTTCAGGTGTGTTGTTTTGTCTGAGTAAATTTTCTAGTGTTAGTATGGTTTCTTGAACTGGGACATTGGTTTGTGATATCAAAAGATGCTAGTGTTGGTGTGGGATGTGGATGTGTTCAGTTTTCTTGACTAGGTCGATGTTGTTTTTGATGGATGTGTTGTTACTGAGATTAATGTTTTCTCTGATTATTTTGTCTAAGTGTTTGGCGATTTTGTGGGAGGGAGCTTGTGTGTTGTTTATTAATAGTCTGATGGGAATGTTAGGTTTGTGTATTTTTGGTAATGCATTTAATATAGGGGGGTTAGGTTTTATTTGTTTTAGGTACTTGGTGCTTTCTGGTTTGATTATATGTTTTGTGTTATTTATAAATTTGTTAATCTGTTTTTGAAATTTTAGTGTGGGGTCTTTATTTATTTCCGTTATATTATTTTCGTTAAAGAAATTTTCAATTTTAGTGTTTAATTGATGTTTGTTCATTATGATGTTTGTGTTCCCTTTATCAGCTTTTAATATTGTTATGTTGTGTTCATGTAACTTTTGTTTTACACTGTTAAGTGTTTTTATTTCGTTGTTGTGTCTTTTCGGTTGTATATGCGTGCGCTGGAGTTTTCGTTTTATGTCGTGGCGTATTGGGTCCTGGTCAGAAATATGCGTGTTTTGTACAGCTGTTTCTGTGTCTATAATTATGTCACATATGTGTCTATTGTGGTTATTGTTGTTAGTTGTATTGTTAATCAAATTATGTTTCAGTCCCTTGTTTAATAAATCCATTTCATCAGTTGTGAAATTAATGTTAGTTGTGTTAACTATGCGTCTGTTTAATTTGTGTGTCGGTTCAGGGATTTATTCTATTGCGCGTTTTGTGAGGTTCGTTATTTTGTTGTTGTGTCGTTCTTGTATTGTCAATTTGAGTTTTTCTATGTTGTCTTGTGTGTGTTGTATTATATTTTCAAGTTCTGTGTGGTGTAATATTTGTGTAAGTTTCATGTGTAAGTTGTATGTCTGCCTGTTGAGAGTGTCTTTTTTATAGTATAAATAATTAATTATGTTATTTAGGTTAAGTTGTTCTAGTTTTCGTTTGGTTTGAAGTGCAGTATGTGTGTTTTGTTTTATTGTAACTTGTGCATGTGTTGGTATGATGTTGTGTTTTCGGCAAGTTTTATTGAAGGCTATGTGTAAGGAAGTTTTTGTTACTTGTTTTTTGGCCTTTCTGTACTTATTGATGAAATACGCTCTGTTTGCGGTATTATAGTTGTATTGTTTGTTCATCACCTTCTTTTACTGCACTACCTTTATATAATATTGAAAACTTTCTCAAGTGAAACTTACTTGTCTGTTTTGTATGTAGAACGCGTTTCGGCGTCGTGTTCGCCTTCTTCAGCTTTGCGACAGACTGTCAGTACCTAGTAACGTTTGTTGGTTGGAAAGTATAGTGGGGGTGGTGTATAGAGGAAGGGGATTGGCGCGGGGATCCGAATTATTGTTTGTTTTGTGTATAACTGTGTCGAAAATTGTATGTGATTTATATTGCAATTGGTCGTTTAGTATGTTGTTTGGTTGTGTTGTGTGGTGTTTGTATATTTCATACTGTTCAGCTGTGTTGAGTTTTCGCCCTTTGGGTAAGAGGTGTAATATTTCAAGATTAGTATCTATGTTGGTGTAGCTATGGTTATGTGTGTGTATGTGTGTGGCAAACACAGAATGTATATTGTTGTTGGAAAGGGCCTTTAAGTGTTCAGAGTAACGGGATGAAAAAGATCTTCCCGTCTGGCGTATGTAGAAACTATTGCAGTTATTACAATTTAATTTGTAGACACCTGTTCTATTGTATTTGTCTATGTCCTTGTTTGTATCGTTGATGTGTTTTTTGATGGTATTGTTGGTTCTGAATGCTATTTTGTAATTGTGTTTTCTGAATGTGTTGGCAAGTTTGTGTGTGCTGGAGTTATGGTATGTGAGTGTGATGTATTTCTTGTGTTTTGTGTTATTGGTATTTTGTGTTTGTTATTTTTGTTTTTGATGCGTTTGTGTAGTTTGTTTATTAAATTGGGGTTGTAACCGTTTTTCATTGCTATGTATTTGATTATGTTGAGTTCGTCAGTATAATCTTGTTTACTTAAGGGTATTTTGGTTAGTCTATGGAGCATATGGTTGAAGGCTGCATGTTTATGTTGTGTTGGGTGGTTTGATGTGTTGTGTATAACCATGTCAGTTGTGGTAGTTTTCCTGTATATTTTGTATGTGTGTGTATTGTTAGTATTGTTAATTGTCAGGTCAAGAAAATTTATACTATTGTTTTGTTCAATTTCCAAAGTAAATTTTAATTTGCAGTGTATTGTGTTTATGTATTTATGGAAGTATTCAACTTGTCTTATGTTGCGTTTGAATAATAGTAGTATGTCATCAACATATCTGTGGCAGTAAATGATCTTGTTGGTGTATTTGTTGTTTATTATGTGGTTCTGTTCTATGTTGTGTATATATATTCCTGCCAGTATGCCTGATATGGGGGATCCCATCGGGAGACCGTCTGTCTACCAAAATAATAACTGAGCAAAATTACTTTACATACAATAACAAGATATACACACAAACAGACGGTCTCCCGATGGGATCCCCCATATCAGGAATACTGGCAGAAATATATATTAAACAAGGGACTGAAACATAATTTGATTAACAATACAACTAACAACAATAACCACAATAGACACATACGTGACATAATTATAGACGCAGAAACAGCTGTACAAAACACGCATATTTCTGACCAGGACCCAATACGCCACGACATAAAACGAAAAGACACAACAACGAAAAAAAAACACTTAACAGTGTAAAACAAAAGTTACATGAACACAACATAACAATATTAAAAGCTGATAAAGGGAACATAAACATCATAATGAACAAACATCAATTAAACACTAAAATTGAAAATTTCTTTAACGAAAATAATATAACGGAAATAAATATAGACCACACACTAAAATTTCAAAAACAGATTAACAAATTTATAAATAACACAAAACATATAATCAAAACAGAAAGCACCAAGTACCTAAAACAAGTAAAACCTAACCCCCTATATTAAATGCATTACCAAAAATACACAAACCTAACATTCCCATCAGACCATTAATAAACAACACACAAGCTCCCTCCCCCAAAATCGCCAAACACTTAGACAAAATAATCAGAGAAAACATTAATCTCAGTAACAACACATCTATCAAAAAACAGACACTAGCTTTTGACATAGTGGATCTGTATACCAATGTCCCAATTGATGAAACTTTAAAATTACTCAAACAAAATTTAGTAAATAATAATACCTTGGAAATAAGAAAAATTAATCAGCTAATGTTAATATTAGAAATAGTACTTAATCAAAACTATTTTTCGTTTGATGGTTCATACTACGAGGGCTATCCAGAAAGTAACAGACATTTTGAAATAAAAAATTTACAAAATGAAAAAACAAAATTTTATTATATGCATTTGAAAGGTACACTCTTAAGCTATTTTTATTTTTCTACATAATCGCCATTCAAATTAAGGCACTTATCATACCGTGGCACAAGTTTTTCAATACCGTCTCTGTAGAAATCTGCTGCCTGCGATTTCAACCACTGGTTTACACCGGCATGCAGTTCGGCGTCAGTATCAAAGCGTTGTGTAGCGAGCCATGTCTTCATCGCTGGGAAGAGGTGATAGTCGCTCGGCGCCAAATCCGGGCTGTATGGTGGATGATCGAACACCTCCCATCCAAAACCATCGAAGAGCTCTCGGATACGATTGGCCGTGTGTGGACGTGCGTTGTCGTGAAAAAACAAAACCTTCGCACTAAGTTTTCCCCGACGCTTGTTTTGTATCGCGCGCCTTAACTTTCTCAGTGATTCACAATACCTCTCTGAGTTAATTTTTGTGCCACGTTCAAGAAAATCAACGAGAATCACTCCTTTAGAGTCCCAAAACACATTTGATCTTTCTTGCTGACAGCGTTTGCAAACACTTCCTTGGTTTCTTGGGAGAATTTGTGTGTCCCCATTCCATCGACTGCCTTTTTGTTTCACTATTGACATGCTTCACCCAAGTCTCGTCCCCAGTTACGATACAATCGATAACTTTGTTACCATTTTTGTCGTAATCTTCGAGGAAAGTTAGTGCTGCAGCCAGTCTCTGTTTTTTGTGGTCTTCCGTTAGGATTTTCGGAATCCACCTAGCACAAAATTTGTGGTAACCAAGCTTTTCCGCCACTATTTCATGCACTAAACTCCGTGAAATTTGGGGAAAATGTTTCGAAAGTTCCGTAATCGTGAAACGACGATCTTCACGAATTTTGTCGTTGATTTTCATCACCAGTTCATCAGTCACAAGGCTATGTCTACCAGTGCGGTCCACATCGTGAACATTGGTACGGCCATTTTTAAAATCAATGCATCATTGCCTCACTCGGCTTTCACTCATTATTCCTTTTCCGTACACATCACAAAGTTGGCGATAAATTTCAATTGGTTTGTGATTTTTTGCCAACAAAAACCTAATCACAGAACGCACCTCACAAGTGGCGGGATTTTCTCTTGCAGCGCACATTTTAACACGTCACAGAGAGCAAAGTAAGAGGGGCACAGACTGCACGCTACCACAGCTAGATGCGTACTGAGTGTAGGAACGTTGTGACACCAAGATGGCGGCTCTATCCCCGCCCACCGCCGCGGTCGGTCAAAACGTCTGTTACTTTCTGGATAGCCCTCGTACAAACAAAATGAGGGCCTAGCAATGGGTTCTCCACTCTCAGGTATCCTCGCTGATATTTATTTTAATCATTTAGAAAATACTAAAATTTTAAAAAACAATTATTTTGACAATAAAATAGTATATTATTCAAGATATGTGGACGACACCTTTGTTATTTTCAATGGTAACAATAGACAGCTCGAGTCATTTAATAACTATTTAAATAAAATACATAAGAAAATAAAATTCACTATGGAAATTGAAGATAACAAAAATATTAATTTCCTGGATCTAACCGTAACAAATAACGGTAATGACCTGAAATACAAAATATACAGAAAGCACACATGCACAGATACGGTTATACATGCTAAGTCATTTCATCCTCCAGCCCAAAAAATAGCTGCATTTAACAGCTTTATTGACAGATTACTTTGTGTTCCCCTTAATAACAAAGACTATGATCAAGAAGTAAATATTATAAAACAAATAGCTCTAAATAATGGTTACAGGCCAGTAATAATTGATAGAATGATAATGAAACATAAAAAACGTTTAGAAAATAAAAATACTAACATTATTAACCAACATAATAAAAAACATAAAAAATTCATTTCAGCTAATTATACTGGTTTGATGCCAAATATTTTAAAATCTGTTTTTAAATGTAAAGGATATACTATTTCATTCAAAACCTGTAATAATTTTAAAATTTTTTACAAAACTAAAATAAGTATTCCTTTAAAAAATAAATCAGGAGTCTATAAAATAAAATGCGATAATTGTTCAGCATTCTACATCGGCCAATCCGGCAGAGATTTTTATACAAGATTTTTAGAGCACATTCCTAAAACAAATAATAATAATTCCAGTTTTGCACAACATTTAATAACAAAAGGTCATAATTATACTAGTTTCGAAAACAATTTCGTAGCGTTACATACTTGCAAGAAGGGTAAATTAATGGATAGCCTAGAGGAGTTCGAAATATATAAAGCTACAAAAAACGCAACAACCAAAAATAACATATTAAATGATCAAATGAACTTCGGATCTAATAACCTGTTTGACACTGCTATACGGGTGAATGATAATTATAGCCAGTCGTAAGGAAATCGCGGTACAGCGTGCATGCATGCGAGCGCTCCGAGCGATTCAGTTGTTACGTTTTGTATATATATATTATTTAAAAGATTTTAAACATTTTAAATTATGTCATAACCACAAAATGTGGTATACATTTACGTTTTGATTGATATTGTGTATCTGAAGATGGGATTTCATCCCAAAACGCGTCATTGAACGAAATAAGCTAGTGTCACTAAGGTGGACCGAATAAGGTAATTTAATTATATTAACCATAAAGTGACTCGGTACGTAAAACATGAATAGATTGAGACTTAAAGGCCCTTTCCAACAACAATATACATTCTGCGTTTGCCACACACATACACACACATAACCATAGCTACACCAACATAGATACTAATCTTGAAATATTACACCTCTTACCCAAAGGGCGAAAACTCAACACAGCTGAACAGGATGAAATATACAAACACCACACAACACAACCAAACAACATACTAAACGACCAATTGCAATATAAATCACATACACTTTTCGACACAGTTATACACAAAACAAACAATAATTCGGATCCCCACGCCAATCCCCTTCCTCTATACACCTCCCCCACTATACCTTCCAACCAACAAACGTTACTAGGTACTGGCAGTCTGTCGCAAAGCTGAAGAAGGCGAACACGACGCCGAAACGCGTTCTACATATAAAACAGACAAGTAAGTTTCACTTGAGAAAGTTTTCAATATTATATAAAGGTATTGCAGTGAAAGAAGATGATGAACAAACAAGACAACTATGTATCATAGTGTTGTATACATATAAACTACATGAGATTAAGTAAGTAAAATCACACACTCATGCGAGCGCGTGCGCGCACACACAGCATGTAGGTACAGAGTATGGATATTTATTACAAACATTGATAGGTGTAATATTTAGTACTGATCACCTCTTTATATAGTACTCTATAAATCACTGAGAAGACAAAGTAAATTTTATAATTGTTCAATTTGCAGGATGTATACCTAGTTATAAATTCTGTCGTAAAAGGAGAACTGCATGTAAAAGAAGAAATCATCAAAGAAGAGAATGAACAGTTTGTTGATCAGGTATTATACATAGTTATACATTTGTTTATAGTAACAAGCATTTATTGTTATAATGAACAGCATTGTTGTATTATGGCACATCCATGATAATCTCTTAACAACATTTTCTTAGTCACTCAGAAAATCAAGTCATACCTTTCCAACAGACAAAATTGACTTTCCTTTTTTTTTTTGTTTACATGACTGTAATTAACAATACTGCAGACCAAAATGTTGCATTAGAGCTGTTCATGAGCTTAGAGCATCCCACAACCGAACAGTCAACCTGGGTACTCTAGTCTCTGCCTTCCTCTGCAGTACTTCCCACTCACTGGCCGCCCATCAGCAAAGTCATTACTGGGTCTCAACCAGTAGTGACCCACCACACTGTCTCATCTCCACAAACCTCTCCATTCACCCATTGTTTCCAGGACCTGTTCATTTTTGTTTTCTAATTACTTTGTCCATCCAGTACATTTTGAATATTCTCCTACAGCAGCAGTTTTCAAATGTTGTGGTTGTGTCTTTCACTTTTCCCTATTGTCTAGGTTTCACATGCAGCTTCTATAATACCATGCTGCAAACATATAATTAGAGGAATTTCTTCTTAATTTAGAATCCAGTATTTGACAGCAAATATGTTTTTCCATTTGGCCTGTAATCTGACACCGTTTCCTCTCTGATAACTTTAACAGTTTTAATATTTACATATTTTTGTTCCTGATTCTCCTCTTCCCCCTAATAATTTTTTATGATATTCAATAGTGTTCTCAATTTACCTTGTTTTGTGGGAGTAGAAACCATACCATCAGTAACTCTTAACTCTTATACTCTCTATGAAATGTTATTACGGTCTTGAACATCTTTATGGTTTCCTTTACAGCCTCTTATAAAGCATTCTCGTGTAATGGTAATGAATTTGTATAAAAGTAAATTTTAATTCCTTGTTATTTGTAGGATGTTTTAACGGTCAGTGTAAAAAAGAAGCAGATCCAGAAGAGGCTGAGACGCAACAGGTTATGTGCTTAACCATTATTTAGCCCATAGCTAATGTGTTAGGTTGTTCCGTGTCATGTACCACTAGAGATTTGGATCACATTCGTTTGTAGATATGTAATTAAAAATCAACAGAATACACAAACTGTATCATAGTGTTGTATACTGCGACAACACAAATTACTAAACTATTGGCGCATAGGATATGATAGTATGTGTATTTAAAATTACAAGTCTATATTGGAGGGTTTAAGATTATTTATTGCACAAACACAAGTTATAGTTTATATGGTATATTTGATATGTACAGAATGTAATGTTTGATATAGAGTCTTTCTTTTAAAATGTTAAATAATGTTCATACGCAAGACGTGATACGTTACATAAAGAAGATTGCCACGATGATGTTGTTGAAGAGACGGGCAGGTCTTTGCGGTGTAGTTGGTTCATCAGGTGTGGGTTATAAATGACAGACGTTTCCCCAGAAACGTTTACAGCTGGGCTGGCGTCCTGTAACAGCTTGGCTGATGTCCTGTAACAGCTGGGCTGGTCCTATAACAGCTGGGCTGGGGTCCTATAACAGCTGGGCTGGCGTCCTATAACAGCTGGGCTGGTGTCCTGACAGCTGGGCTGGTCCTATACAGCTGGGCTGGTGTCCTATAACAGCTGGGCTGATGTCCTATAACAGCTGGGCTGGTGTCCTGCAATTCCCACGATGAATCTGACGCTTCGCACACACAACGGTACTACGGATCTTATTACCCGCAAAATTAATATAGAGTTTATGACCAAGTAATATCTCAGGTGACAGTGAGTTTAATAAAAAAAACGGTATATTGAACTTATACCACTCTGGCTTCTTCAAGTGTTCACGCGAATACCAAGGTCTACCGCAACCAGCAGACCACCCTATGAGGAAATCTTGCACTAGCACGGAAACGTCTTGATGGAACAACTTACTATTGCGTAACAATTAATGATACTGTCACTGCGGAAAATCTCGCACAGTGATACAGTTACACTCACTTATTACACACGTAATACTACAATATTAATATCGTGTGTAAAGAGATAATATCAACTGTTATGCGTCACACGCGTTACTATCCCCGAAAAGTCTTAACAGATCCTTGCAAGCGGTAGAATCTTGTACAAGGATTGTATGTACCGTTCGCGGTAGCAGCAGTGAAGAACTGCCTGTAATTATACGCGCAATGCGTTAAAACAATACTGTGTGCAGTTGTACTACACACACAGTTCTGAGTCTTCCCGTTTCACTAACGACGAATAGTCTTTACAACACCTTGCAAGCGGTAGAATCTTGTACAAGGAGTGCACGTCCCGTTCGCGGTAGATGGCGTAGAAGAACTGTCGTAATTATACGCGCAATGCGTTAAAACAATACTGTGTGCAGGTGCACTACACACACAGTTCTGAGTCTTCCCGTTTCACTAACGACAAATAGTTTTTACAACATCTTGCAAGCGGTAGAATCTTGTACAAGGAGTGCACGTCCCGTTCGCAGTAGATGGCGTAGAAGAACTCCCTGTGTAACGACAGGCTTAAGAAAATTTCCAACCACCACTCAGCATTCTATTGGTGGATGGAAGTCACATGGTTATTACATAGTGACAATACACTTTTCATGCAGTAGAGTGCATTTACTTTGTAACAGCATGCATAGCGGTAATCAGACTACCCGTATCTCATGCATAACTGCCTACCTACTAATATCATACATGAACGTAAACAATAGTTAGAAATGTATAGGGATTGTAGCAATACATATGTCTAAGTTCAGTTCAATGTCAAACACAACGATAAATACTTCACGCACCGCCCGGGAAACGTTTACCACTCGCGCACGCGCGCACATTTTCACAAACACAGTACATGAATAACAATAAATAAATAATGCACAGTTTTACTAATCTAAACCCTTATCCTTACTAAATACAATTGATAACAACCAAACTTAACCATCTACCAATATAATATGAATGTCCATTGTCTGTGTAATATATGAACTTGCCCCGCCTATCATGATCCTGTGATTCGTTGCAGGATTAACCCCTTCCCGCTTAAAAAAAAAATTTTTTTTTTTAGTTAATCCACAAAAATAAAATTTTTTTTTTTTTTTATATAACCAAAACAATTTCCTAATCCTGAAATAATAATAATACCCTCGAACTAAAATCAAATAAACATCCTCAATTAATACTAACATTTCCTAACTGTCACTTTGACAGAAGCACCAAATCAAAAGACACGTGGTAACCTTAAAACCAAAACAAATACACATGTTCCTGACATCAGATAACAAAATTTTATGCAGGGTCACAAAGTACACAGACGGCATTCCTTATCTAAACTAGATTATTGTTCATTCACAGAGTCATCTTAAATACAACATTTAAACCTGAACTGACATATTCAAATCACTACACATTCTTACCCCTATATCCTGACATTTATTTCTGAGTTTTTTGTATAAATTTTTCTCAGTTTTGAAACGCACACGTTTACTTGGAAATGTAGATTTGAATTTGTTTAATATAAGTCGTATTTGCTTTATCTCGCAACCCATTAACTGAACCTTGGGGGTCGGTGAGTTATTCGTTATCTTATCTTTCGAGCGTCCTAGTCTGATAAGGCGCTCTACACTATCAACTCTACCTCGTAATGTATTGTTTGGAACTCCAACTGGCAGTTTATTAAATTCGTCGACTTCCAATATAATATTATGTCCGAGTTTTCTAACTCCAAGTACGGTCGCATCTATTTCCGTACCCTGTTCGTATGTTGTTTTAATTGCCTGTTTTTCAATTACCTGCGACTCACACGTTGCTGATTTTATCCTTGTGTGACTTACCTGCAGAATCGGCATTTGTACAAAGTGGTTTTTACACCTCTTTCGTAACTGCTCGTCCAACAGCGATATTTCTGTGCCGCTGTCGAACAACATCTCGTCAACATAACCACTAATTTTTGCTTCGACCACAAGATCGGTGCCATTTTCAATACTAATACTACCCTCATATCTACTACTACTATCATTACTATATACTAAACTGTCTCTCATTCCTGCAGGATATAGGCCAGACATAACAGTTTTACTCTTATCACTAACATTTTTCATAATTGATTGTTTGAACTGCTTTTCAACTGAATCATTTTCAGTAACTGTTGCTAATAAGTTGGTATTAAATTGCTGAGTTGTATTTTTATGTTGTTGTGATTGCGGCTGATTTTGTGGTGTTTGAACATGAAACTGATTACGCGGCGGTTCATTATTATTTACCATAATTGTTGTCATCTTATTGTCACCAGTATCATTCACCTCTCCGTCCTCCATAAACACCTCAGTACCTGATATAGATTCATTAAGTATCTCATCATACTGACATGTGTCAGAAATACCTGCACCGGTAGTATCCATACTAGTTCCAGGCTCTACTACTGGTTCGGGATTTTTATGTGTTATGCATACACTGTCCGCATCCATGATAGCTTCAGATTCTATCATACGTTCACGGTTCTCGCATGCTATATCTGTTACACTATAAACTATCACCTCATCACAGCACTTACCTGAAGTATGTTCCAGACTAATAGTGTTGTTACTACTAATTTCATTTCTGTTATCTTCACTACAATTTGATGCAGAATCTAAATACTCGACTTTACCGAGATATGAACTACTAGGCCCTAATAAGGTTGTTTCTGTACAATCACTTTCAATTTCATCTACTACGCTACTGTTCTCCGTTAATCCTCCAGATGTAACATCTTGGTTAACTTCCATATTACTTTCTTTGAGAGTATGTTCCACAAGGACATTTGGTACTTCAAAATTATCACAAGGTGCAATATTCTCAACAGATAAATCTACTTCAATATCAGCTGACATTTCCTGTAGTTTCGCCATCCTCTCCTCTCTGTCGGCGTCCATTTCTTCCCAAAATTTCTGCCTAATGTTCGCTCTCATAGTTTCCACGGTCTCGCTAATATGCTTTTCTGCCGCTTCTATCATTTGTTTGCTTTGTTTTGATTATTTCTGCACGGCAGCATATATTCTTTTATTTCCGTCATGGATCGATTTACTTCTTTTCTCGGCTTCTGCTGAAAGCTTCTGTATACTCACTTCCATCTTTTCTTCCATGGTTTTCATATTAGCTAATATGGCTGCTAAAGTATTCTCTATCCCTTTTGACTCCGCCATAGTGACCAAAAATTACTTTAAAATTTAGTAAATTTAAATTTATTGATTTATACGCAAAGAAAGTTATTATTACAACAAGATTAGAACATATGGTAACCAGTTTATATGCACACAGGAAGCAGTTCAAAACATCAACATGTAAATAAACCTTATCTAACACAACAACTAATAATCTACCTCCAATATACTGATAAAATCTGTTCATATACGATATACAAGAGAATATGCACAATTGATTAATTATATCCTCAGATTTTCATATGAACTATACACATACAATTATTACGTTAATTATAATTATACATGGGATTTTACCAACAAAATTTTTTTTTTACTCATAGACAAATATATAATAGCGTAAATTTACCGCTATTTTACGAGCCCTACATTGCTAAGCGCCAAAATATCTCTATGCGACAACACAAATTACTAAACTATTGGCGCATAGGATATGATAGTATGTGTATTTAAAATTACAAGTCTATATTGGAGGGTTTAAGATTATTTATTGCACAAACACAAGTTATAGTTTATATGGTATATTTGATATGTACAGAATGTAATGTTTGATATAGAGTCTTTCTTTTAAAATGTTAAATAATGTTCATACGCAAGACGTGATACGTTACATAAAGAAGATTCCCACGATGATGTTGTTGAAGAGACGGGCAGGTCTTTGCGGTGTAGTTGGTTCGTCAGGTGTGGCTTATAAATGACAGACGTTTCCCCAGAAACGTTTACAGCTGGGCTGGCGTCCTGTAACAGCTTGGCTGATGTCCTGTAACAGCTGGGCTGGTCCTATAACAGCTGGGCTGGGGTCCTATAACAGCTGGGCTGGCGTCCTATAACAGCTGGGCTGGTGTCCTGACAGCTGGGCTGGTCTTATACAGCTGGGCTGGTGTCCTATAACAGCTGGGCTGGTCCTATAACAGCTGGGCTGATGTCCTATAACAGCTGGGCTGGTGTCCTGCAATTCCCACGATGAATCTGACGCTTCGCACACACAACGGTACTACGGATCTTATTACCCGCAAAATTAATAGAGTTTATGACCAAGTAATATCTCAGGTGACAGTGAGTTTAATAAAAAAAACGGTATATTGAACTTATACCACTCCGGCTTCTTCAAGTGTTCACGCGAATACCAAGGTCTACCGCAACCAGCAGACCACCCTATGAGGAAATCTTGCACTAGCACGGAAACGTCTTGATGGAACAACTTACTATTGCGTAACAATTAATGATACTGTCACTGCGGAAAATCTCGCACAGTGATACAGTTACACTCACTTATTACACACGTAATACTACAATATTAATATCGTGTGTAAAGAGATAATATCAACTGTTATGCGTCACACGCGTTACTATCCCCGAAAAGTCTTAACAGATCCTTGCAAGCGGTAGAATCTTGTACAAGGATTGTATGTACCGTTCGCGGTAGCAGCAGTGAAGAACTGCCTGTAATTATACGCGCAATGCGTTAAAACAATACTGTGTGCAGTTGTACTACACACACAGTTCTGAGTCTTCCCGTTTCACTAACGACGAATAGTCTTTACAACACCTTGCAAGCGGTAGAATCTTGTACAAGGAGTGCACGTCCCGTTCGCGGTAGATGGCGTAGAAGAACTGTCGTAATTATACGCGCAATGCGTTAAAACAATACTGTGTGCAGGTGTACTACACACACAGTTCTGAGTCTTCCCGTTTCACTAACGACGAATAGTTTTTACAACACCTTGCAAGCGGTAGAATCTTGTACAAGGAGTGCACGTCCCGTTCGCGGTAGATGGCGTAGAAGAACTCCCTGTGTAACGGCAGGCTTAAGAAAATTTCCAACCACCACTCAGCATTCTATTGGTGGATGGAAGTCACATGGTTATTACATAGTGACAATGCACTTTTCATGCAGTAGAGTGCATTTACTTTGTAACAGCATGCATAGCGGTAATCAGACTACCCGTATCTCATGCATAACTGCCTACCTACTAATATCATACATGAACGTAAACAATAGTTAGAAATGTATAGGGATTGTAGCAATACATATGTCTAAGTTCAGTTCAATGTCAAACACAACGATAAATACTTCACGCACCGCCCGGGAAACGTTTACCACTCGCGCACGCGCGCACATTTCCACAAACACAGTACATGAATAACAATAAATAAATAATGCACAGTTTTACTAAACTAAACCCTTATCCTTACTAAATACAATTGATAACAACCAAACTTAACCATCTACCAATATAATATGAATGTCCATTGTCTGTGTAATATATGAACTTGCCCCGCCTATCATGATCCTGTGATTCGTTGCAATACATATAAACTACATGAGATTAAGTAAGTAAAATCACACACTCGTTCGAGTGCATGCGCGCGCACACACCATGTAGGCACAGAGTATGGGTATTGTTGCAACACAAATAAGCCAACCCAATACCAGGGATGAAAAAGATGATTCTAAATATAAAATAATACTTCATATAAAATGAAATGTTTAATATAAATAAAATGTAAAGACAATGACACGACAAACGACGACATGACCTAACCCAAGTGATTGACCCAACAAAAGGAAACAAAAGAAGAAGGGAACCACAAAAAACAAACAAGAATAAATCCAAAGAAGAAAGTGATTGATCCAACAAAACGAAGAAGGGAAAAAACCAAAACCAAACAAAAATGAAACAAATTAAAGAAATTGAATGACTCAATGTTAAAATGAACCCAAAGGAGAAGGTGGAAAACAAAGGTATTAACCGAATACAATGAAAATGAAGAAGGAGGGAAACGGAGAAGAAACAAACCCAAGATGAAGGGAAATAAATGAAAATGAAAACCAATGATAATACACAAACAAGTAATAAAGAATATGAGCAAGAGAAATAATGCACTCAAATGTAATATTGGAAAAAAGACCAATAATTAACCTATGTAAAAAAGTAAATATTATTATTAATTAAGGGAAAAAAGTAAATGACTATTGAAAGAAACCCAATTAAACAATGTTAAATATATAAAAAAAAGCAAACTAACCGACAAATTAGAGTTAGATGTAATGATAGAAATATAAAGACATAACATAAAATTGTTAATATTATTTATGATATATTGTAATGAAAGAGATAGTACGGTAGTGAGATAGTAATTAGAGGGATTACCCATATAAAAACACTTAAAAACAAAAACATTTGTGAAGTGCAATATGAAAGTGTAAAAACCCCAAAGTGTAGTGATAAAGCAAGTACACTAATTAAGTTATAATAAACTATAAATAATTTAAAAGTGAAGGTGGTGATTAAATGAGAATAATGTAAAATAAAGAATGTTAACATAGGGAAAAATAGTGAATGATGAAAGCATAAACACTTAATAAATCCAAATGAAACACTAAATAATTAAAAGTGAAAAATATTAGTAGTTAAGAATAGTAGTAAGTATAAACAATTAATTAAGGTATAATGAATGCTGGAAAGTGATGAAGACAGTATTTAGTTAAGAAAGAATGTTATTGTTAAATTTGAATGAATGCAGTTATAATTAAAAGGGAGAATACCCTGAAGGGGAAAACAGATAGTATTAACATGGAGGGAAAGTAAAGATTGTTTAAAAATTAAGGAGTTAAAAACAAATCAATAAAAACCCATGTTATAAGGTATCGTTATTAAGTTCATAAAAAGTGATGTTGTTTATCACACAAAAAATGATATAAAATAATTTAAAATGCATATTAGTTCTGGTATCCAAGTCACGTATGAACAGTAAATTATTATAAATAAATCACCTTATATCCGTCGTGTGACTTCGTTACGTCGATTAAAATGACGCGTTTCGGAACATCTGTTCCATCATCAGATAAAATCGCTCTATTGAGGTCGTTAAACGTTAAAAACACATGTTACACATAATTGTCCACTACGTAATTCACTTGCTTCTTAAATGGTGCGCACCACGATGAAGCCGATCGGACACTGAACTATTATCTGAGTGATTACGCCTAAGCAGGTTCAAAGCTGTATCGTATAGCGGGTTGGATTTAAAATTTAAGTGGTCATTCAATATGAAGTCTCGGCTGTTTATGTTATTATATGCTTTGTATATTTCGAACTCCTCTATTGCGTCCATGTAACGGCCTTTGTTGCACACATGTAGGGGTATTAAATTAGATTTAAAATCAGTATAATTATGATTGTGTAAGATTAAGTGGCGGGCAAAGTTGGACTTGATATTATTTAACAAAGTGAGATTATTTAGGTGACGTTTTGGTGTGTGTTCCTTAAATCGTTTGAGGAAACCTCTCCCCGTTTGACCAATGTAAAAACTGTTGCAGTCGTTACATGATAATTTATATATGCCGGATTTCTTTTCTAAAGGTATGGGTTTTCTATGACGTAGTATTTTTAATAGGCTATTGTTTGTTTTGAAGGTAGCAGTAATATTCAATTTATTAAATGTGGAGGTTAGAATCTTTGGCATTATATTTGTGTATGCGGTAGAAATAAAAGTTATTTTTGTATCCTTATCTATTGGGGGCTTGGATTTTCGAATTTTATGTTTCTTGATGAGATTATCAATCAACATGTTTTGGTAACCATTAGCTAAAGCTATATGTTTAATGGTATTCACCTCCTCACGGTAATCATCATCACTGAGAGGTACTGCCAACAATCTGCGGATAAAGTAATTATAAGCTGCCAACTTTTGCGAAAATGGATGATAAGAGTCAGCATGTATTGTCACATCAGTGATAGCCGATTTTCTATAAATATTAAATTTCAATTTATTTACGTGTTTAGTGACAGACAAATCTAAAAAGATCGTGTTAAAATGAGATGTAATTTGAATGAAATAAGTCAAATACCATAATGGCTACTTAGGCCTATGAAAATGCCTGTCAGAAACAACCAACTACAAATTATAACAGACTAACAAAGAAATTAGTAAATCCGAGGTGAATGATTCACCAAGGATAAATTGTAAATCATTTTTAAGACAAAATATTATAATAAGCATTTGAATTAAAAAAGAAATGTAATTAACAAGTTTAGTATTAAAAATTGTAAAAACATAAAATAACCCAAACTTGAGAGGTATCAAATTAATCTATGGAAGGAAATACTTACTATAGTGACAATATTTAATGCTTAGGAAGGAAGATAGAGGAATAACAGCAATCAGAAGATATACTAGGATTTTGAAAAGAATTCAAATTTTGATAACAATATATTATGTCAAGCTAAGCCAATCAGATTTTACTATGTAACCATAGAAACGGACGTTGGTGGCGAAAATTACCGTTGAATATCATTACTCGTAAAGCGTCATTCTACCAGGACAGAAGCTGAATTTTGGAAGACCAATTTTTAATTAAATAATGTAAAACAGTGAACGAAATTCGAAACCATGACGGTAAGAAGCAGACGAACCATTGGAGCAGTCAACTGAAGACCAAGGACCATAAAATAGAAAAAATATAAGAAAAATATGACCACATCCTCTATGAAAAGGACGCCAGACCTACTTAAGTCCAAAGATCAATGAAAATAGAACTTATTGCAGCCCAATCCTCTTCCGATCCAATTAATGAAAACACCAAGTCATGCTGATGTGTTAAGTACCATTGAATTACCTTATTTCCAAAAACAAAATCACTCTAAATTTTACTGAAAGTAATTTGATCTCACTATAAGCCAAGTATTCTCTTTCAAAGATTAATTAAGAAAAAAAAAACACTGAAAATTTTGTTAACATAAAATATAACCTATTGTCTCAATACGAACTTTTGAAACACATTTAACGACACTACAGAACAGATTGTAACCGCACACATTATTTATGTACACTTAGAATAAGGTAAAATACTTTTATTGTAATCATGGGAATTCTTTGCCTTGTAATCAAAAGAATCCACGATTTTGGAACGAAAATTATTATAATAGCTAAACACCTCAGCTGCCAAGCTGATGTGAGCACATCGTTTCCAGTCCAGAATCGATTCGTCATCCTGAGTATAATTGTTTCATGTAATAAGTCGGTGCAAAGTTGTTAATCAACTAATATAATTTAATTGTCAACATTGAAAATATTAATTATCAAACATTAAAATAACTAGTACAGGGAGTAACCGTTGTTATTATTTCATAGGGAGTGCATTATATTACTTGTGTTCGTTTACGAAAACCAGGTTTGACGATCAGCGCTCAAGTTGCCATTTGTACAACAACCTACACGATCCAGAAGGCTGAACGAGCGGGAATTATTAGAACGCCCCGACCATCATAGCTGAGAACACCATATTAAGATAATAATTTATAAGTTTAATTGTTTTAATAAACAATTTGGCGCCACCCGGGATTAATACACCCCTATATAAGAACAGGTAAGGCTACTGCTGTGTTGTACTGGTAATTACCGCAACGCTACGGACATCGTTAGCGCAAAATAGATGTAACGACCCCAGTGCGAGATGAACGCACTAACACATACAATACCATATACACGTCTTTTACAGAGATGTACCAAACGTAACGTTGCAGATTGGCGACCAAGCGGTGAGGCTTTAAAAGAAGACCAGCGGCGATTATGAGGAGACATTCCATGGTTACAAGATACCAAATAAAGAAAGGAACTGAAGGTGAAGATCAAGAAGAGATGGAAGAAATTGAGGAAATGATCGGAGAATTGTTCGAAGAGGATCCCCAGGAGGATCAACCAGAAAACCCAAACCAACCAGAACCGGAAATGGAAGTAATGGTCGGCGACCAACCAGACAAACTGACCGAAGAAGCGAAATTGGATAGCTTGATGAGGATGATGATGGAGCAATTCGAACAAAGAAAGCAGGACAAGGAAGAAGCAAAAGAACAAAGAAAGGAAGACAAGGAAGAAACTAGAGAACAAAGAAAAAAAGACAAGGAAGAAACTAGAGAACAAAGAAAAAAAGACAAGGAAGAATTGAATGAAAAATTAGAATCGTTACAAGAAAGAATGAAAGAGAATAATGAGAAGAATCGTGAAGAACTAAAGAAACAAATCAAGGAGGACATAGAGCTCCTGAATAACAAAATAGAAAGCAACCATGAAGCCCTGAAGAGAAACCAGGAAACGTTAGAAAAGAAGAGCGAGGAGCTGAAGAGGCAAATAAAGAAGGATCTTGAAATATTAAATAACAAGATTGAAAATAACAATGAAACACTCCAAAGACAGTTGAAGGAAGACAGCGAGAAGACGAAGGAAGGACTGAGGCAACAGTTGATGGAATGCAGAGAGGAAATTAAACAGACTAGAACCGAGACAAACGTAACTGTAATACATGTCCGGGAAGAGTTGACCAATAAAATAAATCACGTCGAGGAGGAAGGAATTATCAGAGTACAAGAATTGCAACAAACCACTACCGCAGAGTGCACAAAAAATAAACATGAGGTGCTCCAGAAGCTGGAGGAGATGCATAAAGAAATCCAAACTGATGTCAGTGAACGCGTCGAGAGAGTGTACGCCACTATCAATAAGATCGATGAAAAAATGAATGAAAATAAAGAGAAAATAATAGAAATCAGTCAGAGGGAAAAACAGATGCAGGAGGAGCTAGATGCTTTGAGGGAGAAGCCTTGTAATAACACCCATATTATTACAAGTGAAAATAGGGAGGTAATAAACTTTAAGAGTTACCGAAGAAACCCAATAGAATCCCTGAAGAGGGTGGAGGAACTCATAGAAAAGAACCGAGAAACCAGATGGACGACGGTGAGGAGCCTTACCGATGAGATGTTTAGGGATACAAATGACAATTGGTGGACAGCCACTCGACCAGAAATCAACTGTACACAGGAATTCAAAGCCTTGTTCCGTGAAAAATACTGGTCCGAATCGACTCAAAATGTGGTGAGGAATGATATCAGTAATGGAAGATAATGAGCCGCAGGCAGGACATACACTAACATCGTACTTCTTAGGAAAAGTCTGCCTAGCTCGAAACCTCGAACCAAAGATACCAGAAGAATCCCTAGTCATACAACTAGGCTATCATTATGAGGACGCTATCCAGAGGGCTACGAGACAGGGACAAATTAAGACCATACAGGGAATGGCCAATTTGTTAGAAGACCACGAAAACGACAACCAATATAAGAAAAATCGAATGGTGAATCAGAACTACAACCGGTGGAATGATAATCACAATGCACCGAACTACAACTTGCCTTATAACAATAACCGGAACAACATAAACCGTAACCCGAACAATTATCAAGGTGACCAACCGTTCCATAGGAATCAACCTAATTATAATCCAAATAACCAACCGACCAACAGGGATCACCAGAATTATAACCAGGGGAACCAGCCAATTAACAGGAATGCTCAAAACCCTAATACATCCAATAATAACTACAGGGGAACAGAACAAAACTGAAATCCCAATGGCCACCCAAATAATCACAACTATTACGGCAACCGGTATGACCCGAATTACCAGTACAGCAGGGGAACCGGGGGTATCCAAAATAGAGGCGACATGAGGCGCCAAGTCAATTTTATCAGTGGAAGGAGACAAAACAACCATAGAAGATATTGTCCCAATATGTCAACAAACTCTGTATTCCACAATTCCAATTATAATAACCCACAATCTCCAGAAATCAGAACAATGGAAGCGCCAAGGAACCAAATACGTGATCAACAAACGATGGTCAATGAAATGGCAGACCAATCAAATAGTCTGACCAATAGTTCCCAGCAACCTTTAAACTAAAAAGGTCAGTGAGAAACCAGCAGGACCCTTCACATGACCAATCACTTGGGTTAAACCAATGAACAACGACAATAAGTGACAACAGGATGATCACTATTATATCGAATAACTACCTAAAAGACATCAGGGAAGAACTTCTGGAGGAAGAGAATAACCAACTACCAAAAACGAATAGTGAAATAGTTCACATAAAAGCTATAATTAACGGAGTCATCACAATAATTATGATCGATACTGGATCAAATATATCTTTCATAAACCAACCCGAATTGGAGCGAATACAAGCCAACTCCAAAATGCCTATTCCAACTCTACCCATAAATAATAATATAATAATTGGTGCCACAGGCAAACAGAATAAGTCAATAAGAAAACAAGTTTCTTTAGAGTTAAACAGTCAGAACGCCATAATACCTATTGTTTTTCTTGTCGCTAATGGACTTCCATTTAAGATGCTAATTGGATGCGACGCATTGAGACAACACTCAGCAATCATTGACATGCAGAAGGGAATAGTAGTGCTTACTTCTGAGAGGGGAGTGTGGTCGGCCAATATAATCAACTGTAATCCTACACCATTAGCCCTAAACCATAATAATGGGTTAAAAAGTTATTATTGTCAGACATATAAACCATCAATCACTATGGACGATGAAGAGGGAGAGAGAAATTTTTGGAAGAGAAAAATAGAAAAAATCAGAACGTTCCAAAGAGAGAGACCTCAACAGGAGATAACTGGTGAACAGGCTGAAAAACTCATAACTATATATCAAACATACCAGCACGTTTTCTCCAATACTCCAGGAAAAGTCAAGGGGTACCAATGCAAAATAGACTTTCGAGAACCCATCGACTTCCACAGGAAATCCTACCCAATAGCCTACTCTCTAAAAAACGAAGTTAGGACAGAGATAAATAGAATGATGGAGGAAGACATCATTGAATACAGTCAATCTCCATACACGAGTCCTATAGTCGCCATACCTAAAAAGAATGGTAAGGTGAGGATCTGTTTAGACGCCCGAGAGATCAATAAGATGATCATTAATGACCGAACGTCACCGGGAGAAATTGAAGAGATACTTAATAGATTTCATGGCACCAAATACATAAGTACCTGGGATACTGTATGTGGGTACTGGCAGGTGGAGCTACACCCACACAGTAGGAAATACATGGCATTTATCTTCGACGGAAGGAATTACCAGTTTAAGAGGTTACCTTTCGGTCTCATTAATTCCGTCGCAGTGTTCGTCAAATGCATGGAACAAGTCTTAGGTCAAGAAGCATTGCAGTTCTAACAGTGTACGTGGACGACCTTCTAATAACATCGTCAGACTGGGATGAGCACTGTGAACGAGTCAAACAAGTATTACAGAAGCTATCTGAAAATAACATTACATTGAAATTAGATAAGTCAAAGTTTATAGCAAACCAAGTCAAATTCTTAGGATTCAACTTAACAGAACAGGGAATATCACCATCCCAAGAGAAGGTGGAAGCCATTCAGAAATTCCCCACACCAAGGAATAAGAAGCAGCTACAGTCCTTCTTAGGTATTTGTAACTACTATAGAAAGTTTCAAACAAATTATTCATACCTAACAGCAAAGTTTTCTAAACAACTATCAGCTAAGGAAAAATGGACTTGGGGGAATGAGCAGGAAGAAGTGTTAAAATTGATCAAACTAAAATTTCTTGAAACAGTAATGCTACACCACCCCAATTTTGAACAACCCTTTTACCTAAATTGTGACGCCAGTGATGTCAGCCTAGGCGCCGAATTATATCAAGAGGATAAGGATGGACACCACCTGGTTATCAGCTTTGCCAGCAGAATTCTAAACAGCTGCGAACGTAACTACAACATTACTGAAAAAGAACTACTCAGTATCGTATTCGCATGTGGAAAATTTAGAACGTACATCCTGGGATATCCAATCACCGTCCGAGCGACCATAAGTCCATTTCATTCTTAAAACAGTGTAAATTAAGTCATGGGAGACTTACACATTGGATACTCGCATTACATGAGTACCATATAACGTGGGAGTACATTCCAGGACGTAAGAATGTTGCAGCAGATATATTATCCAGAATAAATGTAGTAGACCAAACATTTGAAGGAGAAAAGGAGAAGATCGTCAAAGTGTTTTGTATAATAAAGGATAGGAAGGACCTGGAAAATATTCTAAGCGAAATAGTGGTACAGCAGAAACAAGATTCAAAATTCATAAACATAAGAAAAAGACTGTTAGAAGATGAAGATGTTATAAATAAATATATTGTATCCACCAAGATATACTCTTTATTAGAACAAAAAAGAATCAAAGCATGTGGAAACTTGTAGTTCCAAAATCATTAGAAAATAAGATAATTAAAGATTATCATGTTCGATACGGACATATGGGAACCGTAAAAACTGTGAAAGCATTGGAGGAGGAAATCTTTATCAAAAATATAACAAGAAAAGTAAACCAGAATATTAAAACATGCACAATATGTCAAATGGTAAAAACCAATAACGAGAAAAAAGAGGGAACAATGATACCCATCACTTCAAACACAAAGTTAGAAAAAGTATTTCTCGACATATGTGGACCATTCCCACGTAGCGGAGGGAGACATAAATACAAGTTTATAGTAATAATATTAGATCATTACACAAAGTACACAAAATTATATACCATAAACCGAGCTACTACGAAGAAAATATTAGAAATAATAAAAACTAAATAGGCCTACATCACTGAAGTTGGAAAACCATGTATGATAATAACAGACCACGGGACTCAGTTCAAGGGAAAGAAGTGGCGAGATGACTTATTGAAAGAGAACATAAAAACCTATAAAACATCCAAATACCACCCTAGTAGTAATCCCGCAGAAAGAGTGTTAAGAGAGGTGGGACGTATACTAAGAACTTATTGTCATGATAACCAAAAAGAATGGCAGAAATATTTAGCTTCAACCGAAGTATTTCTAAATATTAGTTACCACCAGTTTATAGAGAACACCCAGTTGATGTTTGGAAGAAAACCCCATAGAGAGATACAAGAACTAATAGACTTCCCAGTCAACCCAGAAGACCCATATGATGAAAACCAATATTATAACCGTATTATGCAGAAAATAGAGAAGCAAAGAGCAAGATATTCACAAAACCAAACTAAAATAATAAAATATAACAAAGGAGAAAGAGTGTTAATCAAAAACCGGGAACTACCCAGTACACTTGAAGGGATAGCCAAAAAACTGCTATTATTATATATAGGACCCTATGTCATCACCAAAGATAATGGAAACAATACTTGTGAAATAAGTAATATAACCACCAAAAAGATAAAAGGAGTTTACAATCAAGCTTCTATAAAAAAGTTTTATGAAGAAAAATAAATTACAATAAATAAATAAACAAATTTCAAAATTCAAAAAGTCTAAGAGCAACTTGCTACATTATTTTGATGACATATGGTGTGACGGTACAATTCTGGTACGATAATAATTTTGTAAACCTATGGTCCTAAAAACCATAATTATTGTATTTTTATTCTCTAACCATTTATTTTGTAATAATAATAATTTTATTTCATAATCCCTATAAAGTTTTGGTGAATAAACTATAGAATATTTTAAACAACGCACTTTGGAGGTAACAGGATTTCTGTCGAATTCGCTGGAAAGCTACAAATGTCGCAAAAAACTGTTTGTCACCGATAACAAGTAAACAACCAAGCCCAATTACGTCAGAACTAAGGAATGCGAGGCGCAGTGTATTCGACGAGGCTTGGCCGGTTGAACAATGAGCCAGTGATGTAGTTTTGCCCCACCTCCGCAATGTTTAACAAAGAAACTGTGTCATTTTCGCCTGGACCGTGAATTGGGCAGGTCGGCACTTCATGCGGCCGGCGTATTCACTAAGTGTGTTTATGTAAATTTTACACCACCAAAAGTGGGTTAATAACTGTTAATAAAATAATAATGTTGGTACTGTAACTAAACTTGAGTGGGTGTCATCGGCCGAGTGAAACCGTGATAAAAGAATCTGACAGAAGTGTGACCTGAGGGGGGACACTACAATTCGAGAGTGTGGGCCCTAAGACGGTGTGACCGGTCGGATTTGACACGGGAAATCAAAGGATTCGAGTAGTGCGATGTCATCAACTCAAACTTGAAGCTAACCATTCAACCATCAGCTAATCAGCTACAACCATTTGATATCAAAGAAAATAGTAAAATGACCAATATTCAGTAAATTCATTTCAATAAAAATTATTCATTTAAACTAAATAAAAATGAGCTCATAAAAATAATCATTGTACCAGAGAGAGAGAGAGAGAGAGAGAGAGAGAGAGAGAGAGAGAGAGAGAGAGAGAGAGAGAGAGAGAGAATAACAAAATACTATTTAAAAAGTGCTGGGTTGTGCAAGTAAATGCATATATATATATATATATACATATCTATACACATATTAAAATGTTTAATGTTTCAGAGAGTTTAAAAAATATAAATATGTAAAGGTAATAACTATGTATTTTGGAGGGCTTGTGAAAGGGAAATTTAACTTAATTTGAATGTCGCCATCTGGCGGAGAATAGCTTGTTTGTGTCATGTAATTAAATTCCATAAATAAACAGGGTAATGTCATATGGTAAACCATTTAACAAAGTATCATTATTTCAAATAACACTTTCCGGTACTAAAGTTCGCTTAAATGAAAATTCCTGCCCTTAAAGGTAAGTAAAACTTCATGTTTATATTTACGTTGTAATATGTAACAAGATGGCGCCCGACCTTTGAAATTAAATACAATTATTGGCTAAGTGTAAAGTGTAAAGATATTATATTTTATTAAAAAGAATTTAACAATGAGGAATGAAAAAAATAAATAAATAAAAATATAAAAACAAAGGAATAAGTTACAAAAATTCCTACAAAGTAAGATCAACTTATAGTCAAATAAAGTTGACATATGAAGTATAATATAAAAAGTTATAAATGAGGAGTAAGTTACAAAAATTCCTATAAAGTAAGAAAAACTAACTTACAAAAAATATTAAGAATAATATTTCAAACAAAATGAATTAAACAAAAAATAAATCAAGCAAAAAACTGCTAAGATAAATACCTGAAATAATAATGAATTTAATGTAACAAAAAAAAAAAAAAAAATTCGAACTTGTACAAAGACAAAGAGAAGTTATGTATTAAACAAATATATAAACAATGGCTAAAGCAGAATATTGCTAAACAACCAAGAAAAAGAAAAAAGATGTCTAAGATAATTAAAATGATCACAAGAAGAATAGAAAAACAAACTAATGAAAAGTTAGATATGATGAAATTAACAAATGAATAAATAAAAAACAATCAACTGTATGAGTAGATGACAGTATATAGCAAAGGTACAGCGGAAGAAAGCATGAGTAAAAGGCCAAAGTGATCTAAAAACAAACCACAAGGTGGACAATCCCAGAATATATTATTATTATTAATTTAAGTCACAAGTTAACAAAAAGGGTATTTAAGATTGACTGTTGAAAAAGTCCAGCAATCACAATAAACTGAGCAGAGATGATGTTCCTCTGTCTAAGAAAAAATGAGTAGTAATGGAAGAAACCAGCTACTAAAAAGTTAGGGAAAAAATTATATAAAAGGGAGAACACACTAATGGAAATAAATAAAAACAGATCCAAATAAAATGGAATGAATCAAGTATGAAGAGAAATAAGAATGGAGAAACAAACAAGAAAGAAAAGGAACAAGATTATATATAACTGATAATTTCATAAAAAACTATGCTAGTGTTTTATTAAAATGATCAAATTTGAAGGAGAGGCATTATGTTACAACACAAATAAGCCAGCCCAATACCAGGGATGAAAAAGATGATTCTAAATATAAAATAATACTTCATATAAAATAAAATGTTTAATATAAATAAAATGTAAAGACAATGACACGACAAACGACGACATGACCTAACCCAAGTGATTGACCCAACAAAAGGAAACAAAAGAAGAAGGGAACCACAAAAAAACAAACAAGAATAAAACCAAAGAAGAAAGTGATTGACCCAACAAAACGAAGAAGGGAAAAACCAAAACCAAACAAAAATGAAACAAATTAAAGAAATTGAATGACTCAATGTAACATGTTAAAATGAACCCAAGGGAGAAGGTGGAAAACAAAGGTATTAACCGAATACAATGAAAATGAAGAAGGAGGGAAACGGAGAAGAAACAAACCCAAGATGAAGGGAAATAAATGAAAATGAAAACCAATGATAATACACAAACAAGTAATAAAGAATATGAGCAAGAGAAATAATGCACTCAAATGTAATATTGGAAAAAAGACCAATAATTAACCTATGTAAAAAAGTAAATATTATTATTAATTAAGGGGAAAAAAGTAAATGACTATTGAAAGAAACCCAATTAAACAATGTTAAATATATAAAAAAAAGCAAACTAACCGACAAATTAGAGTTAGATGTAGTGATAGAAATATAAAGACATAACATAAAATTGTTAATATTATTTATGATATATTGTAATGAAAGAGATAGTACGGTAGTGAGATAGTAATTAGAGGGATTACCCATATAAAAACACTTAAAAACAAAAACATTTGTGAAGTGCAATATGAAAGTGTAAAAACCCCAAAGTGTAGTGATAAAGCAAGTACACTAATTAAGTTATAATAAACTATAAATAATTTAAAAGTGAAGGTGGTGATTAAATGAGAATAATGTAAAATAAAGAATGTTAACATAGGGAAAAATAGTGAATGATGAAAGCATAAACACTTAATAAATCCAAATGAAACACTAAATAATTAAAAGTGAAAAATATTAGTAATTAAGAATAGTAGTAACTATAAACAATTAATTAAGGTATAATGAATGCTGAAAAGTGATGAAGACAGTATTTAGTTAAGAAAGAATGTTATTGTTAAATTTGAATGAATGCAGTTATAATTAAAAGGGAGAATACCCTGAAGGGGAAAACAGATAGTATTAACATGGAGGGAAAGTAAAGATTGTTTAAAAATTAAGGAGTTAAAAACAAATCAATAAAAACCCATGTTATAAGGTATCGTTATTAAGTTCATAAAAAGTGATGTTGTTTATCACACAAAAAATGATATAAAATAAGATGAATTGTAAACAAAGATTAGCAAATAATAGTTAAATAATCATTTAAGCAAGTTTATGAATAGGATATGGCTGGAAGAATTATACAGACCATAGGCCTAGATATTGCATTTAATAAGATCAAAAAATAGTAAATAGTAGCCACATTGTTATTATTGGCAATCTAAATAAGTAAAAAAGTTAAGAAATGTATGACTAGAAAACGAGGAAACCAGATAGTAAACAAATATGTATAAAATAATAGTGACAAAATAATAACACATAAACAGACCCAAAACACAACAATAAATAACACAACCAATTATAATAACAAAATAAAGCCCATTAGGCTAAAATGAGATGTAATTTGAATGAAATAAGTCAAATACCATAATGGCTACTTAGGCCTATGAAAATGCCTGTCAGAAACAACCAACTACAAATTATAACAGACTAACAAAGAAATTAGTAAATCCGAGGTGAATGATTCACCAAGGATAAATTGTAAATCATTTTTAGGACAAAATATTATAATAAGCATTTGAATTCAAAAAGAAATGTAATTAACAAGTTTAGTATTAAAAATTGTAAAAACATAAAATAACCCAAACTTGAGAGGTACCCAAATTAATCTATGGAAGGAAATACTTACTATAGTTGTAACAATATTAATTATGACAAATATATAATACTCGGGTCCCTAGTTCGAGGCCAATCAAACAATATTAATTAATTGCCAATATATTATAATATCTTACTCTTACCTTTCGGGTTCGGATCCAGGGCCGTTCAGACGAAACCAGCTACAGAAATGATTATTTGGGTCTGAGTGGCGAAATAATTACGCTTAACATATGGCTGCTCTAGTAATTAATCTCATTTATTTCTATTGGTTTAAATTCACTATTTAAGTTCACTATTGAACAATGATTTACACAAAGAACTCACTTAACACATGATACGGATATTCAAAGTTACCAGAGCTACCTTTAATTCATTAACTTATAACCTCCAAATTATGTAAAGAAAATTACAATTGATTATTTGCTACACTATAATTCCGGAATTTATTTTATCAAAACCAGTACTTTGATCTTGTACATACATATTCTCGCTTACGCTCTCTCTCTCTCTCTCTCTTTCTCGTTCTTTCTACTTTACATTTTAAAATTTTTTATGGGATCTCATTGTTGGATTTAAACTCCAAACTTTTATTTTAACGGGATGAATCATGAATGGTCAACGATTCTTATTTAAATTTCTGACTGTTGACTGTTACTTATCTGGATCAGATATCCGCTCAATTTCACCACCACATGTTAGTCACTTTTTAAGTCACACTCACAAAACTTCAGTTCTGAATGTTGAAAACTCGTTACTATTGTTGATTGTCCGTCATTATTTACTGCACGTGTTTGAAACTCACTCCCGTAACATTTTTAGTCGGTCGACGTACGTAACTCGAACTCTTATGTTTTGAATTATTTGACCATGCTGCCATAAATTGCATGGTAACACTTTTTATGTTTTTTGTTAGATAAGCCCTTTTGGCTTTAGGCCTATCTTGCACCCGAGGCCACCGTTTAAATTTATATCACTTTTTACTGTCTGATGCTGCTTACTTCTGTTCACTCTCTGATGACCAACTGCAGACTGTGATTCACAAAGAGCCTGCTGCTGGGCGGTTACGCAATACGTCTGGCAATTGTTTAGGCTAACTGTATGTATGTTGCACTGGGGCTCCCAACAGGTGAAAGTCTGGCAATTTGGAAAGTGATTGAAATGATGATTTGAATTAATATAAAATTAAACTGGGGTGGCTCACAATTCTGTACCGTTACATAGTGACAATATTTAATGCTTAGGAAGGAAGATAGAGGAATAACAGCAATCAGAAGATATACTAGGATTTTGAAACGAATTCAAATTTTGATAACAATATATTATGTCAAGCTAAGCCAATCAGATTTTATTATGTAACCATAGAAATGGACGTTGGTGGCGAAAATTACCGTTGAATATCATTACTCGTAAAGCGTCATTCTACCAGGACAGAAGCCCAATTTTGGAAGACCAATTTTTAATTAAATAATGTAAAACAGTGAACGAAATTCAAAACCATGACTGAATAAGAAGCAGACGAACCATTGGAGCAGTCAACTGAAGACCAAGGACCATAAAATAGAAAAAATAAAAGAAAAATATGACCACATCCTCTATGAAAAGGACGCCAGACCTACTTAAGTCCAAAGATCAATGAAAATAGAACTTATTGCAGCCCAATCCTCTTCCGATCCAATGAATGAAAACACCAAGTCATGCTGATGTGTTAAGTACCATTGAATTACCTTATTTCCAAAAACAAAATCACTCTAAATTTTACTGAAAGTAATTTGATCTCACTATAAGCTGAGTATTCTCTTTCAAAGATTAATTAAGAAAAATAAACACACTGAAAATTTTGTTAACATAAAATATAACCTATTGTCTCAATACGAACTTTCGAAACACATTTAACGACACTACAGAACAGATTGTAACCACACACATTATTTATGTACACTTAGAATAAGGTAAAATACTTTTATTGTAATCATAGGAATTCTTTGCCTTGTAATCAAAAGAATCCACGATTTTGGAATGAAAATTATTATAATAGCTAAACACCTCAGCTGCCAAGCTGATGAGAGCACATCGTTTCCAGTCCAGAATCGATTCGTCATCCTGAGTATAATTGTTTCATGTAATAAGTCGGTGCAAAGTTGTTAATCAACTAATATAATTTAATTGTCAACATTGAAAATATTAATTATCAAACATTAAAATAACTAGTACAGGGAGTAACCGTTGTTATTATTTCATAGGGAGTGCATTATATTACTTGTGTTCGTTAACGAAAACTAGGTTTGACAATCAGCGCTCAAGTTGCCATTTATACAACAACCTACACGATCCAGAAGGCTGAACAAGCGGGAATTATTAGAACGCCCCGACCGTCATAGCTGAGAACACCATATTAAGATAATAATTAATAAGTTTAATTGTTTTAATAAACAATTTGGCGCCACCCGGGACATCGTTAGCGCAAAATAGATGTAACAACCCCAGTGCGAGACGAACGCACTAACACTACACAAATATAAAACTGGTATACATTTTTCAGAGACACACCAGTTATAACGTTACAATATTTAGTACAAACATTGATAGGTGATTCTATATGTTTCATATTTAGTACTGATCACCTCTTTATATAGTACTCTATAAATCACTGAGAAGACAAAGTAAATTTTATAATTGTTCAATTTGCAGGATGTATACCTAGTTATAAATTCTGTTGTAAAAGGAGAACTGCATGTAAAAGAAGAAATTATCAAATAAGAGAATGAACAGTTTGTTGATCAGGTATTATACATAGTTATAAATTTGTTTATAGTAACAAGCATTTATTGTTATAATGAAAAGCATTGTTGTATCATGGGCACATCCATGATAATCTCTTAACAACATTCTCTTAGTCACTCAGAAAAGCAAGTCATACCTTTCCAACAGACAAAATTGACTTTCCTTTTTTTTTGTTTACATGACTGTAATTAACAAAACTGTAGACCAACATGTTGCTTTACAGCTGTTCATGAGTTACAGCATCCCACAACCGAACAGTCAACCTGGGTACTCTAGTCTCTTGCCTTCCTCTGCAGTACTTCCCACTCACTGGCCGCCCATCAGCAAAGTCATTACTGGGTCTCAACCAATAGTGACCCACCACACTGTCTCATCTTCACAAACCTCTCCATTCACCCATTTTTTCCAGAACCTGTTCATTTTTGTTTTCCAATTACTTTGTCCATCCAGTATATTTTGAATATTGTCCTACAGCAGCAGTTTTCTAATGTTGTGGTTGTGTCTTTCACTTTACCCTATTGTCTAGGTTTCACATGCAGCTTCTATAATAGCATGCTGCAAACATATAATTTCAGGAATTTCTTCTTAATTTAGAATCCAGTATTTGACAGTAGCAAATTTGTTTCTCCATTTGGCCTGTACTCTGACACTGATACCTCTCGGTTATCTTTACCAGTTTTAATATTTACCTATTTTTGTTCCTGATTCTCATCTTCCCCCTAATAATTTTTTATAATATTCAATAGTGTTCTTAATTTACCTTGTTTTCTGTGAGTAGAAACCATACCATCAGTAACTCTTAACTCTTAACATCAGTAACTCTTAACTCTTATACTCTCCATGAAATGTTATTATGGTCTTGAACATCTTTATGGTTTCCTTTACAGCCTCTTATAAAGCATTCTCGAATAATGGTAATGAACTTGTATAAAAGTAAATTTTAATTCCTTGTTATTTGTAGGATGTTTTAATGGTCAGTGTAAAGAAAGAAGCAGATTCAGAAGAGGCTGAGACTGAACAGGTAATGTGCATAACCATTATTTAGCCCATAGCTAATGTGTTAGCTTGTTCCGTGTCATGTACCACTAGAGATTTGGATCACATTCGTTTGTAGATATGTAATTAAAAATCAACAGAATACACTAACTGTATCATAGTGTTGTATACATATAAACTACATGAGATTAAGTAAGTAAAATCGCACACTCGTGTGAGCGCTTACGAGTACACACACCATGTAGATACAGAGTATGGATATTTATTGCAACAATTGATAGGTGATTCTATATACTCCATATTTAGTACTGATCACCTTTTTATATAGTACTCTATAAATCACCGAGATGACAAAGTAAATTTTATAATTGTTCAATTTGCAGGATGTATTCCCAGTTATAAATGCTGTTGTAAAAGGAGAACTGCATGTAAAAGAAGAAATCATCATAGAAGAGAATGAACAGTTTGTTGATCAGGTATTATACGTAGTTATAAATTTGTTTATAGTAACAAGCATTTATTGTTATAATGAACGACATTGTTGTGTCATGGCACATCCATGATAATCTCTTAACAACATTCTCTTAGCCACTCAGAAAATCAAGTCATACCTTTCCAACAGACAAAATTGACTTTCCTTTTTTTTGTTTACATGACTGTAATTAACAATACTGCAGACCAACATGTTGCTTTACAGCTGTTCGTGAGCTTACAGCATCCCACAACCGAACAGTCAGCCTGGGTACTCTAGTCTCTGCCTTCCTCTGCAGTACTTCCCACTCACTGGCCGCCCATCAGGAAAGTCATTACTGGGTCTCAACCAATAGTGACACACCACACTGTCTCATCTTCACAAACCTCTCCATTCACCCATTGTTTCCAGGACCTGTTCATTTTTGTTTTCTAATTACTTTGATGAGTACATTTTGAATATTCTCCTACAGCAGCAGTTTTCAAATATTGTGGTTGTGTCTTTCACTTTTACCTATTGTCTAGGTTTCACATGCAGCTTCTATAATAGCATGCTGCAAACATATAATTTGAGGAATTTCTTCTTAATTTAGAATCCAGTATTTGACAGTTGCAAATTTGTTTCTCCATTTGGCCTGTACTCTGACACTGATTCCTCTCAGTTATCTTTACCAGTTTTAATATTTACCTATTTTTGTTCATGATTCTCCTCTTCTCTCTAATAATTTTTTATAATATTCAATAGTGTTCTCAGTTTACCTTTTTTCTGTGAGTAGAAACCATACCATCAGTAACTCTTAATTCTTATACTCCCCATGATATGTTATTATGGTCTTGAACATCTTTATGGTTTCCTTTACAGCCTCTTATAAAGCATTCTCGAATAATGGTAATGAACTTGTATAAAAGTATATTTCAATTCCTTGTTATTTGTAGGATGTTTTAACGGTCAGTGTAATAGAAGAAGCAGATCCAAAAGAGGCTGAGACTGAACAGGTGATGTGCATAACCATTATTTAGCCCATAGCTAATGTTGTATAAAAACTTACTTATTTATACATTTAATTCACTTTTACTTACCTTTGTTCCTAAGGGTCCCCCCAGAGTTCTATAAGCAAGATCAGAAACAGTGCGAGGTTACGAAATAATTATTCTGACACATTTTAAATGAAGAGAATTTACATTTTAATTTCATTTTTAAAATCATTTGACAGATTTGAATTTTTTACTTTTCCTCCAAATATAGGTTTTACATACTTTAAAAATATTATAGTTTTACAGGTTGTGTAATCATTACGTCTTACGTACTATTCTTACTTTCTACTACTTACATACTTTAAACAAGAGAGCCCAGCCTGCCATTCTCACTTAAATTAATTTTAATTTATTTGATACCCCATACCTTTATAAAACCCCAACCCTTACACTTTCAGTAGACGAAATAATCCCCGGCCACGTGGTCTTCGCGCACATCTATTTCTTTTCTAATTTCGTGTGAAATGTCCAAAAGGTGTCTAATGTTGTTTTATACTTTTCCCGACCGCGGTCACATAAACTTTTTCAGCTATTTCACTGTTATATCAGTTAAAAAAAAAATTTGTTTCTGAGCCCGGTTTGTCGGGCGGCCTGCCCAGGCGAGAGTCGACAGAAGACTGCCAGCGTCTCTCAGTTCCCCACTCCTTGATGATTTTAGTCAAGATGACGGACATCAATGCCTTACAGTTAGTCATCACAGTTTCGTCCTATGCGATGTATGTAAGTTTTTGGGTTAACATGGTACATGATCTCATCTAGGCACTGGCTAATGTCACAAAAGGGCCATGATTTCCTGCCGCCCAAACACACATTGCTGAATTAAATCTGCTCAAGCCATCTTGCTTTAAACCAAACTCGGCGTCCTGGCCGAGCGCGCACTTGCATAGTGGCGTGCGTGCATTGCCACACATGTACAGAGTTCTGAGAAATTTTAGGGTGGCGTGAATTCTTTGCCGCATTCCTCGACAACAACTGCGTCTTACTGCTTTGTTTCAAACTGTTTCTTTCACAATGGAAATAACGTTGCACAATAATTTTCATAACTTTTTTACAAGCCCACCCAAAATAAAAGAAATAAAAGATATAAATGCCCCCTACTGTTAAAAATAAAAACACCCAAAAATGACCCGCTACAATACCCCCTCGATGAGAATTCTGCTGTTCACAACAGAAGAAATCTCATCGATAACCCCGAAGAGGACCGGTGAGGAACTGGTGCCAACAACCCCCTTGTTCTTAATCTGTATGGGTACACGACCCCCCTGGCTCAGCGACTATGGACTCATCTGAACGAGATCACTGGACTTCTCCGTAAGAGATCCCAACACCGAGAAATCGAGCAGACTCGTACCACAGCCCACCTCACCTTCTAACATGCCACCCCCAAAATCCTCAATCCCTGGCTCAAATTATGCCAGATCCTCCACCGATATGTTTCCCCTTGTATGCAAGCTGGGCTGCCTTTAGCAGATACTGGGCTCACACACACTCACATTACATATCCTATCTTAACAAAATCTTCAACATTTACGAAAAATTAAAAAATCAAAATTCAAAATATTCTCAAAAAAAAATTCTCTTCCTTGTTTTTTTGTTTCTTTTAAAATGACTTAAATTAAGCGTTTCTTCTACTTGAACAAATCCTTAACCTAACATGTCTTAGTCTAACGATACAGTGCAGTACAAGAAATCAGTAAACTAAACATGGTAAATACACACATAATAAAACAATCACTACCTAAAATATGCATTCGCTGGCAGGCGAAAAATCATTTTTTTTTTTTCAAAAAAAATTAAAATTCCCAAAAATTTTAAAATTCAAAAAAAAAATCTATTTTTTTTTTTTAAATGTTTCCCTCATATGCAAAATTATTTAAATATTGGTTTGAATTAATTAACCAAACACATTGAATCGACTTCCTACTATACAAGCTTAGTAGGTGTATGACCTCATCAGCTGATCAAAACTAGGTCAAGTCCAAAACCCTTGACCTACATATGTTGTGTACCCTTTCTATCTACAATCAAGCATCTGTAACCTCCTAATCTTGAAACATAAAATATAATAAAATAAAACATTTAAAATAACAAAATATTATTATAAATAATCATCAATTGACATTTAAATTATTTAAAATAAACAATTCTTAATTTTACATTATTTTCAAATTTTATCAAAATTCTGTCACTGGTTTCGAAAAAATAAAAAATTTTATATTCTTTATTATAAATCTCTCTCTTTATTTAACAATCTGATTCTACGTCTTTATGAAATTATAAACATTCCCTTTTAATTTCAATTGAACTGTTATTAATTATCCCTCAATTATTTATCATTTGATTCTATGCAATTCAAATTTATTATTAACCTTCCTGTTACATTATATTTCATCTCTGATTACTTTTCTACTATGAATTTTCTATCTAACTCTTCACATTTCAATCATTGCTTACCCTGGGTGACCCCTGTATTATCTATACTTTCACTTGAATAGACATTTTAATATTACTCCCTTTCTTACTAACAACCACTATTAACAACTTATGACACCAATCTCTCAATTATAAATACCTTTCACTAATTCCACTTACCTCTGGCACCGCTCATCGTTGTACTAGGATGTGTGTTCCCTACCTGGCTATACCCATATGAGCCAATGCCCCTCCAAAATATCGGCAAACACTCACGCAAACTACTCTATTCCCGCCACAACGCCGCACGTTGCTCACACCTTACCACCTCACCCTTACTACAAAATATCATCAACAAATATGTTTAAATCTCATTCACATTACTCATCTCTACATATACTCACTACTACTGTGTCCCAAAAATATCTAACACTATCTCTGTGTGTTACCTGTATTTCAAAATTCTTATTCCCTTTAACTTTAATTCTACTTAACTCACCTGTCTTATTTCATTATCACCCAGAATCTGTTTTCCACATTTTACCTTGATATAACACTAGAAAATTCATCACTTCTCCCCTTATAATAATATACCTCAATTTGAATGTATTATCTGTTTAATCATCTACCAATCATCATAGAATCTTAATTTCATAAAATCATTTAACTTCATTCTCAACTTTCTTTTATACGACCTTAATTAAGTAATTATTTTTCAATTATTTACTTCAATTATTTAACAGTTCACAATTATTTTCATCGCTTAATTAGTCTGTCGAATTTTGTAATTACGGTATTATTAATTTATACTTGTTAATTGCAAATTCAATTTAATTGATAATTAATGTTATCACTTTCTACTGCACCTACACATTGTTTACATAACCTATAGTACATTATAATGTAGTACACAAATACACTTAACATAATGATATTAACACATAAAAAAAAAAATACAGTCCAACTCATTATTTCTTATTATTAACCCCAAATCGTTCCATAAGACAATGCACTTCAAAACCACATTATTCATATCATTAAATGTTCATGAACAATAAACAATACACAATTACCCCATATCGTCAAATAATAGTCTAATCTTATGACTATACCAGTCATTTACAATTACATACATAGTCTCATGATTATAATCAACTAAACGCTATAACGCATACATCATGATTATGAACATAATGATTACCTGTCTTGTCATATTCTTCTACAATATCGTTTGAATTAATATGATTATTCCATATTATTCCCTCATATACCTGGTCACGCTCGAGTATGGTCCTGTCGCCGTTATCATATTCTGTTACAATCAGGTGAGTTATATTATCATCCTCTACTGCTATCTCAGTTTCACTATACGGTAAGTACTCATTCTTTTTATTATTTCTCTCTATGTCTAACTTTTCTACGAATTCTTCATAATTTCTCTTTACTTTGAATATCTCTATTTCTCTCTTTCTCTCTCTCTCAAAACATTTCTCACCATCATACCATGCTACACTCTCTCTGTCAAAATATGCAGGGGATACTACTTCATCATTATGGCACCACCTATGAAGTGCACAAAAAACCAAGGGAAATTTATCTGCAAACCTATACTCTTCCAAATACTCACGTGAAGCCATTTCTTCACCCCCCACTACAACATTACGGGAAAAATCTACCCCCTGCATCCACTCTACCTGTAAATTCTTTCTACTCTCTTTCTCTGATTCATCACACACAAACATCTTATTAACTTCTACTCTTTCTACAATTACGTTATCACTCTCAACATCTACACAATCATTTTCTAATACCGTATTTTTATTTGTATTGTCATTTTTATTACTCGTAAACTCATTATTTAAATTATCATTTCCCCTACTACTTACCCTGTCATCTTTGTTCGATTTTAATTTGTTTATTACTTTCTCATTTTCTAATTCTATTTCGCCTAACCGCGTCTCTATTTCACTCAATTTCTTATCGTAAATACAGCCTTGTTCCTTCATTTCTTTTTTCAATTCATTCAAATCATTTTTCTGTTCATTAAATTTCTCGTCCAGTTTACTAAATTGTTGATTAAAAAGCATTTGCATCATTCTTATTATTTCGTTATTATCTGCCATTTTTTAAATTTTGTTTAAATATTTCTATTTCTTTCAAAAAAAATGTTTTCGTATAATAAATATTACATATTCATATTATATCTAAAATTATTGTAAAATTTTTCTACCACGTGTAGTTACAACATAACCTTATTTTACGTATTTTGTATTCTTTCGCTACCCACTCTGTTTCTGACTTCTGGCTTATTTATATAATTATTTTATATAATGTCGTTGTTCGGGCCGCCATTTGTATAAAAACTTACTTATTTATACATTTAATTCACTTTTACTTACCTTTGTTCCTAAGGGTCCCCCCAGAGTTCTATAAGCAAGATCAGAAACAGTGCGAGGTTACGAAATAATTATTCTGACACATTTTAAATGAAGAGAATTTACATTTTAATTTCATTTTTAAAATCATTTCACAGATTTGAATTTTTTACTTTTCCTCCAAATATAGGTTTTACATACTTTAAAAATATTATAGTTTTACAGGTTGTGTAATCATTACGTCTTACGTACTATTCTTACTTTCTACTACTTACATACTTTAAACAAGAGAGCCCAGCCTGCCATTCTCACTTAAATTAATTTTAATTTATTTGATACCCCATACCTTTATAAAACCCCAACCCTTACACTTTCAGTAGACGAAATAATCCCCGGCCACGTGGTCTTCGCGCACATCTATTTCTTTTCTAATTTCGTGTGAAATGTCCAAAAGGTGTCTAATGTTGTTTTATACTTTTCCCGACCGCGGTCACATAAACTTTTTCAGCTATTTCACTGTTATATCAGTTAAAAAAAAAATTTGTTTCTGAGCCCGGTTTGTCGGGCGGCCTGCCCAGGCGAGAGTCGACAGAAGACTGCCAGCGTCTCTCAGTTCCCCACTCCTTGATGATTTTAGTCAAGATGACGGACATCAATGCCTTACAGTTAGTCATCACAGTTTCGTCCTATGCGATGTATGTAAGTTTTTGGGTTAACATGGTACATGATCTCATCTAGGCACTGGCTAATGTCACAAAAGGGCCATGATTTCCTGCCGCCCAAACACACATTGCTGAATTAAATCTGCTCAAGCCATCTTGCTTTAAACCAAACTCGGCGTCCTGGCCGAGCGCGCACTTGCATAGTGGCGTGCGTGCATTGCCACACATGTACAGAGTTCTGAGAAATTTTAGGGTGGCGTGAATTCTTTGCCGCATTCCTCGACAACAACTGCGTCTTACTGCTTTGTTTCAAACTGTTTCTTTCACAATGGAAATAACGTTGCACAATAATTTTCATAACTTTTTTACAAGCCCACCCAAAATAAAAGAAATAAAAGATATAAATGCCCCCTACTGTTAAAAATAAAAACACCCAAAAATGACCCGCTACAATACCCCCTCGATGAGAATTCTGCTGTTCACAACAGAAGAAATCTCATCGATAACCCCGAAGAGGACCGGTGAGGAACTGGTGCCAACAACCCCCTTGTTCTTAATCTGTATGGGTACACGACCCCCCTGGCTCAGCGACTATGGACTCATCTGAACGAGATCACTGGACTTCTCCGTAAGAGATCCCAACACCGAGAAATCGAGCAGACTCGTACCACAGCCCACCTCACCTTCTAACATGCCACCCCCAAAATCCTCAATCCCTGGCTCAAATTATGCCAGATCCTCCACCGATATGTTTCCCCTTGTATGCAAGCTGGGCTGCCTTTAGCAGATACTGGGCTCACACACACTCACATTACATATCCTATCTTAACAAAATCTTCAACATTTACGAAAAATTAAAAAATCAAAATTCAAAATATTCTCAAAAAAAAATTCTCTTCCTTGTTTTTTTGTTTCTTTTAAAATGACTTAAATTAAGCGTTTCTTCTACTTGAACAAATCCTTAACCTAACATGTCTTAGTCTAACGATACAGTGCAGTACAAGAAATCAGTAAACTAAACATGGTAAATACACACATAATAAAACAATCACTACCTAAAATATGCATTCGCTGGCAGGCGAAAAATCATTTTTTTTTTTTTCAAAAAAAATTAAAATTCCCAAAAATTTTAAAATTCAAAAAAAAAATCTATTTTTTTTTTTTAAATGTTTCCCTCATATGCAAAATTATTTAAATATTGGTTTGAATTAATTAACCAAACACATTGAATCGACTTCCTACTATACAAGCTTAGTAGGTGTATGACCTCATCAGCTGATCAAAACTAGGTCAAGTCCAAAACCCTTGACCTACATATGTTGTGTACCCTTTCTATCTACAATCAAGCATCTGTAACCTCCTAATCTTGAATCACAAAATATAATAAAATAAAACATTTAAAATAACAAAATATTATTATAAATAATCATCAATTGACATTTAAATTATTTAAAATAAACAATTCTTAATTTTACATTATTTTCAAATTTTATCAAAATTCTGTCACTGGTTTCGAAAAAATAAAAAATTTTATATTCTTTATTATAAATCTCTCTCTTTATTTAACAATCTGATTCTACGTCTTTATGAAATTATAAACATTCCCTTTTAATTTCAATTGAACTGTTATTAATTATCCCTCAATTATTTATCATTTGATTCTATGCAATTCAAATTTATTATTAACCTTCCTGTTACATTATATTTCATCTCTGATTACTTTTCTACTATGAATTTTCTATCTAACTCTTCACATTTCAATCATTGCTTACCCTGGGTGACCCCTGTATTATCTATACTTTCACTTGAATAGACATTTTAATATTACTCCCTTTCTTACTAACAACCACTATTAACAACTTATGACACCAATCTCTCAATTATAAATACCTTTCACTAATTCCACTTACCTCTGGCACCGCTCATCGTTGTACTAGGATGTGTGTTCCCTACCTGGCTATACCCATACGAGCCAATGCCCCTCCAAAATATCGGCAAACACTCACGCAAACTACTCTATTCCCGCCACAACGCCGCACGTTGCTCACACCTTACCACCTCACCCTTACTACAAAATATCATCAACAAATATGTTTAAATCTCATTCACATTACTCATCTCTACATATACTCACTACTACTGTGTCCCAAAAATATCTAACACTATCTCTGTGTGTTACCTGTATTTCAAAATTCTTATTCCCTTTAACTTTAATTCTACTTAACTCACCTGTCTTATTTCATTATCACCCAGAATCTGTTTTCCACATTTTACCTTGATATAACACTAGAAAATTCATCACTTCTCCCCTTATAATAATATACCTCAATTTGAATGTATTATCTGTTTAATCATCTACCAATCATCATAGAATCTTAATTTCATAAAATCATTTAACTTCATTCTCAACTTTCTTTTATACGACCTTAATTAAGTAATTATTTTTCAATTATTTACTTCAATTATTTAACAGTTCACAATTATTTTCATCGCTTAATTAGTCTGTCGAATTTTGTAATTACGGTATTATTAATTTATACTTGTTAATTGCAAATTCAATTTAATTGATAATTAATGTTATCACTTTCTACTGCACCTACACATTGTTTACATAACCTATAGTACATTATAATGTAGTACACAAATACACTTAACATAATGATATTAACACAAAAAAAAAAATACAGTCCAACTCATTATTTCTTATTATTAACCCCAAATCGTTCCATAAGACAATGCACTTCAAAACCACATTATTCATATCATTAAATGTTCATGAACAATAAACAATACACAATTACCCCATATCGTCAAATAATAGTCTAATCTTATGACTATACCAGTCATTTACAATTACATACATAGTCTCATGATTATAATCAACTAAACGCTATAACGCATACATCATGATTATGAACATAATGATTACCTGTCTTGTCATATTCTTCTACAATATCGTTTGAATTAATATGATTATTCCATATTATTCCCTCATATACCTGGTCACGCTCGAGTATGGTCCTGTCGCCGTTATCATATTCTGTTACAATCAGGTGAGTTATATTATCATCCTCTACTGCTATCTCAGTTTCACTATACGGTAAGTACTCATTCTTTTTATTATTTCTCTCTATGTCTAACTTTTCTACGAATTCTTCATAATTTCTCTTTACTTTGAATATCTCTATTTCTCTCTTTCTCTCTCTCTCAAAACATTTCTCACCATCATACCATGCTACACTCTCTCTGTCAAAATATGCAGGGGATACTACTTCATCATTATGGCACCACCTATGAAGTGCACAAAAAACCAAGGGAAATTTATCTGCAAACCTATACTCTTCCAAATACTCACGTGAAGCCATTTCTTCACCCCCCACTACAACATTACGGGAAAAATCTACCCCCTGCATCCACTCTACCTGTAAATTCTTTCTACTCTCTTTCTCTGATTCATCACACACAAACATCTTATTAACTTCTACTCTTTCTACAATTACGTTATCACTCTCAACATCTACACAATCATTTTCTAATACCGTATTTTTATTTGTATTGTCATTTTTATTACTCGTAAACTCATTATTTAAATTATCATTTCCCCTACTACTTACCCTGTCATCTTTGTTCGATTTTAATTTGTTTATTACTTTCTCATTTTCTAATTCTATTTCGCCTAACCGCGTCTCTATTTCACTCAATTTCTTATCGTAAATACAGCCTTGTTCCTTAATTTCTTTTTTCAATTCATTCAAATCATTTTTCTGTTCATTAAATTTCTCGTCCAGTTTACTAAATTGTTGATTAAAAAGCATTTGCATCATTCTTATTATTTCGTTATTATCTGCCATTTTTTAAATTTTGTTTAAATATTTCTATTTCTTTCAAAAAAAATGTTTTCGTATAATAAATATTACATATTCATATTATATCTAAAATTATTGTAAAATTTTTCTACCACGTGTAGTTACAACATAACCTTATTTTACGTATTTTGTATTCTTTCGCTACCCACTCTGTTTCTGACTTCTGGCTTATTTATATAATTATTTTATATAATGTCGTTGTTCGGGCCGCCATTTGTATAAAAACTTACTTATTTATACATTTAATTCACTTTTACTTACCTTTGTTCCTAAGGGTCCCCCCAGAGTTCTATAAGCAAGATCAGAAACAGTGCGAGGTTACGAAATAATTATTCTGACACATTTTAAATGAAGAGAATTTACATTTTAATTTCATTTTTAAAATCATTTCACAGATTTGAATTTTTTACTTTTCCTCCAAATATAGGTTTTACATACTTTAAAAATATTATAGTTTTACAGGTTGTGTAATCATTACGTCTTACGTACTATTCTTACTTTCTACTACTTACATACTTTAAACAAGAGAGCCCAGCCTGCCATTCTCACTTAAATTAATTTTAATTTATTTGATACCCCATACCTTTATAAAACCCCAACCCTTACACTTTCAGTAGACGAAATAATCTCCGGCCACGTGGTCTTCGCGCACATCCATTTCTTTTCTAATTTCGTGTGAAATGTCCAAAAGGTGTCTAATGTTGTTTTATATTTTTCCCGACCGTGGTCACATAAACTTTTTCAGCTATTTCACTGTTATATCAGTTAAAAAAAATTTGTTTCTGAGCCCGGTTTGTCGGGCGGCCTGCCCAGGCGAGAATCGACAGAAGACTGCCAGCGTCTCTCAGTTCCCCACTCCTTGATGATTTTAGTCAAGACGACGGACATCAATGCCTTACAGTTAGTCGCCACAGTTTCGTCCTATGCGATGTATGTAAGTTTTTGGGTTAACATGGTACATGATCTCATCTAGGCACTGGCTAATGTCACAAAAGGGCCATGATTTCCTGCCGCCCAAACGCACATTGCTGAATTAAATCTGCTCAAGCCATCTTGCTTTAAACCAAACTCGGCGTCCTGGCCGAGCGCGCACTTGCGTAGTGGCGTGCGTGCATTGCCACACATGTACAGAGTTCTGCGAAATTTTAGGGTGGCGTGAATTCTTTGCCGCATTCCTCGACAACAACTGCATCTTACTGCTTTGTTTCAAACTGTTTCTTTCACAATGGAAATAACGTTGCACAATAATTTTCATAACTTTTTTACAAGCCCACCCAAAATAAAAGAAATAAAAGATATAAATGCCCCCTACTGTTAAAAATAAAAACACCCAAAAATGACCCGCTACAATACCCCCTCGATGAGAATTCTGCTGTTCACAACAGAAGAAATCTCATCGATAACCCCGAAGAGGACCGGTGAGGAACTGGTGCCAACAACCCCCTTGTTCTTAATCTGTATGGGTACACGACCCCCCTGGCTCAGCGACTATGGACTCATCTGAACGAGATCACTGGACTTCTCCGTAAGAGATCCCAACACCGAGAAATCGAGCAGACTCGTACCACAGCCCACCTCACCTTCTAACATGCCACCCCCAAAATCCTCAATCCCTGGCTCAAATTATGCCAGATCCTCCACCGATATGTTTCCCCTTGTATGCAAGCTGGGCTGCCTTTAGCAGATACTGGGCTCACACACACTCACATTACATATCCTATCTTAACAAAATCTTCAACATTTACGAAAAATTAAAAAATCAAAATTCAAAATATTCTCAAAAAAAAATTCTCTTCCTTGTTTTTTTGTTTCTTTTAAAATGACTTAAATTAAGCGTTTCTTCTACTTGAACAAATCCTTAACCTAACATGTCTTAGTCTAACGATACAGTGCAGTACAAGAAATCAGTAAACTAAACATGGTAAATACACACATAATAAAACAATCACTACCTAAAATATGCATTCGCTGGCAGGCGAAAAATCATTTTTTTTTTTTCAAAAAAAATTAAAATTCCCAAAAATTTTAAAATTCAAAAAAAAAATCTATTTTTTTTTTTAAATGTTTCCCTCATATGCAAAATTATTTAAATATTGGTTTGAATTAATTAACCAAACACATTGAATCGACTTCCTACTATACAAGCTTAGTAGGTGTATGACCTCATCAGCTGATCAAAACTAGGTCAAGTCCAAAACCCTTGACCTACATATGTTGTGTACCCTTTCTATCTACAATCAAGCATCTGTAACCTCCTAATCTTGAAACACAAAATATAATAAAATAAAACATTTAAAATAACAAAATATTATTATAAATAATCATCAATTGACATTTAAATTATTTAAAATAAACAATTCTTAATTTTACATTATTTTCAAATTTTATCAAAATTCTGTCACTGGTTTCGAAAAAATAAAAAATTTTATATTCTTTATTATAAATCTCTCTCTTTATTTAACAATCTGATTCTACGTCTTTATGAAATTATAAACATTCCCTTTTAATTTCAATTGAACTGTTATTAATTATCCCTCAATTATTTATCATTTGATTCTATGCAATTCAAATTTATTATTAACCTTCCTGTTACATTATATTTCATCTCTGATTACTTTTCTACTATGAATTTTCTATCTAACTCTTCACATTTCAATCATTGCTTACCCTGGGTGACCCCTGTATTATCTATACTTTCACTTGAATAGACATTTTAATATTACTCCCTTTCTTACTAACAACCACTATTAACAACTTATGACACCAATCTCTCAATTATAAATACCTTTCACTAATTCCACTTACCTCTGGCACCGCTCATCGTTGTACTAGGATGTGTGTTCCCTACCTGGCTATACCCATACGAGCCAATGCCCCTCCAAAATATCGGCAAACACTCACGCAAACTACTCTATTCCCGCCACAACGCCGCACGTTGCTCACACCTTACCACCTCACCCTTACTACAAAATATCATCAACAAATATGTTTAAATCTCATTCACATTACTCATCTCTACATATACTCACTACTACTGTGTCCCAAAAATATCTAACACTATCTCTGTGTGTTACCTGTATTTCAAAATTCTTATTCCCTTTAACTTTAATTCTACTTAACTCACCTGTCTTATTTCATTATCACCCAGAATCTGTTTTCCACATTTTACCTTGATATAACACTAGAAAATTCATCACTTCTCCCCTTATAATAATATACCTCAATTTGAATGTATTATCTGTTTAATCATCTACCAATCATCATAGAATCTTAATTTCATAAAATCATTTAACTTCATTCTCAACTTTCTTTTATACGACCTTAATTAAGTAATTATTTTTCAATTATTTACTTCAATTATTTAACAGTTCACAATTATTTTCATCGCTTAATTAGTCTGTCGAATTTTGTAATTACGGTATTATTAATTTATACTTGTTAATTGCAAATTCAATTTAATTGATAATTAATGTTATCACTTTCTACTGCACCTACACATTGTTTACATAACCTATAGTACATTATAATGTAGTACACAAATACACTTAACATAATGATATTAACACATAAAAAAAAATATACAGTCCAACTCATTATTTCTTATTATTAACCCCAAATCGTTCCATAAGACAATGCACTTCAAAACCACATTATTCATATCATTAAATGTTCATGAACAATAAACAATACACAATTACCCCATATCGTCAAATAATAGTCTAATCTTATGACTATACCAGTCATTTACAATTACATACATAGTCTCATGATTATAATCAACTAAACGCTATAACGCATACATCATGATTATGAACATAATGATTACCTGTCTTGTCATATTCTTCTACAATATCGTTTGAATTAATATGATTATTCCATATTATTCCCTCATATACCTGGTCACGCTCGAGTATGGTCCTGTCGCCGTTATCATATTCTGTTACAATCAGGTGAGTTATATTATCATCCTCTACTGCTATCTCAGTTTCACTATACGGTAAGTACTCATTCTTTTTATTATTTCTCTCTATGTCTAACTTTTCTACGAATTCTTCATAATTTCTCTTTACTTTGAATATCTCTATTTCTCTCTTTCTCTCTCTCTCAAAACATTTCTCACCATCATACCATGCTACACTCTCTCTGTCAAAATATGCAGGGGATACTACTTCATCATTATGGCACCACCTATGAAGTGCACAAAAAACCAAGGGAAATTTATCTGCAAACCTATACTCTTCCAAATACTCACGTGAAGCCATTTCTTCACCCCCCACTACAACATTACGGGAAAAATCTACCCCCTGCATCCACTCTACCTGTAAATTCTTTCTACTCTCTTTCTCTGATTCATCACACACAAACATCTTATTAACTTCTACTCTTTCTACAATTACGTTATCACTCTCAACATCTACACAATCATTTTCTAATACCGTATTTTTATTTGTATTGTCATTTTTATTACTCGTAAACTCATTATTTAAATTATCATTTCCCCTACTACTTACCCTGTCATCTTTGTTCGATTTTAATTTGTTTATTACTTTCTCATTTTCTAATTCTATTTCGCCTAACCGCGTCTCTATTTCACTCAATTTCTTATCGTAAATACAGCCTTGTTCCTTAATTTCTTTTTTCAATTCATTCAAATCATTTTTCTGTTCATTAAATTTCTCGTCCAGTTTACTAAATTGTTGATTAAAAAGCATTTGCATCATTCTTATTATTTCGTTATTATCTGCCATTTTTTAAATTTTGTTTAAATATTTCTATTTCTTTCAAAAAAAATGTTTTCGTATAATAAATATTACATATTCATATTATATCTAAAATTATTGTAAAATTTTTCTACCACGTGTAGTTACAACATAACCTTATTTTACGTATTTTGTATTCTTTCGCTACCCACTCTGTTTCTGACTTCTGGCTTATTTATATAATTATTTTATATAATGTCGTTGTTCGGGCCGCCATTTGTATAAAAACTTACTTATTTATACATTTAATTCACTTTTACTTACCTTTGTTCCTAAGGGTCCCCCCAGAGTTCTATAAGCAAGATCAGAAACAGTGCGAGGTTACGAAATAATTATTCTGACACATTTTAAATGAAGAGAATTTACATTTTAATTTCATTTTTAAAATCATTTCACAGATTTGAATTTTTTACTTTTCCTCCAAATATAGGTTTTACATACTTTAAAAATATTATAGTTTTACAGGTTGTGTAATCATTACGTCTTACGTACTATTCTTACTTTCTACTACTTACATACTTTAAACAAGAGAGCCCAGCCTGCCATTCTCACTTAAATTAATTTTAATTTATTTGATACCCCATACCTTTATAAAACCCCAACCCTTACACTTTCAGTAGACGAAATAATCTCCGGCCACGTGGTCTTCGCGCACATCCATTTCTTTTCTAATTTCGTGTGAAATGTCCAAAAGGTGTCTAATGTTGTTTTATATTTTTCCCGACCGTGGTCACATAAACTTTTTCAGCTATTTCACTGTTATATCAGTTAAAAAAAATTTGTTTCTGAGCCCGGTTTGTCGGGCGGCCTGCCCAGGCGAGAATCGACAGAAGACTGCCAGCGTCTCTCAGTTCCCCACTCCTTGATGATTTTAGTCAAGACGACGGACATCAATGCCTTACAGTTAGTCGCCACAGTTTCGTCCTATGCGATGTATGTAAGTTTTTGGGTTAACATGGTACATGATCTCATCTAGGCACTGGCTAATGTCACAAAAGGGCCATGATTTCCTGCCGCCCAAACGCACATTGCTGAATTAAATCTGCTCAAGCCATCTTGCTTTAAACCAAACTCGGCGTCCTGGCCGAGCGCGCACTTGCGTAGTGGCGTGCGTGCATTGCCACACATGTACAGAGTTCTGCGAAATTTTAGGGTGGCGTGAATTCTTTGCCGCATTCCTCGACAACAACTGCATCTTACTGCTTTGTTTCAAACTGTTTCTTTCACAATGGAAATAACGTTGCACAATAATTTTCATAACTTTTTTACAAGCCCACCCAAAATAAAAGAAATAAAAGATATAAATGCCCCCTACTGTTAAAAATAAAAACACCCAAAAATGACCCGCTACAATGTGTTAGTTTGTTCCGTGTCATGTACCACTAGAGATTTGGATCACATTCGTTTGTAGATATGTAATTAAAAATCAACAGAATACACTAACTGTATCATAGTGTTGTATACATATAAACTACATGAGATTAAGTAAGTAAAATCGCACACTCCTTCGAGTGCATGCGCGCGCACACACCATGTAGGTACAGAGTATGTATATTTATTGGAAAAATTGATAGGTGATTCTATATACTTCATATTTAGTACTGACCACCTCTTTATATAGTACTCTATAAATCACTGAGATGACAAAGTAAATTTTATAATTGTTCAATTTGCAGGATGTATTCCCAGTTATAAATTCTGTTGTAAAAGGAGAACTGCATGTAAAAGAAGAAATCATCATAGAAGAGGATGAACAGTTTGTTGATCAGGTATTATACATAGTTATAAATTTGTTTATAGTAACAAGCATTTATTGTTATAATGAACGAGATTGTTGTAACATGGCACATCCATTATAATCTCTTAACAACATTCTCTTAGCCACTCAGAAAATCAAGTCATACCTTTCCAACAGACATAATTGACTTTCCTTTTTTTTTGTTTACATGACTGTAATTAACAATACTGCAGACCAACATGTTGCTTTACAGCTGTTCATGAGCTTACAGCATCCCACAACCGAACAGTCAACCTGGGTACTCTAGTCTCTTGCCTTCCTCTGCAGTACTTCCCACTCGCTGGCCGCCCATCAGCAAAGTCATTACTGGGTCTCAACCAATTGTGACTCACCACACTATCATATCTCATCTTCACAAATCTCTCCATTCACCCATTGTTTTCAGAACCTGTTCATTTTTGTTTTCTAATTACTTTGCCCATCCAGTATATTTTGAATATTCTCCTACAGCAGCAGTTTTCTAATGTTGTGGTTGTGTCTTTCACTTTTACCTATTGTCTAGGTTTCATATGCAGCTTCTATAATAGCATGCTGCAAACATATAATTTCAGGAATTTCTTCTTAATTTAGAATCCAGTATTTTACAGTAGAAAATTTGTTTCTCCATTGGCCTGTACTCTGACACTGATTCCTCTCAGTTATCTTTACCAGTTTTAATATTTATCTATTTTTGTTCCTGATTCTCCTCTTCCCCCTAATAATTTTGTATAATGGTCAATAGTGTTCTCAATTTACCTTGTTTTTTTGTGAGTAGAAACCATACCATCAGTAACCCTTAATTCTTATACTCTCCATGATATGTTATTACTATCTTGAACATCTTTATGGTTTCCTTTACAGCCTCTTATAAAGCATTCTCGTATAATGGTAATGAATTTGTATAAAAGTAAATTTTAATTCCTTGTTATTTGTAGGATGTTTTAACGGTCAGTGTAAAGAAAGAAGCAGAATCAGAAGAGGTTGAGACTGAACAGGTAATGTGCATAACCATTATTTAGCCCATAGCTAATGTGTTAGGTTGTTCCATGTCATGTACCACTAGAGATTTGGATCACATTCGTTTGTAGATATGTAATTAAAAATGAACAGAATACACAAACTTATCATAGTGTTGTATACATATAAACTACATGAGATTAAGTAAGTAAAATCACACACTCGTGCGAGCGCGTGTGCGCACACACACCATGTAGGTACAGAGTATGGATATTTATTGCAATAATTGATAGGCGATTCTATATACTTCATATTTAGTACTGATAACCTCTTTATATTGTACACTATAAGTCACTGAGAAGACAAATTAAATTTTATAATTGTTCAATTTGCAGGATGTATACCTAGTTATTGTAACGGGGCTAAAATGAGGGGTTTTTTATTTTTATTAAAATATTTTAAATTCATTGTCCACCTGTGTGACCAGCCACGTGTTAAAAGCTTTGTTCAAACAAAGAACGGTGGGATGAAGCAAGTACAAAGGAATGTGCGTGTCGCACACGGCTTCGTAATTCTCAGAACGGCAAAACAGTGTAATGTACCCAAACGCACTAACATCGGCGGAGCGCAGAACCCACGTCAAGAAGCGAAAAACAACATGGCTTGAAGCTGATATTTTCTAACATGTGCCTTTGTGACGGCGGAGGTCTTGACGAATTCCCGCGTATTTTGTGACGTAAACCTCTGGACACCTAATATCGTCAACGTCCAACACACGAAAATCCCATGTGTCATGTGTGCAACTAATAAAACTTTGACAACGAAGGCTGTGAATGACGAAGAAATTGGTTAGCAGGCAAGGCAGTGATGTCCGCCCGCATGTAAGTGTGAGTCAACTTACCAAGGCGGCGTCAGCCGGACGCTCGCTAAGGTTCGTGGGTCCTAAGAAAATTTAAAGTTATATAAATCAAATTATGTAGAAGTCTTGTCTGGTGTATAGAGGTGAAACGAATCGGAGGAGTGAGTCGGTGAAGTGGATGGAAAAGTGGAAGAGTGAACAAACTGTTTCGGACTTAATATATGGACATGAGAAGAGAGACGCCGGTAGGGTAATCCATAAAAAACAAAATATAATTTCATTTTATTCACAAAGGGTTTTTTAAATTGAATGAATGTGTGTGCGAGCAAGCTGGGCTGTTTTGTTTACTATAAGATATATATTTTAAAATTTGTTTTTTTATTTTTTGTTTTAATGATTTTAATTTGTCTTAAAGTAAGTAAACCTATTTAAGTCACGATATAAAAAATGTGTTAGTGTAGTTATTACGCTATAACCACTTCCTAGTATTCTGTGCTGACAACTCGTCTAACGTAATCGGGGGTTTTCTGAATTTTGAAACATGCAGTCAGATAGCGGGATTTTTATAAGGGCAAAAGTGTAAATGTTTCGATATATAACCTTAGAAAAATATCGTGGCAACCTGGGCAGTTTAATAAGGTAACTTTAACGGGGACAATGACGGTAAGTAAAATTCTGGCAGCGGTGAGTATTATGATGAGTGTAGTATTTTAAAATAGGTAAAAGGCAAGTACCTTCACAATGGCGACTCGCAGCCAGGATGTTCATATAAAATTTATAGGAACTAGACCTGTTTTAAAGCACAGAAAGTAGGATTTGGTAACGGCGTATTTGTAAAAAATTATCGTATATAATTACGTTAAATTAGGTTTTGTTTGGGCAGTGTACGTTTGATTACGAGTTTATGTGTGGGTATTTTGATTTAAACTGAATAATTAGTGTGTATTAGAAGGGTATAGTGGGCGCTATATAAAGGGTATATTATAATTAATTTTGTTTAAACATGGCTGAGGTAAACGAAACCGCAGAAGAATAGCGTTCAGGGGATGATGTAATGAATCTTTTGAAAACAATATATGATAATATGAATAAGGGTTTTGATAGGATGGATAAACATTTTGACAAGATAAACACAAAGATGAATAAATGGGACGAGAAATGGGAAGGAGATAGATGTCAATTAAAGGAGAATACGGAAGTTGAATTAAAACAGGTAAGTGTTTGTGGTGGTAGTAATATAACGAAAAATAACGAAGGAATAGTAGACAAGGTAAGTGGCGGTGGTAAAATAAGTAATTATAATGGTGAAATAACGTTAAATAAGAATAGTGATGATGTAGCTGAAAATGGGGTATCAAAAAGTGATACAGTAGACAATAGTGAAAATGAGAGTAGAATGGGAGTTGAGGTTGATCAGGGATTGCTAGTTAGTGCTTATGATTTAGAAAGGGAGTATAGTGATAGTTTAAATGTAGAAGGTGAACAGGGGGCAAATTTTATGGGGTTAAATGTGAAGCAGAGACTTCACAAGAGTTGATGGAGGACAAGAGTTCCTCAATAGTTTTTGTAGAAGACAAAAGGTCTTCAGAATGTCATATACGTTGTTTGTGTTTATCTGGTAGGGCCAGATGGTGTTTAAAGAATTTTGTGGTATTGCCCTCTGCATGGAGTGAGAGAGAGAATGTGAAAGGGGGTGGTGATGAAAGTGATTATGAGAGAGAGAAAGAGTTAGAGTGGTTCAAGATAAATAGGGGTTATGGAGAGTTGATAGAGAAGATGAATATTAAGAGAATTATGATAAATAATGTAGACATACCTTGTGCAGTAGTAGTCAATGATTGTATTGATGATAAATATTGTAACGTAACAGATTTGAGGTCCCCAGCGTTACATAAAAAAAACGAAGTAAATATGATTTAGAACAATACCCAAAATATTAAGGTTACTAAGTAATTAAGATATCTGAAGTGTACCTAAATATAAAAGATGTAATAAATACTATGGGATGTAAAACATAAACATTGTATCTAATGGGAGGAGTTCAATATGTAGTAATGAAGTATAAAATATTATTCAAATTAATATTTAATGTGTTGCAAATTGTACTTGTTGTTATGCTGTAACATGGTTTAGTGTTTACAGAATATTTATCTTATGTTTTGTGGATAGTAAGAGCGGAGTTGTTACTTTAAGGACGTACTTAGTCAATGGTACTCCTTGTATTTATGTTAAAATGTTATTTGAATAATTAAGTATAGGTACATGGGTTAGGTATTATATTATGTTGAATATATTTATTGTAATTGATTAATGAAAATGTTGGAAATAATGTTTGTAAACTTGGCCAAGAAGGCAATAAGTGTTAAAAGTTGACAAGTAGTTCTTATAGTTAAGTCATAAAATAATGAAGGATTCAAGAATGAACTAATTAATATAATGAATTAAAACCAGGAAATTAAAATTAATGTAAGTAACCATGAACCAGAAACTATTTGTACAGTAGGTCAGGTAAAGAAAAATTAAGTTAAAAAACCAAACAATATTATAACAGTTGTAAGAAAACCTATAGGCCTAAATTTAATATTTGTAAAAAGAAATTAATACCTTTTTAATAAGTCCAGTCAAATGAAACTATAGTAAAATATATACGGTTTAATAAGGTAGATTGGGTGAGAGTTTTAGGTAATTTGGTATAATTCCAAGCATGGAGTATTTTATTAAAAAAGAGTAGTAATATTTTATAATTCTGGCTCTAGGATATCAAATATCATCCAATGACAAAGTAGTGGTTGTTAGGGTAACTAAAATGTAAAAAATCTTGTTGATTTTCAATTATTCCATTGTTATATGCTATTGAGTTCAGATGAGTAGACAAATTTGAGAAAAAAGATATAAATCAATATAAAACGAACAAAAATTAATAAATTAAAATAAAAACCAATTCCTTTGAACTAAACCGATGAATAATAAGTGAATTAGATTTCAAAAATATAACCATATACCTCCAAAAGGCCGAGGAATTCTTATTTCACTCGTCAAGATAATTCCATTGGATTTAGTATTGAACTCGATTTCCCTAACCAGGAGACTCATTGATGGAAGAAAAAGTCTGAATTCATGGAATTATAGAAAAAAATATACTAAAGGACCTTTGTTTCTGAAGAAATAAACCTCACTTTCAAGAAAGAAATTATAATACGACACCAATTCCACCGGGACCGACAACCACAAGGATCGTGAGAGAGAACGAAGATTAGAAGAGTTCCCGTTGCCTTCCAGGACATCATCCCTTCAACTTTATTAATAATCAGAACACCTTTTTTGGGTTAACGTAACCTCAACTGTAAATTGTAAATCTTCAACCGTTTGCAGACGAGCACTGCTGCCTTGAGAATCGTCCATTACCGTAACACCAGCTTATACATAATTTTAATATAGTAAGAACTAATAACATTTTTGTAATACTAAGTAACCTTGATTTTGCATTACCTGGCCTTACTAATCGTTCAAAGAATCAAACGTACCCTGGTATAAGAGATAATTAACATTATATTTAATTTGTATAAAATAAAAAGGTAATAGTCAACTAACCAATCGATTCATCATTGTATAATCAATACAACTATATTATAACCATAAAGAGCACTGTTAGAAGTTGAATTGAAAGGTAATACAAATAAAGAACCCTTCTTGTATGTGATGTTTTATATTATTGTAGAATAGGTATTGTATGTTGTGGGTGGAGTAATTTACAGGTAAAAAGGGTGATTAAAATCTGGCGAACGAGATAACCTAGAAGTGCAAGTCAATTACGAATAACAGCGCTTATAGTCGACAGCTGGTAGAACGTGAGATTACCGAACTAGCGTGTTTCCTGCACAATTTTTGAATAGATTACACAATACGGACTGACTAGGGTTGGAGAGGATTCTCAATTTATTAATTAAATACATGAAATATAGAATTAACATTGAGTAAACATTGAGTTACAGGAGGTCACCTATAAGACTGCATAATAAATATTTTCATTAATAACAGATTGATTAAACCCCAGTACACACATTATAAATTGTTTTACTAGAAATTGTTTTCTTTACAAATTGGTGAACCCAACAGTGGGTCTTTCAAACATCCTCGAATATAATTAAACACCCGCAACAACACATTGTAAACTAATTTCTTTTCTTTACAAATTGGCGCTCAACGAGTGGGCTTTAGTTAAGCAAAAAATCACCGTAATTATTACTTAACTTGAGCAGGCAACCATTAGAGGCACAGGAATGCATACGAGAGGTGTTACTAAAAGGATGGAGAAGGAGCAAGAAACAGAAGAAGATAGACAGGAAGAAGAAGCAGAGGTAGTTAGAGACACCGAAATGGAACAACAAACAAGCAATAAAGAGGATGCCCAAGGGGACCAACCAGATAAAGTGGAAGCCAGAAGAGAACCAGCTTGGCAAGAAATGATGAGGCTAATGATGGAGAAAATTGATAGCATTAAGGAAAGCAATAATGAAAATTTCAGAAAACAGGAGGAAAACTCAAAGCAAACCAAGGAGGAAACTAAAGAGAGCTTAAGACAAACTAATGAAAGTTTAAAACAAAGAAACACAAGGTTTGACAGGACTGAAGAAAACTTAAACAAATGAATGAAAAGTTTGACAGGAATGACGAGAGTTTGAGACAGATTCAGGACGATAACAAACTAATAAACGAAAAACTTGAGGAAAACAATAAACTAATGAAAGAAGATCTTAAGAAAATCAATGAGGACAATCTTATACAAATCAATGAGAGAATTGAGCATTCTAACAAGGAATTAAGGGAAACTGTTGATAAACAGAATGAAGTATTAAGACAAGCTCTCAATAAGAAAATCGAGGACGCCAGTGAGGCAATCAGCCAGAAGGTAGGTAAGAACAATGGCGAAAGAAAACAGGAGATAGCTGAAACAAATAGAAAACTGAGAGTGACCGATGAAGCTGTTACACGAAATAGGGCTGAAGTAGAGGTCAAGATAGGCCATATAGAAGAAGAAAACCTGAGTCAAGTGGAATCACTACAAGCAGATTTCGGAAACCAGCATCGAAACCTAGATATGGTCGTGAACGAAGTACAGGAACAAGGACAACGTAACCAGGAGAGAATCGAGAACCTACAACGGTCAGTTGACAACCGAACGATCACTGTTCCATACACACAACATATAGACGACCGGGAAACCATCAACTTTAAGTCGTACAAGAGAAACCCAATGGAATTCTTGGAACGGGTCAGCGAACAACTAATGAGAATTGGTGAAAACAGGTGGCCAGTAATTCATCGTTATTTGGACGAACATTTCAAGGAAACCTATGATAACTGGTGGACAGCCACCAGGCACGACATCCGAAGCTACGAAGAATTTAAAATGGCATTTAAAGCCAGGTACTGGTAAGACGCCACACAGAACGTAGTAAGGGAGAGCATCAGCTATGGAAGGTATGACGCCAGCAGGGGGACAACACTCGCCGCCTACTTCCTGGGAAAAGTGTGCTTGGCGAGACACCTTGAACCAAAAATCCCGGAGGAAATCCTCGTCACCAGGTTAGCATACCACTATGATAACGGGATATCAATAGCACAATCAGGCGGACAGATAAAAACGATACAGGCCATGTCAACGCTATTGGAAGAGCACGAGCATGAGGTGCATTATAGAAGGAGTCGGCAGAGAAACGACCGGTACGGGAGCAAGGATATCCCAGACTACAACAACAGAAACAATAACCATAACAACCATGAGACGCATAACCAACCGGCCGAACTATAATGGTAGGCCAGGTAATTATGGTAATGAGACATACCAACAGCAAAATAACAACAGCCAAAGGAACAACGGAGACAATTACGGTAATAGACAGAATATTCCAAACAACCAATATAACCGGTCGTACAACCCGAGTTACCAGAATCAGAACACAAACAACTGGAATTACGATAACAATAACCGCAACCCGAACAACCAAAATCAAAACTACAGGAGAGTTAATTATGTGGGGGCGTACAATAGCTATAACGGGAGAACATACTACCAAGGACGTCGGAGTTTTAATAGGGACACCGACTGGAACCAAGATAACAATAACGATAGAAGAGATACTAGGACTAATGGAGGCAGGAGTCGGAGTCAGGAGGACTACCGCCGGGTTAATTATGAAGAGGACCGTCAACGGCCGGAACCCAGATCAACGGGAAATGAAATAAATCAAACGAACCAAACCGGCAGAGGAGACGAAGAATCTGAGCCGCTTTTAAACCCCTCACGGCAGTGAAAACACCAGCAGGACCCTCACTGAACCACTCTATTGGGTTTAACAACATAAAGAATCACATTAAAAATAATAATTGTATCACAATAATTTGTAGTAACTACTTAAAAAATTTAAGGGACGAATTGTTGGAAGAAGAAGACGGGAATCCAAGAAAAAACAACGAAATAATTTACATAATGGCAAAGATCAACAGTGTACAAACCAAAATCATAATTGACACTGGGGCTAACGTGTCGCTAATCGACGTGATAGAACTGAACAAGATACTTGAAGAAGGGAAGAAGCACATACTTACATTACCAATAAGCAACATTGTACTAATAGGAGCGACGGGACGCCAAAATAGAACGGTCCGGAAGCAAGCAAGGTTAGAATTAACAAGTAACAATAAAACCATCCCAATGACTTTCCTAGTAGCCAGTGGCTTACCATTTAACATGTTAATCGGTTGTGACATGCTGAAACAATACTCAGCCATCATTGACATGAACAGGTCAAAATTATTTTTAAAAATCAATCAAATAGAATGGACGGCTGACTTAGTTAACAGCGATAGCATGACCCCAACCCGAGTAACATATCATATACAGAGAAGTTTAGATCAACGAGGACAGTCACAAAGTAATAAAATCTTTTACGTGTTGGACGATGAACAATTATGGCATGACAAAATTAACGAAATCCATAATTTTAAATGTGGAATAACTGACGTACAAAAGGAACAGTTAATTGAAGTATACAATAGATATCGCCATGTATTTTCAGATACACCAGGCAAGGTAAGAGGCTACCAGTGCAAAATAGAATTTTGAGAACCCGTAAACTTCAACAAAAAATCATACCCGGTCGCTTACTCACTGAAGGAAGCTGAGGGCAGAAATTGATAGATTAATAGACGAGGACATAATTGAACCCAGTTACTCCCCTTATACCAGCCCTATCCTCGCCGTTCCAAAGAAAAGTGGCAAAGTAAGAATTTGTTTAGACGCAAGGGAAATCAATAAAGTGATAGTGAATGACCGAACATCCCCGGGGGAAATTGAGGAAATACTTAAAAAGTTTCATGGGATCAAGTACATCAGCACGTGGGACACCGTCTGTGGATATTGGCAAGTCGAACTCCATCCAGAGAGCCGCAAGTACATGGGATTCATTTTCGAAGGCCGCAATTACCAGTTTAAACGATTGCTATTTGGACTGGTTAATTCAGTAGCCGTGTTTGTAAAAATCATGGACCAAATCCTCGGACAGGAAACACTCCAGTATACAACAGTCTATGTGGACGATATTTTGATAACTTCGACCAATTGGGATGACCATTGCCAACGAGTAGAATGAGTGTTAGAAAGGCTGTCAGAGAACCATATTACATTGAAGCTGGAGAAATCAAAGTTGATAGCGAGTGAAGTGCAATTTTTAGGGTTTAACTTGTCGGAGCAGGGAATCACACCATCCCAAGAAAAAATCGAATCAATTAAAAAATTCCCAAAACCAAGGAACAGAAAGCAGCTCCAATCGTTCCTCGGCATATGTAATTATTACCGTAAATTCCAAGAACATTATTCGGAACTAACATCAAGATTTGTACGCCAATTATCATCCAAGGACAAGTGGACATGGGGAGAAGAGCAAGATGCCACACTTGAACTAATTAAAACTAAATTTCTGGAGTCAGTGATGTTGCACCACCCCAATTTCAATAAACAATTTTTTATGAACTGTGACGTCAGTTTGGGATCTGTTCTTTATCAGGAGGATGATGAAGGAAATCATCAAGTGATCAGTTTCGCTAGTCGAGTCCTGAATAGTTGTGAGAAAAACTATAATGTAACAGAGAAAGAGCTCTTGAGTGTTGTATTTTCCTGTAACAAGTTCAGGACATACATTTTAGGATACAAGACTACCATCAGAACTGATCACAAGTCGATTTCATTTTTAAAAACTTGTAAGTTGAATCATGGAAGGTTGACCAGGTGGAGCCTGATACTACAAGACTACAACCTAAATTGGGAATACATCCCCGGAAAAGGGAACGTCATTGCAGACACATTATCACGAATCAATATCAGGGACCAGACGTTTGAGGGGGAAAAAGAAACCATAATCAAACTATATCATATCATCAGTAATAGATCCGATCTGGCTAACATCATAACAGAACTCGAGCAACGGCAAAAGCAGGACCCCAGATTGAGCAAAATTTTTGACAGACTTAGAGAACAAGACGACCGCATAACACAATTTTACTGCGAACACCAACAAATACTCTTCATTAAGACACAGTACAAACTTAACACATGGAAAATTGTTATACCACAAACTATAGAAAAGGACATCATAATGGATTACCATGTCAGGTATGGCCACATGGGGGCATTGAAAGTAGTCAAGGCACTCCAGGAGCACGTATACATCAGGGATGCCAACAGAAAGGTGCGAAACCAGATTAAACATTGTCACATATGCCAGCTCGTAAAAGTTAACAGTCATAAGAAAGAAGGCACAATGATGCCAATAACATCATCAAACAGACTGGAAAAAGTATTTGTCGATATTTGCGGCCCATTCCCGCGAAGCGGAGGGAGGCACCAGTATAAATATTTCATAATCCTATTCGACCATTACACCAGATTCACGAAACTATACCCGATCAACCGGGCGACGACACAGAAGATCTTAAACATTATTTGTCAAAATTATATCAATGAGGTAGGAGCGCCGAAGTCCATCATTACTGACCACGGAACACAGTTCAAGGGAAACAGGTGGAAAGACACTCTATGGGAGAAGGGAATCAAGACGTATAAAACATCAGTATACCACCCGAGCAGCAACCCGGCAGAACGAGTCTTAAGGGAAGTAGGGAGGATCCTACGCACGTATTGTTTTAACCAACAGAGAAAGTGGGCCGAATACCTACCAGCTGCGGAGGATTTCATAAACTTATCACACCATCAATTTATCGAAATGACCCCGTATACAGAAATGTTCCAGAGACCACCACCCAGAGAGATAACAGAATTAATCCAGTTCCCTAGCGGGGATGAATATAAGTTTAACAGTATAAGATTTTATGAGAAGATACTAGAACAAACCGAGAGAACGAGAAGAAAATATCAGCAATTCCAACCAAAGCCGGAGCGATATTTAGTGGGAGACAAGATACTGTTGAAGAACCGAGAATTGCCCAGCACAATGGAAGGCATCGCTAAGAAGTTGTTACTATTGTACACTGGACCGTATACTGTAAGCAAAGATAACGGAAATAATACTTACGAAATATTGGATCCCAATACACTAAAGAAGATGGGTACATACAACCAATCATCGATGAAGCGATACTATTAAATAATTGATAACAGGATAACTGCAATGATGATAACTCGTACAGAAAAAATATGAAAAAAAAATATATGAACATTATACAGATAACTAGAAGAGACTAAGACCCCAAAATTCCAAAAGACGTAAGGACAACTTGCTTAATTTATTCAGGAACGATATGATTTCATAAAGACCCCAAAATTCAAAATATGAGTAAGAACACCTTACCATATAAGTCAGAATAAATTATTTTAAACTAATAAAAATGAAAGAAGAGAAAGAAGAGTTAGAAATGAGTTAAAAGAAGGAAGAATATGCCATACAATTTATGATAAGGAGGAGATTCAGTGTTTAATTGCAGAAGTAAATGGGAGAGAATTAAAAATAGTAAAATACGTATGCTAAAGAATAATTAATTGACAGCACGGAACTAAGAAGAATTTAAAATGAATATTGAACAGCTTTAACTACAATACTGGTGAATAATATGATAAATGGAACTACAGATAATATGATAAATGGAACTACAGAACAACGAGATAAATAATTTAAGAAAAGTATTAGGATACCTCAGAAATAATAGTAATCATCCCTTGAATATAAGTTTGTAGCGAAGGAGCTACCTTATAGGTAATAATTTTATTATATGTATTGTGTTGTGATAGTGGAACGTTTATTTTTGTTTCTGAACAGAGATGAAGTTCCTCTGATCTCAGAAGATATAGTTAGGAAAACGGCAGAGTAATGGAAGCCAATAGTGCCCCTCTGATTCCGTACCAGCTATGTTATTAGGGAAATATAGTATTTTAGGGATTATGCACCAAGAGAGGTAATAAATATAAAAATAATAATAAGTAATCACAGCGGAAAAAGCTAGAAGTTATGAGTTCCAGAGAAAAGGACAGGTCTACAACTGAGGGAGGTACCAGTAGTGAATTAATGACCAGATACACAAGAAGTATCAACACAGTTTTCCGGTGCAATTAAGAGTTTGAAGGATAGAAAGAGAAGATAACCTTATCATAAAAGAAGTATGAGTTTATTTTACTAAACTTAGTTGAGCCAAAATAAACTTCTTTCGAAGGGGGAGTGTTATGTAACGTAACAGATTTGAGGTCCCCAGCATTACATAAAAAAAACGAAGTAAATATGAATTAGAACAATACCCAAAATATTAAGGTTACTAAGTAATTAAGATATCTGAAGTGTACCTAAATATAAAAGATGTAATAAATACTATGGAATGTAAAACATAAACATTGTATCTAATGGGAGGAGTTCAATATGTAGTAATGAAGTATAAAATATTATTCAAATTAATATTTAATGTGTTGCAAATTGTACTTGTTGTTATGCTGCAACATGATTTAGTGTTTACAGAATATTTATCTTATGTTTTGTGGATAGTAAGAGCGGAGTTGTTACTTTAAGGACGTACTTAGTCAATGGTACTCCTTGTATTTATGTTAAAATGGTATTTGAATAATTAAGTATAACTACATGGGTTAGGTATTATATTATGTTGAATGTATTTATTGTAATTGATTAATGAAAATGTTGGAAATAATGTTTGTAAACTTGGCCAAGAAGGCAATAAGTGTTAAAAGTTGACAAGTAGTTCTTATAGTTATGTCATAAAATAATGAAGGATTCAAGAATGAACTAATTAATATAATGAATTAAAACCAGGAAATTAAAATTAATGTAAGTAACCATGAACCAGTAACTATTTGTACAGTAGGTCAGGTAAAGAAAAATTAAGTTAAAAAACCAAACAATATTATAACAGTTGTAAGAAAACCTATAGGCCTAAATTTAATATTTGTAAAAGGAAATTAATACCTTTTTAATAAGTCCAGTCAAATGAAACTATAGTAAAATATATACGGTTTAATAAGGTAGATTGGGTGAGAGTTTTAGGTAATTTGGTATAATTCCAAGCATGGAGTATTTTATTAAAAAAGAGTAGTAATATTTTATAATTCTGGCTCTAGGATATCAAATATCATCCAATGACAGAAAGTAGTGGTTGTTAGGGTAACTAAAATGTAAAAAATCTTGTTGATTTTCAATTATTCCATTGTTATATCCTATTGAGTTCAGATGAGTAGACAAATTTGAAAAAAAGATATAAATTAATATAAAACGAACAAAAATTAATACATTAAAATAAAAACCAATTCCTTTGAACTAAACCGATGAATAATAAATGAATTAGATTTCAAAAATATAACCATATACCTCCAAAAGGTCGAGGAATTCTTATTTCACTCGTCAAGATAATTCCATTGGATTTAGTATTGAACTCGATTTCCCATCTAACCAGGAGACTCATTGATGGAAGAAAAAGTCTGAATTCATGGAATTATAGAAAAAATGTACTCAAGGACCTTTGTTTCTGAAGAAATAAACCTCACTTTCAAGAAATTATAATACGACACCAATTCCACCGGGACCGACAACCACAAGGATCGTGAGGGAGAACGAAGATTAGAAGAGTTCCCGTTGCCTTCCAGGACATCATCCCTTCAACTTTATTAATAATCGGAACACCTTTTTTGGGTTAACGTAATCTCAACTATAAATCTTCAACCATTTGCAGACGAGCACTGCTGCCTTGAGAATCGTCCATTACGGTAACACCAGCTTGTACATAATTTTAATATAGTAAGAACTAATAACATTTTTGTAATACTAAGTAACCTTAATTTTGCATTACCTGGCCTTACTAATCGTTCAAAGAATCAAACGTACCTGGGATAAGAATAATTAACATTATATTTAATTTGTATAAAATAAAAAGGTAATAGTCAACTAACCAATCGATTCATCATTGTATAATCGATACAACTATATTATAACCATAAAGAGGACTGTTAGAAGTTGAATTGAAAGGTAATACAAATAAAGAACCCTTCTTGTATGTGATGATGTTTTATATTATTGTAGAATAGGTATTGTATGTTGTGGGTGGAGTAATTTACAGGTGAAAAGGGTGATTAAAATCTGGCGAACGAGATAACCTAGAAGTGCAAGTCAATTACGAATAACAGCGCTTATAGTCGAAAGCTGGTAGAATGTGAGATTACCAAACTAGCGTGTTTCCTGCACAATTTTTGAATAGATTTACACAATACGGACTGACTAGGGTTGGAGAGGATTCTCAATTTATTAATTAAATACATGAAATATAGAATTAACATTGAGTAAAAATTGAGTTACAGGAGGTCACCTATAAGACTGCATAATAAATATTTTCATTAATAACAGATTGATTAAACCCCAGTACACACATTATAAATTGTTTTACTAGAAATTGTTTTCTTTACAAATTGGTGAACCCAACAGTGGGTCTTTCAAACATCCTCGAATATAATTAAACCCCCACAACAACACATTGTAAACTAATTTCTTTTCTTTACAATATGTACATGTAGGAAGAATTAGTGTACTTGTAGTGGAGGAATATGATGAGAAAATAACTTACCTGGGTGTAACAACAAATACTTACGGAGACTGGATAAAAATAAATAATAGTGACAAGTTTTATGAAATAATAAAAGGGAAGATGAATGACATAGAGGTAATGGTTTATAATAAGAATAATAATAATAAATTGGATGTAAATAAAAATGGTTTATGCTATAAATATGTTAGGTATATACACGACGATGGAGGTTGAACACACACGTAATAAATGGACATTCTAAAAGGTTTAAGTTGTAGTTATGACCTGGCTGATTTTGGAAATGAAGTGTGGTAATATTGAATAATAATGACGAAAAATTTGTAAATAGCTGATAGTGAAATTAATTGTGTGTGTATTGTAACAAGTATATAATGTAAACAATGTGTGTAGGTAACTGTTGTGATAATAATAATAATATTTTGCAGTCTAAATAAATAACAAAAATAATTTTGAAGAGTATAACAAAGGAATTGTAATTATTGTAATTGGTGAAAGTAATTAAAAATGTTGTATTTTCAATAATTGATTTAATTAAAATAATTTGAGATGATAAATATTTTTTGTTGGATTTAAAATATTATACAATTGAGTTGTGATAATGATGGATTTAAATTATTTTATGAGATGTGAATTTGACAATAATTAATAAATAAATAAATGTTAAATTGTTTAGTATGGAATAACATTGTTGTTAAAATGTTGCAGAAGATACAGGGTGTTTGATGTGTATATTTGTGTGCTTAGGACAGTGTATGAGTGATATACTGTAAGTATAAAATTTTCTAATACAATATATGTATAAAGTAAAACTTGATATAATTTTGAAATATATTTATAGTAAGGTCATTCACCTTGCCAAGAAAATCAGCTGATAGCTGGAGTTAGATGTGTAGAATGTCACTTATAAATTGATTGCTAATTTCCAATGTAATTAATGTTTGAATATAATGATTTTAATGTGTTAAAGATTTTATTTTAAATGATGATTAAATGAATTGAAATAGTTAAGAATTTTAAAGGGTTTGTAAAAGATGGTAAATGTTGGGAGTTGGATGATTAATATTTTGTTAGGACATTTAGATCAGTCCAAGTTGAGTTTAAAGGGGTACTAGAGATGAATAAATATTGTTGTGAATAATGTAATGTAGAATTTGAGAAGTATTGATAGTGACATAGTAGCTATGGGGAAAATATGGAGAGTATTGATTGATATATTGATGTAATAAGTAAATGGAGATATTTTGTTGTAGTTGAAGTGAGGTATTGGGAGAGTAATTAGAGTTGATGGGAATTTTGTAAGGGGGGTGGTGTGATGAGGAGTCCGCAACGAAAGGTGTTGGGACGGGAAGGGACCGTTTAGCGCCGGAAAGGGTTGCCTAGGAAAGTCCAGGAACCAACATAAGGGAATGAGCTTTGGGAGGGGAACACACATCCTGAGTATAAAGGGGTAGAGAGTATTTTTTTATATAAGGGTAGAATGTTGCGATATGAGTTGAGTAGTAAGTTGGGTTTAGAGGTTGTTTGATAGATGTTTTTGATAGAGATGGGTGTCATATTAGTTAAAGTTGCTAATGAGTATTATAGTCAGAAGTGGGTTACGAGTATATATAAATGCCAAGTTGATACAATCAAGTTATTATGAATAATTAAATCACCCAAACTAATGGAGATTGAGAATGTTAAAGAAAGTAGATCACAGTTGAAATGAAAAAATTATGGAAACAAGTGACAAGCTTTAATAGAATTTGAGAATAATGTAAAGTTATAAAATGTGTAATTTTGAGTAATTTAAATGTCAATTTTATTGTTAATTGTAATAATACTATGTCAATTTTAAATATATTTTATTATGTTATTATGTTTGAAGAAAAAAAAAATTTTTTTTAAAGATGTTAATGTATTTTATGATGTAGCCTTTGTATAACCTGTGTAGGTCAAGGTTGTGGACTTGACCCAGTTTGATCAGCTGATGGTTGATGGTATAAACTAGACCAGTTTTGGCAATAAAGTGATGCAGATTTTGCTGTTTGATTGATTTAAATAATTTTAAATTTTCTGAATATTGAGAAAAGTATATTTTTATAAATTTAAATTTAAAAAAAAAAAAAAAAAAAAAAATACTTGAATTTTGTGCCTCCCATCTAATTGATGTTTTGAATTTTGATTATATTATTGTTTATGTGTATCAATAGTGTTATTGAATTATATTGTTTAGAATATATGTATAATCAAATGTTAGGATGAGGGAGTTCATGTTTAATTAGATGTTCAATTTATTTGTTTTTCTGATTATTAATAGTAACGAAGAGAATTAATCAATTCAGATAAAAGATTTTTATTTTTTGATTTTGAAGAAAGTAATGGAAATAGAGCAGTTTGCTTTCAACTTAAATGAACTTTTGAATGTGAGAATAAAATTTTGTTTAATGAGTATTTATAAGTGTGTGTACGAGCCCAGTAACTGCTAAAGGCAGCACAGTGTGCATGGTAAGGGGAAACATATCGGTTGAGGATCTGGCATGGTATAAGACCAGGGGTTTGGATTTTGGGGCGGCATGTTAGAAGGTAAGGTGCGCTATGGTGCGTGTCTGTTTGATGTTATGGTGTTGGGATCTCGGATAGAGAAGTCCAGTAATCTCGTTCAGGTGCAGCCATGGTCGACGAGCCAGGGGGGTAGTTTACCCATGAGGTGTAAGAACTGATGGGGGTTGTTGGCACCATATCCTCACCGGTCCTCTTAGGGGTTTAACAATGAGATTTCTTCTGTTTCGACAGAAGATCTCTCAGTAGGGGGGGTATTGTAACGGGGCTAAAATGAGGGGTTTTTTATTTTTATTAAAATATTTTAAATTCATTGTCCACCTGTGTGACCAGCCACATGTTAAAAGCTTTGTTCAAACAAAGAACGGTGGGATGAAGCAAGTACAAAGGAATGTGCGTGTCGCACACGGCTTCATAATTCTCAGAGCGGCAAAACAGTGTAATGCACCCAAACGCACTAACATCGGCGGAGCGCAGAACCCACGCCAAGAAGCGAAAAACAACATGGCTTGAAGCTGATATTTTTCTAACATGTGCGTTTGTGACGGCGGAGGTCTTGACGAAGTCCCGCCTATTTTGTGACGTAAACCTCTGGACACCTAATATCATCAACGTCCAACACACGAAAATCCCATGTGTCGTGTGCAACTAATGAAACTTTGACAACGAAGGCTGTGAACGACGAAGAAATTGGTTAGCAGGCAAGGCAGTGATGTCCGCCCGCATGTAAGTGTGAGTCAACTTACCAAGGCGGCATCAGCCGGACGCTCGCTAAGGTTCGTGGGTCCTAAGAAAATTTAAAGTTATATAAATCAAATTATGTAGAAGTGTTGTCTGGTGTATAGAGGTGAAACGAATCGGAGGAGTGAGTCGGTGAAGTGGACGGAAAAGTGGAAGAGTGAACAAACTGTTTCGGACTTAATATATGGACATGAGAAGAGGGACGCCGGTGGGGTAATCCATAAAAAACAAAATATAATTTCATTTTATTCAAAAAGGGTTTTTTAAATTGAATGAATGTGTGTGCGAGCAAGCTGGGCTGTTTTGTTTACTATAAGATATATATTTTAAAATTTGTTTTTTTTTTATGTTTTGTTTTAATGATTTTAATTTGTCTTAAAGGAAGTAAACCTATTTAAGTCACGATATAAAAAATGTGTTAGTCTAGTTATTACGCCATAACCACTTCCTAGTATTCTGTGCTGACAACTCGTCTAACGTAATCGGGGGTTTTCTGAATTTTGAAACATGCAGTCAGATAGTGGGATTTTCATAAGGGCAAAAGTGTAAATGTTTCGATATATAACCTTAGAAAAATATCGTGGCGACCTGGGCAGTTTAATAAGGTAAGTTTAACGGGGACAATGACGGTAAGTAAAATTCTGGCAGTGGTGAGTATTATGATGAGTGTAGTATTTTAAAATAGGTAAAAGGCAAGTACCTTCACATTATAAATTCTGTCGTAAAAGGAGAACTGCATGTAAAAGAAGAAATTATCAAAGAAGAGAATGAACAATTTGTTGATCAGGTATTATACATAGTTATAAATTTGTTTATAGTAACAAGCATTTATTGTTATAATGAACAGCATTGTTGTATCATGGCACATCCATGATAATCTCTTAACAACATTCTCTTAGTCACTCAGAAAATCAAGTCATACCTTTCCAACAGACAAAATTGACTTTTCCTTTTTTTTGTTTACGTGACTGTAATTAACAATACTGCAGACCAACATGTTGCTTTACAGCTGTTCATGAGCTTACAGCATCCCACAACCGAACAGTCAACCTGGGTACTCTAGTCACTGCCTTCCTCTGCAGTACTTCCCACTCACTGGCCGCCCATCAGCAAAGTCATTACTGGGTCTCAACCAATAATGACCCACCACACTGTCTCATCTTCAGAAATCTCTCCATTCACCCATTGTTTCCAGGACCTGTTCATTTTTGTTTTCTAATTACTTTGTCCATCCAGTACATTTTGAATATTCTCCTACAGCAGCAGTTTTCAAATGTTGTGGTTGTGTCTTTCACTTTTCCCTATTGTCTAGGTTTCACATGCAGCGTCTATAATAGCATACAGCAGACATATAATTTGAGGAATTTCTTCTTAATTTAGAATCCAGTATTTTACAGTAGAAAATTTGTTTCTCCATTTGGCCTGTACCCTGACACTGATTCCTCTCAGTTATCTTTACCAGTTTTAATATTTACCTATTTTTGTTCCTGATTCTCCTCTTCCCCCTAATAAATTTTTATAATATTCAATAGTGTTCTCAATTTACCTTGTTTTTTGTGAGTAGAAACCATACCATCAGTAACTCTTAACTCTTATACTCTCTATGAAATGTTATTACGGTCTTGAACATCTTTATGGTTTCCTTTACAGCCTCTAATAAAGCATTCTCGTGTAATGGTAATGAATTTGTATAAAAGTAAATTTTAATTCCTTGTTATTTGTAGGATGTTTTAATGGTCAGTGTAAAGAAAGAAGCAGAGTCAGAAGAGGCTGAGACTGAACAGGTAATGTGCATAACCATTATTTAGACCATAGCTAATGTGTTAGGTTGTTCCATGTCATGTACCACTAGAGATTTGGATCACATTCGTTTGTAGATATGTAATTAAAAATCAACAGAATACACAAACTGTATCATAGTGTTGTATACATATAAACTACATGAGATTAAGTAAGTAAAATCACACACTCGTGTGAGCGCGTGCGCGCACACACACCATGTAGGTACAGAGTATGGATATTTATTGCAAAAATTGATAGGTGATTCTATATACTTCATATTTAGTACTGATCACCTCTTAATATAGTACTCTATAAATCACAGAGATGACAAAGTAAATTTTATAATTGTTCAATTTGCAGGATGTATTTCCAGTTATAAATTCTGTTGTAAAAGGAGAACTGCATGTTAAAGAAGAAATCATCATAGAAGAGAATGAACAGTTTGTTGATCAGGTATTATATATAGTTATAAATTTGTTTATAGTAACAAGCATTTATTGTTACTATAGCAGTGGTGAGTATTATGATGAGTGTAGTATTTTAAAATAGGTAAAAGGCAAGTACCTTCACATTATAAATTCTGTCGTAAAAGGAGAACTGCATGTAAAAGAAGAAATTATCAAAGAAGAGAATGAACAATTTGTTGATCAGGTATTATACATAGTTATAAATTTGTTTATAGTAACAAGCATTTATTGTTATAATGAACGATATTGTTGTATCATGGCACATCCATTATAATCTCTTAACAACATTCTCTTAGCCACTCAGAAAATCAAGTCATACCTTTCCAACAGACAAAATTAACTTTCCTATTTTTTGTTTACATGACTGTAATTAACAATACTGCAGACCAACATGTTGCTTTACAGCTGTTCATGAGCTTACAGCATCCCACAACCGAACAGTCAGTCTGGGTACTTTAGTCTCTGCCTTCCTCTACAGTACTTCCCACTCACTGGCCGCCCATCAGCAAAATCATTACTGGGTCTCAACCAATTGTGACCCACCACACTATCATATCTCATCTTCACAAACCTCTCCATTCACCCATTGTTTCCAGAACCTGTTCATTTTTGTTTTCTAATTACTTTGCCCATCCAGTATATTTTGAATATTCTTCTACAGCAGCAGTTTTCTAATGTTGTGGTTGTGTCTTTCACTTTTCCCTATTGTCTAGGTTTCACATGCAGCTTCTATAATAGCATGCTGCAAACATATAATTTGAGGAATTTCTTCTTAATTTAGAATCCAGTATTTTACAGTAGAAAATTTGTTTCTCCATTTGGCCTGTACTCTGACACTGATTCCTCTCAGTTATCTTTACCAGTTTTAATATTTACCTATTTTTGTTCCTGATTCTCCGCTTCCCCCTAATAAATTTTTGTAATATTCAATAGTGTTCTCAATTTACCTTGTTTTTTTGAGTAGAAACCATACCATTAGTAACTCTTAACTCTTATACTCTCTGTGAAATGTTATTACGGTCTTGAACATCTTTATGGTTTCCTTTTACAGCCTCTAATAAAGCATTCTCGTGTAATGGTAATGAATTTGTATAAAAATAAGTTTTAATTCCTTGTTATTTGTAGGATGTTTTAACGGTCAGTGTAAAGAAAGAAGCAGATTCAGAAGAGGCTGAGACTGAACAGGTAATGTGCATAACCATTATTTAGCCCATAGCTAATGTGTTAGGTTGTTCCATGTCATGTACCACTAGAGATTTGGATCACATTCGTTTTGTAGATATGTAATTAAAAATCAACAGAATACACAAACTGTATCATAGTGTTGTATACATATAAACTACATGAGATTAAGTAAGTAAAATCACACACTCGTGCGAGCGTGTGCGTGCACACACACCATGTAGGTACAGAGTATGGATATTTATTGCAAAAATTGATAGGTGATTCTATATACTTCATATTTAGTAGTGATCACCTCTTTATATAGTACTCTATAAATCACTGAGATGACAAAGTTAATTTTATAATTGTTCAATTTGCAGGATGTATTCCCAGTTATAAATTCTGTCATAAAAGGAGAACTGCATGTAAAAGAAGAGAATGAACAGTTTGTTGATCAGGTATTATACATAGTTATAAATTTGTTTATAGTAATAAGCATATTGTTATAATGAACAGCATTGTTGTATCATGGCACATCCATGACATTCTCTTAACAGCATTCTCTTAGCCACTCAGAAAATCAAGTCATACCTTTCCAACAGACAAAATTAACTTTCCTATTTTTTTGTTTACATGACTGTTATTAACAATACTGCAGACCAACATGTTGCTTTACAGCTGTTCGTTAGGCAAATGTGGTGTCACCATATGATTTTTTATTAAAATTAACAGGGCTATTAAATTGACAAACGAAGTCCTTTGCCTTGCCTGGCAAATCGGAAAACACTCTCCTATACCTAATGTAGATACTGATTAGCTGCCTTTTCTGTTCATGGGTTATTTCGTTATTACTGTTCGCCTTGAATGACTGAATTTCCTCTAGCTTTTGGTTCCATATGTCATCTTCGGTGTAGGCTGATTCTTTATCTGGTGTCATTAAGTCCTCCCTATAATTCTGTAGTAAGGTAAATGAATGTCGATAGTGAGGGGCACACTTACGACCTATCATCTCACTTGCAATCTCACTTGCGACCTAGCATATCACATCCAATCATAACTTTAAATGGTAGACCCTGAGCTACCAAGAACACCATTGGAATCGTATTGCCCTGACTGGATACGTCTAACATAGCTTGCTGTCGGATTGTCTTATTTGGCCTACCAGTAGCTCCCACTATCACCATATTACTCACTGCCAGTGTTGGTATATCTTCGTTACACAAATCTTTTATTGTATTAAATTCTCCTTTATCTATTAAGGATACACTCGCACCTGTATCTATCATTATCTCAGCTGATACCCCTTGGAGTAAAGCAGTTGTGAAAATGATTTCACTATTTTGATTGCACTCTGCTGTTGATTCTTCTTCAACGAGTTCATTACGTATATTTTTAAGATAATTGTTTTCGATTATGTTGGTATCTTCCTGATGATCAGCATCGTTGTTAGTTATCTGCCCGTCCAGTTCCTGCAGTGATGGGCTGCTTGGTATTCTCACTGCCTACACTCGTTTCCCACTCTCTCCTGTTGCAGTGCAGGTTGTGCGGTTCCTTCTTGAGTTCGGTTATCTGGTCTAAACTCTCTTCGCTCTTCCTGATTTCTTGGTGTCCTATCCTCATTGCTGCAGCTTCTGGGTGGACTTCTCCTCTCTTCATTAAATCTATTGTGATTTCTGAAGTCTCTTCCATTATCAAAGCTGCCATCTTCGGGATCTAAATCTATTATTATTATTATTAGCGCGAACATGATTTACTCTGTCACTGATTTCTGTTTTAGTCTTCTCTATTGGCATTCAGTCTCTCGTACTGTCTTCTGGATCTCCGGTAATAGTCCTCCTACTCATAGCTTTCTAGCACTGCGTCCATGGCTCCTATGGTTTTGACTTGTCCACAGAGTCTGGATCGGACTATTCCCTCCTCAAAGTGATAAGACAGCTTGGTTACCAAACATTCCTCTGGTATATGTGGTTTTAAATTTCTAGCCAGGCATACCTTACCGAGGAAATACGCCGTCGGTGATTGACCTCTGGTTGCATCAAATTTCCCATTGCATAAATTGTCTGATTATATTTTGGATTGATTCAGACCAGTATTTTGTCGTAAACATTTGTTTAAACTCGTCATAGCTGTTGGTCTCGTTTCAGATGGCTGTCCACCAATTATCAGTGACACTTTTGAAACGGTCATCTATTATATTTTTTATGATGCTCCACCTATTCTCTTTTGTTCGGTTAAGCCATTCATTGACTCTTTCTAGGAATCCGATAGGGTTTATTTTATAGTCCCCAAAGTTTATTGTGTCCCTACTATCTGGTATTGTATTTTGAGTGTAACACATCGGTCGGTTGCGCAGGATTTCTAGCTCGTCTCTTATATTTATTAACTCTCTACGCTGTATATTGTCGATTCTCTCATTGTTATGGTTTACTTGGCTCCTTACTTGACCTATATTATTATCAAGATGCTCCATCTGTTCGGATATGCTTTCTTGTAGTTTGTCCAGCTTTTCTTGAGGTTCTTGCTGCACAACTTCTATTCTGATTCTATTATTGTCTTCTACGTTGTTGTTCTGAGTAATGATGTCTTCTCTAAATTGTAGAAGCGCTTCGTTGGTTCGGTCTAGACGTTCATTGGCCTCTGCAGTTTGCTGCTTCACAGCTTCGTTGAGCCTATCAACTTTTCGGCTAATTGTTTCATTGGAGTGTTATATTTTCTCATTTATATTTTCAATTTTATTTTCAATTTTTTCGTTTTGTCTTAAATTTTCATTGGTATTTTCTATTTTTTCATTAATTGTTTGGCTTAAATTTTAATTTTGTTTCCTTATATTTTTATTAGTATTTTCTATTTTTTCATTTATACTTTCGATTTTATTTTCAATTTTTTCATTAATTTGTCTTAACATCTGTCTATTTTGCTCGGCCATGAATTCCATTACGTGCTGTAAATTCATACCTCCTCTTGCTTCTTCGTTGTCCCCAGCCTGTTGTTATCATTGACCGGTTCTATCTCGTGTTCGTGCACATCACCTTCTGTTTCTGTGTTTTTGTCCTTTTCTGCGATGTTGCTAGTCGTGGCATTTCAAATAACTTATAACAGTCACCGCCAAAGTTAGGTTAATTATAGTATTATTTATTACAATCGGGTTATTAATTTTTTATAATTTCAGCCTAACTGGTTGGACGCCAATTTTATAACGCTATATTTTATTTTGTTTATATTATTTCTTTAATATGCGAGTGAAGATAAGTTATTTTAACTTTTATTTATTATTTATTAACGTGGATTACTGTTTGTTTGGGGACGGGTGTTGGGTTTCGTTTTGAGTTGTCAAGATTGAGGTTACCAGACCGTAGGTTATTACGCTTGACAGAATTACTTACGTTGTCGTGGTCGGGTTCTATCTTCTTATTCTGAAATAGAATTCTTTATTTCTATTTTATTTTTTAATAAAAGACAACTCGCATCAATTAGGGAAAAATATCATTATTTATTTTCATAAGTTACTGCCTTCGTTGTTCTAATGTTTATTTGGTACAATTCACAAGTCGATTCTTCATCTCAGTTCAATAATTCAGAGTTACACTTTTGATAGTTGTATAAACTCCTGGATTCTTTTGACTGTTATTAAAAAGTACAAAATGCAACTAAGAAGTACAACATATTACAATTAAAATAATTCTTACTTATTAATAACAATAAAATTAAAATCAAGAAAATACAATGAAATAATTGTTTGGTCTGATGTGCGAGCAGTTAGTGTCGACGCAGTGTTGATTTCGGTTGGCAGTGCCAAGATGGCGGACTGACGCTAAGCGACTACAAAGTTAATTTACCTCCCGACTATTTAAAACAAGTTTTTAAAATAAAATAAGTCAATAAATTGTTCACTGGTGTTGAATTGGTCTTTTCACTTTGGATCTGATGAATAAGTGTTATGTGATTTAGTTCTGGTGTTGTATAATTATTACTAGTGTTAGTATATAATGTTCGGACTCGCCACTTTTGGTAGATCAATTTTATTTGTTTTTTTAGAGATATTATTTTCTTCTTTCTTCTTGTTTTATTATTATATTATTATTATTTCTTGGTTCTAGTTTGACGCTGTTAATTATTTTACTTTCACTCTTCTTCTGGTTTGGACTTGACTCTTATCATATACTTTTTATACAGAGCAGTATAGATTAGTTCTTTATACTTTCGAGTCTAACAATCAAGTGAAGAAATTTCCTTATACCTTCAACGGGCTTGACCAAAATTTCTCATTGGTCAAAATCGTCGGGTTAGGAGGTCACATGACCTTAATTATTTAAGATACAAAATTGTACATCTTTTAGCTACAATTACTCCCTGTCTATTACATAATAAATGCCAAATTAGTTTACAGTACAATATTCCTTATAACAAGACAAAAATTTAGACACCTCACATGGCATAGGTCCTAATAATTAATTTAACATTTTATAAAATTTCGTCTCATAAGCCATTCCTTGTAGCTTTTGACATTTCATATCATATTAACATTCCATTAATTAATTAAAATGTTGCTTCTGACACTTAAATACAGCATATATTAGTATTTGTACCGTCTTTGACTATTTATTACTGTGATGGTTTAAGAGTTGGATATACAATAATTTCTATTTTGATATTGGCCAATTAATTAGTACAAAGTTTCAATTTAAAATTACTGTATGACCTCGTGGATTGATACATTATTATTATTACGTGCATTGAATTATCCATTATGTTATTATTATCCATTGAATTGATTCTGATAAAGTGAAGAACAAGATAGACATAAAACAAACATATTACCATAATGGTAGGCCATTATGGTCAAACTCAAACCAACTTTAAACAATAAAACTTTCTTTTAGTAACTTCTTAATATCTAATGGTATAGTTGGTCAATTTATTATGACCTATTATTAAGTATTATTGATACCTGGTCAATTTAAACAATCTAACTCTTATTACTCTAAATTAAGGTTTAACACTTTAATTTAAACAACACAAATGATTGTATTATTCCCATCAGTTTACACTAAAAATAAATTAGGGAACTATTTTATACAATCAAGGTTATTCAGTTAACATTAAAATAAATAAATTAACAACCTAAATCGCCTTTTGGTCCTTTATAGGTTGAAGTCTTATGGTAAATTGGTAATACACAGGTATATTGAATATCAGATATTTCACACATTAAATATTATTATACGATCACACATTGTCTTTAGTTGTGATTATAAATTTCATTCACAATAAGTTACCACTATTATTTACAGTCCTGTCTGTATAGTTAGTAACCAATATCTTACATTTACATTTTACACTCAATCACTTATTGTTCTTGTTGTGATTACATTTTCTTTTTACAATTAGCTATTATTGCTATGAACAGTCATTTTTAATGGTTTAGAGTACATATTTGTTCTACATTAGCTTAGATTGTACTTATTTTTGCTTATTTTGGGTTTTAACCTTTCTCATTGGTTTAGCAAGGTTAGGTATATTGTTTAGTTTGTCATATTATATGGGGGTTTATACACTTATTGGGTTATGCTCATTATGTCACCTTACATATTACCTCCCCACCAAAACATGATTATTTTGTTTAAACCAAGTTTGGGGGAAATAATCTGTTATTTATTTTTTCACTCATAATATTTTCTCATTTCGGTTTGATTGTAGGTACCTTTGATTCAGTTAGTACTTGAGTATACTATTACATAAGTATTTATACCATTGTCTTTATTTATCACATATAGTCCAGTGTATAACAATAACAATTTTTTGGCTATACCTTCGATACTGCTGGGTTGTTGTTGATTTCTCTGATGAGTACCTTTTCTCCAACATTATACTTAATTGGGTGAACTCCCGTTTTACTTTGTCTTTTCTTCCTCAGTTCTGTTACCTGCAAATGTTACCTTACTCCTTTCTTCTATTTGTGCCGAAAACATCATCGTCTGTGTCAGCCATCTGCGAAGTTCTTCCTTCATATGGGATACCTCTCCAGAACAGTCTTTTGCAGTCTTGGATGTCTCGTCTATTTTGTCTTCTATAATTGTGGTACGGTTTTCTATTTCAGTTGTTTTGCTAGTGGTTGCTTGTAATATTTCATTAACCGTCTGTATCTTATTATCTTGTTCATGCTTTATTACCATTAATTCTTCATCTAAATTATCATATATTTGTTTCTGAATATCTTTCAAATCTTTTCTCCATTCAAGACGTAATTTTTTTTGTTTATTTTCTAATCTAATGGCTTGTTCGTGAAGGGCTCTCTTAAACTTCTCGTCTAATTCACTTATGCGCGTATCTGTGTCGTTAAGTTTATCAGTTAACTGCATTGTACTATCGGTGATTTCCTGTTTTAATTCGCTCAGTGTATTATTTAAATCTTCTTTTAAATTCTCTGTTTGCTTATTTATATTTTTCTTTAATTCGTCCTTCAGCTGGACATTGCCTTCTCTTAGCTCATTTAAATTGTCTGTTAGATTTTCTGTTTGCTTATTTAGTTTATCATTTATTTTTTTTTATTTGTTTGACATTCTCCTCTTTCAACTTTTCTTTAAATTTTTCGGCTTGTTTTATGACTAATTCGTCCATCATGGCCAGTATCGAATTTTTAAATGCTTCTAGATTCAACCGTCCTGGTTCCGCCATGTTGAATATTTTGTATTTATTTATTATGTTTTAGAATATTATTCTTATGGAACCAAATTACTAATTTTATTTATTTATTTATTATTATTATTAATTATTATTATTTTTCTTATTTTACAATTACACCTTTACAATTATATTATTTCGTTGAGCACCAGTTGTGTCTTAATACACAACAATTAAGTTTAACATAACATACAATTAATGTTTAATATAAATAATTATTATCACATAATATATTTTTCATTTAACACACATTAACTTTTAGAGCAACCATTTAGCTACAAAAAAAATTTAAATAGTCAAATGGTTGGGATCATGCCACACGTTTTTGGGCGACAATTTATATAACACAACTTGACAAATTTATTTGTGTTTGAGGAGCCCCACGCTTTTGGAGCGCCAATTTGTTATATAACACTACGAGTTGCAAATTATATAATGTATTGAATTCATGGGTGTAATTGTAATAAGAAGATGATGCGTTATTTAAGTTTGAAATTGTTCCATTATTTATTTTTTTATTAAACAAAATTGTTTTTATTTCACATATAGAAATAGTACCGTACTCATTATTATATCGTTTGTATGACTCCTTCGTACATAACTTATAGCTAACAATTTACATACACAGGTTATACATAAATCTTATTATCTAATTTTAATTAATTAAATATTTATTTTGCTCTTGGCTTACTCATTGTGTGCTCATCTTTTTGCAATTGCTGATTAATTTGCTTCAATAATGAATTTACTTGTATTCAAATTTCTTTTATATTAATTTGTTTTAAAACTTTCTACTGCATATGCGTTCTCCTTTATCAACAAGACTTTATTAATTACGTTAACTCAAAAATAAAATATTTCTCTTATTTACGTTACTCTCAATTACTAAATTTTATACAAGAGCTATTATTCTAAATTTTACTCTGCTTTACATTTATGTACAATTTAGTTATTTTAATACTGGTTGAATGTCTTTCATTCCAACTTTAATTAGTGTCTTTCAAATGTCTGTAATTACAATGGTTTTTTATCACCTCGTTTGATGTAGTTAATTATCCGTACGTCATCCTTTGGTCCTCTTGTCGTGTCCTCCTGGTCCTCTTGTCGTATCCTCCTAGTCCTCTGTCAGATTCCACTGCATGTGCTGTTTAATAGTCGTCTCGCCTCATATCATATGCTGCCGGTGTGTCCACAGACCTCATTGTATGTACTCTGCTGCTCTGGTTGGACATCTAGTTTGTCCTGTGACTCTTACTATAGATGTGAATTAGCGTCGTCGACTGACATAGCCTCTTGTGGCAACGGTTGAATCGAGAAGAAGAAGCTTTATTAGTGCGACCTGGTATTTATAGTCAGGTCATGCAAAAACTCATGTCTGAACAATTTTTAACTTGGTCAGATTTTGTCGAAGCGTCACTTGCCCCACTCTGGTTCAATTCACTATTTTCACCTATCTTCACTAATTACGAAGTTTGTTTCACATCACTCGATGCTCAATTGATCACTAATTTTTATATGTTTACTGTACGTAAATTACACTTCTTTATAGTATTCACAAAAAGATCTATTCACTTTTTACGTATAGTAATTGCACTTTTTGTCACATCGGTATGGTCTTTTAACCCTTTATTCACCTTTAATTTGTATACCCTTTGGTGTCTTTTGTTTTACCCTATCGTATATATTTTTCTTATAATTAAAATAAAACATACAACTATTCTACTTGAAAAGGGTTGGTTACATTTCAGGAACAGACAGGCTTCACACACACAAACAAAATACGCGTGTACACAATGCTAGCGACAGGTGTGTGGGGAATGCGTGTCCATGCATGAATTCTGCGCTCATTATTTTAACTATGATACAGCTTATTCAATCTGAATCATGTTTATTAATTCATATTTATTTATTTTTATTATTTATTTCATTTATTTTGGCAATGCACAGTACCGTTACTGGTTGTACCGTTGCAATATATTGTTTGATAAGTTCAGCCATTTTTGTTTTAGTGTAAATAAATATAAATACGTAGTTTTATGTGTACTGATTTTTGGTAAACCTTGACTCCATTTGCTCTTTATTTAATATTATCTACTTAACTGTTTTTGTTATTATAATTATCTCATGATAACAGTTTTTCTCTTTACTTTTTGCAGAGCGCCAGTAATGAAATACACAGCAATAATAAAATTATAATGCTATCTTTGAATACAATAAAATGTAAAATACTAATAATAATAGAACAAAGTACTAATTCTTGTGTCACAGATTGGCAGCACTAATATTTATTATGCAGTGTTAAAAATAATATTAATGAATACAATTCTGTGTTTATACCCAACCTAACTGTAATGTGTAAATCACAAGCTGGGTCATATGAATTTGCTTGTTCATTGTGTTAAGTATAATTTGTGAAGTTACATACCTTTGCACACATAATATATACATACATATGTAAACAACAATATGTACTTATTGTACTTACTGCATGTTGATAATACTTTCGTAGACTAACGCTACCACACAAATCTGTTTTATACCTAAGGTCCAAAATTCGTTAAGTGAAAGTGCAGAAACATTAAGGTTGTACGAAATAACAAAACTGATTACCATTGCCAGGTGTAATAAAATCTGTTTTAATTGCTACTTCATTTGCATAATTAATTTTCACAATACAAAAATGGCGATTTATATCGTACTTACAACATGGCGGCCAGTTAAATTCCGCCCCTTAACAATACCTTACATTTACCATAATTATTTTCTCCTTACTTCTGTTACATCAAACAAGAATATTTTATACTGCAGTAGTTATTTTTTCCTTTAGTATTATTATTGAAAGGTGTAATTGAACACAAACCAACGCCTATGTTAGTTAACACGGCCGGCCTGTTTTCTCCCAATTTCACTCACTCTCTCTCTCTCTCACATCTTTGACAATTTTGATTTATTAAATTTTTTGTTCACATTTCGAGCTCGATTACTTGTAAAGAAAAAAAAGTGCACTTTCCTGAAATGTTGAGGTTCCCGTGTGGTTCAGATGTTGGCCATGTCTCGCCCGGTGTTCGGCGTATTTTGGTTGTAGTCGTCTAACTTGTTGACACTGATTTTACATTGTTACATAGTTAATTAGTAGAGTTATATTTTGTTTACTTTGCCATTTTAAACTACTGACAAAACACTATTACTGGCCTATTTGGGACCAGTACACTCTAATACGTATTCACTGCATGACGACTTGTAGTTGACTGGGCGGATGCAAAGCACATATTTTTCGTATGTCTTAGCGCATCCACATCATTGTCTTTTGTTTCATATCGGCTCACGCCCTGTTGTCATGTCATTGTTTGTTAGGTCGTCACTGATTTTAATGACGTCCCGTCTTCTGGACCAATGAGAGTGGCTATTTACAATCTGTTTCCACTTGGCCCTTTTGTATGCTCATCTCCTCACGTCCGCTCCTGACTTTGGAATCGTTTTGATCTGTTAAAATCTGCGTCGTTGTCTCTTTACAAAGGGAAATCATTCTCTCCATGTATGTGTGTGTGTAACACAATAAAATATGATAATTTGTTACCACTCATACCATAATTCTGACATCAAGATTTTCGTACTGTCACAAAACCCCCTTAATGAAAGATTTTATGTTGAAACAAAAACTTTCATTGACTCATTCACACTTTTCTAAAAGGATCAGCCCAGATATGTCGCCACAACCCCCTGTAGTGTTAACATAAAAGAATTATAATCACTTACCCTTGGTCCAATGATGATGTTCGCACCCTTTGACCTTACTGGACTTCTCAGGAGAGATCCCAACACCATAAGGCCATTAGGCACTTAACGCTCCTGTTCTGACGCACCGGCCAGCTCAGGACCATGGACACAACACCGTCAAACTCTGAAACATGCAATACAAATTTTAATATAGTGGCCTTATCTATTCCCATATCCACAACTGATATTTCTCCCCTTAGATGCATTGGTTTGTGTTTTTTAGGCGTTGGTTTGCTCCAGTAATAAATTTTCAACTAACAAAACAAGATTTAAGATAGACAAACCCTCTCCATTTTCAAACATTCCTGCATTTATAAAAACTCTCTGACTCCAGTCAGCCATAATTACTCTCTTTACCACATGCAAATAGATTATTATACTAAACATAAAACAAATTTTAATCTCTCAAACAACAATCACTAACTCTACTATTTTACTTCATATAATATTGATACATATACCTATCATGGCAAACAACTTCAAACTATTTATTTCTCTTTACTCAACTTTCTTTGTTCAAAACCACTGTTATCTTTATATTTTTTACACATTAGTATTTTTATCGTTGCTACCCCCGTAACGACCTCCTAACCACACACTATTGTACCATCAACATAATAAAAACATAATAAAACATTGTACATTACACATTAAACACTAACATTGAACAATTCACATTACTTAATTCACATTTACATAACTTGTAGCAAAACTTTACAACATTATTACTATCATCAATTCTCTGTTAACCTTTAAATTAGTTAACATTCATTTATCATTAGATTCTATACAAAATTTCAAATTTATTATTCACCTTTCAGTTACATTACCTTCCTGCTATGAATTTTCCTTTTCTAATCCTTTTATCCTTAACTAGTTTGGGTGGCTCTCTATCATTTACTATTCTCTATCTTATTTTGGCATTTGTCAACCTAACCTTACTACCCTCCTTTTTACTACTAACAACCGCTTCTAACCATTAATATATTATGACACCAATATCTCTATAACAACCCCCTTCAATAATCCCATTTAAATCCTCTGGCACCGCTCGTCTTTGTACAAGGATGTGTGTTCCCTACCTGGCCATACCCATTCCTAACCATTTGCCCTCCACCAAATATCGGCAAACACTCTAACCCAAAATTGCTCCGCCTGCCACAACGCTGCACGCTGATCACTCCTTACACCGGATCCTTACTACAAAATATCATCATCATTAAATATAATTACCATTCACATTACTCACCTCTCTACATATAATCACTAACTACTGTGTCCCTAAAATATCCAACACCTCTTTATGTATTATCTGTATCTCAACATTCTTATTTCCACTAACTCCCATTAACTAGTTAACTAACTCCAATGCCCCTATTTATCACTATCCCCAAACTCTTTACAACATTTCACCTTAATATACCACTAGAAATTCATCACTTACCTACTAACAACAATACACCTCAATATCCAAATATATCATATGCATAATCATTTACTAACCATTAGGCTCTGAATCTCATAATATCATTTAAAATCATTCTCATAATTAATTATTCTTGAACATTTAAAATTCTACAGTATATGGTTTACATAAAAAATACACAAAATACACAACAGCAAAATTACACAAATACATTGACATCAATATACACAAAAATATACAATCCACATAATCATTAACTCGTTTATCATAAATCAGTTCATAAGCAATCCATTTCAAAACACTGTCCACATAGTTAATGTTCATAAACACAATAAATATTTACCCTCCATCGTCGAACAATAATCTTATCTTAAAACTATATACATTGTTTATTATTAGATATTTTATCTTATCATTATACATGTACCAACTATTCAAATTTTTATCCTTTTCCGCAAATTCATATAACTCATTATCGGGTATTATGGTTCTGTCACCTTCGGTATAATTAGTCACAATTAGGTAATTTGCAAAGTCATTATTTTCATTATCTCCTACTCCTTCAGTTTTATTACAAGGCAAGTATTTACTATATCCTCATCTCTACTCCTAACCTTTCCATAAACTCTTCATAGTCTCTACTTATCTTAAAAATTTCTATTTCTCTTTTTCTCTCACAATACCTCTTACTTTCAAAACATCTCTCTCTTTTAATATATCTCTCTCTACCACACCAAACTACATTCTCTCTTTCTACATTTGCAGGGGACACTAATTCACAAGTATTGCACCATCTGTGAAGTGCACTAAAAAAACCAAGGACAACTTTATTTGTAGACCATATGTCTCCCAAATATACATTGAAGGCACTCTCGTCCTTCCTCAACACATGTACATCACCCCCTACTTCATCATTAAGGGAAAAATCTAACCCATGCAACTCTTTTACAATTATACTCTCTTTACACATTCTCTTTAACCCTTCAACACACACTATCATTCCATTATTATCATATTCTATTCCCCATAACATTTCATTATCACTACCCCTGTTTACATAATCATTTTCTAATATCATACTTTTATTTATATTGTTACAATTCTCTCCCTTACTTACCTTGTCATCTTTGTTCAATTCTAATTTGTCTATTCCTCTCTTATTTTCTAATTCTATCTCGTCTAACCGTGTCTCTATTTCGTTAATTCTCTTGTTAAAATTACAACTTTTTTTTTAATTTCTTTTTTGATATCATTAAATTGTTCATCAAATTGGTTTAATTTATCATTAAAATTATCTAATTTTATATCGAACTTAATGCTCTGCTCTTTTAACTCATTGTTCTGTATCTTCATCAACTGAAAAAGGTCTTCCAGTGACACTTTACTATTTATAATAGGTGTTGAGTTCGCTTGTGGTTCATTCAATAATAGTGATTCTGTTGCTGTATTATCTATACTAGTGTTTTCGTTATCTGCCATTTTGCTTATAATAATAATAATAATTTTCAATAATACACGATTGTTTATTTTCAGTTGCTTTATATCCTACTCAAGTACTAACATAACCTCTTTTGCAATGTTATTTGTTGTTTTATCATTTCGGCACTCGCTTGTCTCTGCTCTTTGACTTATTTATATACTGTAAATTTTTTTATATAAAGTCTCATGTTCAGGGCGCCACCTGTGCAGTTACATACTTTTACACACATATTATATACATAAATATGTAAACAACAATATGTACTTACCGCATGTTGATAATACTTTCGTAGACTAATGCTACCACACATATCTGTTTTATACCTAAGGTCCAAAATTCGTTAAGTGAAAGTGCAGAAACATTAAGGTTGTACGAAATAACAAAACTGATTACCATTGCCAGGTGTAATAAAATCTGTTTTAATTGCTACTTCATTTGCATAATTAATTTTCACAATACAAAAATGGCGATTTATATCGTACTTACAACATGGCGGCCAGTTAAATTCCGCCCCTTAACAATACCTTACATTTACCATAATTATTTTCTCCTTACTTCTGTTACATCAAACAAGAATATTTTATACTGCAGTAGTTATTTTTTTCCTTTAGTATTATTATTGAAAGGTGTAATTGAACACAAACCAACGCCCATGTTAGTTAACACGGCCGGCCTGTTTTCTCCCAATTTCACTCACTCTCTCTCTCTCTCTCTCTCTCTCTCACAGCCTTGACAATTTTGATTTATTAAATTTTCTGTTCACATTATTTCGAGCTCGATTACTTGTAAAGAAAAAAAAGTGCACTTTCCTGAAATGTTGAGGTTCCCGTGTGGTTCAGATGTTGGCCATGTCTCTCCCGGTGTTCGGCATATTTTGGTTCTAGTCATCTAACTTGTTGACACTGATTTCACATTGTTACATAGTTAATTAGTAGAGTTATATTTTGTTTACTTTGCCATTTTAAACTACTGACAAAACACTATTACTGGCCTATTTGGGACCAGTACACTCTAATACGTATTCACTGCATGACGACTTGTAGTTGACTGGGCGGATGCAAAGCACATATTTTTCGTATGTCTTAGCGCATCCACGTCATTGTCTTTTGTTTCATATTGGCTCACGCCCTGTTGTCATGTCATTGTTTGTTAGGTCGTCACTGATTTTAATGACGTCCCGTCTTCTGGACCAATGAGAGTGGCTATTTACAATCTGTTTCCACTTGGCCATTTTGTATGCTCGTCTCCTCACGTCCGCTCCTGACTTTGGAATCGTTTTGATCTGTTAAAATCTGCGTCGTCTCTTTACAAAGGGAAATCGTTCTCTCCATGTATGTGTGTGTGTAACACAATAAAATACGATAATTTGTTACCTCTCATACCATAATTCTGACATCAAGATTTTCGTACTGTCACAGATTGTTGCACAGTAAATTGTTTAATAGAGGAGTGAGACAATTATGGCATAAAATAACTAATTAGAATACTGAAAAATAATAAATCATCCATTTATTAACTGTCATATTAGAAAAATTAAATATAAAAAATGTAAAATGTGAATTCAGAATATTCCCTTTTTATGAAGTTACAGTGACATACTATTATGCCTCTTATATGTAAAACACAACAATAATAATCTATAACATAAAAACAAAAGACATTAAAAAACAATTGTAAAATTCTTGTAAATTTCTAGAGTGTCTGACAGGAATATAAACTTTGAATCATTAATAAAATTTTAAATCTTAGCAAATAATCTGCAACAATAGTATTATATTTTTTGTTAAATCAAGTTGTAACTATTAATATTTTAATAAAATAATATTAACTTTAAGTAAACATAATTATTGTTTACAAGACAGCACCCATTCTAAATTGATTGGAAAAATTATTTTTAATAAAACTTAAAATTCCATATTACTTATTTTACTTCAACTATTTACATTTTCATATTGATTTTACTTCACTAACTCATACTTCAGTTCTTTGTGAGTTGTTTCTTTGTTTTGAACAAAATAATTGTTTATTTTTACTTCTGTGTGTGTGTGTGTGTGCAGCTTCTGGATATATGAGACAATGACAACGATGATGATGGTGATGATGTCGATGCCATTTCCTGTCGCTAATAAAACCCCAAGAGTGGCCCCATGAGTAAGTCATTAGCGTCTTCCGATGGCAGTGGAAAGAAAGTACATTTCTTCTTATGGCATTGTCTGAATTGCAAAATGTGTTTTGTAGACTTCTTCAAATTTGATTAAATAACCATGTTTAATTATTGTCATTAATTTATTCATGTCTGGACAGGAGTTCTCTAACCAAGCAACATACATGCGTACACAGAGATCGTCCCCATTTGTAGCACAATACCTGTTTTGTGCTGGTAGACCAAACACACAACACACGCACACACACACACACACACACACACTGCATAAAATCGACAAGTGATCACATTTGACATGCTAGAGCCTGTAATCTATGCCTGTACATACACTACTTAAAATTATTTCTAACAACTTCTCTCTATGAATTATTTACAACATTATTGCCATCGTTAAATATGCAAATATAACTGTTGTTGCATATATTCCCCAGGTGTTATTGGATTTGAATGGTATTTGTATTTTATTTACATCTTCACATATGTAAATTATTCACATAACAATATGTTTAAAAACGGCTGCTTGTAAAAAAAGATTTAATCGAACATGTAAACACTGCCATGGAGGGATACAAAATTCTGCCACCTTTCTTTGGACGAATTGTTCTCCGTTGATGATATCCTGTGTCACATTTACATGCTTTGTAGGAAGAGGCTATATAATGTAACGGCCACTTAGGCCGTTACACAAGATTTAAAAACTATGCTACTTAACCTAGAGGAAGCAAAAAGTGTGCTGGAGCCCAAACAGAGTGACAGGATGTGTAATCAACACTCTTGTAACCAGTAACAATTTTTATTAGAGCCTAACATGTGACACATCGTTATGATCATGAACCATTTTCTTTAATTTATTGTTGTAGTGGAGTGTTAGTGGTCTTGAGATGGTACTTTCTCTTTACCACATTTAAATTATTAATAATACAGAATAAACTTACCTTACAAGCCAAGGTCCGGCACACGAACTGTGAACTATAAACATGATTTAGGGTTACGTAAGTCAATGACTACACACATTTTATAGTTAACTAACTTAACTCGATTTATTGCTTTTTTATAGTTATCTTTTATGATTCAACAACACATGCTCCCTCCTTCTTTATTTTCAAATGAACAACATTACTGCGGGGAGGTCAACCCCGTCTGATAAAATTTACGACACATCAATTTAAACAAAAACACAAAAACCATTTATCTACTACTTGTACGTCAGGTTTAATTATTTATTAACTATGTACACAAAGCAACCCAGTTTGCTCACTCACACTCTCATACTGTATTTAAATTATTCCCCTATTACATCGAGCTCTTTATATTAAAATTTGGTATATAAGTATTTGGTCGTTGTCTACTTAACTTTCGGCGTCTCCACTAACCACGTGCCGCACTGCATGTATGTCCGAATATCGTTGCACTGTTTGAATATTAAAAGTTTTTCTTGATTAATTAGGTTCACTGCATCAAAAGTTCCATTCTGCACTGTTTTACTGTTTTAATTTCACATTTCTACAGTTAAAAGATTTTTTCTTTTGGCTCGCGAGCCTATTGTTCAACCGGCCGGCTGTAGGTTTGGTAGACGACAACTGACGCCAACAAAGGCGTCTAAAAAGGCCACTTCCTCTACACGTTCAGCAACTTGCGCTGTGATTCGTTAACAAAATCACGTGACAGGATAATTAGTTATATTTGAGTTTCCTTCCGTTATTAACTTTGGGTTGGAGAGTACATAACTTGCCATGACCTTGTGTGTCCTCTGAGCACAAGTCACCAAAAGGCGGCACACGCGCGCTCTTACACATTCCTCGACGCTTAATTGTTAAATAAATAATTACCTTAATTTTATCCACTAAGTGATCTTCTTTTACTAAATTACAACTTGTTTCAGGCCTTATATCCCCATCTTCAGGTAAAAACAAAATCTACCCTATTGTTAGGGTTTCGTTAGAAAGTTCACGAAGACACAAACACATAACACACTTAAATAAATTAACACAGAACATTGAGTTTGCATCGGAACGCGCTACAACCGAACCAGTGCACTGGCCGAAGTCCGACTTCCAACTGATCCGTACACGCTATTCACGGTTTATTTTCATTGCTGTGTCATATAGTTTATTTGACTTGAATGGCAATTGTTCATTAGTACCTGACTTTTATTCATTCTTAAGGCCTTGTAAATTTCAAATTCCTCTAGGGCATCTAGTAGTTGACCCTTTTTACCTATATGTAAAGGTTCCAGATTCTCTTTAAATCCAGTGTATGTATGATTCTCATTTATTAGGTGTTGTGCGTAATGCGATACATTAGTATTGGGGAACTTCTTAGGTAAATGTTCTTTGAATCTCTCGGACAATTTTCTCCCCGTCTGGCCTATATAAATTTTTTATCACATTCATTGCACCGGATCCTATAAACCCCCGAACAATCCTCTAGTAATGCTGTGGTATGAGGCTTAAGTATATTTGTTAATTTATTCGTGGTCATGAACGAGACAATAATCCCTAGCTTTTTTAGTTCATTATGTAGTATATTAGGTAGTATGTTCGTATATCTAGCGGCAACATATTGGGTTTTGTCTTTAACTTTGTCAGATCGTTTTAATATATTAGCGTGTTTATATATTTTATCAATGATTTTACTATTGTAACCATTCACTATTGCTATATGTTTTATTATATTAATTTCATCGTTATAGTCTTCTATGTCCATCGGTACATTCGTCAATCTATGTGCCAGTGCGTTAAAAGTTGCCATTTTTTGTGTATAAGGATGATTGGAACTAGCATGTATGGCTATATCAGTTGTCGTTGGCTTTCTATATATTTTAAAGCTAAGGATGTTATTATGTGTATATGTGGTTACGTCCAGGAAATTCAACATATTGTTATACTCTACTTCCATAGTGAATTTAATATTACTGTTTATGCCGTTCAAAAAAGTAAGCAATCCGTCTATCTGTCTTAAGAGTACCACCAAAAATTAAAAATGTGTCGTCTACGTACCATGTGTATGAGATGATTTTATTATATAACTTGTTTTTGTCAGAAAGTATGTACTTGTTCTCATAATGATTCATGTAAATTTCCGCTAAAATTCCACTCACCGGTGAACCCATGGCCAGCCCATCTTCTTGGATAAAAAACTTGTTGTCGTGTGTAAAGTAATTCTGTTGTATAACAGTTTTCAATAAAAATATAAGTTCTTCAATTTGTATCTGTTTTAAGACTTTTGTCTTGATTAAAAGTCTCTCGAGAATATTTACCGTCTCTAACACGGGTATGTTCGTATACAAATTCACTATGTCCATAGAGATCAGTTTATGGTTAGGCAGTACTTCAATGTTTTTAACTTTGTTTATAAATTCTATTGTATTTTTTACACTATGTATGTTGTCCATTACTAAGCTGTTTTTGATAATTATTTGTAGCTTTTTGGCTACATTATAGCTTGGGGCAGTTGTATAATTTATTAATGGACGTATTGGTATATTAGGTTTGTGTAACTTTGGTAGTCCTCTGAAAGTAGGCGCTTTCGGATTTACATTTTTGATACGTCGTCTAGTTTGGTTGTAGTGCATTCCGATGCAAACTCTATGTTCTGTTTTAATTTATTTAAGTGTGTTATGTGTTTGTGTCTTCATGAACTTTTTAACGAAACTGTAACAATAGGGTAGATTTTGTTTTTACCTGAAGATGGGGATATAAGCCCTGAAACATGTTGTAATTTAGTAAAAGAAGATCACTTAGTGGATAAAATTAAGGTAATTATTCATTTAATCATATACAGTGATCTGGAGACCATACAGTAACTATGCTTAATTGTTCTCGTACCTGGCTCTGCCTGACACCGAGTCAAACACAGGGTGTTATACAAATCAGGTTTTTGTGACAATAAATGGTGCCCAAACAAATTGGCCCCAATTTATTATAAAATTAAAAAATAGACCCTCATCTTTATTTGCCCCGTTACAATACCCCCCCCCAATGAGAGGTTTTCTGTCGAAACAGAAAAACTCTCATTGCTAAACCCTAAGAGGATCAGCGAGGATATGGCGCCCACAGCCCCCCTTTAATTCTTAACACATCATGGGTAAACTACCCCCCCTAGCTCGGCGACTATGGCTGCACCTGAACAACATTACTGGACTTCTCTGTTCGAGATCCCAACACCGTAAAGTCGGACCGGTACTCACCATACTACCACCTAACCTTGTAACATTCAAAACAAAATCAACAGCTGGCCTTATACCATACCAGATCCTCAACCGATATATCTCCCCTTACATAAATACCGGGTTGCCTTTAGCAAGTACTGGGTGCGTACACATACTCATTATTACATTAAACACAACTTCACATTAATTCTTAATCTAAAATTTACAGAAATATTTTATATTTTAAATTCAATTCCATTTTTCAACTTTTAATCGTTTGCCATTACAGTTTCAAATCAAAAACAAATCACATTAAATAATTTAAATTTTGTTCACATAGGGAAATAGATCCAAGTCCCTTACCAAAGATTCATATTAAAATGAATTTGATCATCTCTTTCAATCAATTAATTTAATCATAAAATTTTTTGTTTTCTTTCAAATTCCAACATCCTTTAAATAAATTTACCACTCTTAACTAGATGCTAGCAATCATAATAAACAAAATAAAATGAACACCTTATTTTATCATAAATTCCTTTATCACTACATTTGTTTACAACACATATAATATGAACAATAGAAATCAGTTAATACATTATCAATACACATAATCAGCTATATCCTGAACATAAAACACAATAAACTGTACCTCAAAACAAATAAAACATTTTTTGTTTTCTCGACTAAATAATGTAATAATCTTTTATTAAACATATATTCTGACAATAGAAAGATTATAAAATAAAATATAAATTAAACTTGCATTGATTATTAAAAGAACATATGAATTGGTTACAGTGACCATTATACAGTTCATACCAGTCATCAGCTGATGTCTTACTAACATGTGAATGACCTTCCTATAGAACACTGCATACAACTAACACAAGTACACAAAATTATATAGTTACAATCATAAAGGTTCTTGTAGATTAAGATCATTACAATTGAATCTAGTACTTAAAATCGTTTGTTCTCATAAGTGAAATTCATCACTAATCATCGAATCATAGTTATAGCAACTGTTACTGAACAGGAACTGGGTCACCAACCACCAACTCTCTCTTCAGAGTAAGTGAAATTGAATGTCCCTCTGTTTACAGTGGTCGTTACCCTCTCACTGATTGTTCAGTTACTCCTCCCACTACATCATTTTTCTTAATTCCCCCGTATCCCAGTTACAGTTAGGTAAATAGGCTCATGGATAAACCATACAAGGCATTTACCTGGTTGCATAAACACTCTATTGTTTATGCCCCTGGCTTGTAACGGCCAGCTCCTCTTCCACACACACTATTGTTTCCTGACGGTGGACTGTAGCTCCCATTTGCATCCCCAAGAACTGAAGTTCATATATAGGGTATAGACGCTGCCTATACCGTTCTTGGTTCAGCATTATAAAAAACATTCGCCATTACTGATGTCCGAGGACACCAGTAATCCTACTAAATATGATTTACACACCCTTAACACGGCACTACCACCCCCTACGATGATAGGTGGTAAATCCATAGTTTGGTGATTCCCCTGAATTTACCCCCAGTTGATTTCTAAATTCACCAATTTTGAAAATAATAAGTATGGCTAGGATACAATCTGCCCAACCACACTTGCTACCAATAATCCAAATCCACGGTCAGGGTTCGGTGACACCATGAGCGCCCGAAAGTTGGGGAATCACAAGTAAAATATATATGTGATATATTCAAATTTACCATTTATAATTCTCATTACATGAGGTTCATAGTCTTGATTATGTGTTCTAACATCATACCTTTTCTTTCTTAACTTTCCCTACTTTGACTTTCATTAACATGAAATAGCGAGTACACAAAATATTTACTTGTTTAACTAAACTAATCTATTTCTATTTACACAATTTACCACCAACTAACGATTGAACCTTTAATTACAATTTTAATTGACCATTTAATAAAAGGAATTTACTCCCTCTACTTCCATTAAAATAAACACTTAATTTACATCTGAATAAAAATTACAAACATTTCCAATTTATGTTTAGTTTCAAATTCTATTAACTCTCTATTTTGTTACACTTTATTGTTACATTTCAATTATGAATTTCTATTAATCATTCTCATCCATTGGTTTGGGTGATTCTCAGTTATTCAAAATGACTCTATTTATAAAATGGGTATTTAAATATAACATTACCCCTTCTTCCCTTCTGACAATCACTAACAGATTTACATAGGGTGACACCAATCTCTAAATAAAATTTACTTCCATTAACTTACTACTCTAACTCACCTTGAATCATTCTACTCTTATAACACGTGACAGGATAATTAGTTATATTTGAGTTTCCTTCCGTTATTAACTTTGGGTTGGAGACTACATAACTTGCCGTGACTTTGTGTGTCCTCTGAGCACAAGTCGCCAAAAGGCGGCACACGCGCACTCTTACACATTCTTCGACGCTTAATTGTTCTCATACCTGGCTCTGCCTGACACCGAGTCAAACACAGGGTGTTATACAAATCAGGTTTTTGTGACAATAAATGGTGCCCAAACAAATTGGCCCCAATTTATTATAAAATTAAAAAATAGACCCTCATCTTTATTTGCCCCATTACAGTCTCAAATATTTCTACTAGTAATTTTGTACAAAATTACTAGTAGATACATTTTCTTTAAGAACATTATTTTTTTAAGTTATTACAAACTATTCAGTTACAAGTTTTTTAAACAGCTGGATTCTCGTATCATTTTCTTTAAGAACATTAATTTGAGTTATTACATAATATTCAGTTACAAGTTTTTTAAACACCTGGAGTTCTTGATCTAAGCTATTATGAGTTCTCAACAAGATGTATAACGTGAACACCAGGGGGCCAGTCTATTGAGTAGATGTTGACTGAAGGGTAATAATTACAACGCTCCCACCTGTACTTTTGTTGAAGAACTCAACCTTTACTATGCTGGCCAGTGTGCCATGAGTACTGCAGACTGTCCTTAGAGTGTGTTGAATCTCCAGCGAGTCTCATTCCAGGCAGATGTGGGTTCTTCGGTATTCTGCTGGATGAGTATTCCTGGGCCTGACTGCTTCGGGAAGCATCCTGGTGCACTGCTCTGCAGATAGTGACAGGTGTTGATGTTACTACCTCTGCTTCCCATTTCTCCCGGCTGTTGCAGGGACCCTATAACATTTTTATTTGGAGATTAGCTGTCAGTCAGTACACCCACCCATACTCTTTCGCCTCAGAACACAAACGCCACACTCACTGTCACAATTTTCATCAACATTTTATTTGCTTATTGTATCCAGTTATAGTTATTACTTTTAATCTTTTACTTTTAACTTTATCAAAAACAAATACAATGTCACCACGTGTTTTGATACTGGAAGTAACGTGTAAGTCAATTTTACAATACAAAGGTTACAATGAAGTAGACTTTACAGATGTCGAGGCCACACACACACATACACAAACATAACACATAATCCATCATTAAATAACATAGAATAATATAATTGCGTCTAACCTGAGAACCCTTTACTGGATTACGAACTCATGCGGAAAGATTTACTTAACCCTGAGCTGTCAGACCGTTAAAACACTCTCCCTGAAGGTTGGCAAGGAATGAGAATGAGACCTGAATTAGTCGGTCCCACTATCCGGCATAAAAGTGACGTCTTCCAATTTGCTGATCATAACCTTTGGTAACCTGCTTACTACAGCGTACAGCAAGCTGCTGATACGTTTTATTAGGCCTGCTAGATTGCGTTGCCGAAGCGCAGACATGGCCTTGGCGATCACATGTTAATGATCAAGTTAGCTGTGGTGAGCACAGCCGCCAAGCGGTTTGCGGCACTGATCGCATTCAAAGCGGGTCAGGAAAATTCAAACCCTGCCACAATAGCAATGATTTTTACACCTTTCTTTTCATGGTGCTATTTCTGCCTGTTTCTCTAATAACGTGCTGTTTATTCAGAGACTCGTACTGTGTTCATCTCTCTCTCTCTCTCTCTCTCTCTCTCTCTCTCTCTGAAATAATTTCTCTTTGTCTTCTCTCACTTCACTGTTCATATCGTTTGGCTCTTCTCCAACCTTGCTTGCATTTCTCTCTTTATAGCAATTCCTTCTGTTTCTGCCCAAAGTTTTCTCTTACACTCTCCTCTCTTCTTTCTTGCAGTTTCTTTTGGTTGCCATCTCATATCACCTCTAGAGATTGCTTTTATTTTTGTAATCTGTGTGAGCAAATTTAGTAATTCTTCAATGGTTTTAATTCCTTGTATGTACGTATATTTACATATATATTCCTAATCTTATATTGAAACCCCTACTTCATTTTGAGTAGTTAAAACAAAAAGAATATTTCTTTTTGTAAAGAGGGGTTACAAGTTAATTAAAACTAGGCTAGGGCCTAGAGAAGCTAAAAATTGCGCTGGATCCAGTAAGACGGGACTTGCAATAAAAACTCAAGAATTAAATAATTAACAATGGTTTTATTATTCTATCTCATAATATTAATAACAAAAAAACAACAGTGATTTATAATTCCCCTTTTAAATGGTTAACTAAAGAAGTATACCCTCTCAACAAGGCCACCTGAATAATATAAACTGAATCCAAGAACATAATTGCTATGTCACCATCAATGAATTGAAAATTTAAAATAATCAACCTCAAAATAAAACTCCCATTAAACTATTTATTAAAATATAAAATTTATATCATGTGTTCGTTTTAAAAAAATGCAGTATATAAATTGATGAAGGTAAATGATTTCATTCACAGTTACTATTAATAATTAAAATAATTACTCATCCAATTTAAATGAACTTTAAAGGTGACACTTACTATACTTGTTAAATAAAATAATTAATTTAAAGAAATGATCAGCCACGATTATTGAGATAGAATACTCGTCTACTGGTGTATATAAATTCTAATAATAAAATCCCTATATCCCACCAAAAGTACAGTAATGCATAATATTTATATATATATATATCCCCCAAAATGTACACAGAAATATACAGACATAACATGTTCCACAAGACAAATACATATACAATAGTATACAAATACATAAAGGTCTCTTGCCACGCCCTTGTTTTATATTACCCTTCTGGTGTATATAAATTCTAAACTTCTTCTTTATAGGAATCCCAATTAGGATTAAATATTTATTTCTATAAATGTACCCCCATGGTGTGGGTTAATTGCACGTCATGTGTATCATAAATTATTGCATACAAATGTCCCCAGGACATTAAAAATTTAAAAGAAGTGGCTAAGTGCTAAAACACTTAATTAAGGTGAGAAATAAAATTGTTTAAAATAATTAACGCCCCCCCCAGTTACCATGATTAATATAAAGAATTTATATAGACTAAAATAGGGCCAATTAATGAAAAGAGAAAAATTGCACCATATTAGCACCTTATATAAAAAAATACATTTGTGTGTCAGAGACGGACATGTTTCTTCAACTTATAACCAGTCTCAACAAATTTTGTCTCAACAACCTTGTTTCGACAAACAAGTTGAAAAGTGTTTCGACAGGCACAGCTCGGTTGAAACTAATTTAAAATAACACCTACCTCCCCAGTAATCTTTTTATACAAATGACCTAACCTGATTTTAAAAATAAGAGAAAATATGTGTTTTATGCATAGTAAATTAACTTGAGAAAATTGGTAATAACAAAACTGACTTTAAATCTGTAGCGAAAGCCCTATAAAGAAATGAGTGGAAATCTAAGTTGGATGCTGTGTTGTAGACATGTCAGTCTCTGAACTGACAATTTACTATACATGTATTGAAATTTTACAATTAATTCTGAGTGTTCACACTAAACTGTCCCATCAATTGGGGATCCAAAGGAATGTATACTTGAACGGTAAAACTGATGATTATGTATAACTGGTGCCATGTTGATTCTACGTGTGAATATAAATGGATATTTTTCACCTGCTTATATGTGCCCAGAAGGATGATCTCTTATTTATAGCGTGGCGATCTCATGATTGGCATGTTGTTGCAGTCGTTGTTCTCTTCGGTGTCGAGTGTGGAGCTTTTAAGATGTCATTTCGTTCAGTGGCAGCAGGACTTGTCTCTGTTCAGTGAACCCTATTGTCACACATTACATTTTTAGTGAGAGACCACACACAAATGCCCCCACTGTTTGGACACCCTCCAAAATACATAAATAAAAACAAACACCTAGTTATGTTGTACATAATAAAACTTGGTAACATTATTTTGGCCAACATGCCTTACTTAAAAAGTTCTCTAACAATGATTCTTTATAACGCTTTATAACTTGAACCTCACTGAATGTGAGTTGCTTTTGCAATACAATAATTTATCTTGGCTCTGTAACATCTTATGAACTTATCACTTTGAGTGAAATTGTGGTTACCACGTGGCGCAGAATTTATTTAAAACACATAGTTTTTTACTCCATAGAATCTGAGAATACTATTACTTTGAATGAGACATGATTTACGTTTAACGTGCCTGAGTAAGTTCCCATTTATATTTGTATAAAGTTTTACTGTCATTGTAACAAAACTTTATACCACTTAATGACGACACATTGTGTAACAGGTTAAGTGCTCAACCGAATCTCGTTACATCGGTGTTAATGAAAGTGTAAAATTAAATATATTGTGGTTATTGTACTTTAGGTATTAAAGCCGAGATTCTGACCCTCCAATAATCAAGTTTTATTGGTTTATAAAAACTTTACGAACAAATACGTCTCTCACCATGCATGATTCAACAAGTGGGCACGCTTACTCAAGCTTACAAAAAAAAACGTTTTCTCCTTTAAAAATTTAGTATATAATTAATATAACGAAATCAAAACTTACCGCAGTCGTTAAGAAACTTATCTCATAATAATAAGAAGTCGATGCTAGATTTTCACACTTCTCTCCACCGAAGAGATTTTCTACGAGGTCGTGAGTTAGGCTTCCATTTTGAGACAAGCCTTAACAGAAAATTTCCGTTCGTTGTCCGTTTGTAAGGAAATTCTCACCAGGACGCAGCACTGTTTTAAAACTGCTGCAAAATCTCAGCAGATGGCGACACGGATCAAACAGTGAAAATTCGAAAACGGTAGCCTCTCCTATCCGCGGGTAGAGAGCAGCACTCCTTATTACTTTAACTTTTGTACTGTCCTTACCGTCAAAAATGCCAATAAACTCGCGCTGAATCATTTGACTCAGCACACCCTCACCCCAAAAGGGCAACATAGTTGCCCCAACGTTAAAGGCCAGGAGGGTACCCTGCAGTGTACCTCTCCCCAAAAAAATACCGGTGGACGTCGTGGTTGGGTTGGCTCAGCTGAGCTTGCTCTCAGGAGAACAGAAATCAAAAGGAAAACGAAAGAGACGAAAGAAGATATGTATTATGTAAGTGTGCGGGTGCTGCATGCTGACCTGATCAGAGTCCGCATACAGCACAAGAGAGAGAGAGACAGGAAAAGACAAAAGAAAGATTCATACGTATGGATCTTCCGATCTCCTGAGGCTCGCCCCATTCGCCTGAACACGACTTCCACATTTAACATGGACCTCCGTCCTATCTTTACGGGGACTATCCCCCTTCGAACGTTTTGGATAGCCCCCGACGTTTAAGTTTGGAAATGTGGCTTGTCAACAACTTTTGTTTGTCTCCCAGTACGCCCAACCGGGCCGTCACCGGTGACGTAAATCCTATGATTCGGTATGGCCCCGACCAACGGTAGCATAGCTTCGCAGCACGTTTGTCGGCGGCAGAGCTGAGTGGGTGGCTTTGGCAATAGACCCAGTCACCAATCCGGAAGGGGTTTGGAATACGCCCCTGATTATAATGCCGACGGACCCGCTCGTGCGCTCGCAGCAAATTCTTCCGAGCCATTTTCCATCTCTCCACAGTTTTATAATTGGGCTCCCGCGGCAGAAGATCTTCAATATCCCATAGGTTGGTCAACGGGAGTGCGGGCGAGAATCCAAACAAAATTTCAAAGGGCACGGCCTGATGACTGTCGTGTCTGGCCGTGTTGAAGGCTAATTGTAACCACTTCAGATTCTGATCCCAGGTTGTTTGTTGCTCAGCGTGATAAGCAATCAAGGCGGACCGGAGATTCCGATTGAATCTCTCCGCATGGGATGGTTGTGGGTAATAAGGGGAAGTGGTTACGTGTTTGATGCCACTGGCGAAACACATACGCCTGAATTCGTTTGAAATAATGATTCGTTTGATTCGTTCCGAGACAATGATGGTCGGAAGACCGAAATGCTGAAAAACGTTCTGTAAAGCGTTGAGGGTCAAACGAGCGGTTGCCTGCCGTAAGGGCAGTAGCCAGGCAAACTTTGAAAAAGCATCTACACAAACAAGCAGGTAAGCATTACCTGACTTGCTACGGGGGAACGGCCCCACGTAGTCAATAAATAACTTTTCCATTGGTCTGGTCGCCACCTCAGAAGATAACAACCCTAGTTTGGTGTTCTGGGCAGGCTTGCTCAAGCCACACAGATGACAGTTTTTTACTCTCGTCGCGATGTCTCTATCCATGCCCTTCCAGATAAAATGTTTCCTAATACTGGAAATGGTCTTCGAAATTCCCTTGTGGCCTCCGATTGGGGAATCATGGTAATAACTGAAGACCATGGGCACTAATTTGCTAGGCAGCATGATTTTAGGTGCTCGTCCTTTTCTTTCTCGACAGCAAAGGACTCCCTTGGACAAGAAATAAGGGGCCTGTACGTTACCCTGCTTAATATTTTGGATGACTTGACCCAGCACTTCGTCGTTTAACTGATGGGGTAACACATCAGTGAAGGCTAACGGAAAATCGAGAAGAACGGAACAGGGTTGCTCAGCTTGGGCATCACTGGGTTGGGAAAACATACGGGATAAGGCATCTGCAACCACATTCTGGGATCCCCTGATGTGTTGCACGGTGAACTTAAAGGATGAGATTTTCACCACCCATCTACCAATTTTACCCAGTTGCCGGGGATGAGCTAGAAGCCATGAGAGAGCCTGATTGTCGGTCTCGAGCAGGAACTCAGCATGTTCCAGGAAACGCCTGAACTTATCTAGAGCGTATACAACAGCTAAACACTCTAGCTCATAAACGGATGATTTACGTTCTTGCTGGGTCAACGTGCGTGAGATAAAAGCCACAGGCTGCCTAGCGTCGTCAATAACCTGGGAAAGGACCGCTCCGAGCGCAACCGAACTCGCGTCCGTCTGCAAAATGAACGGCTTTGAAAAGTCGGGCATCCGCAACACCGGTGGGGAAATGATGGCTTCCTTTAAGGTATCAAAAGCCTTCTGTTGGTTTTCCCCCCATGAAAACTTTGCCCCCTTCTTCCTCAGTTCATTCAAGGGAGCGGCAATTTCAGCGATATTCGGTATGAAACGCCAATAAAAATTTATCATACCGACGAATCTCGCTATGCCTTTCGCATCCCTTGGCGGAGGAAAGTCACGGATGCCTTGTGTCCTCTCTGGGTCTACCGTCACGCCCTTGTATGAAATTAAATGGCCCAAGAAAGAAATACTCTCTTGGGCGAAACGAACCTTTTCGGGATTGACAGTGAGGCCAGCCTCTCTTAAACGACCCAACACCTCTCTTAAATGCCGCAGATGATCCTCGAAAGTCTCACTATACACCAACAGATCGTCAAGATAATTATAGATGAAACGGAATTTGACGTCGTGAAAGACAGTGTCAAGAAGGCGAGTAAGTGTCTGGGCCCCCACAGCCAAACCCATGGGAACCCTTGTGTACTGGTACAAATTCCAGGGTACACAAAAAGCTGTGTATGGTTTACTTTCTTTGGCAAGAGGTATCTGATGATAGGCCGCGTTCAGATCGATAATGGTATAAAATCTGGGCCCACTGAACCAATCAAAGGCCGAATGTAAATCCGGGAGGGGAACAGAATCCACCTCGATATTGGCGTTCAACTTCCTGTAATCTATTACCATTCTTTGTTTGCCACCAGGCTTTGGCACTAAAAATGCTGGACTGGCATAGCTGGAATGAGAAGGTTCAATCACCCCTTGGTCCAATAATTCTTGAACCTTCTCTCGCAGAATGGTCATCTTAGGAGGGGCAAACTTGTAAGGGTGTGACCTCACTATTTTCGTATCTGTAAGACTGATTTTATATTCCAGCAGGTGTGTGAGTCCCAAAGTAGGAGTTAACACCTCGGGAAATTCCTCACACAAATGATCTAAGGCCGTCTGCTGGGATGGAGTGAGATGGTCTCGTGCAGAATCGGGACAAGCTACTTCTTGGATACCCGGCTTAGCGCCCTGGTACCCAAGGAACGGAATTAAAACCTCCCGATTAAATTTAAAAAAACATTGGTGCGCTTGGATGTCCAGCACGAGACCACTTTTTGCGATAAAATCGGCACCAATGATACAATCCACTCCCAGAGCAGGAGAAACCAGAAAAGACCACACCCAAGAAAACCCATCAATTTTGATCTTAAAGGAAGTAACCCGGGAGATAGGCAAGATTTCACGGGATGCCGTCCAGCATATAGCAGATGACTTTTCTGACCTTATAACTAAACCCTGTTGTTCAAGGTCCGCATGTACCCGAGATGAAATGATGGATCGGGCTGAACCGGAGTCAACTAAGGCTCTGAGCTGACCCCCCTTTACCTCGAGCGACAGAAAGGGGCATACAGAAAGTTGTTGCGAGGTAGCGGACTGGACCTTGATATTTGAAGATGGGGCTTTTAACGGCTGCCTGGAGGTCGACGGAAGTTGAACAGAATTGAAGCGGGGGGAAGACATCCTCCGAAATATCTTCCCCTGTCTACTTAGTTTTTTGGCGCTGGTCTAGACATAGGTGGTGCTGGTCGCGCGCGCCTTCGCATACAATTTCTCGCCACGTGTCCCGGGCGGTTACAATTATAACAAATCACAGTATTTGGATTTGTTTGCTGACGATTTCGAGCTGGCTGGGCCTGTCGGGGGAAGGTAGGCTCTCTGGCCCCTTCCGATGTCTGAGGTCTTGGTTGGGCTCGTCTACTGTTTCCGCTCGCCTGGTCGGTCATCTGCATGGTCTCCGTCATAACGCAGAGTCGCTCCAGGTCGGTAAACCACTGCGGCCGCTGTGCAAAAACTAGTCGCAGACGGTCGTTGGCAGAGACGCCGTCGAGGATGTGTTGGACTACCTCTTCCTCCGACATGCCCATTCCCAGAATACGCGCTACCTGGCGCATTCGCAGCACATACTGGGCCAATGTTTCGCCCCGTGCCTGTACTTTATAAAAATGCCGATGGCGCAATTGCTCCATCATTCTACTGGGTACGAACGCCCTCAGCACCACCCGGTGGAACTCATCCACACCTTGCTTGCATCGCATTACCTCCGCCACCCTGTCAGCCATGGTACCGCGACAGTAGGGGAAGATGAGTTCGAGCACCGTTCACTCCAGCATACCCGGATAGTCCTTCAAGTCAAAGACTATCTTGAAAAAAGGGAGTAGTTTATCTGCTTCCAGTCCGTCCACGACTGGCAGTTGTTTAATAATATCGGCAAGGGGTTGGGCAGGTGGTTGTACGTTGCCGCCCCCGAACCAGTCCGTACAGGCTCTACTTCTCTGTATGAAGAAGTGTTCAGCGCTGAGATCACGGACTCCTCAACAACCGGAATTGGGGTGGATGCTCTTACCGGTGGTGACCCTTGGAGGGTCGAGGTAATCTCCTGTATAATCTCTTTTATATTATATGGTGGTGGTATTATATATGGCGGTTCACTGACTTGTGCCAGTAAATTTTGCAGCCGATGAATCAAGTGCTGCATATGTTGCCGGATCTGCCGGACAACGAGAGAGCATCCCGGTCCCTCCTCCAAACTTTCGACGGATTGAGCCAACTCCTTCAGCTCACCCCACTTTTCTGTACACCGTTCCCACTCACTCTCGGGGTCAGTGATAGCGACCCTGGAGAGCGCATCACCCGCGGTCAGCGCTTCACGGAGCAGCCGCCGTAAGGTTTGGACATTGCCTTGGGTTTCTTTACCCCGGGCCCGGAGCTCGAACTCAATTTCCTCCCTCACAAACAACTCAGGATTTATCGAAGTCATCCTCACTTCACGGTCGGCACACTTAACAAAAACTTTAAAACTTATTCTAACTAACCAGAATCTGAAAAACCCAAGTACTGTTCTTCCAAAGAGTAGACTGCGGGTCCACCTAACGATGCGAGAACTAGCCCACTACCTGAACAGCTCACACTCGATTACACCAGACAAAAGGAACGCGACACACACACAACACGAAAAACAAAATACCGACCAACGAAAATTTATTTCAACCATTACTTAGGTTACCTCCGGCTACCATTTATCGGCAGAAACTGACTGCCAATCGGGCCATACCGCCTAATCACAAAAAAAAACGCAACACCTCCCCAAACATGGGTAAGGTAAACTCAAACTAACCAAGCACCGACTGCGATAAGTCTTGCCCAGGGATTTCCCCTTCTAAAATTTCCTACCACGTGGCACTATTCACTATGCAAGGCGGGCAAGTACATATACATATGTTGCAAACCTTAAAACTAACAAAATATTTTCAACCTTGGGATATAGGGCCTTTAAAATTTTTCTAAGTTCTATTTAAGAACTAAACATTGTGAAAATTCCAAAATACTTCCTAAGTTTGCAAGCCCCGTCACACCCACAGGACCCTCATCGTAAGCGCGCTCTGCTACCAAATGAAACCCCTACTTCATTTTGAGTAGTTAAAACAAAAAGAATATTTCTTTTTGTAAAGAGGGGTTACAAGTTAATTAAAACTAGGCTAGGGCCTAGAGAAGCTAAAAATTGCGCTGGATCCAGTAAGACGGGACTTGCAATAAAAACTCAAGAATTAAATAATTAACAATGGTTTTATTATTCTATCTCATAATATTAATAACAAAAAAACAACAGTGATTTATAATTCCCCTTTTAAATGGTTAACTAAAGAAGTATACCCTCTCAACAAGGCCACCTGAATAATATAAACTGAATCCAAGAACATAATTGCTATGTCACCATCAATGAATTTAAAATTTAAAATAATCATTAACCTCAAAATAAAACTCCCATTAAACTATTTATTAAAATATAAAATTTATATCATGTGTTCATTTAAAAAAAATGCAGTATATAAATTGATGAAGGTAAATGATTTCATTCACAGTTACTATTAATAATTAAAATAATTACTCATCCAATTTAAATGAACTTTAAAGGTGACACTTACTATACTTGTTAAATAAAATAATTAATTTAAAGAAATGATCAGCCACGATTATTGAGATAGAATACTCGTCTACTGGTGTATATAAATTCTAATAATAAAATCCCTATATCCCACCAAAAGTACAGTAATGCATAATATTTATATATATATATATCCCCCAAAATGTACACAGAAATATACAGACATAACATGTTCCACAAGACAAATACATATACAATAGTATACAAATACATAAAGGTCTCTTGCCACGCCCTTGTTTTATATTACCCTTCTGGTGTATATAAATTCTAAACTTCTTCTTTATAGGAATCCCAATTAGGATTAAATATTTATTTCTATAAATGTACCCCCATGGTGTGGGTTAATTGCACGTCATGTGTATCATAAATTATTGCATACAAATGTCCCCAGGACATTAAAAATTTAAAAGAAGTGGCTAAGTGCTAAAACACTTAATTAAGGTGAGAAATAAAATTGTTTAAAATAATTAACGCCCCCCCCAGTTACCATGATTAATATAAAGAATTTATATAGACTAAAATAGGGCCAATTAATGAAAAGAGAAAAATTGCACCATATTAGCACCTTATATAAAAAAATACATTTGTGTGTCAGAGACGGACATGTTTCTTCAACTTATAACCAGTCTCAACAAATTTTGTCTCAACAACCTTGTTTCGACAAACAAGTTGAAAAGTGTTTCGACAGGCACAGCTCGGTTGAAACTAATTTAAAATAACACCTACCTCCCCAGTAATCTTTTTATACAAATGACCTAACCTGATTTTAAAAATAAGAGAAAATATGTGTTTTATGCATAGTAAATTAACTTGAGAAAATTGGTAATAACAAAACTGACTTTAAATCTGTAGCGAAAGCCCTATAAAGAAATGAGTGGAAATCTAAGTTGGATGCTGTGTTGTAGACATGTCAGTCTCTGAACTGACAATTTACTATACATGTATTGAAATTTTACAATTAATTCTGAGTGTTCACACTAAACTGTCCCATCAATTGGGGATCCAAAGGAATGTATACTTGAACGGTAAAACTGATGATTATGTATAACTGGTGCCATGTTGATTCTACGTGTGAATATAAATGGATATTTTTCACCTGCTTATATGTGCCCAGAAGGATGATCTCTTATTTATAGCGTGGCGATCTCATGATTGGCATGTTGTTGCAGTCGTTGTTCTCTTCGGTGTCGAGTGTGGAGCTTTTAAGATGTCATTTCGTTCAGTGGCAGCAGGACTTGTCTCTGTTCAGTGAACCCTATTGTCACACATTACATTTTTAGTGAGAGACCACACACAAATGCCCCCACTGTTTGGACACCCTCCAAAATACATAAATAAAAACAAACACCTAGTTATGTTGTACATAATAAAACTTGGTAACATTATTTTGGCCAACATGCCTTACTTAAAAAGTTCTCTAACAATGATTCTTTATAACGCTTTATAACTTGAACCTCACTGAATGTGAGTTGCTTTTGCAATACAATAATTTATCTTGGCTCTGTAACATCTTATGAACTTATCACTTTGAGTGAAATTGTGGTTACCACGTGGCGCAGAATTTATTTAAAACACATAGTTTTTTACTCCATAGAATCTGAGAATACTATTACTTTGAATGAGACATGATTTACGTTTAACGTGCCTGAGTAAGTTCCCATTTATATTTGTATAAAGTTTTACTGTCATTGTAACAAAACTTTATACCACTTAATGACGACACATTGTGTAACAGGTTAAGTGCTCAACCGAATCTCGTTACATCGGTGTTAATGAAAGTGTAAAATTAAATATATTGTGGTTATTGTACTTTAGGTATTAAAGCCGAGATTCTGACCCTCCAATAATCAAGTTTTATTGGTTTATAAAAACTTTACGAACAAATACGTCTCTCACCATGCATGATTCAACAAGTGGGCACGCTTACTCAAGCTTACAAAAAAAACGTTTTCTCCTTTAAAAATTTAGTATATAATTAATATAACGAAATCAAAACTTACCGCAGTCGTTAAGAAACTTATCTCATAATAATAAGAAGTCGATGCTAGATTTTCACACTTCTCTCCACCGAAGAGATTTTCTACGAGGTCGTGAGTTAGGCTTCCATTTTGAGACAAGCCTTAACAGAAAATTTCCGTTCGTTGTCCGTTTGTAAGGAAATTCTCACCAGGACGCAGCACTGTTTTAAAACTGCTGCAAAATCTCAGCAGATGGCGACACGGATCAAACAGTGAAAATTCGAAAACGGTAGCCTCTCCTATCCGCGGGTAGAGAGCAGCACTCCTTATTACTTTAACTTTTGTACTGTCCTTACCGTCAAAAATGCCAATAAACTCGCGCTGAATCATTTGACTCAGCACACCCTCACCCCAAAAGGGCAACATAGTTGCCCCAACGTTAAAGGCCAGGAGGGTACCCTGCAGTGTACCTCTCCCCAAAAAAATACCGGTGGACGTCGTGGTTGGGTTGGCTCAGCTGAGCTTGCTCTCAGGAGAACAGAAATCAAAAGGAAAACGAAAGAGACGAAAGAAGATATGTATTATGTAAGTGTGCGGGTGCTGCATGCTGACCTGATCAGAGTCCGCATACAGCACAAGAGAGAGAGAGACAGGAAAAGACAAAAGAAAGATTCATACGTATGGATCTTCCGATCTCCTGAGGCTCGCCCCATTCGCCTGAACACGACTTCCACATTTAACATGGACCTCCGTCCTATCTTTACGGGGACTATCCCCCTTCGAACGTTTTGGATAGCCCCCGACAACGTTTAAGTTTGGAAATGTGGCTTGTCAACAACTTTTGTTTGTCTCCCAGTACGCCCAACCGGGCCGTCACCGGTGACGTAAATCCTATGATTCGGTATGGCCCCGACCAACGGTAGCATAGCTTCGCAGCACGTTTGTCGGCGGCAGAGCTGAGTGGGTGGCTTTGGCAATAGACCCAGTCACCAATCCGGAAGGGGTTTGGAATACGCCCCTGATTATAATGCCGACGGACCCGCTCGTGCGCTCGCAGCAAATTCTTCCGAGCCATTTTCCATCTCTCCACAGTTTTATAATTGGGCTCCCGCGGCAGAAGATCTTCAATATCCCATAGGTTGGTCAACGGGAGTGCGGGCGAGAATCCAAACAAAATTTCAAAGGGCACGGCCTGATGACTGTCGTGTCTGGCCGTGTTGAAGGCTAATTGTAACCACTTCAGATTCTGATCCCAGGTTGTTTGTTGCTCAGCGTGATAAGCAATCAAGGCGGACCGGAGATTCCGATTGAATCTCTCCGCATGGGATGGTTGTGGGTAATAAGGGGAAGTGGTTACGTGTTTGATGCCACTGGCGAAACACATACGCCTGAATTCGTTTGAAATAATGATTCGTTTGATTCGTTCCGAGACAATGATGGTCGGAAGACCGAAATGCTGAAAAACGTTCTGTAAAGCGTTGAGGGTCAAACGAGCGGTTGCCTGCCGTAAGGGCAGTAGCCAGGCAAACTTTGAAAAAGCATCTACACAAACAAGCAGGTAAGCATTACCTGACTTGCTACGGGGGAACGGCCCCACGTAGTCAATAAATAACTTTTCCATTGGTCTGGTCGCCACCTCAGAAGATAACAACCCTAGTTTGGTGTTCTGGGCAGGCTTGCTCAAGCCACACAGATGACAGTTTTTTACTCTCGTCGCGATGTCTCTATCCATGCCCTTCCAGATAAAATGTTTCCTAATACTGGAAATGGTCTTCGAAATTCCCTTGTGGCCTCCGATTGGGGAATCATGGTAATAACTGAAGACCATGGGCACTAATTTGCTAGGCAGCATGATTTTAGGTGCTCGTCCTTTTCTTTCTCGACAGCAAAGGACTCCCTTGGACAAGAAATAAGGGGCCTGTACGTTACCCTGCTTAATATTTTGGATGACTTGACCCAGCACTTCGTCGTTTAACTGATGGGGTAACACATCAGTGAAGGCTAACGGAAAATCGAGAAGAACGGAACAGGGTTGCTCAGCTTGGGCATCACTGGGTTGGGAAAACATACGGGATAAGGCATCTGCAACCACATTCTGGGATCCCCTGATGTGTTGCACGGTGAACTTAAAGGATGAGATTTTCACCACCCATCTACCAATTTTACCCAGTTGCCGGGGATGAGCTAGAAGCCATGAGAGAGCCTGATTGTCGGTCTCGAGCAGGAACTCAGCATGTTCCAGGAAACGCCTGAACTTATCTAGAGCGTATACAACAGCTAAACACTCTAGCTCATAAACGGATGATTTACGTTCTTGCTGGGTCAACGTGCGTGAGATAAAAGCCACAGGCTGCCTAGCGTCGTCAATAACCTGGGAAAGGACCGCTCCGAGCGCAACCGAACTCGCGTCCGTCTGCAAAATGAACGGCTTTGAAAAGTCGGGCATCCGCAACACCGGTGGGGAAATGATGGCTTCCTTTAAGGTATCAAAAGCCTTCTGTTGGTTTTCCCCCCATGAAAACTTTGCCCCCTTCTTCCTCAGTTCATTCAAGGGAGCGGCAATTTCAGCGATATTCGGTATGAAACGCCAATAAAAATTTATCATACCGACGAATCTCGCTATGCCTTTCGCATCCCTTGGCGGAGGAAAGTCACGGATGCCTTGTGTCCTCTCTGGGTCTACCGTCACGCCCTTGTATGAAATTAAATGGCCCAAGAAAGAAATACTCTCTTGGGCGAAACGAACCTTTTCGGGATTGACAGTGAGGCCAGCCTCTCTTAAACGACCCAACACCTCTCTTAAATGCCGCAGATGATCCTCGAAAGTCTCACTATACACCAACAGATCGTCAAGATAATTATAGATGAAACGGAATTTGACGTCGTGAAAGACAGTGTCAAGAAGGCGAGTAAGTGTCTGGGCCCCCACAGCCAAACCCATGGGAACCCTTGTGTACTGGTACAAATTCCAGGGTACACAAAAAGCTGTGTATGGTTTACTTTCTTTGGCAAGAGGTATCTGATGATAGGCCGCGTTCAGATCGATAATGGTATAAAATCTGGGCCCACTGAACCAATCAAAGGCCGAATGTAAATCCGGGAGGGGAACAGAATCCACCTCGATATTGGCGTTCAACTTCCTGTAATCTATTACCATTCTTTGTTTGCCACCAGGCTTTGGCACTAAAAATGCTGGACTGGCATAGCTGGAATGAGAAGGTTCAATCACCCCTTGGTCCAATAATTCTTGAACCTTCTCTCGCAGAATGGTCATCTTAGGAGGGGCAAACTTGTAAGGGTGTGACCTCACTATTTTCGTATCTGTAAGACTGATTTTATATTCCAGCAGGTGTGTGAGTCCCAAAGTAGGAGTTAACACCTCGGGAAATTCCTCACACAAATGATCTAAGGCCGTCTGCTGGGATGGAGTGAGATGGTCTCGTGCAGAATCGGGACAAGCTACTTCTTGGATACCCGGCTTAGCGCCCTGGTACCCAAGGAACGGAATTAAAACCTCCCGATTAAATTTAAAAAAACATTGGTGCGCTTGGATGTCCAGCACGAGACCACTTTTTGCGATAAAATCGGCACCAATGATACAATCCACTCCCAGAGCAGGAGAAACCAGAAAAGACCACACCCAAGAAAACCCATCAATTTTGATCTTAAAGGAAGTAACCCGGGAGATAGGCAAGATTTCACGGGATGCCGTCCAGCATATAGCAGATGACTTTTCTGACCTTATAACTAAACCCTGTTGTTCAAGGTCCGCATGTACCCGAGATGAAATGATGGATCGGGCTGAACCGGAGTCAACTAAGGCTCTGAGCTGACCCCCCTTTACCTCGAGCGACAGAAAGGGGCATACAGAAAGTTGTTGCGAGGTAGCGGACTGGACCTTGATATTTGAAGATGGGGCTTTTAACGGCTGCCTGGAGGTTGACGGAAGTTGAACAGAATTGAAGCGGGGGGAAGACATCCTCCGAAATATCTTCCCCTGTCTACTTAGTTTTTTGGCGCTGGTCTAGACATAGGTGGTGCTGGTCGCGCGCGCCTTCGCATACAATTTCTCGCCACGTGTCCCGGGCGGTTACAATTATAACAAATCACAGTATTTGGATTTGTTTGCTGACGATTTCGAGCTGGCTGGGCCTGTCGGGGGAAGGTAGGCTCTCTGGCCCCTTCCGATGTCTGAGGTCTTGGTTGGGCTCGTCTACTGTTTCCGCTCGCCTGGTCGGTCATCTGCATGGTCTCCGTCATAACGCAGAGTCGCTCCAGGTCGGTAAACCACTGCGGCCGCTGTGCAAAAACTAGTCGCAGACGGTCGTTGGCAGAGACGCCGTCGAGGATGTGTTGGACTACCTCTTCCTCCGACATGCCCATTCCCAGAATACGCGCTACCTGGCGCATTCGCAGCACATACTGGGCCAATGTTTCGCCCCGTGCCTGTACTTTATAAAAATGCCGATGGCGCAATTGCTCCATCATTCTACTGGGTACGAACGCCCTCAGCACCACCCGGTGGAACTCATCCACACCTTGCTTGCATCGCATTACCTCCGCCACCCTGTCAGCCATGGTACCGCGACAGTAGGGGAAGATGAGTTCGAGCACCGTTCACTCCAGCATACCCGGATAGTCCTTCAAGTCAAAGACTATCTTGAAAAAAGGGAGTAGTTTATCTGCTTCCAGTCCGTCCACGACTGGCAGTTGTTTAATAATATCGGCAAGGGGTTGGGCAGGTGGTTGTACGTTGCCGCCCCCGAACCAGTCCGTACAGGCTCTACTTCTCTGTATGAAGAAGTGTTCAGCGCTGAGATCACGGACTCCTCAACAACCGGAATTGGGGTGGATGCTCTTACCGGTGGTGACCCTTGGAGGGTCGAGGTAATCTCCTGTATAATCTCTTTTATATTATATGGTGGTGGTATTATATATGGCGGTTCACTGACTTGTGCCAGTAAATTTTGCAGCCGATGAATCAAGTGCTGCATACGTTGCCGGATCTGCCGGACAACGAGAGAGCATCCCGGTCCCTCCTCCAAACTTTCGACGGATTGAGCCAACTCCTTCAGCTCACCCCACTTTTCTGTACACCGTTCCCACTCACTCTCGGGGTCAGTGATAGCGACCCTGGAGAGCGCATCACCCGCGGTCAGCGCTTCACGGAGCAGCCGCCGTAAGGTTTGGACATTGCCTTGGGTTTCTTTACCCCGGGCCCGGAGCTCGAACTCAATTTCCTCCCTCACAAACAACTCAGGATTTATCGAAGTCATCCTCACTTCACGGTCGGCACACTTAACAAAAACTTTAAAACTTATTCTAACTAACCAGAATCTGAAAAACCCAAGTACTGTTCTTCCAAAGAGTAGACTGCGGGTCCACCTAACGATGCGAGAACTAGCCCACTACCTGAACAGCTCACACTCGATTACACCAGACAAAAGGAACGCGACACACACACAACACGAAAAACAAAATACCGACCAACGAAAATTTATTTCAACCATTACTTAGGTTACCTCCGGCTACCATTTATCGGCAGAAACTGACTGCCAATCGGGCCATACCGCCTAATCACAAAAAAAAACGCAACACCTCCCCAAACATGGGTAAGGTAAACTCAAACTAACCAAGCACCGACTGCGATAAGTCTTGCCCAGGGATTTCCCCTTCTAAAATTTCCTACCACGTGGCACTATTCACTATGCAAGGCGGGCAAGTACATATACATATGTTGCAAACCTTAAAACTAACAAAATATTTTCAACCTTGGGATATAGGGCCTTTAAAATTTTTCTAAGTTCTATTTAAGAACTAAACATTGTGAAAATTCCAAAATACTTCCTAAGTTTGCAAGCCCCGTCACACCCACAGGACCCTCATCGTAAGCGCGCTCTGCTACCAAATGAAACCCCTACTTCATTTTGAGTAGTTAAAACAAAAAGAATATTTCTTTTTGTAAAGAGGGGTTACAAGTTAATTAAAACTAGGCTAGGGCCTAGAGAAGCTAAAAATTGCGCTGGATCCAGTAAGACGGGACTTGCAATAAAAACTCAAGAATTAAATAATTAACAATGGTTTTATTATTCTATCTCATAATATTAATAACAAAAAAACAACAGTGATTTATAATTCCCCTTTTAAATGGTTAACTAAAGAAGTATACCCTCTCAACAAGGCCACCTGAATAATATAAACTGAATCCAAGAACATAATTGCTATGTCACCATCAATGAATTGAAAATTTAAAATAATCATTAACCTCAAAATAAAACTCCCATTAAACTATTTATTAAAATATAAAATTTATATCATGTGTTCATTTAAAAAAAATGCAGTATATAAATTGATGAAGGTAAATGATTTCATTCACAGTTACTATTAATAATTAAAATAATTACTCATCCAATTTAAATGAACTTTAAAGGTGACACTTACTATACTTGTTAAATAAAATAATTAATTTAAAGAAATGATCAGCCACGATTATTGAGATAGAATACTCGTCTACTGGTGTATATAAATTCTAATAATAAAATCCCTATATCCCACCAAAAGTACAGTAATGCATAATATTTATATATATATATATCCCCCAAAATGTACACAGAAATATACAGACATAACATGTTCCACAAGACAAATACATATACAATAGTATACAAATACATAAAGGTCTCTTGCCACGCCCTTGTTTTATATTACCCTTCTGGTGTATATAAATTCTAAACTTCTTCTTTATAGGAATCCCAATTAGGATTAAATATTTATTTCTATAAATGTACCCCCATGGTGTGGGTTAATTGCACGTCATGTGTATCATAAATTATTGCATACAAATGTCCCCAGGACATTAAAAATTTAAAAGAAGTGGCTAAGTGCTAAAACACTTAATTAAGGTGAGAAATAAAATTGTTTAAAATAATTAACGCCCCCCCCCAGTTACCATGATTAATATAAAGAATTTATATAGACTAAAATAGGGCCAATTAATGAAAAGAGAAAAATTGCACCATATTAGCACCTTATATAAAAAAATACATTTGTGTGTCAGAGACGGACATGTTTCTTCAACTTATAACCAGTCTCAACAAATTTTGTCTCAACAACCTTGTTTCGACAAACAAGTTGAAAAGTGTTTCGACAGGCACAGCTCGGTTGAAACTAATTTAAAATAACACCTACCTCCCCAGTAATCTTTTTATACAAATGACCTAACCTGATTTTAAAAATAAGAGAAAATATGTGTTTTATGCATAGTAAATTAACTTGAGAAAATTGGTAATAACAAAACTGACTTTAAATCTGTAGCGAAAGCCCTATAAAGAAATGAGTGGAAATCTAAGTTGGATGCTGTGTTGTAGACATGTCAGTCTCTGAACTGACAATTTACTATACATGTATTGAAATTTTACAATTAATTCTGAGTGTTCACACTAAACTGTCCCATCAATTGGGGATCCAAAGGAATGTATACTTGAACGGTAAAACTGATGATTATGTATAACTGGTGCCATGTTGATTCTACGTGTGAATATAAATGGATATTTTTCACCTGCTTATATGTGCCCAGAAGGATGATCTCTTATTTATAGCGTGGCGATCTCATGATTGGCATGTTGTTGCAGTCGTTGTTCTCTTCGGTGTCGAGTGTGGAGCTTTTAAGATGTCATTTCGTTCAGTGGCAGCAGGACTTGTCTCTGTTCAGTGAACCCTATTGTCACACATTACATTTTTAGTGAGAGACCACACACAAATGCCCCCACTGTTTGGACACCCTCCAAAATACATAAATAAAAACAAACACCTAGTTATGTTGTACATAATAAAACTTGGTAACATTATTTTGGCCAACATGCCTTACTTAAAAAGTTCTCTAACAATGATTCTTTATAACGCTTTATAACTTGAACCTCACTGAATGTGAGTTGCTTTTGCAATACAATAATTTATCTTGGCTCTGTAACATCTTATGAACTTATCACTTTGAGTGAAATTGTGGTTACCACGTGGCGCAGAATTTATTTAAAACACATAGTTTTTTACTCCATAGAATCTGAGAATACTATTACTTTGAATGAGACATGATTTACGTTTAACGTGCCTGAGTAAGTTCCCATTTATATTTGTATAAAGTTTTACTGTCATTGTAACAAAACTTTATACCACTTAATGACGACACATTGTGTAACAGGTTAAGTGCTCAACCGAATCTCGTTACATCGGTGTTAATGAAAGTGTAAAATTAAATATATTGTGGTTATTGTACTTTAGGTATTAAAGCCGAGATTCTGACCCTCCAATAATCAAGTTTTATTGGTTTATAAAAACTTTACGAACAAATACGTCTCTCACCATGCATGATTCAACAAGTGGGCACGCTTACTCAAGCTTACAAAAAAAACGTTTTCTCCTTTAAAAATTTAGTATATAATTAATATAACGAAATCAAAACTTACCGCAGTCGTTAAGAAACTTATCTCATAATAATAAGAAGTCGATGCTAGATTTTCACACTTCTCTCCACCGAAGAGATTTTCTACGAGGTCGTGAGTTAGGCTTCCATTTTGAGACAAGCCTTAACAGAAAATTTCCGTTCGTTGTCCGTTTGTAAGGAAATTCTCACCAGGACGCAGCACTGTTTTAAAACTGCTGCAAAATCTCAGCAGATGGTGCAAAATCTCAGCAGATGGCGACACGGATCAAACAGTGAAAATTCGAAAACGGTAGCCTCTCCTATCCGCGGGTAGAGAGCAGCACTCCTTATTACTTTAACTTTTGTACTGTCCTTACCGTCAAAAATGCCAATAAACTCGCGCTGAATCATTTGACTCAGCACAATATTTCAGTTCTTGTGGTATGCTAATTTTAACACTAACTTGTGTTCAGTGAATTTTGAATTGTTTACTCCTTTCAATGGGCTGAGTGATGTTCTCTTCAAGGGTAAGTTTTCCATGTGTTTAATATCTACCACAATTGGTATCTTACCTGTCTTTGTTTATCAATATTCCAAAAGCAGCAGTATTCAAACAAGTCTTATGTTCACAAATAGTTTACTTGCTCAAACAATCATGTGGCAGCAGAATCTTGAAAATGTTTATTTAATGAGCAAGCTTCACTGTCAATTATATTATTACCTACCGATTCCATTTCTCGTTCACTATTCAGATGGAATTCAATTTGATTGTTCTTCAATCCTTGAATATTACATTAGTCCTCTCTTCCGTACGTGTAGGATACACATCATCTGAACCAGTCTTCTCTTATTCACATTGTAAGATTTTCTACTTCAATGTGTAAATCATTGTGGAACGTATTTATTTGACTTGGATAGTCCTTTGTTGTTTTAGTAGACGATGGTAGTTTCCAATGAGTAGTACAGACTTCTAAACACTTGTGTCTTCCATATGTTTTCAAATACCCTTTTACTGACATAAAATCACACACAGAGCTTAAAATCAACATGTGTTCACTTTGACAAGCTACAGCTTGTAAGCTTTCCCTGTACATACATATAGCACTACTTAAACTATTTTTAACAACTACTCTATATTAATTATTTTTCAAAAATTCTATTGTGGTTAAATATGCGAATGTGTGTGCGAGTGTGTGTGTGTGTGTGTGTGTGTGTGTGTGCCATTCACCATTCAATTATATACACATTTGCTTATAAAAATATATTCTTCCTATGAAGAGTAATGCAATACTGTAATCAGACATAGGGTAAGGTTAATTTTTGCAAGCCGAAAGCTACCTCACAGATAAAACATGATTTTTAACACTATTTTCTACTGCTTCAATGTTCCAATAATTATGAATTATTACAGTTGTGTATTCATTTGTTTCAGTGTTACTTATTTACACCCATGAATAATATCTGTGAAGAAGAGGATTCTACTCTGGATTGTGAACTATATAGGGGAACGTCAATTCAGAATACTCTGGGAGATCATCTGTCACCACACAAGTTAATACGTTCTGGCATTAAGAAATACCAGTGCGATGTGTGTTCAAAATCATTTACTCGGTCAAGCAGTTTGTCGCAACACAAGTTAATACATTCTGGCAGTAAGAAGTATCAGTGCGATGTGTGTTCAAAATCATTTACCGATGCAAGCAATTTGTCAAGACACAAGCGAATACATTCTGGCATTAAGAAATACCAGTGCGATGTTTGTTCAAAATCATATACTCGGTCAGACAGTTTGACAGTACACAAGTTAATACATACTGGCACTAAGAAATACCAGTGCGATGTTTGTTCAAAATCATATACTCGGTCAGAGAGTTTGTCACTACACAAGTTAGTACATACTGGCATTAAGAAATTCCAGTGCGATGTTTGTTCAAAATCATTTACGCTGTCACGTACTTTGTCACAACACATGTTAATACATTCTGGCATTAGGTACCAGTGCGATGTTTGTTCAAAATCATTTACTCGTTCAAGCGATTTGTCATATCACAAGTTAATACATTCTGGCAATAAGTACCAGTGCGATGTTTGTTCAAAATCATTTACTCGTACAAGCGATTTGTCCCAACACAAGTTAATACATTCTGGCATTAACAAGTACCAGTGCGATGTTTGTTCAAAATCATTTATTCGTTCACACGATTTGTCAAAACACAGTGTAGTACATTCTGGCATTAAGAAGTACCAGTGCGATGTTTGTTCAAAATTATTTTCTCAGTCATATTGTTTGTCACAACACAAGTTAATACATTCTGACATTAAGAAGTACCAGTGCGATGTTTGTTTAAAATCATTTACTCAGTCAAGCACATTGTCAATACACAAGTTAATACATTCTGGCCTCAAGAAGTATCAGTGCGATGTTTGTTCAAAATCATTTGCTCGTCCATATAGATGGTCACAACACAAGTTAATGCATTCTGGCATTAGATATCAGTGCGATGTTTGTTCAAAATCATTTACTACGTCAAAATATTTGTCACTACACAAGTTAATACATTCTGGCAATAAGAAGCACCAGTGTGATGTTTATTCAAAATCATTTACTCAGTCAGGAAATTTGACAAAACACAAATTAATACATTCTGGCATTAAGAAGTACCAGTGAGTTGTTTCTACAAAAATATTTAATTAGGCATAGCCTGTTGTGTTATAAATAACATGCTGGCATAAAATAATAACTGATCTTTGTAACAAAATTTTTTGTTTGTACATTTTGAGTGTAAATTAATACATTATAGGCCTACTATTACAAAACATTACTGTGTGGTATGTAAGAATAGTATCTATTACCTAAGAAGTTTTAGCAATGTAATAAAACTTATATCAATATAATGTTTTTAAACAGAAACCCTTTAAACAAGCATTATTATACAGTACAACCTGTCACATCCGGACCTGTGATATCCGGAACCTCCCATATCCGGACGTATCTCCAAACTAATTTTTGCAATTTTGGTTAGCGAAATGGTTAGGGTTGTAAAGATACTACTCTTGATGTTTTGGCTGTTCACCACTTTTTCTTCACTACACTTACGCCATTCTGCGATATGGTTCATTATTTTTGAATATTTAAGTTTTTACAATTGAAATACAGTACTTTATTTGGGGCAAATGAGTCTTAGCTTGCGTCCAGCCGACGCAGCGGCATTAGGTCGACTCACTTTACATGCGGGCGGACATCACTGCCTTTCTTGCTACCAAATTTCGTCGCTGTTCATTGCCTTCATGTGTCAAATTGTTAGTAGTGGCATCGGGAACATGGTTTGTGAGTGTTCCCCAAGGGTTGACGAAATTACATTGCCTCTCTACACGTCACACAAAGGGGCGGGATCTCTAATTATGTTTCCGCCCGCTTCTGAACACGAGGCGAACAAAATTCACAATCAAGCCATGTTGTTTTAGCTTCTCGGCGTCGGTTATGCGCCTGCTGGTGTTTGCGCATATCACACAGTACTACAGTTCTTAGAATTGTATTGCGTTGTTGCATACCTGCCGCATTCCAACATACAGCTACAAAGTTTTTACTTTTCTCCCCAATGGAAAATACACGCATGTGCGCACTGGACTTCTGGGAATTAAACTGCTGTTGAACACACTCACCGCCGCATTCTATTGTACCGGCTACACCTCACTGTGCCTTTGTTTGACTACAATTTATATTACCATGGGACTGATCATGCAGATGAAAATGAATTTACAATTTTTTAATAAAATAAAAACCCCTCCTTTTTAGCCCCGTTACAGGGATGGAAAAGTGAAAGTTGTACTGATGTAGGCGTAGTGTAAGTAAAACTTTTTAACCAATTTTACTTTTTGTATTTTAAAGAGTACAGCGTACAAATACAAATGCTAAACCAATAGAAACGTCTAAAAAAAACATTCAACAACAATCGCGTTCATTATTTCTGGCCCTCTAGCTATTTGTAAATGACCTTGTGATATCCAGATTTTTCCATATCCGGATCGGCCGGTCGCCATATTAGTCCGGATATGACAGGTTGTACTGTACTAATAAATTAATATATACTGTAATATTGCCACTGCAAATATGTAATATGTCTATAATATTTGGCACTACAGAACAGTAGTGAAATTTGTAACAAAATTTTACCTTGCAAATTAAAATCATGAAATTATACATTGTAATGTAGTGTGACATTATTGATAACACATTTATCCTCTAATTAAATTTATCACTGCATGAGTTACACTGATATATGTATTATAACGATACCAGGTATTTAAACAGTTATAACGATACCAGGTGTTTAAACACTTATAACGATACCAGGTGTAACTGTAATAAGAGTAGTAAATTTATGAGTAGTTAAAATTTCATGTTTATTGTTTAAAAAGCATTATAAATAATAAAACATTGTTAATACTCTCTGATCAAGATATCACTTATTAAGTCTTTATCTCATAAGCTATACATTACACACATTTACAATACTCTTACATCTAGACATGTTAATAATCTTAATCTAGACATTTATTCAAATTGATTTAATAAAAGAAATAAAATTTAAATGTAATAAAGTTTTATTTTAATTGAATTCATTTAAATCAGATCTGACCTCAGCTTGCGCAGTCTATACCAATGTTTTTATTAATAAATAAATTAAAATTGTATTAATTACTCTTAGACTGGCATTAGTTTCGTATTCAAAATTTAAATTATTCTTTTCTACAAAATGCAAATATCAAATGATTTCAATTATTTTCTTTGATAAAAAAAAAAATCTCAAAATTAAACTTTTTCTATATTTATCTATATGCGATTGCTCATTCTTATGACTAAACATTTACATAAGACTATTACATTATTTACCTAATTATAAACTTTTTTTAATTCATTGTCTCTTTATTTTCACGAGCTCTTTAAAAAAATCATTTATAAATGCATTATGCATGTCACCTCGAGTTTTGATGACCCTACGACTTATTGACGGGGTCCAGCATTGTCCAGAGTTGGGTTACCGTTACTCCTGGCTTGGCGTGGTCCTGGATATGTCCAGAGTCCAGCGTCGTTCTCCAGCAGTGTGGTCCGTCCCAGAGAATTAATATCGGCTGCAAGGTGGATCTCGTTCAGCTGTTAGGCATCTAAAAAGCATCTCCTAACATCCAGCATCTCGTGTCACTCTTTGTAGCTTCTCTGTAGATACTCTTGCTGACTTAAACGGTCCCAGTAGGGGAGACTTGTAGAGCCCCCTTTTATTTTTTTTAAGTTTTTTTTTGTAATTTTTTTTTTGAATTTTTATTTTATTTTATTTTTATTAAGTTTTTTTGTAAAGGGGAGAGACATCATATTTAGAACTAGGTGGAAAACCTAGAGGAAGCAAAAGTGTGCAAGGCCCAATTACAATTACAGACATGTCCCCCCAGGTGAATGACAGGACTTGCAAATGAAAAAGTCTTTTAGCCAACAAGCGTGTGCTTTATTAAACCTGCAAGATGTTACATAAAATGACAAGTTCTTGATTGTGTGAGCACATCATTAAGGGCAGAATTATATATATATGTATATCAATTAATATTCATAATGTCACAAAGTAAGTGAATTTGATATTAACATAATTGCAAAATTTCTGCCTGATTATGTAAGAGTCAAAGGTAGCAATAATCTCATTCATAAAAGCAATACTAATCCATAAGTGTTGTATAGTTTCAAGTAGGCTAGCCTTTTTTGTCTTAGTAAGCACATTTAGGGTTTTTTTTCTTTAAATTCATTACATATTCCCCCAACAAAATATAGTAAAATTACACACACAAACACATACACAACATGAATGACAACACCCCTCATATCAGTACTAAATTCCTCATAAACCCAATCCAACTACCGTAAATGAATGCACCATAATATGTATATATATGTACAAATATAATGACAGGTTAGTCTGAATATCTCAGCTCCTAAGCATAGATTGGCCTTGGTAATTAACGCCAGAGAATGTAAGTGACCGCCCCAAGACTCAACCAGCTAAACGACCCTGACTTTAATCATTAAAGCGCTAAGTATATGTGTGAAAGAAAATACGGTAGTTTCTCATCTAAAGCATCAGACAGCCCCCGTTACGTGATTAAAACTCAGCCATGACCAGATGACATGATAGCACAAGATAATTAACTCCCTAATGGTCTTAATTAGAGGAAAAGTTAGATCTTACAGCAAACTGCGGATATGTGTGTATGTGTGTAATTTCTCACACATTATAAACAGTTATAAGATATTTCATTAGGTCTACTGCTGTAATGTTCACACATGCAATAACATAATTGAACACGAGAGTTTGTGCTAGATTATAACGGTCAAAACTTCACGAGTGAGCTTCTGGCGGCTTCTGTGCATTCACCATGTTGTGAAGAGAGAAATAGATAATTAGAATGTTCCCACCTGGATTGTCCGGTGTACTTAGTTAATAGTGGCGCTGATCAGTAATGTAACGGTCGTATCACAAGTCCTGGGGGCAGCATAGTGTTGGAAGAGTGTCCGAACAGTTGTTCTCGACTGACGGCAATCGTGGCTAGAAGATCGTCTCTGCCAGTAGGGTGGACAGATGTTCGTCGCACCCGACACCCATCTCGCCTTTGTTCGAGCACCTGGACATACAATAGGTTGTAGAGGGTGTCATAAGAAAAATACGCCACATAGGCCGTCCACATTAACTTCCAACACCAACTTTAAACATCAACAGCGCACACACACATCGCCACTAATTCATATTAAACAGTATTAAGCTCCCCAGCTGTGACTTATTCCTCTTATGTACCAACTACTTTTAAGTATTTCGTTGAAATATAACAATTAATTAATTACGTATTTCATAACTGTTAATAACACCAAACACAGCTGAGTGCGAGATGCATTAGTATTTTCTTTATTGAAGTCAACTTGAGCCACTACCTTTACATTCATATTAATTTAATTTTGTAACAGCGTTAACGCCCAAATTGAAAACTGCTCTACACGCACACACACACACACAAGTATAATTTATAATAGAGGCTGAAACACAAAATATTTTTGGGGTTAGAATATTTTCAGAACCCGCTAACTTGTACATACCTGGAGCTACACTTTATTTAGCCAACCATAGTGATAGCCGAGGAAGTCCAGAACAAAAGGTAGCCGCCAGTCGAGAGCAGATGACCAGGTCGGAGGATCGAACAGAAATGAGGCCGATCCAATGTGTTTGTCTACCCAAGTAAACTCTGGATGCAGGAATGTACAGAAACAGCTGGCCACGCCAACTGAATTGCGTAGTTGCACTACATCTGTGTGTATCAACGGACGACAACAACCGTATGGCAGTGCATGACGTCACCGCCGCTCGTTTTAAAATACTTATAATACGCTGCCGAACCCAGTACGGCACACCCTCACCCCAAAAGGGCAACATGGTTGACCCAAAACAAACCAGTCCTCAAGCACGACGGCTGCGGGAAACCTGGGAAATCTCAGATTCTAAATCGCTCTTGGTGGGTTCAGTAACACAGGAAAACGAAAAGCAGAAGGAAGAGGTGTGAGTCAGTGAATGTGTGTCTGAAAGAGAAGATGTAAGTGTGAGTCCTGCATGCTCGCCGGGCCCTGGTCCGCATGCAGATATAAGAGACAGAAAAGAACAGGAGAAAGAGAAGAATCGCTGGATCCAGCTCTGAGTACTGACCACCAAGGCCTCCCAAATCTAATAACTGAGATCCAGGAACCCAAATAGTATCTCCCCTTTTTTATGGGACCAACTGTCACCACCAACTCATGCCCTATGGCAAAACTTTAGCTTGGAAATATGAGTGGTTACTCTTTCAACATCCCCTCCGGGATCACCCAATTTCACTGTAACGGGCGACACAAACCGAAGAATGCGGTATGGTCCCGACCAACGATAACATAATTTAGCGGCCCTCCTATCTATGGCTGAGCTGATCGGATGGCTCTGGCAGTAGACCAAGTCGCCAATCTTAAATGGGTTCGGAGTTCGCCCCTGATTGTAGCGACTACGGACGCGTTCGTGCGCACGAAGCAAATTCCTCCGGACCTCCCGCCATCTGTCCACAGTCGTGACCTTCGGATCGTTAGGTAGAAGATCCTCAATGTGCCACAAATTGTCCAACGGCAAACTTGGCGAGAAACCAAACATGACTTCAAAGGGTACGGCCTTGTGACTCGTGTAGGGCCGTGTTAAATGCCAATTGCAACCACTTCAAATTTAGGTCCCAACAATCCTGTTGTTCAGCATGGTAGGCGATGAGAGCTGAACGGAGATTCCGGTTAAATCTCTCCGCGTGGGACGGTTGAGGGTAGTACGGGGAAGTGGTCACATGTTTGATGCCGTTAGCGAAACACATTCGCCGGAAATCTTTCGAAATGAACTGTGGTCCATTGTCAGAGACAATGGTGGACGGAAAACCGAAATGCTGAAAGACATGGGACTGTAGCATAAGGATGGTTGAGCGAGTGTTTGCCTGTCGTAAGGGCAGTAGCCAGACAAACTTGGAAAAAGCATCCACACAAACAAGTAGGTAAGCATTACCCGACTTGCTACGAGGGAAAAGTCCCACGTAGTCTATGAATAACTTCTCCATTGGTTTGCTTGCCACATCAGATGACAATAGACCCAATTTAGAGTTTTGAGCAGGCTTACTCAAGCCACAGAGATGACATGCTTTCACACGAGCCGCGATGTCCCTGTCCATGCCCTTCCAGATGAAATGCCTCCTAATACTGGAAATGGTCTTCGAAATTCCCTTATGGCCACCTATTGGGGAATCATGATAGTAACTGAAGACCATTGGCACGAGTTTGCTAGGCAGCACAACCTTCGGGGCACGTCCTTTTCGTTCTCGGCAGCACAGGACGCCCTTGGACAGAAAATATGGAACCTGCACGTTACCCTCTTTTAGGTGTTGGATGATAGGACCCAACTCTTCATCATTTAACTGATGGGGTAACACATCAGTAAAAGCCAAAGGAAAATCCAGCAGAACGGAACAGGGTTGCTCAGAATTGGCTTCGCTGGGTTGTGAGAACATACGTAACAAGGCGTCTGCAACAACATTTTGTGTTCCCCGGATGTGTTGCACTTTGAATTTAAAGGATGAGATCTTGACCACCCAACGCCCTATTTTACCCAGCTGCCGGGGATGAGCGAGAAGCCAGGAGAGAGCCTGATTATCGGTCTCCAGGAGGAACTCAGCGTGTTCCAAGAAACGCCTGAACTTATCTAGAGCGTACACGACAGCAAGACACTCTAGTTCATACACTGAAGACTTCCTTTCTTGTTGGGTCAAGGTTCGGGATATAAATGCCACCGGCTGCCTAGCACCATCGACTTCCTGGGACAGAACCGCCCCGAGCACAACAGAACTCGCGTCCGTTTGCAAAATAAATTTTTTTGAAAAGTCAGGCATCCTCAGCACGGGGAGAGACGATCGCCTCCTTGAGGGTATCAAAGGCCCGCTGTTGCCTCTCTCCCCATACAAATTTGGTACCCTTCTTTCTGAGTTCGTTTAAAGGTACGGCAATCTCCGCGGCATTAGGGATAAATCTACGATAAAAATTGACCATGCCAACGAATCTGGCAACACCTTTCGCATCCCTAGGGGGAGGAAAATCTCGGATGCCTTGTGTCCTCTCCGGGTCGACCGTCACACCCCCATATGAGACGAGATGCCCCAAAAACGAAATACTCTTTTGTGCAAATTTGACTTTGTCTGGATTGATAGTGAGGCCAGCACTCCTCAATCGGCACATCACCTCTCTCAGGTGACCCAGATGCTCCTCGAACGTTTTGCTGTAGACTAAGAGGTCATGGAAGACTGTGTGCCATGGAATACAGTGTCGAGTAGTCGCGTGAGGGTTTGAGCCCCCACGGCCAGACCCATGGGTACTCTAGTATACTGATAAAGATTCCATGGCACACAGAAAGCCGTATAAGGGCGGCTTTCCTTAGACAGAGGAATCTGATGATAAGCGGCATTAAGGTCAAAGATGGTGAAGTACCTGGCCCCACTAAACCAATCGAAAGCCGAATGTAAATCGGGAAGGGGAACTGAATCCACCTCAATGTTAGCATTTAGTTTGCGGTAGTCTATGACCATGCGCTGTTTACCCCCAGGCTTGGGCACCAGAAATGCTGGACTTGCATAACTAGAATTGGAAGGTTCAATGACCCCTTGTTTAAGCAACTCTTGAACCTTCTCTCTAAGAACATCCATGTTTGGAGGAGCGAATTTGTATGGGTGTGAACGTACTACAGCGGAGTCCGTTAAACGGATCTTATACTCCAAAAGATGTGTGAGCCCCAAGTTGGGAGTTAATACAGTGGGGAACTGCTCACACAAATGATCTAAGGCACACTTCTGGGACGGAGTGAGATGGTCTCTTTCTGAATCGGGACACACAACCTCTTGGATACCTCCCTTAGCTCCCTGGTACCCAAGGAAAGGAATGACAACCTCCCGATTGAATTTAAAATAACAGTGGTGCCCTTGTATGTCTAAAACGAGACCACTCTTGGAGATGAAATCGGCACCCACAATGCAGTCGACTCCCAGAGCCGGAGAAACCAAAAACCGCCACACCCATGAAAAACACTCGATTTTAATCTTTAGGGAAACCACCCGGGAGATGGGCAGAATTTCCCGCGATGCAGTCCAGCATACCACGGAAGACCGATCCGACCCTAATAGTAAGCCCTGTTGTTCAAGGTCCTCACATACTCTAGATGAAATAATGGATCGGGCTGATCCAGAGTCAACCAAGGCTCTGAGCTGACCCTTTTTCAACTCGATCGACAGGAAGGGGCATACTGAACTGTAGTTGGGGACAGTTCGCAGGACCTTGGAGCCAGATGATCCGGGATTTACTACCCGCCTGGGGTTATGTGAAACTGGAACAGAACGGCCTAACGGGGAAGACCACTCCCGACTTATCTTCCCCGAGAGCTTACGTTTTTTGAAAAGTTTCCTTTTCGGGAAGTCCCCTGACGCTGTCTAGCATCAGAACAATAGCGCGCAACGTGACCAGATCTCTGACACCTGGAACAAAATAATTCTCGCACTTCACAGCTCTGAACCGGCGCAGACCGAGGACCCCAAGACCCGGGCTGCCTAACTCGTCGCTCTAAAATAGGGCGATCTGAACACCTCCTGGCCTCGTGGGCTCTAATATCGTCATTACCTCGTATAATGGTTGACTCGGCGCACAGCCGGTCCAAATCAATAAAGCTTTGGGGGCGGACAGCAAATGTCAAACGTCGTTCCTCCGGCGTCACGCCCTCCAAAATAGTGTGAATAACATCCGATTCAGACAACCCCAGCCTCAGGATCCGGGCCGCGTCTTTAACACTCGAAATGAAATGAGCAAGGGACTCTCCGCTTGCTTGAACTCTATAAAAATGTTTATGTCTTAACCGGTCGTGCAACCTTCCCGGTACGAAAGCGTCTAGGACTTCCCGATGGAAATGGTCAATGCCACCACCATCCCTAAGGGTACTTGTCACACGCTCAGCCATAGATCCCCGACAGTACGGGTAAATGAGCTCCAGCAAAGTCGGCTCCGACAGCCCAGGGAAATCAGCCAACTGAAAAAATATGCGCAAGAATTTCAAAAGCGCCTCAGGATCCAGACCATCGACAACTGGGAGACGCTGGATGACATCCGACAGTGGGTTAGGGAGCTTGTGATAACTCGCGGCAGCCATATCCGAAAAGGCAGGAACATGCGCAGGGGTTTCCACCCTGGCTGCCGTCTCAACAGAAGAAGAAGAAGAACCGGAATTCACATCCACATGGCGGCGCTGGCCGAGAGAAAACTCCCGCAATGCCATCGCCACTTGCTCCCTAAGAGTGACAACATTTTTCTCTAATTCCGAGGTGGTAGCTTGTGATTCGGCGTTCTGTAAACGACATAGAACATGTTGTAAACGTTGGCGTACCCTCTGTCTAGCCGTAGAGGCGGGTGCAGCCGACTGCAGGCCTTCGGCCAAATCTCGCAGCTCAGAAAATTTTTCCGTACACAGCTCCACCTCGGCTGTGACATCCGTGAGTAATACTCTCCCACTCGGCGCCTCACCGGAGGCAAGAGCCTCACGGAGCTGCTTCCTTAATGAAACAACAGTCTCCTGCGGCTTCCGTCCCCGGAACCGGACCTCCCACTCGAGCTCATCTTTCACAAACAAGTCCACATTCACAGAAATGGACATGACCGCACAATCCACACACACACCACGTAAAAGCAATAATTAAAGAGAACGACAGGAAGAACTTGATCATGCAAGTGGCTCCAGAATGCTCTAGCGATACGACGAGATGGGTGTCATAAAAGCAGAGAAACAGCCATATAAAATGCCCAGAAGAGAACACGACACAAACAACCAAAACTAACTCACTAAACACAATCCACAAAGTACACATAAAATTCAATGCAATCGAAAATATAGACTATCACATCCATGCCCTTGGTCGGACCATGACCGCATTCAAAATAGCCGATACCGCAACGCAACGCCCCCCAATAAACAATTACCATATAACGGGGTGCAATAAAACACGTTGTCTAATCCAGGAGACAAATCACAATCAAAATCAACAAGTACTGACGGCCCTCATCATGTCCAGAATCTGCTTAAGCTCCAGGGTATGTGCAAGTGAAATCAATCAGCACACATTCATAAAAAAATCAATCACATTCTTATAACCCCTTTTTAAAATTCATCTCACACTCAACATCACAAAATAATCACTTAAACACTAACACATATTAAATTATTTTAAACTTCATCAACCCCTTATTCATTTTATAAAATGTGCTATTTTTCTGGTTATTCTTTCTATTAACTCGTTATACTACCATTAAGTTTTCTTGCAACACTTGGATACCAATTAAAAATAATTTGAAATGATTTGCAAGTCCTAACACTAGCTGACATGTCTGTAGCCACACCAAGTTTCATTTAAGGAAATAAATGTAAGTCCCCAGATTCTAAAATTTCTCAAGTTCAAAAGAAAAAAAAATATAAGGCAGAAATAATACCTACTACCTACCTAGAATCACAACCATGCTCTGATCTAACATTTGTAGAGCCCCCTTTTATTTTTTTTTAAGTTTTTTTTTGTAATTTTTTTTTGTTAGCCAACAAGCGTGTACTTTATTAAACCTGCAAGATGTTACATAAAATGACAAGTTCTTGATTGTGTGAGCACACCATTAAGGGCAGAATTATATATATATATATGTATATCAATTAATATTCATAATGTCACAAAGTAAGTGAATTTGATATTAACATAATTGCAAAATTTCTGCCTGATTATGTATGAGTCAAAGGTAGCAATAATCTCATTCATAAAAGCAATACTAATCCATAAGTGTTGTATAGTTTCAAATAGGCTAGCCTTTTTTGTCTTAGTAAGCACATTTAGGGTTTTTTTTTTCTTTAAATTCATTACATATTCCCCCAGCAAAATGTAGTAAAATTACACACACAAACACATACACAACATGAATGACACAACACCCCTCATATCAGTACTAAATTCCTCATAAACCCAATCCAACTACCGTAAATGAATGCACCATAATATGTATATATATGTACAAATATAATGACAGGTTAATCTGAATATCTCAGCTCCTAAGCATAGATTGGCCTTGGTAATTAACACCAGAGAATGTAAGTGACCGCCCCAAGACTCAACCAGCTAAATGACCCTGACTTTAATCATTAAAGCGCTAAGTATATGTGTGAAAGAAAATAGTTTCTCATCTAAAGCATCAGACAGCCCCCGTTACGTGATTAAAACTCAGCCATGACCAGATGACATGATAGCACAAGATAATTAACTCCCTAATGGTCTTAATTAGAGGAAAAGTTAGATCTTACAGCAAACTGCGGATATGTGTGTATGTGTGTAATTTCTCACACATTATAAACAGTTATAAGATATTTCATTAGGTCTACTGCTGTAATGTTCACACATGCAATAACATAATTGAACATGAGAGTTTGTGCTAGATTATAACGGTCAAAACTTCACGAGTGAGCTTCTGGCGGCTTCTGTGCATTCACCATGTTGTGAAGAGAGAAATAGATAATTAGAATGTTCCCACCTGGATTGTCCGGTGTACTTAGTTAATAGTGGCGCTGATCAGTAATGTAACGGTCGTATCACAAGTCCTGGGGGCAGCATAGTGTTGGAAGAGTGTCCGAACAGTTGTTCTCGACTGACGGCAATCGTGGCTAGAAGATCGTCTCTGCCAGTAGGGTGGACAGATGTTCGTCGCACCCGACACCCATCTCGCCTTTGTTCGAGCACCTGGACATACAATAGGTTGTAGAGGGTGTCATAAGAAAAATACGCCACATAGGCCGTCCACATTAACTTCCAACACCAACTTTAAACATCAACAGCGCACACACACATATCGCCACTAATTCATATTAAACAGTATTAAGCTCCCCAGCTGTGACTTATTCCTCTTATGTACCAACTACTTTTAAGTATTTCGTTGAAATATAACAATTAATTAATTACGTATTTCATAACTGTTAATAACACCAAACACAGCTGAGTGCGAGATGCATTAGTATTTTCTTTATTGAAGTCAACTTGAGCCACTACCTTTACATTCATATTAATTTAATTTTGTAACAGCGTTAACGCCCAAATTGAAAACTGCTCTACACGCACACACACACACAAGTATAATTTATAATAGAGGCTGAAACACAAAATATTTTTGGGGTTAGAATATTTTCAGAACCCGCTAACTTGTACATACCTGGAGCTACACTTTATTTAGCCAACCATAGTGATAGCCGAGGAAGTCCAGAACAAAAGGTAGCCGCCAGTCGAGAGCAGATGACCAGGTCGGAGGATCGAACAGAAATGAGGCCGATCCAATGTGTTTGTCTACCCAAGTAAACTCTGGATGCAGGAATGTACAGAAACAGCTGGCCGCGCCAACTGAATTGCGTAGTTGCACTACATCTGTGTGTATCAACGGACGACAACAACCGTATGGCAGTGCATGACGTCACCGCCGCTCGTTTTAAAATACTTATAATACGCTGCCGAACCCAGTACGGCACAGACTAGGGATGGTTGACCCACTTTTCACATTTTCTTTTTTAATAAATCACTAAAGAGCAGCGATATAAATCCAATACATGTAACAGGTAGCTACCTTTCTTACATGCAAGATATACTTTTTGCATGCACCAAACTATGCCCTGTTTCCTTCTTTGAGCGTTATTGTAATTCACTGAATTTTGGGTCAACCCTCCCTATTTCAGGGAGGCATGACCCATGGTGTGGGAGGCTTGACCCACTCAAGGGAGGTTTGACCCAGTGAAATATTACATATGATTCATGCACAAGAAATAAGTGAAACACTCAATAATGTCACTGACACTGAAACTATATATATTGAATATAAGAATAATTAATTTACAATATATAAAATAAAGTAAATCAGACTGAAATACATAAATATTAATAATCAAATAACCTAAATTAAAATTACACAGAGCAAAACTTTTAAACACAAATAAAACATTTGAAAAACTCAATTTCGTACAAAACACATTTTCAAAGTATTTCTGAGCACATTAATCTAATTTTAGCGTACATTAAGTTTTGAAAAAATAATATTGAAATTTAATTTTGAAGCTGTCCTTTCTGTCCCTTTTTCTATAGCAGGATCTGAAAGCTTCTGAATGTCTTCATAAGAGACAAAGCCTTCATCATCCACAAGAGGAAAGACAAAATAATCTGATTTTGGTTTATACCAACCCATAAACTGGACTTTGCATTCCCTGTCTCCATCATTGGTTTCAACCACTTTACCAATGGAATGAACCAAAGCTGTCTTTGTTGCAAACCTCACAATAACAAAATCCCCTATATTTATTGTGTGAACACCCCAGTCATCTGATAGGCAAGGTTTTGTGAACTCTTCACTTCATTCTTCGTCCTGACAGACTTCTTTCATTTCACTTCGAGAACCAAAAATTGTCTCTAACAGTTTCCGCCTCACTGACATTTTCAATTTTTTCTTCTGGCGTTCTTCATAATCTGCAGTGATTGCTTCTTTCACAGGTGTGCTGGTTAGTATTCTGCTCTTTGTTCTTTGACGGCCAGCTGATCTTTTCCGTGGACCTGCTTTGGGGAATGGCCGGATATCTTCTGGAGAAGTACCAACACATCGAGATTTGGCTCTACTGAAAGGGACTTGTACTGTTGGTCCTGGTGCTATTGGATGTGTATGAGAAAGAAAAGACCCATCTTCTTGGACAGTGGCAGAGGTTGAAGGAGAACTGCTGTGAATAGGTAGTGAGGAGGGAATTATTGAAGTCTGATAATCTAGATGTGGACGATCAGTCACATAGGAAGTGAGGAAATCAGTAGCTGAATCTAGATGTGGACGATCAGTCACATAGGAAGTGAGGAAATCAGTAGCTGAAAAGATTTCTGAATCAAACGGCCAAATACCAGTGCACCTGAACCCACTTGAAATGTTTACAGGTGTGAATGCTCGTGGGAATGCAATTCCAACCAGGAAAGGAATAGTGTAAATATCAATTGTTTTCCCTGGATGGGTGGCCATAAAATCATCAGCAGCACTATTGTACGGAGCTTTGAAAGGAGCAAAGGGTGATACAGAGTGATCCAGGGGCTGCAGTTTATGACTTGTATGTGGCGGCAAAGAGACAAGCGTAATACCATTATCTTTGCATTTCTGCAGTACACATGGACTTGTATGAGATTCATGGTTATCAAGAACCACAAGCACTGGATGCTCTGGTGAGCATTTTACATGCTTAATAAAATGATACCAGTAAGCCACAAAATCTTCAGAAGTCATCCATCCTAATGGGCTCCCCACAGCAAAAGAGCCTGAGGTGCTCCAAGAGTCATACGATCACCAAGTCTTTTACGAGGAAATACAAAGAATGGAGGTACACTGTTTACAGTGTACCTCCTGCACTTACTGCACAACAGATTGTTACAAGTGTTCTTCTCTCACCAGATGTAACTTTTTAAACTTGTTTTTCTCCTTTGGCTCCAATAATTTTACTGGGTTTATGAACAGTGGTTAACCCAGTTTCATCTATATTGTAAACAGATTCAGGACCAAATCTGTACTTTTCATATACAGACTTTAAATTAAAATAGAATTCCGCTACAGTTGTTTCATTAAATGCAGTACCCCTTGCTAAACTGGTTGCTTGTGGATTCCTGAGTGACAATTCTGGGTGACGATTCATGAAGCCCCTTTCCCAGTCATAGCTTGTAGCATTATTTTTACTCCAATTTTCAGGAATTTTCTTTCCTCTGGCAGAAGCATACTGAAAAGCAAAACTACACATAGCTTTTGGTGATAGCCCATAATTTAATTTTGATGCTAAAATTAAATAATTTTTCAGATCTTATTCTTCATCATTTGAAAAAATTTGGCAAGTATTACAATTGGGTTCAAAAGTTGTTTCTTTTCCTTGTATAATACGACTATAATATCTGCCTAAAGTTTTCCTGTCTACATCAAAGTCTTTGGCTGCTGATCTAATGCTTTTACCCTCTTCAACAATACTCCTAACAGCATTCTTCATTACTTCTGGATCCACTGTTTTTCTAGGGTTCTCTCCTACCTTCCACTTGAATGGCATTCTGAAATGAAAGAAGGTAGACCCTTTATAATCATACAGTCTTCTTGAAACAGACTGGGTCAAACCTCCCTAACAATTATGGGTCAAGCCTCCCCTAGTGAGGTAGATTTATTAAACATAACCTTAGTCCCAAAGTATTTACAATTCTTGCAATGTTATTATATCAAAATAAAGCTAAAGGTATGCTTATTATTATGGTACATTCAAAATTATAATGTAAATTAATTTAACTCGCCTACTTTCTTAGATTTACAGAAGAAAAACAACTAACAACGATGACAAAATCATAACACACCTGGTAACTTCCCGCCAAAGCTTTCCACTGCCATATGAATTTCAGAGATACTTTACTATTAACTAACCTCTTTGTCAGTAGTAAACACAGCTGAATTGTGAGTGATAATGCTGGTGTAATCAGGAGATGGACAGAACACTTCGAAGAGTTGCTAGGCGCAGTTGGGGAGGCTTCGATGGAGGTATCTGAGAATGAAGAGGAAGCAGGAGAATTCGAGGATGATAGAGAGGAGTTGGTGCCATCCTATGACGAGGTGTATGAAGCTCTAGAAAAGCTTAAAAATAACAAGGCAGCAGGTTCCGATGGTTTACCAGGGGAACTATTAAAGAGCGCAGGAGGAGATTTCATAAAGGAATTTGCCCATCTCATAGAGCGAATATGGCTGGAGGAGGTAATGCCTGATGAGTGGAACAATGGGGTGGTGTGTTTAATACATAAAAGGTGATCCGCTCGTATGTAAAAATTATGGGGCATCTCTCTACTTAATACAGCGTATAAGGTATTGTCCAACATCATATTTTCTAGGCTGCTTCCCTACGCTGAGGAAAACAAAAGAATATCAATGTGGATTCACTAGGAATAGGTCAACAACAGACCAAATATTTACACTAAGGCAAATCTTAGAAAAAACGGAATATGGAGTAGCCACTCACCATCTCTTTGTGGCTTTCCAGTCGGCATATGATTCAATCAACCGGAAAATGCTATATAGAGCTATGAAGGAGTTGAATATACCATCTAAGTTGGTGCGTATGGTTGGAGTAGTTATGTCCAATTCTAAGTGCCAAATAAGAATACAATCAATTCTATCTAACTCCTTAAAAACATTGAATGGGTTGAAACAAGGAGATGCCTTAGCGTGTCTGTTGTTCAACATAGCTCTAGAAAAGGTCATCAGGGATTCAGGAAGTCAAACTAGCGGACACATATTTCACAAGGAGGTACAGCTTCTGGCCTATGCCGATGACATTGACGTCGTAAGTAGGTCTGAATCTGGCTTAAAGGAAGCCTTTCGGGAACTGGAGTTGTCCGCTAAGGCTATGGGCTTGGTTATAAACCAAAGCAAAACCAAATATATGGTTGTAGGTGCCAACACTCGTGCCTTGTCACTGCGCATTAACGATTATGAATTTGAAAAGGTTCAGGGTTTTCCATATCTCGGGTCATATGTGGACTCTGGAAATGACTCCTCTAGAGATATTGAAAGACGGATATTATCTACTAATAGGTGTTACTACGGACTGGTGAAACATTTTAAGCCTAAATTAATAAGTAAAGATACAAAAGCCACCCTATACAAGACCTTGATTAGACCAGTCCTGATGTATGGCTCGGAATGCTGGGTGGTAAAAAAACTAGATGAGCAGAAACTATCCGTTTTTGAGAGGAGGGTACTGAGGAGAATACATGGCCCTGTGAGGGAAAACGACATTTGGAGGCGATTGCATAATCGAGAGTTGTACGAAAGGTTTAAAGATCTTCCGATCGTGCAACTCATACAAATTAACAGATTGCGTTGGGCTGGTCATGTGCAGAGAATGGCGGAGGATAGAATCCCAAAAAGAGTGATGAATTATTTGCTGATGGGAAGGAGAAGGAAGGGAAGACCGCGTACAAGATGGCTGGACCAGGTTGGTAAGGAGGCAGTGAGGCTGGGTGCAGCAAACTGGTGGACATTGGCCGGGAGTAGAGACCAGTGGGGAAGATTTGGAGGCCAGGGCCCGGACTGGGCTGTAGCGCCGAGGATGTATGTATGTAAACACAGGTGGGAATTTCAAATACTGTGAGTGGGTCAATCCTCCCTAGTCTCCGCTACTCTACTTTTCCCATAATAGTGTAAACATAATTACTGAAAATGTCTTTATTCGTTCGTAGATGAGACTTAAAACAAAATAAAACTGTCTTGCGATGAATAGCGTGTCTGACTGCAACTGTGACTTGAAATGAAGAGAAGGGCTTCCAGTCGAACCCTTAATTTATACCGTCTCGAGATTCCGCACCGCTTGGTTCCGAAATTGTCCTGTCGAGACCTGCAGATCACATGATAGCCCCCACTCCCGAACCTTTTTATATATCTGCAATAGTCTGCAAATGGCAATGTTTTGTAAGGAATTGAGATAGCACAAATCATAGATAATTTGATTAAGCACTCACTGTATTCATTTTAGCGTCTTAGTATAATTTGCGCATTTTTGGCACACTTATTTCGCACTGACTTTGCGTAGTGTGTCCTACTAACGTCATTTTCTTACTGTGGATAACTATAAAATTTACACACATTTTGGTGCCTTTTGTTTGTTTATACACCAATTAGTTTTCACACAGTGAATTAAAATAATTATTTTAGTAATTAATTGGGGAGGGTTGCTTGGATTCCTGTCTGTACATGCATCACTAACACACACAAGATACACGCATAACACACATACAATCGAGCAGGTGTTCCTTGGCTGTTGGAACAGGTTAATTTCTCCCGTAGTGTAACAATGAAACATTTTTACAATCCCAGACATGTCCATTTACCCCAAACTTATAATAATTTTACAAATTTTACATTTATTTAAATCAATGCTCAATACAGCTTATGGCCGTCTCTTTGCATTATTCCTCTGGTTGAAAAAAAAATTTAATAAATATTTATTAAATTTTTGTCTATTTGTTCTAGACAAATAAAAATAATATTATACTAGCTTAACCTTAGTTTACATCAGTTAAATGACACATAATAATGAGTAGGTCAGTATAACACTCGCCTGTGGTGGTATGCAATATATTCACCCCCCATTATAACAGCTGAGCTTGTTGTTCTTGGACGGGTGCAGTGGCATTGTTCTTGAATGACGTCGCATGATATTTGCCGATGTCCTTTTCCTTCCCCTCATTGTATACGATGATCATGTGTCTTCCCACGTGTTGTTTCAACGTATAAGGTCCGTTGTACAGCCGAAAGAATTTCTTCGCTGTGTTGTCAATGCCTTTTCCGACGGGATTAGCTTTCAACAGAATTTGTTCTACGTAGAATCATTGTAATTTATGTATTCTATTGAACTTTTCTCTCCTCTTGTTACCTTATTCTATGATGCGTTGTTTAGCGTACTCAACCTTTACACTTAATGGAATAGGTACATTTTGATTCTCTGGCTTGCTTACATATTTGGTCCAGAATCTAATAGGTTTTTTGTCTTCATCTAGCTCGATTGGCGTATAACTTGTTGCTTCGGTATAATTTTCATTTATTGCTTTTTCAAAGAAAGGTAAATACTCTGCCTATTTGTTGTATTGGTCGTGACAGTAGATTCGTAGATATTTACCTAACTCTTTATTTACTCTTTCTGCGAGATTTCCCTGTGGGTGTGGTACTGATGTGAGTACACGTTGGATTCCATTTTCACGAAGAGTCTTCTCCCATACATCGCTTTGGAACTGCACTCCTTGGTCGCTAAGTACCTTCTTCATTTTACCGTATGCAGGAATGTATTTCTGAAAGAGTATTTTCAAAACAACTTTAGTTGTGGGTCGCATAATTGGATACAGATGGACGGCTTTGGAAAATACATCAATACAAACAAGTATGTGTTTCACTCCACGACTTGATCTTGGAAGTGGTCCCAAAAAATCCACTTCAATTAGCTCTCCTTTCTGGTCCTTCTGGATACTCTGCATTTCCTCATAGGTATGTAGATTCGGTCCTTTTGCTGTTTGACACTCATAACACTTTTTACTTTCGTTTTACTTCCATATTCCTTAAGGAATGGAAGTATGGTGATGGCAAAAAAAATCGTGTTCGAGATTATTGCAGATTCTGATTCTACTACACTCAAAACATGAAAAAAAGTCGTTTTCCGAAAAGTGTCTGTGTGTCTGTCTGTCTGTCTGTCTGTGTGTCTGTCTGTCTGTAGATTTTTTTTTCTATGGCAAACGATAACTGCCGCAAATTCAAACAGAATCAAATAATTTTTTGCATGCAGCCCTGATTTGCAGAGTACTCGCGACCTATTGTTTTTGGTGAAGATCGGTTGAGGGAAAGGGGTAGTTTACCTGCAACGGTTTTTTTTTAGCAAGGGTAATTTTGTTTGTTTGGCAAACGATAACAGCCGCAAATTCAAACAGAATCAAATAATGTTTCGCATACAGCTCCGAATTGTAGAGTTCTCAATATTTGTTGATTTTGGTGAAGATCGGTTAAGGGAAAGGGGTAGTTTACCTGTAACGTTTTATGTTGTAACAAGGGTATTTCCTATGGCAAACGATAACAGCCGCAAATTCAAACAGAATCAAAAGATTATTTGCATACAGCCCTAAATTGTAGAGTTCTCAAGACCTATTGTTTTTGGTGAAGTTCGGTTGAGGGAAAGGGGTCGTTTACCTGCAACAGTTTTTTAACAAGGGTATTTTCTATGGCAAACGATAACAGCCGCAAATTCAAACAGAATCAAATAATGTTTTGCATACAGCCCTGATTTGTAGAGTACTCAAGACCTATTGTTTTTGGTGAAGATCGGTTAAGGGAAAGGGGTAGTTTACCTGTAACGTTTTATGTTTTAACAAGGGTATTTCCTATGGCAAACGATAACAGCCGCAAATTCAAACAGAATCAAAAGATTATTTGCATACAGCCCTAAATTGTAGAGTTCTCAAGACCTATTGTTTTTGGTGAAGATCGGTTGAGGGAAAGGGGTAGTTTACCTGCAACGTTTTTATAACAAGGGTATTTTCTATGGCAAACGATAACAGCCGCAAATTCAAACAGAATCAAATAATGTTTTACATACAGCCCTGATTTGTAGAGTACTCAAGACCTATTGTTTTTGGTGAAGATCGGTTAAGGGGAAGGGGTAGTTTACCAGCAACGTTTTTTTATCAAGCGTATTTTCTATGGCAAACGATAACAGCCGCAAATTCAAACAGAATCAAATAATGTTTTGCATACGTCCCTGAATTGTAGAGGTCTCAATGACTTTCGATTTTGGTGAAGATCGGTTAAGGGGAAGGGGTAGTTTACCTGCAACCTTTTACGTTTTAACAAGAGTAAAGTACTTGAAAATTTATTTAAACTTTTTGAAACAATGGTAATTGTTAAAAATAAAATAATTTTGTTGCCAGGCAATAAAATTATAATTTTTTCATTTTAATGTAATATAATATTTTTCATTTAATACAGCAATAAAAAGGCAGGTAAGACACAGCCTGGCTGTTTGGCTGAAAATGATTTAAAATATAAATCTTAGAATATGGAAGTCATGTATGGTTCTCCATACCGATATTTTAATCTTCCTGAACATATTATTGATGGTGAAATCTTCACGTAGGCTTAAGTAACATTTAAGTGCAGCAGCATGTGCTAAACTTTCGTGTGTTGGTCGAATTAATTTATGCAACATATCATTTGTTAATGCTACCTTCCAATCTTGCCTCATTAGTTTATATAAGATTCCATTTTGTACCTTGCAATGGTCTGGTAGGTGATCTCGTAGCTTAAATCCTCTCGTAGCATCATCTAAGTCTTGTTGTTGAGCTAGATTCTTCAGCATGTGTATAACATCATTATCAGCAGTAAATTTAATAGGTAACAGTTGTAACTCATTATGGTTATTTTTGTAGACCTCTTCACACTCTTCTGTGACGTATCTACTCAATGTATCGGCTATAAAATTATCTTTCCCTTTACAATATTTTATAGTAAAGGAATACTCAACCGATTGCTAGGATCCATCTAATATAAATGATAACGCTTGATGGTCCGTATGTAGGTATTTCAAAATGCGTTCCATAAATATAATATCGAAACTGTTTCAGGGTGTATACTATAGCAAGTATCTCCTTCTCAGATGTAGAGTACTGCTTCTGTGCCCCTTTGAATACTCTGCTGGCATATGCAATGACACGGTGTTCTCCTGTAGCATCTTGTTGATACAGCACACTTCCACACCGTAGTCGCGAGCGTCTGTGTAGATAACGAATCTTCCATCTCACTGTGGATGATGAAGCATTATGTTTTCAATGAATAACTTCTTGACTTGGTCGAAGGCATCTTGATGTTTCTTCTGGCACTTCCATTTGTGATTTTTCTTTGTTAACTCCAGCAACGGTTGTGTTCTTTCTGCATATTGTTGTGAGAATCTTCTGTAGTATCCTGTGAGTTCCAAAAATGCTTGTAACCCTTTATTGTTCTTAGGTGAAGGGAAATCGTTAATACTGGATATCTTTATGGGATCGGGTTGAATACCTGAGGGTGAAATAATATGACCTAGGAATTGGATTGAGGATTTTATGAATTCGCACTTGTCTAGGTTAAGGGTATAGGGGCTTCCCTAACCTTGTGGAATATAGTGTTAAGATGTTCAATGTGTTCGTCAAGTGTTTTTGATACTACCAAGATATCATCCACGAACACTATGGTGTAAGGCTCCACTTCTGGTCCTAATGCTTCCTCCAGACATTTTACAATCGCAGCCAAACTCGTGCTTAAACCAAAGGGAACTACCTTGTGTTGATAGCATTTACTTTTGTATAGGAAGGCGATGTATTTTCTATCTTCTCTTCTAATTGGAATTTGCCAAAAACTAGACCGTAAATCCAACTTAGTCAAATAATGTGCTCCCTCACACTTTGCAAATAACTCGTCCACAGGTGGTGCACAATCGAATTCATGTAGAACGACGCTATTCAAACTCATGTCCAGGCATAAACGTACTTCTCCACTCTTCTTCTTTACTACAACTAGAGGATTAAGAAAGTTACTGTTCGACCGCTTAATGATGTTATTTTCTATCATCCATCGTATTTCCAGTTCAACTTCTCCCTCGTACTTCATGGGTATTGGATACGTTCGTCTGACAATTTTTGTAGGGTCTGATACCATAATAGCGTGTTCATAGACTGTGGTCTGCGTCGGTACATTGCTGAATACTTCGTAATACTCTTCTATTAATTTGAATAACTTCGCTTCTTCCTGAGATGACATTCCTTCTTCGGCTGTATTAGCATGCTGAGTAGGTGCATATCGTATACGTGGCTTGGATACGACAATAGGTTTTCCACTTACCTCACAATTTTCTTCATTTTCATTCATAATTAATTCATATAGAACATCCTTATAATTACATAAAATCTTATTGTTATTAATATCAATCCTTGCACTTAAAGTATTTAATAAATCTATTCCAATAATTCCATCATATATAAGTTTATTCATTATGATCATAGGATATGTTATTTCTAAGTCCTTACAATTTAAAATTACGTAAGCTTGCTGTCTAACATTTTCTCTCTTATTCATGGCTGTAATAACATTTATATTATTGACAGTTAAAATAGCCGTTTGTTTAAAATATTTTTTATTTTGTTGTACCCACTTATTGTTTAGTACAGTTAATTGGCTACCTGTATCGACTAACATTTTAATTCTACATCCATTAATTCGTACATTAATTATAGGACAATTTATTTCTTGTTGATTTGGTGTCACATATTCCTGTCAGTGTCTAATAACTCATTTCTAACGTTGCATGGATATATATTGTTTATTGTGTAACAGCACGTCCTGTTTCTCCGTCATTGTGTTGTGTCGCGGGAACAGGATGGCTGAACATGCACCTGTTGCTGTCTCTCTTTTATTTCCTTGTCTGTGCGCTCTCTCTTGCTTCCCACACTACAGCTCCCCGCTCTCTTCTCTTTTCTCTGCATTGTGGATACGGTGCGATCATATAGTTTACTAAACTTTTTCTTCAATTTTGGCCATGCCAAACCCCCTTTTGTATCACGCACGTTTCTCTCGGAGTGTTGTTCCTTCTGTGCGTCGCATGCGTTATTCACAGCTGTGTGTTGCTTTACACTGTGCATTGGCAGCGTATAATTTCGCCTATAATTATCACGGTTTTTGCGTATCATCACGTTCTCGTGCTTTATCACTATGGTCATAACTAGCGTGATAATTAATGCGTGTTTGTTGATTGTGTGGTGAAGTGTTACTCTTGTTAATATTTTGTGATTGAGTGACAAGTATTAAGAATTGTTCGATCGTTTTGACACCCTGCGTATATGCAGCTAACTGAATATCTCTATGGAAATGGTAAAAAACTTAGACAGTATCTCATACTCAGAAAATTTTGGTTTTAAATGGTTTACGCATTCAATTTGCACTATAGTGTACTGCTCAATACTCTGGCGTCCATGCGGATTATATTTATCATATCCAATTGTAATATTCCGGGCTACGTTACAAATCCAGGGAACCCGTGATAATTGACGCTAGCCAATTATACAGGCTGCCTACGTTGTAACAAACTGAAAATCAACTCAACACATAGAACAATAATATTTACTCTAATTATTAGGACACAAGGGAAGGTATTTTCACTGATTTATGCACTCACTTCAATCTGTAATAAGATGACATCTCTTTATTAACAATATATATATATATATAGATCCCATTACATAAAAATTTATACTAAAATATTTAAAAAGGGTTTTGTGTCAAACAAGGGATCATATTGATCATGTAATTTACCTCGGATCCGAGTCTCTTTAAATCTAGTAAAGACGTCTGAATTTTACTTTGCTTATCAAGGAGCTAGCATGATTACATGAACCATTTGAAGAATGGTATTATTTAGTTAAGGGATTATAACTTATATTTCAAGATTAATGTTACAACGAATGATTTTAGAAATTACTGTTTACATTTCTTTTTGTTTTACTTAATGCTTAGAGAAGATTATTGTCTCTGAAAAGTCTCTGGCATGTATGAAAAGTTATATTTTAAATGTACATAATTCTCGGTAGGCAAGCCACCGAGTCACCTCTCAAATAAGCTTTTGCTGTCCGTGTCCTGGGGCGCGAATCTTCGGAACTCTGGTAGTCGGGGTAGTCATCTGGGTCGTGTTTCCGGTGAAAGTCTTCTAGGTGTATTAATGAGGAGATGGATGTTATGCTGCGTGAAGTCGGGTTGATCCTCGGCGGTTCTGGTAAATGTTGTATAGGTGGTAGTCATCCTTATATGCAGTTGAGCACGTCACATATTCACTGGTAGAGTAGTACTGGAGTTTGCATCTTCTTCTTTTTACATTACTATCTGAATTACACCACTCCGAACAATATTCGAGAGATCGTCTTTTAATTAACTTGAGACATCACATTATATACGAGTTCTTTTTATTTTACATTAGCACATTTCTTTAACGAATTCCTCACTACATCTTATATATAATTAGAACTAGCTCTTCACGTTTTTAGTGGTAGCTAACACTCATTTAAAAATTTAAAACAAACATTTTTTGAAGAGCCCTCGCTTGGAGGTGTTTACAGTCTGAACGCCGCATGGTAACTCTTGCATTGCTACGACAGGTAGATTGCAACGAAGCGGAGTGAGTACTCCGCCATAATATAGTTCCAACTTTTTATTAAATATACATTCTTATAGAAAGACAAAACAATTTATCTAGACTTATTTAGTTTACAGGGATTATTATAACTACTTCTTGTGACTTCAAATTATTAGTTATTTACATTACGATTTTCAGATATTTCTAAGTTACAGACGGTTCGCTACGCACGTTGTGTCCGGAATTAAGCAGGTCAACGCATGATAATTTACTAAAGGGTTAACTGCATTATTTTTAACTTTTTACATTTCGATTTTTTTTTATTACTTATTTAGTTAGATTTTCTTAATTTAATTCTCATAATTATTCTGAGTTAGTTCAGGGGTATTTGTTTTAATCGTGCGATTTAAAATACTTACTTACTTTCGTTTTCTCTTTTTTTATTATTAATTTTTTATTACCAATTTAAATCGTCACACAATTGGTCACATACTTGCCTTTGAGTGTGGATATTCCAGTACCTATTTTCGAATGCTTCTCTGAATTGCTGATATGTGGTTGTATTGTCTCGAATTATGGAGTACCATTGACTTGCAGAATCTCTTAAATGACGGGTGACAAAACTCACTTTCTCCTCGTCGTCACCCATACTTCCAATTTTTTCAATTTCTCTCGACATTGGCCAAAAATTCTATGCTATTTTCCCCTTTGTTACCTGCAAAGGTTATCTTACTTCTTTCTTCTATGGCTGCAGTGAACATCATTGTCTGCATCGGCCGTCTACGAAGTTCTTCTCTAAGCTGCTTCATCTCACTTTGTATCTCTGCGAAAGCAAGAATAAACTGCTCAGTAAGCCTATGGCTAAAAGATAAACAATTAAGTGCCTGTGTGGGAAAAAGATGGGCAACATTGGTTACGGACGGCCCCATCAACAAAACTCTACCCTGAGGAACTAGTGTTGCTTTTTTAGAACTACAGTACAACCGGTCATGACTACCTGGCCTCCCACCTCCACCGCATCGGCGTGTTGTCGTCTCCTGAATGTGTTCTCTGTGGATACGCTTCCATGGATGCGGATCACCTGACTATATGTCCAGCTTTGCTCTCATACACGCAAGTCCAAGACGAAGATGATACGGCAAGGCTCTCACGTCTCTACTGGTCAGCGCGCTGCCTAATTGCCCAACAGCCAAGGGTGGGCGTTGGCTAGTAAGTAAGTAAGTACTTTGTATCTCTTCCTTCATATGGGATACTTCTTCAGATCGGTCTTTAGCAGTCTTGGACGTCTCTTCAATTTTGTTTTCTATAACTACTGTGCACGCTTCTATACACGTTTCCAAACATCATACTACGACCGTCGCAACAGAACGCCTCTTTTGACACCTAATAAATTTATAACGAAAGCACCGTTGTTTGTCGTCGATTGTTCCAGACAAGAAGAACCAATCAAGTCGTCTGCCGTTGATGTGCGTTTAGAATTTGAATCCAGTAAAAATTTCCCAGATAAAACCACCGCTTACGCTTTGATTATACACGATAGGATAGTACAGTACACAGCGTTGTCGAATACTGTTCATCGTTTGTCATAAAAAAACTTGTTCTCCCCTCTACTAGTTTATAAAGATAGGTATTAGCGATCTCTACCTTACAACAACCTCAGTCCATTTCGACGATGGAAGGTGACTGTGACAGCAGCAGCAGCAGCAGCCATTGTGAGTATAACGTTTACTTGTCTCTTGCATATCCGATCAACTACGTACATAACGATCAAGTTCGTTACCGTCGGACTGTATAAAGAACTCAACTATGAACCGGGTGTTTTGTTTACAAACGGGAAAAAGAAACGTATATTACTTGATTTTTCTGAGTGGAATTACTTGATGATCTTTCGTGAACAGTTACTATCCAGTATGTTATTGTACGAAGAAGGTGAAAACCGTGAAAATAAAAAGAGTGTGATGATCAGTCATCACTTTGGGAAAACGTTTGTTCGGATTAACGGTAGTAAGAACGAAACATTTGTTTTCACAGAACCCGAGTGATGCGTTTTGGTTATTTATTAACCGTACTAAAGAAATATCTTATTCGCTTGTTTTATTATCAAGATCACTTCGAATCGTACATTAATCAAGTAGTAGCCAAGGGTTGTTATGTACCACCATCCTTCTTTTTCCCCTCGTTTTTTCGATTGGAAAGCAGTCGTCACGACCAACAGCTAACATTTGATCGTCTTTACGATGAACTGGTGTTGGAAGGAAAAGTAGAGGGGGAATTTTAAAAAATTAACGTACTCGATGCGGACATGTGTCACTCGGAAAAATGAACTTGAATAGGACGGTTATTGCCGAGTTTGAAGCGTTTCGCGGTGACAAAAATGAATATGTAATCAAAGAGTTCGTTACAGTTGACATAACAACCGGACGTTTTGTTATCGTGTTGTTCGCTCCACCATACGAAAGTGCACGACTGCACCAGAAATTCCGAAAAATCAATGACTGGTTGGAAACACATTATCACAGGATACGATGGAACGATGGTAATGTACCGTACAAGAATATGGTACGCATCGTTGCAGACATTTTTTCAGATTATCCTGTTGTCTATACAAAAGGGTTTGAGAAGGCAAATTTCTTACGGCAGTTGTATCACCATGGTGAGGTGATTGACTTAAACGATATTCAAGCACCTGTAGTTCCTAGATCCTTTGTAACCATCATACAATGTCCTGTTCCTCATCGTCAACCCGTTACCACTCCCCCTTTACACTGTGCATTGCGCAAAGCTTTGTTTTATGCAGAATGGTTGCGGCAACGATATAAAATATAGTCGGTTGTGAACACGTTTTCATCATGGTGTTGGTGTGAATGCTACGTGGTAGAAATGTCCATAAACGTAGAATTAGGTACCGTAGTGTGTGCGTGTGTGCTAACCTTGACTACGTCACTGTCGCGGTAGAAATACTCATAAACGTAGTCCTGGTAGTTCGAGACGGGTCACTGGCACGGTAGATATACCTGTAAACTCGCCAAAAACCAGTATGGGTGTGAAAATTACTCATTACGGTACAGCAAATGTGAATACTCATCATGTATGAACAACATATTCACCCGATTAAAAAAATAAAAAAATAAAATAAAAAAGTAAATAAAAAAATATGTACTGCTTTTACACATTGGCTTAGCATTGCATAGTGTATCTTTATTATCTAGCACTGTACTAGTCAATAGTACAGCGATAGATAACGTGGAGTAGGCCTGCTTTACGAATCTGTAAAGTTGGGGAAACCACGTTAAAAAAAAGCGTAGCAGGCTCTCATTCGCCTCCCTCAGGCTGCTAGGAAGAGGATGAGAGGTAAAAAATAAAAGTATAACGAAATGTTTATTTATTTAATAATAAATAAACTTATATTGTGCTTTTACGATTTTACACATAGGACGACAGTAGATATCACTCGTCCACCTCATGGTTACAAGTAAGAGACAAGAAGTATAAGTACAGAAATAATTACAGTTAAGCGATAACGGCCCCTTGGTGTAGTGGATGCACGCCGGTTTGGTGTACCGGAGGTCCCGGGTTCAAATCCTGGAGGGGCCATAATTTATTTTTATGTAAAAATTAATATCCAATGACATACCATTGTTACAGTCGAACACATGCGTCATGTGGTCGTACATTTCGGTGTTAAAATTTCGGACACCAAAAATTTCGGGTAACCCCATCCGTTGATTTAAACATTTCGGGTACTAAATTTCAGACACCAAAAATTTCGGGTACCCCCATCCGTTGATTTAAACATTTCAGACATCACGCCCTCTACGTCGTCGTCGAACCAGCTATCATATCCACCCAGCCTCCTGTTTCGTCATAACCAGTGTTTTATACATGCGTCATGTGGGCGTACCCACAAATTTCGGGTACCCCCATCCGTTGTTTTAATCATTTAGGGTACCAAAATTCTGACATTAAAAATTTCGAGAGAGAACGATTATTTTGTTACATCAAAATAAACCAGAACGCGGAAGTGTTTTAACATTCGGACACCAGCTGCCAGGGCCTCTGTGTGATGTCATGAACTGGAACCCGGTTAGGGCGTACCCACAAGTTTCGGGTACCCCCATCCGTTGATTTAAACATTTCGGGTAACGGTACCCGATGCCCCCAAAATTTCGCGTAACGGTACCCGATGACATCGCCTCTGTGCGTCCGGACAACCGCCGAATTCCGGGTACCCCCATCCGCTACACATTGTTTTCGGCTACCAAATTTTGGACATGCAGAAACCCACGGCCTCCGTGACGTCTTGAAACAGGTTTTAGCCATGCGGACACCAGCGACTTGGGCCTCTGTGTGAAGTCATGAACTGGAACACGGAAGTGTTTCAGTCACACACACACACACACACACACACACACACACACACACACACACACACACACACACACACACACACACACACACACACACACACACACACACACACACACACACACACACACACACACACACACACACACACACACACACACACACACACACAGTGACGTCACATGGACAGCTCGGACACCAGCTGCCAGTGCCTCTATGACGTCATGAACTGGAACCCGGTAGTTTTTTCGTTCGAAACCCGGAAGTGTTCTCGTACCCCCACTTTTATACTACTTACCACTTTTATAAGACCTTACCAATCCTGACCGTGGGTTTCGGCACTTGGAGGCGGACCATGGTTGGCGGAACTTCCTTCGGGTGGTGAAACGACGATGGTCCGGCTCCACCAAAATTGGTATGAAGTAGAAATTTCACTATATTATTGAACGGGGAGGGGGACCCCTAAAGTTCGTGGATGGAATATATATATTTTGAAAAAAAAACTTACAATTGGCAATTATCCATGGACAAATAATAGTTTTATTTTATGTAATAAAACGATCCAAAATTCATGTAACCTAACAAGTGCGATTCATGAGGAGTCATTTCATTTCCTAATAATATAGTACAGTGAAAAAGTAACTGTGTTATTCGGGAATGAAATCCCCATTTTCGGGCGATCACCGACTCACGTTAAGAATAATAATTAGTTTTTAAGTAAATAATATAATTTGGAATGTTTATAATTTTAAATCTGTCAGTAGCCATATTTTATTTTAAGTAAATAAGTGACCATATATAATTATGAAGTTGTAGTACGAGTTAAGGAAAGTGAAATGTTTGATGTTTAAAAGTTAAAAGTGTAGATGAGTCTAAGAGATGTTAAACATGAAAAATTAATGAATAAAATAACCAAACATATAAAAGTTTACCCTCTGTGAACTGTAGTAGCAGTATCAGTGTGAGCCTTATATGTCTTTTGGTAGTTTCCCCAATTTTCGGGCGGTCACGGCTTCACCGTACCCTGACCGTGGATTTATGTAAGTATATTCTAAATTGGTAAACATAGAAATTAACCGGGGGGTAACTCAGGGGAAACTACATAACTATGGAACAGCGGCTATCATCGAAGGTGGTGATAGTGCCGTTTTAAGGGTGTGTGAATCATTTTAGTAGGATTACTGGTGTCCTCGGACATCAGTAATGCCGAATTTTATATAACGCTGAACTAAGAACGGTATAGACAGCGTCTATACCATATGTATGTAAACTTCAGTTCTTGGGGATGCAAATGGGCGCCACAGTACAACACCAGGAAACAATAGTGTGTGTGGAAAAGGAGCTGGCCGTTACAAGCCAGGGGCACAGATAACGCATCTGTGCATAAGTCAAACGCTCGATCCGGTTTATCCGGCGGGTGGTTACCTAATTGTAACTGGGTATAAAGGGGGGAATTTAAGAAAATTGGTGTAGTAGGAGGGTAACTGAAAATTCAGTAAGAGAGTGACGACCTGTGTAAACAGCGGGCGATCAATTTCACTTCCTCTACAGAGAGAGTTGGTGGTTGACGACCCAGTTCCTGTTCAGTAACAGTTGCTATAACTATGACTCGATGATTAGTGATGTATTTCCCTTATGAGAGCAAAACGATTTTAAGTACTAGGTTTAATGGTAAGGATTCTAAATCCACCAGAATATTCTATAATGATAACTGTATAATTTTGTGTATGTGTGAGTTATATGAAGTGTGTTGAGAGAAAGGTCAGTCACATGACAGTGGGACATCAGCTGACTGCTGCGGTTATATATGTAATATGTCACTTATAAGTGATCTGGAGAATTTTATCAATATAATTAAATGTTTGAATATAATATTTTCAATGTGTTTAAAAAGTTCAATGGGTCTAAGAGATTTTAAGTCAAATGATGAAATTGATTTGAGATAGTTTTGAATTTTCAATGGTTAATGTAATGTAAAATGTGGTAAAGGTTAGAATTTGGGTGATTATTATTTCAATAGGACATTTAAGTCAGTCCAAGGTAACGTTAAGTGGGTGTTAAACAGAAATAAGATTTTGGGAACCTAAGTAAGATAGAAAACTGAGTATTAATAGTGACACAGTGACGATAGTGAGTATATGTAGAATAATGAAGGGGATGTAATGGGAGAGTAATTAGATGGGGAAATTTTGTAGAAGGGGTGGTGTGATAAGGAGTCCTCAACGAAAAACGTTGTGGCGGGAGGTGAATAGTTTTAAATGGGGTTTGGCGGGGTTACCTGGGGGGACCAGGAACCCATAAGGGTATGAGTATTGGGAAAGGAACACACGTCCTAAGTACAAAGAGGGTAGAGGGTATTTTGTTATAATGGTAGAATGATTCGAAATGAGTTAGAGTAGTAAGTTAGTGGAGATAAATATTTTTGAGAGAGTGGTGTCAGAATAATTAAATCTGTTAGTGAGTGTTAGGGGCAGAAGAGAGATAAGGTTATATTTAAACATCCATATGTAAATCGAATTGTGATGAATAATTGAGAGTCACCCAAACTAACTGAGAATAAAAATGTTAAAGAGAGAATCATAGTTAAAATGTGCTAATAATTGGAACAAGTGACAGATTTTCATAGAATTAGAAAATAAAATAAAGCTCTAAGGTGTGTAAATTTTGATTAAAATTAAATTTGAATGTTTACTGTAAAGTAATAACAACAATGTTAATGATAAGTGTTCTATGTTTTATTATGTTGTACTATGTTTGAATGTAAAAACTCATAAACATGTGATGTATTTTACCTTGAAAAAATTTTGAGATATATCTAGGGCAAGGTCATTCACTTGACCCAGAGAGATCAGCTGATGACTGATGTTTGATATATAGTGTGTTTCTTACAATTAGTTCATAGATTTTATTTGTGTATTCATACTGTGTAATGAAACTTTCTGTGCGGGTTTATAAATTTAATTAGTGTTTCCGTAACTCGTTCTATTACTCGTATAGTAAATGTGTGCGTGTCGAGCGTTGTTTAACTCGCTCGTTGGGTTCGTGGTATAGTAGAGGTGTATGATTGATGTTTTTAATAAGTTCAATAAATTCTGTCAATGTTATTTGCGTGTAGCGAGTCGAGTTGTACCTTTTCTTACCATTTACGGGCGAACCGTATCTCTCGGCGTTTGGTTTGAATATTGCCGCCTCGCCACCTGATTGGCGCACGCCGTCTTTCAGTGTCGACTTCGCTAACTGTGATGGTTGTTGTTTTCACTTCAATAATTTTCTATGTATTATCTTAATTTGTACGAATCAAACATACAGCGTTGCAGAATAATAATATTTATTAACCCTTTAATAGTTTTCAGTTAGTTAGTAGTACATTATTTTATCTTAGCACCGGCTTTTACAGTTGCTCAGTTGGCAGGCTCGGTTTAAATGTGTCATGTACACGCCGCTTGGCGAGTACCGTTGGTTTACAATAAAATGTTTTACCCAGGGGGTGTTAATAAGTCCTTTTGGCTACAGAAGTATTGGATTACGGCTAAAATGCACAAATTTATAATAATTCTTAAAACTAGGTACACAATACTTAATATTTTAATACATGTCATTCAAGTAAGTAATCATCAATGAGAGTTAGTCTAATTTTTGGTTAAGATTTTGTCAACAAGTTATGTTTATTAATTATTTATTATAGATCAGTTTAAATAATTATCAATTGATTAAATTCAATAATAGTGATATAAATACTTTCAGTTCTAGTTCAGAATAATGATCAGTGAAGTGAAAATTGTGATTTGTTATTATGGACAGAAAAATTGGGAATTCGTTTTAGTGAGATTAGTGTTTTATACTCATCGATTCTCGCTGGGGCTTCCACGATGCTCGTCTGCTTCTTCCGGATGGATCTGGTCGTCTTCTATTCTTCGGATATTCGTCAATCTCGTTCAGACGGGTTTTTCCATAAAGTTCGGCTTCGTACTCGTTCTGCAATCGTCCGTCTTCTTGGGTTGAAGTAGGTCACCTCTGGTCTTCCTTCGGGATGAGTCGTCAGCTTTGATTCCAGAAGTCTTCTTGATTTCCACGGATAATTTTGGTTTGTGAAAATTTTAATAATAAATATATTATCAGGTGTTCCATGGACTGCTAATACTATCTTCTTTTCTTATGATTTCCGTCAAAATTTGCTTATTTATGATAAAATTTTGGTTGAGACCTGCATACATCCGCCCTCGGCGTCGGTCAATAATGGATTAACGAAAATTCAACGGTTTTTTGGCAATACATTTCTGTTGCTATGGTTACCTAATAAATTATGCTAATTCTCATTGGTCGTTAATTTATGTCATTGTTATATTCTAATGTCTTATTTTAGTTTAAATCTACAAAATATCTTCAAATTAAGATTTCTTTCTTATATTAGTAGCTAGGTTTATTACATGAATACCATTGTTCATAATTTTTGATAAGGATCATTTTGATACCCCTCATGGTTACTTTTGAGTAGCTAATCACATTTTTGTTATTTTCCTTATTTATATTTTATATATATTTTATCCAAAACTGGATGTTATTTATACATTTTGGTATTAGGAATACGCACTTAACTTGTTCAAACATTTGGTATATTCTGATTTGATACTGGACTATTACTTGTTCTTTAATTTACAAAATTCATCATCAACTGTCAGGCCTAGAGCCTAGATTTTCCTATACTACTATCTAACGTTTCTTTGTAACTTCTTACCTTTATATTTGGTACTTTAAAGTAATTTTTTAACAGAAACAAGTAATACACATTGGTGTTTCTAACTACACCTCTTATTATAATAATAAACATTTCTTGACAGATTCAAGCCTGAAATAGAACTTCTAACTACCTTTCTGTTCCTTACTACTATCTGGTTCAACTGATGATTCATTATATTACATTGGTTTTTTAAACAATAATAACACTCTTATTATACTACTATTAAACTGTACTTTTCACAATATACTCTATTCCCTCATTCCTTCACTATAAAACAGTGTCTATCTTTCTTGTTTGCCTTTCATTCCAATGACTTAATTTCTATCTTATCCTATAATTCTTATTAACTATTGCTTAACTTAATCACATTATAATGAGTTCCTCTTACTTGCTAGTACAAAATTTATCACAGGTCTTCCAGTTATTCTAATACAGTCTACTAACTAGAATACTTTTTCAAGTTCACCAACTACACTTTTTCCTTGATACGAGGTTTTTGATTTATTCACCTTCACTTATTATATGCAACATGCTATCACTACATGTCACCACTTTTGTATTAATATACTCTTTCTTCCACTCACTTGATTATTCACTGGGTTGTTTATTTATGTTAATATCATCATGGGGTTACTGGTTATAAGTGTTTATTTTATTTTCCCTTCACTAATGATCACTTTTGGTTATTAACTGTGGCCTTTATTTGCCTCAGGGTATTATTTACTGGTTTTTATTATTTTCATCACTATACATTTGGGTGTGTGTATTATTAATTCCCTATCTTATATTTATGAGTACATTCCTTCATTAACAAAATATACATAACATTACTATCTTTCTTATTTGTCATTATTACCCTAGGTACATCTCATCTATACTCTAATTACATTAGTGCATTTGTTAACATACATTTTAATGGTCATTATTAGGGAATTACAATGTTCATTATCAATTTCTTGATTACATTTATTTCTTGGTTCCTTCTTCGTTGTTCCATTGTTCCTTTTGTATTTATCCGATCTATTGAATCAAGTCATTGTCAGTTTATCAGTCATTTGTCATTTGGTTATTGGGTTATTAATCTCTGAGTTTATAAGTTCTTGCCTTTTATTCTTGTCTTCAGCTTCTTTGTTTTATAATTAATTATCATTGTATCTTCACTACCTTATGTCATGTTACATAATGCATCGCCACCAAAATTGATTATTTCGAAACAACGATCATTATGTTTTTTCTGAAATCATCAATATAGTTCATTTAATCAAGTTGTTATCATTCAGGAATTCATCAATCGCTACTTTTTTCTTTATTCATTTTTATTAAGTCATGGTTCATGATATGGTATTTGTTATTATTTTATTACGAGTGTTATCCCTTGTATGTTCTATTTCCCTAAAATTTTTCTTCTCTCTGCTTCATATAAATTGGTACTAGCCAGAGGGCACGTGTGGCTCTATTACTCTGCTATCCATTTATACACATTTTGAGTTCAGAGGTCTTGCCTATCTGCTCAATAACATAAATAATTGTTGGACGAATCTCAACATAAAATCATCACATAATAATATTCATAATAATTATAATAATAGTCGTCTGTTTTCGACTCATATAATATCAATACAATAAAACACTTTTGGGGTTAATTATTCTCTCTTTTATACATCTCATGACCTTTTCTTCTCAGTGACTTGTTTGGACTCCTTTTTCTAAGCTTATGGCGATATTTAATAGGTATTTTGCATTGTTTCATTAGCTTACTTCATATGGTAGTGATTTTATTTGTTATCATTTTATTGCTCATTTATATTCAAAATTAACATTGTAACTGGTTTCTGGCTCACTTATATTTTTTCATCATTGATTGTTCAGTTAATATGTCATTGTCATTTTTTTATTTGATTGTCTAGTCTTTTCTTTTGTGAAAAGTTAGTTCTTTATTTTTCCCTTTTGTGAGAGGGTTAGTTAATGATGTTATGTAGCGTCATCATTATGTGTGTAACATTTTATTATTTTATATCAATTTTTTATGATATTTCATTATACATATTTTTCAAAATTACATGGGTTTACACATTTTGTTTCACACTTGGTTGTAAGTTTGTACTTACTTTGTTTTGAATTTAGCTAATCTTTCTTCTAAATTCCCTTTCATTCATATAATAATTTCAAATAAATACTTATTGTAAGTTGTGCTTACTTTAATTTTTTGAATTTAGATAATGGTTACTCTCCAAATTCTTTTTAACTTTCTGACACTGTCTCATAATATTTTTTCAAAGAAGACTGGTTGTAAGTCCCTTTAATTCTCTTGGTTGTTATATCACTTACGACATAGGTATTGTTTTGGTTGTCTTTTGCAATGAGATAGGGTCCATTGTACAATAATAACAATTTCTTTGTGATTCCCTCTCTGGAACTTGGTAACTCTCGGTTCCGTATTAGCACTTTTTCTCCTTCATGATACCGGATTGCTTTCGGTTGAATTCTGTGATATTTCTCCTTCTTCTTCTCTATTTGTTCCGCTATCTTGCTATAGAATCTAGCATTATCGAATTGGTATTCCGGATTGGCGGGGAAATTGACAAGTTCTTCTATAGCTCGAGGTGGTGGTTTTCCGTACATGATGGTGTAAGGGGTATCCTTAATGGATTCGTGATAAGCGAGATTTATGAAACTTTCTGTGGCTTCGAGGTATTCACTCCACTTACGTTGCTGATTGTGGCAGTATGTTCGAAGAATCCTCCCAACTTCACGGAGCACTCTTTCAGCTGGGTTGCTGTTCGGGTGGTAAATCGAAGTTTTGTATGTTCGGATGCCCAGATCCATCAATGTGTCCTTCCATCGTCTTCCTCGGAATTGGGTACCATGGTCAGTGATAATATTCGTGGGACTCCCCACTTCTGTAATGTACCTCTGCGTTATAATGTTCAGTACTTTGTTTGTAGTAGCACGGTTGATAGGGTATAATTTTACAAATTTGGTGTAATAGCTATGATAATAACTATGAACTTGTACTGCTTTCTTCCTCCACTGCGTGGCATGGGTCCACATATGTCTAAGAAGACTTGTTCCAGTTTATTGGCAGAAGTTATTGGTTGCATTACTCCTTCTTTCTTGTCGTTATTGCACTTAACAAGTTGGCATATGTGACAGCTTCTTATGGTCTTCCTTACCCTCCGGTTAATGTCTTTCAGATAGGTATGCTCTTCTAATGATTTTGTCACCTTCAGTGCTCCCATGTGTCCGTATCTGAGGTGGTATTCCGTTATAATCTCAGCTTCAGTTTCTTTAGGTATTATTAATTTCCATGTATTTTGGTTGGGTTTGGTTTTAATAAATAAAATATCTTCATGCAAACAATAGAAATGTGTGGCTCTTTCTTCTTGTTGGATCAGCTGCTCTCGGATTTGATTCAATTTCTTATCCTCCTTCTGGTGTTGTTTTACTCTATTCAGTATCACTTCTAGGTCGGATCTGCTTTTCATAATATTAAATACTTTTACTATGGTCTCCTTCTCTCCATCGAAGGTTTGCTGTTCTGTGTTAATGCGTGATAGCACATCAGCTGCTGTGTTTTTACTGCCAGGGATATACTCCCAATTGATGTGGTATTCTTGGAGAGCAAGAATCCATCTGGTTAATCGACCATGGCTGAGCTTGCAGTTCTTTAAGAAGGAAATAGACTTATGGTCGGTGCGCACTGTGATAGGATATCCAAGAATATAAGTTCGAAATTTTCCACAAGAAAAGACCACACTCAACAGCTCTTTTCGGTTACAATGGTAATTACGCTCACACTGGTTTAACGTTCTGCTGGCGAAACTTATTACTTGGTGGTTTCCATCCTTGTCCTCTTTATAGAGCACCGATCCCAAGCTAATGTCGCTTGCATCGCAGTTCATGTAAAATGGTCTATTGAAATCAGGGTGGTTTAACATGATTGTGTCGAGGAAGTGTTTTTTAATGGTGTTGAAAATCGTTTCTTGTTCTGGGCCCCACATCCACTTGGTCTTAGATGATAGCTGTGGTGACAGTTTGGTAGTCAGCTCAGAATAATTTTGCTGAAAATTTCTATAGTAGTTACAGATGCCCAGGAACGACTGTAACTGTTTCTTATTTTTAGGGGTAGGGAAACGTTGAATAGCATCTACTTTGTCGATTGATGGTGTTATTCCTTGTCGTGACAATTTGAATCCAAGGAATTGGACTTCTGCTGCTATCAGCTTTGACTTTTCTAATTTTAAAGTTACATTGTTTATGGATAATTTCTCTAGTACCCTCTCTACTCTCATACAATGCTCCTCCCAGTTGGATGAAGTGATCAGCAGATCATCGACGTACACAGTTGTATAATTCATGGTCTCAGGACCCAATATCTGGTCCATGCAGCGGACAAATACTGCTACCGAGTTTACCAGCCCAAAAGGTAGTCGTTTGAACTGGTAGTTCCTGCCTTCAAATATGAACGCTACGTATTTTCTACTGGCTGGGTGCAATTCTACTTGCCAGTACTCGCAAACTGTATCCCAGGTACTGATAAATTGAGTACCGTGAAACCTTTTGAGGATCTCCTCAATTTCACCAGGAGATGTCCTGTCGTTGATTAGGATCTTATTTATTTCTTTGGCGTCGAGACATAGGCGTACCCTTCCATCCTTCTTAGTAACAGCTACTATGGGACTGGTGTACTGCGAACAACTGTACTCAATATGTCTTCCTCCAGCATTTTATTAATTTCCATGCGTACTGCCTCCTTTGCTGCATACGCAATCGGGTAGGATTTCTTATTAAAGTTGGCCACTTCTTTGAATTTCAACTCGCACTGATACCCCCGTACCTTTCCTGGTTGGTCGGAAAATACATGGCGGTATTTGTTATAAATCATTATTAATTTCTCTACCTCTTGATCCGTTAATGGATTCCCGTCTTCGGTCCCTCGAAACTGTCGGATTTCCTCTAACTTCTGATTCCATAGGATGTCACTGTTTATTTGATTGTCTGGTTTCACTTCCCCCCTTCGGTCTGGTGAATCACAAATCGTTCTTATATTATATATTGTACTGATTGGGATGACCCCCTTGCTCCCAGTTAATTCCGCTATCTATTCTCTGTCTTCATATTTCATAGTTACTTTTGATAGTCTCATATCGATAATTGCAGAATACTTTCTTAGGATATCACAACCAATTAGAATTTCGAATGGTAAGTTATGAGCAATTAAGAATATCATTGGCAGTGTCTCGCCATTACTTATTACTTCTAGAGACACTTGTCTCTTAATGGTTTTATTCTGCCTTCCAGTGGCTCCAATTAAAACAATGTTACTTACTGGTAACGTGGGTAAGCTGATCTTACTCTCTTTTTGAATTTTATCATACATATTTGTATCAATTAAAGACACATTGGGACCTGTGTCAATCATAAATTTTACAGTTACACCATATACCTTGGCAATAACATAGGCAATTTCATTATCAGGGTGCTTGATTAATGTGGACTTTTCTTCCATTAACTCCTCACGGATGTTCTTCAGACAGTGGTTCTGAATTATTGTTATTGTTTCGTCATTCGTCTGGTTAGTCAGTCTTGTTAATAACCCAATAGATCGGATCAGTGACGGGTCCTGTGGTATTCTCACTGCCGCTGCTCGTTTAAATGTTGGGCGTTGCCTTCGGCGCGGTCCTCTGATCTGATGGGGTGATTATCCTCAGTGGTTTGCATTCTCTCAACCGAGTGGTCATTGAATGTTATTCGTTCTCGGCTCCTTCTATTTTCTTCTGCACTCCGACTCCTTCTTCTGTAACCACGTCTTCCGTCGTTTCTATTCTCGGCATTTATATAATTTACCCGTCGCCTGTATGTTTGATTCGGGCCCGGCTGGTTGTTATTGTTGTGTTGATTGTTGGGCCTGTTGTAACCACCTCCGTTTTGGTTATTTCCCCTGTTGTAGGAATTATTTGGATTGTTACTGTTGTGGAAGTAATTCTGGTTATTATTCCTCGGATAATTATGGTTATTATTATTATTATTATTAAACCCTCTATAATTATTGGGGTTGGCTGGCGGATGATTAGCCGGTGTATGGTTTCCTTGCGGCCCACTTGGATAATTTCTGTTATCGTAGTTTCTGTAGTTCGGGGTGTTCTTCTGCCTGTTCAACACATAATGTTTTTCCCGCTCATATTCCCCCAATAATGCGGCCATCTCTTGAATCGTCTTGATTCTTCCACTCAAACGGCTTTTGGTGATTTCTCCGTCGTAGTGGTATGCAATTGGGTCACCAAGCACTCTTCAGGGATGTTAGGTTCGAGGTTCCTAGCTACACTAACCTTACCTAAGAAGTAGGCGGTTGGAGACTGTCCCAGGTAAGGGTCGAATCGGTTGCTGATGTTATTTCTGACAACATGCTGCGTCGCCTCCGACCAGTATTTGTCCTTGAATAGTTTTTTAAATTCATTAAAATTATGTATATCTGGTCTCACAGCCGTCCACCAATTGTCGTGAACTTCCTTGAACATTTCGTCGATCATGCCCTTGATTACCGTCTACCGTGTCTCCCTGGTTCGGGCTAGGTTCTCCTCTACCCGTTCTATGAATTCAATTGGGTTTCGTTTGTAATTTTTGAAGTTTATTGTTTCTCTATTCTCACTACATGATATGTGTGAGCTCATCATTGGTCGGTCCTTCAACGTATTGATCTCTTCCTGGAGGCGTAGTTTTCTTGCTCTAAATTCAGCTATTTTCCCTTCTTGGGCGGTTGTGGTGTCCTTCACCTCACTTACCGATGCATCCAATTTGCTGTAATTCTCTTCGACTCTGGTCTGTATTTGTTCCAATTTGTTATTCGTTTCTTTTTGGAGTCCTTCAACCCTCCTTTTACCTTCACCTTCAACTTCATTCACCTTGATCAAAATTTCTTCTCGGACTTGCAACACTACTTCGCTGGTTTTCTCTATCTTCTCTTCCGTCTCCATTACAGTCTGTTTCAATTCTTCCCTGTACTCCGTCAATTGTTGCTGTAATGTATCCTGGTTGTATTCCATTTTATCGTTCAGCGTTTCAATATCCTCTTTCATTAGTCTCAAGGTTTCGCTGGTATTCTCATTACTTCTCTCTATTTTTTCTCCTATCAGCTTATTCTCCTCCTTCATTTTCCGTTCTAAAGTTTCGATATTCTTTATGTTACTCTCCTCATTCCTGTCGAATTTTTCGTTCAAGGACTCAAACTTCTTATTCAATTCTTCCTTAGTGCTGTCCAATTTTTTCTCCATCTTCTCATTATTTTTATCCTGTTTCTTGAAATTTTCATTCATTGACTCAAACTTCTTGTCCAATTTCTCATCTATTTTCTCCTCCTGCTTCTTAAAATTGTCACTTAATTCTTCCTTCATTAATTCCCATAATCGCATTAAGTTCGGGTCACCTCTGGTCTCCTGCTGTGTGGGTTTATCTATTTCCATAGGAGTTAATAATTCTTCTACATCTTCTACCGAAGTTATCTCCTTTTCCTCCATTCTGACGTCTTTCGCGACCTCCTTTTCTGATCTCTTGGCTCCCTTTTCCGCCTCCTTCTCGCGTATCTTAGTCTGGTATCTCGTATCGTGCTTTGCCGGTTCCATTTCTGTAGTCGCCGCTAGAATCTGTAATGTTTAATGGTATGATTTTTAGTTATCCTAGCCCTACTAGTTGGCGCGCCACTTTGTAATAAAACTTTCTGTGCGGGTTTATAAATGTAATTAGTGTTTCCGTAACTCGTTCTATTACTCGTATAGTAAATGTGTGCGTGTCGAGCGTTTTTTAACTCGCTCGTTGGGTTCGTGGTATAGTAGAGGTGTATGATTGATGTTTTTAATAAGTTCAATAAATTCTGTCAATGTTATTTGCGTGTAGCGAGTCGAGTTGTACCTTTTCTTACCATTTACGGGCGAACCGTATCTCTCGGCATTTGGTTTGAATATTGCCGCCTCGCCACCTGATTGGCGCACGCCGTCTTTCAGTGTCGACTTCGCTAACTGTGATGGTTGTTGTTTTCACTTCAATAATTTTCTATGTATTATCTTAATTTGTACGAATCAAACATACAGCGTTGCAGAATAATAATATTTATTAACCCTTTAATAGTTTTCAGTTAGTTAGTAGTACATTATTTTATCTTAGCACCGGCTTTTACAGTTGCTCAGTTGGCAGGCTCAGTTTAAATGTGTCATGTACACGCCGCTTGGCGAGTACCGTTGGTTTACAATAAAATGTTTTACCCAGGGGGTGTTAATAAGTCCTTTTGGCTACAGAAGTATTGGATTACGGCTAAAATGCACAAATTTATAATAATTCTTAAAACTAGGTACACAATATTTAATATTTTAATACATTCAAGTAAGTAATCATCAATGAGAGTTAGTCTAATTTTTGGTTAGGATTTTGTCAACAAGTTATGTTTATTAATTATTTATTATAGCTCAGTTTAAATAATTATCAATTGATTAAAGTTCAATAATAGTGATATTATAAATACTTTCAGTTCTAGTTCAGAATAGTGATCAGTGAAGTGAAAATTGTGATTTGTTATTATTGATAGAAAAATTGGGAATTCGTTTTAGTGAGATTAGTGTTTTATACTCATCGATTCTCGCTGGGGCTTCCACGATGCTCGTCTGCTTCTTCCGGATGGATCTGGTCGTCTTCTATTCTTCGGATATTCGTCAATCTCGTTCAGACGGGTTTTTCCATAAAGTTCGGCTTCGTACTCGTTCTGCAATCGTCCGTCTTCTTGGGTTGAAGTAGGTCACCTCTGGTCTTCCTTCGGGATGAGTCGTCAGCTATGATTCCAGAAGTCTTCTTGATTTCCACGGATAATTTTGGTTTGTGAAAATTTTAATAATAAATATATTATCAGTTGTTCCATGGACTGCTAATACTATCTTCTTTTCTTATGATTTCCGTCAAAATTTGCTTATTTATGATAAAATTTGGGTTGAGACCTGCATACATCCGCCCTCGGCGTCGGACAATAATGGATTAACGAAAATTCAACGGTTTTTTGGCAATAAATTTCTGTTGCTATGGTTACCTAATAAATTATTCTAATTCTCATTGGTCGTTAATTTATGTCATTGTTATATTCTAACGTCTCATTTTAGTTTAAATCTACAAAATATCTTCAAATTAAGATTTCTTTCTTATATTAGTAGCTAGGTTTATTACATGAATACCATTGTTCATAATTTTTGATAAGGATCATTTTGATACCCCTCATGGTTACTTTTGAGTAGCTAATCACATTTTTGTTATTTTCCTTATTTATATTTTATATATATTTTATCCAAAACTGGATGTTATTTATACATTTTGGTATTAGGAATACCCACTTAACTTGTTCAAACATTTGGTATATTCTGATTTGATACTGGACTATTATTTGTTCTTTAATTTACAAAATTCATCATCAACTGTCAGGCCTAGAGCCTAGATTTTCCTATACTACTATCTAACATTTCTTTGTAACTTCTTACCTTTATATTTGGTACTTTAAAATAATTTTTTAACAGAAACAAGTAATAAACATTGGTGTTTCTAACTACACCTCTTATTATAATAATAAACATTTCTTGACAGGTTCAAGCCTGAAATAAAACTTCTAACTACCTTTCTGTTCCTTACTACTATCTGGTTCAACTGATGATTCATTATATTATATTGGTTTTTTAAACAATAATAACACTCTTATTATACTACTATTAAGCTGTACTTTTCACAATATACTCTATTCCCTTATTCCTTCACTATAAAATATAGTAAAATATAGTTATTTCTTTGTATATTGTTTTCTATTAGGTGAATGGCAAATTCTGTTTCTACTATTAAATTTTCTAGGTTTTTGTTTGTGTATTGAGTTAGGTTAGTTTTTAACATATTGTTTAAATATTCTGTTTCTTTTTTGTTAAATTCTGTATTGCTTAGGTTAATGGTTCGAGGGTAAAATGTATGTTTATTTTTGTTTGTTTGTTCTTGATTTTCATTTTGTTGTTTTAATGTGTTGAGTTTTTTGTTGATTGTGATAGCCTTTTTGTTTTTTCAAATTTTATTTCATTTTTGATGTTATTGTATTTACTATTCCATGTAATTGAATGTAATAAACTTGTTAGCTCTAAGTGTAGATTATATATGTCTAGTGTTATGCTATTTTTCTGACTGTATAATTGATTAATTTCATTTTGTATCCTTAACCTTTGTGCTTGTATTATTGTTTTTTGTGCAGTCATGTTTTTGTTGTTTGTGTTTAGGTTAATGTATTTAGGTGTTAATTTATGTTTTTGGCATTGTCTATTGAAGTATATATTCATGTTTGTGTTCATTAGTTGTTTTTTTCGTGTCTGAAATTTATTTAATAACTTGGTAATGTGGTTATGTTGTTTGTGTACATGTTACTGTATATTTATGTGATAGATAATTTGCTATATATTTATTTTTCATATTTGATTGCTACTTTCATTTATTATTGATGTCCACTTCACTATTCTTTAATACACTTTTGTTTTTAAACCTCACTTTCCATTTTTTTTACTGTACGTTTTTACCTTGTATGGTTTTTTTATTAAATCACTTTCCACTACAGTTCGATTTCTGATGTATATAAAATATTTAAAATTTGTATTTAAATACCTCAAGATGTTATTTTTCCCTTATTTGGAACATGTTTCGAGAACTATTGTGCTCTCATCCTCAGCCTTCGCGATTCTGCATCTAGGGAAGTACCTGTGTGTTGGTCTGTCGCCATTGTGGTCTCATATTGGTCTCTGGTATCTCAAAGTGGAATTTTTGTGTGTCATTGTGGTGTATTTATTAGTATTTTGTGTATTTTCAATGTTGAGTGCTTTGAAAATTGTGTCATGTTTTGTATTGATTTGTATTCGTTCAGGTATTAGTTTGTTTTGTGTTTTATGTTTGTATATTTGTAAATTTTCCCAAATGTTCATTATGGTCCGTTTGTGTGGTATGTGTTTTATTAGTGTCACATTGGTTATGTCTGGGAATTCATGTCCTGTGTTTATTGCATGTGTGGCCAAATTGGATTTATATATTTCTGTTTTTTTGTATGCAATTACGATGTTCAAAATAACGTTTTTTCAGCTGTTTTTTTGTTTGTCCTATGTAACATTTATTGCAATCTTGGCATTCAATTTTGTATATACCGTTAGTTGTTGTATTATCTTTGTTGTGTGGGTTATTTAGTTTTTGTAAATTATTTTTATTAGTTTTGTATGCTATTTTGATATCTGTTTTTAAATAATTTTGTTAGTTTTGTCATTTTATTATTTATGTATATGAATGTGGCCCATTTTTTGTTGTTATTATTTATGTGTTGTTCATTTTGATGTTGTGGTGGGTGGTCAGAATGCTTAGGTATAATGATGTTGGTAGAAGCTGGTTTTCTGTATATTGCGTATTGTATGTGGTTGTTGTTTCTTGTGATGGTTATGTCTAAATAGTTGATTTTGTTGTTTTTTCTTTTTCTTCTGTGAATTGCATTTTTTGATGTATGTTATTGATTTGTTTTAGTATGTTCTCTGTATTTGTGTTTTTGTTATTTTATACATATAGCCCATCACCTACGTATCTCATATTTATTGTGCTATTATTTTTGCTATTTTGTATGTAGGTGCTTTTTTGAAGTTGATTAATGGATGTATTGGTTTGTTTAATTTGTGTATTTTTATTTAACTTGTGGACGTATTAGGCTAATAAAAATGCAATAATTAAACAACCTAATACATCCATTAATCAACTTCAAAAAGCACCTACATACAAAATAGCAAAAATAATAACACAAAAACTAAACAGTATCCATCTAACAAATAATCATCATAACAAAAAAAATACATATGAATTAATAAACAAACTAAAAATAAAAAATATAAATGAAAACACATTTTTCACATCATATGATATCAGAAACATGTACACCAACATCCTAGTAGATGAAACAATAGACATAATAATAGACAAACTTAAAGAACAAAATGAAGACAGATTATATAACTGAAATAAAAAACAGCCTCCAACTAATATTAAAACAAAATTACTTTGAATTTAATAGCAAAATTTATCAACAGCAAGAATGTTTAGCAATGGGATCTCCATTATCTAGCATAATAGCAGAAATATTCTTACAACACATAGACACCAAAATACAAAATATTTTAAAATCATTTGATCTAAAGGGCATATCGATGAGATATGTAGATGATGGGCTATATGTATTACATAACAAAAACACAAATGCAGAGAACATACTAAAACAAATCAATAACATACATCCAAAAATACAATTCACAGAAGAAAAAGAAAACAACAAAATCAACTATTTAGACATAACCATCACAAGAAACAACAACCACATACAATATGCCTTATACAGAAAACCAACTTATACCTAACCATTCTGACCACCCACCACAACATAAAATGGCAGCATTCTATTCGCTATTTAACAGAATGTACAAAATTCCCCTAAACAAACAAGAAACAGATGTAACGTATTTTTTACGCGTTACGAATCCAGGGAACCCCTCGTAATTAAACTCCGTTAATTAGATGGGCTGCCTACGTTGTAACAGAATTGATCACAAATAATTAATATAACAAATTACTTACTAACTGTGTAAGGAAACAATGGCAAGGTATACAATTGATTTAAGCACTCATCATATGTGTGTAACAAGAAGACTTCTCTTTATTTAACATTTAGAAACATATACTGACAGATCCCATGACTTTACTAATTCAATTATTAGGTTATTTGAAGGTTTCTTTAAACTTTGAGATCAAACTTGATTTTATATAACTATACCTCGGATCCGGGTCAACTTTCTGTATTTCTGTAATTAAGACTTTTAATTATACTCATTTCATGATATTAGCTTGCAAGACTTTCTTTTATTCAACCATTGGAAGAATGGTATTATTGCTTGAATTATATTACTCTACATTAGCATATAAACTGTTACAACGTATGAAGTTAGAATAGTTACATGAAATTCTTAGATTTAATTTATAAGTCTTTACAAAGTTAATAGTTTCTGAAAAGTCTCTTTCAAGATGTGTTGTGTAACAAATATTAGTAACCCTCGATAGACAGGCTATCGAGTCACCTTTTAATTGGTATGCAGAAGACTCGTCCTGGGGCATCCGTCTTGGGAAACAGGAACAGCTACGTCGTCATCTCGGTCTGGCCTTCCTCTGTAAAGGGCTCCAAAAGTTCGCAGGTTGAACAATATGTAGTGTAGATATCTACGATGATCTTGTAGATTCTCGGATGTCCTGATCTGCATATTCTGTCACGTGAAGTAGAGTTTGTGGCTTCTGATAGTTCACATCTCCGGGTATGACTTTGGAATTGTTGTTATTTGTTGAAGCACGAAGTCATCTTGTGTTACACTCCTTTTTTTACGTTTCGATTTTTAACTTTAAATTTCTTGTCTATTTACATGACTATATTAATTAACACATCCAGATGCTTTAAACAGCTACATCTGGTACACCATCTTAAGGTGAGACAAAATGTAGTTAACATATTTTAAGCGCACAGCTCCTACGTCTGTACGGTACGAAGTCACCATTGCAAGAGAGAGAAATTCCGCTCCCTTCGCCTGGTACTGGGCAAAAGTTAGTGGGACAATTTCCGCGCGAGAATATAGTTCCTAACTATATTTAAGTTAACATTTTTTATTTATACAACCTATCCCTAAACAAATATACATAATTTAAATCAGTTGTTTTAGCGACTATTTATGTCTTCAGATTTTTTTATTATTAACATTAGTTTTTTTTCTTATTCTAACTCACACAGGACTCGGAAAGCATGTCGAGTCTGGAATCAACAGGACAGCGCCTGCTTATAAGCAAAGGGTTAAATACGATATTAATAACTCTTTACAATTTATCTTTCTATTAGAGTATCTTATAACTAATTAATTACTGCTTCCTCTCATACTGAGTACATACAGGTATTTTATATTAATACAGTGAGATTTAAATGGCTTAAGAGCTCGCAACCTTAATTTTTTTTAAATTTTTATTTTCTTGATTATTTCTTTTATTTAAATCGTCACACAGACAAAGAAAGAAATATAATATACCAAATTGTATGAAGTTGGATACAATAAAAATACTGTAAACAAAATAGAAAATAAAATCAAATATAAAATAAAAACTGAACAATTAAGAATTAATCAAAATGAACAATACATAAATAATAACAACAACAAAAAATGGTCCGCATTCACATACATAGATAATAAAATGACAAAACTAACAAAATTATTTAAAAACAGATATCAAAATAGCATACAAAACTAATAAAAATAATTTACAAAAACTAAATAACCCACACAACAAAGATAATACAACAACTAACGGTATATACAAAATTGAATGCCAAGATTGCAATAAATTTTACATAGGACAAACAAAAAACAGCTGAAAAAACGTTATTTTGAACATCCTAATTGCATCCAAAAAAACAGAAATATATAAATCCAATTTGGCCACACATGCAATAAACACGGGACATGAATTCCCAGACATAACCAATGTGACACTAATAAAACACATACCACACAAACGGACCATAATGAACATTTGGGAAAATTTACAAATATATAAACATAAAACACAAAACGAACTAATACCCGAACAAATACAAATCAATACAAAACACGACACAATTTTCAAAGCACTCAACATTGAAAATACACAAAATACTAATAAATAGACAACAATCACACACACAAATTCCACTTTGAGATACCAGAGACCGATAGGAGGCCACAATGGCGATAGACCAACACACAAGTAGTGAATCCTAGACCCAGAATCGCGAAGGCTGAGGATGAGAGCACAATAGCTCTCGAAACCTGTTCCAAATAAAGGAAAAATAACATCTTGAGGTAATTAAATACAAATTTTAAATATTTTATATACATCAGGAAACGAACTGTAGCAAAAAGTGATTGAATATATATATATATATATACATATATATATATAATCACGTTTATCCATCATTAGCTAAACATGCAAGTTCTGACCAGAGAAGTTCATCTTTTTGAGACCCCATATATAACAGTTACGAGTAAGCTTAGACATTTTATTCTTACATATTCGTAATCAGCATAAAAAACCATAAAAATATATATCCGTTTCAAGATAGTTTGTTGAAAAAAGTTGAATAATAATTACCCTGTTAACATAATCGTTACAAACGACTCACACGTGTAAAAAAATGCATTACTATTTTATCACGGATATCGGTTTAGCTTTTAGTGATGAAAAATATGCACAGTGTTGCCACAAAATGTATATAAAGTCACGAAGGTCACAACGTTGCCAAGTCTACTGAACGTAAGCAATTCCTGCAATATTAGCAGGTGGTGTGTCTCGGCTGTTTATACAATTACTGCTTCCAGTCGCCTACGTTTAATTCCTGTAAACGATCTTTGTTATTTTTAATTTCAGTACCGTAGTAAAAATAATCTTTGAAAGACGTAATCAACTATTTTTCAACGCTGTTATTAAAAAGTGGGTTAATCATTCAATGACAGAAAACATATAAGGTATAAAATGTTGTGATCACTTTATTCACACGTTCTTTTCTTGACACGTAAATAACTATATACTAAATAAAGATATAATAAGTATATCTTCATTGTACATTAGTATAATATGTAGTTAAAAAGTACAGTACAACCTGTCACATCCGGACCTGTGATATCCGGAACCTCCCATATCCTGACGTATCTCCAAACTAATTTTTGCAATTTTGGTTAGCGAAATGGTTAGGGATGTAAAGATACTACTCAAAAAACACGTTCTTCTTCTGTGTATCTTCTGTAATTGTTAATTATATTAATTGAGATTTTGGCTACTTATAGAGATTTAATTACTGAACACAATGCAGTTTTCAGAATTGCTGTATATTTATTGGTTTTGAAGTTATCGCAGGTTGAACTGCAAAAATGAATTGAATAAAATTCGTCTAAAATCATCCGCCCGCGAGTTTCACTGTGAGGAAGTTAGAGTGAGATAGTTGCTTATTATACGCTCTCTGTCTAGCGTACGGCGCAGGCACAGTGTGTCCCTTTCAATACAGTATATTTAATGTATCTTTTAAATGTCAATAAATTTCAAATGAAATTTGGGTATATCTGAAATCCTTGAATAATTTACGCACCCGAAATTTTCGCCGGTATTTTGCGTCAAAAAAGTGCGTTAATTATGCGAGAAAATACGGTATTTATAAATGACCTTGTGATATCCAGATTTTTCCATATCCGGATCGGCCGGTCGCCATATTAGTCCGGATATGACAGGTTGTACCTGTACTGGTAAAAGTATGAATACGGTACAGATAGACTTTTATTACAAATATTTTTTGCTACGGTTTTCTATAAATAGTAACTATTCTCGGTAAAATAAAAATAAAATAAAATAAAAGATTAAATTCAAATATCTAATATTTTCTGAATAAAATATATGTATATTTTAACAAATAATAATTATGTAACTCTGAAAAAATTTAAGACAAATCTTCATTAACTCTTGTAGGGAATTAATTAAATCTTCATTAATCTTTGAAACTCTTGTAGGGAAATCGTTTTACACACTTAGGCCTATATGTATTGAACATAATTATTATAAAACCATTTATTATTAAAAGGGATTGTTTAAATTACATATTTATTCCTACCATTCGCCCACTCTGATTATTTCTTTTGTTAAATAAATCTTATGACATGTCTTTTATATGTTTTGTACACCTCAGATTTTGTGTACACTGTATATATTTCGTATTTTTAATGTTTTTGGCTAAGTTTTCATTGGCCTAGGACACCGGTCCTTCTCAAAATTTGCATATAATTTTACCCTGATTAACGAAACAGCTCCTCTCTGTCTGTGTACCTCTGTCTCACTTTCTTGCTCTCTCTCTCTCTCTCTCTCTCTCTCTCTCTCTCTCTCTCCTTATTCGTTCTATTTCTTTCCCTTATTTTTATTAAAGAATGAGCCAAGGAGGTTATGTACATTTACACCTGCCGGACACCTCTAAGGTTGCCTCTGTAAGAAACAATAAAATTTCTCAAGTGTTTATGAAATAAGGAGGACACTGGAACATGGTAAACGCATAGTAATGTTTATTTGGCTGAGACAAGATAAACGAGAAACGTGACACATTTCTGGCGGGAACGATTATGCATTTTGCAAACTGGCGTCTACGTCACACACGTCCGTATTTTCTACAAACATTGTGCACAGTTTAATCTGAGTTGTGGTATCTCGAACTCAGAAATGGTTAATATACGTCAGCCACTGCTATGTACAGTGATATGTGTTGTGTCTATTCAGCGCTAACACCACAGGTCTCCAGCACAGAGACAAGATTTCTCATTCTCGTCAACATGAGTACCTACTCAAGGTCAAATAACATTCTTAATGTTGTAATGACAGACGTGTACGTTTACAAAACACTGTTTTGGCTGACACATATATACACATCTACGTCTGAACTCGCAACCTCTTATTTATCAGCTGGCCGGTTTTACGTTTCCACCAAACGTGTTCCAGAAAATCATATTAAAATAATATGAATATTTTATAGTAAAAACATAATAAAAATAATAATAATATACAATTTAAAAAGTTAATACACTACCTCTTGCTTATCCTAAGTTTTGTGCGGAGAAATACCTGACCCAGTCAGTTTTCCAAGGATTCATAAAATTGTTATCTCGAATGATACATGGATCTTGTAGAGCTCGTAATCCTAATGTTCCTTGCATGATTGATGGAATATGTACACATAATAACCGAGCAACATTTTACGTTAAACTATTGAAAATAACAATGGTTTTCCAAAGTACCGGAGACGAGATGACGGAATTGTTGAACTAAAAGGAATACCGTATATCATTTGATAATCGTGATTCGTTCAATACAATCGCTTCCTAATTCTACAGTACAATGCTCACATCAATATTGAAAACAGATAAATACATGTATAAATAGGCTTACCATACGTCCCGGTTTGACCGGGATTGGCCCGGTTTGACGACCTGATCCCGGGGTCCCGGCCAGTTTGTCAATTGTCCCGGTTTGAAAATTGACGAGAGTAGTTTCCGTCCGGGCGAAGACGTTGTGCAAGCTAAGCTCCCGATTTTTGGTTAAATCAATAGAAAAGATAGTTTGAAAGATTAAAAGTAATTTTTCATGAATGGAAAATTCAAAAGCTGCAGTAGTCACTTTGCACGAGTATACACATTCAAATGACTTAGAGAGCACAAAAATCCTAATGTGTGCTATACTTGCTTTCCTTCGAAAAGATGTAGAATGTGGCTGGCAGTATATCCATGGTCAAGTTCCAGAGGAAGAGAAACTCGATTAATTCTTTAATTGTTTCGTAGAACAATAGCTAGACAATGATTAGTGCCACAGGAGTTACGGAACTGCTACTTCCGACGTCATACAATGAATAATACCGTACAAGCACGCATCAGAAACTAAACAGCCACGTTGGAAGACCACATCCAAGAATAAAAAACATTATCAAATGTTTATAATCTGAGGCAGAGAAATCTATTCAGAACACGATGTAACGATGGAGTGAAATTTTTAAGCTATGAAAAGGACGAAAAAGTATACTGAATTGGATAAACTAAAAGATATGAAAAAGATTCTGAAGTTGGGATGTTTCTCAAGATCACGTCGTCCGTTCTACAAGTTGACTAATAAAAATAAATAAAAAATAACCTTCCTTTTTAATTTAGAGAGAGAGAGAGAGAGAGAGAGAGTGAGGGAGCGGCTATGCAAGTATGTGTGTGTGTGTGTGCGTTTTACAAAAATTGTAACTTGGTAAACGTAGTTGGTAACAAAAAATACATTTAACGAATTATAAAAACATAAACACAATACAGGGTGGATGTACATACATCGTTGTTTGTGTGTTCGCAAGTGGGAGGTACTCTCACGTATCAAAAATTAATTACGTGTCTTATCTACTTGAGTGTTCGCAAGTGAAACGAGTTGCAAGTGCCACTGTTCGTAAGTGGGAGCACACCATCGTCGGCCGGATACGAAAAGCAGATTAATTTACCTGGTTTCTTCGAGACAAAAGCATCAACATGAATCAAAAAATTTAACTTGCAACCATTATTTTAGTAAAACGTAGATGATTGTGGGTACCATAGCTTAGGCTTTTAGAGCATAGGCTTGTACATTTATCTAGGATTTACATTATGTAGCTGATGATAGAAGTTCAAATGCGAGTTCCTGGTCCCTAAAAACATGGGAATCTCAGCTGGGAGAGTGAACTCCAAGACAAAATACTGATCCTTCAAATGTGTGTGTGTCGGGTAGGTATAGGCCTACTAGTAGGCCTACTCTGGGCTCCTTAAAAAAGCTACTGCTAAAATAACAGTGATTTGTTCTAATTTTGTTTGCTACATAATAAGGTGACGCCGTATAACATTAAAATTTGGGTTTGGCAAAGATTATCAGAATTGGCACATTCAACGATTAAAAGTTTTGTACGAATGAGCAGAAAATAATGGTATTTAAAAGGAACTATAAAGACATATCTTATGGTCATAAACAAACCGTAGAAGAAATTACTATTGTAATCAGTATAGTCATATTTGGACAGGTGTAGAAAAATATGGAGAAGCCTGTACAGGTGTGTCGGTGCTGATGGGAACACACATAAAAACGTTTGTATGAGATTAAACGTATGTATCCAAGATAAATACCGTTTTATCTACAACAGGTGGCTTCGAAATATGAATTTGGGGATTTCCCTTTTATTTAGGGGGAATTGTTATAAGGTAAATACAGTACAACCTGTCACATCCGGACCTGTGATATCCGGAACCTCCCATATCCGGACGTATCTCCAAACTAATTTTTGCAATTTTGGTTAGCGAATGGTTAGGGATGTTGTCACGACACAAATAGCCAACCCCGTACCACAGATAAAAAATATATTTATAATCGTAAAAATACTTCTTATCAAATAAACTGATTGATTTTAAATAAAAATATAAGGAATATAACACGACAATACGACTTTAACCTAACCCAAGCGATTGAGCCAACAACCTAAGCATAAAGAAGGGAACCACGTAACCTACTTATTCAAATGTAAATATTTTGACACGATTGAGCCAACAACCCAAACATAAAGAAGGGAACCACGAATAAACAACGAGAATGAGAAAATAATAAACCTAAACCACAAGGAAACAAGTTTATGGGTTTAAATGACCCCAAAATGCCCAAAGAAACGGATGAAAAAACCTAATATATTAAACGAACAAGGAAAATGAAGAAGGAGGGAGACAAGCTAAAGTGAAAACCAAGAATGGTTCACCAAAATAAGTAAAATAGCACTCAACAAGAACATTGAAACCAAAACAAGGGTTATCAGGAGGAAGGAGAGATAACGGTTACTACCCATTAAAAAGGCAACCTAAACCACAAATAAGAATTGTTATTAGTTAGTAAGTATTAGTTATTAAGTATTAATTGTCATTAGGATTAAGTCATGAAAGAGAAATAAGTATAGGGGTCACCCACTATCAAACAAATGATATAAACAGTGATACAGTGCAATAGTGTAGGTGTAAGAACCCCAAAGTGAAGTGTGACACTAGTGAAGTTATAATTAACAATAAGTAATTTACAAGTGAAGGTAAGGTAAAAGTTGGAAATAAACAGTACATAAATAGCTGATGAATAAATAGTATTAAGAGTGAATTATAGTATAAGGTATAGTAAACACTAGAAGTGATGATGACTTTTTATTTAAAAAAGATGTTTAATAGAGCTAAGTTTAATTATAGCCAGTAGTAAGTAAAAAGGGAGGATTCCAGAATAGAATAAATTGAAGGTGTTACCATGGAGGGAATATAAAAATTGTTTAGAGATTGAGAAGTCAAAAAACTAACAAAGATACCTAATTTATAAAGGACTATTATTAATTTAATAACAAGTGATGTTGTTTATCACAACACAAATAATATGTGTTATAAACTAAAAAATTAGCAAATAAGGATAAGTTAGGAGTGAGTGATGATATTTCTTAACCAAAACAATAACTTTAATAACTTATAAAAAATTGTGTTCATGTTATTGTTATAAGAGGATATGGCTGAATGCAATGAGCAGTCCATAAGCCTAATGTTATATTTTTAAGATTGAAATAGGGAAAGCAATATTGAATAATAAACAACACACCAACAGACTCAAAACACAACACAACTAATAAAAATAACAAGGTAAGGCCAAATAGGCTGAACCAAATTGTGATTTGAACGAAATAAGTAAATTATTATAATGGCTACTTAGGCCTAGAAAAAAACATAACTGTCAGAACCCAACAACCAAAAATTATAACAAATTAAATCAGAATTTAGAAAATCTGAGGTGAAGGAATCACCAAGAATAAATTGTAGATCATTTATAACACAAAATATTGTAATAGGCATTATTATATAAAAAGAAATGTAATTAACAAGCATTAACATAATTGTAAAAACTTAAAATCTGACATTACCCAAGCTTGTGGGGTATCAAAATAATCTATGAACGAGAATAAATAATATAGTGACAATATTTATTAACCAGAAAGGAAGATGGAGGAATGACAGTAATCAGAAGATATACGAAGGATTCGAAGTTTCGATAACAATACATCAACTCAGAATCAGCCTATTCGAAAAATACCGTTACTATGGAAACAGCGGTTGTTGACAGAAAATACCGTTGGAAATGAGTAGAGAGAGAAAAAAGCGAAGCGTCACCAAGCCAAGATAGATGCAAGAGTTCAGCAGAAAGTTTTTTCAGTGAAAATCATGAAAATAATAGTATAAAGTTGCTGAAAACCGATCATCAAAGAAGCAGATGACCACTACAACCAATATTACAAGACCCAAGACCTGAATAAACGGAAATTATCCACAAACAGAACGTCCAAACATAAGACGAAAAAGACGCCATGTTTAAAGAAGCCCAAAATCCAAGAAAACTGATTTCATGCAGCCAATTCCTATCTCGAACCAACTACAAAGGTCTAGACACGTCGAGTTGTTAAGTACTATCCAATTATTTATTTTCCACCAACCCTAATCACTTTAAATAATTTTGAAAGGTAAAATTACCACACTATAGAAATAATATTTCTCTTTCATAGAGTATTTAAGCAAATTGAAACATAATGAAACTTTGTTAACATAGAATAACCTAAGAATTGAACACGAACTTACAGAACACTTTTACAACACAACACAACAGATTATAACAGCACACTTTATATTTCTTGTACACTTAGATTAAGGTAATTTGTATTTTTATTGTAACCATTGTAGTTCTCTAACTCATAGCCAAAAGAATCCACGGATTTTGAAACCAAAACATTGTAATAAGCCTAACGTAAGCAGCGAAGCCAGGTTAGATGGTTTCTAAATCAATTCGCCGCCCTGAAAACAAGATCTCATGTAACCAATCGATAATTATTTTGTTGTAATTGTAAATGTTTTCAGTTATCACCCATTAAAAGATATTTATTACTGGGAGTAACCAGCGTTATCATTTCATAGGGAGTGCTATATAATAATTACTTGTATTGAAGAATAAATTGTAGCGGTAAGCAAGTTGACAGTCATACGTCAGAAGCGACGATTGAGACGGCTGTGCGAGCGGGAATTATTCGAATACACCAACCCGCTGCGCTGATAATTGTTCAAACACAATTTTTAGTTGTTTTGTAAAACGACTTGGCGCCACCCGGGATTATTACACCCCCTAAGAATAACAGGTAAGGTTACTGCCGTAATATACAGGTGATCAGAACTACGCTACGAACATCGCTAGCCACAAAATTTACTGTAACGACCCGGTGCGAGGCGAACGCACTAATCATCCAAACACATTATTTTTTATGTACACATTTTGCAGGTACGTTCGAAGTGAGTCGTTACAATGTAAAGATACTACTCTTGACGTTTTGGCTGATCACCACCTTTTCTTCACTACACTTACGTCAGTCTGCGATATGGTTCACTATTTTTGAATATTTAAGTTTTTACAATTGAAATACTTTATTTGGGGCAACTGAGTCTGGGGCAGCGGCGTTAGGTCGACTCACTTTGGCTTCATGGCTTCCAAAAAACGTGTGCATTGTATGAAGCAGCCGAATCACAAACTTTTTCAAAAACTGATGTAGGCGTACTGTAAGTAAAACTTTTTAACCAATTTTACTTTTTGTATTTTAAAGAGTACAGTGTACAAATGCAAATGCTAAACCAATAGAAACGTCTAAAAAAACACATTCTTCTTCTGTGTATCTTCTGTAATTGTTAATTATATTAATTGAGATTTTGGCTACTTATAGAGATTTAATTACTGAACACAATGCAGTTTTCAGAATTGCTGTATATTTATTGGTTTTGAAGTTATCGCAGGTTGAACTGCAAAAATGAATTGAATAAAATTCGTCTAAAATCATCCGCCCGCGAGTTTCACTGTGAGGAAGTTAGAGTGAGATAGTTGCTTATTAACGCTCTCTGTCTAGCTTACGGCGCAGCGCACAGTCTGTCCCTTTCAATTAAGGCTCAGATATGACGACATATTATGAATCGTTATATATGTAAGATAATCAATTTTTGTGAAACCTATAATATACCCATTAAATAGTGTAGACTAGACAAGTATGATAGTAGCTTAATACAGTCTTTTTTCCGCGATGAAAGGGAAATTATAATATTGTGCGCTTAAGAATGAAACTTTTTTTGTTACTAGACCAACGTTTATGAAAATCTATTTGTCTTCATTTCTCAGATTGTAATAAAATTGGAATCAATTATAGCCTATATCAAATTAAAAATTTTTGCCAAAATTATTTGTTACTAACCAAGTTTACTTTATTTTCTTAACCGATGGATTTTTGCATATCAAATTCCGTTTATTAGACATCGATTTTTCAATATAAAATTGGTCTCTAGATTACTGATTTGCGTTAATGCGTCCAAGAAAAATAGTAGTTTGATAAACCTTATTACTAAGTTTTAATTTTTGTTTACATACGGCGTTTTCAAGAAACTGTAACAGTGTTAGAATAAATAGGCCTACTTAAAAATTTGATTACATACCTGCACCTAGTTTCGTATACAGAAGCAGTGTAAAAAGTATTTTGTAAAGCTTTCTTACAAAATTATAACATAACTGAAGCCCAAATGATGTTTAAGATTTTGCACGTTAAGTCATATGAAGTTTACTTAAGAACCTGTTACGTTCAGACTTCCTGAGATACAGTTATTGAGAAGAACAAGAGTAACAGAAAGAAAGAGAGAGAGTGAGAGAGAGGTCAAAGTACATGATGTTTACTACAGTTGGCTACTTATAAGGAACTTGAAAATAATTAAACTTATTGTAATGTAGAAAGTTAACGAAACATGAACCAAAAGCGAGGATTATGTGCAGCAGACTCAAGAGTTTTATTAACAGGATCCAAACAGCCTTTGGTGAAACGATTATTACGTTAAATAATTTATTCGCAATTAAGAAGTGGTACATTTTGAAGAAAGGAAAAAACCGAGGATGAGGAACTTATAAGTTGCTATTAAAATATGTAACTTACCTTTTGGATACCTAATTATTTTACAAGCAAGTTACGGAAACTATAAAAAAAAAATTAATTCTTAATATATAAGCCTTCACGTATTATTTCAAAAAAATTAGATTACTGCTCACTGTGATATACGAAAAGCAAAAATATAATTAATGTAACATTACAACTCTTCAACTCTGTAAGATATAAACTCTTCTGCTTCTGCAGGTTGTTATTTATATTATTGGTACTTGTAGAAATTTTTATTAATCAGAATGGTGAATAAATTTCCAACGGATGGGAGTCAACTTGAAACATGTTGCTTCGGTACTACTGTACACCAATAACTGCATAACCATATTCTTACAAATGATATTCGGTATGAATGAGAATAATTAAAAATTCGTAATTCTCTCTCCCCCGTCTCTCTTCTCCCCCTCACTCTTTCTCTGTCAATTTTCCCCATCTACCTCACCAATAGGGACAAACCTCACTACTACCTTTAATTAAACATGACTACCTCACTATTAATTTCCTTTTATTTTCATTAAGTTAGCACGGCAGGTCCTTCTGCGACTGCACCCAAAGCGCGCCTCTTTAAGTGTTTGTTGAAATGTTACACTGCTACAAACAGATTACTCAAGTTTGAATGTGTAGTCTATACGAACACAATGAATGATTAAACAAACACGCACACCACACTACCTTGGACAGGCATATGTACATATGACTGTCATCTCACGTTTCTTATTTAATTTTTATTTTAACTTTTTAATACTTTTATATGTTTAATTATTATGTAATCGTTAAGGATAAATAGGAGATATAACTCTTTTTAATTGGCTTCATTATATCAAAAAGTAATTCGTTGCTGGATCGTGAAATATTTACAATTCATCTTTATTTACGTAGGTCTTGAATGTTGTGACACCGATCCTTTGAAGTATTCTCCGATCTTTATATGTACGGTATTCTTTTCCGGATGTCTCTCTTTGACTATGATCCCAGGCATTCAAAGTTTTGTGTTTGGACTCCTATGATTTTCTGGCCTACTATTATTATACATTTTTATGTGCAAGAAAGTGGCTGAAGTTTCCATTTATAAACTACCTGATCCCTCTCGAACAGTCAGTGATTACTATAGACCGGGGTGACACGAGTTCTGGAAAGACACTCTAGAGAGTATCGCTGTATCTCTTCTGCACCGTTTTGCTTCTTCCATTCACTTTATGCCCACTCTATTTTTGTTAGTCTACGACAAACAATCTTTGGTATTAGATTTCTAACGACCAAAAATACTTCCAAAGAATTTGATCTTCTTGCCTGTCCTTTCAAACGGAACACTGTTTCTATTTTAACAGGACGCACAATACCCTACAGTTTAAGAATATATAGACGAAGAAGTGTATGTAGCTGCATTGAGGCGAACGAACCCGACAGTATCATACCGAGGTTATCTAAACGAATACCGGAGAGATGCGGACACGGAGATTTGCGAACACAAGCTCTTTCCGGAGATTAGCGGACACTAGGCCTTTTGCTACCTGAGAGAGGGATGACAAAATTCCAAAAGTATTTCTATACCGGAGGCTTGCGGACAGGCCGTATCTGAGGTGCGCCCGCTTGAATAGCAACAAACTTTCGTCAATTACTAAATTTTCAAATGGATTTAAGGCCTCTCTAAATTTTTTTCTTGTGTGTTCGACAATAAGCCGTATTTTTACAAGGCTATCTTGAGTAGGGGTAGAATTGTCACAAAAATGTAAAAGTCGCAGAATTAGTTTGAATCGGTCCCTAGACATAATTTGGGGAAATATCGGCGTCAGTAATAGCAAATCCTTTGCCCAATATTCGTCTATTTCTAATTTGTTTACTCTTGGCATCAGCAGTGAACACGCCAAGAAGAAATTAAATTCTGCAGTCTCTATATCTTTCCATCGGGACAATCGGGATATTAATGTCAATTTTGCGGTAACAAATTTGTAATAATTATTTAATTCTGTGCAAATGACAGAAATAAATTCTAAGGGGAAAAATATTTAAAAAAATCTAAGTGAGTTGCCGTGTCTTCGAAACTAATTCGTAATCCGCTAACTGCTTTATCAAAAGAGTGACGTTTTGTCGCAGGACTGTTGGCCGACCAATCGTAAATTCTTTTTCGCTTCTGAAGATTTCTTACCTCTTCTTCTTCTTCTTCTTCATCATCATCTTCTCCTGCTGATGTTTCAATTTCTGATGAAGCTGCACGTGGTGTTGAACGATTATGAGAAGGCCCGGGAGCATCCATATCTTTGTCTGAGAAAATGTTGTCTTCCTCGTCACTACTCTTCATCAATAATTCCATAACTTCCTTCTCGGATTCTGTGCCATTGTAAACACAATATTCACACCTAATGTTTGCTAAAGAGAATCACAAACAAGACTGAACAGATGTTCTACAGAGAGAAAGTAATTATACCTTGCACCCAATGTTGAGAACAATAGCCGTGGTAAGGAATTTGAACAAAGAAAATGATTTTTCTTCATGTTTTGAGGGTAGTACAATCAGAATCTGCCCTTATCTCGAACACGATGTTTTTCGCGATAACCATACTTCCATTCCTTACGAAACATGGAAGTAAAAAAGTTGCTAGCTGAAAAAATAATAGAAAAACCTAAACATTAAGATATTAACACCATTCGTCAATTTTGTCAACCCTCTGGGGGTCCGGTCTAGTTCATCCCTCCCGTAAATACGCCTCTAACCACGAGATGACATTGTTTACATTCTAACCGCATTAAAGTTTTGTTATTACAGTTTTCCAGTAAGCTACATTTTTCAGATTTACAGTAAATTATTATATTTACTGACAAGATGTACAAAGTGCTTTGTTTATTTATGGTCAACCATTCGTCGAGCAGGACGTAGTATGTGCCTACGCTTGGTCTGCATCTGCAATGTTTATGGGTTTTGTCAAGTCGCAGTTATTATTTTCAGCCCAACGATCCATAAATCAATCGTAAATTTGCATCGTCGTAACAAAGGCTATTCAATTTTGGTTTATTACTGTGCTCTTTTTCTTATATACGCTCGCGGGCGTGCCGAAGAAGAGGACAGAGTTATACACGTTGCGAGCGAAGAGGATGCCGCACCGTTTCTGGTTTCGCACAGTACTGCCTCTGAAACGGGGAATTACACGACATTAACCTGTCCTAGCTCCTTACAAACCTGAATAATGTGTTAAACACTAACATTTGCATTTACAATTAATATATATATATATAATATTTCTGTATCAATATTATAAAAATTCTGTATAATATTTACCTTATTTCTTCCGTCGTGTGACTTCGTGTTGCGTTCGATTGAATATCTTTACGCGTTTCGAAATGTGTTTTGTCTTCAGAATAAAAAAATCACTCAAAGTGAGGTCGTTAAACATCAAAATTGCAAATATTAAAACAGTTCTACACATGTCCGCATTACATGAGTGCGCACTCGAGTCTCTCGGTATTTTCCTGTTGCTTTCCTCTACTATTGGGGAGTCAAAACTGGAACCCTTGCGCTGCCAGCTCTTATCGCAATGTGGACTGTGTAAATACCCGCTTACGCTACGCAATTACTGTACGCAATAATTTTCCCATCTATATTTTTATCGTCAGTAATTAGGACCAACTGTCTGGGGAGGTGTGGTTTGTATTAGTTTACTTGCGAACAGATTTTAATACTAAACAAAATAAATGTATTTAATTATGGCAAGGAAAAAACAAAATCGTTTTAATTTTTTCCAAACCTAATGTCTATTAATCCCAAAATTGGTGGAACAGGGAAATGAAGAAACAGATCAACGATACATGGGATCTAGTCGGCGAAATAACTGACCTTTTTTCCTTTCGTTGTAAACAGAACGAAAACGTTATAGGCCTAACATACTGTTACGACATTGCAGAACAATCTATGTGTTTCTCGGCTATTCCAGTGGAATCCGGCTGTAATGTGTATGTGCGTACACATTGCTGCTACTTTGAGATGGACAATTACGTGGCACGTGTCATGAATCCGCAACGAGATCATACCAATCCGCGCGTGCTATGTTCAAGGCCGCAATCAATTACGTTCTAGTGTTTTGTAGTAGACGCCTATTAGCGAATATTCTGGAACCTTATCGGGTACTCAGCGACGCTCAGTTCAGTTTGAGTTGCGATTGAATCGAGTGCTGTTCGAAGTAATTGTAGCGAAGTGTTTTATAATTGTGCGGGACAATTGTAATACAATACAGTAATTGTCTTTTATATTAGTTGACATTTTTATTGCGTGTGAACAATTTTTAATTGATTTGTTGCAAGAGACTATCTTGTTGATTACAAACTGTATAATTGTGATAATTTAAGCTGGTGATTAGTGATTTAATTGGTGTCTTGTATTTTGTTTTCCACTGTACCATACGACGATCAGTAGACCGTCGTAACAATACGATGTTCAATATTCTACATTTAATTTTTAGACTGTACTTTTTTACTTGTACTTACAATTACTTTCTATTTTTAGTAGGACCAAGAAAACGCTGATAACAGCACAAGCTGGACTGAGATAATAATATTAACACTTTAATTACCAACGAAACTAAAACGCGACATTTATGTTGCCAACACCTTAAGTTGACGCGACACCAGCAGTGATTACATGTTAACAGCTGATTTTTCATTTCCCTCCCCCGGCTAAGAATTTTAAAGTAGACGTGCCCTTAGCTCTTAATACTACTATACGTAAATCGATAAATGGAGAAATTAAACATATGGTACTAGAAAAGCATGACCCCACGCGTCGAAGACGAAACATGATATAAATACACCTTGATTATTATTATTATTACGTATTATATAGTAGTATTAGGTATTATATGGGAGAAATTAACAAAGTGCGAGGGGGCAGATAAAGGACAGTGAAGGATTGTGTGTAACATTGAAATTGTTGACAAGAAAAAGAAGAAACTGTACGAGTTGGCGCGCGTGCGTGTGCGCGCGAGAGAGAGAGAGAGTGAGTGAGTGAGTGAGTGAGAGGACTGAAAGAGAGAAACATGGGCAGAGGTAAAAAAAATCTGTCGCATTAAATTCACGCCAACAACATTCTTAATGTCGTAATGACACAACAGTCTATGTTTACAAAAATTACTACCGTTGTGACGACACAAATATACAGATCTAATGTGTGTTGGCAGGCTGACGCGTTCGTACTACTAATTCATTCGAAGGCTGTATTCACTCCTGTCTGTATTAAAATAATACAAATGTTGTTTTATAGTAATAATATAATAATAATAATAACAACTATCACGATTTGTAGGCTTAAGCATTCATAACATAAACAGTTTTCTAACGTTCCCTCCTCTCAAGACTTCTACGAACTTTTTTTAACCTATTGATTTTACTCCAGTTTTAATAATTCACCAATCCCTTCAGTTTATAACTTACTGCTTACATGTCGGAGTCATGTGATAGTATGAAACTTTTATTGAGCAGAATTCAGTATGACGGATATTCGTGGCATACCTACGGAGATGTGAAAGTAACGTAGTTTTACTTCGATTGCAGCTTGGATTCACTAAATTCTGTTGCCTTCTGTACGAGCGGGTAAATTCTATGCAGGAATGGGAAAATTATTATGTAAAAAAAAGCAGTGATCATTAAAGACAGAGGCACTGAGTGTAGGAGATCAGACCGTTGTAGGTCAAGTACTAGTAAAACCTGGAAAAGCTTATCGTCCACTACTACATATTAAGTAGGTTTAATGAAAATTATGTAAATGGAACGGATGTAATTTCGAAAGTGTTAATTTCCTTCAAGTGTGTACTAAAGTAAAGAATGTTACAATTTATAAGTTGGTATTTACACCAGGTAGGCTTAAACAGGTAATGCTAACAACCAGTAGCCTACTGATTCGAATGTGTGTGTGAAGAGGGCTTTTGAGTCGATAATAACCTACTTGACACAGAAATTCCCGTGTCACCTGCATTTTGTATTATGCAAACGTTCGGAGGATGTAAATTTTTCAACAACATTGTTGGAGTGCCAACCTTTAGAATGAACCGTTGTGGCGGAATGCAAGATTGATTTAAAGAATTCAAAAATTCTTGGAGATAGTACACTATATTTTCAATATTAAATACGGTGTTAATAGATTCTTCGGACTTTTTATTATCCCCAGAAAATTTTTCCAAACTTGTATCATTATTTTCCTTCACAGATTCGATTCTTTGGGAATAACCACTTGTAATTTTCATCAAGTAAACACTTGACGTTTTGCACAGAATTTAGCAATTAATACAGTTGTACTATTTACTATGTCCCAGTTTTTCGTCAATTTCTGTGAAGCTATCGTCATTAGGAACACTACCGTCACCGAGGTGCAGTAAGTTTGTAGAAAAATCACCATCTCCTCCTCCTCCTAAATGGGCTCTCATATTGCTTTGCAAATTTAGTCTGAATAGCATTCCACATCGCCGAAGACTTTAAACACACTGAGACAATATCAGCGCGGGTTCCTCTTGCAGTTACCGGTAATCTCTAGCAAGAATCCTCTGAAATAAGAAATGTTACGCTACCCACTAATTTGTTACAATTTCTTAAGTCTTGGAGAGTTTGATTGACCGTTTCTATACAGTCCACAAATCGCCTTCGTTTTACCGTTCATGATTAGTTTCCGTTTTGATCACTCTTTCTTTTGTCATGCCTCCTCTTCAATACGAATTGCTTTTTTAATAGGAGTCAGTGAGAATACTTGACTTTTTCTTCTTGGCGCATTTTTATTTTATTTTTGCAGTCGCTTTCGGATAAGGGCGAATTTATTCTGGTGTCAATTGTGATAAGGTATTAGCAGATGTTTCGTTTATTCCCGACGTGGGAGGTCCGGCTACTGTGGTCTCTTGACAATCTTTTGTTTGTGTTAATCTTCCTTCATAATTACTTTTATCTCCTATCTCTCTGTCAATTACAGGTGAACACAGAAACTCTTCAATACTGAATATATTTTCATTTAATGGCCAAATTCCAGTTGAACTAAAACCTGCTGTCAGTTAGATGGTGTAGCTGCCTTTGAAAGAGTATCTTTTGCTAGCCCAGGTATGTCATGGTTTTACCTGGGTTTATTGTCATCCAGCTCTCAGCGGCTGCACCGAAACAGGCCATATAAACACTTGTCTAATGGCTGAAGTCAGATTGTAACGGGTATAAGGTATAAACTGTTTCATAAATAGTAAAAAAAGAGAGGCTGTAATTTATCTTGATGGATGTGCTACTCCAATACAACCTGCTGGTCCATAAATAATCAAAGTGATATCTACATAACACTCTGTGGATATAACGATAAGTGGTGGTTTCCAGCTGCCATCTATGAAAATACCACTGGTTTCACCCTTTTCCAAAGGGGTAACCCTGCTGACTTGTTTATTTCCCTTCAAACTGACAACTTTGTTAGGACAGTGCACTGTTGTTATGCTGCCTGGTTTCCTTCACATTCCAAATATTGTGACAATAAAAATGAAGGCGACTTATCACAGAATTCCAATATTGAAGAAAGTTTTATGTTATGTTTATTAAAACTAAATGCTATTGCAAAACTTGTTGCTTCAGCCTCTCTAAAAGACAACCTTGAATGTCGCTGCATGAAGCCAGTAAAACAATCTTTTACCGGCCCAGTTCACCAGAAAATCGACATTATTTGCAAACACGTATTCGGAGGCTAACATACGAATATTCTTAGGGTACAAACCATAATAACTAACAGAATAGTGCAGATCATAACACAGAAATCTGATTTTTCTTTTTGTTCTTTCCTAAATACAAGTTGTGGAAAACGCTGAGTCTTTGTAGGGTTTGTGAGCTACATCGCCCCAGAAAGTTTTTCACTTGTACGTTTGAACCAAATATGAAAAAAAGAAAACAGAACAAAATGTTTTACTTACATTGTACCAACATACCACTTTCCTTCTGGTGAAATTGAAGGTACACCTTTAATTTTAAAATTAGTGGCTGAAGTGTAGTGCTGCTGGCCACTCTACCTTTAGTGCGTGTGTCGAACACTCACTTTAGGCAACCTATTCTACCTCCTAAATTTCCTAGGCGGCATAAAAAGGAGCCATTATTACTATTATCATTTTAAAAATTTTAGTTTTTTAGGATTTAATAAACACGTAATCTTCATTATAGGATCACAAGTAACTGACACATAATTAATTCTGAGATCTGTTAGGTTATGAATTAATTTTCTTTTAAAAGTTATAGAGAAACATAACTTGCCCTCATGTTGCCACATTGCTTTTGTATTAGTATGATTCAATTGTACACTTACCATGGATCCAACAAAGTACGTAGCTGTAAACACCCATAGCAAATTAGTGACAAAAAGGTTGCTTTACACGTTCTGAAATACAAAAGGGAACAAAGACTCATTTTACTGTACACTGCTATAATCAGACTGGAGGAGCATGTAACACACACCATAACAAAAACGTTATACAGTTGCAGAGGTGCTGCGACTAAGGGACACTTGAAGAAGTACAAAGTATCAACTTATGTCTATCTGCTCTCCCCTATATGGTAATACTGTCTTATAACGACTGTTAAACAAATCAAATGTATTGTATACCTTTATATGTGTATTTATACACAATATATCATAAACGTTTTTTGTGGCAAAAATACCTTTATATGTGTATTTATACACAATATATCATAAAAGTTTTTTGTGACAAAAATATCTGTCAAATTTTTGTATGTTGTAATGGTACATATAACACTACCAACACCAGCGTACCACAAATAAGTTGAAAGCCACTACAATTAAGAATACCTACAAGGTCAAGCATACGATCATGGATAAAAAAGGAAGTATCATAAGCCAAAACCAAGTGAATTAAAATGAAGAAGGAATTACCAGTAAATGTGCAACTAAAGAAGATAAAGCAAGACTAACGACGAGACGACATACATAATTACCCAATAGATCAAACAGTGAGAAGGAAACCCATTAAAGACAAAATCAAGAAGAAACCTATTAACCGTGAGAAGGAAACCAGTGAAAACGCCATGAAGAAACTTATTAAGAGGGAGGAAGGAAATCGGTGAAGAGAAGAAGAAAATATCCAGATCAAACACAAAAAAGGGAGATAACATGAATTATAATGAACTAACATATGGCAATAAAAGAATTATTATAAAAGAAGAAAGAATAAATGGAATAAACAACATGATTTAAACCCCTAAGCTGCAAAACAAATTGACTCTGACCAAAACTTATTAAGTGAATACCTTCCTTAACAATGTAATACAAACAATAATCAATAAGAATGAATTATTGAACATAAAAAGTAACAAAGAGAATGAATAATAATAAGTTCTTAGCTAAATTATGTGTAGACATGAAAAGAGGGCTATGTCCCAAAACACCAATGACCAATTGTAAAGTGGAATTGATATTAGAAATAACCACTAATTACCAATAGTAAAGACTGTAAAAGATAAACAAAATGTAATCTAATAATAACCAATAGATATACCAGTACTACATAAAGTCAAATAAATCAAATGTAATACAGAAACACAAAACCGACAATAATCCATTGTTGTATATTATAACTAGGCTATATGCTTGCCATAGAATGGATGCATGATGAACAAAATTATCTTGTAAACTTATCATAAAAGAGTAGGAACTAAACCAACAACATTGAATGAGGCAGAATACTATTCGAATAAGTAAATTCAAGGATTATAGCCACCCAAATACTAATAATAACAATAAAAATAAATAAACCATGTTGACAGCTAGATGCAAGTAATCTTGGTTACTTTAAACCAAAGCAATTATCAGTATAAATGCAGAATGAACTACTGCACAATAATAACAGTGCTATCAAAACAATGATAAGAGATATTCAAGCAATAATGAGAATAATTTGATAGGATTACAACCCATATAAAAAGGTAACTTCCTAAAGTATAGTAAACTCACTTAACAAACTATAGTTAAGGTAATAAAACCATAAGATGAAGAAAAAGGACACTATCAGAAGTGACAATGACGACTGCAGTATGCATAGGCCATAATAAAATGTTATTAACTATTAATGTTAGTATAATAGTAAGTATCATGTACATGTTGTGTTTATGTTAGTGTCTATACAGGAAAGTACCGAGCAACTCACCGCAGCTAATAATAGAAGAGTCGACGCAACTTCTTCAGAATCGAACTCGTGAAATGGAACAAAAAATATTCTAAACTGTTTAAACAAAATTAATAAACGACGTCAAAGAGTAAGTAAACCGATTTATTCATATCGGATTCAACAATAGATTGAATTGGGTAGAATAAATCAATAAACCAAAAATTAATAATAAAAACCAAAACGTTAAGAATAATAATAAAACAGACGATCTCGTCATGCTAAAATGTTGATACACACTTTTAAAGAGAAAATTACTTAAAACTTCGAATCTAACAAGAAAAATATTGTGTTGAGTATTCATAATACAAACCCTTAGATATCAAATATGAAATGAAAATATAAGAACCAAGTTAAATGTATATTCTATAGCCGGCAGAATAAGGGAAGGACAAATAAAATAGAGGCAGGATATCAAGAGAATGGAAAACATGAGACTACCTAAACAAGTAATAAGATACAGACGTCAGGGAAGACGAGATATAGGTAGGGCAAGGAAAAGAGATGCCTTCAGTGAAGGCAAAACGGGCTGTAATACTATACCTTGACGTGGAGAAGATTCATAATACTTAATAGCACACTTAAAAACAAAATATTGGTATGGAGAATCATACACGACTTCCATGTTCTAAGATTTATATTTAAAATCATTTTCGAAATATTTCCATTGAAACTACTTCTTTCTACTTACTGCTTCAGCCACTTACTGTGGTCACTAACGTATACCACCTGACGTTATCGCACTTGATTTTCACTGATGATGGAAGTCGATGGCACTGCCGAAACGTCTGGTTTTTCAGAAAACATTGGTCTACGGCCAAACAGGCCGGGAAGGAATTTTAAAAACAAACTGCTTCTTTGTTGCCAATAACGTAGTACATATATAAAAAAATTATCAGGTAAACTATTACAACAAAAAATGTTTCAGGTAAACTACCCTTTCCCCGTAACCGATCTTCACCAAAATCAATAGGCCTTGAGTCCTCTATAACTCAGGCACATATGTAAAAAAATATCTGATTCTGTTTGAATTTACGGCAGTTATCGTTGGTCATGAAAAAATTTCTCTTGTTACAACATAAAATATTGCAGGTAAACTACCCCTTTATCTTAACTGATCTTCACAAAAACCAATAGGTCTTGAATACTCTACAATTCAGGGCTGTATGCAAAAAATTATTTGATTCTGTTTGAATTTGCGGCTCTTATCGTTTGCCATAAAAAATCTAGACAGACAGACACACAGACACTTTTCGAAAAATTACTTTTTTTCATGTTGTGAAGGTAGTACAATCAGAATCTGCAAAAATCTCTAACACGATTTTTTTTGCCATCACCATACTTCCATTTCCTTATGGAACATGAAAGTAAAATCAAAGTAAAATTCTGATGGAAACAAAAATCATATATTCTATCAAAAATTGGGGATATACATTTTTGGTAGATATTTGGTAGGCCTACTTGCATTGCACAAGGAATGTGTTATTTTCACTAGGTTAGAGATAAAAAGCGACTTACAAGTACATTGATTTTTATTACAAAATTTATAGAATACAGTTTCAATTCTATGGTATCAATAATTCATAAATATTAAGGATAAAGAACAATTTATTTCTTCAGAGAAGATACATAAAAACATTGCACAAATAATACATATCAGACAAATATTATTACAACAAAAATACCACACAGACATTAGGGCTTTGTTACTTTATCACTAACTATAAGATTACATTAATAAAGTACATAGAATATTTATTTACAAGAACATAATTACAAAAAGTAAAAACACCTTTCATGAAATAAACATTTTATTTATTACATCAAACATAACTAAACACAGATGACAATATAAATGAACTAAATAAGGTTTTTCTGCTAGGGAGTGTAGGATTGATTAGGGGTTCAATTAGTTTAAATTATTAAAAAAAAGCATAAACTATAAATAGAAAAACAAGACTGGTATGTTTACAACAAAATGAAATCTTCAAGTTACATTTAAACTACACCTTTTTAATATGGCGCATTAATATTTCACCTCTCGCACACACAAAGAGAGAGAGAGAGAGAGAGAGAGAGAGAGAGAGAGAGAGAGAGAGAGAGAATATTTCATACTAATAAACAGGTACTACTTTACATATGATTTGAATCCGTATCTGCATTTTGTAGTTAGCAGGTTTCATCCTTATCAGCTACTTGTAGTGTACGCCATTTTATTAATGATGCCTGATCTATCAGTTAGTTGTTTTAAAATTCGATTTTCAAATCAAATGTGTTTGATTGGATTAGACAAACAGATTAACCTATTTAACTGACAGCAAAAACTACAAATTTCGCCTTTGTTGCTTACTGCATACTTCCAGTATGTCAGGATGTCCAAAGTAAACAGATTATTATAACTCACAACTCTCATAGATTCATTTAATTTGTTGCAGTTATTCGGCTCCCCTTGCCGAATGCAAGAAGCGTTAATACCGATTCAATTAAAATAAGTTTAAATAGTCGCGCGACGGAAAAATATTCGTACTTTGGTCAGCGTTCCCTATCGTCACCCCTCCCCGCCCCTTTTCAAGAAAAGCTTTTCGCTCGACAAGTTCAGTCAGTCTACCATCAAACTGCGCTGTGAGCAGAGTCGTCCGTCGCCTCCGGGTGGGTCCTATGGTTGGAAGTTTCATCACCAAGTAAAGCTTGGTTCCACGTACAGGCCCACGAATTGATTCGCCACATGATTTCTTCATACTTCCAAGAATACGTGCGATGGCACGCCGTATGAACAGAGCAGAAATACGGCTTTCCACGACTGGCTTACCACTTCTATTACTGAACTTGTCGAGCGAAAAGCTTTACTAGAAAATCGGCGGGGAGGGGTGACGTCAGGGAACACTGACCAAAATACGAATAGTTTTCCGTCGTGCGACTATTTAAACTTATTTTAATTGAATCGGTATTAACGCTTGTTGCATTCGGCAAGGGGAACCGAATAACTGCAACAAATTTTTGAGAACATTTAATTTTCTGTTTAGTCTAGTTTAGCGATTGTAGATAGGCATTAACAATGCCCAAAAATTAAGCAAAAGAGCGTGACGTGACACATCAGGAAACAAATATTTTAATAATTGTAAAAAGTTTTAACCTATATAGTGTTCAACCTTTGGGGAACCTCTTTTGACCAACATGCATAAAACTCTATTGTGAAACACACGTTAGTCGGCCGACAAAATATTAGTTCAAATAAGTTAAAACAATAGTGTAATCAGTCCATAAACAAAAATGAAAGGGGACAGTCAAAGCTAGCGTCCAAATTTTAACATTTTAAACCTATTTTCGGAGTGTATGGTGAACAGGACGAGGTCTTCAAGAAGGATGAGTACAAAAAATAACTGTTAACCAATTTCCCACTTAAATTTATTAACTTCATTTAAATTCACTTACAGAAGTAATAAAAGTAATCAAATAAAAGAGCTCAATAAAAAGGGGTAAAAAGTATAGGTAATAATGTGTAAAAAGGAGTGAGAGTGTGAGTGAAACAAAGAGAAATAAGAAACGTGAAATACTGGTTTGCCTATTTTAATTTATATATTATAGTTTATAACAATTTATTATTTGTAATTTCCTTTACATAATGCTGATGGTGTATAGTGTACAGTAGCTTTGGGAAGTTTGTTTTAAAACAGGAAGGAGAGGGCGAGAGAATTTAAGTGTGGCATAAATATTAGATAAGATTTGTTCGTAACGTAACCATGTATTAGCGTAGTCATTGTGGCTAGTTGCTTAATCCTATGTTCTGTGCTAAAAACTTCGTCTCACGACCCAGAGAGTTTTCTTTATATGAACGGAAGTCAGATAGCAAAATATATCCGAGTTTTCTTAAGGGAAAGTTTACATATTTATCTTCAAAATATGTTGGCTACCTCAGAGATTTTCTGATAGGAAGGCAAGTTGAGAAGCGAGGTTAAGGCGGTACGAAGGTAGGTAAAATAGAATTAAGGCAAATATAATTTATTAAAACGTATATTTCTTAACAAGAGTAAATTCTATTCCTGTATTTATTTTACAAGATACTGATGTATTTATACAAGAAAATTTAACTATTCTTAATAACATACTGACGAAGATAGTTTAGTATAGTAATACAGTAAGTTTAGTATTCTTTGGAAACAGTAGTACTTTTATTAGAACCTGTTAGTGCTATTAGGCTATTTTTGGAAAGGTTTCTTGAAATACTGTACACCATAAATCTCATAACCAATAAATGAAAATCAACTACATACTCAACTTAACATTTGTACTCACAATTAAAGAAAAGATAAAACAGAATACACATTTGACAAATTAAGTTAATGACATGGGATTAGTGACTGTTTACATAAATATTGAACTAAGAATAAACATACTATAATAATTTAAAAAAATAGTAAAAATATGACTGCTGAAAATAAAAACAAAAATAATCAGATACCTTGATTATTCATTGACGATTTTATTCTTCTTATAACTGGTGACGGAATCTTGGTTTTTCCTTTAATTATATTGTTGACATAAGTGCATAGCTGTTGTATGCTTCTCCCACTCAGTGCTGGCTCATTTTCATATACTTTTATAATTTTTTTACGCTCTGGAGCTTCATTTTGTACAAAATAGTTTCCAAAATGTTTATAGAGGACTTCTTTTTCCTCCTCTGACCACCTAGTTCGGTGTATATTCTTCACTTTTGGTGCACTTATATTTGACGGAAGTGAACCACTATCAGATAATTCTTCTTGACTGGTGTTCTGTTCCTGGTCATCCTGACTGGAATTACCACCATGAGAAATCTGCGCATCTTCATCAGGAAGTGTCATTTTAAGAAGGCGATGCCCGACTTGTGACTTCTGTATTAATACTAAAGGCAACTTATAATTTGATTTGTGAACATTAACATCATGGCCCATAAATGTAGCCAAGTTTTTATCATTTCTTTCATGAAGTTGCGAATTTGTGGCTGCATGGTGTCTCAAACCTGTTGCAGTGAAGTGTTCTGGGATGATTAAGGGAAATCTCTTTTTTACATTCTCTAGTACCTTTGTACCATCGTACGTGATATCACTATCAGGCCTAGCAAACAGTAAAGGGCTTTCAATTTGAATTTTGGGACGACTAGCAATCAAAGCATCAAGTGCAGAACGCATTGATTTGGTTAAAATAATTGGTACTTTCCTGGTGTTTTTACCAGGAACATGGAAGATACTGAGCTCTTCACCACTTTGTCTTTCTTCATCAGTAAGTACATATTCTTTCGTTTTTGATATTGCATCATTTTGTATGACAGCTTCATAGTGAATCATTTTTTCATTTACTACCTCCCCTGGTCTTCTTCTACTTAAAACAATTATGTGGGCTATTAGATCCTTCGCTAAGGCTTCATAGTTCGTAGGTGAGGGATTCTTACACAGTTTTTCAACAAGGCTACTGTAGCCAGTACTGAGACTTGAACAAAGTAAACGAATATCATCATCACTGGGCAATATGTCTATCTTTTCAACTCTTTTCTTTTTTCTTGTTTTTTCTGCATTGGAATTAATTTCAATTTTCCATTCTGTGGCCATTAGGTGTAAGAAATCATCAACAGATTTCTTTATTTTACTTTTTTCTGGGGATATTAGATAATTGTCCTTAACAGTAAGTGATTTCAGAATATCAGCGGAGCTTTTTAGGGATGAACAAACTCGTGGTGCAAAACTTGTCACACCAGCTTCTCCTGTCTCTTCATTACAGTCACTAAGGTTACTTATCCTAGGGGCTGTATATAGTTGTCAGTTTGAGAATGCAATAACTTTCATTAAATAATAGGCCTACTGTAAAAGGCCACAAGAGAGGATCATCTATATTACATAATTTCTTGATCAGGTAGAGAAAGTTGCATGAGTGTACCACATCAAAACTTTCTTTTGATGATGGTCTCATTTAACCATACATAGTAATACATTGCACGAATTGTGAGAAAAATTCTACCAGTTACATGCAGTTATGTTTTCAGTGTAATAAAAAACGTGTTTTCCTTTCATTAGCAAACATTTTTATATGTACTATACTTAAAGCCTATTTGTTAATGTTTTTTTACATTCAAAATAGTTATGAGAAAATCTGGAATACGAGCTCAAGTATTTCAATTTGTCATATCCTGCAATTATTAATAATTTGTGGTTATGTTTATAACATAAAAATATAATTCCTATAAATAGTATAACAGTAATAGCTATATACACACAGGAGAGAGAGAGAGAGAGAGAGAGAGAGAGAGAGAGAGAGAGAGAGAGAGAGAGAGAGAGAGAGAGGGGGGGGGAGTTAACTATATAAGAATACAGCAGTTTAAAGGAGAAATTTACCTCCAAACCTCCAAACTTATAAATCTTGCGCAACCACCTGGTGATATTGTAAGAGGTTCTACAACAACGGACTCTGTAACAAAGAATCAACAAGAATTTTAGCTAACAGAGAAAAATAATTATCACTGCCAGTATCAACAAAAGTGGAAATTACTAAATGAAATATTCCAATTGTATGGGAAATAACGTTATTAAACTAATTATGTACTTTATTCAGAACTTTTGTTTTTCCAGCAGCTTCCAAAACTCTTTATATAAAAAGTAATATAAACAAACTTATTTAGAGCTTCTAACAATACTTATATTAAAATTATCATATGATTATACTTTCCAAAGGAAGCCCCTGATTTGAAAGCATCGACACCCTATAATACTACTAATTTAAAATGATTCCAACTACTATGTTACTAAATTTTCTCATTTAAAATGTAAATGGGACTGTTAATAACTTTATATTGTTGTCATTAACAAGACAAAACACAATCATTAATGGCTATTTTATCACAAACTTCGAAATCTCCTATAAAGTTTGCTCAATGAAATAGGACATTCCTGATGCAGAAAATTAACTTTGCCATAACACAAATTAAATAACACCCAAACAAAAAATTGCTTTGAAAACAAAACATTAATGAAATATGGTATGAATTCATTGTGCTACATTCAAAGCTGATTTTCTTAATTGATTTAAAGTATACAAGTCTAGTTTGTCAAGTAAAGATAATTTAGGTAAACCTAACACTACTTATGAAACAAACATTAAATCAAATATGCTAATGTTACAAAATTCACAAATAGAAAAAAATAAAATTTGAAATTATCTATAGGCTGAATTGCTTTGATTATATTACCTTCTCCACTTGATGTTTTCCACATCAATATCATCTGATGTCGTCGATACTACTGATGGTGCAATAATAGACATTTTTTCCCAGTCAATTCTGGAAAGTTCAGGAGAAACCTGAAAGATCATTACAAAACTCGTACATAATTTTTCACCAACTTAATAATTAAGAATATTAAGCTAATAATTAAGACAATAATTTATTTTCTTAACCTAGCACATTATTTGTAGGTTAGCACTATGAATTTACAAAAAGTTAATGGATTTTGTGTAAATTTCTAAAAAAATTAAATTTACAGCATAATCTAGTAGTTATTTTATAGTAATCTATTTTAATTTAAATGAACTAAATTCTAAAAGTTAAAAACAAACTGACATACTGCAGATCCTCTTGTTGTTCAGCTAGCACTATTGGTTGGTTACATCCCTGCACTGAAAATTCCTGAAAAAGATTTCTAATATAATCATACAAACTCGAAAAACAAAAATCTGTTCAAATGATTAACATTGAATAATATAATCCTGATGATAGCTAACAAATACACTACCGATAATTCATCCACACTGTATCATTTAAATCTACTATTAAGTATAACACACCCCATAAAATTTTTTAGAATATTGATATTAATTTTTTAAAATTTCATGTGATATTAGTTGAGTATCATTTAGGAGGTTAAACAATATAAATACAATTCTACACATTAAGTTACAGTTTATAAATACAGATAATAAGACATTAAATACAAATAACTATATAGGCCTACATCAATTATCGGGTTTAAGTACCTGCTGTAAGCAGTGATAATTTTAGTTTACTGAGCTTTAATCAGACTTGCATGCAATAATAAATTTTACATAAGATAAAAGAACGATGCTTTCTTTAGTCACCAGCAAAACCTTTTCTGTCTTCAAGTTAATATTATAAAATTTAAAAACAGCACAATTCTATTAAAAAATTTAATCGAGATTAAAATGCATGTTTAAGTCAAAAATTAAAGAAGTCTCAGTTCAAATTCTCTTTTCACTTTTTCTTTTACCTGACAAATGTTAGTCCTTAATTTTTAAAGCAGAGCTGTGTTAAAATAAAATTTTTATGTCAAATAAATTACAATTTAATGGACTCGATGTTATGAAAGTAACTATGTGTACAAAATATTACAACAGTTTGCTTCCGTATTACAGTAGCCATAGGCCTACATTATAAATTTTGTTATATTAGGTGTTAAAATTAACCTTAACTTATTAAGTCATATCTTATTTAATTAATTACGTTTCTCTGAAAAATCCTGAATTTGAAAGTATATTTAGAGTAATATAGTGGGACTGAAGAATAAAATAAAATATGTTAACTAGTTAAATACGAGCAGAGTACAAATTAAATATATTATGGTAAGGCCTACCATCTTGTGTTAGGTAGGACCTCATTTTACGAATAAAATTACTTACAAATTGGATACATTACACAAATATAGGTAGGCCTATTTCATTTTTACAATTGAAAACGTACGCAGTCTAGCTAATATTTCTATAGGCTAATGGGTGTACTCAGTAGGAACTCAAGGCTTAGTACTTGTCTTCAGACATTTTGTACTTCATATCAAAGCCATAGATTAAATTACTGGCAAAAAATTTAGGCAGAATTTACGAACAAAATTTAGCATAAATTTCAGGCCTAATCTACCACTCAAACTTACTTGATCAGACACTTGTGTGTGTCCTAAATCTTGTTCTGTGTAATATGTGCAGCAATCATTTGAAAATCGATCGCATACATTTTCAGGAAACAGAGCCCGTCTTACATCTGTAAGAAAATTAAAATTATGTAATATTCATACATGAATCACCATAAAAGTAATAAATGGAATTTTTTTAGAGTAGACAAAATAATTGTCAGACTTACAGGAGTATCTATAAAAAAGAAAAATTATTTAATTAAATTGCAGTCAGTGCCCTCACAGGGACTTTTTTTAAAAATCAGTTAATTAATCTTATATTTTTAGTTGATTAGAGTTAAGGGGTGTTTTTATACACTGAATATAAATAACAATTAAAACTATGTACCTTTTTTAGCTGTACGTCTGGTAGGTTCTATTTTGGTAGATTCTACTGTCACGGTCATCTGAAAAGTAAGATTTGACAATAGACTTTCAAATGATTAACGTTGTATAACATAATCCTAATAATAATTAGCAAATACATTACGGATAATTCATCCACAATGTATCATTCAAATTGACTATGAAGCATAATACACCCCATAAAATTGTTTATAATATTAAGCTAATAATTTTTTAAAAGTGCATGTGATATTTAGTTGAGCATCATTTAGGAGGTTAAACAATAAATACAATTCTACACATTAAGTTACAGGTTATAAATACAGATGTGAAGAAATATACGTTTTAATAAATTATATTTGCCCTAATTTTATTTTACCTACCTTCGTACCGCCTTAACCTCACTTCTCAACTAGCCTTCCCATCAGAAAATCTCTCAGGTCGCAACATATTTTGAAGATAAATATGTTAACTTTCCCTTAAGAACACTCGGATATATTTTGCTATCTGACTTCCCTTCATATAAAGAAAACTCTCTGGGTCGTGAGACGAAGTTTTTAGCACAGAACATAGGATTAAGCAACTAGCCACAATGACTACGCTAATACATGGTTACGTTACGAACAAATCTTATTTATTATTTATGCCACACTTAAATTCTTGCTCGCGAGCACTTTGTCATAAGACTGCGCAGTCTGAACTCTGGATGTTGACTGCGAGCTATTACAGTTAAAATTTCATTTTGATTTTAATTAACAATGTAGATTACTATTACCATCTACACACAATTCCATTATACCCAAATAAACATTTTGTTTGTAACACAATACAACATAATAAACCCTCAAAGTGAATATTATCAATATTAAATTACAATAAATCTTTCACACTTGAATCTGAATAAAACTTACAAACATTCCAACTTTAATTCCGACATACTATAAAAAATTTCAATTCAGGAGCTTGGAGGAGCAAGGGCGAATATAAAAAAATTGATTTTTTTTTTTAAGGAATCCTATTTTCTGACATGTTAAGAACATGGTAATACTACTATCACATCTATATTCGTCCTTAGTATTTTGTAAACAGTATTGAAATGTATGGACTGCATAAAACCAGCCGAAAGCTTAGTGCTGTAATATTGGAGGAGTAACTGCACGGTGCCACACGTCTGCATGATCTTTTGCCCTTTCACCACCGCACTTCTTATACAAGTCTATGAAAAGTTTGGGTCAGTGTGAGTCAGTATTTTGATGTGATTAGTTTGTTCTTTCTTATACTGCATACGTTATTTCTTTGTTACTCCATTAGTGTCTTATTATAATAGTGGGTCAATCCATATCAAGTGGCCCAGCACTGGTTGCTTGACCATCTCAGAAAAAATTTATATTTGGTAGGTGGATTCCCTTATGTTTTGGGGGCTCAAAAATACTTTTTTCAAATTTTTACTGTTTACCATTTGGAAATGGCGGCCATATTTGTTTTAGGCCGCACGCTATTTTTCGCGTTTTCAGGCATCTACGATTTCTTAAATTACACAGCAATGAGTTGCCCTAGCCCTATCAGATAAACTGCATTGAGTTCAGTACACTCTGGCCTACAAAATAAAACCATAATTACCTAGCTAGATGTATTTCTTAATATATTTTTTACAGCTCAAAATTATTGGTCGCAAATTGGCAAAATTCAATTTTTGAAGGGTAATTTTTCAAAGAAGGAATAATTTCTCAGCCTTAATCTTTTTTGTGCTGTTACATTACACAGTATAGTTACTTTTTATAAAGTATTAATGGTGAGAAGCTTACCCTTAAAAAAATATGCTCTTTAAAAAACCAATTTTTGATTGTTTTTTCAAAGTTTCACCTGCAATATCTTTGTTGGGGGGACCAGTTAAAAATCTGAAAATTGCACACATAAAAGGCCTTTACGATATCAAACTAAAATATAAATTTCAACTTTGAGATTCAACTGGAAGTTAGTAAACAAAATTTTCAATTTGACCCAAAAATACGTTATTTTCACATCCGCGATATGTGGGCAGTAACAGTAGGTATAGTAGTTTTATGATTAAAGCATATCCAATCAAAGATAACTAATTATAATAACATAGGATTTTGAATTCTGTAAGTCTGGACAAGACTGTGTATTGTCTCCCCTCTCTACCATTATCTGTCCCTGTCTAGCAAGAAGCTAACTGTTATTTACAGTGCTTCGGGTTTTCCTTGCACTTAATTTACTATGAGCTCTTCAAGTGTACTAGAGTTGGGCATGACATGTAAATTCGATGAGTTTGTATAAGTAACTCATTTTGCATGGTGAGGTGGGACATTGTCCCACTTCAAATGAGGTGGGACAATGTAGTGTTTCTGAGACGTTAACACAATGAAATACATTGAGTTGAGCAGTGCAAAACAAACAACCGAAAGTTACCGAATAATCACGACAATGTCACGAACTTCGTAATGTGTCCTATTCATTCCCAATTGTGACGCATCGCAGTCGCTCGTACACTTTGGGAGTGAAACAAACATTGTCTGCTCGCTTCAAGTCGCGAGTCACGTCACATCTCGGTTCATACTTCGTTCGTATATTTGTCGCACGGTAGTGTAGTGGTACAAAATTTATTTTTGAGGTGTTGGGACATTCTATTGATTTGTATGGTACATTTGAGGTGCATCTTGTATGAGTGACACAACTCTTAAAGTGTACAGTTGTATGACCTTTTAAAATGGAGTCTCAGTGTTCTATAGGTGTTCTTATTAATGAAGCTTGTCATAAAAGTGTGTATGGAGTATTTTCTAAAGACATTAAATTAACTGAAGATTATAGTGAAGAAAAAGTGTTATTTTCTTAGAGAATTGACTCAGAGGTTAAATCAACTTGTAAGTACCATGAAATAAAATACTTGAAAAAATTTCATCATCTTTTTGGCAAGTCTTGCTCAGACCCTTTCAAGAAACATAAAAAGCCTATAATAAAAGGTCTACGAGAAATAACTTTTGATCATTATTCAAAGAATCAAAGCCCTTTTGTTAGCCTTGTACCAGGAAAATCATTGTGCCCAACATGTTATGCAAAAATATTTGTAATTAACAAAGAGAAGGATAGTGATAGTACAGATAAAGAATTTAGTGTCTTATCAGAAACTTTCCTAGGTTTATCGCCTGCTTGTAAAATTAGAAAACTAAAACAAAAAATATCTGTAGCCTTAAAAGCAATAATTGAGAATGTTTCTAGTACAGTTAGAAAGAATTTGGAAATTTCTTTTCAAAAGCAAATTCCTTCTAATGAACCAGTTGAAAATCCTGAAAATTTAATAACTGACTATGATGATTTGATAAAAAAGCTACAAACTAAATGTTCCATTTCATACAAAGAGGATAAGATCAAGATTATCAGTTTACTACCAAACTCTTGGAGCCGAGCAAAAATTAGCAATGAATTTCAAGTGTCAGAACGTTTAGTTAAATTAACAAGGCACTTAGTCAAAGTACAGGGTATTTTACCTGAATTACAAAACAAGAACGCATCAAATTTTATAGATGAAAACACAATCAAAAGAGTTAGAAGTTTTTATGAAAATGACAATAATAGCCGTTTGATGCCTGGCAAAAAAAGATTGTATTTCAATGAAAGAAAATGGTACTAAGGTTCAAAGACAAAAAAGGTTAATAGTTCAACTGTGTAATTAAAATGAACTATTTACTGAATTCAAAAACGAAAATCCTGGCATTAAAATCGGAAGGTCGAAATTCTGCGAGTTGAGACCAAAATGGTGTATTATTGCAGGAGCATCTGGCACCCATAATGTATGCGTTTGTTTGTATCACCAGAACGTAAAGTTGATGATAGCTGGGGCCCATCTTAAGGTTGATTACAAAGACCTTTTGGATGTTCTGGTATGCAAAACTTACAGTTACAATTGTATGATGGGAAAATGTGAAGTTTGTCCAGGCAAGCAGGCTTTACTTGACATGTTTGAAGAATCTGAAGACGATTCAATGCCAGACAATATAGAATACAAACAATGGGTGATCCAAGACGGAACTGAAATGGTGACAATCATAAAACCACAAGAAGAGTTTATTGAAATGCTAATTACCAAACTTGAAAATCTGAAAATGCATCATTTTATTTCGAAATCTCAAGGGAAGTTTATGAAAGACATAAAGCAAATCTTAGCAGTTAATGAATGCATAGTTCTCGCTGACTTTTCAGAGAATTACTCCTTCGTTGTTCAAGATGAAGTAAAGAGACACCACTGGGTAAACAAACAGGCTACGGTTCATCCATTTGTATTTTATTATAAGGATCAAGATGAATTAAAGAGTCATAGTTTTTGTGTTATAAGTGACCATCTTGAACACAATACTACAACAGTGCACGCGTTTCAACAACAACTAATAAACTACATCAAATAGCACCACCCATCCATAAAGAAATTGGTCTACTTCTCTAATGGGGCTGCAAGCCAATTCTAAAACAAAAAGAATTTTATCAACATGTGATTTCACAAAGAAGATTTTGGACTTGATGTAGAGTGGCATTTTTCGCATCATGTCATGGGAAGAATGCGTGCGATGGCATCGGAGGTACTACAAAGCGAGCCGTCACAAAAGCTAGTCTGCAGCGGACGTATGAGAACCAGATCTTGACACCTCAGGAAATGTTCAAATTCTGTACAGAACATCTTAAAGGAATTACCTATGTTTTTGTAAAAACAGAGGAAATACAAGAACTTCACGCCAATGTCTTGAAAGAAAGATTCAACAATTGTAAGAAGATTAAAGGCACTCGATTTTTTTCATTGTTTTATACCGCAGTCAGACAAGTTGCTTAAATGTAAGTTCACATCAACATCACCTGATAGTGAACTTCATACAACTGGAAAATTTGTGGATTGCGGAACGATGGACAATGGTGGATTGCGGAAGTAGATAATATTAATAATCAAAACCAAGATGTGCATGTTACATTTTATCACCCACCAGGAACAAGGACCTCATTCAAAAAAAATGAAAAAGACCAAGTTTGGATGCCAATTAAAAATATAGGTACTGAAGAAGCTGACTCCTCTGGAATTTACCACTGTAACTGGGAGAACTTTTAATCTAACGCCCAAACTATGCGAAGAAATTTCACAAAAGATGAATGAACAATTACGTAAAATCTAATTGAAGGTGAGAAGGCATTGTTTGTTGTCAGTTGATTGATTTTAAATTACGTGATACATTCCCTCAAAGCTCAATGGGACAATCAAAAACATTTTACTTCTAGTTGATTTTGTAACTTATAAAATTTTGAATTTCATTATGCCTTTTATATGTAACATTATACAATATTAGAACAATATAACCTGCATTTTATTCAAAATCCTATGTTATTATAATTAGTTATCTTTGATTGGACATGCTTTAATCATAAAATTACTATACCTACTGTTATTAGCCCACATATCGGGGATGTGAAAATAACGTATTTTTAGCTCAAATTGAAAATTTGTTTTACTAACTTCCAGTTGAATCTCAAAGTTGAAATTTATACTGAAGTTTGATATCATAAAGACCTTTTGTGTGCAATTTTCAGATTTTGGGCCCCCAACAATGATATTGCGGGTGACACTTTAAAAAAAAAATCAAAAATTGGTTTTTTAAAAAGGCATATTTATATAAGGCTAAGCTTCTCACCATTAATACTTTACAAAAAGTAACTATACTGTGTTGTGTAACAGCACAAAAACGATTAAGGCTGAGAAATTATTCCTTCTTTGAAAAATTACCTTTAAAAAATTGAATTTTGCCAATTTGCGACCAATATTTTTGAGCTGTAAGAAATATATTAAGAAATACATCTAGCTAGGTGATTATGGTTTTATTTTGTAGGCCAGAGTGTATTGAACTCAATGCAGTTTATTTGAAAGGGCTAGGGCAACCCATTGCTGTACAATTTAAGAAATCGTAGATGCCTGCGAACGCGAAAAATAGCGTGCGGCCTAAATCAAATATGGCCGCCATTTCCAAATGGTAAACAGTAAAAATTGGAAAAAAATTTTTTTGAGCCCCCAAAACATAAGGGAATCCAACTACCAAATATAAATTTTTTCTGAGACGGTCAAGCAACCAATTATTTTTTTTCTGGACCACTTGGTATGGAATTTCCCTAGTACCATTTGTAACGCAACATAGTTGAGGTTCCCCAACGTTACATAAAAGATTGAATGAAATATGGTCAAGGACCATACCCTGACTTAAGGTTGTTCAATAGTTCATGTGTTTGAGAAGTACCTCAAGTAAAAAGGAGGCAATGACTAATATTAAATGTAAAAGAGCCAGACCAATGAATGATTGGATGTAATGAAATGTTTGTTTTGTACTGTGACATGTTAAGGTCTACAGAGTATTTATATTGTATGTTGAATATGCTAAAAATGAAATGATGTTGTTTGATAATAATACTTAATTAATAATTATGTTTATATTTATATTAGATTTGTTTTTATACAGCACAGTATAGTTACCAATGTTAGGCACTATACTAAGTTGTCAGTATTGTATAAAATTGAAAGATACTGTTGTTCTAATTAATGTTTATAAACTGGATCAGGAGTGTGACCAGTGTTTCAAGTCTAACAAGTAGTTCTGACAATTATATCATAAATTAATAAAGGGTTCCAGAACCAGTTAATTAATATAAAAACAAATAACCACCAGTAAATTAAAATTCATGTAATTAACTATGTAATCAATAATTAATTGTACAGTAGGTCAGGTAAAAAAGAAAATTAAGTTAAAAAAACAAATAATGTTATAATGGTTGTAAATGAATCTATAGGCCTAAATTCCATATTAGTGAAAGGAAATTAATACCTTTTTAGTTAACCCAGCACAACGAAACTCTGGTAAAACATTTACTGTTTAGTAAGGAAGGTTAGGGGAGAGTTTTATGTGATTCAATATTAATCCAAGCATGGAGTATTTTATTGGAAATAAGTAGTAATATTCTATAATGCCGGCTCAAGGATATATAGAAAACGTGGTTGTTAAGGCAACTGAAATGTGCAGTTTTGTTGATTTTGAATAAATGCGTTCTGATTGTTACAAGCTATTAGGTTGAGATGAACCGATATATTTAAAATATATGAATAAATATAAAGAAAATATATATCCAAATTGAAAAAGCATTTTTGCAAAACAATTATACTTGAATGTTAATGAATCATACAAATTAAATAACCCTCTAAATTATCAATGAATACAATAAAAAAGAATTGAAAGCGTCTCACCTCATTCACTAAATAATTCCGCTGAATTTGGTATCAAACCAATTCATGCTATAAATTGAAGACCAATAAAGAGTTAAAGCCTGAATTAACGGAAATATTTGGAAATACAGAAGACTCGGTTTGACGAAATAACCTTCATTGGCAGCAGAAGCTGAGATCCTAATTCCAATTCACTGGGACCAAGATTTGTGAAGACCGTAAAAGAAGAATAGAAGCCAGAAGAATTCCTGTGGGTTAACCAGTACACACCACCATCAATTTTATTGAAAATCGGAGCAGTTTCACTGGATGAAGACGAGATAAACCGCATGGTCAGATACACTGTTGACAAACGTTCACCGCCTAACGAAGCTTTCATCGGTTGGGTAAAAAACAACTTATTTTCATATCACTGTATTTTAAGTAAATAATTTTATTTTTTTGTAAATTGAACAACCTTAATTATGCATTTTACCTGGCCTTACTAATGGTTCAAAGAACTACACGAACCCTGGTATAAGAATTAATTGTCATTATTTTCAAGTATATATGTTTTTAGAGTTTGAATAATTAAGAATCGATATATGTTGGGATAATCGATTGGATCGTCTTATTGTTTGTCTGAGACAACATAACTTGTTAAATACCAGAGAAAAATAAATAAAGTACATTTGTTGTATGAGATAACGTTTTAATCATTGCAGAGAAAATACTATATGTAGTTGGTGTAATAATTTATTAACAGATTGATACAAACACTCCGAATAACTAACCTATAAGTACACTTATTTCTAGTAACAGCGCTCCAAGTTTGCAGCTGGTGGGACGGGAGATTGCTGAACTAACTGGTTTTTTAATATTAAATTTGAACGAAATTTTTATCATTGAGTGACTAGGGTTGAAACAAATACCACTTACATTCAGTAAATACTCCATATATATTGCTCATATTAAACAACCACTGAGAACTAAATTAAGTCTATAGAATAATACCATTATGAATTCAGGAACATAATTCTAATTTTGTGGAATTAATAATCTATGTTCTGAGGGTTTCACCGGTCACAACCGAAAGGTATATTAGTTTATAACATATTAATTAAACCAGGTAACAGCATCTTAATTGTTACGAATCGCCACCTACAACGTATTACTTGACGTTTGTTACACCAGAGTCTCTTATAACTAATTACACTCATAGACAAGATTTCTTTATAATTTGACGTCTCCAGCTGGTATCATACATTATAACATACGTCCTCACATAATTAACAAGTAGTTCCCTACAAAATTGGTTACAACAGTGGGGTTTGAATAAGATGGACGTTCCACCGCTAGTACCCAACATACTTATTCAATAACAAATTGACGACTCCTACGAGGGGGACTGATCAAAGAAAAACTCACCATACGTAGTTTATTACAAATTACCGCTTGCAAATAGGGGCTTATAAAAACATTCATCACTGGTAATTAGTTTTATTACAAAATGACGCTCATAACGTGGGGCCTAATTAGGTGACGCGAGAGAGTTTATTACAAAGTGACGCTCGCAACGTGGGACATCATCGTCTCCTTTTAACACCGGATACAGTTTGTTACAGATTGGCCAGCCCAACAGTGGGGCTTTAAGGAGAGGTATTTAGTTTATTACACATTACAACAGTGAGTGTGTGTGGTCTTTTTGTAAAATGAAAAGTAAAAATACGTCAAAGATACGGCAGAAACTTGCAGAATATTGGATTGTTAATAAATGCAAGATACAACGAAATTCTGGCGCGAGTTATGTTTCAAGAAAGACAATGCGTGTAGTTCCTGCTCGTTCGGACAGCCGTGTAAGTGGTCAGAAATATTTTGAAAAAATAGGAATGAACTGGTCCCTATTGTTTGTATCGCATTGACTGGGCGATCATTTTATGTATGTTAATCATAAATGTACATTGTTTCTATTTTTGTTTTTTAGTTTTCTTTCATTTTTTTAAAAACATACTTTCAATAATGCATACTTTCATCATTATTTAATTTTAATGTCAAGGAATATGTTAGATTCGACATTTTGTACACAGTAGTATGTAATTTGCTAAGAATTTGATATTAATTCATAATGCTAACTATAGTAGTTATCAACATTTCGAATTTTCATTCGATTAATTTAAATTTTAGAATAATCTTAAAATTTTGTTGTTTTACTTCCATGTTCCTTAAGGAAATGGAAGTATGGTGATGGCAAAAAAAATCGTGTTAGAGATTATTGCAGATTCTGATTGTACTACACTCAAAACATGAAAAAAAGTCGTTTTTCGAAAAGCGTCTGTGTGTGTGTGTGTGTGTGTGTGTGCGTGTGTGTGTGTGTGTGTGTGTGTGTGTGTGTGTGTGTGTGTGTGTGTGTAGATTTTTTTCTATGGCAAACGATAACAGCCGCAAATTCAAACAGAATCAAATAAGTTTTTGCATACAGCCCTGGTTTGTAGAGTACTCGCGACCTATTGTTTTTTGTGAAGATCGGTTGAGGGAAAGGGGTAGTTTACCGGCAACGGTTTTTTTTATCAAGGGTAATTTTGTTTGTTTGGCAAACGATAACAGACGCAAATTCAAACAAAATCATATAATATTTTACATACAGCCCTGAATTGTAGAGTTCTCAAGACCTATCGTTTTTGGTGAAGATCGGTTAAGGGAAAGGGGTAGTTTACCGGCAACGGTTTTTTATCAAGTGTAATTTTTTTTATGGTAAACGATAACAGCCGCAAATTCAAACAGAATCAAATGATGTTTTGCATACAGCCCTGTATTGTAGAGTTCTCAATACCTATTGGTGTTGGTGGAGATCGGTTAAGGGAAATGGGTAGTTTACCTGCAACGTTTTATGTTTTAAAAGGGTATTTTCTATGGCAAACGATAAAAGCAGCAAATTCAAACAGAATCAAATACGTTTTTGCATTCAGCCCTGTTTAGTTGAGTACTAAAGACCTATTGTTTTTGTTGAAGATCGGTTAAGGGAAAGGGGTAGTTTACCAGACACGTTTTTTGTTTTATCAAGGGTATTTTATATGGCAAACGATAACAGCCGCAAATTCAAACAGAATCATACAATATTTTGCATACAGCCCTGAAATGTAGAGTTCTCAAGACCTGTTGGTTTTGGTGAAGATCGGTTAAGGGAATAGGGTTGTTTACCAGCAACATTTTATGTTTTATCAAGGGTAATTTTTTTTTTTGACGAACGATAACTGCCGTACATTAAAACAGAATCAACTACTCTTCTGCATACCTTTTTGAATTATATAGAACTCAAGGTCTGTTGATTTTGTTGAAGATCGGTTAAGGTAAAGGGGTAGTTTACCAGCAACGTTTTATGTTCTAACAAGGGTATTTTCTATGACAAACGATAACAGCCACAAATTCAAACAGAATCAAATTTTTTTGCATACAGCCCTGTATTGTAGAGTTCTCAATACCTATTGGTGCTGGTGAAGATCGGTTATGGGAAAGGGGTAGTTTACCTACAACATTTTATGTTTTAACAAAGGTTATTTTTTATATGACGAACGATAACTGCCGTAAATTCAAACAGAATCAACTACGTTTTTGCATACCTTTTTGAACTAAAGAAAACTCAAGGTCTGTTGATTTTGTTGAAGATCGGTTAAGGGAAAGGGGTAGTTTATTACCAAAGCTTTAGGTTTTAAAAAGGGTAATTTTTCTTATGACGAACGATAACTGCCGAAAATTCAAAGAGAATCAAATAATTTTTTGCACACTTGCCTGAGTTGTAGAGAGCTCAAGGTCTGTTGATTATGGTGAAGATCGGTTAAGGGGAAGGGGTAGTTTACCTGCAACATTTTAAGTTGTAACAAGAGAAATGTTTCCATGACGAACGATAACTGCCGCACATTCAAACAGAATCAAATAGTTTTTTGCATGCAGCCCTGAATTGTAGAGGACTGAAGGTCTGTTGATTTTGGAGAAGATCGGTTAAGAGAAAGGGGTTGTTTACCAAAACGTTTTATGATTTAACAAGAGTAAAGTACTTAATTTTTATAAATAAATTATCCTGATAAGAAGCTCATAATAATCCACTGTAGAAACGTAGACGAAATATCTATAAATGAAGAGGTTAGGTGAACGGGGTGGGGGTAATTTTCTATTATTAAAAATTATATGGTGGTGGAGGGGAGCATTTTTACTTCCATATTCCTTAAGGAATGGAAGTATGGTGATGGCAAAAAAAATCGTGTTGGAGATTATTGCAGATTCTGATTCTACTACACTCAAAACATGAAAAAGTCGTTTTCCGAAAAGTGTCTGTGTGTGTGTCTGTCTGTCTGTGTGTCTGTCTGTCTGTCTGTCTGTGTCTGTAGATTTTTTTTCTATGGCAAACGATAACTGCCGCAAATTCAAACAGAATCAAATAATTTTTTGCATGCAGCCCTGATTTGCAGAGTACTCGCGACCTGTTGTTTTTGGTGAAGATCGGTTGAGGGAAAGGGGTAGTTTACCTGCAACGGTTTTTTTTTAGCAAGGGTAATTTTGTTTGTTTGGCAAACGATAACAGCCGCAAATTTAAAACAGAATCAAATAATATTTCGCATACAGCCCTGAATTGTAGAGTTCTCAAGATCTGTTGATTTTGGTGAAGATCAGTTAAGGGAAAGGGGTAGTTTACCTGTAACGTTTTATGTTTTAACAAGGGTATTTCCTATGGCAAACGATAACAGCCGCAAATTCAAACAGAATCAAAAGATTATTTGCATACAGCCCTATATTGTAGAGTTCTCAAGACCTATTGTTTTTGGTGAAGTTCGGTTGAGGGAAAGGGGTAGTTTACCTGCAACGTTTTTTTAATAAGGGTATTTTCTATGGCAAACGATAACAGCCGCAAATTCAAACAGAATCAAATAATGTTTTGCATACAGCCCTGATTTGTAGGTACTCAAGACCTATTGTTTTTGGTGAAGATCGGTTAAGGGAAAGGGGTAGTTTACGTGTAACGTTTTATGTTTTAACAAGGGTATTTCCTATGGCAAACGATAACAGCCGCAAATTCAGACAGAATCAAAAGATTATTTGCATACAGCCCTAAATTGTAGAGTTCTCAAGACCTATTGTTTTTGGTGAAGATCGGTTGAGGGAAAGGGGTAGTTTACCTGCAACGTTTTTTTAACAAGGGTATTTTCTATGGCAAACGATAACAGCCGCAAATTCAAACAGAATCAAATAATGTTTTGTATACAGCCCTGATTTGTAGAGTACTCAAGACCTGTTGCTTTTTGGTGAAGATCGGTTGAGGGGAAGGGGTAGTTTACCTGCAACATTTTTTTATCAAGCGTATTTTCTATGGCAAACGATAACAGCCGCAAATTCAAACAGAATCAAATAATTTTTTGCATGCGTTCCTGAATTGTAGAGGTCTCAATGACTTTCGATTTTGGTGAAGATCGGTTAAGGGGAAGGGGTAGTTTACCTGCAACCTTTTACGTTTTAACAAGAGTAAAGTACTTGAAAATTTATTTAAACTTTTTGAAACAATGGTAATTGTTAAAAATAAAATAATTTTGTTGCCAGGCAATAAAATTATAATATTTTCATTTTAATGTAATATAATATTTTTCATTTAATACAACAATAAAAAGGCAGGTAAGACACAGCCTGGCTGTTTGGCTGAAAATGATTTTAAATATAAATCTAAGAATATGGAAGTCATGTATGGTTCTCCATACCGATATTTTATACGTGTACTACGTTATCAGCAACAGAGAAGTAGTTTTTTGTTAAAATTGCTTCCCGGGCTGTTTAGCCGTAGTCCAATGTTTTCTGTAAAACCAGACTTTTCGGCAGTGCCATGACTGCCATCATCAGTGAAAATCGAGTGCGAAAACGTGAGGTGGTATACGTTAGTGACCACAGTACTGTGGTTAATGCTGAAGTAATAAGTAGAAAGACGTAGTTTGTATGGAAAAATCTTCCATGTTCCTTAAGGAAATGGAAATATAGTGATGGCAAAAAAATCGTGTTCGAGATAATTGCAGATTCTGATTGTACTACACTTAAAACATGAAAAAGTCATTTTTCGAAAAGTGTGTGTTTGTGTGTGTGTGTCTGTCTGTAGATTTTTTTCTATGGCAAACGATAACAGCCGCAAATTCAAACAGAATCAAATCATTATTTGCATACAGTCGTAAATTGTATAGTTCTCAAGACCTATTGTTTTTGGTGAAGATCGGTTAAGGGAAAGGGGTAGTTTACCTGCAACGTTTTATGTTTTAACAAGGGCATTTTATATGGCAAATGATAACAGCCGCAAATTCAAACAGAATCAAATGATTATTTGCATACAGCCGTAAATTGTATAGTTCTCAAGATCTGTTGATTTTGGTGAAGATCGGTTAAGGGAAAAGGGTAGTTTACCTACTACGTTTTATGTTTTAAAAGGGTATTTTCTATGGCAAACGATAAGAGCCGCAAATTAAAACAGAATCAAATAATTTTTTGTATGTAGCCCTGGTTTGTAGAGTACTCAATACCTTCTTAATTTTGGTAAAGATCGGTTAAGGCAAAGGGGTAGTTTACCTGCAACATTTTATGTTTTAACAAGGGTAATTTTTTATATGACGAACGATAACTGCCGTAAATTCAAACATAATCAAATAAGTTTTTGCATACACCCCTATATTGTAGAGACCTCAAGGCCTGTTGATTTTGGTTAAGATCGGTTAAGGGATAGGGGTAGTTTACCTGCAATATTTTATGTTGTAACAAGAGAAATTTTTTCATGAACGATAACTGCCGTAAATTCAAACAGAATCAAATAAATTTTTATTTAAACATACAAACAGTTTTATTATACAGCATTTGCGTATATGTTTGATATATGAAATATAGGAAAATCAATTCAGTCAATAAGTATCTTCTAAATAATGTTTCAATAACACCTATTTTTATCGTGTTATTTTAGTTTATTTTATTGGGATTGATTTCAGGATGTTATCACACGTTTTTCAAACAGGTTAAAGATAGCAATGTTGTTTAGTCTTACCCTGTTTTTTACTTCCGTGTTTCGTAAGGAAATGGAAGTATGGTGATCGCGAAAAAATCATGTTCGAGATAAAGGCTGATTCTGATTGTACTACCCTCAAAACATGAAGAAAAGTCATTTTCCGAAAACCATCTGTATGTAGAATTTTTTCTATGGCGAACGATAACTGTCGAAAATTCAAACAGAACCAAATAAATAATATAAAATAATAAATAAAAATTACAAATAATTTTTGCATATGCACCCGAGTTGTATAGGACTCAAGGCCTATTGATTTTGGTGAAGATCGGTTAAGGGAGAGGGGTAGTTTACCTGCAACGGTTTACGTTTTAACAAGAGTGAAGTACTTAATTCTGATAAAGTATCCTGAAAAGAAAATCATACATAAAACATCCTTCAATTTGTCAAACATAAAACAAGATTTACAAGGAACACACATAACTTGTTAGAAATTATCGAACCGAATTCAAGTAAATGATTTTAAATATAAACATTAGAACATGGAAGTCATGTATGGTTCTCCATACCGATATTTACATTATTATTTGTAATTAGTTGTATTATTAGTTGATGATTTTTACTTAAACTTTAACCAAATTATTTGTAATTTTATTTTATCGTTAATTATTTATAAATAATAATGTAAAATAATCGAAATCTATGTTCTATAATACTGAAATGCATATTCGCCCTTTCTATCCTAAGAGTATTCACAAACTTTAAACACGATTTTCCAACACCATGATTTTCATATTCGCCCTTGCTCCTCCAAGTTCCTGAATTGTTACATTATAATTTTAACTATGAATTTCTATTAAAACATTTTAATCAGCTTTTAATCATTTACCATCTATTATACATTTCACATCAAAATAAATTATTCAAATTTATTACCCATATTTCAATCTTTTACATTAATTAAACTATTTAAAATTAATTTAATTATATTATGTAAAACATTTTACATTAATTAAATCCTCTCTTATTGATTCAATTTCATTATAAAATTCATTTACCATCTATTATAACCTTCATATCGAAATTGTCAAACTTAGTACCATGATTACTATCCTTTAAACATTTTTTCTCAATTTAATTTCATTTCATTATAAAAATTTCATAATTACATGACTGTGTGACGGTGAGAAATGACATAGGTCCAGCTGTTGTTGACGCGTGACGCTTTATCAAAACAACATTTACATGATTCTTACATGTTCAAAATTGCGTTGAGCCCAAACGGCGGTTTAAAGCTTTGCGTTGAGCCCACCGCGAGTTTATTATTAGTAACCTCGGACGCGTCGGAGACTAAAGCATGTGCGGTGAGCCGGCCACCCACGAGTCCGAAATATAATGCTTTGCGTTGTAGGCAATTGAATTACATTAAGGCAAAATTGGATAATTATGACATTTCTCACCGTCTACACAGTCAATATGGCGCTCATTCACCATTGCATGCGTTCTTATGGGAGTAAAAATTTAATTTTTTGTCTCCGTAAATAGGTTCGACCGCCGTTTAAAATTATTTTTCTCGTGTTTATATAACATAGAAGAATAGAAAAAAATATATATATCAGCGCAATATCAGCATTGATGAGAATTGTGTCAAATGAAACATTATTATTATTATGAAATCAATCACTACTACACACGTTAGTTACCTAAAATACTATACAATTATAATAAGAAAGTGACAACATTACAAAATTATATACAATTTATGTCGTTCAATGTCATTTTTTAACAAAATCGGTATACCACAAAATCATTTCACTATTCAGTCCGGTATTTACCATTACATTCACATAATTAAATGTCCATTAATAACAATCCAAGTTTTTAGGACAGAACATAGGATTAAGCAACTATACTTACTTCTGTAAGTGAATTTAAATGATGTTAATAATTTTAAGTGGGAAATTGGTTAACAGTTATTTTTTGTACTCATCCTTCTTGAAGACCTCGTCCTGTTATTTTGCCATCACGGTTGAGTCACTGTGTTCACCATACACTCCGAAAATAGGTTTAAAATGTTAAAATTTTGACGCTAGCTTTGACTGTCCCCTTTCTGTAGATTTACACTATTGTTTTAACTCATTTGAACTAATATTTTGTCGGCCAACGTAACTTGCTCGCGAGCACTTTGTTATAAGTCTGCTTGACGTTGACTGAGAGGTATTACACGGTTTTTTCCTGAGTCGTAGATGATTATGCAACTCGCTTTGTCTACTGCCACCAGACACTTAGCGTTTGTTTAGAGTTGTGTCATGTTGTTATGCATGTTGGTTAAAAGAAGTTCCCCAAAGGTTGAACTTATTACAATTATTAAAATATCTGTTCCCCTGATTTGCCCTGTCACTCAGATAAGACAATAAATAAAAATAACTATAGGCCTACATCAATTATCGGGTTTAAGAACCTGCTGTAAGCAGTGATAATTTTAATTTAGTGAGCTTTATTCAGACTTGCATGCAATAATAAATTTTACATAAGATAAAAGAACGATGCTTTCTTTAGTTACCAGCAAAACCTTTTCTGTCTGTAAGTTAATATTATAAAATTTAAAAACAGCACAATTTTATTAAAAAATTTAATCGAGATTAAAAAGCTTTTTAACTCAAAAATTAAAGAAGTCACAGTTCAAATTCTCTTTTCACTTTTTCTTTTACCTGACAAATGTTAGTCCTTAATTTTTAAAGCAGAGCTGTGTTAAAATAAAATTTTTATGTCAAATAAATTACAATTTAATGGACTCGATGTTATGAAAGTAACTATGTGTACAAAATATTACAACAGTTTGCTTTCGTATTACAGTAGCCATAGGCCTATATTATAAATTTTGTTATATTAGGTGTTAAAATTAACCTTAACTTATTAAGTCATATCTTATTTAATTAATTACGTTTCTCTGAAAAATCCTGAATTTGAAAGTATATTTAGAGTAATATAGCGGGACTGAAGAATAAAATAAAATATGTAACTAGTTAAATACGAGCAGAGTACAAATTAAATATATTATGGTAAGGCCTACCATCTTGTGTTAGGTAGGACCTCATTTTACGAATAAAATGACTTACAAATTGGATACATTACACAAATATAGGTAGGCCTATTTCATTTTTACAATTGAAAACGTACGCAGTCTAGCTAATATTTCTATAGGCTAATGGGTGTACTCAGTAGGAACTCAAGGCTTAGTACTTGTCTTCAGACATTTTATACTTCATATCAAAGCCATAGATTAAGTTACTGGCAAAAAATTTAGGCAGAATTTACGAACAAAATTTAGCATAAATTTCAGGCCTGATCTACCACTCAAACTTACCAAGTCTTGATCGGTTACATCAGAAACTTCTGTTTGTGTTATATCAGGTTTTGAATAATGTTTGCAATCGTTTAAAAAACGATGCAAATTTTCACAAAATACATGTGTAAGAAAAATACAATTATGTAATGTTCATACATGAATCACCATAAAAGTAATAAATGGAATTTTTTAGAGTAGACAAAATAATTGTCAGACTTACAGGAGTATCTATATTAAGAAAAATTATTTAATTATATTGCAGTCAGTGCCCTCACAGGGACTTTTTTTAAAAATCAGTTAATTAATCTTAGTTTTAAGTTAACTAGAGTTTAAGGGGTGATTTTATACACCAAATATAAGGTAACATGAATAAATTAACACTGAACTTACTACGTTCCCAGTCAAATATGAAAGTAAAGTATGAAAATATATGTAGACATGCACTATTGGTGTAAGTTCTGGAGCTAAAGATAATTCAACTGTGATACAGAACTTAGTCTATTATACTTAACACCCAGGCCTATAAACTTTTGATCTTTTTCTAAAAGTAATTAATTTTATTTCAGAGTTAGGTTAGGCTTACAGGCTAATCCGCAGTAAGTTTAGCTAAATCAGTTATATTATCATAGGCCAGACTTAATCTAAATAAAATTATTCTGTGTAAAGGTATCAGTAACTTGATATTTATACAGAATAAGCATTTAATACAGAATACATATTTCATTTAACTGGAGTCAGTTCCCTCACAGGGTCTTTTTCAAAAATGGGTTAATTAATTTTATATTTTTAGTTGATTAGAGTTAAGGGGTGCTTTTATACACTGAATATAAATAACAATTAAAACTATATGTACCTTTTTTTGCTGTAGGTCTCCTAGGCCTAGGCCTACTTTGCCTACTTTCACAGTCATCTGAAAAGTAAAATATGACAATTGATGTAGACATGCAAGTATCTGGAGCTAGAGACAATTTACTGTGATAAAGAACTTAGCCTATTATACTTAACACCCAAGCCTACATAACACAAACAAATTTTGATTTTTTTCCTAAAAGTAATTCATTTTATTTCAGAGTTAGGTTAGGCTTACAGGCTATTCAGCTGTAAGTTAATCGGCTAATGCCCTGCTAGTTTGCTAGTTTTGTTAACATAATTAATCTTTCAGCGAAATCAGTTCTATTATCACAGGAACTTTGCTGTTGTTAATAATACATCAGCACAAAACTAACTGGAAGTTTATTCCTAGTCCTAGGGTTATAGAATCAAAGTCTTATCTAAACACTGAACTATCCTTAACTGATAATTTCATGTTATGACATCCAACTTGCATACAATACAATAAATACTCATGTTCTTGTATACCACAAAGAATCTATGATTTCTATTCAAATATTATTATTCTGATATTTTGATTTTTCTGTTTTACCCTGCACTTTTCAAAGCAGGAATTACAATATTAAAGTTTTACAACAATGCATCTAATAAAATTATTCTGTGTAAAGGTTTAGTAACCTGATATTTATATCACTATTGTATTAACAACTCGGAACACTAAGTGTGTTTGATATTTATGTAGCATAATTGTGAGGTCTAACGTATAGCGAAGGTGACGCGTAGATGACAGGTTTTATTAATGCAGTAAAGGAACAAATCTAATTTAAATAGTCTTTGTATTATTTTCGAATTCAATTTTTTAAAGCAAATGATAATACCTTATGCACCTTTGTAAAGGTTTTTACTTATTGGGGATAAGTGAACTGAATTAAAACATCAAACAAATGATTTTTGTTTCACAATCAAAACAATAGGCCTACTGTATTAAATTTATTATGGCAATTCTATTTACCCTAAAACTCCGTGACAAACACTAGTTTATTCATCAAGCAACAGGTCCGTTAAATAAATATGAATTATTATTATTACTAATAGACTTATTACTACAATACAAAACTCCAGAATTTTTGTTTATGTATAAATTGGCCCGCTAATAATGAAAAAATAAAATTGTATTAATTAAATTAGAATGCTAACTTGCTCAATTATTAAATTTTGGGCAGAACACAGTGATATTAGGCATAGTTGGTTCTATAACAGGTACGTGTTCGACAAAGTAATCTAGACATGAAAACATAACCGAACGTAACACCTAATATGCTACAAATAACGGACAACATACACTAAATAAATGATCATCTTACCTTTCATTTTTATCCCTAGGGCTTCCAACATCTTTCTGCTCCGACTACCCATGGCAAACAAAAATAATACTGTCCCACACACCTTACTTATTACCGTGGACACACTGAATTAAGCGCGAATTAAAACTATTGGTTGGCGCCTTTTTTTCATTGCACACAGACCTTACCTATTACCGCGAACACACTGAACACTGAACAAAGCGCGAACTAAAATTATTGGTTGGCGCCTTTTTTCATTGCACTAACTAAACAGAGTAAACACATGGTATAAACACACTTCCCTCTAGTGTCTGTCTTTTGCACACATGTTATACATTTAATAGAATAATATATTAGAGATGACAAAAAATTAAATTTTTACTCCCATAAGAAAGCATGGTGTTAGCCTAGGTATGTTGTATTAATTAAATTAGAATGCTAATTTGCTCCATTATTAAATTTTGGACAGAACACAGTGATATTATGTATAGTTGGGTCTATAACAGGTAGTGTTACAAACCCAAAGGAATCTAGACATTCATACATAACCTAACACAGCTAATTTGCTACAAACAACGGACAACATACACTAAATAAATGATCATCTTACATTTCATTATTATTCCTAGCGCCTCCAACATCTTTACTATAGTAACATCTTTTTACTTCGACTTGCAATCGCAAACACTACAATACGAACAAAATTCTGTCCCACACACCTTAACAAACGAAAACAAATTACCTCACAGCGCCAACTAAACTAATAGCCGGTCAACAACTAAACTAATGGCCGGTCGCAATATTTCGTTATACCTACTAAACAGAATAAAAACACACTTCCCTCCGTAGTGTCTGTCTTTTTTACACATGTTAAAATTTTTATAGAATAATTATTACGAATGCCAATATGGCCGACTAACTACCCATATTTCATTATATACATTTGTATATATCGAACAGGTTGTCTGGCTTCAGCGTACAGCAAAAATACGATGTATAAAAATTTGTATAAGTTTTTCGTACGCTGACACACCATAACTTGGGCAAAATAACTTCATCACCTAAAAATGTACTTATACAAGTTCGTCAAATTTGTTTTAGATACCCTGGGTAAAAATTGGGGTGTGATGAAGAAATTATGCGGCGCTAAGTATATATATATATATATATATATATATATTGTAGCGTGACAGATAATCCACACAAATACATTACTCAGTGATCATTAATAAAGCTCTAATATATGGAATATCCAGATGAGAATCAATTGAAATGCACTATTTAATAATATATTCACAAGAAAGGTTGAATAAAGAAAATTTCTGCAAATAATATAATACAAATTAAAAAACCCAGAAGACTAAAAATGATAATAACAAAATTACCCAGGTAAGATAGAAGCAGGCAATTAATATACCCCGTCAAAGAAACCAGACCAGAAGAAACAAAGGCATACACGGCGAAAAACTACAGAAGAAGGAAGAATAGTCAAAACTACCACTACTGAAGAAGGAAGAAAGAAGAAGAACCAAACTCAAAGAAGAAAGAAGAAACAAGACTAATTAAAACTAGAGAAGAAAGAAGAACTAATTAAAACTACTACTACAGAAGAAGGAAGAAAGAAGAACAATCAAAGCTACTGAAGACAGAAGATTTAATAGAATAATAATTATATTAGGGAAAATGGCTATTATTTACTTAGAAGACAGGAAGTATAATTTTAGGCCTACCTCCCAAAAATTATAAGAAATGTAATTTTCAGATAAAACTTTGTAATACTAACTTAATTACTATCAAAATAAGTAGAATAGAATAGTGAAAACGAATATGTATTTTATATTTCAAACAGTTAACTAATAACGAATTTATTTTATGAGCATAATGTACATTTTTAAAGTGTGTCGGAAGTTATGGCAATTTGAAACAATGTATAAGATATATTATATAGGCTAAGATTTTCATGAGACGAAGGAAATACAGACAGTTCATTATTATACCTCGAAGAGAGCACTTCATGTGAATATTTGATAGAACCAATCTTTAATGGCCGTTACGTTATAACGAAGTTCGGAATCATTTTATGTAAAACTAATTTTTTAACTATTTTAATGAAAGTGAAGTGGTGAAGTTGACCCATGAACTACATAACACCTATAAACGAAATCACATATAACTAATTAAATGAAATAACACTGAAATCGCACCAAACACCAAGTGAAAATTCGAGGTTAACTGACACGCATAAACACCAGTAGATATACCCATTTAACAACATTTTTACACAAAGTGAACTATTCCATGATACACCAGTGACAATAAACTATACCCCAGAAGATCATATACCATTGCGAAGAACATTTAACCGAAGAAGGGACATATTATCTCAACAAGTACTTTGTTTACATTAGAAGCTATCAACGCGCATGCGTCAGGCGGCCATTTTGATCCAGGATCGTCACCGCAATTAGAGACGACTAGACTGCTTTCTGGTTTGAACAAAATTATATATAAACTTTTATTATTAATAATTACCATTACATTGTTTAAATTTAAGACATTTCTTGAATTGTAAGTGTTATACTTTCATGTCCCTGACCTTCTCTGGCTTTTTATATAAATAACCGTTCAAAGAACCTGTTTAAATAATACCACTGTAAAACTTCTAATATCGACCGACCCTGAGCGAGTCGATATGGCTTTGTAATCTCGATTAATTAATCGACCAACCTTATTATTGTGTTTAATAAACGTTTTTGTTCGTTTTTTGGTAAATTGAAGTTGATTTCTCTTATAAAAGGACATAATCACTAAATAACCAAGAAAACTAGATAATCTTTAAAGGCAGTATATGCGAAACTACAACATTTCAAGAGTAAGAAGAAGAGAGCCGTTTTCGCCTAACTTGAAGTTAATTGGATTATCTTTTTAACAAATTTACAGAACAGAAATTTATTACCAAAATAAACACCATACTATTATAATTATAATTACGATCAACAACCTCGATTTATTCCTAAATATTAAGCACATAAATACACCGAAAATATTTTTTCCGAAATTATTTTTTTTATAAATATAAAGTTTAAATTTATATTTTATTTCAATTTGCTACCACAGCAAAATACACTGAGTTTATAAGATAATAACAAAGAACCAGGAACTTTACCAAATCGACGATTCCCAGAGCGGAACGTCACTACTGCACATACACACCATAAAAATTATCCTAGGGAATATTATACCAGAACACTATACAATTACAATTATAGTATGGTTTTATTACAAAAGCGAAGATCAACAGTGAGAGCATAACGAAGACAAGAAAATATTAACTACGTTACTACACACATTCTTACATTGAAATAATCTCGTTTTATTACAAAATTGACTAGCCCAACCAGTGGGGCTTACTGGAGAGCACAATTCTCATACATCAACCTTTTATAAGTAATTACCAATTCATAGGAATATTACAATATATATATATGTATATATATTTCAATTACTTTCTGCTACAGTCCGTTTCTTGATGTATATAATACATTAATATTTATTATTTATTATAAATTTACCTCAAGATGTTATTTTTCTATTTGGAACATATTTCGTGTACTATCTTGTTCCCATCCTCAGCCTTCCGGTTTTTTTGTCTGGTGAAGTACATATGTGTTGTTGGTTGATAATTGTGGCTTCCTGTTGGCTTCTGGTATTTCAAGTTGGTTTTATTGTGTGTGATTGTGGTTTATGTGTTTGTTTTTTGTGTATTTTCAATGTTGAGTGCTTTGAATATTGTGTCATGTTTTGTATTGATTTGTATTTGTTCAGGTATTAGTTTGTTTTCTGTTTTATGTTTGTATATTTGTAAGTTTTCCCATATGTTCATTATGGTGCCTTTGTGTGGTATATGTTTTATTAGTGTTACATTGGTTATGTCTGGGAATTCATGTCCTGTGTTTATTGCATGTGTGGCTAAATTGGATTTATATATTTCTGGATTTTTGTACGCATTTAGGTGTTCAAAATAACGTTTTCTCAGCTGTTTTTTTGTTTGTCCTATATAACATTTATTGCAATCTTGGCATTCAATTTTGTATATACCGTTAGTTGTTGTATTATCTTTGTTGTGTGAGCTATTTAGATTTTGTAATTTATTTTTATTAGTTTTATATGCTATTTTTATATCTGTGTTTTTAAATAGTTTTGTTAGTTTTGTCATTTTATTATTTATATATGTGAATGTGGCCCATTTTTTGTTGTTGTTATTATTTATGTGTTGTTCAGTTTGATTAATTCTTAATTGTTCAGTTTTTATTTTGTATTTGATTTTATTTTCTATTTTGATCATAGTATTTTTATTGTATCCATTTTCATAACCAATTTGGTATATTATATTTCTTTCTTTGTCAGTTTCTTGTTTGTTTAGTGGTATTTTGTACATTCTGTTAAATAACGAATAAAATGCTGCCATTTTATGTTGTGGTGGGTGGTCAGAATGGTTAGGTATAATGATGTTAGTGGAAGTTGGTTTTCTATATATTGCATATTGTATGTGTTTGTTGTATCTTGTGATGGTTATGTCTAAATAGTTGATTTTGTTATGTTTTTCTTTTTCTTCTGTGAATTGTATTTTGGGATGTATGTTATTGATTTATTTCAGTATGTTCTCTGCATTTGTGTTTTTGTTATTTGATACATATAGTCCATCATCTACATATCTTATCCATATGCCATTTGGGTCATGTGTTTTTATGATATTTTGTATTTTGGTGTCTATGTGTTGTAGGAATATTTCTGCTATTATGCTTGATAATGGTGATCGCATTGCTAAACCTTCTTTCTGTTGATAAATTTTGCTATTAAATTCAAAGTAATTTTGTTTTAGTATTAGTTGGAGACTATTTTTTATTTCGGTTATATATTGTTTGTTTTCATTTTGTTCTTTAAGTTTGTTTATTATTATGTCAATTGTTTCTTCTACTGGGATATTGGTGTACATGTTTGTTATGTCATATGATGTGAAAAATGTATTTTCATTTATATTTATTATTTTTAGTTTGTCTATTAATTCGTATGTATTTTTTATGTTATGATGGTTATTTGTTAGATGGTTACTTTTTAGTTTTTGTGCTATTATTTTTGCTATTTTGTATGTGGGAGCTTTTTTGAAATTAATTAATGGACGTATTGGGTTGTTTAATTTGTGTATTTTTATTAGGATATTCATTTTAGGTGGTTCTGGATTATTGTTTATATATATGTCTATGTTTTTATTGTTGAAAATGTTTTTAGTTGTTTTTATTAGTTTTATTCTTTGTTTAAGATATTTTTCTGTTGGGTTTTATCTAGTTGTACGCATTTATTACTGTTGATGAAGTCTTCGGTTTTTTTTATGTAGTCTGCTTTATGAATGATTACTGTTGCTTGACTTTTGTCTGCTTTAGTTATTATTAAATTATTGTTCTTTACTTTATTTTTAATCTCTTTTATTGTTTTATTGTTTTTCTTTTGTTTATCTTTGTGTTTCATTTCGCTAGTGATTATTTTTTTAATTATATGTGTTGCTTCTGTTCTTTTTCTTCTTGTATATTGTCTTTTATTAGGTTAATGGGAAATTCTGTTTCTACTATTAAATTTTCTAGATTTTTGTTTGCATTTTGGGTTATGTTAGTTTTTGACATATTGTTTAAATATTCTGTTTCTTTTTTGTTAAATTCTGTATTGCTAAGGTTAATGGTTCGAGGGTAAAATGTGTGTTTATTTTTGTTGTTTTGTTCTTGATTTTTGTTTTGTTGTTTTAATGTGTTAAGTTTTTTGTTGATTGTTTAAGTCTTTTTGTTTTTTCAAATCTTATTTTATTTTCTATGTTATTGTATTTATTATTCCAAGTGATTGGATGTAATAAACTTGTTAGTTCGAAGTGTAGTTTGTATATGTCTAGTGTTATGCTATTTTTCTTACTGTATAATTGATTATTGATTACTGTAACTTGATATTTATACAGAATAAGCATTTAATACAGAATACATATTTCATTTAACTGGAGTCAGTTCCCTCACAGGGTCTTTTTCAAAAATGGGTTAATTAATTTTATATTTTTAGTTGATTAGAGTTAAGGGGTGCTTTTATACACTGAATATAAATAACAATTAAAACTATATGTACCTTTTTTTGCTGTAGGTCTCCTAGGCCTAGGCCTACTTTGCCTACTTTCACAGTCATCTGAAAAGTAAAATATGACAATTGATGTAGACATGCAAGTATCTGGAGCTAGAGACAATTTACTGTGATAAAGAACTTAGCCTATTATACTTAACACCCAAGCCTACATAACACAAACAAATTTTGATTTTTTTCCTAAAAGTAATTCATTTTATTTCAGAGTTAGGTTAGGCTTACAGGCTATTCAGCTGTAAGTTAATCGGCTAATGCCCTGCTAGTTTGCTAGTTTTGTTAACATAATTAATCTTTCAGCGAAATCAGTTCTATTATCACAGGAACTTTGCTGTTGTTAATAATACATCAGCACAAAACTAACTGGAAGTTTATTCCTAGTCCTAGGGTTATAGAATCAAAGTCTTATCTAAACACTGAACTATCCTTAACTGATAATTTCATGTTATGACATCCAACTTGCATACAATACAATAAATACTCATGTTCTTGTATACCACAAAGAATCTATGATTTCTATTCAAATATTATTATTCTGATATTTTGATTTTTCTGTTTTACCCTGCACTTTTCAAAGCAGGAATTACAATATTAAAGTTTTACAACAATGCATCTAATAAAATTATTCTGTGTAAAGGTTTAGTAACCTGATATTTATATCACTATTGTATTAACAACTCGGAACACTAAGTGTGTTTGATATTTATGTAGCATAATTGTGAGGTCTAACGTATAGCGAAGGTGACGCGTAGATGACAGGTTTTATTAATGCAGTAAAGGAACAAATCTAATTTAAATAGTCTTTGTATTATTTTCGAATTCAATTTTTTAAAGCAAATGATAATACCTTATGCACCTTTGTAAAGGTTTTTACTTATTGGGGATAAGTGAACTGAATTAAAACATCAAACAAATGATTTTTGTTTCACAATCAAAACAATAGGCCTACTGTATTAAATTTATTATGGCAATTCTATTTACCCTAAAACTCCGTGACAAACACTAGTTTATTCATCAAGCAACAGGTCCGTTAAATAAATATGAATTATTATTATTACTAATAGACTTATTACTACAATACAAAACTCCAGAATTTTTGTTTATGTATAAATTGGCCCGCTAATAATGAAAAAATAAAATTGTATTAATTAAATTAGAATGCTAACTTGCTCAATTATTAAATTTTGGGCAGAACACAGTGATATTAGGCATAGTTGGTTCTATAACAGGTACGTGTTCGACAAAGTAATCTAGACATGAAAACATAACCGAACGTAACACCTAATATGCTACAAATAACGGACAACATACACTAAATAAATGATCATCTTACCTTTCATTTTTATCCCTAGGGCTTCCAACATCTTTCTGCTCCGACTACCCATGGCAAACAAAAATAATACTGTCCCACACACCTTACTTATTACCGTGGACACACTGAATTAAGCGCGAATTAAAACTATTGGTTGGCGCCTTTTTTTCATTGCACACAGACCTTACCTATTACCGCGAACACACTGAACACTGAACAAAGCGCGAACTAAAATTATTGGTTGGCGCCTTTTTTCATTGCACTAACTAAACAGAGTAAACACATGGTATAAACACACTTCCCTCTAGTGTCTGTCTTTTGCACACATGTTATACATTTAATAGAATAATATATTAGAGATGACAAAAAATTAAATTTTTACTCCCATAAGAAAGCATGGTGTTAGCCTAGGTATGTTGTATTAATTAAATTAGAATGCTAATTTGCTCCATTATTAAATTTTGGACAGAACACAGTGATATTATGTATAGTTGGGTCTATAACAGGTAGTGTTACAAACCCAAAGGAATCTAGACATTCATACATAACCTAACACAGCTAATTTGCTACAAACAACGGACAACATACACTAAATAAATGATCATCTTACATTTCATTATTATTCCTAGCGCCTCCAACATCTTTACTATAGTAACATCTTTTTACTTCGACTTGCAATCGCAAACACTACAATACGAACAAAATTCTGTCCCACACACCTTAACAAACGAAAACAAATTACCTCACAGCGCCAACTAAACTAATAGCCGGTCAACAACTAAACTAATGGCCGGTCGCAATATTTCGTTATACCTACTAAACAGAATAAAAACACACTTCCCTCCGTAGTGTCTGTCTTTTTTACACATGTTAAAATTTTTATAGAATAATTATTACGAATGCCAATATGGCCGACTAACTACCCATATTTCATTATATACATTTGTATATATCGAACAGGTTGTCTGGCTTCAGCGTACAGCAAAAATACGATGTATAAAAATTTGTATAAGTTTTTCGTACGCTGACACACCATAACTTGGGCAAAATAACTTCATCACCTAAAAATGTACTTATACAAGTTCGTCAAATTTGTTTTAGATACCCTGGGTAAAAATTGGGGTGTGATGAAGAAATTATGCGGCGCTAAGTATATATATATATATATATATATATATTGTAGCGTGACAGATAATCCACACAAATACATTACTCAGTGATCATTAATAAAGCTCTAATATATGGAATATCCAGATGAGAATCAATTGAAATGCACTATTTAATAATATATTCACAAGAAAGGTTGAATAAAGAAAATTTCTGCAAATAATATAATACAAATTAAAAAACCCAGAAGACTAAAAATGATAATAACAAAATTACCCAGGTAAGATAGAAGCAGGCAATTAATATACCCCGTCAAAGAAACCAGACCAGAAGAAACAAAGGCATACACGGCGAAAAACTACAGAAGAAGGAAGAATAGTCAAAACTACCACTACTGAAGAAGGAAGAAAGAAGAAGAACCAAACTCAAAGAAGAAAGAAGAAACAAGACTAATTAAAACTAGAGAAGAAAGAAGAACTAATTAAAACTACTACTACAGAAGAAGGAAGAAAGAAGAACAATCAAAGCTACTGAAGACAGAAGATTTAATAGAATAATAATTATATTAGGGAAAATGGCTATTATTTACTTAGAAGACAGGAAGTATAATTTTAGGCCTACCTCCCAAAAATTATAAGAAATGTAATTTTCAGATAAAACTTTGTAATACTAACTTAATTACTATCAAAATAAGTAGAATAGAATAGTGAAAACGAATATGTATTTTATATTTCAAACAGTTAACTAATAACGAATTTATTTTATGAGCATAATGTACATTTTTAAAGTGTGTCGGAAGTTATGGCAATTTGAAACAATGTATAAGATATATTATATAGGCTAAGATTTTCATGAGACGAAGGAAATACAGACAGTTCATTATTATACCTCGAAGAGAGCACTTCATGTGAATATTTGATAGAACCAATCTTTAATGGCCGTTACGTTATAACGAAGTTCGGAATCATTTTATGTAAAACTAATTTTTTAACTATTTTAATGAAAGTGAAGTGGTGAAGTTGACCCATGAACTACATAACACCTATAAACGAAATCACATATAACTAATTAAATGAAATAACACTGAAATCGCACCAAACACCAAGTGAAAATTCGAGGTTAACTGACACGCATAAACACCAGTAGATATACCCATTTAACAACATTTTTACACAAAGTGAACTATTCCATGATACACCAGTGACAATAAACTATACCCCAGAAGATCATATACCATTGCGAAGAACATTTAACCGAAGAAGGGACATATTATCTCAACAAGTACTTTGTTTACATTAGAAGCTATCAACGCGCATGCGTCAGGCGGCCATTTTGATCCAGGATCGTCACCGCAATTAGAGACGACTAGACTGCTTTCTGGTTTGAACAAAATTATATATAAACTTTTATTATTAATAATTACCATTACATTGTTTAAATTTAAGACATTTCTTGAATTGTAAGTGTTATACTTTCATGTCCCTGACCTTCTCTGGCTTTTTATATAAATAACCGTTCAAAGAACCTGTTTAAATAATACCACTGTAAAACTTCTAATATCGACCGACCCTGAGCGAGTCGATATGGCTTTGTAATCTCGATTAATTAATCGACCAACCTTATTATTGTGTTTAATAAACGTTTTTGTTCGTTTTTTGGTAAATTGAAGTTGATTTCTCTTATAAAAGGACATAATCACTAAATAACCAAGAAAACTAGATAATCTTTAAAGGCAGTATATGCGAAACTACAACATTTCAAGAGTAAGAAGAAGCGAGCCGTTTTCGCCTAACTTGAAGTTAATTGGATTATCTTTTTAACAAATTTACAGAACAGAAATTTATTACCAAAATAAACACCATACTATTATAATTATAATTACGATCAACAACCTCGATTTATTCCTAAATATTAAGCACATAAATACACCGAAAATATTTTTTCCGAAATTATTTTTTTTATAAATATAAAGTTTAAATTTATATTTTATTTCAATTTGCTACCACAGCAAAATACACTGAGTTTATAAGATAATAACAAAGAACCAGGAACTTTACCAAATCGACGATTCCCAGAGCGGAACGTCACTACTGCACATACACACCATAAAAATTATCCTAGGGAATATTATACCAGAACACTATACAATTACAATTATAGTATGGTTTTATTACAAAAGCGAAGATCAACAGTGAGAGCATAACGAAGACAAGAAAATATTAACTACGTTACTACACACATTCTTACATTGAAATAATCTCGTTTTATTACAAAATTGACTAGCCCAACCAGTGGGGCTTACTGGAGAGCACAATTCTCATACATCAACCTTTTATAAGTAATTACCAATTCATAGGAATATTACAATATATATATATGTATATATATTTCAATTACTTTCTGCTACAGTCCGTTTCTTGATGTATATAATACATTAATATTTATTATTTATTATAAATTTACCTCAAGATGTTATTTTTCTATTTGGAACATATTTCGTGTACTATCTTGTTCCCATCCTCAGCCTTCCGGTTTTTTTGTCTGGTGAAGTACATATGTGTTGTTGGTTGATAATTGTGGCTTCCTGTTGGCTTCTGGTATTTCAAGTTGGTTTTATTGTGTGTGATTGTGGTTTATGTGTTTGTTTTTTGTGTATTTTCAATGTTGAGTGCTTTGAATATTGTGTCATGTTTTGTATTGATTTGTATTTGTTCAGGTATTAGTTTGTTTTCTGTTTTATGTTTGTATATTTGTAAGTTTTCCCATATGTTCATTATGGTGCCTTTGTGTGGTATATGTTTTATTAGTGTTACATTGGTTATGTCTGGGAATTCATGTCCTGTGTTTATTGCATGTGTGGCTAAATTGGATTTATATATTTCTGGATTTTTGTACGCATTTAGGTGTTCAAAATAACGTTTTCTCAGCTGTTTTTTTGTTTGTCCTATATAACATTTATTGCAATCTTGGCATTCAATTTTGTATATACCGTTAGTTGTTGTATTATCTTTGTTGTGTGAGCTATTTAGATTTTGTAATTTATTTTTATTAGTTTTATATGCTATTTTTATATCTGTGTTTTTAAATAGTTTTGTTAGTTTTGTCATTTTATTATTTATATATGTGAATGTGGCCCATTTTTTGTTGTTGTTATTATTTATGTGTTGTTCAGTTTGATTAATTCTTAATTGTTCAGTTTTTATTTTGTATTTGATTTTATTTTCTATTTTGATCATAGTATTTTTATTGTATCCATTTTCATAACCAATTTGGTATATTATATTTCTTTCTTTGTCAGTTTCTTGTTTGTTTAGTGGTATTTTGTACATTCTGTTAAATAACGAATAAAATGCTGCCATTTTATGTTGTGGTGGGTGGTCAGAATGGTTAGGTATAATGATGTTAGTGGAAGTTGGTTTTCTATATATTGCATATTGTATGTGTTTGTTGTATCTTGTGATGGTTATGTCTAAATAGTTGATTTTGTTATGTTTTTCTTTTTCTTCTGTGAATTGTATTTTGGGATGTATGTTATTGATTTATTTCAGTATGTTCTCTGCATTTGTGTTTTTGTTATTTGATACATATAGTCCATCATCTACATATCTTATCCATATGCCATTTGGGTCATGTGTTTTTATGATATTTTGTATTTTGGTGTCTATGTGTTGTAGGAATATTTCTGCTATTATGCTTGATAATGGTGATCGCATTGCTAAACCTTCTTTCTGTTGATAAATTTTGCTATTAAATTCAAAGTAATTTTGTTTTAGTATTAGTTGGAGACTATTTTTTATTTCGGTTATATATTGTTTGTTTTCATTTTGTTCTTTAAGTTTGTTTATTATTATGTCAATTGTTTCTTCTACTGGGATATTGGTGTACATGTTTGTTATGTCATATGATGTGAAAAATGTATTTTCATTTATATTTATTATTTTTAGTTTGTCTATTAATTCGTATGTATTTTTTATGTTATGATGGTTATTTGTTAGATGGTTACTTTTTAGTTTTTGTGCTATTATTTTTGCTATTTTGTATGTGGGAGCTTTTTTGAAATTAATTAATGGACGTATTGGGTTGTTTAATTTGTGTATTTTTATTAGGATATTCATTTTAGGTGGTTCTGGATTATTGTTTATATATATGTCTATGTTTTTATTGTTGAAAATGTTTTTAGTTGTTTTTATTAGTTTTATTCTTTGTTTAAGATATTTTTCTGTTGGGTTTTATCTAGTTGTACGCATTTATTACTGTTGATGAAGTCTTCGGTTTTTTTTATGTAGTCTGCTTTATGAATGATTACTGTTGCTTGACTTTTGTCTGCTTTAGTTATTATTAAATTATTGTTCTTTACTTTATTTTTAATCTCTTTTATTGTTTTATTGTTTTTCTTTTGTTTATCTTTGTGTTTCATTTCGCTAGTGATTATTTTTTTAATTATATGTGTTGCTTCTGTTCTTTTTCTTCTTGTATATTGTCTTTTATTAGGTTAATGGGAAATTCTGTTTCTACTATTAAATTTTCTAGATTTTTGTTTGCATTTTGGGTTATGTTAGTTTTTGACATATTGTTTAAATATTCTGTTTCTTTTTTGTTAAATTCTGTATTGCTAAGGTTAATGGTTCGAGGGTAAAATGTGTGTTTATTTTTGTTGTTTTGTTCTTGATTTTTGTTTTGTTGTTTTAATGTGTTAAGTTTTTTGTTGATTGTTTAAGTCTTTTTGTTTTTTCAAATCTTATTTTATTTTCTATGTTATTGTATTTATTATTCCAAGTGATTGGATGTAATAAACTTGTTAGTTCGAAGTGTAGTTTGTATATGTCTAGTGTTATGCTATTTTTCTTACTGTATAATTGATTATTGATTACTGTAACTTGATATTTATACAGAATAAGCATTTAATACAGAATACATATTTCATTTAACTGGAGTCAGTTCCCTCACAGGGTCTTTTTCAAAAATGGGTTAATTAATTTTATATTTTTAGTTGATTAGAGTTAAGGGGTGCTTTTATACACTGAATATAAATAACAATTAAAACTATATGTACCTTTTTTTGCTGTAGGTCTCCTAGGCCTAGGCCTACTTTGCCTACTTTCACAGTCATCTGAAAAGTAAAATATGACAATTGATGTAGACATGCAAGTATCTGGAGCTAGAGACAATTTACTGTGATAAAGAACTTAGCCTATTATACTTAACACCCAAGCCTACATAACACAAACAAATTTTGATTTTTTTCCTAAAAGTAATTCATTTTATTTCAGAGTTAGGTTAGGCTTACAGGCTATTCAGCTGTAAGTTAATCGGCTAATGCCCTGCTAGTTTGCTAGTTTTGTTAACATAATTAATCTTTCAGCGAAATCAGTTCTATTATCACAGGAACTTTGCTGTTGTTAATAATACATCAGCACAAAACTAACTGGAAGTTTATTCCTAGTCCTAGGGTTATAGAATCAAAGTCTTATCTAAACACTGAACTATCCTTAACTGATAATTTCATGTTATGACATCCAACTTGCATACAATACAATAAATACTCATGTTCTTGTATACCACAAAGAATCTATGATTTCTATTCAAATATTATTATTCTGATATTTTGATTTTTCTGTTTTACCCTGCACTTTTCAAAGCAGGAATTACAATATTAAAGTTTTACAACAATGCATCTAATAAAATTATTCTGTGTAAAGGTTTAGTAACCTGATATTTATATCACTATTGTATTAACAACTCGGAACACTAAGTGTGTTTGATATTTATGTAGCATAATTGTGAGGTCTAACGTATAGCGAAGGTGACGCGTAGATGACAGGTTTTATTAATGCAGTAAAGGAACAAATCTAATTTAAATAGTCTTTGTATTATTTTCGAATTCAATTTTTTAAAGCAAATGATAATACCTTATGCACCTTTGTAAAGGTTTTTACTTATTGGGGATAAGTGAACTGAATTAAAACATCAAACAAATGATTTTTGTTTCACAATCAAATCATTATTATTCCTAGCGCCTCCAACATCTTTACTATAGTAACATCTTTTTACTTCGACTTGCAATCGCAAACACTACAATACGAACAAAATTCTGTCCCACACACCTTAACAAACGAAAACAAATTACCTCACAGCGCCAACTAAACTAATAGCCGGTCAACAACTAAACTAATGGCCGGTCGCAATATTTCGTTATACCTACTAAACAGAATAAAAACACACTTCCCTCTGTAGTGTCTGTCTTTTTTACACATGTTAAAATTTTTATAGAATAATTATTACGAATGCCAATATGGCCGACTAACTACCCATATTTCATTATATACATTTGTATATATCGAACAGGTTGTCTGGCTTCAGCGTACAGCAAAATACGATGTATAAAATTTTGTATAAGTTTTTCGTACGCTGACACACCATAACTTGGGCAAAATAACTTCATCACCTAAAAATGTACTTATACAAGTTCGTCAAATTTGTTTTAGATACCCTGGGTAAAAATTGGGGTGTGATGAAGAAATTATGCGGCGCTAAGTATATATATATATATATATTGTAGCGTGACAGATAATCCACACAAATACATTACTCAATGATCATTAATAAAGCTCTAATATATGGAATATCCAGATGAGAATCAATTAAAATGCACTATTTAATAATATAGTCACAAGAAAGGTTGAATAAAGAAAATTTCTGCAAATAATATAATACAAATTAAAAAACCCAGAAGACTAAAAATGATAATAACAAAATTACCCAGGTAAGATAGAAGCAGGCAATTAATATACCCCGTCAAAGAAACCAGACCAGAAGAAACAAAGGCATACACCGCGAAAAACTACAGAAGAAGGAAGAATAGTCAAAACTACCACTACTGAAGAAGGAAGAAAGAAGAAGAACCAAACTCAAAGAAGAAAGAAGAAACAAGACTAATTAAAACTAGAGAAGAAAGAAGAACTAATTAAAACTACTACTACAGAAGAAGGAAGAAAGAAGAACAATCAAAGCTACTGAAGACAGAAGATTTAATAGAATAATAATTATATTAGGGAAAATGGCTATTATTTACTTAGAAGACAGGAAGTATAATTTTAGGCCTACCTCCCAAAAATTATAAGAAATATAATTTTCAGATAAAACTTTGTAATACTAACTTAATTACTATCAAAATAAGTAGAATAGAATAGTGAAAACGAATATGTATTTTATATTTCAAACAGTTAACTAATAACGAATTTATTTTATGAGCATAATGTACATTTTTAAAGTGTGTCGGAAGTTATGGCAATTTGAAACAATGTATGAGATATATTATATAGGCTAAGATTTTCATGAGACGAAGGAAATACAGACAGTTCATTATTATACCTCGAAGAGAGCACTTCATGTGAATATTTGATAGAACCAATCTTTAATGGCCGTTACGTTATAACGAAGTTTGGAATCATTTTATGTAAAACTAATTTTTTAACTATTTTAATGAAAGTGAAGTGGTGAAGTTGACCCATGAACTACATAACACCTATAAACGAAATCACATATAACTAATTAAATGAAATAACACTGAAATCGCACCAAACACCAAGTGAAAATTCGAGGTTAACTGACACGCATAAACACCAGTAGATATACCCATTTAACAACATTTTTACACAAAGTGAACTATTCCATGATACACCAGTGACAATAAACTATACCCCAGAAGATCATATACCATTGCGAAGAACATTTAACCGAAGAAGGGACATATTATCTCAACAAGTACTTTGTTTACATTAGAAGCTATCAACGCGCATGCGTCAGGCGGCCATTTTGATCCAGGATCGTCACCGCAATTAGAGACGACTAGACTGCTTTCTGGTTTGAACAAAATTATATATAAACTTTTATTATTAATAATTACCATTACATTGTTTAAATTTAAGACATTTCTTGAATTGTAAGTGTTATACTTTCATGTCCCTGACCTTCTCTGGCTTTTTATATAAATAACCGTTCAAAGAACCTGTTTAAATAATACCACTGTAAAACTTCTAATATCGACCGACCCTGAGCGAGTCGATATGGCTTTGTAATCTCGATTAATTAATCGACCAACCTTATTATTGTGTTTAATAAACGTTTTTGTTCGTTTTTTGGTAAATTGAAGTTGATTTCTCTTATAAAAGGGCATAATCACTAAATAACCAAGAAAACTAGATAATCTTTAAAGGCAGTATATGCGAAACTACAACATTTCAAGAGTAAGAAGAAGAGAGCCGTTTTCGCCTAACTTGAAGTTAATTGGATTATCTTTTTAACAAATTTACAGAATAGAAATTTATTACCAAAATAAACACCATACTATTATAATTATAATTACGATCAACAACCTCGATTTATTCCTAAATATTAAGCACATAAATACACCGAAAATATTTTTTCCGAAATTATTTTTTTTATAAATATAAAGTTTAAATTTATATTTTATTTCAATTTGCTACCACAGCAAAATACACTGAGTTTATAAGATAATAACAAAGAACCAGGAACTTTACCAAATCGACGATTCCCAGAGCGGAACGTCACTACTGGACATACACACCATAAAAATTATCCTAGGGAATATTATACCAGAACACTATACAATTACAATTATAGTATGGTTTTATTACAAAAGCGAAGATCAACAGTGAGAGCATAACGAAGACAAGAAAATATTAACTACGTTACTACACACATTCTTACATTGAAATAATCTCGTTTTATTACAAAATTGACTAGCCCAACCAGTGGGGCTTACTGGAGAGCACAATTCTCATACATCAACCTTTTATAAGTAATTACCAATTCATAGGAATATTACAATATATATATATATATATATATTTCAATTACTTTCTGCTACAGTCCGTTTCTTGATGTATATAATACATTAATATTTATTATTTATTATAAATTTACCTCAAGATGTTATTTTTCTATTTGGAACATATTTCGTGTACTATCTTGTTCCCATCCTCAGCCTTCCGGTTTTTTTGTCTGGTGAAGTACATATGTGTTGTTGGTTGATAATTGTGGCTTCCTGTTGGCTTCTGGTATTTCAAGTTGGTTTTATTGTGTGTGATTGTGGTTTATGTGTTTGTTTTTTGTGTATTTTCAATGTTGAGTGCTTTGAATATTGTGTCATGTTTTGTATTGATTTGTATTTGTTCAGGTTTTAGTTTGTTTTCTGTTTTATGTTTGTATATTTGTAAGTTTTCCCATATGTTCATTATGGTGCCTTTGTGTGGTATATGTTTTATTAGTGTTACATTGGTTATGTCTGGGAATTCATGTCCTGTGTTTATTGCATGTGTGGCTAAATTGGATTTATATATTTCTGGATTTTTGTACGCATTTAGGTGTTCAAAATAACGTTTTCTCAGCTGTTTTTTTGTTTGTCCTATATAACATTTATTGCAATCTTGGCATTCAATTTTGTATATACCGTTAGTTGTTGTATTATCTTTGTTGTGTGAGCTATTTAGATTTTGTAATTTATTTTTATTAGTTTTATATGCTATTTTTATATCTGTGTTTTTAAATAGTTTTGTTAGTTTTGTCATTTTATTATTTATATATGTGAATGTGGCCCATTTTTTGTTGTTGTTATTATTTATGTGTTGTTCAGTTTGATTAATTCTTAATTGTTCAGTTTTTATTTTGTATTTGATTTTATTTTCTATTTTGATCATAGTATTTTTATTGTATCCATTTTCATAACCAATTTGGTATATTATATTTCTTTCTTTGTCAGTTTCTTGTTTGTTTAGGGGTATTTTGTACATTCTGTTAAATAACGAATAAAATGCTGCCATTTTATGTTGTGGTGGGTGGTCAGAATGGTTAGGTATAATGATGTTAGTGGAAGTTGGTTTTCTATATATTGCATATTGTATGTGTTTGTTGTATCTTGTGATGGTTATGTCTAAATAGTTGATTTTGTTATGTTTTTCTTTTTCTTCTGTGAATTGTATTTTGGGATGTATGTTATTGATTTATTTCAGTATGTTCTCTGCATTTGTGTTTTTGTTATTTGATACATATAGTCCATCATCTACATATCTTATCCATATGCCATTTGGGTCATGTGTTTTTATGATATTTTGTATTTTGGTGTCTATGTGTTGTAGGAATATTTCTGCTATTATGCTTGATAATGGTGATCGCATTGCTAAACCTTCTTTCTGTTGATAAATTTTGCTATTAAATTCAAAGTAATTTTGTTTTAGTATTAGTTGGAGACTATTTTTTATTTCGGTTATATATTGTTTGTTTTCATTTTGTTCTTTAAGTTTGTTTATTATTATGTCAATTGTTTCTTCTACTGGGATATTGGTGTACATGTTTGTTATGTCATATGATGTGAAAAATGTATTTTCATTTATATTTATTATTTTTAGTTTGTCTATTAATTCGTATGTATTTTTTATGTTATGATGGTTATTTGTTAGATGGTTACTTTTTAGTTTTTGTGCTATTATTTTTGCTATTTTGTATGTGGGAGCTTTTTTGAAATTAATTAATGGACGTATTGGGTTGTTTAATTTGTGTATTTTTATTAGGATATTCATTTTAGGTGGTTCTGGATTATTGTTTATATATATGTCTATGTTTTTATTGTTGAAAATGTTTTTAGTTGTTTTTATTAGTTTTATTCTTTGTTTAAGATATTTTTCTGTTGGGTTTTATCTAGTTGTACGCATTTATTACTGTTGATGAAGTCTTCGGTTTTTTTTATGTAGTCTGCTTTATGAATGATTACTGTTGCTTGACTTTTGTCTGCTTTAGTTATTATTAAATTATTGTTCTTTACTTTATTTTTAATCTCTTTTATTGTTTTATTGTTTTTCTTTTGTTTATCTTTGTGTTTCATTTCGCTAGTGATTATTTTTTTAATTATATGTGTTGCTTCTGTTCTTTTTCTTCTTGTATATTGTCTTTTATTAGGTTAATGGGAAATTCTGTTTCTACTATTAAATTTTCTAGATTTTTGTTTGCATTTTGGGTTATGTTAGTTTTTGACATATTGTTTAAATATTCTGTTTCTTTTTTGTTAAATTCTGTATTGCTAAGGTTAATGGTTCGAGGGTAAAATGTGTGTTTATTTTTGTTGTTTTGTTCTTGATTTTTGTTTTGTTGTTTTAATGTGTTAAGTTTTTTGTTGATTGTTTAAGTCTTTTTGTTTTTTCAAATCTTATTTTATTTTCTATGTTATTGTATTTATTATTCCAAGTGATTGGATGTAATAAACTTGTTAGTTCGAAGTGTAGTTTGTATATGTCTAGTGTTATGCTATTTTTCTTACTGTATAATTGATTATTGATTACTGTAACTTGATATTTATACAGAATAAGCATTTAATACAGAATACATATTTCATTTAACTGGAGTCAGTTCCCTCACAGGGTCTTTTTCAAAAATGGGTTAATTAATTTTATATTTTTAGTTGATTAGAGTTAAGGGGTGCTTTTATACACTGAATATAAATAACAATTAAAACTATATGTACCTTTTTTTGCTGTAGGTCTCCTAGGCCTAGGCCTACTTTGCCTACTTTCACAGTCATCTGAAAAGTAAAATATGACAATTGATGTAGACATGCAAGTATCTGGAGCTAGAGACAATTTACTGTGATAAAGAACTTAGCCTATTATACTTAACACCCAAGCCTACATAACACAAACAAATTTTGATTTTTTTCCTAAAAGTAATTCATTTTATTTCAGAGTTAGGTTAGGCTTACAGGCTATTCAGCTGTAAGTTAATCGGCTAATGCCCTGCTAGTTTGCTAGTTTTGTTAACATAATTAATCTTTCAGCGAAATCAGTTCTATTATCACAGGAACTTTGCTGTTGTTAATAATACATCAGCACAAAACTAACTGGAAGTTTATTCCTAGTCCTAGGGTTATAGAATCAAAGTCTTATCTAAACACTGAACTATCCTTAACTGATAATTTCATGTTATGACATCCAACTTGCATACAATACAATAAATACTCATGTTCTTGTATACCACAAAGAATCTATGATTTCTATTCAAATATTATTATTCTGATATTTTGATTTTTCTGTTTTACCCTGCACTTTTCAAAGCAGGAATTACAATATTAAAGTTTTACAACAATGCATCTAATAAAATTATTCTGTGTAAAGGTTTAGTAACCTGATATTTATATCACTATTGTATTAACAACTCGGAACACTAAGTGTGTTTGATATTTATGTAGCATAATTGTGAGGTCTAACGTATAGCGAAGGTGACGCGTAGATGACAGGTTTTATTAATGCAGTAAAGGAACAAATCTAATTTAAATAGTCTTTGTATTATTTTCGAATTCAATTTTTTAAAGCAAATGATAATACCTTATGCACCTTTGTAAAGGTTTTTACTTATTGGGGATAAGTGAACTGAATTAAAACATCAAACAAATGATTTTTGTTTCACAATCAAATCATTATTATTCCTAGCGCCTCCAACATCTTTACTATAGTAACATCTTTTTACTTCGACTTGCAATCGCAAACACTACAATACGAACAAAATTCTGTCCCACACACCTTAACAAACGAAAACAAATTACCTCACAGCGCCAACTAAACTAATAGCCGGTCAACAACTAAACTAATGGCCGGTCGCAATATTTCGTTATACCTACTAAACAGAATAAAAACACACTTCCCTCTGTAGTGTCTGTCTTTTTTACACATGTTAAAATTTTTATAGAATAATTATTACGAATGCCAATATGGCCGACTAACTACCCATATTTCATTATATACATTTGTATATATCGAACAGGTTGTCTGGCTTCAGCGTACAGCAAAATACGATGTATAAAATTTTGTATAAGTTTTTCGTACGCTGACACACCATAACTTGGGCAAAATAACTTCATCACCTAAAAATGTACTTATACAAGTTCGTCAAATTTGTTTTAGATACCCTGGGTAAAAATTGGGGTGTGATGAAGAAATTATGCGGCGCTAAGTATATATATATATATATATTGTAGCGTGACAGATAATCCACACAAATACATTACTCAATGATCATTAATAAAGCTCTAATATATGGAATATCCAGATGAGAATCAATTAAAATGCACTATTTAATAATATAGTCACAAGAAAGGTTGAATAAAGAAAATTTCTGCAAATAATATAATACAAATTAAAAAACCCAGAAGACTAAAAATGATAATAACAAAATTACCCAGGTAAGATAGAAGCAGGCAATTAATATACCCCGTCAAAGAAACCAGACCAGAAGAAACAAAGGCATACACCGCGAAAAACTACAGAAGAAGGAAGAATAGTCAAAACTACCACTACTGAAGAAGGAAGAAAGAAGAAGAACCAAACTCAAAGAAGAAAGAAGAAACAAGACTAATTAAAACTAGAGAAGAAAGAAGAACTAATTAAAACTACTACTACAGAAGAAGGAAGAAAGAAGAACAATCAAAGCTACTGAAGACAGAAGATTTAATAGAATAATAATTATATTAGGGAAAATGGCTATTATTTACTTAGAAGACAGGAAGTATAATTTTAGGCCTACCTCCCAAAAATTATAAGAAATATAATTTTCAGATAAAACTTTGTAATACTAACTTAATTACTATCAAAATAAGTAGAATAGAATAGTGAAAACGAATATGTATTTTATATTTCAAACAGTTAACTAATAACGAATTTATTTTATGAGCATAATGTACATTTTTAAAGTGTGTCGGAAGTTATGGCAATTTGAAACAATGTATGAGATATATTATATAGGCTAAGATTTTCATGAGACGAAGGAAATACAGACAGTTCATTATTATACCTCGAAGAGAGCACTTCATGTGAATATTTGATAGAACCAATCTTTAATGGCCGTTACGTTATAACGAAGTTTGGAATCATTTTATGTAAAACTAATTTTTTAACTATTTTAATGAAAGTGAAGTGGTGAAGTTGACCCATGAACTACATAACACCTATAAACGAAATCACATATAACTAATTAAATGAAATAACACTGAAATCGCACCAAACACCAAGTGAAAATTCGAGGTTAACTGACACGCATAAACACCAGTAGATATACCCATTTAACAACATTTTTACACAAAGTGAACTATTCCATGATACACCAGTGACAATAAACTATACCCCAGAAGATCATATACCATTGCGAAGAACATTTAACCGAAGAAGGGACATATTATCTCAACAAGTACTTTGTTTACATTAGAAGCTATCAACGCGCATGCGTCAGGCGGCCATTTTGATCCAGGATCGTCACCGCAATTAGAGACGACTAGACTGCTTTCTGGTTTGAACAAAATTATATATAAACTTTTATTATTAATAATTACCATTACATTGTTTAAATTTAAGACATTTCTTGAATTGTAAGTGTTATACTTTCATGTCCCTGACCTTCTCTGGCTTTTTATATAAATAACCGTTCAAAGAACCTGTTTAAATAATACCACTGTAAAACTTCTAATATCGACCGACCCTGAGCGAGTCGATATGGCTTTGTAATCTCGATTAATTAATCGACCAACCTTATTATTGTGTTTAATAAACGTTTTTGTTCGTTTTTTGGTAAATTGAAGTTGATTTCTCTTATAAAAGGGCATAATCACTAAATAACCAAGAAAACTAGATAATCTTTAAAGGCAGTATATGCGAAACTACAACATTTCAAGAGTAAGAAGAAGAGAGCCGTTTTCGCCTAACTTGAAGTTAATTGGATTATCTTTTTAACAAATTTACAGAATAGAAATTTATTACCAAAATAAACACCATACTATTATAATTATAATTACGATCAACAACCTCGATTTATTCCTAAATATTAAGCACATAAATACACCGAAAATATTTTTTCCGAAATTATTTTTTTTATAAATATAAAGTTTAAATTTATATTTTATTTCAATTTGCTACCACAGCAAAATACACTGAGTTTATAAGATAATAACAAAGAACCAGGAACTTTACCAAATCGACGATTCCCAGAGCGGAACGTCACTACTGGACATACACACCATAAAAATTATCCTAGGAATATTATACCAGAACACTATACAATTACAATTATAGTATGGTTTTATTACAAAAGCGAAGATCAACAGTGAGAGCATAACGAAGACAAGAAAATATTAACTACGTTACTACACACATTCTTACATTGAAATAATCTCGTTTTATTACAAAATTGACTAGCCCAACCAGTGGGGCTTACTGGAGAGCACAATTCTCATACATCAACCTTTTATAAGTAATTACCAATTCATAGGAATATTACAATATATATATATGTATATATATTTCAATTACTTTCTGCTACAGTCCGTTTCTTGATGTATATAATACATTAATATTTATTATTTATTATAAATTTACCTCAAGATGTTATTTTTCTATTTGGAACATATTTCGTGTACTATCTTGTTCCCATCCTCAGCCTTCCGGTTTTTTTGTCTGGTGAAGTACATATGTGTTGTTGGTTGATAATTGTGGCTTCCTGTTGGCTTCTGGTATTTCAAGTTGGTTTTATTGTGTGTGATTGTGGTTTATGTGTTTGTTTTTTGTGTATTTTCAATGTTGAGTGCTTTGAATATTGTGTCATGTTTTGTATTGATTTGTATTTGTTCAGGTATTAGTTTGTTTTCTGTTTTATGTTTGTATATTTGTAAGTTTTCCCATATGTTCATTATGGTGCCTTTGTGTGGTATATGTTTTATTAGTGTTACATTGGTTATGTCTGGGAATTCATGTCCTGTGTTTATTGCATGTGTGGCTAAATTGGATTTATATATTTCTGGATTTTTGTACCCATTTAGGTGTTCAAAATAACGTTTTCTCAGCTGTTTTTTTGTTTGTCCTATATAACATTTATTGCAATCTTGGCATTCAATTTTGTATATACCGTTAGTTGTTGTATTATCTTTGTTGTGTGAGCTATTTAGATTTTGTAATTTATTTTTATTAGTTTTATATGCTATTTTTATATCTGTGTTTTTAAATAGTTTTGTTAGTTTTGTCATTTTATTATTTATATATGTGAATGTGGCCCATTTTTTGTTGTTGTTATTATTTATGTGTTGTTCAGTTTGATTAATTCTTAATTGTTCAGTTTTTATTTTGTATTTGATTTTATTTTCTATTTTGATCATAGTATTTTTATTGTATCCATTTTCATAACCAATTTGGTATATTATATTTCTTTCTTTGTCAGTTTCTTGTTTGTTTAGGGGTATTTTGTACATTCTGTTAAATAACGAATAAAATGCTGCCATTTTATGTTGTGGTGAGTGGTCAGAATGGTTAGGTATAATGATGTTAGTGGAAGATGGTTTTCTATATATTGCATATTGTATGTGTTTGTTGTATCTTGTGATGGTTATGTCTAAATAGTTGATTTTGTTATGTTTTTCTTTTTCTTCTGTGAATTGTATTTTGGGATGTATGTTATTGATTTATTTCAGTATGTTCTCTGCATTTGTGTTTTTGTTATTTGATACATATAGTCCATCATCTACATATCTTATCCATATGCCATTTGGGTCATGTGTTTTTATGATATTTTGTATTTTGGTGTCTATGTGTTGTAGGAATATTTCTGCTATTATGCTTGATAATGGTGATCGCATTGCTAAACCTTCTTTCTGTTGATAAATTTTGCTATTAAATTCAAAGTAATTTTGTTTTAGTATTAGTTGGAGACTATTTTTTATTTCGGTTATATATTGTTTGTTTTCATTTTGTTCTTTAAGTTTGTTTATTATTATGTCAATTGTTTCTTCTACTGGGATATTGGTGTACATGTTTGTTATGTCATATGATGTGAAAAATGTATTTTCATTTATATTTATTATTTTTAGTTTGTCTATTAATTCGTATGTATTTTTTATGTTATGATGGTTATTTGTTAGATGGTTACTTTTTAGTTTTTGTGCTATTATTTTTGCTATTTTGTATGTGGGAGCTTTTTTGAAATTAATTAATGGACGTATTGGGTTGTTTAATTTGTGTATTTTTATTAGGCTATTCATTTTAGGTGGTTCTGGATTATTGTTTGTATATATGTCTATGTTTTTATTGTTGAAAATGTTTTTAGTTGTTTTTATTAGTTTTATTCTTTGTTTAAGATATTTTTCTGTTGGGTTTTATCTAGTTGTACGCATTTATTACTGTTGATGAAGTCTTCGGTTTTTTTGATGTAGTCTGCTTTATGAATGATTACTGTTGCTTGACTTTTGTCTGCTTTAGTTATTATTAAATTATTGTTCTTTACTTTATTTTTAATCTCTTTTATTGTTTTATTGTTTTTCTTTTGTTTATCTTTGTGTTTCATTTCGCTAGTGATTATTTTTTTAATTATATGTGTTGCTTCTGTTCTTTTTTCTTCTTGTATATTGTCTTTTATTAGGTTAATGGGAAATTCTGTTTCTACTATTAAATTTTCTAGATTTTTGTTTGTATTTTGGGTTATGTTAGTTTTTGACATATTGTTTAAATATTCTGTTTCTTTTTTGTTAAATTCTGTATTGCTAAGGTTAATGGTTCGAGGGTAAAATGTGTGTTTATTTTTGTTGTTTTGTTCTTGATTTTTGTTTTGTTGTTTTAATGTGTTAATTTTTTTGTTGATTGTTTAAGTCTTTTCGTTTTTTCAAATCTTATTTTATTTTCTATGTTATTGTATTTATTATTCCAAGTGATTGGATGTAATAAACTTGTTAGTTCGAAGTGTAGTTTGTATATGTCTAGTGTTATGCTATTTTTCTTACTGTATAATTGATTATTGATTACTGTAACTTGATATTTATACAGAATAAGCATTTAATACAGAATACATATTTCATTTAACTGGAGTCAGTTCCCTCACAGGGTCTTTTTCAAAAATGGGTTAATTAATTTTATATTTTTAGTTGATTAGAGTTAAGGGGTGCTTTTATACACTGAATATAAATAACAATTAAAACTATATGTACCTTTTTTTGCTGTAGGTCTCCTAGGCCTAGGCCTACTTTGCCTACTTTCACAGTCATCTGAAAAGTAAAATATGACAATTGATGTAGACATGCAAGTATCTGGAGCTAGAGACAATTTACTGTGATAAAGAACTTAGCCTATTATACTTAACACCCAAGCCTACATAACACAAACAAATTTTGATTTTTTTCCTAAAAGTAATTCATTTTATTTCAGAGTTAGGTTAGGCTTACAGGCTATTCAGCTGTAAGTTAATCGGCTAATGCCCTGCTAGTTTGCTAGTTTTGTTAACATAATTAATCTTTCAGCGAAATCAGTTCTATTATCACAGGAACTTTGCTGTTGTTAATAATACATCAGCACAAAACTAACTGGAAGTTTATTCCTAGTCCTAGGGTTATAGAATCAAAGTCTTATCTAAACACTGAACTATCCTTAACTGATAATTTCATGTTATGACATCCAACTTGCATACAATACAATAAATACTCATGTTCTTGTATACCACAAAGAATCTATGATTTCTATTCAAATATTATTATTCTGATATTTTGATTTTTCTGTTTTACCCTGCACTTTTCAAAGCAGGAATTACAATATTAAAGTTTTACAACAATGCATCTAATAAAATTATTCTGTGTAAAGGTTTAGTAACCTGATATTTATATCACTATTGTATTAACAACTCGGAACACTAAGTGTGTTTGATATTTATGTAGCATAATTGTGAGGTCTAACGTATAGCGAAGGTGACGCGTAAATGACAGGTTTTATTAATGCAGTAAAGGAACAAATCTATTTTTAATACAAGTCTTTGTATTATTTTCGAATTCAATTTTTTAAAGCAAATGATAATACCTTATGCACCTTTGTAAAGGTTTTTACTTATTGGGGATAAGTGAACTGAATTAAAACATCAAACAAATGATTTTTGTTTCACAATCAAATCATTATTATTCCTAGCGCCTCCAACATCTTTACTATAGTAACATCTTTTTACTTCGACTTGCAATCGCAAACACTACAATACGAACAAAATTCTGTCCCACACACCTTAACAAACGAAAACAAATTACCTCACAGCGCCAACTAAACTAATAGCCGGTCAACAACTAAACTAATGGCCGGTCGCAATATTTCGTTATACCTACTAAACAGAATAAAAACACACTTCCCTCTGTAGTGTCTGTCTTTTTTACACATGTTGAAATTTTTATAGAATAATTATTACGAATGCCAATATGGCCGACTAACTACCCATATTTCATTATATACATTTGTATATATCGAACAGGTTGTCTGGCTTCAGCGTACAGCAAAATACGATGTATAAAAATTTGTATAAGTTTTTCGTACGCTGACACACCATAACTTGGGCAAAATAACTTCATCACCTAAAAATGTACTTATACAAGTTCGTCAAATTTGTTTTAGATACCCTGGGTAAAAATTGGGGTGTGATGAAGAAATTATGCGGCGCTAAGTATATATATATATATATATATATTGTAGCGTGACAGATAATCCACACAAATACATTACTCAATGATCATTAATAAAGCTCAAATTATGGAATATCCAGATGAGAATCAATTAAAATGCACTATTTAATAATATATTCACAAGAAAGGTTGAATAAAGAAAATTTCTGCAAATAATATAATACAAATTAAAAAACCCAGAAGACTAAAAATGATAATAACAAAATTACCCAGGTAAGATAGAAGCAGGCAATTAATATACCCCGTCAAAGAAACCAGACCAGAAGAAACAAAGGCATACACGGCGAAAAACTACAGAAGAAGGAAGAATAGTCAAAACTACCACTACTGAAGAAGGAAGAAAGAAGAAGAACCAAACTCAAAGAAGAAAGAAGAAACAAGACTAATTAAAACTAGAGAAGAAAGAAGAACTAATTAAAACTACTACTACAGAAGAAGGAAGAAAGAAGAACAATCAAAGCTACTGAAGACAGAAGATTTAATAGAATAATAATTATATTAGGGAAAATGGCTATTATTTACTTAGAAGACAGGAAGTATAATTTTAGGCCTACCTCCCAAAAATTATAAGAAATATAATTTTCAGATAAAACTTTGTAATACTAACTTAATTACTATCAAAATAAGTAGAATAGAATAGTGAAAACGAATATGTATTTTATATTTCAAACAGTTAACTAATAACGAATTTATTTTATGAGCATAATGTACATTTTTAAAGTGTGTCGGAAGTTATGGCAATTTGAAACAATGTATGAGATATATTATATAGGCTAAGATTTTCATGAGACGAAGGAAATACAGACAGTTCATTATTATACCTCGAAGAGAGCACTTCATGTGAATATTTGATAGAACCAATCTTTAATGGCCGTTACGTTATAACGAAGTTTGGAATCATTTTATGTAAAACTAATTTTTTAACTATTTTAATGAAAGTGAAGTGGTGAAGTTGACCCATGAACTACATAACACCTATAAACGAAATCACATATAACTAATTAAATGAAATAACACTGAAATCGCACCAAACACCAAGTGAAAATTCGAGGTTAACTGACACGTATAAACACCAGTAGATATACCCATTTAACAACATTTTTACACAAAGTGAACTATTCCATGATACACCAGTGACAATAAACTATACCCCAGAAGATCATATACCATTGCGAAGAACATTTAACCGAAGAAGGGACATATTATCTCAACAAGTACTTTGTTTACATTAGAAGCTATCAACGCGCATGCGTCAGCAGGCCATTTTGATCCAGGATCGTCACCGCAATTAGAGACGACTAGACTGCTTTCTGGTTTGAACAAAATTATATATAAACTTTTATTATTAATAATTACCATTACATTGTTTAAATTTAAGACATTTCTTGAATTGTAAGTGTTATACTTTCATGTCCCTGACCTTCTCTGGCTTTTTATATAAATAACCGTTCAAAGAACCTGTTTAAATAATACCACTGTAAAACTTCTAATATCGACCGACCCTGAGCGAGTCGATATGGCTTTGTAATCTCGATTAATTAATCGACCAACCTTATTATTGTGTTTAATAAACGTTTTTGTTCGTTTTTTGGTAAATTGAAGTTGATTTCTCTTATAAAAGGGCATAATCACTAAATAACCAAGAAAACTAGATAATCTTTAAAGGCAGTATATGCGAAACTACAACATTTCAAGAGTAAGAAGAAGAGAGCCGTTTTCGCCTAACTTGAAGTTAATTGGATTATCTTTTTAACAAATTTACAGAACAGAAATTTATTACCAAAATAAACATCATACTATTATAATTATAATTACGATCAACAACCTCGATTTATTCCTAAATATTAAGCACATAAATACACCGAAAATATTTTTTCCGAAATTATTTTTTTTATAAATATAAAGTTTAAATTTATATTTTATTTCAATTTGCTACCACAGCAAAATACACTGAGTTTATAAGATAATAACAAAGAACCAGGAACTTTACCAAATCGACGATTCCCAGAGCGGAACGTCACTACTGCACATACACACCATAAAAATTATCCTAGGGAATATTATACCAGAACACTATACAATTACAATTATAGTATGGTTTTATTACAAAAGCGAAGATCAACAGTGAGAGCATAACGAAGACAAGAAAATATTAACTACGTTACTACACACATTCTTACATTGAAATAATCTCGTTTTATTACAAAATTGACTAGCCCAACCAGTGGGGCTTACTGGAGAGCACAATTCTCATACATCAACCTTTTATAAGTAATTACCAATTCATAGGAATATTACAATATATATATATATATATTTCAATTACTTTCTGCTACAGTCCGTTTCTTGATGTATATAATACATTAATATTTATTATTTATTATAAATTTACCTCAAGATGTTATTTTTCTATTTGGAACATATTTCGTGTACTATCTTGTTCCCATCCTCAGCCTTCCGGTTTTTTTGTCTGGTGAAGTACATATGTGTTGTTGGTTGATAATTGTGGCTTCCTGTTGGCTTCTGGTATTTCAAGTTGGTTTTATTGTGTGTGATTGTGGTTTATGTGTTTGTTTTTTGTGTATTTTCAATGTTGAGTGCTTTGAATATTGTGTCATGTTTTGTATTGATTTGTATTTGTTCAGGTATTAGTTTGTTTTCTGTTTTATGTTTGTATATTTGTAAGTTTTCCCATATGTTCATTATGGTGCCTTTGTGTGGTATATGTTTTATTAGTGTTACATTGGTTATGTCTGGGAATTCATGTCCTGTGTTTATTGCATGTGTGGCTAAATTGGATTTATATATTTCTGGATTTTTGTACGCATTTAGGTGTTCAAAATAACGTTTTCTCAGCTGTTTTTTTGTTTGTCCTATATAACATTTATTGCAATCTTGGCATTCAATTTTGTATATACCGTTAGTTGTTGTATTATCTTTGTTGTGTGAGCTATTTAGATTTTGTAATTTATTTTTATTAGTTTTATATGCTATTTTTATATCTGTGTTTTAAAATAGTTTTGTTAGTTTTGTCATTTTATTATTTATATATGTGAATGTGGCCCATTTTTTGTTGTTGTTATTATTTATGTGTTGTTCAGTTTGATTAATTCTTAATTGTTCAGTTTTTATTTTGTATTTGATTTTATTTTCTATTTTGATCATAGTATTTTTATTGTATCCATTTTCATAACCAATTTGGTATATTATATTTCTTTCTTTGTCAGTTTCTTGTTTGTTTAGGGGTATTTTGTACATTATGTTAAATAACGAATAAAATGCTGCCATTTTATGTTGTGGTGAGTGGTCAGAATGGTTAGGTATAATGATGTTAGTGGAAGTTGGTTTTCTATATATTGCATATTGTATGTGTTTGTTGTATCTTGTGATGGTTATGTCTAAATAGTTGATTTTGTTATGTTTTTCTTTTTCTTCTGTGAATTGTATTTTGGGATGTATGTTATTGATTTATTTCAGTATGTTCTCTGCATTTGTGTTTTTGTTATTTGATACATATAGTCCATCATCTACATATCTTATCCATATGCCATTTGGGTCATGTGTTTTTATGATATTTTGTATTTTGGTGTCTATGTGTTGTAGGAATATTTCTGCTATTATGCTTGATAATGGTGATCCCATTGCTAAACCTTCTTTCTGTTGATAAATTTTGCTATTAAATTCAAAGTAATTTTGTTTTAGTATTAGTTGGAGACTATTTTTTATTTCGGTTATATATTGTTTGTTTTCATTTTGTTCTTTAAGTTTGTTTATTATTATGTCAATTGTTTCTTCTACTGGGATATTGGTGTACATGTTTGTTATGTCATATGATGTGAAAAATGTATTTTCATTTATATTTATTATTTTTAGTTTGTCTATTAATTCGTATGTATTTTTTATGTTATGATGGTTATTTGTTAGATGGTTACTTTTTAGTTTTTGTGCTATTATTTTTGCTATTTTGTATGTGGGAGCTTTTTTGAAATTAATTAATGGACGTATTGGGTTGTTTAATTTGTGTATTTTTATTAGGCTATTCATTTTAGGTGGTTCTGGATTATTGTTTATATATATGTCTATGTTTTTATTGTTGAAAATGTTTTTAGTTGTTTTTATTAGTTTTATTCTTTGTTTAAGATATTTTTCTGTTGGGTTTTATCTAGTTGTACGCATTTATTACTGTTGATGAAGTCTTCGGTTTTTTTTATGTAGTCTGCTTTATGAATGATTACTGTTGCTTGACTTTTGTCTGCTTTAGTTATTATTAAATTATTGTTCTTTACTTTATTTTTAATCTCTTTTATTGTTTTATTGTTTTTCTTTTGTTTATCTTTGTGTTTCATTTCGCTAGTGATTATTTTTTTAATTATATGTGTTGCTTCTGTTCTTTTTTCTTCTTGTATATTGTCTTTTATTAGGTTAATGGGAAATTCTGTTTCTACTATTAAATTTTCTAGATTTTTGTTTGTATTTTGGGTTATGTTAGTTTTTGACATATTGTTTAAATATTCTGTTTCTTTTTTGTTAAGTTCTGTATTGCTAAGGTTAATGGTTCGAGGGTAAAATGTGTGTTTATTTTTGTTGTTTTGTTCTTGATTTTTGTTTTGTTGTTTTAATGTGTTAAGTTTTTTGTTGATTGTTTAAGTCTTTTTGTTTTTTTCAAATCTTATTTTATTTTCTATGTTATTGTATTTATTATTCCAAGTGATTGGATGTAATAAACTTGTTAGTTCGAAGTGTAGTTTGTATATGTCTAGTGTTATGCTATTTTTCTTACTGTATAATTGATTATTGATTACTGTAACTTGATATTTATACAGAATAAGCATTTAATACAGAATACATATTTCATTTAACTGGAGTCAGTTCCCTCACAGGGTCTTTTTCAAAAATGGGTTAATTAATTTTATATTTTTAGTTGATTAGAGTTAAGGGGTGCTTTTATACACTGAATATAAATAACAATTAAAACTATATGTACCTTTTTTTGCTGTAGGTCTCCTAGGCCTAGGCCTACTTTGCCTACTTTCACAGTCATCTGAAAAGTAAAATATGACAATTGATGTAGACATGCAAGTATCTGGAGCTAGAGACAATTTACTGTGATAAAGAACTTAGCCTATTATACTTAACACCCAAGCCTACATAACACAAACAAATTTTGATTTTTTTCCTAAAAGTAATTCATTTTATTTCAGAGTTAGGTTAGGCTTACAGGCTATTCAGCTGTAAGTTAATCGGCTAATGCCCTGCTAGTTTGCTAGTTTTGTTAACATAATTAATCTTTCAGCGAAATCAGTTCTATTATCACAGGAACTTTGCTGTTGTTAATAATACATCAGCACAAAACTAACTGGAAGTTTATTCCTAGTCCTAGGGTTATAGAATCAAAGTCTTATCTAAACACTGAACTATCCTTAACTGATAATTTCATGTTATGACATCCAACTTGCATACAATACAATAAATACTCATGTTCTTGTATACCACAAAGAATCTATGATTTCTATTCAAATATTATTATTCTGATATTTTGATTTTTCTGTTTTACCCTGCACTTTTCAAAGCAGGAATTACAATATTAAAGTTTTACAACAATGCATCTAATAAAATTATTCTGTGTAAAGGTTTAGTAACCTGATATTTATATCACTATTGTATTAACAACTCGGAACACTAAGTGTGTTTGATATTTATGTAGCATAATTGTGAGGTCTAACGTATAGCGAAGGTGACGCGTAAATGACAGGTTTTATTAATGCAGTAAAGGAACAAATCTAATTTAAATAGTCTTTGTATTATTTTCGAATTCAATATTTTAAAGCAAATGATAATACCTTATGCACCTTTGTAAAGGTTTTTACTTATTGGGGATAAGTGAACTGAATTAAAACATCAAACAAATGATTTTTGTTTCACAATCAAATCATTATTATTCCTAGCGCCTCCAACATCTTTACTATAGTAACATCTTTTTACTTCGACTTGCAATCGCAAACACTACAATACGAACAAAATTCTGTCCCACACACCTTAACAAACGAAAACATATTACCTCACAGCGCCAACTAAACTAATAGCCGGTCAACAACTAAACTAATGGCCGGTCGCAATATTTCGTTATACCTACTAAACAGAATAAAAACACACTTCCCTCTGTAGTGTCTGTCTTTTTTACACATGTTAAAATTTTTATAGAATAATTATTACGAATGCCAATATGGCCGACTAACTACCCATATTTCATTATATACATTTGTATATATCGAACAGGTTGTCTGGCTTCAGCATAGAGCAAAATACGATGTATAAAAATTTGTATAAGTTTTTCGTACGCTGACACACCATAACTTGGGCAAAATAACTTCATCACCTAAAAATGTACTTATACAAGTTCGTCAAATTTGTTTTAGATACCCTGGGTAAAAATTGGGGTGTGATGAAGAAATTATGCGGCGCTAAGTATATATATATATATATATATATATTGTAGCGTGACAGATAATCCACACAAATACATTACTCAGTGATCATTAATAAAGCTCTAATATATGGAATATCCAGATGAGAATCAATTAAAATGCACTATTTAATAATATATTCACAAGAAAGGTTGAATAAAGAAAATTTCTGCAAATAATATAATACAAATTAAAAAACCCAGAAGACTAAAAATGATAATAACAAAATTACCCAGGTAAGATAGAAGCAGGCAATTAATATACCCCGTCAAAGAAACCAGACCAGAAGAAACAAAGGCATACACGGCGAAAAACTACAGAAGAAGGAAGAATAGTCAAAACTACCACTACTGAAGAAGGAAGAAAGAAGAAGAACCAAACTCAAAGAAGAAAGAAGAAACAAGACTAATTAAAACTAGAGAAGAAAGAAGAACTAATTAAAACTACTACTACAGAAGAAGGAAGAAAGAAGAACAATCAAAGCTACTGAAGACAGAAGATTTAATAGAATAATAATTATATTAGGGAAAATGGCTATTATTTACTTAGAAGACAGGAAGTATAATTTTAGGCCTACCTCCCAAAAATTATAAGAAATATAATTTTCAGATAAAACTTTGTAATACTAACTTAATTACTATCAAAATAAGTAGAATAGAATAGTGAAAACGAATATGTATTTTATATTTCAAACAGTTAACTAATAACGAATTTATTTTATGAGCATAATGTACATTTTTAAAGTGTGTCGGAAGTTATGGCAATTTGAAACAATGTATGAGATATATTATATAGGCTAAGATTTTCATGAGACGAAGGAAATACAGACAGTTCATTATTATACCTCGAAGAGAGCACTTCATGTGAATATTTGATAGAACCAATCTTTAATGGCCGTTACGTTATAACGAAGTTTGGAATCATTTTATGTAAAACTAATTTTTTAACTATTTTAATGAAAGTGAAGTGGTGAAGTTGACCCATGAACTACATAACACCTATAAACGAAATCACATATAACTAATTAAATGAAATAACACTGAAATCGCACCAAACACCAAGTGAAAATTCGAGGTTAACTGACACGTATAAACACCAGTAGATATACCCATTTAACAACATTTTTACACAAAGTGAACTATTCCATGATACACCAGTGACAATAAACTATACCCCAGAAGATCATATACCATTGCGAAGAACATTTAACCGAAGAAGGGACATATTATCTCAACAAGTACTTTGTTTACATTAGAAGCTATCAACGCGCATGCGTCAGGCGGCCATTTTGATCCAGGATCGTCACCGCAATTAGAGACGACTAGACTGCTTTCTGGTTTGAACAAAATTATATATAAACTTTTATTATTAATAATTACCATTACATTGTTTAAATTTAAGACATTTCTTGAATTGTAAGTGTTATACTTTCATGTCCCTGACCTTCTCTGGCTTTTTATATAAATAACCGTTCAAAGAACCTGTTTAAATAATACCACTGTAAAACTTCTAATATCGACCGACCCTGAGCGAGTCGATATGGCTTTGTAATCTCGATTAATTAATCGACCAACCTTATTATTGTGTTTAATAAACGTTTTTGTTCGTTTTTTGGTAAATTGAAGTTGATTTCTCTTATAAAAGGGCATAATCACTAAATAACCAAGAAAACTAGATAATCTTTAAAGGCAGTATATGCGAAACTACAACATTTCAAGAGTAAGAAGAAGAGAGCCGTTTTCGCCTAACTTGAAGTTAATTGGATTATCTTTTTAACAAATTTACAGAACAGAAATTTATTACCAAAATAAACACCATACTATTATAATTATAATTACGATCAACAACCTCGATTTATTCCTAAATATTAAGCACATAAATACACCGAAAATATTTTTTCCGAAATTATTTTTTTTATAAATATAAAGTTAAATTTATATTTTATTTCAATTTGCTACCACAGCAAAATACACTGAGTTTATAAGATAATAACAAAGAACCAGGAACTTTACCAAATCGACGATTCCCAGAGCGGAACGTCACTACTGCACATAAACACCATAAAAATTATCCTAGGGAATATTATACCAGAACACTATACAATTACAATTATAGTATGGTTTTATTACAAAAGCGAAGATCAACAGTGAGAGCATAACGAAGACAAGAAAATATTAACTACGTTACTACACACATTCTTACATTGAAATAATCTCGTTTTATTACAAAATTGACTAGCCCAACCAGTGGGGCTTACTGGAGAGCACAATTCTCATACATCAACCTTTTATAAGTAATTACCAATTCATAGGAATATTACAATATATATATATATATATATATATATATATATATATATATATATATTTCAATTACTTTCTGCTACAGTCCGTTTCTTGATGTATATAATACATTAATATTTATTATTTATTATAAATTTACCTCAAGATGTTATTTTTCTATTTGGAACATATTTCGTGTACTATCTTGTTCCCATCCTCAGCCTTCCGGTTTTTTTGTCTGGTGAAGTACATATGTGTTGTTGGTTGATAATTGTGGCTTCCTGTTGGCTTCTGGTATTTCAAGTTGGTTTTATTGTGTGTGATTGTGGTTTATGTGTTTGTTTTTTGTGTATTTTCAATGTTGAGTGCTTTGAATATTGTGTCATGTTTTGTATTGATTTGTATTTGTTCAGGTTTTAGTTTGTTTTCTGTTTTATGTTTGTATATTTGTAAGTTTTCCCATATGTTCATTATGGTGCCTTTGTGTGGTATATGTTTTATTAGTGTTACATTGGTTATGTCTGGGAATTCATGTCCTGTGTTTATTGCATGTGTGGCTAAATTGGATTTATATATTTCTGGATTTTTGTACGCATTTAGGTGTTCAAAATAACGTTTTCTCAGCTGTTTTTTTGTTTGTCCTATATAACATTTATTGCAATCTTGGCATTCAATTTTGTATATACCGTTAGTTGTTGTATTATCTTTGTTGTGTGAGCTATTTAGATTTTGTAATTTATTTTTATTAGTTTTATATGCTATTTTTATATCTGTGTTTTTAAATAGTTTTGTTAGTTTTGTCATTTTATTATTTATATATGTGAATGTGGCCCATTTTTTGTTGTTGTTATTATTTATGTGTTGTTCAGTTTGATTAATTCTTAATTGTTCAGTTTTTATTTTGTATTTGATTTTATTTTCTATTTTGATCATAGTATTTTTATTATATCCATTTTCATAACCAATTTGGTATATTATATTTCTTTCTTTGTCAGTTTCTTGTTTGTTTAGGGGTATTTTGTACATTATGTTAAATAACGAATAAAATGCTGCCATTTTATGTTGTGGTGAGTGGTCAGAATGGTTAGGTATAATGATGTTAGTGGAAGTTGGTTTTCTATATATTGCATATTGTATGTGTTTGTTGTATCTTGTGATGGTTATGTCTAAATAGTTGATTTTGTTATGTTTTTCTTTTTCTTCTGTGAATTGTATTTTGGGATGTATGTTATTGATTTATTTCAGTATGTTCTCTGCATTTGTGTTTTTGTTATTTGATACATATAGTCCATCATCTACATATCTTATCCATATGCCATTTGGGTCATGTGTTTTTATGATATTTTGTATTTTGGTGTCTATATGTTGTAGGAATATTTCTGCTATTATGCTTGATAATGGTGATCGCATTGCTAAACCTTCTTTCTGTTGATAAATTTTGCTATTAAATTCAAAGTAATTTTGTTTTAGTATTATTTGGAGACTATTTTTTATTTCGGTTATATATTGTTTGTTTTCATTTTGTTCTTTAAGTTTGTTTATTATTATGTCAATTGTTTCTTCTACTGGGATATTGGTGTACATGTTTGTTATGTCATATGATGTGAAAAATGTATTTTCATTTATATTTATTATTTTTAGTTTGTCTATTAATTCGTATGTATTTTTTATGTTATGATGGTTATTTGTTAGATGGTTACTTTTTAGTTTTTGTGCTATTATTTTTGCTATTTTGTATGTGGGAGCTTTTTTGAAATTAATTAATGGACGTATTGGGTTGTTTAATTTGTGTATTTTTATTAGGCTATTCATTTTAGGTGGTTCTGGATTATTGTTTATAAATATGTCTATGTTTTTATTGTTGAAAATGTTTTTAGTTGTTTTTATTAGTTTTATTCTTTGTTTAAGATATTTTTCTGTTGGGTTTTATCTAGTTGTACGCATTTATTACTGTTGATGAAGTCTTCGGTTTTTTTTATGTAGTCTGCTTTATGAATGATTACTGTTGCTTGACTTTTGTCTGCTTTAGTTATTATTAAATTATTGTTCTTTACTTTATTTTTAATCTCTTTTATTGTTTTATTGTTTTTCTTTTGTTTATCTTTGTGTTTCATTTCGCTAGTGATTATTTTTTTAATTATATGTGTTGCTTCTGTTCTTTTTTCTTCTTGTATATTGTCTTTTATTAGGTTAATGGGAAATTCTGTTTCTACTATTAAATTTTCTAGATTTTTGTTTGTATTTTGGGTTATGTTAGTTTTTGACATATTGTTTAAATATTCTGTTTCTTTTTTGTTAAATTCTGTATTGCTAAGGTTAATGGTTCGAGGGTAAAATGTGTGTTTATTTTTGTTGTTTTGTTCTTGATTTTTGTTTTGTTGTTTTAATGTGTTAAGTTTTTTGTTGATTGTTTAAGTCTTTTTGTTTTTTTCAAATCTTATTTTATTTTCTATGTTATTGTATTTATTATTCCAAGTGATTGGATGTAATAAACTTGTTAGTTCGAAGTGTAGTTTGTATATGTCTAGTGTTATGCTATTTTTCTTACTGTATAATTGATTATTGATTACTGTAACTTGATATTTATACAGAATAAGCATTTAATACAGAATACATATTTCATTTAACTGGAGTCAGTTCCCTCACAGGGTCTTTTTCAAAAATGGGTTAATTAATTTTATATTTTTAGTTGATTAGAGTTAAGGGGTGCTTTTATACACTGAATATAAATAACAATTAAAACTATATGTACCTTTTTTTGCTGTAGGTCTCCTAGGCCTAGGCCTACTTTGCCTACTTTCACAGTCATCTGAAAAGTAAAATATGACAATTGATGTAGACATGCAAGTATCTGGAGCTAGAGACAATTTACTGTGATAAAGAACTTAGCCTATTATACTTAACACCCAAGCCTACATAACACAAACAAATTTTGATTTTTTTCCTAAAAGTAATTCATTTTATTTCAGAGTTAGGTTAGGCTTACAGGCTATTCAGCTGTAAGTTAATCGGCTAATGCCCTGCTAGTTTGCTAGTTTTGTTAACATAATTAATCTTTCAGCGAAATCAGTTCTATTATCACAGGAACTTTGCTGTTGTTAATAATACATCAGCACAAAACTAACTGGAAGTTTATTCCTAGTCCTAGGGTTATAGAATCAAAGTCTTATCTAAACACTGAACTATCCTTAACTGATAATTTCATGTTATGACATCCAACTTGCATACAATACAATAAATACTCATGTTCTTGTATACCACAAAGAATCTATGATTTCTATTCAAATATTATTATTCTGATATTTTGATTTTTCTGTTTTACCCTGCACTTTTCAAAGCAGGAATTACAATATTAAAGTTTCACAACAATGCATCTAATAAAATTATTCTGTGTAAAGGTTTAGTAACCTGATATTTATATCACTATTGTATTAACAACTCGGAACACTAAGTGTGTTTGATATTTATGTAGCATAATTGTGAGGTCTAACGTATAGCGAAGGTGACGCGTAAATGACAGGTTTTATTAATGCAGTAAAGGAACAAATCTAATTTAAATAGTCTTTGTATTATTTTCGAATTCAATATTTTAAAGCAAATGATAATACCTTATGCACCTTTGTAAAGGTTTTTACTTATTGGGGATAAGGAACTGAATTAAAACATCAAACAAATGATTTTTGTTTCACAATCAAATCATTATTATTCCTAGCGCCTCCAACATCTTTACTATAGTAACATCTTTTTACTTCGACTTGCAATCGCAAACACTACAATACGAACAAAATTCTGTCCCACACACCTTAACAAACGAAAACATATTACCTCACAGCGCCAACTAAACTAATAGCCGGTCAACAACTAAACTAATGGCCGGTCGCAATATTTCGTTATACCTACTAAACAGAATAAAAACACACTTCCCTCTGTAGTGTCTGTCTTTTTTACACATGTTAAAATTTTTATAGAATAATTATTACGAATGCCAATATGGCCGACTAACTACCCATATTTCATTATATACATTTGTATATATCGAACAGGTTGTCTGGCTTCAGCATAGAGCAAAATACGATGTATAAAAATTTGTATAAGTTTTTCGTACGCTGACACACCATAACTTGGGCAAAATAACTTCATCACCTAAAAATGTACTTATACAAGTTCGTCAAATTTGTTTTAGATACCCTGGGTAAAAATTGGGGTGTGATGAAGAAATTATGCGGCGCTAAGTATATATATATATATATATATATATATATATATATATATATTGTAGCGTGACAGATAATCCACACAAATACATTACTCAGTGATCATTAATAAAGCTCTAATATATGGAATATCCAGATGAGAATCAATTAAAATGCACTATTTAATAATATATTCACAAGAAAGATTGAATAAAGAAAATTTCTGCAAATAATATAATACAAATTAAAAAACCCAGAAGACTAAAAATGATAATAACAAAATTACCCAGGTAAGATAGAAGCAGGCAATTAATATACCCCGTCAAAGAAACCAGACCAGAAGAAACAAAGGCATACACGGCGAAAAACTACAGAAGAAGGAAGAATAGTCAAAACTACCACTACTGAAGAAGGAAGAAAGAAGAAGAACCAAACTCAAAGAAGAAAGAAGAAACAAGACTAATTAAAACTAGAGAAGAAAGAAGAACTAATTAAAACTACTACTACAGAAGAAGGAAGAAAGAAGAACAATCAAAGCTACTGAAGACAGAAGATTTAATAGAATAATAATTATATTAGGGAAAATGGCTATTATTTACTTAGAAGACAGGAAGTATAATTTTAGGCCTACCTCCCAAAAATTATAAGAAATATAATTTTCAGATAAAACTTTGTAATACTAACTTAATTACTATCAAAATAAGTAGAATAGAATAGTGAAAACGAATATGTATTTTATATTTCAAACAGTTAACTAATAACGAATTTATTTTATGAGCATAATGTACATTTTTAAAGTGTGTCGGAAGTTATGGCAATTTGAAACAATGTATGAGATATATTATATAGGCTAAGATTTTCATGAGACGAAGGAAATACAGACAGTTCATTATTATACCTCGAAGAGAGCACTTCATGTGAATATTTGATAGAACCAATCTTTAATGGCCGTTACGTTATAACGAAGTTTGGAATCATTTTATGTAAAACTAATTTTTTAACTATTTTAATGAAAGTGAAGTGGTGAAGTTGACCCATGAACTACATAACACCTATAAACGAAATCACATATAACTAATTAAATGAAATAACACTGAAATCGCACCAAACACCAAGTGAAAATTCGAGGTTAACTGACACGCATAAACACCAGTAGATATACCCATTTAACAACATTTTTACACAAAGTGAACTATTCCATGATACACCAGTGACAATAAACTATACCCCAGAAGATCATATACCATTGCGAAGAACATTTAACCGAAGAAGGGACATATTATCTCAACAAGTACTTTGTTTACATTAGAAGCTATCAACGCGCATGCGTCAGGCGGCCATTTTGATCCAGGATCGTCACCGCAATTAGAGACGACTAGACTGCTTTCTGGTTTGAACAAAATTATATATAAACTTTTATTATTAATAATTACCATTACATTGTTTAAATTTAAGACATTTCTTGAATTGTAAGTGTTATACTTTCATGTCCCTGACCTTCTCTGGCTTTTTATATAAATAACCGTTCAAAGAACCTGTTTAAATAATACCACTGTAAACTTCTAATATCGACCGACCCTGAGCGAGTCGATATGGCTTTGTAATCTCGATTAATTAATCGACCAACCTTATTATTGTGTTTAATAAACGTTTTTGTTCGTTTTTTGGTAAATTGAAGTTGATTTCTCTTATAAAAGGGCATAATCACTAAATAACCAAGAAAACTAGATAATCTTTAAAGGCAGTATATGCGAAACTACAACATTTCAAGAGTAAGAAGAAGAGAGCCGTTTTCGCCTAACTTGAAGTTAATTGGATTATCTTTTTAACAAATTTACAGAACAGAAATTTATTACCAAAATAAACACCATACTATTATAATTATAATTACGATCAACAACCTCGATTTATTCCTAAATATTAAGCACATAAATACACCGAAAATATTTTTTCCGAAATTATTTTTTTTATAAATATAAAGTTAAATTTATATTTTACTTCAATTTGCTACCACAGCAAAATACACTGAGTTTATAAGATAATAACAAAGAACCAGGAACTTTACCAAATCGACGATTCCCAGAGCGGAACGTCACTACTGCACATACACACCATAAAAATTATCCTAGGGAATATTATACCAGAACACTATACAATTACAATTATAGTATGGTTTTATTACAAAAGCGAAGATCAACAGTGAGAGCATAACGAAGACAAGAAAATATTAACTACGTTACTACACACATTCTTACATTGAAATAATCTCGTTTTATTACAAAATTGACTAGCCCAACCAGTGGGGCTTACTGGAGAGCACAATTCTCATACATCAACCTTTTATAAGTAATTACCAATTCATAGGAATATTACAATATATATATATATATATATATATTGCAACACATCTTTTTATGATTTCTTTCATTATGGATTATGAGTTTTACATGGACCTGGTTAGGGTATACCATGCCAACACTTACCTGCAGTATATGGTACTTTTCTGCTTTGCCGGCTATTAGGTGTGGGATTTGGGCTTATTAGGTATCAGGTAACGAGTTGGGACGATGTGTTTCCAAAAGAATTATTTTAGGAAGCTGAGTTGTATAAATTGTGAATAAATGAAAACTACCTTTTTAGTCTATCATTCCAATGATTATAATTCTCACCCTCAAGGTGCTTATCTTTAAACAAATCATAATAATAAAAAGAATTTCAAATATTTAACACGATTTACGGCGGGTTCCACTAATTTATATTCTTTCTTGAATATTACTTTACACATATTTTCTCTAGTGATATATTGTTATAATGCTTACGTCTAACAATCACATATTAAAATCATATATCTTAGTACATCATTTATAAGTTCCTGAAAATAAGACATACAATACACAGTATATACACAAAACATATAACATGGAAATATACACACATATATGGGCAGTTTCACACTGTCTGCCTGTAATTATAATTCATTTATAAAAATCATTTTTGTTATATTGAAATAATTATTTAATAAAATGGAAATACTGAATTGATTTCATTCTATGAAATCCGTAACCCTGTTCTTTATACATGAGAAAATAAAATACGAACTTTTTAAATGAATATAACAAGGGTTATAGTTATCGTTATCTCTATGGTAATTATTATTAATATAAACACTTTTATTAAGGGTAACTCCCTTTTAATTATTCTAATCTTCAGCCTGCTTGGCTATCAACAATAATTAATATGAAACAATAAAATTTGTGACATCTACTATCTTGAGAACACTCTTAGAGCTTCTCTGCACTCTCCCTTAATTTATCACATTTAATTTATCAAATATAATTTTTTATACAGTGCACAATCTCATGAAAACATTTGCTTAGAGTCTTTCTGCACTCTTATTAACATATTATTATAATAATCACACATTATCTAAATGTTCTGTCTTTTTGAATAAATGTCTCTATATGATATACAGTACAACATTTAAAAGTGTCTTTAGGCTTTAGTCATACCGCCTATATAAAAAAATGTTTATGAATTATTTAAAACTGTTTAATTTCGTTTATAGCGGCTTTTCATTTACTTGTTGTGTTTTACAACATTATTATGAACCCTGAACCATATCAGGTCACCTGTTTTGATGATTTCATGTTACACAGATGTACACGGGTCTCAGGCGTCGGCGTTGAGTACAGCTATTCCTCTCGAAACCTCCGTCAGCATCGCTTAGCGGTGTATGAACAGCTAGGCTAGGCGTCGTTCCTTTATCGTCATGGACACAGCGTCTCTGGCCTCGGGTATAGTCTGATGTCCGTAGTACGTAGTTGTAGTAACTCAGGTGTCTGCCGGTCTCATTGAAGCGTCTTCTGCAGCGTATCGTTCCGTGTGTACGACTCAACGAATACTTTATGAATGAGCCAGATGCTCGTTTTGGCTCACTGTTTATAGGGCAAAGCCACGTGTGCAAATGAGTTTCTATCGGCGAATACCTCACCAATCCTTTATTTATTTAGGTAACAAAGTTGTTTGTTAGACGTGTCTTGAACACAGTTATTAGCTATGTATACACGTGATCTTTAATTAGCACCGCGAAAGGTGTGAAATAGTAAAACGCTTATAGTTCACGACACTCTCACTATCTCGTTATGTGTTTGGTGTCTAAATAAAGCTACATTTCCGCACTATTCACTGGTCAACCTAGTTCTTCTTAATCTTTTGTCATTTTTTTATTATTTAAGTTTTAAAACACTTCTGACATGTGCCGACAAAATTATACATATTTATGCTGGTGGACTGTTATCTGTTTTGTTTGCTATATAAAATCTTATCTATACCCTTCTAAATGTACAATTGTAGCAGATAACGCTTATTATGCGTACTCCAGTTAGAACGATAAACATTGATAACAATGTTTCGTTATAATATATATATATATATATATATATATATATTTCAATTACTTTCTGCTACAGTCCGTTTCTTGATGTATATAATACATTAATATTTATTATTTATTATAAATTTACCTCAAGATGTTATTTTTCTATTTGGAACATATTTCGTGTACTATCTTGTTCCCATCCTCAGCCTTCCGGTTTTTTTGTCTGGTGAAGTACATATGTGTTGTTGGTTGATAATTGTGGCTTCCTGTTGGCTTCTGGTATTTCAAGTTGGTTTTATTGTGTGTGATTGTGGTTTATGTGTTTGTTTTTTGTGTATTTTCAATGTTGAGTGCTTTGAATATTGTGTCATGTTTTGTATTGATTTGTATTTGTTCAGGTTTTAGTTTGTTTTCTGTTTTATGTTTGTATATTTGTAAGTTTTCCCATATGTTCATTATGGTGCCTTTGTGTGGTATATGTTTTATTAGTGTTACATTGGTTATGTCTGGGAATTCATGTCCTGTGTTTATTGCATGTGTGGCTAAATTGGATTTATATATTTCTGGATTTTTGTACGCATTTAGGTGTTCAAAATAACGTTTTCTCAGCTGTTTTTTTGTTTGTCCTATATAACATTTATTGCAATCTTGGCATTCAATTTTGTATATACCGTTAGTTGTTGTATTATCTTTGTTGTGTGAGCTATTTAGATTTTGTAATTTATTTTTATTAGTTTTATATGCTATTTTTATATCTGTGTTTTTAAATAGTTTTGTTAGTTTTGTCATTTTATTATTTATATATGTGAATGTGGCCCATTTTTTGTTGTTGTTATTATTTATGTGTTGTTCAGTTTGATTAATTCTTAATTGTTCAGTTTTTATTTTGTATTTGATTTTATTTTCTATTTTGATCATAGTATTTTTATTGTATCCATTTTCATAACCAATTTGGTATATTATATTTCTTTCTTTGTCAGTTTCTTGTTTGTTTAGGGGTATTTTGTACATTATGTTAAATAACGAATAAAATGCTGCCATTTTATGTTGTGGTGAGTGGTCAGAATGGTTAGGTATAATGATGTTAGTGGAAGTTGGTTTTCTATATATTGCATATTGTATGTGTTTGTTGTATCTTGTGATGGTTATGTCTAAATAGTTGATTTTGTTATGTTTTTCTTTTTCTTCTGTGAATTGTATTTTGGGATGTATGTTATTGATTTATTTCAGTATGTTCTCTGCATTTGTGTTTTTGTTATTTGATACATATAGTCCATCATCTACATATCTTATCCATATGCCATTTGGGTCATGTGTTTTTATGATATTTTGTATTTTGGTGTCTATATGTTGTAGGAATATTTCTGCTATTATGCTTGATAATGGTGATCCCATTGCTAAACCTTCTTTCTGTTGATAAATTTTGCTATTAAATTCAAAGTAATTTTGTTTTAGTATTAGTTGGAGACTATTTTTTATTTCGGTTATATATTGTTTGTTTTCATTTTGTTCTTTAAGTTTGTTTATTATTATGTCAATTGTTTCTTCTACTGGGATATTGGTGTACATGTTTGTTATGTCATATGATGTGAAAAATGTATTTTCATTTATATTTATTATTTTTAGTTTGTCTATTAATTCGTATGTATTTTTTATGTTATGATGGTTATTTGTTAGATGGTTACTTTTTAGTTTTTGTGCTATTATTTTTGCTATTTTGTATGTGGGAGCTTTTTTGAAATTAATTAATGGACGTATTGGGTTGTTTAATTTGTGTATTTTTATTAGGCTATTCATTTTAGGTGGTTCTGGATTATTGTTTATATATATGTCTATGTTTTTATTGTTGAAAATGTTTTTAGTTGTTTTTATTAGTTTTATTCTTTGTTTAAGATATTTTTCTGTTGGGTTTTATCTAGTTGTACGCATTTATTACTGTTGATGAAGTCTTCGGTTTTTTTTATGTAGTCTGCTTTATGAATGATTACTGTTGCTTGACTTTTGTCTGCTTTAGTTATTATTAAATTATTGTTCTTTACTTTATTTTTAATCTCTTTTATTGTTTTATTGTTTTTCTTTTGTTTATCTTTGTGTTTCATTTCGCTAGTGATTATTTTTTTAATTATATGTGTTGCTTCTGTTCTTTTTTCTTCTTGTATATTGTCTTTTATTAGGTTAATGGGAAATTCTGTTTCTACTATTAAATTTTCTAGATTTTTGTTTGTATTTTGGGTTATGTTAGTTTTTGACATATTGTTTAAATATTCTGTTTCTTTTTTGTTAAGTTCTGTATTGCTAAGGTTAATGGTTCGAGGGTAAAATGTGTGTTTATTTTTGTTGTTTTGTTCTTGATTTTTGTTTTGTTGTTTTAATGTGTTAAGTTTTTTGTTCATTGTTTAAGTCTTTTTGTTTTTTCAAATCTTATTTTATTTTCTATGTTATTGTATTTATTATTCCAAGTGATTGGATGTAATAAACTTGTTAGTTCGAAGTGTAGTTTGTATATGTCTAGTGTTATGCTATTTTTCTTACTGTATAATTGATTATTGATTACTGTAACTTGATATTTATACAGAATAAGCATTTAATACAGAATACATATTTCATTTAACTGGAGTCAGTTCCCTCACAGGGTCTTTTTCAAAAATGGGTTAATTAATTTTATATTTTTAGTTGATTAGAGTTAAGGGGTGCTTTTATACACTGAATATAAATAACAATTAAAACTATATGTACCTTTTTTTGCTGTAGGTCTCCTAGGCCTAGGCCTACTTTGCCTACTTTCACAGTCATCTGAAAAGTAAAATATGACAATTGATGTAGACATGCAAGTATCTGGAGCTAGAGACGGTTCAACAACTAAACTAATGGCCGGTCGCAATATTTCGTTATACCTACTAAACAGAATAAAAACACACTTCCCTCTGTAGTGTCTGTCTTTTTTACACATGTTAAAATTTTTATAGAATAATTATTACGAATGCCAATATGGCCGACTAACTACCCATATTTCATTATATACATTTGTATATATCGAACAGGTTGTCTGGCTTCAGCGTACAGCAAAATACGATGTATAAAAATTTGTATAAGTTTTTCGTACGCTGACACACCATAACTTGGGCAAAATAACTTCATCACCTAAAAATGTACTTATACAAGTTCGTCAAATTTGTTTTAGATACCCTGGGTAAAAATTGGGGTGTGATGAAGAAATTATGCGGCGCTAAGTATATATATATATATATATATATATTGTAGCGTGACAGATAATCCACACAAATACATTACTCAGTGATCATTAATAAAGCTCTAATATATGGAATATCCAGATGAGAATCAATTAAAATGCACTATTTAATAATATATTCACAAGAAAGGTTGAATAAAGAAAATTTCTGCAAATAATATAATATAATACAAATTTAAAAACCCAGAAGACTAAAAATGATAATAACAAAATTACCCAGGTAAGATAGAAGCAGGCAATTAATATACCCCGTCAAAGAAACCAGACCAGAAGAAACAAAGGCATACACGGCGAAAAACTACAGAAGAAGGAAGAATAGTCAAAACTACCACTACTGAAGAAGGAAGAAAGAAGAAGAACCAAACTCAAAGAAGAAAGAAGAAACAAGACTAATTAAAACTAGAGAAGAAAGAAGAACTAATTAAAACTACTACTACAGAAGAAGGAAGAAAGAAGAACAATCAAAGCTACTGAAGACAGAAGATTTAATAGAATAATAATTATATTAGGGAAAATGGCTATTATTTACTTAGAAGACAGGAAGTATAATTTTAGGCCTACCTCCCAAAAATTATAAGAAATATAATTTTCAGATAAAACTTTGTAATACTAACTTAATTACTATCAAAATAAGTAGAATAGAATAGTGAAAACGAATATGTATTTTATATTTCAAACAGTTAACTAATAACGAATTTATTTTATGAGCATAATGTACATTTTTAAAGTGTGTCGGAAGTTATGGCAATTTGAAACAATGTATGAGATATATTATATAGGCTAAGATTTTCATGAGACGAAGGAAATACAGACAGTTCATTATTATACCTCGAAGAGAGCACTTCATGTGAATATTTGATAGAACCAATCTTTAATGGCCGTTACGTTATAACGAAGTTCGGAATCATTTTATGTAAAACTAATTTTTTAACTATTTTAATGAAAGTGAAGTGGTGAAGTTGACCCATGAACTACATAACACCTATAAACGAAATCACATATAACTAATTAAATGAAATAACACTGAAATCGCACCAAACACCAAGTGAAAATTCGAGGTTAACTGACACGCATAAACACCAGTAGATATACCCATTTAACAACATTTTTACACAAAGTGAACTATTCCATGATACACCAGTGACAATAAACTATACCCCAGAAGATCATATACCATTGCGAAGAACATTTAACCGAAGAAGGGACATATTATCTCAACAAGTACTTTGTTTACATTAGAAGCTATCAACGCGCATGCGTCAGGCGGCCATTTTGATCCAGGATCGTCACCGCAATTAGAGACGACTAGACTGCTTTCTGGTTTGAACAAAATTATATATAAACTTTTATTATTAATAATTACCATTACATTGTTTAAATTTAAGACATTTCTTGAATTGTAAGTGTTATACTTTCATGTCCCTGACCTTCTCTGGCTTTTTATATAAATAACCGTTCAAAGAACCTGTTTAAATAATACCACTGTAAAACTTCTAATATCGACCGACCCTGAGCGAGTCGATATGGCTTTGTAATCTCGATTAATTAATCGACCAACCTTATTATTGTGTTTAATAAACGTTTTTGTTCGTTTTTTGGTAAATTGAAGTTAATTTCTCTTATAAAAGGACATAATCACTAAATAACCAAGAAAACTAGATAATCTTTAAAGGCAGTATATGCGAAACTACAACATTTCAAGAGTAAGAAGAAGAGAGCCGTTTTCGCCTAACTTGAAGTTAATTGGATTATCTTTTTAACAAATTTACAGAACAGAAATTTATTACCAAAATAAACACCATACTATTATAATTATAATTACGATCAACAACCTCGATTTATTCCTAAATATTAAGCACATAAATACACCGAAAATATTTTTTCCGAAATTATTTTTTTTATAAATATAAAGTTTAAATTTATATTTTATTTCAATTTGCTACCACAGCAAAATACACTGAGTTTATAAGATAATAACAAAGAACCAGGAACTTTACCAAATCGACGATTCCCAGAGCGGAACGTCACTACTGCACATACACACCATAAAAATTATCCTAGGGAATATTATACCAGAACACTATACAATTACAATTATAGTATGGTTTTATTACAAAAGCGAAGATCAACAGTGAGAGCATAACGAAGACAAGAAAATATTAACTACGTTACTACACACATTCTTACATTGAAATAATCTCGTTTTATTACAAAATTGACTAGCCCAACCAGTGGGGCTTACTGGAGAGCACAATTCTCATACATCAACCTTTTATAAGTAATTACCATTTAATTGGAATACTGTATTACAAATTTGGCTTCCATCGCGGGGCTTGAACGAGGCGGACTTCACTGTATTATTACAAATTTGGCTTCCATCGCGGGGCTTGAAGGAGGCGGACTCTGTGTTTTATTACAAACTTGGCGTCCAACTAAAGGGCTGTAGTTAGGGGTTGAAATTACTGTTATTACTTACCCAATTCCTAATTCAGCTTGGCAGCGGTTATCAAGCCAGAGGAAAGGGAACAACGACAAGTAAAATGTCAGAACTTACACGAGATGAGAAGTGGGACAAATTAATAGAAATGTTCCAACAAATAATGGACGAGAACAGACAATCCCATCAAGATTGGCATATGAAACTGGATGATATACGTAATGATAATAAACTGTTTAGGGAAAAATTAAGAGAGGACAGATTAAAAAGAGAAGAATTAAGAATTGAGAGGACCAAAGAAATAAAATATGATAGCAAACCAGAACCAGAAGAAGTACCAAATAATATAAGGCAGGAACAAGTAATGGTAGTACCTGAAATTGAAACTAACCGAAACAAGGAAAATATTAAACAAAGGAAAAGGCGAGTGTATCCAAGAAATGTAATAAAAACGAAGGAAGAGTTGGAGATGATGATCCATGGGTTAATTGATGGCAATGACATCCCAATTACCAATGACAAAGACATCATGAATCCTAGGAATTGTAGGAGGAGAATCGAAGTAATTTCAGAAATAATTTACCACAAAGCAGTAGTCTACCACTGGGAAAGGACCAGAGGTAATCGGAATACGACATGTGGGCCACATCAGTTACAGCGCAGGACTGGACAGTGTATTCCAGAAAAATGGAAGTGTGACATCTTATCAGACTGGGATGACGGCACAGATGAATCACCAGAATGTGTTCCATTAGAGTACCATCCAGGACAGTTCCAGTGTACAAGTACACTAAAATGTATTCCTTCAGGGTGGATCTGTGATGGTGAACCAGATTATGGGGCTTCAGATAAGCAAATAATTAATAATTCAAAAGAAGATCCTCACAGATATTTTTCATGCAATACCACATATGGACCAGAGAAGTACTGGTATATAAAACACTATGATAGAGGGAGCCGAATAAGCTTAGCAGCAAACAAAGGAATAGCAGCTAGAAAAATTAAATACAAGACAAAGGCCAGAGATGTCACTAGTACCGGAACGATGATGAAAACTATGGTCATCCGGACAATGAGAGCGACTGAAGTGACAGACTACGGTTAAGTCTAATACCATACACCTCCACAAAAAGGGACTGATGTTATGATAACCGGCAACGGCAAAAAACTATGTCAAAGAAAAAGAAATTCTGAGCAACTGTCCAGCCTAATAAAAATCTTCAACCTGGGTATGTAAAAGAAAAACAATAATAAGAAGTACATTTGAAGAAAGAAAAGAAGAGAGCTAATACCATGTTTAGGGTAATAATATGATATGTTAACCATATTTATGAAAAACATTATGAGTAATTGAATGTATGGAAGAAATAATATTAAACCGCTAAATTCAAAAATGAAGTAATGACTACTTACTACCTATTATTTAAAAAACAATTTATGGACAAGAGAAAATGAATTTTGAATTAAATCATAAAAATTCAAAAAAGAAGTAACGACTACTTACTACCTATTATTTAAAAAACAATTTATGGACAAGAGAAAATGAATTTTGAATTAAATCACAAAATTCAAAAATAAAGTAATGACTACTTACTACCAAATATTTATGAAAAAACTTTATGGACAAGAGAAAATGAATTTTGAATTAAATCACCAAATTCAAAAATGAAGTAATGACTACTTACTACCTATTATTTAGAAAACAATTTATGAATCAAGAAGAAAATGAATTTTGAATTAAATCTCAAAATTCAAAAAAGAAGTAAGAACAACTTACTACCTTATTTTAAAAACAACTTTTAGAAATGAACAAGAAGAAAAAGAATTTGGATAAAACATTACAAACAATTATATATGGGACCAATTCTGAAAAACTTTCAAGAATAAAGAAATGGCAGTACAAACCACTAATACAATTTAAATGAATAAACTTATTGTGAAGTAAAATTAATGAGAATTTTATGTCAAATGAACAGAGATATTAACATATGGCATTAATAATAAAGAGTGCATTTGGATAAAAAGCAAGAGCAAAATAAAATTTTGAAAAAAGAAAGGAAAAACTATATATAAATAAATCCATACGAAAAAGATGATCATATATAAATGTCAGTTATAAGAAAGACAATTAAAAGAGTAATTGAAAAAACATAATACTAGTGGAACGATTCACAAGACTTAAGAAAGGAACAAAAATATAATACAAAATATATGCTACCAATGACCAGAAGGAGATTGTGATAACAGTCAAAAAATGACAGAGAATTAAAAACTTTACACTGAATAATGAGTGATAATTATATTATACCAGCTTTCCACCACAAGGAGAAACAAATGCCAGCAGAGCTAACCATTGAGAAAAAGAACTGAGATAGAAATTAACTAAGATAGAAATATTAATAGATCTGTTCGTATACGAAGTGAAATATCCAAAGATATTTAATTTTTTTTTAATAGTCATAAGGTGGACTATTCTTATATAATTTTTATTAATGACTGTCTGAGATAAGTCCAGCAGTATTATTATGTATTGGTCAGAGATGATTTACCTCTGTAATCAATAAATGACGTAGTATGGCCAGCAGAGTGTGAAGCCTACAGAGCCCATCTGGACACTGCCCCAGCTAACGTATTAGGGAATTTTAGGGAATAAATATCCCAAGGATAAAGAAACGAGTTAAGAAGAAAATGGGAAAATAAAAAACAACGAACCTCAGATGACTATTACTATCAGTAAGAATCCAGTTAATAATGAAATATAGATAAGCTCAAAAATATAGGAGAAAAAATTTTTAGAAATGTGAAGGAAGTAAAGAAATATAATTTATAATATAATGTCATAAGCAATTACTTCAGACAAACTAAGTATGATCTGAACTAATCACTTCTGGAAGAGAGCAATCTGTAGCGTGACAGATAATCCACACAAATACATTACTCAATGATCATTAATAAAGCTCTAATATATGGAATATCCAGATGAGAATCAATTAAAATGCACTATTTAATAATATATTCACAAGAAAGGTTGAATAAAGAAAATTTCTGCAAATAATATAATATAATACAAATTTAAAAACCCAGAAGACTAAAAATGATAATAACAAAATTACCCAGGTAAGATAGAAGCAGGCAATTAATATACCCCGTCAAAGAAACCAGACCAGAAGAAACAAAGGCAAACACGGCGAAAAACTACAGAAGAAGGAAGAATAGTCAAAACTACCACTACTGAAGAAGGAAGAAAGAAGAAGAACCAAACTCAAAGAAGAAAGAAGAAACAAGACTAATTAAAACTAGAGAAGAAAGAAGAACTAATTAAAACTACTACTACAGAAGAAGGAAGAAAGAAGAACAATCAAAGCTACTGAAGACAGAAGATTTAATAGAATAATAATTATATTAGGGAAAATGGCTATTATTTACTTAGAAGACAGGAAGTATAATTTTAGGCCTACCTCCCAAAAATTATAAGAAATATAATTTTCAGATAAAACTTTGTAATACTAACTTAATTACTATCAAAATAAGTAGAATAGAATAGTGAAAACGAATATGTATTTTATATTTCAAACAGTTAACTAATAACGAATTTATTTTATGAGCATAATGTACATTTTTAAAGTGTGTCGGAAGTTATGGCAATTTGAAACAATGTATGAGATATATTATATAGGCTAAGATTTTCATGAGACGAAGGAAATACAGACAGTTCATTATTATACCTCGAAGAGAGCACTTCATGTGAATATTTGATAGAACCAATCTTTAATGGCCGTTACGTTATAACGAAGTTCGGAATCATTTTATGTAAAACTAATTTTTTAACTATTTTAATGAAAGTGAAGTGGTGAAGTTGACCCATGAACTACATAACACCTATAAACGAAATCACATATAACTAATTAAATGAAATAACACTGAAATCGCACCAAACACCAAGTGAAAATTCGAGGTTAACTGACACGCATAAACACCAGTAGATATACCCATTTAACAACATTTTTACACAAAGTGAACTATTCCATGATACACCAGTGACAATAAACTATACCCCAGAAGATCATATACCATTGCGAAGAACATTTAACCGAAGAAGGGACATATTATCTCAACAAGTACTTTGTTTACATTAGAAGCTATCAACGCGCATGCGTCAGGCGGCCATTTTGATCCAGGATCGTCACCGCAATTAGAGACGACTAGACTGCTTTCTGGTTTGAACAAAATTATATATAAACTTTTATTATTAATAATTACCATTACATTGTTTAAATTTAAGACATTTCTTGAATTGTAAGTGTTATACTTTCATGTCCCTGACCTTCTCTGGCTTTTTATATAAATAACCGTTCAAAGAACCTGTTTAAATAATACCACTGTAAAACTTCTAATATCGACCGACCCTGAGCGAGTCGATATGGCTTTGTAATCTCGATTAATTAATCGACCAACCTTATTATTGTGTTTAATAAACGTTTTTGTTCGTTTTTTGGTAAATTGAAGTTGATTTCTCTTATAAAAGGACATAATCACTAAATAACCAAGAAAACTAGATAATCTTTAAAGGCAGTATATGCGAAACTACAACATTTCAAGAGTAAGAAGAAGAGAGCCGTTTTCGCCTAACTTGAAGTTAATTGGATTATCTTTTTAACAAATTTACAGAACAGAAATTTATTACCAAAATAAACACCATACTATTATAATTATAATTAGGATCAACAACCTCGATTTATTCCTATATATTAAGCACATAAATACACCGAAAATATTTTTTCCGAAATTATTTTTTTTATAAATATAAAGTTTAAATTTATATTTTATTTCAATTTGCTACCACAGCAAAATACACTGAGTTTATAAGATAATAACAAAGAACCAGGAACTTTACCAAATCGACGATTCCCAGAGCGGAACGTCACTACTGCACATACACACCATAAAAATTATCCTAGGGAATATTATACCAGAACACTATACAATTACAATTATAGTATGGTTTTATTACAAAAGCGAAGATCAACAGTGAGAGCATAACGAAGACAAGAAAATATTAACTACGTTACTACACACATTCTTACATTGAAATAATCTCGTTTTATTACAAAATTGACTAGCCCAACCAGTGGGGCTTACTGGAGAGCACAATTCTCATACATCAACCTTTTATAAGTAATTACCAATTCATAGGAATATTACAATATATATATATATTTCAATTACTTTCTGCTACAGTCCGTTTCTTGATGTATATAATACATTAATATTTATTATTTATTATAAATTTACCTCAAGATGTTATTTTTCTATTTGGAACATATTTCGTGTACTATCTTGTTCCCATCCTCAGCCTTCCGGTTTTTTTGTCTGGTGAAGTACATATGTGTTGTTGGTTGATAATTGTGGCTTCCTGTTGGCTTCTGGTATTTCAAGTTGGTTTTATTGTGTGTGATTGTGGTTTATGTGTTTGTTTTTTGTGTATTTTCAATGTTGAGTGCTTTGAATATTGTGTCATGTTTTGTATTGATTTGTATTTGTTCAGGTTTTAGTTTGTTTTCTGTTTTATGTTTGTATATTTGTAAGTTTTCCCATATGTTCATTATGGTGCCTTTGTGTGGTATATGTTTTATTAGTGTTACATTGGTTATGTCTGGGAATTCATGTCCTGTGTTTATTGCATGTGTGGCTAAATTGGATTTATATATTTCTGGATTTTTGTACGCATTTAGGTGTTCAAAATAACGTTTTCTCAGCTGTTTTTTTGTTTGTCCTATATAACATTTATTGCAATCTTGGCATTCAATTTTGTATATACCGTTAGTTGTTGTATTATCTTTGTTGTGTGAGCTATTTAGATTTTGTAATTTATTTTTATTAGTTTTATATGCTATTTTTATATCTGTGTTTTTAAATAGTTTTGTTAGTTTTGTCATTTTATTATTTATATATGTGAATGTGGCCCATTTTTTGTTGTTGTTATTATTTATGTGTTGTTCAGTTTGATTAATTCTTAATTGTTCAGTTTTTATTTTGTATTTGATTTTATTTTCTATTTTGATCATAGTATTTTTATTGTATCCATTTTCATAACCAATTTGGTATATTATATTTCTTTCTTTGTCAGTTTCTTGTTTGTTTAGGGGTATTTTGTACATTATGTTAAATAACGAATAAAATGCTGCCATTTTATGTTGTGGTGAGTGGTCAGAATGGTTAGGTATAATGATGTTAGTGGAAGTTGGTTTTCTATATATTGCATATTGTATGTGTTTGTTGTATCTTGTGATGGTTATGTCTAAATAGTTGATTTTGTTATGTTTTTCTTTTTCTTCTGTGAATTGTATTTTGGGATGTATGTTATTGATTTATTTCAGTATGTTCTCTGCATTTGTGTTTTTGTTATTTGATACATATAGTCCATCATCTACATATCTTTTCCATATGCCATTTGGGTCATGCGTTTTTATGATATTTTGTATTTTGGTGTCTATATGTTGTAGGAATATTTCTGCTATTATGCTTGATAATGGTGATCCCATTGCTAAACCTTCTTTCTGTTGAAACTAATAAAAATAAATTACAAAATCTAAATAGCTCACACAACAAAGATAATACAACAACTAACGGTATATACAAAATTGAATGCCAAGATTGCAATAAATGTTATATAGGACAAACAAAAAAATAGCTGAAAAAACGTTATTTTGAACACCTAAATGCGTACAAAAATCCAGATATATATAAATCCTATTTAGCCACACATGCAATAAACACAGGACATGAATTCCCAGACATAACCAATGTAACACTAATAAAACATATACCACACAAAGGCACCATAATGAACATATGGGAAAACTTACAAATATACAAACATAAAACAGAAAACAAACTAATACCTGAACAAATACAAATCAATACAAAACATGACACAATATTCAAAGCACTCAACATTGAAAATACACAAAAAACAAACACATAAACCACAATCACACACAATAAAACCAACTTGAAATACCAGAAGCCAACAGGAAGCCACAATTATCAACCAACAACACATATGTACTTCACCAGACAAAAAAACCGGAAGGCTGAGGATGGGAACAAGATAGTACACGAAATATGTTCCAAATAGAAAAATAACATCTTGAGGTAAATTTATAATAAATAATAAATATTAAATCTAATATATATATATATATATATATATATATATATAGTTTTCTCCCTCAATCATTTGTTGATTTTGCGGTTATTTTTTACCTTACAATGTGGCACAAAAAGAGCCACTTCTATTGTGGCTCTGTTGGGGGTGAGATCAACGAAGGATGGATAAATTTTTATATATACATTTCAGTGGCTGTATCTCAGTAAATTGGTTGTGGCTCCGGATACTTGTATATATATAAAAAATATTCATCTGAAAGCAATTTACGTTGATCACATTTTATACAAACTTATTTTAATACAAAACTAAAACGTCTTTAATGAAGTTTTTGTTTTATTTTTCTGAAAATTATTTTGCTTTTGGTTTTGTTTCGTCGTCGAATGCACAAAAATTATTACAGAATGAATCTCTTCAAATCTGAGGATAGACGTGTTATGTGTAGCGGGAAATCTGTCTACTATGTTTGCTTGGCTATGTCTTAGTACGATGTACTGCACGCTTTGTTGGAGTGTCTTCAAATTTTACATTACCTGGTAAGTAAAACACCTTCAATTATTTTTTTTAGGCCTAAATAAAATAATTGAAATACTTTTTACATGACTAAAATTTTAAAATACTAAATATAATCTTTAAATATCGGTATGGAGAACCATACATGACTTCCATATTCTAAGATTTATATTTAAAATCATTTTCAGCCAAACAGCCAGGCTGTGTCTTACCTGCCTTTTTATTGCTGTATTAAATGAAAAATATTATATTACATTAAAATGAAAAAATTATAATTTTATTGCCTGGCAACAAAATTATTTTATTTTTAACAATTACCATTGTTTCAAAAAGTTCAAATAAATTTTCAAGTACTTTACTCTTGTTAAAACGTAAAAGGTTGCAGGTAAACTACCCCTTCCCCTTAACCGATCTTCACCAAAATCGAAAGTCATTGAGACCTCTACAATTCAGGGACGTATGCAAAAAATTATTTGATTCTGTTTGAATTTGCGGCTGTTATCGTTTGCCATAGAAAATACGCTTGATAAAAAAACGTTGCAGGTAAACTACCCCTTCCCCTTAACCGATCTTCACCAAAAACAATAGGTCTTGAGTACTCTACAAATCAGGGCTGTATGCAAAACATTATTTGATTCTGTTTGAATTTGCGGCTGTTATCGTTTGCCATAGAAAATAAAACGTAAAAGGTTGCAGGTAAACTACCCCTTCCCCTTAACCGATCTTCACCAAAAACAATAGGTCTTGAGTACTCTACAAATCAGGACTGTATGCAAAACATTATTTGATTCTGTTTGAATTTGCGGCTGTTATCGTTTGCCATATAAAATACCCTTGTTAAAAAAACGTTGCAGGTAAACTACCCCTTTCCCTCAGCCGATCTTCACCAAAAACAATAGGTCTTGATAAATCTACAATTCAGGGCTGTATGCGAAACATTATTTGATTCTGTTTGAATTTGCGGCTGTTATCGTTTGCCAAAAAAAAAAAAATTTCCCTTGATAAAAAAAACCGTTGCAGGTAAACTACCCCTTCCCCTCATCCGATCTTTACCAAAAACAATAGGTCGCGAGTACTCTACAAATCAGGGCTGTATGCAAAAAATTATTTGATTCTGTTTGAATTTGCGGCAGTTGTCGTTTGCCATAGAAAATACGCATGATAAAAAACGTTGCTGGTAAACTACCCCTTCCCCTCAACCGATCTTCACCAAAAACAACAGGTCTTGAGTACTCTACAAATCAGGGCTGTATGCAGAAAATTATTTGATTCTGTTTGAATTTGCGGCTGTTATCGTTTGCCATATAAAATACCCTTGTTAAAAAAACGTTGTAGGTAAACTACCCCTTTCCCTTAACCGATCTTCACCAAAAACAAAAGGTATTGAGAACTCTACAATTTAGGGCTGTATGCAAATAATCTTTTCATTCTGTTTGAATTTGCGGCTGTTATCGTTTGCCATAGGAAATACCCTTGTTAAAACATAAAACGTTACAGGTAAACTACCCCTTTCCCTTAACCGATCTTCACCAAAAACAATAGGTCTTGAGAACTCTACAATTCAGGGCTGTATGCGAAACATTATTTGATTCTGTTTGAATTTGCGGCTGTTATCGTTTGCCAAACAAACAAAATTTCCCTTGCTAAAAAAAAACCGTTGCAGGTAAACTACCCCTTTCCCTCAACCGATCTTCACCAAAAACAATAGGTCGCGAGAACTCTGCAAAACCGGGCTGTATGCAAAAAATTATTTGATTCTGTTTGAATTTGCGGCAGTTATCGTTTGCCATAGAAAAAAAATCTACAGACAGACAGACACACAGACACACAGACAGACAGACAGACACACAGACACTTTTCGGAAAACGACTTTTTTTCATGTTTTGAGTGTAGTAGAATCAGAATCTGCAATAATCTCGAACACGATTTTTTTTGCCATCACCATACTTCCATTCCTTAAGGTATATGGAAGTAAAAACGACTGAGATAGCTCAAGTCACATGCATTTATAATATGAATAATAAATTTCAGTAAATTCTTAATAACTTAATACTTTTTAACTGTAAGTTTTCACTTGCTCCACTCTTTACAAATAAGCCTAAAATTATACAAATATTACCTGATTTTCATAAGGTAAATTAATATCTTAACATTTTTTTCTCAGTTAAATATAATAACGTTACTGTGTAGCCTAAACTATTTGAAAGTAGGAGTGGGGATTTGTTTTATTTTTAATTTCAACACATAAGTTACAAAGAAGTACAGATCAGTTGCCCAGTTAATGGTGTTATGGATCTGTAATTAATTTTCACGCATAACAAATTGAAGCGTCAAACCATAATAGGTCTTTCTACAAAATTGAGGTTATGAAGCCAAAAAATTACAAACATTTTGGACTTTCCACCAAAAAATGAAAATAATTTTCTAGTTCATTATCATTTTTCTACTCATTCAACTCTGATTCTTAATAGTACAGGCTAATTTTAGTGATTTTTGAAGTAATACAAGTTTCAGCTCTCCTAAACATGAGTTTTAGCTATTACTAAGGTTAACAAGAAAAAACTCAAGTTGAAAACACATAACATAAAGGTTATAGTATATAAAATACAATTTTTCTGTCAAAAAATCATAATTTTAATTGATGCAATTATTCCATTAAGTCTAAAAGATGAACAATGTACCAATCTTAATACTGTTTCAGTATAGATATATTTAAACTGCAGTGAATTTTAATTCACCAGAAATTGATCGAAATGAAGAAATTGAATATTCAAAGAACACTAGGTTAAGTTACCGTAAATAAAATTTAAAAATAACCTTGGATTAAGCTATCACGACAAATGTTTAATTAAACAGAAACTTCATTTTTTTATCATTAAGCCTAAATGTGAAATATTAGGTTATGTAATCAAGGCCAAGTTGAATTGACAGTGTTAACAGTGACCGTAAAAAACCTGAAACGTTTAACCTAACAAAGTCCAAGAGATATACATTACGATTGTAACTCAACTAAATAAGCAATTCAATTTACAAAAAAATTTTCAACACTGCTATTAATAAAAGCTATATAGACATTTGACAGTTTTTGAAACCTTTCATTCATTCTTACATAATTATAGCACACTTAAGATTATAGATTCCCTACAAATAAGATATAAATATGTTAAAATAAAAATTGGTTTTCCAGTACATTTGTGAATTAAAAATAAGTTTACACAAACCAAAATGGATTAAAAAGGTACACTAATAGTCATATAACTTCACTTTTATGAGTGATGTAGTTGAATTTGAGTTCTAATTTTAATTTAATTTTCAAAATAGGGATGAGAATTGGATACTTGTTTCCTTTTCAAACCTGTGTCAGTTAACATTACTGACAAACCTCTTTCAAAAGTGAATGATTGTCATATTAATAATTGCTGTAATATGTTATATAATTGTCAATTAATAATGTCATTTTAATTTGATTTGTGCTAAATACATGTAGCATGTAATTGATATGCTATATAGAATATGTAATTCTATTGTTTTTGAAAGGAACTTCTTCAGCTTTTATCCCATACTTTATTTTGTTTCAGAGTTTGATAATCAGAATGAAATGAGTAATGGATTGTCCAAAATTTTAAAACAAACAATTCCTAAAACAAAAGGTAAGAATATTGGCATTACGTTTACCTAAAAGATACCTCCATATCATCTTTTTCTGTACATTTGTCATAAAATGTGTTTTTGAAAAACATATAACTGTATAATACACATCAAAATTATATTATAGGAAGCTCATGAATTTACATTTTCAGTCTTGAAGTCTTGATACATAGTAGATGAGCAGAATGTTTATATTTTTATAGTCACTAAAATTGTAAAAAGAATCATTATTCAATTTAGATATTAGGTATTTATTACTTCTTTTGAAGTGAAAATTCTTTACTCCAACTAAGATATTTCATTTCTTCCAGTGGGGTACATTATTAAACACTATAGTTAAACCCTTTAGATGTAGATTGGCTACTGTATGGGCTCAGTTCAAGGACTCATAGCATCCACTCAAATTTCTAAATATAATTTTCTATTAAAAAATAAAAGAATGAAAATACGAAGAAAATGAAAATAAAATATGAAAATTTTGTAATTAATTTTCATTTCTCCTAATATGTTCAGTGTAAACATATTAGCAGTTGCCAGTGTTATTAAAGAATTTTCACTTATTGACGGTCATAGAGAAGGTCTACAAACACCATTAATTATTTTATTAAAATATTATTACAGATGGTTTTTGAAACGTATAAATTAGACCCATAAACTCTTCCCAGTTCATGTTAGTTCTTAATATTATAAATAATTAAAATGATAAGTTTTAAATTAAATTAAGTTAAAAGTTAAGTTTTAGCACTTTTACCTTGTGATGTAATAATGAAACTTTTACTATACACCTTTTTCTTTATTAAATTAACTTTTTTTTAAGTTTGTAAATAAATTGATGTTTTTTCAGATTCTTGCCATAGAAAGTTGTTTCAAACATCAGCAAATGAAACTACCAAATCTTTAGACAATGAAACTGGAAGTTCTTTTGTGAATTGTGACAAACAATATGTCACTGAAAATTTTTTTGAGGACTTAAACAACTATTTTTTCGTAAGTATGACTTTTGTTTTGATTTGATTTTTTATTTACTTTATTTTACATCGCATCAACTAATATGTCATTAGCAGCGACATTAGATTTAGTGCAATGAGTTTTTGAACTGTATATTTTTTTAATAAAAATGGCAGATGGAATTTTAACAGCTACGAAAAGATGCCATGTCTTGACCAGAATGCGAACCCAGGACCACTGGGTTAGTGGGGGATACACTGATCACTGCGCTACAGTGATCAGTGGTTTGCTTTTAAATAATTATAAATTTTATTATTATTATTATTATTATTGTTATCATGATCATTATTATTATTATTATTATTGTTATCATGATCATTATTATTATTATTATTATTATTATTATTATTATTGTTATCATGATCATTATTATTATTATAGATATAATTATTTTAGTGATCATATGTTAACAATACATCAATTTTGCTAGTTATCAGTTATAACTAAATTCTGTTTCAAGGGTTGGTAGTGGAGAATAACAAAAACTGGCAATGTAAGGTTTGCATTCTTATTCCTTCCTTAGCTCATACCCATACATGGAGATCGTAGATTTTATAATCGTACCGTAAAGTTCATATTTTATATTTATGAAACGTTTTACAATCAGTTGCTGCTTACGACTGCTTTGATTTCATACCCATTACTGAACAGAACTAATAATACAGCATAACATTATTATACCATTAAAGCAGTACATTACACGATTTCAATAAAAACATTTGTATATTAAACTTATAAAAGTATCAGTTTTAAATATGTTAATTAGAGGTGCCATAAAGTGAGGTAGTATCAAGTATTGTTATATTGTTTCATTTTAGTTGTTATTGTTCTAATAGACATTATGATTAACGTTTGTGTATTTCTCATTTATGTTTACTGCATGAAGTAAAATCAACTTGATGTTATTATAACATCTGTCGATACATTGGTGCTGTAATCTAAGAGCATAACATTCAATGAATGTTTCCTACATTTAACACAGTAGTTTCATAATGCTCTAAGAATTCGCAAAGTAGTCAGTTGCATTATTGAAGTCAGGTAGAACCAGACATTTAAATTGGGTTCTACAGAGTTCATTTTGTTCTCGTCAAGTTAGTTTCTAGGTATTGTGTAGTTTAGCTAATGTAAATATTCAGTTCAGGGTAAAATTAATAATTCTGTGGTAAATTTTATTTCTGACATTTTGAAACAATTGTTTGGATAAAAATGTAAATTTGTTTCTCTAGTAGATTGCTCTAAATGAAATGTCATTATCTTGGCAAAAGCAGGTTGTTTGTTGACTCTTGTGAAAGAAAGTATTACAGCCATGAGTTACATGAAATCAAACAGAACAAGTCAAAAATATTCAGTAATATAACTTAACCAATTCAAAACACAGAATAACTGTATTTATTATTTTACTAATGTACTAGAATGGCATAAAATTGTTTTTACATTCATGTTATTCCTATTAAATAAATAAACAGAAAAAATAACATGTGAAGCATTGGCACAACTTGCTCCTAGATGTATTTTTTCTAAGTTATTTTAATATGGCTATAAAAACATTGTATCATTATTCCATTAAGATTAGGTGGGTAATTGTAAACGAAATATGAAGGAATAACACATTTTTATTTATTAGAAATCATGTATAGGTCTCCAAATTAAATTAACTGTAGGCCTAAATAATAGTTATTTCAGTCTTTTCTTTCTTATGTTGCATACAAAAAATTGTTTAAACGAAGCGCTCTAAAATTCAGTGTACATGTACCCTAACATCTTAGGGGTAATTATAAAACAAAAATTAGAACAACTGTAAACTAATTGACACTATACTATTTTGTGTTGTGTTTTTAATCCCAACTACATGTTTACAGTTACCCAATCTTGACCTGGATGAAAAGTGAATGGAAACAAGATACTTCAGACATTATGGTTATTAAAAACCATAAAGAAATGTTGTTATGGTTACATAATACAAACAAGTAACAGCATAAAAGTTTATCATTTTTAAAACACAAAAATATCATAAAGAAAATTACACTAGTAAATAATAAACAAAAATTTATCATTTTCAAAAACAGGAACACATCCAGGGTACTCGTAGAAAATTTGGCTATTAATTTCCTTCATTTATGGATTGGGTAAAACTGTCAATATTTGTTCACAGCTAATACTACTTTCATCATTTTCTTTTAATATAACTTTGTAAAAATTTAATTTTTCCAGTCAAGTTAGTTTTATTAGCAGGCATCTTAACACCAACTTTGTCACCACTTATTGCAAAACGGATAGTTGCTTCGCTCTCGATGAGGCCTTTCAGTGTTTCCATCATCTTCGGGTCTTAAATGACCTGAGACCCAAAGATGGTGAGAAACACTGAAAGGCCTCTTAAACGACCTATGACCCAAATGATGAGTTGTGAATTAAATTAAGTTAAAAGTTAAGTTTGAGCACTTTTAGCTTGTGCTGTAATAAAGGAGATTTTACTATACACTTTTTCTTTATTAAATTACCATTTTTTTAAGTTTGTAAATAAATTGATATTTTTTCAGATTCTTGTCGTAGAAAATTGTTTCAAACATTGTAACACAACCCCCCACAACGTTAAGATTATTAAAATGTTATTATTATTATAATTGTTGATTATTAAAATTGAATTAGTGTTCACGTTTAAAAGTTTGTGGTTTAAAGAGTATTTATCACTTCACTGTGTCAACCTCCCCACTTACCATATGTGGATGTCTTCACTATTCTCGATGGTGACTTCTTTTACTGTAAAAACACTTGGCATACATACATAGATATTCCTTTTGAATATCACAAAGAATGCACATAAACAATAATACAAATTAAATGTTCAATTGCACTTTGAATGATATCAGTCATTCAAATACTACCACCACCTTATGAGAGAACTGTTCATAAAAAAGTTAAACTACTTCTTCTATTGTATAGAAATCAAAACTCTGTTTCCACTGATAATAAACTGGGGATTTATTGACAATTATTAAATTCAATAAACTCTTAAAAACAATTAATAATATCTTTTTACAAACAATAACAAATTTAAACAAATACTGAGATCTCTGTATCTCAAGGCTGTGGTAACACTGTTGTAAGGTACAATGTTTTTGGTGAACGAGGTTAGGTTCACTTTATTCAATTATATTACCAAATTAGTGAGTTCTTTGAAGACACATGATACCAGATTACAAGATGTGAGTTTAATTAACAATATTTAATTATCTATTACTATGAAAAAGAACAAAATTTAAAATTATAAAACTCGGTACCATAACCGATAATATCGTACTATCGTACGTTATGCAAAAGTATATAGCAGTTGTGGTCAACACGTGCTCTGAGATTTGCACTGTTAAAAATATTATTATTATTGACTCATTAGCTATTAGAACCATGCACTGGAAAGAGAAAAAAAATCTAGGGAAAAAACTCTTGTTATAGCTTTCATTTCAGTAAAATTATTCAAGAACAGACTTGTTTCTTTGTGACAAAATTATATTCTTCGGTTCTAGGTTAGTTTACCTAGTAACATGTAAGTGGCTATTTAGAATAAGTTATGTTATTTATAAAAGTCTTAATGATATGATTACAAACATTTTATTTATAATTCGTTTGATGTGTAATTAACATTCATAAAAATATTCGAAGAAGAAAATAATTATTTGTTAATTCAAAAGTCGTAGTCAAGTAAGCGACTATATACTATATACTGATGAGCGGTATCTAAGTTAATTCCGCCTTTCTCAATTATTCTTTAATTGTAAAATAATTATTTTTGAATTAATTATTGACATTAAACCGTGCTACAATTTATTTATTAAGTTCTGATAATTGTCCATCATAGTTTAAGCACTCAAGCGTTATGACTAGTGCAGTCCAAAACAATATTTTTCGTTCATCAACGAAAATTATTATTTTCATTAATTTCTTTAAAATAATTAAAACATTGTACTCCCTGATTGAATACACAAAACATGACCCTTATTATACACTGGTCGTGTTAATTCACTGTTCACTTAATTCACTGGACACTCGGTAATATGTTGTGGTGTACAGGTTAATGTCTGTTTACGTATTACTGTAGGTGACGCGCACATTTCAAAAATATCTTGCTGACTTTTTCGGCATAGACCTCTCGTCGTGAGTGATGCAGAACGAATGATACATTTCGCTAAAGCGTCTCTTTCCCGTCTGGTCATTTTAAGCTATTTGATTGGTTCAAAAGGTCAAACTCTCAACCCCAAAACACTTTGGTCAAATAAAACTTTTAATTTTTGACAACTCTAAGCGTGGGTTCGAGATTATATGTGACGTATGCATGGATACTCAAAATGATTGAAAAACTTATAATTGTCATAACTTTCTTATCTTTTGTCGTATAGTCGGTTGGGTAGTGGCATTAAATCGCGGACACTTGTGGCTTTATTTTAAGTCTAAACAAGCACTAAATCCGTTCATTATTAATTCACTTGGCCATCTCAAAAACTCATATGGTGATTCTTAATATAAATAAGTCTGTTTCACCATATTTCGTTATAATTACACTGTAATACTTATTACTAAACATCTCGAGTCCATTTCTCCTTCATGTTAGTACATAAAATAGTTATATTTACAGTTTAAACAATATCTGTTAATGGCGTCCATACCGACCATGTTCGATTGTTTATATTTACATGTAACACTATTATTCCTTATCCTATTACATATGTTTGACATCCTAACACTAATATGTACATTTATTTACATTTTTTCACATTTTATTTTGCTAAAAATGTTATTTTTTATATACTTATAGTATGATCAAAATACTTTCTGTTCTCATTTCTCCATTTTGTCACTTATGTAATTATTTTATTACACAAGGGATATAATGTTATTAATTAAAATAGTGTACAATTGTTGTACCTTGTTGGTTCAATGTATTTATTAACTTTTCGTTATCTGAAAGCTCTCCAAGTCATAGTATAGTGTTTATTTATATCTGGTTTTACAATTGCAGTTAGTTAGTTTATAATATTTCAATTATTAAACTACTAGTATTACATTTGTGAGGTGTTCTCATAGCAGTATTAGACTTTTCTCTAACTACTGGTAACATTTGTCACAATCTTTTGATAAGTTTTGATAATGCTTTTTGACTAACTATCTTGTCACATTGGGGTTCTGTCCCTTTAACTTTATGATATCATATTCAATCTGATTCATTTGCTGTGTCCTTCAGTACATATGGTATTTATTGGTTTGCATTATTATTCTTAACTAGTCTTTGTTTGAAACAATTGTGGATAGTTGCTTGGTTTAACTAATGTACATGATTTTGTGTTATAGGTTCACTTTCTGTGAGGTTATGTGTCAGTTGTCTGACAACAATGTGCAACATATTCTTATCCAGTATTTGACTCAACTATTTCCATCTCATTATGGCATTCTACTACAATGGTTTATTATTAAGTTATACACATTTTTACACTATTTGTTGAAACAATAACACAAGTATTCTTAGTCTAACAATATTACATTTCTTGGTGGGTTGCATCTAGTTTTTGGTACATTGATTGTTTTATACCTAACAAACTAGCTTATTTGCTACTGTTTGTTCTGGAATTCATTTATATTTTGTCCTGTCTTGCTATGGCATTCAGGCACATTTCATATTAAGGCTTACAAAGCTTTTATTATTAGTCCCTATGAACAATCAATTTACTGTTCTGTCTCATATTTCCTTTGGTGGTCTTAATGATTATCTATGTGATGTTACAATCTTGATTAAACTTGTCACACTAATTGTCTGTGCATTTTAACTAGTTAATCTTGGATTCTTTCACTTATAATGGTTAATCATTTTTCTCTGTTATAAACATTTTCACTTGTATTGTTTGTGGTGTTTATTTGGGGTAAAATGGTTATCATATCACAGGTTGTTACACTTATATCAAGTTTTCACTGTTATTGTTCGTGATCACTCAATGATGCTAAACACTGGTTCTTTGTCATTACTCTTCGAATAATCATTACACTTCTTCCGGTCACTATATTAATTTTAATTCCTTGTATATCTTGTGAATGTTGATGTCTTGTACTGTTCATACATTATCTTCATTCTTCATGGTATGTTTCCTTTCCTCTTCTTCTTCTTTTCTTCTTCTGGTTAGTTGTTGCTCACTATCGGTGTTCTCCTGGGTTATACATTATTTGTGATAATCAATGTTCCCTTAATCTTGTCATATTCTTCCATATTTTTATTCGTGGTTATGGTAATCTTTGTTCCATATTATTTCACACTAATAAACAAATTCGTTTGTTTTATCACCATTGTGGTTGTACTTGATTCGTATCCTTTTTATTTTAGTAATTATTTTCGTCATATCCCCTCACTATTTTGGATCTATTGGGCCTGGATGCTAACATATTGCTACGACAGCATAGAACAATCTACGCGTTTATCGAATGCACCAGAAAGATCTCGACGTAAGCGTGTGGTGTACGTGCTACTAGACGCATTTTGCGAGAATTTTCTCGACTGTGCCAGGCTTCGCTCGGGCGCTCGGACTGTGTCAAGGCCGTAGCAATTACGTAGTTCGCGAGAGATAAGACGCAGTTTGGAAGCTTCTGGTGTGTGAGCGTGACTATAAATATATCGGGTAGCGGCCTTAGTAGTTCAGTTCAATGCGAGATTTTTGACTGTGCGGTTCGAGAGTATTAGTGCGATATATTTACAGAGCGGTTCGAGTTATTACGGTGTACGTTCAAGTAGTTATTAGTGAAGTGTTGCGTTTTATATTCGGACGGTATAATTGTAATACAGATGAGTTTCAATATTAGTGGACATTTTATTGCGTATGAACAATTTTCATTTGATTTGTTGTAGACACTGTGTTGTTAATTACGAACTGTTTTACTATAACAATTAAAGGTGTGATTAGTGACTTGATTGGTGTCTTGTAATTATTTTGTTTCCACTGTACCTATGACGATCGAATAGACCGTCGTAACAATATTATATTGGCGCGTTGTCATTTTCTCTCTCTTTTATACTCGATGATATCCTTATTACTCTTCCTTCTTCTTTGTTGTGTTGTTTCAATAACATCCGTTCGTAGATACACACTTTGTTTATATTCTCCTGTTCCTTCTTTTATGCACGTTGAAATATTTTCATGATATCTTTTTATTTGACGTATTAGATAGTTATCTTATGTAACTGCCAATTTGGTACGTTACAACATCAGCAAATGAAACTACCCAATCATTAGCCAATGAAACTGGGAAATGAAAAAAAAATATATTTGAAGATTTAAATAAAGACTTGATTGCACATGTTATAACTTTAAGTCGTAGACGACCAGGAGAAGTTGTACGAGCTACTTTAGAAAATTATTCACAAGTTGCAGATAATGATGAAATTGCTGCTGTTAAAGAGAACATTCTTACTGAACTTGTTCTGAGTTACATGTTTTCCATGTTCCTGGAAAGAACACACGTAAAGTCTCTTGTTTATTGACTAATCACATGAAAGATACATTGGATCTCTTACTAGAAAATAGACAGAGTGTTGGTGTTCCTGAAGAAAATAAGTTACTTTTTCCTCATTGCAATTGTATAAATACTTATGATAGAACAAAAATCATTGAAGATATGAGAAAAAAATTTCAGTTAAAAAAGCCAAAACACTTTACTGCAACAGGTCTTCGACACCATGCTGCAACATTTTCTTAACTACATGGTCGTGATGATACATACACTGAAAATTCGGCTAATTTCATGGAACATGATGTAAATATCCATGAATCAAATTACATATTACCTTTACCTCTGATTCAAAAGTCTCAAGTTGGTCATCGCTTGTTACAGATGACACTTCCCAGAGATAAAAATATCCAATCTGAATCTACCATTAAAATTTCACCATCATCTTCATCCAGAATTAATAAAAGCTCCAGTTTAAGTCAAACGTCTGCAAAATGTTCAAAGGACAGCTCAATTTGTGAAGAAGGTGATTTAAGTTATGAACCATCTATTCATTCGTCACTTTCCACTGAAGAAGAAAATATTAAAGATTCTTCAGTCAAAAAAACTAAAGGAATAACCTGGGTGAGGTGGAATGAAGAAGAAAAAATGTTATTTATAAATATTTCGGGACACTTCTTTTAAATAATACTCATCCTGAAAGAAGAGATATAAAAAAAATGTACGAAGCAGAAAATATCTTCATAAATAGAACATTGCCTCAGTTATGTTCTTACATTAATAATGTGGTCAATAATAAGGTAAAAATTCCTCTAGCTATAAAATTGCAAATAAGAAAGGGTTTGATTTGATTTATCAGTACTTACACAAATTATTAATTTTTATCTGCAGTCTTTTTATTTTACAGCTATTGTTTTATTAATGTAATTTCATAATTTTCTTCTTAATTCCATTTGTGGTGGCCATGTTATTTAAATGTGTGTAAGTACCAGTCATACGCGTTCACTGTTTTATCTATGTTAGTCACTAGGTTTAGGGTTCACCCATCTTCAGACCGAACTTCATTCTCAGTAGATAATCATCACATTTTATAAGTGATTTTATATTTTCTCACTTAATAATAAAAGTTTACACACGATAATATGATATAATTGTTTTATAACTTTACATGGACGTAATTTTATATTATTTTTCTTATTATTGCACTTTATTGTAAGACAAACAAATATTTTCTTCTAAACTTTGTCTACTATCGTACTTAAAAATGACAGTGCAGCTAATTGTCTCAATTTATGTATTTTACTTTAAGTAATTTTAATTAATTTTTTCTGTTTTCTTATGTTTTTGAAATTAATTGTGTGTGTAATCTACTATTTATTGTAATTTTCATTAGTTTTTTAATGTCTTAAAAGACAAGAAGTTATTTTTTTGTATTATTGTTAATAATGTTTGTAATTATTTACTTTCTAATTAGTCATTAGTCTAATTAGTTTCCTATTTTTGTGAGATTTCTTTTTACAGTTATTGAGATATTTAATTTAATTACTGTTATTTGTTAAAATAATAAAAATAATTATTTTTTGTTAGAATACAAAAAAGACATTTTTCCATGTCTAAAAATGTATTTTTATTTTTTTTATCGTGTTAATATAACCTTAATTGAAATGAGGATTACAAGTGTTTAAAATTCAATAATAATATCTAAAAGGTTCAAAAGACTCCTGTATTTAAAAAATAGGTAATTGTTATTTGAATGACTCCTTACTTAAAATGTTTTATAAATTTACATGGACATAATTTTATATTACTTTTATTATTATTGTACTTTATTGTAAGGCAAACAAATATTTTCTTCTAAACTTTGTCTAGTACCATACTTAAAACATGACAGTGCAGCTAATTGTCTCAATTTATGTTTTCTGTTTTCTTATGTTTTTGAAATTAATTTTGTGTGTAATCTACTATTCATTGTATTTTTTATTAGTTTTTAATGTTTTAAAAGACAAGAAGTTAATTTTTTTGTATTATTGATAATATTTACTTTCTAATTAGTCATGGAGTTTCCTCTTTTTTGTGAGATTTCTTTTTACAGTTATTGCTATGCTTAATTTAATTACTGTTATTTGTTGAAACAATAATTATTTAATGATAATGTGATGTATTTTTATACTTACACTTGTTGTTTTATTAATGGTACCTATAATTCAATTTTTTATTTTTTATTGTATTCTTTTATGTATTTAATGTGCTATATAACCTGACGATGGTCTATGACCAAAATCGATCGCTTTAAGAATATAAATAATAACATCATATGGTACCTTTAGGCTATATAAAAAAGAATACAATAAAAAATAAAAAATAATTATTTGTTTTTGTTAGAATACAATTTTTCATGTCTCAAAATGTATTTTTATTTCTTTATCCTGTTAATATAACCTTAATTGGAATGATAATTACAAGTGTTTCAAATTCAATAATAATATCTAAAAAGTGCAAAAGACTCCTGTATTTAAAAATAGGTAATTGTTATTTTTAATGAATCCTTGTAGATTCTTGTAATAAAAACCTGTACAGTGTACCAAAGTCTGTGTGATTTATATTTAGTGGTAACTTTTTTACTTGGTGTAGGCTTATTGGCAATTGGATTTGATTCCAGGATAGTGTGACTTTTGTTGTCAGTGGTTCTCTTTGTCCCATAAGTTTCCTAGTAAAATTTGTATTACTTTATTATTCAATCATGCAAAATAGACTATATAACACAGAGACTGTTCAAAACAAGCTCAGAACAAATAGGGAAACCAAAGTTTAGTAACTAAATTGAATTGTTTTATTTTATTCACAGGGTTTAACTTGTGATAGAAACTGATAAGCTTATTGAATCAACTGAAATGTGACAAACAAGGATTGGCCAAAGATTACATTGGTGAGAATGTATTGTGTTTCCATGAAATTTAGGTACATGGTTTCTAATTTGATCAATTGTATGCACGATTTTATTTAACTAACAAATACGATACACCTCCACCCAACTTTTTGTAAATAATCTAATCAGCTATATTTATTGTTTTTTTTTTATTATTATTATTAAAGATCCTCTTAAGTTGAAAGTTTCTGTAAGAGGATACGATTTTCAGCTTTGACAGGAAAAGAGAAAATATCACAATGTGGAATCAACCTTTTTGTTATATTAGTTATTGTAATGAAAGAGACAGTGATCGTTGTAAAAAGTAACAATACCATACTTTTTCCACTTGAATGAAGTAACCATTATTTTATTCAGTTCTATTCAAATTCTGTTTGCAGGAACCATTAATGTTAAACTATAAAATGAGATATCCTTTATGGAATGTCTCTTAATTACTTTAACAATGAAATGGGTAAAAAATACAATAGAAGTTTCCGCTGTAATAACAGAGACAAAGGAGACACTTGAAGGCACAAAAGACCTAAATCATTGTTTTATGCTGTACAGCGGCATAGACTCAGCAACAAGAGCTCAGAATGGAGTGGCAGTTATGACTGATAAGAGATGGAGAAATAAAATACAAAACTATATTTATTTTAATCGTAGAATAATAATAGTGAGATTTAAGATAGACAGAGGGTATCTTGTTGTGGTAGGTGTATATGCACCAGAAGAAGGAAGAAATGGTAATACGGCAATATTTTATGAGGAATTGCAGAAGCAAAAATTAATAAACTCAATCCCAACAATTACCTGGTAATAAATGGAGATTTAAACCCCAGAATAGGAGATTTGTCAATTAAATTCAAGGAATTGTAGGCACGTTTGGAGAGCAGACTTTAAATTGTAATGGACATGAGATGAGGTGCTTTGATTCCTATAATGAATTAAAAAAAAAAAATTTAGAAAAAATGACATACATGGTGTGCGAGAGGGAAAAGATGAATAATAGATTATATTATGGTCAATAAGAAACTGAACACACACGTACAAGTGTACAAGACAGAGTTTTTAGAGGTAGTGACATAGGTTCTGACCACATTTTAGTAATTTGGAAAACACCAAGACTCCTGGGATGCATTAGGGGCTGGGATTTCTAACATAGGGGCAGACGTTCATGGAAGACAAGAAGTAACATATTAACTTCTGAAACAGCATAACAAAACTGAGAAAGATAATGCACAATTACACATGACAGATGAGGAGGTAAATAATACAGGAAGACAAGATATAACTGTCACTCTTCCGGTTGTTAATAGCAATATATACCTTGGGGATAACATAACAGAAGAATTAACAGAATCTCTAGACCAAATGAAGAATAGGACTGGATGAAATTAACACAGAACTCTTAAAAGGTGGTGGAATGCTATTAAAACTACAACTTGGCGTTTGATCAATGGATGCTGGAAAACAAACACTATTCCAGATTTTTTGACAATAGCTGAAGTAATATCGCTGTTTAAAAAGGTACAGAAATGACTGTGGAAATTATCAAGGAATAAGCCTGTTTAATACGGCCTACAAATTATATACAAGGATAATTAATAACAGACTAAAGAATAGTGCAAACATTCTCCTTGAAGAACAATCTGGATTTAGAAAAGGAAGATCCTGTAGTGACAATGTCACAATTATACGCCAATTGATCGAAAAAGAAGAGATTCAATCTAGAGCCACATATTGCCTTCATAGACTAGGAAAAAGCATTTGATCATGTGAATAGAGACGTATTGTGGAAAATATTAGAGCACAGAGGATACCCACATCCATAGGCGTAACTTGGGAGGGGCACTCCCCCCCCAATGTTCCGAGCATTATAAAATTTTGTTTCCAGTTATTTATAAATAAATACAAATAGTCAACAGGAGACAAATTTGAATGATATACGTCAAAATAATATTTCTGTTCGAAAAAAAAACGCTAGAGACCTAATTAGTTGGAATACAATGCGTGCCTTTTACACAAATAAAGACTTGTTTTGGAACACCGCAAGCCGTCGATGGCTTTGTTCACTAATCTTAAAAGATGGTCGTTTGGAACTGTTATTTGTTAATGATCACTGATACAAGTGCGGTCGGTTACTCGGTCGTGTACGTAGTCCATCCGTTACACATCGCTTGTCTCATTCTTAATTCATTATTGTTATGATTGTTTTGGTTTTTCGTGTTGATAAGTGCTGAGAAATGGGAGATAAGAAACGCAAAGGAGTGCACGGCTTAATTTCTTTGAAAATTGCCTGACTGGCAATTTGAAAGTTTCTTTGTGTTGTGACTGATTCGACTTACTGCTACTACTGCCAAGCATTTTGTGACAGTGTGTCTAAAGGGCATGCGTTTATGAAAACTGGGTATAAGAATTGTTAGAACTGAAATTGTTTATGTTTATAGGCCTACAGTATATTTGATTTAGGTAAACATAACTGGAAGTACAACTTATGAAGAAAGGTTTGCTGATCATTAAAAAATGAAATTGTCCCTCGTTTACTAACTAAGAATTATTATTAAACTTTCTAACTTTGTATATAATATGTTTTATTAATTTTATTATATAGATGGTCTCACTACACACTTGAATTTATGAAGCTTTACCCTGCCCCCCAATGTTAGGCCCCAAGTTACGCCCATGCCCACATCATATAATAGAAGTAATAAGAAGTCTATATGAAAGAACGGACATTACTATAAACACGGAGAAGGAGAAAACAGAATCTATTACTGTTAACAGAGGCATTAGACAAGGGTGCAGTTTCTTTGTCACTTACTTTATTTAACATAGGCCTATATATTGACGATGTAAGGCAACGGAAACAACGAACTGGTCCTGGAATCTTACTTTCCGATAATTTCTCCATTAATATTATGCTGTTTGCTGACGATCAAGTCATCTTACAAGAAAACAAAAATGGATTACAAAAAGCAGTGTATCACTCAGTAAAATTTGCCATGAATATAATTTAAAAATATCCACGACAAAGACTAAAATAATGGCATTTAAATAGTAATAGACAATAAAATTATTGGAAAAATGTCCCACTTCTGCTATCTAGGGTGCAACGTAAGCTATGAATATGAAGACAATATTGATAATAAAATAAACAGATACCACAATTCGTAAGACTCTGGGAAAGAAAGTACGACAAGATACAGAAATGAAATTTCATGGCGGCACCAGTATTGATGTACGGGACTGAATCGTGGACACTGACCCAAAATCATAAAAAAACGAATTGAAGCTGCTGAAATGAAATTCTTAAGGAGAGTCGACGGGTGCAGCCTGAGATATCACATAAGAAATGCGGACATAAGGCAAGAGCTGAATATATACTGAATAAACGATAAAATTAAAAAGAAAGAAAGAAAATTGGATACAACACATAAATAGAATGGGTGACTCGAGAGTACCAAAAAAGATAATCCAGTATAAGCCTCTTGGAGAACGAGATAGAGGCAGACCAAGAAAACGGTGGCTGTGAAGACGGAACAGGCTGCAAGCCTAATCCTTGAAGTGAAGAAGAAGTTTCGGCCAATCATGCAACTTTGATTAAAAATATTTCTATATATTATTTGGTTGTAACGCTATTACGAATAAGTACATTTTGTGCAAATTGAGTGCAAACTACTTAGGAATTACGAGGAATATCGAGAAACGGATTTCATTGTAGACTTAGTAGAAAAAAACTTCAAATACCAGGAAAATATTCGAAGCTATATGATTAGTTTTTTTTTTGTAGTATGCTTTTTGAGTTTTGTAGTAACTCCTTTGTTCATAAGTTATGCTGTTATGTACGATTATGTTATGTATTGGTTAACATCACCCGTCATTGTGTGTTAGACCCGCGGTATAGTAGAACCATAGGCTATGGTAGAACTAAACAAAACCGGTTCATATTCACTGTAGTAAAGTGTTTTCGTTGCTTCCAAGGTTCTAAAGCCACGTAAAAATTAAATGTCCACAGCCTGGTGGTTGTGCTCTTGTATATTGGTTATTTCAGATGGCTGAAATAAAAATAAACAAATAATGTAGCCTAGTAAAATGTCTTAGATCAAAGGGCGCCTTGATGGCTCAGTCGGTTGAACGCCATTCACTGATACGTTGAAGGTCTCGGGTTTAGATTACCTATTTAGGGTGGACATGTTTTTTAACTATCAAAGCTACTGTAACAGTTCCAAATGGGCTGCAGACTGTAATGACCAGTGTAGTTGATGCAACTTTACATACATTGCCTAAAAAAATTATTATTAATAATAATAATAAAAGATACCAATCCCTTGTTTCGTGCGGTTAATTCGTTCCCAAAGATTTGCGCGCGAAATGAAACTGCACTGAACGAGAACGTATTTTTCATAAGCAAATATGCGTTTCATGGTTATTCGGTTTTGAAAGTCGTATATTATTTATTCAGCAACCTGAAATCTTATGTTAATTTACATAGCATTCACAATCGTGTAAACCTGTTACTCTATTACCATAAAGTGGTGGCATAAAATGTTTGTGTATAAATATACAATACGAACTGGATAGTGTGTCTCTTGTTTGATTCGAGGGAGCAAGTAAAGAATTGTCATAATAGGGTATTATAGAAAACACAGAAAATATATGTAACTCTAAATATAACAATGAAAATTTTCCTGTGTTATGCACATAAGGGTCGGAATTTTGGAAAATATGACTATAGGCCCTATTTACATTTAAAATGAGTTGACACGGTTCTAGTACGTTCTGTAATTATGCTGTGTTAAATACGATAAAGTTTGTAGACACAAGACAAAAAGATTTACTGAAGAAGACGTGAAATACATACTAAAGTTTATTAAAAGTTTTCATTTCATAGGCCTAAATGTTTAGCTTTTTAAATGATATAAATAAAACGTTTACCTTACAAGGCAACATGAAATGAGCTAACATTAATGACACTCATTCTACTGACATTTTTTGAAAAATGATTCAATCTTAGTTTGAACTCTGCACTCTGTCAGTGCGCCTTGATGATTTTAAAGTAGTAAACACTATTTTCTAACAAGCAAACCAGTCACGAACTCCTTTCATTATCTCAGTTGTGTTCTTTAATACAAGCACAAGAGCTTTTGAAGTGAAGAACCTCATCCATCCCCTTTGCAGTATAGTTGCGCTTTCACTACCACCCACTATCATCACTTTCACTTCGGGAGATGTAGAGACAGATGAAAAACGTATTTGAAATATTTCACTAAAATGGAACCTTTATTAATAAGAAATACAAATGGTTCTACCGCACTGAATCGAATCTGGCCCCGCGTTATAATGAGGGATTGGTCATAAAATAATATTCGTACTAAACTAAAACCGCACCAAATGAAATTTACTGAACCGGGGATTGGTGTAAAAAGAATTAAAGTACTTGCTGATTTGCTGATTTTTTTTTTTGTGGGGGGGCAGAGTTCGTTGAGCAAAGCGAAACGGGCAAAACCCCCTTAGGGCAAGTACATGCAATCGAACTCCTTTAAAATTATCGTCTAGATTTTTATGACATTTAAAATAATATATGTATGAAATACGTTAAAGGGTCCACAGCCGGAGTTTTAAATAGCTTCTCGAAATATATTACCAAATATGTAGGCCTGTAGGCCTACGTCTATGTAGATGATCGTATCTACATGATTTTTGTTCGGCTTGTTATTCCGTTGTCATGGAGAATAATTTAATTGATTCAAAAAATATTTTAAAACGTTTGTTGTAAATACACAATTCAGCGATGTACCGTGCATCTGTGATTTTTATTGGCTACTATTTAGTATTTGGTGGGAACAATATAATTTTCCTTCTATAGTGAATTAAAAAAAAAATTGTACAACCGACGGTAGAATATCGTTTTCAATTTGTGCTTGTTCATTAGACAGTTCATAACTTTGAGACAGTTCATTATACGTTGTACTGATATTCACCTGTATTTCAGTTTTTATTACAAATAAGTTTATAGAAAAAAACGCCATAAAAAGGAAGAGGAGCACAAATAGGTCGTCAGACTTACCATCATCGTTGCAACGTTAAAATGCGATCACGTCTTCATATTGAAAATGGTGAAAACAGTGTCGACTATAATAAGTGATAATAAGTTGGCACTGAAACGCACATAAATACAATTGGAAAATGAATTACAAACCCCTCAATTTGTTTAATGCAGTAATTGATCTAGAGTTATGGAAAACATTTTGATGAAGACTATTCCTACATTGAAATTTAACAAAAAAAAAAAAAAAAAAACAACAAAATATGGCGGCAAACAAAATACACGCAAGGGTGTACCATTTGAGCTTTAAGGACTGACATCTATAAAAATGTTCAAATATTGAACATCATTTGGAACATTGGAGTTTTCTCTAAACGTTTTATTTAATAACAATGACTGATGAAATTTGATAGCGTGTGAAAAACGCCGAGCCTGACTGAGTTTCAAACGCTGGACCAATAGCACCATATGAAAGGCAGACACTAACCACTCTGCTACGTGATAGGAATGAACTGCCTTTTTTATATTAAAGTAATACATTAATTATTACTGTGAGGTTATTCTAAATTTCATTAATAACCTAAACAAAAATTAATAATAATCAACTATCGGTTAATGTTTTTGCATTTTACCGCATGATCAACAATAACTGACTAGGTGTTGCGGCCCGATCTGAATTTATACAATTGTGTGAAAACTGTAGAGAGCGAACAACATGAATCGTCAACTACACACGCAAGGAAAAAAGTTTACCTGGCAACGCTGTCAACACTTGGCAACGGTGTCAGTTCCCTCTGTCTACATTTGTTTTGGTTTGAAGGCGTGACCTTGCACTGTTGTATATCTAGATGTCTCTTTGGGAATGTTCAGCCATAAAGCATACTTGGTTGATCGAAGAGGAATTTTATACAGAGCCACAAAATGTTTCCCGCGTTTTTAAGGTTTGAGGTTATGTTCGCTCACCCAGATCAACAATATCGTTTTATATGTGATCAACAATCAATCGTTAAAAATATTTAACTCTTTTCAATATTATTACAAAAATGTTGTTTTTCTTTTACGGTTTTTGACACTGAATTCATTAATGTAATAATGAAAGTTGTAGCACTAAAACCTAACGAGATATAAGGTTTATACAAAAATCAACATTCATGGAAATTTTCTGCGTGATCAACAATGATCCCAAAAAGATAAATATATATATATATATTGCGACAACACAAATTACTAAACTATTGGCGCATAGGATATGATAGTATGTGTATTTCAAATTACAAGTCTATATTGGAGGGTTTAAGATTATTTATTGCACAAAACACAAGTTATAGTTTAAATGGTATATTTGATATGTACAGAATGTAATGTTTGATATAGAGTCTTTCTTTTAAAATGTTAAATAATGTTCATACGCAAGACGTGATACGTTACATAAAGAAGATTCCCACGATGATGTTGTTGAAGAGACGGGCAGGTCTTTGCGGTGTAGTTGGTTCGTCAGGTGTGGCTTATAAATGACAGACGTTTTCCCAGAAACGTTTACAGCTGGGCTGGCGTCCTGTAACAGCTGGGCTGGTGTCCTATAACAGCTGGGCTGATGTCCTATAACAGCTGGGCTGATGTCCTATAACAGCTGGGCTGGTGTCCTGCAACTCCTACGATGAAACTGACGCGTCGCACATACAACGGTACTACGGATCTTAATACTCGCAAAATTAATATAGAGCTTATGACCAAGTAATATCTCAGGTGACAGTGAGTTTAATCTAATAACGGTATATTGAGCTTATACCACTCCGGCTTCTTCAAGTGTTCACGCGAATACAAGGTCTACCGCGATCAGCAGACCACCCTATGAGGAAATCTTGCACTAGCACGGAAACGTCTTGATGGCACAACTTACTATTCCGTAACAATTAATGATACTGTCACTGCGGAAAATCTCGCACAGTGATACAGTTACACTCACTTCTTACACACGTAATACTACAATATTAATATCGTGTGTAAAGAGATAATATCAACTGTTATGCATCACACGCGTTACTATCCCCGAAAAGTCTTAACAGATCCTTGCAAGCGGTAGAATCTTGTACAAGGATTGTATGTACCGTTCGCGGTAGCAGCAGTGAAGAACTGCCTGTAATTTATACGCACAATGCGTTAAAACAATACTGTGTGCAGGGGTACTACACACACAGTTCTGAGTCTTCCCGTTTCACTAACGACGAATAGTTTTTACAACACCTTGCAAGCGGTAGAATCTTGTACAAGGAGTGCACGTCCCGTTCGCGGTAGATGGCGTAGAAGAACTACCTGTGTAACGACAGGCTTAAGAAAATTTCCAACCACCACTCAGCATTCTGTTGGTGGATGGAAGTCACATGGTTATTACATAGTGACAATGCACTTTTCATGCAGTAGAGTGCATTTACTTTGTAACAGCATGCATAGCGGTAATCAGACTACCCGTATCTCATGCATAACTGCCTACATACTAATATCATACATGAACGTAAACAATAGTTAGAATGTATAGGGATTGTAGCAATACATATGTCTAAGTTCAGTTCAATGTCAAACACAACGATAAATACTTCACGCACCACCCGGGAAACGTTTACCACTCGCGCACGCGCGCACATTTCCACAAACACAGTACATGAATAACAATAAATAAATAATGCACAGTTTTACTAAAGTAAACCCTTATCCTTTACTAAATACAATTGATAACAACAAAACTTAACCATCTACCAATATAATATGAATGTCCATTGTCTGTGTAATATATGAACTTGCCCCGCCTATCATGATCCTGTGATTCGTTGCAATATATTGCAACGAATCACAGGATCATGATAGGCGGGGCAAGTTCATATATTACACAGACAATGGACATTCATATTATATTGGTAGATGGTTAAGTTGGGTTGTTATCAATTGTATTTAGTAAGGTTAAGGGTTTAGTTTAGAATAACTGTGCATTATTATTTATGGTTATTCATGTACTGTGTTAGTGGAAATGTGCGCGCGTGCGTGAGTGGGAAACGTTCCCGGGCGGTGCGTGAAGTATTATCGTTGTTTTGACATTAGCTGAACTGAGACATGTGTATCGCTACAATCCCTATACCTGTTGGACTATTGTTTACGTTCATGTATATTATTAGTATGTAGACAGTCATGCATGAGATACGTGTAGTCTGATTACCGCTATGCATGCTGTTACAAAGTAAATGCACTCTACTGCAGGAAAAGTGCATGGTCACTTTTTAATAACCATGTGACTTCCATCCACCAATAGAATGCTGACTGGTGGTTGGAAATTTTCTTAAGCCTGTCGTTACACAGGCAGTTCTTCTACGCCATCTACCGCGAACGGGTCGTGCACTCCTTGTACAAGAATTCTACCGCTTGCAAGGTGTTGTAAAGACTATTCGTCGTTAGTGAAACGGGAAGGCTCAGAACTGTGTATGTAGTACATCTGCACACAGTAGTGTTTAAACGCATTACGCGTATAATTACGATAGTTCTTCTACGCCATCTACCGCGAACGGAACGTGCACTCCTTGTACAAGATTCTACCGCTTGCAAGGTGCTGTAAAAACTATTCGTTGTTTGTGAAACGGGAAGACTCAGAACTGTGTGTGTAGTACATTTGCACACATCAGTGTTTTAACGCATTGTGCGAAAAATTACAAGCAGTTCTTCACTGCTGCTACCGCGAACGGTACATACAATCCTTGTACAAGACTCTACCGCTTGCAAGGATCTGTTAAGACTTTTCGGGGATAGTAACGCGTGTGACGCATAACAATTGATTTTATATCTTTACACATGATATTAATATTGTAGTATTACGTGTGTAAGAAGTGAGTGTAACAGTATCATTAATTGTTACGCAATAGTTCCATCAAGACGTTTCCGTGCTAGTGCAAGATTTCCTCATAGGGTGGTCTGCTGATCGCGGTAGACCTTCGTATTCGCGAGAACACTTGAAGAAGCCGGAGAGGTATAAGCTCAATATACCGTTATTAGATTAAACTCACTGTCACCTGAGATATTACTTGGTCTTAAACTTTATATAAGTTTTGCGAGAAATAAAAACCGTAGTACCGTTGTGTGTGCGAAGTGTCGGATTCATCGTGGGAATTGTAGGACATCAGCCCAGCTGTTACAGGACATCAGCCCAGCTGTTATAGGACATCAGCCCAGCTGTTATAGGACATCAGCCCAGCTGTTATAGGACACCAGTCCAGCTGTTACAGGACATCAGCCCAGCGGTTATTGGACATCAGCCCAGCTGTTATAGGACACCAGCCCAGCTGTTATAGGACCAGCCCAGCTGTTACAGGACGCCAGCCCAGCTGTAAACGTTTCTGGTGAAACGTCTGCCATTTGTAAGCCACACCTGACGAACCATCTATACCGCAAAGACCGGCCCTTCTCTTCAACAACATCATCGGGGGAGTCTTCTTATGTAACGTATCACGTCTTGCGTATGAACATTATTTAACATTTTAAAAGAAAGACTCTATATCAAACATTACATTCTGTACATTTCAAATATACCATATAAACTATAACTTGTGTTTGTACAATAAATAATCTTAAACCCTCCAATATAGACTTGTATTTTGAAATACACATACTATCATATCCTATGCACCAATAGTTTAGTAATTTGTGTTGTCGCATAGAGATATTTTGGCGCTTAGCAACGTAGGGCTCGGAAAATAGCGGAAATTTTATGCTATTATATATTTGTCTATGAATATAAAATTTGTTGGAAAAATCCGACGTATAAATATAATTAACATAAAAATTGTATGTGTGTTGTTCATATGAAAAGCTGAGGATATAATTTTTCAAGTGTGCATATTCTCTTGTATATCATATATGAACAGATTTTATCAGTATATTGGAGGTTGATTATTAGTTGTTGTATGTTAGATAAGGTATTTGCATGTTGATATTTTGAACTGCTTTTTCTGTGTGCGCATAAACTGCTTACCATATGTTCTAATCTTGTGGTGATAATAATAACTTGCTTTCGTATAAATCAATAAATTTAAATTTACTAAATTTTAAATTAAATTTTAATCATTATGGCGGATACTGCTGAAATCAAGAATGCTTTAGCGGCCTTATTAGAAGAAATGAAAGCCAATAAAGAAGAGCGGAAAGCTGATAGAGAGGAAAATAAAGCCCGTCAAGAGGAGGTGAAAATGAGTCTACGGGAATTAGCGGAAAAAATGAAAGCAGAAGAAGAAGAACATGACGCCAGTATGCAGAAATTTTGGGAAGAAATGGAAGCTGGTAGAGAGGAGAGGATGGCGAAGCTACAGGAAATGTCAGCTGATATTGAAGTAGATTTAACTGTTGAGAATATTGTACCTTATGATAATTTTGAAGTACCAAATGTCCTTGTGGAACATACTCTCAACGAAAGTAATATGGAAGTTAACCAAGATGTGACATCTGAAGGTTTAACGGAGAACAGTAGCGTAGCAGGTGAACTTGAAAGTGATTATACAGAAACCACCTTATTAGGGCCTAGTAGTTCATATCTCGGTAAAGTCGAGTATTTAGATTCTGCATCGGATTGTAGTGAAGATAACAGAAATGAAATTAGTAGTAACAACACTATTAATCTGGAACATACTTCAGGTAAGTGCTGTGATGAGGTGATATTTTATAGTGTAACAGATATAGCATGCGAGAACCGTGAACGTATGATAGGATCTGAAGCTATCATGGATGCTGACAGTGTATGCATAACACATAAAAATTCCGAACCTGTAGTAGAGCCTGGAACTAGTATGGATACTAACGGTGCAGGTATTTATGACACATGGCCTGATGATGAGGTACTAGATGAATCTATATCAGGTACTGAGGTGTGTACGGATGACGGAGAGGTGAATGATACTGATGACAGTAAGGTGACAACAATTATGGTAAATAATAATGAACCGCCGCGTAATCAGTTTCATGTTCAAACACTACAAAATCAGCCGCAATCACAACAACATAAAAATACAACTCAGCAATTTAATACCAACTTATTAGCAACAGTTATTGAAAATGATTTAGTTGAAAAGCAGTTCAATCAATCAAGTATGAAAAATGTTAATTATAAGAATGAAACTGTTATGTATGGCCTATATCCTGCCGAAATTAGGGATAATTTAGTATGTAATAATGATAATAGTAATAAACATGAGGGAAATATTAGGATTGAAAATTGCACCGACCTTATTGTCGAAGCAAAAATCAATGGTTATGGCGACGAGAGGTTGTCCGACAGAGGCACAGAAATATCGCTGTTGGACAAGCAGTTACGTAAGAGGTGTAAAAACCACTTTATACAAATGCCGATTCTGCTGGTAAGTCACACAAGGATAAATTCAGCAACGTGTGAGTCGCAGGTAATTGAAAAACAGGCAATTAAAGCAACATACGAACAGGGTACGGAAATAGATGCGACCGTCCTTGGAGTTAGAAAACTCAGACATAATATTATTTGGGAAGTTGATATATTGAATAAACGGCATGCTGCATTGGAAGTTCAGAAAGAATTATTGCCAGCTAAAGTTGATTGTCGACCTCAAGTTATCAGACTGGGACGCTCGAAAGATAAGATAACGAATAACTCACCGACCCCCAAGGTTCAGTTAATGAGTTGCGAGATAAGGCAATTACGGCGTATATTAAACAAATTCAAATCTGTATTTCCAAGTAAACGTGTGCGTTTCAAAGCTGAGAAAAATTTATACAAAAAACTCAGATATAAATGTCAGGATATAGGGGTAAGAATGTGTAGTGATTTAAATATGTCAATTCAGGTTTAAATGTTGTATGTAAGATGGATCTGTGAATGAACAATAATCTAGTTTTGATAAGGAATGTTGTCTGTGTACCCTGTGACACTGCATAGGATTTCGTTATCTGTGTGTCAAGAACATGTGGGTTTGTTTTGGTTTGAAGGTTACCTCGTGTCTATTGATTTGATGCTTCTGTCAAAGTGACAGTTGGAAATGTTAGTATTAATTGGGGATGTTTATTTGATTTTAGTTCGTGGGTATTATTATTATTTCAGGATTAGGAAGTTGTTTTGGTATAAAAAAAAAAAAAAAATTTTTTTATTTTTTGTTAGTTAACTAAAGAAAAAAAAAAAAATTTTTTTTTTTTTTTATGCGGGAAGGAGTTAATCCTGCAACGAATCACAGGATCATGATAGGCGGGGCAAGTTCATATATTACACAGACAATGGACATTCATATTATATTGGTAGATGGTTAAGTTGGGTTGTTATCAATTGTATTTAGTAAGGTTAAGGGTTTAGTTTAGAATAACTGTGCATTATTATTTATGGTTATTCATGTACTGTGTTAGTGGAAATGTGCGCGCGTGCGTGAGTGGGAAACGTTCCCGGGCGGTGCGTGAAGTATTATCGTTGTTTTGACATTAGCTGAACTGAGACATGTGTATCGCTACAATCCCTATACCTGTTGGACTATTGTTTACGTTCATGTATATTATTAGTATGTAGACAGTCATGCATGAGATACGTGTAGTCTGATTACCGCTATGAATGCTGTTACAAAGTAAATGCACTCTACTGCATGAAAAGTGCATGGTCACTTTTTACTAACCATGTGACTTCCATCCACCAATAGAATGCTGACTGGTGGTTGGAAATTTTCTTAAGCCTGTCGTTACACAGGCAGTTCTTCTACGCCATCTACCGCGAACGGGTCGTGCACTCCTTGTACAAGAATTCTACCGCTTGCAAGGTGTTGTAAAGACTATTCGTCGTTAGTGAAACGGGAAGGCTCAGAACTGTGTATGTAGTACATCTGCACACAGTAGTGTTTAAACGCATTACGCGTATAATTACGATAGTTCTTCTACGCCATCTACCGCGAACGGAACGTGCACTCCTTGTACAAGATTCTACCGCTTGCAAGGTGCTGTAAAAACTATTCGTTGTTTGTGAAACGGGAAGACTCAGAACTGTGTGTGTAGTACATTTGCACACATCAGTGTTTTAACGCATTGTGCGAAAAATTACAAGCAGTTCTTCACTGCTGCTACCGCGAACGGTACATACAATCCTTGTACAAGACTCTACCGCTTGCAAGGATCTGTTAAGACTTTTCGGGGATAGTAACGCGTGTGACGCATAACAATTGATTTTATATCTTTACACATGATATTAATATTGTAGTATTACGTGTGTAAGAAGTGAGTGTAACAGTATCATTAATTGTTACGCAATAGTTCCATCAAGACGTTTCCGTGCTAGTGCAAGATTTCCTCATAGGGTGGTCTGCTGATCGCGGTAGACCTTCGTATTCGCGAGAACACTTGAAGAAGCCGGAGAGGTATAAGCTCAATATACCGTTATTAGATTAAACTCACTGTCACCTGAGATATTACTTGGTCTTAAACTTTATATAAGTTTTGCGAGAAATAAAAACCGTAGTACCGTTGTGTGTGCGAAGTGTCGGATTCATCGTGGGAATTGTAGGACATCAGCCCAGCTGTTACAGGACATCAGCCCAGCTGTTATAGGACATCAGCCCAGCTGTTATAGGACATCAGCCCAGCTGTTATAGGACATCAGCCCAGCTGTTATAGGAGACCAGTCCAGCTGTTACAGGACATCAGCCCAGCGGTTATTGGACATCAGCCCAGCTGTTATAGGACACCAGCCCAGCTGTTATAGGACCAGCCCAGCTGTTACAGGACGCCAGCCCAGCTGTAAACGTTTCTGGTGAAACGTCTGTCATTTGTAAGCCACACCTGACGAACCATCTATACCGCAAAGACCGGCCCTTCTCTTCAACAACATCATCGGGGGAGTCTTCTTATGTAACGTATCACGTCTTGCGTATGAACATTATTTAACATTTTAAAAGAAAGGCTCTATATCAAACATTACATTCTGTACATTTCAAATATACCATATAAACTATAACTTGTGTTTGTACAATAAATAATCTTAAACCCTCCAATATAGACTTGTATTTTGAAATACACATACTATCATATCCTATGCGCCAATAGTTTAGTAATTTGTGTTGTCGCAATATATATATATATATATATATATATATAGAATCCTGCAGTTCAATTTTACTCATTGTTGAGTTTACAACTTGTGATGTCATGTAAGTTTTGCATGCTCAAAAATTTCACGCTTGTTTGTTAATAGACTTTTTCATTTGCAAGTCCTGTCATTCACCTTGGGGGGGGGCATGTCTGTAATTGTAGCTTGGGCCTTTGCACACTTATGCTTCCTCTAGGTTCACCACCTAGTTCTAAATATTATGTATCTCCACTTTACAAAAATATAATAAAAATAAAATAAAATAAATAAAAATCAAATAAAAAAAATTATAAAATAAAAGGGGGGTTTCAAATGGTAGCAGAGCGTGGTTATGATTCTATGGATGTAGTAGATATTATTTCTGCTTTATTTTTTTTTGAACTTTGGAAGTTTTAGAATCTGGGGACTTGCATTCATTTTCTTAAATGAAACTTGGTGTGGCTACAGGCATGTCAGCTGGTGTTGGGACTTGGAAATTATTTCATATTATTAGTTTTTGATCGGAGTCCAAGTGTTGAAAGAAAAGTTAATTGCAACGTAACAGTTTAATAAAATGAATATCTGAATAATAACCTATTTTATAAAAATTAATAAGGGGTTGATTAAGTTTAAAATGATTTAATATGTGTTAGTGTTTAAGTAATTATTTTGTGATGTTGAGTGTAAGGTAGGTTTTGAAAAGGGGTTATAAGCATGTGATTAACAGTTTTCAATATGAGTGTGAGCTAATGGATTTTACTTTGTCATACTCTGGAGCTTAGACAAATTTTGAACATGATGGGAGCCGTCATTACTTATTGATTTTGATTGGGACTTGTTATGTGGAAGAGACAACGTGTTTTAGAGCACCCCCGTTATGTAGTATTTGTTTATTGAGGGCATTCCTTTGCGGTATCGTGGATTATGAATGCGGTTATGGTCCGACCAGATGTCATGATGTTGATAGATATATATATATTTTCGAATCATGTTGCATGTTATGTATACTTTGTGGATTGTGTATAGTGAGTCAGTTTTGTTGTTTTGTGTCGTGTTCTCTTCTGGGCATTTTGAGTGGCTGTTTCTCTGCCTTTTATGATACACCCATCTCGTCGTATCGCTAGAGCACTCTGGGGCGGCTCAAAGGAAGTATAGTACTTGAGTTTTTCCGGATTCTTTGATTATGTTTTGTAGGTTAGGTTTGTGTTAGGTGTTTGATTGGGAATTAATGTTTTCTTGTTGTGTGTGGTAAATTGTGCAATTCTGGCGGCGGTATGTTACCAGAGATTGCCCCACCCCATTTCAGGCGTTCTCCAGAAACTTTCGGTGTTGGATGGAGTAGATGAGAACAGGTTGTTGGCCTTTTTGGACCTGGTCCTGCAGTTGGCAGATTTCCCGGGTGTGTCCGATGAGGAGGTCTTGTACCTTATATACCCGTATTGCCGGGGTTCATTGGGAGGTTTGGTCACCAACACTCTGCGTCGGGGCTGCGGTGTCGACACTTTCCATGGGGAAGTGTTGGATTTCTTCATACCCCATCGACGACGTTCCCAGCTTAAGTTAGATTTATTCTATCACCTACAGGCCAACGGAGAGGCATTGGGGGACTTCTTGCATGATGTAAGGAAAGCTGCCCGTCTATTAAGGTTGGGGTTGCCCGAGACGGAAGTCATACAGGTAATACGAGAAGGTCTGAATCCCCAAGAGAGATCCCGGCTGGTCTTCGCAGATCCTTCATGCTGTTTTGCAGACCTGGACCGGTGGTGTGCGCATGCCAGGAGAGTCCAGGAGAATGACGAGTCCCGGGAAAGAGCTGCTAAAGATGTCCAATACTCCAGTGGTTCATTAGGAAGAGCGAAAAAGGACAAACATGGCGGTTGGTGGAGAACACAAGAAACTGTGAGAAAAACTGAATATTCCGGAAGTAATGGAGGCTACAAGGGAGTGGCAAGTGTGAAGACGGTAACAACAGCAACAGCGCAGAAAAGAAAGAAGTATGAAATTAACAGGGGAAGAAGAAATTATGTTAGTAAACAAACATCGGCAAGTAGGGAGCCTGTAGTTAGGCGTTATTCTTATTTGGAGAAAAGTGAGAGTTCAAAGGTTCCAGAGGAATTACAGGTGCCTAATAGAGTAGTGGATGAAGCAGGTGAAGCAGAAGAAGAAAAGTGGCATAACTCCTGTGGATCAATACAAGAGCCTGAGAACACATCAGTTAATACGGAATTAGAGTACTCAGAGAGGAGGTGATGGTTGAATCCAGATGCCGCAGAATTTGTTCCGGTATTGTTCGTGAGGGATCCAGATCCTGTGACATCATCATCGTCTACGCAGGGATATGAGAAGTCACTTGATGGTGTAGCTTTACCATCGCCAGTAGAAATTAATTTAGTCATTGCACATGATGCACATGAACCTGGACAGCTGGATTCCAGGGTGGAAAAACGTTGAGGACATTGTAGTTGCTGAGAGTGGTGAAGGATAGAATCGAAGGAAGAGTCAGAAGAGCGGTCTGCGGATGCTGCACAGGGAAGTATAGTTATAGGTGTTTGGGAGACTGAAGAGTCTGAGTTTGCAGATGGACACGGGGATGTCCAGGCTGCAAGTGTTTCTGAGGTTGCGGATGGACAAGGCGATGTCCATGCCGCAAGTGAGGTAGATGTTGAGGAGAAATTTGGTGGCAGCGTTTTGGAGTGTGTGAGTGAGAATGATGTAGTGTGTGAAGATGTGCAGACGCCTTCTGTAAGTAGTGTTGAGGATTCCGAAGAACGGAAAGAAGTTTCATGCGGACCAGGTGAGCAACTAAAAAAGGATGAAGATGTGCAGTTTTCGGATGGTGGTAGTGGACGTGATGGCGATGATGCTGATGATGAACGTGTTGATGAAAAGGAGGAGAAAATGAGATTGGAGAAGAGATTGGTAAGGAGCTGGGTGAAGATGCGGTTGAAGATGGATCAGCTGAGCAACTGGAAGATGGTGAGGAGGTGCAGTGTCATGAGGTTGATTTGGATTATGTGGACGAAGAAGGGGAAATTGTAGAAGAGAAGAAAGAAGTAGAAAAGGAAGAAAGAAAAGCAGAGGAGTTAGATGATGAGGATAATCCAAAGCGGAGTGAAAGTAGTGAGGTAAGTTGCCTTGATCCTGATTCAGAGGAAACTATTCAGTACAGCTCAACGCCAGATAATTTCTCTGAGAGTGGTGTCCAAAAGGAACGAGTACCTAAAGTTCGTCATAGAAAGGTGAGAAGAAGCGGTTAACGGGTAGCGGGTAGACGTTCATCACAGTCCCAGTGGTGTTCATCTATTTCAGGGTTGCGCCCCTGCCCACGCGAGCCTTGGTTTCCTCCATTCATTCTTATTTCCGGAGGGAGCCATGTCCTTACCCTTACTCCTACCTATTGACCCTTTAATGATCCTTGCCCCGTTTCATCTTCCCGATTTTCCTACCCCTCCCCTTAGTTAAAAAAAAAAAACTCAATAAGGAGTTAGAGAACCTTGCCGAGAGTGCACCTCAGCTTGTGGTCCTGGAGATTGTCAGTTTCCCCTGTTCTGGAAGGTTATCATGGAGAGAGTTGGAGAGTTCCCTTAGATTGTCGTGGTCTTCGAGATCTGGAGATCGTCAGTTTCCCCTGTTCTAAAAGTAAGATGGAGAAGTTATGTGCTGTTGTTTCGTTGTTAAGAGTGGTTGAATTTGTTTGTTGATCATTGTAGGGTCGGTCCATGCCGCATTCCTCGGTTGATTTCCTGGTGTTTTGTTTGGGTTGAGAGTGGTTTGTTAGACGATGCCGTGCTGAAGTAAAACCCCCTTGCTAGTTACGCTGTATTTGAAAAGGTAAGGTAAGAGAAGGGATTGATGTTCGTGTGCCCTCTGCGCGGTCTTCTCTGCATTGTGAATCGGGTCCTCCCACCCTAGTGTGGGGAGGTGGGCCAGTCATGTGTCAAGGATTGATGATGCCTTGTTTTGCTGCACATGGCTGGTCGGTCCACGAGGTGGACGGTTCTCGAAGGGTACTCGCATATCAAGGTTAGTAGCACCTTGTTGGCCTTCGGGCATCGATGTGTGAGTACCAAGAGAGTTAGGTGGTGGTCACTGGAGAGGGTGACGTGTTGGGGCGGTCCCGAGAGTTTGGCATAGCGAAGAGGACTCGCGTGGGGGATGGTCGCAATGTGGTAGAGATTTTCAGTCCTGTGAAGGGGGGGATAATGTCAAAGGTCCTGGATGGAAAAGTTTTGTTCCGTGTAGCAGTCTGTGGTCCTTCGTCTCAGTTGTTAGATTTAGGTGGCCTTGGTGGTCAGTTTTCAGAGCTGGATTCGGCGATTCTTCTCTTTCTCTGTTCTGTTCTGTTCCTTATTTCTGCATGTGGACCAGGGCCCGGTGAGCATGCAGGACGCACACTTACACCTTCTCTTTCAGACACACATTGACATACTTACACTCCTTCCTTCTGCCTCTTTCGTTTTCATGAGGCACTGAACCCACCAAGTGCGAATGAGAATCTGAGATTTTCCAGGATTCCTACAGCCGGCGAGCTCGAGTACTGGTTTGATTTGGGTCAACCATGTTGCCCTTTTGGGGTGAGGGTGTGCGGTACTTGGTTCGGCATGTAAGGCGAGGTGTTTTTAAAACGAGCGGGTTTTGACGTCACGCGCGGCCACTGCTTCTCGTCGCCGTTGGGTATGCAGACCGTTTGTGCGTAGCGATGATATCCAGTTGGCGCGCTCAGCTGTGATTTGTGTATTCTTGCATCGGCGAAGTTTCGTGGTTAGACATTCCCATCAAATCGTCCTCATTTCTATTTGAACCCTCAACCAGGTCATCTGCTCTCGGCTGACGGCACTCATCGGTTCAGAATTCGTTGCTCTTCTCTATGAGAGGCTAAATAGAGTTCTGCTCCAGGTATGTATAATTTAATGTGGTTCTAAAAAAAAAATATTTTAACCCCAAACTATATTTTGTCTGTGTTTCAGCCTTAATTATAAACGATAACTTGTGTGTGTGTGCGTGTATGTTAGTTTTCAATTTGGGCATTAATGCAAATTAGAGATTAACTCAAAGTTGTAGTGAATGTAGCGGGTTAAATTGATTTTAGTAAGGAAAATGATAATACATATCTTGCACTCAGCTATGTTTTTTTGTGTTATTAATAATCATGGTATGCATAGAAGAATAACGTTCTCAATGAAATACTTAAACATAATTGGTGGTTAAATGAAATAAGGCACAGCTGGTGGTGCAATCCAGATTAATACGAATAAGTGGTGATGTGTTTGTAGTGGCTGTTGTAGCATTAGAGTGTGTGTTAGCAATTTAATAATGATGGCGTATGTGTGCGAGCTGTGGTGAGATCAGGTTCCTTATGACACCCTATACAACTCATTGCATGTCACAGGTGCTCGAACAAGGGCGAGATGGGTGCGGGTGTAGACGACCAACTGTCCACCCTTCTGGCAGAGACGACCGTTAAGCCATGACATGCCGTCAGTCGAGATTCACGCACACGGACACACTCGTGAAGCCACTCTGCCCCAGGACTTAATGGTGCGCCCGATACTCTACCCATTAACCAAGGCTTACTAAAGTACACCGGACGATCCAGGTGGGACCATTCTATTTATTTAATACTATCTCAACTACCTCTACACTGTGAATCTACGGAAGCTCCCAGAAGCAGACTCATGAGGCCGCGTTTAATTACTAAAGTTCTGCAAAAACTCTCATGTTTAGATCTGTGCCTACATGCGTGGACCTTACATAATTAAGTCTAATGCAATCTATTATATCTTCTTATAATATGTAAGAAAATGGCACACACACACACGTATCCGCAGGCTCTGCTCTAAGTTCTACCTTTTATCGAATTAAATCTATCCGAGAGTTAGTTATTTTCGGCTTGGTCATGTCATGCGGTCATGGCAGAATTCCGGACTCAAAGGGGGCTGTCTGATTTCTTTATGTGTTTAAACTATTTTCATGATCACATACACATATTGCTTGTTATTATTAAGGTGGTAGTTGATTTATATTTTGAGTCTCTGGTTTGGTTGGAAGCACTTGCATTTTCCGTGTTAATTGTATTGACATATTTATGATGCGTAACTGAGAATTACCAAAGTTGCCTTTTTAATTATATATATTTGTGTATTTATTTATTCATGTTGAAAAGGGTTATTATGAGGGGTTTTGTACAGAAATGAGGGGTGTGTGTTATATATGTTGTGTATGTGCTTGTGTGTAATTTTCATTTTTTGGAGGGGAATGTGTTGTAAATTATGATATCAAAAATGTGCTTACTAAGTTACTAAAAGGCTAGCCTATTTAATTTCTTTTTCTATACAACACTCAAGGATTAGTAATTTTCAATTTAACTTGTGAATAATATTCTTGCAACAATTAACTTGGACATAGCGTGGCAGGATCCATAAAATTTATATTTAAACTTAACTTCACTCACAATCTTATGCTGTAAAGAATTATATATATATATATAGAATCCTGCAGTTCAATTTTACTCATTGTTGAGTTTACAACTTGTGATGTCATGTAAGTTTTGCATGCTCAATAAAGTTCACGCTTGTTTGTTAATAGACTTTTTCATTTGCAAGTCCTGTCATTCACCTGGGGGGACATGTCTGTAATTGTAGCTTGGGCCTTTGCACACTTATGCTTCCTCTAGGTTCACCACCTAGTTCTAAATATTATGTATCTCCCCTTTACAAAAATATAATAAAAATAAAATAAAATAAATAAAAATAAAATAAAAAAAATTTAAAAAAACTTATAAAATAACTGGCTACTTGCTTCTGATAGGCAGATCAGGCGTCACGTGATATCTTCTGGGGTGCGAGTTTGTGTACCAAAACTTGCGTTCTGGGGCTCGCAAAAAGTTCGTGCCGATTCATCTGTGCGGGCAGGCATACGCACACTCGTTCAAATTCCTCACCACCTGGAAATATAGCATGCTAAGGGGCGGACAGACCAAACGTGCAACTGGGTGCCCCGAAAGTGAATGTTGATTGTTAAAATTGAGGCCCTGTGTGGGTAATTCCCTTTCGTCGCATTTATAATTTAAATAAACCCAATCCCTAATTCTGTCCCATTACACACTGTAGCAAATATTATACACAAAATATATCCACATAAACTATTGATGTGTAAAATCTATCTCTAATTTAATTATTTCACTCTTATTACTCTTGCATCATCTGTATAATTTGAATGACTATTTATGTATCCTAAGTTATCCTTTGCATAAGAGTACACAGTAAGGTTTCGCATCCGTCTAACAGAACATCTGGGTCTGTAATTGGTAGGATGACTCCTCATGAGGACTTCTTGGGTACATCGTACATACGAGGTACAGTCATAGATGCTGTTTCTTCTAAAGGAACAAAACGAATGGTAGGTACTCTCACAACAGGTGGGACTTGAATGTAGGAAGACTAGGTGGAACACTGAGTGGAGTTTGGTGTTGGTAATAGGCAGTAATGTGTCTTAATTCAATTCGTACTCTCATAAATAAAATACAGGTTAAAGGATCTCTAATAATCACTTGGCCTATCGGTACCCCAAAATTTCTAGGTTTAGACATATATTCATGTCTAGTTTTCCTCTTACCCATAAACTCTCTATATATGTAGTTACTTTAAGAGTTAATTTCCTATACTCTAACATCAGTACACGTTGCACAAATCAATAGATCCAACACTCATATTTTGGACTTACTAACCCATTCAAGATTTTAATATAATGTACTGGTATATGAGCTTCAATTATATATTATATACAAAGCATATAAGCAACTCTACACAACAATAATACTCATTCTCTGATGTCTTTCAATCGCCATCCCAAACTTGACACAAGCAGAACAATTTGAAATATACAAAGAGTATTTATTTCCAACCAAACACACTATTTAAACACTACAAAACAATATTATTGCCACCACTAGCACCAGAAACACAACAGACTTCAGAGCCAATCAAACTAATGATGTGATGGTTGTCATTAAATGAGTCTGTGTGCAAGGCAGAATGTTTTAACGATCATGATATGGATGACATGTTTTTTAACGCGTGACAGTGTATCCTAAGAATTTCTGTGGAAAGTGCAATGATCTATATAGTATCCCTGGCTATCTACAATACGGTGTGTTTGGTCTTTAATTGAAATACAAGTAAGATACTACGTTTTGATCCAGCAAATATCAACTGATTTAATAATATAACATGTTATAATAGTTGACTTGATGTAATAAACACAGTTTACAAATTGTATAACAAAAATTTGTCCAGAGAAATACAGTAACGGCTAATTAATTTTTAATTTTTTTATTGTTCATCATGTTTCTCCTCAAATGTCCTACAATCTCATTATTCTGTTAAATTCACAACTTTGCTGTTTAAAAAAGCTTAGTGAAGTGTTTACTACTACCACTGCTGTAAGATGTCTTATTGTTTACTTTAGTTGACTCAAGATTTGCATCCCTTTGTTCGGGCAGTGCACTCATGTCTGAATCAGTCATATAAAATCATTTGCCTTAGCCACCTGATAACTGTGGCCATTGAATCATGAAAACGAATGTTGTATATTTACTTTTTTACATGGTAAGCCCTAGTCACCTTGGAGGGCTGCCTGCTGTTGTGACCGGAGAATTTTTATATAAATTTAATCCTACTTTTAAAAAACAGTTTCAACCTATCCCTATTTGTTTACCTTCATATGGAGGAGTTTGGGCTCCACTTTCGGATTCGGATGATTCGATGGTCTCTTCCTTCAGTTCAATGGTAAGTCTCCTAATAGCTTTTGATAGTGCCACTTTATCCTCAAAGTGGAGATTTTTGAATCTGGGGTCCAGAAGTGTACTCATAGCACAGAGGGGATATTGTTCAATGGCGCCGAATCTCTTTTTGAATTGCGCAAGAACATTGGTTTTCAATTTTACTGCCAGTTCACTTTTACACTGCACCTCTATTATTTTCTTTTCCATCATTCTAACTAGTGGAATGACAATACTTGAAGTGACAAATTTCTGCCCTGATGCTTCTCTAGTTGCCGATTGAATTGCCGGAATAGCATGTAAAATTCCAGCATAAATTCCACATTCTTTGCAGAGGTCATTGAGGGGCTGAGGTATTAAAACTTATAATACTCCCAACAATTTCTCTTAAATTGAGAAATCGTTCCAGCATGAAATATGTTGAATTCCATCTCGTCTTGACGGACTGAATCAGCTTTTTTTTCAAGATGCGCTATTCTTTTTTTTCAGTTCATCACTCCCCACGACACTGTGTTTGAACCAAGTTACAATTGCCTTTACTTCATCCACAACATTTACTACCTCGAGGAGTGACTCAATTGAATTTTGGGCCATTAAATTTAGGAGATGGGCAAAACAGAAGCTGTGTTTTTTTTTTTGTCAAATGCTTTCTCCACTGCACTTGTCATATTACTGGTCCCATCAGTATTTACCGCAGAAATCATTTCTGATTTGAGGCCCCAATCGGAGCATGTTAGCAATAACTTCTCCGCTACATTATCAGCTGTGTGGGTTTCGCTTAGTTCATATACCTCAAGAATTACTGAGTCAAGTAACATTTTGTTTTCGGGCTGGGAAACAAAATGAGCTGTCACACCAAGAAAGCTCCTGGTTTGATGAGTTTCAGTCCATATATCTGTTGTTAAACAGATGAATGGTACTGAAGTAAATTCCATTTTGAAAATATTTTTAATATATTGATATTTTGTATCAGTCATCACACCTATTGTCTTTCGGGATGGAATACTATATAAAGGCACCTTTAATAGGTGCCTGAAGCCATCGTCCTCTACAATAGATATTGGTTGATTGTCGCAACATATCATGTAGAGGATGGCTTCAGTTACTTTACTAAACTTTTCACCCCCCTCTTTAAATAAACTGATAAATTTTATAGATTGACTTAGTGTGTTTTGAACACTAGTTGACCCTTGGCTTATTATTTTAGGTTCTGTTGTTGCCATACCTGAAGTTCCTGAAGTTGAAGTGCTGGGAAGAGTGGGAAGTGAAAGGTCACTCGAAGTTGGTCTTGAGGACTGGATCGAGGGCGATTCTTTAACCTGCGGAAAACATTTAGAGAAAACCTCTTTATGCCTAGATTTTATATGCCCCAACAGGTTAGAAGTATTCCCCGAAGTTTTAAATATTTTAGGTCCGATTTTTCGTCTCTTTTTTAAAAAATTTCCATATCTTACTTTTCGGAGCCATAATTCAGAAAATGTTTCCTTGGAAAGTCTCACACACACACACACACAGTGAACACAATATCACTTAGCTTACTAGAAAAAAACTGATTAGTGTCATTACACGAATATAACTAAAAAACGAAACTAAATAGTAAGCAAAAATTTAATGAAGAAAGTTGTGTTAGTGGTTAAAATCACAAGCAGAATAATAGAACCAGTAAAATAGAACCAGAACAAAAGAATTATGCAGGGTCATTGACATACATAGGTTCACATACTAAAAAAATTATAAAATGTTTTAATAAATACGGAGTAGATACAGCTATTAAAATATGTGAAACGGTATTTGATAAGATAAGGAATAAAAATATAGAAAAAATCCCAGTATTACAGAAAAGAAAAGCGGAATTTATAAATTAAAATGTAAAGACTGCAACAAAGTATGCAGGTTGTCTGACCACAAACGTGGAGAAGGTAATAGAACAATGAATTCGTTATATGCAAGACATTTCATAGAAGACAACCATAAGTTTGTTAATTCTTTGGAAGACTAAAAAATTGTAAAAGTAGTAAATAACACAGTTGAAAGGAAGCTTAGGGAGGAGGTAGAAATATTGTAAGAAAGAGAAAAAGGGTTAGACAATTTAATTAATACTAAAATTAAATTTGATAATGAAGAAATATTTTATAACATAATTAAGAAGTAAATGATAGAGGACAGATAGATAAGATTAAGAATTAAATTGCATAGGACTAATTGGATGTTTTTAAATAAGAGTGTGTGACTGGCCCACATGTGTGAAAGACGGGTATGTTTAAAAGGAATGCACACACACACACACACACACACACAATGAATTTGCTAGAAAAATATGTAAATGTCCAGATGGAGGGACAGGGCTCAGAGGGTGGGTATGGGACATTTGAATTATAGCTTGTTGTGTGTGAGCTGGGTGGGGTGGTGTGGGGGTAAAGGGTTTATTTTCAGGTTATTTGTTCATTCCGATCTGACGATGAGCTCTTAAGCTTGAAAGCGCTAATCGGAATAATTTTTATATAGTGGTGTGCAACAGTGATAATTCTGCTTGTAATAGTAAGCAAATCCTAACACTAAAAAGTCTAAAAAATATAAAACAAAAATTACTTGAACATAACCTTGTGCCATACTTTGTTCGGCCCGAGAAACGCGAAGCTCGGTTGCCGAGACGGGTGGTTTTCTTTTAAAACGGGCGGGTTCTTGACGTCACGCAGTGCCACTGCATCTCGTCGCCGCTGGGTATGTAGACGGTTTGTTATGTAGCGACGATATTCAGTCGGCAGGCCCAGCTGTGATCTGCGTGAGCCTGCCTTTGCCAAACCTTCATGGTTAAACATTTCCATCAAATCATTCTCATTTCTGTTTGAACCCTCAGCTAGGTAGCCTGGTCTCGACTGACGGCACCCATCTGTTCAGACTCCGTTGCTCTTCTCTATGAGAGGCTAAATTAAAGTTCTGCTCCAGGTATGTATTATTTAACGTGCTTTTAAAATATTTTTAACTGCAAAATATTTTTTTTTGTTAGTGTTTCAGCTTTACTGGTAAACGATAACTTGTGTATGCATGTGTGTTAGTCTTCAATTCGGGCATTAAATTAAATTTAGAAATTAACGCAGTATGGAAGTGAATGTAACGTGTTAAATTGATTACAGTAATGCAAAATGATAATAGATATCTTACACTCAGCTGTTTTTTTGTGTCGTTAATAATTATAGTATACATAGAAGAATCATGTCATGAATGAAATACTTAAACAAAATTAGTTGTTAAATGAAATAAGGCACAGCTGGTGGTCCGATCGAGGTTAATACGAATAAGTGGTGATGTGTTTCTGGTTGCTGCTGAGCATTGGAGTGTGTGTTCGCAATTTTATAATGATGGCGTGTGTGTGCGAGCTGTGGTGAGATCATGTTCCTTATGACACCCTATACAACTCATTGCCTGTCACAGGTGCTCAAACAAGGGCGAGATGGGTGTCGGGTGTAGACGTTCAGCTGTCTATCCCTTCTGGCAGAGATTACACTTAAGCCATGAGATGCCGTCAGTTGGGACTCACGCACACAGACACACAGGTATCCGCAGGCTCTGCTCTAAGTTTTACTTTTTAATGAGTTAAATCTATTTGTGAGTTAGTTATTTTCTGCTTGTTCATGTCATAAGGTCATGGCAGAATTCCGGACTAAAGGGGGCTGTCTGATTTCTTCACGTGCTTAAACTATTGTCATGATTATAGGCTATACACGGAGTTGCTTCATAACTATTGATGTGGTAGTTGATTAATATTTTTGAGTCTCTGGTTCTGTTGGGGGGGCATTTCCATTTCCCGTGTTATTTATATTTGCATATTACTGGTGATTAACTGAAAATTACTAAGTTCGCTTGTTATATATATATATATATATAATATATGTATATTTATTTGTTCTTTATTGCAAGGGGTTATTGTGAGAGGTTAAGTACAGAAATGGTGGATGTGTGTTATATGTGTTATGTATGTGTTTGTGTGTAATTTTCACTTTTGGCGGGGAATGTGTCAGAAATTATGATATCATAACAAATGTGCTTACAGAATTACTCAAAAGGTATTAAATTACTCTTTAATTTTCACTTTATATAGCACTCAAAGATTTCAATGTTACCTGTGAATAAAATTATTGTAAGAATTAACGTGTACATGGCGTGGCAGGGTCTATACAATTTATATTTAAGCTCAAATTCACTCACAATCTTATGCTGTAAACAATACTGACATATATATAATCATGTAGTTCAATTTTACTCATGGTTTTATTCACTGTTAAATTTACGCCTTGCAACATCATGTAAATGCTTGCATGCTCAATAAAGTTCACGCTGGTTTTGTTAACAGAGTTTTTCATTTGCAAGTCCTGTCATTCACTAGCATTCATTTACGGACATGTCTTTAATTGTAGCTTGGGCCTTTGCACACTTTATGCTTCCTCTAGGTTCACCACCTAGTTCTAAATATTATGTCCCTCCCCTTTACAAAAAAAAATATAATAAAAATAAAATCAAATCAAATCAAAATAAAATCAAAAAAAAATTACAAAGAAAAAACTTATAAAATAAAAGGGGGGTTTCAAATGGTAGATCAGAGCGTGGTTATGATTCTATGGATGTAGTAGACATTATTTCTGCATTATTTTTTGAACTTTGGAAGTTTTAGAATCTGGAGACTTGCATTTATAGATGTTAAATAGAACTTGACGTGGCTACAGGCATGTCAGCTGGTGTTGGGACTTGCAAATTATTTCAAATTGTTTTTGATCTGAGTCCAAGTTTTTAAAGAAAAGTTAATGCAATGTAACAGTTTAATAAAATAAATAATCTGAATAGTGAGATATTTTATAAGAAACGGATAAGGGGTTGATTAAGTATAATATGATTTAATATGTGTTAGTGTTTAAGTAATTACTCTGTGATGTTGAGTGTAAGGTAGGTGTTGGAAAGGGGTTATAATCGTGTGGTTAACAGTTTTCAATATGAAAGTGAGCTAATTAGTTTTACTCTGTCATACTCTGGGAGCTTAGACAAATTTTGAACATGATTGGGAGCCGTCGGTACTTGTCGATTTTGATTGGGACTTGTTCTGTGAAAGAGACAACGTGTTTTATAGCACCCCCGTTAGGTAGTATTTGCTTATTGAGGGCATTCCATTGCGGTACCGTGGATATATGAATGCGGTTATGATCCGACCAGATGTCGTGGTGTTGATATATATATATTATAACGGAACCAAATATTAACTATTTGGGGTTATATGTTTACCGCATGCTGAAACCATATTTAAATAAAAATTAACAGTTAAAACTCCATTTGAATGTAGAGCATTGAAAATAATGCTGTGTAAAGCAACGCACACGTGGTCGTTATGTAATCAGTTCGCTGTACAAGGAAGCGACCACACCCAAACTGTTAATTATTAATATCTCGGAAACTAATAAATAAAGGCGAAATCCAACATAGCCAAAATGTTTGCCGAGATATTAATAATGACGTGTGCAAATTTGATGCAATATAATTAAGAAATGTAAGAGTTAATTAAAATAATTAAATAACTTCTGTTAAAATAGAGTTACAGTAAAGAGATTTTAGTATATTGTAAAGATAATAATTTGTGACAGATTGCATATTTTAGATTTCACACAACTTGATTTGCAACCAAGTTATTGCAAAATTAAATAGGTACAGGATATCCTTAGCGACAAACTGGTTCCGCCGGATAATTAATTATTAGATAATAATTCTATTCCCCGTCTGTGGGAACCAGACTTCATTCTCACGGACTAAGGGAATTCTAAATTTTATGTGGTAGGGAGAGTGCGTCGACCAATGAAATCATTGCATGCAGCCTCGGCTAGTGCGATGTTTTCTGGTGGAAAAATGCACTCCTCTGTCAGTACTCACGAAGTTAAGACGTAGTCCTTCGATCGTCTAGTAGCCAAAGTGGTGAAGATCAACAAGAAGACTCTACGTGGTCAACACACACGCAATTACGAACATACTAACTACAGATCATCTGTATAGCTCGTAATTGTTGTGTAAAGGCGAGATACTCTTCAGGACATCAACTAAGCTTATTGTGTACTACCAGTTAGTCATAAGCACGCAAGAGATCCACCCGACTTCAAGACCAGACTTCAAGAATACAGCAGAGAGGCCGTCTAAATTATTGGTCAACAGCTGACGAACCGAGCGACTGCCCGAACGAAGCACACACACACTCACACTGACGTGCAACGTGCAAATCGACGGAGAACAGGAAGCAGTTCCAGCAGACAACAGCAGACGTTAAAATATTCACAAACAGCAGGGAAGCAGAGTGTTGCCGAATTTTGAACTCCACGACCGAATCCAGCAGTTCTAAGCAGATTACTTTCTCTAACCAAGGACTCGAATCGACGAGGGACAAATCGGGACGACATCCTCTTCAGTAACAGGAAAGCAAAATCTATTTATTTATTTTTCAGAGCAAATTTTATATTTTTCAATTAAAACATTGTAATTCAAATAATTCAGGTGCCAAACAAACAAGACTCTAGTAATTAAAAAGTAAATTCGTTGTGATAACCTGTATAGCAGTTTAAGGCTTTAGTAAGTTATAGTTAAGAAATAGAACTAGTATAAAAGCGCTATACAAATCTTAACTGACAATCTAATCTTAGATCATACTGCAGTAGATCAGAAGTAGAATCACTAGAAATGAAATAACGTGAACTAGACTGTCACGTCTAATTTATTTTAACTAATTATTCAAATTAATTTTAGAGTTTTATATTTTGTTTGATGAACACTTAGATTCAAATTAATTAAATAAATTTAATTAAATTCAAATCAATTAATAAAGTCAAATTTAAATTGCAATTAACTCGCAAAGAACGAGTTCAGTTTCTTTCAACTATTAGACAATCGAAAAACATCGATTCATTGTATAGACTATAAGAAAATTCATAAGATTATAACCATTCTATTCTTGTGTGTTGTTGGTGTAATAAACAACGTTTTATTACCCCATATAACAGTGTTTTATTGTTGTACGATAAAGCCTACCAGTCTCACAAAACTCTCCCCCTTTAAAGTAACCCATGATGTGTGTTGTTGTAATAATTTGAGATTACTAGCTTGCGAACTTCAAATCCAAAATCCACACGCCCTAGTCGGAAGAATCTGCAAGATCAGACAGCAGGTGGGTACTCACACACAACATTACATTACAATAACACATAATAGTAGTGTAGTTATAAATGTCGGCCAACGTGGGGCACGATCAAATTAAATTAAATTCAATTTAAATTTAATTTTCACTTTAAAACAAACTTTGCTGTTTTAATTAGTAAAACAGCTGGCGTCCAACTAAACAATCCCCAAAGAGTTTTGTGAATGGTGTTTGTACAACAGTAAAGTTATTGTGTGTATTTGAAACTGTTCTGTGTATTTTTAAATTGTGTATATTTGACATTGTTGTCTATTTAAAATGGATATGGATAAAATACTTAAACAAATACAACAAATGAACGAGAAAATGAGCGCGGATTTAACCGCTAAAATAGACGCGAAATTTGAACAGAGTGCAGCCAAAGCTGAGCTCAATATCGCAGAATTAAAATCTAATATCGAGGCACAAAAAGTTAGTCTAACCGAGAAATTAGATCAAAGTAACGCTGACATAAACGCCGAGATTAAGCAAAGCAATAAACAAACCACCGAGAAAATAGACGAAAGCGTAAACGAGTTGACCGCTAAAGTCACCGAAATCGCGGAAAGTAATAAAGAGCTAACCGCGAGAGTCGTTGAAGTCGGTGAGAGTAATAAACTATTAACGGAGAAGGTCGCAGAGATCGGTGAAAGAGTAAATACGGTCGATACTAAAATCAATGAACGGTTTAAGGTTTTTGAGACCACTATGCAAAAATCGTTTATAGAACAAGTAACACGTATGGAGGGCCGGTTTAAGGAACACATAACCCGTTGTGAAAAGCAAACACTAGAGGTTTCCAAAAAGGTCGAATCCCTAGAGGTAAAAATTCACGCGGACGTGACCGAAACACAACGACGAGTAGATAAATTAGACGCTTCAATTGTAGAGACGCGGTCTAACATTGACTCTAATAAAGAGAGTGTTTTACAAACGTTAAGCGACGAGATTCTGAAGGTACGACAGGAGGTACGAAGGAGGTCTGCTCCAAATATTTTGGTACAAGGTCCTGTCGATGAGAAAAATCGCGTGTATTTTACGGGGGAAAATAACGAAAACCCCATTGAATTTTTATTAGCGTGTGAGAGTGAAATGGCTAGAGTAGGTTCCCGACTAGAAGATCAAGACAAAATACAGTGGGTGGTTAACGCGATGCGTGATTCGGCGCGTAAGTGGTATAACATTGTACGCGATAGAGTGTCCACATACGCGGAGTTCAAACAAAAATTTGAAAGCCGGTACTGGAACTCGCATACCCAACGACTTCTGCGCAATGAACTGGAATATGGCCGTTTTGACAAGAAAATGAATATTACCGCCGAAAATTATATAATCCAGCAGGTCGAGCGCGCGAAGCATTTAACCCCAGCATTTGCGGAGATTGACATAGTCACCAAGCTTGCCTACCATTTTAATCATAACATTAGAGTAGCTGTATTTACCCAGGGTATTCGCACGGTAGACGAACTCCTCATTCTAGTGTCCCAAAGTGAGACGGTTTTTGATTTTGGTGGGTGGCGTTATAATCCCGATTTTCGCCGAAATAATGAAGGGCAGAATACGCGACTACAGTACCATCAGCAAACGGATCAAAAACCGAGTACCAGTTCTACTCCACCCCAAACACCGTCAAAACAGCCAAATAAAACCTTTGAGTACAAGGGAAAACAAAATTTTGGTAGACCAAAGGGGCAGGGTAAGGGTAACGATGGAGCACAAATTAGAGCGATTCAAACGGTCGAATTAGCCAAAGCTGATACAACTGAAAAAGACAGCGACTCCCACGGCAATAAAAATTCGAACAATAAATCGAAAAATTACCAAGCTACAAAAAACGTGCCAAAATGCGCATCCAGCAAGGACGCGCTATAAATTCGGCAAAATTGTGTAAATATAAACATGTTAATTATAAGGATTATAAATTGTGTGAAATGTGTACTTTTAATGATGTAACTTGTGTGCCCGTTAATAATGTGTTCCCACCGGATGTCAGGGATTCGTTGCTAGAATCCGGTCCCACGCGACAAAGGCCCGTGAGCGCGGCGTGTCCGGTGTTACACGCCTTTGTCAATAGCGTTCCCACGAAAATTCTGTTGGATACCGGTAGTGTTGTATCCGGCGTCAGTGAAAGGTTCCTGCGTACCAATAAAAAATATTTTCGTACGGCCCCATCACTCCCAATCAATCAATTTTATATACGAACCGCTACCGATACAAAAGAAAAAATTGACACTCAATACTATCTAACTATCATGCTAGACGAAGTGCAATTTGAAGTGTGTGTAGTGGCTATAAACAATTTAATATGTGATATGTTATTGGGGGTAGATGTATTGGAACAAATACGTGCGGAATTTAACACCAGTGAACACTTATTAAAATGTACCATAGACAATGTTAGTTACACTTTTAAATTGAACACACATACACACACACAAAACCATGGTGACCCAATTAAAATCACACGGCCACCAAAACAAGTAATTCACTATAAAGAATGTGAAGAGGGGGAGACCACCTTAGATTCCCGAACTGAACGGAGATTGTCGTCGCTGCAAGAAGAATTCAGCGATATCTTCAGTGAAGAACATTCAATCTCGTCAGTGTATGAACACAGAATCCACCTCTCAGAGCCGGAGAAGTTCATAAGGAGAATCTACCAGGTCCCTATAAAATACCAGGCCGAGGTCCAGCAGGAGATACAGCGGATGTTGGAAGAAGATATTATTGAAAGATCTAATAGCAGCTTCCTCAACCCACTGCTGGTCGTCCGCAAGAAGACTGGAGAAATCCGACTCTGCCTGGATATGAGGAACTTAAACAGTCTCGTAGAGAAAGAGTTTGACTGCGCACCGACAGCGGAGGACCTCTTCATTAAATGTGAAGGAGCCAGGTACCTCACGAAGCTAGATCTAACAGCAAGCTTCTGGCAGGTCCCGCTGTGTGAGCAAGATCGTAAGTATACAGCATTTATATTTAATAACAAATGCTATCAACACAAGGTGGTACCTTTTGGCCTTAGCACGAGTCTCGCTGCGATTGTAAGATGCCTCGAGAGAGCTCTAGGACCTGAGGTAGACCCATACACGGTAATATTCGTGGATGACATCCTCGTGATATCCCGCACTTTGGAGGAACACTTCGAGCATCTTAGGAGCGTCTTCCAGAAGCTGAGGTTAGCCAACATCAAGCTCAAGCTACACAAGTGTGAGTTTGTAAAGTCCCAAATGAAGTTCCTGGGACATATAATCTCAGCTACAGGTATCAGTACGGACCCAGAGAAGCTCAGGAGTATTATGGAATTCCCGGTGCCCAAGAACCTCAAAGCACTGCGAGCATTCCTTGGACTCACGGGGTATTACAGGAAATTTACCAGCAAATACGCAGAATATACAGTCCCGTTGCTACAGCTGGTACGCAAAAATATAAAGTGGAAATGGGGTTCTGAACAGAACGATGCGTTTGAGAGGGTTAAAGGCCTGTTCCAATCTAATTTACAATTGTTCCATCCACAGCAGGGTAGGAAGTATGTAATGTACACTGACGCTAGCGAGTACGCTATCGGCGCCGTGTTGCATCAAGAAGACGAACAAGGTAGTCTTCATGTTGTAGCATACGCCAATAGGACGCTCAAAGGCGCTGAGTTGCACTATTGTACTTCCGAGAAAGAAATACTCGCCATAATAAACGCACTCAGAAAATTCAGACACTACCTATACGGTACCCATTTCGAGATCCACACTGATAATCAGGCGTTATCGTTTATATTAAAATGTCGATTAGCAAATTCCCGACTAACACGATGGGTGTTAGCTATTCAGGAGTACTCATTCACGATTAAATATTGCAAAGGATCAGAGAATACCACCGCAGACACTCTAAGTAGATATCCGCCCGTAGAAAAGGAGGAAGTATATGAAGCAGCTGACGACGAGTTGAGAGTGTTAAACATGCAATACACTGTCGCGCCTGAAGCTACTAATATGCTACAGAACTTAGGACGCGAGCAGGACGATAACCTCGCACTCCTTGCTAAAAAGCTAATGTTAGCAGCTCACCCAAATCCTCACTATCTTATACAAGACAATATATTGTATAAATTGTTACAGGGCGAATGGAAAGTGGTATTGTCTCCAGCGATGCTTGCGTGTATAACACAAGCTTTACATATAAAAATGGCGCACGCATCTCCTGTAAAATGTGTCAAAATATTGCAGGAGGATTTTACAATTACCAACATGTACCGTAGGGTAAAGAAATTGCTAAAAACATGTTATCCATGCCAGACAGCGAAAGTACCAAACGTACACACGTACGTGCCCATGGCCAATGTGATAACGGAAGGTAAGGGACATAGACAAATACATAAACACAATACACCACAAACTAAAATTTACACTTGAAATAGAACAAAACAATAGTATAAATTTTCTTGACCTAACAATTAACAAAACAAACAATACACACACATAAAATATACAGGAAACCGACCACACCTGACATGGTCATACACAACACATCAAACCATCCAACGCAACACAAACATGCTGCATTCAACCATATGCTCCATAGACTAACAAAAATACCACTAAGTAAACAAGATTATAAAGACGAACTCAACACAATCAAATATATAGCAATAAAAAATGGTTACAATCCTAATTTAATAAACAAACTACACAGACACTTCATAAACAAAAACAACAAAACTAAAAATACCAACAACACACAACCAAATAAATACATCACACTCACATACTACAACTCCAACACACACAAAATCGCCAACACATTCAGGAAACACAATTACAAAATAGCCTATAGAACAAACAATACCATCAAAAAACACATTAATGATACAAACATGGACATAGACAAATACAATAAAACAGGGGTATACAAATTAAACTGCAGTGATTGTAATAGTTTTTATATAGGCCAGATGGGAAGATCTTTTTCTTCAAGATAGTCTGAACACCTAAAAGCTTTATCCAGCAACAACATACACTCCGCGTTCGCAACACACATACATACAAAAAACCACAGCTAGACCAACATAAAAAATAATCTTCAGATCCTACACTACTTGCCTAAAAGTCGAAAACTCAACACAGCAGAACAATATGAAATATACAAACACTACACAACACAACCAAACAACATACTTAACGACCAATTACACTTTAAATCACACGCACTCTTTGACACAATTATACACAAAACATACAATAATTCGCAATCCCGCGCCAACTCCCTTACTTCCACACACCCCCACACAACCTACCAACTAGAAAAAACCGTTACAAGTTCCAGACATTCTGTATCACACATCGCTGAGGAAGGCGAACATCACACCGAAACGTGTACGGGAAAAAACAAAGTAAGTTTTCACAAGTGAAAGTATAGCAATTAATATTCACTAAAAAGTCACTACTCCTAAAGAAAATTCACTAAATAAAACCTATATCTATAACTATAATTTAAAACACAATATATTTAACTGTAAAAGAAGTCAAACAATTGAACAAAGAGGTGAAGACAAATGACAAATTGATGGTTAAGAATAAGATAACATAAGAATTGACTGTCAATACTCGATAGTGATCAATATATTTTATGAATAACAAATTATTTAAAAATTTGTGTTTTAAATAAAAAACTAGTTTTTTCCAAGCTCTATGGAATTAAATTATTAAAAATTCACCAATTCCTAATGCAAAAACTATCGATTTGAAACATCGCCTCAAAAATATCGATGTCGATAAAACATCGAACCAAAAACATCGATGGTAAAAGTAATCGATGTTTTAAAAACATCGATGTTTTTAAAACATCTACATCGATGTCGCAACCCTAGTCCGAGCCTCGCTGTCTGCGTTGAGCAGAGACGTTGTTCCAAAAATATATTTCGCTATGAAAATAATTTAAAATAACTGTATGAAACAGATTTTAATTTAGTACATTTTTAAAGGCAAAAAATAAACATCTGATGCTTAAGGCCTTTTATAGACTATATATTAACTTTAGTTATTTTCAAAAATTTTTAAATTAAAAAAACAGGTTTTTTTAGGTTAGAAGTACAATAACTTTGTTAAATGATTAATAAATGCATAAAAGTTAAAAACAAAAATTGAAAAGAATTTAATTCTGAGAAAAATGGTGTAAATAAAGTCAATAAAAATCAACAAAAAATTCCAATTTTGGTTAAAAACAATACAATACATTTTCAGGCAAAGATTTTTCTGTTTTACGTCGGATATCATGAAAGTTATGGGAGATACAGTTCTGCGACCTGTTGTATTCGATTTTGCAGGTCATAAATCATAAGAAGCAACAGAATTCGCCACTTAATTTACCTTCCCAGAATTTCAGAAAGTCTTCATTTACCCGGGGGAACCGAAACCCGGGCAAAATTTTTGCTAGCCGTAACTCGCTTATAAAGCGTTTCCGGACATATGTTTATATGTACTTGTTTTCTTCTTTTACACTATAGAACCATTTCTCAAATTATTTCCCTCTCCTCCCGGGACACCCTGTGTATATATATATATATATTGCAACGATACGTTTAGTATAAGTATATGTATCAACCCCTGACTGAGTTATGATAAAATACGAAAGCACGTATGAAAAATATAAAATGTACATAAGAAAAATAATATAATAAATATACGTTAGGTATAAGAAAGAATGTAATAAATATACGTAGTATTTAATTTTAAATAAATCAAATATTGTAAGTAAGCATGCATATGGAAGCACATAGCTTAGTTGGTTTTTAAACGTAACGAAGGGGAGAAAATAACACGCGGTGACCGGCAGAGGTGACGTCAGAACGACATGCGGCCGCCTGTGTATCAGTCTGCGTGTGTGTGTATGTGTATATGTGTAAACAACAGACAAGTTAAATTACGCAAACGAGGGTGGAAGATTTGACACAGTTTTTTAAATACTGTACGAGAACCGGAAGTCACACGAATCAGCGACATATGTAAAAACATAGCTGACGCCTGGCGCTTCAATTTGGCGTTAAGTGGTCATTAATCGTGGGAACGGTTCAGACACCGTGTGAAATTTTGCCATAACTGCCATAATTTACACAACTTAACATCCATAATTTGCATAAATAAAGTTTAATATTGTACCGAACGATTGGTGAAATAATATTTATAAAAAGTGTGCGCTTCATAGAAAGACGCGTAGGTTGAAGGTAACGATTAAACCGACGCGCCGACCTGTTCAATGTTGTCAAAACAGTTTCCAACAGGAATTTCAACGACGGCAGCAGTATAAAACCCCAGCGAGCGACACACTCTTTCTCACTTACTCACTTATTTAGTACGAGGAATCCACGCATCTCGATACCGTAAATTTTACAAAGTTGTAGTAATGTTTTAAACAGTATTCAATAAACTGAAGTGCGATGGAACCGGCATTACGTCGGTGCACTTATTAAAGAACTCGAGTGATTTTTAAAAAGACTATATTAATGAATCTACGAGAGTTGTAACTATGATGAAATTCGAGAAGTCTACATAGAACTTCTAGACATCTACGAGAGACAAGAAAGAAGAGGAGAGGAACTAGAACAAGAAGACAAGAGGACGCAGGGATAGCACATGCAGCTACATCCAGCCGTACATCATCACGACTAGAGGTCCACGTCAGAACTCAGCATCCAGGAGACGGAGCGAGGAATTCAACGACGCAGAGACAGAGGAGCTGATACCGAAGAGGATCAACAAACTCGAGAGTCCAGATGACGGTAACAACAAAGTTAAATGGTTGCAGAAAAATGCAGGTGAAGTCAGACATTTATTTAATATTATAAATGACCCTGAGGTCTATCGCAAAAAGCTCTAGTTTCCATATTCAAGTTTACAAAGAACATTAATATATTTTTGAATTTGAATAATGAATAAAAAATTGTTCAAAATATAATTGAGAATAACTGTAGTAATCACATAAATAAATGGTCAAGGAAGAACAATATTTTTATTATATTTTGAATTGATTAGATGAGTAATTTTAAATATGAGAGTTACGTAATTAGAAGATTGTTAATTAAATGAGACATTAAATAATAGAATCAATTAAAGTAATAAATGTTCTCTATTAATATTTAAATAAATATTTAATTAATTAAAAGTTTTATTTAGTGGTATATATTGAAAACCACACTTGTAAAGACAAGATCAATATTCAATGTTATACGTATTAATCACGTTTTTATAATATTTATATGTGTTATATGTATATATCACATGTACTATTTATATATGTCTGTGTACTATTTCAGATCATATATGATTTATGTATGTGTATACTATGTCTTAGAAATATAAGAAATAAGAGTTAAACATGATATAAGTGCATTATATTCAGATTGAATATAAGGGTTCAAATAATAAGTAACCCACATTAAACAATTAATAACATGATAATTTGAAATTTTTAAAGAATAAATCAAATGAATATGATTTTCTTAAAACAGTCGTACTAATTTCACAACCAGTACTAAATCCTCTGTACTCTTTACTTGTAAATTAAAACTTATAACGTTATTCACGTGCTTATCCACACTCAATCAACAACCAAAGCCTGCGACCCAGCCGGGGAACATCAAGGTAAATACTGCTGAAGAAGAGTATACCTCCGAGACGTGGGTAAGTGCGCGCATATGAGTAAGAGCATATGTGTAAAAGTAAGTGTCTAAAAATAACGTTGTAATATATATATATATTCACACGGCAAAAGTAAAACGTTTGGAAAAAGGGATAATTGCTCTAATGTCTTTCGTCCGCGAAAGTTGTTTGATAGACTTATTGTCTTAAGCAAAGGAAAATTAACTACAAAGTTGAAAGACATTAGAAAAAGACATAAGTCCATCACAGAAATCGACAGTAACTTAATTATCAGAGAAGAGACAGGCAACGGTGGAAAGTACCGCCGTCTTCTGGCGTGAAAGAGATAAATTTAGTACATGAAAATGATGTGCAGTGCAAATGTAATTTGATCTGTGTAGACTGTGAGGTGTGTGTACAGAAATATTCATGCACGTGTGTAGATTCATGTATTAAATGGAATATGTGTAAACATATTCATGCTGTCTGCAGGATTAATAAAGCAGGGTGTAGATTGTAGTCGAATTTTAATAGTAATGAAGACGATGGTGACGATCGATTGTTTGTGCATACGGAGAACGAAATTGATACGACGGAAAAACAAGAAATTTTATCCCAAGTAAGCAAAAGAGAAAGTTTTTGTTTTTGTTTTTTTGGCATGTATAGAGACTCAAAAAGAAGCACTCAAAGGGGATTTAATTGAATTAGTTAACAGTGTAAACCACATTAGAAGAACTGGAAGTGATTAAATGACAAACTGCTACTTTAAAAGCGACATTAAGTGCAATTCGCTCTCGCGTTGCAGTTCAAAATATGCCCAGCTGCTCGACTTCTCAGAAAAGAAATATCGTGCCACATAGGAGACTTTATTCCACCAAAAAAAGGAAATTAACACACGGTACTGTTATGGTAAAGACCAATGAAACCGACATACAGAACACTGCTCTGTCGCTGTTGCTGCAAAAAAAAAGATTGTTATAAATTTAAAGAGATTTTTAATAATTTTTAAGTTTGTTAGTTGTAGTATCATTATACATTCGTTATTCATGAAATTATTAAATATTCAGCGCGTGTGTATTTGATGTGCATATAGGACTATGTATTTAATAGTGTAGTTTTTGTAAATAATTATCGATGTGTTTCCATTCCAATGATTGTCACGCGTATGCGAACGTATGTAAACAATTAGACGATTCATCCTGGATCAGCTGCTTTCAAAGTGTGTACAGTCTTACGTAACCGGAGCATATCAGCTGTGAGTAGAAATGTCAGACGAGGTAAGCATTTTTAAACAATACAAACACGAATATAGATTCAGTTGTATACGTCATACTTTTGCGCAAAGGAAGTTCCGTAAAAATCGTGTTGCTCAATAAATGTTCGTTCTCAGTATGTGTCAGGTTGGCAGCTCCAACGCAATCAACCTGTGACCATTTACGGGAAGACACGAACATAAACGAAGCAGTCGGTATGCGTCAGGGGCTAAGGTTTAGTCGCTGCCAGTAGTTGCTCTGCAGTCGGCTGGTTGTTTGAGCTCTGCAAACCAGTAAACGCGATCGTTGTGATACGACTTGAATACAGCACAGTGACAAAACCGGTGGTAGGGATGAAATACATGACGGTTGCGAATAGGTTCAGCTGGTGCATGGAAGTACTGCAAACCGCCACCGCAAGCGCTGCTGTGCAGTACAGCACATGTGTATCAGAGATACCGTAGATTCTATCAGAGATAGATTCAGTAGATGTTACTATATGTTTGAATTTATAAAATTATAATAATAATTTTGTACAACTGTGATTGTGATAATAAAGTGTCAGTCGACTTTACATTAATTAAACTATGTGTTTAGTATTATTTTTTCTTTGTTTAGTGCCGCTGTGTGCTTTTTTGGAGTTATTTAAACTAGCATATAATGCGGATACTGACTAGTTATGTGGTTGTGACGAAAGAAATTCTTTATTTTGTTTTTCATGTTTATTGTTTGGAGGAGAAGACCCCTGAACAAAATTCGGAAAGATATTAATCATCTAGCCGAAAAAATAAATCATCAGGTGTCAAATGTAGGGTACATATAAAGAATGATTTTCAGTTTTCTTTTCTTTTTGTACAGTTAATATAGCACAGCAGCTGGGCAGTGAATATAGACGAAATATTGTTTTAAACAATGAAAGGGTTAGGAGTAGTCGCTTAAATATAATAATAAACTGTATCCACTTCTGTGGAACTTTTGAATTAGCTTTGCGGGTCATGATGAGACTGAATCTTCATCAAATCATGGTATATTTTGAGGCTTAATTGGTTTCAGTTCTGAGTTTAACACATCAATGAAAAATCATTTAGAGAAAAAAAACTGTATTTAGGGGCACATCAAAAATCATTCCAAGTGAACTTTTAAATAAAATGTTAGAAAAATGCCATGAAGAAATAAGATTCAAGAAGCGGATTAATTGGCTGTAATTGCTGATGAGACCACTGATCCTGATTGCTAATGTTTTTCAAATGGTCATGACACTGATGAACTGTTTGACACAACTTACCAGGGACATATCTAGGGGTTGGCGAAAGAGGCCCCCGCCAAGGGTGCAGGTGTCCGAAGGGCGCAAAAGGGCTTGAGGAAAAAAATTAGATTTTTCAGGCGTGAATGTTTTTAGGACGTCAATGCAGTTTGTCAATAAAAGAATAACTTAGATGACATAAAATATATATTTAGATCTTTAATACCCTTTCGCCACCATCATAGAATAGAAAGCCAAACATACAATTGTAAAGTAAAATAATTCAGAAAACATAGCTTCTAAATCTGTAAAAGTTACAAGCATGAGTGATTGAATGCGTAATGATGCGTAAGCGGGAAATTTTTTCTTTGTCTCAGCGGGGAGTTTAAAGTGTTGTTATCTTGGCAACGCTGAGTTGAGTGAATATCTGTCTGGATGTGATGAGATCGCGAGGGTGCAAATTTAGTTTGTTGTTATAAGTCAGTTGCTATTTTTGTTCGTTATTAGTTTGGATTCGATTTGTCACACCTATTACTGTGCTACAGTTTGAAGGTAAGTCTAAAATATACTACATATAGTTTGATTTTTAGTATTGGCCTATTATCTCGTAATATGAAAAATTATAAACAAACGCAATATAGCAAAGACTAGGAAATAACTTAGTAAACTTAAGAGGCGTCGCACCGTTTTTCCAAGAAAGAAAGTGTCTTTTAACATTGCTTTAGCCTTTAGGGCTAAGGGCTAGTAATTGATTTTGATACCAGATTCCAGATTTGTTTGTTGCAGAGTATAGTTATTACCGACACAAGGCCTGTATTGCTAGGTTACGTGGATGGACAAGGCGTAGAAGAGAGAAAAAGACACCCGCGCTGCTGTCTTTCTCTCTCTTCTACACCTTGTCCGTTAGCGGAACCTAACAATGGCCACTCTATTACGCCATGATTTCTAGCAGTTAGAGCGAGTGGAAATTTATAACTACTACTTGGTTCGTCGCGAGTCTGTTGGTACCGTACTGCCTTTGTGGCGGCGTTTCTCAAATTTGCGTCGACATCAATGTGCGCGTTAGGCTATCGCATACTTTGTTGTTGTTTATGTCTCGCTCTTGCCTCTATGCCCGAACATAATAAGTAAAATGTTGTTGTTTCCGTCTCGACATTCCGGCCACTTGGCGCGCTCGTAATCATGGCGTACTAGAGTACGTGGCATAGAAAATGCATTACAAGTAACCTGTCTACGGGCGACTGGCTAAATGGCTGCATGAAAATTAACAATATATTTAAAAAGGATCATTAATTTCGGTGTTTACGTTAATAAGAAGATAAAAACCAAAACTTATTTTTGTCATGTGGAATGTATTTTTTATTATTAGCTCACTGCAGTAGGCCTATGTTGTAGTGTCACGCTCGCTTCTTTAGGCATACCACACACAAAGTCAAACGCATTGCACGTAACAGGCTGAAACGCTTTTAGGCAAAACATTTTGCCTTGACGGATCTGGAAGCGTGCGCTGTTTTTCTTTTCTAGCAAATTTACCTTAAGAAAATAAGCTAAAAATAAGCTCGTATTACAATTACAGTAGGTCTCATACCTAAAGTTAAGCTCGGAACCTTCATAAAACAATTTGTTTTATCGTTTTATGGTGAATTAATTTGTTGTATTGTGGTCTCTAGAGTACAAAGGAAACGTTCGTTCGTTTTTTTGTTATTATTTTTTCGGAGTTTGTTAGGTGTGTACGGAAATTAATAATGAAGTTTTGGAATAGCATACTTGTATATTGTTTCAGGATGGGACCAAAACAGCTGTCTGGCAGTGCTTTCAAAAAAGCCCGGATAGCTAGAGATGAAAGTGCAAAGAAAGTGGCGCTCAATATGAGAAAATGGTTAAAACAACAAGTAAAATCTGCATCATCTACGCCACCTGAGGACAATGAGCAGAGTAATGAAGAAGAAGGTTTAGATCAAGAGGATAAAGTTATTGACGAAAGTAGTGATCTTGAAGATGAAAACGCAGGAGTTACCAGAAAAGTTTAACTAACAGATGAGGTGGAAAAAGAAGAAGACCATTGTCTTGCAGATCTTGCAGAAGAAAATACTTCTAACGATGAAGAAGATCCCCAAGAACCTGATGATAATAGGAGAAAAGTACAAGAAATAATCTACGATGATCCTTGCAAGTGGCCAAATGTTACAGATTCAGTTCGAGTAAAACTCGTGGAACGTGGCCCACAAACAGTAGACCTGGAAAAATTTTATTTCCCGATCTCAGATGATGCCAGACACTTTAAGTAAAAAGTGGTTTTTCAAAGATCTTCCAAACGGCGAGAGTGTGAAAAGTCAGTGGATGTTATACAGCAAATCTCAAAATGCAGTTTTTTGTTTTCCATGTATTCTCTTTAGCAAAGAGTCAAACACTGGACCCTTTGCAGACATAAGACAAGGGTTCAATGATTGGAAACACCTCAATCCACACATCAAACTACATGAGAATTCTGAAATGCACAGAAAGTGCTAAGTTGAATGGAAAGAGCTAGAAGTGAGGCTCAGGCAAAATTCATTGGACACGGATTTCGAAAAAAGATCTATTAATGCAGAGACAGAAAAGTGGCGCAATTTATTGAAAGTAGTAGTTTATGTAGTTTTTTACTGCGCTAAAAACAACCTACCACTAAGAGGATCGTCAGATTCTATAGCTGATCATAACTGTGGGGTGTTTTTGAGCACGCTAGAACTTATAAGCCACTATCATCCTCAACTTAAAACCCACATTGAATACGTTAATTCCAGAAAGAATGCCACAAGCCATTTTTCACCACTGATTCAAAATGAAGTGATTGAGCTCCTTGGGAATAGAGTGCGCTCACACATTTTAAAGAAAGTGAAATCCGCAAAGTTCTTTTCAATTCTTTTTGACTGTACTCCTGACGTTCCGCATTCCGAACAAATGAGTGAAGTCTTAAGGTACGTTGTTGATTTTTCTAGTGGAGAGTGCCAAATTGTTGAAAGTTTTGTTGATTTCGTTGTGAGCCATAAAAAAACAGGTGAGGGAATTTCAGAAGAAATTCTTGCAAAGATGAAAGAAGATAGATTGGATATCAATGATTGTCGCGGCCAAGATTTTGATAATGGGTCGAACATGGCAGACATTTACAACGGCGTGCAGGCCCACATTGGTCGTATGAATGATCTAGCTAGGTTTGTACCATGTGCCGCGCATAACTTGAATTTGGTAGGTGTCCATGCAGCACAGGTATCTCCAATGATGATCACCTTTTTGCAGTGATACAAAATATATTCTGTTTTGCTAGTGGTTCTACCATTAGGTGGGAGTTCGTAAACAAATAATTGGATACCACTCTAAAGGGACACACTGACACTCTATGGTCATCAAAGAGGCAGGCCATCACTTTTGTTGAAAAAAACATGAAAGGTTTATACACTGCTCTTCAGAAAATGACCAACAATCAAGAATGGAACAATGACACTATCTATGGGGCCTCTAGCATAATAAAAAATATTGATTTCCAATTTATTTGCCTACTTCATATGTGGTCAGAGATATTGATATCAGTTGATTATACGAACAAGTTGTTGCAACAGAAAGACACATCCCTTGACATTGCATCGAAGCTGTTGGATGGATTGTCAAAGAAAATCCAGAAAAGGCGTGATGATGGTGTAGATGCTATCATAGAAAAAGCTGTGGCAACATGCGATGAAATTGGCGTTGAAAGTAACTTTCAGTGAAACTCGGTGGGAAAGTCGTATTGATGCAGTAACTCCTATTCGGTATCAAGCCGTGGAAATCTACGATGCATTACATGCACTGTCTACTGATCCCAGAACTGATCCATTTGGAAAAAACACAGCTAATGGTCTAGCTCTCAAGATTAAGAGTTTCAAGTTCATTTGCTGTCTCGTAGTTTGGCATACAGTTCTATTCAGAATCAATCTTGTAAGCAAAATGCTTCAGAAAGAAGAAATGGACATTTCAAAAGCAGTTGAAATGATAGCAAAAGTAAAAAGTCATTTTGAAGCAATGCGAACAGATAGAGGGTTAGAAGAGCTACTAGTTGATGCAAGAGAAATTGGAGAGACTCTCGAAATTGACCCGCTAATCCCGAGTGAGTCACAAGTACGACAACGAAAAACCAAACGTCAGTTTGAATACAAGACCCCCGATGAGCTCATTGCGGATCCCAAAATTTCTTTCAAAAGTAACTTTTATTTTTAAGTTTTGGATCAAGCTATAAGCTCACTGGAAGAACGATTTTCTCAACTAAACAACCATAATGACCTATTTGGGTTTTTATACAAAATAAAAAATGAAGACAAGGATCATCTGATAAAGAAATGTGCTGACCTGCAGATGGGCTTAACAGATGAAGACCATTGTATTATTGAGGGGTTCCAACAGGAACTGTTGGTCTTACTCTCCCTACTGCCAGATGAAAATGCTAAAAGACCCCTTGACGTATTAAAATACTTGACAAGTAACCACCTGACTGAAAATTTCCCTAATGTGTCAATTGCACTGAGAATTGCCCTCACCCTCCCTGTAAGCGTGGCTTCAGGCGAAAGGAGCTTCTCAAAATTAAAATTAATTAAAAATTATTTGAGATCTAACATGTGTCAGGAGCGCCTCGTGGGACTCGCCATGATGTCGATTGAGTATGACATTCTCCAAGACATTGACATGGATGTCATTGTTAGATAAAAAAGCTCGGAAGGTTCTGCTGTAATCATGTCACCATTAGTAGTGTTCAATAAATGTTGTTCGTTGTTGTTTTTGTTTATACATATACATACCGGTACATAAATAAAAAATGTGTAATGGATATCATGTGCATATTTTTTAAGTCCTACGTATTCCTGTATCATGCATTTTGAGAAACGAATTTGAGTATTAATTTTGCTCTTTGAAAAATGGGCTTTAAATTATTAAAACCACTGTAATAAAATGTAAACTACAGGCTAGGACTAGGTGTGGGGGGGGCCAAAAAGTCACTTTGCCCGGGTGAAAATTTGGCCTTAGGCCGTCATTGGTTGTATTTGCGTATACCAGTGTTCCGAAGCTAAGTCGACTACCGTGATGTGTTACGAAGCAACAACAAATTACGAGTTTATTTCTAAAGAGATTAGAAATTCATACAACAATTCGTGCAAATGGGTGTGTCAAAAACAGTATCCTAATCGATCTGTAGACCTATATTCTATTCATATGGTTGGTAGTTATAACAAGTGTTGTGTGATATATAATGGCAAGTGCCATCACGAATTAAGAGACGTTGTCAAAAGCATGCTATCGGATAAACAATTAAGACAAAATCCACCGTGTAAAGCCTATACAAGATATATAAACAGGCATACGAAAAGAAGACATCAGATATTCTTCAACAACTGAACTCTTATTATGGATTTTGTATACTATCTGTATAAACTTTATATTCGTATTTTTAACATAATCGAGTACCTACTATATTTTAATAAACTTGTATACTATTTGTATTATATTTGTATATAGTTTATACTTTTATACTTTATAACTATGCTTATTATACGGTTTGTGTGTGTGTTTTTTTAAGACAATAAACTTTATATTTGTATCCAGTATTAAGAAAACTCAGTTTTGTAATCCTCCTCCATACAATATTCCGCATTTATATTCTCTTCTTGAGAACAGGTACTACTACTGTGATAACATTTTAACAGTTCCAGTGTCTTTAGATTTTAAATGTTACATTACTTTTCTCCAAAGTCTAATGTATTTGATCTCGCACCGTTATTCTTTTTGTTTTCCATTTTAGTATACGTTTGGTAGGTGATTAATATAATATTTCAAATCTTCTTCTGCCAGAGGCCACCAGGGCGTAAATATTCCGTGTTTATATTTGAGAATGCCTGTAAACGAAAACGAGTCTTTATTGGGTTTAACTAAAATATTGCTATCGGTTATACAGGCTACACAAGCTTTCGTTAAATAATCGTTCCACACGTCGAGGTTAACCATTTTGTTTATATCCCAAGGCGCTATGGGTATAGGCCAATCTAATTCGACTTTACCCAAATCGTTACATTATTTTACTTTTATTGTAAAATTACTCAACACTGCGGGCATTATGGGGACGCCTATAGTCATCACGCTTACCGGCAACCCCATACTCCGTCTATTGTCGTATTCGTTGATTAGATTTTGATGCGATTCGTTGCCACATCTGATATCTTTTATTTTCAGAGGCAACAGTTCTTTCGAATAATTTCTAGGAAGTCGTTCGTTATACACCGTTATCATGAAATTGGGATTTTCATTTTCTATATGGAATTTCTTATACAATTCCGGTTTAATAAACGTTTTACTAGTTCGAGTTCCGATTATAGGATACGTTTCGATCGGAGTACCGCTGTTTATCGGTGTATTAAAATATTCCAATATCCAGTAATAATCTTTATCCATTACCGCGTTGTCGTTTAAAAACCCGTAACAAGCGCTTGCGTATTTACCACCGTTATTCGTTAGATAATCATCGTTATATTTAAAAGTAGCTATGCCCGGTTTATCGGTGTTACAAAAGTACTTTCGGTCTCCCGTAAGGGCCAAAACCGAATCTATATAACACTCTGCAGACTCGAAAGGTCTCCCCGAGAACGCGTCAAAAGCACACGGATTGGGAACTAAACGCGTTTTGTTGGCAAAATAACTCGCAAACGTTTTGTCTATTCGTTCGTCGGATACACTGATCATAAAATCAGGACGACCACCGAAAATATCGTTACGACGAAAATACGATTCGTAAATATCGTCCTCCTGTTTTTCAGAAAAAGATCTTTCTCTGCACACCGGGTATCCGTAATCGTCTCTATCCGAAACGAATCCCTCAACGCAGTTCACGCATTTCATTAGAGATAACTTCAATTCGTTGTCTTTGCTTAAATCTTCTAATTGTCTCTTATCACAAGCTACGACATTGTCGCAGTCGTCCGTTATAGGAATTCTTTGATCGTACAATTTACTGTTTTTACATTTACAGACCGACACCAACGTATCGTAATATTTAAGCATAAATAACGTTCCGGTTTTAGGATTACATCCGGACGTTGTATTTTTTATTGTATAATTATTTTGTTTAATATAATCTAACGAAGGAATACAATAGTAGAGGGAAAGTGATGATTCTGCCAACGATGAGGGGGGTAGAGGACATGATTTATGGCTCTGACGTCACCGATTCATGTCGTCATTGGCTCTGACGTCACAGATTCATGACATCACAGAGCCCTCTACCCCCCTCATCGTTGGCAGAATCATCACTGTGGTAGAGGGAATGCGACGAGGCGTTGACGGGTTCCGAAATTTCGAGACGGCATTGAGCAAGGTGATGGGTACCGTTACACGAAAAGTTTGGGTTACTTGACGGTTCCCGAAATTTGGTGGAAAAACACTTCCGGGTTCCAGTTGAAAACACTACCGGGTCCAGTTCATGACGTCATAGAAGCACTGGCAGCTGGTGTCCGAGCTGTCCATGTGACGTCACTGTTTTGTGTGTGTGTGTGTGTGTGTGTGTGTGTGTGTGTGTGTGTGTGTGTGTGTGTGTGTGTGTGTGTGTGTGTGTGTGTGTGTGTGTGTGTGTGTGTGTGTGTGTGTGACTGAAACACTACCGTGTTCCAGTTCATGACATCACACAGAGGCCCTAGTCGCTGGCGTCCGCATGGCTAAAACCTGTTTCAAGACGTCACGGAGGCCGTGGTTTCTGCATGTCCGCAATTTGGTAGCCGAAAACAATGTGTAGCGGATGGGGGTACCCGGAATTCGGCGGTTGCCCGGACGCACAGAGGCGATGTCATCGGGTACCGTTACGCGAAATTTTGGGGGCATCGGGTACCGAAATTTGGTGATATGGTCCATCGGGTACCGTTACCCGAAATGTTTAAATCAACGGATGGGGGTACCCGAAATTGTTGGTGTCCGAATTTTGACACCCGAAATGTTTAAATCAACGGATGGGGGTACGCGAAAGGTGGGTACGCCCTAACCGGGTTCCAGTTCATGACATCACACAGAGGCCCTGGCAGCTGGTGTCCGAATGTTAAAACACTTCCGGGTTCCAGTTCATGACGTCACACAGAAGCCCTAGTCGATGGTCTCCGTGCATGTCCAAAATTTGGTAGCCGAAAACAATGTGTAGCGGATGGGTGGGGGTACCCGGAATTCGGTGGTTGACGAGGTCCTGGACGAGCCGTCACGGAGACAATGGTACCGTTACCTGAAATTTTTGATGTTCGAAATTTGGTACACAAAATATTTAAATCAACGGATGGGGGGTACGCCCTAAAACAAGTCCTGCATAACGTCACACAGAGGACCTGCTCTCCGAGCGTTCCTTATGTGTCACTGTCCATAGAGGGCGTGGTGTCCAATATTTGACACCCGAAATGTTTAAATCAACGGATGGGGGTACCTCGAAATTTTTGTGTCTGAAATTTAGTACTCGAAATGTTTAAGGTACCCCGAAATTTTGGGGTGCCCGAAATTATGTTAAAACACTGTCGTCCGACAACGGGTGGGGGTACCCCGAAATTTTGTGGTGTCTGAAATTTAACCTGCATGTCTAGAGGACGTGATGTCTGAAATTTGACACCCGAAATGTACGCCCACATGACGCATGTGTTCGAATGTAGCAATGGGTATATGTTATGTCTTTGGTGTCAGTGGCTTGTGGTTCCTATTGGATATTAATTTGTACATAAAAATAAATTATAGCCCTCCCGTTACCCGAAATTTTTGGTGTCCGAAATTTGGTACACGAAATATTTAAATCAACGGATGGGGTACCCGAAATTTGAAAGGTGGGTACGCCCTAAAACAAGTCCTGCATGTCTGAAACACTTCCGGGTTCAGGTTCAGCACTGTGCCGACACAGAGGCCGTGGTTTCTTCAAGGCGAGGCGGTGTGGTGTATAATAAGGTACCGTTAAGCGAAATTTGGGTCATCGGGTACCCCCACACTCCGCTTAGCTCTGGACGGGAGGGTAGTGTACCGATACGCGAAATTGGTCGGTTAAAATTTGCGGGCATCGGGTACCTGACACCGAAATTTGGTGATTAATGACATCACAGAGGGGATGGTAGTTGGTTTCTGCATGTAGCAGATTTGGTATGGGCCATCGTGTACCGTTACGCGAAAAGTTTGGAATAATGGTTACCTGACACCGAAATTTGATGTTTAATGACGTCCTGACGTTACAGATGAATGATATCAATAGTTAAACATAGATATATATACATATATATATAACCAATTATAGGAAATAATGATTTTATATCATTAGATAAATGATTGATTATATCTCCCATACGTAGTACACCACTGAAAAGTAACTATTTGCAAGTATTTACTTTAAATTATATTGTGCATATCCTTGAACTTGAGTGCACTGATCCTTTGTATAGACCATGCGTGCGTGCGTTCGTGTGTGTGCATGTGTGTGTGTGTGTGTTTCAACCAGCTCTAAAAACTGGTTTGCAAGCAAGTTGTCAGCCGGTCTGTTGTAGTGATACTCAACTCTCTCTCTCTCTCTCTCTCTCTCTCTCTCTCTCTCTCTCTCTCTCTCTCTCTCACACACACACACACACACAGCCTTGAAGGCTGACTCGCTTTCTCTCTCTCTCTCTCTCTCTCTTTTACAGCCTTGAAGGCTTTCTCTCTCTCTCCCTCTAAATATACAGTGGGACACGTTTAACATGAAATGACGGGGACCAGCTGTTTTTCCGTGTTAACCTATATTTCGTGTTAACCGAATTTCGTGTTAACAGATAAAAAGTGAAACAAAATGAGGTACAGAACCTACTGTACTGTAAATGGTCAAATACTGAAGATATTACTTACTGAATTTATTAGTAAAATAAATCAATAAAGAATATTGAATAGGTACTAATATATGATCGTTTTATTTATCCTCCTGGATTATTATACAGTAATTAATTTTTTCTTAAAATGTAAAGTTACTGTAGTGAAAATGTTCAATTCTTTTTAAAATAGTTCGTTATTTTCTTTTGTACAGAATTCTGCACTACTTGATTTTCAATAAATTGTTCTAGTTTATCGACGTGCTCAAACATTTCACATTCAGAGTTGGCTTCTAAAAATCGATGAACACATCTCAGCAATGAAAGTGTATCGTAGCGGTAGGAACTCCTGTCATATCATTTTCCATATCAAGTTCGTCGGCACCCTCATCATTTTCACAGTTTTCACTATTTCTACGATATCACTGTCTGTTAATACGAGAGCCGTAGTTACGTTCTCGTCGACAGACATCTACTCATTTAGAGAAACTGAATCAGTTGATAACTTGTACGAATAGCCGTGCAGCAGTATAACCTCATCATCAACAACGATGACAAAGAACTTTTTTTTTCCTTGGAGCAGCAGACAAAAGTTGAGCAGTTCAGGGACAAATTCAATCACTTGGAAAAAAAGGCATTCTTCCCGTTATTATGTAATTTTTTGGATGCTATCAATAAGATAGAGTCTACGGGCGCTGTCTTTGCTGGACTTGAGCAAGAGACTTTTGTCAAAGTCCGGAACGAATACCTTCCTTGTTAGCTAGTTCCTCTCCTATCCCTTCTTCTTTTGAGTATATTCTACTGTCTACTTTAACGGCCGAACCGTCAGGGTGAGCGTCGACGGGTCCTGTTCTAAATTCCAATCCACCCCGCCGGCGTACAGCAGGCTTTCATCTTTGACTCCGCTATGTACGTACATCGTGTAAACGGAGAGGTGTAGGAGTATCCCCAAGAAGCGTTTTCCTTCTTCGCAGACGACGCTATGCAACATTGAAGCTCACTGTTCCTACAATTTGAGAACACAAAGCCACAGAGGCAGTTGGATTGGCTAAGGAAGTGGAAGGTGACGATCAACACGTAGAAATAGACAAAAATTGGTATTGACTCAAGGACAACGAACCTGAGGGGCAAAAACCAAAAAAGTGAACGATTATTTAGTGATTAAAAGCGTTATTCTAAGCATAAAAAGACTAAAAAATAGACCTCGAACCTCGCATAAGGTACCATTCTCTTCGTCTCATCGTCTTGTACAAGATTCAATGGTCAAAAATTAGTATTGACTCAAGGACAACGAACTGAGGTCAAAAAAATGTACGATTATTTAGTGATAATAAGCGTTATTTTAAGCATAGGACGGGTAAAAACTGACCTCGTACCTCGAATAAGGTACCATTCTCTTCCTCTCATCGTCCTCTACAAGATTCAATGGTCAAAAATTAGTATTGACTCACTGACAACGAACCTGAGGTCAAAAAATTTGTACGATTATTTAGTGATAATAAGCGTTATTTTAAGCATAGAATGGCTAAAAAATAGCCCTAGAACCTCGAATAAGGTACCATTCTCTTCGTTTCATCGTCCTCTAAAAGATTCAATGGTCAGAAATTAGTATTGACTCACGGACAACGAACCTGAGGCCAAAAAATTGCACGATGGAAGAATTTGAGATATATAGGGCGTACAATGACGTACACAGTCGTGACTTCGTACTAATCGATCATTTAAATTTTAAATCAAACCCGCTTTACGATACCGCAATAAACATGTCTGCTGCATGCTCAACGCTCTCGAATATTTCTAGAGTTAGTATTTGTCATGCGAAGTGCTGCTGGTATAGGAATCGGAAATGTGTTTTTTAAATGAAGAAGTGGACTGTATGAATCTGAGTTAACTAGCCATTTATTGAATAATTATATAATGAAGCGCATGGCCCATCCAATTACGTATGGCGTACATTGCCAAGATAAATACTGATAGAAGAAAGAAAAATTGTATAAAGAAGTTACATTATTAAATTTTACATAGCCGCGGCTAGCAAATGGAAAAGAGTACTGATCGGATGAAAGCTGAGTTTTAACTAACTAACATCGCAGCTCGCGATTAGCGACCTGTACATTGAGCGTGACGTAATTGCGCGGGCCGAATGCGCGCGGGTATATAAACAGATACAAAGATTTAACATACTGCCCGCCCAAAATCGGGTGATTTTGACATAGGTTACAGTATAGTTACATGAAAAAATGCAAGTATCCATTAACAAGTTACAAACCTGAAATGTGTGATAATACATAGTATAATGAATATTGGTGCATCGAAAGATGGCTCATTAGATAGCATAAATACAAATACAACATACATAAATATAAATACAATATTGATCAATACTCATCGAACAATATATAATAATAAAATACAAATGCTAGAATGTCTGATGACACATAATAATAATAACAATATACCCAAATTCAATGACAATGATACATGCAATGAATAACACATAGTAAGTAGCATTACACAATAACTAATAGAAATCCGAAGAATTCAATAATAATAGCATGACAATAAGTGCATAATAAGCAAGGTTACATAATAACACAATAGAAATATACCCAAAAAATTCATTATAATAATAGCCCAACAGAAGTATACCCAAAAAATTCATGATAATAATAGCACAATAGAAATATACCCAAAAAATTAATGATAATTATAAACACTGCACCAAACAGTACACAATAAATGACATCACACTGACGAAAAAAGAACACTTAAAATGTTTACTAATGCACATATAAATAGCGTGGATTAATTTGGCATAAATATAAATATAAATGTATAAATAAGTACATTTAACATTGTACTTAGTAGTACGTAGAGCATGTGCTCATCCGGAAATGTCCCGGGCATGAAGCACTGAAAAACCAATTAGTCTGATGCCACGGGAAGTGGACACAGTTTGTGGATAGGCCTACGCAGGATGCCGTTTGTGGTGCGGACATCCGCTACGCGTACTAATGAATCCTGCCCCATATAGATTTGGGTGACAATACCACGTTTCCACTGCAGAGGTGGGGTATTGTCTTCTGAAATGAGGACGAGTTGTTCTGGAGACAAATTTTTTGAATGTTTTCTCCATTTATTTCGTTGTTGCAGCTGATGCAGATAATCTCTTGACCAACTCTTCCATATAGAGTGGGTGAATCTCTGCAGAAGCTGTCATCTCCCCAAGCGACCCATTTTTATATCCGAATAGTCGGGTTCCGGGAGCGCAGTAAGTGGAGAACCAACTAAGAAATGTGCTGGAGTCAAGGGCTCGGGATCCCCGGAATTACTTGAAATGGCGAACAAGGAACGTGAATTCAGACATGACTCTATTTGAGTCAAAACAGTGTAAAGCTCTTCAAAGTTGAGAAGCATACTGCCGATAACGCGCTGTAAATGAAATTTAACGCTTTTACTCCGCTCTCCCATAGACCACCGAAATGAGGTGCTGACGGAGGTATTAAAGACCACTTGACCTCCTGTGAACTGGCGAAGTCCTGAGTGGATTGTTGAAATTCGTCTTGTTAAAAAAGTTTGTACAAATCGTGTAATATAGTGCCAGCACGACGGAAATTTGTACCGTTACCGGAAACTATTTGTGCAGGGATGCCCCTGGGAGCTATGAAGCGTTTTAAAGCAGCTATAAAGGCGTCTGCAGTCAGATCTGATACCAATTCAAGGTGAATTGTCTTAGTGGCCATGCAAATGAAAAGTGAAATGTAAGCCTTTGTGATTGATTTGGACCGCTGCCCGCCCTGACGTAGAAATATGGGACCGGCATAGTCGACGGCACATTGGGAAAATGGCTTAGAGGGAGTGACTCTGGAAGAGGGTAATTGTCCTAAAAGCTGGCTCGAGCCAGTTGCGCGAAATCGAAAACAAGTGAGGCATTTGTGTATCACGGAGCGTATGTAAGATTTGTCATTGATGATCCAATATCTTTGACGTAGAGAGCACTGCGTTAATTGTACTCCGGCATGGAGTAGTCGAATATGCTCGTTTTCTATATTTAGTCTAGTAAGATGAGACTGCGGGTGAAGTATTATCTGGTGTTTACTATTATAGTTGAGCTGAGACTGTTGAAGGCGTCCGCCCACGCGTAATATCCCCGTGTTGTCTATAAAGGGATTAAGCGAAAAGGTTTTACTAGTATTAGGTACAGGCGTTGTGCCTGGAGTTCTTTAATTTCGATGTTGAAATGCGATAGCTGTGATTGACGTATACAAATCAAAAGTGCGCTGTGTAGCTCTTGTGAAGTTAAAAATGAAGTGTTTCTGTTAGCAAATTTTTATCCGACCAATTTCGCGTATCGGTACACTACCCTCCCGTCCAGAGCTAAGCGGAGTGTGGGGGTACCCGATGACCCAAATTTCGCTTAACGGTACCTTATTATACACCACACCGCCTCGCCTTGCAGAAACCACAGCCTCTGTGTCGGCACAGTGCTGAACCTGAACCCGGAAGTGTTTCAGACATGCAGGACTTGTTTTAGGGCGTACCCACCTTTCAAATTTCGGGTACCCCCATCCGTTGATTTAAATATTTCGTGTACCAAATTTCGGACACCAAAAATTTCGGGTAACGGGAGGGCTATAATTTATTTTTATGTACAAATTAATATCCAATAGGAACCACAAGCCACTGACACCAATGACATAACATATACCCATTGCTACATTCGAACACATGCGTCATGTGGGCGTACATTTCGGGTGTCAAATTTCAGACATCACGTCCTCTAGACATGCAGGTTAAATTTCAGACACCACAAAATTTCGGGGTACCCCCACCCGTTGTCGGACGACAGTGTTTTAACATAATTTCGGGCACCCCAAAATTTCGGGGTACCTTAAACATTTCGAGTACTAAATTTCAGACACAAAAATTTCGAGGTACCCCCATCCGTTGATTTAAACATATCGGGTGTCAAATATTGGACACCACGCCCTCTATGGACAGTGACACATAAGGAACGCTCGGAGAGCAGGTCCTCTGTGTGACGTTATGCAGGACTTGTTTTAGGGCGTACCCCCCATCCGTTGATTTAAATATTTTGTGTACCAAATTTCGAACATCAAAAATTTCAGGTAACGGTACCATTGTCTCCGTGACGGCTCGTCCAGGACCTCGTCAACCACCGAATTCCGGGTACCCCCATCCATCCGCTACACATTGTTTTCGGCTACCAAATTTTGGACATGCACGGAGACCATCGACTAGGGCTTCTGTGTGACGTCATGAACTGGAACCCGGAAGTGTTTTAACATTCGGACACCAGCTGCCAGGGCCTCTGTGTGATGTCATGAACTGGAACCCGGTTAGGGCGTACCCACCTTTCGCGTACCCCCATCCGTTGATTTAAACATTTCGGGTGTCAAAATTCGGACACCAACAATTTCGGGTACCCCCATCCGTTGATTTAAACATTTCGGGTAACGGTACCCGATGGACCATATCACCAAATTTCGGTACCCGATGCCCCCAAAATTTCGCGTAACGGTACCCGATGACATCGCCTCTGTGCGTCCGGGCAACCGCCGAATTCCGGGTACCCCCATCCGCTACACATTGTTTTCGGCTACCAAATTGCGGACATGCAGAAACCACGGCCTCTGTGACGTCTTGAAACAGGTTTTAGCCATGCGGACGCCAGCGACTAGGGCCTCTGTGTGATGTCATGAACTGGAACACGGTAGTGTTTCAGTCACACACACACACACACACACACACACACACACACACACACACACACACACACACACACACACACACACACACACACACACACACACACACACACACACACACACACACACACACACACACACACACACACACACACACACACACACACACACACACAAAACAGTGACGTCACATGGACAGCTCGGACACCAGCTGCCAGTGCCTCTATGACGTCATGAACTGGACCCGGTAGTGTTTTCAACTGGAACCCGGAAGTGTTTTTCCACCAAATTTCGGGAACCGTCAAGTAACCCAAACTTTTCGTGTAACGGTACCCATCACCTTGCTCAATGCCGTCTCGAAATTTCGGAACCCGTCAACGCCTCGTCGCATTCCCTCTACCACAGTGATGATTCTGCCAACGATGAGGGGGGTAGAGGGCTCTGTGATGTCATGAATCTGTGACGTCAGAGCCAATGACGACATGAATCGGTGACGTCAGAGCCATAAATCATGTCCTCTACCCCCCTCATCGTTGGCAGAATCATCACTTTCCCTCTACTTACAATAACCTCTTCGAGATTATTATTTTTAAACCATGTATCGTCTTTTGTTTTCTATTAGTTCAACGTCGTCATTTAAATGAACGCAAACGAAATCTCGTTTACAGGTTGATAATTGTCTCGGAGCATTTACGTTACATTTTATGGGTTCACCGGAAGAGTTAAATAATATGTTTTCTATTTTATTATAGTCGTCGTCGTCGTCGTCGTCCTTGTTTTTTTCTTCGATGACGACGACATCTGTGTGTTCGATTTTATTTATTTTGTTCGTATCGCGTAGTTTCGATTTTTCATATTTAAAGAAATATTTATTAACGTTTAATTCGTTATTGTAAGATTCTTGAACGTTCAATATACATCCGGCCATAAACGTTAAAACTATAATCACTAATATCATTAGAATCGTGTTTATTCCAACACTACCGATAATAAACAGCATTTGTTTTCGATACACTTTTTTAACAAACAAAATAATTATTATCTGCTTCTACTACTACTAATAATAATAAAAAACAAGGAAAGATCCATACATAAACTATAAGTATATATCCTAAGAATTATAGTTTTCTTATAATAATAAAGTGAAGTGGTAATGGAAGAACAAAATAGAGACAATCAACGATCGTTGTCATATGCAATAGTTAATAAAGAAAAATCGTTTAACGATATACTTTTATCGTTATTATTAATCTGTGAAAGAAATTTTAATTCTTTGTTTGTGTCTCTTAATGTCGATTCATCGGTTTTCAGTAAATGAAATCATACTTTAAATTCTATTACAAAAATTATATCTTATTCTTTGTTTGAAGTTTTCAATAAAAACGATACAACCTATATTAGAAAATGTGTATTTTGTTAACAAAAATACTTTATTCTGTAAAACGGGAGATTTTATATTACCGATATTAGACGTAGATTATGAAGACAACGACAACGATGATGGCGATAACGAACATGATAAAAACTCAAGAGTAAGAACGATTGTCGTGGCAGTGTTATTACCGAGAATAACGCCAACAGCTATACTACTTTTCCATCCACGTTTTACAACGGTTTGTTTCCTAATATAGGAATGATATTAAATAGAAACCTTTTGATACAAAATAATAATATTAATACCGACGATGAGGACGTTGATGGTAGTAGTAATAGTGGTAAAGAATTACGTGACACGTGTCATATAAATGAGCCGTCATGCTATGTCAACAGAACTAAACCTAGGCCTAACAACAAAGAACATTTACCTTCACTTGTGATTTTTTACGACGAATTATCCTTATTAAAAAGCATCTGGTTCGTTACTTTTGTACTGAACAGATCGTGCGATTATCGCGTAAAATATACGGAAAACGATAAACTAGAAGACGTGGAAAAGAAACGTCAAAGATTGATTTGTAACGAAGAGAAAAAAATCAATAAGATCTTAAACGAATATAAAAAAACTCTACTGAACAGTTACATAAACGTAGAAGAACGGCGAACGGAAGAAGAGGAAATAGGTTATTCGGTGTATAAAAAACTTTGAATTTTTGAAAACGAAAAGGATTTTCTAAAACATTTAACGTTTTTATTGTTAATAAAAATATTCGATAAAATAGTTTATTCACTAAACTACGATACGACTGCAAACGTTATAGGAACTAAATTCGATACTTTAGCCGATATAATCGGTCATATAAGCCTATCGTGTGAAGAGAAAAATTTAGACGAGGAAAAAGTAAAACTTAAAATCGCGAGTAAAATAAGAACGACCGGAACGATAAGTGGAAAAACTGACGTTCTTATTTTAGGCGACAGACGTCAAAAAAATTTCTCTCACAATGTCTTTTAAATCGTTATACGAATACGTTACGACTAATAATAACAGGCAGTCGTCTTTACAACAAAACCAATATAGGCCTACGTCAACGCGTTCTGTCCCGACCCCCAAAAGACACGATGATACGAAACCCGCATGCGAAGAAGAACAAACAAACCAACAAATTGTCTATAATAACGGATGAAATCAAAGAGGTTACTATTTACAAAATATTCTCTTTGAACAAAGATATCTTAGAAAAACAAAAACAAAAACGTTTATAAACGAATCCTTTTGACACCATCTTCCGTCCACAGGATTTACCAAGATCTTAAAAGTGAAAACGATAATAACAAGAAAAAACACACTAATACAGTCGAGGACAACGGCAACAACGAAGACGACGACGACAACAACGATAACAACAACAATAACGACGACGAGGAGGAGGACGACGAACAACAATTTGAGTTATATTTTAACTCTATCAAGTACAATTACGATGAATCTCAACTTTTATTTACTCAAAATAACAAAGATATTTATAAACACTTGAAAACGATTTCTTTATTAAACCCGAAAAAGGAATTAGAACAAACTTATCTGGTATTATCCCATTTAATGGGCAACCGAGTGTCGGAAAATCAATCGGGCCGAAAAATATATTTACAAAAGATTCATTAAAAAACGCCACCGTATTGAAGATAAATTTGAATTGTCAATCCTACAACAATACGGATTATAATTTGGAACGCCATGATCACGAAGAAAATGTTTCTAACGATAGTGGTTGTAGTAAATTGTATTTTGATGACGAATCGAAAACAAAAAACGACGCTACATTCACGAAGAAAAGAATAAAAAACACCTTATCAGAGGCAAACAAAAAAAAACTGATTTTTGAAAACAAACTGGTATCTCCTGTTTACTTAAAACAATTTTTTTATTACAATTGCGCTATATACGATCTACAATTACAAATTAATTTTAAACGTTTTCGAATGAAAACAGAGTTTCGTGTTTATTATCAAATAATAACGTTAACGATTCTGGTATCGTGGATACGAAAACAGTACGGCTACAGTTTCGATATAGTCATATGTAATTAGAACAATGACAAGTATATACATAAATTATTCGAATTTAACGTCAAATCTAAGTTCGTGTACGATTTAATGAAAAAGTATAAATGTTTTTATGTAAACGACAATAACAATCAGTGGTAAACGACAATAACAAAATAATTTAATAAAACGGTACGATGTTAAATAAAAACAAAACCTGTATCAACTTTCTAATAATTGTATTTACAATCGATTACTTATACAATCCAAATACATTTTGTAACAGTATTTCGTTGTACGTGTTTCCTCTTTGCTTTCTACACACCTACTGTCAAAATTATTACTCCTACTCCACGTCTATCCTCTCCACTTTTTCATTTTCGCCCAATAGTATGGTCTTAATCGACGGCGATAACGTTCCAAATTTCTAACAACCAATAAGATCATTGGATTTACCTCCCTCCACTCGAAAATCTCTATATATACAGGGGTGCCTTCGCGCGCGCGAGAGAATGCTTGAGTCGGTCGGTCAGTGCGACTCAAGCTTTCTGGAAAAAATTTTTAATAAAACGTTCCCAACGACGTATTAAATAAAAACAAAACCTGTATCAACGTTCTAACAATTGTACACACGTTATGGTTAGAGAAAATCGTTCATACTATATATACCTTTCGAAGATTCGAGCTTAAAAAATGTATTAAAATGGTAAAAACAAAACCTGTATCAACTCTCCAATAATTGTATTTACAATCAATTACTTATACACATTACACCTTAAAAAAATACAGAAAAATTACACCTTTTTTAAAATCTTTTGCGCGTATTGTGATATGTCTTTACTTATCAACAGTTTGCCTTCTACACAAGCTTCTGTTTTTATGTTGAATGTCTTTTTAACACAAGGTAGTTTATTTACAAGAGATATACGTTCGTCTGTATGAACGTCTATATCGTAACTCTTAATACACGCTTTAGAAACCATGGGATAATAAATCCCATCGAGTGATTTGTAAATTTTATTATTTAAACACGAGGAACAAGTGTACTGTAATAAGTCCGTAGAATCTAATTTTTCTTTATAGTCGTCAGAACAGTCACATACACCCAACAAATAATCCGGACGATTAGTGGAATTCTTCGTATCGTTCAATAACAAAGTACAGACGTTCGTAATTCTGGAAAAAGTCGAATATTCTGGACGTATTTTATGATTTTCTCTGTTGTCAAGAACAGCGTATTTATGATCGTTTGTAAACACTTCGTCAGCACACACAAATCTAGGTACCGAATCTTCCAAATGTTCGTACGGTCCGTCTTTCGATAGATCTATGTTTTGTGGTACTTTAAAATCGTACATAACTTTATATTTGTTATCGTATAAATATCCGTTACATACTTTTATTATATCGTTATCGAATATTTCTTTCCATTTGGGTCGGCATTCCCATTTGTCGCGTGAAATTTTGACCAATAACGATGTACTAGTATTACAATACAGTATAGTTTTCGGTAAACAATAACTGACGCTACTAAATATTCTGTTATCTACGTTTATAAACGTATTGTCTTCGACGTAGGCCTATAATGGCCGTAGTTGTCGTTTCCACACAACTTACTACACTCTACGAATTCGTTGTTTTTGGTTACAAAAGGTGACGTATTACAATCCTTTCGTGTAATCTTTTCGTAATGATTTTTTTCGTTTGTTTCTATGTAGGAATTTTCTTTTTCTTTTTTGTGTTCGTATGTTGTCGTCTCATAATATCCGTTTTTAAAAAAAATCATTACGAATGAAATAATAAACATGATAAAAATCACAGTTTTGGTTTTATGCATTGATTGTCGATACATTTAAATTTTTACTTATTACAAATTGTAACCAAATATTATATAAAGATAGGACCATAGATATCGTTTCGATTATACGGAAGTAGAGTTTTTTATAATCGAAAAATGTCGCCAAACAAATGAATACAACATATAGGAATATCAAAAGAGATACGTTTTGAGAGTGTATCTTGAAGTTATTTGTCACCTCTTCCGAATAAGACATATACATCTGTTTACTTTTGTTCAGCCTGTTCATGACAGTTTTTCCGACCGTATTACTACCACTGGCGCCACCACCATCATGTCCGCTACTATTATCGATTTCTTCGTTATTATTATAATGCTTCATATTAGAAATCCTATTCAGTCGAGAAGAAGTCGAGTTGGATGACGTTGATCTTCTTATAATATAAACGATACCTTATTCGATCGATTATGGAGGAACAGATTAAAAACGTTTTAAGTAAACCTTTCGTGTATAATTGCGAGTTAACGAGAATATTGATGTTGACGTTGGAAAACGATATTCATTGTAGGGAAATAGAAACGTATTTTATTAATAAACGTAAATCTGGAAAACCTTTACACGTTGTTTTAAAAGAATACATAGATTTTATATCGAAAACGGAGTGAATATAGTTATAGAGCGTTATACGTTCCATGACGATAAACAACCTTTTCAAACCGTAGATTTATCTAAAGGATTCGATCACAATGAAAACTGTTTAGAACATTTAATGAAGACTGTTTTGCAATAAAAAATACATACGTTTTGTTTATTATAATAATAAGCAAGTTTATAATAGTTTGAAATACATAATAAGGAAATGAATAAATCTACGGAAAGGAAATTGTTGGCAGCTTCGGGTGTAACAAAAACGAGAAAAAGATCGACTGTACAAAGTAACAGAATTAAGAAACAAAAATTTAACGCAATTATAATTCCACTTCAAGATATATGTAGTAGAAGCAGGAGCAGGAGCAGGAGCAGAAGCAGAAACAGAAGGAGAAGCAGAAGCAGATCTCCTAACAAACGTCGCTCGAAATTCAGTTCACGCAATCGAAGTCGAAGCCGTTCGAAAAGTCCAAATCGATGAATACGGAGCCGTAGTCACAGAAGTCGAAGTCGTTCGAAAAGTCCAAATCGACGATTACAAAACAACAACAACAAATTACAAAAAAGAAAACGATTTTGTAATCGATCAAAAAGAGAATCTCCTACGAGGAAATACGTGTTAAAAAAATCATTAAAAAATAAAAATGTTAATAAGGATAATATGTCTGAAATACCGTTCCTCACACGAATGGTAGAGGTTAAATGGAAGACGGTACGAATGCTGTTGTTGCTAATGGAAATATTAACACCAACTATTATAACGAGAACGATTTCGATTTTATTAATGGTTTTTCTAGTAATGATTCTATTAATAGCGACAAACCGTTGTTAGCTGATGCACATCCGTCAACGTTTATAGATCCGTCAAGGCTTTTAGGAATTAGCGATCCGTATGAAGTATACAGACGTGGAATCAATGTATTAGAAGCAAACGAACCAGCCGATAATATTAATAATAATAGTAATAATGTAGATCCGTATGAAAAATACAGACGTGGAATCAATGTAGTAGAAGGACAATATATTAATATATAGCGTTATTACATATAAATCAAGAATAGAGAGGGCTAATTTATCACAAATTTTATGACGCTATAATAATAACAATTACTAATTGGAATGTTATTGATCGATTTTTCCAGCGATCGTTTCCAAACCGTAAAATACGCTTTCAATAGATAAGAAAAAATATATACACATCATAATAGTTTGTATAATCATTAAGGCCGTTTTAGGATGAAAATCAATGTCGTTTTCCATTGTTTAAGATCTTATATTATTTTATTACAAGAATTGAAAATTTGTACAGTACTTTCGATTTCGTCGTTAGCGCACGTTTGTAAGAACTGTACACTGTACCCTACTCACCTTCGTGTTTACAAACATTTTTAATGTTTGTGCGTAACATTTTGAAATAATCATCGTCTTTGTTTTGATAATATCTATTAAAAAACGGATTAACTTTCTTCATTAAATATAAATTACTGTGTTTCTCGATAAATTCTTTTAAAGCGGTTTTGAAAATTTTATTATTATTATAGGATTTACGTTTATAATCATATTGTATGTCGTGAAGTAGTGTTTTATTTCGTAAATAATATTCAATTTTCAAATATGCCGATAACAATGGTTTTTCTTTATCTTTATTGTCGTTCTTCTGATCGCCAGTTTTAATATAATCGTTTAATGTATCTATTTCTTTTTTTTTAATTTTCGTACATTATGTTATTAATCTTTTTTTCTATTGTTCTTTCTGTTGTAATTGAGGGCTTTTCTTTTCTTCGACGTCAAGGATTTACTATAGAATATCTGTATGATTTACTATAGAATGTACTATAATTTACTATATCATTAGTTATATTGAAATTCTTCAAAGAAAACCCCTCAATTACAAAGTAAATATATTGTTTATTTTTAAAAAGAGAATTTGTATTCCTTTTCGAAAAAGAAAAAATAAATTATACTCTCCATATTATAGGTGTTGTAAAATTTCTTGTGTGTCATGACTTCTTCATCGTGTATCCAATGTGTGTTTTCTTTAAAACAAAGAATAGAAAAAACAAATATGTATTGACATGGGCATACGTTTTTATTTAATACAGAAACGTCTTTGTAAATTTATTTTACAATTAATGAATTTTCGTGTTTTCCACTTGCTGGATTTAAAGAATGATTATTCCTCTTTAGATCCAATTACGAATTTGTTGGAAGGAAAATATCTATATCTATCGTGTAGATCGCGATGTTTAGGAAAATCCGTTTCTTTTGTCATAGTTTTTGGTTTTCTTCTTCTCCTTCGCCTTCTTCTACTTCCTCTTCTTCTCGATAGAGGATTTTACGTTTTCTAGGATTACAATAAGAATCTTCAAAACGCATATAAACTATATCGTTGTTATCGTTTTCCTTGCATTGTTCTTTTATTAAATCGTCGTGTGTATTTGGATTTTCTTCGGAATAACTGTTCAGTCGGTTGAGTGTGTTCAATTCTCTTAAAGACTGTTTGTCGTGAGGCTCATTTAAAATAACGTCGACGTTTAGATTAGTTATTGCTAACGAATCTAACGTTTGTACTCTACTCAAAGCGACGTATACTTGTCCTTTTTCGAAGAAATTTTCGTCTATAGAAATTACCATACGTTTAAAGGTTAATCCTTGCGATTTATGCACTGTTATAGCCCAAGCCAAAATAAAAGGAAATCCGCACCGTTCAATATCCGGGTGTCGGTAAACGAGAGGGAAACCGAACAGTACACGCCTTTATATACGCTGCCTTGCCACCGTTTACCGATTCGTCATCGAACTGTACGATAACGTGTCTAAGTGTTTTATCGTTTGTCCACGTCAGCGCTTTGATAGTACCTACCACTTACTACTACCTTACACAAACCCTTTTTCTGTACAAACTTTTTTTTTTAACATCACCCGCACGTTTACTCCTAACTTCAATATTTTTGGTATACCTCCCTGAAGCTGACTTCTTTATGGAGAGCATTCGAACTCGGTTGTAATTTTGTACCGACTATTCTGTCTTCAGCATACACTGTACAAATGTTTGCTCCGTTGTTTTGTATTTTTCGTATCATTTTTCATTGTAAGTATCTACGTCTTTATTTTTTGGATATAAACGTATCGAATTATTTTCATCGAATAAACCTTCTATTGGAACCACCCGGGTTTTTATTAATTCTATATCTTGTGCGTTAGCTACAATATACATATATTGTTTAAAAATTGTTCGTGTCTTCGATCCCCCTTTTGTCTGACGTTTTGTGTTAATTTTCTATACGCGAACATATTCCACACATTATAATTTGGATCCTCGTTTATATCGTTACTGAATATAGGTTGGTAAGGTTTTTGAAAACAATACATTGAGTCGTGTTTTGATATAGGTTTTAATTGCATCAAATCACCAAACAACCCGCCAAATATATTCATCCCGCCAAAAGGTTTGTTCACCCTTTCTTGTTGACGTAAGAAAATTATCCATCCATCCATTAACCTCAAAAATTTATAACACATCATAGATACTTCGTCTATGATTATCCAGTAATTCTTCAAGTCTGTTGGAACGTCTTCGTAAAGAGTGTGCCTAACCATATCGTATAAAACTGTGTTGTCGTCTGTTACGGGAATTCGAAAAAACGAATGTATAGTACGCCCTCCTATATTGTGTGCCGCCACACCACTAAACGCCAACAGAACGGTTTCTATTTTGTATTTCAGAAATAATGATTCTGACATCGTTTTTAATAAATAAGATTTCCAGTACCAGCGCATCCGGAAATAAAATATAATTTTTGCGTTTTATCGTTATTCACTATTTCGTCGAAAACCGATTTTTGTGATTCCGTTAAAGTTTCCCTTTTCAACGGTATACAATTGTCGATGTCATCGTAAGAGCTATTCTTTACTGTTTCATGTTTGTTTGGTTCATGTTTATCTGGTTACCGAACGACTCACTGAGATAATTTTTATCGATCTTCGTGTATTTATATAAGGTAAAAACCGACGTCATTATTATTATTAGATTGGGAAAACAGCTATAAAAGGCGTACGCATAGCAAATAAATTTCATTCTAAATTTGTTTCTTGTTGAAGATGGAAAGCAACAGTAACAATAAAAACAGTGATAATTGTTTTTACGAAATGAGTGCCAGTTCTTATTCCGAATCGGAAGAAGAATCAACGTGTTCCCAAGCAGACGAACCGGTTGAAATATTAAAATACTTTCAAAAAAATACAAATACTGGTAAACGTTTCAAAACAGACATAGATGAACGTGAAAAATCGAATATTATGGAATCAATTTATAAAGCCAACGATAACATTGAAAAACTATTGGATGACGACGTCATTATTAGTCAGTCAAAAGCGTCGAGTAGCGAACGATCTCCGTCACCAAAAAAATCCACATCACAAAAAAACAGTGGTAGTAGAAAACGTAAGTCACCTGAAAAGGATTCTTGTGAGCCGAAAAAAAAACGCGGTCCCAAGAAAAAGGAAACCAATAACTACGACAAATCCGACGAATCAGAAAACGAAAACAAAGTCAAAAAAACAATTGAATAAATTAAACAAAATAAAAATACCCAAACCAATATTACAAACGAGAAGAAGGTTTATACGCCATCAATACTGACATAACCCATACTCGCCATTTAGATAATTTATGGAATTTCAGAATACAATTATTAGAAAACGAATACAAAAACATTCTTCTAAAAATAAAGAACGTTTCAATAAATCTAGAAATTTAGATTTTAGTAACGGACAGATATTCAATATACACACTATAATTTCTGCTTCGGTTTTTGTCATTTATGACTCTTCGTACGAAGAATTTAAATCCGCCTTGTTACAACCGCGCGACAACGGTCAGGGTAACGTGGGCACGGATTTTATTAAAAATTCAATCGAGTGTATAAATAACAAAGTGATAAATATTTTGCACGCTGGGATTAAATATCGACAGACGATTCCGTTATGTTATGTTGGGTTTATTAAAGAACTCTTGTTACATATAATACACATCAGAGGAGCAGGGGGGCATCAAGGGGGGGTTTGGTGGTTAAACCTCCCCCAGAGAGATTAAAAAATATATTTTTTTATGTTGAATGGGCTGCATAATAAAGAAGTTTTAAAACAGTTTAAGAAGTTCTCATATCAAAACATGCTGACAGTGGACTGAGGGGTGTTAATCCTCTCAATTCCATGACCGTAAACTGCGACTCTCTGCAAGTCCACTCAGTGAGTGTTTGCCGCCATTACCATGGCAGGCAACACCGCTATGTGTAGAATGATGCGCGTTTTACTCGCCGTTCACTCGCAGTGGTTCAACCGCTCAACGTATAGAATGCGCAATTTTTATTCAGTTTGTAGCAGGCAAACCGCGGCGGTACACCCGCTCGTGTAGAATAAGCCTTTCTCGTTTTTAATTGGAGGGAAAATACGCGACTTGTCGGGAATGTCCGGAAGCGATCGTCTGACTTCGGCCGTTAGGCGCGCGAAAGTGGTGGGGTTTGGGTCGGTCTATAAACGTTTGTCTTACTCGCTCGTCGCTACTTCTGGCAGTTTCTCAATGAAGAGAATACGTTTTTCTTTTTGTTTCATAGTTTGTTCCTGCACTCTTTATTGATGGATATTCGGAGGTTCTTCAGGCAGCATTCTGATGCATCAACAACAAGTTTAACTCCAGGTAATTTTGATTGTTCATGACATGTATACAGTTTAACTAACTAAAATAGTGAGCACTGTCATATTGTCAAATACTTATTTATTTCACAGATTATTGTAGTCTATTATAGGCTAATCGTACTTGGTAAACGCAATATGCACAAGAGTTTGATTTTTACAATGTAGCACACTTACACTGACTACCACTCAGTCACAGCATTGAAATATAATTTTGCAACGTTCAGTGAGTTTGAGGTTATGATTTATCATTGAGCAGTAACCGAAAAATCGTGTCAGACAGTGCTGCCACCTCATTAAAAAACGTTTCCCTAATATTGATAGAAATATTACGTAGTCTATATTTTGTTCTAGTCTCCTGGACTGGTTATATATAACAAATCTGTAGATGGGGTAAATTCTTTCTGTACATTGAAAATGTAAGCGAAACCCCACTTTTACAGTACTTCACAAACAATAGAGACTGAAAGTTTTTAATTTCATTTGAACGAAAACAATCATAACTTTGTAAAAATAAACTTGGCGTAAAATATATAGTTTTTACTCCTCTTTCATTTGTAATTCGTGGTCCACCAACATACGAGCACAATAATTCCACTTTATAATATTACTATAGACCACCACGTGAACGAAGTCGAGAGCAACGAACGGCTAGGTGTTCTATGATAACACTAAAATCGGTCAAATCCAAGTCAAACATTTTTAAACTATTAAATGTGTAATGAACATTTTAAGTTTTGGAGTTTTTTGCTAGATGGTGATGAAGGCAAAAGAAGAGAAGGACTGAGTTCGACCACGTCGATAAGCAAGAAACCAAGGCTCAAGGAAAACGAATCTTCATCAGCTTTGCTGCAACCTAACTCTTCAACAGTGTTTGATTCTGATATTGGCCTATACATTGGAAAACAGGTACGAACAACATTTGTGAACAAGAATTCAGTAAAGTTGACGTAGTTGAGAAAAGTCAATCAATTCAATATGTATACTTTTTTAAATATCTGAAGAAGGATTCAAGTTTTCATCCTTCCTTTCGTCCCCCAATTTTTTTTATTGAGAAGTCCAGTATACCTAATTGTTTCTTAAAATTTGATTATTTTCTCGTCACTATTGTAAGATAAAAAGATTTTTCTTTTTACAGTATCTACTTAACTTTTCTGTTATGTTCCAGATTAATGACAACATTAGGAAGAAGCTTCTTCTGAGACCTTGGAAATCTTACTTCAGCTTTATTTTTCCGTAATCTGGTCCAAGAAATTTGAAGTTTGTTCTAAGATGGCTTGGTGAGTGGGACTGGCTTGTGTATTCACCATCACAAAGCGGAGCATTTTGTAAGTTTTGTTTTTTGTTCTGCACTACAGTTGGGAAGCAAAGTTCGTGTCCTGGAAAATTAGTTAAGTATCCATTCAAAAAATGGAAAGATACCAGGGAAGTTTTCCGAGAACATGAAGAGGCAAAATACCATGCGGATTCTCTTCAAAAGGCAGGTATGTTTATGGCCACACACTCGGAAGGGGTTCCAAGCATTGACAAGGCTTTAGATAGAGGGCATGTGGTTCAAGTTAAGAAAAACAGAGAACTATTGAAGCCGATTATATCTACAGCAATTTTCCTTGCCAGAAGAGGTTTAGCGTTCCGTGGACATAGGGACTCTGGAACTCTTTCAATGAACAAACCTACTCAAAAGGCAGAGGAAAACTTCAGGTCTTTATTAAGTTTCCGGATTGAATCTGGAGATACTGTTTTGAAGGAACACTTGGAAAAAGCAGAAGCAAATGCAACTTACATAAGTTGACAAATTCAGAATGAGATCATCTCGTCACTTAACAACATTATCTTGAAAAAACCCGTTGAGAAAGTGAAAGATTCTCAGTGGTTTTCAGTTCTTGTCGATGAAACGACATATGTGGGTACTGTTGCCCAAATGACTTTCTGTGTTAGATTTGTTGAAAATGGAAAAGTTCATGAAGAATTCTTGCAGTTCATTCCTATCACTGATATGACTGGAAAGGGACTAGCTGATGTAATATGCAAAACTATAAATGATCTGAATCTTCAACCAGAGTTCGTGGTTGGTCAACGATATGATGGCGCAGGGGCGATGAGTGGACATAGGAAGGGAGTTCAAGCACCTATATACAGGAAAAGTATCCAAAAGCCATACTGTATATGTGCAATGCAGCTCACACTGCTTAAATCTCTGCATTTCTGAAGGATGCTCTGTTCAGGGAGTGCGAAATTGTATGGGCACAATTGAGAGTGCTTACAATTTTTTCAACACCCCAAAGAGGCAAGCAGTTCTAACAACATAAATTGAAATGATGGAAAATGACAACAAAAGGAAGGAAAGCTGAAGAGAATATGCCCCACTCGTTGGATCGAACGCCACGACTCTGTGCAATCTTTTGTAGAGTTACTTCACCCTGTGCTGTCAGCTTTAGACGAAATCAAAACCTGGACTGACAAGAAAGCTGCCACTGAAGCTCAACTTCTTCAAAGTGCGATTGAAAAATGTGACTTTCTGATGAGCCTCTTTGTAATTGAGTACGTATTTTCACTGACTTTACCATTAAGCTTGTACTTGCAGAGAGAAAATCTTGACCTTTCAGATGCCATAAAGTCTGCTATAACTGTAAAAAAGAAGTTAGAAGAGGCTCGAAATGAGACAGGTGACACATTTTCACCTATTTTCAAGAAATCTAGTGACCTGTGTGAAGATTTGGAGGTCCCTGTTTCGAGAAGGGCGGCAGACAATGAGACACAATGTTCCGGCCGACTCAGTTGAGGAATACTTCAGAAGATCACTATTTATCCCTTTCCTCGAAAATACTATCCAGGCTTTTGACCAAAAGTTTGAATCTTACCAGAACATACTAACACCTTTCCAGTGTTTGATATAAACCAGCCTAGAAGAAAGTAATTATCAAAACACTTCTAGCATTACCAAACTAGCGGAGTTTTACGAACTTGAAACTTCAGGGGTCTATGGTGAGATTATTCTGTGGCAAGAGATTTTGAAATAAAAAAAGCCGAAAAATGCAATAGAAGCTTTGCAGCATTGCAACGCTGACCTTCTGCCAGTGGTAAATTCATTACTTTCTATTTTGGCAACAATCCCAGTCACTACTTGTACACCTGAAAGGTCATTTTCTTCATTGAAGTTGCTGAAGACCTATTTGAGGAACTGAACTTCCAAAGAGCGCCTAAATGGACTAGCTATGGCGTATATACACGAGAGAATCTGTGTAACTGAGGATGAAGTACTTGACGAACTTTCTCGAAAGTCACGAAGACTCAATATTTCTTTGTAACGATGTATAAACAAATTTAAAATTTACTTTTGGAAAACTTTTCTATTTGTTGCCAACCTACAACCCTGTGTACCTTAATACTACCCTTTCCCTATTTATCACAGTTATAAATTATGTACATGCATAATTTAAGTTTTCTCAATATGACACAAGGTCCGCAAAATACATCAGATGTGCACAAGACATATATTAGGCCCCGGTAGACCGCATCTGCCCACCCTAAAAATAGTAGAGTTAATCCCAAACCCCCCCAGGAGAAATTCCTGGCTGCGCCCCTACAGAGGAACACATGGTTTACAAACACACTTTCGATTAATAGATTTTGAAGGACCAGATTTTGAAACGGATCACAAAAACATAGAAAATATGTTGACTTAAATTTTAGGAGTTAGTTTTGATCGTTGCACTATATCACTACAATAATTATGTATTTCTTGTAACTGGTGTTTTGTATGTTAAAATGAATACTTGTTTCGTTATATCTGTAAATATTATTTTTACCCAAACAAAACTCTTTTCAACCAGAATTAACACTGTTGTTGCTTTTTATTTTTTATTAATTAAAAAAACTCTTTTTGCAGAAATAAAAATGGTTTTAAAGTGTTGTATGAAACTAAACAAACGTTATAAAAAAAAACGGAATAAACTATAATGCTACACAACACATAAACATTAACGTTTACACTACAGATAGGCCTATGTGTTGGGATTTGTGATCACAGTGAACGCCGGCGTTGCCTATATAGCCTAAATGCTCGGCGTCGGAATAGTGTGTGCCGATTACCATTATTGAAGGCGGAGACTTTGGCATGCGGCACTACGAGTTCTCCCTATTTAAGGCCGTTTGCGTACATAGTCAGTACAGTTGCTCGTTGTACAACTCACTCACATAATCCAGTTGACGAGTGTGTTAATCGCGACTTCAATATTGTAATGTTCAAAAATATTATGCTGGATTGTTCTGTTATTTATTTGTAACGCCTCACGTTGTTTGCGTCAATTTTATAATGCTTCTAACTATATTTGTATGTAAATATAAATTTTTCTATTTTTTGTTTAGTTATTTAATTAATTAAAATAATTAATTAATTGACTTGTTACTTTTTGCCTTACGTTGCGGACGACAATTTGTTAAGTATCAGTAATAGATGTTAAATATATTTTGTATTTGTTTATTAACTTTTTATAAATGTCAGCTGTATTTCGTGGAGCCACAAGTTGTTGGTGCTAATTTGTAATATCTCTGCAATCTATAAAGATTCGAAATATAAGTTAAATAAAATAATTGAGTTCAATAAAATTTAATTTTTATCCCTCACTGTGTAAGCGCCAATTGGTAACGGTCGTTAACCAATATAAGTTTATTATTCATTGATTTGCTTTATTTCGTTTTAATTAATTCTCTTATTTATTTCTTAATAACTTACCTAATTTAACTATTTAAACCTCACGTTGCACGCCAAAAATGTAACGCCAACTTACTCTTCAATATTTTTATGAAACGCCAGCAATAGTTAATTGAAAAAATATTAATTATTAGAAATAATTACTCGTACAAAAATCAATTCCTTTCAATATTATTTTATTTATGTATGAAATCCTTTTCTCTTCTTCTTAATTTAAAGTAAATAAAATATTTCTTAATCTGAAACATCCAGGCTTAGTAATTTAATGTTCAGCGGTTGGTCCAATGAGATTCCCAAACTCAGAATAGGTTAATCGTTTACAATATGTAAATATAACCTCGTGAATTCTTTTAGACTACAGTAATTAATTGCGAAAATGTCATTAATGAAGTACAAAACATCACAGTTTAAAGTTATGGTAAATATTTGATATCTCCGAACTACGGTTTTTGCATAAATTGCTGTTCAAAACGTTGGAGACACACTTGTGGAACACACTAAAAGCGAAAAAACCTGTGGGAAAACACTGGGATGGGAGAAATTCAATCCCATTTCCCGGGGAAGGGGGGTTCCAAATCGCAAATTACACGCGAAGTTTTTCCACATTGGTGCACTGGAAATGGCGTTTGATGAACGTATTATAGAACAGCGAGTCGTTGAATTTTGTAAGTAGCCTAAATTAAACTATACTACACCAACCTAACCTAACCTAACCGTATATCACACGCAAAATTTTCCCGACCGTTAGATCTTGTAAGTTGGCAAAATTATACTTCACTACACAACACTAACCTAACCTAATCTAACTTAATGTAATAAAGGTTTTATTATTACTACAAGAGATAATGTAATGTGTACTCACCTACTGGTTGGGGGGGGGAGTTAAGCTGTGCGGCCGCGGAAAAAAATAGTGGAGAAGTTCGAAGGCCGGGTACTTGGCCTTAAATAAATATTCAGCCAAGTACCCTTCGAAATGCTCCTTTCGAACTCCAAACCGAGGTACACGACAGCGCACCTCTCGCCACTGGCGTTCGATGGTGTTTGTGTGAGCGCCGGTGCGTGCGTCAACGAACTCTATGGAATGATTCACAGTGAGGTGTTCGAAGCCGGCCTCCTCTAAGGATCGGTACGCTTTCCAGCAGTCGGACACGATCGTAGCGCCCGGCTCTATCCTTTCGCGGATGATGCGGAGTAGTGTGTCCGCATCACGCCTATCGACGGGCACAAAAAACGACTTGCCGGTGCCCCTTTCGATCCCGCCGAACACCCACTGTCCCTCGACGACGCGACCTCGGTTGTATTTTCTGCGGCCGAAATTTGCCTCGTCGATCTCGATTTTACCGCGCCCGCCCAATTTTTCCGCGCTACTTTTAAACAGGTGGTTGATGCAAACCTCTCTGATGAAAGAGTACCAGTTATCGACGGTTTGCGACGATAAATCGTACTCTCTCATCAGGAAGTCCTGTCGAGGAGGGTTCATTAACATGAAGGTGCCACATATGCCGAAAATGACCCGTGGAGCCAGGCGAGTGTCGCCTATAAATACGCTTGCTCTCGCCGAACCACTCCACGAGCATTTCACCATTTTCGATTTGGCATACTTGCGGTACAACCTTCCGCACCGAAACCCCAGCGTCCCCCTGTTTAAAAGCACCACGGTTTCACAGACGCGGCAAATCGCCGATGGTGCTATTACACCATTGTGTAATAGCCAATTTATTAATTATTGTTCCTCCCCCCAACCGATACACTCTGTGTACTTCACGACACAATTTTCGCAAGCCATTTCAATTTTCACACACACACAATTTTCAGCACAGAACTACAATGACTACAACAGCCGCCGAATAACAAGTGAACGTTTACCAGGCGTCGGTTAACGGATTTTCATTACCGCGTGGAGTAACGAACATGTAACGGTAATTTTTAAATGGGCAAATCATAGAGCAGCATTTCAAACAGGGTGACAACTCGACAAATGGCACGAAAGTGTTTGAGAAATGAGTGGGAGGTATAGCCGTGACGTCACGTAGCAGAAACTCCTGTATATATTCAATATGTCCCGTTTGTGTATGTCAGTAGTGGATAAAACAAGGTAATTTTAAAATCGGAATAAAACATAACACAGTGTTTTCCCAAAGGCTTTTCCACTTTTACTGTGTTCCACAAGTGTGTCTCCAATGTTTTGAACAGTAATTTATGCAAAAAGCTTAAAGTTTGGAGATATCAAACAACTACCAAAATGATAATACAATACAACAAAAGAATTTCTTATAAGTACAGTAACGAACAGTTCGTGAGTGCCGAACAGTGTCTTTTTTAGGTTAAAGAAGGTTATACTTCCTTAAAAATTAAACACAAAGAAATAATTACTTAAAACTACGAAAAAGTATAACAGTGTTAGTGTTTTGTAATTCAGTGGTTGTGAAAAAATAGTTCACTAGTATATAATGTTGCAGGTTGGATTATGATAACTAGTTTATAAGTCGTTTTAAAATTTTAATTATTAACACAATACTTTCCTTTTAAATGCACACACTTTCTTATTCACTTCTGTTATTTTCACAATATAATTCCTTTATGGTTATTTGAATGATTCACAATATTTATTTATCACTCGATGGTTATTTAACTATAGTTCACTCTTCACCTAACCTGTCTTGTGTTCGAGTCTGATTGTACTTTCTTGTATAAACGTTTAGCAGAGGCTCCGTTCTTTACTGCTCGAAGTCTAACAATCAACTAACTAGCTTGGTTCCAATTTTGGGGCTTGCTAGTGCAAAATGTGAAAATTCCCATTGGTTGAAACATCAAGCATTGTACGTTCATGGCGTCACTTTTTGTGATAAAAATTACCAAAAAATCTTAATTCTAACATAACTTCCTTATACTAAGTACAATAGTAATATAATTATCACCAATGAAATTTTTTTTTCTACTGATCATTTTGAGATCTCACAACATAGGTTTCTGTTCAATATTTCTCAAAATAACATTTCTTAATTTTGGCCTAGTAGAACATTTTATGTTTAAAAGTATTCTTTTTTGATACATAACTAATTTCCTTTACTTTACATGTAATCTTATGTTAACAAAATTAATTTTAATGCTACTGATTACAAATGTAAACATTACTTTCTTATAAAAACATTTGAATTGTATCATAGACAGAATATTGTCTAGTGTACCTTTGAATATTATTTGTTTCTTAAAGTACAAATGCTTATTCCTAATCCATATTAACATTCAGTATCTAATACATTATACATTTATCACACATTTAGGTAATACCAGTTCCTTTCTGAATTGTCTATCTGTTTATTTGTCACAGGCAGACACAACTACCTAATTTAGTTGTATTGCTTTCATTACATTTGATTTTATCTATACAATCATTATTCAAGATACTGGTTACTCAGCTATACTAGATATTATAGGCTTTTACCTATTCTGAACATAACTTACTATGCAGTCTAATGGAATTATGGTTACAATGTTTTATCTAGACAAGTTTAACATTTTTGTTTCTTATTCTATTTTATAATAGCCTTAACTTCACCTATCATTACGCATATTTTATGATATAAGTGCATTACTTTCCTATTGCTCTATACTTCAATATAATTATGTTTGAAATCTTTATTCTAAGGGAACCGTCACGTTACAATATATAAAAATGGATTTTCTTGAAACTGAATTGGTGAAATTAATATCTTGCACTGTAAATAAACCCTTTCTTTGGTGTGCGAAGCAGATGGAGGACTTCAACGCTGAGGAAAGAGCTGCATGGGAGACCATCACCAATACAGTGCGGCCCGAGTACGAGAAACTGAACGACAGATAGAAATCTGAATTTAGTAAGTTATTAATTACTATGTCTGAATTGTTTGGTTAATTTTTTTTTACTTTTACCGGTTCAAAAAACATTTTTGTTTTTTTTACATCTAGCATGCCTTGTATATCTCTCCAAGATGAAAAACGTAACCCTAGAATAGAAAAGGGGGTAATAAATATCCACATTTATAGAGACAATGAACACTAATTTATTTTTTTTACAACTTGTTAACAGTACAATAGTGATTAAATATACAATGAAAAATCATGAGCATGACATACTACCTATCATACGCGATGGTGTCTCAAAAATTAATAGCTGAAAACGTCTTACAATTCACCAAATAATATGAACTTATTATTATTTCATTTTAAGTTCGGTTAATTTTTTTTAGTTTTAAGAAAATCAAAGTATTATGTTGAAACCAAGGGACCGGTTCAAAAACATTTTTGTTTACAACTAGCATGCCTTGTATATCTGTCCAAGATGAAAAACGTAACCCCAAAATAGAAAAGGGGGTAATAAATATCCACATTTATAGATACAGTGAACACTGATTTATTTTATTTTACAACTTCTTAACAGTACAATAATGATTATACAAATAAAAAATCATGAACATGACATACTACGTATCATACGCGATGTTGTGTCAAAAAAAGTAATAGCTGAAAACGTCTTACAATTCACCAAATAATATGAACTGTTATTAGTACATTATATTAGTAATTAGTATATGTTTTTTCTATGGTGAACACACACACACACACACACACATTAAAATGTCGCATATAGTTGTTACTTTAAAACAGTTTTTTTGTCTTTTTTTCAGGTAAGGTGTTATTCAAGGCTTGGGTCACCCGTCGCCCTGCTATTGCAATAACCCTGAAACTTGTGCATAATAACCAACAAATAAAAACGAATGCAAACAAAGAAAGTCCAAACTCTACAAACTCCTTAAACACGCCTCGTGGTCCAACCTCTACAAACTCCTTAAACACGCCCAATGGGCCACATCATCATTTGGTTTACCCATCTTCGTCCAAACTCTACAAACTCCTTAAACGCGCCTGATGGGCCACACCATCAACAGCAAGTGAAAGAAATCACTTGGTTTACCCATTTCTTCAAAGGGATTCGAGGCTCGTTGGAACGACTAAATGATGAGGAAATTGTCATTTTTCAAACCAACGCATTGAACACTTTATACAACATAAACTTGCGAAAGTCGTATTCTACACAGCATGTTTTCCCCTCTTACCCCCCTTACTACATTACCTAGAATATCCAACTTTTAATATCCCCAATCCCCCTTATCCACCTTTAGGTGTAAATGATATCCCAACACTCCCACCAGAACTAGAGCCTGCTGTCGCGGCTGACTCCGACAATAATTGCAGTCAACGTTGTTGACTAATTCCACAAATTTTATTTTAAAAGATACAAGGAATCCGATTTTCGTTTTAATCAATTCCTATCGATTTCCTTTTCACTTACTCGTTGCGACGACGTAATAGTTACAATTTATGTGAATTTGTATTTATTTGGATTTGTATTTATTATTTCAATACAGACTTATATTATACAGTTTATTATAAATATTTGAATTGTGTAAATATTTAGAAAAGTGGTTATATGTAAATATAGTGTTTATATGTAAATATGTAAAATATAAATAGAAAATTGTGTTTATTATTTCAATAGTATATTACAGTTGTGTGAATTGTGTATACAAAACATATGTTCATGTGTAAAATGTAATTTAAAAAAAATTATGCCTAGCCTACAAAACTGTGGCAAAATTTCATCTATTGTATAAAAAATATACATCTCACTGTTATGACAATATTGCAAAAATGAAGGAAAGTGTAGCCAGGATCAGTCCAATAAGTGTAACACAATTTGTTAGTCAACGTTTATTGTCCCCAAACGCACACATACGTGTCTAGGAAGTGTACATCTGATCGTATTCAACTATACTCTCTATTAATTATTTTACAAACTTTCATTTATTATAAAAATACAAAAATATAGCCAGGATCTAACACATAATAAGTGTAACACAAATTATTAAATTATCTGTGTCAACTTTTAGTCTATTGTCCCCAAACACACATATTCACATCTCAATCCATTATTTGATTCAGTTTGGTCACATCGTTTATTATAAAAATACAAAAATATTAATTATTTTACAATTTTTTTCATTAAATACAAAAACTATACATTATTACATATGATATATACAACAAATTATATATTGTAATGTCTTCTACGAAGTTTACGTTTTTTTATCTGTTACGTTTAATACGTTTGTATCCTGACAGTGTTATTTAATTTTAATCGAGAGTGTGTGATTATGAAAATATTGACCGCAGTTTACTTTATTAGGTATTATATCGGTGCCGTTGTTTGAAAATGGGTAGGAGAGAGAGAGAGAGAGAGAGAGAGAGAGAGAGAGAGAGAGAGAGAGAGAGAGAGAAAGAGAGAGAGAATTCCTCTCTTTGTATACGATTTAATCGTTTACTTTTTTCGTGCACTGTTTACTTACATCAGCTGTTTTGCACTTTCTAACCGACTGAAAGGTTATGTTGTCCGGCGTCTCTCATACGTTCTTATGTCGGAGTTAATTTTCTTCCTCTTCTCTGCTATTAACCTCTTGCCTGTAACAAAGCTGCTATCTACCAGAAATAATACACAATCAATTACCTAAAAGAAAGGTATTTATTTATTGAATTTAGTTTAATTTTCTGGAAATTATTGTCTCCAAATCATGAGTTTTACAATCGATTATTTTTCGAAATCACAACATTTTTCGATATAAGTTTTTTTTTATATAACACAACAGATGTATTAAATTACAGTTATTAGTAAAAATTAATTAATTATATATCTCAGGGTTATTTGAGGGTTCTTTGAACTATAAGAAAGTCAGAAATGCATATTTATTAGTATCATACTTTACATTAATTAATATTTGTTTACTTAAAATCTGATTCAACAAGTTCATGTTTTAAACGCCAGAGCGCAGACTACGTATTCCCACAGAAGATACGAAAGAAAGATGGCTCCCGATTTCTGATGAATCTACGTTTATGCTATTTTTGGTTAAATAAATAAAGTTTATAATGTTCACACTATGTTTTCTGATAAATTGAAAGATTTGGTACTGTTTCTAGTGTTCGTTACTTGTTGGTGATGTGTAATTTCTTAGTTTATTAAAGTAGGCGATCTCACCCAAGAAAGTTACAGTCCTGAATTACTAGGCCAAGAGGTGGTTCGATGAATTTTCTGTTTTCATTGATTTTCTGGGATTAATCATTGTGGTTCCATGGATGTCTCAGATGTAGTGGTTGGTGCTGACTCGTTTCATTAATTTAGTATGGTGGTTTTTCCGAATTGTAGTCATTAAATTTTTAAAATTTACTGGACATTATTTTTTTTTTCATCTGCTCACTTGGAATACCATTTAACAATTGAAATTATTTCTTGTTGATTAGTTACTCTTAGTAACCAAGAAATTGATGATTTTTTATTGGCTAACCTAGGCACAGTTTTAGTAAATAGGCTAGTATTAATTATTATTATTATTTCTTCCCTTCTTTTAGGAAAAAATACTCCTTTATTCTTTTTAACTATAATTAAATTTAATTTATATAAGGTTTTTCTTCACATCTTTACATAAACTTGGCTACTTGTATTTTATAATTTAATGATTTTTAACTTTGTTTATTTCTGACCTATATTTCTGTTAATGTATTCTTACTCTACACTATTTTGTTTTCCCCCCATCTCTTTATTTTATATTAATTAGCCATTATTAATGTCTTATATAAACCTGGATTCCTTAAACATAAACAAAAATAATATTTTTATTACATTGATATTGCCTTTGTGGCCTAACAACACAAAACTACAACTTATTATTAAACTTATAATTTATTACTATAGTACTGCACAGTACTAAACTTTTTCAGTTTTTAACATTTACACCTATCATACTATGTTGCACTTTGTACACGCCGCACTTTTATGATAACACTTAGTACATTGTTTTTAATTGCTACAGTGTCTTATGGTACAAATGTTTTCATAGCATGATACTTAATCCCTCATTTCTGACTTTTGGAATGGGTACCTACTGACTTTTTATTCTTATTATTATATAAATACTTCTTTATTTCTTATCAGTACTGAGCACAGGTTATGTAATGTTACATAAAGCTCCCCCACTAGAACAGATTTATTTTTATTTTCATTATTAAAATTAATTGTTGAATTCCTAATCATTCATCTTCCATTCATTCTTCATAATATATTTTCATTTCTGTTTGGTTATATACACCTTTTATTTTGTTATTAGTAATTGACTTTATTTCATATGTATTATTTCCCTTCACCTGGGTTACTAGGTATGGCCCAGTATAAATTAAAAGTAATTTCCTCGCTATACCCTCTATAGAACTGGGTAGCTGTCTATTTTTTATTAGTACTTTATCTCCTACTTTATATGGGTTAATCCTTTTCTTCTTACCGGTTTCCTTTTTATACAAAAGTTCAGCTTTATGCAACAACCTATTATGCATTTCTATTTTATTGTACCCTACTTTCTCTGCTGGAGGAAAAAACACTAATGATATTTCTCTTGTTGGTGGTTTTTCAAACATCACTTGATAAGGACTGGTCCCAATAGTTTCATGGTATGCCCAGTTAAGGAAGGTTTCAGCTGGTTCAAGGTACTGGCTCCATTCACTATGTTCATGGTGACAATAGGTCCGTAAAATTCTCCCAACTTCCCTCAAGACACGTTCTGCAGGATTACTATTCGGGTGATATACTGATGTTTTATATGTTCTTATGTCACATTTCAGCAATTCCTGCTTCCACTTCTTTCCTCGAAACTGGGTCCCATGATTAGTTACAATGGTTTCTGTTTTCCCACTTCTAGCAGGTACTTCTGAATAATAACTTCTAAAATTTTCTTTGTGGTGGCTCTACTGATGAGGTAGAGTTTTGTATACTTGGTATAATGATCAAAAATAATTATTATTTATTTAAATCTATGTCTCCCTCCACTTCTGGGAAAAGGGCCACATATGTCTAGGAATGTTTTCTCAAGTTTGCGGTTAGATGTTATTGTAATCATAACTCCTGTTCTTTTTTCATTATTTATTTTTACTAATTGGCATATTTTGCAATTTCTTAGTACTAATCTTACTCGCTTATTGATTGCTTTTATGTAACAATGTTCTGATAACGCTTTAATAACTTGAGTGGTCCCATATGACCATATCTTTCATGGTAGTCCTCTATTATGGCTATTTCAGTTACTTCGGGTACATACATTCTCCATACCTGGTCCTTAACTGTTAAACAAATAAAAAGTATTTCTTCATGAACACAGAAAAATGTTGTTATTATAGGGTCATTTAGTAGTATCCTGCCTCTAATTTTAATTAATTTGGGGTCCGTTCTTTGATCTGCTTTTAATCTACTGATTATTTCCTCTAACTCTTTCTTCAATTTAATAATGTAATATACAGTATTTTACCAATACTCTCCTGCTCTACTTCAAAGGTTCCCGTTTCTAGGTTCACTCGTGACACGCTGTCTGATATGATATTCTTTTTTCCAGGGATATATTCCCAATCTAAATTGTATTCTTGGAGTATCAACACCCATCTGGTGAGCCTACCGTGGTTAAGCTTAGCCTACAGTTTTTCAAAAATGATATTGACCTATGGTCGGTCCTTACAGTTACTGGGTAGCCCAATATAAATGTACGGAATTTTAAACAAGAAAACACAACACTCAGTAGTTCCTTTTCAGTCACTGTATAATTTCGCTCACAACTACTCAGCACCCTGCTTGCAAAGCTGATTACCCAATGATTGCCTTCCTCATCTTCCTGATATAATTCACTTCCGAGACTAATATTGCTGGCATCACAATTGATGAAAAAACGTTTATTGAAATTTGGGTGGTGTAGCATTATGCTATTTAAGAATTTTTTCTTTATTAATTTAAAATTATTGTATTCATTTTCTTCCCACTTCCATTTGTTTTTCTTTGATAGTAAATGTTGGAAATTTGCTGTCACTTCTGAATAACCATGTTGAAATTTCTGGTAATAGTTGCATATTCCCAAACATGTTTCACTCACTAATGGTATTAAAAGACAATCATAATTTAGAAACATACAAATGACACAATTATTTATATTACACAATTTCTATTTATATTGTACATACTCACATATAAACACTATATTTACATACAAACACTTTTCTAAATATTTACACAATTCAAATATTTGTAGCGAGAGCAGGCTCTGGTTCTGGCGGGAGTGTTGGGATATTGTTATTTACACCTAAAGGGGGATTAGGGATATTAAAAGTTAGATGTTCTAGGTAATGTGGAAAAAAGGGGTGAATAAGGGGGTTAAGAACGTGCTGTGTAGAATATGACCTTTGTAAGTTTATGTTGTATAAAGTGTCCAATGCATTGGTTTGGAATATGAAAATTTCCTCATAATTTAGTCGTTCCAACGAGCCTCGGATCCCTTTGAAGAAATGGGTAAACCAAGTGAAAGAAATCACTTGCTGTTGATGATGTGGCCCATCAGGCTCGTTTAAGGAGTTTGTAGAGGTTGGACCACGAGCCGCGTTTAGTCAACAACGTTGACTTCATTACTGTCGGAGTCAGCTGCGACAACAGGCTCTGGTTCTGGTGGGAGTGTTGGGATATTATTATCTACACCTGAAGGTGGATAAGAGGGGTAAGAGGGGAGAACATGCTGTGTAGAATACGACCTTTGCAAGTTTATGTTGTATAAAGTGTTCAATGCGTTAGTTTGGAATATGGCAATTTCCTCATAATTTAGTCGTTCCAACGAGCCTCGAATCCCTTTGAAGAAATGGGTAAACCAAGTGAAAGAAATCACTTGCTGTTGATGATGTGGCCCATCGGGCTCATTTAAGGAGTTTGTAGAGGTTGGACCATGAGCCGCGTTTAGTCAACAACGTTGACTTCATTACTGTCGGAGTCAGCCGCGACAACAGGCTCTGGTTCTGGTGGGAGTGTTGGGATATTATTATCTACACCTAAAGGTGGATAAGGGGGTTAAGAACGTGCTGTGTAGAATATGACCTTTGTAAGTTTATGTTGTATAAAGTGTCCAATGCGTTGGTTTGGAATATGGCAATTTCCTCATAATTTAGTCGTTCCAATGAACCTCGAATCCCTTTGAAGAAATGTGTAAACCAAGTGGTTTCTTTCACTTGCTTTTGATGATGTGGCCCATCAGGGGCGTTTAAGGAGTTTGTAGAGGTTGGACCACGAGGAGTGTTTAAGGAGTTTGTTGAGGTTGGACCACGAGGAGCGTTTAAGGAGTTTGTAGAGGTTGAACTAGGTGTAGAGGTTGGACCACGAGGCGCGTTTAAGGAGTTTGTAGAGGTTGGGCCTTCTTTGTTCTCAATCGTTTGTAGTTGTTCTTGAGCAAGTTTCAGGGATAATCCAATAGCAGCGCGACGGCGCACCAAGTCTTGAATAACAAGTTACCTAAAAAAAGACAAAAAAACTGTTTTAAAGTAACAACTATATGCGACATTTTAATGTGTGTGTGTGTGTGTGTGTGTGTGTGTGTGAGAGAGAGAGAGAGAGAGTTCAACATAGAAAAAACATATACTATTTACTAATATAATGTACTAATAACCGTTCATATTATTCATATTATTTGGTGAATTGTAAGACGTTTTCAGCTATTAATTTTTTGACACACCATCGTGTATGATACGTAGTATGTCATGCTCATGATTTTGTATTTGTATAATCATTATTGTACTGTTAAAAAGTTGTAAAAAAAATAAATTAGTGTTTAGTGTCTCTATAAATGTGGATATTTATTACTCCCTTTTCTATTTTGGGGTTATGTTTTTAATCTTGGAGAGATATACAAGGCATGCTAGTTGTAAACAAAAATGTTTTTTGAAACGGTAAAGCTAAAAAAAAATTAACCAAACAATTCAGGCATAATAATTAATTACTTACGAAAATCGGATTTATCCCTGTCGTTCAGTTTCTCGTACTCGGGCCGCACTGTTTTGGTGATGGTCTCCCATACATCTCTTTCTTCAGCGTTGAAATCCTCCACCCACTTCGCATACCAAATTAAGGGTTTTACAGCGCATGATATCAATTTCTCCAATTCAATTTCAAAACAATTAATTTTTTGACAAGAAAATGACACACTCGTCAAGCAGATTATGTGAGTGAGTTGTACAACGAGCAACTGTACTGACTGTTTACGCAAACGGCCTTAAATAGGGAGTACTCGTAGTGCCACGTGCGAAAGTCTCAGCCTTCGATAACGGTAATCGGCACACGCTCTTCCGGCGCCGAGCATTTATATAGGCAACGCCGGCGTTCACTGTGATCACAGTGTAACTTTACTGCAGTGGCGGCTCGTCAGGTGACGCAGGTGAAGCCCTGCTTCACCCAAAATAACTGGTTCAACGTGTTTCTTTTTACAAAAAATTATTTTCAATTTTTAGTTAATTTTATGTTTAAAAATATTTTTTCTAATTAAATTTCGTCTGTATAATAATTAAAATAACATTTACAAGCGATGGAAATAGGTTACAGAAGCTGGACTTCGCTGCGATCACATACTACTCCACGTATAGCAAGCCTACTGGTGGCGGAAAGCGCTGAGATCGTAGAAGTAACTTTCTGCACCTTGAAGCCTGCATCAGTTAATACGTCACTAACACCGCTCGGTTTATGACGGTTGCCATGACAACGTATATGCCGTACTCAGAGTTCCCCCACACACATGAAGCAGTGTCGTGTGCTGTTTCTCAGTGATTACGTGTACAGTGCTTTACCTATCCTGCACGTTTGTTTTGTTCGTTGTTCGTCGTGTTTGATCGTGTGTTAAGTTTTTACAGAATGTTTCCTTTATATGATCCGGTATGTGTTTTATTAGAAACACCATTTTCAAGATGGAATAATGACGATAAGAAAAACTTTGTAAGCTGTGAAAACCCTATGCCTATATTGAAAGTAAATAAAGTTGCAAAAATAAAGGACAAGGTGTACAATCGGAACTTTAAACAAAATTAGTATTTAACGTTCGAGTGGTTGTGTGGCAGTTATTATTTAAATAAACTTTTTTGTATGCCCTGCTTAATTATTAATGTTAAATCAAGTGCGTGGAAAAATAATGGCTTTGATGATTTCGGTAACGTTACTCGTGCTCTTTCCAAACATGTAGGTTCTTCTGAGCACATGCGTTGTGCATTGAGTTTTTCAAAACTAAAGAAAAATTTAAGTACTATCGAGGATGGTTTGAAGGAAAATTCTAGGTTGTATATTAAACACTTCAATGACAACGTTCGGCTTAACAGACGTTTCATGCATCTCGTGCAGTTCTTTACTTGGGTAAACAAGAATTAGCATTTCGGGGTCACCACGAAGAGTTATCATCTATTAATCGTGGAAATTTTAAAGAACTGCTAGAAACCTTCGTATCGATAAGCCCTGTAGATATTCAAGAACACTATAAAAAAATCTCACCCGTCTTTGCCGGCAATTCTAAGACTAGTCAGAATGAAATAATTGACAGAATTTCACAATATATTGATGAGCACGTCGCAAATAAATAGAATACAGTACATTTTTTTCAGTTCAAGTGGATGAGTCCACAGACATTGTCCACAAATCTCGATGTAGCATCATAATTAGAAACGTTATTCCCGGAGGAAAGCTGGTGGAAAGATTTTTGGGATTTTATGATGTTAGTTCCAGTCGGACTGCCGACACACTGTTTCACGTTGTGTCAAGGTCCCTCGAAAAATTTGACTATAAATCAAAGCTTATTGCCCAGTGTTTTGATGGTGCAAGCGTTATGTCAGGGGAATTAAATGGTCTTCAGGCAAAAATCAAAGAAGTAGTGCCACAAGCGGTTTTTGTTCACTGCATGGCGCATCATTAGAATTTAGTGCTACAACAAAGCTGCAACAGCATTTCGAAATGTCGGATATTTTTTCAACTGTTAATGGTTTACCCTCTTTTTTCCACAATTCTGCTAAGCGAACTTACGCAGTAGACACAGTCGTTGGAAGACGAATCCCTACTTCCGTTACTACGGATGGAAGTCTAATTCCAAAATTGTGAATACTATATACAGTATAACGAATGGGATTCATTAAAAGAAGTATTCACTAAAATTATTAGTATAAAATTAAATGGATTAAGAGTAACATGAAGAATCTTAAATTATATTAAATAACATTTGTACATCATTAAGTTAATGTAACAAGGAAAAGAAAATAAAGTAAAGGATTTTGAATGGTGATACCAGAGTTTGATTATAATATTTAATAAATAAATAGTAATACGAGACATATAACAATATCCTTGATAGAACGACGACAGAAGAGGAACATCTTGGACTGGAGAAGAGTTTAAGTGGCCATAAAGGATCATTAAGTGTTCCGAGGAGACATCTGTGTTGTAGTAGTCCTGGAGAGCGGCATTCAGCGGTGAGAGCAATCAGAAATTTGGGTGAAGAAACAGATTGCCAAGCCGAATATTGCTTTCGAAAAAAGGTAAACAACAACCAGAAGTGAACCCGTGGCAGCTGGAAGAATTCAGAGTCGGTTAAGTTACATTAGTTTATTATTTATTTTTTACATGGTTAATTATCAAAATACTACATATTAACGGAATCTGGGTTGGTTTAAAGAAAAGAAAATAATAGATACAATTGTCAATACGATCAAATAACTTAATTATCATTAACCCTGAGAGAAAGAGTTTCTTTACATGTATTATACTATTAAATAATTACAATACCTGTGTATTCTATTGTATTCTATCAGTAAAAAACAACAGTACATAAAATGGCAGTCCCAACGTGGAACATATCTTGATTACAATACCAGTAAATAAATGTACAGTACAATATATATATATTGTAACAAATTAACCCTTCTGTGCAATTTAATTTGTACATTAATTTAACTCATACACTTTATATAACATTACTAACAACGTGTATGAATAATTGGGGTGTAGGTGTAATTATAATAAGAGTAAATCTTTTTACGAATCGTAATATGCTTCATTTATTATTTGAAACAAACAATAAAAATTATAATAATATGAAAATCATGATCAATACGCCATGTGATCTTCATTATCTATGGTTTCAAAGTGTCTTTACTATTCGTGTCAACATTACAAACATATCTTAAATTCTAAATATTATATTATTTATTGTATATATACTTTTCGTCAATATATTAATGTTTCTTGCTTGCTCAGTCTAAATGTGTGCTTATTTAAAAGTTATTACTGCATTCTTATTCTATCTTTCTTAATACCTTTGTATGGCTTTAAAAATCATTTTAACACATTTAATTTATTACTCTCAATGACTCTATGTTTTGTTCTTTTATCAAGAAAAGTTAAATAATTTAATTACTAATTTCAATGACTCTACGTTATGTTCATTACGAAAAATAATTAAATAACTTTTTTGATTACATATTAATTACATTGAATTTTATCTATCTCTACATATTTATTATTTATGTTTACAAAAATTGTTTTGTCTTTGTTTTCTCTTTATTAGAGTCTCTCAATGTCTTTCTCTTTGAAAATTATGTATTGGTTTTTCGTCACCTTAAATTCCATAGAGTTGTCCCATGTCCTCCAGTGATTCCTTCGGTCCTCTCCTACTGGATGTCCTCTTGTCCTCACTGCTCGTCCTCTCGCCTCTCGTCCTCCACGGTACATTGACTCAGGGCCGGAACTAGCCCTCCTTTCACCCGGGGCAAGGGTATATTTCGGCGCCCCCTCCTCCCCCTCCACGCCATACTCACTCCATTTAAAACTATTTAACAAAAAACAAAAGCATATACTTTCCTGTACTTAAGTCAATTCTATTAATTACAGCTTCGTAGCTTTACTCATCAACACACTACACTATAGTGCAAACAGATCAAGTGAAATTCAGTTGTGAAATTACAGCACTCCTCTATTGTATTTTGTGTAATAATTTTTAACGGAATCTAAAAAGTAAAAGGTTTTTTCTTCATTTGTTAATCTGAAATTACAGAAGTGGGTAACACATTAAGAAATGAGACATTCAGTTAAACTTCAAATCATTCTTAAGTTTATTTGGTATTTTGGTTATAAATTGGTACAGTATTCATGTAGTACTTTACTATTTCAATTTGGAACACATTGAAAACAAATTAGATTTTTACATGAGTTTTGGGTACTAAATTTACTAACAGTCCTTATTCATTCTTGAATCTAAATAAATCAAATTGTCACTTTTCGAGCTTTTTTGGCAGCAAAGGTGTTAATAATGTCATCAAAAGAAATAGATGATGTTCTCTGGTGCTCGATAGAAATGATGCTCAAGTTAGAGAGTCTGTCTTGTTCCATTGTGCTCCTCAAGTAGTTATTGACTATTTTCAATTTACTGATGCTTCTTTCGGCTGAAGCAACTGTAACTGGTAAAGTTAGAAAAATCTTCAATGCCGTAGTCAAGTTTGGATAAGCATCTTGAAGCCCATGTTTATAAATAATCTAGAGCATTGCCTTTGCATGTGCCGTTTTTAATCCGTCGTCAATTTCCATCGCATGGTGCTTGAAGCTTTCTACTTCTTGAAAAAGTTCTTCTTTGTTCAAATCCGTTTTGTAGGAATCCGCGACTTTTTCAGCTTCTAACCTTAGCTCTGCAACACTCATTTTATTCATTATTTTTCCATTCAGGAAACTAAATTTAAAGTTTACTTCTTCCAGAGCTTTAAATCGGACATTCATGTCGTTTAAAATGCTGTAAAATATTCCTCTCCTCCCACTTTAAAAAAGTCTTCTTGCGATAATCCAGTGATCTCATCTTCACACCTCTCGTCAAACATTTTCTTTTTTTTCCTTTTCCGTTTTTCCTCAAATTCTTGAGGGACATCAAGGCTTTCAGCTATTCTTCTGGCTTCCGAAATAGCATCTTCTGGTGCATTGCTCCTTATTGATTCTAAATCTGTTATTAAGCCCTTGATGTGTCTCACAGCTGTGTCTACGGTGACATCATCCCTTTGTAGGTATTTATTTACGCGATCAATTTTTTGCAGCATTTTGCTCCAGAAGCAGGTTAGGACAATAAATTCAAATTTGCAAATGTTTTGTGCCAAACATCTAGCTTCCGCTTTTGTTTCAGCGTTACAGAGCGAACTTTCGACCAATTCCTCTAAAGCATAATTCAAATCGTTTAAATGCTTATGAAAAACATCCACCGACTCCTTCCTTGCTGACCATCTTGTCTTACTCAGGGATTTTAAGGAAATCGGCACATGCTTCTTTAAAATTTCCCATCTTGAAGTAGAAGATGAGAAAAAAACAAACAGACAATTTACTATGCCAAAAAAAGATTGGGCTTGTGGAGAGAGCTCAGCAGCATGCACACCAACTAAATTTAATGAATGAGCTGAGCATGGTACAAAACATGCCAGCTTATTTTCTGTTAGAATTCTAGTTTGAACTCCCTTATAGATGCCGGCCATGTTAGTTCCATTGTCGTAAGACTGGCCTCTGCAATTTTTGATGTCCAATCCGTCATTTTCTAATTTTTTTAAAATTTCTTCCGATATTCCTAACCCCGTTTTGTCACGGATAATGAAAAAATCTAGAAAACTCTCTGTTATTTCAGGCCCAGTTTCAGTCATTTTCACATACCGAACAATTTGGGTCATCTATTCTTTGTGGCTTATATCGGGAGTAGCATAAAATATAATTGAAAAATATTTGGCATCTTTCACATCTTTGAGAATATCTTCTCTTACTTTGCTGCTAATTAACGTGAGAAATTCATTTTGAATCATGTGGGAAAAATACCCAATCTGACCTTTTCTATGGCGATTGATATGATCACGTAAATCAGCATTGTAATGGGAAATCAAATCGATTGTGTTTAAAAACCTCCCACTTCTTGGATCACCAAAATTATCTAGCTCAGATGATCCTCTTAATGGCCCTCCTTGTTTTGCTGAAAAAAGTATTGCGTCAATGATACAGCGAAGCACTTGTCGCCAGTGAGTTTCTTCTCTTGCTATATGTTCCTGTAGTTCTTTATCTATTCCTCCCTTTTTCATTGACGTTTCAAGTGATTTCCAAGAACAAAAACAACGCTTGTGATTTTGCGAATTTTCATGATCTGGAATTCTTTCACTCACCTTTTTCCATTGGGTGAAACCCTCTTCTTTAGCTAAAAATGACAAGCTAGTTGTAGATTCTTTAAAAGTTTGTGAAAATAGCCTACATGGGATGCAAAATAGTGCATTTTTAATCTTGCTATAACCTAGCCAGGATATTTTTACTTGCTCTCCATTAGGCAACAGTTTGAAAAACCAGTCCTTTGTGAGGCTACGGCCCTCCCTCATACTTTTACTTAGATCTAGCTCTTGTTCATTATCTTTATCTAACCTCATTTTCGTTATGTAACATCTCTGATGATCAGATATTGTATTTGGCCATGACCCTGGGTCGTTAATATCAAAATCTAACTGTGAGTCCTGAAGCTCTTTGTTTCTATAAATTTTTGAGCTATTATCTATCATGCTCGAAACTGCATAATCGTCCGTTTTACTGAGAGCTAGCTGTTCAGCGATTTCTATATCTTTAGCAGTACTTACAGTGTCAGTGTTCGTGGCTTCCATATGTACATAGTTAGACTGGTCGGCCTCAACTGGATGCTCTTCTCCTTGTGAACCTTCTTCGTCTCGTTGTTGGCAGCTTACCTCACCTAAAAGTTAGAACCGTTTATTGGTCACTATTAGGTAATAGGTTACTATTAGAAAATAAAAGCAAGAACATTTTTTTTAAACGGAGGTAGCTTTTGAATTCATAATAGATACATCCTCAATGTTTCCTCATCTTCAAACTTAGAGACAAAAATTTTTTTTTTTTTAATCAGTTTTATTGGATCCAAAAGATACGAAAATAAAAATAGAAACTGTGAGAAAAAATCTTCTTGTTTTTATTGAAAACATCTCACAACATCGCCCTCGACAACATGGGTTGTACCGTTATAACTATCATCCACTTAACTATGAATCTAGATTTACGAAGAGGACAAATCTTGGCAAGGTCTCTATGGGTTGTAAGGTGGGAGAAAGAAGAGACACTAAGCTTAACTAAATGTTGGAGCTATGGGCGCACCCAAGGGGGGGGTTTGGGTGCTCGAGCCCCACCTCCTTCTCCTCTAAGAGTATAAAAAAAATTTCGGTAAAGAGGCCAAGTTAGATCGAGTTGAAATACCTTAGAAAAGGAATACATCAGGAGTGCTGTAAAAAGCCTTAAATCCTCCGATTCGCGTCTAGTTTTCTGGGGGAGGGATAAATTGGAACTAGTTGAATTCCGCTCTAGAAATCCCCAAAAATGCCCAATTTGCGTACAATTTTTAAAATTATTCTAGTAAAAGGCTAAATTACAAGAAGTGCTCCAGAAAGCTTTAATGCTCCCCAATTTGCGTCTAATTTTCTTGGTTGGGCTAAATTAGAATAAGTTAAATTCTAATCTTTAATTTTTAAAGAATTTAAAAAAGTTTAAGAAGTTCTCATATCAAAACATGCTGACAGTGGACTAAGGAGTATTAATGTCAATTCCATGACCGTAAACTGCGACTTTGCAAGTTCACTCGATGAGTGTTTGCCGCCGCTATGTGTAGAATGTATGAAAATACGCAAATTATTGGGAATGTTTGTAAGCGATCGGCTGACTTCGGCCGTGAGGCGCACAATAGTGGTGGGGTTTGGGGGATTGGGTGAGTTTCAGTGTTTCCACAAAGAAAATCTCAAATCCCCCCCCCCAGGAGAAATTCCTGGCTGCGCGGTTGATCCAGAAAGCCCAAAAAATGCCCTGGGAAAACAAAATTATATAACGAGCTGAATTCTTCTTTAAAGATCCCCTAAACTCCCCAACTGAGCTGAATTTCGCTGCAGAAAACCTCGAAAACTTCCAATTTCCATCCAATTTTCGAAACTTTTCCTATCCCCCCCCCCGGCCAGTAAACTATCTCAAAATTAGTTGATACGCCCCTGGGTGGAGCGATATATGAACAACAAGGAATTGGAGTTGTCTGTTAATTTTCCCGTAAACAGTTTTGTCATGATAAAAGGCAAACATTTTTAACATTTCAAAGCCTAGCATCAACAATTAATGTTTATAAATTAAACTAATTTTTAAAAATTCAAAAAATACTGGGCTAACTTTTTCTGTCAACCACGACGACATAAATGATGATAATCTGTTTTCATTGTGATGCCGCTCCTTGGCTTTTTTCATGTATTGTGCTCCAGAAGGTTTCCTTGACATTTTTGTTGTATTGAGTGACTAATTCGGCTAATGGTACCGAGAAATATAAAGAAAATTAATCTAATTATTCGTATTTATTACAAAAATATCAGCAATGGAACGATTTCACTACTTGCACCTTGCACGTAAATGATAAACTGAACTACTGAACAGTGGTTTCCTTGGCAACTTTGGCACAATCTTTTCTCTTCCCTCCAAAAATTTATCTGCATTAAACCGCAACGAGCCGGAAGTAGCCGAACACGCTCGAGCAATTACGAAGATCAATTGTAACTTGTATATGGCCGATTGAAACGGGAGGGGATAATTCTCAATTAATAATGAATTCTTAACATCTATGTGATATGATTACTGCTTTTTAAATTACATCAAATTAAATAAAAATAAAATTGAAGACGTTAAAAACTAAATCGCACAAATAATGCTTTATTATTTGAAAAATTGTAACATATAGACGATATAGAAAAAAATTTTATTATTTTTTCACTTTTTCGGCGCCCCGTGTCTGGGCTGGCGCCTTCGGCACCCCCTCCAAGCCGGCGCCCCCCTCCAAGCCGGCGCCCGGGGCACATGCCCCGTCTGCCCCCCCTAGTTCCGGCCCTGCATTGACTGCTGTAGACTATGATGACATGTTGCTCTGGATCTGTAGCCATTATTATAGAAACGTCTATAGTCCTCTGCATCTCCTTCCTCTGCTAGTCGTGCTCTCGTACTCTGTCAGGAGTTGATGTTCTTAGCTGTCGACTGCTTGTTGACGTCCGACGATTTCTTCGTTATGGTATTTTTTTTATTATTGTTTTTATTACTTCAAATTAAAAAAAAAATTACTGTGATAGTTTATAAGTTCAGTTACAAAATCGTACTGATGTTAGATTTTAAATCTAACTTCGTCCAAAATAGTTTAAAAAATTCGCGTCTCGGACCGGTATAGCGTACCGCCGTGACTATGGTTTGTTATGAGAGAGAGATTAGCTCTCCTGGGCTTCTATTTATATCCACACAGAAAAATGCACCTGTCGATTCAGGAATCAGCCTGTCGACATTTGAAACATGGTGTGACAGCCCCCACTCTCGTCTCATTTCACATAATTGCACTTTTTTTGCCAATCGCACTGTTTAACGCGGATTTCACGCCGATAAAATAGTGTCTCGTTTAATGACTTATGAGATGTGCAATTATCATGATGCTCACACTACTAGTATAATTATGATGCATTAAAAATCGCACTGTACTCGCATTGATTGTCCGAATTACGTACAATTCGCACTGCACTCGTGTCCGATTTTTACATATTTTTAGAAGATTTTTTTATGGTTTTCTTAAAAATAATATTTTCTTAATTTGTCATTGACTTGAGGGGTGAGATTGCAACTTTCAGGATCAGACAGGCTTCACGCACACACATTATTTACTTGTATACACACATGCAGTGGTAATCGTGTGATGTTTGCCTGTTGGTTCCTGTTTGAAAACCAGCTTACAATCTCACACCTGGTCGTCTATTATATACTATTGAAATTAACTAAAATATTTATAATATATTATATATGCGCATTACAGCCTTTGCTTGTATTGTCGCAATATATATAGATGTCAGATGAATAGAATATAATACTGCAGCTTGTTAACTGAAGAATACAAAATAATAGTAATTGTAAAGAATCATAATACTTTGAAGTTAGAAGTAAATGTGTATTAAACATATCAATAATGTTTTATTAAATATCATAATTTTTACGATAAATGTCAAATGTCTTAGTTGTAGTACATTGTAATAACATAGTATATTGGTATCTGAACTGAACGAGTTTTCCTTTCTTAGTAAACCCTGGGATACTCTGCTCTGGCGCCCAACCAAATTAATGAATTACATAATAATGAGTAGACGTATTTAGTAACAGATAATAAAAAAAAATTTAATCATAAATAATATAAATCTTTAATACAATCAACATCAAAAACAAGAGCCCTTAAGATATTGTTTATATTTGTTGCCACAACATGGTGCAGTTGTTGAGATTCTTTATATTTGGCGCTCAACAGCGTGGAGCTTAAAGTCAAAATTAAAATAAGCTCGGCAGAATGAGATGAGGTAGATAATAAGAAGTATATTTATGAAAATTTAGATAGTAATTAATGTTACTACGAAGTAAGAGTAAAATGTTAAGGAATTTTAATCAAATTAAAAATAGTGAAGTAAAAATGGCAAGTAACTTTAATATCAACGATAGTGATGAAGGGGAGTTCGAAGCGAATAACCAGATGGGGGAGACGGGAATACTTGACGAACTAACCGATAACGAAACCGCACCGGTTCCTTCAGAGGCAAGGGGACGAGCAGAAGAAAATGTAATCAGCGCGAAACAATATATAATGAACAGATGGGAACAAATGTCCAAACAACACGAGGAAAGGATGAAACAATATCGACAAGAAAGGGCGGAAAGGAAGAAACAAATAGATAAAGAACTAGAGGAAGAGTATAGAGAAACTACTAGAGTATTAGCGAGAGGAAAGAAAGAACTAGAGGAAGAATTATATTGGAAAATAAAATTAGAGGTTGAGGAGGAGGCTGAGAAGGAATATGAAGAAATGTTAAAAGAGATTAAGAAGAAGAAGGAGAAGGATGATGAAGAAAAGTTAAATTATGATGGTGAATGTTTTGATGAAGATGATGATGAAGATGAGATTGGAGAAGAGGTTGGTGAAGAAATGTGTGAAGAAGCTGATGACGAGGGTGGTGAAGAAAATAGTGAGGATTCTGACGAAAAAGAAGACTAAACCGAAGAACAAAATAAACCAGAAGATGGAAACAATGAAGACAGGATAGATGAAGAAACAGTGAAACAATCTGAGGAAGCGCCAAATGTTGAACCCACTGTAGGCTCAGATCAAGATGCTGGTTCGAAAGATCAAGTTACTCAGTCAGAAGATAAGTACAAAGAAATGGAACCTGAAGAGAGTGCTGCTTCAGAAGAACCAGATACACAAGATGTTGGTACTACAGAAAAGAAAGATGAAGAGAACATGAAGCAAGATACTCAAGGTTCTGGTGGCACCGAAATGCCCCTTGTGAAAGAAGAGGAAGTTCGGGAATTAAAGAAAAGACACAGGCCAGATGAAAGTGATGAGCAAACTTCAGAAAACGTAAATAAACCGAAGCGAAAGAAAACAAAGTTGGATGAGTGTAAAGAGAGCATTAATGAAAGCTATAGTCAATTAAGAAAAGATATTAAACAGAACGTGACACAACAATTAAGCGAACACGGAGTACAAGTAGAACAGCCAATCAGTGAAAATAAGCGTGAGAACAGAGAACTATCAACAGAATTGAGATCAGAAGCAAAGGAAGTAGTGAAAGAAGAAAATGAAAGTGAAGTAGCAGATAAAGACTGTGAGGTTAATGATAAGCCCTTAGAATGAGCAGTGAAGGAGGAAAATTACAAGCAGTCTAAGAAGCTCAAAAAGTCTGATTTTAAAGTTTTTGTACCTGCACTTTTCAGTTTTCAATGTCACGTGTGTGATTATGTATGTAAGAATTGGAATGCATTGTGTACACACTGTATGGAATTTCATCAGACTCAAGCTCAGATAAAAGGTGATAAATGTGAAAAGTTATTTCACAGAAAGTCGTTGTTGAACCTTCATTCTAGATCTCATGTGCCAAAAGAAGAACGCATTGTTTTTCCACGTCATAAAAGGTTTAGTAGTAAGTCAGCGGTATCAGCACAGTTAAAGGCAAGTTATCTTAGAGAGAGACCATTTGTGTGTGAGCGGGGTGGACACAGTTTTACGTCAAGAAGCATCCTGCAAAGGCACTTAACAATTCATAGTGATGAAGCGCCATGGAATTGTTCCAAGTGTAACAAAAACTTCAAAACAAAGTACAGATTAAAAATACATATGAATGCTCATCAAGACACAAAGAGATGCATTCAGACACAAACCATGTTCAACACCCTGTGTATAGAAGAATTAGACGAACATGCGACTTTATTAAGAGACGGATATTTATCAGGAAGCAAAGCAGAAATGAGAGATAATGAAAAGGTGAGATACAAAAACAATAAGTTTAAACATAGTAATTATGAATGCTTTGAAAATGAGAATTATGAGATGGTGCGTATAGAACCAGAATGCGTAACAAAAACAAGAAGTAGAAAAAGGAAAGTTGTGGCAGAACGTTTTAGGGAGAAAGCAAGAGGCAGAGGACGTCATAGAAAACAGGAGCAGACTGTACCCAGAATCAAAATATGTGTCATTCCTAAGTCTGTGAAACAAAAAGGAACAGGAAGCAGTAAGATATCAAGTGGAGAAGGGGTAAGACTGATACAGTGTATTGACACTGACAGTCCAGAGGAATCTGTAAAGAAAAAGGTGAAAAGACCAAAATTACATAGTTCAGAAGTGAGAAATGATCATAATCATGCTCAGGATGATACACGCGCAGATAATCGTGAAATGTTACTTAAATTTGGGAATATAATAAATAGGGAATTTGAAAATAAATAATATTAAAATTCCTTAACATAAAACAAATTTGTACGTACCTTAACATAAAAAATATATATGTAAATTTAACTTAATATGAAAAATTTTGTATGTAACAAAACTAATGAAAAAAAATATATATATATGTGTGTGTGTGTGTGTGTGAATCAATGTAATGTACTAAGAATAATGTAATTTAAAGGAGATAGTGATTGTTTAAAATGTATGTTAACGTAGCGGGGAAGCGAGGGTGTGAAAAAGTAGCGTTATGTTAGGGTGGTAAGATGTGAATGACCACGCCAACCCTCCGAGCGAAAGCGAGAGTGACGAGCTAAGGGGGACCGGTTTTGACCATATTGTTAAAGCGTGTCACACCAAAATTATAAACAAACCCTTCATTGAATGGTTGTGCTGTAAAGGTGGGTTTACACCTGCGAGAAATTGCGCTAGTTTTCTGTCCGACAGTCGAAATTGCAAATGTAAACAGACCGGTGAGCATTGTCGGAACTGCTGCCGCGAGTGATGTCCCAAGTAGGCGGAGTTAGTGTCCGACACTTCAGCTTGCAGGTCTAAACACGCAGCTCAGCTCTCGGAATTTCTCGCACTCGCGCTGTCACTGGATCAAACAGTGGGAGATATTTATCGACAGTTTTTGTGCAAGTCTGGATAGTGAGAGGTTGTTTTCCTATTGTTTCTCAGTGTTTTATGTTAAACTGTGTAGCGTCATGATGGCTGAAGAAAACCCTGCTATTGAAATAACACCTAAGCAAACTAATACTGGACCTCCTGACGCGAAAACTCCTATGGATGAAAATAAAAAATGGTCGGACATGGAAACGAGAAAATTAATAGCCCTGTATGAAGAGAATGAAATACTATGGAACGTTACTTCGAAGGACTATAGAAATCGTGTAAAAAAACATGAAGCAATACGTGCCATCAGCAATAAATTGAAAGTTGATACACCTGAAGTGCAAAGAAAACTGCATAATTTAAGAAGTCAATACAACTCGGAGTTGAAGAAATTAAGGACAAAGACATCGGGTCAGGGAACGGATGAAGTTTATATACCGAATTGGCCGTACTTCGCCGCTCTGAAGTTCATCCATGTGAAGACCCCCACAACATCCAGCACAATGGTAAGTAAATAACAATAATTATATATTGCCATACGATACCATATATTATATATTGCCCTTTTTGGGGTGAAACTCAAAAATTTTAAATGTAAATACCCATCATGTGACCCCTCATTTTAAAGGTCTTGATTAAAGAAAACAATTGGTGTCTAAAAATTGTAAGCACAACTTACTACCTAATATTTATGAAACGACTTTTGGAATAAAAAATAAAAAGAAGAGAGTTAAACAAATAAATTTAAAAACAATGCAAGCACAACTTACTACCTAATATTTATGAAACGGATTTTGGAATAAAAATAAAAAGAAGAGAGTTAAACATATAAATTCAAAAACAATGTAAGCACAACTTACTACCTAATATTTATGAAACGACTTTTGGAATAGAAAATAAAAAGAAGAGAATTAGAACATATAAATTTAAAAACAATGTAAGCACAACTTACTACCTAATATTTATGAAACGACTTTTGGAATAAAAAATAAAAAGAAGAGAATTAGAACATATAAATTCAAAAACAATGTAAGCACAACTTACTACCTAATATTTATGAAGCGACTTTTGGAATAAAAAATAAAAAGAAGAGAATTAGAACAAACAAATTTAAAAACAATGTAAGCACAACTTACTACCTATGATTTATGAAATTAATTAAGAGAGAAAAGGAAAAGGAATTTAGAATAAAATCAACGAAATTCAAATACATTGTAAAATCAATTTACAAACAAGTTATGAAAAAACTTTCTGGAAGTAAAAAGAAAATGAATTGAATAAAACTAATTCAAAAAACCAAGGAAGTACAACTTGCTACCAAACACCTATGAAACTCAAATAATGGAATATAAAAGAAAAGAAAAAGAATTTGGAAGAATAACCACAACATTCAAAAGAAAGAGTAAGTTCATATTACAAACAATTATATATGAAACCAATTATGAAAAAATTTTGAGAATAAAGAAATGGCAGTAAAAACCACTGATACAATTAAAATGAATAAACTTATTGTGAAAGAAAATTAATAAGACTTTTAAGCAAAATAAGCAGAGACAATGACCACATGGAATTAATAATTAAAGAATGCATTTGGGTAAAAAGCAAGAGCGGAATAAAATTTTGAAAAGGAAGAAATAACTATGTATAAATAAATCCATAAGAAAAATATGATCATAAAATAAATGTCAATTATAAGGAGGACAATTAAAAGAGTAATTGCAAGAACATAAAACTAGTGGAACGATTCATAAGAATGGAGAAAAAGCAAAAATATAATACAAAATATATGTTACCAATGACCAGAAGAAGATTGTAATAACAGTCAAGGTATAACAGAGAATTAAAATAAATAAAAACTTTACACTGAATAACAAGTGACAATTATATTAAACCAGCTTCCAACCATAAGAAGAAATAAAATGCCAGCAGAGCTAACCAATGAGAAAAGTAACTGAGATAGAAATTAACTCAAATCGAAATATTAGCAGATCTGAGCAAATACGAAGTGAAGTATCCAAATATATTTAATTTTTTTTTTGGTCATAAGGTGGACTATTTTTATGTAATTTTTATTAATAACTGTCTGTAGATAAGTCCAGCAGTATTATTATGTTTTGAGCAGAGATAATTTGCCTCTGTAATCAATAAATGACGTAGTATGGCCAGCAGAGTAGTGAAGCCTACAGTGCCCCTCTGAACTGCCCCAGCTCACGTGTTAGGGAATAAATATCCCAAGGATAAAGAACCAAGTTAAGAAAAATTAAATGAAAAATAAAAAATAATGAACCTTAGATGACTATTACTATAAAGAAAAATCCAGTTAATAATGAAATGTAGATAAGCTCAAAAATAAAGAAGAAAAAGTTTAGAAATGGGAAGGAAGTAAAGAAATATAATTTATAATAAATATCATAAGCAATTATTTCAGACAAACCAAGTATGATCTGAACTAATCACTTCTGGAGGAGAGCAATCTGTAGCATGACAGATAATCCACTTAAATCAATTACCAGATGATCATTAGTAAAAATCAAGTATATAGAATATCCAGAAAGATCCAAATGAAAACCAAACAAAAAGCACAATAAATTACCATTATAACAAGAAAAAGTAAACATAAAGAAAAAATCTGCAACTAATATGAATGTACAAAAAATAAAACCACAGAAAACTAAAATTAAAATAACAATAATGCCCAGGTAGGATAGGTGTAGGTAAGGAAGCTACCCAGACCAAGTAAACAGCCCAGTATAAACTGTGCCGAGTCGAGTAAGATCGGCGCGAATAAACAAAAATCATGTACGGTATTTAGCGAGAAAGCTGACGAAAAGTACTGTACTGTATTTAGCGGGGGCGGCTACGATACTGTAATGAGGTAATTAAGTTGCGCCTGATTGGTGCTGCGCTCTGGCGTTCGCTGCTGATTGCGAGTTGAGAAAGGACAGCATATACGATTCTAAACCTGTCTTTATTCTGGTCCTGAATCAAACAGACGCCTTGCCGTTTTCTCCGACAGAAAGAAGTTTTTAATTGCACCATCTTCCATCTATAGCAGGCTAAATTAACACAGATCTGCAGTAAGTCACTGCAATTTACTTATATACATTAATTTAAAGTTATGCAAAAAGGAAGTTGTTTAATAAGTACAGAAATAAATGAAATCGGTTAACCTATTACACCACGTGGCAAATTAGACTATGTGTAAATTTTATTAATTGTATAACAAACTGAATAATTATATAACAGTAAATGAAATCTTAACTAAGGCACCGTAATTGAATAATGTTAACCCACAGGGGTAAAATTTATAAATGTATACATGCCAAGTGGTGAATCAAGTTAGTATGAATAATTTAGTCACCCCAAATTTATTGAGAAGGTTGAAGAAAGAGAGTCATAGTAAAAATATAAAGTTTAAATGGAAACAAGTGACAAACTTTAATAGAATTGAGAATAATGTAAAGTCAGAATAATATGTAATTTAACTAAACTAAATGTTTTCCAAGATAGGGCCATATGCCAGTATAACCTGTTGCAGAGTGTGTCAAACTTTCATTTTAAGTAGGCCTAAAGCTGGGTTTAATATTATAAATGGATTTTGATGCGTGTGAGGTTTCTGGGGGAATTAGTTTTGGGAACTTATCGCTGATAATATTTTGTATGCATAGGGTCTCTCGCTGCAAGTCGAGGAACAGCCCCAACCTGAACATGACCATCTAGACTCTCTCAACTTCATCTGCCGGAGGAGAATAGCGAGGACAGGCCACAAACACACTAAAATGTAGACCAGAATACCACAACTTCACACTATGGAATAAATCAGGTGACACCAAACCATATTACTTTTATACAAGGGGATGTAACCCACTAGAACCCGTGGACATATAGTTACACAACATCAATGACTTTAAGCTTTAAACATTTTAATTGGGTCCCCGGTTAATGGGACAGAATAGTGCGTGGACTTGGGGGGGGGGGAAACTTTTGTACATTTTGTAACTCTGTTTGTATTAAATATGAGCCCAGAGGTTGGCATGTATCTGTGGCTGATTACCATTCAGGCCTGTAAATTTCTTTCTTGTTTTCAGTAGAAGGGTTACCTTAGTGCTAGTAATTCTATCATTCACCATGTAATTTCACTGGTTAAATTTAGTTTTCATTTTATGCATTAATTTCATATATTTATATTCAGTTTGGGTCATATAGGGATAGAAGTTTCTTTGGTAGTTCAGTCGGGTCACCAGTTTAATCCTGTATATGTGGATTTTCATGCAGACTTGAACATGCTCTTGGGACAGGTTGAGTTATGCACGATCTTGCCTAGGAACATGTCGGCCTTTGGGCCAAATTAATTTTAAAAGGTTATAAAGCATTATGACACATTACTGTTTTCAATATTTAACAAAATTTATCATGTTTAAATTCTTTTTAATTGATTATGATCACTTGTGTGTTTACTGAATTCTAATTATATTTACTCCAAGTCTAAATGCTCAATGTTGGAGCACTTTATAATAGTATCAGGCATTATGCCAACTCCTGAATTTAGTATGTCCTGGGGCCACTGGTGTTACACACATATATCTTGAGTTATTAGGTATTAAGGCCTTGCAATAGGTGTTGCGTGCAAGGATATTTATAAATTGTAAATTATGTACCTCATGGGGTGAAAGAGGTGTGGCAAGATTTTAATGATAGAAGTTGTAATTGTCCTGTGTTGTGGAACGTGTGTATGTATTGTATATTCGTGTGTATTTTTGGAAGTTAGATATAGGGCTAAGTGTGGACAAGTAACAATTTTTAAGGAGAATATGGAATATAAATTTTATATTTATTGATTTTTTTCAAGCAACATTTTTAAGGATAATATAGAATATAAATTTTATATTTATTGATTTGTTCAAGTAACATTTTTAAGGAGAATATAGAATATAAATTTTATATTTATTGATTTGTTCAAGTAACTTTTTTAAGGAGAATATAGAATATAAATTTTCTATTTATTGATTTTTTCAAATAACATTTTTAAGGAGAATATAGAATATAAGTTTTATATTTATTGATTTTTTCAAGTAACAATTTTAAAGGAGACATAATGAGTTTGTTTATAATAAAAAAGATTTTATTGGTTGTTAATTTTGTGAGTTTTAATTGCAAGTCCCGTCTCACTGGATCCAGCGCATTTTTGGCTTCTCTAGGCTTTGGCCTAGTTTTAATTATCTTGTGGCCCCTCTTTAGAAAAAAAAATTTTTTCAAAAAACCCATTTTTTTTTTAATGAGTCAATACAACACTTAAAGAGGGGTTATAAAACAAAAACAAATAATAACAAAATGGTACTGAAGAAACCAAGAATGAGGAAGGAAGATATCCAAAACAGACAAAGATACGTAATGAACAGTGACAAGTGAAGATCACATAGAATAGAGGAAGTAGAACACGACCAATACGCAAAAGAAACCCAATAGGGAGAAAACAAAAACCCCTAAAGAAAGTAAATGTCACTATAGAAAGTATAACACCCCAACAAAACCATAAATCATGTAGAACTAATAAACACAAAAAGTGTTTAAAGTGCTAATTAGAAGTGCACCCAAGAAAGTTATTGTATAATTTAAATAGACAAATCTTAACAGTTCCCCCATGGTTAAACAATTTGATATTATAAAACTATGAAAGGACTAGTGATAGGATCAAGAAATAACCAGGGACAAGTGCAAGTTGACAGATTATCATAAATAAACTTTGAGAAGGTACATGAATTACTGTACATTTAAATAACTTTAAGTGTTTTTTAAAATAGTATCATGAATGATATTTAATCAAATAATATGGTGAAGGAGCAATGAATACTCTTTCTAATAAAATGCCACTGTTTATATGAGAACATTCAATGGAATAAATAGTATAAATAGATAGCTTGGAGTTAGTACATAAAGTGACGGGGAATACATCCCTAAAATTAAGAAAAACAGATAAGACTGTAACCAAATAGTTTTTCAGAGAGTGTTAAAAATTTAATGGAACAAAATGTTAGGTTCCAATTTCAAAATATGAACTCTATAAATAAGATTTAGAAATAGAGATTAATCCTTGTATTTATAAAATGTTATTTTGTTTAGTAGTTTAAATTAGGAAAGCCATATCTGAATGTGTATATCATTCCTATATAGTAAAATGTTTTTTAGAAGTTACTGTAAGTAATCAGTACAAAAAAAAAAGTTATGATTCTAAATACCAGATTTAATGTTAAATAATTGTTATGTTTTAATTGTTTAAAATCAATACTAAAGGTTATAGTAGTAAAAGAAGAAATTATTAATGAATATTATATTAGAATAGAAGGTCAGAAATGGGTATGAACTAACTGTATTATTAAAAACTTTGTAAGTAACAACAGATAAAATCTAGGCCAGATAGTAAATTTAGACTACATTATAATTGACAAATCTAGTCCTATAAACCAACTAAACTGATGAAATTTATGTAAGACAAACCCACCATATAGTAATACAATGTAACTTATACTTTATAAAGATATTGTCAGAAGATAAGTAAAATTATAAATAAAAATGAAATGTATTAACCAAAATTTCAGAGGAGGAGTCATAAATAAATGAATTATATTTAAAAACAATAACTAATGCAGAAAATTGCAAGAAATTAAGGAAAGATAAACAATTATATCAATCTTAGATTCAGTAAAATAATAATTATATCAGAGAAAATGGCTATTATCTAGACAAGGACAGGAAACCCAAATTTAAGCCTACTTTTCCAACATGAAAGAAATATAACTTTTTTAAATAAAAACTTTGTAAACTATATTAATTAGTATCAAAATAAGCAAAATAGATTAAAGAAACCGAATATGTATTTAGTATTTCATACAGTTAAATAAAAACGAAAATATTTTCCGTGTATAAAGTATTCAAATAAAATGTATCGGAAGCTAAGATAATTTGAAACAATGTATGATCTCTATTAAATTGGCTAAGAATTTCAGGAGACGAAGGAAATGAGAACAGTTAATTATTATCCGTTGAAGCGAACACTTAAACGAGTTTTTTTCCCGTATAACCTATATTAATGGCGTGCGATACTTAAATCGAGTTCAGTGCAAATTTTGTAATTTTTTTAATTTGGAATTTTAACTTGAGAAGCAGTGAAAACATACAATAAACAGTGAACTACAGATAAACAGAACCACATACGCCTAAATAATTGAACTAACACCACTACAAATAAATTTTACTGATGAAACAAAAAGGGTTATATACGACACATTTAACCAAAGTGAAACAGACATAATAACACACATTTACACCAAGTGAACTAATAAACACTGCACCAGGAACACTCATTTAACTCCAGAACTAATATCCACTATTGCTGAGACGAGGAAACGGTGAAAAGGACATCTTTATTGCAAGAAATATTCGTCGAGGTGATTGACATTCAACTACGCATACTTCAGTCGGCCATTTTGATTTTCCCAGCATTCTATTCGAGGTGGAACAAATGAACGTCTAGTCTGCATTCGTTGGAATATTATACTATATAAACTTTCTATATTATTTAATAACACTGTAATTGTTAATTTTAAGACATTTTAATTGTAAATGTTATACTTTCTTGGCCCTACCCTTCTCTGGCTATTCTAACATAACCGTTAAAAGAACAATATTTTATATACATTATTAATGTAAAGTTTTTGTCGACCGGCCCTGAGTAACGAGTCGATACTGTTGTCAACAATCGATTACTATCGATATTTTTAATAAATTGTTAATAAACACTCTAATTCTGCAAATTGGTTGAATTTTACTTTAAATATAATTAAAGAATAAGTTTATTCAAGAACACGGACTAACCGGAAGGCGGTATTTACGAAAATAAGGAGCATATTGAAGAAGAAGAAGAGCCGTCTATCGACCAGCACCAGAGTTAACCATATTAACTTAGAAGTTATTCATAGAAAGTGACACCACAACCCTATCAACCATAATATAATTAAAATTTTTACACCAGACAATAACAAAAATTATTTCCTAAATACAGATAACAAAAACCCGAAACAAATATTTTTTCAGAAAAAAAAAATTTTTATTTTAAAATAAAATTTTTTTTTTATTTCAAATTTTAACAAATTATAACATTATTATTTTGTAACTACGAGGGAACGTTACAAAATTGGCGTCCAACTAAAGGGCTTTAATTAGGGATTGAAGGACTAATATAACTCGCCCAATTTCTAATTCAAGCTTGGCAGCGGTTATCCAGCCAGAGGAAAAGGAAAAATGCAACGTCGTGCCACATCCAAGAAAAGGGTGGCAGAGGCCGAAAAAGAAATTAATATGGAGGATAAGGAGGCAACACCGATGGAGGACGTAGAAACGTTATTACCCCCAAGGGAACCAAAACCATCAGCACAATCAAAGGAACAACCGGAAATGCCCACACAGACAGGGGAAATCAATGTCCGGGAGGGACGGGTAGAACAACCCGAGAAACCATCACGAACGGAGAATGGGAATATACAAGAGATGTTCAGGATGATGATGGAAGAAATCAAATCCAGTAACAAGAAGATGGAGGAAAACTTGCATAAGAAAATGGATTCCACCACAGAAGAAAATAGTAAAGAAAGGAAGGAAGACCAACAGTCCTTGAAGGAAAATTTGAATGAAATAAGGAAGAACATAGAGGCAACAAAAGAAGAATTGAAGAAGGACAACCAAGCAACAAAAGAAGAATTGAGTAATAAAATTGAAAACACCAATCAAAAAATTGATGAAACTAGGGAGAAGATAGGAAAAGACAACCAACGATTGAAGGAAGACTTGAGGGAGAATAGCAAGAAGATGGAAGAGAAAATGGAGGAGAATAACAGGAAAATGGAAGATAAGATGGGGGAGAGGTTGGAAGAATTAAGAGAGGATAACCAACTATTAAGGGAAGAATTAAGGGAAGTTAACCAGGAGACTCTAGACAAGTTAGACGAATGGATGGAACTATTACGAAAAGAAATGAACAAAGAACTCAAGGATAATAAGAAATCTATGAATAAAAAGTTGGAAGAAGAAACAATAATTATAAATCAACAGATCAGAGAAGTTGATGAAAGATGTCGGCTAACTGAAGGGGAAGTACAAGAATTCAAGGAAGTGGTAAACACCAAGGTCACAAATATCGAAGAATATAGTCGCAAGAAGGTAGAAGAGAACCGAAGAGAAAGTCAGGAAGAACTAAGTAAAGTACGTACCCAAATTACTGAAAGGTGCGACGGAATGGAGGTAGTAATGACGGACATCACTGGTCAAGTGCGGCAGAGCCAGGAGGAAATGGAAGCAATTCGGAACCGACCAACCAACTTCACAAATATCCCCATCAACGAAAATAGGGAATGGCTGAACTTCCGCCAATATAAAAGGAAGCCAATGGAGTTCTTGGCCCGGATCGAGGAATAGGCCTACATGGCCAAACATAGAGGCAATAGGTGGTTAAATAATAGAGAGCTGTTGGACGAATCATTCTGTGAAATGACGGACAACTGGTGGATGGCAAACCGGAGTGAGATAGAGGATTACCAACAATTTAAGAATTTGTTCAAGGCCAAGTATTGGTCGGAGACCACCCAAAATCTAATAAGAGACAACATCTGCCATGGCCGATACAAGACACAATTTGGTAATACGATGACCGCGTACTTCCTTGGGAAGGTATGTTTGGTGAAGCACCTGGAACCGGCCATACCAGAAGAATGCCTTGTAAATAAGCTCTCCTACCATTATGATGAAGAGGTCATACGAGCAAGAAGGGGTAGCCAAATAAAGACCATCCAGGCGATGACGGAACTCTTAGAAAACTATGAGAATGAGGAATACTATAGGCAAAGCAGAAGAAGGAATGAGCGGCCAGAATTCCGAAGTAATCCGTACCCGAACAACAATAATCATCAGAACAGCAGTGGGTACCAAGGGAACCGATATAATCCCAATTATAATAATCAGAACAATACAAACGGTAATATTAATAATAATAATAACGGTAATGTGAATCAAAATATTAACAGAAATAGTAACGGGTACCCCGGTAATCGAGCCAATTATTACCCAAATCCAAATATAAATAGCCAGAGAAACCCAAACCATACTAATAATACCGAACGGTATTATAATAACAATAGGGGTTACCCAAGTAACAATACTAATAACAACAACAGGTTCATCCGATCCCGGGTAAATTTTATACGCGCCGAAGGAAACAATCAACGCAGATACAACCATCAACGGCGGAACAGTTTCCATGAATACGAAGACCGACGCAGAAGCCGAGAACGTGATAATTCAAGGTATAATCCGCCTAGGCGAAGTACCAGTCTAGATGACCCAGAGCGGCAACCAAATAGAGAACAAATATACGAACAGCGAACGGAACGGCTGGAACCCACTCAAGGTTTCTCGACTGACGCCTCCGTTGGTCCAAATATCAATAACCAGGATAATGAGAATTTAAACGGGAGGAGGCAGTAATAAATAGTCAGGACCTTTTGCTGCTCCTATCGCCTGGGTATAAAAGAGAATTGCCAAGAGGAAATAATAATAACAATATTACAATTATTAGTTGTAATTACTTAAAAAACATACGAAACGAACTACTGGAGGAGGACAACACTCGCCTCCATAGTATAAATAATGAAATAATTTATGTTAATGCCGAAATAGAAGGAACCTTCGCACAGCTAATGATTGATACAGGTGCGAATGTATCTATTATCAACTCAATAGAATTGGAGAGAATCCAAGAGAAATGTGGTCAACTATTGCCGACTTTACCAATCAATAATATTGTATTAATAGGTGCCACTGGTCGCCAAAACAAGACTATAAGAAAGCAAGTATAGTTAAACGTGATTAGTAAGGGTATAGCAATAAACATGGTCTTCCTAATTGCGGCAGGATTACCTTTCAATATATTAGTGGGATGCGATGTGCTGAGAAAAAACTCTGCTATCATTGATTTACGATCAGAGAAAGTATCGCTGTTTACCGGAGATCTGACCTGGACGGCCGATTTAGTTGGTAGCGAGATAGCACTTCCCAGCAGTATCCACCAGCAAATTCGTAACATCAACTATATGAAAAATAACACAATAATTAACCCCATAATATACGACAACACGGACGAAGATTTATGGTCCCAAAAGATACAAGAGATAAGGGATTTCCGGAGCGGAATTACTAGGGAGAAATTGCCCATTAATCAAGCGAATCAATTGATCAGAATTTATGAAAGGTACCGCTCAGTATTTTCGGACGAGCCAGGCAAGGTAAAAAATTATCAATGTACCCTTAAGTTCAGAGATACAGTGGAGTTTAATAGAAAATCCTACCCTATTGCGCATTCACGAAAGGAGGCTGTAAGAGCGGAAATAAACCGGATGATTAATAGCGATATAACAGAAAATCGCCAATCCCCATACACCAGCCCTATTGTGGCTATTCCCAAGAAAAACGGCCAAGTCCGGCTTTGCTTGGATGCACGGGAAATAAACAAAAAGATAATAAATGATAGAACATCGCCCGGTGAGATTGAAGAAATCCTGAAACGATTCCACGGTACCAAGTACTTCAGTACCTGGGACACGGTGTGCGGTTACTGGCAGGTGGAGTTACACCCACGGAGTCGCCAGTATCTGGCTTTCATATTCGAGGGGTTCAATTACCAATTCAAAAGATTGCCCTTCGGACTTGTAAACTCAGTTGCCATCTTTGTGACCTGCATGGACCAGATATTGGGACAGGAAGCACTTCAGTTTACCACCGTGTATGTAGACGAACTACTAATAACATCAGAAACGTGGGAGGAACACTGCTACCGTGTGGAACACGTGCTTGAGAAGTTATCTGTCAGTAACGTCACGCTGAAGTTAGAAAAGTCTAAGTTCATTGCCAGGGAAGTGCAATTCTTGGGTTTCAACTTGGATGATCAAGGAATCTCACCGTCGGCAGAAAAGGTGGAAGCAATCCAGAAATTCCCGGCACCCAAAAACAGAAAGCAATTACAGTCATTCCTGGGACTCTGTAATTACTATCGCAAGTTCCAGGAACAATATTCAGAATTAACCGCAAAATTTCAAACACAATTGTCATCAAAAAATAAATGGATATGGTGTCAAGAGCAGGATGTGATTTTCCAACTTATAAAGGACAAATTTCTGGCAACAATAATACTTCGCCACCCAAATTTTAAATTACCATTTTTAATGAATTGTGATGCCAGCAACATCAGTCTGGGAACGACGTTGTATCAAGAAGTCGAGAAGGGTCAACACCAAGTAATTAGCTTCGCTAGCAGATCTTTGAACCAGTGCGAGAGAAACTACACTGTAACTGAAAAAGAATTACTGAGCGTAGTATTTGCTTGTGGTAAGTTCCGTACTTACATCTTGGGTTACCCTGTAACAGTCCGAACAGACCATAAATCTATTTCGTTCCTAAAAAGCTGCAAATTGAATCATGACAGACTAACAAGGTGGATACTTGCACTTCAAGAATACCATCTAAAATGGGAATACATCCCAGGTAAAAAGAATGTCGTAGCTGATGTGTTATCCCGTGTCAATGTGGAAGAGCAAACTGTCGAAGGGGAGAAGGAAAGCGTACTAAAAATATACCATCTTCTTAGCACCAAGACGACTTAACAACAATATTAACAAACATGAGCACCCACCAACAAGCAGACCCGAAATTGAGAAACCTTGAAACTTGATTAGAAGAAGGAGACGAAACCGTTGCTCGATATTACCAACTAAACAAACAATTCTTGTTCGTTAAAACATCACTGAAGGAGGAGACCTGGAAGGTGGTTGTTCCAACCCAAATCGAAAAGGAATTAATAGTAAACTACCACATACGATATGGGCATATGGGCGCCTTAAAGGTGATAAAAGCTCTGGAGGAGAGCTGCCAGATAAAAAACATAAATAGGAAAGTCCGAATGTATATTAAAAGCTGTAAAATCTGCCAGCTCGTAAAAACAAATAACGAGAAGAAGGAAGGTGTTATGATTCCTATAACCTCTCAAGCAAAATTGGAGAAGGTATTCCTAGACATCTGCGGACCATTTCCCCGTAGTGGCGGTCGACACCAATATCGATACCTAACAATCATAATGGCCCCCTTCACAAAGTTTGTTAAGCTATACCCTACTAATCGAGCAACTACCCGGAAAATTCTGGGGATATTAACGGAGCAGTATATCCCAAACATGGGGAAACCATCTTCGATCATCACTGATAATGGAACCCAGTTTAAGGGTAGAAAATGGCGTGATACCTTATTATCAATGGGCATTCGTACCTACAAAACCTCGGTCTACCACCCGAGCAGTAATCCGGCAGAGAGGGTGTTACGAGAAGTGGAAAGGATCCTAAGAACTTGTCACCATCAACAAAAAAGGTGGTAAGACTATCTAGAAGCCACGGAGGAATTCCTCAACTTGTCATACCATCCAGCTATATGAATAACCCCATACTCCGCCATGTACGAAAAACCACCCCCACGAGAGATCGCAGAAATCCTAGAGTTCCCCATAAACAATATTTACAAATTTGACAAAGTAAAATTCTACAACAAGGTGGCAGAAGACCAGGAAAAACGGCAAAATAAGTATCGAAAGGCTAGTGGTAAATTAATAACTTATGAACAGGGAGAAAAAATCTTATTAAAAATTCGTGAACTACCCAGCACACTGGAAGGAATAACGAAGATGTTATTGCTAGTATACACAGGACCATATGTAATCTCCAATATAAAAAATAATAATACTCATGAAGTAAAGGAAATAGATTCAGAAAGGATCAAAGGTGTATATAACCAGGCGTCCATGAAAAAATATTATGAGTAATTGGATGTATATAAAAGAATTTATTCGTAAACATATAAATTCAAAAACAATGTAAGCACAACTTACTACCTAATATTTATGAAACGACTTTTGGAATAAAAAATAAAAAGAAGAGAATTAGAACATATAAATTTAAAAACAATGTAAGCACAAATTACTACCTAATATTTATGAAACGACTTTTGGAATAAAAAATAAAAAGAAGAGAATTAGAACATATAAATTCAAAAACAATGTAAGCACAACTTACTACCTAATATTTATGAAACGACTTTTGGAATAAAAATAAAAAGAAGAGAATTAGAACAAACAAATTTAAAAACAATGTAAGCACAACTTCTCTCTCTCTCTCTCTCTCCTATGGCGCTACAGCCCAAGTCGGGCCCTGGCCTCCACCAATCTCCGCCTCCAATCCACTCTATCCATTGCAACCCTCCTCCAGTTTCTTATCCCCATGTCTCTCGCGTCCTCTGCAACACCATCTTCCCACCTCTTCCTCGGTCTACCTCTAGGTCTCGTTCCCTCCCATGTACCCAGCAAAGCCCTCTTAGGGTTCCTGCCACCCTCCATTCTCATAACATGTCCGGCCCAACGCAGTCTTTGAATTCTTATAAATTTTGAGACTGGTATCTCTTTATATATTTGATACAGTTCGTTGTTGTATCTCAGTCTCCATGAGCCATTTTCTTGTATTGGGCCTATAATGCGTCTGAGGATTTTCCTTTCAAAGGTGTCTACTATGTCGACTGTTTTCTGTGTGATTGCCCATGCCTCACACCTGTAGCATAGCACCGGTCTGATGACAGTCCTATATATTTTCATTTTTGTTTCCCTGTGCACATCCCCAGACCTAAATGATGGCACCAATGCGAAGTACGCCTTGTTAGCCATGGTGGTCCGTCTTTGGATCTCCGGCTCCTCTGATCCAGTCTTTGCTAGATTCACTCCGAGATACGTGAAATTGTCCACCACCTCAATTGTATCCTCCTCTATCTCGATGTTGTTATGCACCTGGTCCCTTCTTGTTTGGATAAGCATTTTTGTTTTATCCATATTTATGGCTAGCCCAACTTCCTTGGCTTTGTTTTGACTGAATAACAAGTGACAATTATATTAAACCAGCTTCCAACCATAAGAAGAAATAAAATGCCAGCAGAGCTAACCAATGAGAAAAGTAACTGAGATATAAATTAACTCAAATCGAAATATTAACAGATCTGAGCAAATACGAAGTGAAATATCCAAAGATACTTAATTTTGTTTTATGGTCATAAGGTGGACTATTCTTATGTAATTTTTATTAATAACTGTCTGTAGATAAGTCCAGCAGTATTATTATGTTTTGAGCAGAGATGATTTGCCTCTGTAATCAATAAATGACGTAGTATGGCCAGCAGAGTAGTGAAGCCTACAATGCCCATCTGAACTGCCCCAGCTCACGTGTTAGGCAATGTTAGGGAATAAATATCCCAAGGATAAAGAACCAAGTTAAGAACAAAAAAATGAAAAATAAAAAAATAATGAACTTTAGATGACTATTACTATCAAGAAAAATCCAGTTAATAATGAAATGTAGATAAGCTCAAAAATAAAGAAGAAAAAATTTAGAAATGGGAAGTAAGCAAAGAAATATAATTCATAATAAATATCATAAGCAATTATTTCAAAAAAACTAAGTATGATCTGAACCAATCACTTCTGGAGGAGAGCAATCTGTAGCATGACAGATAATCCACTTAAATCAATTACCAGATGATCATTAGTAAAAATCAAGTATATAGAATATCCAGAAAGATCCAAATGAAAGCCAAATAAAAAACACAATAAATTACCACTATAACAAGAAAAAGTAAACATAAAGAAAAAAATCTGCAACTAATATGAATGTACAAAAAATAAAACCACAGAAAACTAAAATTAAAATAACAATAATGCCCAGGTAGGATAGGAGTAGGTAAGGAAGCTACCCAGATCAAGTAAACAGCCCAGTATAAACTGTGCCGAGTCGAGTAAGATCGGCGCGAATAAACAAAAATCGTGTACGGTATTTAGCGAGAAAGCTGACGAAAAGTACTGTACTGTATTTAGCGGGGGCGGCTACGATACTGTAATGAGGTAATTAAGTTGCGCCTGATTGGTGCTGCGCTCTGGCGTTCGCTGCTGATTGCGAGTTGAGAAAGGACAGCATATACGATTCTAAACCTGTCTTTATTCTGGTCCTGAATCAAACAGACGCCTTGCCGTTTTCTCCGACAGAAAGAAGTTTTTAATTGCACCATCTTCCATCTATGGCAGGCTAAATTAACACAGATCTGTGGTAAGTCACTGCAATATACTTATATACATTAATTTAAAGTTATGCAAAAAGGAAGTTGTTTAATAAGTACAGAAATAAATGAAATCGGTTAACCTATCACACCACGTGGCAAATTAGACTATGTGTAAATTTTATTAATTGTATAACAAACTGAATAATTATATAACAGTAAATGAAATCTTAACTAAGGCACCGTAATTGAATAATGTTAACCCACAGGGGTAAAATTTATAAATGTATACATGCCAAGTGGTGAATCAAGTTAGTATGAATAATTTAGTCACCCAAAATTTATTGAGAAGGTTGAAGAAAGAGAGTCATAGTAAAAATATAAAATTTAAATGGAAACAAGTGACAAACTTTAATAGAATTGAGAATAATGTAAAGTCAGAATAATATGTAATTTAACTAAACTAAATGTTTTCCAAGATAGGGCCATATGCCAGTATAACCTTTTGCAGAGTGTGTCAAACTTTCATTTTAAGTAGGCCTAAAGCTGGGTTTAATATTATAAATGGATTTTGATGCGTGTGAGGTTTCTGGGGGAATTAGTTTTGGGAACTTATCGCTGATAATATTTTGTATGCATAGGGTCTCTCGCTGCAAGTCGAGGAACAGCCCCAACCTGAACATGACCATCTAGACTCTCTCAACTTCATCTGCCGGAGGAGAATAGCGAGGACAGGCCACAAACACACTAAAATGTAGACCAGAATACCACAACTTCACACTATGGAATAAATCAGGTGACACCAAACCATATTACTTTTATACAAGGGGATGTAACCCACTAGAACCCGTGGACATATAGTTACACAACATCAATGACTTTAAGCTTTAAACATTTTAATTGGGTCCCCGGTTAATGGGACAGAATAGTGCGTGGACTTGGGGGGGGGGGAATCTTTTGTACATTTTGTAACTCTGTTTGTATTAAATGTGAGCCCAGAGGTTGGCATGTATCTGTGGCTGATTACCATTCAGGCCTGTAAATTTCTTTCTTGTTTTCAGTAGAAGGGTTACCTTAGTGCTAGTAATTCTATCATTCACCATGTAATTTCACTGGTTAAATTTAGTTTTCATTTTATGCATTAATTTCATATATTTATATTCAGTTTGGGTCATATAGGGATAGAAGTTTCTTTGGTAGTTCAGTCGGGTCACTAGTTTAATCCTGTATATGTGAATTTTCATGCAGACTTGAACATGCTCTTGGGACAGGTTGAGTTATGCACGATCTTGCCTAGGAACATGTCGGCCTTTGGGCCAAATTAATTTTAAAAGGTTATAAGGCATTATGACACATTACTGTTTTCAATATTTAACAAAATTTATCATGTTTAAATTCTTTTTAATTGATTATGATCACTTGTGTGTTTACTGAATTCTAATTATATTTACTCCAAGTCTAAATGCTCAATGTTGGAGCACTTTATAATAGTATCAGGCATTATGCCAACTCCTGAATTTAGTATGTCCTGGGGCCACTGGTGTTACACACATATATCTTGAGTTATTAGGTATTAAGGCCTTGCAATAGGTGTTGCGTGCAAGGATATTTATAAATTGTAAATTATGTACCTCATGGGGTGAAAGAGGTGTGGCAAGATTTTAATGATAGAAGTTGTAATTGTCCTGTGTTGTGGAACGTGTGTATGTATTGTATATTCGTGTGTATTTTTGGAAGTTAGATATAGGGCTAAGTGTGGACAAGTAACAATTTTTAAGGAGAATATGGAATATAAATTTTATATTTATTGATTTTTTTCAAGCAACATTTTTAAGGATAATATAGAATATAAATTTTATATTTATTGATTTGTTCAAGTAACATTTTTAAGGAGAATATAGAATATAAATTTTATATTTATTGATATGTTCAAGTAACTTTTTTAAGTAGAATATAGAATATAAATTTTCTATTTATTGATTTTTTCAAATAACATTTTTAAGGAGAATATAGAATATAAGTTTTATATTTATTGATTTTTTCAAGTAACAATTTTAAAGGAGACATAATGAGTTTGTTTATAATAAAAAAGATTTTATTGGTTGTTAATTTTGTGAGTTTTAATTGCAAGTCCCGTCTCACTGGATCCAGCGCATTTTTGGCTTCTCTAGGCTTTGGCCTAGTTTTAATTATCTTGTGGCCCCTCTTTAGAAAAAAAAATTTTTTCAAAAAACCCATTTTTTTTTTTAATGAGTCAATACAACACTTAAAGAGGGGTTATAAAACAAAAACAAATAATAACAAAATGGTACTGAAGAAACCAAGAATGAGGAAGGAAGATATCCAAAACAGACAAAGATACGTAATGAACAGTGACAAGTGAAGATCACATAGAATAGAGGAAGTAGAACACGACCAATACGCAAAAGAAACCCAATAGGGAGAAAACAAAAACCCCTAAAGAAAGTAAATGTCACTATAGAAAGTATAACACCCCAACAAAACCATAAATCATGTAGAACTAATAAACACAAAAAGTGTTTAAAGTGCTAATTAGAAGTGCACCCAAGAAAGTTATTGTATAATTTAAATAGACAAATCTTAACAGTTCCCCCATGGTTAAACAATTTGATATTATAAAACTATGAAAGGACTAGTGATAGGATCAAGAAATAACCAGGGACAAGTGCAAGTTGACAGATTATCATAAATAAACTTTGAGAAGGTACATGTATTACTGTACATTTAAATAACTTTAAGTGTTTTTTAAAATAGTATCATGAATGATATTTAATCAAATAATATGGTGAAGGAGCAATGAATACTCTTTCTAATAAAATGCCACTGTTTATATGAGAACATTCAATGGAATAAATAGTATAAATAGATAGCTTGGAGTTAGTACATAAAGTGACGGGGAATACATCCCTAAAATTAAGAAAAACAGATAAGACTGTAACCAAATAGTTTTTCAGAGAGTGTTAAAAATTTAATGGAACAAAATGTTAGGTTCCAATTTCAAAATATGAACTCTATAAATAAGATTTAGAAATAGAGATTAATCCTTGTATTTATAAAATGTTATTTTGTTTAGTAGTTTAAATTAGGAAAGCCATATCTGAATGTGTATATCATTCCTATATAGTAAAATGTTTTTTAGAAGTTACTGTAAGTAATCAGTACAAAAAAAAAGTTATGATTCTAAATACCAGATTTAATGTTAAATAATTGTTATGTTTTAATTGTTTAAAATCAATACTAAAGGTTATAGTAGTAAAAGAAGAAATTATTAATGAATATTATATTAGAATAGAAGGTCAGAAATGGGTATGAACTAACTGTATTATTAAAAACTTTGTAAGTAACAACAGATAAAATCTAGGCCAGATAGTAAATTTAGACTACATTATAATTGACAAATCTAGTCCTATAAACCTACTAAACTGATGAAATTTATGTAAGACAAACCCACCGTATAGTAATACAATGTAACTTATACTTTATAAAGATATTGTCAGAAGATAAGTAAAATTATAAATAAAAATGAAATGTATTAACCAAAATTTCAGAGGAGGAGTCATAAATAAATGAATTATATTTAAAAACAATAAGTAATGAACAAAATTGCAAGAAATTAAGGAAAGATAAACAATTATATCAATCATAGATTCAGTAAAATAATAATTATATCAGAGAAAATGGCTATTATCTAGACAAGGACAGGAAACCCAAATTTAAGCCTACTTTTCCAACATGAAAGAAATATAACTTTTTTAAATAAAAACTTTGTAAACTATATTAATTAGTATCAAAATAAGCAAAATAGATTAAAGAAACCGAATATGTATTTAGTATTTCATACAGTTAAATAAAAACGAAAATATTTTCCGTGTATAAAGTATTCAAATAAAATGTATCGGAAGCTAAGATAATTTGAAACAATGTATGATCTCTATTAAATTGGCTAAGAATTTCAGGAGACGAAGGAAATGAGAACAGTTAATTATTATCCGTTGAAGCGAACACTTAAACGAGTTTTTTTCCCGTATAACCTATATTAATGGCGTGCGATACTTAAATCGAGTTCAGTGCAAATTTTGTAATTTTTTAATTTGGAATTTTAACTTGAGAAGCAGTGAAAACATACAATAAACAGTGAACTACAGATAAACAGAACCACATACGCCTAAATAATTGAACTAACACCACTACAAATAAATTTTACTGATGAAACAAAAAGGTTTACATACGACACATTTAACCAAAGTGAAACAGACATAATAACACACATTTACACCAAGTGAACTAATAAACACTGCACCAGGAACACTCATTTAACTCCAGAACTAATATCCACTATTGCTGAGACGAGGAAACGGTGAAAAGGACATCTTTATTGCAAGAAATATTCGTCGAGGTGATTGACATTCAACTACGCATACTTCAGTCGGCCATTTTGATTTTCCCAGCATTCTATTCGAGGTGGAACAAATGAACGTCTAGTCTGCATTCGTTCGAAAATTATACTATATAAACTTTCTATATTATTTAATAACACTGTAATTGTTAATTTTAAGACATTTTAATTGTAAATGTTATACTTTCTTGGCCCTACCCTTCTCTGGCTATTCTAACATAACCGTTAAAAGAACAATATTTTATATACACTATTAATGTAAAGTTTTTGTCGACCGGCCCTGAGTAACGAGTCGATACTGTTGTCAACAATCGATTACTATCGATATTTTTAATAAATTGTTAATAAACACTCTAATTCTGCAAATTGGTTGAATTTTACTTTAAATATAATTAAAGAATAAGTTTATTCAAGAACACGGACTAACCGGAAGGCGGTATTTACGAAAATAAGGAGCATATTGAAGAAGAAGAAGAGCCGTCTATCGACCAGTACCAGAGTTAACCATATTAACTTAGAAGTTATTCATAGAAAGTGACACCACAACCCTATCAACCATAATATAATTAAAATTTTTACACCAGACAATAACAAAAATTATTTCCTAAATACAGATAACAAAAACCCGAAACAAATATTTTTTCAGAAAAAAAAAATTTGTATTTTAAAATAAAATTTTTTTTTATTTCAAATTTTAACAAATTATAACATTATTATTTTGTAACTACGAGGGAACGTTACAAAATTGGCGTCCAACTAAAGGGCTTTAATTAGGGATTGAAGGACTAATATAACTCGCCCAATTTCTAATTCAAGCTTGGCAGCGGTTATCCAGCCAGAGGAAAAGGAAAAATGCAACGTCGTGCCACATCCAAGAAAAGGGTGGCAGAGGCCGAAAAAGAAATTAATATGGAGGATAAGGAGGCAACACCGATGGAGGACGTAGAAACGTTATTACCCCCAAGGGAACCAAAACCATCAGCACAATCAAAGGAACAACCGGAAATGCCCACACAGACAGGGGAAATCAATGTCCGGGAGGGACGGGTAGAACAACCCGAGAAACCATCACGAACGGAGAATGGGAATATACAAGAGATGTTCAGGATGATGATGGAAGAAATCAAATCCAGTAACAAGAAGATGGAGGAAAACTTGCATAAGAAAATGGATTCCACCACAGAAGAAAATAGTAAAGAAAGGAAGGAAGACCAACAGTCCTTGAAGGAAAATTTGAATGAAATAAGGAAGAACATAGAGGCAACAAAAGAAGAATTGAAGAAGGACAACCAAGCAACAAAAGAAGAATTGAGTAATAAAATTGAAAACACCAATCAAAAAATTGATGAAACTAGGGAGAAAATAGGAAACGACAACCAACGATTGTAGGAAGAGTTGAGGGAGAATAGCAAGAAGATGGAAGAGAAAATGGAGGAGAATAACAGGAAAATGGAAGATAAGATGGGGGAGAGGTTGGAAGAATTAAGAGAGGATAACCAACTATTAAGGGAAGGATTAAGGGAAGTTAACCAGGAGACTCTAGACAAGTTAGACGAACGGATGGAACTATTACGAAAAGAAATGAACAATGAACTCAAGGATAATAAGAAATCTATGAATAAAAAGTTGGAAGAAGAAACAATAATTATAAATCAACAGATCAGAGAAGTTGATGAAAGATGTCGGCTAACTGAAGGGGAAGTACAAGAATTCAAGGAAGTGGTAAACACCAAGGTCACAAATATCGAAGAATATAGTCGCAAGAAGGTAGAAGAGAACCGAAGAGAAAGTCAGGAAGAACTAAGTAAAGTACGTACCCAAATTACTGAAAGGTGCGACGGAATGGAGGTAGTAATGACGGACATCACTGGTCAAGTGCGGCAGAGCCAGGAGGAAATGGAAGCAATTCGGAACCGACCAACCAACTTCACAAATATCCCCATCAACGAAAATAGGGAATGGCTGAACTTCCGCCAATATAAAAGGAAGCCAATGGAGTTCTTGGCCCGGATCGAGGAATAGGCCTACATGGCCAAACATAGAGGCAATAGGTGGTTAAATAATAGAGAGCTGTTGGACGAATCATTCCGTGAAATGACGGACAACTGGTGGATGGCAAACCGGAGTGAGATAGAGGATTACCAACAATTTAAGAATTTGTTCAAGGCCAAGTATTGGTCGGAGACCACCCAAAATCTAATAAGAGACAACATCTGCCATGGCCGATACAAGACACAATTTGGTAATACGATGACCGCGTACTTCCTTGGGAAGGTATGTTTGGTGAAGCACCTGGAACCGGCCATACCAGAAGAATGCCTTGTAAATAAGCTCTCCTACCATTATGATGAAGAGGTCATACGAGCAAGAAGGGGTAGCCAAATAAAGACCATCCAGGCGATGACGGAACTCTTAGAAAACTATGAGAATGAGGAATACTATAGGCAAAGCAGAAGAAGGAATGAGCGGCCAGAATTCCGAAGTAATCCGTACCCGAACAACAATAATCATCAGAACAGCAGTGGGTACCAAGGGAACCGATATAATCCCAATTATAATAATCAGAACAATACCAACGGTAATATTAATAATAATAATAACGGTAATGTGAATCAAAATATTAACAGAAATAATAACGGGTACCCCGGTAATCGAGCCAATTATTACCCAAATCCAAATATAAATAGCCAGAGAAACCCAAACCATACTAATAATACCGAACGGTATTATAATAACAATAGGGGTTACCCAAATAACAATACTAATAACAACAACAGGTTCATCCGACCCCGGGTAAATTTTATACGCGCCGAAGGAAACAATCAACGCAGATACAACCATCAACGGCGGAACAGTTTCCATGAATACGAAGACCGACGCAGAAGCCGAGAACGTGATAATTCAAGGTATAATCCGCCTAGGCGAAGTACCAGTCTAGATGACCCAGAGCGGCAACCAAATAGAGAACAAATATACGAACAGCGAACGGAATGGCTGGAACCCACTCAAGGTTTCTCGACTGACGCCTCCGTTGGTCCAAATATCAATAACCAGGATAATGAGAATTTAAACGGGAGGAGGCAGTAATAAATAGTCAGGACCTTTTGCTGCTCCTATCGCCTGGGTATAAAAGAGAATTGCCAAGAGGAAATAATAATAACAATATTACAATTATTAGTTGTAATTACTTAAAAAACATACGAAACGAACTACTGGAGGAGGACGACACTCGCCTCCATAGTATAAATAATGAAATAATTTATGTTAATGCCGAAATAGAAGGAACCTTCGCACAGCTAATGATTGATACAGGTGCGAATGTATCTATTATCAACTCAATAGAATTGGAGAGAATCCAAGAGAAATGTGGTCAACTATTGCCGACTTTACCAATCAATAATATCGTATTAATAGGTGCCACTGGTCGCCAAAACAAGACTATAAGAAAGCAAGTATAGTTAAACGTGATTAGTAAGGGTATAGCAATAAACATGGTCTTCCTAATTGCGGCAGGATTACCTTTCAATATATTAGTGGGATGCGATGTGCTGAGAAAAAACTCTGCTATCATTGATTTACGATCAGAGAAAGTATCGCTGTTTACCGGAGATCTGACCTGGACGGCCGATTTAGTTGGTAGCGAGATAGCACTTCCCAGCAGTATCCACCAGCAAATTCGTAACATCAACTATATGAAAAATAACACAATAATTAACCCCATAATATACGACAACACGGACGAAGATTTATGGTCCCAAAAGATACAAGAGATAAGGGATTTCCGGAGCGGAATTACTAGGGAGAAATTGCCCATTAATCAAGCGAATCAATTGATCAGAATTTATGAAAGGTACCGCTCAGTATTTTCGGACGAGCCAGGCAAGGTAAAAAATTATCAATGTACCCTTAAGTTCAGAGATACAGTGGAGTTTAATAGAAAATCCTACCCTATTGCGCATTCACGAAAGGAGGCTGTAAGAGCGGAAATAAACCGGATGATTAATAGCGATATAACAGAAAATCGCCAATCCCCATACACCAGCCCTATTGTGGCTATTCCCAAGAAAAACGGCCAAGTCCGGCTTTGCTTGGATGCACGGGAAATAAACAAAAAGATAATAAATGATAGAACATCGCCCGGTGAGATTGAAGAAATCCTGAAACGATTCCACGGTACCAAGTACTTCAGTACCTGGGACACGGTGTGCGGTTACTGGCAGGTGGAGTTACACCCACGGAGTCGCCAGTATCTGGCTTTCATATTCGAGGGGTGCAATTACCAATTCAAAAGATTGCCCTTCGGACTTGTAAACTCAGTTGCCATCTTTGTGACCTGCATGGACCAGATATTGGGACAGGAAGCACTTCAGTTTACCACCGTGTATGTAGACGAACTACTAATAACATCAGAAACGTGGGAGGAACACTGCTACCGTGTGGAACACGTGCTTGAGAAGTTATCTGTCAGTAACGTCACGCTGAAGTTAGAAAAGTCTAAGTTCATTGCCAGGGAAGTGCAATTCTTGGGTTTCAACTTGGATGATCAAGGAATCTCACCGTCGGCAGAAAAGGTGGAAGCAATCCAGAAATTCCCGGCACCCAAAAACAGAAAGCAATTACAGTCATTCCTGGGACTCTGTAATTACTATCGCAAGTTCCAGGAACAATATTCAGAATTAACCGCAAAATTTCAAACACAATTGTCATCAAAAAATAAATGGATATGGTGTCAAGAGCAGGATGTGATTTTCCAACTTATAAAGGACAAATTTCTGGCAACAATAATACTTCGCCACCCAAATTTTAAATTACCATTTTTAATGAATTGTGATGCCAGCAACATCAGTCTGGGAACGACGTTGTATCAAGAAGTCGAGAAGGGTCAACACCAAGTAATTAGCTTCGCTAGCAGATCTTTGAACCAGTGCGAGAGAAACTACACTGTAACTGAAAAAGAATTACTGAGCGTAGTATTTGCTTGTGGTAAGTTCCGTACTTACATCTTGGGTTACCCTGTAACAGTCCGAACAGACCATAAATCTATTTCGTTCCTAAAAAGCTGCAAATTGAATCATGACAGACTAACAAGGTGGATACTTGCACTTCAAGAATACCATCTAAAATGGGAATACATCCCAGGTAAAAAGAATGTCGTAGCTGATGTGTTATCCCGTGTCAATGTGGAAGAGCAAACTGTCGAAGGGGAGAAGGAAAGCGTACTAAAAATATACCATCTTCTTAGCACCAAAGACGACTTAACAACAATATTAACAAATATGAGCACCCACCAACAAGCAGACCCGAAATTGAGAAACCTTGAAACTTGATTAGAAGAAGGAGACGAAACCGTTGCTCGATATTACCAACTAAACAAACAATTCTTGTTCGTTAAAACATCACTGAAGGAGGAGACCTGGAAGGTGGTTGTTCCAACCCAGATCGAAAAGGAATTAATAGTAAACTACCACATACGATATGGGCATATGGGCGCCTTAAAGGTGATAAAAGCTCCGGAGGAGAGCTGCCAGATAAAAAACATAAATAGGAAAGTCCGAATGTATATTAAAAGCTGTAAAATCTGCCAGCTCGTAAAAACAAATAACGAGAAGAAGGAAGGTGTTATGATTCCTATAACCTCTCAAGCAAAATTGGAGAAGGTATTCCTAGACATCTGCGGACCATTTCCCCGTAGTGGCGGTCGACACCAATATCGATACTTAACAATTATAATGGACCCCTTCACAAAGTTTGTTAAGCTATACCCTACTAATCGAGCAACTACCCGGAAAATTCTGGGGATATTAACGCAGCAGTATATCCCAAACATGGGGAAACCATCTTCGATCATCACTGATAATGGAACCCTGTTTAAGGGTAGAAAATGGCGTGATACCTTATTATCAATGGGCATTCGTACCTACAAAACCTCGGTCTACCACCCGAGCAGTAATCTGGCAGAGAGGGTGTTACGAGAAGTGGAAAGGATCCTAAGAACTTGTCACCATCAACAAAAAAGGTGGTAAGACTATCTAGAAGCCACGGAGGAATTCCTCAACTTGTCATACCATCCAGCTATATGAATAACCCCATACTCCGCCATGTACGAAAAACCACCCCCACGAGAGATCGCAGAAATCCTAGAGTTCCCCATAAACAATATTTACAAATTTGACAAAGTAAAATTCTACAACAAGGTGGCAGAAGACCAGGAAAAACGGCAAAATAAGTATCGAAAGGCTAGTGGTAAATTAATAACTTATGAACAGGGAGAAAAAATCTTATTAAAAATTCGTGAACTACCCAGCACACTGGAAGGAATAACGAAGAAGTTATTGCTAGTATACACAGGACCATATGTAATCTCCAATATAAAAAATAATAATACTCATGAAGTAAAGGAAATAGATTCAGAAAGGATCAAAGGTGTATATAACCAGGCGTCCATGAAAAAATATTATGAGTAATTGGATGTATATAAAAGAATTTATTCGTAAACATATAAATTCAAAAACAATGTAAGCACAACTTACTACCTAATATTTATGAAACGACTTTTGGAATAAAAAATAAAAAGAAGAGAATTAGAACATATAAATTTAAAAACAATGTAAGCACAAATTACTACCTAATATTTATGAAACGACTTTTAGAATAAAAAATAAAAAGAAGAGAATTAGAACATATAAATTCAAAAACAATGTAAGCACAACTTACTACCTAATATTTATGAAACGACTTTTGGAATAAAAATAAAAAGAAGAGAATTAGAACAAACAAATTTAAAAACAATGTAAGCACAACTTCTCTCTCTCTCTCTCTCTCTCTCCTATGGCGCTACAGCCCAAGTCGGGCCCTGGCCTCCACCAATCTCCGCCTCCAATCCACTCTATCCACTGCAACCCTCCTCCAGTTTCTTATCCCCATGTCTCTCGCGTCCTCTGCAACGCCATCTTCCCACCTCTTCCTCGGTCTACCTCTAGGTCTCGTTCCCTCCCATGTACCCAGCAAAGCCCTCTTAGGGTTCCTGCCACCCTCCATTCTCATAACATGTCCGGCCCAACGCAATCTTTGAATTCTTATAAATTTTGAGACTGGTATCTCTTTATATATTTGATACAGTTCGTTGTTGTATCTCAGTCTCCATGAGCCATTTTCTTGTATTGGGCCTATAATGCGTCTGAGAATTTTCCTTTCAAAGGTGTCTACTATGTCGACTGTTTTCTGTGTAATTGCCCATGCCTCACACCTGTAGCATAGCACCGGTCTGATGACAGTCCTATATATTTTCATTTTTGTTTCCCTGTGCACATCCCCAGACCTAAATGATGGCACCAATGCGAAGTACGCCTTGTTAGCCATGGTGGTCCGTCTTTGGATCTCCGGCTCCTCTGATCCAGTCTTTGCTAGATTCACTCCGAGATACGTGAAATTGTCCACTACCTCAATTGTATCCTCCTCTATCTCGATGTTGTTATGAACCTGGTCCCTTCTTGTTTAAATAAGCATTTTTGTTTTATCCATATTTATGGCTAGCCCAACTTCCTTGGCTTTGTTTTGACTGAATAACAAGTGACAATTATATTAAACCAGCTTCCAACCATAAGAAGAAATAAAATGCCAGCAGAGCTAACCAATGAGAAAAGTAACTGAGATAGAAATTAACTCAAATCGAAATATTAACAGATCTGAGCAAATACGAAGTGAAATATCCAAAGATACTTAATTTTGTTTTATAGTCATAAGGTGGACTATTCTTATGTAATTTTTATTAATAACTGTCTGTAGATAAGTCCAGCAGTATTATTATATTTTGAGCAGAGATGATTTGCCTCTGTAATCAATAAATGACGTAGTATGGCCAGCAGAGTAGTGAAGCCTACAATGCCCATCTGAACTGCCCCAGCTCACGTGTTAGGCAATGTTAGGGAATAAATATCCCAAGGATAAAGAACCAAGTTAAGAACAAAAAAATGAAAAATAAAAAAATAATGAACCTTAGATGACTATTACTATCAAGAAAAATGCAGTTAATAATAAAATGTAGATAAGCTCAAAAATAAAGAAGAAAAAATTTAGAAATGGGAAGGAAGCAAAGAAATATAATTCATAATAAATATCATAAGCAATTATTTCAAAAAAACTAAGTATGATCTGAACCAATCACTTCTGGAGGAGAGCAATCTGTAGCATGACAGATAATCCACTTAAATCAATTACCAGATGATCATTAGTAAAAATCAAGTATATAGAATATCCAGAAAGATCCAAATGAAAGCCAAATAAAAAGCACAATAAATTACCACTATAACAAGAAAAAGTAAACATAAAGAAAAAAATCTGCAACTAATATGAATGTACAAAAAATAAAACCACAGAAAATTAAAATTAAAATAACAATAATGCCCAGGTAGGATAGGAGTAGGTAAGGAAGCTACCCAGACCAAGTAAACAGCCCAGTATAAACTGTGCCGAGTCGAGTAAGATCGGCGCGAATAAACAAAAATCGTGTACGGTATTTAGCGAGAAAGCTGACGAAAAGTACTGTACTGTATTTAGCGGGGGCGGCTACGATACTGTAATGAGGTAATTAAGTTGCGCCTGATTGGTGCTGCGCTCTGGCGTTCGCTGCTGATTGCGAGTTGAGAAAGGACAGCATATACGATTCTAAACCTGTCTTTATTCTGGTCCTGAATCAAACAGACGCCTTGCCGTTTTCTCCGACAGAAAGAAGTTTTTAATTGCACCATCTTCCATCTATGGCAGGCTAAATTAACACAGATCTGCGGTAAGTCACTGCAATATACTTATATACATTAATTTAAAGTTATGCAAAAAGGAAGTTGTTTAATAAGTACAGAAATAAATGAAATCGGTTAACCTATCACACCACGTGGCAAATTAGACTATGTGTAAATTTTATTAATTGTATAACAAACTGAATAATTATATAACAGTAAATGAAATCTTAACTAAGGCACCGTAATTGAATAATGTTAACCCACAGGGGTAAAATTTATAAATGTATACATGCCAAGTGGTGAATCAAGTTAGTATGAATAATTTAGTCACCCCAAATTTATTGAGAAGGTTGAAGAGAGAGAGTCATAGTAAAAATATAAAGTTTAAATGGAAACAAGTGACAAACTTTAATAGAATTGAGAATAATGTAAAGTCAGAATAATATGTAATTTAACTAAACTAAATGTTTTCCAAGATAGGGCCATATGCCAGTATAACCTGTTGCAGAGTGTGTCAAACTTTCATTTTAAGTAGGCCTAAAGCTGGGTTTAATATTATAAATGGATTTTGATGCGTGTGAGGTTTCTGGGGGAATTAGTTTTGGGAACTTATCGCTGATAATATTTTGTATGCATAGGGTCTCTCGCTGCAAGTCGAGGAACAGCCCCAACCTGAACATGACCATCTAGACTCTCTCAACTTCATCTGCCGGAGGAGAATAGCGAGGACAGGCCACAAACACACTAAAATGTAGACCAGAATACCACAACTTCACACTATGGAATAAATCAGGTGACACCAAACCATATTACTTTTATACAAGGGGATGTAACCCACTAGAACCCGTGGACATATAGTTACACAACATCAATGACTTTAAGCTTTAAACATTTTAATTGGGTCCCCGGTTAATGGGACAGAATAGTGCGTGGACTTGGGGGGGGGAATCTTTTGTACATTTTGTAACTCTGTTTGTATTAAATGTGAGCCCAGAGGTTGGCATGTATCTGTGGCTGATTACCATTCAGGCCTGTAAATTTCTTTCTTGTTTTCAGTAGAAGGGTTACCTTAGTGCTAGTAATTCTATCATTCACCATGTAATTTCACTGGTTAAATTTAGTTTTCATTTTATGCATTAATTTCATATATTTATATTCAGTTTGGGTCATATAGGGATAGAAGTTTCTTTGGTAGTTCAGTCGGGTCACCAGTTTAATCCTGTATATGTGAATTTTCATGCAGACTTGAACATGCTCTTGGGACAGGTTGAGTTATGCACGATCTTGCCTAGGAACATGTCGGCCTTTGGGCCAAATTAATTTTAAAAGGTTATAAGGCATTATGACACATTACTGTTTTCAATATTTAACAAAATTTATCATGTTTAAATTCTTTTTAATTGATTATGATCACTTGTGTGTTTACTGAATTCTAATTATATTTACTCCAAGTCTAAATGCTCAATGTGGGAGCACTTTATAATAGTATCAGGCATTATGCCAACTCCTGAATTTAGTATGTCCTGGGGCCACTGGTGTTACACACATATATCTTGAGTTATTAGGTATTAAAGCCTTGCAATAGGTGTTGCGTGCAAGGATATTTATAAATTGTAAATTATGTACCTCATGGGGTGAAAGAGGTGTGGCAAGATTTTAATGATAGAAATTGTAATTGTCCTGTGTTGTGGAACGTGTGTATGTATTGCAATTCGTGTGTATTTTTGGAAGTTAGATATAGGGCTAAGTGTGGACAAGTAACATTTTTTAAGGAGAATATGGAATATAAATTTTACATTTATTGATTTTTTTCAAGCAACATTTTTAAGGATAATATAGAATATAAATTTTATATTTATTGATTTTTTCAAGTAACATTTTTAAGGAGAATATAGAATATAAATTTTATATTTATTGATTTTTTCAAGTAACATTTTTAAGGAGAATATAGAATATAAATTTTATATTTATTGATTTTTCAAGTAACATTTTTAAGGAGAATATAGAATATAAATTTTCTATTTATTGATTTTTTCAAGTAACATTTTTAAGGAGAATATAGAATATAAATTTTATATTTATTGATTTTTTCAAGTAACAATTTTAAAGGAGACATAATGAGTTTGTTTATAATAAAAAAGATTTTATTGGTTGTTAATTTTGTGAGTTTTAATTGCAAGTCCCGTCTCACTGGATCCAGCGCATTTTTGGCTTCTCTAGGCTTTGGCCTAGTTTTAATTATCTTGTGGCCCCTCTTTAGAAAAAAAATTTTTTCAAAAAACCCCTTTTTTTTATGAGTCAATACAACACTTAAAGAGGGGTTATAAAACAAAAACAAATAATAACGAAATGGTACTGAAGAAACCAAGATTGAGGTATGAAGATATCCAAAACAGACAAAGATACGTAATGAACAGTGACAAGTGAAGATCACATAGAATAGAGGAAGTAGAACATGACCAATACGCAAAAGAAACCCAATAGGGAGAAAACAAAAACCCCTAAAGAAAGTGAATGTCACTATAGAAAGTATAACACCCCAACAAAACCATAAACTCATGTAGAACTAATAAACACAAAAAGTGTTTAAAGTGCTAATTAGAAGTGCACCCAAGAAAGTTATTGTATAATTTAAATAGACAAATCTTAACAGTTCCCCCATGGTTAAACAATTTGATATTATAAAACTATGAAAGGACTAGTGATAGGATTAAGAAATAACCAGGGACAAGTGCAAGTTGATAGATTATCATAAATAAACTTTGAGAAGGTACATGAATTACTGTACATTTAAATAACTTTAAGTGTTTTTTAAAATAGTATCATGAATGATATTTAATCAAATAATATGGTGAAGGAGCAATGAATACTCTTTCTAATAAAATGCCACTGTTTATATGAGAACATTCAATGGAATAAATAGTATAAATAGATAGCTTGGAGTTAGTACATAAAGTGACGGGGAATACATCCCTAAAATTAAGAAAAACAGATAAGACTGTAACCAAATAGTTTTTCAGAGAGTGTTAAAAATTTAATGGAACAAAATGTTAGGTTCCATTTTCAATATATGAGCTCTATAAATAAGATTTAGAAATAGAGATTAATCCTTGTATTTATAAAATGTTATTTTGTTTAGTAGTTTGTATTAGGAATGTGTAACGTGTCAAAAATGTGGGTGTTTTTATTTTATTTCATTTCAGGGGGTTTCTAAAACATATTGTAAATTTTATTCCATTACAACAGAACGCATGGCAAGTGAAGCAGTTGGAAACAAAGCAGAGACGCAGTTTGTGTTGAGTAATTCGCTGAGGAATGCGCGACCTTAAAAATTCTAAGAACTCTGTGTATGTGTGGCGGCGCCCGTACGTAACATTACAGGACGGCGCGCTGTTAGTGACGCTTTGAAAACTCCAACGTCGAGGCAAAACATGGCGGTGGAACGAACAGTGTGTAGCACCAACCAGCCAACTATAGGAAATGCCGTTAAACCCCGCCCACTACTAGTGACATCAGTGTGGCAGATGCAAATATCGTCCTCGGCCACCACGCATATAACGACAATATTCCCTGCATAAAAGGAATACGGCACAACAAATTGAGCATGAACGGCGACTAAAACATGTTGGCAGTGAATGCGCATTTCCTGCCTCTCAACGAAGCACGCTGCCCAGTTTCAATATCGTTGCCGGACGGCACGAAGCGAAGTAGGCTCCATCCAAAGTTCTTTTATTATTTTACCAGCAAAGAGTTCAATAACCGTGGAAAAAGTTTGTGACCGCGGTCAATCCAAACTATAGAAGCAAATCAAGTATTTTTTCGGAAACCTAGAAGTCAAACATTAATTAAGACGATGAGCGCGCGCGCGATCACGTGTCGGCGGTTTAAGTACAAGGGCTGGGGGGGCTTGTTATAAATGTTAAGGGACAAATAAATTTATTTGTGTGTATGCGTGAGTGAGCAATGCTGGGCTGTTTGTGTTTATAATTGTGTTTGTGCCTTTATAAATGATAAGGTAAGCCATAGTTAGTAAGTTCAGTTACAAGCAAGGTGCAAGAGTTGCACAGCCTTGGTCGACATATAAATGTAATTGGTAAACAAGAATTTCAATATTTGAGCATTAAAAAATTTTCAATTCTCTTCATAACGATGTGTAGATTTAATTATTTCGAGAACCCATGAAACACATGTTTGTATCTAGCGTTCGTACGAAAGGATCCTGGCCCCACACAAAACGAAACTTTCAAGGTAGGTGGAAGTTAATATATTTAATATATTTTAAAATAGCAATAAACATCTCAAATGCCATATCTGAATGTGTATATCATTCCTATATAGTAAAATGTTTTTTAGAAGTTACTGTAAGTAATCAGTACAAAAAAAAAATTTATGATTCTAAATACCAGATTTAATGTTAAATAATTGTTATGTTTTAATTGTTTAAAATCAATACTAAAGGTTATAGTAGTAAAAGAAGAAATTATTAATGAATATTATATTAGAATAGAAGGTCAGAAAAGGGTATGAACTAACTGTATTATTAAAAACTTTGTAAGTAACAACAGATAAAATCTAGGCCAGATAGTAAATTTAGACTACATTATAATTGACAAATCTAGTCCTATAAACCAACTAAACTGATGAAATTTATGTAAGACAAACCCACCATATAGTAATACAATGTAACTTATACTTTATAAAGATATTGTCAGAAGATAAGTAAAATTATAAATAAAAATGAAATGTATTAACCAAAATTTCAGAGGAGGAGTCATAGATAAATGAATTATATTTAAAACAATAACTAATGAACAAAATTGCAAGAAATTAAGGAAACATAAACAATTATATCAATCTTAGATTCAGTAAAATAATAATTATATCAGAGAAAATGGCTACTATCTAGACAAGGACAGGAAACCCAAATTTAAGCCTACTTTTCCAACATGAAAGAAATATAACTTTTTTAAATAAAAACTTTGTAAAACTATATTAATTAGTATCAAAATAAGCAAAATAGATTAAAGAAACCGAATATGTATTTAGTATTTCATACAGTTAAATAATAACGAAAATATTTTCCGTGTATAATGTATTCAAATAAAATGTATCGGAAGCTAAGATAATTTGAAACAATGTATGATCTATATTAAATTGGCTAAGAATTTCAGGAGACGAAGGAAATGAGAACAGTTAATTACTATCCGTTGAAGCGAACACTTAAACGAGGTTTTGCCCCGTATAACCTATACTAATGGCGTGCGATACTTAAATCGAGTTCAGTGCAAATTTTGTAATTTTTTTAATTTGGAATTTTAACTTGAGAAGCAGTGAAAACATACAATAAACAGTGAACTACAGATAAACAGAACCACACACGCCTAAATAATTGAACTAACGCCACTACAAATAAATTTTACTGATGAAACAAAAAGGGTTATATACGACACATTTAACCAAAGTGAAACAGACATAATAACACACATTTACACCAAGTAAACTAATAAACACTGCACCAGGAACACTCATTTAACTCCAGAACTAATATCCACTATTGCTGAGACGAGGAAACGGTGAAAAGCACATCTTTATTGCAAGAAATATTCGTCGAGGTGATTGACATTCAACTACGCATACTTCTGTCAGCCATTTTGATTTTCCCAGCATTCTATTCGAGGTGGAACAAATGAACGTCTAGTCTGCATTAGTTCGAATATTATACTATATAAACTTTCTATATTATTTAATAACACTGTAATTGTTAATTTTAAGACATTTTAATTGTAAATGTTATACTTTCTTGGCCCTACCCTTCTCTGGCTATTCTAACATAACCGTTAAAAGAACAATATTTTATATACACTATTAATGTAAAGTTTTTGTCGACCGGCCCTGAGTAACGAGTCGATACTGTTGTCAACAATCGATTACTATCGATATTTTTAATAAATTGTTAATAAACACTCTAATTCTGCAAATTGGTTGAATTTTACTTTAAATATAATTAAAGAATAAGTTTATTCAAGAACACGGACTAACCGGAAGGCGGTATTTACGAAAATAAGGAGCATATTGAAGAAGAAGAAGAGCCGTCTATCGACCAGTACCGGAGTTAACCATATTAACTTAGAAGTTATTCATAGAAAGTGACACCACAACCCTATCAACCATAATATAATTAAAATTTTTACACCAGACAATAACAAAAATTATTTCCTAAATACAGATAACAAAAATCCGAAACAAATATTTTTTCAGAAAAAACAATTTTTATTTTAAAAAATCAAATTTTTTTTATTTCAAATTTTAACAAATTATAACATTATTATTTTGTAACCACGAGAGAACGTTACAATATATATATATATATATATATATATATATATATATATATAGAGTGTAGAAATGCTCTTCATACTTAAGATCAAACACAAAAATAAATGCTGTTATGTTAAATGGAGTTTCATTGCAAGTCCTGTCACTCTGATCTCAGTGAAGTTTATGCTTCTGTCAAGGCCATGTGCTTAGTCTTAAAATTTACGGAACGCCCCTCAAAAAAAAAAAATTTCCAAAAACAAATTTTCCAAAACTTTGGGGTGAATAAAGCGTCTCACAACTAATTCAAAATTTTCCCACTAGATGGCAGCAATGATTATTCGTTAACTCAAGCCAAAACTTGGTTGCATAGTCTCTCAAATGAAGCGCTAGTTGAATGTTTGTAGTTACAGTAGACTCCCTCTCGTCCGGCCTCGGTTGGATCGGCCATCGGATGGTTCGGGCAGCCATACGGTGAGTCACACAGTCTAGACGAGCCTCCAGTGACAGGCGCCAACTTGTTAAACGGAAAATATATGTACGTACAGTAGCTCAGTTGACTCACAGTTTTGTTCATGTGCGGATGTATGTCTTATGTTGTGAGTTCTGTGTAAATATATCTGTGTATATAGTGTAGCATGACAGATTATCCACATTAAAATGAATGAAAAATGATCATAAATAAATTTAAAATAAAATGAAATCAAGGAAAAATCCAAATAAAAACAAATAAGTACCACAGTAAAATGCAATCATAATTTTAAGAAATAAAAATAAATTTCGGCAGAAGCCGAAAAAGAAATTGAAGAAATGGATATGGATGACAAGGAGGCAACTCTAGCGGAAGACCTGGAAGGAAGATTACCTCCAGCAAAACCGAAACAACCTGCACAACCAGAGGAATAACCCGAGGTACCAACACAAACAGGGGATGTCAATATCCAGGAGGGACAGCCCGAGAAACCTACGCCAATGGGGGATGTCAATTTCCAGGAATCTATGATGAGGGTGATAATGGAAATGAGTAAAGAAATGAAAGAGAGCAAAAATCAACAAAGGATGAATTGGGAGAATTGAAAGAAGAATTCAAATCAACAAAGGAAGAATTCAAATCAACCAAGGAAGAACTGGGTAATAAAATGGAAAATACAAATAAGAAAATAGAGGAAACCAGCAAGGAATTGAAAGAGGACAACCGATCGTTCAGTAAGAAAATTGATGAAACTAATCAGAAGATGGAGGAAACCAGCAAGAAGATGGAAGATGCCAACCAACAGTTAAAAGAAGAATTAAGGAAGGACATAGGAGAAACCAGCAAGAAGATGGAAAGTGACAACCAACAATTGAAGGAAGAGTTAAGGGAGAATAGTAATAAGATGGAAGAGAAGATGGAAGAAATGATGGGGGAGAAGTTGGAAGAATTGAGAGAGGATATCCAACTATTAAGAGAAGAATTAAGGGAGGTTAATCAGGAAAATATGGACAAGTTAGATGAGAGGATAGAGTTGTTGAAGGAAGAACTGAACAAAGAAATCAACGATAATAAGGAATCCACAAATAAAAAATAGAAGAAGAAACCATAGTAATAAAACAACAAATCATGGAAGTGGACGAAAGATGTAGCCAGACTGAGCGAGAAGTACAGGGCTTTAAGGAAGAAGTAAACACCAAATTCACTAACATCGAAGACCACAATAGAAAGAAAGCGGAAGAACCGAAGGGAAACCCAAGAAGAATTAGGGAAGGTACGGAACCAAGTCACGGAAAGGTGTGACGGTATGGAAGTTGCTATGACGAACATAACCGGTCAAGTGCGGCAAAACCAAGAAGAGATGGAAGTAATTCGGAACAGACCCACTAACATTACGGGTATTCCAATGAACGAGAATCGAGAATGGCTGAATTTCCGCCAGTATAAAAGGAAGCCGATGGAGTTCTTGGCCCGAATCGAAGAATATTTTGCCAAACATCAGGGCAATAGGTGGAGTAACAACCGGGAACTGTTGGACGAATCGTTCCGAGAGATGACGGACAATTGGTGGATGGCGAACCGGAGTGAGATCGCGGACTACCAGCAATTCAAAAACTTATTCAAAGCAAAGTACTGGTCGTAGACAACGCAGAATCTAATACGGGACAACATCTGTCATGGTCGGTACAATACCCAAGTAGGTAACACTATGACCGTTTCTTTCCTAGGAAAGTTGTGTCTTGCGGAGCATCTGGAACCGGCCATACCAGAAGAATGCCTAGTGAACAATCTGTCATACCATTACGATGAAGACATCGTAAGAGCGAGAAGGGGTAGCCAGATAAAGACGGTACAAGCGATGACCGAATTATTGGAAAACTATGAGAATGAAGATTACTATCGGCAAAGTAGAAGGAGGAATGATCGGCCGGAAACAAGAAATAATCAGTACCCCAATAACAGTAATAATCATAATGGAAGTAACTACCAAGGGAACCGCAACAATTCAAATTATTATAATAATAGTAACCACAATAATAATAATAATAATAATAATTTCCAGAATAACCACAATCATAATAGGAATAACAACAGCTACCCGAGTAATCGAAATAATTATTACCAGAATCCAAATAATTATAATAGTCAGAGAAATCCCAACCAAAATAATACCGAACGGTATTACAATAATAATCAGGGTTACCAACAAAATAACAACAACAATAACAATAGGGTTTCCCCACCCAGAGTAAATTTCATACGGACCGAAGACAATAGTCAACGAAGATATACCCATCAGCGGCGGAACAGTTTCCACGATTAGATGATCGGCGGAGAAACGGAGAACGTGATGGTCCGAGGTACAATCAACATAGACCAGTTTAGATGATCCAGAACGGCAATAAAATCAAGAACAACCATTTGATCATCGTACGGAGCGGCAGGAACCCACTCAAAATTTCAGTCTGACACCTCGGTCGGAACTAACAATAATACAATGAAAATGATAATTTAAACGGGAGGAGGCAGTGATGAATGATCACGACCCTTCACTGCTCCTATCTCCTGGGTATCAACAAGAATTGCAAGGTACAACTGAAACTAATAATATTACAATCATTAGTTGTAACTATCTAAAAAATATCAGAAACGAATTATTGGAGGAGAACGACACCAGCCTCAATAGTCCAAATAACGAGATAATATACATAAACGCGGAAGTAGAAGGAATTTTTGCCCAATTAATGATTGATACAGGTGCGAACGTATCTATAATTAACACTATTGAATTGGAAAGAATCCAAAAGGAATGTGGTCGAACATGGTCAATATTACCGGTGAATAACATTGTATTAATAGGTGCCACTGGTCGCCAAAACAAAACAATAAGAAAGCAAGTTTCAGTAAACGTTATTAGCAAGGGTATAGCTATAAACATGGTATTTTTAATTGCAACAGGATTGCCCTTTAATATATTGGTAGGGTGCGATGTACTAAGGAGGAACTCCGCTATCATCAATTTGCGCACAGAAAGAGTATCACTGTTTACAGAAGGTATAACGTGGACGGCTGATTTAGTAGGTAGCGAGACAATACTTCCCAGCAGTATTCACCAACAACTTCGGAACATAAATTATATAGAAAATAACTCCATAATTAACCCAATAATATACAATAACACGGACGAAGATTTATGGTCACAAAAGATACAGGAAATAAGGGATTTCCGGGGCGGAATCACAAGTGAAAAATTACCCATACACCAAGCAAATAAGTTAATAAGTATATATGAGAAGTATCGCTCAGTAATTTTCAGATGAACCCGGTAAGGTAAAAACTTACCAATGCAAACTTAAATTTAGAGAAACAGTGGAGTTTAACCGAAAGTCATATCCCATCGCGCATTCACGAAAGGAGGCTGTAAGAGCCGAAATAAACAAAATGATCAGCAGTGACATCATAGAGAGTAGCCAATCTCCATTCACCAGCCCTATCGTGGCTATTCCTAAGAAAAACGGCCAAGTCCGGCTTTGCTTGGATGCGCGCGAGATAAACAAAATGATCATAAATGACAGAACATCGCCCGGTGAGATAGAAGAAATCTTGAAACGATTCCACGGTACCAAGTACATTAGTACCTGGGACAGGGTATACGGTTACTGGCAGGTGGAGTTGCACCCACAGAGTCGTCAGTATCTGGCATTCATATTCGAGGGGCGCAATTACCAATTCAAGAGATTGCCCTTCGGACTCGTGAATTCAGTAGCCATCTTTGTGGCCTGCATGGACCAGATACTTGGACAGGAAGCACTCCAATTTACCACCGTGTACGTAGACGATCTACTGATTACCTCAGAAACTTGGGAGGAACACTGCTACCGAGTGGAACACGTACTTGAGAATTGGCTATAAATAATATCACTCTTAAATTAGAAAAATCCAAGTTCATTGCTAGAGAAGTCCAGTTCTTGGGGTTTAATTTGGATCACCAAGGAATCTCACCCTCATCAGAAAAGGTGGAAGCAATCCAGAAATTCCCTAAACCAAAGAATAGAAAAAAACTACAGTCATTTCTGGGACTCTGTAATTATTACAGGAAGTTCCAGGAACAATATTCAGAATTAACAGCTAAGTTACAACAACAACTATCCTCCAAAAACAGATGGATCTGGGGTCAAGAGCAGGACGTGACTTTTCAACTCATTAAGGACAAGTTTTTAAAAACCATAATACTTCACCACCCAAATTTTAAACAACCTTTTTTCTTAAACTGCGATGCCAGCAACATCAGCCTAGGAACGACACTGTATCAAGAAGATGAGAAGGGTCAACATCTAGTGATTAGCTTTGCAAGTCGGACTTTAAATCAATGCGAAAGGAACTACAATGTCACCGAAAAGGAATTACTGAGTGTAGTATTCGCTTGTGGTAAATTCCGTACCTATATCTTGGGTTACCCAGTTACAGTCCGAACAGACCATAAATCTATATCGTTTCTACGGAGATGCAAATTGAGTCACGGCAGACTGACCAGGTGGATACTTGCCCTGCAAGAGTACGATCTACAATGGGGATACATCCCGGGAAAAAAGAATGTTGTAGCGGACGTATTATCACGTATTAATGTGGAAAATCAAACTTTTGAGGGAGAGAAGGAGAACATACTCAAGATCTACCACATTATTAGCACCAGATCCGATTTAGCAGCATTATTAATAAACATTAGCATCCACCAGCAATCTGACCCGAAGTTGAAAAACATACAAAATCGATTGGAAGAACAAGATGAAACAGTAGCTCAATTTTACCAGATGAATAAAGGGATATTATTTATTAAAACTTCATTAAATCAGGAGACCTGGAAGGTGATTATTCCCACCAATATTGAAAACGAAATAATAGTAGATTATCATATACGGTATGGCCATATGGGCGCCTTGAAGGTAATAAAGGCACTCAAAGAGAGCTGTCATATAAAGAACATAAACCGGAAGGTGAGAAGGTACATCAAATCTTGTCATATTTGCCAACTGATGAAAACTAACAACGAGAAGAAGGAAAGCATGATGATACCAATAACATCCAAGGCGAAGTTAGAGAAGGTGTTCTTAGACATCTACGGACCATTTCCCCGTAGTGGCGGTCGACACCAATATAAATACCTAATAATAATAATGGACCATTTCACGAAGTTTATAAACCTATACCCGGTCAATCGTGCAACTACTCTAAAAATTCTGGGAGTAATAACAGAACTATATATTCCAAACATAGGGAAACCATCTTCGATCATAACGGATCATGGCACACAATTTAAAGGGAGAAAATGGCGGGATAGCTTATTATCACTTGGTATTAGAATGTACAAAACATCTGTCTACCACCCGAGTAGTAATCCAGCAGAGAGGGTGTTAAGAGAATTGGGGAGGATATTGAGGAATTATTGTCACCATCAGCAGAAGAAATGGCAAGAATATCTAGCAGTCACAGAGAAATTCCTCAACTTAGCATACCATCCAGCTATAGGAATTACCCCATACTCCGCCATGTACGAGAAACCACCCCCATGAGAGATCAAAGAAATCATAGTGTTCCCCATGAATAACGGTTATAAATTCGACAAAGTAAAATTCTATAACAAGGTGGCTGAACCAGGAGAAGCGGCAAACCAAGTATCAGAAGGCGATTGGGAAGATAATAACATATAAACTAGAAGAAAAGGTACTGCTGAAAAATCGTGAACTACCCAGCACGCTAGAAGGAATAATGAAGAAGTTATTGCTACTGTATACAGGACCATATATAGTCTCCAAAATAAATAACAATAACACATATGAAATAAAGGAGATGGTTCAGGAAAAATCAAAGGCGTGTATAACCAGGCTTCCTTAAAAAGATATTACGAGGAGTGAATTTATAAATATAAAAAATTCCAAAAGAAAGTAAGAACAACTTACAACCAATTATTTATGAAACTTAATTTGGAAATGAAGAAATGGAATTTTGAATAAATTTAAAACATTCTAAAAGAAAGTAAGAACAGCTTACAACTATTTATTTATGAGAATTAATTTGAATGGAAATATAAAACTACAAAATTTTAAAAAGAAGTAAGATCAACTTACAACAAGTATTTACAGAAATGATTTGAATGGAATAATAAAACCACAAAACCTAAAAGGAAGTAAGAACCACTTACAACCGATTATTTATGAGAAATAATTTGGAATTGAAGAATTTGAATTTAGAATGACCACTACAAAGTAAGATCAACTTATCACAATTATTAACAGCATTTAATATTGAGTAATTATTGAATTACCAAACTCTAAAAAACTATAAGGACAACTGATACAAATAAAAAATGAATAAACTTGTTTTGGAATGAAAATAATAAAACATTTATGAAATACAAAGAGAAGCAATGACCACACAAATAATATAATTAAGGAATTAATTTGGATGAAAACAAGAGTGAAATAAATTTTTGAAAAGAATAAATATATAACTATTATCATAATTTGAATTTCAATAATAATAAAGACAATTAGAAGAATAATTGTAATAACATGAATCCAGAAGAACAATTCATAAGAACTAAGAAAAAAAAGTATAATAAAATATATGCTACCAATAACCAGAAGAAGATGGTACGAACAATAAAAGAATTAAAGAGAATTCAGATGAAAAAGTTTACTCAATAACTAGTGATAGTTATATCAACAGACTTTCCAACCATGAGAAAAATAAATATATTAAAAGAGCTTCCAACCATGATAAGAATAAATATATCAGCAGAGCTAACAAATAAGAAGAATAACTGAAAAGAAAAATAACTGAGATAGAAATATTAACAAATCTGAGCAAATACGAAGTGAGGTATCCAAGGATGTTTTTTATTAGTCGAAAAATATACTATTCTTGTATAATTTTTATTAATGACTGTCTGTAGATAATTCCAGCAGTATTATTATGTTTTGAGCAGAAATGAATTTCCTCTGATCTCAATGAGTAGTGTAGTATGGTCAGCAGAATATATGCAGCCACAAGTGCCTCTCTAGACTGCCCCAGCTCACGTGTTAGGGAATGATAGGGAATGAATATCCCAAGGATAAAACACAAAGTTAAGGAAAAAATAAAAATAAATAATAATAAACCTCAGATAACAATAACTATCAAGGAAAAATCAATTTAAGAAAAAAAAAACCCCTAAGCTCAAGTATGAAGAAGCAAAGATAGAAATGGAAAGGAAGACAAGAAATATAATAGCTAACAAATATCATAAGCAATTATTTCATACATACTCAAGGTATGGTCTGAACTAATCACTTCTGGAGGAGAGCAATCTGTAGCATGACAGATTATCCACATTATAATGAATGAAAAATGATCATAAATAAATTTAAAATAAAATGAAATCAAGGAAAAATCAAAATACAAACAAATAAGTACCACAGTAAAATGCAATCTTAATTTGAAAAAATAAAAATAAATTAAAAACAACGAAGCAACACCTATGAGTAATGAAAAATAAACCAAAAATCTAAAATAAAGTGAGGAAATACCGAGATAGGATAGGAGTAAGTAAGGGAAAACCCAGAACAAACTGACACCCCTAATATAAGGACCATTTTTGAAGAAACAATGTAGGATAGGAGTAAGTAAAGCAAAACCCAGAAAATACCGACATCCCTAATAAAAGGAATGAAATTAGAAGAAACCACGTCGTAGAACAAGATAGAGTAGGGAAATACCCAAAGTAAACCCAGTAATAAAAGGATAAAACTCCAAAAGAGAGTATATTTAACCGATGGAAGTATAACACATAAAATAACAAATAATGTAATATAGATATAAACAAGAGTGTCTAAAGGTAGAACTATAAGTGAACCAGTGGAAGTTATTTATATAATGGAAAAAACAAATCTTCTTAATCATCTATAAATAAAAGTCTTGATCTGATAAGACTAAAAAACTAATTAGAGATATCCGATAAGAATAACAGGGAACCAGTGCAAGTTATTTTATTATGTTAAATAAACTTCAAGTGTCTGTGTTTAAAGTTCTTAAAATAAGTGTATCTTAAACTGATTGGTACCTTTACACAACTTTAAAGTTATTGTATCATATACAGAATTGGTATTTTGTAGAATGTTATTGTAAAAAATAGACTACAAATGTTTTTAAGAAAGTGCCACTTTTTATCCAAAAACATTCATTAAAATGACAGAGATAAAATAAGAGCAGGAAATATTTAAGTGAAGTGAAAAAGAGTACATCCCCCATATAAAACAAAAACAGCTAAGACTGCCTAAAAGTAATTTTAAGAAATGATCTAAATAATGAAAGTATAAATGTGTTTTGTTTATGTTAAGTTCAATGAACTCAAGGCTGAAATGTCTGGGTTTGAATACAATTTTTTGTTATAAAATATTTGTTAAGAGTTAATAATTGTTATCAATGCTAAATACCATGTCGTTAAGTAAGGGAATTTTAATTAAAATTGTATTAGAATAGAATGTCAGAAGGGGTAGAAGCAAGCTGTAATATCCATAAAACATTGTAAATGAACACAGGTAAAATTTAGGCAAATGGTAAATCTCAACAACCTTATAATTGATGAATAAGTCAAGTAAATTAATTAAACTGATGAAATTTGTATAATGTAAATCAGACACAGTGTATTATAACTGAAACTATACTTTAGAAAGATATTGGAAAAAGGTATGAAAGATTATTGGAAAAAATGCAAATGTAATAACAGAAAAATCAAGGGGGGTCCCAAATTAAAGAATAATATTTAAAAAAGATAACTAATTCATAAAATTACCAGGAATTAATGGAAAATAAAAATTTTATTTCAATCAGGGATTTTGTTCAATCGTAATTATAACTTCATAAGGATGGTAAACCATTTAAAATGACAGGAAGTAAAATATTATGCCTACCTGTAAAAATAAAGTAAATAGGACATTTTGAGATGGAAAACACTGTAAAAGTATCATATTTGGTATTAAATCACGTAGAATTAACTAGAGAAAGAGATTATGTATTAGGTATTTAATAAAATTAAAAAATAGTAAAAATGTATTCAATCATATAATGTAAAAATCAGTTATGTAAGCGGAAATGCTAGAAAATTAAAACAATGTCTTTTTAATATTAAATTGGCTAAGACGTTTCGGATGAAGAAGAAAATAGAACAGTTGATTGTTATACGTTGAACAGGACACATCTATGCCAGCTCTCGCAAAATATTCACACATAGCGAAAGAGTAAAAGATGGCGCGAGTCTAACCAAGTCAAATAATTTTGAAATCGCGAATTTTGGAAAAAACTTAACCAACCACTAAATTCAGTGAAATAAACCAGTACAACTATTGAATTAAACTAATACTGAACAGAAAAAAGTGAATTAACTATTAAAACACATAACAACGATAATTTTGAATGGCATAAAGTGAATTAAAAACATTATCCAACACAATTTATCGAGGCGAATCACTGAACACTGATCCAGGACAACTACACTATCACCAGAGGGATTAATCACTACTGCTGGGGACGAGGAAAACTTGGAAGGGCGACATTTATTTGAAGAGAATTCCTTGACATGCAGCCTTCGACAACATATGCAGCACAAAGCAGCCATTTTGAAATCCCATGATCCTCTGCAGGCCCGCTAGCTTCACATCAAACCGAAATTGATTCGAACAACTTACTTTACTAAACAATATATATTAAATCATATCTTTGTATTTTTAGATAATTAAGCTTATAATTGTAAGTGTTATACTTTCCAGACTTTGCCCTTTCTCTGACTACTATAATATAACAGCTCAAAGAACCTGTGAATTAATCTTAATAATTTATATAAAAATAATCGTTCGCCCTGAGAGAACGAGTCGATATTTTAACTGTTGAATAATCGATTTACAATCGATCCATAATTAATTTGTTAATAAAACTTGGAATTCTGCAAAATAAATTTCTATTTATTTCTAAAACATATAAATAGAATAAAATAGGATAATATTTAACTCACGGACTACACGAAAAGCGGCAATTACCAAAGTGGAAGGAGCATACACTCAGAAGAAGAAGAACCGCAAATCGATTAGTACAGGAGACAATCCTACTAACGCAGAACCTAATTCTAATTACACGAAGTAGTATAATTTGACAAAACCAATTTCAATAGAATTAAATTTACACCACAACAGTTTAAAATAATTAATCCAAAAACAATTAAAACATAAAACATAAATTTTCAAAAATAAACAAAATTTATTATTATTTGTAAACAAAATAATATTTTGTTACAATAGTAATACTGTATGTATCTGTGTAAATAAAGACGTTTTCCGATATGAGTGCGAAACGAAAACACACGTTCGTGATTATGGACCAAAAATTACAAGCCCTTCAGAGTCTCGATAAGGGTGAATCGGTCCAGCGTATTTGACAAGAGTTTAATGTAGGCAAGAGTACTGTTAATGACTGGCGCCGAAACAGAAAATCGATTGAGACTTTCTGCACTCAAATTAAAACTGAAAAAGTGCTTTCGACGCGATGCACTTTAAAAAAACCAAATAACGAATTAGTGGACGGTGCTTTGTGGTTATGGTTTATGCAGGAACGCCGAAGAGGCACTCCGATAAGTGGACCAATTTTAAAAGAAAAAGCAGGTATCCTACACTCAAAACTTCAAGATGCCAGTACATTCTCGGCAAGTGAAGGATGGCTAACACGTTGGAAAAAGCGTCATGGAGTTCATTTCATTGGCGTTTGTGGTAAAAAAGTGTCGGCGAACCCATCAGCAGCTAGCGATTTTTCAAAAAAAACTGTCTGACATCATCGCTAGTTAAAATCTTAGTCCAGAACAAGTTTATAATATTGACGAGACGGGGTTGAATTTAAACTCTTGCCTAAGAAATCGTTTGCTACGGCTAAGGAAACTCAGCCCCAGGATTTAAAGCCAGTAAAGAGAGAATCATGTTGGCTTTGTGTTCAAATGCCTCAGGGTCCTACAAGCTGCCTTTGTTTGTAATCGGAAAATCAGCAAAACCCAGAGCTTTTAAGAATTTAAACATGTCATCCCTTCCAGTGTACTACAGAGAACAAAAATCAGCCTGGATGGGTTCGTATCTGTTTAAGGAGTGGTTCGAAAGTGAATTTGTTCCTAACGTAAAACATCATTTGACGAGTTTGAAGTTACCAGTTAAAGCACTTTTAGTGCTAGACAATGCCCCTACCCATCCGCAAGAACTTGAATGTGAAGGTTACAGTGATATAAAATTATTATTCCTGCCACCTAACGTTACAAGTCTTACACAACCAATGGACCAAGGGGTCATCGAGTCTTTTAAGTGAAGGTACCGCATAAAGCTTCTTTCGGACATTCTAGGTAAGCTGGACAATGAAGGCAGCACAGGTCTCATTCCGGCCTTAAAGACAATCAACATTAAAGACGTGATCTATATGGTATCTAAGGCATACGATGAAATGCCATCATCTACATTTACAAAGTCTTGGAGAGAACATGGCCAGATTGTATTCTTCTCATTGAAAAGAATAAAGAGGACAACCCTAAAGCAGATGAATCAAATCTTCAGGGTTTTGAACCAGATTACAACGAATCTCTGTTAAAAGATCTACAACGATTGCCTCACTCTGATGATCTTGTACAACAAGACGTTGCAGAATCGATTGCTGGTCAAGATGAGGAGCTTCAAAATGAGATCTTAAACGATGATGAAATTGTGCAAGCTGTCATTTGCCAAGAAGACGAAAAGAAGAAGTCAATGACGAAGAGGGAAATGTCGAGGAGAAAGTGAGCCACGCTGAGGGAAGAGCAGCCCTGGAATTAGCAAGGACGTACATCGAGCAACAAACAGAGGCAACTGCAGTTGATGTTATGTTCATCAAGAAATGGCGTGATTTCGCATTCAACAAAACAGTTGATGCCAACTGTTGGTTGGTTGATGTATCAAGTTGAACAGTTGGTTCCAACTTGATGCATTATAGTGTATATTAAAAATATATGATCAGGGTTACCAACCTTTGCATGAGTTCAAATTTGTTGTGTGTTATAATGTATATTAAATCTATATGATCAGGTTTACCAACCTATGCACGGGTTCAAACTTGATATATGTATTATAGTGTATATTAAAATATATGATCAGGGTTACCAATCTGGCATTATTGTGTATAGAACAGATCTGCCAACATTTTTCTGTGGTGGGAAATTCAAACTATATGAGCAGACGCATTATTAAATTGTCTCTCTGCCTCTCTCTCTCTCTCTCTCGCTCTCTCTCTCTTTCTCTCTCTCTTGCTCTCTCGTTCGTCATTTCAACCAATTTGTACCGAGATATAATTGTGTAAGAATAACTTCGCGCGCGCGCGCGCGCACACACACACACACACACACACAGGGTCATTGACCGTTGTGGTGGAAAGCTTTTAAGAAGTTAGCGATATTGAAAATATTTTCGTAATTAACCAAATTAAGGAAATAATCGAACCGACAAACCGAACATTAATCCAAGAATTTACATTTTCAGCAGTCTACACATTGATTCGTACATAGATTTCAATCTACATAGATGTATGCAGATAAATGAAATACATATTTTACATTAAATACATTTCTGATTACTATACACGGAATTACATATTGTTATCTGCTCATATTTTCAAGATAAAGGGTTGTGTCAAGAAATAAAATCATACTACGATCACATACACACTGTAACCACCCGAAATTACGTGTGTTAAATTAAATGTATTTGATTTAACATTAAAGTTATAAATCGGTTATCACAAATCTCGTGTTACAATTTAAAAATGATTGTTATGAATAATAAGTTACCATTTAAAATTAACTCTTTTCTAAAATAATTGCAGTAATAATTAATAAATACTGTTTGATTAGTAATGGTTGACAAATATAGTGAATAAAGCGTTAATCGCTGGTCGACTGATGAATGTAGCCGTAGCGTCGATCTGGCAGCGGAACTCCTCTTCTAGGTTAAGTGTCGTCAGAGTACGTAACGTTAAGTCTCGTCTGGGCAACAAAAAATTTATAATAATATACTTTCACGTACCTGATCGTGATACTAGAAGTTCTGAAGTTCACTTACAATAATTAATAAGCTGCCAAAAGGTACTTAATACCAGCTTGCTTTATTGACAAGGTTAGATCACTCCTTGTTAGATAAGGGCGCCACATAGGTTTATTTCGGGAAAATCCCCATGAAAAACCAATTAATGAAATTTAATATTTGATAAATTTTCTTTAAAATTTGTGTTAATGCTTAATGCATTTACTGCAAGTCAAATCTAATAAAATACAGCCTCTATTCAGAGTTATTTTTGTATTCAAAGTTAATTATTAACTCACTATTTGAAATAAATAGAGTCAAGGTTTATGCTGATAACAAACGGGTTTTATTTTACCCTTGAAAATAAACTCAATCAATTACAAATATAATGGATACATTAATATAAAATTGGTATTACTCCGTTCGCTTGGAATACGAACTAGCTCAGATAGAACAAATCAACTCTTATGGTTATTACCAGATTAACCTTTAATTATATATTATTTTATATCTCATGCGTAGGCTCTTTTAAATACAAGAAAGAACTACTTTATGCCTAGACAGACGTTAATGACAATATTTACTAATTCGGCCTCTTTTTCAAAATTCGTACCTATTTTCAGGTTAGCGTTGGTCACGCTGACTTACTTACTAACAAATATTTTTATCACTTAAGACTAATACAAATCTTACGTGGGATTGACAAATCCGCTAAATAAATTTGATCACAGTGTATCAGATAGAAAGTTTTGTTGTTTCTGCGTCAGTACAATTTTGTGTTGAAGAATTACAAGTGCACACAGATTAATAAAATGAATTGTCACAGTGTTACATTTTTTATTTTAATCTTATAGATTAAAATTGATTAAAACACTCCAGTGGCCGGATTATATTGACCACCGGTTAATTACACTTCACACGAACTAAGAACGGAGAGTAATTGCCCTCTTCTGACTAAATTCGGGCTAAGTTAAATACTGATTATTAATCTTTCTCTCGTTCTAAATATCGCGCACAAATGAAAATATTTACTTTACATCGATGCACTTCCTGTTGATAAATTGTTGTGTAGTTAGCTGTCTTGAAGAAACTGTTAAAGGGATTCACTATTTACATTATACGTTAAGTTATTAAAAAAATTGCGGTGACGAGCGACACCTTCTCGCTCGAGTGAGGACAATAAAGTGTGTAACGAATTCGCTCTGTTTTTGATTATATACCCCTTGCTTCACCGGGCTTAGGCGATAAGATCGTTTAATAAGCTATTTTCTGATTGGCTCTGACAGCCGTTACAAAAATGACGCTTTGTTTTCTAACCGTCGTCTGGCGAACGTGATTGACAGTTGATTGTGTTGTTAGTGTTACTCAACCAATTTCTCACTTTATAATAACAAATAATGCTAACGCACACTACGCACTTATTATAGTTGCGATCGCGAGTTTATTACTATCAAATTAAAGAATAGTTTATGAGCTTTAAATTGATGTGACTTAACCCTGGTTTTAATCGCATTTTCTTTGACACTGCTAATAAATAATGTTCAGAAACATGGTATCTCACTGTCTTCTCCTAGCGATGCCAAATACGATTATTACCTATCTATTTATATTTAGCGTTTCACATCGCGTTTTCTTTACAACGTCTTTGTTGGAACACTAACACCTTTGTCGTCATACTTAATAGCTATTTATTGCTACACAATTATTAAATCTTAGCTTAACTATGGTGATACATTATTATTAAGAATCGTTATTTTCTAATTACATTTTGTTTGGTATACTCGACTTAATGTTACTCAATAATAATTGAGTGGTGATATTCACTATTACATTTGGTTATATTGATTGTTCAGTAAATTTTATGTACACTAGGAGTCCTTTTTCCTTACTAATTTACTGACAAACGTTTGTTTAAGCATAGTCTAGGCCTATCTTTAGCATCGGTTTATGCCTTAATAATTGTCACTAGTTACATGTTGTATAATGAGGAAATTACTTATTCATATAAGGTTTCCTTTTATAAGTATTCTTACTTCTTAATATAACATTTGGGGTTTGCAATGCTAGTTTTAAATTTACATTGTGGCCATAGCTAGTCTAGTCATAGGCTTTGTTATTTATTGGTCATGGTTCATTTATTTTCAGCCAAATGCTGTTGCTGATATTACATTATTCTCGTCATTATTTGATCAGTTTTATAAACATGTGACTTTACATTCATGTCATTGACTGGCTTGTTTGACAGCTTATAGTGAACTTGGCTTGTCCATTAGTTAGAGTCAGTTATAGTATTTGTTGTAGGGTCATGCAGTGTATTCCTTACTGCTTCTTGGGATCCTCCTTCTTCTTTCTTCTTTGTTGGTCCTTGTCTTCTTTGCTACTTCCATCATAAATTATTCACTTATATTATTTCAGTGCACTTATTTATTCTTTTGGTACACGTCTAGGTTATGTAACATTTTGTGGTGTTACAACACACATGACATATGTTTATGCGCCGTATACATGTAACAGAAATAATGTATTGCTGTCTCTATGTGTTTATGTAACGTCTCTGTCTCACATCTCTAGACGCAGTTATCGATCACGATATTATTCCTCAAAAAATCTGTTGTGACTGGTTGAACGAAACATATGACCGAATTAATAAATTGTCTCTCTCTGCATAACAGTTGTAAAAAGGCTTTCAACGTGTTTTTGTCATTTCAACCAATTTGTACTGAGATCTAATTGTGTAAGAATAACTACGTGCGCACACACACACACACACACAACGATACAGAATTAGATATAGTTATTCTTCACTATTATGTTTCTACAACACTAGCTTAAGCCAAGGGGTCATTAACCGTGATTACAACGTCCGAATCGGTGCGTCCTACTTTCTAATTTGACACATGACAGTCATTAGCAGCGATTTAGAAATTAAGCGGCGACGGTAAGTCGGGTTACTTACAGATTATAAAGTATTTACTCCCAAAACGGACACAAGCTGTCCCCACTACCAGTGTACAATATATACGCGAAGAAAATCAGTTGCAATTTCCCATTTCGACTGTCTGCGTGTGCTTGATACATCGTGAAATCTATTACTGCGTACAACAGCATACGTCTTACGAGCCTTCAGTATACACAACGTCCGTCATTTAAGGGTGTTTAACAACGCACGCTAGTTTGGTAAGTGTACATGAAACATTTTGAATACGTTAATAAGTGAACATAATTTTATTGTATGTACAGATTTTATTTAAACGTAAAAATTATTCGCATTAAAACATTATCAAGTGCATTATTTATTGAATTAAATACATGACTCGTTCAAATAAGTATGTGTGTGTGTGTGTGTGTGTGTGTGTGTGTGTGTGTGTGTGTGTGTGTGTGTGTGTGTGTGTGTGTGTGTGTGTGTGTGATCAAATTACTATGTCTGTTACAATTTCTGAAATTTATTCTTGTCGTGCTTTTTATATTACACTTCTAATTGAAGATATATTTTAGGTATAGCGGAATTTAAGCGTGCGAGCCTTCAGTATACATACAACGTCTGTCATTTAAGGGTACGTGTGTGTGGTCAACACTCGCTAGTAAAGACCGTTTTGCATTATTATTATACGTCTTACGAGCCTTCAGTATACACAACGTCCGTCATTTAAGGGTGTGTAGACAACGCACGCTAGTTTGGTAAGTGTACATGAAACATTTTGAATACGTTAATAAGTGAACATAATTTTATTGTATGTACAGATTTTATTTAAACGTAAAAATTATTCACATTAAAACATTATCAAGTACATTATTTATTGAATTTAATACATGACTCGTTCAAATAAGTATGTGTGTGTGTGTCTGTGATCAAATTACTATGTCTGTTACAATTTCTGAAATTTATTCTTACCGTACTTTTTATATTACACTTCTAATTGAAGATATATTTTAGGTATAGCTGAATTTAAGCGTGCGAGCCTTCAGTATACATACAACGTCTGTCATTTAAGGGTACGTGTGTGTGGACAACACTCGCTAGCTTGTTGCAAGTAAGTAAAAAATCTATGTACATTATGGAAGTGGGTTATACAAATAATAATAAAGTGTGTACTATATACATTTATTAAAATACGTACGCAGCTCCAACATTATATTAAACTAGTTTTTTTTTCAATTAAAATACGTACACAGCTCCAAGATTACATTGTTACAAGTATGAAAATATATCTAAACTAGTTTTTACAAGTAAAAAAAAAAAACATACACACTTCCAATATTATATTGTTACAAGTATAAAAATATATCTAAACTAGTTTTACAATTAAAATACATACACAGCTCCAATATTATATTGTTACAAATATGAAAATATATATATAAAACTAGTATTTACAAAATATGTATAAAATAGGACTTAAACGCGTCTATGTACTGTGTTGGACAATGGCGTATATTCTACAAGCGAATCATGTAGTATCATACAGTAGGCGGTAGTCTGTGCAGGAAAATTCATTGACGCTTCAAATTTTAAACGTACATCAACCGCTGAAGACTTAAGCGTATCGTCTTGTTTGCTACAATCGAATACAAACAGCGGAGCTTTTGATTTGAATAATTCTGGTGACAGTAGTGGGCTGGCGTCTAGACGGTGGTAATACGAACTTAGAAAACTGGCGTACATATTGTACAATAATGCAAAACGGTCTTTTCCAATATCCAAGTTTAAATTATCGTAAGGATAATACTTGTCGTTTAGAAACAGTCTCGCATTGGTCATGTTACAGTGATCGAATTCATCGGCGTGTGCTGTCAGTACATTCTTTCTTGCTATCTGAAACGCTAACACAACAAAGCGTGGTTTTTCTAGCTGATTCGAGGTCTTGACAATCCAATTCTCCCTTTTAGTCTGTGGTAAGGCAGGATACTCGTGCAACTCCTAGGCCCTAAAAGGCATAGTTATCGGGTGGTCTTTCTCTATGAGTCGTAACAGTGGTAATCTGTACGCATTAGCTACATGTACATAAGGCATTTTCCAGTAAACTTTATCCAGTTCAAGAACACAATTAGCAGCCGTTTGTCCGCTTGCTAAAACCATAGCGTTTATGTCAGTAGATGTGCGTAGGAGTATAAGTTCTTGTTTCACGTTCAGCACGATGCGTGTATAGTCTTCTGCGAATCCCATTAGCATTTTCAGTGGAATACAAAAGTTGAATTCACCGTCATCGTTTACTTTTAACACGTTCGCGGTCGGTGCCACCCAACCCGCGTTTTTCATTGCGTCATGTGCGTTGTTGTTGAGCGATAGAAACGTTTTAATAGTTGACGTAACGCCGACGTTTCTGGTATGGTCCACTACCACTCCGGCCAACTCGTAACGAATCTCTTCAAAGAGAAATGCTATAGCATTGTTCACCAGTTCCACATTCAGCGCAGTATCTGCAGGCACGCTAGGGTTTTTAACCAACTTGCCTTCGATGTAGAGGAAACTTTCTGACGGCAGTGTAAAGACGTCCTGTTGTTGTATTGGCACGCGTATTTCATCATTGTTTCCATATCTTGTTGTTGCGTACGGCGCGTGTGAGTGAAATGAAAAGTGCGTGATACTGTCTTCAAAGAACGGTTGCTGCTCCACAGATAATATTCCACTCGCCATGTTACTTGTTTACAACAACAACAAAACCCAATGAAATCAGGAAACGTCGGTTAACTGATGTTAATCGTTTCAGTTTCGAACAAGTACTGATGCGTTTCCTAACTGATCTTCCTTCTTCTTTTTTTTCTGACGACGGTGGTAGCAGCGGTGGCGGAGAAACAAAGTACAAGCCCATGTCTATAGTCGTTTTAGATGTAAACGCACAGTGATGACTTCTCCACGAAAATTTATTACGTCACCGTCCTGGTCGTGTAAAGATAATGTTATGTTGTCCAAGCGACTCACATTAACAGGTAGGTATATGACGTTTGTAGGTGATTCAATTATTTTGAATCCTGGTTCGATTGACGGATAGAATGAGTGCAGCGTGTGCTCGTTTTTACGGTTCTTGTATGATCCTTGCGCTATATTACACCTTATCAGTATACTGTTCACTTTTATAATGTTAACTGTGGCGTCAGACGTGTGAGTTTTATTCACTTTAAGCAGACGTTTTTCCTTGAAACCCAACATATCACCGATACCACACGCTGTTTGTTGAAAGTTAATATCCAGTGCACAAGTCAGTTCACATTCATTTCAGTGTATTGTTGTTAGGACGTAGACTAATCTTTGATCTCCTAACTGCTTTTTGAGGAAGGCTTCTATGTCGCCGATTTCATAAGCACCCGTGGGTAAAGTTATCAAGTCCCACGTTGTCCCGTCCCGTAGTACTGGAAACACAATGTTTTTCTCCTCAACCACGTTCGGTATACTGTTGTATGTAGTAAAGTCCAATAGACCTACATACCATTCACCGTTTGTTAGTTCGAGAGGCGGGAAAAAGTCACATACAAGAGCGGCAGCATTCGTGCCTGTTAAGGTGACTGACAACGAAGACATCTTGTCGCTTACTGATCACTCACTTGTCAAGAAGTCCAAACATAAATGTCCGCAGATGACTGTGTGTGGCGGCTGTTCACGCTCGTAATTGTAGTAAATGTCAGTGTCGGTTCCAAAATACTGTGTCAGCTCAAGAGGTGGCCGCATATTACCATACGCGTCATAGTAGTAAACTCGGTTGTTTCGCTTCTTGTAGCAAACCCAGTGCGTACCAGGTCCTTCTGCACTGTCCAGATTAACAACCGCGCTCTCGTTCTTCCAAGGTGGTCTGTGCGGTAAAGTGTTACGCATAAAAACTCCTCTGAAATAAGGTATTTTCAAAAGTTTTGCGTACACATACAAATCGCTGTCGGACAATGCACGCACTGGTATGCAAATTAGTTTTTTTGTCTGTAAGGACGCAGGTATAGACCTGATGCTATTTTATTGTTACGTTTATGCCTTGAGATTGTTTTGCGTTTGGTGTTGTTACGTTTATGGTTGAAGGTCGTTTTGCGTTTGCCCGCGGATTGACGTTTAATTCCTGAAGCCTTCTTCTTTTTTCTGCAACCACTACGCGAGTCCCCTCCACCTACTGCTGATTTTGCTTTCATTGCGGCTGCTATGGCTGCGGCATACGCTCTTTTACTAACACCAGAATTCCAACCTTTCACTCGTTCCCACGCTTTGCCGGCAAGAACGCGATCAGCTATACGTCTTCGACTGTTGTCTTTGTACCTTGCGTAGGCAATATCATTTTCGCGACAGGCTTCGTCCAGCTCGTTGATTCCGCGCTCGCCACGTGCCAATCTCTCTTTGAGTTTTGTTCCGCGTCCACAGAATCGATAGCTGGGTAGGTGTAATTCTACTGGTAATGCGTCCACCGCTCGATTAATCAAAGTAGGTACTGACGAAACGATAGCGGGCACGGTGTTTTTAAGTATTTTTCCAATTACACCACCCCCCATTCTTTTCTTACGAAGTAGTGCATTCTTGTAAACAGATCTTCAATCCTTGATTTCCGTTTCCCTATCGAGAACGTCTATTAAACGTCCCACCTCTTCAATATATTCAGACAGGACTGAACGCTGTGTCACGCTGTCTTGATATTTATAGACAAACGTTATCAGATTGATTATATGAGCGTGAAATACCTGATTGACCTTGTACAATTTAGTCTTTATATGTAGTTTTAATTCGTGCATTTGTCGTACAGTGACTGCGTCTGTGTCAGCTACTCCGTCCGCTTTATTCGTAATTTTTCTTTCGCCAGCGTAGAAAGCATTGCTTTGCAAACTGATTGTGTTGTCGTATAAAAATTCCAAATTCACAGCGTCTTTGCTGGCGACTGGCGCTTGCACGTGTGTTAGCCGACAGTCATCAACGATTACGTTACCTGCACGATCTTTTCTCAAACTCTTTGCGTCTACGTATCGTTTTGTGGCTGCATCTCTTGATTTAAGCGAATCGTTTAGCATTAATATTCGATGATCTTTTGCGTCTACGGTAGCGTCGTTCTTTTACTGTAAGCACGCATCGTTTACGTACTGTAAAGAAACAGCATCGTGCAGCTCTTCGGGATCACCCAAGTTGTGTATCTTTTTGTTTTTCACATCAAAGTGACCGTCGTTAGTCACTCCTAAACCGATATCCTCACGCAGACTTCGATGAGTTTCTTTTCGCAATCTTACAGTGCTGTCGTGTTTACCGAACTTGTCTACACTCATATTTATGAAGAACTGGTGGTCATAGAACGGTGCGTCTGCTTTTATATGATAATACCGGCTTCACGTAATTCTTCCAATATCGAAACGATTTCATTCCTATGACCAGTGTGTCCACTACTTTGAGAAGCCATTAACATTCTCAATCGATTAACCAACTCGTTAGGATCATCCCAATGTACGTAATCGATTGCAGTGTTTGGCTTCATCTCCATATAGCCACTCCCTGTACGTTTTCGCGCACTCGATGCAAACAATTTAGATATTACTAGTCGGTACTTGACACCACTGTTACTGTTTATTCGCGTATTGTGTTTATATTTTTGTTTGTGTCGGTTGGTTGCTAGTAGTATGGACTTGTATTTCCTCATATCGTCCTTATTGTATTTTTTGGGTAGTTTCATAAACAAAAGTTCGTACAGACCGGGCGTACGCCTAACGAAGTTCCTTCTCGCTGCTCTGTGTAGCTCTAGAGCTATAGTCTTGCGTGCGTTGTTCATGGTTTAAGATACACTAACATAATACCAGCGTTAAAAATACTATATATATGTATAACAGTTTCTTTGTTTTTCAGTATTCACTCGCTCGTCTGAATATCATCATGTCCGACCTTCAGCAGATCCGGAACAACAACAACAACAACAACAGCAGGAACAGGAACAGCCTCAACAAGGTAAAAATTTAAATACCAATTGGTACAGTTAAGAAATTGTCTCTCTCTATAATTATGTAGCAAACCAAACTTGTTTGATATGAATTAACATATGATCCAACTCTGTCTAACATGTACAAGATAGTCTCTTGACGTTGTTTAGAAATTGATATGGCGGAGAAAATTTTTTATGTTCCGGCATAGGTTTGTCACCTTCTCCCCAATGAATTGTCTCTTGACATCGTTTAGAAATTGACATGACGGAGAAAATTTTTCATGTTCCACCATAGGTATGTCACCTTCTCTCCAAAGACCTAATTCAATTCCACAACAAAAGCATTTAACTCTATCGTCTATGAATGACATACTATGTCCACAAACATCATAATTTAGCGGATAGTAGTAAAACCCGGCAAACGCTAACTCGTCGGGGCTGACAAACGTCACTTCCCAATACTTGAACGATTTTCTTCTTTCACTTTCAATACTAAAATCGGCAGTAGCTGCCATCTTCACAGTTTGCAATAAACTAACGTATTACTAACGTGTACTATCTATTTATTTACCACAAACATGAATTTGTGTGTGTGTGTGTGTGTGTGTGTGTGTGTGTGTGTGTGTGTTATTCATCATTCCTATTAGCTAATACACATGTTTCTATTGCTTCAGTTATGACACGATTTTATATTGTGCGAAACACCAGTATTAGAGGATCCCTCACAACATTTAATTACCTACCCGTGTACACAGACACGGGAGACCAAGATATATTATCGATAATGACTAAGGTGCGACCTTTATTGTGCAAGGATATTATGGCAGAACAAGCACGTTTACGTAGTATCAAATGGCATATAGTTACCAAGGCAGTAGTCAACATCAAGAACTCCCAAGATGAAATGTGTTTTCTATGGTCTGTTCTAGCCCACATACACCCTCAGCAAGACCATAAAGATCGTGTTTCAAAATACCTCTCATTCATAAACACAATAAAAATGTCCGGTATCGAGTACCCTGTTTCTATAAACTCAATTTCTAAATTGAAACACAGAATCCCAACATTTCTATAAACTTTTTCGGCTATGATATAGAAGACAATATCAGAAACGAATCAAAAAATGAGGTTTATCCGTTAAGAATTACCCCCAATAAGAACAGATTACATCATGTTAATCTTTTGCTTCTGTCCGATACAAATAGCCGAAAACACTACTGTCTTGTCAGTAGCATTAATAAATTGTTATTTTCCCTAACAAAACACAAAGAAAAATCATTTTACTGCGACTACTGCCTGCATCGTTTCTCCACAGAACATGGTCTGTCCGAACATCTCCCCTACAGTACACCTTATGGTGAACAGAAAACCAAAATGCCCACAGAGGAGGAGAAGTTTATGTCATTTAAAAATTACGCACACTGTCTCAAAGTACCCTTTACCGTCTACGCCGACTTCGAGTCCCTTATCACCCCCCTTCAATCGTGTTCACCAGGTAACGACATCCCGACGACAGTGAATGATTTAGGTGACTTCTACTCAGTTGATAGCAGTGGTGTCCGCCAGAAAATACCTTCTCCTCCTGTATCGTCCACATCATACGAAGCGATGCATATTCCGTCAGGTTTCTCCTATGCTATCGTTGATCACGCTCACAGTCTCTGGAGAGAGGTTAAAGTGGTGAAAACGTTGTAGACACTTTCTTCTCGTGGTTGATGAAAGACGTCGAGGATATGATGAAGGTAATACGTCATAACGTAAAATTAATTATGTCCGATGATGACAATGTTGCGTTCACTAACGCCACCGTTTGCCATTTGTGTGAGCGCCCTTTGACAGACGATGACAAGGTACGCAATCATTGTCATCTTACGGGGAAATTCTTGGGAGCAGCCCACAATAGCTGTAATCTGAGCTACAAGATGCCGCGTCATATCCCCGTCTTCTTTTACAACCTTCGTGGCTACGACTGTCACCATTTAATGCAGGGTTTAGGAAAATATAAGGACCAACACGTATCCTGCATTGCAACATCTAGTGAGCGTTACCTGTCGTACTCCCTGGATCCCTTGCGTTTCGTAGACGCTTTTCAATTTCTTAATCGCTCTCTGGACACACTAGTTAGCAATCTGTCTACGTCCGGGAGCCAATTTCCTTTGCTTAGAGAGGAAATGCTTAGACGGGGTTGAGCCGCTCATCACCAAAGACATCACAACAAAATTTTTAACTTTCCAAATCTGACACATTTTCTAAGTTTGACATCCACCAAAAAAAAAATTAAAAAAAAAACTACAACTTACCTTGATGACCGGCTCACTTGTTCACTTGAACTAGGAGAAGACTCCTAGTGGAAGAATGTCCACATGCTGGGTAACCACTGGGGAATCGGACGAATGAGGCGACCTCAAATTTTTTTGTTTTGTTTAAATTCAACAATTACCAATTTATTGATACTCTTCGAAATAATAAATCATATACAATATTTCATGTGACAGTATTCCATTAGGAATATATAAAATATATAACATATTTAAAATATATGACATCGTATTCAGAATTTAAATTTCAAAATATTCAAAATTCCATATTTAAAAAATATTCCATTAAAATTATATAAAATCTGTAAAACATTTAAACTCTCTTACATGGCATGCAAATCACCATTGACATGCACCTTTTACCTTCACCCATTTGGAAATAAATACATTAACATTGATAAGTACAAAGAGTAAATCCAGAGGTTTTCGAAATATAACATTTAATAACACTAAGTCTTTTTTTTTTCCTTTTCAGTCCCCCTCTGGTTGTACTATAAACACTTTCAATAATATCAACAATCTTATAAACCATTTAACAAGCATTAACAAGCAATTCTCTCCTACAACAATTTAAACAAACATATTACATAACGACATGCGCCCTCTGAAATCTAATTCAAACTTTAAAAAAGAGAATCATATAATTAGGAAAATATAAGGCAAACCTAAGATAGATGATTATACACTCTGTGTGGAATTCACAAGTGCATGTGCTCAGTTTTCCCTAAACCTGCATAAACTTGAGTAGCACAAAGGCTTGCAGATTTCAGAGTGCACCATTATTAAGAAACTAACAAATAGTCAGGTACATATATCTCTCAGCCATGTAATATGTTGTGTGCATGGAATTATGAGCCTATACATATACAAAAGAATTTTCACAGTGACTGTAAATGGATAGCGAATGAAATTAAATATGAGTATATACATCTACCAAAGATTTTAAAAGGTCACTGTACATTGATAGAGAATTAACAATACTATGAGCATATAAATCTACAATTCTTATAAATATATAAATAGTGAAAATTTCATCTTGTACAGCAGTTCAGTCATTTTTATTAATGGGCTGAATGCTCCTGAATTACAGTTCTAGTACAGGGCAATTGTAGGTGATCTGGAACTCTTTCATAATCAGATTTACAAGTTCCAATAAAAGGCTGCCACAAGATAAGTTCCACACAGATTATAGTAAAAGGTATACTAGAAATTACATGCTTCCACAATTAACACACAAGACATTTATATGAACACACTGAATATGAGCATTAAAGGAACTCGGCTGAACTTTGCTTCACTCGGCCCCGGAGCACACTGGCCAATTCCTAACACATTTTCTTAAGTTTTTTTTTGTTTTCTTTTTTTTTTGTTTTTGTAGGTAGAAATTTTGCACAGAATCTATTACAGTCGAATAAGAAACTAGTCACATAAGACACTAGTGAGGTTCACCAGACCTTTCTTTTATTAAAAACTTGCGTTCAAAAATTTGCAAGGAGTGCAGAAACCTGTCTATTATATTCCCAATATATAGAGAAGTGAAAAAAAAATATCCAAAATTAAGCAACAGTTTTTTTTTTGTGTTAGAAACAGTTAGGCCACACTTGACTACAAAACAAGCAGCGCAAAAACGCATCCCAGGCAAAAATTTAATAATTTTTATTTTTCCATACCTGCACAATTTTGCAAAGTGTCACTTACAATTGAGTTCCTCAATTTACTCACGCATAAATCACACCTCGGTCTTCACAGGATCACGGCCGCCGGCGCCAAGGGACCCCTTTGGCACACTTTACTCTTAGCCTGCCATGATTAATTTAAAAACCCAGGCCTTATAATAAAAAAATAAAGCAACTTTTCAAACGCCGATCACCAAGACCGCACGTGGCGAGCACAGCTCAAACAGGCCAAAACACAGCTCGTCTCTATCTACCCAGCTGACCCGGAACCACCCCATCGAGTCAAAAAAGCAACTCTCCACTCGACGAAAACCACAGGCCAACCCACTGCTCAAGTCAGAACAGCAAGCCCTCTACTCACGGCAAACACCGCACCAAGCAGCGGGACCGAATAGTTATGTTGTGCGAAGTCTCTTACAGATAGCGACAGTATCCAAAATTCGGAGCGAGAGCCACCACCAGTTCCGAAGTTACCGTAACTTCTCATAGATAGCGAAGTGACCACTGTCCAACGCGAAGTCCCCAGATGCAAGAAAATATCGCCCGGAATCCGTAGAACCGCTACTTGCCGTACACCTACGTACGGCACACCCCCACAACAAAAGGAGTCCAACGGGTTGGACGACACTGGGACTGTCACCACCGGAGGAAAAGCGGGGACTGACTAAAAACCAATAAAAAGATAAAATCCGGCGAAAGTGGAAAACGAAAGGACACCAGAAGGAAGGACAAGGTGTGTGTGGGTGTGTAGCTGGGTGTGTGGGTGTGTGTAAGTGTAGAAGATACGGGGAGTGTGAGCGGCCGCGGCCTAAAGCAAAGAAAGAAGAAAGGAAAGGAGAGAAGCTAAAATACCAATAAAACGTTTAAAACCCCAATTAACCCCACCTAAAACAATAAAACACAAAAAAAATAAAACCATAAAACACAATCCCTCCAGCGAAGCCCCCCGAAAACCAAACCCGAGGACCCTAACTAAATCTAACTGGAGTAAACAGCATGGCCATTTAATAACAAAGTTCAATCAGCTGATGCACCAACCAGGTCGACCGTGAATTGACATATCAAACCTAGAACCGATACAAGAGACAAGGACGGGTTTATCAGATTACGCAAACGACAACAACAACATTCCACCCTGCAGCCGGCTATCAACAGCTCATAGTCCAACTCGCCCAGATAACAATTTTACAACAATACAGCTGGTTACAAGTTACTCTGTCAATGTCTAGACTCCGGATACAATGACAAACAACGTATTTTTGCACTTATACACCACACAAACTACCCCTGACAATATCTCGTATCCCCATAAAACAACAAATTTAGTTGGGGTGTCCCGACCCGACACTGGACCAACAATGAAGACCAAGATGAAGTGCGAGAAGACAACCAAGACAACAATGATCACACAAAAACACAAACAAACAAATAAACACTCAAGAATCCCCAAAACCATCAGAAATCGCCAGGCTGTGCTCAACCCCCCCCTAGGGGTCCCGGCCCGGCAACCGCACCCAAAGACCAAGATTTACAACACTAATAAACCTCACACTTGACAGAACTTGTCCGACTAAGATTTGGAGGTCACCTCATCCATTTCCAATTTTCGTTTCAGAGGTGGCCAGGACTACGTCCAACCACGCTCTGCTACCATTTGTGAGCCGCTCATCACCAAAGACATCACAACAAAATTTTTAACTTTCCAAATCTGACACATTTTCTAAGTTTGACATCCACCAAAAAAAAAATTAAAAAAAAACTACAACTTACCTTGATGACCGGCTCACTTGTTGACTTGAACTAGGAGAAGACTCCTAGTGGAAGAATGTCCACATGCTGGGTAACCATTGGGGAATCGGACGAATGAGGCGACCTCAAATTTTTTTGTTTTGTTTAAATTCAACAATTACCAATTTATTGATACTCTTCGAAATAATAAATCATATACAATATTTCATGTGACAGTATTCCATTAGGAATATATAAAATATATAACATATTTAAAATATATGACATCGTATTCAGAATTTAAATTTCAAAATATTCAAAATTCCATATTTAAAAAATATTCCATTAAAATTATATAAAATCTGTAAAACATTTAAACTCTCTTACATGGCATGCAAATCACCATTGACATGCACCTTTTACCTTCACCCATTTGGAAATAAATACATTAACATTGATAAGTACAAAGAGTAAATCCAGAGGTTTTCGAAATATAACATTTAATAACACTAAGTCTTTTTTTTTTCCTTTTCAGTCCCCCTCTGGTTGTACTATAAACACTTTCAATAATATCAACAATCTTATAAACCATTTAACAAGCATTAACAAGCAATTCTCTCCTACAACAATTTAAACAAACATATTACATAACGACATGCGCCCTCTGAAATCTAATTCAAACTTTAAAAAAGAGAATCATATAATTAGGAAAATATAAGGCAAACCTAAGATAGATGATTATACACTCTGTGTGGAATTCACAAGTGCATGTGCTCAGTTTTCCCTAAACCTGCATAAACTTGAGTAGCACAAAGGCTTGCAGATTTCAGAGTGCACCATTATTAAGAAACTAACAAATAGTCAGGTACATATATCTCTCAGCCATGTAATATGTTGTGTGCATGGAATTATGAGCCTATACATATACAAAAGAATTTTCACAGTGACTGTAAATGGATAGCGAATGAAATTAAATATGAGTATATACATCTACCAAAGATTTTAAAAGGTCACTGTACATTGATAGAGAATTAACAATACTATGAGCATATAAATCTACAATTCTTATAAATATATAAATAGTGAAAATTTCATCTTGTACAGCAGTTCAGTCATTTTTATTAATGGGCTGAATGCTCCTGAATTACAGTTCTAGTACAGGGCAATTGTAGGTGATCTGGAACTCTTTCATAATCAGATTTACAAGTTCCAATAAAAGGCTGCCACAAGATAAGTTCCACACAGATTATAGTAAAAGGTATACTAGAAATTACATGCTTCCACAATTAACACACAAGACATTTATATGAACACACTGAATATGAGCATTAAAGGAACTCGGCTGAACTTTGCTTCACTCGGCCCCGGAGCACACTGGCCAATTCCTAACACATTTTCTTAAGTTTTTTTTTGTTTTCTTTTTTTTTTGTTTTTGTAGGTAGAAATTTTGCACAGAATCTATTACAGTCGAATAAGAAACTAGTCACATAAGACACTAGTGAGGTTCACCAGACCTTTCTTTTATTAAAAACTTGCGTTCAAAAATTTGCAAGGAGTGCAGAAACCTGTCTATTATATTCCCAATATATAGAGAAGTGAAAAAAAAATATCCAAAATTAAGCAACAGTTTTTTTTTTGTGTTAGAAACAGTTAGGCCACACTTGACTACAAAACAAGCAGCGCAAAAACGCATCCCAGGCAAAAATTTAATAATTTTTATTTTTCCATACCTGCACAATTTTGCAAAGTGTCACTTACAATTGAGTTCCTCAATTTACTCACGCATAAATCACATCTCGGTCTTCACAGGATCACGGCCGCCGGCGCCAAGGGACCCCTTTGGCACACTTTACTCTTAGCCTGCCATGATTAATTTAAAAACCCAGGCCTTATAATAAAAAAATAAAGCAACTTTTCAAACGCCGATCACCAAGACCGCACGTGGCGAGCACAGCTCAAACAGGCCAAACCACAGCTCGTCTCTATCTACCCAGCTGACCCGGAACCACCCCATCGAGTCAAAAAAGCAACTCTCCACTCGACGAAAACCACAGGCCAACCCGCTGCTCAAGTCAAAACAGCAAGCCCTCTACTCACGGCAAACACCGCACCAAGCAGCGGGACCGAATAGTTATGTTGTGCGAAGTCTCTTACAGATAGCGACAGTATCCAAAATTCGGAGCGAGAGCCACCACCAGTTCCGAAGTTACCGTAACTTCTCATAGATAGCGAAGTGACCACTGTCCAACGCGAACTCCACAGATGCAAGAAAATATCGCCCGGAATCCGTAGAACCGCTACTTGCCGTACACCTACGTACGGCACAGGGTTTCGACGAACAGACCAATCTGCTCGTACGCAAGGGGGTATACCCTTACGAGTACGTTGACAGTATTGATCGGTTCAACAAAACAAGTCTACCCGCTCGTGAACACTTTGATAACCGGTTGATGGAATCGTCTATTTCGGACACAGATTACGAGCATGCACAAAACGTGTGGAGTGCATTCAATCTGCGTACGTTTGGAGATTACCATGATCTGTATTTGTTGACAGACGTAATGCTGCTGGCTGATGTCTTTGAAAGTTTTCGGGACATGGCCTTACGCGATTACTGTTTGGACCCGTGTCATTTTTACTCGCTTCCCGGTCTCGCTTGGAACGCGATGCTAAAAATGACAGGGGTCGAATTGGAGCTGTTGATAGATATAAATCAACATCTGTTTGTTGAGTCTGGGGTCCGCGGAGGCGTTGCTATGATATCCAACCGTCATGCCATCGCTAACAACCCTCTGATCCCAGATCAGTACGATGTTTCGAAACCGACCTCCTTCATTCTGTATACGGACTGTAACAATCTATACGGTGCAGCCATGTCGCAACCACTCCCTTACGCAGACTTCCGATGGCTCGATCGTAACGAAATCGAGTCTTTGGACGTACGTAATGTGAGTGATGATTCCGACATCGGGTATATCCTCGAAGTCGACCTACACTATCCTGATACACTACACGACCTGCATTCCGACTACCCGCTTGCACCTGTGCGCCAGCGCGTAACACCCGATATCCTTTCTCCCTTTTCCAAACGTTTACACGAGAGTATATACAGATCATCGTATAACGAATGAGGGTCAACAATGTCATCCGTAGAGAAGTTGTTAACGACTTTGGAGGACAAACAACATTACGTTCTCCATTATCGAAATTTGAAGTTGTATTTAAGTCTTGGTTTAGAGCTGAAAGCGACTCATAGGGTGTTGTGTTTTAAGCAAAGCGCTTGGTTGAAACCGTTTATCGATTTCAACACCCGCAAGAGGCAAGCAGCCGTCAACAGCTTTGAAAAAGACCTCTTCAAACTGATGAACAACGCCGTATACGGCAAGTCGCTGGAGAACGTACGGAAACATATAGACTTTGAACTAGTCTCAGATGAACGACGGCTTCAAAAACTAGTTTCCACACCTAGGCTGAAACGTATGATTCGTTATACGAACGATCTGGTGGGGCTCTCACTCCGTAAAAAATCCATCGTTTTTCCCGTCCCGTGTATGTCGGCTTCACGGTGCTTGACGTTAGCAAAACGATAATGTATGACTTTCATTATCGTTATGCTGTCGGCAAGTACGGCCGTAACGTTAGATTGCTAATGACAGGTACAGACAATCTGATGTATAGTATTCAAACATCTGACTTGTATGCAGACATGAAGGAGGACCTACACGTTTTTGACACATCGGATTACCCTACGTCTCATCCTTGTTATAGCCGTAAAAACAAAAAAGTTGTCGGACTGTTCAAGGATGAAACGTGTGGTCGTCCTGTTATAGAATTCGTGGGTCTCCGAGCGAAATGTTATTCGTTCCTTGTAACCCACGAAGATCCTAGCAAAGAAAGTCAAAAACGTGTATGTAAAGGTGTACCTCGAGTTGCGATTAAGAGGAGTCTACGACACGATATGTATCGCAAGTGTCTCACTGATCATTGTCAGTTTTCTACCAGTGCGCTTTGTTTACGTAGTGATCATCATACGCTGTACACGATGCGCGTAAATAAGCAAGCGTTGTCACCGTATGATGATAAGCGCTATATACTAGACAATGGTCGTGATACACTTGCGTACGGTCATTATCGAATACGTCGCATCAATATGGAGAAAGATGATGACGACGACACCTCCCCACTTGCTAAAAAAAATTCGTCTCCATGTATAGTACCCCCCAACACTTGTTTCTTTCGTCAGTTGATGTCTCTCGACGCTTCAGTCCAGACGTCTGTAAACGTAAGTTCGCATATTATTATCGTAACGATATTTGTGTTTAAACATAATATATATAGAGTTTGTAATGTGTGGTTTCTTTGTCTTATAGTATTATGGATAACACTGCAGTTATAATTGACTTCCAGTGCTTTTTCGACGACAACGGAAAATATATTGTAAAGGAACTGTCAATCATGGACGTTCTGAGATTTGCTGGTAGACATTGGATTTTCACTCCGCCTGCTACATCCGTTACGAATCCAAAATACACTAGGACAAACCACTGGTTAACGTCAAATTATCACAGACTTAGATGGAGCGAAGGAGAGACACCGTACGACAATCTTGTTTCATTGTTAACATCACATACACGTATATATAAATATGTGTTTGTGAAGGGTTTTGAGAAAAAACGTTTTTTACAACCAAAGATAATACACAATAATATCATCAATCTCGATGACTTTGGTTGTCCTAAAAACATACCGTATCTATTTCACGGAACAGAATGTCTTAGACATTTCAATTCTTCTGACCGATGTGCAAACTATAAAGTGCATGCTATTCGGGAATGGATGATTCGTGATTTTTGCTTTAAACAAACATTTTTAATGTAACAAATTTAGAAAGTAGGTCAAAGCGAATGATGACATTTATATCTCTAATTCTGTTGGGGACATGTACATACATGCATAGCTGTAAGCGGTGACTATTTCCTTATGCAAGTGGAATGTGGACGTTCCTAATGACATTGTTATATTTTTGGTGTCTCTAATTTCGTCTGGGGGGACATGTTCATACATGCAAAGCCGTAAATGAAAGTGGGACACAGATTTTTCTGATGACGACGTTACCACCACCACTATCACATTGTACTGTCCTTTTGTGTCGAATATTCTGTCATTGTTTGGTTCTATCTCGATTGATACAGACGTGTTCACTAGCGTCTTTCTCTCTCTTCTAATAATGTCGTTTCTTGTAAAGTTTAATGCTGTAAGTGCTATCGAGTACAAGCGATGTTCAGAATTGACAGTGAATAAAAAATATCCCATCATGGTCTTAACAAATGTGGACACAAAATATGGAAACTCTGTGCTTGCAACGTTGGAGGATGGCGACCACCAGTATCGTGTCTATCTTCCCAAGAGGTATGCAGGTGTCTTCACGAATGAGGAGCTCAGACATATCAAACCCAAAGAACTACATTTAGTGTATCGAGGGACGAGGAATCAAACAACGCAGGTGGAGATTGTGTCCTAACGTCGTAAGTAGCAATCGTGTTAACAAACAATTTATTGATGTGTGTGTGTGTGTGTGTAGTTTCAACTCCCTGTACTTAACACTTTAATAATTGAATTTGTATGTACGTGATAAATGTATCATTGATTCTAATTAGTATTTTTACAAAGTTTCGTTGAATAATATTTGGTTCGATTAGAAATTATTTGAAAGTACATTAACTTTATGTGATAAATGTATCATTGATTCTAAGTAGTATTTACAAAGTTCCGGTGAATAATATTTGGTTCGATTAGAAATTATTTGAAAGTACATTAACTTTATGAAAATGGCACATACTTGAAAAAGTTTACTTACTTAACGCATTTGATTCTTTCTTTCCACTGACTGTGTGTGTGCGTGTGATAATTGAATATTTATCGTATCAGTGATTCTAATATCGACTGTATTGTTATGTTACAGATAAACTTCCATGTGGACTGTATCTTCAGACGTGAAATGAAATTATTATTATTTAAAAATCTTACAATGTCAAAAATTATTATTATTATTAATATTGTATTTATTATATATAACAATGTTTCTTGTGATATATATATATTTAATCAATGTAAAATGTATTTTTGAATAATTGTATTACAACGGTGTGTAAACTATATTTTAAGTTTGTGTACAGTGGTTTAAATATATATTTAATCATTTAAAACAAATTATGGTTTATTTTAATTTATTTCGTTATAAACCTCTGAACATATAAGCAATTATTTTGTAAAGTACATTAACTTATGTGAAATGCTACATGGAAGAGAGACGCTGTCAACGATTAGAATGTGGGAATTTCTGCTGACGTCTACAGCAATACATTAAACTAGTACGATTATATTATTATTCATTGATGTACAAACAATTTACACAACACACACACACACACACACAAACAATAGACTAACATTTATTGTGAAGCCGTCAACGTATGGATTTCTACTTGTCATCTGTAACAGCACACGCACAGGTAATTACATTATAAACTAGGAATTTCTTCCGACGTCTGCAGCTCTAGAGAGATGTATATATGACTACTTTTACAACTGCTATGCAGAGAGACAATTTATTAATTCAGTCATATGTTTCGTTCAACCAGCCACAACAGACACAGTAAAACCAATAACATAAGAGAGTGCGAGCGAGAGAGAGAGAGAGAGAGAGAGAGAGCGAGAAAATATTTTCAATATCGCTAACTTCTTAAAAGCTTTCCACCACCACAGTCAATGACCCTGTGTGTGTGTGTGTGTGTGTGTGTGTGTGTGTGTGTGTGTGTGTGTGTGTGTGTGTGTGTGTGTGTGTGTGTGTGTGTGTGTGTGTGTGTGTGTGTGTGTGTGCGCGCGCGCAGTTATTCTTACACAATTATATTTCGGTACAAATTGGTTGAAATGACGAACGAGAGAGCGAGAGAGAGAGAGAGAGAGATAGAGAGAGAGAAATCAAGAGAGAGAGAGCGAGAGAGAGAGACAATTTAATAATACGTCTGCTCATATAGTTTGAATTTCCCCCCACAGAAAAATGTTGGCAGATCTGTTCTATACACAATAATGCAAGATTGGTAACCCTGATCATATATTTTAATATACACTATAATATACATATCAAGTTTGAACCCATGCATAGGTTGGTAAACCTGATCACATAGATTTAATATACATTATAACACGCAACAAATTTGAACTCATGCAAAGGTTGGTAACCCTGATCATATATTTTAATATACGTATCATATATATAATGCATCAAGTTGGAACCCACACCCACCACCCACCCCTGATATGCAAATCAGCTTTATTAAAAAAATAAAAATTTATATTCAAGGAAATTCGCGGATGCTGTGGTCCATTGGCGGTGAGGGGAGCGTGGGAAAAAAATCTTCGAGCGTGGGAACGGCGGCATCTCTTTGGTCTAGACGTGGGAAAGGCGGCATCTAAAAAAATAAAAAATTATATTCGCGGATGCTCTGCTCCATTGGTGGTGGGGGGAGCGTGGGAAAAAATCTTGGACCGCGGGAACGGCGGCATCTCTTTGATCTTGTTTTTTAGTGTTTTTTAAGAAAGGCGGCATTCCTTTGTGGCTTAGGAACCCCATTTTCCCCTACTTTTGTTTTTATTCCTTTTAGAAGATAATATTTAAGAAGAATAAGAAGAAGAGGAAGAAGAAGATGAAGAAGAAGATGATGATGATGATGGTGGTGGGGGTGGTGATGATGATGGTGATAAAGACGACGACAGATCAACCACTGACAACGATTGAAAATATAACAATTTTTGAAACATGTGATTGAATTTAAAGTAATAAATAGCTTATTAGTATTAAATAATATGTAACGAAAAGGTAAAAGACAGCGATTTTTATTATATCTGCTTCGGAGCGGAACAAAAGGTTTTTGGTTTAATCCTTGTTGAAGACGATGGTGATTACTTCAAGCAATGCGGAAAGGATACTGCCGGTCCCTGAAAGCGCTTTGGAAAATAAAACAATCATGTTCTTTGAGAAAACGGTTTTCAGGTAATATAAGATCCATATATGTGTTTTGAGACGACATATACAATTGCCTTTCACATTCTCCACTTTATTCACATCTACGTTTTCAACACAAAAGAATGGTGCGTGCTTTGCACGACAATAGTGGACAGGCCAACGATATGCACGAAGAAGAACAACAAAAAGAAGAAGATAAAAGAGAAGCTGGGAAGGAACAGGAGGACGTAAACAAATTAGTCTGGTTCTTATCATAAATACTCTTATCATAAATCATGTGGTCACAGCGTGCTAATTGAAACTGTAACCCCTTCATAAGGGTTTGATTTATTGACCTCAGCTGCCCCGTGCCGAAGCACGTGCTATATCTACAGTATCAAAACTCATTACAACCTCAAATGAGTGGAGGGGAGTGGGCGGCTGCTGGATCGTATCCACTCTCACAAAATTAAACATACCGTGTACGTTGTTATTATTAAATCATAACGATTTGCCTGTAAGTAATCTTGACTAAGCGTGTGTGTTGTGTAAGCGCACGATTGCTACTCATTGGAGGCTCTGCATGTTTCCTCCGGTATCCAAATCTTGTAACCATTTGAAATCCGTCTAGTTTACAGCTGAGATGACGCGTTTCAAAGCGTATGTTTCAACTTTGTTTTTTTTAATAGAGAGTTCCCTTAATGCTGTAGGTCTCTCCTACCAATACACTACAAATACAAATTACATAGATCACATATTCAACGATTAAACATATTAAATTATACATTAAACATACACAAGGAATTTCCCAATAAGCCCAGTCATTCTGCTTTAATCGCGATTCTCCACTTTACTCTACCTTCAGGATCTTTTAATTGAAACCCATACTTGTCCATGCCCGTCTATAGACATTCAATCCGCTTTTCCTGGGCTTCCCCTTCTGCTTTCCTTTGGCTGCATTTTACCACTACTTTGGGAATTCTACATTCTTCCATTTTTTCAGATGCTCGTACCACATCATTAACCATCTTTGATCTATCATTTCTACATTTCAATTATTTGCCTGAGTGTTTCATTCCTCACTCTTGCCATCCCGGATCTCCCAGACGCTCTTCGCCAGCAATCCATGTCGATTAAAAGCAACCTTTCTGATGTTCTACGTTTATCATTCATGTTTCTTCTCCTTATAGTATTGTTACGACGGATCACTCTCTAACAGTCGAAAGTGTCGTTCTAATCGTTTCTGGGCTAGCCGAGAAGGTGTGTGTCTCTGTCAAGGCCGTGTACTGAAGTACCCTTTAGACCTTTCGAGTGCTCGTTAACAACGCAAATTCTGGAACATCTGCAGGCTATATATAAACAACAGCTGCCGGTTAGAAGTCAGTTACGTTGGACGGTTTATTCAGTGAAGCTCAAATGATTGTGAAAAGTGATCACTGTTATAATTAGTGCGGAAGTCTTAATAGATGACATTATTATTACGTGTGGACAAATTTAACTTGAATTATTGTATGAGAGTACCTTGCCGATTTCACATTGTTATTTGTGATTAATTAAAGCTGGTAATTAGTGACTTAATTGGTGTCTGTATTTTGTTTCTACTGTACCATACGACGATCCGTGAGACCGTCGTAACAATGTACAAGGAATTTCCCACTACGGCCAGTCATTCTGCTTTAATCATGGCTCTCCACTTATCTCTATCTTCAACATCTTTTAATTGAATGTCATAAGTCTACTTGTCCATATCCCTATGTACACAGTCAATTCGTTTTTCCTGGGTTTCTCTTTCTTCTTCTTCTTCCCTCTGGCTCCCATTCTGCCACTGTATTGCGGATTCCACCTTCTTCCATTCTTCTAAGATGTCCGTTCCGCATCATACTTCTTTGTTCTTTGACTTCTAAAACCGTGTTTTCTACTTCCTGACTTCTACTTCCGTGTTTTAGTTACCTGATTGTTTCATTCCTCACTCTTGCCATCCCGGATCTCCCAGCCGCTCTTCGTCAATATACCATCTCGGTTGAAAGCAACCTCTTCTGATGTTCTACGTTCGTCATCAAGGTGTCTTCTCCTTATAGTACTGTTATGACGAAACACTCTCGAACAGTCGAGAGTGTCGTTCTACGCGTTTCTCGGAGCAGGCGCGTGTCTCTCTCGAGGCCGTGTGCAAAAGGACCCTTTAGACATTTCGAGTGCTTGGTAATTACGCAAATTAGGTTGGCATGGAAAATTATTCTGGAACATCTGCAGGATATATACAAGCAACAGCGGCCGCTTAGTTAGTTAGTTACGGCTGGCGATTTATTCAAGTGCGGATCGAAGTATTGTAGCGATGTAATTATTGTGTTATAATTAGTGCGCAACTGTTTACAGTTGACTGAGTTGACATTATTATTGCGTGTGGACAAATTTAATTTGAATTACTATATGAGAGTATCGTGTTGATTTCAAATTGTTATTTGTGATTCATTAAAGCTGGTAATTAGTGTCTGTATTTTGTTTCCACTTTACCATACGACAATCAGGGAGACCGTCGTAACAGTATTATATCCTTAACAATTGTCTTGAAGATCATTACTTTGCTTCTATTTATTACAGAGTTTCTATTTATAATAAACAAGTGCTTCTGATTGTTATAATGTTCCTACTCCATTAAATCGAATTTAACACTTATATTGGCCAGCGGTATCGTAGAGTGGATTAGATTAAACGTTTGGTTGGTCATTCAATAGGAAGCTGCCACAGCTTTTGTTTGAGCATGCACCATAAATTTCAAAGTCTTCAAAGACTTTCATCCAATTTTCCATCAACATCAAAGCTAATTTGGTCTCACATAACCACAATTTCACGGATTTCAAATACAACTTGGAACCACTACACATTTTTTGAAAAGGGCCGAATCATGAACTCACTGGAAGATTTTGAAATTTATAGAGCATACTTGTCGTAAAACTCTTCCTTTCAAATTTGTTTTTCTACTTTAATAACATTTCTTACACCACAGTGTTAATGTGGGCCTCCTCACAGTTTTGTTCGTAACAAGTTTTCATTTCTAGATAATAATCTACTTTTAAATCCAGAAATAATGCAACATTTTTGATTAAATTCATCAAATTACGTTTCATTAGTGACAATTTAGAAAGACACACATATATGCCACATAGTGCACAGAATAATAATTATTTTATCTGAAACTTTGTCATTGATCAATGAAAAGTATAAAATGATGATTGACATCTTAAGTTGAAACAAGATTAGTTTATACAAAATAAGGAGTACCTCAGGAAAATGTAGCTTACAATGTAATGGAATATCTGTACAGTAGAAGAAGAAAATATGAAAAAGAAGAAGAGGATGAAGAAGACGACGTAGAAGCGATTGTTTTACAATATCTGGTATTTATTGCTTTGGCCGTTAAAGTAATCCATGTAACAATAAAATGTACTTGGCTGATTGTTTGCAAATCTGAATCCGTCCGCACCCATATTCAGGCATTTTGTTACCATTAATTCAGCAATTCTATAGACACTTAACTAAAAATGAACTTTTTTCATGTGAAAAATTTACTATTTTATTGTACGCGTTTCGGCTTAGTATCCGCCTTCTTCAGCTTTGGTAACAGACTGCCAGCATTTTGTAACGGTTGTGTGGAAGGTGAAGTGGGGGTGGTGTGTGGAGGAAGGGGATTGGCGCGGGGATTCAACTTGCTGTTTGTTTTCTGTATAATTGTGTCAAAAAGTGTATGTGATTTATATTGTAATTGATCGTTGAGTATGTTGTTTGGTTGTGTTGTGTGGTGTTTATATATTTCGTATTGTTCAGTTTTGTTGAGTTTTTGACCTTTGGGTATGTAATGTAAAATTTCAAGATTAGTGTCTATGTTGGTGTAACTGTGGTTTTCTGTGTGTATGTGTGTGGCAAATGCAGAGTGTATATTGTTGTTGGTTAAAGCTTTTAAGTGTTCAGAATAACGGGATGAAAAAGATCTTCCCGTCTGGCCTATGTAGAAACTATTGCAGTCATTACAATTTAATTTGTAAACACCTGTTTTGTTATATTTGTCTATGTCTGTGTTTGTATTACTGATGTGTTTTTTGATGGTATTGGTTGTTCTGAATGCTATTTTGTATTTGTGTTTTCTGAATGTATTGGCGATTTTGTGTGTGTATGAGTTGTGGTATGTGAGTGTGATGTACTTATTGTGTTGTGTGTTGATGGTGTTTAGTGTTTTGTTGTTTTTGTTTTTGATGCGTTTGTGTAGTATGTTTATTAAATTGGGGTTATAACCGTTTTTTATTGCTATGTATTTTATTGTGTTGAGTTCGTCGGTGTAATCTTGTTTATTTAAGGGTATTTTAGTTAGTCTATGGAGCATATGGTTGAAGGCCGCATGTTTATGTTGTGTTGGGTGGTTTGATGTGTTGTGTATAACCATGTCAGTTGTGGTTGGTTTCCTGTATATTTTGTACGTGTGTGTATTGTTAGTTTTGTTAATTGTTAGGTCTAGAAAATTTATACTATTGTTTTGTTCAGTTTCCAGTGTAAATTTTAATTTGTGGTGTATAGTGTTTATGTATTTGTGGAAGTTTTCAACTTGTCTTGTGTTGCCTTTGAATAAAAGTAATATATCATCTACATACCTGTGCCAGTATATAATTTTGTTAGTGTATTTGTTGTTGTTTATTATGTGGTTCTGTTCAATGTTGTGTATATATATTTCTGCTAGTATTCCTGATATGGGGGATCCCATTGGGAGTCCTTCTGTTTGTGTCTATATTTTGTTATTGTATGTAAAGTAATTTTGTTCAGTTATTATTTTGGTAAGTGTGATGATTTCTTGTATGTGTGTTTCAGGTGTGTTGTTTTGTCTGAGTAGTTGTTCTAGTCATAAAAACCATACAAACACTAGAACAACTACTCAGACAAAACAACACACCTGAAACACACATACAAGAAATCATCACACTTACCAAAATAATAACTGAACAAAATTACTTTACATACAATAACAAAATATACACACAAACAGAAGGACTCCCGATGGGATCCCCCATATCAGGAATACTAGCAGAAATATATATACACAACATTGAACAGAACCACATAATAAACAACAACAAATACACTAACAAAATTATATACTGGCACAGGTATGTAGATGATATATTACTTTTATTCAAAGGCAACACAAGACAAGTTGAAAACTTCCACAAATACATAAACACTATACACCACAAATTAAAATTTACACTGGAAACTGAACAAAACAATAGTATAAATTTTCTAGACCTAACAATTAACAAAACTAACAATACACACACGTACAAAATATACAGGAAACCAACCACAACTGACATGGTTATACACAACACATCAAACCACCCAACACAACATAAACATGCGGCCTTCAACCATATGCTCCATAGACTAACTAAAATACCCTTAAATAAACAAGATTACACCGACGAACTCAACACAATAAAATACATAGCAATAAAAAACGGTTATAACCCCAATTTAATAAACATACTACACAAACGCATCAAGAACAAAAACAACAAAACACTAAACACCATCAACACACAACACAATAAGTACATCACACTCACATACCACAACTCATACACACACAAAATCGCCAATACATTCAGAAAACACAAATACAAAATAGCATTCAGAACAACCAATACCATCAAAAAACACATCAGTAATACAAACACAGACATAGACAAATATAACAAAACAGGTGTTTACAAATTAAATTGTAATGACTGCAATAGTTTCTACATAGGCCAGACGGGAAGATCTTTTTCATCCCGTTATTCTGAACACTTAAAAGCTTTAACCAACAACAATATACACTCTGCATTTGCCACACACATACACACAGAAAACCACAGTTACACCAACATAGACACTAATCTTGAAATTTTACATTACATACCCAAAGGTCAAAAACTCAACAAAACTGAACAATACGAAATATATAAACACCACACAACACAACCAAACAACATACTCAACGATCAATTACAATATAAATCACATACACTTTTTGACACAATTATACAGAAAACAAACAGCAAGTTGAATCCCCGCGCCAATCCCCTTCCTCCACACACCACCCCCACTTCACCTTCCACACAACCGTTACAAAATGCTGGCAGTCTGTTACCAAAGCTGAAGAAGGCGGATACTAAGCCGAAACGCGTACAATAAAATAGTAAGTTTTTCACATGAAAAAAGTTCATTTTTAGTTAAGTGTTAGTACTGTGAAAGAAGAGATGAATAATCAAGACAACTATAATTCTATAGAATCTGACAGTAATGACCCATCGTATAAATATTTGATTTGCGTCCCCCTCCCTCTTCCTCTGTAACGAACCTTATCGCTTGACCTATGTAAATAGCAGTATTTGCCAGACTGTGCAATAATATCTCATTATTGCGTCAAATAATGACATTAGTGCAATCAATACTGGATTGTTATTACAGCGCTAATTGCATGGGATTGTTGCTGTAACAGTAAGCGTGTTTATTGATGTAACAGTCAGCCGTTTATACAGGTCGCTCCCTGATTGATAGATACCACACTGAAGTTACACAAAACAACTATCGATTCTTCACTGGAACAATTTACCACATTTATCAAATTAAAATAAAAACGGGTACTGTACCTTTATCCGTTCCTGCAGTAATTTTTGATATTTCGATTATGCGATTGTTTGACTTCGATCTTCAGTAAATATCGCATATAATTTTATGTATGTGAAAGAATTATACAAATTTGAATTTTGTATGTTGCAAAATAGTTGGCTGGCGATTGCAGTTGGTGTTCTTAGTCCTTTTTTTAAATGAAAAATGATTGTAGCAGTGGTATATCATAGTTGTGTACCTGTGACGCCAAAAGTTGATGTTGTTATGTTAACACAAGAACTGAAATTACACATGGAAAGCGATACGTGTGTAATGTAAAACTCATTCTTTTGGCGGAAACTAGGAAAACCGCAAATAGAAAGTAAGGCGGTGTGGCCCAAAGGCTATTACTATATAAGTTATGTCACTTTTTTGCGGCAGAACTCGTTTTTTCGGTAATATTCGTTTTCCAACATGTAATCGTTTTGTGGTTAAAAAGAAACGTCCATTAAGTAGAATATGTAAGGGTGTATGTTGTCATTCCTCAATACATTGTTTTTTGTGTTTTCCATTAACCATAAATATTTGTATTTTTCAGTTTACATTTGCTGTTGTAGTTTTGTTAATTTGTCAACTCAAAATCGTTAGGTTCTTTATTTTAAGTATTACTGTGTTATAAGCATTGTATATACACATTAAACTTATGTTTTCCTCAACCATGGCTTTTATTCATTTTAGCAGTAAACTAAAAATCAAAAACCATTGTCACCTAACCTCACAAATGAGAACAACACGTATTTTCACTTCAAATTCAGAAATAGGACAATTTACAGTTAGTACACTTCCTCTTTTCTACATACAATCGCATATAAAAACATCGAAAATGTTCTGCAGGACATAAAGGTATAGTTCCCAAAAACGTAAGATTGGGTTTGTGATATCTTTTTAAAAGGAAGAGTAATCAAACATGGACACCAAATATGCAGCCTGGACAATGAGAACCAAATATGCTTTTACTAAAAGAACTAAAATGTTAAAGTTTTCTGGGGTGGGATTGTAACCCCGAACGTCATTGAGAAGGCATCGATCGAAGTAAGCGGGAGAAATATGGAGACAGTGTTCAGACTACGCCGGAAGACTCACAAAGCCAAATCACTATAATACCCAGGCAAATTCATATACCACAGTACGGTGATCAAACCGGAACTGATTGTATGTGGAGAGGCAATAACTAGAAAATGACCCTCGGAAATAGAAAAGAAAGATTATTTTTAAGTAATATCATAGGACCAAGAAAAGTCATAAGAAATGAGCTAAACTTTTATTTCAGTCCAAGCCAAAAGTTTTATGAAAAGTTTGACAAAATCTCGACTACTTTTAAGAAAAGACAAATGACTTTCTATGGCCACATTAGAAGACACGGGACTAAAACAAGATTCTCGCCTCCCAGGCGAGTAGAAAGACGAAAAGTAAGTATGACAGACGAAAGAAGATAAAAAAAAATTGAGATTAGCCAGACTAACAGGGCCTAGAAAAATGTGGAATAGGAGTATGAATGTTATGCAATTTTCATTGTTCATCTTCTTTTTTCACAGTACTAAATAATATAGAATATAGAACTTTCACATGTGAAACTTACTTGTTTTTTCTTCCCGTAAGCGTTTCGGCGTTAAGATATCCGCTTAGAGAATTTAAAGACACTTCAAGATATCGTGGAAGGTGTACATTAAACGCACCGCATTAATTAATACCCACATTAATCCTGAGATTAAGAAAATATAAAGTATAAATTAATAATAAGCTGTACGAGTGAAATTTAAAATCATTGTGGTGAACAATATATGAAGAAATTAATTAATGTTAGCAGTCAAACATAACAACGAGACTCATGAAAGATCGCCGCTGGAGCCGCCTTCCGTAGAAGAGGACGACAAGACGAAGAGGACGCAAGGACGAAGAGGACACCAGGAAGGAGTGACGCTGTAGAAGAGGACGACGAGACGAAGAGGACGCCAGGACGAAGAGGACACCAGGAAGGAGTGACGCGGAAGAAGAGGACGCCAGGACGGGAGCGATGAGAGGAGAGGAGGACGTTGCAGCAACCAAGTAATATCGATTTATATTATCGAACAATACAAACAATTATTTCTATTATCAATACATGACAATTTATAATACAATATACATCTATAAAACAATATTTATGTATAATAAATAATTTTTCATCTCCTCCATAATAGACTTGTGATTTTTTCACACTCACTCTTTACTTATTAGTATAATAAAATTTGATCTGTTGCAAAAAAAAAAAAAAAAAATATATATATATATATTACAACGCTTCTTTTACCTAACACACTTATCTAATATTTTGAATGTTAGATAAAACGTTACTTACCCGTGAGGTTACTTTACCTAGACGCCAGAACAAATCCCAGATACTAATGACACGGTTCCAGCTTAGCTCAGAGCATAGAGACACAAATTTCTCAGGATTCGTTCAGTGATTGTGGATTCAAGGGGAATCGTTACAAATAACACTTTAAAATTTGCTTGAGTATGTTTAATTAACGTTTTAATTATTTTTAAACTTCTTGAAAATGTTAATTGTAGGACTTATTGCTACCCTAACACTTATAATTAACGAGTGTGTGTGAAAAGTAAAGATTAAGACGTTCAAACGACCTATTGCTCTTATCTGGTTTAATTAAGAGATTGATATCTCCCAAACCAGTGCTAAAGAACAGGTCTGCAATAATTTGCACGTCCAATACTACACCTCACTTTTCATTCAACACTCCTATACTATGTTATGACTAATCTTACACATTAAATACAAAGTGTGCGATTCTTAGTGTCTTTTAAAAATTGTTTATTGCTTTTTATTATTTGTTTAGTACTTATTTCATTGATCAATGAATCTATTTCTTACTGTTTGATGCGTCGACCGAAGATAGGAATCCGTAGAGGTCCTCCTTTTGATGGTTTAGCACAGAAGAAATGATGTTGATCAATCCTGTAGAAAGATGGCAATTACAGATGCTGTAGCTCTCTGTTGCTCAGGTCACTTCACGGCTGATAATTAATTAATTAATAATTTAATTAATTAATGTGTTGTTTTACACAGCGAGAGTTGTTGAACGGTACTAGTTCCTCTACTGCGGACTACTTCTCGAACTTCTACTTAAATACAACTTTGCGTGATTGTAAAATTTCTGCACGTAATTTATACACGACTAGCGCATTGCAGATCCGATCGAAGAGTAACGCTACCCCTCGGTTTGAGTTGGCGTCTGTTTTAAATACGATCTTCTGATTGGTTATTCAAGTAAATCATACGTTTTTCCAGTCTCGACAATCTCGAACAGGTCGAGCAAACACCCCATGACAGGTTTGAAACGGCAGAGAATTTCTAATTAAAATCGTACCTCCTGTATTTGCAAATTGATTGATTACAGGTACTTGCAAACGTGTTTTCAAAGATCTGACCACAGAATATTGTTGCTTAGGTCTTTATCTGTGTGTGTGTGTGAAAACACCTAATTTCTATGTAGTATAATTCTCTTGTTATTCCTTGTGGCGTTCGTCTTCCGTATAACTTCTTCAATTGTTAATTATATTATCTGAGATTGCGGCTACTTATAAAGCTTTACTTGCTGAACACAATGCTGTTTTCAGAATTGCCGTACATTTATTAGTTTTGAAGTTATTGCAGGTTGAACTGATAATTTGTATTGAGTAAAGTTTCATGTTCGTACCTGTAGCGGACGTCGCTGTGACTAGGTTAGAGTGAGATGGCTGCGATTGTACGCTCTCTCTCTTGCTTACGCTGCTATACTCGTACAGTCTAACACTTTCATATAACGCTCAGATAGGACGCTAATATGAATCGTTTTATATACCCCCACTAGGTATAAAAAAATTGATTATTTTAAGAAATCATTAATTTTTTTTCTTAATGTATCGTTTTACCCTAATTAAAATTTTGCACTTTTGGATTTCCCGCACAAAACTTGCACTAATACACTTTTCCTTACCTCTACCTTATAACTAAAGATTACAATTTGTTACTTGACCTAACATGGTATACACATATTGGAAATTTATATGACCATTAATGCTTTAATAAACATTTTGGCTCAATTAACGTCAATAATTTAAACAACAATACTAACATTTATTTAAATAGTATTTTTTATTATTTTATTGACTTTGATTCAAAACAATTATAAATTTATTTTATTTGACCACGTTTGATTCACATACCTTATTGGCTCAAACTATTATTTCTTTATTGGTCATTATTTTGTCTATATTTCCTTAAACTGTCCCCATGGTACTTTCCTATAATTCTATTTTTCTCCACATCTTTTAACATATATGTGTATCTTGCAATCTGTTTTTCTATTCTATACGGTCCCATGAATATCGGAAAGAACTTGGCCGTGGTATTATCTATGGCAGAGGATACAGGATTCGCTTTCGCTTTCACTAGCACTTCCTCTCCTTCCACAAACCTTACCAACTTGTGAGTTCGATTATATCGTTCTACTCTCTGTATTCTTTCTTCTGCTATTCTGGTTTTTACCTCATATGAAATAGGTAGATTGTAGTTGGGTGGACTTTTTATGGTTTTGGTCCATACATGTACTGGTTCTTTATTAATAAATAATTCTGAAGGTGTGTACCCCGTTGTTTCATTACATGTATTATTAATACAATCAGAAATAAAACTCAAGTAGTCTACCCATGCAGAATGGTTCTGATTGCACAATATTCTAGAATACCTCCCTAATTCTCTATTTATTCTCTCAGCTAAATTTGCTTGATGGTGACGTATTGATGTAAGAATAGGTTTTATATTGAGTTCCTCCAAGGTTTCTCTCCATAGGTTATGGGTGAACTGTTTTTCTTGGTCGGACAATATTTTCCTTGGTTCTACTGTGGGATGTAGAACTTCGTTAATGCTCTAAGTGTTGCTTTTGTCGTGGCTCTTTGGACTGGGTATAATTTTACAAAGTTAGAAAAGAAATCTACCGTTACTAGAATGTGCTTTACGCCTCCTTTTGCTTTTGGTAGAGGCCCGTAATAATCCACAGCTAATAACTCTCCTTTCTCTTTTGCTTGGATCGTTTGCATTTCTACTCTTGTAGCTAAGTTCGGGTGTTTACACTTCTGGCACAGGTCACAAGTAGACAATAATCTTTTCATGCGTTTTGCTAACCCCTTTCCAATGAAACTTTCTGTTAAGGCTAGATGGCATTTCTTAAATCCAGCGTGGCCCAATGACAAGTGGCATTCCCAAATAAGTTCATCTATCATACAGCTAGGTAATAGTAATTTCCACTTATGGGAACATAGCTTATATAGCTTACCGTCGTATATTGAAAATCCTGGTTTGGAGTTGGTAACTGCACTCCTCCAAGCTACACTAATCCTAGGATCTTGTTGTTGATGAGTCCCTATTTCCTTAAGTCGTCTAACTACTTCAGGTTTTGTTATATGCTTTATCGCGTAAATACCAATATCATTGCTACTACATTTAATGTTATCTGTTTCCATGTTGTTTTCTGATGGTGGATTTCTACTGAGTACATCTGCTACCAAGTTGTCTTTCGCTTTACAATACTGTATTTCAAATTGATACTCTTGTACAGCCAAGATCCAACGAGTCGGACGAGCACCTAGCAATTAACACTTTAATAAAAATACTAACGCCTTATTGTCGGTGATTATAGTACGTTTAGCACCCAGAATATAACTTCTAAACTTTGACAGGCTATGCACTATCGCTAATAGGTCTTTTTCTGTCATAAAATAGGTTAATTCTGCCCCTTTAAGTGTGCGACTTACAAATTCTAATACCGCTTTTGGCCCTTCTGATCAATCTGTACAAGTGTGCTCCACTAGCAATATTGCTGGCGTCTGTTTGCAAGTAAAATCTTTCTCCTATCCTTGGATGATTTAATACAACAGTATTTATAAAAAGACTTTTCACTTGTTACAGCGCTTTATCGTGGTCCTTTGTCCACTTCCATTTAATCCCTTTGTTTAACAACTTTAACAATGGAACAGTACTTTCCGCGTATTTACTTGTAAACTTCTGATAGTAGTTAGCTAAACCTAGAAATGACTTTAGCTGCTTACAGTTCTTTGGAGTTGGAAATTCTTGTATGGCTTTTACCTTCTCTGGGTCTGTGGTTATGCCTTCCACTGAGATTCGGTGACCTAAAAACTTAATTTCCTCCTTACCAAACTCTGATTTCCTTAGATTCAGCGTCATTTTGGCTGATCTAAATTTTTCAAAAATATTCTTTAAATGTTGTAAGTGCTCCTCGAATGTTTGTGACACACATAGAATATCATCTACGAACACTAATGTATACTTCTCTACCTCATTACCTAAGGCACTGTCTAAACACCTTACCATTTCAGCTAAGCTGGTGCTCAGGCCAAAAGGTGCCACTTTAAATTGGTAGCACTTGTTTTTATACAAAAATGCCGTATACTGTCTATCACATTACCGGATGGGAATTTGCCAAAATCCTGATGTTAAGTCCAGTTTGGTCATGTACTTAACCCCATTACATTTTTAGAACAATTCTTCCACACTCCTTGCGCACTCGTAATCTGGTACTAATAAAGAATTTAATTTCCTAGCATCTAGGCATAATCGGATACTCCCGTTCGGCTTGGTGACAACTACTAAAGGGTTTATATAAGGACTACTTGCTCTCTCAATAACACCATTCGCTAACAACATCTGTTGGACCTCTTTCTCCACTTCATCTCTATAATGTAGAGGGATTGGATAAGTCCTTTGTACAAATGATGCATTTTCAGTAAGTTTTAACTGATGTTCATAGAACTTAGCTCTTCCAGGCTCTGTTCTGAACACATCACTATACTCACAAACGAGTTAACGAGTTGCTGAATTTTGTTCTGTTGCTCGTTGTTCAACTCAGTCCCGATGTTGATTTCTGGAGTATCATCAATAAAGTGCTGGTCACTCCTAACGTCAACTACAGGTTTCCCTATATACCCTTTTATGACACTTACCGATTTCTAATGCTTAAACTCTTTAATATTTACCTTAATTTTATTAGTATTAATTTCCATCGTAATGGTATTTCTTTTAAAGTTTATTTCTGCCTTCCATTCAAGTAACGTATCTACCCCAATAATACAATCATGAATGAGTTTCGGGACTATTAGAGCTACAATTTGGGTTTGGTTACCATTTAAACTGACAGGTAAATAAATTTGTTCAGTTATCTTTTGCATTTTGGCTCTAGTGGCTCCCTGTACATTACAATGTTTTACGGGTAGCATGGGACAATTTCGCAACTGACTATTTTCTACAAACTTTGAGCTGACACAGTTTACTTCACTGCCAGTGTCTATAAGCGCTCTTACTAGTAGATTACTGATCTTACAAATTATTTCCGGACATTCAGGATAATGGTTTCTACCCACTTCTTGCACCTCTTTTAACAAGAACTCCCTATCGCTCACTTGTTTTATATTATTTGCTACGTTCATGGTTTGCTACGGGTGGTTTCATTGCAGGTAATGGTAGGTTTAGTTTTGTTTCTTTTCTACCTGCAGTGGCTTCCCGTTTCCCGTATTCATTTTACTGGTAGACGGTTGCTACTCGGCAGATGTTATGGTTGTTTTACAAACCTTATACCCTTTATTTGGTTGGGTTTCTACGCTCCTACTTCTACCCTTCTCTTCCAATTCCGGCCGATTTTTCCGATTTTGTGGTTTGTTACCCGGATATGGGGTAAACCTTTTTTCTTTCGGACGCTCATTGTCTCTCCTCTTTGTTGTGCAGAAAGTTGGTTCCTGATGATTGCCTCTAGAGTAGTTACTCAGCTGATTATTTACTTGCTCCAGGTCCCTCTCTAGGTCTTGACACTCATCTACTACCATTATAAACTTTTCTAGAGTATCCACCCCTCTAGTAGTGGTTGCTACTCTAGTGCATTCTGAGAAATGACGCGCTAACTTATACACTAGGTCTCTCTCTTCTATTGGTGGTGTTAGATGTTTGACTTGTGCCATTACATTTAGCACATAGTTGGTGGTTGTCATATTCATTGACGGGTGATAATTACCAAATTCCAGATGATCGCGTACCCTTCTTTGTATCTGAATGTTCCAGTGCTGAACCAGGAATTTTTCTCTGAAATCTGAGTAGGTTTGGACTCTGTCCGAGATGACTTTCCCCCACGTACCTGCCCAATTCTTGAGAAATCGGCCTAACATGTCCTTCTTGTCTTCGTCGTCCATCAGTGGGTTTACACGAGCTACATAAGCCTCAAACAGCTTTAGAAATTCCACAGGATTCTCATGTGGGTTTCCTGAAAATGCAAGGTTTTCTGGTTCTTCCTTATAGCCGCCACACCTCACGACTTTGGTTTGCTGTGACTTCATTGCTTTAGTCAGATCTTCCCGCATTATCTTCAACTGCTGTTCCACCTTTTGATGCACTTCGTCACTGGCACTGTTAGCCTTACTCTCTACCTGTTTCTTAACTTCTTTAATATTCTCACCCAGTTGGGTACACTCTTCCCTAGTATTCTGGATTTCTTCTTTATTTAGAAGCGATTGTGTTTTTAATTCAGCTGATACTTCGCTGAATTGTTGGTTAATGAGGGTTACTTTTTGTTCTAACCTTTCATGAAATTCGTTTCTAAATTTATTTAGTTTTTCGTCTTGACGGCGAAAATTAGTGTTTACTTGTTTCCTAAATTTCTCTAACGTAGTTTTAACCTCTTCGGTATGTTTATCAAACCTAATATTACTCTCATCTATTTTACCAGCTAAATTAGTAGCTAAATTTGCTATTTCTTCATCTATTTTAAATGTAGCTTCTTTACTACTTTGTTCTATTTGGCTAGATAAATTTTCATTTATTTGTTTCATCTCGCTAGATAAATATTTATTAGTTTGCTGTATTTTATTATTAACATCATTTATCAATTTTTGATTACTTTCTTCTAAACTTTTATTATTTTCATCGATTTTAATATTTGTATTTTCAATTGTACTTTCTATTTTTTCAATTTTACTATTTAATTGACTACTGGTACTATCAATTTTACTATTTGTATTTTCAATTTTACCATTAGTTCCATCCATTTTAGTGGTCAACTGCTTAAACATTTGTTCAATTGCTGCCATATCTACTGCTGATGATTTAGCCATTTTAAGTTTTATTTTCAACAAATTAATTTAACAACTATATAACAGTTATTTGTAACCTTGAATTCCACTTCGTTTCTAATTAATTAATATTACAATTTAACTAATCACTTGGGTAAAAGCAACGCCAAATTATATAACTTTCTTTGTGCTAAATTTGGTGATTTAATCGTGTTTAATCGAGCACCACGTTGGGCGCCAAATTCAAACAACGCTCCTTTTATCTAAAACACTTATCTAATATTTTGAATGTTAGATAAAACGTTACTTATTAAACTTTAATTATTTCTAATTAAAATCGTACTTCCTGTATTTGCAAATTGATTGATTACAGGTATTTGCAAACGTGTTTTCAAAGATCTGACCACAGAATATTGTTGCTTAGGTCTTTATCTGTGTGTGTGTGTGTGTGTGTGTGTGTGTGTGTGTGTGTGTGTGTGTGTGTGTGTGTGTGTGTGTGTGTGTGTGTGTGTGTGTGTGTGTGTGTGTGTGTGTGTGTGTGTGTGTGTGTGTGTGTGTGTGTGTGTGTGTGTGTGTGTGTGTGTGTGTGTGTGTGAAAACACCTAATTCCTATGTAGTATAATTTACTTGTTATTCCTTGTGGCGTTCGTCTTCCGTATAACTTCTTCAATTGTTAATTATATTAACTGAGATTGCGGCTGCTTATAAAGTTTTACTTGCTGAACACAATGCTGTTTTCAGAATTGCCGTATATTTATTAGTTTTGAAGTTATTGCAGGTTGAACTGATAATTTGTATTGAGTAAAGTTTCATGTTCGTACCTGTAGCGGACGTCGCTGTGACGAGGTTAGAGTGAGATGGATGCGATTGTACGCTCTCTCTCTCTTGCTTACGCTGCTATACTCGTACAGTCTAACACTTTCATATAACGCTCAGATAGGACGCTAATATGAATCGTTATAATATATATATATATATATATATATATATATATATATATATATATATTGTAACGAGTAGTCTGGTACGTCTCTGTAAAATGTATACGGTACCAGTTTTATATGTGTGTAAAGTGTTAGTGCGTTCGTCTCGCACTGGGGTCGTTACATCAATTTTGCGAAAACGATGTCCGTAGCGATGTTATTATTACCAGTATAACACGACAGTAACCTTACCTGTTTATATATAGGGGTGTGTTAATCCCGGGTGGCGCCAAATTGTTTATTAAAACAATTAAAATTACTTAATAAAGTGTTTTCAGCTATGACGGTCGGGGCGTTCAAATAATTTCCGCTCGTGCCGCCTTCTGAATCGTGTAGACAGTTGTGCAAATGGCAACTTGAGCGCTGCTCATCAAACCTAGCCTTCGTAAATAAACACAAGTAATATAATGCACTCCTTATGAAATAATAACAACGGTTACTCCCTGTAATTGTGATTTTAATGTTTGATAATTAATATTTTCAGTTTTTTACAATTAAAATGTATTAGTTGATTAACAACTTTGCACCGACTTTATACATGAAACAATTATACTCGGGGTGACGAATCGATTCTGGAACGATGTGCTCGCATCAGCATGGCAGCTGAACGTTTTGTTATTACAATTAATTTCGTTCCAAAATCGGTGGATTCTTTTGATTATAAGGCAAAGGATTCCGATGATTACAATAAAAGAATTTTCCTTATTCTAAGTGTACATAAATAATAAGGTGTGTTGTTACAATCTGTTCTGTAGTGTCGTTAAATGTGTTTCGAAAGTTCGTGTTTAAACAATAGGTTAGATTTTATGTTAACAAATTTTCAGTGTGTTTATTTTTCTTAAATAATCTTTGAAAGAGAAATATTCGGCTTATAGTGAGATCAAATTACTTTTAGTAAAATTTAGAGTGATTTGGTTTTTGGAAATAAGGTAATTCAATGGTACTTAACACATCAGCATGACTTGGTGTTTTCATTCATTGGATCGGAAGAGGATTGGGCTGCAATAAGTTCTATTTTCATTAATCGTTGGACTTAAGTAGGTCTGGCGTCCTTTTCATATAGTATGTGGTCATAATTTCCTTTTAATTTTCAGTTTTATGGTCCTGGATCTTTAATGGATTGCTCTAAGGGTCCGTCTGCTTCTTATTCAGTTATGGTTTTGAACTTCGTTCACCGTTTTACATTATTTAATTAAAAAATTGGTCTTCCAAACTTTGGCTTCTGTCCTTATAGAATGACGCTTTACGTGTAACGGTATTCAACGGTAATTTCATCTTCAACGGTGGTTTAATTACATTTCTTTTTGAATTCAAATGCTTATTATAATATTTTGTTTTACAAATGATTTACAATTTATTCTTGGTGAGTCCTTCACCTCGGATTTGCTAATTTCTTTGTTAATTTCTTATAATTTGTAGTTGTTTGTTTCTGACAGTTAGGCATTTTCATAGGCCTAAGTAGCCATTATGGTATTTGACTTATTTCATTTAAATTACATCTCATTTCAGCCTAATGGGCTTTATTTTGTTATTATAATTGGCTGTATCATTTATTGTTGTGTTTTAGGTCTGTTTATGTGTTATTATTATGTCACTATTATTTTATACATAATTGTTTACTATTTGGTTTCCTCGTTTTCCAGTCATACATTTCTTAACTTTTTTACTGATTTACTTTGCCAATAATAACAATGTGGCTATTATTTACTATTTTTTGATCTTTGTAAATATAACATGTAGGCCTATGGTCTGTATAATTCTTCCAGCCATATCCAATTCATAAACTTGCTTAAATAATTATTTAACTTTTATTTGCTAATCTTTGTTTACAATTCATCTTATTTTATATTATTTTTTAGTGTGATCAACAACATCACTTTTATGAACTTATAATGATCCCTTATAACATGGGTGTTTTTTGATTTGTTTTTAACTCCTTAATTTTTAATCAATCTTCACTTTCCCTCCATGTTAACACTATCTGGTTTTCCCTTCAGGGTATTCTCCTTTTTAATCATAATTGTATTTACTTAAATTTAATAATAACATTCTTTCTTAACTAGTTACTGTCTTATCAGTTTATACTGCTATTCTTAATTACTAATATTCTTCACTTTTTATCATTTAGTGTTTCCTTTGGATTTATTAAATGTTAATGATTTTATCATTCATTATTTTTGACTATATTACCATTATTTATTTTACACTATTCTCATTCAATCATCACCTTCACTTTTAAATTATTTATAGTTTGTTATAATTTTATTAGTGTACTTTCTTTATCACTACACTTTGGGATTTTTACACTTTCATTTTGGACTTCACAAATGTTTTTGTTTTTTAAGTGTTTCAGAATGGGTAATCCCCCTAATTATTATCTCACTACCGTACTATCTCTTTCATTACAATATCTCATTAATAATATTAACAATTTTATGTCCTTATATTTCTATCATTACATCTAACACTAAATTGTGGGTTAGTTTGTTTTTTATATTTATATTTAACATTGTTTAATTTGGTTTCCTTCAATTCTATTACTATTGTCTATTAATGGATAATAACTTTTTTTTTCTTTCATAGGTTAATTATTGGTTTTTTCCAATATTACATTTGAGTGTATTTTTTCTCCTGCTCATATCCTTTATTACTTGTTTGTGTATCATCATTAGTTTTCATTTTTATTTATTTCCCTTCATTTTGGGTTTGTTTCTTTTTCGTTTCCCTCCTTCTTCATTTTCATTGTATTTGGTTAATACCGTGGTTTTCCACCTTCTCTTTTGGGTTCATTGTAACATGCTGCACTGAGTCATTCAATTCCATGGACTTGTTTCATTTTTGTTTGGTTTTGGTTTTTTCCCTTCTTCTTTTGGTTTGGTTGATCACTTTCTTCTCTTCTTTGGTTTTATTCTTGTTTGTTTTTTGTGGTTCCCTTCTTCTTTCCTTTTTGGTTCTTTGGTTCTGTTCTTTGTTTCCTTTTGTTGGGTCAATCACTTGGGTTGGGTCATGTCGTCGTTTGTCGAGTCATTGTCTTTATATTTTATTCATATTAAGCATTTTATTTAATATGAAGTATTGTTTTATATTTAGAATCATCTTTTTTATTCCTGGTACTGGGTTGGCTTATTTGTGTTGTAACATATTGTCTCTCCTTCAAAATTGATCATTTTGATAAAACACTAGTATAGTTTTTTATGAAATTATCAGTTATATATAATCTTTTTCCTTTTCTTTCTTGTTTGTTTCTTCATTCTTATTTCTCTTCTTACTTGATTCATTCCATTTTATTTGGATCTGTCTTTATTAATTTCCATTAGTGTGTTCTCCCTTTTATACAATTTTTTCCCTAACTTTTAGTAGCTGGTTTTTTCCATTACTACTCATTATTTCTGGGACCAGAGGAACATCATCTCTGCTCAGTTTATTTTGATTGCTGGACTTTTTGAACAGTCAATCTTAAATACCTTTTTTGTCAACTTGTGACTTAAATTAATAATAATAATATATTTTGGGATTGTCCACCTTGTGGTTTGTTTTTAGATCACTTTGGCCTTTTACTCATTCTTCCTACCGCTGTTCTTGCTATATACTGTCATCTACTCATACAGTTGATTGTTTTTTATTTATTCATATGTTAATTTCATCATATCTCACTTTTCATTAGTTTGTTTTTCTATTCTTCTTGTGATCATTTTAATTATCTTAGACATCGTTTTACTTTTTCTTGGTTGTTTAGCAATATTCTGCTTTAGCCATTTTTTGTATATTTGTTTTATACATAACTTCTCTTTTTTCCTCATACCAGTTCTGATTTTTTTTTTCTTTGAATACATTGAATTCATTATAATTTTAGGTATTTATCTTAGCAGTTTTTGCTTGATTTTATATTTGTTCATTTAATTTTGTTTTAAATATTATTTTTGATAATTTTTTTGTAAGTTAGTTTTCTTACTATATAGGAATTTTTGTAACTTATTCTTTCTTGGTACTTTTTATTTAAATATTGTCATAAGTGTGTGGTTACTTTTTTATAGGAATTTTTGTAACTTATCCCTTTATTATCATTTTTTATTTTATACTTCATATGTCAACTTTATTTGATTGTAAGTTGATCTTACTTTGTAGGAATTTGTGTAACTTATTCCTTTTTTAACACTTTATATTAGGCCTCTTAAGTCATCTAAATATTGTTGTAAGTTGTGCTCACATGATTTTTGAATTTTGGTATTTGTTTATTTTATTTATTTTTCTTCATAAAAATTTTTTTTGAAGCTTGATTGTAAACTCCTTTATCTTTTTGGTGGTTATATTACTAATTTCATAAGTATTGTTTCCATTATCTTTCGTGATGACATAGGGTCCAATATATAATAATAGCAGTTTTTTGGCTATCCCTTCAAGTGTACTGGGTAGTTCCCTGTTTTTGATTAGTACTCTTTCTCCTTTGTTATATTTTATTATTTTAGCTTGTTTTTGTGAATATCTTGCTCTTTTTTTCTCTATTTTCTCCATAATACGGTTATAACATTGGTTTTCATCATATGGGTTTTCTGGGTTGACTGGGAAGTCTATTGGTTCTTGTATCTCTCTATGGGGTTTTCTTCCAAACATCATTAAATATGGGGTGTTCTCAGTAAACTGGTGGTAACTAATATTTAGAAATACTTCGGTTGAAGCTAAATATTTCTGCCATTCTTTTGGTTATCATGACAATAAGTTCTTAGTATACGTCCCACTTCTCTTAACACTCTTTCTGCGGGATTACTACTAGGGTGGTATTTGGATGTTTTATAGGTTTTTATGTTCTCTTTTAATAATTCATCTCGCCACTTCTTTCCTTTGAACTGCGTTCCGTGGTCTGTTATTATCATGCATGGTTTTCCAACTTCAGTGATGTATTTAGTTTGTATTATTTCTAATATTTTCTTAGTAGTAGATCGGTTTATTGCATATAATTTCGTGTACTTTGTGTAATGGTCTAATATTATTACAATAAACTTGTATTTATGTCTCCCTCCGCTACGTGGGAATAGTCCACATATGTCGAGGAATACTTTTTCTAACTTTGCGCTTGAAGTGATGAGTATCATTGTTCCCTCTTTTTTCTCGTTATTGGTTTTTACCCTTTGACATATTGTGCATGTTTTAATATTCTGGTTTACTTTTCTTGTTATATTTTTAATAAAGATTTCCTCCTCCAATGCTTTTACAATTTTTACGGTTGCCATATGTCCGTATCGAACATGATAATCTTTAATTATCTTATTTTCTAATGTTTTGGAACTATAAGTTTCCATGTGCTATTATTCTTTTTTGTTCTAACAAAGAGTATATCTTGGTGGATACAATAAAATTTATTTATAACTTCTTCATCTTCTAACAGTCTTTTTCTTATGTTTAGTAATTTTGAATCTTGTTTCTGCTGTACCACTATTTCGCTTAGAATATCTTCCAGGTCCTTCCTATCCTTTATTATACAAAACACTTTGACGATCTTCTCCTTTTCTCCTTCAAATGTTTGGTCTACTACATTTATTCTGGATAAAATATCTGCTGCAACATTCTTACATCCTGGAATGTACTCCCACGTTATATGGTACTCTTGTAATGCGAGTATCCATCGTGTAAGTCTCCCATGACTTAATTTACACTGTTTCAAAACTGAAATGGACTTATGGTCGCTTCGGATGGTGATTGGATATCCCAGGATGTACGTTCTAAACTTTCCACATGCGAATACGATACTGAGTAGTTCTTTTTCAGTAACGTTGTAGTTACGTTCGCAGCTGTTTAGTATTCTGCTGACAAAGCTGATAACCAGGTGGTGTCCATCCTTATCCTCTTGATATAATTCGGCGCCTAGGCTGACATCACTGGTGTCACAATTTAGGTAAAAGTGTTGTTCAAAATTGGGGTGGTGTAGCATTACTGTTTCAAGAAATTTTAGTTTGATCAATTTTTACACTTCTTCCTGTTCATTTCCCCAAGTCCATTTTTCCTTACTGATAGTTGTTTAGAGAACTTTGCTGTCAGGTATGAATAATTTGTTTGAAACTTTCTATAGTAGTTACAAATACCTAAGAATAATTGTAGCTGCTTCTTATTCTTTGGTGTGGGGAATTTCTGAATGGCTTCCACCTTCTCTTGGGATGGTGATATTCCCTGTTCTGTTAAGTTGAATCCTAAGAATTTGACTTGGTTTGCTATAAACTTTGACTTATCTAATTTCAATGTAATGTTATTTTCAGATAGCTTCTGTAATACTTGTTTGACTCGTTCACAGTGCTCATCCCAGTCTGACGATGTTATTAGAAGGTCGTCCACGTACACTGTTGTGAACTGCAATGCTTCTTAACCTAAAACTTGGTCCATGCATTTGACGAACACTGTGACGGAATTAATGAGGCCGAAAGGTAACCTCTTAAACTGGTAATTGCTTCCGTCGAAGATAAATGCCATGTATTTCCTACTGTGTGGGTGTAGCTCCACCTGCCAGTACCCACATACAGTATCCCAGGTACTTATGTATTTGGTGCCATGAAATCTTTTAAGTATCTCTTCAATTTCTCCCGGTGACGTTCGGTCATTAATGATCATCTTATTGATCTCTCGGGCATCTAAACAGATCCTCACCTTACCATTCTTTTTAGGTATGGCGACTATATAGGACTCGTGTATGGAGATTGACCTCCAATGATGTCCAATCGTGTATTCAATGATGTCCTCTTCCATCATTCTATTTATCTCTGTCCTCACTTCGTTTTTTAGAGAGTAGGCTATTGGGTAGGATTTCCTGTGAAAGTCTACGGGTTCTCGAAAGTTTATTTTGCATTGGTACCCCTTGACTTTTCCTGGTGTGTTGGAGAAAACGTGCTGGTATGTTTGATAAATAGTTATGAGTTTTTTAGCCTGTTCACCAGTTATCTCTTGTTGAGGTCTCTCTCTTTGGAACGTTCTGATTTCTTCTATTTTTCTCTTCCATAAATCTCTCTCTCCCTCTTCATCTTCCATAGTGATTGATGGTTTATATGTCTGACAATAATAACTTTTTAACCCATTATTATGATTTAGGGCTATTGTTGTTGGATTACAGTTGATTATATTGGCCGACCACACTCCCTTCTCAGAAGTAAGCACTACTATTCCCTTCTGCATGTTAATGGTTGCTGAGTGTTGTCTCAATGCGTCGCATCCAATTAGCATGTTAAATGGTAGTCCATTGGCGACAAGAAAAACAATAGGTATTATGGTGTTCTGACTGCTTAACTCTAAAGAAACTTGTTTTCTTATTGACTTGTTCTGTTTGCCTGTAGCACCAATTATTATAATATTTTTTATGGGTAAAGTTGGAATAGGTATTTTGGAGTTGGCTTGTATTCGCTCCAATTCTGGTTGGTTTATGAGAGATATATTTGATCCAGTATCGATCATAATTATTGTGATGACTCCGTTGATGATAGCTTTTATATGCACTATTTCACTATTCGTTTTTGGTAATTGGTTATCCTCTTGCTCCAGAAGTTCTTCCCTGATGTCTTTTAGTAGTTATTCGATATTATTGTGATCCTCTTGTTGTCACTTATTGTCGTTGTTCGTCGGTTTAACCCAAGTGATTGGTCATGTGAAGGGTCCTGTTGGTTTCTCACTGACCTTTTTAGTTTAAAGGTTACTGAGAACTATTGGCCAGACTATTTGACTGGTCTGCCGTTTCATTGATCGTCGTTGGTTGATCATGTATTTGATTCCTTGGCGCGTCCATTGTTCTGATTTCTGGAGATTGCTGGTTATCATAATGGGAATTGTTGTACACAGAGTTTGTTCTTGTAATGGGAGAATATCTTCCATGGTTGTTTTACCTCCTCCCACTGATAAAATTGACTTGGCGCCTCATGTCGCCTCTATTTTGGTTACCCCCGGTTCCCCTGTTATACTGGTAATTCGGGTCATACTGGTTGCCATAATAGTTGTGATTATTCACAACAAACCCATGGCCATTTGGGTTTCGGTTTTGTTCTGTTCCCCTGTAGTTATTATTGGGTGTATTATGGTTTTGCGCATTCCTGTTAATTGGCTGGTTCCCCTGGTTATAATTCTGGTGATCTCTGTTGTTCGGTTGGTTATTTGGATTATAATTGGGGTGATTCCTATGGAATGGTTGGTCACCTTGGTAATTGTTCGGATTTCGGTTCATGTTGTTCCGGTTATTGTTCTGGGTATTGTTATAAGGCAAGTTGTAGTTCGGTGCATTGTGATTATCATTCCACCGGTTGTATTTCTGATTCATCATTTGATTTTTCTTATATTGGTTGTCGTTTTCGTGGTCTTCTAACAAACTGGCCATTCCCTGTATAGTCTTAATTTGTCCCTGTCTCCTGGCCCTCTGAATAGCGTCTTCATAATGATAGCCTAGTTGTATGACTAGGGATTCTTCTGGTATCTTTGGTTCGAGGTTTTGAGCTAGGCAGACTTTTCCTAAGAAGTACGATGTTAGTGTATGACCTGCTTGCGGCTCATATCTTCCATTACTGATATCATTCCTCACCACATTTTGAGTCGATTCTGACCAGTATTTTTCGCGAAACAAGGCTTTGAATTCTTGTGTACAACTGATTTCTGGTCGAGTGGCTGTCCACCAATTGTCATTCGTATCCCTAAACATCTCATCGATAAGGCTCCTCACTGTCGTCCATCTGGTTTCTCGGTTCTTCTCTATGAGCTCCTCCACCCTCTTCAGGAGTTCTATGGGGTTCCTTCGGTAACTCTTAAAGTTTATTACCTCCCTATTTTCACTTGTAATAATATGGGTGTTATTGCAAGGCTTCTCCCTCAACGCATCTAGCTCCTCCTGCATCTGTTTTTCCTCTGTCTGATTTCTATTATTTTTTCTTTATTTTCTTGCGTTTTTTCGTCGATCTTATTGATAGTGGTGTACACTCTTTCTATGCGTTTGCTGACATCAGTTTGTATTTCCTGGTGCCTCTCCTTCAGCTTCTGAAGCACCTCCTGTTTATTTTTATGCACTCTTCGGTGGTGGTTTTCTGCAGTTCTTGGACTCTGATAATTCCTTCCTCCTTGACGTGATTTATTTTATCGGTCAGCTCTTCCTGGACATGTATTACCGTTTCGTTCGTCTCGGTTATAGTCTGTTTAATTTCTCCTCTGCATTCCACCAACTGTTGCCTCAATTCATCCTTCGTCTTCTCGCTTTCTTCCTTCAACTGTCTTTGGAGTGTTTCACTATTATTTTCAATCTTGTTATTTAATATTTCAAGATCCTTTTTTATCTGCCTCTTCAGCTCCTCACTCTTCTTTTCTAATATTTCCTGGCTTCTCTTCAGGGCTTCATGATTGCTTTCCATCTTATTATTTAGAAGTTCTATGTTCTCCTTTATTTGCTTCTTCAATTCTTCACTGTTTCGGTCCAGTTTCTCATTCAAGAATTCCCTGTCTTCCTTCCTTTGTTCCCGTGTTTCTTCCTTCATTCCCTCTTGTAATGATTCTAATTTTTTATTCAATTCTTCCTTGTCTTTCTTTCTTTGTTCTCTTGTTTCTTCTTTGCCTTGTCTTCTTTCTTCCTTGTCTTGCTTTCGTTGTTCGAATTGCTCCAACATCATCCTCATCATGCTATCCAATTTCGCTTCTTCGTTTGTTTTACCTGGTTGATCGCCGACTGTTACTTCTACTTCCGGTTCAGGTAATGTTGGATTTTCTGGTTGGTCCCCCTGGGGATCCTCTTCGAACAATTCTCCAATCATTTCTTCAATTTCTTCCATCTCTTCTTGATTCTCACCTGCAGTTCCTTTCTTTTTTAGGTATTTTGTAACCATGGAATGTCTCCTCATAATCGCCGCTGGTCTCCTTTTAAAGCCTCACTGGTTGGTCACCAATCTGTAACGAGTAGTCTTGTGCGTCTCTGTAAAATATGTGTGTACCAGTTTTATATGTGTGTAAAGTGTTAGTGAGTTCGTCTCGCACTGGGGTCGTTACATCAATTTTGCGAAAACGATGTCCGTAGCGATGTTATTATTACCAGTATAGTAACCTTACCTGTTTATATATAGGGGTGTGTTAATCCCGGGTGGCGCCAAATTGTTTATTAAAACAATTAAAATTACTTAATAAAGTGTTTTCAGCTATGACGGTCGGGGCGTTCAAATAATTTCCGCTCGTGCCGCCTTCTGAATCGTGTAGGCAGTTGTGCAAATGGCAACTTGAGCGCTGCTCATCAAACCTAGCCTTCGTAAATAAACACAAGTAATATAATGCACTCCCTATGAAATAATAACAACGGTTACTCCCTGTAATTGTGATTTTAATGTTTGATAATTAATATTTTCAGTTTTTTACAATTAAAATGTATTAGTTGATTAACAACTTTGCACCGACTTTATACATGAAACAATTTGCAACGAATCACAGGATCATGATAGGCGGGGCAAGTTCATATATTACACAGACAATGGACATTCATATTATATTGGTAGATGGTTAAGTTTGGTTGTTATCAATTGTATTTAGTAAGGATAAGGGTTTAGTTTAGTAAAACTGTGCATTATTTATTTATTGTTATTCATGTACTGTGTTTGTGGAAATGTGCGCGCGTGCGCGAGTGGTAAACGTTTTCCGGGGGGTGCGTGAAGTGTTTATCGTTGTGTTTGACATTGAACTGAACTTATGTATTGCTACAATCCCTATACATTTCTAACTATTGTTTACGTTCATGTATGATATTAGTATGTAGGCAGTTATGCATGAGATACGGGTAGTCTGATTACCGCTATGCATGCTGTTACAAAGTAAATGCACTCTACTGCATGAAAAGTGCATTGTCACTATGTAATAACCATGTGACTTCCATCCACCAATAGAATACTGAGTGGTGGTTGGAAATTTTCTTAAGCCTGTCGTTACACAGGGAGTTCTTCTACGCCATCTACCGCGAACGGAACGTGCACTCCTTGTACAAGATTCTACCGCTTGCAAGGTGCTGTAAAAACTATTTGTCGTTAGTGAAACGGGAAGACTCAGAACTGGGTGTGTAGTACATCTACACAGTATTGTTTAAACGCATTGTGCGTAAAATTATAGGCAGTTTTTCACTGCTGCTACCGCGAACGGTACATACAATCCTTGTACAAGATTCTACCGCTTGCAAGGATCTGTTAAGACTTTTCGGGGTTAGTAACGCGTGTGACGCATAACAGTTGATATTATCTCTTTACACACGATATTAATATTGTAGTATTACGTGTGTAAGAAGTGAGTGTAACTGTATCACTGTGCGAGATTTTCCGCAGTGACAGTATCATTAATTGTTACGCAATAGTTCCATCAAGACGTTTCCGTGCTAGTGCAAGATTTCCTCATAGGGTGGTCTGCTGAGCGCGGTAGACCTGGGTATTCGCGAGAACACTTGAAGAAGCCGGAGAGGTATAAGCTCAATATACCGTTATTAGATTAAACTCACTGTCACCTGAGATATTACTTGGTCATAAACTCTATATAATTTTGCGAGTAATAAGATCCGTAGTACCGTTGTGTGTGCGAAGCGTCAGATTCATCGTGGGAATTGCAGGACACCAGCCCAGCTGTTATAGGACATCAGCCCAGCTGTTATAGGACATCAGCCCAGCTGTTATAGGACCAGCCCAGCTGTTATAGGACACCAGCCCAGCTGTTTAGGACCAGCCCAGCTGTTACAGGACATCAGCCAAGCTGTTACAGGACGCCAGCCCAGCTGTAAACATTACTGGGGAAACGTCTGTCATTTATAAGCCGCATCTGACGAACCAACTACACCGCAAAGACCGGCCCGTCTCTTCAACATCATCGTGGGAGTCTTCTTATGTAACGTATCACGTCTTGCGTATGAACATTATTTAACATTTTAAAAGAAAGACTCTATATCAAACATTACATTCTGTACATATCAAATATACCATATAAACTATAACTTGTGTTTTGTGCAATAAATAATCTTAAACCCTCCAATATAGACTTGTAATTTGAAATACACATACTATCATATCCTATGCGCCAATAGTTTAGTAATTTGTGTTGTCGCAAATTATACTCGGGGTGACGAATCGATTCTGGAACGATGTGCTCGCATCAGCATGGCAGCTGAACGTTTTGTTATTACAATTAATTTCGTTCCAAAATCGGTGGATTCTTTTGATTATAAGGCAAAGGATTCCGATGATTACAATAAAAGTATTTTTCCTTATTCTAAGTGTACATAAATAATAAGGTGTGTTGTTACAATCTGTTCTGTAGTGTCGTTAAATGTGTTTCGAAAGTTCGTGTTTAAACAATAGGTTAGATTTTATCTTAACAAATTTTCAGTGTGTTTATTTTTCTTAAATAATCTTTGAAAGAGAAATATTCGGCTTATAGTGAGATCAAATTACTTTTAGTAAAATTTAGAGTGATTTGGTTTTTGGAAATAAGGTAATTCAATGGTACTTAACACATCAGCATGACTTGGTGTTTTCATTCATTGGATCGGAAGAGGATTGGGCTGCAATAAGTTCTATTTTCATTGATTGTTGGACTTAAGTAGGTCTGGCGTCCTTTTCATATAGTATGTGGTCATAATTTCCTTTTAATTTTCAGTTTTATGGTCCTGGATCTTTAATGGATTGCTCTAAGGGTCCGTCTGCTTCTTATCCAGTCATGGTTTTGAACTTCGTTCACCGTTTTACATTATTTAATTAAAAAATTGGTCTTCCAAACTTTGGCTTCTGTCCTGGTAGAATGACGCTTTACGAGTAACGGTATTCAACGGTAATTTCATCTTCAACGGTGGTTTCTATGGTAACCAAAGAATTCTGATTGGCTGAGATTGATATAAATCCATTGTTATCAAAATTTGAATTCTTTTCAAAATCCTAGTATATCTTCTGACTGCTGTTATTCCTCTATCTTCCTTCCTGATTATAAAATATTGTCACTATAGTATGTATTTCCTTCATAGATTATTTTGATACCCCACAAGTTTGGGTTATTTTAGATTTTATGTTTTTACTATTATTTTAATACTTGTTAATTACATTTCTTTATGAATTCAAATGCTTATTATAATATTTTGTTTTACAAATGATTTACAATTTATTCTTGGTGAGTCCTTCACCTCGGATTTGCTAATTTCTTTGTTAATTTGTTATAATTTGTAGTTGTTTGCTTCTGACAGTTAGGCATTTTCATAGGCCTAAGTAGCCATTATGGTATTTGACTTATTTCATTTAAATTACATCTCATTTCAGCCTAATGGGCTTTATTTTGTTATTATAATTGGCTGTATCATTTATTGTTGTGTTTTAGGTCTGTTTATGTGTTATTATTATGTCACTATTATTTTATACATAATTGTTTACTATTTGGTTTCCTCGTTTTCCAGTCATACATTTCTTAACTTTTTTACTGATTTACTTTGCCAATAATAACAATGTGGCTATTATTTACTATTTTTTGATCTTATTAAATATAACATGTAGGCCTATGGTCTGTATAATTCTTCCAGCCATATCCAATTCATAAACTTGCTTGAATAATTATTTAACTATTATTTACTAATCTTTGTTTACAATTCATCTTATTTTATATTATTTTTTAGTGTGATAAACAACATCACTTTTATGAACTTATAATGATCCCTTATAACATGGGTGTTTTTTGATTTGTTTTTAACTCCTTAATTTTTAATCAATCTTCACTTTCCCTCCGTGTTAACACTATCTGGTTTTCCCTTCAGGGTATTCTCCTTTTTAATCATAATTGTATTTACTTAAATTTAATAATAACATTCTTTCTTAACTAGTTACTGTCTTATCAGTTTATACTGCTATTCTTAATTACTAATATTCTTCACTTTTTATCATTTAGTGTTTCCTTTGGGTTTATTAAATGTTAATGATTTTATCATTCATTATTTTTGACTATATTACCATTATTTATTTTACACTATTCTCATTCAATCATCACCTTCACTTTTAAATTATTTATAGTTTGTTATAATTGTATTAGTGTACTTTCTTTATCACTACACTTTGGGATTTTTACACTTTCATTTTGCACTTGACAAATGTTATTGTTTTTTAAGTGTTTCTGAATGGGTAATCCCTCTAATTATTATCTCACTACCGTACTATCTCTTTCATTACAATATCTCATTAATAATATTAACAATTTTATGTCCTTATATTTCTATCATTACATCTAACTCTTAATTGTGGGTTAGTTTGTTTTTTTATATTTATATTTAATTTGTTTAATTGGGTTTCCTTCAATTCAATTACTATTGTCCATTAATGGATAATAACATTTATTTTTTTTTCTTTCATAAGTTAATTATTGTTTTTTTTCCAATATTACATTTGAGTGTATTTTTTCTCCTGCTCATATCCTTTATTACTTGTTTGTGTATAATTATTAGTTTTCATTTTTATTTATTTCCCTTTATTTTGGGTTTGTTTCTTTTTCGTTTCCCTCCTTCTTCATTTTCATTGTATTTGGTTAATACCGTGGTTTTCCACCTTCTCTTTTAGGTTCATTTTAACATGTTACACTGAGTCATTCAATTCCATGAACTTGTTTCATTTTTGTTCGGTTTTGGTTTTTTCCCTTCTTCTTTTGGTTTGGTTGATCACTTTCTTATCTTCTTTGGTTTTATTCTTGTTTGTTTTTTGTGGTTCCCTTCCTCTTTTGTTTCCTTTTGTTGGGTCAATCACTTGGGTTGGGTCATGTCGTCGTTTGTCGAGTCATTGTCTTTATATTTTATTTATATTAAGCATTTTATTTAACATGAAGTATTATTTTATATTTAGAATCATCTTTTTTATCCCTGGTACTGGGTTGGCTTATTTTTGTTGTAAAATATATATATATATATATATATTGTAACGTAATCTGTTACGTACGTTTTCCACTGTCACACGTGGATTAATTTTATTTAATTAGCTAAATGGTTTAATAATGTTTAATAAAAAATATTTAATATCTCTTCTTTGCATTATGTGGTTTGTTTAAAATTGAAGTTCAGATACGAATTGGTTGGGTTGACTCCCTTGCAGTCGCATGTGGATAGTGTAGTCCGCCGTAGATTCAATTATTGCTGGAATAAACACAAGTTATTTACTCATCTGGTACTTACTGAATTTGAAGGTCTGATTTGTTAACAACCATGTTAACATGAGAGTAGACAACTCAATTCAAAGTATTTGAGTTAATTCGTGCCACCTGTAGGAGTACTCATAGTTACCTAACATGTATTCGTACTGTCTAGTAAATAAAATTCATCAACTCTTTTACTGTTTTACAACGTGATTTATTAACAATTTTAATAAATTGAAATTATTGATTGATAAATAACTGGCTGTTTGCCTCATTAATAATTAACATTAGTTATTACTAACTCTAACTCTCAGGGTAGTTAAACTATTTCTTTTTTAGGATATAACATTGAAACATTGTTAATTACTTTTACAATTTTCGTGGTTTCTTTGAGACTGCAAGATACATAACAGAAAACATATACACTACTGTTTAAACTGAGTTACACGAATAAAAATAACATCAAAAGAATTAAAATTATTAACTTAGATTTTAAACTTCGACTATCGTCAACATTGAGGTTAAATCAGGCATGCTGAGCTGACACAAAGTTGCATCTATTTTAAACAAGGTAACTTCTTAACCTATACATAACAAATACATAAATAATTAAAGTCATAAGTTCATCTATTGTTCATTATTAATCATCAAGTCCATTGCTTCCTGATCTATCGTCAGTTAATTAACTACAGTATATTCCTTAGTTTAATTTCATTAAAATATTTAATTATTGTTTATGTAGCGAACAAATAATAATCACGAGGTTAGATAACCCATCTTGAGTTCATATTAATTTAGTGCCTATATCACTGGTTGGATAAACTTTACAAGGTAAGTATAAAATATTTACTTTTGTTTAAATTGAAATAATATTCATTAAAATTCATGAATCAAAGTCAATTAGTTTATGGATTCATGTTGTTAACAAACTCACTCTTTTATAATAAATATTGTGTATTCCTTGGTGACTTACCTGTTGACATAGGTTAACATTTCTTTGTTGACACATTAATTCAGGCGCCATGTTTGTGTTGCCAACCTTACGTATTTGCGGTTATTCGGGTCCAGGATTCTTATAAGCAAGGCTGAGACTGAACGGTTACCAGAAATAATGTACACTAACGACATTTGTGGTCAAATCAACGGTTGTTTTTATTATTTCATAATTTGCATAATTTATTTTAGAAAACATCAAAATGGCTACTGGCATATTCCATAAAACAAAATGGCGCCATACTTCCGCCTCTTTACACAATTAATAATTCTTCTTTAGTTACTCTAGATATTTAATTTTATTTCCCAAAAGACTTTAAAATAAGCTGCAGCTCTGTTAAATTGATCATTTAAATTTTCAGATTACTTTTATAAAACAATTAATCAAAGAACACAAACCAACGCCTCATGGCGTCTCGCCAGTTTAATAGCCGGCTTTACATTTACTCAGACACACACACACACTCATTCGTTTTTCTTTAAAGTAGAGACAATTTTAATTGAATTGATTTTTTCATGTTTGAGCTCATAACGTATTGTAATTAGTAAAGGGAATTGTGCACTTTCCTGATTCTGAAGTGGCGTAGCTCCTTTGAAATCTCCTCTTCGCTGGCCTGTATTTTCCGTAGTTCTACTGCATACTGATTAGATTTCTGGTGGTCACAACACTGAATTTAAACTCTGTTTTTACATTTTGATCACTAATTGAAATTATCGTTACATTTTGTTGAAATTTACACTTTTGCTGGTAGTAGCTGCCGGACGACCTTTTACAAGGTGTTGTCGCCTCGGCTGTAGTATGAAGACTGGGCGGATGTAATGTACATTTTTTCGTATGTGTGAGTGCGTCACGTCATTGTTATTTTGTTTTGAACGGCTAACGCCCTGTTTCTCGTCATTGTGGTTACGTCATTATTATATTTTTAATGACGGCCAGCATTGTGGACCAATGAAAATTTATATTGAGAGTCTGTGTTCACTTATGCAGCCATTGTATGCGCTCTGCTTCACACGTCCGCTCTTGACCTTGGAATCGTTCTGCTCTGCTGAATCTACATCGTTGTCTTTTTACAAAGGGAAAATAGTCCTACCCATGTATGTGTGTGCAAAAATAATGAAATACAATAATTTGATACCACTCGTACCATAAATCCGACATCAGGCTTTCCCGTACTGTCACAATGTTTCAAAAAAGTGAAAATAGTTTATGTTTATTTTCATTACCCATTGTCAACTCATAAAATTTCTGTTATTCAGGTTAGAATTTTGTAAGTGTAATTAATCAATATACTCCCTGAAATTCACTTTTTGCCGCCTAATGCAAACTCTGCAATGTTGTTTCACTATTGCATTTGCATTATGCATTAAACTCGACACTTAAATATTTTTTGGTTATGTGACCAATTCTTATCTAAAAATGAAACTTTTTTCTTGTGAACTTACTGTTTTTCTCTTTTCACAAGTTCACAAGAAAAAAGTTTCATTTTTAGATAAGTGTTAGTGCTGTGAAAGAAGAGATGAACAATCAAGACAACTGTGACTAATTGTTTACATTGAAACCCGAACAGCTGATTCAACTCCGCACTCGACTTTTCTCGCGCACAGAAATGGCTGTCGTTACTGCTTCGCTCGTCAGATATGAAGTGTGTAGAAATTGGCGTCTCTCTCTCTGTTCCAATTTTGGGATTACGTATTCCCCTGTTGATTTTAATCGATTTCATTGGATTAGAGATTGCTGCCATTCCTTCGAGCGATGTCACTCCCTTGGCGAACACAATTAATTTTCATAAAATGTTCTTGACTTTGGTGTTGAGGCTATAGAAATGATGCCTTCGTTTTTGTCCGAAATAAAAAAAGATGTTTAAATTGGATTAACGTCCTTGCGTAACTAGTAATCGTTTATATAGCCACATCATGTTATTACAATTGATTTGCTTGTTAAAACAAGTCCTCACAAGCTATATTTTGGTTCAGTAATTAAAAAGTTTATACCTTTTACTTACGACTATGATACATTTCTTATAATTTTACATGTTTAATTAGTGAAATTGAACAAATGGTGATTACATTTCATCCATATGTTTCTTCCCAAGTCCTTTTATGATAATCTCTACTACAATAATTGTCTTAAATTACAAAAAATTACAATATTGGTCTATGCTTTCTTTGGCCTAGAGCATCGTTAATTTGATTCACTCATTTTATTTGAATAATTGGCTCTGTTCATTTTCTACTGTGATATAATTATTCTGAGATGTCCATTACAACTTCTGGATATCTCAGCTCTTATTCAAATATAGTTACTTTCTGGTTTTTAGTTTTATTAGTTATTCATAGTTTTGGTATGCCATGGGTCATTATGATTTGGTTCATGGTTAATAATATACTCAATTTTAAGTGGTTCTTTTTTGTACAAATGGTCTTTATAGTCTAAAGAATGTTTTATAATGGTTAGTCTCCCATTATTATATGTGAGATTGTGAATAATTCACTAACAATTATCTAGTGTTACTTCACTTGCATCTTGTGTTCACTTCTTCTTGCATCTAGTGTGGTCAGCCAGTTACATTAATTTTTCATAATTATGGTTTAATTAATGGTTCGTTATCATTATTCTACCTCATCATAGCAGTATTAGACATTGCAGTACACATTTATGTCACTGTCTTTCTCTGATTTACAATATTGTGGAACTTCTGAGTGTTTTTAATGGGTACATCTTTCTGTTCATTTCAGTCTGTGTAATTACATTAGACACAACACTTGTCACTCTTAATTACTAAATCATAGCACTAGGTTTGTCTTTATAATGTCTAGTTTCATAATTGCATAACATAAACTAGTTTTACAACGTTTTACTATTAAATTATTCTAGTTATAAGTGAAATTGAGTTAGGTTATCTGAGACCCCCTGGCTGACAACAATGATCTCACATTGTGTTTTCTTTCCATACATTTTATTCACTGATCTGAATCCTTTAAGGTTATTATGTTATACTTATTTTCTTGGTAATCATTATTAATATTTTTTCACACTATATTTACATGTTTACTAGTGATTACCAGGTTTTGTTTAACATTTCTTATTTGAATTTACTTCCATTAAAAGCAGGTACAGTACTCTGTTATTGTTATGACAACTAACTCATTCTTAAACAGTGCAATTAATTAATTAGTGAATTAATTAATTACTTAATTTAATTACGTATTGATTAATGAAGTATATCCTTCATTAGCCCCGCGATTGGACGCTATTTACTACAATGTGCAAATTTACTACAATTCAAATTTGTGGAGCCCCACGTTCTTTGGGCGCCATTTACTACAATGGTGTTGGTAGCACCATGTATATATTTAGTGATGTTAATGTGATTTATGTTTGTGGAGCCATTTACTACAGTGTAATCTTATGTAAATCTTATTAATTGCATAAATTAATTTACTTTACGTTTAATATAATCAATTGTGTTTGTTGGTTAATTAATTAGTTGAGATTCGTGCCACGCCTTGATCACCATTTAATACAATGATAATTATGTGTAATTATCTAATTTGTGAATTATATCCTTCTTAGGCTCCACATGGAAGTGCCATTAACTATACCGTAAATTACTGATATTGTAATTGTCATTTGCTTTACGTTGGTTGCGATTTATCACAGTGATAATAAAGTAATCTTTTGTTGTTTACTAAAGAAAAGCGTATAACTGAAATTTGTCTCTTACTTTAATTATCTGTGTCCCTTGATTGGAACGTCATTAACTACAATGAAACTGTGCTAATATGAGAGTCAAGAATTCTCAAGTGTGTTCACTCAATGCACAATATTTTATGCAATTATAATAGTTAATTGACTTGTAGATTATACATTAGGGTTTCTGATAATGATGAACGCATTATTTGATCTGCTTATGTACTAATTTATTATACGTTTAAACAATTGTATTCAATAACACAAATATATATATTCCTGGTACCTGTAAATACAGCAAAACATCAAATATATACATATCATAATATAAGTTCCTTCTTAATCGCTATCTGAGAAACATATAACATACGTATATGAAATATACATACAATAGAATCAAATAATATTTGCTCTATTTAATGCGTTCATTCACCCAGATGGATTAGTTTTACTTGACCATGATTATATCTTAAATGCAACCTTCCCTTAATAACTTTTACTATAATTACTCAGGGTATAGATTCTTTGAAAGAGACAGGACAGTAGTTTAATTATACTACTAAAATCATAAGGTATTACTTGACAAGTGTTTATCCATTATACTCTATCGGTGCTAGATTCCAGGTGGTAACGATTTTTTGAAGATGGTGCTCCATTGGATGATGATGATGAGATCACTTTCACTGGCTATTCGCTTATGCACACGCGTCGTCAACAGAATAGTGTAGGTGTGTTATGTTTATTCACGGCTTGTCTGCACAATTCGACTCGTTCCCGCGTACAACCATCAGTAATCAGATGTGTGGACTTCGTGTTTGTGTTGTAAATGCTTACTCAAGTGTTCAACGTGGTTCTTTGTGTATGCACACTAGTTAATAATATGTGGCTATAGAATAGTTCTTTTAGATAAATGTGCCTCGATTATTGAAGATTATGAACATTACTGTGTCATTCATGCACATCGTAAATAATTGTTCGTTATATTGTTTCACTAGGTCGCGAAACGATTCTAAAATTTCTAAGTTCAACAAAGTTCACTTCTAAACATACTGTGTACGTTATCGTTCTCCGCGTACTTCAAGATTTCGCGACTGATCGCTTTACTGATTCACTGTTCGAAAATTCATGTGACTGTTCTCGATACTGTTATTGCACTTAATAAAATTATGAAACTGTCCGGAACATTGTAAGACTGATTGCGAGAGGTATGTGTCTCTCTAAAATTTGTATAAGACTGATCGAAAATATTATAAGACTCCCTCGCGAACTGCTCGGAAAATTATGTAAGACTTTCTCAAAATTTATTATAAGACTGCCTCGCTAACTGCTCGAAAAATTATGTAAGACTCTCTCGTCACGTGGCGGACAATTAGTTTTTATCAACCTCTCCCTACTAGAATTTTGTCTCCAGCTTGTCCACGCCTAAGATCACCATGATAGGTTGAACAACTACCCTCTCTCGAAATCTTTTCCCACTATTTCGAAGTCTTCTAGTCTTCTACCCTCTGATTTGTTCTTCTTCTGGTTACTATGGAAACTGGCTTCTCCTTCGCTCTCTTCGTAAAATGCTCTATTTTGATAGGTGGTTGGATATGTCTTTTGATTCGGCTGGTCAGGCGTTACTCTCGTTCGGAGAAATGCAAGACATTGCGCGCCTGTCAGTCAACTTATTGTCTAGAGTTTTAAGCAAGGGTTGCCCTAACAACCTGGAGTATTATTCATGTTTGTAACCATGCGTTCTGGCAATTAACCATTTTCCGTAAGTGTCAGCTGCTGCAGCCACCACGCTTTCTCGTTGTAAATCTCAGCATGTCACTTAAACGTTACATCCCGCTGTGCAACATCGTTCCTCCTATTCACAATTTGTTGCTCGCATCATTTCTATAGAGTGCTTCGCTTCTTCAATCCTTTGTGACCTTTCCTCGTTTTTGTCGTGATCTCGTTTCTTAACTAAACCCTTAAATGAATCCTCGCTTCAATTCTGTGTAAACGTGTGAATGAGCCCAAGTACATTGTTCGGTTTGTTTTGGTGTCATAATTCTCAGTGGATCCTCTCCTGTCAATTTGAGTCGTCGTTCCTTTTGTTATATCGTGCTGAACACACTTCCATTGTCTGATATTGGCATTGGTTGTCGCCTTTCTCAATTAACTTTGTTTATAGCCTTTTCTTGGAGTCATTGCCACAGCTGCGTGTGAACAGACTGGTCGAGAAGGAAAATTAAAATTTTTAATTTATCGATCGCTATACTTATATTAACAGTATTTTATTTCAATGTTTCTGTTGTTTATTAACTATATTTTCACCTTAAATAAAGAGTTTTATTCATGGTCAAGTCTTTTGAAATAGTTTGTCCATGTCTATGTCTTTACTGGTTTCTTAACTCTGTAGGATCCTTGTTTCATTTGGTTCATCATACCTTGGTACTCATATTGGGGCATTGTATCGTAGAATTGTTATTTCTTTTCTCGTTTATCAGTTTATTTGCGTTTCTTTAGATTACTTCCTGTATCTTGTTAGTGTTTGTTGTCAGTATATTTGGTTTTGTCCTCTCACTTACCATATCTGTTGGGTTATTGTTTAATCACATTACTATGTTGTCTTCTGTTTTTCTTTGTCATTACTATTTTTCTTCTTCAGTTGCTTTTTTCCAATTAGTTCGTGGACTGGATATAATTTCTAGTACAAAATTATTCACCTCTTGGGTGTTCTAGTGTTAATTAATGAGTGTATTATTTCTTATAGTTGCTTTCAAATGTATGGTGAAGATACGTACCGTTACAATATATATATATATATATATATATATATATATATATATATATATATTGTAACGTGGCCTCGTAGTTACAAAATAATTGTTATAATTTGTTAAAATTTGAAATTAAAAAAAATTATTATTTTAAAATAAAAAAATTTATTTATGCTGAAAAAATATTTGTTTCGGGTTTTTTGTTATCTGTATTTAGGAAATAATTTTTGTTATTGTCTGGTGTAAAAATTTTAATTATATTATGGTTGATAGTGTTGTGGTGTCACTTTCTATGAATAACTTCTAAGTTAATAAGTTTAACTCCAGTACTGGTCGATAGACGGCTCTTCTTCTTCTTCAATATGCTCTTTATTTTCGTAAATACCGCCTTTCGGTTAGTCCATGTTCTTGAATTAACTTATTCCTTAATTATATTTAAAGTAAAATTCAACCAATTTGCAGAATTAGAGTGTTTATTAACAATTTATTAAAAATATCGATAGTAATCGATTGTTAACAACAGTATCGACTCGTTACTCAGGGCCGGTCGACAAAAACTTTAATTAATAGTGTATATAAAATATTGTTCTTTTAACGGTTATGTTAGAATAGCCAGAGAAGGGTAGGGCCAAGAAAGTATAACATTTACAATAAAAATGTCTTAAAACTAACAATTACAAAGTTATTAATCAATATAGAAAGTTTATATAATATAATATTCGAACCAATGCAGATTAGATGTTCATTTGTTCCACCTCGAATAGAATGCTGGGAAAATCAAAATGGCCGACAGAAGTATGCGTAGTTGAATGTCAATCTCCTCGATGAATATTTCTTACAATAAAGGTGTCCTTTCACTGTTTCTTCGTCTCAGCAATTGTGGATATTAGTTCTGGAGTTAAATGAGTGTTCCTGGTGTAGTGTTTATTAGTTCACTTGGTGTAAATGTGTGTTATTATGTCTATTTCACTTTGGTAAAATGTGTCGTATATAACCCTTTTTGTTTCGTCCCTAAAATTTATTTGTAGTGGTGTTAGTTCAATTATTTAGGCGTATGTGGTTCGGTTTATCTGTAGTTCTCTGTTTATTGTTTGTTTTCACTGCTTCTCAAGTTAAAATTCAAAATTAAAAATTTCACAAAATTTGCACTGAACTCAATTTAAGTATCGCACGCCATTAATATAGGTTATACGGAGCAAAACTTCGTTTAAGTGTTCGCTTCAACGGATAATAATTAACTGTTCTCATTTCCTTCGGTCTCCTGAAGTCCTTAGCCAATTTAATATAGATCATACATTGTTTCAAATTATCTTAGCTTCCGATACATTTTATTTGAATACATTATACACGGAAAATATTTTCGTTATTATTTAACTGTATGAAATACTAAATACATATTCGGTTTCTTTAATCTATTTTGCTTATTTTGATACTAATTAATATAGTTTTACAAAGTTTTTACTTAAAAAAGTTATATTTCTTTCATGTTGGAAAAGTAGGCTTAAATTTGGGTTTCCTGTCCTTGTCTACATAATAGCCATTTTCTTTGATATAATTATTATTATACTGAATCTAAGATTGATATAATTGTTTATCCTTCCTTAATTTCTTGCAATTTTGTTCATTAGTTATTGTTTTTAAATATAATTCATTTATCTATGACTCCTCTTCTGAAATTTTGGTTAGTACATTCCATTTTTATTTATAATTTTACTTATCTTCTGACAATATCTTTATAAAGTATAATTTACATTGTATTACTCTATGGTGGGTTTATCTTACATAAATTTCATCAGTTTAGTTGGTTTATAGGACTAGATTTGTCAATTATAATGTAGTCTAAATTTACTATCTGGCCTAGATTTTATCTGTTGTTACTTACAAAGTTTTTAATAATACAGTTAGTTCATACCCTTTTCTGACCTTCTATTCTAATATAATATTCATTAATAATTTCTTCTTTTACTACTATAACCTTTAGTATTGATTTTAAACAATTAAAACATAACAATTATTTAACATTAAATCTGGTATTTAGAATCATACCTTTTTTTTGTACTGATTACTTACAGTAACTTCTAAAAAACATTTTACTATATAGGAATGATATACACATTCAGATATGGCATTCCTAATTCAAACTACTAAACAAAATAACATTTTATAAATACTGTACAAGGATTAATCTCCATTTCTAAATCTTATTTATAGAGTTCATATATTGAAATTGGAACCTAACATTTTGTTCCATAAAATTTTTTAACACTCCCTTAAAACTATTTGGTTACAGTCTTATCTGTTTTTCTTAATTTTAGGGATGTATTCCCCGTCACTTTATGTACTAACTCCAAGCTATCTATTTATACTATTTATTCCATTGAATGTTCTCATATAAACAGTGGCATTTTATTAGAAAGAGTATTCATTGCTCCTTCACCATATTATTTGATTAAATATCATTCATGATACTATTTTAAAAAACACTTAAAGTTATTTAAATGTACAGTAATTCATGTACTTTCTCAAAGTTTATTTATGATAATCTAATAACTTGCACTTGTCCCTGGTTATTTCTTGATACTATCACTAGTCCTTTCATAGTTTTATAATATCAAATTGTTTAACCATGGGGGAACTGTTAAGATTTGTCTATTTAAATTATACAATAACTTTCTTGGGTGCACTTCTACTTAGCACTTTAAACACGTTTTGTTTTTATTAGTTTTACATGAGTTTTTGGTTTGTTGTGGTGTTATACTTTCTATAGTGACATTTACTTTCTTTAGGGGTTTTTGTTTTCTCCCTATTGGGTTTCTTTTGGGTATTGGTCGTGTTCTACTTCCTCTATTCTATGTGATCCTCACTTGTCCCTGTTCATTAGGTATCTTTGTTTGTTTTGGTTATCTTCCTTCTTCATTCTTGGTTTCTTCAGTACCATTTCGTTATTATTTACTTTTGTTTATACTGGGCTGTTTACTTGGTCTGGGTAGCTTCCTTACCTACTCCTATCCTACCTGGGCATTATTGTTATTTTAATTTTAGTTTCTGTGGTTTTATTTTGTTGTACATTCATATTAGTTGCAGATTTTTTTCTTTGTGTTTACTTTTTCTTGTTATAATGGTAATTTATTGTGCTTTTTATTTGGTTTTCATTTGGATCTTTCTGGATATTCCATACACTTGATTTTTACTAATGATCATCTGGTAATTGATTTAAGTGGATTATCTGTCATGCTACAATATATATATATATATATATTGCGACAACACAAATTACTAAACTATTGGCGCATAGGATATGATAGTATGTGTATTTCAAATTACAAGTCTATATTGGAGGGTTTAAGATTATTTATTGTACAAACACAAGTTATAGTTTATATGGTATATTTGAAATGTACAGAATGTAATGTTTGATATAGAGTCTTTCTTTTAAAATGTTAAATAATGTTCATACGCAAGACGTGATACGTTACATAAGAAGACTCCCACGATGATGTTGTTGAAGAGAAGGCCGGTCTTTGCGGTATAGATGGTTCGTCAGGTGTGGCTTACAAATGACAGACGTTTCACCAGAAACGTTTACAGCTGGGCTGGCGTCCTGTAACAGCTGGGCTGGTCCTATAACAGCTGGGCTGGTATCCTATAACAGCTGGGCTGGTGTCCTATAACAGCTGGGCTGATGTCCTATAACCGCTGGGCTGATGTCCTGTAACAGCTGGGCAGGTGTCCTATAACAGCTGGGCTGATGTCCTATAACAGCTGGGCTGATGTCCTATAACAGCTGGGCTGATGTCCTGTAACAGCTGGGCTGATGTCCTACCATTCCCACGATGAATCCGACACTTCGCACACACAACGGTACTACGGATTTTATTTCTCGCAAAACTTATATAGAGTTTAAGACCAAGTAATATCTCAGGTGACAGTGAGTTTAATCTAATAACGGTATATTGAGCTTATACCTCTCCGGCTTCTTCAAGTGTTCTCGCGAATACGAAAGTCTACCGCGATCAGCAGACCACCCTATGAGGAAATCTTGCACTAGCACGGAAACGTCTTGATGGAACTATTGCGTAATAATTAATGATACTGTTACACTCACTTCCTACACACGTAATACTACAATATTAATATCGTGTGTAAAGATATAAAATCAATTGTTATGCGTCACACGCGTTACTATCCCCGAAAAGTCTTAACAGATCCTTGCAAGCGGTAGAGTCTTGTACAAGGATTGTATGTACCGTTCGCGGTAGCAGCAGTGAAGAACTGCTTGTAATTATACGCGTAATGCGTTTAAACACTACTGTGTGCAGATGTACTACATACACAGTTCTGAGCCTTCCCGTTTCACTAACGACGAATAGTCTTTACAACACCTTGCAAGCGGTAGAATTCTTGTACAAGGAGTGCACGTTCCGTTCGCGGTAGATGGCGTAGAAGAACTGCCTGTGTAACGACAGGCTTAAGAAAATTTCCAACCACCAGTCAGCATTCTATTGGTGGATGGAAGTCACATGGTTAGTAAAAAGTGACCATGCACTTTTCATGCAGTAGAGTGCATTTACTTTGTAACAGCATGCATAGCGGTAATCAGACTACTCGTATCTCATGCATGACTGCCTACATACTAATAATATACATGAACGTAAACAATAGTCCAACAGGTATAGGGATTGTAGCGATACACATGTCTCAGTTCAGCTAATGTCAAAACAACGATAATACTTCACGCACCGCCCGGGAAACGTTTCCACTCACGCACGCGCGCACATTTCCACTAACACAGTACATGAATAACCATAAATAATAATGCACCGTTATTCTAAACTAAACCCTTAACCTTACTAAATACAATTGATAACAACCCAACTTAACCATCTACCAATATAATATGAATGTCCATTGTCTGTGTAATATATGAACTTGCCCCGCCTATCATGATCCTGTGATTCGTTGCAGGATTAACTCCTTCCCGCATAAAAAAAAAATTTGTTTTCTTTAGTTAACTAACAAAAAATAAAAAAATTTTTTTTTTTTTTTTATATACCAAAACAACTTTCTAATCCTGAAATAATAATAATACCCTCAAACTAAAATCAAATAAACATCCCCAATTAATACTAACATTTCCAACTGTCACTTTGACAGAAGCATCAAATCAAAAGACACGTGGTAACCTTCAAACCAAAACAAACCCACATGTTCTTGACACACAGATAACGAAATCTTATGCAGGGTCACAGGGTACACAGACAACATTCCTTATCAAAACTAGATTATTGTTCATTCACAGATCCATCTTACATACAACATTTAAACCTGAATTGACATATTTAAATCACTACACAATCTTACCCCTATATCCTGACATTTATTTCTGAGTTTTTTGTATAAAATTTTCTCAGCTTTGAAACGCACACGTTTACTTGGAAATACAGATTTGAATTTGTTTAATATACGCCGTAATTGCCTTATCTCGCAACTCATTAACTGAACCTTGGGGGTCGGTGAGTTATTCGTTATCTTATCTTTCGAGCGTCCCAGTCTGATAACGTGAGGTAGACAATCAACTTTAGCTGGCAATAATTCTTTCTGAACTTCCAATGCAGCATGCCGTTTATTCAATTTATCAACTTCCAAAATAATATTATGCCCGAGTTTTTTAACTCCAAGGACGGTCGCATCTACTTCCGTACCGTGTTCGTATGTTGCTTTAATTGCCTGTTTTTCAATTACCTGCGACTCACACGCTCCTGATTTTATCCTTGTGTGACATACCGGCAGAATCGGCATTTGTACAAAGTGGTTTTTACATTTCTTTCGTAACTGCTTGTCCAACAGCGATATTTCTGTGCCACTGTCGGACAACCTCTCGTCGCCATAACCATTGATTTTTGCTTCGACAATAAGGTCGGTGCAATTTTCAATCCTAATATTTCCCTCATGTTTATTACTATTATCATTATTACATACTAAATTATCCCTAATTTCGGCAGGATATAGGCCATACATAACAGTTTTATTCTTATAACTAACATTTTTCATACTTGATTGATTTAACTGCTTTTCAACTAAATCATTTTCAATAACTGTTGCTAATAAGTTGGTATTAAATTGCTGAGTTGTATTTTTATGTTGTTGTGATTGCGGCTGATTTTGTGGTGTTTGAACATGAAACTGATTACGCGGCGGTTCATTATTATTTACCATAATTGTTGTCACCCTATTGTCACCAGTATCATTCACCTCTCCGTCCTCCGTAAACACCTCAGTACCTGATATAGATTCATCTAGTACCTCATCATCAGGCCATGTGTCATAAATACCTGCACCGTTAGTATCCATACTAGTTCCAGGCTCTACTACTGGTTCGGAATTTTTATGTGTTATGCATACACTGTCAGCATCCATGATAGCTTCAGATCGTATCATACGTTCACGGTTCTCGCATGCTATATCTGTTACACTATAAAATATCACCTCATCACAGCACTTACCTGAAGTATGTTCCAGATTAATAGTGTTGTTACTACTAATTTCATTTCTGTTATCTTCACTACAATCCGATGCAGAATCTAAATACTCGACTTTACCGAGATATGAACTACTAGGCCCTAATAAGGTGGTTTCTGTATAATCACTTTCAAGTTCACCTGCTACGCTACTGATCTCCGTTAATCCTTCAGATGTCACATCTTGGTTAACTTCCATATTACTCTCGTTGAGAGTATGTTCCACAAGGACATTAGGTACTTCAAATTTATCACATGGTGCAATATTCTCAACAGATAAATCTGCTTCAATATCAGCTGACATTTCCTGTAGTTTCGCCATCCTCTCCTCTCTGTCGGCGTCCATTTCTTCCCAAACTTCCTGCCTAATGGCTATCATCTCCTCATCCCTGGCTTTACTTTCCTCTGAAACTCCTTGTATATCCGATATCATCTCTTCTTCCACGGCTTTCATCTCCCCGCAGCAATTATCTGAAGTATGTTCTGGACTAATAGTGTTGCTATTACTAATTTCACTTTCGTCATCTTCATTATAATTGCATGCAACATCCATATCTCCGACCATATCGAACAACGAAATACTATGCCCTAAGCGAGTTGCCTCGTTAATATTACTTTCAATTCTATCCCAGAATTTCCGCCTAACGGCTCTACTATGCTCAGATATGGTTTTATCATCAAGTGACCTGGCCCTTAAATATTCTATAAGCTCTTTTTTATTCGACATAGTGATCACAAATTACTTTAAAATTTAGTAATTTATACTCAAAGCAAGTTATTATTATCACAACAAGATTAGAACATATGGTAACCAGTTTATATGCACGCGGAAAAAGCAGTTCAAAATATCAACATGCAAATACCTTATCTAACATACAACAACTAATAATCAACCTCCAATATACTGATAAAATCTGTTCATATATGATATACAAGAGAATATGCACACTTGAAAAATTATATCCTCAGCTTTTCATATGAACAACACACATACAATTTTTATGTTAATTATATTTATACGTCGGATTTTTCCAACAAATTTTATATTCATAGACAAATATATAATAGCGTAAAATTTCCGCTATTTTCCGAGCCCTACGTTGCTAAGCGCCAAAATATCTCTATGCGACAACACAAATTACTAAACTATTGGCGCATAGGATATGATAGTATGTGTATTTCAAATTACAAGTCTATATTGGAGGGTTTAAGATTATTTATTGTACAAACACAAGTTATAGTTTATATGGTATATTTGAAATGTACAGAATGTAATGTTTGATATAGAGTCTTTCTTTTAAAATGTTAAATAATGTTCATACGCAAGACGTGATACGTTACATAGGAAGACTCCCACGATGATGTTGTTGAAGAGAAGGCCGGTCTTTGCGGTATAGATGGTTCGTCAGGTGTGGCTTACAAATGACAGACGTTTCACCAGAAACGTTTACAGCTGGGCTGGCGTCCTGTAACAGCTGGGCTGGTCCTATAACAGCTGGGCTTGTGTCCTATAACAGCTGGGCTGGTGTCCTATAACCGCTGGGCTGATGTCCTGTAACAGCTGGGCAGGTGTCCTATAACAGCTGGGCTGATGTCCTATAACAGCTGGGCTGATGTCCTATAACAGCTGGGCTGATGTCCTGTAACAGCTGGGCTGATGTCCTACCATTCCCACGATGAATCCGACACTTCGCACACACAACGGTACTACGGATTTTATTTCTCGCAAAACTTATATAGAGTTTAAGACCAAGTAATATCTCAGGTGACAGTGAGTTTAATCTAATAACGGTATATTGAGCTTATACCTCTCCGGCTTCTTCAAGTGTTCTCGCGAATACGAAAGTCTACCGCGATCAGCAGACCACCCTATGAGGAAATCTTGCACTAGCACGGAAACGTCTTGATGGAACTATTGCGTAACAATTAATGATACTGTTACACTCACTTCCTACACACGTAATACTACAATATTAATATCGTGTGTAAAGATATAAAATCAATTGTTATGCGTCACACGCGTTACTATCCCCGAAAAGTCTTAACAGATCCTTGCAAGCGGTAGAGTCTTGTACAAGGATTGTATGTACCGTTCGCGGTAGCAGCAGTGAAGAACTGCTTGTAATTTTTCGCACAATGCGTTAAAACACTGATGTGTGCAAATGTACTACACACACAGTTCTGAGTCTTCCCGTTTCACTAACGACGAATAGTTTTTACAACACCTTGCAAGCGGTAGAATCTTGTACAAGGAGTGCACGTTCCGTTCGCGGTAGATGGCGTAGAAGAACTATCGTAATTATACGCGTAATGCGTTTAAACACTACTGTGTGCAGATGTACTACATACACAGTTCTGAGCCTTCCCGTTTCACTAACGACGAATAGTCTTTACAACACCTTGCAAGCGGTAGAATTCTTGTACAAGGAGTGCACGTTCCGTTCGCGGTAGATGGCGTAGAAGAACTGCCTGTGTAACGACAGGCTTAAGAAAATTTCCAACCACCAGTCAGCATTCTATTGGTGGATGGAAGTCACATGGTTAGTAAAAAGTGACCATGCACTTTTCATGCAGTAGAGTGCATTTACTTTGTAACAGCATGCATAGCGGTAATCAGACTACTCGTATCTCATGCATGACTGCCTACATACTAATAATATACATGAACGTAAACAATAGTCCAACAGGTATAGGGATTGTAGCGATACACATGTCTCAGTTCAGCTAATGTCAAAACAACGATAATACTTCACGCACCGCCCGGGAAACGTTTCCCACTCACGCACGCGCGCACATTTCCACTAACACAGTACATGAATAACCATAAATAATAATGCACCGTTATTCTAAACTAAACCCTTAACCTTACTAAATACAATTGATAACAACCCAACTTAACCATCTACCAATATAATATGAATGTCCATTGTCTGTGTAATATATGAACTTGCCCCGCCTATCATGATCCTGTGATTCGTTGCAATATATATATATATGTATATATATATATATATATATAGTGCAATAGAACATTGCAGTAAATGAAATTGTAGCAAGGACTACATGCTGTTATAGCAGGTTTATGACGTTGTAGAAAAGATAAAAATTGATTTTTGGTTGAGTATGTAAATTAGATGTAAGTATTGAAATAAGAATTGGGTAAAAGACTATTATGTATCAAAATGCCCATAAATGTATTTGTGATCATGTCATGTGCGAGATAAGTGTGCGAGTTATAAATGAACGTACCGAACGGAGATTTGGGCAGCGCAACCATCTTAAATAGCGCTATATTTTCCGGGTGTCAGAGACTTGGTACGTAATATATTAATAGGGATTTGGTTAGTAAAAAGCAACTTCTATAAATTCCTTATCTTTTAGAAGTCAGAAAATTCTTAGATAAAATCTATACCTGCTTCTGCAGAAATCTGCAAATCTTTTCAAGAAATCGTCTATCAGTTTTATCCATCAATCACATGATAGCTGTTTCGACCAATCAGCGGCCCCAATTTGCATTAGATTGGGTCTCCGCCGACGAATATGTAGTGAGTCCTACAAAACACAGGACGACATTAACACGTACATGAAATTTTATGGCCTCGAGCATGAAAATCCCATACAGTTCCTTAAACAATGCCAGCGTAATATGGAGCACGTCGCTGACAACCTTAGCGATGTTGACAAAATAAACTGGGTGGTGCGTCAGTTAAAGGGCACAGCGGCTGAATGGTTTTCGATCGTCCAAGATAAAATTGTGGTATATGAAGATCTGGTTAACCACTTTAAAGCAAGGTATTGGAACGACGAAATCCAGCGAAAAGTACGCGTACAGCTGGAGTTTGGTAAGTATAATCCAGGTAAGGGAAGTAAGGAGAAATAGTTGATCCAGCTTGTAGCCAAGGCGAAACACCTGGAGCCGGTAATATCGGAAGCTGAAATTGTCAGCAAGCTAGCACATCATTTCAACAGGGGAATACAAGTGGCTGTAATTACACAAGGAATCAAAACATTAGAAGACCTGCTGTTGTTAATAACAAAATGGGAGAATGTAGACGGGAATCCCGAAACATACAAGACACACACAAAGATAAACATCAATAATACACCAAAACAAAATGAATATAGAAATAAGCAATGGAAAAAGCCGAATCGCGAACAAAATTCACCCAAATTGGGTGGTCATAAAGTCGCGACTATAACCAAAGATAACAGAGATAATGAAAACGGGTCCAAAAAACGCGTAAGGTTGCACAGTGTGAGACCGTGCAAAACAAATAATAATAATAAACAAAGTACCAGTCAGAATCAGAAATTCAATGAAAACATAGAAAATAATAACATGAGTAGAACCTACTGTGTATATGGTGTATACCCTAATGATGTACGAAATGAACTTATAAGTGACAGTAATGACGATGTAACTCATATGCCTAGGGATAGTGATAAGTTAGATAATAAATATAATGTATTAAAAGCTAGGATAAATAACTGTAAGGGAAATGTGTTAATAGACAGTGGTGCTCAGATCTCATTGATCAGTGAAGATTTTATCAATAAGAACATAGTAGAGTTTAAGAAAGTACCAATATTACCGATTAATAATACAACTATTAAGACAACCACAAACGAAGTTCAAAAAGTAAATAAGCAAGCGTACATAACCATTTCATCGCAAGATATGGAGCTTGAAACACCAGTATTAGTTGTTAAGGATTTAATTTACGATGTCATCATAGGAACAGACACTTTAAAAAAATAAATGCCATAATTGATATTAGTAAAAATGAATTAGTATGTACGGTTAATAATAATCAATATAAGATAGTATTAGGAAACAATAACGTTGATAAGCAATCTGAAGCGAGGTACATTCGCATAACCAAGCCGGTGGCTAAGGTGGTTTTAAACAATAACAAAGATAATATGAATAATACAGAGCAATTAACCTCGAGTCAACGGAACAAGTTAAACCATCTGATAAAGAGACATACGGAGACATTTCAAAACACCCACACTACTACACACGTATACACGCACGACATCCAAGTTACGGACGAAAATAAATTCGTGCGTAAGACGTATCCTATTCCACTGCACTATCAGAAACTGGTGGATGAGGAAATCGATAAGATGTTGGACGAGAACATCATCGAACGGTCCAAAACAGCAATTTCCTTAACCCAATGGTGATCGTAAAAAAGAAAAATAACTAGATTAGGATATGTCTTGATATGCGTAATCTAAACAGTATCACAAAAAAATGTTTTGACTGCGCTCCAAATGCACAAAACGTATTTACCAAATGCCAGGGTGTCCAATATATGTCTCGGATGCATTTACAAAGTGGTTTTTGGCAAATCCTATTAGCTGAAGATAGCAGAAAGTTCACGGGATTTTTATATAGAAATAAATGCTACCAGTTCAAGGTAGTGCCCTTTGGTCTGGTAACCAGCCTCGCTGCAATGGTGAAATGCCTGGAATTAGCGTTGGGTCCTGAGGTGGAAGACTTTGTGAGTGTTTTCGTCGACGACATATTAGTCATATCTAAATCGTTTGATGAGCATTTGAAGCATCTGGATATTGTTTTCAGTAAACTCCGTCAGGATAACTTGGTACTTAACTATGAGAAATGCGAATTCGGTAAGTCCGAAATAAAATTTTTAGGGCATATTATATCGGCGCAGGGTGTAAGTACGGACCCTAAAAAGATAGAATCCATCACGGGATTTCCTACACCTAAAAAAACGAAGGACATTAGAGCGTTCCTAGGACTTACTGGGTATTACCGTCGGTTCGCACCTGCGTATGCGAAGACAATAGAACCAATGTTGGAACTACTTCGAAAAAACACCAAATGGCGATGGGAGGCAAGACATGAAGAGGCGTTTAATGCGGTGAAGGCCTTATTAAAATAGAATCTACACGTATTTCACCCTGAGAAGGAAGGAACATATGTTCTAAACTGTGATGCTTCGGATTATGCCGTTGGTGGGATTTTATATCAAAGAAATAAGAATGGTGAACTTAAAGTCATCTCCCATGTAAATCGGTCGTTAAAAGGCGTTGAGCGAAACTATTTTACTGCCGAAAAAGAAATTTTAGCTATAGTATATTGTGTTAGTAAGGTTAGGTATTATTTAGTAGGTAAGCATTTTGAAATTTTATCGGATAACCAAGCTTTGTCATTTTTATTAAAGTGTAAACTTGCAAATGCCCGAATGTCACGATGGATAATGGCTATGCAGGGATATGATTTTAGCATTAAGTGCTGCAAAGCTAGCGACAAAAAGTTGGCGGATACTTTGACTCGTTATCCACCTGTGCATCAGGAAACGCATTCGGCAGATAAGAATGAAATGCAAATCTTGGCGATAAAGTACGCTTTACTAAATGAAATGAAATTAAAACTTATTTAAGGAACGTAAATGTTGAACAACAATGTGACGACAAAATTAGAAAATTAATAAATGACATACAGATTACAGAAAGTCCAAAGTTCCAGATTGTTAACAATATTTTGTACAAGCTGATTGACGGACAATGGAAAATTATGGTTCCCGACCATCTTATAGAGGACCTAACATGGGCATGCCATGAAAGCCTTGCTCATGCTGGCGCATACAAATGCTACCTGACACTGCGGGAAGATTTTATATGGACGAACATGGCCAGAAAAGTTAAATCAGTACTTCGTACCTGCCACACCTGCCAGACAGCCAAACATCCTAACCAACACACATACGTGGAGATGGAAAACATCGTTATGCATGGAAAAAATGAGTTACTATGCATCGATTTCCTTGGACCATTACCACGTGCGGCGAGGGGGATGAGAAATCTGGTGGTGTGTACGGATGCCTTCACTAAGAATGTTAGTCTTTATGCGGTGGGTAGACCCACAAAAGATGCGGTACTGAGGATAATTTTGGAAAAGTACATCCCAAAATATGGTCATGTAAAGAAGATCCTGTCTGATCAGGGTACGCAATTCCAGAATGAAAAATGGAAAGCCGAATTAGGGAAGAGGGGCATTCAAGCAGTCCTAACAGCCATTCGTAGACCCCAAGGGAATCTCGCTGAGACGATGAATAGAGAACTTGGTCGTTTATTCAGGACTTATTGTAATAATAACCAAAGCAAGTGGCCAGAGTATCTGGAGTTTTTCAAGAACGCCATAAATGGGTGTTACAATACCACGACTGGATATACTCCATCTGAACTGGAGTCAGTTGTCCAACCAAAACGTGTCTGGAGTGATTATATAAAAAGGTTAGCCACTCAAAATTTGCCGACGCCAAGCGAAGTTAAGCGTTTGGATGCAAAGGAGAGGATAAGGAAATTTGCCGAATAACGGTTAGAAAAATTTAATGCTGATCATAAGCTGCAATCGTTCAGAGTAGGCGTGTTAATTTTACTAAAAGCTTTAAATGTAAGTAGCAGTATTGATAATACCACAGCTAAGTTCAGTAGACTTTACAATGGTCCATTTATGTTAACTGAACAGGTGGGAAAACAAACCTACATTGTGACAAATCAAAATACTAACAAGACTATTGGCAAATTCCATGCGTTGTCATTACGCAAGTACTATGTCAAAAATTAACGTTCACGTATATCTGGGTATATTCAAGAATGAGTGTCATAAGGTAATTGTTAAAGTAAGTAAATTGTGTAAATTCATGTTTGTTTGAACCATGTGGGTAAATATGTTGAGAAGTGTGCGACTGGACAGTAGGTATTATGACGTCATGAACTGTTCATACTAGCTTATCTCTCTACCCCTTGATAACAGAGTATCAACCTCGTGCTTATGTTTATTTATATTGGAACTGACAGATGTCAAAAATGGTTGGAAGAAAATATTTTAGTGTAACAAGGAGTATTTATTTATTTATTTTGAGTATGATTAGCCTATATGTTTAAAAAAAAGAAAGGAAATGGTATTAAGTTTGGATTGATTGGAGGAGTTGTGTATTAGTGTGTCAGTTGTAGTTGGTTTTCTGTATATACTGAATTTGTCCCTGTGTTCTAGTTTTGTGATGGAGAGGTCTAAGAAGTTTATGGTATTGTTGTGTTCGTATTCGGCAGTGAAGGTTATGTTTTTATGTATTTTGTATATGTGCGTTAGTAACTGTTCACATTGTCTTTTGTTTCCCCTGTATAGTATTAGAATGTCATCAACGTATCTGTGCCAATATGTATGTGAGTGTCTGTCATTGTTTGTGAGTATTTTTGTTTTTTCTAAGTGTTGGAGGAAGACTTCTGCTAGAGTGCTGGATATGGGGGAGCCCATGGGTAGACCATCATTCTGTGTGTAATATTTATTGTTATAAGTAAAGTAGTTTTGTTTTGTGATAATGTTCAGAGTTTCTATTATTTCGTTGATAAGTTCGTCTGGTGTGTTGTTCTGTTTGAGTTTGTTTTGTAGGATGGTGATTGTTTCAGAGATGGGGATGTTTGTGTACAGGTTTTTAATGTCAAAGGAGGCTAATGTGGCATTATGGGGGATGTGTATGTCTTTTATTTTTGTTACTAGGTCTGTGTTGTTTTTTACTGCAATGTTGTTGTCTAGTTGTGTGTGTTGTCTGATATTTTTATCTAGATATTTTGCGAGTTTGTGTACAGGGGCATTACGGTAGTTGATAATGGGGCGGATCGGAATATCTTCTTTATGGATTTTGGGAAGCGCTTGGAGGGTAAGGGCTGATGGTCGGATTTGTTTCATGTAGGGCTTTTTTTTGTGTGTCATTATGTGTTTGGCTTTGTTGACTAGTTGTTTTACTGTGTTTTGGTATCTGTCGGTGGGGTCGTGTTTTAGTTCTGTGATGTTCTGTTACATGAAGCTTTGTACTTTTTTGTGTAGGTTGCCTGTGGGGATGATTACAGTCGTGTTGCCTTTGTCTGCTTTTACAAATGTTGTAACAAAATAAAAATTTTGTTATTTTTTTTGAAAATTTATGTTTTATGTTCTAATTGTTTTTGGTGTTAATTTAATTCTATTGAAATTGTTTTCGTCAAATTATATTACTTCGTGTAATTAGAATTAGGTTCTGCGTTAATAGGATTGTCTCCTGTACTAATCGATTTGCGGTTCTTCTTCTTCGGAGTGTATGCTCCTTCCACTTTGGTAATTGCCGCTTTTCGTGTAGTCCGTGAGTTAAATATTATCCTATTTTATTCTATTTATATGTTTTAGAAATAAATAGAAATCAATTTTGCAGAATTCCAAGATTTATTAACAAATTAATTATGGATCGATTGTAAATCGATTATTCAACAGTTAAAATATCGACTCGTCCTCTCAGGGCGAACGTATATTTTTATATAAATTATTAAGATTAATTCACAGGTTCTTTGAGCTGTTATATTATAGTAGTCAGAGAAAGGGCAAAGTCTGGAAAGTATAACACTTACAATTATAAGCTTAATTATCTAAAAATACAAAGATATGATTTATTGTTTAGATATATATATTGTTTAGTAAAGTAAGTTGTTCGAACCAATTTCGGTTTGATGTGAAGCTAGCGGGCCTGCAGAGGATCATGGGATTTCAAAATGGCTGCTTTGTGCTGCATATGTTGTCGAAGGCTGCATGTCAAGGAATTCTCTTCAAATAAATGTCGCCTTTCCAAGTGTTCCTCGTCCCCAGCAGTAGTGATTAATCCCTCTGGTGATAGTGTAGTTGTCCTGGATCAGTGTTCAGTGATTCGCCTCGATAAATTGTGTTGGCTAATGTTTTTAATTCACTTTATGCCATAAGGTCGATAATGGCAGGTTTCGTCTCGCTATTCAAAATTATCGTTTTTATGTGTTTTAATAGTTAATTCACTTTTTTCTGTTCAGTATTAGTTTAATTCAATAGTTGTACTGGTTTATTTCACTGAATTTAGTGGTTGGTTAAGTTTTTTCCAAAATTCGCGATTTCAAAATTATTCGACTTGGTTAGACTCGCGCCATGTTTTACTCCTTCGCTATGTGTGAATATTTTGCGAGAGCTGGCTTAGATGTGTCCTGTTCAACGTATAACAATCAACTGTTCTATTTTCTTCTTCATCCCAAACGTCTTAGCCAATTTAATATTAAAAAGACATTGTTTTAAATTTCTAGCATTTCCGCTTACATAACTGATTTTTACATTATATGATTGAATACATTTTTACTATTATTTAATTTTATTGAATACTTAATACATAATCTCTTTCTCTAGTTAATTCTACATGATTTAATAATACCAAATATAATACTTTTACAGTGTTTTCCATCTCAAAATGTCCTATTTATTTTATTTTTACAGGTAGGCCTAATATTTTACTTCCTGTCATTTTAAATGGTTTACCATCCTTATGAAGTTATAATTATGATTGAACAAAATCCCTGATTGAAATAAAATGTTTATTTTCCATTAATTCCTGGTAATTTTATGAAATAGTTATCTTTTTTAAATATTATTCTTTATAGTTGTCTTGATTATTCATCTCTTCTTTCACAGCACTAACACTTAACTAAAAATGAAACACACATACAAGAAATCATCACACTTACCAAAATAATAACTGAACAAAATTACTTTACATACAATAACAAAATATACACACAAACAGAAGGACTCCCGATGGGATCCCCCATATCAGGAATACTAGCAGAAATATATATACACAACATTGAACAGAACCACATAATAAACAACAACAAATACACTAACAAAATTATATACTGGCACAGGTATGTAGATGATATATTACTTTTATTCAAAGGCAACACAAGACAAGTTGAAAACTTCCACAAATACATAAACACTATACACCACAAATTAAAATTTACACTGGAAACTGAACAAAACAATAGTATAAATTTTCTAGACCTAACAATTAACAAAACTAACAATACACACACGTACAAAATATACAGGAAACCAACCACAACTGACATGGTTATACACAACACATCAAACCACCCAACACAACATAAACATGCGGCCTTCAACCATATGCTCCATAGACTAACTAAAATACCCTTAAATAAACAAGATTACACCGACGAACTCAACACAATAAAATACATAGCAATAAAAAACGGTTATAACCCCAATTTAATAAACATACTACACAAACGCATCAAAAACAAAAACAACAAAACACTAAATACCATCAACACACAACACAATAAGTACATCACACTCACATACCACAACTCATACACACACAAAATCGCCAATACATTCAGAAAACACAAATACAAAATAGCATTCAGAACAACCAATACCATCAAAAAACACATCAGTAATACAAACACAGACATAGACAAATATAACAAAACAGGTGTTTACAAATTAAATTGTAATGACTGCAATAGTTTCTACATAGGCCAGACGGGAAGATCTTTTTCATCCCGTTATTCTGAACACTTAAAAGCTTTAACCAACAACAATATACACTCTGCATTTGCCACACACATACACACAGAAAACCACAGTTACACCAACATAGACACTAATCTTGAAATTTTACATTACATACCCAAAGGTCAAAAACTCAACACAACTGAACAATACGAAATATATAAACACCACACAACACAACCAAACAACATACTCAACGATCAATTACAATATAAATCACTTACACTTTTTGACACAATTATACAGAAAACAAACAGTAAGTTGAATCCCCGTGCCAATCCCCTTCCTCCACACACCACCCCCACTTCACCTTCCACACAACCGTTACAAAATGCTGGCAGTCTGTTACCAAAGCTGAAGAAGGCGGATACTAAGCCGAAACGCGTACAATAAAATTTTAGTTAAGTATTATTCTTTAATTTGGGACCCCGTTGATTTTTCTGTTATTACATTTGCATTTTTTCCAATAATCTTTCATACCTTTTTCCAATATCTTTCTAAAGTATAGTTTCAGTTATAATACACTGTGTCTGATTTACATTATACAAATTTCATCAGTTTAATTAATTTACTTGACTTATTCATCAATTATAATGTTGTTGAGATTTACCAATTGCCTAAATTTTACCTGTGTTCATTTACAACGTTTTATGGATATTACAGCTTGCTTCTACCCCTTCTGACATTCTATTCTAATACAATTTTAATTAAAATTCCCTTACTTAACTACATGAGCATTTAGCATTGATAGCAATTATTAACTCTTAACAAATATTTTATAACAAAAAATTGTATTCAAACCCAGACATTTCAGCCTTGAGCTCATTGAACTTAACATAAACAAAACACACCTGCACTTTCATTATTTAGATCATTTCTTAAAATTACTTTTGGTGCAGTCTTAGCTGTTTTTGTTTTATATGGGGGATGTACCCTTTTTCACTTCACTTAAATATTTCCTGCTCTTATTTTATCTCTGTCATTTTAATGAATGTTGTTGGATAAAAAGTGGCACTTTCTTAAAAACATTTGTAGTCCATTTTTTATAATAACATTCTACAAAATACTATTTCTGTATTTGATACAATAACTTTAAAGTTGTGTAAAGGTACCAATCAGTTTAAGATACACTTAGTTTAAGAACTTTAAACACAGACACTTGAAGTTTATTTAACATAATAAAATAACTTGCACTGGTTCCCTGTTATTCTTATCTGCTATCTCTAATTAGTTTTTTAGTCTTATCAGATCAAGAATTTTATTTATAGAGGATTAAGAAGATTTGTTTTTTCTATTATATAAATAACTTCCACTGGTTCACTTATAGTTCTACCTTTAGACACTCTTGTTTATATCTATATTACATTATTTGTTATTTTATGTGTTATACTTCCATCGGTTAAATATACTCTCTTTTGGGGTTTTATCCTTTTATTACTGGGTTTACTTTAGGTATTTCCCTACTCTATCTTGTTCTACGACGTGGTTTCTTCTAATTTCATCCCTTTTATTAGGGATGTTGGTATTTTCTGGGTTTTGCTTTACTTACTCCTATCCTACCTTGTTTCTTCAAAAATGGTCCTTATATTAGGGGTGTCGGTTTGTTCTGGGTTTTTCCTTACTTACTCCTATCCTACCTGGGTATTTCCTTACTTTATTTTAGTTTTTTGGTTTATTTTTTATTACTCATAGGTGTTATTTGGTGTTTTTAATTTATTTTTATTTCTTCAAATTATGATTGCATTTTACTGTGGTACTTATTTGTTTGTATTTTGATTTTTCCTTGATTTCATTTTATTTTAAATTTATTTATGATCATTTTTCATTCATTATAATGTGGATAATCTGTTATGCTACAATGTGATGTTGTTTTTGTGTGCCTTTTCCCTCAGTTTGATGGCTGTGTGTATTTCTGAGTTGTGGTTCTTGTTGTCTGGTGTCTTATGTGCTCCTATTATATTGTTTATATTATGTCTTAGTGTGTCTTGATGTTCTGGTGCTGTGTTTTGTATATTTGTTTCAGTGTCAACTATGAGTTTTGTTAGTGTTTGGTTGTTTTGTTTGTAATGTATGTTATGTTTTAGGCCTTTAACAAGGAGTGTTTGTTCGTTTTTAGTGAGTGTGACGTTCGTGAGGTTTACTGTATGTGGGTAGAATTTGTGTGAGGGAATTATATTTGTGTTGATTGGTGTCAGGTTTTTTATTTTGCTGTCGTGTTTTGTCTGTATGTTATGTATTTGTTTTTTTTGTCCATTCATTTGTGTGATGTATTAGTTCAGTCATGTAATTGTGTCCGTATATGTTGGCGATCTGTAGGTGTAGCGTTAGTGATTTGCGGTTGAGAGCGTCTTTTTTCTTATATAGCTGTTTTATGGATTCTTTTATGTATGTCCTTTGTGCGATGTTTTGTGTTATTTTAGCGGCCTGGTTGTTGTGTTTAATTTTGGTTTGCTCAAATTGCAACAAATTCTACATTGGCCAGACAGGACGTAGCTTCAAACAGAGATACATTGAACACACAAAGGCACTCCACTCCACTACAGTATCCACCTTTGCAAACCAGCTCATTGAAGCAAACCACACATATAAAAACATCGACAATAACATGAACATTCTACACGTACACACAAAAGGCCGAAAACTAGACACTCCAGGACAATTGGAAATATACAAACACATGAAAACAAATAAAAACGACATCCTAAACGAACAGACACAATTCAAATCGCACGCATTATTCGAACATATCTCACCCCACACACACAGCATCGATCTTTCGAAATTCGATTCCGTCGCCCACAACAGGACGGACAGCGCTACCAGCGGCAGCCTCTGAAGAAGCCTTTTAAAGGCGAAAACCGGTTCATGCTGTAAGGTAAAACTTTGTTTTTACTTATAAAAAACTTTGTGTCCCGAGTCGTTAATGTAATAGTGGTATTTAGTTTATGTTTTTATTTATAAAAAACTTTGTGTTCCGAGTCGTTAATGTAATAGTTGTATTTAGTTAAGTAACGGACACGTCATGGACAACGAAATCCCAGGTTATTAATAGTTTTACAGGTTTTTGATTATTTATTCACAACTGGTGTTTTTTTTAATAATGGCTTTTAGAAGAGAGTACATAATTATAATAAACAGAATGAATGTGTAAACTTATTGACCATGAATGTAAGTGTTAACCATAGAGTACCATAAAACTTAGGCATTAGGTTTTGCTGGCCAATATCGTGATTTGTAAGAAATTAAAAATTCCACTACTTAATAAAATTAATTAGAACTCTGTGATTTTCAAAATCCGCCAAAAATCAATGGAAAATCTATTATAACTAAACTTATTTAATTACATATTTGGTTGTATTCTGTGACTAAATAAATCTTGTTTGCATTATAAGCCATTTCGCTCGACTTTCATTTCATGCGTTTGCTAAACATTTTGCGTGTGGGAGAAATGGGACTATACCTTCTGTTTGTGTACACCTTGTTGTTATATGCAGTGAGGTGTAATAATTTTATACTCTTGGATTTCGTTGTCCATGACGTGTCCGTTGTTCTAAATTGTTCTACATAACCTTCACTGCGGAATACGAACACAACAATACCATAAACTTCTTAGACCTCTCCATCCCAAACTAGAACACAGGCACAAATTCAGTATATACAGAAAACCAACTACAACTGACACACTAATACACAACACCTCCAATCACCCAATACAACACAAACTAGCTGCTTTTAGAACCATGATACATAGACTTAACAACATCCCCTTAGATGAAATAGACTACAAAGACAAACTAAACACGATAAAATATCTAGCAGAATCTAACGGTTATGACAGAACAATAGTCAGTAAACTCCTACACAAAACACAAAACAAACAACAGACAAAGACAGAAAACAACAAATTCATAACACTAACATACATCAACAAACAAACAGAAAAAATTGCCCACAAATTCAAAAAAGCAGGATACAGAATCGCTTGCAAAACTACTAACAAAACAGAACACACACTATCAAAACGCATGCCCAAAGCACAAAACAAATTCGATCTACCCGGTGTATATAAGCTAAATTGTTCAAATTGCAATAAATTCTACATAGGCCAGACAGGACGTAGCTTCAAACAGAGATACATTGAACACACAAAAGCACTCCACACCACTACAGAATCTACCTTCGCAAACCACCTCATTGAAGCAAACCACACATATAAAAACATCGACAATAACATGAACATACTACACGTACACACAAAAGGCCGAAAACTAGACACTCTAGAACAATTAGAAATATACAAACACACAAAAACAAATAAAAACGACATCCTAAACGAACAGACACAATTCAAATCCCACGCATTATTCGAACACATCTCACCACACACACACACAGCTTCGATCTTTCGAAAAACTATCTCGTCACCAACAACAAGACGAACAGCGCTACTAACGACAGCCTCTGATGAAGCCTTCTATAGGTGAAAGCCGGTTTAGGCTGTAAGGTAAAACTTTACGTTTTTACTTATAAAAAACTTAGTGTTCCGAGTCGTCAATATTATAGTGATATTTAATTTTATACTGTAACGCAGAAGCAATTAGACGACTGTTTAGCTAGATCTGACTGTAGACACTGTTCAGTTATTTATTCATATAATTACGCGTCAGATTATGCTGAAAAACTTTTAGTTTCTATGTTGGAAGCTATATTGTTTGGATGTAAGTTTCGCATTGTGTGATTTGTATGGCACTGAATTTGAATAATGTGTTAATATCGTGACCAGCAGGAGCGTGGTTTGTATTTACATAGTCATCGATTAATTATTGTTACCGTCCTTTCGAAAAGTTGCAGCGGTGTATTGAATAGTTTATGTTAGTGAAACTAATTATAGCAGCCGTAGTATACTTACGAAGGTCTAAGGTAATTTACTTATTTAAAGACAACTGTACGTTAGGTTTAGGTGGAAACATAGCCAGTAGAAGAGAAAGAAGAATCTCTTTTATTCGCTATGGTGGAAATAACGATAATAGTCATTGATGGATTTGAGGCATACTTACGGTTAATTTCATTTGTAATATAATGCAGACTCATTATCAAAAAATTAAGGTATTTCAATTTGGATGTGGTTCTTCGTTGTGTGTTGATGAGATTATCCATAAGCCAGAAGAATTTTCGGATTGTACGTGAAAATATCTTCCGTTACAGTAAAAATTTACCAAGGTTTCCTGTTTACTTTTTATTTCTGTTTTAATGTCTGAATTAATAATTCCAACGGTATGCCATTCCAACTTTCACAAATCAGCATATATAAATGACAGACTTTTTTCAGGCCTGCATATGCTGTAAACACAACACAATGTCTAGACTAAGCTTGGGCGGTTGGTAGCCCTAAAGATACTAATTTAATGAATGTGGATTTAACAAGTACAAGAGTGCATTAGAAATGTACTGAAAGTAATGGCATAGTCAAGTATTGTTAAACAACGTACAGGACAAGTTGAGTAAAATGTAACATTATTATAGCTTGCATAGCCCACACCTGGGTAAACATAACCTCACCTTGCCTGCATAACTACTACCATAAGGTGACTAATAACTATAAATATGAAATAATTAAACATACAGATATTCAACAGAATACAGAAAATTGCTGTTAGTGGCATTTATGGAAAGTATCAGTAGATGAATATATTGGTAATTATCGGCTTTCTATCCTTTGCTGGTACTGAAGTGAAATTTTTTTTTTCTGTTCTAAGTTATATAAACACGGGAAAATAATTTTAAACGGCGGTCGAAGCTATTTACGAAGTAAAAAAATAAAATAAATACTTCCATAAGCGCGCATGGAAAGTGAATGAGCGCCATATTAACTGAGTAGTTAGTGGTATCACCGCAGTTGGGCGATGGCGCACTAATGCACAGCGAATGACGAGTTATGACGTCATGCGTGGATTACCTATCACTGCAGTTCAATTTGGATGTGGTTCTTCGTTGCGTGTTGATGACATTATCCACAAGCTAGAAGAATTACTCGAGTGTACGTTAAAATGTCTTCCGTTACAGTAAAAAGTTACCAAGGTTTCCTGTTTACTTTTTATTTACGTTTTAATGTCCGAGTTAATAAATCCAACTTTCACATCAGCATATATAGGCCTAAATGTAAGACTTTTTTCAGGCCTGCATATGCTGTAAACACAACATAATGTCTAGACTAAGCTTGGAGGTTGGTATCGCTAAAGGTGCCACTAATTTAATGTATGTGGATTTAACCAGTATAAGAGTGCGTTATAAATGTACTGAAAGTAATGACATAGTCAAATATTGTTATACAACGTACAGGACAAGTTCAAGACTAAATGTAATATTATTATAGCTTGCATAACCCACACCTGGGAAAACATAACCTCACCTTGCCTGCATAACTGACTACTACCATAAGGTGACTAATAACTATAAATATGAAATAATGAAACATACAGATATTCAACAGAATACGGAAAATTGCTGTTAGTGGCATTTATGGAAAGTATCAGTAGATGAATATATTTTTAGGCATGTGAATATAAGTAAATATGTTGTGATAATGTTTTCACAACGATTCAATTCACATTAAAAAATGAATTGTAGTTACTCAGGTTAACGACAATTTGAAATGACAAATGAATTTATTACAGTTCTTACAAATGAAAACAAGAAAATTATGATGCTCACTATATTATTATTGAAACGATGTATTACCGTACCGTATATAATTTGTATTGAACTGAACTAAAGCAAATAAAACTTTTTGTAGACTTCCAAACAAAATAAAACTTTCAGATTCTGAACACTTTTTGTTTAGACATTATTGTCAGTATATGTTTTATGTATGTAATAAATACCCATTTTTACTTAAGTCAACGTGTTTAATGTAAAGGCAGTGCAGTTCAGGTTGAACAGTAACAGTAACGGAGCCATGTTATGTTGTGCATGAAATAGCTTTGTGGCGGAGGTGGCATAAAGTAGTTTTATAGTTTCTTGTAAGAAATTTATTTTCAAAACGGATTGTATATAATATTTCTGGTTTGGTCAGTACTGTATTGTATTAAGCCAATACATTACATTAAATATTAAAATACACAAAGTAAACTAAAAATCTATTACATAAATGTGTATGTTAACCAACTACTGAATATTATTATTTGGCCATGCACAGCCATTTATTATAAACAAACGGTTCAACATAAACATAATATGATTGCAAGGTGGATATCCCTATTTTCACTATGTTAAATTCTGAAAATTGAGATGCATTTTCAAAGAAATAAACTATAAAATATAATTTTGTTTTTAATCCTACAATATCTTTCATATAACATCAGTATTGACACTTGGGAATGCACAAGAAATTCAGATTTGGTGCTCTTTCACTTTGCCATTCATACACACCTGTGTCTTTTCAGTGATATGACACATCACGTTTTGGATCTGTTAGCTGTTTTTGTATGTGGTTTGTTTTAGTAATGTGTTATTAGGCTGTCAGAAATTATAGCAGTGACATGAATATCATTAATGTTACCCTTCATGTTACTGGAAAACTCTTCAAATTGGTCTCAGCGTATCATGAATTCAATCAGTCCCAGTTTTCCTTTCTATATGCAGTTTACAAACTATGAAATATTGTTCCATTGTCCATTATGGTATTTCAAGTCATTAAAAATTATAATTTCTACACGATTTCTAATACTATTTGTCAAAGATTTTCTGTTTAAGACCAGATTAAATTTACTGCACCCTGAAAGCTATAACGTGTCTTCAGACTAGATAAAGCAGAACAAATATTTCAACTCTTTAAATCTGTCAAACGCTTCAAACTTCCATTGTAAACAACCGTTTGCTAGTAGTATTGAGTGTATTCCCACAGCTGTCAAACATTTTGACTCTGAGGTTTCATAAAAACTTTAGCATTCAATTGATAACCAGTTGTTGTTTCCTTTTCAAAATAATTCTAAAATTATGTCAAAAGTCTTATAATTTCTGGTAAATAGGAATTTAAAAACAAAGTCTGTGTCAAAATAAGTAACATGTTATGAGGAACTGATAAAAAAAATTGTGGACACATGTTTGTATGGCTTCAAAGAAAAGTATACCTTTATGGGGAAAACATTTTCCAGGAATCATCAGTATAGTTAGCACTGTAGGTTGAATGGTCTTCTGTATGTTAGCTCATTCCAATTACATGTGCAGAAGTAATGTGACTTTTCCTCTACATAAGTGGTCTCGGTATCTCCTTTCAGCCAAGAACACTTTATTGTATTAAATGAAGTACTTTGCCCACACAAAGATAAGGCATCCTCATTGGTTAAACTGAGGTCTGACAATGGGAAGACATTATTTATTAATCAAGACATGTGCATTTAATCTAAAAGTGTCCTTAATCAGATGTTATTCTTGTGGTAACTTGTGGGTGTTTAGTCTTCATTGACTGCCAACTTGTTTTCATTTGTTTCAGGTGTTAACAAGATCAATTTATACATCATCTGACAAATGGAAGAGATCAAATTTGAGGACAAGGTATAAAGTTTAAAAATAAAAATATATTTTTGCTGTTAATGTAGGCCTATGTATTAAATTGATACACGTGTTATATACACGTATAGTATACACACATTCATTTCTTATATTAATAATAGTTTATTTATCATCATATTGATTTGTAATTAATTGCTGTACAGAATATGATTTATACATGTATTCTGTTGTGTAGCGTTCGCATTGACAATATGCATTTTCCATAACCTCCTAACTTTCAAGCAATTCGCTTCCTCCCTCGTCGAATTTAGACTTGTAGTCTGTTTGTTAGTTGCAAAGTAGCTTTACAACTTTTTTTTTTATCTGCCAGTCCTCTGCCTATGTGTTGACCAATTATGTCAACATACTAATACTATTCTATCATCACTCATTCTCTTGTATTGTCCACTCTGGTAGTCCTGTCCTCTGCAAGTTTTCCTGGTATTCTCCTGAACTCAATACTTGTGACATCTCACTGTTTCGCTGTTTTGACTTGCATTGTCTCACTCCCAGTTTCTGCAGAATACATCAGTATTAGATCAGATTAGTATCAGTATTACCTTTGTGCTTTGTCTCAAATGTTTGTTAGCCAGATAGTAAGAGCCACACACACAACTGACTATTCTATGAGTGATCATGACTTGCATTTGAATTTTTTATCTGACCACCCGCTCCTGTGCCAAGTGGGGGAAGTCCAAAATTCACCATTTATTGCCCACTTTTAATGTTGTAACCGTTAGCTATACAATTGCTTCCTTCAGATTTTATGTACACGACCTACCTGTTCGTGGGGAGTGAGCTTAACCCTTCTTACTAAGCCACTGCTCTCAAGATTAATTATAAACAAGTCAGTCAAGGACACGGTAGGAATGCTGCTTTTAACTGTAGCCTATAATTAACAAACTATTAATGTAGAAAGTGTGTTAATAAGTTTACAGTAGACAGATAATTAATTACATTTGACTTAATTAAATTGTTATCTTACTTTAACATCATTAAAATTCATTATCACCTCATCATAACTAATAATCTTTAATGCAACAATATATGATGGAAATCCGTTTGAAACATGGCTTTTTGTAGATAAGATCATTTATCCTTTCATATACCGTATAGGTATATACTAGGGCAATTTGAAAAGTTCATGGCCTAATAATAAAAGACTTAATAATAAAATACCAGTATTTTTTCGTTTTGGAATCACTTTTAATATTTCAGCATAGTCTCCATGTAGTTGAACATATTTGGTTTAGTGATGCACCAGTGCTTTTATCCCATTCAGAAGTTTGATTGTTCTAGGTCCTCTGATAACTGTTTACTGCCGCTTTCAGTCATCTCCAGAAAAATCACTCCCTCCCCAGGGAATTTCTGAGTTTTGGGAATAATTAATATTAAATAGAGCTAAATCAGGCAAGTGAGTGTGATGTTGCAACAGATTGTATTTCAGCTCAACGATTTTTTTGCCTTAAAAACAATGCTTGTCTGAGGTCTTCCATTATCCTACTACAAAATTATCTGTTTATATACTAAACCTGGACCTTTTTTACAAGTATTTTCATTTATTTGGTCTAAAAGGTTAGAATATCACTCTTTATTTTTTGGCACATCCATGATAATCTCTTAACAACATTTTCTTAGCCACTCAGAAAATCAAGTCATACCTTTCCAACAGACAAAATTGACTTTCCTTTTTTTTGTTTACATAACTGTAATTAACAATACTGCAGACCAACATGTTGCTTTACAACTGTTCATGAGGCAAATGTGGTGTCACCTGATGTGTCTGACATGTATCTCAGACTCTTCGTATCTTCTTCTTTTTCTCTTCCTGAACCACCTTCTTTATCTGTGAGAGCTTACAGCGTCTCACAACCGAACAGTCAACCTGGGTAGAGGCTGTCAATGACAGAGAAGCGTATGCACAGTGAAACACGGAGTGGAGTAGTGGGGGGAGTGGGTATACCTACCAATGTTGTTGTGTACCCCCACCTTTCTCCCTACCGGTGCAAATTGAGCTTCTCTAACGTTGACAATATCTACTCTAGACTCTTGCTTTCTCTGCAGTACTTCCCACTCACTGGGCGCCCATCAGCAAAGTCATTACTGGGTCTCAACCAATAGTGACCCACCACACTGTCTCATCTTCACAAACCTCTCCATTCAACCATTGTTTCCAGAACCTGTTCATTTTTGTTTTCTAATTACTTTGTCCATCCAGTATATTTTTAATATTGTCCTACAGCAGCAGTTTCCAGATGTCTAGGTTTCACATGCAGCTTCTATAATAGCATACAGCAGACATATAATTTGAGGAATTTCTTCTTAATTTAGAATCCAGTATTTGACAGTAGCAATTTGTTTCTCCATTTGGCCTGTGCTCTGACACTGATTCCTCTCAGTTATCTTTACCAGTTTTAATATTTACCTATTTTTGTTCCTGATTCTCCTCTTCCCCCTAATAAATTTTTATAATATTCAATAGTGTTCTCAATTTACCTTGTTTTCTGTGAATAGAACCATACCATCAGTAACTCTTAACTCTTATACTCTCTATGAAATGTTATTATGGTCTTGAACATCTTTAAGGTTTCCTTTACAGCCTCTTGTAAAGCATTCTCGTGTAATGGCAATGAATTTGTATAAAAGTAAATTTTAATTCCTTGTTATTTGTAGGATGTTTTAATGGTCAGTGTAAAAAAGAATCAGATCCAGAAGAGGCTGAGACTGAACAGGTTATGTGCATAACCATTATTTAGCCCATAGCTAATGTGTTAGGTTGTTCCGTGTCATGTACCACTAGAGATTTGGATCACATTTGTTTGTAGATATGTAATTAAAAATCAACAGAATACACAAACTGTATCATAGTGTTGTATAAATATAAACTACTTGAGATTAAGTAAGTAAAATAGCACACTCGTGCGAGAGCGTTCGCGCACACACACCATGTAGGTACAGAGTATGGATATTTATTGCAAAAATTAATAGGTGATTCTATATATTTCATATTTAGTACTGATCACCTCTTTATATAGTACTCTATAAATCACTGAGATGACAGAGTAAATTTTATAATTGTTCAATTTGCAGGATGTATTCCCAGTTATAAATTCTGTCGTAAAAGGGGAACTGCATGTAAAAGAAGAAATCATCCAAGAAGAGAATGAACAGTTTGTTGATCAGTTGTAAATTTGTTTATAGTAACAAGCATTTATTGTTATAATGAACAGCATTGTTGTACCATGGCACATCCATGATAATCTCTTAACAACATTCTCTTAGCCACTCAGAAAATCAAGTCATACCTTTCCAACGGACAAAATTGACTTTCCTTTTTTTTTTGTTTACATGACTGTAATTAACAATACTGCAGACCAACATGTTGCTTTACAGTTGTTCATGAGCTTACAGCATCCCACAACCAAACAGTCAACCTGGGTACTCTAGTCTCTGCCTTCCTGTGCAGTACTTTCCACTCACTGGCCACCCATCAGCAAAGTCATTACTGGGTCTCAACCAATAGTGACCCACCACACTGTCTCATCTTCACAAACCTCTCCATTCACCCATTGTTTCCAGAACCTGTTCATTTTTGTTTTCTAATTACAGTAGAACCTCATTTTAATGGACTAATTGGGGCTAAAGGTTGTCTGTTGTAATGAAAGTCTGTTATGTAACAAATAAGTCTTGTTAGGTCGTATTTATATCAATAAAACTCGGTAAATTAGTATAAAACGTGTTTATTTTTACTTTACATCATTTTACATAGAATACATGACAAATGAGATCATACTGTTCATATTTACATTATAGACCAGAATTGAAACTTTGTATACATTCTATTGTTTTATTCTCTTGAACAAGAAGGGCCTGGTTCATTATTATTCATTAGGTTATTACTACTAACATTATCTGGTTTGAAAAAGTATTGAATTTTTGTGTGTTTGTTTGTTATTTATTTCGTTGGTCAGTAACTGACGAAGATGCCGCAAGTGTTTGTAGTAAGCAAACACATTTTCATTTTTTGATTGTTCAACATAGGCTATTCAATGACAAAATTTAAATGATCTTTCACTTCACTCACTTTTATTGTTGCGTGAGTATTGTCTTCCTCTTGTATGTCTTCCTCCTTGTCCTCCGAGGAGTCTACTTTCTCAGTGACACTGCCAACAATCTCCTCTACTGTCAACAAGTGGAATCCAGGGTCATCTTCATCTTCTTCAAGCCAGGTCTCCACATCTTCCAATAAAACTTCTTCCTCCCCTCCTCTTTGCAAAGTTTCACGGAAATCTTCTGTCACACAATTTTCTATTTCTAAACATGCTTCTTCATTCTTTAACAGTTTTTTCCATGAGTTCACCAAAGTAGTTGGTTTAATTTCTTTTACAGCATCAGTAAAGTTGTGAATCATAGATCGAATGTTGTAGGCCTTCAAGTTTTGAAGAGTCTTTTGGCCCCTTCTATCTTCTTCAGCAGCGGATGGCTCATCAACTTCTAAGATTTCATTGAGAAATTTTTTTCTATGAAGCCGCTTGGCAGTATAAATTACTCCTTGGTCCATGGGCTGAAACATGGATGTTGTGTTTGGAGGCAGGAACTTTGCACTTTATCTTCTTCTCTCGACTGCAGAGTTTGTCAACATGAGGGTGGGTTGGTGCTTTATCCAAAAGAACCAAAGCTTTTATTTTTTCTTTTGGAATGTTCAAAATTTCCATTTTGTGGTTTATAATTGCTGGCACAGCTTTCTTATGAAACCAATCACTTGTTATTTCAGTTGTAAACCACGCATTTCGGGAACTACAATAGTGAACTGGTAAATTGTCCATCACATATTTAAGTGCCCTTGGTTTTTTGCTTTTACCAATGATAGCAGGTTTAAGCATATGAGTGCCGTCTGCATTTGCACACAACAAAACTGACACACGCTCCTTGCTGACTTTTCTACCAGGCATAGTTTTTTTGGCTTTTGAAGCTTGTGTGTTGTCAGGTAGAGTTCTCCAAAACAAACCTGTCTCATCAAAGTTATAAATTTGGCTCAATTGATAACCTTCTTTTTTAATCAAATCGTCTAATTCTTTTATAAAAGGCTCAACAACTTCAAAGTCTAAACTAAGAATTTCCCCACTATTCTTCTTGTTTGAAATGTTGTGACGTCAATGAAACCTTAAATAGCCAACCAGAGCTCACTTTAAACTGTTCAAGTCCTATCTGTTTGGAGAGTCTTTCAGCAGCCGCTTGAATTTCAATTCCTCTAACATCCATTCCACATGAACGAAGCTGAGAGAACCACTTGTAGACTGCATCATCCAGTGTTGCCATAGAAGGCAGCCGCATACGCTTAGCTTCACTCTTCTCCTTTTCTACATTGAATTTGAGAACAAAGTTACGAATGTCATTTTTTGATTTTTTAATGTCCGATACGGTTTGTTTTGCAATTTCATACGACAAATGCTAGAAACAGACGCTCCTTTTTCTAATTTTTCTATAATGGAGAGTTTATCTTGAAGACTGAGCGCCTTACGCTTCGTTTCCGTCCTACACTTGGCTTGATTACATGACTTGGCGACATGATTTGAACAAATTAAAAGAAAGTTATAGGCAGGACATGTGACTGTGCGCGACAAACAACTGAACAATACTGACCAGTAGTGGTGGGAGTGAAAATATACCTGGCTAAGGTGTTAACCTTTCTTTGTTTTCAGCTCCCTTTCCCTTACCATTCAAACAAACAGTTTCCTGTATTTTTTGTTATTATCTCAACAGTTAATTCTCAAAACAGTTAATTCAATGGTGGATTGGGGTTGGGTTTTAACTTTCAATGATTTATACCTGACAAGGGTGTTTGTCTCTGAAAACTGTCATTCGGCACTGGCGGGCGGACGTGAGTCATTCCGGTGCATTGACTTAGTTACTAGGGGTGGGGGTACAACGTAAAAGACGTGTCCGTTGTAAAAGAAGTCCGTAGTAACGGGGTCCGTTATAGCGAGGTTCTACTGTACTTTGTCCATCCCCTCTTATAAAGAATTCTCATATAATGGTAATGAATTTGTATAAAAGTAAATTTTAATTCCTTGTTATTTGTAAGATGTTTTAACGGTCAGTGTAAAGAAAGAAGCAGATTCAGAAGGGGCTGAGACTGAACAGGTAAAGTGTGCATAACCATTATTTAGCCCATAGCTAATGTGTTAGGTTGTTCCGTGTCATGTACCACTAGAGATTTGGATCACATTCGTTTGTAGATATGTAATTAAAAATCAACAGAATACACAAACTGTATCATAGTGTTGTATACATATAAACTACTTGAGATTAAGTAAGTAAAATCACACACTCACGCGAGCGCGTGCGCGCACACACACCATGTAGATACAGAGTATGGATATTTATTGCAACAATTGATAGGTGATTCTATATACTTCATATTTAGTACTGATCACCTCTTTATATAGTACTCTATAAATCACTGAGTGTGCCGTTGCAAATTTAGATAGTAAATTTTCCCGGCCATATTTCGCGCCGACAATGCCCATCGAATATCAATAACAAGGGTTACGCGCGGGCGAGACAGTGTGGCTATATAGCTCGGCCTTGACCGCTATATTGCGATAGCTTGGAGCAACGTAATCTAGTCCGCGGCGACACGTCAGCTGTTTTGTACAAGTTTTCCATACTTGAGTCGGCAGGCAGGAACCGCTACTTATTCTCATTTGAATTTTTGCTCTCTGACGGGACGCTTGGTCTGGCGGCGTGGTACTTTGTGGTCCATCTTTACGAAATGAGTTCGTAGTTTATTTTAAGTGCGTCAGGTGAGCCAAAAGTATTGTATTAATGTTAATTTATTAAGGGTTTGTGTGGGTATTACGTTTATATGTATATGTGTGCGTGTGCGACTCAAATGTTACGTCTGTGGTAGTTGAGAACATGTGGCCGACTTGCCTTTGCTTGCTTGAAAATTAAAAAAATAAGATGTCTTTGGAAATTATATTCACATGTAAAGTAATAATTTGATGTAACAAATATTTAAAGGTAAATGTAATTTGAAATGTGAAATTTGAAATTGTGAGGATTACTATTAACACTTAGTTGTCGGTACAGAATTGGGACAGTGTGTCTGTGATCTGGGTTTACGGGGGCGAGAAAGAATTATGCTAAGGTATTTTCTTGACGGCTATCTACAAATAAAATATTTTCCAGGATTCCTGCATAGCCAGGAGGAAAAAGGGTTGCGATGATGGAGACAGGCCATCAGTTTTCATCGGCAGAGCATCGCAATAACCTCCCCAATGCCGTCAGACCTGGAGGAATCCCAACTACACCAGCCTGAACATCTGCCCAGAAAATGAATTCTGAGTTCAAACTCACCAGTTGCCTCAACATAGTCATCATCATCTCTAATTCCGGATAACATGTAATCTTCCAAGAACAGGTGGGAGTATTCCTTATATTAAACCACACACACACAGCATTTCATTGGATTTAACGTATAAAATGAAAGACACCTTCATAAACAGTAAATGCAGGATATTCAGTTATTAAGGTTCTGTTATAGCGTCCCCTGGAGACATGTTGTGAATTGTGTGATTAACTGTATTAAAGAATCTTCCTGTTAATATATGTACATTGCCATACTGTATTATATAAAACACTAATTGTCTTTTACTGTGTGTAATTGGCAAAGAAAAATTTAAAACTGTTAGTTGGTCAGTTTTTATTATACAGTTTCTGGTGAATGTAAAATGTCAGTAACAACGTTATGTGTAAAGTAATGGTAAATTATTATGGGCTAGCTTTTCTAAATCTTCTTTATGAGAAACAGTACATTACCATGATCTATTATAAAACTTGGGTAAGAATAAGTTTTGAAGTATCAGAACTTTATGGAACAAACTTTTCTGAGCAACTGGTGCGTATAAGAATATTATGGTAGTGTCAGTATATAAATATATGTATATTTTTCTTTTAATGCAAAAATTTTTAAATTTCATTTATCAGATATAAACCGACATTCTACATGTTTCTTGTCAGTGATGAGGTATTATTGTGTGAGCATAAATTGAATTAATAAGGTACCTATAGAATTGTTATTTAGCAACTTTAGTTAAACTGTGATTTAGACAATGCCATTTGAATAAATGTTGATACATAGAAATGTCGGCTTATGTTGGAACAGTGTACTTAAATGTGTTGAATAATTTGTTTGTTAATAATATTGCCAATTGTGATTAATACTACTTGATAGACACATGTCTATGAAATGAATGTTGAGAATTCAATTCTGTAAACTGGATTAAAAATGTTATCATGACATGTAATATGAACACTAATAAAACACTGTTATCGTTATGCAAGTGTTTTATTGCAAGTCCTGTCATGATGGGCTCACCACAATTTTTCTTCCGTCTAGACCACAAGTCTAGTTTTAAAAATTAAGTAACGACCCCTGGAAAAAAAAATTTATAAAAATTCAGGGGGACGTTTCATGAGAAGACAAAGTATATTTTATAATTGTTCAATTTGCAGGATGTATTCCCAGTTATAAATTCTGTTGTAAAAGGAGAACTGCATGTAAAAGAAGAAATCATCATAGAAGAGAATGAACAGTTTGTTGATCAGGTATTATGCATAGTTATAAATTTGTTTATAGTAACAAGCATTTATTGTTATAATGAACGACATTGTTGTATCATGGCACATCCATGATAATCTCTTAACAACATTCTCTTAGCCACTCAGAAAATCAAGTCATACCTTTCCAACAGACAAAATTGACTTTCCTTTTTTTTGTTTACATGACTGTAATTAACAATACTGCAGACCAACATGTTGCTTTACAGGCTGTTCATGAGGCAAATGTGGTGTCACCTGATGTGTCTGACATGTTTCCCAGACTCTTCGTATCTTCTTCTTCTTCTTTGACTCTTCCTCACCCACCTTTATCTGTGAGAGCTTACAGCGTCCCACAACCGAAGAGAACCTGGGTACTCAAGTCTCTGCCTTCCTCTGCAGTACTTCCCACTCACTGCGCGCCCATCAGCAAAGTCATTACTGGGTCTCAACCAATTGTGACCCACCACTGTCTCATCTTCACAAACCTCTTCTCCATTCACCCATTGTTTCCAGAACCTGTTCATTTTTGTTTTCTAATTACTTTGTCCATCCAGTATATTTTTAATATTCTACAAGCAGCAGTTTTCAATTGCTGTGGTTGTGTCTTTCACTATTCCCTATTGTCTAGGTTTCACATGCAGCTTCTATAATAGCATGCTGCAAACATATAATTTGAGGAATTTCTTCTTATTTTAGAATCCAGTATTTGACAGCAAATATGTTTCTCCATTTAGCCTGTAATCTGACACTGTTTCCTCTCTGATAACTTTACCAGTTTTAATATTTACATATTTTTGTTCCTGACTCTCCTGTTCCCCCTAATAATTTTTTATAATATTCAATAGTGTTCTCAATTTACCTTGTTTTCTGTGAGTGGAGACCACACCATCAGTAACTCTTAACTCTTATACTCTCCATGAAATGTTATTACGATCTTGAACATCTTTATGGTTTCATTTACAGCCTCTTAAAAAGCATTCCCGTACAATGTGAATTTGTATAAAAGTAAATTTTAATTCCTTGTTATTTGTAGGATGTTTTAACGGTCAGTGTAAAGAAAGAAGCAGATCCAAAAGAGGGTGAGACTGAACAGGTTATGTGCATAACCATTATTTAGCCCATAGCTAATGTGTTAGGTTGTTCCATGTCGTGTACCACTAGAGATTTGGATCACATTCATTTATAGATATGTAATTAAAAATCAACAGAATACACAGACTGTATCATAGTGTTGTATACATATAAACTACATGAGATTAAGTAAGTAAAATCGCACACTCATGCGTGCGCGAGCGCGCACACACACCATGTAGGTACAGAGTATGGATATTTATTACAAACATTGATAGGTGATTCTATATGTTTCATATTTAGTACTGATCACCTCTTTATATAGTACTCTATAAATCACTGGGAAGACAAAGTAAATTTTATAATTGTTCAATTTGCAGGATGTATACCTAGTTATAAATTCTGTCGTAAAAGGGGAACTGCATGTAAAAGAAGAAATCATCATAGAAGAGAATGAACAGTTTGTTGATCAGGTACTATACATAGTTATAAATTTGTTTATAGTAACACGCATTTATTGTTATAATGAACAGCATTGTTGTATCATGGCACATCCATGTTAATCTCTTAACAACTTTCTCTTAGTCACTCAGAAAATCAAGTCATACCTTTCCAACAGACAAAATTGACTTTCCTTTTTTTTGATTACATGACTGTAATTAACAATACTGCAGACCAACATGTTGCTTTACAGCTGTTCATGAGCTTACAGCATCCCACAACCTAACAGTCAACCGGGGTACTCTAGTCACTGCCTTCCTCTGCAGTACTTCCCACTCACTGGCCGCCCATCAGCAAAGTCATTACTAGGTCTCAACCAATAGTGACCCGCCACACTGTCTCATCTTCACAAACCTCTCCATTCACCCATTGTTTCCAGGACCTGTTCATTTTTGTTTTCTAATTAATTTGTCCATCCAGTACATTTTGAATATTCTCCTACAGCAGCAGCAGTTTTCAAATGTTGTGGTTGTGTCTTTCACTTGTCCCTATTGTCTAGGTTTCACATGCAGCTTCTATAATAGCATGCTGCAAACATATAATTTGAGGAATTTTTTCTTAATTTAGAATCCAATATTTGACAGTAGCAAGTTTGTTTCTCCATTTGGCCTGTACTCTGACACTGATTCTGAAACAATACAACTTAATTCAAATAATCAAACTCTTATCTTACCTTAGGGTTACTTCTCCAAGGTCGTACAGACGAAAATCAGCTGCAGAAAAAGGTTATCTGGGTTTAAGTTGCGCAATAATCATACTAACACACATTTTGAGGATTTTACCAAATTAACTTTCATTTATTAACCTGAACTATTTCATTTTGTTTTAACTCTACACTGCAATTTCAATAATAAGACAGGAATACATGTATATTTAATCTTTCAATATAAACTACTAATATGAAAATGAATTGACAATAACGTTATTATTTTAACCAACAGTTTGCTCCACTCTCTCACTCATACTCCTTACTGAGATCTCATTAACAAAATCTTTTAAATTGTGGCTATTAAACGGTACTTATGCTTTGATTATAATTTTTCTATTTTTTTTTTTTTTTAGTAAATTAGGTTCAATACTGTTACCCATCAGCTGCGTGTTCATATGGCTGGTCCGACACTCGTGTTTGCCACTTGCTTCCGCCTCCGCACTCACGTAACTGTTTTCGTTGCACTTATTATGTCGTTAATTACTTCACCTCATTACTTTAAAACTCTTTAGGCACTGTAATGTATATGTTTATATATTTTTTTGATATAGCCGGCCGGCTTTTAAGATTCGCCCGGGCACTTAGGTGTTTAATGGTCATGCGACCATAAGTTGCAAAGTTACAATGGAACTGAACTCAATCCTGCTAAGGCTGAGTACACAAGAGTTTTTTCTGGTCACGTGATCGTGAGTCTGCGCTCCCATTGGTGCTGTTAAAAGAGCGCTATAACGCAGGCGTAAGATTTAGCAATATTTTGCCGCCTGGTGCAATATGAAGTTACATTATTTTGTTCCGTGATTCACGGCTGACGCAAAAATGTATGTTGTTTCATCATCTGGCTGGACGGTTTAAGTGCGGAGACAAAACACAGGCGTTTTGTTTTGTAATAAACACTGCATACTTTGACTAAGTCGAGGTTCGAAAAAGGTAAACAATGCCTGCATGGGGAATATAATTTTTAAAATGTTAACTTGGCCCTACAATTTTGTACTGTTACAATACCCCCCCTCCCCCAGTAAGAGATTGGATGCCGAAGCATACAAACTCTTATTGCCTAGAACCTAAGAGGATCAGTGAGGATATGGCGCCACAACCCCCTTGAACTCTCTACTAAAATCATGGGTACTTACCCCCCTAGTCTGGCGACTGTGGCAGCACCCATCCGCTCTTACTGGACTTCTCTACTCGAGATCCCAACACCATCAGCTTGGACCGATACCCACCACAGTATCACCTGACTTTATGACATTCAATTAAAATTTAACAAAAAGGCCTTCCATTATACTATATCCCACAACTGATTCGTTTCCTCTTAGCCATACAGGCTCATTCTTTGCAAAGTACTGGTTCTTCTTATACAAAGTGCTGGTTACTCATTTAGGTGGGTTGCACTACAAGGGCAACTGTTCTACATTCATTCATGATTACATGAACAGGATATGACATAATAAACATTCCAACTGGCTATTACAATTTTTACCTTGAGTTATAAACAAAACAGTACTATGTATTCATTATAAGTCAAAAATAAATTACTACGACCTTTTAGATGATCTATCTGTTAAATTATTTAATTCATCTTTGGTTGAATTCAATTTATCATCAACATTGTTTTCCATCAACACCATAGCTAGCCTTTATGAAATACACTCCCCACTGGGTCATATGGACTTGCCATACATTTATATCTGACTAATATGAATACCATACAAATTGACTCATATTCCCAATACAATATTACCCATCCAAAATAACACCTTAATTATACAAAATACCAGTACATCATAATAATCATAACAAAAAATATGAGTTATATACTCAAGAATGCTTTATTCTTAACTCTTTTTTTGTACCGCCCTAATAGTCCTTTAACCCCTGATACCCGTTACATTTTACTGTGTTCTGCACTAGGCTTCTTGGCCATTGCCGGCCTCATCCTAGCCGTAAACCACATCTCCCTCGTGACCTGTAACTGAGTCATCCCCCATCCACATTCACTATTTCCCCCCCTGGACTGTAGCGCCCAGTTGCTTCCACAAGGACTGATGCGGAAGGGGTGGACCTTTTTTTCTTTTATTCCACCCCCATCCTTGCTTCGGCGTTACAATAAAAATTCAGTATTGCACTTACTATTCTTGATTGATACGCCCCTAATGGACTACCACCCCTATCTGGGTGAAAATAGCCCTGTTCCAAAATTAGGTAGATTCCCCTAAAAATAACCCCCCTACTAAGTCTAACAAACCACCGGGTTAACAAAACAAAACAAACCACAAGCCAGTTATATCAAGTAATATTTATGATTTGTCACAATTAACTACTTTCACGGTCATGATCCGGTGAGGTCATGGCCGCACCTAGGTGGGGAATCTACAGTTAAACGTAAAATATGGATTGTCAATGATAAAAGTTTACATGAACAGTTATGTGCACATCTTATTTTCCAAACACTATCTCAGCTTGAACGTTCTTTCAGTTTTTAATTTAAATAAATATTTTAATCATCATGTTTTTAATTCATAATTAGTGTTAGTATTTACTTTATAATTACAGTTTGAATTCAAATCAAAATAAAGTTAAACACATCACTAACATTTACATTATCGCTTTAATCCAGGGACAACTCCAATTTAATTTAGTCTCTTCATACATTCCAAACAATTTCAATTACTTTAATTACATTTTTCAAAATGATTCTAATAGGTTTAATGTGTAATTCTTTCTTAGTATTTCAATAAATTTTACAAGCATTAAGTAAAAAAGTTAAGAAATGTATGAGTAGAAAACGAGGAAACCAGATAGTAAACAATTATGTATAAAATAATAGTGACAAAATAATAACACATAAACAGACCCAAAACACAACAATAAATAACACAACCAATTATAATAACAAAATAAAGCCCATTAGGCTAAAATGAGATGTAATTTGAATGAAATAAGTCAAATACCATAAGGGCTACTTAGGCCTATGAAAATGCCCAACTGTCAGAAACAAACAACTACAAATTATAACAAATTAACAAAGAAATTAGCAAATCCGAGGTGAAGGACTCACCAAGAATAAATTGTAAGTCCTTTGTAAAACAAAATATTATAATTAGCATTTGAATTAAAAAAAAAATTAACATATGTTAAAATAATAGTAAAAACAAAATCTAAAATAACCCAAACTTGTGGGGTATCAAAATAATCTATGAAAGGAAATACATACTATAGTGACAATATTTAATAATCAGGAAGGAAGATAGAGGAATAACAGCAGTCAGAAGATATACTAGGATTTTGAAAAGAATTCATATTTTGATAACAATGGATTTATATCAATCTCAGCCAATCAGAATTCTTTGGTTACCATAGAAACCACCGTTGAAGACGAAATTACCGTTGAATACCGTTACTCGTAAAGCGTTAGTCTATCAGGACAGAAGCCAAAGTTTGGAAGACCAATTTTTTAATTAAATAATGTAAAACAGTGAACGAAGTTCAAAACCATGACTGAATAAGAAGCAGACGGACCCTTAGAGCAATCCATTAAAGATCTAGGACCATAAAACTGAAAATTAAAAGGAAATTATGACCACATACTATATGAAAAGGACGCCAGACCTACTTAAGTCCAAAGATCAATGAAAATAGAACTTATTGCAGCCCAATCCTCTTCCGATCCAATGAATGAAAACACCAAGTCATGCTGATGTGTTAAGTACCATTGAATTACCTTATTTCCAAAAACCAAATCACTCTAAATTTTACTAAAAGTAATTTGATCTTACTATAAGCCGAATATTTCTCTTTCAAAGATTATTTAAGAAAAATAAACACACTGAAAATTTGTTAACATAAAATCTAACCTATTGTTTAAACACGAACTTTCGAAACACATTTAACGACACTACAGAACAGATTGTAACAACACACATTATTTATGTACACTTAGAATAAGGTAAAATACTTTTATTGTAATCATAGAAATTCTTTGCCTTGTAATCAAAAGAATCCACGATTTTGGAACGAAAATTATTATAATAGCTAAACACCTCAGCTGCCATACTGATGTGAGCACATCGTTTCCAGCCCAGAATCGATTCGTCATCCTGAGGATAATTGTTTCATATAATAAGTCGGTGCAAAGTTGTTAATCAACTAATATAATTTAATTGTTAACATTGAAAATATTAATTATCAAACATTAAAATAACTAGTACAGGGAGTAACCGTTGTTATTATTTCATATGGAGTGCATTATATTACTTGTGTTCGTTTACGAAAACTAGGTTTGACGATCAGCGCTCAAGTTGCCATTTGTACAACTACCTACACGATCCAGAAGGCTGAACGAGCGGGAATTATTTGAACGCCCCGACCGTCATAGCTGAGAACACCATATTAAGATAATAATTAATAAGTTTAATTGTTTTAATAAACAATTTGGCGCCACCCGGGATTAATACACCCCTATATAAGAACAGGTAAGTTACTGCTGTGTTGTACTGGTAATTACCGCAACGCTACGGACATCGTTAACGCAAAATAGATGTAACGACCCCAGTGCGAGATGAACGCACTAACACATACAATACCATATACACGTCTTTTACAGAGACGTACCAATCGTAACGTTACAGATTGGTGACCAACCGGTGAGGCTTTAAAAGAAGACCAGCGGCGATTATGAGGAGACATTCCATGGTTACAAGATACCAAATAAAGAAAGGAACTGAAGATGAAGAGATCGAAGAAATTGAGGAAATGATCGGAGAATTGTTCGAAGAGGATCCCCAGGAGGACCAACCAGAAAACCCAAACCAACCAGAACCGGAAATTGAAGTAATGGTCGGCGACCAACCAGACAAACCGACCAAAGAAGCGAAATTGGATAGCTTGATGAGGATGATGATGGAGCAATTCGAACAAAGAAAGCAGGACAAGGAAGAAGCAAAAGAAGAAAGAAAGAAAGACAAGGAAGAAACTAGAGAACAAAGAAAAAAAGACAAGGAAGAAACTAGAGAACAAAGAAAAAAATACAAGGAAGAATTGAACGAAAAATTAGAATCGTTACAAGAAAGAATGAAAGAGAATAATGAGAAGAATCGTGAAGAACTAAAGAAACAAATCAAGGAGGACATAGAGCTCCTGAATAACAAAATAGAAAGAAAGCAACCATGAAGCCCTGATGAGAAACCAGGAAACGTTAGAAAAGAAGAGCGAGGAGCTGAAGAGGCAAATAAAGAAGGATCTTGAAATATTAAATAACAAGATTGAAAATAACAATGAAGCACTCCAAAGACAGTTGAAGGAGACAGCGAGAAGACGAAGGAAGGACTGAGGCAACAGTTGATGGAATGCAGAGGGGAAATTAAACAGACTAGAACCGAGACAAAAGAAACTGTAATACATGTCTGGGAAGAGTTGACCAATAAAATAAATCACGTCGAGGAGGAAGGAATTATCAGAGTATACAAGAATTGCAACAAACCACTACTGCAGAGTGCACAAAAAATAAACATGAGGTGCTCCAGAAGCTGGGAGGAGAGGCATAAAGAAATCCAAACTGATGTCAGTGAACGCGTCGAGAGAGTGTACGCCACTATCAATAAGATCCATGAAAAGACGAACAAAAATAAAGAGAAAATAATAGAAATCAGTCAGAGGGGAAAACAGATGCAGGAGGAGCTAGATGCTTTGAGGGAGAAGCCTTGTAATAACACCCATATTATTACAAGTGAAAATATGGAGGTAATAAACTTTAAGAGTTACCGAAGAAACCCAATAGAATTCCTGAAGAGGGTGGAGGAACTCATAGAAAAGAACCGAGAAATCAGATGGACGACAGTGAGGAGCCTTATCGATGAGATGTTTAGGGATACAAATGACAATTGGTGGACAGCCACTCGACCAGAAATCAACTGTACACAGGAATTCAAAGCCTTGTTCCGTGAAAAATACTGGTCCGAATCGACTCAAAATGTGGTGAGGAATGATATCAGTAATGGAAGATATGAGCCGCAGGCAGGACATACACTAACATCGTACTTCTTAGGAAAAGTCTGCCTAGCTCGAAACCTCGAACCAAAGATACCAGAAGAATCCCTAGTCATACAACTAGGCTATCATTATGAGGATGCTATCCAGAGGGCCAGGAGACAGGGACAAATTAAGACCATACAGGGAATGGCCAGTTTGTTAGAAGACCACGAAAACGACAACCAATATAAGAAAAATCAAATGGTGAATCAGAAATACAACCGGTGGAATGATGATCACAATGCACCGAACTACAACTTGGCTTATAACAATACCCAGAACAATAACCGAAACAACATAAACTGTAACCCGAACAATTATCAAGGTGACCAACCGTTCCATAGGAATCAACCTAATTATAATCCAAATAACCAACCGACCAACAGGGATCACCAGAATTATAACCAGGGGAACCAGCCAATTAACAGGAATGCTCAAAACCCTAATACATCCAATAATAACTACAGGAGAACAGAACAAAACCGAAATCCCAATGGCCACCCAAATAATCACAACTATTAAGGCAACTGGTACGACCCGAATTACCAGTACAGCAGGGGAACCGGAGGTAACCAAAATAGAGGCAACATGAGGCGCCAAGTCAATTTTATCAGCGGAAGGAGACAAAACAACCATAGAAGATATTGTCCCTATACGTCAACAAACTCTGTATTCCACAATTCCAATTATAATAACCCACAATCTCCAGAAATCAGAACAATGGAAGCGCCAATGAACCAAATACGTGATCAACAAACGACGGTCAATGAAATGGCAGACCAATCAAATAGTCTGACCAGTAGTTCCCAGCAACCTTTAAACTAAAAAGGTCAGTGAGAAACCAGCAGGACCCTTCACATGACCAATCACTTGGGTTAAACCAATGAACAACGACAATAAGTGACAATAGGATGATCACTATTATATCGAATAACTACCTAAAAGACATCAGGGAAGAACTTCTGGAGGAAGAGTACTACCAACTACCAAAATCGAATAGTGAAATAGTTCACATAAAAGCTATAATTAACGGAGTCATCACAGTAATTAGGATCGATACTGGATCAAATATATCTCATAAACCAACCCGAATTGGAGCGAATACAAGCCAACTCCAAAAATGCCTATTCCAACTCTACCCATAAATAATATTATAATAATTGGTGCCACAGGCAAACAGAATAAGTCAATAAGAAAACAAGTTTCTTTAGAGTTAAACAGACAGAACGCCATAATACCTATTGTTTTTCTTGTCGCCAATGGACTACCATTTAACATGCTAATTGGATGCGACGCATTGAGACAACACTCAGCAATCATTGACATGCAGAAGGGAATAGTAGGGCTTATTTCTGAGAGGGGAGTGTGGTCGGCCAATATAATCAACTGTAATCCTACACCATTAACCCTAAACCATAATAATGGGTTAAAAAGTTATTATTGTCAGACATATAAACCATCAATCACTATGGACGATGAAGAGAGAGAGAGAAATTTTTGGAAGAGAAAAATAGAAGAAATCAGAATGTTCCAAAGAGAGAGACCTCAATAAGAGATAACTGGTGAACAGGCTGAAAAACTCATAACTATCTATCAAACATACCAGCACATTTTCTCCAATACTCCAGGAAAAGTCAAGGGGTACAAATGCAAAATAAACTTTCGAGAACCCGTCGACTTCCACAGGAAATCCTACCCAATAGCCTACTCTCTAAAATACGAAGTTAGGACAGAGATAAATAGAATGATGGAGGAGGACATCATCGAATACAGTCAACCTCCATACATGAGTCCTATAGTCGCCATACCTAAAACGAATGGTAAAGTGAGGATCTGTTTAGATGCCCGAGAGATCAATAAGATGGTCATTAATGACCGATAGTCACCGGGAGAAATTGAAGAGATACTTAAAAGATTTCATGGCACCAAATACATAAGTACCTGGGATACTGTATGTGGGTACTGGCAGGTGGAGCTACACCCACACAGTAGGAAATACATGGCATTTATCTTCGACGGTAGGAATTACCTTTTTAAGAGGTTATCTTTCGGTCTCATTAATTCCGTCGCAGTGTTCGTCAAATGCATGGAACAAGTCTTAGGTCAGGAAGCATTGCAGTTCCAACAGTGTACTTGGACGACCTTCTAATAACATCGCAGACTGGGATGAGCACTGGGAACGAGTCAAACAAGTATTACAGAAGCTATCTGAAAATAACATTACATTGAAATTAGATAAGTCAAAGTTTATAGCAAACCAAGTCAAATTCTTAGGATTCAACTTAACAGAACAGGGAATATCACCATCCCAAGAGAAGGTGGAAGCCATTCAGAAATTCCCCACACCAAGGAATAAGAAGCAGCTACAGTCCTTAGGTATTTGTAACTACTATAGAAAGTTTCAAACAAATTATTCATACCTAACAGCAAAGTTTTCTAAACAACTATCAGCTAAGGAAAAATGGACTTGTGGGAATGAGCAGGAAGAAGTGTTAAAATTGATCAAACTAAAATTTCTTGAAACAGTAATGCTACACCACACCAATTTTGAACTACCCTTTTACCTAAATTGTGACGCCAGTGATGTCAGCCTAGGCGCCGAATTATATCAAGAGGATAAGGATGGACACCACCTGGTTATCAGCTTTGCCAGCAGAATTCTAAACAGCTGCGAACGTAACTACAACGTTACTGAAAAAGAACTACTCAGTATCGTATTCGCATGTGGAAAATTAGAACGTACATCCTGGGATATCCAATCACCGTCCGAGCGACCATAAGTCCATTTCATTCTTAAAACAGTGTAAATTAAGTCATGGGAGACTTACACGTTGGATACTCGCATTACAAGAGTACCATATAACGTGGGAGTACATTCCAGGACGTAAGAATGTTGCAGCAGATATATTACCCAGAATAAATGTAGTAGACCAAACATTTGAAGGAGAAAAGGAGAAGATCGTCAAAGTGTTTTGTATAATAAAGGATAGGAAGGACCTGGAAAATATTCTAAGCGAAATAGTGGTACAGCAGAAACAAGATTCAAAATTAATAAACATAAGAAAATGACTGTTAGAAGATGAAGATGTTATAAATAAATATTATTGTATCCACCAAGATATACTCTTTATTAGAACAAAAAAGAATCAAAGCATTTGGAAACTTGTAGTTCCAAAATCATTAGAAAATAAGATAATTAAAGATTATCATGTTCGATACGGACCTATGGGAACCGTAAAAACTGTGAAAGCATTGGAGGAGGAAATCTTTATCAAAAATATAACAAGAAAAGTAAACCAGAATATTAAAACATGCACAATATGTCAAATGGTAAAAACCAATAACGAGAAAAAAGAGGGAACAATGATACCCATCACTTCAAACACAAAGTTAGAAAAAGTATTTCTCGACATATGTGGACCATTCCCACGTAGCGCAGGGAGACAAATACAAGTTTATAGTAATAATATTAGACCATTACACAAAGTACACAAAATTATATGCCATAAACTGAGCTACTACGAAGAAAATATTAGAAATAATAAAAACTAAATAGGCCTACATCACTGAAGTTGGAAAACCATGTATGATAATAACAGACCACGGGACTCAGTTCAAGGGAAAGAAGTGGCGAGGTGAATTATTAAAAGCGAACATAAAAACCTATAAAACATCCAAATACCACCCTAGTAGTAATCCCGCAGAAAGAGTGTTAAGAGAGGTGGGACGTATACTAAGAACTTATTGTCATGATAACCAAAAAGAATGGCAGAAATATTTAGCTTCAACCGAAGTATTTCTAAATATTAGTTACCACCAGTTTATAGAGAACAGCCAGTTGATGTTTGGAAGAAAACCCCCATAGAGAGATACAAGAACTAATAGACTTCCCAGTCAACCCAGAAGACCCATATGATGAAAACCAATGTTATAACCATATTATGGAGAAAATATAGAAGCAAAGAGCAAGATATTCACAAAACCAAACTAAAATAATAAAATATAACAAAGGAGAAAGAGTGTTAATCAAAAACCGGGAACTACCCAGTACACTTGAAGGGATAGCCAAAAAACTGCTATTATATATAGGACCCTATGTCATCACCAAAGATAATGGAAACAATACTTATGAAATAAGTAATATAACCATCAAAAAGATAAAAGGAGTTTACAATCAAGCTTCTATAAAAAAGTTTTATGAAGAAAAATAAATTACAATAAATAAATAAACAAATTTCAAAATTCAAAAAGTTGTAAGAGCAACTTACTACATTATTTCGATGACATATGAGGAATGAAAAAAAAAATAAATAAAAATATAAAAACAAAGGAATAAATTACAAAAATTCCTACAAAGTAAGATCAACTTACAGTCAAATAAAGTTGACATATGGAGTATAATATAAAAAGTTATAAATGAGGAATAAGTTACAAAAATTCCTATAAAGTAAGAAAAACTAACTTACAAAAAATATTAAGAATAATATTTCAAACAAAATGAATTAAACAAAAATAAAATCAAGCAAAAAACTGCTAAGATAAATACCTGAAATAATAATGAATTTAATGTATTAAAAAAAAAAAAAAAAAATTCGAACTGGTACAAAGACAAAGAGAAGTTATGTATTAAACAAATATACAAAAAATGGCTAAAGCAGAATATTGCTAAACAAGCAAGAAAAAGAAAAAAGATGTCTAAGATAATTAAAATGGTCACAAGAAGAATAGAAAAACAAACTAATGAAAAGTTAGATATGGTGAAATTAACAAATGAATAAATAAATAACAATCAACTGTATGAGTAGATGACAGTATATAGCAAAGGTACAGCGGAAGAAAGAATGAGTAAAAGACCAAAGTGATCTAAAAACAAACCACAAGGTGGACAATCCCAAAATATATTATTATTATTAATTTAAGTCACAAGTTGACAAAAAAGGTATTTAAGATTGACTGTTGAAAAAGTTCAGCAATCACAATAAACTGAGCAGAGATGATGTTCCTCTGGTCTAAAAAAAAATGAGTAGCAATGGAAGAAACCAGCTACTAAAAAGTTAGGGAAAAAATTATATAAAAGGGAGAACACACTAATGGAAATAAATAAAAACAGATCCAAATAAAATGGAATGAATCAAGTATGAAGAGAAATAAGAATGGAGAAACAAACAAGAAAGAAAAGGAACAAGATTATATATAACTGATAATTTCATAAAAAACTATGCTAGTGTTTTATTAAAATGATCAATTTTGAAGGAGAGGCATTATGTTACAACACAAATAAGCCAACCCAATACCAGGGATGAGAAAGATGATTCTAAATATAAAATAATACTTCATATAAAATAAAATGTTTAATATAAATAAAATGTAAAGACAATGACACGACAAACGACGACGTGACCTAACCCAAGTGATTGACCCAACAAAAGGAAACAAAAGAAGAAGGGTACCACAAAAAACAAACAAGAATAAAACCAAAGAAGAAAGTGATTGACCCAACAAAATGAAGAAGGGAAAAAACCAAAACCAAACCAAAATGAAACAAATTAAAGAAATTGAATGACTCAATGTAACATGTTAAAATGAACCCAAAGGAGAAGGTGGAAAACAAAGGTATTAACCGAATACAATGAAAATGAAGAAGGAGGGAAATGGAGAAGAAACAAACCCAAGATGAAGGGAAATAAATGAAAATGAAAACCAATGATAATACACAAACAAGTAATAAAGAATATGAGCAAGAGAAATAATGCACTCAAATGTAATATTGGAAAAAAGACCAATAATTAACCTATGTAAAAAAGTAAATAGTATTATTAATTAAGGGAAAAAAAGTAAATGACTATTGAAAGAAACCCAATTAAACAATGTTAAATGTATAAAAAAAAAAAGCAAACTAACCGACAAATTAGAGTTAGATGTAATGATAGAAATATAAAGACATAACATAAAATTGTTAATATTATTTATGATATATTGTAATGAAAGAGATAGTACGGTAGTGAGATAGTAATTAGAGGGATTACCCATATAAAAACACTTAAAAACAAAAACATTTGTGAAGTGCAATATGAAAGTGTAAAAACCCCAAAGTGTAGTGATAAAGCAAGTACACTAATTAAGTTATAATAAACTATAAATAATTTAAAAGTGAAGGTGGTGATTAAATGAGAATAATGTAAAATAAAGAATGTTAACATAGGGAAAAATAGTGAATGATGAAAGCATAAACACTTAATAAATCCAAATGAAACACTAAATAATTAAAAGTGAAAAATATTAGTAATTAAGAATAGTAATAAGTATAAACAATTAATTAATATATAATGAATGCTGAAAAGTGATGAAGACAGTATTTAGTTAAGAAAGAATGTTATTGTTAAATTTGAATGAATGCAGTTATAATTAAAAGGGAGAATACCCTGAAGGGGAAAACAGATAGTATTAACATGGAGGGAAAGTAAAGATTGTTTAAAAATTAAGGAATTAAAAACAAATCAATAAAAACCCATGTTATAAGGGATTGTTATCAAGTTCATAAAAAGTGATGTCGTTTATCACACAAAAAATGATATAAAATAAGATGAATTGTAAACAAAGATTAGCAAATAATAGTTAAATAATCATTTAAGCAAGATTATGAATAGGATATGGCTGGAAGAATTATACAGACCATAGGCCTAGAAATTGTATTTAATAAGATCAAAAAATAGTAAATAATAGCCACATTGTTATTATTGGCAATCTAAATAAGTAAAAAAGTTAAGAAATGTATGAGTAGAAAACGAGGAAACCAGATAGTAAACAATTATGTATAAAATAATAGTGACAAAATAATAACACATAAACAGACCCAAAACACAACAATAAATAACACAACCAATTATAATAACAAAATAAAGCCCATTAGGCTAAAATGAGATGTAATTTGAATGAAATAAGTCAAATACCATAATGGCTACTTAGGCCTATGAAAATGCCTAACTGTCAGAAACAACCAACTACAAATTATAACAGACTAACAAAGAAATTAGTAAATCCGAGGTGAATGATTCACCAAGGATAAATTGTAAATCATTTTAAAGACAAAATATTATAATAAGCATTTGAATTCAAAAAGAAATGTAATTAACAAGTTTAGTATTAAAAATTGTAAAATCATAAAATAACCCAAACTTGTGGGGTATCAAATTAATCTATGAAAGGAAATACATACTATAGTGACAATATTTAATGCTTAGGAAGGAAGATAGAAGAATAACAGCAGTCAGAAGATATACTAGGATTTTGAAAAGAATTCAAATTTTGATAACAATATATTATGTCAAGCTAAGCCAATCAGATTTTATTATGTAACCATAGAAACGGACGTTGGTGGCGAAAATTACCGTTTAATATTGTTACTCGTAAAGCGTCATTCTACCAGGACAGAAGCCGAATTTTGGAAGACCAATTTTTAATTAAATAATGTAAAACAGTGAACGAAATTCAAAACCATGACTGAATAAGAAGCAGACGAACCATTGGAGCAGTCAACTGAAGACCAAGGACCATAAAATAGAAAAAATAAAAGAAAAATATGACCACATCCTCTATGAAAAGGACGCCAGACCTACTTAAGTCCAAAGATCAATGAAAATAGAACTTATTGCAGCCCAATCCTCTTCCGATCCAATGAATGAAAACACCAAGTCATGCTGATGTGTTAAGTACCATTGAATTACCTTATTTCCAAAAACAAAATCACTAAATTTTACTGAAAGTAATTTGATCTCGCTATTAGCCGAGTATTCTCTTTCAAAGATTAATTAAGAAAAATAAACATACTGAAAATTTTGTTAACATAAAATATAACCTGTTGTCTCAATACGAACTTTCGAAACACATTTAATGACACTACAGAACAGATTGTAACCACACACATTATTTATGTACACTTAGAATAAGGTAAAATACTTTTATTGTAATCATAGGAATTGTTTGCCTTGTAATCAAAAGAATCCACGATTTTGGAACGAAAATTATTATAATAGCTAAACACCTCAGCTGCCATGCTGATGTGAGCACATCGTTTCCAGTCCAGAATCGATTCGTCATCCTGAGTATAATTGTTTCATGTAATAAGTCAGTGCAAAGTTGTTAATCAACTAATATAATTTAATTGTCAACATTGATAATATTAATTATCAAACATTAAAATAACTAGTACAGGGAGTAACCGTTGTTATTATTTCATAGGGAGTGCATTATATTACTTGTGTTCGTTTACGAAAACTAGGTTTGACGATCAGCGCTCAAGTTGCCATTTGTACAACAACCTACACGATCCAGAAGGCTGAACGAGTGGGAATTATTTGAACGCCCCGAACCGTCATAGCTGAGAACACCATATTAAGATAATAATTAATAAGTTTAATTGTTTTAATAAACAATTTGGTGCCACCTGGGATTAATACACCCCTATATAAGAACAGGTAAGGTTACTGCTGTGTTGTACTGGTAATTACCGCAACGCTATGGACATCGTTAGCGCAAAATAGATGTAACAACCCCAGTGCGAGACGAACGCACTAACACTACACAAATATAAAACTGGTATACATTTTTCAGAGACACACCAGTTATAACGTTACAATATTTATTACAAACATTGATAGGTGATTCTATATGTTTCATATTTAGTACTGATCACCTCTTTATATAGTACTCTATAAATCACTGAGATGACAAAGTAAATTTTATAATTGTTCAATTTGCAGGATGTATTCCCAGTTATAAATTCTGCTGTAAAAGGAGAACTGCATGTAAAAGAAGAAATCATCATAGAAGAGAATGAACAGTTTGTTGATCAGGTATTATACATAGTTATAAATTTGTTTATAGTAACAAACATTTATTGTTATAATGAACGACATTGTTGTATCATGGCACATCCATGATAATCTCTTAACAACATTCTCTTAGTCACTCAGAAAATCAAGTCATACCTTTCCAACAGACAAAGTTGGCTTTCCTTTTTTTTTGTTTACGTGACTGTAATTAACAATACTGCAGACCAACATGTTGCTTTACAGCTGTTCGTGAGCTTACAGCATCCCACAACCGAACAGTCAACCTGGGTACTCTAGTCTCTGCTTTCCTCTGCAGTACTTCCCACTCACTGGCCGCCCATCAGCAAAGTCATTACTGGGTCTCAACCAATAGTGACCCACCACACTGTCTCATCTCCACAAACCTCTCCATTCACCCATTGTTTCCAGGACCTGTTCATTTTTGTTTTCTAATTACTTTGTCCATCCAGTACATTTTGAATATTCTCCTACAGCAGCAGCAGTTTTCAAATGTTGTGGTTGTGTCTTTCACTTTTCCCTATCGTCTAGGTTTCACATGCAGCTTCTATAATACCATGCTGCAAACATATAATTTGAGGAATTTCTTCTTAATTTAGAATCCAGTATTTGACAGCAAATATGTTTCTCCATCTGGCCTGTAACCTGACACCGTTTCCTCTCTGATAACTTTACCAGTCGTAATATTTACATATTTTTGTTCCTGATTCTCCTCTTCCCCCTAATAATTTTTTATGATATTCAATAGTGTTCTCACCTTACCTTGTTTTGTGGGAGTAGAAACCATAACATCAGTAACTCTTAACTCTTATACTCTCCATGAAATGTTTTTACGATCTTTATGGTTTCCTTTACAGCCTCTTATAAAGCAGTCCCGTATAATGGTAATGAATTTGTATAAAAGTATATTTCAATTCCTTGTAATTTGTAGGATGTTTTAACAGTCAGTGTAATGGAAGAAGCAGATCCAAAAGACGCTGAGACTGATCAGGTTGTGTGCATAACTATTATTTAGCCCATAGCTAATGTGTTAGGTTGTTCCGTGTCATGTACCACTAGAGATTTGGATCACATTCGTTTGTAGATATGTAATTAAAAATCAACAGAATACACAAACTGTATCATAGTTTTATATAATATTGAAAACTTTCTCAAGTGAAACTTACTTGTCTGTTTTGTATGTAGAACGCGTTTCGCCGTCGTGTTCGCCTTCTTCAGCTTTGCGACAGACTGCCAGTACCTAGTAACGTTTGTTGGTTGGAAGATATAGTGGGGGAGGTGTATAGAGGAAGGGGATTGGCGTGGGGATCCGAATTATTGTTTGTTTTGTGTATAACTGTGTCGAAAAGTGTATGTGATTTATATTGCAATTGGTCGTTTAGTATGTTGTTTGGTTGTGTTGTGTGGTGTTTGTATATTTCATACTGTTCAGATGTGTTGAGTTTTCGCCCTTTGGGTAAGAGGTGTAATATTTCAAGATTAGTATCTATGTTGGTGTAGCTATGGTTATGTGTGTGGCAAACGCAGAATGTATATTGTTGTTGGAAAGGGCCTTTAAGTGTTCTGAGTAACGGGATGAAAAAGATCTTCCCGTCTGTCCTATGTAGAAACTATTGCAGTTACTACAATTTAATTTGTAGACACCTGTTCTATTGTATTTGTCTATGTCCTTGTTTGTATCGTTGATGTGTTTTGTGTTGGTATTGTTGGTTCTGAATGCTATTTTGTAATTGTGTTTTCTGAATGTGTTGGCAAGTTTGTGTGTGCTGGAGTTATCGTATGTGAGTGTGATGTATTTCTTGTGTTGTGTGTTATTGGTATTTTGTGTTTTGTTAATTTTGTTTTTGTTGCGTTTGTGTAGTTTGTTTATTAAATTGGGGTTGTAACCGTTTTTCATTGCTATGTATTTGATTGTGTTGAGTTCGTCAGTATAATCTTGTTTACTTAAGGGTATTTTGGTTAGTCTATTAAGCATACTGCATGTTTATGTTGTGTTGGGTGGTTTGATTGTACCATTCTATTTTATCACAAGTACAAACACATAAAATTATTAACTTCCACTTACCTTTAAAATTTGTTTTCTAGTCCAGGGTTACGTCATACGAACTTCTAGGAGACAAGCGTGATTTCAGGTTGTGTGAATGACTTACACAACTCATTTTTTTATGAAAAGAAATTACTTTATCTTTATTTTTTCATTCACTATGCTTTGTCTCCAATTATTCGTTATTCATTTTTTGTATGTTTACAAACCATTTATTACTTTTAGTCAACTTTTAAATAGAATACAACTTCCTTGAAATATTATATTATACCATGTTAACTTAGTTACTACAGCTTACCTTATTCTACATCAGACAGCCCAGTCTGCCCGTTCTCTCATTCACACTATATTTAATACCCTCCTCTGAATATTTATTGAACAAAACCCTTAACCCATTATGAAATACCCCCCTGCCGGCAACGTGTTCATTTGAGCTCGTGACTTCGCATTTTTAATTTAGTTGTGTGTCCACAATAGATTTTGAGGTTTTCTAGTTGAGTACTCATGCCACTGTCACATTACTATTAACTGGTAACTCACTTTTTACTTGAACTTATAAACTTTTTGAAAAGCCCCTTGGGGCGTGTACCTGGCCAGGCACTGTCTGTAGGCGAACTGGGAAGAGCGTCTCTCTCCTTACAATCAACTAGATTTCGTCTCCCCAAGTGGAAAACAATGCCTGCTATTTCATAGCCACTGTCGTGTCCCATTTAACACACGTAGTTTTTTGTGTGTTCGCCGTGGATGATATCTTGTCAGCACTGGTTGACGTCACAAAAGAGGTTTGGCTTAGACTTACATCCGCCAACATGATCAATGAAGTGAACAGAAATTCTTCTCTAAGCCATTTTGAGTTTTACAATTCCGCGTTGGTCTGCGTACCTGCTCGTGTGGTGCATGCGGGCGCGGACGTCACACAAATGTAGAGTTCTTAGAATTGACGCCCTGGTACATTCTTTCGCAAAGGTTACACAACAGTTAAGGCGTACTGTTCCTTTGTGGGGCAATGCTTTATGCAAACACGTGGACTGGTCACAGATGGAAATTATATTTCAAATATTTTAATAAAAAACTCCCAAAAATTAATAAAATAAATTCCCTCAAATTCGTCACGTTACAATACCCCCCCCCCCAATGAGATATCTTCTGCCGAAACAGAAGAAATCTCATTGCTAAAACCCTTAAGAGGACCGGTGAGGATATGGTGCCAACAACCCCCTTTAGATCTCATACTTCATGGGTAAACAACCCCCCTGGCTCGGCGACTATGACCGCATCTGAACGAAATTACTGGACTTCTCTGTGCGAGATCCCAACACCATAAAATCGAACAAATACGCACCACAGCGCACCTCACCTCCTATCATGCCACCCCAAAATCCAAATCCCTGGTCTTATCTCATGCCAGATCCTCAACCGATATGTTCCCCCTTTTTCATGCACACTGGGCTGCCTTTAGCAGTTACTGGGCTCGCACACACACTTATCGCTACATCCTAGCAAAATTGAAACATTCTTAGCTTCAAACTTTTATTTAAGTTAAAAATCAACAGCTATTCTCTTTAAAATCAAAATAAAATCTTTTATCTGCAGTAATTAACTCTCTTCATTACTTTTTGATAATTCGAAAACAAAAAAATTGAACATTGATTAAAAACATGAACCTCCTTATCCCAACAGGGGATTATACATATACCCTAAACAATATAATTCAATAAAAAACACTATTAATACACACAAATAATAATATAATCAAAATCCAAAAACATCAATTAGATGGCAGGCAAAATCAAAAAATATTTTTTTTTTCTCCAAAAAATTTAAATTCAAAAAATTTAAATTTATTAAAATATTTTTTCTCAATATTGAAATTATTTAAAATTATTCAAATTAATTAAAAAGCAAAACTGGCATCACTGCATTACCAAAATAGGTCTAGTATAGAACTTCACACATCAGCTGATCAAACTGGGTCAAGTCAAGAACCTTGACCTACATAAGCTATACATAAGTTACCTCAGAAAATACATTAAACATCTTTGAAATTCTATCTTTAAACACAAAACATAATAAAATAAAACATTTAAAAATAAACAGAATATTATTATGATTAACAATCAAATTGATATTTAAATTAATCCAAAATTACACATTTTCCAACTTTTTCAAATTCTATTAAAACTGTCACTTGTTTCAATTAAAATTTTATATTTTTACTATGAATCAATTATCTTTGTTTAATATTCTCAATCTCCTTTAGTTTGGGTGATTTAATTATTTAGACCAACTTGATTTACAACTTGATATGTATACCCATATAATCTTTACCCCTCTGACTCTAATACCACTAACAACTTTAACTATCAGGACACCCATCTCTATCAAAACATCTACCAAACAATCTCTAAACCCAACTTACTACTAAACTCAACTCGCATCATTCTCTCGTTATATAAAAAAAATACTCTCTAACCCTTTGTATTTAGGATGTGTGTGTCCCCCCCCAGAAAGCTCATTCCCTTATTTTGGTCCCTGGATTCTACCTAAGGCAACCCCTTCCCACCAAACGGTCCCTTCCCGTCCCAACCCTTTTGTTGCGGACTCCTACACTACACTATCCCCTCTTACAAAATTACCATCCCCTAATTAACATTCTTATTACCTCACTTCAACTACAAAATAACATCATCATTTATAAACATCAATATATCAATCATTACGTTACATATATTCCCCACAACTACTGTGTCAACATCAATACTTCTCAAATTCTACATTACATTAACTCACAACAACATTATTCTCTCTGTTACCACTTTAAACTCAACTTGGACTGATCTACATGTCCCAACAAAATATTAATCACCCCAAAATCTACCTTTTATTATTTTTCACAAATCATTTAACATTCTCAACTATATCAAATCATTTTCCTTATTAAAATAAAATCTTTAACACATTAACATCATATTGAACATTAATTACCTTGGAAATTAATAACCAATTTATCAGTGACATTCTACTACTGATCAGCTGATTTTCTTAGCAAGGTGAATGACCTCACTACCAACACATTTCAAATCTTTACAAATTACATGAAATACATATTTTTATCAATCCTTATACCTAACATACTGAAATAACATTTATAAACCCGAATAAACACAGTATAATGAACATATGAACACCTATTTATTAAATCCTAATACAAGCATTTAATTAGTGCAAAATTGATTTATCATTTTACGTTATGAAATTTCAATTCGTTGCTCACCTGAGCAACCCCCTAAACCACACACACTATTGTTTTTTAATTATCGTTTCTATTCAAAACAATCATCTCAAATTATTCTCATTATTGAATTTAAAATTCTATCTTTACATCTGCAAACATTTTATTTGGTATTATAAATTTTATACTTACAGTACTTTATTCACCTACTGACATAAATACAAAATATACACACCAATACTTCCACGTAACCTCTGAAACATTTAACAACAGTGTTATTTCATATCAAACAATTTATCATTTATTTATTAATTACTTATCAAATTCAACTCTCATAAAACAATTTAAATCCATTAGAAAAATTCAATTATGTAACCTTTAAATCAATCAAAATATTTAAAACATTTCAAATTGGTTTCATTAAATTAATTATTGAAAATACAAGTTCCATTGCTATCAAAACAATTACAATTCGCTAATTACTGTCTTCAAAATTAATTTTGTTATTTATTTAGATTGCAAAATATTAATATTATTATTACAACAATTACCTACATACACACTGTTTACCTAACACTTTACAATATACACAATTAAATTCACTAAACATATATTTACAAATCGTCATCATTATTATTCAGTTATATCACACTTCAATGTCCAAGGTTGCGAGGTCTGAACCGTAAAACAAAATATTTAAAATTGTCCATTTATTGTTTTACCGTTTACCCTCCATCGTCAAAAATTAATCTTTGTTTCAAATAACAATTTTCAATTTCAGTTACACACATGGCTATCTTGTGTGTCATAACCATAACATTTCAATTTATTCATTTTATCATAATAATCATATACCAAGTCAACATTATGTATTTCTGTCCAGTCTCCAGTAGTAATTATATTCATTATCGGGTCAGTTACTTTTTCATCATGCATTAAATTATTATTGTTCACACACACTTCTAACGTTTCTTTCCACTCATCATAATCTCTCTTTAATTTATATAATTCTATTTCTCTATCAACACACAATTCTCTATCTAAATCTCTCTCATCATAACACCATCTCATACTTTTAACATCATTCCACACAGAGGGTATTAACTTATACAAAACTGGGAAACAAAAATCTTCTATTAACACGGGACTCTTGCCCTTCAAAAACAACACTTGTGAACCCTGGTTCATTACAAATAAGGGGAAAATTTACCCTCTGCCCCCATTCTACCACTATACTATCTTTCCACTTTCTCTCTGACTCATAAACACACATTAACATTCCATTATTACATTCTACAACTTCATCAGTACTCTCACTATTTATTTTCAACGTACCACTCTCTGATGCTACCTCTTCAATTACATTACCATTCTCAATATTATTTTTATTATTTTCGACATCATCATTATCATTTGTTAACTCTTTATCTAGTACCACATTTTTACACATATCATTATAATTTTCATTTGTATTACTCTTGTTTGTATTCATCACATTCACTCCCATTCTCTCAATACTCTGTTCTAATTTATTCAAACTATTTTTTATTATTTCATTAGTATTTTCAAAACGTTTATTAATCTCTTGAATATCATTTTTTAATTCATCATTTTGTTTTTTCAATTCATCAAATTTGTTATTCTGTACATCTAATTTGCTGTCAAAACTATTCTTCTGTTCTTCGAATTTTTTATTAAAATTGCTATTTTGAACGTCAAATTTTATGTTAATATTACTACTCAGGTTATCAGACATTGTTCTCATAAAATTATATAGATCGTCCAGTGACAACTCTTTTGCTTTATTTGTTACAGGAGTAGATTCTGCTTTTGCTTCACTCATTATTACCGATTGCGTCAAATTATTTTCGTCTATCAGGCTTGGAGTTGTCTCCATTCCTGAATCATTTATATTATCTGATTCATTTAAAACGCTTTCTTTGACCACATTAGGGTCTGGATGAATTTCTCCCTCCCCCGTGACAGTTACATCAATCATACTAACTTTATCTCCGTATTCCATTTTGATCTTAGTTATGAGATTTTGCTCTACATAAAAATTCAATCTTAAATATTTTCAGTATTATTCAATATAGTATAATCTAAGTATCACTTAACTACATCTTAACATCATTTATATGTAATTAGTACTCATTTCCACTTAACCTCCAAATCACGCTTGCATCCTTTTGTAGGTATGGAATTTTTAATTAATCAAATTCGTTCCTGTCGAGGCGCCAATTGTACCATTCTATTTTATCACAAGTACAAACACATAAAATTATTAACTTCCACTTACCTTTAAAATTTGTTTTCTACTCCAGGGTTACGTCATACGAACTTCTAGGAGACAAGCGTGATTTCAGGTTGTGTGAATGACTTACACAACTCATTTTTTTATGAAAAGAAATTACTTAATCTTTATTTTTTCATTCACTATGCTCTGTCTCCAATTATTCGTTATTCATTTTTTGTATGTTTACAAACCATTTATTACTTTTAGTCAACTTTTAAATGGAATACAACTTCCTTGAAATATTATATTATACCATGTTAACTTAGTTACTACAGCTTACCTTATTCTACATCAGACAGCCCAGTCTGCCCATTCTCTCATTCACACTATATTTAATACCCTCCTCTGAATATTTATTGAACAAAACCCTTAACCCATTATGAAATACCCCCCTGCCGGCAACGTGGTGTTCATTCGAGCTCGTGACTTCGCATTTTTAATTTAGTTGTGTGTCCGCAATAGATTTTGAGGTTTTCTAGTTGAGTACTCACGCTACTGTCACATTACTATTAACTGGTAACTCACTTTTTACTTGAACTTATAAACTTTTTGAAAAGCCCCTTGGGGCGTGTACCTGGCCAGGCACTGTCTGTAGGCGAACTGGGAAGAGCGTCTCTCTCCTTACAATCAACTAGATTTCGTCTCCCCAGGTGGAAAACAATGCCTGCTATTTCATAGCCACTGTCGTGTCCCATTTAACACACGTAGTTTTTTGTGTGTTCGCCGTGGATGATATCTTGTCAGCACTGGTTGACGTCACAAAAGTGGTTTGGCTTAGACTTACATCCGCCAACATGATCAACGAAGTGAACAGAAATTCTTCTCTAAGCCATTTTGAGTTTTACAATTCCGCGTTGGTCTGTGTACCTGCTCGTGTGGTGCATGCGGGCGCGGACGTCACACAAATGTAGAGTTCTTAGAATTGATGCCCTGGTACATTCTTTCGCAAAGGTTACACAACAGTTAAGGCGTACTGTTCCTTTGTGGGGCAGTGCTTTATGCAAACACATGGACTGGTCACAGATGGAAATTATATTTCAAATATTTTAATAAAAAACTCCCAAAAATTAATAAAATAAATTCCCTCAAATTCGTCACGTTACATGATGTGTTGTGTATAACCATGTCAGTTGTGGTAGGTTTCCTGTATATTTTGTATGTATGTGTATTGTTAGTTTTGTTAATTGTCAGGTCAAGAAAATTTATACTATTGTTTTGTTCAATTTCCCCCACTCGGTGTAAAAAAAATTGATTATTTAAAACATTAATTTTTTTTCTAATGTACAGTTTTACACTGATTAAAAATTTGCACATTTACTTTAGCACTTTTTCCTGCACAAAACTTGCACTACTACAATGTTGCTTACATCTATCTTATTACTAAAGATTACAATGTTGCTTAACCTAACATGGTATATTGAAATTTATATGATCATTTTTAATCATCATTTTGGATTAATTAATGTCAATAATTTAAATAACAATATTAACATTTATTTATATAAAATTTATTATTATTATTATTATTATTAATATTGATTCAAAACAATTATTTATTCATTTTATTTGACCATGTTTGATTCACATACCTTATTGGCTCAAACTATTATTTCTTTATGGGTCAATAATTTGTTTATTCTTCCTCCTATGGGAACATAGCTTATATAGCTTACCTCCATATTTAGAAAATCCTGGTTTGGAGTTGGTAGCTGCACTCCTCCAAGCTACACTAATCCTAGGGTCTTGTTGTTGATGAGTTAATTTTTGTTAAGTTGTTAATTTTTTTTCTAATGTACAGTTTTACACTGATTAAAAATTTGCACATTTACTTTAGCACTTTTTCCTGCACAAAACTTGCACTACTACAATGTTGCTTACATCTATCTTATTACTAAAGATTACAATGTTGCTTAACCTAACATGGTATATTGAAATTTATATGATCATTTTTAATCATCATTTTGGATTAATTAATGTCAATAATTTAAATAACAATATTAACATTTATTTATATAAAATTTATTATTATTATCATTATTAATATTGATTCAAAACAATTATTTATTTATTTTATTTGACCATGTTTGATTCACATACCTTATTGGCTCAAACTATTATTTCTTTATGGGTCAATAATTTGTTTATTCTTCCTTCTATGGGAACATAGCTTATATAGCTTACCTCCATATTTAGAAAATCCTGGTTTGGAGTTGGTAGCTGCACTCCTCCAAGCTACACTAATCCTAGGGTCTTGTTGTTGATGAGTCCCTATTTCCTTGAGTCGTCTAACTACTTCAGGTTTTGTTATATGTTTTACCGCGTAAATACCAATATCTTTGCTACTACATTTAATATTATCTGTTTCCATGTTGTTTTCTGATGGTGGATTTCTACTGAGTACATCTGCTACCAAGTTGTCTTTCGCTTTGCAATACTGTATTTCAAATTGATACTCTTGTATAGCCAAGATCCAACGAGTCAGACGAGCACCTAGCAATTTACACTTTAATAAAAATACTAACGCCTTATTGTCGGTGATTATAGTAAGTTTAGCACCCAGAATATAACTTCTAAACTTTGACAGGCTATGCACTATCGCTAATAGCTCTTTTTCTGTCGTAAAATAGGTTAATTCTGCCCCTTTAAGTGTGCGACTTACGAATCCTAATACCGCCTTTTGGCCCTTCTCATCAATCTGATACAAGTGTGCTCCAATAGCAATATTGCTGGCGTCTGTTTGCAAGTAAAATCTTTCTCCTATCCTTGGATGATTTAATACAACAGTATTTATAAAAACACTTTTCACTTGTTGCAGCGCTTCATCGTGGTCCTTTGTCCACTTCCATTTAATACCTTTATTTAACAACTTTAACAATGGAACAGTACTTTCCGCGCATTTACTTGTAAACTTCTGATAGTAGTTAGCTAAACCTAGAAATGACTTTAGCTGCTTACAGTTCTGTATTATACTTACCGACTTCCAATGCTTAAACTCTTTAATGCTTGCATTAATTTTATTTGTATTTATTTCCATCGTAATGGTATTTCTTTTAAAATTTAATTTTGCTTTCCATTCAAGCAACGTATCTACCCCAATAATACAATCATGAATGAGTTTCGGGACTATTAGAGCTACAATTTGGGTTTGGTTACCATTTATACTGACAGGTAAATATATTTGTTCAGTTATCTTTTGCATTTTGGCTCCAGTGGCTCCCTGTACATTACAATGTTTTACGGGTAGTCTGGGACAATTTCGCAACTGATTATTATCTACAAATTTTGAGCTAACACAGGTAACTTCACTGCCAGTGTCAATAAGCGCTCTTACCAGTAGATTACTGATCTTACAAATTATTTCCGGACATTCAGGATAATGGTTTCTACCCACTTCTTGCTCTTCTTTTAACAAGAACTCCCTATCACTCACTTGTTTTATATTATTAGCTACGTTCTTCTTACCTGTTTTCTTTAGTTGTTTCACTGCATGTAATGGTAGGTTTAGTTTTGTTTCTTTTCTACGTACAGTGGCTTCCCGTTTCCCGTATTCATTTTACTAGTCAACAGTTGCTGCTCGGTAGAGGTTATAGTTGTTTTACACACTTTATACCCTTTATTAGGTTTGTTCTCTACACTTCTACTTCTACCTTTCTCCTCTAATTCCGATCGATTTTGTGGTTTGTTACCCGGATATGGGGCAAACCTTTTTTCTTTCAGGCGTTCATTGTCTCTCCTCTTATTTGAGTAGAAAGTTGGTTCTTGCTGATCGCCTCTAGAGTAGTTACTCAGCTGATTACTTACACGCTGTAGGTCGCTCTCTAAATCTAGACACTCGTCTACAACCATAATGAACTTTTCTAGAGTATCCACTCTCTAGTAGTGGTTGCTACTCTAGTGCGTTCTGAAAAATGACGCGCTAGCTTATACACTAGGTCTCTCTCTCTTCTATTGGTGGTGTTAGATGTTTAACTTGTGCCATTACATTTAGCACATAATTGGTAGTTGTCATATTCATTGACGGATGATACTTACCAAATTCTAAATGATCGCGTACCCTTCTTTGTATTTGAACATTCCAGTACTGAGCTAGAAATTTTTCTCTGAAGTCCGAGTAGGTTTGGACTCTGTCCGAGATGACTTTCCACCATGTACCTGCCCAATTCTTGAGAAATCGGCCTAACATGTCCTTATCCTCGTCGTCCATCAGTGGATTTACACGAGTTACATACGCCTCAAACAGCTTTAGGAATTCCACAGGATTCTCATGTGGGTTTCCTGAAAATGCAAGGTTTTCCGGTTCTTCCTTATAGCCGCCACACCTCACTACTTTGGTTTGCTGTGACTTCATTGCTTTAGTCAGATCTTCCCGCATTACCTTTAACTGCTGTTCCATCTTTTGATGTACTTCTTCACTGTTAGCCTTACTCTCTACCTGTTTCTTAACTTCATTAATATTTACACCCAGTTGGGTACACTCTTCCCTAGTATTCTGGATTTCTTCTTTATTTAGAAGTGTTTGTGTTTTTAATTCAGCTGTTACTTCGCTGAATTGTTGATTAATGAGGTTTACGTTTTGTTCTAACCTTTCATGTAATTCATTTCTAAATTTATTTAGCTTTTCGTCTTGATAGCGAAAATTAGTGTTTACTTGTTTTCTAAACTCATCTAGCGTAGTTTTAACCTCTTCGGTATGCTTATCAAACCTACTATTACTCTCGTCTATTTTATTATTAGTACTATCTAATTTACTAGCTAGATTAGATATTTCTTCATCTATTTTCAATGTAGCCTCTTTACTACTTTGTTCTATTTGGCTAGATAAATTTTCATTTATTTGTTTCATTCCACTGGACAAATATTTATTAGTTTGTTCTATTATATTATTAACATCTGTTAACAATTTTTGATTACTTTCTTCCAAGAAAGTAACAACTTTCTTTATAATTTTATTATTGATATCTTTTGTCACTTTTTAATTGACTATTTGTACTTTCAATTTTACTTTCAAGTTTACTATTAGTATCTTTTATTTCACTAGATAGTTTATTATTAGTATCATCAATTTTACTTTCAATTTTAGGGTTCAACTGCTTAAACATTTGCTCAATTGCTGCCATATCTACTGCTGATGATTTAGCCATTTTTTAAATTTTATTTTTAACAAATTAATTTATCAATTATTTAATAGTTATTTGTAACCTTGAATTCCACTTTCTTTTCAAATTTATTAATATTACAATTTAACTAATGACTTGGGTAATAGCAACGCCAAATTATATAACTTTATTTATATAATTTTGTGAGCTTAATCGGGCCCATTAGTTGCGGCGCCAAATTTCTATGTAACTTATTTTTACATATAAATTTGGTGATCTTAATCGTGCTTAATCGAGCCCCTTAGTTGGCCGCGCCAAATACATACAACGCTACCTTTCGTCTAACACAATTATCTAATATTTGTGATGTTAGATAAAATGTTACTTACCCGTGATATTACTTTACCTGGGCGCCAGAACAAATCCCAGATACAAATGACACGGTTTCAGCTTAGCTCAGCGCATGGAGACACTCTTTCTCAGGATTCGTTCAGTGATTGTGGTTTTCAAGGGGAATCGTAACAAATAACACTTTAATATTTCTTGATTATTTTAATGAATGTTTAATTAATTATTTTTAAACTTTAAATTGTTAATGGTATGACTTAATTCTACCCTAACACTTATAATTATTGAGTGAGTGTGAAAAGTAATGATTAAGACGTTCAAATGACCTCTAGCTCTTATCTGGTTTGATTAAGAGATTTCTATCTCCCAAACCAGTGCTAAAGAACAGGTCTGCAATAATTTGCACGTCCAATACTATACACCACTTTCCATTCAACACTCCTATACTATATTAGAGCTAATCTTATAGTTAAAATACAAAGTGTGCTTTTCTTAGTGTCCTTTTAAAATTGTTTATTGTTTTATTATTTGTTTAGTGCTTATTTCATTGATTAATGAATCTATTTCTTACTGTTTGATGCGTTGACCGAAGATAGGAATCCGTAGAGGTCCTCCTTTTGATGGTGTTGCACAGAAGAATGGATGTTAATCGATGTTGAAGATGCCCTGGCAATTACAGATGCTGTAGTCTTCTGTAGCACAGGTCCTTCACGGCTGATGCTTAATTAATTAATTATTTAATTAATTAACGGTTGTTTTACGCAGCAAGTGTTATTGAACGTTGTTAATTCATCTACACTGCGGACTACTTCTCGAATTAGAATTTAATTTGCACTTTTGCGTGATTTAAAAATTTCTGAATGTGAATTATACACGCCTAGTGTGTTTAAGTACCGAACGAAGAGTGATGCTACCCCTCGCTTTGAGCTGGCGTCAGTTTTAAATATGGGCTGCTGATTGGTTGTACAAATAAATCATGCGTTTTTCCAGTTTTGACAATCTCGAACAGGTCAGTCAAACACTCTGTGACAGGTTCCAAACGGCATAGAAATTCTTGTCAAAATCGTACTTCCTGTATTTGCAAATCGATTTATTACAGGTATTTGCAAATGTGTTTCCAAAGATCTGACCACAGAATATTGTTGCTTAGGTCTTTATCTGTGTGTGTGTGAAAACACCTTATTCCTACGTAGCATAATTCTCTCGTTATTCCTGTTGGCGTGCGTCATCCGTATAATTTCTTCAATTGTTAATTATATTAACTGAGATTGCGGCTACTTGTAAAGCTTTTCTTGCTGAATACAATGCTGTTTTCAGAATTGCCGTATATTTAGAACTTTTGAAGTTATCGCAGGTTGAACTGATAATTCGCTTTGAGTAAAATAACATGTTTGAACTGGATTCTGATGTAGCGGTGACATGGATAGAGTGACATGGCTGCGATTATATGCTCTCTCTCTTCCTTACGGCGTTACACTCGTGCCGTCTATCCCTTTCATATAACGCTCAGATAGGACGCTATTATGAATCGTTATATATACCCCCACTCGGTATAAAAAAAATTGATTATTTAAAACATTAATTTTTTTTCTAATGTACAGTTTTACACTGATTAAAAATTTGCACATTTACTTTAGCACTTTTTCCTGCACAAAACTTGCACTACTACAATGTTGCTTACATCTATCTTATTACTAAAGATTACAATGTTGCTTAACCTAACATGGTATATTGAAATTTATATGATCATTTTTAATCATCATTTTGGATTAATTAATGTCAATAATTTAAATAACAATGTTAACATTTATTTATATAAAATTTATTATTATTATTATTAATATTGATTCAAAACAATTATTTATTTATTTTATTTGACCATGTTTGATTCACATACCTTATTGGCTCAAACTATTATTTCTTTATGGGTCAATAATTTGTTTATTCTTCCTACTATGGGAACATAGCTTATATAGCTTACCTCCATATTTAGAAAATCCTGGTTTGGAGTTGGTAGCTGCACTCCTCCAAGCTACACTAATCCTAGGGTCTTGTTGTTGATGAGTCCCTATTTCCTTGAGTCGTCTAACTACTTCAGGTTTTGTTATATGTTTTACCGTGTAAATACCAATATCTTTGCTACTACATTTAATATTATCTGTTTACATGTTGTTTTCTGATGGTGGATTTCTACTGAGTACATCTGCTACCAAGTTGTCTTTCGCTTTGCAATACTGTATTTCAAATTGATACTCTTGTATAGCCAAGATCCAACGAGTCAGACGAGCACCTAGCAATTTACACTTTAATAAAAATATGATGTTGTGTTTTCGTCAAGTTTTATTGAAGGCTATGTGTATTGTTAATCAAATTATGTTTCAGTCCCTTGTTTAATAAATCCATTTCATCAGTTGTGAAATTAATGTTAGTTGTGTTAACTATGCGTGTGTTTAATTTGTGTGTCGGTTCAGGGATTGATTCTATTGCGCGTTTTGTGAGGTTCGTTATTTTGTTGTTGTGTCGTTCTTGTATTGTCAATTTGAGTTTTTCTATGTTGTCTTGTGTGTGTTGTATTATATTTTCAAGTTCTGTGTGGTGTAATATTTGTGTAAGTTTCATGTGTAAGTTGTATGTCTGCCTGTTGAGAGTGTCATTTTTATGGTTTAAATAATTAATTATGTTATTTAGGTTAAGTTGTTCTAGTTTTCGTTTGGTTTGAAGTGCAGTATGTGTGTTTTGTTTTATTGTAACTTGTGCGTGTGTTGGTATGATGTTGTGTTTTCGGCAAGTTTTATTGAAGGCTATGTGTAAGGAAGTTTTTGTTACTTGTTTTTTGGCCTTTCTGTACTTATTGATGAAATACGCTCTGTCTGCGGTATTATAGTTGTCTTGTTTGTTCATCACCTTCTTTCACTGCACTACCTTTATATAATATTGAAAACTTTCTCAAGTGAAACTTACTTGTCTGTTTTGTATGTAGAACGCGTTTCGGCATCGTGTTCGCCTTCTTCAGCTTTGCGACAGACTGCCAGTACCTAGTAACGTTTGTTGGTTGGAAAGTATAGTGGGGGTGGTGTATAGAGGAAGGGGATTGGCGCGGGGATCCGAATTATTGTTTGTTTTGTGTATAACTGTGTCGAAAAGTGTATGTGATTTATATTGCAATTGGTCGTTTAGTATGTTGTTTGGTTGTGTTGTGTGGTGTTTGTATATTTCATACTGTTCAGCTGTGTTGAGTTTTCGGCCTTTGGGTAAGAGGTGTAATATTTCAAGATTAGTATCTATGTTGGTGTAGCTATGGTTATGTGTGTGTATGTGTGTGGCAAACGCAGAATGTATATTGTTGTTGGAAAGGGCCTTTAAGTGTTCAGAGTAACGGGATGAAAAAGATCTTCCCGTCTGGCCTATGTAGAAACTATTGCAGTTATTACAATTTAATTTGTAGACACCTGTTCTATTGTATTTGTCTATGTCCTTGTTTGTATCGTTGATGTGTTTTTTGATGGTATTGTTGGTTCTGAATGCTATTTTGTAATTGTGTTTTCTGAATGTGTTGGCAAGTTTGTGTGTGCTGGAGTTATGGTATGTGAGTGTGATGTATTTCTTGTGTTTTGTGTTATTGGTATTTTGTGTTTTGTTAATTTTGTTTTTGATGCGTTTGTGTAGTTTGTTTATTAAATTGGGGTTGTAACCGTTTTTCATTGCTATGTATTTGATTGTGTTGAGTTCGTCAGTATAATCTTGTTTACTTAAGGGTATTTTGGTTAGTCTATGGAGCATATGGTTGAAGGCTGCATGTTTATGTTGTGTTGGGTGGTTTGATGTGTTGTGTATAACCATGTCAGTTGTGGTAGGTTTCCTGTATATTTTGTATGTGTGTGTATGTGTGTGTATTGTTAGTATTGTTAATTGTCAGGTCAAGAAAATTTATACTATTGTTTTGTTCAATTTCCAAAGTAAATTTTAATTTGTGGTGTATTGTGTTTATGTATTTATGGAAGTATTCAACTTGTCTTATGTTGCGTTTGAATAATAGTAGTATGTCATCAACATATCTGTGCCAGTAAATGATCTTGTTGGTGTATTTGTTGTTGTTTATTATGTGGTTCTGTTCTATGTTGTGTATATATATTCCTGCCAGTATGCCTGATATGGGGGATCCCATCGGGAGACCGTCTGTCTACCAAAATAATAACTGAGCAAAATTACTTTACATACAATAACAAGATATACACACAAACAGACGGTCTCCCGATGGGATCCCCCATATCAGGAATACTGGCAGAAATATATATTAAACAAGGGACTGAAACATAATTTGATTAACAATACAACTAACAACAATAACCACAATAGACACATACGTGACATAATTATAGACGCAGAAACAGCTGTACAAAACACGCATATTTCTGACCAGGACCCAATACGCCACGACATAAAACGAAAACTCCAGCGCACACATATACAACCGAAAAGACAACAACGAAATAAAAACACTTAACAGTGTAAAACAAAAGTTACATGAACACAACATAACAATATTAAAAGCTGATAAAGGGAACATAAACATCATAATGAACAAACATCAATTAAACACTAAAATTGAAAATTTCTTTAACGAAAATAATATAACGGAAATAAATATAGACCCCACACTAAAATTTCAAAAACAGATTAACAAATTTATAAATAACACAAAACATATAATCAAACAGAAAGCACCAAGTACCTAAAACAAATAAAACCTAACCCCCTATATTAAATGCATTACCAAAAATACACAAACCTAACATTCCCATCAGACCATTAATAAACAACACTCAAGCTCCCTCCCACAAAATCGCCAAACACTTAGACAAAATAATCAGAGAAAACATTAATCTCAGTAACAACACATCTATCAAAAAACAGACGCTAGCTTTTGACATAGTGGATCTGTATACCAATGTCCCAATTGATGAAACTTTAAAATTACTCAAACAAAATTTAATAAATAATAATACCTTGGAAATAAGAAAAATTAATCAGCTAATGTTAATATTAGAAATAGTACTTAATCAAAACTATTTTTCGTTTGATGGTTCATACTACGAGGGCTATCCAGAAAGTAACAGACATTTTGTAATAAAAAATTTACAAAATGAAAAAACAAAATTTTATTATATGCATTTGAAAGGTACACTCTTAAGCTATTTTTATTTTTCTACATAATCGCCATTCAAATTAAGGCACTTATCATACCGTGGCACAAGTTTTTCAATACCGTCTCTGTAGAAATCTGCCGCCTGCGATTTCAACCACTGGTTTACACCGGCATGCAGTTCGGCGTCAGTATCAAAGCGTTGTGTAGCGAGCCATGTCTTCATCGCTGGGAAGAGGTGATAGTCGCTCGGCGCCAAATCCGGGCTGTAAGGTGGATGATCGAACACCTCCCATCCAAAACCATCGAAGAGCTCTCGGATACGATTGGCCGTGTGTGGACGTGCATTGTCATAAAAAAACAAAACCTTCGCACTAAGTTTTCCCCGACGCTTGTTTTGTATCGCGCGCCTTAACTTTCTCAGTGATTCACAATACCTCTCTGAATTAATTGTTGTGCCACATTCAAGAAAATCAACGAGAATCACTCTTTTAGAGTCCCAAAACACATTTGATCTTTCTTGCTGACAATGTTTGCAAACACTTCCTTGGTTTCTTGGGAGAATTTGTGTGTCCCCATTCCATCGACTGCCTTTTTGTTTCACTATTGACATGCTTCACCCAAGTCTCGTCCCCAGTTACGATACAATCGATAACATTGTTACCATTTTTGTCGTAATCTTCGAGGAAAGTTAGTGCTGCAGCCAGTCTCTGTTTTTTGTGGTCTTCCGTTAGGATTTTCGGAATCCACCTAGCACAAAATTTGTGGTAACCAAGCTTTTCCGCCACTATTTCATGCACTAAACTCCGTGAAATTTGGGGAAAATGTTTCGAAAGTTCCGTAATCGTGAAACGACGATCTTCATGAATTTTGTCGTTGATTTTCATCACCAGTTCATCAGTCACAAGGCTATGTCTACCACTGCGGTCCTCATCGTGAACATTGGTACGGCCATTTTTAAAATCAATGCATCATTGCCTCACTCGGCTTTCACTCATTATTCCTTTTCCATACACATCACAAAGTTGACGATAAATTTCAATTGGTTTGTGATTTTTTGCCAACAAAAACCTAATCACAGAACGCACCTCACAAGTGGCAGGATTTTCTCTTGCAGCGCACATTTTAACACGTCACAGAGAGCAAAGTAAGAGGGGCACAGACTGCACGCTACCACAGCTGGATGCGTACTGAGTGTAGGAACGTTGTGACACCAAGATGGCGGCTCTATCCCCGCCCACCGCCGCGGTCAGTCAAAACGTCTGTTACTTTCTGGATAGCCCTCGTACAAACAAAATGAGGGCCTAGCAATGGGTTCTCCACTCTCAGGTATCCTCGCTGATATTTATTTGAATCATTTAGAAAATACTAAAATTTTAAAAAACAATTATTTTGACAATAAAATAGTATATTATTCAAGATATGTGGACGACACCTTTGTTATTTTCAATGGTAACAATAGACAGCTCGAGTCATTTAATAATTAGATCCATGTTTTTCGGTATCCAAGCCACTTATAGTATATAATTAGTAAAATAGTTTACCTTTTTCTTGTCCGTCTGGTGGCCTTTTCTCTATATTTCAATCGACGCGTTTCAGGGCATATGCCCCATCATCAGGATATCCCTTGTTAAAGGTCGTCAATGGTTAAAATATTAAAAACACTGCACACACAATTCTACACACAACAATAAATATAATACAAACATAAAAACACATAAAATGCCCAGATTTTTGACACACACGATATCGATGGTGCGCACCACGACATGTTATAGTCGACTGCAGTGTTCATGTTGTTATATGTCGTGCACTATGGACCTTGTTCTGTATTCTTATCGCTGTGTCGTATAATAGATTGGACTGGAAATACAGCTGATCGTTAAGGATGACTTCTTCTATTTTTTTATTTTTGTAAGCTTTATATATTTCGTATTCTTCAATAGCATTCATATAATTACCTTTTTTGCATATGTGGAGGGGTTGAAAGTTCGTAGTGAAATCAGTATAACTATGGTTGTTGTCCATCAGACGGCGCGCGTAATTTGACACTGTTTTACTAAATTCTTTTCTAGGTAAATGTTCTGTGAATCGTCTTTTAAAAGGTCTACCAGTTTGGCCAATGTAAAAGCTGTCACAGTCATTGCATATTATCTTATAAACGCCCGTCCTGTCTTCAATTGATTTTGAATGTTTAGGTAAGAGTATCTTATTAATGTTATTATTAGTTCGGTAAGCCATTTTAATATTTATCCCACCGAATACTTTGTTTAAAATTTTGGGTAGGGTGTTAGCATATTCCGATGCTATATACCTAATTTTATTTTTATTATTTTCTTGTAATTCTATGTTGTTTTTCTTTTTTCTGTGTTTCTTGACCAAATTATCTACGATTGATCTTTTATAACCATTGGCCTTAGCTATGTATTTGATCGTGTTCAGTTCTTCGTGAAAATCTTTGTCTTCTAATGGTATGGAAAGTAACCTATGTATTAAACTACGATAAGCTGCCATTTTCTGAGAAAAGGGATGATGTGATTCAGCATTTATCGTGAGATCCGTGGTTGTCGGTTTTCGGTATATTTGGTATTGGAACTTTTCATCCAGTCTTGTAATTGTCAGGTCGAGGAAGTTAAGTTTATTATTTATCTCTGTCTCGAGTGTGAACTGTATGTTTCTATTGACACTATTCATGTATAATTTCATATTTTCTATTTGTCGTATTGTACCATTAAAAACTATAAACGTATCATCAACATAGCGTGTATATGATATTATGTTCTTGGAAAGTTTATTTATGCCATTGAGCAAATATGTATTCTCATAGTGGTTTAAGTATATGTCAGCCAATAAACCAGATAAAGGTGACCCCATGGCTAGGCCCTTTTTTTGGATGTAATAATTATTGTTAAATGTAAAATAATTTTGGTCAAGTATAACTTCCAGTAAATTGATTAAATCATTGATTTCTTCAGAATTACATATTTTGGCGTTAATAAGATTTTCTTTAAGGATAGTGAGAGTTTCTTGAACAGGGACATTCGTATACAAGTCAACAATATCAAAAGATGCTATTTTATAATTAGGTCGTAATTTAATGCTCTTCAATTTGTTAACAAGGTCAATGTTATTTCTTATACTATGGTTATTACTTATCTTTATACTGTTTTTTATTTTCACTGCAAGTTTTTTGCTGACATTGTAGCTCGGCGCAGTTGTGAAATTTATCAATGGCCTAATCGGTATATTGGTCTTATGGATTTTAGGTAGGCCAACAAATTGTGGTGCTTCTGCGTTAATGGGTTTTAGTGCACGGCGTGTGGCGTTATCAAACAGCCATGTACATAGGTTAATTTTATTATTCAAAACTTTGACGAATTCTGCAGTTGGGTCCGATTGTATCATTAAAATATTATTATTTGATATGAAATCATTAACCTTTGAAGTGTATTTGTCTCTGTCTATTACGACTACAGTATTCCCCTTATCAGCCTTTGTAATCAGTGCATTGTTATCTACCAATTTTGTTTTTATATGTTTCAAGGTTTTATTTTCTTTCAAGTATCTCTGATTAACTTTATATCGCTTTTCATTATTTGTTATAGTTTTTAGGCATTTATTCAAGCTATTATTAATTACGGCACGGGTTTCATTTTGTAAAGTCTGGTTTGGTATTGTTTTTATGGCGGCCTCTGCCAACTATGTACACGGCTGTTTGATAACGCCACACGCCGTGCACTAAAACCCATTAACGCAGAAGCACCACAATTTGTTGGCCTACCTAAAATCCATAAGACCAATATACCGATTAGGCCATTGATAAATTTCACAACTGCGCCGAGCTACAATGTCAGCAAAAAACTTGCAGTGAAAATAAAAAACAGTATAAAGATAAGTAATAACCATAGTATAAGAAATAACATTGACCTTGTTAACAAATTGAAGAGCATTAAATTACGACCTAATTATAAAATAGCATCTTTTGATATTGTTGACTTGTATACGAATGTCCCTGTTCAAGAAACTCTCACTATCCTTAAAGAAAATCTTATTAACGCCAAAATATGTAATTCTGAAGAAATCAATGATTTAATCAATTTACTGGAAGTTATACTTGACCAAAATTATTTTACATTTAACAATAATTATTACATCCAAAAAAAGGGCCTAGCCATGGGGTCACCTTTATCTGGTTTATTGGCTGACATATACTTAAACCACTATGAGAATACATATTTGCTCAATGGCATAAATAAACTTTCCAAGAACATAATATCATATACACGCTATGTTGATGATACGTTTATAGTTTTTAATGGTACAATACGACAAATAGAAAATATGAAATTATACATGAATAGTGTCAATAGAAACATACAGTTCACACTCGAGACAGAGATAAATAATAAACTTAACTTCCTCGACCTGACAATTACAAGACTGGATGAAAAGTTCCAATACCAAATATACCGAAAACCGACAACCACGGATCTCACGATAAATGCTGAATCACATCATCCCTTTTCTCAGAAAATGGCAGCTTATCGTAGTTTAATACATAGGTTACTTTCCATACCATTAGAAGACAAAGATTTTCACGAAGAACTGAACACGATCAAATACATAGCTAAGGCCAATGGTTATAAAAGATCAATCGTAGATAATTTGGTCAAGAAACACAGAAAAAAGAAAAACAACATAGAATTACAAGAAAATAATAAAAATAAAATTAGGTATATAGCATCGGAATATGGTAACACCCTACCCAAAATTTTAAACAAAGTATTCGGTGGGATAAATATTAAAATGGCTTACCGAACTAATAATAACATTAATAAGATACTCTTACCTAAACATTCAAAATCAATTGAAGACAGGACGGGCGTTTATAAGATAATATGCAATGACTGTGACAGCTTTTACATTGGCCAAACTGGTAGACCTTTTAAAAGACGATTCACAGAACATTTACCTAGAAAAGAATTTAGTAAAACAGTGTCAAATTACGCGCGCCATCTGATGGACAACAACCATAGTTATACTGATTTCACTACGAACTTTCAACCCCTCCACATATGCAAAAAAGGTAATTATATGAATGCTATTGAAGAATACGAAATATATAAAGCTTACAAAAATAAAAAAACAGAAGAAGTCATCCTTAACGATCAGCTGTATTTCCAGTCCAATCTATTATACGACACAGCGATAAGAATACAGAACAAGGTCCATAGTGCACGACATATAACAACATGAACACTGCAGTCGACTATAGCATGTCGTGGTGCGCACCATCGATATCGTGTGTGTCAAAAATCTGGGCATTTTATGTGTTTTTATGTTTGTATTATATTTATTGTTGTGTGTAGAATTGTGTGTGCAGTGTTTTTAATATTTTAACCATTGACGACCTTTAACAGGGATATCCTGATGATGGGGCATATGCCCTGAAACGCGTCGATTGAAATATAGAGAAAAGGCCACCAGACGGACAAGAAAAAGGTAAACTATTTTACTAATTATATCATTTAATAACTATTTAAATAAAATACATAAGAAAATAAAATTCACTATGGAAATTGAAGATAACAAAAATATTAATTTCCTGGGCCTAACCATAACAAATAACGGTAATGACCTGAAATACAAAATATACAGAAAGCACATATGCACAGATACGGTTATACATGCTAAGTCATTTCATCCTCCAGCCCAAAAAATAGCTGCATTTAACAGCTTTATTGACAGATTACTTTGTGTTCCCCTTAATAACGAAGACTATGATCAAGAAGTAAATATTATAAAACAAATAGCTCTAAATAATGGTTACAGGCCAGTAATAATTGATAGAATGATAATGAAACATAAAAAACGTTTAGAAAATAAAAATACTAACATTATTAACCAACATAATAAAAAACATAAAAAATTCATTTCAGCTAATTATACTGGTTTGATGCCAAATATTTTAAAATCTGTTTTTAAAAGTAAAGGATATACTATTTCATTCAAAACCTGTAATTATTTTAAAAATTTTTTCAAAACTAAAATAAATATTCCTTTAAAAAATAAATCAGGAGTCTATAAAATAAAATGCGATAATTGTGCAGCATTCTACATCGGCCAATCCGGCAGAGATTTTTATACAAGATTTTTAGAGCACATTCCTAAAACAAATAATAATAATTCCAGTTTTGCACAACATTTAATAACAAAAGGTCATAATTATACTAGTTTCGAAAACAATTTCGTAGCGTTACATACTTGCAAGAAGGGTAAATTAATGGATAGCCTAGAGGAGTTCGAAATATATAAAGCTAGAATAAACGCAACAACCAAAAATAACATATTAAATGATCAAATGAACTTCGGATCTAATAACTTGTTTGACACTGCTATACGGGTGAATGATAATTATAGCCAGTCATAAGAAATCGCGGTACAGCGTGCATGCATGCGAGCGCTCCGAGCGATTCAGTTGTTACGTTTTGTATATATTTTATTTAAAAGATTTTAAACATTTTAAATTATGACGTAACCACAAAATGTGGTATACATTTACGTTTTGATTGATATTGTGTATCTGAAGATGGGATTTCATCCCGAAACGTGTCATTGAACGAAAGAAGCTAGTGTCACTAAGGTGGACCGAATAAGGTAATTTAATTATATTAACCATAAAGTGACTCGGTACGTAAAACATGAATAGATTGAGACTTAAAGGCCCTTTCCAACAACAATATACATTCTGCGTTTGCCACACACATACACACACATAACCATAGCTACACCAACATAGATACTAATCTTGAAATATTACACCTCTTACCCAAAGGGCGAAAACTCAACACAGCTGAACAGTATGAAATATACAAACACCACACAACACAACCAAACAACATACTAAACGACCAATTGCAATATAAATCACATACAGTTTTCGACACAGTTATACACAAAACAAACAATAATTCGGATCCCCACGCCAATCCCCTTCCTCTATACACCACCCCCACTATACCTTCCAACCAACAAACGTTACTAGGTACTGGCAGTCTGTCGCAAAGCTGAAGAAGGCGAACACGACGCTGAAACGGGTTCTACATATAAAACAGACAAGTAAGTTTCACTTGAGAAAGTTTTCAATATTATATAAAGGTATTGCAGTGAAAGAAGATGATGAACAAACAAGACAACTATGTATCATAGTGTTGTATACAATATAAACTACATGAGATTAAGTAAGTAAAATCACACACTCATGCGAGCGCGTGCGCGCCCACACAGCATGTAGGTACAGAGTATGGATATTTATTACAAACATTTATAGGTGATTCTATATGTTTCATATTTAGTACTGATCACCTCTTTATATAGTACTCTATAAATCACTGAGAAGACAAAGTAAATTTTATAATTGTTCAATTTGCAGGATGTATACCTAGTTAAAAATTCTGTCGTAAAAGGAGAACTGCATGTAAAAGAAGAAATCATCGAAGAAGAGAATGAACAGTTTGTTGATCAGGTATTATACATAGTTATACATTTGTTTATAGTAACAAGCATTTATTGTTATAATGAACAGCATTGTTGTATTATGGCACATCCATGATAATCTCTTAACAACATTCTCTTAGTCACTCAGAAAATCAAGTCATACCTTTCCAACAGACAAAATTGACTTTCCTTTTTTTTTGTTTACATGACTGTAATTAACAATACTGCAGACCAACATGTTGCATTACAGCTGTTCATGAGCTTACAGCATCCCACAACCGAACAGTCAACCTGGGTACTCTAGTCTCTGCCTTCCTCTGCAGCACTTCCCACTCACTGGCCGCCCATCAGCAAAGTCATTACTGGGTCTCAACCAATAGTGACCCACCACACTGTCTCATCTCCACAAACCTCTCCATTCACCCATTGTTTCCAGGACCTGTTCATTTTTGTTTTCTAATTACTTTGTCCATCCAGTACATTTTGAATATTCTCCTACAGCAGCAGTTTTCAAATGTTGTGGTTGTGTCTTTCACTTTTCCCTATTGTCTAGGTTTCACATGCAGCTTCTATAATACCATGCTGCAAACATATAATTTGAGGAATTTCTTCTTAATTTAGAATCCAGTATTTGACAGCAAATATGTTTTTCCATTTGGCCTGTAATCTGACACCGTTTCCTCTCTGATAACTTTACCAGTTTTAATATTTACATATTTTTGTTCCTGATTCTCCTCTTCCCCCTAATAATTTTTTATGATATTCAATAGTGTTCTCAATTTACCTTGTTTTGTGGGAGTAGAAACCATACCATCAGTAACTCTTAACTCTTATACTCTCTATGAAATGTTATTACGGTCTTGAACATCTTTATGGTTTCCTTTACAGCCTCTTATAAAGCATTCTCGTGTAATGGTAATGAATTTGTATAAAAGTAAATTTTAATTCCTTGTTATTTGTAGGATGTTTTAACGGTCAGTGTAAAAAAGAAGCAGATCCAGAAGAGGCTGAGACTGAACAGGTTATGTGCATAACCATTATTTAGCCCATAGCTAATGTTTTAGGTTGTTCCGTGTCATGTACCACTAGAGATTTGTATCACATTCGTTTGTAGATATGTAATTAAAAATCAACAGAATACACAAACTGTATCATAGTGTTGTATACATATAAACTACATGAGATTAAGTAAGTAAAATCACACAGTCGTTCGAGTGCATGCGCGCGCACACACCATGTAGGCACAGAGTATGGGTATTGTTGCAACACAGATAAGCCAACCCAATACCAGGGATGAAAAAGATGATTCTAAATATAAAATAATACTTCATATAAAATGAAATGTTTAATATAAATAAAATGTAAAGACAATGACACGACAAACGACGACATGACCTAACCCAAGTGATTGACCCAACAAAAGGAAACAAAAGAAGAAGGGAACCACAAAAAACAAACAAGAATAAATCCAAAGAAGAAAGTGATTGATCCAACAAAACGAAGAAGGGAAAAAACCAAAACCAAACAAAAATGAAACAAATTAAAGAAATTGAATGACTCAATGTAACATGTTAAAATGAACCCAAAGGAGAAGGTGGAAAACAAAGGTATTAACCGAATACAATGAAAATGAAGAAGGAGGGAAACGGAGAAGAAACAAACCCAAGATGAAGGGAAATAAATGAAAATGAAAACCAATGATAATACACAAACAAGTAATAAAGAATATGAGCAAGAGAAATAATGCACTCAAATGTAATATTGGAAAAAAGACCAATAATTAACCTATGTAAAAAAGTAAATATTATTATTAATTAAGGGAAAAAAAGTAAATGACTATTGAAAGAAACCCAATTAAACAATGTTAAATATATAAAAAAAAGCAAACTAATCGACAAATTAGAGTTAGATGTAATGATAGAAATATAAAGACATAACAAAATTGTTAATATTATTTATGATATATTGTAATGAAAGAGATAGTACGGTAGTGAGATAGTAATTAGAGGGATTACCCATATAAAAACACTTAAAAACAAAAACATTTGTGAAGTGCAATATGAAAGTGTAAAAACCCCAAAGTTTAGTGATAAAGCAAGTACACTAATTAAGTTATAATAAACTATAAATAATTTAAAAGTGAAGGTGGTGATTAAATGAGAATAATGTAAAATAAAGAATGTTAACATAGGGAAAAATAGTGAATGATGAAAGCATAAACACTTAATAAATCCAAATGAAACACTAAATAATTAAAAGTGAAAAATGTTAGTATTTAAGAATAGTAGTAAGTATAAACAATTAATTAAGGTATAATGAATGCTGGAAAGTGATGAAGACAGTATTTAGTTGTAGCGGGTCAAATTTTGGGTGTTTTTATTTTCAACAGTATGGGATAATTATATTTTTATTCATTTCATTTTCGGTCGGGCGCCTTATAAAATATGACGAAATAACTGCATTATTGTGCAACATAATAATAGTCAGTGTAACAGAACAGTGAAACACAGCATAAGGGGCAGTTGTTGTTGAGGAATGCGGCAGAGCATTTGCACCTCCACCAAAATTCTAAGAACTCTGTAAGTGTGTGTCAACGCCCAAGCACAACTACACCTGCACGCGCTCAAAGGACGCTCTAACAAAAAAACTCAAGATGGCCAGAGCGTAAAAAAATATTCGTCGTCTTCTCTAAGACCTCACGGAAGTCGCATTAAACTCCGCCTACTGTTGGTGACATCAGCGGAACCAAGTCCAATATCGGCCTCTGGACACACACACATACCAGCTTTAATCCATATATAAAGTGGTTACTTCCCAACAAATGGGGCAGGAGCGACGAAAACATCATGGCAGTAGAGAACCAGCTTCTCTCCAGGAACAGGTACAGGTACCTGTTACGTTTAACCGTGACGGCACAGTCGACTTTAAGCAGAGACGCCATACAGTCAACAGGACGCCAACTACAGTAACAGACATCTAAAGTTTCGGTTTGGGCCCGGTTGGTCGAGTTTTCGCAAATGTATTATACTCAATAAGACCGACCGGGACCCCAGAAGGTAACAAACATATCGGAGTGAGTAATACGGACAGTGATGTGGAGAGATTAAAGTGATAAAACAAATAGTGAAGTTACGGGACCAACCGCGTGTTCGGCCGGCATCGTGTTTGTGGACGGGCACCGCGGATAACAATCGGAATATTTAAAAATTGAATAAATAAAAGGGAATGTATATAAAAAACAAAAGGTATGGAAGAGTGCGTGGGCAATATGGGCTGCCTTAGTTGTAAGTATAGTTTAAGGTAATTAAAACTTGATGGTGTAGCATTCTCATTCTGGTAATTATAACAATTAATCATGACTAATTCTTTTGTACTCATAGCAGTGAAAATTGACTTAATTCATTAAAGTGATTTAGTTTATTTGGAAAATGTGTTAGTTTAAGTTATTTCGTCATTACCACTGTCTTATTTCTGTGTTGAAAAAATTCGTCTAGACGTTCCGGAATCTTCTGAATTATTAATTGGGTGGGTCAGATTGCTAAATTGTCCGTTTTATTTAAGGTAAAGTGTAAAGGTTTTCGATATTTTGTCCTATATAAAAAATAATCGTGGCGACCTTGGTCTTCTGGTAAAATTCGAAAAACAGGTAAGTGTTACAATTGCGCGCAGGTAAGTTCTGGCAGGGTATTTTATTTATTTTATATAATTCGGCCTCTTTTTTATTGTTACAAATGTCGACGCGCTGCCAGGATGTTCGTATATAAATTTTATAGGAACTAGACCTATTTTAAGACACAGAAAATAGGATGTGGTAATGACGAATATATAAAATTTTTTATCGTACATAATTAAGTAGGTTAGGTTTATATTACTGTGATGAGTAGTCCTGAAATACATTCAACACCGAGTGTAGGTCAAGACGATAAAAACATGAATGTGCATAACACAAATGAAAAAGATAATATAGAGGATTCAGGGATTCAAGTAACCCCGACCTCAACAAAATACAATAAGATGGATGCTGATCTAATGAGTATTTTACTTAATCAATTAGAAAAAATGAATAATAAATTATTTGAAAAAGTGAGTAGTAAATTTGATAGCCGCTTTGACAATAATGACATAAAATTAGATAAATTTGATAGTCGTTTTGACAGTAATGACATAAAATTAGATAGACAAAGTAGGGAGATTAATGAGTTGAAATATGAAATACAAGAAATGAATAAACATTTAGAAAGCACTAACGAAACAATAAAAACTAGTTTAAATAAGTTAGAACAGAAGTTTGAGAAATTAGGTGACAATGTTTTAAATATGACAAAATGTAAAAATGACGAAATAGTAGACAATTCTGAGAGTATAGTGGGGGTGAAGAGTAATGTAGAAGCAAATGATGAAAATATAATAACAAATAGTACTGATGAAGTTTTAGAATGCGATAATGAAATGTTAATGAGTGTTTATGAAGTAGAGAGAGAGTGGAAGGATAATGTAGTAATTGAATGGGGACAGAGGGCAAATTTTCCCCTTATTGTTTATAATGATGATGATGATGATTTAATGTTGTTTTTTTAGGGCAAGAGACCCTTATTGTTAAATGAAGTAATGTTGTACCCTCTGTCCGTAATAATTGTGAGAGTGGGATGTGGTGCTATGAAGAAAGAGAGTTATGTATTGAGAGTGAAATAGAACTATATAAGTTAGAAAGAAAGTATAATGAATTGAGAAAAATATTAGAAGGGGTGATGATGAATCATGTGATACCTGTTGAAAGAGAGATAGAGAATAATTTTGATAATATCTTACCTGACTATAATGATTTACCTGACGTAGTAGTTGAGGAATACAAAAATGAGAAAACAATAACAAACCTGACGTTAACAAATAACACTGATACAGACTGGACAATACTAACTGATGTTGACATGATGTATAATGGTATAACGGATAAATTGAAATTGTTTGGTTATGACACACAAGAAAACAATATGTATGTCAATATAATTGAACAGTGCTATACAAAACCAAGATTAATCTTTGACGATGGAGGGTAGACTATAAAACAATAAAAGACAATTAAACATTATGTTTTATGGTTGTTTGACATGGCAGATTTGGACAGAAGTGGGGAAAAAATGGAATAAGAATTAACAAGAGTTGTAAATAAAATCTAGTGAATTTATATGTGTGTATGTAAGATGATTGTTGTGATAATAATATTGAAATACTTGCAATTTAAATAAATAAACCAAATTAATTTTGAAAACAAGTAATCAGAGAATCATAATTGTTTGGATGGTAATGAATTCTATATTGTTAATAATTAATTTAATTAAAATAATTTGATATATTTTAAATATTTTAATTGATTATGTAAAGGTTGTATAATTATTTTTTTGTAAATTCAGTTTGTTTTACGAGATGGAAATTTGGTAATGAATGATAAATTATTTAATTTAAATTAATAAATTTTGTGAAATGTTTCAGAGATGGTGGTGATTAGGTTTTGTGGGCATATCATGTTAAATGGATTGTAAGTAGAAAAATTTTATAATCATGTATAATAATAAAAAATGTTTACAGGTGTGATTGAGGTGTTAATGCAATAGTGAAATTTTAATGCAATCATTGTGTTGAATAAATATGATAATTAAAAATTTTTTATAATAAATGAAAAGTGATAAATAATGATTATCAATAATAAATTTTGAAAATTTCAAGAAAGTTAAACGGTAAAAGGTTATGAATGGGTTAAATGAGTGTTGATGAAAATTTTATTATGTGTGTATGTGTTTAAGCCAATAAGTAAATCGTCTGGCAGGTTAACATAAGCATCAGAATCAGAGAAATGGGAAACAATGAGGTGAGAAGGGAGAATGAATAAAAATAAATATGTATATTCCATATAATTTGTTCAATTTTGAGATGTGTTTTTATTATGTTAGGATATCAGCTGATCAGCAATAACGTCACTGGTATATTGGTTTGTAAATGTTACAAGTAATTAATGTTTAGTGTACTACAGATATTTTGAAGTAAAGATAAAAAGAATATGAGAAATAAAATAACAATAATTTATGCAAATTAATAAAAAATAATTCATGGGTGATAAATGTTTTATGGGACATGTAGACCTGTCCAAATTGAATTAAAAGTTGAATGTGAAATGACAGAGATGATTATGATGTAATGATGTTTTTGAGTTGATGTAATGTAATAGAATTTTGAGAAGTATTGATGTTGACACGGTAGTTGTGGAGAATAATGGTAGAGTTCTGGATGATATATTTATGTTTATAATTAAGGAGATTATTTTGTGTACTTGTAGTAATGTAATGAGATTGAGAATTTTGGGGATGGCAATTTTGTATTAGAGGGTAGTGTAATGTAGGAGTCCGCAACAAGGGTTGGGACGGGATAGGAATAGATTTTAGTGGGGAAGGGGCCGCCTTAGGTAGAATCCGGGCCGCCAGATAAGGAAATTGAGTTTTTTGGGGGCGGGGAAACACGTATCCTATACAAAGGGTTAGAGAGTATTTTATATGGGGAGAAGGCGGCGAATTGTGTTAAATGATAAGTTGGGGTTTAGAGTGTCCTGATTAGTAGATATTTTGATAGAGATGGGTGTCATGATAATTGTAGTTGATGAATATTGGAGTCAAAGGGGTAAAGATTATAAATGTAGACAGAATAAATGAAAATAAATAAGTTACATCACCCACAGTATATTAAAGTAAGTTTGTTGAAAAGAAAGAGAGATTCATGATAAAGAATATACAATTGTTTATTTTTTTTACCAGTGACAGAATTTTGATAAAATTTGAAAATAATGTAAAGTCAAGAATTGTTTGTTTTAAATAATTTAAATGTCAATCTGTTTATTATTTATATTAATATTTTGTAATTTTAAATATTTTATGTTATTATGTTTTGTATTTCAAGTTAGGATATTACAGATGTTCAAGGTGTTTTCAGAAATCATACATAACATATGTAGGTCAAGGGGTTTTGGACTTGACCTAGTTACGATCAGCTGATCAGGTCATACACCTACTAAGCTTGTATAGTAGGAATCCAATTTTAATTTGTTTGATTAATTCAAACCAATATTTGAATAATCTTAATAAATGTTATTTAATAAATAAATTTAATAAATTTTTTTAATGAATAAATTTAAATTTTTTTTTGAATTTTAAAATTTTGAAAATTTTAAATTTTTTTGAAAAAAAAAAAAACTTGATTTTTCGCCTGCCAGCGAATGACTATTTTAGATAATGATTTTTTATTATACGTGCATTAACCATGTTTATTTTATTGTATTGTATTGTATTGGTAGACTATAAGTGGTTCTCATGTTAGAGTAAGGATGTGTTTATATTATTAGAAATGTCTAGGTTAAGTCATTTGAAACAAAAAATTAGAACAAATAAGGAAGAGAATTTTTTTTGATAGAATATTTTTTTTTGAATTTTGAATTTTTTTTTAATTTTTGATAAATTTTAAAAGAAAGTTTTATTTTTTATGTATTATGGTAATCTGTAACGTGAGTGTGTGTGAGCCCAGTATCTGCTAAAGGCAGCCCAGCTTGCAAAAAGGGGAAACATATCGGCGGAGGAGCTGGAATAATTTTAGCCAGGGATTGAGGATTTTCGGGGGTAGTATGTTAAAAGGCGAGGTGCGCTGTGGTGCGAGTCTGATCGATTTCTCGGTGTTGGGATCTCTTACGGAGAAGTCCAGTGATCTCGTTCAGATGAGTCCATAGTCGCTGAGCCAGGGGGGTCGTGTACCCATGAGAGTAAGAACCAGGGGGTTGTTGGCACCAGTTCCTCACCGGTCCTCTTCGGGGTTTATCGATGAGATTTCTTCTGTTGTGAACAGCAGAATTCTCATCGAGGGGGTATTGTAGCGGGTCAAATTTTGGGTGTTTTTATTTTCAACAGTATGGGATAATTATATTTTTATTCATTTCATTTTCGGTCGGGCGCCTTATAAAATATGACGAAATAACTGCATTATTGTGCAACATAATAATAGTCAGTGTAACAGAACAGTGAAACAAAGCATAAGGCGCAGTTGTTGTTGAGGAATGCGGCAGAGCATTTGCACCTCCACCAAAATTCTAAGAACTCTGTAAGTGTGTGTCAACGCCCAAGCACAACTACACCTGCACGCGCTCAAAGGACGCTCTAACAAAAAAACTCAAGATGGCCAGAGCGTAAAAAATATTCGTCGTCTTCTCTAAGACCTCACGGAAGTCGCATTAAACTCCGCCTACTGTTGGTGACATCAGCGGAACCAAGTCCAATATCGGCCTCTGGACACACACACATACCAGCTTTAATCCATATATAAAGTGGTTACTTCCCAACAAATGGGGCAGGAGCGACGAAAACATCATGGCAGTAGAGAACCAGCTTCTCTCCAGGAACAGGTACAGGTACCTGTTACGTTTAACCGTGACGGCACAGTCGACTTTAAGCAGAGACGCCATACAGTCAACAGGACGCCAACTACAGTAACAGACATCTAAAGTTTCGGTTTGGGCCCGGTTGGTCGAGTTTTCGCAAATGTATTATACTCAATAAGACCGACCGGGACCCCAGAAGGTAACAAACATATCGGAGTGAGTAATACGGACAGTGATGTGGAGAGATTAAAGTGATAAAACAAATAGTGAAGTTACGGGACCAACCGCGTGTTCGGCCGGCATCGTGTTTGTGGACGGGCACCGCGGATAACAATCGGAATATTTAAAAATTGAATAAATAAAAGGGAATGTATATAAAAAACAAAAGGTATGGAAGAGTGCGTGGGCAATATGGGCTGCCTTAGTTGTAAGTATAGTTTAAGGTAATTAAAACTTGATGGTGTAGCATTCTCATTCTGGTAATTATAACAATTAATCATGACTAATTCTTTTGTACTCATAGCAGTGAAAATTGACTTAATTCATTAAAGTGATTTAGTTTATTTGGAAAATGTGTTAGTTTAAGTTATTTCGTCATTACCACTGTCTTATTTCTGTGTTGAAAAAATTCGTCTAGACGTTCCGGAATCTTCTGAATTATTAATTGGGTGGGTCAGATTGCTAAATTGTCCGTTTTATTTAAGGTAAAGTGTAAAGGTTTTCGATATTTTGTCCTATATAAAAAATAATCGTGGCGACCTTGGTCTTCTGGTAAAATTCGAAAAACAGGTAAGTGTTACAATTGCGCGCAGGTAAGTTCTGGCAGGGTATTTTATTTATTTTATATAATTCGGCCTCTTTTTTATTGTTACATTGTTAAGAAAGAATGTTATTGTTAAATTTGAATGAATGCAGTTATAATTAAAAGGGAGAATACCCTGAAGGGGAAAACAGATAGTATTAACATGTAGGGAAAGTAAAGATTGTTTTAAAATTAAGGAGTTAAAAACAAATCAAAAAAACCCATGTTATAAGGTATCGTTATTAAGTTCATAAAAAGTGATGTTGTTTATCACACCAAAAATGATATAAAATAAGATGAATTGTAAACAAAGATTAGCAAATAATAGTTAAATAATCATTTAAGCAGGTTTGTGAATAGGATATGGCTGGAAGAATTATACAGACCATAGGCCTAGATATTGCATTTAATAAGATCAAAAAATAGTAAATAATAGCCACATTGTTATTATTGGCAATCTAAATAAGTAAAGAAGTTAAGAAATGTATGACTAGAAAACGAGGAAACCAGATAGTAAACAATTATGTATAAAATAATAGTGACAAAATAATAACACAAACAGACCCAAAACACAACAATAAATAACACAACCAATTATAATAACAAAATAAAGCCCATTAGGCTAAAATGAGATGTAATTTGAATGAAATAAGTCAAATACCATAATGGCTACTTAGGCCTATGAAAATGCCTGTCAGAAACAACCAACTACAAATTATAACAGACTAACAAAGAAATTAGTAAATCCGAGGTGAATGATTCACCAAGGATAAATTGTAAATCATTTTTAAGACAAAATATTATAATAAGCATTTGAATTAAAAAAGAAATGTAATTAACAAGTTTAGTATTAAAAATTGTAAAAACATAAAATAACCCAAACTTGAGAGGTATCAAATTAATCTATGGAAGGAAATACTTACTATAGTGACAATATTTAATGCTTAGGAAGGAAGATAGAGGAATAACAGCAATCAGAAGATATACTAGGATTTTTAAAAGAATTCAAATTTTGATAACAATATATTATGTCAAGCTAAGCCAATCAGATTTTACTATGTAACCATAGAAACGGACGTTGGTGGCGAAAATTACCGTTGAATATCATTACTCGTAAAGCGTCATTCTACCAGGACAGAAGCCGAATTTTGGAAGACCAATTTTTAATTAAATAATGTAAAACCGTGAACAAAATTCGAAACCATGACTGAATAAGAAGCAGACGAACCATTGGAGCAGTCAACTGAAGACCAAGGACCATAAAATAGAAAAAATAAAAGAAAAATATGACCACATCCTCTATGAAAAGGACGCCAGACCTACTTAAGTCCAAAGATCAATGAAAATAAAACTTATTGCAGCCCAATCCTCTTCCGATCCAATTAATGAAAACACCAAGTCATGCTGATGTGTTAAGTACCATTGAATTACCTTATTTCCAAAAACAAAATCACTCTAAATTTTACTGAAAGTAATTTGATCTCACTATAAGCCAAGTATTCTCTTTCAAAGATTAATTAAGAAAAATAAACACACTGAAAATTTTGTTAACATAAAATATAACCTATTGTCTCAATACGAACTTTCGAAACACATTTAACGACAGTACAGAACAGATTGTAACCACACACATTATTTATGTACACTTAGAATAAGGTAAAATACTTTTATTGTAATCATAGGAATTCTTTGCCTTGTAATCAAAAGAATCCACGATTTTGGAACGAAAATTATTTGTAGCGGGGCATTTTTGGGCATACCTGGGGTAATAACAGGATTTGTATTTTTTAATAATAAATAACTTGTCGAGTGATAGAAAAATGTTATGACCGAACGGTAAATTTCTTATTTGAAGCGATCGAGACGATGGCAGCATTGTTTGAGACGGTAAAGACCATATGATTCAACAATATTCATATAAACAGTTTTAATAACCGGCAACTGTACCAAACTCAGTTCAAGGACAATGACGAACACGAAAAACGTAAACACGTTATGTAACAGTAAACACGTTACACAACCAGACATCAGGCGATGTGTTGCGTCAGCAACTTATATAACAACTGTGTGTCATCGGTTTCGTCAGAGCCTATCCTGGGTGTGTCACGCCAGCAATTGTGTGAGGCACCGAAAAAAACAGTCGCAAAACAACATCTGAGTGGTACAGACGCTAACCACTGTGCGTCTGCCCGGCTCTCGCCGGTTTTCGGCGAAGTTTTGGTGTTGCGCCGGCCGTGCGTAATTATCGCCTGCACGTATACAGATCTTAAGTGTAAAATAGCAGCTGTCAACTTAATTAGATTGAACTAACAGTTAAATGGTTTTAAAAGAAAAAACATGTAAATTCAGTGATCTACGTAGTGCGCGTAGTATAGGGCGATGTCATCTGGACTCACATGTCAGTTAAGTAACTTTCAATTTTCGTCTAACATCAACAAAGTCCGATATAAATTTTATAACGAAACAAAATTTTAAGCACTAAACAAATGAGATCTCATATGGGTATGGGGGAATGTAACATGAGAGCTCTCAAATCATAAAATCATTGTGTGTGTGTGTGCGTGAGTAAGCGGGTAGACAAAGAAGGCTGGTTTGTGTTGTTTGTATTTTAATTTAATTCATACTTAATTTCTTAAAATTTATTTGGAATTTGTATACCATGTTTTCGTTCTCATTGTAGCAGAATGATTATATAATTAATAACTTTCGTAAATGTGAATTTCCAGTAGAGAGAGGATGGCAGGAGGTAGTTTGTTAATAATAAAATTATAGTAAAAAATGTTAATAAATTTTAATTATGTGTAAACGTATAAAGTTTCTTTGTTTGATTAAACAACCATCTGATCTCCTGTTCGCCTAAAAAGAACCCTCATAAATTATTTTCTTGCAGTTGGCAAGATGGCGCCCGAGAAATATACAATGTTTGTTAGTTAATTTTATGTGATACAAAAAATAAGTAGCTTCACATTTGGCGCCCGAACGTAGGGACGATTTATATAATAATATTATATAAATATAGGCCCACTGGGAAAGCAGAATGGTTGTTTAAGGTAAAATAAATTTTTTTTTTTTTCATACGTAAATTAGACGCAAGTATGGGGTTATGTTTTGATAAGGTTATGTATGTAGTGAATTATTTGTCAAATTATATAAGGAGTATTATGAGGTAATATACATAATAATTGGTATGTATGATAATTATTAAATAGTATAAAGAGTATTATAAAAAAGTAAAAATGGCAGATAATAATGATATTAGTTTATCTGATAGTCAGGTAGTAAATCAAATAAGTAGCGACTCCGGAATTCAAACAACTGACAGTAGTCTTGAGGAGTCAAAAATAATACAGACAGTTGAGATTCATTCAACCCCTATTTTAGGAAATCAAAATAAGAAATCTGATAATGATACTATGTTAGCAAGATTGTATGATATGATGTACAATAGTGTAGAAAAACAAGACAGCAATTTTAGAGAATTGAATGACAAATTTGATAGACAAAGTAGGGATATTAAAGAGTTGAAACATGAGATACAAGAAATGAATAAACATTTAGAAAGCACTCACGAAATAATAAGAAACAGTTTAAATAAGTTAGAACAGAAGTTCGAGAAATTAGGTGACAATGTTTTAAGTAAGACAAAATGTAAAAATGACGAAATAGTAGACAATTTTGAGAGTATAGTGGGGGTGAAGAATAATGATGAAAATATAATAACAAATAGTACTGATGAAGTTTTAGAATGCGATAATGAAATGTTCATGAGTGTTTATGAAGTAGAGAGAGAGTGGCAGAATAATGTAGTAATTAAATGGGGACAGAGGGCAAATTTTCCCCTTATTGTTTATAATGATGATGATGATTTAATGTTGTTTTTTCAGGGCAAGAGACCCTTATTGTTAAATGAAGTAATGTTGTATAATGTTGTACCCTCTGTCCGTAATAATTGTGAGGGTGTGATGTGGTGCTGTGAAGAAAGAGAGTTATATGTTGAGAATAAAATAGAAATATATAAGTTAGAAAGAGATTATGATGAATTGAGAGAAAGAGTAGTAGGGGTGAATTATTTTGATAATGTTTTTATAAATGAAAATGACTTACATGATGAAAAAGCAAATTACCTGACGTTAACAAATAACACTGATATAGACGGGACAATCCTAACCTATGGTGACAAGATTTATAGTGGTACAATGGATGAAATAGAATTGATGGATTATTATGATAGTAACAATTATAATAATTTGTATGTTGATAAAAATGATGAATGTTACAAATATGTTAGATATATATATGACGATGGAGGATGAGCTAAAAGATCAGTGTTGGGACATTTTTAAATATTGTAAATTTTTGGTAATGACTTTGCTGATTTGGACATCTGAAGTGAGATACACTTGAACAGTTTTGACGCATATTTTGTAAATAATATTGAATTCATTTGTGTGTATTGTGAAATGTTAGAAAAGTAATGTGTATATGTTTTAGAAAATGTTGTATTAATAATAATAATATTATTAATATTTTAGCACTCTAGTTAAATAATAAAATAATAATGAAGACAATAATTAATGATTTGTAGAATGTTGATAATAATTGAAATATGTTTTAATAATCAAATGAATATTTAATTTAAATAATAAATTGAATTAAATAAGTGGAGATGTTTAGATAGTGTGATTGAATATTATGTGTTTGAATTTTATAAGGTAAGTAAATTGTTTGGTGAGATTTTGATTTAATAATAATTAATAAGTAAATAAATGGTAAATGGTCTATTTTGTGGAATAACTTAATGGTTAAAAATATGTGTTAATAATAATAGAATTTTTGAAAATCTGATTGCAACACAGGATAAGTCAATAATGATGATAAATAAAAACAGTTAATGAAAATTTTAAATAATAATGTTTATAAATTTTTATATAAATTATTAAAAGAGAATTGTTTGTTTGATGTATACTAAGAATCCAGGTTGATTGCCATTTGTGTATTGTGTTATGTGATGTTTTAAAATAGTGTAGTGTGGAACTGTTATGGGGGGAGGTTGTAGATTTTGTATTTAATATTTTATGTTAACAATGGTTAAGCTTCCATATAAAGTGGGTTAAAACCCCATCTAAATTAATATTGTCATTTAAATATAAATTCGTAAATTTAATTTTACTTGTGATTCCCCAACTTTTCGGGCGGTCACGGCCTCACCGAACCCTGACCGTGGAATTGGTTTAGCTTTAACAGCTATGGTTGGGGCACATTACGATTGCGCGCTGCCATAACTGGCCATAGCTGTTATCGTTGTAAAGGTGCATTTTGAAATTGATGGGGGGTAATAAAAGGGGAATCACCAAACTATGGAACAGCGGCTGCCACTCTGTTCGAGCAGGAACAGCAGAGCCAGGTGGTAGATCCGTTTAAGGGTGTATAATTATTAACGAGAACATGTTGATGTTCACCAATTTTAACTTAACAGCGGAAGCAGAGACACGGAGAGGTAAAAACCTGCTCCAAAATATACAGTCTCTGTGGAAGCGAAAAGGCGCCACAGTCTTCCATAATTCTGAAATAGTGTGTGTGGCTGGGAGGTTATCCAAGGGGATAACGTATTAAAAATTTGATATATTTTAATTAATAATGATGATTTGCTACTCAATAATTTTGTTTGAATTTAAATTATGTCTTATTGTGTTGATTGCATTTAGTATGTTAGGAATAAGTATTATAAAAATATAATAATATGTTTTCAATGTGTTTATAGATTTAAAAATAAAATGAAAAATAGTTGTGATAGGTAAAATTTTCAATGGGTTGTAAAAGATAGAAATGGGTGATAATAATTAGTTGAATAAAATGTTTGAGTCAATTCAAGTTGAATTTTGTGGGACATAGATTTGTCCAAATCGAAGTAAAAGTTAAAGTAATAGTGGAAATGAAAATAATGCAATGTTGTTTTGAGTTAATGTAATGTTATAGAATTTGAGAAGTATAAGTGGAGACACAGTAGAAATGGAGATTTTATGTAGAGTTTGGAGCGATATATTGTTTATTTGTTGATGTTAATTTGTTGTAATTGTAGTGAGGTTATGAGATTGAGATTTTTTGGGGATGGTAATTTTGTAGTAGTGGTAGTGTATTTGGGGAGTCCGCAACAAGGGTTGGGACGGGATAGGGACCGATTGGCGCCGGAAAGGGTTACCTAGGGTGAGTCCAGGGACCAACATAAGGGAATGAGTTTTGGGAAGGAAACACGTATCCTATGTACAAAGGGTTAGAGAGTATTTTTTTTTTTTATAAGTGTAGAAGGTGGCGATTGGAGTTAAAATAGTAAGTAGTTAGAGGTAGAGAAGGGTTAGTAAAATTTTGATAGAGGGGTGTCATACTAGTTAAAGATTTTGTAAGGGAGCATTAGAGTAATAAAAGGGGTAAGATTATGAATAAATGCCAAATGGATGAAGTAAATTATAATGAAATAATGAATAACGTAGAATCACCCAAAGTAATGAAATGGAATAATGATGGCCAGAATTGAAAAAAAAAAAAATAAATAATTTTTGTAATTTTGAGAAACGAATTAATAAGAGTAAATCAAGTTTAAAAGTAATTTTCTGATTTGATATGCCAACTTAATGATGTGAAGTGTATAAATTTTACATATAAATTGTTTATTTTAAGATGTTTTCTTACGTTATATTATGTTATATTAGATGTTTTGATATGTTAGTAATAAGTAAGTAAAAACAAAACCAGTGCTTCTTAGCGCAAACCAGCACCGCTAGGGGGAAACAGATCAGTTGGGGATATGGTGTTGTATAAGGCCACTATTTAATATTTCGATTTGTTGTTTCAGTGTTTGGTGATGCTGTGGCGGCGGACCTGAGCTGACCGGCGCGTCAGAGCAGGGGCGTGGAGTATCTGTCTGACTCTACGGTGTTGGGATCTCGAGAGAGAAGTCCAGTATTGTCATGCAGATGCAGTCACAGTCACCGGACCAAGGGTGAGTTGATTATTCTTGTTTGTAAACCGTACAGGGGGTTGTGGCGACATATCCTGGCTGATCCCTTTAGCAAGTATGAATGTGTCAATGAGATTTTTTATGCTTCGGCATAAAATATCTCATTGAGGGGGTATTGTAGCGGGGCATTTTTGGGCATACCTGGGGTAATAACAGGATTTGTATTTTTTAATAATAAATAACTTGTCGAGTGATAGAAAAATGTTATGACCGAACGGTAAATTTCTTATTTGAAGCGATCGAGACGATGGCAGCATTGTTTGAGACGGTAAAGACCATATGATTCAACAATATTCATATAAACAGTTTTAATAACCGGCAACTGTACCAAACTCAGTTCAAGGACAATGACGAACACGAAAAACGTAAACACGTTATGTAACAGTAAACACGTTACACAACCAGACATCAGGCGATGTGTTGCGTCAGCAACTTATATAACAACTGTGTGTCATCGGTTTCGTCAGAGCCTATCCTGGGTGTGTCACGCCAGCAATTGTGTGAGGCACCGAAAAAAACAGTCGCAAAACAACATCTGAGTGGTACAGACGCTAACCACTGTGCGTCTGCCCGGCTCTCGCCGGTTTTCGGCGAAGTTTTGGTGTTGCGCCGGCCGTGCGTAATTATCGCCTGCACGTATACAGATCTTAAGTGTAAAATAGCAGCTGTCAACTTAATTAGATTGAACTAACAGTTAAATGGTTTTAAAAGAAAAAACATGTAAATTCAGTGATCTACGTAGTGCGCGTAGTATAGGGCGATGTCATCTGGACTCACATGTCAGTTAAGTAACTTTCAATTTTCGTCTAACATCAACAAAGTCCGATATAAATTTTATAACGAAACAAAATTTTAAGCACTAAACAAATGAGATCTCATATGGGTATGGGGGAATGTAACATGAGAGCTCTCAAATCATAAAATCATTGTGTGTGTGTGTGCGTGAGTAAGCGGGTAGACAAAGAAGGCTGGTTTGCGTTGTTTGTATTTTAATTTAATTCATACTTAATTTCTTAAAATTTATTTGGAATTTGTATACCATGTTTTCGTTCTCATTGTAGCAGAATGATTATATAATTAATAACTTTCGTAAATGTGAATTTCCAGTAGAGAGAGGATGGCAGGAGGTAGTTTGTTAATAATAAAATTATAGTAAAAAATGTTAATAAATTTTAATTATGTGTAAACGTATAAAGTTTCTTTGTTTGATTAAACAACCATCTGATCTCCTGTTCGCCTAAAAAGAACCCTCATAAATTATTTTCTTGCAGTTGGCAAGATGGCGCCCGAGAAATATACAATGTTTGTTAGTTAATTTTATGTGATACAAAAAATAAGTAGCTTCACATATTATAATAGCTAAACACCTTAGCTGCCAAGCTGATGTGAGCACATCGTTTCCAGTCCAGAATCGATTCGTCATCCTGAGTATAATTGTTTCATGTAATAAGTCGGTGCAAAGTTGTTAATCAACTAATATAATTTAATTGTCAACATTGAAAATATTAATTATCAAACATTAAAATAACTAGTACAGGGAGTAACCGTTGTTATTATTTCATAGGGAGTGCATTATATTACTTGTGTTCGTTTACGAAAACCAGGTTTGACGATCAGCGCTCAAGTTGCCATTTGTACAACAACCTACACGATCCAGAAGGCTGAACGAGCGGGAATTATAAGAACGCCCTGACCATCATAGCTGAGAACACCATATTAAGATAATAATTAATAAGTTTAATTGTTTTAATAAATAATTTGGCGCCACCCGGGATTAATACACCCCTATATAAGAACAGGTAAGGCTACTGCTGTGTTGTACTGGTAATTACCGCAACGCTACGGATATCGTTAGCACAAAATAGATGTAACGACCCCAGTGCGAGATGAACGCACTAACACATACAATACCATATACACGTCTTTTACAGAGATGTACCAAACGTAACGTTGCAGATTGGCGACCAAGCGGTGAGGCTTTAAAAGAAGACCAGCGGCGATTATGAGGAGACATTCCATGGTTACAAGATACCAAATAAAGAAAGGAACTGAAGGTGAAGATCAAGAAGAGATGGAAGAAATTGAGGAAATGATCGGAGAATTGTTCGAAGAGGATCCCCAGGAGGATCAACCAGAAAACCCAAACCAACCAGAACCGGAAATGGAAGTAATGGTCGGCGACCAACCAGACAAACCGACCGAAGAAGCGAAATTGGATAGCTTGATGAGGATGATGATGGAGCAATTCGAACAAAGAAAGCAGGACAAGGAAGAAGCAAAAGAACAAAGAAAGGAAGACAAGGAAGAAACTAGAGAACAAAGAAAAAAAGACAAGGAAGAAACTAGAGAACAAAGAAAAAAAGACAAAGAAGAATTGAATGAAAAATTAGAATCGTTACAAGAAAGAATGAAAGAGAATAATGAGAAGAATCGTGAAGAACTAAAGAAACAAATCAAGGAGGACATAGAGCTCCTGAATAACAAAATAGAAAGCAACCATGAAGCCCTGAAGAGAAACCAGGAAACGTTAGAAAAGAAGAGCGAGGAGCTGAAGAGGCAAAGAAAGAAGGATCTTGAAATATTAAATAACAAGATTGAAAATAACAATGAAACACTCCAAAGACAGTTGAAGGAAGACAGCGAGAAGACGAAGGAAGGACTGAGGCAACAGTTGATGGAATGCAGAGAGGAAATTAAACAGACTAGAACCGAGACAAACGAAACTGTAATACATGTCCGGGAACAGTTGACCAATAAAATAAATCACGTCGAGGAGGAAGGAATTATCAGAGTACAAGAATTGCAACAAACCACTACCACAGAGTGCACAGAAAATAAACATGAGGTGCTCCAGAAGCTGGAGGAGATGCATAAAGAAATCCAAACTGATGTCAGTGAATGCGTCGAGAGAGTGTACGCCACTATCAATAAGATCGATGAAAAAATGAACGAAAATAAAGAGAAAATAATAGAAATCAGTCAGAGGGAAAAACAGATGCAGGAGGAGCTAGATGCTTTGAGGGAGAAGCCTTGTAATAACACCCATATTATTACAAGTGAAAATAGGGAGGTAATAAACTTTAAGAGTTACCGAAGAAACCCAATAGAATCCCTGAAGAGGGTGGAGGAACTCATAGAAAAGAACCGAGAAACCAGATGGACGACAGTGAGGAGCCTTATCGATGAGATGTTTAGGGATACAAATGACAATTGGTGGACAGCCACTCGACCAGAAATCAACTGTACACAATAATTCAAAGCCTTGTCCGTGAAAAATACTGGTCTGAATCGACTCAAAATGTGGTGAGGAATGATATCAGTAATGGAAGATATGAGCCGCAGGCAGGACATACACTAACATCGTACTTCTTAGGAAAAGTCTGCCTAGCTCGAAACCTCGAACCAAAGATACCAGAAGAATCCCTAGTCATACAACTAGGCTATCATTATGAGGACGCTATCCAGAGGGCTAGGAGACAGAGACAAATTAAGACCATACAGGGAATGGCCAGTTTGTTAGAAGACCACGAAAACGACAACCAATATAAGAAAAATCGAATGGTGAATCAGAAATACAACCGGTGGAATGATAATCACAATGCACCGAACTACAACTTGCCTTATAACAATAACCGGAACAACATAAACCGTAACCCGAACAATTATCAAGGTGACCAACCGTTCCATAGGAATCAACCTAATTATAATCCAAATAACCAACCGACCAACAGGGATCACCAGAATTATAACCAGGGGAACCAGCCAATTAACAGGAATGCTCAAAACCCTAATACATCCAATAATAACTACAGGGGAACAGAACAAAACCGAAATCCCAATGGCCACCCAAATAATCACAACTATTACGGCAACCGGTATGACCCGAATTACCAGTACAGCAGGGGAACCGGGGGTATCCAAAATAGAGGCGACATGAGGCGCCAAGTCAATTTTATCAGTGGAAGGAGACAAAACAACCATAGAAGATATTGTCCCAATACGTCAACAAACTCTGTATTCCACAATTCCAATTATAATAACCCACAATCTCCAGAAATCAGAACAATGGAAGCGCCAAGGAACCAAATACGTGATCAACAAACGACGGTCAATGAAATGGCAGACCAATCAAATAGTCTGACCAATAGTTCCCAGCAACCTTTAAACTAAAAAGGTCAGTGAGAAACCAGCAAGACCCTTCACATGACCAATCACTTGGGTTAAACCAATGAACAACGACAATAAGTGACAACAGGATGATCACTATTATATCGAATAACTACCTAAAAGACATCAGGGAAGAACTTCTGGAGGAAGAGAATAACCAACTACCAAAAACGAATAGTGAAATAGTTCACATAAAAGCTATAATTAACGGAGTCATCACAATAATTATGATCGATACTGGATCAAATATATCTCTCATAAACCAACCCGAATTGGAGCGAATACAAGCCAACTCCAAAATGCCTATTCCAACTCTACCCATAAATAATATTATAATAATTGGTGCCACAGGCAAACAGAATAAGTCAATAAGAAAACAAGTTTCTTTAGAGTTAAACAGTCAGAACGCCATAATACCTATTGTTTTTCTTGTCGCCAATGGACTTCCATTTAACATGCTAATTGGATGCGACGCATTGAGACAACACTCAGCAATCATTGACATGCAGAAGGGAATAGTAGGGCTTACTTCTGAGAGGGGAGTGTGGTCGGCCAATATAATTAACTGTAATCCTACACCATTAGCCCTAAACCATAATAATGGGTTAAAAAGTTATTGTCAGACATATAAACCATCAATCACTATGGACGATGAAGAGGGAGAGAGAAATTTTTGGAAGAGAAAAATAGAAGAAATCAGAACGTTCCAAAGAGAGAGACCTCAACAAGAGATAACTGGTGAACAGGCTGAAAAACTCATAACTATATATCAAACATACCAGCACGTTTTCTCCAATACTCCAGGAAAAGTCAAGGGGTACCAATGCAAAATAGACTTTCGAGAACCGATCGACTTCCACAGGAAATCCTACCCAATAGCCTACTCTCTAAAAAACGAAGTTAGGACAGAGATAAATAGAATGATGGAGGAAGACATCATTGAATACAGTCAATCTCCATACACGAGTCCTATAGTTGCCATACCTAAAAAGAATGGTAAGGTGAGGATCTGTTTAGACGCCTGAGAGATCAATAAGATGATCATTAATGACCGAACGTCACCGGGAGAAATTGAAGAGATACTTAATAGATTTCATGGCACCAAATACATAAGTACCTGGGATACTGTATGTGGGTACTGGCAGGTGGAGCTACACCCACACAGTAGGAAATACATGGCATTTATCTTCGACGGAAGGAATTACCAGTTTAAGAGGTTACCTTTCGGTCTCATTAATTCCGTCGCAGTGTTCGTCAAATGCATGGAACAAGTCTTAGGTCAAGAAGCATTGCAGTTCTAACAGTGTACGTGGACGACCTTCTAATAACATCGTCAGACTGGGATGAGCACTGTGAACGAGTCAAACAAGTATTACAGAAGCTATCTGAAAATAACATTACATTGAAATTAGATAAGTCAAAGTTTATAGCAAACCAAGTCAAATTCTTAGGATTCAACTTAACAGAACAGGGAATATCACCATCCCAAGAGAAGGTGGAAGCCATTCAGAAATTCCCCACACCAAAGACTAAGAAGCAGCTACAATCCTTCTTAGGTATTTGTAACTACTATAGAAAGTTTCAAACAAATTATTCATACCTGACAGCAAAGTTCTCTAAACAACTATGAGTAAGGAAAAATGGACTTGGGGAAATGAGCAGGAAGAAGTGTAAAAATTGATCAAACTAAAATTTCTTGAAACAGTAATGCTACACCACCCCAATTTTGAACAACACTTTTACCTAAATTGTGACACCAGTGATGTCAGCCTAGGCGCCGAATTATATCAAGAGGATAAGGATGGACACCACCTGGTTATCAGCTTTGCCAGCAGAATTCTAAACAGCTGCGAACGTAACTACAACATTACTGAAAAAGAACTACTCGGTATCGTATTCGCATGTGGAAAATTTAGAACGTACATCCTGGGATATCCAATCACCGTCCGAGCGACCATAAGTCCATTTCATTCTTAAAACAGTGTAAATTAAGTCATGGGAGACTTACACGTTGGATACTCGCATTACAAGAGTACCATATAACGTGGGAGTACATTCCAGGACGTAAGAATGTTGCAGCAGATATATTATCCAGAATAAATGTAGTAGACCAAACATTTGAAGGAGAAAAGGAGAAGATCGTCAAAGTGTTTTGTATAATAAAGGATAGGAAGGACCTGGAAAATATTCTAAGCGAAATAGTGGTACAGCAGAAACAAGATTCAAAATTAATAAACATAAGAAAAAGACTGTTAGAAGATGAAGATGTTATAAATAAATATTATTGTATCCACCAAGATATACTCTTTATTAGAACAAAAAAGAATCAAAGCATGTGGAAACTTGTAGTTCCAAAATCATTAGAAAATAAGATAATTAAAGATTATCATGTTCGATACGGACATATGGGAACCGTAAAAACTGTGAAAGCATTGGAGGAGGAAATCTTTATCAAAAATATAACAAGAAAAGTAAACCAGAATATTAAAACATGCACAATATGTCAAATGGTAAAAACCAATAACGAGAAAAAAGAGGGACAATGATACCCATCACTTCAAAGACAAAGTTAGAAAAAGTATTTCTCGACATATGTGGACCATTCCCACGTAGCGGAGGGAGACATAAATACAAGTTTATAGTAATAATATTAGACCATTACACAAAGTACACAAAATTATATGCCATAAACCGAGCTACTACGAAGAAAATATTAGAAATAATAAAAACTAAATAGGCCTACATCACTGAAGTTGGAAAACCATGTATGATAATAACAGACCACGGGACTCAGTTCAAGGGAAAGAAGTGGCGAGATGAATTATTGAAAGAGAACATAAAAACCTATATAACATCCAAATACCACCCTAGTAGTAATCCCGCAGAAAGAGTGTTAAGAGAGGTGGGACGTATACTAAGAACTTATTGTCATGATAACCAAAAAGAATGGCAGGAATATTTAGCTTCAACCGAAGTATTTCTAAATATTAGTTACCACCAGTTTATAGAGAGCACCCAGTTGATGTTTGGAAGAAAACCCCATAGAGAGATACAAGAACTAATAGACTTCCCAGTCAACCCAGAAGACCCATATGATGAAAACCAATATTATAACCGTATTATGGAGAAAATAGAGAAGCAAAGAGCAAGATATTCACAAAACCAAACTAAAATAATAAAATATAACAAAGGATAAAGAGTGTTAATCAAAAACCGGGAACTACCCAGTACACTTGAAGGGATAGCCAAAAAAACTGCTATTATTATATATAGGACCCTATGTCATCACCAAAGATAATGGAAACAATACTTGTGAAATAAGTAATATAACCACCAAAAAGATAAAAGGAGTTTACAATCAAGCTTCTATAAAAAAGTTTTATGAAGAAAAATAAATTAAAATAAATAAATAAACAAATTTCAAAATTCAAAAAGTCTAAGAGCAACTTACTACATTATTTCGATGACATATGGAGTGACGGTACAATTCTGGTACGATAATAATTTTGTAAACCTATGGTCCTAAAAACCATAATTATTGTATTTTTATTCTCTAACCATTTATTTTGTAATAATAATTTTATTTCATAATCCCTATAAAGTTTGGGTGAATAAACTATAGAATATTTTAAACAACGCACTTTGGAGGTAACAGGATTTCTGTCAAATTCGGTGGAAAGCTACAAATGTCGCAAAAAACTGTTTGTCACCGATAACAAGTAAACAACCAAGCCCAATTACGTCAGAACTAAGGAATGCGAGGCGCAGTGTATTCGACGAGGCTTGGCCGGTTGAACAATGAGCCAGTGATGTAGTTTTGCCCCACCTCCGCAATGTTTAACAAAGAAACTGTGTCATTTTCGCCTGGACCGTGAATTGGGCAGGTCGGCACTTCACGCGGCCGGTGTATTCACTAAGTGTGTTTATGTAAATTTTACACCACCAAAAGTGGGTTAATAACTGTTAATAAAATAATAATGTTGGTACTGTAACTAAACTTGAGTGGGTGTCATCGGCCGAGTGAAACCGTGATAAAAGAATCTGACAGAAGTGTGACCTGAGGGGGGACACTACAATTCGAGAGTGTGGGCCCTAAGACGGTGTGACCGGTCGGATTTGACACGGGAAATCAAAGGATTCGAGTAGTGCGATGTCATCAACTCAAACTTGAAACTCTACGAATCGATTACAAAAGTATAATTATATTTATCTCTTACCTTCGGGTTTTTATTCCAAAGTCTTTCAGACGAAAACAGCTGCAAAAAGGATTACTTGGATTTGATATAGGCAAAGATCAAATACACCGTTTGTGCTAACACATTGCCTCTGATTTATTATTCCAAAACAACTACTTCGTCTCTCTTTCATAACATTTAGATTAAATACTTGTAGAATGAGCAACAATTTGTGAAATCAAACATAGTAACAAAATATTTCTTAATTAACTAGCTTATTACAACTATGGTATACCCCAACTATTTACTATCTGCAATGAACCAATACGTACTTTGGCTACACACTCACACACATTCGTTCTTTGATTTTATCGTTCTATTTAAACCCCACTTCGAGATCTCTGATGTACATTTTAGATTTATATTTATTTATGTTGAATTATACTCTGGGAAAAAAAGGTAAAATAATCTTGTTTAAAACTCAGTTAATACTTAACGTCTGAAGAACTCCGCTGTTTTGCACCTCTGCTGTGAATGCACTGTTTAACACACCATAAGTTAGTTAAGACACTGTTTAACCGCGGTACTGTTATTGCTTATTTCAAATTAAGTTGATGCGCCACTATTACTTTAGTTCACTTTAAAATAGCATTTAGTTTTGTTTTGTCGGCCGACATAAATTTTCGAACACTTAGCTCGCTTAGGCTGGCCGCGTGTTATACAGTTTTTTATATTAGTTTTAGTATTTTCAAAGATAGGCCTACTCTTAACTGCGGCCTATCTTACACCCGAGGCCACTATGTAATTTTTATCTGCACTGTATGCTGCTTATTACCACTCTCTCTGATGACACACAGCAGACTGTAGACTGTGTCACAAAGCTGCTGCTATGCGATTACGCAATACGTCTGGCAGTTGTTTTGTCTGACTGTATGTGTGTTGCATTGCTGTACTGGAGGCTCCTTACAGGTGAAAGTCTGGCAATTTGGAAAGTGCTTAAAATGATGATTTGAATTAATATGAAATTAAACTGGGGTGGCTCACAATTCCGTACCGTCACAATACCCCCCCAATAAGAGATTGAAGGCCGGAGCGTTCAAACTCTTATTGCCTAAACCTAAGAGGATCAGTGAGGATATGGCGCCGCAACCCCCCTGAACACTCTACTACATCATGGGTTCTTACCCCCCTAGTCTGGCGACTGCGACAGCACCCATCCGATCTTACGGGACTTCTCTACTCGAGATCCCACCACCATAAGCTCGGACAGATACCCGCCCCAGTATCGCCTGACTTTAAAACATGTAATTAAACATTGACAAACGGCCTTCCATCACTCCATATCCCACGACTGGTTTGTTTCCTCTTAGCCGTACTGGTTCATTGACAACGTACTGGCTCATTTTATATAATAGACCCAAAAAAATATAGTATTAGTAAAACAATATAGGTTTACAGTGGTACACATAAATTTCCGTTAAATTAAATAATATTCCCCATACAATATTGCCCAACCAAAATGACACAGATTATACAAGGTATCCTTAACTACTATATATATGAATAGGACAAAAAATTCATAGCATATGAAAAATCTATATGGACAGTAATATACACATCTTATTTTCCAAACACGTTCTCATCCTGAACATTTTCCATCAGTTGTCAGTGTTAAATAAATGTTTTAATCCTTATTGACATCAATTAGCATTTAATTTATAATTCCAATTTGAATCTAAATGAAAATAAAGTTAAGTTTATTGTTTAAAAATCATCGTTTCTGTTAAATTTATTACTAAATTAATTTAATTGCATTTAATTTACTTTAATTAATTCAATTAATCTCAAAAGTTACAGTAATTGCCTCATTGTTATTTTGTCTGTAAAAATTTAATTTCAATTCTTTTCTATCACAATAAGATACTGATTCAGCAGACTACAACATTTTTTGTTATTGTCACCAAGCATGACTCCAGACATTAGTCTCAACATACCACACCTGTTTATATAAACACTAATCTGCAAGACTCACATAGTATAAACATTCTGGTTACATCATGTACTAACAGATATACTTCCTTCGAATTTTTAGTTTCTGTAAATCTTTTAATGTTAACATATTTATCAAAATCTATTTATCAAAATCTATTTGTTGCAATTCGAACCAAATATAATTTTAATTCAACTTTCAATTATTATTTCTCTTTTAATTACAATTTCTATTTAATACTATTATCTCAATACCATTATTGAATCAACATTTTTTCACACCTGTAAGCATTTTATTCTATCTGATTGGTATAATGAACTTTATACTTACAATACATTATCCACCTATTGACATGAATACAAAATACACACCACACACACACCAATATCTCCACGTAACCTCTGAAACATTTAACAACAATATTATTTCATACAAACAATTCAACATTTTATAATACATACAATTAATTTCACTACACATGTATTTACAACTCTTCAACAATAATTATTCAGTTGTATCACACTTCAATATCAAAATTCAGCTAGGTCATTACCATATATTGACATATTTAAATTGTTCGTTTATGCATTTCAACCTCCATCGTCAAAAATTAATCGGGGTTTCAAATAACAATTTTGAATTTTATTTACATTCCGCATATGGCTATCTTGTGTTTTGTAACCATACAATTTCTGTTTATTCATTTTACCATAATAATCATATACTAAGTCAACATTGAGTACATCGGTTAAGTCTCCATCAGTAATGTTCATTATCAAGTCAGTTATTTTTTCATCATAAGATAAATTATTATCGTTTAAACATGTATCATCAAAATAATCTTCATTCTCTATTTTAACAGGTAAGTATTTCGTCTCTAACATCTCTCTCAACTCATTATAGTCTCTCTTTACTTTGTATAACTCTGTCTCTCTTTCACTACACCGTTCTATATTTAAACTTCTCTCATCATAATGCCATATCACACTTTCTCTCTCATTCCATGCAGAGGGTACAAAATTATTCAACAAAAATAAACAACTCAAATCTTTCACTACTAAGGGTCTCTTGCCCAAAAATAACACTTTTGAACACTCTGGTTCATCACAAATAAGGGGAAAATCTACCCTCTGGTCTACACATTCATCTACTCTTTCTTTCCATTCTTTTTCCAATTCAACAACACTAATTATTACTTCATTACAACTTATCATTTTCTCACTCTCACTTACTGTTTCACTATCTATTTTCAACGTATCACTTTCTGATACCACATTCTTAATTATATCATCATTATTTCTCTCACTTATTACTTTTTTATTGTCATCATTACTATTACTCTTAATCTGTTCTCCTATTGACTCTATTATTTGTTCTTTAAATATATTGAAACATTCATTCGTCTCATTTAAACGTTTATTAATATTGTCTTCTAACTTAACACTCTGTTGTTTCATATCATATAAACGCTCATCAAATTTTGTATTCATTTCGCATAAACGCTTATCAAATTTTTGGTCAATATTATTTATATCGCCCTTTAACTCATGGAACTTGACATCACTTACCTCAAAACGACTATTCATAATATCAAATTTACTATTCTGTTCGTCGAATTTAATATTAATTAGTTCTCTTAGTTCACTGAAATTACTATACATCATATTATACAATCGTGTTAACATATTGTCCTCATCGGACTTCTTATTTTGATTTACTACAATAGGTGTTGAATGAATTGCAACTTCATTCATGATTTTCGATTCGTCTACATTACTTTCACTTGTTAACAGTGACTCTGTTTGAATACCTGAATCGCCTTTATTGGCCGACTCAGTTGACGTGTTTTCATACATCGATTTATTTTCGGCCTCACTGCCGACAACTACATCAATTTCATTTATTTTCTCCATTATGAAATTAATTTATTTAACCACGCCCTCACTTCCAAATAACCCGTTCTGCAGCTTAATTAGGTCTGGCGAATATAACCACAAATTATATTCGCCGTCCCTGTTCGGGCGCCAATGAAACTCTACGAATCGATTACAAAAGTATAATTATATTTATCTCTTACCTTCGGGTTTTTATTCCAAAGTCTTTCAGACGAAAACAGCTGCAAAAAGGATTACTTGGATTTGATATAGGCAAAGATCAAATACACCGTTTGTGCTAACACATTGCCTCTGATTTATTATTCCAAAACAACTACTTCTTCTCTCTTTCATAACATTTAGATTAAATACTTGTAGAATGAGCAACAATTTGTGAAATCAAACATAGTAACAAAATATTTCTTAATTAACTAGCTTATTACAACTATGGTATACCCCAACTATTTACTATCTGCAATGAACCAATACGTACTTTGACTACACACTCACACACATTCGTTCTTTGATTTTATCGTTCTATTTAAACCCCACTTCGAGATCTCTGATGTACATTTTAGATTTATATTTATTTATGTTGAATTATACTCTGGGAAAAAAAGGTAAAATAATCTTGTTTAAAACTCAGTTAATACTTAACGTCTGAAGAACTCCGCTGTTTTGCACCTCTGCTGTGAATGCACTGTTTAACACACCATAAGTTAGTTAAGACACTGTTTAACCGCGGTACTGTTATTGCTTATTTCAAATTAAGTTGATGCGCCACTATTACTTTAGTTCACTTTAAAATAGCATTTAGTTTTGTTTTGTCGGCCGACATAAATTTTCGAACACTTAGCTCGCTTAGGCTGGCCGCGTGTTATACAGTTTTTTATATTAGTTTTAGTATTTTCAAAGATAGGCCTACTCTTAACTGCGGCCTATCTTACACCCGAGGCCACTATGTAATTTTTATCTGCACTGTATGCTGCTTATTACCACTCTCTCTGATGACACACAGCAGACTGTAGACTGTGTCACAAAGCTGCTGCTATGCGATTATGCAATGCGTCTGGCAGTTGTTTTGTCTGACTGTATGTGTGTTGCATTGCTGTACTGGAGGCTCCTTACAGGTGAAAGTCTGGCAATTTGGAAAGTGCTTAAAATGATGATTTGAATTAATATGAAATTAAACTGGGGTGGCTCACAATTCCGTACCGTCACAAACTTGAAGCTAAGTATCAGCTACAACCATTTGATATCAAAGAAAATAGTAAAATGACCAATATTCAGTAAATTCATTTCAATAAAAATTATTCATTTAAACTAAATAAAAATGAGCTCAAAAATAATCATTGTACCAGAGAGTGAGAGAGAGAGAGAGAGAGAGAGAGAGAGAGAGAGAATAACAAAATACTATTTAAAAAGTGCTGGGTTGTGCAAGTAAATGCATATATATATATATATATATACATATCTATACACATATTAAAATGTTTAATGTTTCAGAGAGTTTAAAAAATATAAATATGTAAAGGTAATAACTATGTATTTTGGAGGGCTTGTGAAAGGGAAATTTAACTTAATTTGAATGTCGCCATCTGGCAGAGAATAGCTTGTTTGTGTCATGTAATTAAATTCCATAAATAAACAGGGTAATGTCATATGGTAAACCATTTAACAAAGTATCATTATTTCAAATAACACTTTCCGCTACTAAAGTTCGCTTAAACGAATTCCTGCCCTTAAAGGTAAGTAAAACTTCATGTTTATATTTATGTCATAATATGTAACAAGATGGCGCCCGACCTTTGAAATTAAATACAATTATTGGCTAAGTGTAAAGTGTAAAGATATTATATTTTATTAAAAAGAATTTAACAATGAGGAATGAAAAAAAAAATAAATAAAAATATAAAAACAAAGGAATAAGTTACAAAAATTCCTACAAAGTAAGATCAACTTACAGTCAAATAAAGTTGACATATGAAGTATAATATAAAAAGTTATAAATGAGGAGTAAGTTACAAAAATTCCTATAAAGTAAGAAAAACTAACTTACAAAAAATATTAAGAATAATATTTCAAACAAAATGAATTAAACAAAAAATAAGTCAAGCAAAAAACTGCTAAGATAAATACCTGAAATAATAATGAATTTAATGTAACAAAAAAAAAAAAAAAAATTCGAACTGGTACAAAGACAAAGAGAAGTTATGTATTAAACAAATATACAAAAAATGGCTAAAGCAGAATATTGCTAAACAACCAAGAAAAAGAAAAAAGATGTCTAAGATAATTAAAATGATCACAAGAAGAATAGAAAAACAAACTAATGAAAAGTTAGATATGATGAAATTAACAAATGAATAAATAAAAAACAATCAACTGTATGAGTAGATGACAGTATATAGCAAAGGTACAGCGGAAGAAAGCATGAGTAAAAGGCCAAAGTGATCTAAAAACAAACCACAAGGTGGACAATCCCAAAATATATTATTATTATTAATTTAAGTCACAAGTTGACAAAAAGGGTATTTAAGATTGACTGTTGAAAAAGTCCAGCAATCACAATAAACTGAGCAGAGATGATGTTCCTCTGTCTAAGAAAAAATGAGTAGTAATGGAAGAAACCAGCTACTAAAAAGTTAGGGAAAAAATTATATAAAAGGGACAACACACTAATGGAAATAAATAAAAACAGATCCAAATAAAATGGAATGAATCAAGTATGAAGAGAAATAAGAATGGAGAAACAAACAAGAAAGAAAAGGAACAAGATTATATATAACTGATAATTTCATAAAAAACTATGCTAGTGTTTTATTAAAATGATCAAATTTGAAGGAGAGGCATTATGTTACAACACAAATAAGCCAGCCCAATACCAGGGATGAAAAAGATGATTCTAAATATAAAATAATACTTCATATAAAATAAAATGTTTAATATAAATAAAATGTAAAGACAATGACACGACAAACGACGACATGACCTAACCCAAGTGATTGAACCAACAAAAGGAAACAAAAGAAGAAGGGAACCACAAAAAACAAACAAGAATAAGACCAAAGAAGAAAGTGATTGACCCAACAAAACGAAGAAGGGAAAAAACCAAAACCAAACAAAAATGAAACAAATTAAAGAAATTGAATGACTCAATGTAACATGTTAAAATGAACCCAAGTGCAATATGAAAGTGTAAAAACCCCAAAGTGTAGTGATAAAGCAAGTACACTAATTAAGTTATAATAAACTATAAATAATTTAAAAGTGAAGGTGGTGATTAAATGAGAATAATGTAAAATAAAGAATGTTAACATGGGGAAAAATAGTGAATGATGAAAGCATAAACACTTAATAAATCCAAATGAAACACTAAATAATTAAAAGTGAAAAATATTAGTAATTAAGAATAGTAGTAAGTATAAACAATTAATTAAGGTATAATGAATGCTGAAAAGTGATGAAGACAGTATTTAGTTAAGAAAGAATGTTATTGTTAAATTTGAATGAATGCAGTTATAATTAAAAGGGAGAATAACCTGAAGGGGAAAACAGATAGTATTAACATGGAGGGAAAGTAAAGATTGTTTAAAAATTAAGGAGTTAAAAACAAATCAATAAAAACCCATGTTATAAGGTATCGTTATTAAGTTCATAAAAAGTGTTGTTGTTTATCACACAAAAAATGATATAAAATAAGATGAATTGTAAACAAAGATTAGCAAATAATAGTTAAATATTCATTTAAGCAAGTTTGTGAATAGGATATGGCTGGAAGAATTATACAGACCATAGGCCTAGATATTGCATTTAATAGGATCAAAAAATAGTAAATAGTAGCCACATTGTTATTATTGGCAATCTAAATAAGTAAAAAAGTTAAGAAATGTATGACTAGAAAACGAGGAAACCAGATAGTAAACAAATATGTATAAAATAATAGTTACAAAATAATAACACATAAACAGACCCAAAACGCAACAATAAATAACACAACCAATTATAATAACAAAATAAAGTCCATTAGGCTAAAATGAGATGTAATTTGAATGAAATAAGTCAAATACCATAATGGCTACTTAGGCCTATGAAAATGCCTGTCAGAAACAACCAACTACAAATTATAACAGACTAACAAAGAAATTAGTAAATCCGAGGTGAATGATTCACCAAGGATAAATTGTAAATCATTTTTAAGACAAAATATTATAATAAGCATTTGAATTAAAAAAGAAATGTAATTAACAAGTTTAGTATTAAAAATTGTAAAAACATAAAATAACCCAAACTTGAGAGGTACCCAAATTAATCTATGGAAGGAAATACTTACTATAGTTGTAACAATATTAATTATGATAAATATATAATACTCAGGTCCCTAGTTCGAGGCCAATGAAACAATATTAATTAATTGCCAATATATTATAATATCTTACTCTTACCTTTCGAGTTCGGATCCAGGGCCGTTCAGACGAAACCAGCTACAGAAATGATTATTTGGGTCTGAGTGGCGAAATAATTACGCTTAACACATGGCTGCTCTAGTAATTAATCTTATTTATTTCTATTGGTTTAAATTCACTATTTAAGTTCACTATTGAACAATGATTTACACAAAGAACTCACTTAACACATGATACGGATATTCAAAGTTACCAGAGCTACCTTTAATTCATTAACTTATAACCTCCAAATTATGTAAAGAAAATTACAATTGATTATTTGCTACACTATAATTCCGGAATTTATTTTATCAAAACCAGTACTTTGATCTTGTACATACATATTCTCGCTTACGCGCGCTCTCTCTCTCTCTCTCTCTCTCTCTCTCTCTCTCTCTCTCTCTCTCTCTCTCTCTCTCTCTCTCGTTCTTTCTACTTTACATTTTAAAATTTTTTATGAGATCTCATTGTTGGATTTAAACTCCAAACTTTTATTTTAACGGGATGAATCATGAATGGTCAACGATTCTTATTTAAATTTCTGACTGTTGACTGTTACTTATCTGGATCAGATATCCGCTCAATTTCACCACCACATGTTAGTCAATTTTTAAGTCACACTCACAAAACTTCAGTTCTGAATGTTGAAAACTCGTTACTATTGTTGATTGTCCGTCATTATTTACTGCACGTGTTTGAAACTCACTCCCGTAACATTTTTAGTCGGTCGACGTACGTAACTCGAACTCTTATGTTTTGAATTATTTGACCATGCTGCCATAAATTGCATGGTAACACTTTTTGTTTTTTGTTAGATAAAGCCTTTTGGCTTTAGGCCTATCTTGCACCCGAGGCCACCGTTTAAATTTATATCACTTTTTACTGTCTGATGCTGCTTACTTCTGTTCACTCTCTGATGACCAACTGCAGACTGTGATTCACAAAGAGCCTGCTGCTGGGCGGTTACACAATACGTCTGGCAATTCTTTAGGCTAACTGTATGTATGTTGCACTGGGGCTCCCAACAGGTGAAAGTCTGGCAATTTGGAAAGTGATTGAAATGATGATTTGAATTAATATAAAATTAAACTGGGGTGGCTCACAATTCTGTACCGTTACAATACCCCACCAATAAGAGGTTGAAAGCCGAAGCGTTCAAACTCTTATTGCCTAAATCCTAAGAGGATCAGTGAGGATATGGCGCCGCAACCCCCCTGAACACTACTAAAATCATGGGTTCTTACCCCCCTAGTCTGGCGACTGCGGCAGCACCCATCCGATCTTACGGGACTTCTCTACTCGAGATCCCACCACCATAAGCTCGGACCGATACCCACCACAGTATCACCTGGCTTTATATTATAACATGTAATTAAAAAATTAACAAAAAGGCCTTCCATTATACCATATCCCACAACTGATTCGTTTCCTCTTAGCCATACCGGCTTATTCTTTACAAAGTACTGGTTCTTTTATTTTCAAAGTACTGGCTTTGGTTTAAAATAATAATATAACCTTACAGTCTACTTGCAGTTCAATCATATAAACAAAATAATATTCCCCGTATAATATTACCCATCCAAAATAACACCTTAATTATACAAAATTACATATACACAAAATTTCCTTCAGTTTTCACTTTTAAATAAAGTACATCTTTCATTTATTTAACAATTACATTTGAAATTTGAATCAATATAAATTTAAATTTATTATTAAAACCATCTTTCCAATTAATTTAATTACCAAATTAATTTAATTATATTTAATTTCTCAAACTCTTAAGTTCATTAATTCAATCTTATTTGTTCGAAGCAATTTCATTTGTTTTAATTACATTTTACAAAAAGACCCTACAAAAATATTACCTACATTCCATCACATCAGATGTTTCTTTTTATTTCATAATAGGATTTTCCTACTGGCCATGATTCAGCAGACTACAACATTTTTTGTTATTGTCAACTCAGCATGGCTATAGACATTAGTCACAACATACAGTACACCTGTTTACATCAACAGTTGTCTGCAAGACTTGTTTTGTAAGCACAGTTATAAACATTCTCAGTTTCAGCATTCATGGTTACATCATACTAACACCTGTACTTCACTTTTCAATTTTATTATAAATCTTTTAGATAACATATTTATCAATATCTATTTCTTGCAGTTCAAACCAAATATAATTTTAATTCACCTTTCAGTTATTATTACTTTTTAATTACAATTTCTATGTAATACCATTATCTCAATTCATTTTTATTATTGAATTAAACTCTTTTCACCTCTGTAAGCATTTTATTCTATCTGACTGGTATAATGAACTTTATACTTACAATACATTATCCACCTATTGACATGAATACAAAATACACACCACACACACACCAATATCTCCGTGTAACCTCTGAAACATTTAACAACAATGTTATTTCATACAAACAATTTAACATTTATTTATTAATGTCAAATCTCAAAACAATTTAAATCCATTAGAAAACTTCAACCGTATAACATTTTAGTCAATCAAACTATTTAAACATTTCAAATTATTTTAATTAGATCAATTATTGAAAACAACATTTTTAATTACTTTCACCCATTGCAATAACTACAACTCATTCATTATCTTCTTCCAAATTATTTTTGTTATTTGTTTAAGCTGCAAAATATTCATATTATTATTATCATCACAACAATTTCTACTACATACATACATTATTTATCTAACATTTTATAGTACATACAATTAATTTCACTAAACATGTATTTACAATTCGTCAGCAATAATTATTCAGTTATATCACACTTCATTGTCCAAATCTGCCAGGTCAAAACCAATAAACAAGCTATTTAAAATTGTTCATTTGTTAATTTCAGCCCCCATCGTCAAAAATTAGTCTGGTCTTTATATAACACTTTTCAATTTTATTGATACGCCACCTATGGTTATTTTTGTATTATAACCATAAGAACTTATTTTTTCCATTGTACCAAAACAATAATCTATGGGGTTACCCCCCAAAATTACCTTATCATAAATCAAGTCGACATCAGTATTATTTGTAAAGTCTCCGTCAGTGTTTTTTGTTATTACCATTACATTATTATTACCATATTCATCAAAATAATTATCAAACTCTATGTTAACAGGTAAATCAATTTGCTCCTCTCTCTCCATGCATAAATTCTGTACTAATATTTCATAATTTCTATTCAACTTAAATATTTCGGTTTTTCTTTCTTTAATTCTCTCATCACAATGTTTCTCCCAGCATTTCACATTCTCATTCCATACAGAGGGCAACACAACATTATTACAACATCTGGCTTTACCAGATACACAAAAACAATTCAAAGACCTTTTGTCTTTTACAAAAGCTAAGGAGGAACCTTTGTCCTCCAACAATACTAGTGAAGCATTTTCTTCACCCACAACCACATCACGGGAAAATTCTACCCTCTGTACACTCTCTTCATTTAAACTGTCTTCACACTCTCTCTCATTCTCATTGACATTTACTAACAACACTTCATTATCAACGTTACACTTATTTATTTTACTTTCAAAATTATCTTTCATCTCTTGAATTTGCTCATGGACTTTTATTTTGACTGTCTCTGACACTTGTTTGTTTACATTAATGATATGATTATTGAATTGTTCATTTACTGATCCTATCACTTGTTCTCTAAATGTATTGAAACATTCATCCATTTCATTTAGACGTTTATTAATATTATCGGTATTATCTTCTAACTTGGCATTCTGCTTATTTATTTCATCAAACCGACAATCTATAATGTCAAATTTTGTGTTGAAATTGCTACTTAATTCATTTAATTTTACTCTCTGTTCGCTGAAATTGCTACTTAATTCATCAAACTTCACACTCTATTTTTCTATCATTGCTTGTATTACTTTAAACATTTCATAGCTATCGTCAGATTTTTTACTTTGGATAGGTGTCGATTGATGTTCGACATCTTTCATTATTTTTGATTCTGTTAACTGGCTATTACTGTCAGTGAAGCTGACTTCATCATTATTTTCACTCATTTGAATTCCTGAGTCGCCTTTATTGGCCGGCTCAGTTGACATGTTTTTATTCTCTATTCTGAAATTACTTTATTTACACCCTCACTTCCAAATAACCCGTTCTGCAGCTTGGTTAGGTCTGGCGAATGTAAGTTGTAACCTACACTCGCGTCACTGTACGGGGGCCAATGTAACAATATTAATTATGACAAATATATAATACTCGGGTCCCTAGTTCGGGGCCAATGAAACAATATTAATTAATTGCCAATATATTATAATATCTTACTCTCACCTTTCGGGTTCGGATCCAGGGCCGTTCAGACGAAACCAGCTACAGAAATGATTATTTGGGTCTGAGTGGCGAAATAATTACGCTTAACACATGGCTGCTCTAGTAATTAATCTTATTTATTTCTATTGGTTTAAATTCACTATTTAAGTTCACTATTGAACAATGATTTACACAAAGAACTCACTTAACACATGATACGGATATTCAAAGTTACCAGAGCTACCTTTAATTCATTAACTTATAACCTCCAAATTATGTAAAGAAAATTACAATTGATTATTTGCTACACTATAATTCCGGAATTTATTTTATCAAAACCAGTACTTTGATCTTGTACATACATATTCTCGCTTACGCTCTCTCTCTCTCTCTCTCTCTCTCTCTCTCTCTCTCTCTCTCTCTCTCTCTCTCTCTCTCTCTCTCTCTCTCTCTCTCTCTCTCTCTCTCTTTCTCGTTCTTTCTACTTTACATTTTAAAATGTTTATGAGATCTCATTGTTGGATTTAAACTCCAAACTTTTATTTTAACGGGATGAATCATGAATGGTCAACGATTCTTATTTAAATTTCTGACTGTTGACTGTTACTTATCTGGATCAGATATCTGCTCAATTTCACCACCACATGTTAATCACTTTTTAAGTCACACTCACAAAACTTCAGTTCTGAATGTTGAAAACTCGTTACTATTGTTGATAGTCCATCATTATTTACTGCACGTGTTTGAAACTCACTCCCGTAACATTTTTAGTCGGTCGACGTACGTAACTCGAACTCTTATGTTTTGAATTATTTGACCATGCTGCCATAAATTGCATGGTAACACTTTTTATGTTTTTTGTTAGATAAGCCCTTTTGGCTTTAGGCCTATCTTGCACCTGAGGCCACCATTTAAATTTATATCACTTTTTACTGTCTGATGCTGCTTACTTCTGTTCACTCTCTGATGACCAACTGCAGACTGTGATTCACAAAGAGCCTGCTGCTGGGCGGTTACGCAATACGTCTGGCAATTCTTTAGGCTAACTGTATGTATGTTGCACTGGGGCTCCCAACAGGTGAAAGTCTGGCAATTTGGAAAGTGATTGAAATGATGATTTGAATTAATATAAAATTAAACTGGGGTGGCTCACAATTCTGTACCATTACATAGTGACAATATTTAATGCTTAGGAAGGAAGATAGAGGAATAACAGCAATCAGAAGATATACTAGGATTTTGAAAAGAATTCAAATTTTGATAACAATATATTATGTCAAGCTAAGCCAATCAGATTTTATTATGTAACCATAGAAACGGACGTTGGTGGCGAAAATTACCGTTGAATATCATTACTCGTAAAGCGTCATTCTACCAGGACAGAAGCCGAATTTTGGAAGACCAATTTTTAATTAAATAATGTAAAACAGTGAACGAAATTCAAAACCATGACTGAATAAGAAGCAGACGAACCATTGGAGCAGTCGACTGAAGACCAAGGACCATAAAATAGAAAAAATAAAAGAAAAATATGACCACATCCTCTATGAAAAGGACGCCAGACCTACTTAAGTCCAAAGATCAATGAAAATAGAACTTATTGCAGCCCAATCCTCTTCCGATCCAATGAATGAAAACACCAAGTCATGCTGATGTGTTAAGTACCATTGAATTACCTTATTTCCAAAAACAAAATCACTCTAAATTTTACTGAAAGTAATTTGATCTCACTATAAGCTGAGTATTCTCTTTCAAATATTAATTAAGAAAAATAAACACACTGAAAATTTTGTTAACATAAAATATAACCTATTGTCTCAATACGAACTTTCGAAACACATTTAACGACACTACAGAACAGATTGTAACCACACACATTATTTATGTACACTTAGAATAAGGTAAAATACTTTTATTGTAATCATAGGAATTCTTTGCCTTGTAATCAAAAGAATCCACGATTTTGGAACGAAAATTATTATAATAGCTAAACACCTCAGCTGCCAAGCTGATGAGAGCACATCGTTTCCAGTCCAGAATCGATTCGTCATCCTGAGTATAATTGTTTCATGTAATAAGTCGGTGCAAAGTTGTTAATCAACTAATATAATTTAATTGTCAACATTGAAAATATTAATTATCAAACATTAAAATAACTAGTACAGGGAGTAACCGTTGTTATTATTTCATAGGGAGTGCATTATATTACTTGTGTTCGTTTACGAAAACTAGGTTTGACGATCAGCGCTCAAGTTGCCATTTGTACAACAACCTACACGATCCAGAAGGCTGAACAAGCGGGAATTATTAGAACGCCCCGACCGTCATAGCTGAGAACACCATATTAAGATAATAATTAATAAGTTTAATTGTTTTAATAAACAATTTGGCGCCACCCGGGACATCGTTAGCGCAATATAGATGTAACAACCCCAGTGCGAGACGAACGCACTAACACTACACAAATATAAAACTGGTATACATTTTTCAGAGACACACCAGTTATAACGTTACAATATTTATTACAAACATTGATAGGTGATTCTGTATCTTTCATATTTAGTACTGATCACCTCTTTATATAGTACTCTATAAATCACTGAGAAGACAAAGTAAATTTTATAATTGTTCAATTTGCAGGATGTATACCTAGTTATAAATTCTGTTGTAAAAGGAGAACTGCATGTAAAAGAAGAAATTATCAAATAAGAGAATGAACAGTTTGTTGATCAGGTATTATACATAGTTATAAATTTGTTTATAGTAACAAGCATTTATTGTTATAATGAAAAGCATTGTTGTATCATGGGCACATCCATGATAATCTCTTAACAACATTCTCTTAGTCACTCAGAAAAGCAAGTCATACCTTTCCAACAGACAAAATTGACTTTCCTTTTTTTTTGTTTACATGACTGTAATTAACAAAACTGTAGACCAACATGTTGCTTTACAGCTGTTCATGAGCTTACAGCATCCCACAACCGAACAGTCAACCTGGGTACTCTAGTCTCTGCCTTCCTCTGCAGTACTTCCCACCCACTGGCCGCCCATCAGCAAAGTCATTAATGGGTCTCAACCTAAAGTGACCCACCACACTGTCTCATCTTCACAAACCTCTCCATTCACCCATTTTTTCCAGAACCTGTTCATTTTTGTTTTCCAATTACTTTGTCCATCCAGTATATTTTGAAAGTGTCCTACAGCAGCAGTTTTCTAATGTTGTGGTTGTGTCTTTCACTTTTCCCTATTGTCTAGGTTTCACATGCAGCTTCTATAATAGCATGCTGCAAACATATAATTTCAGGAATTTCTTCTTAATTTAGAATCCAGTATTTGACAGTAGCAAATTTGTTTCTCCATTTGGCCTGTACTCTGACACTGATACCTCTCAGTTATCTTTACCAGTTTTAATATTTACCTATTTTTGTTCCTGATTCTCATCTTCCCCCTAATAATTTTTTATAATATTCAATAGTGTTCTTAATTTACCTTGTTTTCTGTGAGTAGAAACCGTATGGTAACTCTTAACTCTTAACATCAGTAACTCTTAACTCTTAAACTCTCCATGAAATGTTATTATGGTCTTGAACATCTTTATGGTTTCCTTTACAGCCTCTTATAAAGCGTTCTCGAATAATGGTAATGAACTTGTATAAAAGTAAATTTTAATTCCTTGTTATTTGTAGGATGTTTTAACAGTCAGTGTAAAGAAAGAAGCAGATTCAGAAGAGGCTGAGACTGAACAGGTAATGTGCATAACCATTATTTAGCCCATAGCTAATGTGTTAGTTTGTTCCGTGTCATGTACCACTAGAGATTTGGATCACATTCGTTTATAGATATGTAATTAAAAATCAACAGAATACACAAACTGTATCGTAGTGTTGTATACATATAAACTACATGAGATTAAGTAAGTAAAATCGCACACTCGTGTGAGCGCTTACGAGTACACACACCATGTAGGTACAGAGTATGGATATTTATTGCAACAATTGATAGGTGATTCTATATACTCCATATTTAGTACTGATCACCTCTTTATATAGTACTCTATAAATCACCGAGATGACAAAGTAAATTTTATTATTGTTCAATTTGCAGGATGTATTCCCAGTTATAAATGCTGTTGTAAAAGGAGAACTGCATGTAAAAGAAGAAATCATCATAGAAGAGAATGAACAGTTTGTTGATCAGGTATTATACATAGTTATAAATTTGTTTATAGTAACAAGCATTTATTGTTATAATGAACGACATTGTTGTGTCATGGCACATCCATGATAATCTCTTAACAACATTCTCTTAGCCACTCAGAAAATCAAGTCATACCTTTCCAACAGCCAAATTGACTTTCCTTTTTTTTGTTTACATGACTGTAATTAACAATACTGCAGACCAACATGTTGCTTTACAGCTGTTCGTGAGCTTACACCATCCCACAACCGAACAGTCAGCCTGGGTACTCTAGTCTCTGCCTTCCTCTGCAGTACTTCCCACTCACTGGCCACCCATCAGGAAAGTCATTACTGGGTCTCAACTAATAGTGACCCACCACACTGTCTCATCTTCACAAACCTCTCCATTCACCCATTGTTTCCAGGACCTGTTCATTTTTGTTTTCTAATTACTTTGATCTGTACATTTTAAATATTCTCCTACAGCAGCAGTTTTCAAATATTGTGGTTGTGTCTTTCACTTTTACCTATTGTCTAGGTTTCACATGCAGCTTCTATAATAGCATGCTGCAAACATATAATTTGAGGAATTTCTTTTTAATTAAGAATCCAGTATTTGACAGTTGCAAATTTGTTTCTCCATTTGGCCTGTACTCTGACACTGATTCCTCTCAGTTATCTTTACCAGTTTTAATATTTACCTATTTTTGTTCATGATTCTCCTCTTCTCTCTAATAATTTTTTATAATATTCAATAGTGTTCTCAGTTTACCTTTTTTCTGTGAGTAGAAACCATACCATCAGTAACTCTTAATTCTTATACTCTCCGTGATATGTTATTACGATCTTGAACATCTTTATGGTTTCCTTTACAGCCTCTTATAAAGCATTCCCGTATAATCGTAATGAATTTGTATAAAAGTATATTTCAATTCCTTGTTATTTGTAGGATGTTTTAACGGTCAGTGTAATAGAAGAAGCAGATCCAAAAGAGGCTGAGACTGAACAGGTGATGTGCATAACCATTATTTAGCCCATAGCTAATGTGTTAGTTTGTTCCGTGTCATGTACCACTAGAGATTTGGATCACATTCGTTTGTAGATATGTAATTAAAAATCAACAGAATACAGTGTTGCAATAATTGATAGGCGATTCTATATACTTCATATTTAGTACTGATAACCTCTTTATATAGTACACTATAAATCACTGAGAAGCCAAAGTAAATTTTATAATTGTTCAATTTGCAGGATGTATACCTAGTTATAAATTCTGTCGTAAAAGGAGAACTGCATGTAAAAGAAGAAATTATCAAAGAAGAGAATGAACAGTTTGTTGATCAGGTATTATACATAGTTATAAATTTGTTTATAGTAACAAACATTTATTGTTATAATGAACAGCATTGTTGTATCATGGCACATCCATGATAATCTCTTAACAACATTCATTCTCTTAGTCACTCAGAAAATCAAGTCATACCTTTCCGACAGACAAAATTGACTTTCCTTTTTTTTGTTTACATGACTGTAATTAACAATACTGCAGACCAACATGTTGCTTTACAGCTGTTCGTGAGCTTACAGCACCCCACAACCGAACAGTCAGCCTGGGTACTCTAGTCTCTGCCTTCCTCTGCAGTACTTCCCACTCACTGGCCGCCCATCAGCAAAGTCATTACTGGGTCTCAACCAATAGTGACCCACCACACTGTCTCATCTTCACAAACCTCTCCATTCACCCATTGTTTCCAGGACCTGTTCATTTTTGTTTTCTAATTACTTTGTCCATCCATTACATTTTGAATATTCTCCTACAGCAGCAGTTTTCAAATGTTGTGGTCGTGTCTTTCACTTTTCCCTATTGTCTAGGTTTCACATGCAGCTTCTGTAATAGCATACAGCAGACATAATTTGAGGAATTTCTTCTTAATTTAGAATCCAGTATTTGACAGTAGCAATTTGTTTCTCCATTTGGCCTGTGCTCTGACACTGATTCCTCTCAGTTATCTTTACCAGTTTTAATATTTACCTATTTTTGTTCCTGATTCTCATCTTCCCCCTAATAATTTTTTATAATATTCAATAGTGTTCTTAATTTACCTTGTTTTCTGTGAGTAGAAACCGTATGGTAACTCTTAACTCTTAACATCAGTAACTCTTAACTCTTAAACTCTCCATGAAATGTTATTATGGTCTTGAACATCTTTATGGTTTCCTTTACAGCCTCTTATAAAGCGTTCTCGAATAATGGTAATGAACTTGTATAAAAGTAAATTTTAATTCCTTGTTATTTGTAGGACATTTTACCGGTCAGTGTTAAAAGGAAGCAGATCCAGAAGAGGCTGAGACTGAACAGTAGGGTGGAACGAAAATGGCCTTTTTTAATTTTTTTTTTGTTAAGTTTTGTAATAGTGGGGAAAAGTTGCCTTTTAGGTTCAAAAAGAAGAAAAAAAAATTTGGTTGCTATACTACAACATCTTGAGGTGCCGCAAAGAGCTTAAAATTTGTAAGAAAATTAAAAAAATTGAAAAATTATAAAGTTTGATAAATAATTTTTTATGGTTTTCTCGTACATATAATGTTACAAAAGATAGTTGTAAACACATATATAAGCATTAGAATTGGAAAAAATTATTAATTACAAAATATAATAATATTAAAAAAATATTTTTTAATGTCAAAAAGTTTGTATTTTTGCTAATTTTGAAACTTTTGCGAACATTTTGGTTGTTACAAATAGTAGTAAATAAGGTTGAAATAAAAGCTCGTCAAATCAATTATATATTTTTTTTATTAGAGCACACGTAAAAAAATATCATAATACACTTTTAAAGACATTGAAAGTTCATTTTTTATGATTTAAAAAACCCTTAATAATTACAAATGTTACAGCTGCAAAATGTTTGTTTCTACTTCATTGACACATTAAACTGTTTTTTTGTATCAAATTTTGGCATGTTCTCACGTGAGTCAATTTTTGCTCTTAATATATCCTTCTCTTGCGATTGAACCACAGACATTTTGAGCCGATTCGGTCACCAGTTTCACAGCTCTTTCCACTGCTTGCGTGTGACAAGAAAGCCGGGGAAAGTCGATAAGCGGGTCCACTTTACTATTTGGTTGAGCTTCAGATGTCTTCCGTATAAAGTCTTTGAGAGAGTCAATGGAAACATGTTTTACCAAGGGGGGTTCAGTTACGTCATTTTCAGCCCATGAGATCATGTCGATGTAATCCTTTGCGTCAAAGTTTATCTTTGGATCTTTAAAGTTCCTGACTCCGCCTCTACTTTCTGTTCTTGCTTTTAAAACACGTCGTAAACCAAGTTCTCTTACATTTTTGCGCTGATCACATAGCATGGACAAAAGGAGATTTTCTGCAGCAGCAAAGTACCCATTTCTTTGAATAACCGGGTCTAGAACGTTCTTAAAATTATCAGAGAGATAGCGTGAATATGAGATAAGCTTAAACAGATGTTTGGAACCATAAGTACATGAAGGTTTTAACTTAATGTTAAACCACACAGGTGCATACACTTTCACAATGTACTCAGCCAGAGTCTTAAGGTTTTCAGTTGGATTTTCAGTTGCCACATACAATCTAAGTATACGGTTTGCTAATGTAAGCCACCTGGAGTGAGCAAGTTTTCCAGGGTTTCTTAAAGATAAATCTAGTGAGCAATTTCCACTTGATACAGCGATACACATATCCAATAAATACTTCTGATATGTACTTAAATCATTTATGTTCTCCAAAAGAGGAAGGTTATTTTCAATTGGCAAGAAAGTAACCACAGGAAGATTAGCACAGTTTTCCAGCTGCTGACCTATTTCGCCTTTAAACTCATTGGGTCCCTTCGTTTTACCATCTAAATGACAAAAAAGATGTCGCAAAGGTAGCTCATTTCCATGGAACAAACAAACTAACCATTGTAAAGGTCTTCCTATTTCATTTTCCATCAAAGAAATCACACCATTATTATGTCCAGTGTTTACAACGGTTCCATCACACCCAATAGCAGTAAAGTTCAAAAGTTGTTCGTTGTGTTCTCTATCTTCAAGAAACTCCTGTATACTGTCTGCTATGCCTTTCCAGTGCCAGATTTAGGTGTTACGTGGCCTAAAAACTTCGAGTTTGGTTCCTCTATTAGTGAAACGTGCTCTTCTGAAATAACTTTTTTGTACAACTTAATTCCTTTCTTTTCTTGAAGAATTGTTTTGTCTCTTCTTCCATCAAAAAACAATGCAATAGTTAAACTGTTTTTATCTTTCTATTCATATTAAAACGCCTATTTGAAACTTTTATTGCATAATCGAGACACATAAAATTCTTTGAAAAAGTTACAAAAAGTGTGTTTTTATAAAACTTTACCGCTCTTGCGGCACCTCAAGACATAATCCAAAAAGTTAAAAACAAAATTGTATGTCTTTTTTTATATAAAAACTGCTTTTTTGACAGTATTTGAAATAAATAAAAAATGTCTGACAACTTCTTAAAAAAACTTAAAAATGTAGCGAAAATTGCAATTTTATGAAAATTTATCGTCCTTGCGGCACCTCAAGACATGCTCCAATATTTTTCATATCTTTTTTTTATCTTATTTACACCAAAAGGCAACTTTTCCGCGCTATTACAAATTAAAAATCCAAACTTGATTTTTTCGTTCCACCCTACTGAACAGGTTATGTGCATAACCATTATTTAGCCCATAGCTAATGTGTTAGGTTGTTCCGTGTCATGTACCACTAGAGATTTGGATCACATTCGTTTGTAGATATGTAATTAAAAATAAACAGAATACATAAACTGTATCATAGTGTTGTATACATATAAACTACATGAGATTAAGTAAGTAAAATCACACACTTGTGCGAGCGTGTGCACGCACACACATCATGTAGGTACAGAGTATGTATGTTTATTGGAAAAATTGATAGGTGATTCTATATATTTCATATTTAGTACTGATCACCTCTTTATATAGTACTCTATAAATCACTGAGATGACAAAGTAAATTTTATAATTGTTCAATTTGCAGGATGTATTCCCAGTTATAAATTCTTTTGTAAAAGGAGAACTGCATGTAAAAGAAGAAATCATCATAGAAGAGAATGAACAGTTTGTTGATCAGGTATTATACATAGTTATAAATTTGTTTATAGTAACAAGCATTTATTGTTATAATGAACGAGATTGTTGTAACATGGCACATCCATTATAATCTCTTAACAACATTCTCTTAGCCACTCAGAAAATCAAGTCATACCTTTCCAACAGACATAATTGACTTTCCTTTTTTTTTGTTTACACGACTGTAATTAACAATACTGCAGACCAACATGTTGCTTTACAGCTGTTGATGAGGCAAGTGTGGTGTCACCTAATGTGTCTGACATGTTTCTCAAAGTCTTCGTATCTTCTTCTTCTTTGACTCTTCCTGAACCACCTACTTTATCTGTGAGAGCTTACAGTGTCCCGCAACCAAAGAGTCAGCCTGGGTACTCTAGTCTCTGCCTTCCTCTACAGAACTTCCCACTCACTGCCCGCCCATCAGCAAATTCATTACTGGGTCTCAACCAATTGTGCCCACCACACTATCATATCTCATCTTCACAAACCTCTCCATTCACCCATTGTTTTCAGAACCTGTTCATTTTTGTTTTCTAATTACTTTGCCCATCCAGTATATTTTGAATATTCTCCTACAGCAGCAGTTTTCTAATGTTGTGGTTGTGTCTTTCACTTTTACCTATTGTCTAGGTTTCACATGCAGCTTCTATAATAGCATGCTGCAAACATATAATTTCAGGAATTTCTTCTTAATTTAGAATCCAGTATTTTACAGTAGAAAATTTGTTTCTCCATTTGGCCTGTACTCTGACACTGATTCCTCTCAGTTATCTTTACCAGTTTTAATATTTATCTATTTTTGTTCCTGATTCTCCTCTTCCCCCTAATAATTTTGTATAATGGTCAATAGTGTTCTCAATTTACCTTGTTTTTTTGTGAGTAGAAACCATACCATCAGTAACCCTTAATTCTTTACTCTCCATGATATGTTATTACGATCTTGAACATCTTTATGGTTTCCTTTACAGCCTCTTATAAAGCATTCTCGTATAATGGTAATGAATTTGTATAAAAGTAAATTTTAATTCCTTGTTATTTGTAGGATGTTTTAACGGTCAGTGTAAAGAAAGAAGCAGATTCAGAAGAGGTTGAGACTGAACAGGTAATGTGCATAACCATTATTTAGCCCATAGCTAATGTGTTAGGTTGTTCCATGTCATGTACCACTAGAGATTTGGATCACATTCGTTTGTAGATATGTAATTAAAAATCAACAGAATACACAAACGTATCATAGTGTTGTATACATAAACTACATGAGATTAAGTAAGTAAAATCGCACACTCGTGCGAGCGCGTGCGCGCACACACACCATGTAGGTACAGAGTATGGATATTTATTGCAATAATTGATAGGCGATTCTATATACTTCATATTTAGTACTGATAACCTCTTTATATAGTACACTATAAATCACTGAGATGACAAAGTAAATTTTATAATTGTTCAATTTGCAGGATGTATACCTAGTTATTGTAACAGGGCTAAAATGAGGGGTTTTTTATTCTTATTAAAATATTTTAAATTCATTGTCCACCTGTGTGACCAGCCACGTGTTAAAAGCTTTGTTCAAACAAAGAACGGTGGGATGAAGCAAGTACAAAGGAATGTGCGTGTCGCACACGGCTTCGTAATTCTCAGAACGGCAAAACAGTGTAATGCACCCAAACGCACTAACATCGGCGGAGCGCAGAACCCACGTCAAGAAGCGAAAAACAACAATGGCTTGAAGCTGATATTTTCTAACATGTGCGTTTGTGACGGCGGAGGTCTTGACGAATTCCCGCGTATTTTGTGACGTAAACCTCTGGACACCCAATATCGTCAACGTCCAACACACGAAAATCCCATGTGTCATGTGTGTAACTAATGAAACTTTGACAACGAAGGCTGTGAATGACGAAGAAATTGGTTAGCAGGCAAGGCAGTGATGTCCGCCCGCATGTAAGTGTGAGTCAACTTACCAAGGCGGCGTCAGCCGGACGCTCGCTAAGGTTCGTGGGTCCTAAGAAAATTTAAAGTTATATAAATCAAATTATGTAGAAGTCTTGTCTGGTGTATAGAGGTGAAACGAATCGGAGGAGTGAGTCGGTGAAGTGGACGGAAAAGTGGAAGAGTGAACAAACTGTTTCGGACTTAATATATGGACATGAGAAGAGGGACGCCGGTAGGGTAATCCATAAAAAACAAAATATAATTTCATTTTATTCACAAAGGGTTTTTTAAATTGAATGAATGTGTGTGCGAGCAAGCTGGGCTGTTTTGTTTACTATAAGATATATATTTTAAAATTTGTTTTTTTATTTTTTGTTTTAATGATTTTAATTTGTCTTGAAGTAAGTAAACCTATTTAAGTCACGATATAAAAAATGTGTTAGTGTAGTTATTACGCTATAACCACTTCCTAGTATTCTGTGCTGACAACTCGTCTAACGTAATCGGGGGTTTTCTGAATTTTGAAACATGCAGTCAGATAGCGGGATTTTTATAAGGGCAAAAGTGTAAATGTTTCGATATATAACCTTAGAAAAATATCGTGGCGACCTGGGCAGTTTAATAAGGTAACTTTAACGGGGACAATGACGGTAAGTAAAATTCTGGCAGCGGTGAGTATTATGACGAGTGTAGTATTTTAAAATAGGTAAAAGGCAAGTACCTTCACAATGGCGACTCGCAGCCAGGATGTTCGTATAAAATTTATAGGAACTAGACCTGTTTTAAAGCACAGAAAGTAGGATTTGGTAACGGCGTATTTGTAAAAAATTATATATAATTACGTTAAATTAGGTTATGTTTGGGTAGTGTACGTTTGATTACGAGTTTATGTGTGGGTATTTTGATTTAAACTGAATAATTAGTGTGTATTAGAAGGGTATAGTGGGCGCTATATAAAGGGTATATTATAAATAATTTTGTTTAAACATGGCTGAGGTAAACGAAACCACAGAAAAAGAGCGTTCAGGGGATGATGTAATGAATCTTTTGAAAACAATATATGATAATATGAATAAGGGTTTTGATGAACTAAGGGGTGTTATAAACAAGGGTTTTGATAGGATGGATAAACATTTTGACGAGATAAACACAGAGATGAATAAACGGGACGAGAAATGGGAAGGAGATAGATGTCAATTAAAGGAGAATACGGAAGTTGAATTAAAACAGGTAAGTGTTTGTGGTTGTAGTAATATAACGAAAAATAACGAAGGAATAGTAGACAAGGTAAGTGGCGGTGGTAAAATAAGTAATTATAATGGTGAAATAACGTTAAATAAGAATAATGATGATGTAGCTGAAAATGGGGTATCAAAAAGTGATACAGTAGACAATAGTGAAAATGAGAGTAGAATGGGAGTTGAGGTTGATCAGGGATTGCTAGTTAGTGCTTATGATTTAGAAAGGGAGTATAGTGATAGTTTAAATGTAGAAGGTGAACAGGGGGCAAATTTTATGGGGTTAAATGTGAAGCAGAGACTTCACAAGAGTTGATGGAGGACAAGAGTTCCTCAATAGTTTTTGTAGAAGACAAAAGGTCTTCAGAATGTCATATAAGTTGTTTGTGTTTATCTGGTAGGGCCAGATGGTGTTTAAAGAATTTTGTGGTATTGCCCTCTGCATGGAGTGAGAGAGAGAATGTGAAAGGGGGTGGTGATGAAAGTGATTATGAGAGAGAGAAAGAGTTAGAGTGGTTCAAGATAAATAGGGGTTATGGAGAGTTGATAGAGAAGATGAATATTAAGAGAATTATGATAAATAATGTAGACATACCTTATGCAGTAGTAGACAATGATTGTATTGATGATAAATATTGTAACGTAACAGATTTGAGGTCCCCAGCGTTACATAAAAAAAACGAAGTAAATATGATTTAGAACAATACCCAAAATATTAAGGTTACTAAGTAATTAAGATATCTGAAGTGTACCTAAATATAAAAGATGTAATAAATACTATGGGATGTAAAACATAAACATTGTATCTAATGGGAGGAGTTCAATATGTAGTAATGAAGTATAAAATATTATTCAAATTAATATTTAATGTGTTGCAAATTGTACTTGTTGTTATGCTGTAACATGGTTTAGTGTTTACAGAATATTTATCTTATGTTTTGTGGATAGTAAGAGCGGAGTTGTTACTTTAAGGACGTACTTAGTCAATGGTACTCCTTGTATTTATGTTAAAATGGTATTTGAATAATTAAGTATAGGTACATGGGTTAGGTATTATATTATGTTGAATGTATTTATTGTAATTGATTAATGAAAATGTTGGAAATAATGTTGGTAACTTGGCCAAGAAGGCAATAAGTGTTAAAAGTTGACAAGTAGTTCTTATAGTTATGTCATAAAATAATGAAGGATTCAAGAATGAACTAATTAATATAATGAATTAAAACCAGGAAATAAAAATTAATGTAAGTAACCATGAACCAGTAACTATTTGTACAGTAGGTCAGGTAAAGAAAAATTAAGTTAAAAAACCAAACAATATTATAACAGTTGTAAGAAAACCTATAGGCCTAAATTTAATATTTGTAAAAGGAAATTAATACCTTTTTAATAAGTCCATTCAAATGAAACTATAGTAAAATATATACGGTTTAATAAGGTATATTGGGTGAGAGTTTTAGGTAATTTGGTATAATTCCAAGCATGGAGTATTTTATTAAAAAAGAGTAGTAATATTTTGTAATTCTGGCTCTAGGATATCAAATATCATCCAATGACATAAAGTAGTGGTTGTTAGGGTAACTAAAATGTAAAAAATCTTATTGATTTTCAATTATTCGATTGTTATATGCTATTGAGTTCAGATGAGTAGACAAATTTGAGAAAAAAGATATAAATTAATATAAAACGAACAAAAATTAATAAATTAAAATAAAAACCAATTCCTTCGAACTAAACCGATGAATATTTGAATTAGATTTCAAAAATATAACCATATACCTCCAAAAGGCCGAGGAATTCTTATTTCACTCGTCAAGATAATTCCATTGGATTTAGTATTGAACTCGGTTTCCCATCTAACCAGGAGACTCATTGATGGAAGAAAAAGTCTGAATTCATGGAATTATAGAAAAAATATACTCAAGGACCTTTGTTTCTGAAGAAATAAACCTCACTTTCAAGAAAGAAATTATAATACGACACCAATTCCACCGGGACCGACAACCACAAGGATCGTGAGAGAACGAAGATTAGAAGAGTTCCCGTTGCCTTCCAGGACATCATCCCTTCAACTTTATTAATAATCGGAACACCTTTTTTGGGTTAACGTAACCTCAACTGTAAATCTTCAACCGTTTGCAGACGAGCACTGCTGCCTTGAGAATCGTCCATTACGGTAACACCAGCTTATACATAATTTTAATATAGTAAGAACTAATAACATTTTTGTAATACTAAGTAACCGTAATTTTGCATTACCTGGCCTTACTAATCGTTCAAAGAATCAAACGTACCCTGGGATAAGAGATAATTAACATTATATTTAATTTGTATAAAATAAAAAGGTAATAGTCAACTAACCAATCGATTCATCATTGTATAATCGATACAACTATATTATAACCATAAAGAGGACTGTTAGAAGTTGAATTGAAAGGTAATACAAATAAAGAACCCTTCTTGTATGTGATGATGTTTTATATTATTGTAGAATAGGTATTGTATGTTGTGGGTGGAGTAATTTACAGGTAAAAAGGGTGATTAAAATCTGGCGAACGAGATAACCTAGAAGTGCAAGTCAATTACGAATAACAGCGCTTATAGTCGACAGCTGGTAGAACGTGAGATTACCGAACTAGCGTGTTTCCTGCACAATTTTTGAATAGATTTACACAATACGGACTGACTAGGGTTGGAGAGGATTCTCAATTTATTAATTAAATACATGAAATTCGAATTAACATTGAGTAAACATTGAGTTACAGGAGGTCACCTATAAGACTGCATAATAAATATTTTCATTAATAACAGATTGATTAAACCCCAGTACACACATTATAAATTGTTTTACTAGAAATTGTTTTCTTTACTGTTGGTGAACCCAACAGTGGGTCTTTCAAACATCCTCGAATATAATTAAACACCCGCAACAACACATTGTAAACTAATTTCTTTTCTTTACAAATTGGCACTCAACGAGTGGGCTTTAGTTAACAAAAAATCGTCGTAATTATTACTTAACTTGAGCAGGCAACCATTAGAGGCACAGGAATGCATACGAGAGGTGTTACTAAAAGGATGGAGAAGGAGCAAGAAACAGAAGAAGATAGACAGGAAGAAGAAGCAGAGGTAGTTACAGACACCGAAATGGAACAACAAACAAGCAATAAAGAGGATGCCCAAGGGGACCAACCAGATAAAGTGGAAGCCAGAAGCGAACCAGCTTGGCAAGAAATGATGAGGCTAATGATGGAGAAAATTGATAGCATTAAGGAAAGCAATAATGAAAATTTCAGAAAACAGGAGGAAAACTCAAAGCAAACCAAGGAGGAAACTAAAGAGAGCTTAAGACAAACTAATGAAAGTTTAAAACAAAGAAACACAAGGTTTGACAGGACTGAAGAAAACTTAATCAAACAAATGAATGAAAAGTTTGACAGGAATGACGAGAGTTTGAGACAGATTCAGGACGATAACAAACTAATAAACGAAAAACTTGAGGAAAACAATAAACTAATGAAAGAAGATCTTAAGAAAATCAATGAGGACAATCTTATACAAATCAATGAGAGAATTGAGCATTCTAACAAGGAATTAAGGGAAACTGTTGATAAACAGAATGAAGTATTAAGACAAGCTCTCAATAAGAAAATCGAGGACGCCAGTGAGGCAATCAGCCAGAAGGTAAGTAAGAACAACGGCAAAAGAAGACAGGAGATAGCTGAAACAAATAGAAAACTGAGAGTGACCGATGAAGCTGTTACACGAAATAGGGCTGAAGTAGAGGTCAAGATAGGCCATATAGAAGAAGAAAACCTGAGTCAAGTGGAATCACTACGAGCAGATTTCAGAAACCAGCATCGAAACCTAGATACGGTCGTGAACGAAGTACAGAAACAAGGACAACGTAACCAGGAGAGAATCGAGAACCTACAACGGTCAGTTGACAACCGAACGATCACTGTTCCATACACACAACATATAGACGACCGGGAAACCATCAACTTTAAGTCGTACAAGAGAAACCCAATGGAATTCTTGGAACGGGTCAGCGAACAACTAATGAGAATTGGTGAAAACAGGTGGCCAGTAATTCGTCGTTATTTGGACGAACATTTCAAGGAAACCTATGATAACTGGTGGACAGCCACCAGGCACGACATCCGAAGCTACGAAGAATTTAAAATGGCATTTAAAGCCAGGTACTGGTAAGACGCCACACAGAACGTAGTAAGGGAGAGCATCAGCTATGGAAGGTATGACGCCAGCAGGGGGACAACACTCACCGCCTACTTCCTGGGAAAAGTGTGCTTGGCGAGACACCTTGAACCAAAAATCCCGGAGGAAATCCTCGTCACCAGGTTAGCATACCACTATGATAACGGGATATCAATAGCACAATCAGGCGGACAGATAAAAACGATAGAGGCCATGTCAACGCTATTGGAAGAGCACGAGCGTGAGGTGCATTATAGAAGGAGTCGGCAGAGAAACGACCGGTACGGGAGCAAGGATATCCCAGACTACAACAACAGAAACAATAACCATAACAACCATGAGACGCATAACCGGCCGAACTATAATGGCAGGCCAGGTAATTATGGTAATGAGACATACCAACGGCAAAATAACAACAGCCAAAGGAACAACGGAAACAATTACGGGAATAGACAGAATATTCCAAACAACCAATATAACCGGTCGTACAACCCGAGTTACCAGAATCAGAACACAAACAACCGGAATTACGATAACAATAACCGCAACCCGAACAACCAAAATCAAAACTACAGGAGAGTTAATTATGTGGGGGCGTACAATAGCTATAACGGGAGAACATACTACCAAGGACGTCGGAGTTTTAATAGGGACACCGACTGGAACCAAGATAACAATAACGATAGAAGAGATACTAGGACTAATGGAGGCAGGAGTCGGAGTCAGGAGGACTACCGCCGGGTTAATTATGAAGAGGACCGTCAATGGCCGGAACCCAGATCAACGGGAAATTAAATAAATCAAACGAACCAAACCGGCAGAGGAGACGAAGAATCTGAGCCGCTTTTAAACCCCTCACGGCAGTGAAAACACCAGCAGGACCCTCACTGAACCACTCTATTGGGTTTAACAACATAAAGAATCACATTAAAAATAATAACTGTATCACAATAATTTGTAGTAACTACTTAAAAAATTTAAGGGACGAATTGTTGGAAGAAGAAGACGGGAATCCAAGAAAAAACAACAACGAAATAATTTACATAATGGCAAAGATCAACAGTGTACAAACCAAAATCATGATTGACACTGGGGCTAACATGTCGCTAATCGACGTGATAGAACTGAACAAGATACTTGAAGAAGGGAAGAAGCACATACTTACATTACCAATAAGCAACATTGTACTGATAGGAGCGACGGGACGCCAAAATAGAACGGTCCGGAAGCAAGCAAGGTTAGAATTAACAAGTAACAATAAAACCATCCCAGTGACTTTCCTAGTAGCCAGTGGCTTACCATTTAACATGTTAATCGGTTGTGACATGCTGAAACAATACTCAGCCATCATTGACATGAACAGGTCAAAATTATTTTTAAAAATCAATCAAATAGAATGGACGGCTGACTTAGTTAACAGCGATAGCATGACCCCAACCCGAGTAACATATCATATACAGAGAAGTTTAGATCAACGAGGACAGTCACAAAGTAATAAAATCTTTTACGTGTTGGACGATGAACAATTATGGCATGACAAAATTAACGAAATCCGTAATTTTAAATGTGGAATAACGGACGTACAAAAAGAACAGTTAATTGAAGTATACAATAGATATCGCCATGTATTTTCAGATACACCAAGCAAGGTAAGAGGCTACCAGTGCAAAATAGAATTTCGAGAACCCGTAAACTTCAACAAAAAATCATACCCGGTCGCTTACTCACTGAAGGAAGCTGTGAGGGCAGAAATTGATAGATTAATAGACGAGGACATCATTGAACCCAGTTACTCCCCTTATACCAGCCCTATCCTCGCCGTTCCAAAGAAAAGTGGCAAAGTAAGAATTTGTTTAGACGCAAGGGAAATCAATAAAGTGATAGTGAATGACCGAACATCCCCGAGGGAAATTGAGGAAATACTTAAAAAGTTTCATGGGATCAAGTACATCAGCACTTGGGACAGCGTCTGTGGATATTGGCAAGTCGAACTCCATCCAGAGAGCCGCAAGTACATGGCATTCATTTTCGAAGGCCGCAATTACCAGTTTAAATGATTGCTATTTGGACTGGTTAATTCAGTAGCCGTGTTTGTAAAAATCATGGACCAAATCCTCGGACAGGAAACACTCCAGTATACAACAGTATATGTGGACGATAATTTGATAACTTCGACCAATTGGGATGACCATTGCCAACGAGTAGAATGAGTGTTAGAAAGGCTGTCAGGGAACCATATTACATTGAAGCTGGAGAAATCAAAGTTGATAGCGAGTGAAGTGCAATTTTTAGGGTTTAACTTGTCGGAGCAGGGAATCACACCATCCCAAGAAAAAATCGAATCAATTAAAAAATTCCCAAAACCAAGGAACAGAAAGCAGCTCCAATCGTTCCTCGGCATATGTAATTATTACCGTAGATTCCAAGAACATTATTCAGAACTAACATCAAGATTTGTACGCCAATTATCATCCAAGGACAAGTGGACGTGGGGAGAAGAGCAAGATGCCACACTTGAACTAATTAAAACTAAATTTCTGGAGTCAGTGATGTTGCACCACCCCAATTTCAATAAACAATTTTTTATGAACTGTGACGCCAGTGACGTCAGTTTGGGATCTGTTCTTTATCAGGAGGATGATGAAGGAAATCATCAAGTGATCAGTTTCGCTAGTCGAGTCCTGAATAGTTGTGAGAAAAACTATAATGTAACAGAGAAAGAGCTCTTGAGTGTTGTATTTTCCTGTAACAAGTTCAGGACATACATTTTAGGATACAAGACTACCATCAGAACTGATCACAAGTCGATTTCATTTTTAAAAACTTGTAAGTTGAATCATGGAAGGTTGACCAGGTGGAGCCTGATACTACAAGAGTACAACCTAAATTGGGAATACATCCCCGGAAAAGGGAACGTCATTGCAGACACATTATCACGAATCAATATCAGGGACCAGACGTTTGAGGGGGAAAAAGAAACCATAATCAAACTATATCATATCATCAGTAATAGATCCGATCTGGCTAACATCATAACAGAACTCGAGCAACGGCAAAAGCAGGACCCCAGATTGAGCAAAATTTTTGACAGACTTAGAGAACAAGACGACCGCATAACACAATTTTACTGCGAACACCAACAAATACTCTTCATTAAGACACAGTACAAACTTAACACATGGAAAATTGTTATACCACAAACTATAGAAAAGGACATCATAATGGATTACCACGTCAGGTATGGCCACATGGGGGCATTGAAAGTAGTCAAGGCACTCCAGGAGCACGTATACATCAGGGATGCCAACAGAAAGGTGCGAAACCAGATTAAACATTGTCACATATGCCAGGTCGTATAAGTTAACAGTCATAAGAAAGAAGGCACAATGATGCCAATAACATCATCAAACAGACTGGAAAAAGTATTTGTCGATATTTGCGGCCCATTCCCGCGAAGCGGAGGGAGGCACCAGTATAAATATTTCATAATCCTATTCGACCATTACACCAGATTCACGAAACTATACCCGATCAACCGGGCGATGACACAGAAGATCTTAAACATTATTTGTCAAAATTATATCAATGAGGTAGGAGCGCCGAAGTCCATCATTACTGACCACGGAACACAGTTCAAGGGAAACAGGTGGAAAGACACTCTACGGGAGAAGGGAATCAAGACGTATAAAACATCAGTATACCACCCGAGCAGCAACCCGGCAGAACGAGTCTTAAGGGAAGTAGGGAGGATCCTACGCACGTATTGTTTTAACCAACAGAGAAAGTGGGCCGAGTACCTACCAGCTGCGGAGGATTTCATAAACTTATCATACCATCAATTTATCGAAATGACCCCGTATACAGCAATGTTCCAGAGACCACCACCCAGAGAGATAACAGAATTAATCCAGTTCCCTAGCGGGAATGAATATAAGTTTAACAGTATAAGATTTTATGAAAAGATACTAGAACGAACCGAGAGAACGAGAAGAAAATATCAGCAATTCCAACCAAAGCCGGAGCGATACTTAGTGGGAGACAAGATACTGTTGAAGAACCGAGAATTGCCCAGCACAATGGAAGGCATCGCTAAGAAGTTGTTACTATTGTACACTGGACCGTATACTGTAAGCAAAGATAACGGAAATAATACTTACGAAATATTGGATCCCAATACACTAAAGAAGAAGGGTACATACAACCAATCATCGATGAAGCGATACTATTAAATAATTGATAACAGAATAACTGCAATGATGATAACTTGTACAGAAAAAATATGAAAAAAAAATATATGAACATTATACAGATAACTAGAAGAGACTAAGACCCCAAAATTCCAAAAGACGTAAGGACAACTTGCTTAATTTATTCAGGAACGATATGATTTCATAAAGACCCCAAAATTCAAAATATGAGTAAGAACACCTTACCATATAAGTCAGAATAAATTATTTTAAACTAATAAAAATGAAAGAAGAGAAAGAAGAGTTAGAAATGAGTTAAAAGAAGGAAGAATATGCCATACAATTTATGATAAGGAGGAGATTCAGTGTTTAATTGCAGAAGTAAATAGGAGTGAATTAAAAATAGTAAAATACGTATGCTAAAGAATAATTAATTGACAGCACAGAACTAAGAAGAATTTAAAATGAATATTGAACAGCTTTAACTACAATACTGGTGAATAATATGATAAATGGAACTACAGATAATATGATAAATGGAACTACAGAACAACGAGATAAATAATTTAAGAAAAGTATTAGGATACCTCAGAAATAATAGTAATCATCCCTTAAATATAAGTTTGTAGCGAAGGAGCTACCTTATAGGTAATAATTTTATTATATGTATTGTGTTGTGATGGTGCAACGTTTATTTTTGTTTCTGGACAGAGATGAAGTTCCTCTGATCTCAGAAGATATAGTTAGGAAAACGGCAGAGTAATGGAAGCCAATAGTGCCCCTCTGATTCCGTACCAGCTATGATATTAGGGAAAAATGTTAGGGAAATATAGTATTTTAGGGATTATGCACCAAGAGAGGTAATAAATATAAAAATAATAATAAGTAATCACAGCGGAAAAAGCTAGAAGTTATGAGTTCCAGAGAAAAGGACAGGTCTACAACTGAGGGAGGAACCAGTAGTGAATTAATGACCAGATACACAAGAAGTATCAACACAGTTTTCCGGTGCAATTAAGAGTTTGAAGGATAGAAAGAGAAGATAACCTTATCATAAAAGAAGTATGAGTTTATTTTACTAAACTTAGTTGAGCCAAAATAAACTTCTTTCGAAGGGGGAGTGTTATGTAACGTAATAGATATGAGGTCCCCAGCATTACATAAAAAAAACGAAGTAAATATGAATTAGAACAATACCCAAAATATTAAGGTTACTAAGTAATTAAGATATCTGAAGTGTACCTAAATATAAAAGATGTAATAAATACTATGGGATGTAAAACATAAACATTGTATCTAATGGGAGGAGTTCAATATGTAGTAATGAAGTATAAAATATTATTCAAATTAATATTTAATGTGTTGCAAATTGTACTTGTTGTTGTGCTGCAACATGATTTAGTGTTTACAGAATATTTATCTTATGTTTTGTGGATAGTAAGAGCGGAGTTGTTACTTTAAGGACGTACTTAGTCAATGGTACTCCTTGTATTTATGTTAAAATAGTATTTGAATAATTAAGTATAAGTACATGGGTTAGGTATTATATTATGTTGAATGTATTTATTGTAATTGATTAATGAAAATGTTGGAAATAATGTTTGTAAACTTGGCCAAGAAGGCAATAAGTGTTAAAAGTTGACAAGTAGTTCTTATAGTTATGTCATAAAATAATGAAGGATTCAAGAATGAACTAATTAATATAATGAATTAAAACCAGGAAATTAAAATTAATGTAAGTAACCATGAACCAGTAACTATTTGTACAGTAGGTCAGGTAAAGAAAAATTAAGTTAAAAAACCAAACAATATTATAACAGTTGTAAGAAAACCTATAGGCCTAAACTTAATATTTGTAAAAGGAAATTAATACCTTTTTAATAAGTCCAGTCAAATGAAACTATAGTAAAATATATACGGTTCAATAAGGTAGATTGGGTGAGAGTTTTAGGTAATTTGGTATAATTCCAAGCATGGAGTATTTTATTAAAAAAGAGTAGTAATATTTTATAATTCTGGCTCTAGGATATCAAATATCATCCAATGACAGAAAGTAGTGGTTGTTAGGGTAACTAAAATGTAAAAAATCTTATTGATTTTCAATTATTCCATTGTTATATGCTATTGAGTTCAGATGAGTAGACAAATTTGAGAAAAAAGATAAATTAATATAAAACGAACAAAAATTAATAAATTAAAATAAAAACCAATTCCTTCGAACTAAACCGATGAATAATAAATGAATTAGATTTCAAAAATATAACCATATACCTCCAAAAGGTCAAGGAATTATTTCACTCGTCAAGATAATTCCATTGGATTTAGTATTGAACTCGATTTCCCATCTAACCAGGAGACTCATTGATGGAAGAAAAAGTCTGAATTCATGGAATTATAGAAAAAATATACTCAAGGACCTTTGTTTCTGAAGAAATAAACCTCTCTTTCAAGAAATTATAATACGACACCAATTCCACCGGGACCGACAACCACAACGATCGTGAGGGAGAACGAAGATTAGAAGAGTTCCCGTTGCCTTCCAGGACATCATCCCTTCAACTTTATTAATAATCGGAACACCTTTTTTGGGTTAACGTAACCTCAACTGTAAATCTTCAACCATTTGCAGATGAGCACTGCTGCCTTGAGAATCGTCCATTACGGTAACACCAGCTTGTACATAATTTTAATATAGTAAGAACTAATAACATTTTTGTAATACTAAGTAACCGTAATTTTGCATTACCTGGCCTTACTAATCGTTCAAAGAATCAAACGTACCCTGGGATAAGAGATAATTAACATTATATTTAATTTGTATAAAATAAAAAGGTAATAGTCAACTAACCAATCGATTCATCATTGTATAATCGATACAACTATATTATAACCATAAAGAGGACTGTTAGAAGTTGAATTGAAAGGTAATACAAATAAAGAACCCTTCTTGTATGTGATGATGTTTTATATTATTGTAGAATAGGTATTGTATGTTGTGGGTGGAGTAATTTACAGGTAAAAAGGGTGATTAAAATCTGGCGAACGAGATAACCTAGAAGTGCAAGTCAATTACGAATAACAGCGCTTATAGTCGACAGCTGGTAGAATGTGAGATTACCAAACTAGCGTGTTTCCTGCACAATTTTTGAATAGATTTACACAATACGGACTGACTAGGGTTGGAGAGGATTCTCAATTTATTAATTAAATACATGAAATATAGAATTAACATTGAGTAAACATTGAGTTACAGGAGGTCACCTATAAGACTGCATAATAAATATTTTCATTAATAACAGATTGATTAAACCCCAGTACACACATTATAAATTGTTTTACTAGAAATTGTTTTCTTTACAAATTGGTGAACCCAACAGTGGGTCTTTCAAACATCCTCGAATATAATTAAACACCCGCAACAACACATTGTAAACTAATTTCTTTTCTTTACAATATGTACATGTAGGAAGAATTAGTGTACTTGTAGTGGAGGAATATGATGAGAAAATAACTTACCTGGGTGTAACAACAAATACTTACGGAGACTGGATAAAAATAAATACTAGTGACAAGTTTTATGAAATAATAAAAGGGAAGATGAATGACATAGAGGTAATGGTTTATAATAAGAATAATAATAATAAATTGGATGTAAATAAAAATGGTTTATGCTATAAATATGTTAGGTATATACACGACGATGGAGGTTGAACACACACGTAATAAATGGACATTCTAAAAGGTTTAAGTTGTAGTTATGACCTGGCTGATTTTGGAAATGAAGTGTGGTAATATTGAATAATAATGACGAAAAATTTGTAAATAGCTGATAGTGAAATTAATTGTGTGTGTATTGTAACAAGTATATAATGTAAACAATGTGTGTAGGTAACTGTTGTGATAATAATAATAATATTTTGCAGTCTAAATAAATAACAAAAATAATTTTGAAGAGTATAACAAACGAATTGTAATTATTGTAATTGGTGAAAGTAATTAAAAATGTTGTATTTTCAATAATTGATTTATTAAAATAATTTGAGATGATAAATATTTTTTGTTGGATTTAAAATATTATACAATTGAGTTGTGATAATGATGGATTTAAATTATTTTATGAGATGTGAATTTGACAATAATTAATAAATAAATAAATGTTAAATTGTTTAGTATGGAATAACATTGTTGTTAAAATGTTGCAGAAGATACAGGGTGTTTGATGTGTATATTTGTGTGCTTAGGACAGTGTATGAGTGATATACTGTAAGTATAAAATTTTCTAATACAATATATGTATAAAGTAAAACTTGATATAATTTTGAAATATGTTTATAGTAAGGTCATTCACCTTGCCAAGAAAATCAGCTGATAGCTGGAGTTAGATGTGTAGAATGTCACTTATAAATTGATTGCTAATTTCCAATGTAATTAATGTTTGAATATAATGATTTTAATGTGTTAAAGATTTTATTTTAAATGATGATGAAATGAATTGAAATAGTTAAGAATTTTAAATGGTTTGTAAAAGATGGTAAATGTTGGGAGTTGGGTGATTAATATTTTGTTAGGACATTTAGATCAGTCCAAGTTGAGTTTAAAGGGGTACTAGAGATGAATAAATATTGTTGTGAATAATGTAATGTAGAATTTGAGAAGTATTGATAGTGACATAGTAGCTGTGGGGAAAATATGGAGAGTATTGATTGATATATTGATGTAATAAGTAAATGGAGATATTTTGTTGTAGTTGAAGTGAGGTATTGGGAGAGTAATTAGAGTTGATGGGAATTTTGTAAGGGGGGTGGTGTGATGAGGAGTCCGCAACGAAAGGTGTTGGGACGGGAAGGGACCGTTTAGCGCCGGAAAGGGTTGCCTAGGAAAGTCCAGGAACCAACATAAGGGAATGAGCTTTGGGAGGGGAACACACATCCTGAGTATAAAGGGGTAGAGAGTATTTTTTTATATAAGGGTAGAATGTTGCGATATGAGTTGAGTAGTAAGTTGGGTTTAGAGGTTGTTTGATAGAGATGGGTGTCATATTAGTTAAAGTTGCTAATGAGTATTATAGTCAGAAGTGGGTTACGAGTATATATAAATGCCAAGTTGATACAATCAAGTTATTATGAATAATTAAATCACCCAAACTAATGGAGATTGAGAATGTTAAAGAAAGTAGATCACAGTTGAAATGAAAAAATTAATGGAAACAAGTGACAAGCTTTAATAGAATTTGAGAATAATGTAAAGTTATAAAATGTGTAATTTTGAGTAATTTAAATGTCAATTTTATTGTTAATTGTAATAATACTATGTCAATTTTAAATATATTTTATTATGTTATTATGTTTGAAGAAAAAAAAAATTTTTTTTAAAGATGTTTAATGTATTTTATGATGTAGCCTTTGTATAACCTGTGTAGGTCAAGGTTGTGGACTTGACCCAGTTTGATCAGCTGATGGTTGATGGTATAAACTAGACCAGTTTTGGCAATAAAGTGATGCAGATTTTGCTGTTTGATTGATTTAAATAATTTTAAATTTTCTGAATATTGAGAAAAGTATATTTTTATAAATTTAAATTTTTTTTGAAAAAAAAAATACTTGAATTTTGTGCCTGCCATCTAATTGATGTTTTGAATTTTGATTATATTATTGTTTATGTGTATCAATAGTGTTATTGAATTATATTGTTTAGAATATATGTATAATCAAATGTTAGGATGAGGGAGTTCATGTTTAATTAGATGTTCAATTTATTTGTTTTTCTGATTATTAATAGTAACGAAGAGAATTAATCAATTCAGATAAAAGATTTTTATTTTTTGATTTTGAAGAAAGTAATGGAAATAGAGCAGTTTGCTTTCAACTTAAATGAACTTTTGAATGGGAGAATAAAATTTTGTTTAATGAGTATTTATAAGTGTGTGTACGAGCCCAATAACTGCTAAAGGCAGCCCAGTGTGCATGGTAAGGGGAAACATATCGGTTGAGGATCTTGCATGGTATAAGACCAGGGGTTTGGATTTTGGGGCGGCATGTTAGAAGGTTAGGTGCGCTATGGTGCGTGTCTGTTTGATGTTATGGTGTTGGGATCTCGGATAGAGAAGTCCAGTAATCTCGTTCAGGTGCAGCCATGGTCGCCGAGCCAGGGGGGTAGTTTACCCATGAGGTGTAAGAACTGATGGGGGTTGTTGGCACCATATCCTCACCGGTCCTCTTAGGGGTTTAACAATGAGATTTCTTCTGTTTCGACAGAAGATCTCTAAGTGGGGGGGGTATTGTAACGGGGCTAAAATGAGGGGTTTTTTATTTTTATTAAAATATTTTAAATTCATTGTCCACCTGTGCGACCAGCCACGTGTTAAAAGCTTTGTTCAAACAAAGAATGGTGGGATGAAGCAAGTACAAAGGAATGTGTGTGACGCACACGGCTTCGTAATTCTCAGAGCGGCAAAACAGTGTAATGCACCCAAACGCACTAACATCAGCGGAGCGCAGAACCCACGCCAAGAAGCGAAAAACAACACGGCTTGAAGCTGATATTTTTCTAACATGTGACGGCGGAGGTCTTGACGAAGTCCCGCCTATTTTGTGACGTAAACCTCTGGACACCTAATATCGTCAACGTCCAACACACAAAAATCCCATGTGTCATGTGTGCAACTAATGAAACTTTGACAACGAAGGCTGTGAACGACGAAGAAATTGGTTAGCAGGCAAGGCAGTGATGTCCGCCCGCATGTAAGTGTGAGTCAACTTACCAAGGCGGCATCAGCCGGACGCTCGCTAAGGTTCGTGGGTCCTAAGAAAATTTAAAGTTATATAAATCAAATTATGTAGAAGTGTTGTCTGGTGTATAGAGGTGAAACGAATCGGAGGAGTGAGTCGGTGAAGTGGACGGAAAAGTGGAAGAGTGAACAAACTGTTTCGGACTTAATATATGGACATGAGAAGAGGGACGCCGGTGGGGTAATCCATAAAAAACAAAATATAATTTCATTTTATTCAAAAAGAGTTTTTTAAATTGAATGAATGTGTGTGCGAGCAAGCTGGGCTGTTTTGTTTACTATAAGATATATATTTTAAAATTTGTTTTTTTTTATGTTTTGTTTTAATGATTTTCATTTGTCTTAAAGGAAGTAAACCTATTTAAGTCACAATATAAAAAATGTGTTAGTCTAGTTATTACGCCATAACCACTTCCTAGTATTCTGTGCTGACAACTCGTCTAACGTAATCGGGGGTTTTCTGACTTTTTAAACATGCAGTCAGATAGCGGGATTTTTATAAGGGCAAAAGTGTAAATGTTTCGATATATAACCTTAGAAAAATATCGTGGCGACCTGGGCAGTTTAAGAAGGTAAGTTTAACGGGGACAATGACGGTAAGTAAAATTCTGGCAGTGGTGAGTATTATGATGAGTGTAGTATTTAGGTAAAAGGCAAGTACCTTCACATTATAAATTCTGTCGTAAAAGGAGAACTGCATGTAAAAGAAGAAATTATCAAAGAAGAGAATGAACAATTTGTTGATCAGGTATTATACATAGTTATAAATTTGTTTATAGTAACAAGCATTTATTGTTATAATGAACAGCATTGTTGTATCATGGCACATCCATGATAATCTCTTAACAACATTCTCTTAGTCACTCAGAAAATCAAGTCATACCTTTCCAACAGCCAAATTGACTTTTCCTTTTTTTTTGTTTACATGACTGTAATTAACAATACTGCAGACCAACATGTTGCTTTACAGCTGTTCATGAGCTTACAGCATCCCACAACCGAACAGTCAACATGGGTACTCTAGTCACTGCCTTCCTCTGCAGTACTTCCCACTCACTGGCCGCCCATCAGCAAAGTCATTACTGGGTCTCAACCAATAGTGACCCACCACACTGTCTCATCTTCAGAAACCTCTCCATTCACCCATTGTTTCCAGGACCTGTTCATTTTTGTTTTCTAATTACTTTGTCCATCCAGTACATTTTGAATATTCTCCTACAGCAGCAGTTTTCAAATGTTGTGGTTGTGTCTTTCACTTTTCCCTATTGTCTAGGTTTCACATGCAGCTTCTATAATAGCATACAGCAGACATATAATTTGAGGAATTTCTTCTTAATTTAGAATCCAGTATTTTACAGTAGAAAATTTGTTTCTCCATTTGGCCTGTACTCTGACACTGATTCCTCTCAGTTATCTTTACCAGTTTTAATATTTACCTATTTTTGTTCCTGATTCTCCTCTTCCCCCTAATAAATTTTTATAATATTCAATAGTGTTCTCAATTTACCTTGTTTTTTGTGAGTAGAAACCATACCATCAGTAACTCTTAACTCTTATACTCTCTATGAAATGTTATTACGGTCTTGAACATCTTTATGGTTTCCTTTACAGCCTCTAATAAAGCATTCTCGTGTAATGGTAATGAATTTGTATAAAAGTAAATTTTAATTCCTTGTTATTTGTAGGATGTTTTAAAGGTCAGTGTAAAGAAAGGAGCAGATTCAGAAGAGGCTGAGACTGAACAGGTAATGTGCATAACCATTATTTAGCCCATAGCTAATGTGTTAGGTTGTTCCATGTCATGTACCACTAGAGATTTGGATCACATTCGTTTGTAGATATGTAATTAAAAATCAACAGAATACACAAACTGTATCATAGTGTTGTATACATATAAACTACATGAGATTAAGTAAGTAAAATCACACACTCGTGTGAGCGCGTGTGCGCACACACACCATGTAGGTACAGAGTATGGATATTCATTGCAAAAATTGATATGTGATTCTATATACTTCATATTTAGTAGTGATCACCTCTTAATATAGTACTCTATAAATCACAGAGATGACAAAGTAAATTTTATAATTGTTCAATTTGCAGGATGTATTTCCAGTTATAAATTCTGTTGTAAAAGGAGAACTGCATGTTAAAGAAGAAATCATCATAGAAGAGAATGAACAGTTTGTTGATCAGGTATTATACATAGTTATAAATTTGTTTATAGTAACAAGCATTTATTGCTATAATGAACGATATTGTTGTATCATGGCACATCCATTATAATCTCTTAACAACATTCTCTTAGCCACTCAGAAAATCAAGTCATACCTTTCCAACAGACAAAATTGACTTTCCTTTTTTTTTGTTTACATGACTGTAATTAACAATACTGCAGACCAACATGTTGCATTACAGCTGTTCATGAGCTTACAGCATCCCACAACCTAACAGTCAACCTGGGTACTCTAGTCTCTGCCTTCCTCTGCAGCACTTCCCACTCACTGGCCGCCCATCAGCAAAGTCATTACTGGGTCTCAACCAATAGTGACCCACCACACTGTCTCATCTTCAGAAACCTCTCCATTCACCCATTGTTTCCAGGACCTGTTCATTTTTGTTTTCTAATTACTTTGTCCATCCAGTACATTTTGAATATTCTCCTACAGCAGCAGTTTTCAAATGTTGTGGTTGTGTCTTTCACTTTTCCCTATTGTCTAGGTTTCACATGCAGCTTCTATAATAGCATACAGCAGACATATAATTTGAGGAATTTCTTCTTAATTTAGAATCCAGTATTTTACAGTAGAAAATTTGTTTCTCCATTTGGCCTGTACTCTGACACTGATTCCTCTCAGTTATCTTTACCAGTTTTAATATTTACCTATTTTTGTTCCTGATTCTCCTCTTTCCCCTAATAAATTTTTATAATATTCAATAGTGTTCTCAATTTACCTTGTTTTTTGTGAGTAGAAACCATACCATCAGTAACTCTTAACTCTTATACTCTCTATGAAATGTTATTACGGTCTTGAACATCTTTATGGTTTCCTTTACAGCCTCTAATAAAGCATTCTCGTGTAATGGTAATGAATTTGTATAAAAATAAGTTTTAATTCCTTGTTATTTGTAGGATGTTTTAACGGTCAGTGTAAAGAAAGAAGCAGATTCAGAAGAGGCTGAGACTGAACAGGTAATGTGCATAACCATTATTTAGCCCATAGCTAATGTGTTAGGTTGTTCCATGTCATGTACCACTAGAGATTTGTATCACATTCGTTTGTAGATATGTAATTAAAAATCAACAGAATACACAAACTGTATCATAGTGTTGTATACATATAAACTACATGAGATTAAGTAAGTAAAATCACACACTCGTGCGAGCGTGTGCGTGCACACACACCATGTAGGTACAGAGTATGGATATTTATTGCAAAAATTGATAGGTGATTCTATATACTTCATATTTAGTAGTGATCACCTCTTTATATAGTACTCTATAAATCACTGAGATGACAAAGTAAATTTTATAATTGTTCAATTTGCAGGATGTATTCCCAGTTATAAATTCTGTCATAATATAATATAATTCTGTCGTATTATACATAGTTATAAATTTGTTTATAGTAATAAGCATATTGTTATAATGAACAGCATTGTTGTATCATGGCACATCCATGACATTCTCTTAACAGCATTCTCTTAGCCACTCAGAAAATGAAGTCATACCTTTCCAACAGACAAAATTAACTTTCCTATTTTTTTGTTTACATGACTGTAATTAACAATACTGCAGACCAACATGTTGCTTTACAGCTGTTCATTAGGCAAATGTGGTGTCACCATATGATTTTTTATTAAAATTAACAGGGCTATTAAATTGACAAACGAAGTCCTTTGCCTTGCCTGGCAAATCGGAAAACACTCTCCTATACCTAATGTAGATACTGATTAGCTGCCTTTTCTGTTCATGGGTTATTTCGTTGTTACTGTTCGCCTTGAATGACTGAATTTCCTCTAGCTTTTGGTTCCATATGTCATCTTCGGTGTAGGCTGATTCTTTATCTGGTGTCATTAAGTCCTCCCTATAATTCCGTAGTAAGGTAAATGAATGTCGATAGTGAGGGGCACACTTACGACCTATCATCTCACTTGCAATCTCACTTGCGACCTAGCATATCACATCCAATCATAACTTTAAATGGTAGACCCTGAGCTACCAAGAACACCATTGGAATCGTATTGCCCTGACTGGATACGTCTAACATAGCTTGCTGTCGGATTGTCTTATTTGGCCTACCAGTAGCTCCCACTATCACCATATTACTCACTGCCAGTGTTGGTATATCTTCGTTACACAAATCTTTTATTGTATTAAATTCTCCTTTATCTATTAAGGATACACTCGCACCTGTATCTATCATTATCTCAGCTGATACCCCTTGGAGTAAAGCAGTTGTGAAAATGATTTCACTATTTTGATTGCACTCTGCTGTTGATTCTTCTTCAACGAGTTCATTACGTATATTTTTAAGATAATTGTTTTCGATTATGTTGGTATCTTCCTGATGATCAGCATCGTTGTTAGTTATCTGCCCGTCCAGTTCCTGCAGTGATGGGCTGCTTGGTATTCTCACTGCCTACACTCGTTTCCCACTCTCTCCTGTTGCAGTGCAGGTTGTGCGGTTCCTTCTTGAGTTCGGTTATCTGGTCTAAACTCTCTCCGCTCTTCCTGATTTCTTGGTGTCCTATCCTCATTGCTGCAGCTTCTGGGTGGACTTCTCCTCTCTTCATTAAATCTATTGTGATTTCTGAAGTCTCTTCCATTATCAAAGCTGCCGTCTTCGGGATCTAAATCTATTATTATTATTATTAGCGCGAACATGATTTACTCTGTCACTGATTTCTGTTTTAGTCTTCTCTATTGGCATTCAGTCTCTCGTACTGTCTTCTGGATCTCCGGTAATAGTCCTCCTACTCATAGCTTTCTAGCACTGCGTCCATGGCTCCTATGGTTTTGACTTGTCCACAGAGTCTGGCTCGGACTATTCCCTCCTCAAAGTGATAAGACAGCTTGGTTACCAAACATTCCTCTGGTATATGTGGTTTTAAATTTCTAGCCAGGCATACCTTACCGAGGAAATACGCCGTCGGTGATTGACCTCTGGTTGCATCAAATTTCCCATTGCATAAATTGTCTGATTATATTTTGGATTGATTCAGACCAGTATTTTGTTGTAAACATTTGTTTAAACTCGTCATAGCTGTTGGTCTCGTTTCAGATGGCTGTCCACCAATTATCAGTGACACTTTTGAAACAGTCATCTATTATATTTTTTATGATGCTCCACCTATTCTCTTTTGTTCGGTTAAGCCATTCATTGACTCTTTCTAGGAATTCGATAGGGTTTATTTTATAGTCCCCAAAGTTTATTGTGTCCCTACTATCTGGTATTGTATTTTGAGTGTAACACATCGGTCGGTTGCGCAGGATTTCTAGCTCGTCTCTTATATTTATTAACTCTCTACGCTGTATATTGTCGATTCTCTCATTGTTATGGTTTACTTGGCTCCTTACTTGACCTATATTATTATCAAGATGCTCCATCTGTTCGGATATGCTTTCTTGTAGTTTGTCCAGCTTTTCTTGAGGTTCTTGCTGCACAACTTCTATTCTGATTCTATTATTGTCTTCTACGTTGTTGTTCTGAGTAATGATGTCTTCTCTAAATTGTAGAAGCGCTTCGTTGGTTTGGTCTAGACGTTCATTGGCCTCTGCAGTTTGCTGCTTCACAGCTTCGTTGAGCCTATCAACTTTTCGGCTAATTGTTTCATTGGAGTGTTATATTTTCTCATTTATATTTTCAATTTTATTTTCAATTTTTTCGTTGTTTGTCTTAAATTTTCATTAGTATTTTCTATTTTTTCATTAATTGTTTGGCTTAAATTTTAATTTTGTTTCCTTATATTTTTATTAGTATTTTCTATTTTTTCATTTATACTTTCGATTTTATTTTCAATTTTTTCATTAATTTGTCTTAACATCTGTCTATTTTTCTCGGCCATGAATTCCATTACGTGCTGTAAATTCATACCTCCTCTTGCTTCTTCGTTGCCACCAGCCTGTTGTTATCATTGACCGGTTCTATCTCGTGTTCGTGCACATCACCTTCTGTTTCTGTGTTTTTGTCCTTTTCTGCGATGTTGCTAGTCGTGGCATTTCAAATAACTTATAACAGTCACCGCCAAAGTTAGGTTAATTATAGCATTATTTATTACAATCGGGTTATTAATTTTTTCTAATTTCAGCCTAACTGGTTGGATGCCAATTTTATAACGCTATATTTTATTTTGTTTATATTATTTCTTTAATATGCGAGTGAAGATAAGTTATTTTAACTTTTATTTATTATTTATTAACGTGGATTACTGTTTGTTTGGGGATGGGTGTTGGGTTTCGTTTTGAGTTGTCAAGATTGAGGTTACCAGACCGTAGGTTATTACGCTTGACAGAATTACTTACGTTGTCGTGGTCGGGTTCTATCTTCTTATTCTGAAATAGAATTCTTTATTTCTATTTTATTTTTTAATAAAAGACAACTCGCATCAATTAGGGAAAAATATCATTATTTATTTTCATAAGTTACTGCCTTCGTTGTTCTAATGTTTATTTGGTACAATTCACAAGTCGATTCTTCATCTCGGTTCAATAATTCAGTTACACTTTCGATAGTTGTATAAACTCCTGGATTCTTTTGACTGTTATTAAAAAGTACAAAATGCAACTAAGAAGTACAACATATTACAATTAAAATAATTCTTACTTATTAATAACAATAAAATTAAAATCAAGAAAATACAATGAAATAATTGTTTGGTCTGATGTGCGAGCAGTTAGTGTCGACGCAGTGTTGATTTCGGTTGGCAGTGCCAAGATGGCGGACTGACGCTAAGCGACTACAGAGTTAATTTACCTCCCGACTATTTAAAACAAGTTTTTAAAATAAAATAAGGCAATAAATTGTTCACTGGTGTTGAATTGGTCTTTTCACTTTGGATCTGATGAATAAGTGTTATGTGATTTAGTTCTGGTGTTGTATAATTATTACTAGTGTTAGTATATAATGTTCGGACTCGCCACTTTTGGTAGATCAATTTTATTTGTTTTTTTAGAGATATTATTTTCTTCTTTCTTCTTGTTTTATTATTATATTATTATTATTTCTTGGTTCTAGTTTGACGCTGTTAATTATTTTACTTTCACTCTTCTTCTGGTTTGGACTTGACTCTTATCATATACTTTTTATACAGAGCAGTATAGATTAGTTCTTTATACTTTCGAGTCTAACAATCAAGTGAAGAAATTTCCTTATACCTTCAACGGGCTTGACCAAAATTTCTCATTGGTCAAAATCGTCGGGTTAGGAGGTCACATGACCTTAATTATTTAAGATACAAAATTGTACATCTTTTAGCTACAATTACTCCCTGTCTATTACATAATAAATGCCAAATTAGTTTACAGTACAATATTCCTTATAACAAGACAAAAATTTAGACACCTCACATGGCATAGGTCCTAATAATTAATTTAACATTTTATAAAATTTCGTCTCATAAGCCATTCCTTGTAGCTTTTGACATTTCATATCATATTAACATTCCATTAATTAATTAAAATGTTGCTTCTGACACTTAAATACAGCATATATTAGTATTTATACCGTCTTTGACTATTTATTACTGTGATGGTTTAAGAGTTGGATATACAATAATTTCTATTTTGATATTGGCCAATTAATTAGTACAAAGTTTCAATTTAAAATTACTGTATGACCTCGTGGATTGATACACTATTATTATTACGTGCATTGAATTATCCATTATGTTATTATTATCCATTGAATTGATTCTGATAAAGTGAAGAACAAGATAGACATAAAACAAACATATTACCATAATGGTAGGCCATTATGGTCAAACTCAAACCAACTTTAAACAATAAAACTTTCTTTTAATAACTTCTTAATATCTAATGGTATAGTTGGTCAATTTATTATGACCTATTATTAAGTATTATTGATACCTGGTCAATTTAAACAATCTAACTCTTATTACTCTAAATTAAGGTTTAACACTTTAATTTAAACAACACAAATGATTGTATTATTCCCATCAGTTAACACTAAAAATAAATTAGGGAACTATTTTATACAATCAAGGTTATTCAGTTAACATTAAAATAAATAAATTAACAACCTAAATCGCCTTTTGGTCCTTTATAGGTTGAAGTCTTATGGTAAATTGGTAATACACAGGTATATTGAATATCAGATATTTCACACATTAAATATTATTATACGATCACACATTGTCTTTAGTTGTGATTATAAATTTCATTCACAATAAGTTACCACTATTATTTACAGTCCTGTCTGTATAGTTAGTAACCAATATCTTACATTTACATTTTACACTCAATCACTTATTGTTCTTGTTGTGATTACATTTTCTTTTTACAATTAGCTATTATTGCTATGAACAGTCATTTTTAATGGTTTAGAGTACATATTTGTTCTACATTAGCTTAGATTGTACTTATTTTTGCTTATTTTGGGTTTTAACCTTTCTCATTGGTTTAGCAAGGTTAGGTATATTGTTTAGTTTGTCATATTATATGGGGGTTTATACACTTATTGGGTTATGCTCATTATGTCACCTTACATATTACCTCCCCACCAAAACATGATTATTTTGTTTAAACCAAGTTTGGGGGAAATAATCTGTTATTTATTTTTTCACTCATAATATTTTCTCATTTCGGTTTGATTGTAGGTACCTTTGATTCAGTTAGTACTTGAGTATACTATTACATAAGTATTTATACCATTGTCTTTATTTATCACATATAGTCCAGTGTATAACAATAACAATTTTTTGGCTATACCTTCGATACTGCTGGGTTGTTGTTGATTTCTCTGATGAGTACCTTTTCTCCAACATTATACTTAATTGGGTGAACTCCCGTTTTACTTTGTCTTTTCTTCCTCAGTTCTGTTACCTGCAAATGTTAACCTTACTCCTTTCTTCTATTTGTGCCGAAAACATCATCGTCTGTGTCAGCCATCTGCGAAGTTCTTCCTTCATATGGGATACCTCTCCAGAACAGTCTTTTGCAGTCTTGGATATCTCGTCTATTTTGTCTTCTATAATTGTGGTACGGTTTTCTATTTCAGTTGTTTTGCTAGTGGTTGCTTGTAATATTTCATTAACCGTCTGTATCTTATTATCTTGTTCATGCTTTATTACCATTAATTCTTCATCTAAATTATCATATATTTGTTTCTGAATATCTTTCAAATCTTTTCTCCATTCAAGACGTAATTCTTTTTGTTTATTTTCTAATCTAATGGCTTGTTCGTGAAGGGCTCTCTTAAACTTCTCGTCTAATTCACTTATGCGCGTATCTGTGTCGTTAAGTTTATCAGTTAACTGCATTGTACTATCGGTGATTTCCTGTTTTAATTCGCTCAGTGTATTATTTAAATCTTCTTTTAAATTCTCTGTTTGCTTATTTATATTTTTCTTTAATTCGTCCTTCAGCTGGACATTGCCTTCTCTTAGCTCATTTAAATTGTCTGTTAGATTTTCTGTTTGCTTATTTAGTTTATCGTTTATTTTTTTTTATTTGTTTGACATTCTCCTCTTTCAACTCTTCTTTAAATTTTTTGGCTTGTTTTATGACTAATTCGTCCATCATGGCCAGTATCGAATTTTTAAATGCTTCTAGATTCAACCGTCCTGGTTCCGCCATGTTGAATATTTTGTATTTATTTATTATGTTTTAGAATATTATTCTTATGGAACCAAATTACTAATTTTATTTATTTATTTATTATTATTATTAATTATTATTATTTTTCTTATTTTACAATTAGACCTTTACAATTATATTATTTCGTTGAGCACCAGTTGTGTCTTAATACACAACAATTAAGTTTAACATAACATACAATTAATGTTTAATATAAATAATTATTATCACATAATATATTTTTCATTTAACACACATTAACTTTTAGAGCAACCATTTAGCTACAAAAAAAATTTAAATAGTCAAATGGTTGGGATCATGCCACACGTTTTTGGGCGACAATTTATATAACACCACAACTTGACAAATTTATTTGTGTTTGAGGAGCCCCACGCTTTTGGAGTGCCAATTTGTTATATAACACTACGAGTTGCAAAGTATATAATGTATTGAATTCATGGGTGTAATTGTAATAAGAAGATGATGCGTTATTTAAGTTTGAAATTGTTCCATTATTTATTTTTTTATTAAACAAAATTGTTTTTATTTCACATATAGAAATAGTACTGTACTCATTATTATATCGTTTGTATGACTCCTTCGTACATAACTTATAGCTAACAATTTACATACAGAGGTTATACATAAATCTTATTATCTAATTTTAATTAATTAAATATTTATTTTGCTCTTGGCTTACTCATTGTGTGCTCATCTTTTTGCAATTGCTGATTAATTTGCTTCAATAATGAATTTACTTGTATTCAAATTTCTTTTATATTAATTTGTTTTAAAACTTTCTACTGCATATGCGTTCTCCTTTATCAACAAGACTTTATTAATTACGTTAACTCAAAAATAAAATATTTCTCTTATCATTTACGTTACTCTCAATTACTAAATTTTATACAAGAGCTATTATTCTAAATTTTACTCTGCTTTACATTTATGTACAATTTAGTTATTTTAATACTGGTTGAATGTCTTTCATTCCAACTTTAATTAGTGTCTTTCAAATGTCTGTAATTACAATGGTTTTTTATCACCTCGTTTGATGTAGTTAATTATCCGTACGTCATCCTTTGGTCCTCTTGTCGTGTCCTCCTGGTCCTCTTGTCGTATCCTCCTAGTCCTTTGTCAGATTCCACTGCATGTGCTGTTTAATAGCCGTCTCGCCTCATATCATATGCTGCCGGTGTGTCCACAGACCTCATTGTATGTACTCTGCTGCTCTGGTTGGACATCTAGTTTGTCCTGTGACTCTTACTATAGATGTGAATTAGCGTCGTCGACTGACATAGCCTCTTGTGGCAACGGTTGAATCGAGAAGAAGAAGCTTTATTAGTGCGACCTGGTATTTATAGTCAGGTCATGCAAAAACTCATGTCTGAACAATTTTTAACTTGGTCAGGTTTTGTCGAAGCGTCACTTGCCCCACTCTGGTTCAATTCACTATTTTCACCTATCTTCACTAATTACGAAGTTTGTTTCACATCACTCGATGCTCAATTGATCACTAATTTTTATATGTTTACTGTACGTAAATTACACTTCTTTATAGTATTCACAAAAAGATCTATTCACTTTTTACGTATAGTAATTGCACTTTTCGTCACATCGGTATGGTCTTTTAACCCTTTATTCACCTTTAATTTCTATACCCTTTGGTGTCTTTTGTTTTACCCTATCGTATATATTTTTCTTATAATTAAAATAAAACAACTATTCTACTTGAAAAGGGTTGGTTACATTTCAGGAACAGACAGGCTTCACACACACAAACAAAATACGCGTGTACACAATGCTAGCGACAGGTGTGTGGGGAATGCGTGTCCATGCATGAATTCTGCGCTCATTATTTTAACTACGATACAGCTTATTCAATCTGAATCATGTTTATTAATTCATATTTATTTATTTTTATTATTTATTTCATTTATTTTGGCAATGCACAGTACCGTTACTGGTTGTACCGTTGCAATATATTCTTTGATAAATTCAGCCATTTTTGTTTTAGTGTAAATAAATATAAATACGTAGTTTTATGTGTACTGATTTTTGGTAAACCTTGACTCCATTTGCTCTTTATTTAATATTATCTACTTAACTGTTTTTGTTATTATAATTATCTCATGATAACAGGTTTTCTCTTTACTTTTTGCAGAGCGCCAGTAATGAAATACACAGCAATAATAAAATTATAATGCTATCTTTGAATACAATAAAATGTAAAATACTAATAATAATAGAACAAAGTACTAATTCTTGTGTCACAGATTGGTAGCACTAATATTTATTATACAGTGTTAAAAATAATATTAATGAATACAATTCTGTGTTTATACCCAACTTAACTGTAATGTGTAAATCACAAGCTGGGTCATATGAATTTGCTTGTTTATTGTGTTAAGTATAATTTGTGAAGTTACATACCTTTGCACACATAATATATACATACATATGTAAACAACAATATGTACTTATTGTACTTACCGCATGTTGATAATACTTTCATAGACTAACGCTACCACACAAATCTGTTTTATACCTAAGGTCCAAAATTCGTTAAGTGAAAGTGCAGAAACATTAAGGTTGTACGAAATAAAACTGATTACCATTGCCAGGTGTAATAAAATCTGTTTTAATTGCTACTTCATTTGCATAATTAATTTTCACAATACAAAAATGGCGATTTATATCGTACTTACAACATGGCGGCCAGTTAAATTCCGCCCCTTAACAATACCTTACATTTACCATAATTATTTTCTCCTTACTTCTGTTACATCAAACAAGAATATTTTATACTGCAGTAGTTATTTTTTTCCTTTAGTATTATTATTGAAAGGTGTAATTGAACACAAAGCAACGCCTATGTTAGTTAACACGGCCAGCCTGTTTTCTCCCAATTTCACTCACTCTCTCTCTCTCTCTCTCACATCTTTGACAATTTTGATTTATTAAATTTTCTGGTCATATTATTTCGAGCTCGATTACTTGTAAAAAAAAAAGTGCACTTTCCTGAAATGTTGAGGTTCCCGTGTGGTTCAGATGTTGGCCATGTCTCGCCCGGTGTTCGGCGTATTTTGGTTGTAGTCGTCTAACTTGTTGACACTGATTTTACATTGTTACATAGTTAATTAGTAGAGTTATATTTTGTTTACTTTGTCATTTTAAACTACTGACAAAATACTATTACTGGCCTATTTGGGACCAGTACACTCTAATACGTATTCACTGCATGACGACTTGTAGTTGACTGGGCGGATGCAAAGCACATATTTTTCGTATGTCTTAGCGCATCCACGTCATTGTCTTTTGTTTCATATCGGCTCACGCCCTGTTGTCATGTCATTGTTTGTTAGGTCGTCACTGATTTTAATGACGTCCCGTCTTCTGGACCAATGAGAGTGGCTATTTACAATCTGTTTCCACTTGGCCATTTTGTATACTCGTCTCCTCACGTCCGCTCCTGACTTTGGAATCGTTTTGATCTGTTAAAATCTGCGTCGTCTCTTTACAAAGGGAAATCGTTCTCTCCATGTATGTGTGTGTGTAACACAATAAAATATGATAATTTGTTACCACTCATACCATAATTCTGACATCAAGATTTTCGTACTGTCACAAAACCCCCTTAATGAAAGATTTTATGTTGAAACAAAAACTTTCATTGACTCATTCACACTTTTCTAAAAGGATCAGCCCAGATATGTCGCCACAACCCCCTGTAGTGTTAACATAAAAGAATTATAATCACTTACCCTTGGTCCAATGATGATGTTCGCACCCTTTGACCTTACTGGACTTCTCAGGAGAGATCCCAACACCATAAGGCCATTAGGCACTTAACGCTCCTGTTCTGACGCACCGGCTAGCTCAGGACCATGGACACAACACCGTCAAACTCTGAAACATGCAATACAAATTTTAATATAGTGGCCTTATCTATTCCCATATCCACAACTGATATTTCTCCCCTTAGATGCATTGGTTTGTGTTTTTTAGGCGTTGGTTTGCTCCAGTAATAAATTTTCAACTAACAAAACAAGATTTAAGATAGACAAACCCTCTCCATTTTCAAACATTCCTGCATTTATAAAAACTCTCTGACTCCAGTCAGCCATAATTACTCTCTTTACCACATGCAAATAGATTATTATACTAAACATAAAACAAATTTTAATCTCTCAAACAACAATCACTAACTCTACTATTTTACTTCATATAATATTGAAACATACCTATCATGGCAAACAACTTCAAACTATTTATTTTTCTTTACTCAACTTTCTTTGTTCAAAACCACTGTTATCTTTATATTTTTTACACATTAGTATTTTTATCGTCGCTACCCCCGTAACGACCTCCTAACCACACACACTATTGTACCATCAACATAATAAAAACATAATAAAACATTGTACATTACACATTAAACACTAACATTGAACAATTCACATTACTTAATTCACATTTACATAACTTGTAGCAAAACTTTACAACATTATTACTATCATCAATTCTCTATTAACCTTTAAATTAGTTAACATTCATTTATCATTAGATTCTATACAAAAATTCAAATTTATTATCACCTTTCAGTTACATTACCTTCCTGGTATGAATTTTCCTTTTCTAACCCTTTTATCCTTAACTAGTTTGGGTGACTCTCTATCATTTACTACTCTCTATCTTATTTTGGCATTTGTCAACCTAACCTTACTACCCTCCTTTTTACTACTAACAACCGCTTCTAACCATTAATATATTATGACACCAATATCTCTATAACAACCCCCTTCAATAATCCCATTTAAATCCTCTGGCACCGCTCGTCTTTGTACAAGGATGTGTGTTCCCTACCTGGCCATACCCATTCCTAACCATTTGCCCTCCACCAAATATCGGCAAACACTCTAACCCAAAATTGCTCCGCCTGCCACAACGCTGCACGCTGATCACTCCTTACACCGGATCCTTACTACAAAATATCATCATCATTAAATATAATTACCATTCACATTACTCACCTCTCTACATATAATCACTAACTACTCTGTCCCTAAAATATCCAACACCTCTTTATGTATTATCTGTATCTCAACATTCTTATTTCCACTAACTCCCATTAACTATTTAACTAACTCCAATGCCCCTATTTATCACTGTCCCCAAACTCTTTACAACATTTCACCTTAATATACCACTAGAAATTCATCACTTACCTACTAACAACAATACACCTCAATATCCAAATATATCATATGCATAATCATTTACTAACCATTAGGCTCTGAATCTCATAATATCATTTAAAATCATTCTCATAATTAATTATTCTTGAACATTTAAAATTCTACAGTATATGATTTACATAAAAAATACACAAAATACACAACAGCAAAATTACACAAATACATTGACATCAATATACACAAAAATATACAATCCACATAATCATTAACTCGTTTATCATAAATCAGTTCATAAGCAATCCATTTCAAAACACTGTCCACATAATTAAATGTTCATAAACACAATAAATATTTACCCTCCATCGTCGAACAATAATCTTATCTTAAAACTATATACATTGTTTATTATTAGATATTTTATCTTATCATTATACATGTACCAACTATTCAAATTTTTATCCTTTTCCGCAAATTCATATAACTCATTATCGGGTATGGTTCTGTCACCTTCGGTATAATTAGTCACAATTAGGTAATTTGCAAAGTCATTATTTTCATTATCTCCTACTCCTTCAGTTTTATTACAAGGCAAGTATTTACTATATTTATCACTCATCTCTACTCCTAACCTTTCCATAAACTCTTCATAGTCTCTACTTATCTTAAAAATTTCTATTTCTCTTTTTCTCTCCCAAAACATCTCTCTCTTTTAATATATCTCTCTCTACCACACCAAACTACATTCTCTCTTTCTACATTTGCAGGGGACACTAATTCACAAGTATTGCACCATCTGTGAAGTGCACTAAAAAAACCAAGGACAACTTTGTTTGTAGACCATATGTCTCCCAAATATACATTGAAGGCACTATCGTCCTTCCTCAACACATGTACATCACCCCCTACTTCATCATTAAGGGAAAAATCTAACCCATGCAACTCTTTTACAATTATACTCTCTTTACACATTCTCTTTAACTCTTCAACACACACTATCATTCCATTATTATCATATTCTATTCCCCATAACATTTCATTATCACTACCCCTGTTTACATAATCATTTTCTAATATCATACTTTTATTTATATTGTTACAATTCTCTCCCTTACTTACCTTGTCATCTTTGTTCAATTCTAATTTGTCTATTCCTCTCTTATTTTCTAATTCTATCTCGTCTAACCGTGTCTCTATTTCGTTAATTCTCTTGTTAAAATTACAACTTTGTTTTTTAATTTCTTTTTTGATATCATTAAATTGTTCATCAAATTGGTTTAATTTATCATTAAAATTATCTAATTTTATATCGAACTTAATGCTCTGCTCTTTTAACTCATTGTTCTGTATCTTCATCAACTGAAAAAGGTCTTCCAGTGACACTTTACTATTTATAATAGGTGTTGAGTTCGCTTGTGGTTCATTCAATAATAGTGATTCTATTGCTGTATTATCTATACTAGTGTTTTCGTTATCTGCCATTTTGCTTATAATAATAATAATAATTTTCAATAATACACGATTGTTTATTTTCAGTTGCTTTATATCCTACTCAAGTACTAACATAACCTCTTTTGCAATGTTATTTGTTGTTTTATCATTTCGGCACCCGCTTGTCTCTGCTCTTTGACTTATTTATATACTGTAAATTTTTTTATATAAAGTCTCATGTTCAGGGCGCCACCTGTGCAGTTACATACTTTTACACACATATTATATACATAAATATGTAAACAACAATATGTACTTATTGTACTTACCGCATGTTGATAATACTTTCGTAGACTAATGCTACCACACATATCTGTTTTATACGTAAGGTCCAAAATTCGTTAAGTGAAAGTGCAGAAACATTAAGGTTGTACGAAATAACAAAACTGATTACCATTGCCAGGTGTAATAAAATCTGTTTTAATTGCTACTTCATTTGCATAATTAATTTTCACAATACAAAAATTGCGATTTATATCGTACTTACAACATGGCGGCCAGTTAAATTCCGCCCCTTAACAATACCTTACATTTACCATAATTATTTTCTCCTTACTTCTGTTACATCAAACAAGAATATTTTATACTGCAGTAGTAATTTTTTTCCTTTAGTATTATTATTGAAAGGTGTAATTGAACACAAACCAACGCCTATGTTAGTTAACACGGCCGGCCTGTTTTCTCTCAATTTCACTCACTCTCTCTTTCTCACATCCTTGACAATTTTGATTTATTAAATTTTCTGTTCACATTATTTCGAGCTCGATTACTTGTAAAGAAAAAAAAGTGCACTTTCCTGAAATGTTGAGGTTCCCGTGTGGTTCAGATGTTGGCCATGTCTCGCCCGGTGTTTGGCATATTTTGGTTCTAGTCGTCTAACTTGTTGACACTGATTTCACATTGTTACATAGTTAATTAGTAGAGTTATATTTTGTTTACTTTGCCATTTTAAACTACTGACAAAACACTATTACTGGCCTATTTGGGACCAGTACACTCTAATACGTATTCACTGCATGACGACTTGTAGTTGACTGGGCGGATGCAAAGCACATATTTTTCGTATGTCTTAGCGCATCCACGTCATTGTCTTTTGTTTCATATCGGCTCACGCCCTGTTGTCATGTCATTGTTTGTTAGGTCGTCACTGATTTTAATGACGTCCCGTCTTCTGGACCAATGAGAGTGGCTATTTACAATCTGTTTCCACTTGGCCATTTTGTATGCTCGTCTCCTCACGTCCGCTCCTGACTTTGGAATCGTTTTGATCTGTTAAAATCTGCGTCGTCTCTTTACAAAGGGAAATCGTTCTCTCCATGTATGTGTGTGTGTAACACAATAAAATACGATAATTTGTTACCTCTCATACCATAATTCTGACATCAAGATTTTCGTACTGTCACAGATTGTTGCACAGTAAATTGTTTAATAGAGGAGTGAGACAATTATGGCATAAAATAACTAATTAGAATACTGAAAAATAATAAATCATCCAGTTATTAACTGTCATATTAGAAAAATTAAATATAAAAAATTTAAAATGTGAATTCAGAATATTCCCTTTTTATGAAGATACAGTGACATACTATTATGCCTCTTATATGTAAAACACAACAATAATAATCTATAACATCAAAACAAAAGACATTAAAAAACAATTGTAAAATTCTTGTAAATTTCTAGGGTGTCTGACAGGAATATAAACTTTGAATCATTAATAAAATTTTAAATCTTAGCAAATAATCTGCCACAATAGTATTATATTTTTTGTTAAATCAAGTTGTAACTTTATTAATATTTTAATAAAATAATATTAACTTTAAGTAAACATAATTATTGTTTACAAGACAGCACCCATTCTAAATTGATTGGAAAAATTATTTTTAATAAAACTTAAAATTCCATATTACTTATTTTACTTCAAGTATTTACATTTTCATATTGATTTTACTTCACTAACTCATACTTCTGTTCTTTGTGAGTTGTTTCTTTGTTTTGAACAAAATAATTGTTTATTTTTACTTCTGTTGTGTGTGTGTGTGTGTGTGTGTGTGTGTGTGTGTGTGTGTGTGTGTGTGTGTGTGTGTGTGTGTGTGTGTGTGTGTGTGCAGCTTCTGGATATATGAGACAATGACAACGATGATGATGGTGATGATGTTGTCGATGCCAATTTCCTGTCGCTAATAAAACCCCAAGAGTGGCCCCATGAGTAAGTCATTAGCGTCTTCCGATGGCAGTGGAAAGAAAGTACATTTCTTCTTATGGCATTGTCTGAATTGCAAAATGTGTTTTGTAGACTTCTTCAAATTTGATTAAATAACCATGTTTAATTATTGTCATTAATTCATTCATGTCTGGACAGGAGTTCTCTAACCAAGCAAAATACATGCGTACACAGAGATCGTCCCCATTTGTAGCACAATACCTGTTTTGTGCTGGTAGACCAAACACACACACACACACACTGCATAAAATCGACAAGTGATCACATTTGACAGGCTAGAGCCTGTAATCTATGCCTGTACATACACTACTTAAAATTATTTCTAACAACTTCTCTCTATGAATTATTTACAGCATTATTGCCATTGTTAAATATGCAAATATAACTGTTGTTGCATATATTCCCCAGGTGTTATTGGATTTGAATGGTATTCGTATTTTATTTACATCTTCACATACGTAAATTATTCACATAACAATATGTTTTAAAACGGCTGCTTGTAAAAAAAGATTTAATCGAACATGTAAACACTGCCATGGAGGGATACAAAATTCTGCCACCTTTCTTTGGACGAATTGTTCTCCGTTGATGATATCCTGTGTCACATTTACATGCTTTGTAGGAAGAGGCTATATAATGTAACGGCCACTTAGGCCGTTACACAAAATTTAAAAACTATGCTACTTAACCTAGAGGAAGCAAAAAGTGTGCTGGAGCCCAAACAGAGTGACAGGATGTGTAATCAACACTCTTGTAACCAGTAACAATTTTTATTAGAGCCTAACATGTGACACATCGTTATGATCATGAACCATTTTCTTTAATTTATTGTTGTAGTGGAGTGTTAGTGGTCTTGAGATGGTACTTTCTCTTTACCACATTTAAATTATTAATAATACAGAATAAACTTACCTTACAAGCCAAGGTCCGGCACACGAACTGTGAACTATAAACATGATTTAGGGTTACGTAAGTCAATGACTACACACATTTTATAGTTAACTAACTCAACTCGATTTATTGCTTTTTTATAGTTATCTTTTATGATTCAACAACACATGCTCCCTCCTTCTTTATTTTCAAATGAACAACATTACTGCGGGGAGGTCAACCCCGTCTGATAAAATTTACGACACATCAATTTAAACAAAAACACAAAAACCATTTATCTACTACTTCTTGTATGTCAGGTTTAATTATTTATTAACTATGTACACAAAGCAACCCAGTTTGCTCACTCACACTCTCATACTGTATTTAAATTATTCCCCTATTACATCGAGCTCTTTATATTAAAATTTGGTATATAAGTATTTGGTCATTGTCTACTTAACTTTCGGCGTCTCCACTAACCACGTGCCGCACTGCATATATGTCCGAATATCGTTGCACTGTTTGAATATTAAAAGTTTTTCTTGATTAATTAGGTTCACTGCATCAAAAGTTCCATTCTGCACTGTTTTACTGTTTTAATTTCACATTTCTACAGTTAAAAGATTTTTTCTTTTGGCTCGCAAGCCTATTGTTCAACCGGCCGGCTGTAGGTTTGGTAGACGACAACTGACGCCAACAAAGGCGTCTAAAAAGGCCACTTCCTCTACACGTTCAGCAACTTGCGCTGTGATTCGTTAACAAAATCACGTGACAGGATAATTAGTTATATTTGAGTTTCCTTCCGTTATTAACTTTGGGTTGGAGAGTACATAACTTGCCATGACCTTGTGTGTCCTCTGAGCACAAGTCACCAAAAGGCGGCACACGCGCGCTCTTACACATTCCTCGACGCTTAATTGTTAAATAAATAATTACCTTAATTTTATCCACTAAGTGATCTTCTTTTACTAAATTACAACTTGTTTCAGGCCTTATATCCCCATCTTCAGGTAAAAACAAAATCTACCCTATTGTTAGGGTTTCGTTAGAAAGTTCACGAAGACACAAACACATAACACACTTAAATAAATTAACACAGAACATTGAGTTTGCATCGGAACGTGCTACAACCGAACCAGTGCACTGGCCGAAGTCCGACTTCCAACTGATCCGTACACGCTATTCACGGTTTATTTTCATTGCTGTGTCATATAGTTTATTTGACTTGAATGACAATTGTTCATTAAGTACCTGACTTTTATTCATTCTTAAGGCCTTGTAAATTTCAAATTCCTCTAGGGCATCTAGTAGTTGACCCTTTTTACCTATATGTAAAGGTTCCAGATTCTCTTTAAATCCAGTGTATGTATGATTCTCATTTATTAGGTGTTGTGCGTAATGCGATACATTAGTATTGGGGAACTTCTTAGGTAAATGTTCTTTGAATCTCTCGGACAATTTTCTCCCCGTCTGGCCTATATAGGTTTTTATCACATTCATTGCACCGGATCCTATAAACCCCCGAACAATCCTCTAGTAATGCTGTGGTATGAGGCTTAAGTATATTTGTTAATTTATTCGTGGTCATGAACGAGACAATAATCCCTAGCTTTTTTAGTTCATTATGTAGTATATTAGGTAGTATGTTCGTATATCTAGCGGCAACATATTGGGTTTTGTCTTTAACTTTGTCAGATCGTTTTAATTTATTAGCGTGTTTATATATTATTTTATCAATGATTTTACTATTGTAACCATTCACTATTGCTATGTTTTATTATATTAATTTCATCGTTATAGTCTTCTATGTCCATCGGTACATTCGTCAATCTATGTGCCAGTGCGTTAAAAGTTGCCATTTTTTGTGTATAAGGATGATTGGAACTAGCATGTATGGCTATATCAGTTGTCGTTGGCTTTCTATATATTTTAAAGCTAAGGATGTTATTACGTGTATATGTGGTTACGTCCAGGAAATTCAACATATTGTTATACTCTACTTCCATAGTGAATTTAATATTACTGTTTATGCCGTTCAAAAAAGTAAGCAATCCGTCTATCTGTCTAAGAGTACCATCAAAAATTAAAAATGTGTCGTCTACGTACCGTGTGTACGAGATGATTTTATTATATAACTTGTTTTTGTCAGAAAGTATGTACTTGTTCTCATAATGATTCATGTAAATTTCCGCTAAAATTCCACTCACCGGTGAACCCATGGCCAGCCCATCTTCTTGGATAAAAAACTTGTTGTCGTGTGTAAAGTAATTCTGTTGTATAACAATTTTCAATAAAAATATAAGTTCTTCAATTTGTATCTGTTTTAAGACTTTTGTCTTGATTAAAAGTCTCTCGAGAATATTTACCGTCTCTAACACGGGTATGTTCGTATACAAATTCACTATGTCCATAGAGATCAGTTTATGGTTAGGCAGTACTTCAATGTTTTTAACTTTGTTTATAAATTCTATTGTATTTTTTACACTATGTATGTTGTCCATTACTAAGCTGTTTTTGATAATTATTTGTAGCTTTTTGGCTACATTATAGCTTGGGGCAGTTGTATAATTTATTAATGGACGTATTGGTAAATTAGGTTTGTGTAACTTTGGTAGTCCTCTGAAAGTAGGCGCTTTCGGATTTACATTTTTGATACGTCGTCTAGTTTGGTTGTAGCGCGTTCCGATGCAAACTCTATGTTCTGTTTTAATTTATTTAAGTGTGTTATGTGTTTGTGTCTTCGTGAACTTTTTAACGAAACTGTAACAATAGGGTAGATTTTGTTTTTACCTGAAGATGGGGATATAAGCCCTGAAACATGTTGTAATTTAGTAAAAGAAGATCACTTAGTGGATAAAATTAAGGTGTATCGCATTTATTTAATCATATACAGTGATCTGGAGGCCATACAGTAACTATGCTTAATTGTTCTCGTACCTGGCTCTGCCTGACACCGAGTCAAACACAGGGTGTTATACAAATCAGGTTTTTGTGACAATAAATGGTGCCCAAACAAATTGGCCCCAATTTATTATAAAATTAAAAAATAGACCCTCATCTTTATTTGCCCCGTTACAATACCCCCCCAATGAGAGGTTTTCTGTTGAAACAGAAAAACTCTCATTGCTAAACCCTAAGAGGATCAGCGAGGATATGGCGCCCACAGCCCCCCTTTAATTCTTAACACATCATGGGTAAACTACCCCCCCCTAGCTCGGCGACTATGGCTGCACCTGAACAACATTACTGGACTTCTCTGTTCGAGATCCCAACACCGTAAAGTCGGACCGGTACTCACCATACTACCACCTAACCTTGTAACATTCAAAACAAAATCAACAGCTGGCCTTATACCATACCAGATCCTCAATCGATATATCTCCCCTTACATAAATACCGGGTTGCCTTTAGCAAGTACTGGGTGCGTACACATACTCATTATTACATTAAACACAACTTCACATTAATTCTTAATCTAAAATTTACAGAAATATTTTATATTTTAAATTCAATTCCATTTTTCAACTTTTAATCGTTTGCTATTACAGTTTCAAATCAAAAACAAATCACATTAAATCATTTAAATTTTGTTCACATAGGGAAATAGATCCAAGTCCCTTACCAAAGATTCATATTAAAATGAATTTGATCATCTCTTTCAATCAATTAATTTAATCATAAAATTTTTTGTTTTCTTTCAAATTCCAACATCCTTTAAATAAATTTACCACTCTTAACTAGATGCTAGCAATCATAATAAACAAAATAAAATGAACACCTTATTTTATCATAAATTCCTTTATCACTACATTTGTTTACAACACATAATATGAACAATAGAAATCAGTTAATACATTATCAATACACATAATCAGCTATATCCTGAACATAAAACACAATAAACTGCACCTCAAAACAAATAAAACATTTTTTGTTTTCTCGACTAAATAATGTAATAATCTTTTATAAACATATATTCTGACAATAGAAAGATTATAAAATAAAATATAAATTAAACTTACATTGATTATTAAAAGAACATATGAATTGGTTACAGTGACCATTATACAGTTCATACCAGTCATCAGCTGATGTCTTACTAACATGTGAATGACCTTCCTATAGACACACTGCATACAACTAACACAAGTACACAAAATTATATAGTTACAATCATAAAGGTTCTTGTAGATTAAGATCATTACAATTGAATCTAGTACTTAAAATCGTTTGTTCTCATAAGTGAAATTCATCACTAATCATCGAATCATAGTTATAGCAACTGTTACTGAACAGGAACTGGGTCACCAACCACCAACTCTCTCTTCAGAGTAAGTGAAATTGAATGTCCCTCTGTTTACAGTGGTCATTACCCTCTCACTGATTGTTCAGTTACTCCTCCCACTACATCATTTTTCTTAATTCCCCCGTATCCCAGTTACAGTTAGGTAAATAGGCTCATGGATAAACCATACAAGGCATTTACCTGGTTGCATAAACACTCTATTTTTTATGCCCCTGGCTTGTAATGGCCAGCTCCTCTTCCACACACACTATTGTTTCCTGACGGTGGACTGTAGCTCCCATTTGCATCCCCAAGAACTGAAGTTCATATATAGGGTATAGACGCTGCCTATACCGTTCTTGGTTCAGCATTATAAAAAAAATTCGCCATTACTGATGTCCGAGGACACCAGTAATCCTACTAAATATGATTTACACACCCTTAACACGGCATTACCGCCCTCTACGATGATAGCCGCTGTTCCATAGTTTGGTGATTCCCTTGAATTTACCCCCTGTTGATTTCTAAATTCACCAATTTTGAAAATAATAAGTATGGCTAGGATACAATCTGCCCAACCACACTTGCTACCAATAATCCAAATCCACGGTCAGGGTTCGGTGACACCATGACCGCCCGAAAGTTGGGGAATCACAAGTAAAATATATATGTGATATATTCAAATTTACCATTTATAATTCTCATTACATGAGGTTCATAGTCTTGATTATGTGTTCTAACATCATACCTTTTCTTTCTTAACTTTCCCTACTTTGACTTTCATTAACATGAAATAGCGAGTACACAAAATATTTACTTGTTTAACTAAACTAATCTATTTCTATTTACACAATTTACCACCAACTAACGATTGACCCTTTAATTACAATTTTAATTGACCATTTAATAAAAGGAATTTACTCCCTCTACTTCCATTAAAATAAACACTTAATTTACATCTGAATAAAAATTACAAACATTTCGAATTTATGTTTAGTTTCAAATTCTATTAACTCTCTATTTTGTTACATTTTATTGTTACATTTCAATTATGAATTTCTATTAATCATTCTCATCCATTGGTTTGGGTGATTCTCAGTTATTCAAAATGACTCGATTTATAAAATGGGTATTTAAATATAACCTTACCCCTTCTTCCCTTCTGACAATCACTAACAGATTTACATAGGGTGACACCAATCTCTAAATAAAATTTACTTCCATTAACTTACTACTCTAACTCACCTTGAATCATTCTACTCTTATAACACATGACAGGATAATTAGTTATATTTGAGTTTCCTTCCGTTATTAACTTTGGGTTGGAGAGTACATAACTTGCCGTGACTTTGTGTGTCCTCTGAGCACAAGTCGCCAAAAGGCGGCACACGCGCACTCTTACACATTCCTCGACGCTTAATTGTTCTCGTACCTGGCTCTGCCTGACACCGAGTCAAACACAGGGTGTTATACAAATCAGGTTTTTGTGACAATAAATGGTGCCCAAACAAATTGGCCCCAATTTATTATAAAATTAAAAAATGGACACTCATCTTTATTTGCCCCATTACAGTCTCAAATATTTCTACTAGTAATTTTGTACAAAATTACTAGTAGATACATTTTCTTTAAGAACATTATTTTTTTAAGTTATTACAAACTATTCAGTTACAAGTTTTTTAAACAGCTGGATTCTCGTATCATTTTCTTTAAGAACATTAATTTAAGTTATTACATAATATTCAGTTACAAGTTTTTTAAACACCTGGAGTTCTTGATCTAAGCTATTATGAGTTCTCAACAAGATGTATAACGTGAACACCAGGGGGCCAGTCTATTGAGTAGATGTTGACTGAAGGGTAATAATTACAACGCTCCCACCTGTACTTTTGTTGAAGAACTCGACCTTTACTATGCTGACCAGTGTGCCATGAGTACTGCAGCCTGTCCTTAGAGTGTGTTGAATCTCCAGCGAGTCTCATTCCAGGCAGATGTGGGTTCTTCAGTATTCTGCTGGATGAGTATTCCTGGGCCTGACTGCTTCAGGAAGCATCCTGGTGCACTGCTCTGCAGATAGTGACAGGTGTTGATGTTACTACCTCTGCTTCCCATTTCTCCCGGCTGTTGCAGGGACCCTATAACATTTTTATTTGGAGATTAGCTGTCAGTCAGTACACCCACCCATACTCTTTCGCCTCAGAACACAAACGCCACACTCACTGTCACAATTTTTATCAACATTTTATTTGCTTATTGTATCCAGTTATAGTCATTACTTTTAATCTTTTACTTTTAACTTTATCAAAAACAAATACAATGTCACCACGTGTTTTGATACCGGAAGTAACGTGTAAGTCAATTTTACAATACAAAGGTTACAATGAAGTAGACTTTACAGATGTCGAGGCCACACACACACATACACAAAATAACACATAATCCATCATTAAATAACATAGAATAATATAATTGCGTCTAACCTGAGAGCCCTTTACTGGATTATGAACTCATGCGGAAAGATTTACTTAACCCTGAGCTGTCAGACCGTTAAAACACTCTCCCTGAAGGTTGGCAAGGAATGAGAATGAGACCTGAATTAGTCGGTCCCACTATCCGGCATAAAAGTGACGTGTTCCAATTTGCTGATCATAACCTTTGGTAACCTGCTTACTACAGCGTACAGCAAGCTGCTGATACGTTTTATTAGGCCTGCTAGATTGCGTTGCCGAAGCGCAGACATGGCCTTGGCGATCACATGTTAATGATCAAGTTAGCTGTGGTGAGCACAGCCGCCAAGCGGTTTGCGGCACTGATCGCATTCAAAGCGGGTCAGGAAAATTCAAACCCTGCCACAATAGCAATGATTTTTATACCTTTCTTTTCATGGTGCTATTTCTGCCTGTTTCTCTAATAACGTGCTGTTTATTCTGAGACTCGTACTGTGTTCATCCTTGGTCTCTCTCTCTCTCTCTCTCTCTCTCTCTCTCTCTCTCTCTCTCTCTCTCTCTCTCTCTCTCTCTCTCTCTCTCTCTCTCTCTCTCTCTCTCTCGGAAATAATTTCTCTTTGTCTTCTCTCACTTCACTGTTCATATTGTTTGGCTCTTCTCCAACCTTGCTTGCATTTCTCTCTTCATAGCAATTCCTTCTGTTTCTGCCCAAAGTTTTCTCTTACACTCTCCTCTCTTCTTTCTTGCAGTTCCTTTTGGTTGCCATCTCATATCACCTCTAGAGATTGCTTTTATTTTTGTAATCTGTGTGAGCAAATTTAGTAATTCTTCAATGGTTTTAATTCCTTGTATGTACGTATATTTACATATATACTCCTAATCTTATATTTCAGTTCTTGCGGTATGCTAATTTTAACACTAACTTGTGTTCAGTGAATTTTGAATTGTTTACTCCTTTCAATGGGCTGAGTGATGTTCTCTTCAAGGGTAAGTTTTCCATGTGTTTAATATCTACCACAATTGGTATCTTACCTGTCTTTGTTTATCAATATTCCAAAAGCAGCAGTATTCAAACAAGTCTTATGTTCACAAATAGTTTACTTGCTCAAACAATCATGTGGCAGCAGCATCTTGAAAATGTTTATTTAATGAGCAAGCTTCGCTGTCAATTATATTATTACCTACCGATTCCATTTCTCGTTCACTATTCAGATGGAATTCAATTTGATTGTTCTTCAATCCTTGAATATTAAATTAGTCCTCTCTTCCGTACGTGTAGGATACACATCATCTGAACCAGTCTTCTCTTATTCACATTGTAAGATTTTCTACTTCAATGTGTAAATCATTGTGGAACGTATTTATTTGACTTGGATAGTCCTTTGTTGTTTAAGTAGACGATGGTAGTTTCCAATGAGTAGTACAGACTTCTAAACACTTGTGTCTTCCATATGTTTTCAAATACCCTTTTACTGATATAAAGTCACACCCAGAGCTTAAAATCAACATGTGTTCACTTTGACAAGCTACAGCTTGTAAGCTTTCCCTGCACATAGCACTACTTAAACTATTTTTAACAACTACTCTATATTAATTATTTTTCAAAAATTCTATTGTGGTTAAATATGCGAATGTGTGTGTGAGTGTGTGTGTGTGTGTGTGTGTGTGTGTGTGTGTGTGTGTGTGTGTGTGTGTCATTCACCATTCAATTATATACACATTTGCTTATAAAAATATATTCTTCCTATGAAGAGTAATGCAATACTGTAATCAGACATAGGGTAAGGTTAATTTTTGCAAGCCGAAAGCTACCTCACAGATAGAACATGATTTTTAACGCTATTTTCTACTGCTTCAATGTTCCAATAATTATGAATTATTACAGTTGTGTATTCATTTGTTCCAGTGTTACTTATTTACACCCATGAATAATATCTGTGAAGAAGAGGATTCTACTGTGGATTGTGAACTATATAGGGGAAAGTCAATTCAGAATACTCTGGGAGATCATCTGTCACCACACAAGTTAATACATTCTGGCATTAAGAAGTATCAGTGCGATGTGTGTTCAAAATCATTTACCGAGGCAGGCAATTTGTCAAGACACAAGCTAATACATTCTGGTGTTAAGTACCAGTGCGATGTTTGTTCAAAATCATATACCCGGTCACACATTTTGTCAGTACACAAGTTAATACATACTGGCACTAAGAAATACCAGTGCGATGTTTGTTCAAAATCATTTAATTGGTCAGAGAGTTTGTCACTACACAAGTTAGTACATACTGGCATTAAGAAATTCCAGTGCGATGTTTGTTCAAAATCATTTATGCTGTCACGTACTTTGTCACAACACATGTTAATACATTCTGGCATTAGGTACCAGTGCGATGTTTGTTCAAAATCATTTACTCGTTCAAGCGATTTGTCATATCACAAGTTAATACATTCTGGCATTAGGTACCAGTGCGATGTTTGTGCAAAATCATTTACTCGTCCAAGTGATTTGTCACAACACAAGTTAATACATTCTGGCATTAACAAGTACCAGTGCGATGTTTGTTCAAAATCATTTATTCGTTCACACGATTTGTCAAAACACAGTGTAATACATTCTGGCATTAAGAAGTACCAGTGCGATGTTTGTTCAAAATTATTTTCTCAGTCATATTGTTTGTCACAACACAAGTTAATACATTCTGGCATTAAGAAGTACCAGTGCGATGTTTGTTTAAAATCATTTACTCAGTCAAGCACATTGTCAACACACAAGTTAATACATTCTGGCCTCAAGAAGTATCAGTGTGATGTTTGTTCAAAATCATTTCCTCATCCATGTAGATTGTCACAACACAAGTTAATGCATTCTGGCATTAGGTATCAGTGCGATGTTTGTTCAAAATCATTTACTACGTCAAAATATTTGTCACTACACAAGTTAATACATTCTGGCAATAAGAACACCAGTGTGATGTTTGTTCAAAATCATTTACTCAGTCAGGAAATTTGACAAAACACAAATTAATACATTCTGGCATTAAGAAGTACTAGTGAGTTGTTTCTACAAAAATATTTAATTAGGCATAGCCTGTTGTGTTATAAATAACATGCTGGCATAAAATAATAACAGTGATCTTTGTAACAAAATTTTTTGTTTGTACATTTTGAGTGTAAATTAATACATTATAGGCCTACTATTACAAAACATTACTGTGTGGTATGTAAGAATAGTATCTATTACCTAAGAAGTTTTAGCAATGTAATAAAACTTGTCAATATAATGTTTTTAAACAGAAACCCTTTAAACAAGCATTATTATACAGTACAACCTGTCACATCCGGACCTGTGATATCCAGAACCTCCCATATCTGGACGTATCTCCAAACTAATTTTTGCAATTTTGGTTAGCGAAATGGTTAGGGTTGTAAAGATACTACTCTTGATGTTTTGGCTGTTCACCACTTTTTCTTCACTACACTTACGTCATTCTGCGATATGGTTCATTATTTTTGAATATTTAAGTTTTTACAATTGAAATACAGTACTTTATTTGGGGCAACTGAGTCTTAGCTTGCGTCCAGCCGATGCAGCGGCATTAGGTCGACTCACTTTACATGCGGGCGGATGTCACTGCCTTTCTTGCTACCAAATTTCATCGCCTTCATGTGTCAAATTGTTAGTAGTGGCATCGGGAACATGGTTTGTGAGTGTTCCCCAAGGGTTGACGAAATTACATTGCCTCTCTACACGTCACACAAAGGGGTGGGATCTCTAATTATGTTTCCGCCCACTTCTGAACACGAGGCGAACAAAATTCACAATCAAGCCATGTTGTTTTAGCTTCTCGGCGTCGGCTATGAGCCTGCTGGTGTTTGCGCGTGTCACACAGTACTACAGTTCTTAGAATTGTATTGCGTTGTTGCATACCTGCCGCATTCCAACATACAGCTACAAAGTTTTTACTTTTCTCCCCAACGGAAAATACACGCATGTGCGCACTGGACTTCTGGGAATTAAACTGCGGTTGAACACACTCACCGCCGCATTCTATTGTACCGGCTACACCTCACTGTGCCTTTGTTTGAACTACAATTTATATTACCATGGGACTGATCATGCAGATGAAAACGAATTTACAATTTTTTAATAAAATAAAAACCCCTCCTTTTTAGCCCCGTTACAGGGATGGAAAAGTGAAAGTTGTACTGATGTAGGCGTAGTGTAAGTAAAACTTTTTAACCAATTTTACTTTTTGTATTTTAAAGAGTACAGTATACAAATACAAATGCTAAACCAATAGAAACGTCTAAAAAAAACATTCAACAACAATCGCGTTCATTATTTCTGGCCCTCTAGCTATTTGTAAATGACCTTGTGATATCCGGATTTTTCCATATCCGGATCGGCTGGTCACCATATTAGTCCGGATATGACAGGTTGTACTGTACTAATAAATTAATATATACTGTAATATTGCCACTGCAAATATGTAATATGTCTATAATATTTGGCACTACAGAACAGTAGTGAAATTTGTAACAAAATTTTACCTTGCAAATTAAAATCATGAAATTATACATTGTAATGTAGTGTGACATTATTGATAACACATTTATCCTCTAATTAAATTTATCACTGCATGAGTTACACTGATATATGTATTATAACGATACCAGGTATTTAAACAGTTATAACGATACCAGGTGTTTAAACAGTTATAACGATACCAGGTGTAACTGTAATAAGAGTAGTAAATTTATGAGTAGTTAAAATTTCATGTTTATTGTTTAAAAAGCATTATAAATAATAAAACATTGTTAATACTCTCTGATCAAGATATCACTTATTAAGTCTTTATCTCAAGCTATACATTACACACATTTACAATATTCTTACATCTAGACATGTTAATAATCTTAATCTAGACATTTATTCAAATTGATTTAATAAAAGAAATAAAATTTAAATGTAATAAAGTTTTATTTTAATTGAATTCATTTAAATCAGATCTGACCTCAGCTTGCGCAGTCTATACCAACGTTTTTATTAATAAATAAATTTATAATTGTATTAATTACTCTTAGACTGGCATTTGTTTCGTATTCAAAATTTAAATTATTCTTTTCTACAAAATGCAAATATCAAATTATTTCAATTATTTTCTTTGATAAAAAAAAATATCTCAAAATTAAACTTTTTTTCTATATTTATCTATATGCGATTGCTCATTTTTATGACTAAACGTTTACATAAGACTCTATTACATTATTTACCTAATTATAAACTTTTTTTAATTCATTGTCTCTTTATTTTCATGAGCTCTTTAAAAAAATCATTTATAAATGCATTATGCATGTCACCTCGAGTTTTGATGACCCTACAACTTATTGACGGGGTCCAGCATTGTCCAGAGTTGAATTACCGTTACTCCTGGCTTGGCGTGGTCCTAGATATGTCCAGAGTCCAGCGTCGTTCTCCAGCAGTGTGGTCCGTCCCAGAGAATTAATATCGGCTGCAAGGTGGATCTCGTTCAGCTGTTAGGCATCTAAAAAGCATCTCCTAACATCCAGCATCTCGTGTCACTCTTTGTAGCTTCTCTGTAGATACTCTTGCTGACTTAAACGGTCCCAGTAGGGGAGACTAGGGATGGTTGACCCACTTTTCACATTTTCTTTTTTAATAAATCACTAAAGAGCAGCGATATAAATCCAATACATGTAACAGGTAGCTACCTTTCTTACATGCAAGATATACTTTTTGCATGCACCAAACTATGCCCTGTTTCCTTCTTTGAGCGTTATTGTAATTCACTGAATTTTGGGTCAACCCTCCCTATTTCAGGGAGGCATGACCCATGGTGTGGGAGGCTTGACCCACTCAAGGGAGGTTTGACCCAGTGAAATATTACATATGATTCATGCACAAGAAATAAATGAAACACTCAATAATGTCACTGACACTGAAAATATGTATATTGAATATAAGAATAATTAATTTACAATATATAAAATAAAGTAAATCAGACTGAAATACATAAATATTAATAATCAAATAACCTAAATTAAATTTACACAGAGCAAAACTTAAACACAAATAAAACATTTGAAAAACTCAATTTCGTACAAAACACATTTTCAAAGTATTTCTGAGCACATTAATCTAATTTTAGCGTACATTAAGTTTTGAAAAAATAATATTGAAATTTAATTTTGAAGCTGTCCTTTCTGTCCCTTTTTCTATAGCAGGATCTGAAAGCTTCTGAATGTCTTCATAAGAGACAAAGCCTTCATCATCCACAAGAGGAAAGGCAAAATAATCTGATTTTGGTTTATACCAACCCATAAACTGGACTTTGCATTCCCTGTCTCCATCATTGGTTTCAACCACTTTACCAATGGAATGAACGAAAGCTGTCTTTGTTGCAAACTTCACAATAACAAAATCCCCTATATTTATTGTGTGAACACCCCAGTCATCTGATAGGCAAGGTTTTGTGAACTCTTCACTCCATTCTTCGTCCTGACAGACTTCTTTCATTTCACTTCGAGAACCAAAAATTGTCTCTAACAGTTTCTGCCTCACTGACATTTTCAATTTTTTCTTCTGGCGTTCTTCATAATCTGCAGTGATTGCTTCTTTCACAGGTGTGCTGGTTAGTATTCTGCTCTTTGTTCTTTGACGGCCAGCTGATCTTTTCCGTGGACCTGCTTTGGGGAATGGCCGGATATCTTCTGGAGAAGTACCAACACATCGAGATTTGGCTCTACTGAAAGGGACTTGTACTGTTGGTCCTGGTGCTATTGGATGTGTATGAGAAAGAAAAGACCCATCTTCTTGGACAGTGGCAGAGGTTGAAGGAGAACTGCTGTGAATAGGTAGTGAGGAGGGAATTATTGAAGTCTGATAATCTAGATGTGGACGATCAGTCACATAGGAAGTGAGGAAATCAGTAGCTGAATCTAGATGTGGACGATCAGTCACATAGGAAGTGAGGAAATCAGTAGCTGAAAAGATTTCTGAATCGAACGGCCAAATACCAGTGCACCTGAACCCACTTGAAATGTTTACAGGTGTGAATGCTCGTGGGAATGCAATTCCAACCAGGAAAGGAATAGTGTAAATATCAATTGTTTTCCCTGGATGGGTGGCCATAAAATCATCAGCAGCACTATTGTACGGAGCTTTGAAAGGAGCAAAGGGTGATACAGAGTGATCCAGGGGCTGCAGTTTATGACTTGTATGTGGCGGCAAAGAGACAAGCGTAATACCATTATCTTTGCATTTCTGCAGTACACATGGACTTATATGAGATTCATGGTTATCAAGAACCACAAGCACTGGATGCTCTGGTGAGCATTTTACATGCTTAATAAAATGATACCAGTAAGCCACAAAATCTTCAGAAGTCATCCATCCTCATGGGCTCCCCACAGCAAAAGAGCCTGGAGGTGCTCCAAGAGTCATACGATCACCAAGTCTTTTACGAGGAAATACAAAGAATGGAGGTACACGTTTACAGTGTACCTCCTGCACTTACTGCACAACAGATTGTTACAAGTGTTCTTCTCTCACCAGATCTAACTTTTTAAACTTGTTTTTCTCCTTTGGCTCCAATAATTTTACTGGGTTTATGAACAGTGGTTAACCCAGTTTCATCTATATTGTAAACAGATTCAGGACCAAATCTGTACTTTTCATATACAGACTTTAAATTAAAATAGAATTCCGCTACAGTTGTTTTATTAAATGCAGTACCCCTTGCTAAACTGGTTGCTTGTGGATTCCTGAGTGACAATTCTGGGTGACGATTCATGAAGCCCCTTTCCCAGTCATAGCTTGTAGCATTATTTTTACTCCAATTTTCAGGAATTTTCTTTCCTCTTGCAGAAGCATACTGAAAATCAAAACTACACATAGCTTTTGGTGATAGCCCATAATTTAATTTTGATGCTAAAATTAAATAATTTTTCAGATCTTGTTCTTCATCATTTGAAAAAATTTGGCAAGTATTACAATTGGGTTCAAAAGTTGTTTCTTTTCCTTGTATAATACGACTATAATATCTGCCTAAAGTTTTCCTGTCTACATCAAAGTCTTTGGCTGCTGATCTAATGCTTTTACCCTCTTCAACAATACTCTTAACAGCATTCTTCATTACTTCTGGATCCACTGTTTTTCTAGGGTTCTCTCCTACCTTCCACTTGAATGGCATTCTGAAATGAAAGAAGGTAGACCCTTTATAATCATACAGTCTTCTTGAAACAGACTGGGTCAAACCTCCCTAACAATTATGGGTCAAGCCTCCCCTAGTGAGGTAGATTTATTAAACATAACCTTAGTCCCAAAGTATTTACAATTCTTGCAATGTTATTATATCAAAATAGAGCTAAAGGTATGCTTATTATTATGGTACATTCAAAATTATAATGAAAATTAATTTAACTCGCCTACTTTCTTAGATTTACAGAAGAAAAACAACTAACAACGATGACAAAATCATAACACCTGGTAACTTCCCGCCAAAGCTTTCCACTGCCATATGAATTTCAGAGATACTTTACTATTAACTAACCTCTTTGTCAGTAGTAAACAGCTGATTTGTGAGTGATAATGCTGGCATAATCAGGAGATGGACAGAACACTTCGAAGAGTTGCTAGGCGCAGTTGGGGAAGCTTCGATGGAGGTATCTGAGAATGAAGAGGAAGCAGGAGAATTCGAGGATGATAGAGAGGAGTTGGTGCCATCCTATGACGAGGTGTATGAAGCTCTAGAAAAGCTTAAAAATAACAAGGCAGCAGGTTCCGATGGTTTACCAGGGGAACTATTAAAGAGTGCAGGAGGAGATTTCATAAAGGAATTTGCCCATCTCATAGAGCGAATATGGCTGGAGGAGGTAATGCCTGATGAGTGGAACAATGGGGTGGTGTGTTTAATACATAAAAGGTGATCCGCTCGTATGTAAAAATTATAGGGGCATCTCTCTACTTAATACAGCGTATAAGGTATTGTCCAACATCATATTTTCTAGGCTGCTTCCCTACGCTGAGGAAAACATAAAAGAATATCAATGTGGATTCACTAGGAATAGGTCAACAACAGACCAAATATTTACACTAAGGCAAATCCTAGAAAAAACGGAATATGGTGTAGCCACTCACCATCTCTTTGTGGATTTCCAGTCGGCATATGATTCAATCAACCGGAAAATGCTATATAGAGCTATGAAGGAGTTGAATATACCATCTAAGTTGGTGCGTATGGTTGGAGTAGTTATGTCCAATTGTAAGTGCCAAATAAGAATACAATCAATTCTATCTAACTCCTTAAAAACATTGAATGGGTTGAAACAAGGAGATGCCTTAGCGTGTCTGTTGTTCAACATAGCTCTAGAAAAGGTCATCAGGGATTCAGGAAGTCAAACTAGCGGACACATTTCACAAGGAGGTACAGCTTCTGGCCTATGCCGATGACATTGACGTCGTAAGTAGGTCTGAATCTGGCTTAAAGGAAGCCTTTCGGGAACTGGAGTTGTCCGCTAAGGCTATGGGCTTGGTTATAAACCAAAGCAAAACCAAATATATGGTTGTAGGTGCCAACACTCTTGCCTTGTCACTGCACATTAATGATTATGAATTTGAAAAGGTTCAGGGTTTTCCATATCTCGGGTCATATGTGGACTCTGGAAATGACTCCTCTAGAGATATTGAAAGACGGATATTATCTACTAATAGGTGTTACTACGGACTGGTGAAACATTTTAAGCCTAAATTAATAAGTAAAGATACAAAAGCCACCCTATACAAGACCTTGATTAGACCAGTCCTGATGTATGGCTCGGAATGCTGGGTGGTAAAAAAACTAGATGAGCAGAAACTATCCGTTTTTGAGAGGAGGGAACTGAGAAGAATATATGGCCCTGTGAGGGAAAATGACATTTGGAGGCGATTGCATAATCGAGAGTTGTACGAAAGGTTTAAAGATCTTCCGATCGTGCAACTCATACAAATTAACAGATTGCGTTGGGCTGGTCATGTGCAGAGAATGGCGGAGGATAGAATCCCAAAAAGAGTGATGAATTATTTGCTGATGGGAAGGAGAAGGAAGGGAAGACCGCGTACAAGATGGCTGGACCAGGTTGGTAAGGAGGCAGTGAGGCTGGGTGCAGCAAACTGGTGGACATTGGCCGGGAGTAGAGACCAGTGGGGAAGATTTGGAGGCCAGGGCCCGGACTGGGCTGTAGCACCGAGGATGTATGTATGTAAACACAGGTGGGAATTTCAAATACTGTGAGTGGGTCAATCCTCCCTAGTCTCCGCTACTCTACGTTTCCCATAATAGTGTAAACATAATTACTGAAAATGTCTTTATTCGTTCGTAGATGAGACTTAAAACAAAATAAAACTGTTCTGCCGATGAACAGCGTGTCTGACTGCAACTGTGACTTGAAATGAAGAGAAGGGCTTCCAGTCGAACCCTTAATTTATACCGTCTCAAGATTCCGCACCGCTTGGTTCCGAAATTGTCCTGTCGAGACCTGCAGATCACATGATAGCCCCCACTCCCGAACCTTTTTATATATCTACAATAGTCTGCAAATGGCAATGTTTTGTAAGGAATTGAGATAGCACAAATCATAGATAATTTTATTAAGCACTCACTGTATTCATTTTAGCGTCTTAGTATAATTTGCGTATTTTTGGCACACTTATTTCGCACTGACTTTGCGTAGTGTGTCCTACTAACGTCATTTTCTTACTGTGGATAACTATAAAATTTACACACATTTTGGTGCCTTTTGTTTGTTTATACACCAATTAGTTTTCACACAGTGAATTAAAATAATTATTTTAGTAATTAATTGGGGAGGGTTGCTTGGATTCCTGTCTGTACATGCATCACTAACACACACAAGATACACGCATAACACACATACAATCGAGCAGGTGTTCCTTGGCTGTTGGAACAGGTTAATTTCTCCCCTAGTGTAACAATGAAACATTTTTACAATCCCAGACATGTCCATTTACCCCAAACTTATAATAATTTTACAAATTTTATATTTATTTAAATCAATGCTTAATACAGCTTATGGCCGTCTCTTTGCATTATTCCTCTGGTTGAAAAAAAAAATTTAATAAATATTTATTAAATTTTTGTCTATTTGTTCTAGACAAATAAAAATAATATTATACTAGCTTAACCTTAGTTTACATCAGTTAAATGACACATAATAATGAGTAGGTCAGTATAACACTCGCCTGTGGTGGTATGCAATATATTCACCCCCCATTATAACAGCTGAGCTTGTTGTTCTTGGACGGGTGCAGTGGCATTGTTCTTGAATGACGTCGCATGATATTTGCCGATGTCCTTTTCCTTCCCCTCATTGTATACGATGATCGTGTGTCTTCCCACGTGTTGTTTCAACGTATAAGGTCCGTTGTACAGCCGAAAGAATTTCTTCGCTGTGTTGTCAATGCCTTTTCCGACGGGATTAGCTTTCAACAGAATTTGTTCTCCTACGTAGAATCATTGTAATTTATGTGTTCTATTGAACTTTTCTCTCCTCTTGTTACCTTATTCTATGATGCGTTGTTTAGCGTACTCAACCTTTACACTTAATGGAATAGGTACATTTTGATTCTCTGGCTTGCTTACATATTTGGTCCAGAATCTAATAGGTTTTTTGTCTTCATCTAGCTCGATTGGCGTATAACTTGTTGCTTCGGTATAATTTTCATTTATTGCTTTTTCAAAGAAAGGTAAATACTCTGCCTATTTGTTGTATTGGTCGTGACAGTAGATTCGTAGATATTTACCTAACTATTTACTCTTTCTGCGAGATTTCCCTGTGGGTGTGGTACTGATGTGAGTACAGGTTGGATTCCATTTTCACGAAGAGTCTTCTCCCATACATCACTTTGGAACTGCACTCCTTGGTCGCTAAGTACCTTCTTCATTTTACCATATGCAGGAATGTATTTCTGAAAGAGTATTTTCAAAACAACTTTAGTTGTGGGTCGCATAATTGGATACAGATGGACGGCTTTGGAAAATACATCAATACAACAAGTATGTGTTTCACTCCACGACTTGTTCTTGGAAGTGGTCCCAAAAAATCCACTTCAATTAGCTCTCCTTTCTGGTCCTTCTGGATACTCTGCATTTCCACATAGGTATGTAGATTCGGTCCTTTTGCTGTTTGACACTCATAACACTTTTTACTTTCGTTTCTAATCTTCCTGAACATATTATTGATGGTGAAATCTTCACGTAGGCTTAAGTAACATTTAAGTGCAGCAGCATGTGCTAAACTTTCGTGTGTTGGTCGAATTAATTTATGCAACATATCATTTGTTAATGCTACCTTCCAATCGTGCCTCATTAGTTTATATAAGATTCCATTTTGTACCTTGTAATGGTCTGGTAGGTGATCTCGTAGCTTAAATCCTCTCGTAGCATCATCTAAGTCTTGTTGTTGAGCTAGATTCTTCAGCATGTGTATAACATCATTATCAGCAGTAAATTTAATAGGTAACAGTTGTAACTCATTATGGTTATTTTCGTGGACCTCTTCACACTCTTCTGTGACGTATCTACTCAATGTATCGGCTATAAAATTATCTTTCCCTTTACAATATTTTATAGTAAAGGAATACTCAACCGATTGCTAGGATCCATCTAATAGAAATGATAACGCTTGATGGTCCGTATGTAGGTATTTCAAAATGCGTTCCATAAATATAATATCGAAACTGTTTCAGGGTGTATACTATAGCAAGTATCTCCTTCTCAGATGTAGAGTACTGCTTCTGTGCCCCTTTGAATACTCTGCTGGCATATGCAATGACATGGTGTTCTCCTGTAGCATCTTGTTGATACAGCACACTTCCACACCGTAGTCGCGAGCGTCTGTGTAGATAACGAATCTTCCATCTCACTGTGGATGATGAAGCATTATGTTTTCAATGAATAACTTCTTGACTTGGTCGAAGGCATCTTGATGTTTCTTCTGGCACTTCCATTTGTGATTTTTCTTTGTTAACTCCAGCTGCAAATGTTGTTATCTTTCTGCATATTGTTGTGAGAATCTTCTATAGTATCCTGTGAGTTCCAAAAATGCTTGTAACCTTTTATTGTTCTTAGGTGAAGGGAAATCGTTAATACTGGATATCTTTATGGGATAGGGTTGAATACCTGAGGGTGAAATAATATGACCTAGGAATTGGATTGAGGATTTTATGAATTCGCACTTGTCTAGGTTAAGGGATATAGGGGCTCCCTAACCTTGTGGAATATAGTGTTAAGATGTTCAATGTGTTCGTCAAGTGTTTTTGATACTTCCAAGATATCATCCATGAACACTATGGTGTAAGGCTCCACTTCTGGTCCTAATGCTTCCTCCAGACATTTTACAATCACAGCCAAACTTGTGCTTAAACCAAAGGGAACTACCTTGTCTTGGTAGCATTTATTTTTGTATAGGAAGGCGATGTATTTTCTATCTTCTCTTCTAATTGGAATTTGCCAAAAACTAGACCGTAAATCCAACTTAGTCAAATAATGTGCTCCCTCACACTTTGCAAATAACTCGTCCACAGGTGGTGTACAATCGAATTCATGTAGAACGACGCTATTCAAACTCATGTCCAGGCATAAACGTACTTCTCCACTCTTCTTCTTTACTACAACTAGAGGATTAAGAAAGTTACTGTTCGACCGCTCAATGATGTTATTTTCTATCATCCGTCGTATTTCCAGTTCAACTTCTCCCTCGTACTTCATGGGTATTGGATACGTTCGTCTAACAAATTTTGTAGGGTTTGATACCATAATAGCGTGTTCATAGACTGTGGTCTGCGTCGGTACATTGCTGAATACTTCGTTATACTCTTCTATTAATTTAAATAACTTCGCTTCTTCCTGAGATGACATTCCTTCGGCTGTATTAGCATGCTGAGTAGGTGCATATCGTATGCGTGGCTTGGATACGACAATAGGTTTTCCACTTACCTCACAATTTTCTTCATTTTCATTCATAATTAATTCACATAGAACATCCTTATAATTACATAAAATCTTATTGTTATTAATATCAATCCTTGCACTTAAAGTATTTAATAAATCTATTCCAATAATTCCATTATATATAAGTTTATTCAGTATGATCATAGGATATGTTATTTCTAAGTCCTTACAATTTAAAATTATGTAAGCTAGGTGTTAGACAATAAACAAGTGTCTATGTAAACTTAGACAATATCTCATACTCAGAAAATTTTGGTTTTAAATGGTTTACGCATTCAATTTGCACTATAGTGTACTGCTCAATATTCTGGCGTCCATGAGGATTATATGTACCATATCCAATTGGTCACATACTTGCCTTTGAGTGTGGATATTCCAGTACCTATTTTCGAATGCTTCTCTGAATTGCTGATATGTGGTTGTATTGTCTCGAATTATGGAGTACCATTGACTTGCAGAATCTCTTAAATGACGGGTGACAAAACTCACTTTCTCCTCGTCGTCACTTATACTTCCAATTTTTTCAATTTTTCTCGACATTGGCCAAAAATTCTATGCTATTTTCCCCTTTGTTACCTGCAAAGGTTATCTTACTTCTTTCTTCTATGGGTACAGTGAACATCATTATCTGCGTCGGCCGTCTACGAAGTTCTTCTCTAAGCTGCTTCATCTCACTTTGTATCTGTGCGAAAGCAAGAATAAACTGCTCAGTAAGCCTATGGCTAAAAGATAAACAATTAAGTGCCTGTGTGGGAAAAAGATGGGCAACATTGGTTACGGATGGCCCCATCAACAGAACTCTACCCCGAGGAACTAGTGTTGCTCTTTTTAGAACTACAACCAGTCATGACTACCTGGCCTCCCACCTGCACCGCATCGGCATGTTGTCGTCTCCTGAATGTGTCCCCTGTGGATACGCTTCCATGGATGCAGATCACCTGACTACATGTCCAGCCTTGCTCTCAGATATGCAAGTCCAAGACGAAGATGATACGGCAAGGTTCTCACGTCTCTACTGGTCAGCGCGCCGCCTAATGGCCCAACAGGCAAGGGTGGGCATTGGCTAGTAAGTAAGTAAGTACTTTGTATCTCTTCCTTCATATGGGATACTTCTTCAGATCGGTCTTTAGCAGTCTTGGACGTCTCTTCGATTTTGTGTTCTACAACTACTGTACACGCTTCTATGTCTTTAATTTTACCAGTATTAATTTGTACCATATTTTTAACAGTTTGAATTTTCTCATCTTGTTCTCGCGTAATAGTAGTTAAATTATCATTTATTTGTTTATGTACTTTTTTGATATCTCTTCTCCATTCGAGACGCAATTCTTTTAGTTTATTTTCAATCCTTACTACTTGTTCATGTAAGGCTTGTTTAAAATTATTTTCAAGAGCGTCAATACATGAGTTTGTATCAACAATCTTTTCTGTTAATTGTATATTACTTTCGATTATATTTTGTTTTATTTCAAGATGATATTTTGTTCTTCAATTCTTCTAAACTTTCAGTTCTTATAGTGTCTTGTTTAAAATTCTCAAACTGTTTTTCCTAATTTGCTATTTACCTTTTCAGTTTGTTCTTCTAATTTATTTTTTAATTCATCTATATTTTGGTTCAATTCCTCTTTCAGTTTTTTTGTTTGCTTATTTATATTTTCTGTCTGTTTTGTGCTTATTTCATCTACGCATCTATTTCGTAAGCATGTGCTATGTGCACGCATCATAGTTTGAAGTGCTTCCATATTCAAGCTGTCTGGTACTGCCATAGTGTATTATTATTAAAATATTTATTTATAATTTATTATTGGTGAACCATATGCAAGCTTTTATTTATTTATTGTTTAATTACTATTATTTATTTATTTTTATCTACTCATGTTACAATCACACCTGTTTGTTGGGATGGGTGCCAGTTGCGTTATTACAATACAATACACGCAACAAATTTAAAATAACTAACATACAAAAATAATTAAAATATAATATTAATTATATCATATAAATTATCAAACACTGGTAATGATAGAGCATACATTAATTATTAAATGTAGGCATGTCATGCCCCACGTAAATGGGGGACAATTTTATATAACGATACCAGGTATTTAAACAGTTATAACGATACCAGGTGTAAACAGTTATAACGATACCAGGTGTTTAAACAGTTATAACGATACCAGGTATAACTTTAATAAGAGTAGTAAATTTATGAGTAGTTAAAATTTCATGTTTATTGTTTAAAAAGCATAAATAATAAAACATTGTTAATAATCTCCGATCAAGATATCACTCATTATTAAGTGTTTTAACTCTTAAGCTATACAGTGTTACACACATTTACAACACTCTTACATCTAGACAGGTTAATAATCTTAATCTAGACATTTATTCAAATTGATTTAATAAAAGAAATAAAATTTAAATGTAATGAAGTTTTATTTTAAATTAATTCATTTAAATCAGATCTGACCTCAGCTTGCGCAGTCTATACCAATGTTTTTTTTAAATAAATTTAAAATTATATTAATTACTCTTAGACTGGCATTTGTTTCATATTCAAAATTTAAATTATTCTTTTCTACAAAATGCAAATATCAAATCATTTCAATTATTTTTCTTTGACAAAAAAAAATCTCAAAATTAAACTCTTTTTTTTCTATATTTATCTATATGCGATCGCTCATACGTATGACTAAAACATTTACATAAGACTCTATTACATTATTTACCTAATTATAAACTTTTTTTAATTCATTGTCTCGTTATTTTTATGAGCTCTTTAAAAAAATCATTTATAAATGCATTATGCATGTCACCTTGAGTTTTGATGACCTTACGACTTATTGACGGGGTCCAGCATTGTCCAGAGTTGGGTTACCGTTACTCCTGGCTTGGCATGGTCCTGGATATGTCTAGAGTCCAGCGTCGTTCTCCAGCAATGTGCGCTCCATCCCAGAGAATTAATATCGGCTGCAAGGTGGATCTCGTTCAACTGTTAGGCATCTAAAAAGCATCTCATAACGTCCAGCATCTCGTGTCACTCTTTGTAGCTTCTCTGTAGATACTCTTGCTGACTTAAACGGTCCCAGTACTCTACATTTCTCATAATAGTGTAAACATAATTACTGAAAATGTCTTTATTCGTTCGTAGATGAGACTTAAAACAAAATAAAACTGTTCTGCCGACGGACAGCGTGTCTGACTGCAATTGTGTCTTGAAATGAAGAGAAGGGCTTCCAGTCGAATCCTTAATTTATACCCTCTCGAGATTCCGCACCGCTTGGTTCCGAAATTGTCCTGTCGAGACCTGCAGATCACATGATATCCCCCCACTCCCGAACCTTTTCATATATTTGCAATTGTCTGCAAATGGCAATGTTTTGTAAGGAATTGAGATAGCACAAATCATAGGTAATTTGATTAAGCCCTCACTGTATTTATTTTAGCGTCTTAGTATAATCTGCGAATTTTTGGCACACTTATTTCGCACTGACTTTGCGTAGTGTGTCCTACTAACGTCATTTTCTTACTGTGGATAACTATAAAATTTACACACATTTTGGTGCCTTTTGTTTGTTTATACACCAATTAGTTTTCACACAGTGAATTAAAATAATTATTTTAGTAATTAATTGAGGAATGGTTGCTGGGATTCCTGTCTGTACATGCATCACTAACACACACAAGATACACGCATAACACACATACAATCGAGCAGGTGTTCCTTGGCTGTTGGAACAGGTTAATTTCTCCCGTAGTGTAACAATGAAACATTTTTACAATCCCAGACATGTCCATTTACCCCAAACTTATAATAATTTTACAAATTTTACATTAATTTAAATCAATGCTCAATACAGCTTATGGCTGTCTCATTGCATTATTCCTCTGGTTGAACAAAAAAAAATTAATAAATATTTATTAAATTTTTGTCTATTTGTTCTAGACAAATAAAAATAATATTATACTAGCTTAACCTTAGTTTACATCCGTTAAATGACACAATAATGAGTAGGTCAGTATAACACTCGCCTGTGGTGGTATGCAATATATTCATCCCCAATTATAACAGCTGAGCTTGTTGTTCTTGGACAGGCGCAGTGGCATTGTTCTTGAATGACGTCGCATGATATTTGCCGATGTCCTTTTCCTTCCCCTCATTGTATACGATGATCGTGTGTCTTCCCACGCGTTGTTTCAACGTATAAAGTCCGTTGTACAGCTGAAAGAATTTCTTCGCTGTGTTGTCAATGCCTTTTCCGACGGGATTAGCTTTCAACAGAATTTGTTCTCCTACGTAGAATCATTGTAATTTATGTGTTCTATTGAACTTTTCTCTCCTCTTGTTACCTTATTCTATGATGCGTTGTTTAGCGTACTCAACCTTTACACTTAATGGAATAGGTACATTTTTATTCTCTGGCCTGTTTACATATTTGGTCCAGACTCTAATAGGTTTTTTGTCTTCATCTAGCTCGATTGGCGTATAACTTTTTGCTTCAGTATAATTTTCATTTATTGCTTTTTCAAAGAAAGGTAAATACTCTGCCTATTTATTGTATTGGTCGTGACAGTAGATTCGTAGATATTTACCTAACTATTTACTCTTTCTGCGAGATTTCCCTGTGGGTGTGGTACTGATGAGAGTACAGGTTGGATTCCATTTTCACGAAGAGTCTTCTCCCATACATCGCTTTGGAACTGCACTCCTTGGTCGCTAAGTACCTTCTTCATTTTACCATATGCAGGAATGTATTTCTGAAAGAGTATTTTCAAAACAACTTTAGTTGTGGGTCGCATAATTGGATACAGATGGACGGCTTTGGAAAATACATCAATACAACAAGTATGTGTTTCACTCCACGACTTGATCTTGGAAGTGGTCCCAAAAAATCCACTTCAATTAGCTCTCCTTTCTGGTCCTTCTGGATACTCTGCATTTCCACATAGGTATGTAGATTCGGTCCTTTTGCTGTTTGACACTCATAACACTTTTTACTTTCATTTTTAATCTTCCTGAACATATTATTGATGGTGAAATCTTCATGTAGGCTTAAGTAACATTTAAGTACAGCAGCATGTGCTAAACTTTCGTGTGTTGGTCGAATTAATTTATGCAACATATCATTTGTTAATGCTACCTTCCAATCTTGCCTCATTAGTTTATATAAGATTCCATTTTGTACCTTGTAATGGTCTGGTAGGTGATCTCGTAGCGTAAATCCTCTTGTAGCATCATCTAAGTCTTGTTGTTGAGCTAGATTCTTCAGCATGTGTATAACATCATTATCAGCAGTAAATTTAATAGGTAACAGTTGTAACTCATTATGGTTATTTTCGTGGATCTCTTCACACTCTTCTGTGACGTATCTACTCAATGTATCGGCTATAAAATTATCTTTCCCTTTACAATATTTTATAGTAAAGGAATACTCAACCGATTGCTAGGATCCATCTAATAGAAATGATAACGCTTGATGGTCCATATGTAGGTATTTCAAAATGCGTTCCATAAATATAATATCGAAACTGTTTCAGGGTGTATACTATAGCAAGTATCTCCTTCTCAGATGTAGAGTACTGCTTCTGTGCCCCTTTGAATACTCTGCTGGCATATGCAATGACACGGTGTTCTCCTGTAGCATCTTGTTGATACAGCACACTTCCACACCGTAGTCGCGAGCGTCTGTGTAGATAACGAATCATCCATCTCACTGTGGATGATGAAGCATTATGTTTTCAATGAATAACTTCTTGACTTGATCGAAGGCATCTTGATGTTTCTTCTGGCACTTCCATTTGTGATTTTTCTTTGTTAACTCCAGCTGCAACGGTTGTGTTCTTTCTGCATATGGTTGTGAGAATCTTCTATAGTATCCTGTGAGTTCCAAAAATGCTTGTAACCTTTTATTGTTCTTAGGTGAAGGGAAATCGTTAATACTGGATATCTTTATGGGATAGGGTTGAATACCTGAGGGTGAAATAATATGACCTAGGAATTGGATTGAGGATTTTATGAATTCGCACTTGTCTAGGTTAAGGGATATAGGGGCTCCCTAACCTTGTGGAATATAGTGTTAAGATGTTCAATGTGTTCGTCAAGTGTTTTTGATACTTCCAAGATATCATCCATGAACACTATGGTGTAAGGCTCCACTTCTGGTCCTAATGCTTCCTCCAGACATTTTACAATCACAGCCAAACTTGTGCTTAAACCAAAGGGAACTACCTTGTCTTGGTAGCATTTATTTTTGTATAGGAAGGCGATGTATTTTCTATCTTCTCTTCTAATTGGAATTTGCCAAAAACTAGACCGTAAATCCAACTTAGTCAAATAATGTGCTCCCTCACACTTTGCAAATAACTCGTCCACAGGTGGTGTACAATCGAATTCATGTAGAACGACGCTATTCAAACTCATGTCCAGGCATAAACGTACTTCTCCACTCTTCTTCTTTACTACAACTAGAGGATTAAGAAAGTTACTGTTCGACCGCTCAATGATGTTATTTTCTATCATCCGTCGTATTTCCAGTTCAACTTCTCCCTCGTACTTCATGGGTATTGGATACGTTCGTCTAACAAATTTTGTAGGGTTTGATACCATAATAGCGTGTTCATAGACTGTGGTCTGCGTCGGTACATTGCTGAATACTTCGTTATACTCTTCTATTAATTTAAATAACTCGCTTCTTCCTGAGATGACATTCCTTCGGCTGTATTAGCATGCTGAGTAGGTGCATATCGTATGCGTGGCTTGGATACGACAATAGGTTTTCCACTTACCTCACAATTTTCTTCATTTTCATTCATAATTAATTCACATAGAACATCCTTATAATTACATAAAATCTTATTGTTATTAATATCAATCCTTGCACTTAAAGTATTTAATAAATCTATTCCAATAATTCCATTATATATAAGTTTATTCAGTATGATCATAGGATATGTTATTTCTAAGTCCTTACAATTTAAAATTATGTAAGCTAGGTGTCTAACATTTTCTCTCTTATTCATGGCTGTAATAACATTTATATTATTGACAGTTAAAATAGCCGTTTGTTTAAAATATTTTTTATTTTGTTGTACCCACTTATTGTTTAGTACAGAGTTAATTGGCTACCTGTATCGACTAACATGTTAAGTCTACATCCATTAATTCGTACATTAATTATAGGACAATTTATTTCTTGTTGATTTGGTGTCACATATTCCTGTCAGTGTCTAGTAACTCATTTCTAACGTTGCATGGATATATATTGTTTATTGCGTAACAGCACGTCCTGTTTCTCCGTCATTGTGTTGTGTCGCGGGAACAGGATGCCTGAACATGCACCTGTTGCTGTCTCTCTTTTATTTCCTTGTCTTTGCTCTCTCTCTTGCTTCCCACACTACAGCTCCCTGCTCTCTTCTCTTTTCTCTGCATTGTGGATACGGTGCGATCATATGGTATACTAAACTTTTTTTTCAAATTTGGCCAGGCCAAACCCCCTTTTGTATCACGCACGTTTCTCTCGGAGTGTTGTTCCTTCTGTGCGTCGCATGCGTTATTCACAGCTGTGTTGCTTTACACTGTGCATTGGTGGCGTATAATTCGCCTATAATTATCACGGTTTTGCGTATCGTCACGTTCTCGTGCTTTATCACTATGGTCGTAACTAGCGTGATAATTAATGCGTGTTTGTTGATTGTGTGGTGAAGTGTTACTCTTGTTAATATTTTGTGATTGAGTGACAAGTATTAAGAATTGTTCGATCATTTTGACACCCTGCGTATATACAGCTAACTGAATATCTCTATGGAAATGGTAAGAAAACTTAGACAATATCTCATACTCAGAAAATTTTGGTTTTAAATGGTTTACGCATTCAATTTGCACTATAGTGTACTGCTCAATATTCTGGCGTCCATGAGGATTATATGTACCATATCCAATTGGTCACATACTTGCCTTTGAGTGTGGATATTCCAGTACCTATTTTCGAATGCTTCTCTGAATTGCTGATATGTGGTTATATTGTCTCGAATTATGGAGTACCATTGACTTGCAGAATCTCTTAAATGACGGGTGACAAAACTCACTTTCTCCTCGTCGTCACTTATACTTCCAATTTTTTCAATTTTTCTCGACATTGGCCAAAAATTCTATGCTATTTTCCCCTTTGTTACCTGCAAAGGTTATCTTACTTCTTTCTTCTATGGGTACAGTGAACATCATTATCTGCGTCGGCCGTCTACGAAGTTCTTCTCTAAGCTGCTTCATCTCACTTTGTATCTGTGCGAAAGCAAGAATAAACTGCTCAGTAAGCCTATGGCTAAAAGATAAACAATTAAGTGCCTGTGTGGGAAAAAGATGGGCAACATTGGTTACGGATGGCCCCATCAACAGAACTCTACCCCGAGGAACTAGTGTTGCTCTTTTTAGAACTACAACCAGTCATGACTACCTGGCCTCCCACCTGCACCGCATCGGCATGTTGTCGTCTCCTGAATGTGTCCCCTGTGGATACGCTTCCATGGATGCAGATCACCTGACTACATGTCCAGCCTTGCTCTCAGATATGCAAGTCCAAGACGAAGATGATACGGCAAGGTTCTCACGTCTCTACTGGTCAGCGCGCCGCCTAATGGCCCAACAGGCAAGGGTGGGCATTGGCTAGTAAGTAAGTAAGTACTTTGTATCTCTTCCTTCATATGGGATACTTCTTCAGATCGGTCTTTAGCAGTCTTGGACGTCTCTTCGATTTTGTGTTCTACAACTACTGTACACGCTTCTATGTCTTTAATTTTACCAGTATTAATTTGTACCATATTTTTAACAGTTTGAATTTTCTCATCTTGTTCTCGCGTAATAGTAGTTAAATTATCATTTATTTGTTTATGTACTTTTTTGATATCTCTTCTCCATTCGAGACGCAATTCTTTTAGTTTATTTTCAATCCTTACTACTTGTTCATGTAAGGCTTGTTTAAAATTATTTTCAAGAGCGTCAATACATGAGTTTGTATCAACAATCTTTTCTGTTAATTGTATATTACTTTCGATTATATTTTGTTTTATTTCAAGATGATATTTTGTTCTTCAATTCTTCTAAACTTTCAGTTCTTATAGTGTCTTGTTTAAAATTCTCAAACTGTTTTTCCTAATTTGCTATTTACCTTTTCAGTTTGTTCTTCTAATTTATTTTTTAATTCATCTATATTTTGGTTCAATTCCTCTTTCAGTTTTTTTGTTTGCTTATTTATATTTTCTGTCTGTTTTGTGCTTATTTCATCTACGCATCTATTTCGTAAGCATGTGCTATGTGCACGCATCATAGTTTGAAGTGCTTCCATATTCAAGCTGTCTGGTACTGCCATAGTGTATTATTATTAAAATATTTATTTATAATTTATTATTGGTGAACCATATGCAAGCTTTTATTTATTTATTGTTTAATTACTATTATTTATTTATTTTTATCTACTCATGTTACAATCACACCTGTTTGTTGGGATGGGTGCCAGTTGCGTTATTACAATACAATACACGCAACAAATTTAAAATAACTAACATACAAAAATAATTAAAATATAATATTAATTATATCATATAAATTATCAAACACTGGTAATGATAGAGCATACATTAATTATTAAATGTAGGCATGTCATGCCCCACGTAAATGGGGGACAATTTTATATAACGATACCAGGTATTTAAACAGTTATAACGATACCAGGTGTAAACAGTTATAACGATACCAGGTGTTTAAACAGTTATAACGATACCAGGTATAACTGTAATAAGAGTAGTAAATTTATGAGTAGTTAAAATTTCATGTTTATTGTTTAAAAAGCATAAATAATAAAACATTGTTAATAATCTCCGATCAAGATATCACTCATTATTAAGTGTTTTAACTCTTAAGCTATACAGTGTTACACACATTTACAACACTCTTACATCTAGACAGGTTAATAATCTTAATCTAGACATTTATTCAAATTGATTTAATAAAAGAAATAAAATTTAAATGTAATGAAGTTTTATTTTAAATTAATTCATTTAAATCAGATCTGACCTCAGCTTGCGCAGTCTATACCAATGTTTTTTTTAAATAAATTTAAAATTATATTAATTACTCTTAGACTGGCATTTGTTTCATATTCAAAATTTAAATTATTCTTTTCTACAAAATGCAAATATCAAATCATTTCAATTATTTTTCTTTGACAAAAAAAAATCTCAAAATTAAACTCTTTTTTTTCTATATTTATCTATATGCGATCGCTCATACGTATGACTAAAACATTTACATAAGACTCTATTACATTATTTACCTAATTATAAACTTTTTTTAATTCATTGTCTCGTTATTTTTATGAGCTCTTTAAAAAAATCATTTATAAATGCATTATGCATGTCACCTTGAGTTTTGATGACCTTACGACTTATTGACGGGGTCCAGCATTGTCCAGAGTTGGGTTACCGTTACTCCTGGCTTGGCATGGTCCTGGATATGTCTAGAGTCCAGCGTCGTTCTCCAGCAATGTGCGCTCCATCCCAGAGAATTAATATCGGCTGCAAGGTGGATCTCGTTCAACTGTTAGGCATCTAAAAAGCATCTCATAACGTCCAGCATCTCGTGTCACTCTTTGTAGCTTCTCTGTAGATACTCTTGCTGACTTAAACGGTCCCAGTACTCTACATTTCTCATAATAGTGTAAACATAATTACTGAAAATGTCTTTATTCGTTCGTAGATGAGACTTAAAACAAAATAAAACTGTTCTGCCGACGGACAGCGTGTCTGACTGCAATTGTGTCTTGAAATGAAGAGAAGGGCTTCCAGTCGAATCCTTAATTTATACCCTCTCGAGATTCCGCACCGCTTGGTTCTGAAATTGTCCTGTCGAGACCTGCAGATCACATGATATCCCCCCACTCCCGAACCTTTTCATATATTTGCAATTGTCTGCAAATGGCAATGTTTTGTAAGGAATTGAGATAGCACAAATCATAGGTAATTTGATTAAGCCCTCACTGTATTTATTTTAGCGTCTTAGTATAATCTGCGAATTTTTGGCACACTTATTTCGCACTGACTTTGCGTAGTGTGTCCTACTAACGTCATTTTCTTACTGTGGATAACTATAAAATTTACACACATTTTGGTGCCTTTTGTTTGTTTATACACCAATTAGTTTTCACACAGTGAATTAAAATAATTATTTTAGTAATTAATTGAGGAATGGTTGCTGGGATTCCTGTCTGTACATGCATCACTAACACACACAAGATACACGCATAACACACATACAATCGAGCAGGTGTTCCTTTGCTGTTGGAACAGGTTAATTTCTCCCGTAGTGTAACAATGAAACATTTTTACAATCCCAGACATGTCCATTTACCCCAAACTTATAATAATTTTACAAATTTTACATTAATTTAAATCAATGCTCAATACAGCTTATGGCTGTCTCATTGCATTATTCCTCTGGTTGAACAAAAAAAAATTAATAAATATTTATTAAATTTTTGTCTATTTGTTCTAGACAAATAAAAATAATATTATACTAGCTTAACCTTAGTTTACATCAGTTAAATGACACAATAATGAGTAGGTCAGTATAACACTCGCCTGTGGTGGTATGCAATATATTCATCCCCCATTATAACAGCTGAGCTTGTTGTTCTTGGACGGGTGCAGTGGCATTGTTCTTGAATGACGTCGCATGATATTTGCCGATGTCCTTTTCCTTCCCCTCATTGTATACGATGATCGTGTGTCTTCCCACGCGTTGTTTCAACGTATAAAGTCCGTTGTACAGCTGAAAGAATTTCTTCGCTGTGTTGTCAATGCCTTTTCCGACGGGATTAGCTTTCAACAGAATTTGTTCTCCTACGTAGAATCATTGTAATTTATGTGTTCTATTGAACTTTTCTCTCCTCTTGTTACCTTATTCTATGATGCGTTGTTTAGCGTACTCAACCTTTACACTTAATGGAATAGGTACATTTTTATTCTCTGGCCTGTTTACATATTTGGTCCAGACTCTAATAGGTTTTTTGTCTTCATCTAGCTCGATTGGCGTATAACCTTTTGCTTCAGTATAATTTTCATTTATTGCTTTTTCAAAGAAAGGTAAATACTCTGCTTATTTGTTGTATTGGTCGTGACAGTAGATTCGTAGATATTTACCTAACTATTTACTCTTTCTGCGAGATTTCCCTGTGGGTGTGGTACTGATGAGAGTACAGGTTGGATTCCATTTTCACGAAGAGTCTTCTCCCATACATCGCTTTGGAACTGCACTCCTTGGTCGCTAAGTACCTTCTTCATTTTACCATATGCAGGAATGTATTTCTGAAAGAGTATTTTCAAAACAACTTTAGTTGTGGGTCGCATAATTGGATACAGATGGACGGCTTTGGAAAATACATCAATACAACAAGTATGTGTTTCACTCCACAACTTGATCTTGGAAGTGGTCCCAAAAAATCCACTTCAATTAGCTCTCCTTTCTGGTCCTTCTGGATACTCTGCATTTCCACATAGGTATGTAGATTCGGTCCTTTTGCTGTTTGACACTCATAACACTTTTTACTTTCATTTTTAATCTTCCTGAACATATTATTGATGGTGAAATCTTCATGTAGGCTTAAGTAACATTTAAGTACAGCAGCATGTGCTAAACTTTCGTGTGTTGGTCGAATTAATTTATGCAACATATCATTTGTTAATGCTACCTTCCAATCTTGCCTCATTAGTTTATATAAGATTCCATTTTGTACCTTGTAATGGTCTGGTAGGTGATCTCGTAGCGTAAATCCTCTTGTAGCATCATCTAAGTCTTGTTGTTGAGCTAGATTCTTCAGCATGTGTATAACATCATTATCAGCAGTAAATTTAATAGGTAACAGTTGTAACTCATTATGGTTATTTTCGTGGATCTCTTCACACTCTTCTGTGACGTATCTACTCAATGTATCGGCTATAAAATTATCTTTCCCTTTACAATATTTTATAGTAAAGGAATACTCAACCGATTGCTAGGATCCATCTAATAGAAATGATAACGCTTGATGGTCCATATGTAGGTATTTCAAAATGCGTTCCATAAATATAATATCGAAACTGTTTCAGGGTGTATACTATAGCAAGTATCTCCTTCTCAGATGTAGAGTACTGCTTCTGTGCCCCTTTGAATACTCTGCTGGCATATGCAATGACACGGTGTTCTCCTGTAGCATCTTGTTGATACAGCACACTTCCACACCGTAGTCGCGAGCGTCTGTGTAGATAACGAATCATCCATCTCACTGTGGATGATGAAGCATTATGTTTTCAATGAATAACTTCTTGACTTGATCGAAGGCATCTTGATGTTTCTTCTGGCACTTCCATTTGTGATTTTTCTTTGTTAACTCCAGCTGCAACGGTTGTGTTCTTTCTGCATATGGTTGTGAGAATCTTCTATAGTATCCTGTGAGTTCCAAAAATGCTTGTAACCTTTTATTGTTCTTAGGTGAAGGGAAATCGTTAATACTGGATATCTTTATGGGATAGGGTTGAATACCTGAGGGTGAAATAATATGACCTAGGAATTGGATTGAGGATTTTATGAATTCGCACTTGTCTAGGTTAAGGGATATAGGGGCTCCCTAACCTTGTGGAATATAGTGTTAAGATGTTCAATGTGTTCGTCAAGTGTTTTTGATACTTCCAAGATATCATCCATGAACACTATGGTGTAAGGCTCCACTTCTGGTCCTAATGCTTCCTCCAGACATTTTACAATCACAGCCAAACTCGTGCTTAAACCAAAGGGAACTACCTTGTCTTGGTAGCATTTATTTTTGTATAGGAAGGCGATGTATTTTCTATCTTCTCTTCTAATTGGAATTTGCCAAAAACTAGACCGTAAATCCAACTTAGTCAAATAATGTGCTCCCTCACACTTTGCAAATAACTCGTCCACAGGTGGTGCACAATCGAATTCATGTAGAACGACGCTATTCAAACTCATGTCCAGGCATAAACGTACTTCTCCACTCTTCTTCTTTACTACAACTAGAGGATTAAGAAAGTTACTGTTCGACCGCTCAATGATGTTATTTTCTATCATCCGTCGTATTTCCAGTTCAACTTCACCCTCGTACTTCATGGGTATTGGATACGTTCGTCTAACAAATTTTGTAGGGTCTGATACCATAATAGCGTGTTCATAGACTGTGGTCTGCGTCGGTACATTGCTGAATACTTCGTTATACTCTTCTATTAATTTAAATAACTTCGCTTCTTCCTGAGATGACATTCCTTCTTCGGCTGTATTAGCATGCTGAGTAGGTGCATATCGTATGCGTGGCTTGGATACGACAATAGGTTTTCCACTTACCTCACAATTTTCTTCATTTTCATTCATAATTAATTCACATAGAACATCCTTATAATTACATAAAATCTTATTGTTATTAATATCAATCCTTGCACTTAAAGTATTTAATAAATCTATTCCAATAATTCCATTATATATAAGTTTATTCAGTATGATCATAGGATATGTTATTTCCAAGTCCTTACAATTTAAAATTATGTAAGCTGGCTCTCTAACATTTTCTCTCTTATTCATGGCTGTAATAACATTTATATTATTGACAGTTAAAATAGCCGTTTGTTTAAAATATTTTTTATTTTGTTGTACCCACTTATTGTTTAGCACAGATTTAATTGGCTACCTGTATCGACTAACATGTTAAGTCTACATCCATTAATTCGTACATTAATTATAGGACAATTTATTTCTTGTTGATTTGGTGTCACATATTCCTGTCAGTGTCTAGTAACTCATTTCTAACGTTGCATGGATATATATTGTTTATTGCGTAACAGCACGTCCTGTTTCTCCGTCATTGTGTTGTGTCGCGGGAACAGGATGCCTGAACATGCACCTGTTGCTGTCTCTCTTTTATTTCCTTGTCTTTGCTCTCTCTCTTGTTTCCCACACTACAGCTCCCTGCTCTCTTCTCTTTTCTCTGCATTGTGGATACGGTGCGATCATATGGTATACTAAACTTTTTTTTCAAATTTGGCCAGGCCAAACCCCCTTTTGTATCACGCACGTTTCTCTCGGAGTGTTGTTCCTTCTGTGCGTCGCATGCATTATTCACAGCTGTGTTGCTTTACACTGTGCATTGGTGGCGTATAATTCGCCTATAAATATCACGGTTTTGCGTATCGTCACGTTCTCGTGCTTTATCACTATGGTCGTAACTAGCGTGATAATTAATGCGTGTTTGTTGATTGTGTGGTGAAGTGTTACTCTTGTTAATATTTTGTGATTGAGTGACAAGTATTAAGAATTGTTCGATCATTTTGACACCCTGCGTATATACAGCTAACTGAATATCTCTATGGAAATGGTAAGAAAACTTAGACAATATCTCATACTCAGAAAATTTTGGTTTTAAATGGTTTACGCATTCAATTTGCACTATAGTGTACTGCTCAATATTCTGGCGTCCTTGAGGATTATATTTACCATATCCAATTGGTCACATACTTGCCTTTGAGTGTGGATATTCCAGTACCTATTTTCGAATGCTTCTCTGAATTGCTGATATGTGGTTATATTGTCTCAAATTATGGAGTACCATTGACTTGCAGAATCTCTTAAATGACGGGTGACAAAACTCACTTTCTCCTCGTCGTCACTCATACTTCCAATTTTTTCAATTTTTCTCGACATTGGCCAAAAATTCTATGCTATTTTCCCCTTTGTTACCAGCAAAGGTTATCTTACTTCTTTCTTCTATGGGTACAGTGAACATCATTATCTGCGTCGGCCGTCTACGAAGTTCTTCTCTAAGCTGCTTCATCTCACTTTGTATCTGTGCGAAAGCAAGAATAAACTGCTCAGTAAGCCTATGGCTAAAAGATAAACAATTAAGTGCCTGTGTGGGAAAAAGATGGGCAACATTGGTTACGGATGGCCCCATCAACAGAACTCTACCCCAAGGAACTAGTGTTGCTCTTTTTAGAACTACAACCAGTCATGACTACCTGGCCTCCCACCTGCACCGCATCGGCATGTTGTCGTCTCCTGAATGTGTCCCCTGTGGATACGCTTCCATGGATGCAGATCACCTGACTACATGTCCTCCAGCCTTGCTCTCAGATATGCAAGTCCAAGACGAAGATGATACGGCAAGGTTCTCACGTCTCTACTGGTCAGCGCGCCGCCTAATGGCCCAACAGGCAAGGGTGGGCATTGGCTAGTAAGTAAGTAAGTACTTTGTATCTCTTCCTTCATATGGGATACTTCTTCAGATCGGTCTTTAGCAGTCTTGGACGTCTCTTCGATTTTGTGTTCTATAACTACTGTACACGCTTCTATGTCTTTAATTTTACCAGTATTAATTTGTACCATATTTTTAACAGTTTGAATTTTCTCATCTTGTTCTCGCGTAATAGTAGTTAAATTATCATTTATTTGTTTATGTACTTTTTTGATATCTCTTCTCCATTCGAGACGCAATTCTTTTAGTTTATTTTCAATCCTTACTACTTGTTCATGTAAGGGTTGTTTAAAATTATTTTCAAGAGCGTCAATACATGAGTTTGTATCAACAATCTTTTCTGTTAATTGTATATTACTTTCGATTATATTTTGTTTTATTTCAAGATGATATTTTGTTCTTCAATTCTCCTAAACTTTCAGTTCTTATAGTGTCTTGTTTAAAATTCTCAAACTGTTTTTCCTAATTTGCTATTTACCTTTTCAGTTTGTTCTTCTAATTTATTTTTTAATTCGTCTATATTTTGGTTCAATTCCTCTTTCAGTTTTTTTGTTTGCTTATTTATATTTTCTGTCTGTTTTGTGCTTATTTCATCTACGCATCTATTTCGTACGCATGAGCTATGTGCACGCATCATAGTTTGAAGTGCTTCCATATTCAAGCTGTCTGATACTGCCATAGTGTATTATTATTAAAATATTTATTTATAATTTATTATTGGTGAACCATATGCAAGCTTTTATTTATTTATTGTTTAATTACTATTATTTATTTATTTTTATCTACTCATGTTACAATCACACCTGTTTGTTGGGATGGGTGCCAGTTGCGTTATTACAATACAATACACGCAACAAATTTAAAATAACTAACATACAAAAATAATTAAAATATAATATTAATTATATCATATAAATTATCAAACACTGGTAATGATAGAGCATACATTAATTATTAAATGTAGGCATGTCATGCCCCACGTAAATGGGCGACAATTTTATATAACGATACCAGGTATTTAAACAGTTATAACGATACCAGGTGTAAACAGTTATAACGATACCAGGTGTTTAAACAGTTATAACGATACCAGGTATAACTGTAATAAGAGTAGTAAATTTATGAGTAATTAAAATTTCATGTTTATTGTTTAAAAAGCATAAATAATAAAACATTGTTAATAATCTCCGATCAAGATATCACTCATTATTAAGTGTTTTAACTCTTAAGCTATACGGTGTTACACACATTTACAACACTCTTACATCTAGACAGGTTAATAATCTTAATCTAGACATTTATTCAAATTGATTTAATAAAAGAAATAAAATTTAAATGTACTGAAGTTTTATTTTAATTTAATTCATTTAAATCAGATCTGACCTCAGCTTGCGCAGTCTATACCAATGTTTTTTTTAAATAAATTTAAAATTATATTAATTACTCTTAGACTGGCATTTGTTTCATATTCAAAATTTAAATTATTTTTTCTACAAAATGCAAATATCAAATCATTTCAATTATTTTTCTTTGACAAAAAAAAATCTCAAAATTAAACTCTTTTTTTTCTATATTTATCTATATGCGATCGCTCATACGTATGACTAAAACATTATATAAGACTCTATTACATTATTTACCTAATTATAAACTTTTTTAATTCATTGTCTCGTTATTTTTATGAGCTCTTTAAAAAAATCATTTATAAATGCATTATGCATGTCACCTTGAGTTTTGATGACCTTACGACTTATTGACGGGGTCCAGCATTGTCCAGAGTTGGGTTACCGTTACTCCTGGCTTGGCATGGTCCTGGATATGTCTAGAGTCCAGCGTCGTTCTCCAGCAATGTGCGCTCCATCCCAGAGAATTAATATCGGCTGCAAGGTGGATCTCGTTCAACTGTTAGGCATCTAAAAAGCATCTCATAACGTCCAGCATCTCGTGTCACTCTTTGTAGCTTCTCTGTAGATACTCTTGCTGACTTAAACGGTCCCAGTACTCTACATTTCTCATAATAGTGTAAACATAATTACTGAAAATGTCTTTATTCGTTCGTAGATGAGACTTAAAACAAAATAAAACTGTTCTGCCGACGGACAGCGTGTCTGACTGCAATTGTGTCTTGAAATGAAGAGAAGGGCTTCCAGTCGAATCCTTAATTTATACCCTCTCGAGATTCCGCACCGCTTGGTTCCGAAATTGTCCTGTCGAGACCTGCAGATCACATGATATCCCCCCACTCCCGAACCTTTTCATATATTTGCAATTGTCTGCAAATGGCAATGTTTTGTAAGGAATTGAGATAGCACAAATCATAGGTAATTTGATTAAGCCCTCACTGTATTTATTTTAGCGTCTTAGTATAATCTGCGAATTTTTGGCACACTTATTTCGCACTGACTTTGCGTAGTGTGTCCTACTAACGTCATTTTCTTACTGTGGATAACTATAAAATTTACACACATTTTGGTGCCTTTTGTTTGTTTATACACCAATTAGTTTTCACACAGTGAATTAAAATAATTATTTTAGTAATTAATTGAGGAATGGTTGCTGGGATTCCTGTCTGTACATGCATCACTAACACACACAAGATACACGCATAACACACATACAATCGAGCAGGTGTTCCTTGGCTGTTGGAACAGGTTAATTTCTCCCGTAGTGTAACAATGAAACATTTTTACAATCCCAGACATGTCCATTTACCCCAAACTTATAATAATTTTACAAATTTTACATTAATTTAAATCAATGCTCAATACAGCTTATGGCTGTCTCATTGCATTATTCCTCTGGTTGAACAAAAAAAAATTAATAAATATTTATTAAATTTTTGTCTATTTGTTCCAGACAAATAAAAATAATATTATACTAGCTTAACCTTAGTTTACATCCGTTAAATGACACAATAATGAGTAGGTCAGTATAACACTCGCCTGTGGTGGTATGCAATATATTCATCCCCAATTATAACAGCTGAGCTTGTTGTTCTTGGACAGGCGCAGTGGCATTGTTCTTGAATGACGTCGCATGATATTTGCCGATGTCCTTTTCCTTCCCCTCATTGTATACGATGATCGTGTGTCTTCCCACGCGTTGTTTCAACGTATAAAGTCCGTTGTACAGCTGAAAGAATTTCTTCGCTGTGTTGTCAATGCCTTTTCCGACGGGATTAGCTTTCAACAGAATTTGTTCTCCTACGTAGAATCATTGTAATTTATGTGTTCTATTGAACTTTTCTCTCCTCTTGTTACCTTATTCTATGATGCGTTGTTTAGCGTACTCAACCTTTACACTTAATGGAATAGGTACATTTTTATTCTCTGGCCTGTTTACATATTTGGTCCAGACTCTAATAGGTTTTTTGTCTTCATCTAGCTCGATTGGCGTATAACTTTTTGCTTCAGTATAATTTTCATTTATTGCTTTTTCAAAGAAAGGTAAATACTCTGCCTATTTGTTGTATTGGTCGTGACAGTAGATTCGTAGATATTTACCTAACTATTTACTCTTTCTGCGAGATTTCCCTGTGGGTGTGGTACTGATGAGAGTACAGGTTGGATTCCATTTTCACGAAGAGTCTTCTCCCATACATCGCTTTGGAACTGCACTCCTTGGTCGCTAAGTACCTTCTTCATTTTACCATATGCAGGAATGTATTTCTGAAAGAGTATTTTCAAAACAACTTTAGTTGTGGGTCGCATAATTGGATACAGATGGACGGCTTTGGAAAATACATCAATACAACAAGTATGTGTTTCACTCCACGACTTGATCTTGGAAGTGGTCCCAAAAAATCCACTTCAATTAGCTCTCCTTTCTGGTCCTTCTGGATACTCTGCATTTCCACATAGGTATGTAGATTCGGTCCTTTTGCTGTTTGACACTCATAACACTTTTTACTTTCATTTTTAATCTTCCTGAACATATTATTGATGGTGAAATCTTCATGTAGGCTTAAGTAACATTTAAGTACAGCAGCATGTGCTAAACTTTCGTGTGTTGGTCGAATTAATTTATGCAACATATCATTTGTTAATGCTACCTTCCAATCTTGCCTCATTAGTTTATATAAGATTCCATTTTGTACCTTGTAATGGTCTGGTAGGTGATCTCGTAGCGTAAATCCTCTTGTAGCATCATCTAAGTCTTGTTGTTGAGCTAGATTCTTCAGCATGTGTATAACATCATTATCAGCAGTAAATTTAATAGGTAACAGTTGTAACTCATTATGGTTATTTTCGTGGATCTCTTCACACTCTTCTGTGACGTATCTACTCAATGTATCGGCTATAAAATTATCTTTCCCTTTACAATATTTTATAGTAAAGGAATACTCAACCGATTGCTAGGATCCATCTAATAGAAATGATAACGCTTGATGGTCCATATGTAGGTATTTCAAAATGCGTTCCATAAATATAATATCGAAACTGTTTCAGGGTGTATACTATAGCAAGTATCTCCTTCTCAGATGTAGAGTACTGCTTCTGTGCCCCTTTGAATACTCTGCTGGCATATGCAATGACACGGTGTTCTCCTGTAGCATCTTGTTGATACAGCACACTTCCACACCGTAGTCGCGAGCGTCTGTGTAGATAACGAATCATCCATCTCACTGTGGATGATGAAGCATTATGTTTTCAATGAATAACTTCTTGACTTGATCGAAGGCATCTTGATGTTTCTTCTGGCACTTCCATTTGTGATTTTTCTTTGTTAACTCCAGCTGCAACGGTTGTGTTCTTTCTGCATATGGTTGTGAGAATCTTCTATAGTATCCTGTGAGTTCCAAAAATGCTTGTAACCTTTTATTGTTCTTAGGTGAAGGGAAATCGTTAATACTGGATATCTTTATGGGATAGGGTTGAATACCTGAGGGTGAAATAATATGACCTAGGAATTGGATTGAGGATTTTATGAATTCGCACTTGTCTAGGTTAAGGGATATAGGGGCTCCCTAACCTTGTGGAATATAGTGTTAAGATGTTCAATGTGTTCGTCAAGTGTTTTTGATACTTCCAAGATATCATCCATGAACACTATGGTGTAAGGCTCCACTTCTGGTCCTAATGCTTCCTCCAGACATTTTACAATCACAGCCAAACTCGTGCGTAAACCAAAGGGAACTACCTTGTCTTGGTAGCATTTATTTTTGTATAGGAAGGCGATGTATTTTCTATCTTCTCTTCTAATTGGAATTTGCCAAAAACTAGACCGTAAATCCAACTTAGTCAAATAATGTGCTCCCTCACACTTTGCAAATAACTCGTCCACAGGTGGTGCACAATCGAATTCATGTAGAACGACGCTATTCAAACTCATGTCCAGGCATAAACGTACTTCTCCACTCTTCTTCTTTACTACAACTAGAGGATTAAGAAAGTTACTGTTCGACCGCTCAATGATGTTATTTTCTATCATCCGTCGTATTTCCAGTTCAACTTCTCCCTCGTACTTCATGGGTATTGGATACGTTCGTCTAACAAATTTTGTAGGGTCTGATACCATAATAGCGTGTTCATAGACTGTGGTCTGCGTCGGTACATTGCTGAATACTTCGTTATACTCTTCTATTAATTTAAATAACTTCGCTTCTTCCTGAGATGACATTCCTTCTTCGGCTGTATTAGCATGCTGAGTAGGTGCATATCGTATGCGTGGCTTGGATACGACAATAGGTTTTCCACTTACCTCACAATTTTCTTCATTTTCATTCATAATTAATTCACATAGAACATCCTTATAATTACATAAAATCTTATTGTTATTAATATCAATCCTTGCACTTAAAGTATTTAATAAATCTATTCCAATAATTCCATTATATATAAGTTTATTCAGTATGATCATAGGATATGTTATTTCCAAGTCCTTACAATTTAAAATTATGTAAGCTGGCTCTCTAACATTTTCTCTCTTATTCATGGCTGTAATAACATTTATATTATTGACAGTTAAAATAGCCGTTTGTTTAAAATATTTTTTATTTTGTTGTACCCACTTATTGTTTAGCACAGAGTTAATTGGCTACCTGTATCGACTAACATGTTAAGTCTACATCCATTAATTCGTACATTAATTATAGGACAATTTATTTCTTGTTGATTTGGTGTCACATATTCCTGTCAGTGTCTAGTAACTCATTTCTAACGTTGCATGGATATATATTGTTTATTGCGTAACAGCACGTCCTGTTTCTCCGTCATTGTGTTGTGTCGCGGGAACAGGATGCCTGAACATGCACCTGTTGCTGTCTCTCTTTTATTTCCTTGTCTTTGCTCTCTCTCTTGTTTCCCACACTACAGCTCCCTGCTCTCTTCTCTTTTCTCTGCATTGTGGATACGGTGCGATCATATGGTATACTAAACTTTTTTTTCAAATTTGGCCAGGCCAAACCCCCTTTTGTATCACGCACGTTTCTCTCGGAGTGTTGTTCCTTCTGTGCGTCGCATGCGTTATTCACAGCTGTGTTGCTTTACACTGTGCATTGGTGGCGTATAATTCGCCTATAAATATCACGGTTTTGCGTATCGTCACGTTCTCGTGCTTTATCACTATGGTCGTAACTAGCGTGATAATTAATGCGTGTTTGTTGATTGTGTGGTGAAGTGTTACTCTTGTTAATATTTTGTGATTGAGTGACAAGTATTAAGAATTGTTCGATCATTTTGACACCCTGCGTATATACAGCTAACTGAATATCTCTATGGAAATGGTAAGAAAACTTAGACAATATCTCATACTCAGAAAATTTTGGTTTTAAATGGTTTACGCATTCAATTTGCACTATAGTGTACTGCTCAATATTCTGGCGTCCTTGAGGATTATATTTACCATATCCAATTGGTCACATACTTGCCTTTGAGTGTGGATATTCCAGTACCTATTTTCGAATGCTTCTCTGAATTGCTGATATGTGGTTATATTGTCTCAAATTATGGAGTACCATTGACTTGCAGAATCTCTTAAATGACGGGTGACAAAACTCACTTTCTCCTCGTCGTCACTCATACTTCCAATTTTTTCAATTTTTCTCGACATTGGCCAAAAATTCTATGCTATTTTCCCCTTTGTTACCAGCAAAGGTTATCTTACTTCTTTCTTCTATGGGTACAGTGAACATCATTATCTGCGTCGGCCGTCTACGAAGTTCTTCTCTAAGCTGCTTCATCTCACTTTGTATCTGTGCGAAAGCAAGAATAAACTGCTCAGTAAGCCTATGGCTAAAAGATAAACAATTAAGTGCCTGTGTGGGAAAAAGATGGGCAACATTGGTTACGGATGGCCCCATCAACAGAACTCTACCCCAAAGAACTAGTGTTGCTCTTTTTAGAACTACAACCAGTCATGACTACCTGGCCTCCCACCTGCACCGCATCGGCATGTTGTCGTCTCCTGAATGTGTCCCCTGTGGATACGCTTCCATGGATGCAGATCACCTGACTACATGTCCTCCAGCCTTGCTCTCAGATATGCAAGTCCAAGACGAAGATGATACGGCAAGGTTCTCACGTCTCTACTGGTCAGCGCGCCGCCTAATGGCCCAACAGGCAAGGGTGGGCATTGGCTAGTAAGTAAGTAAGTACTTTGTATCTCTTCCTTCATATGGGATACTTCTTCAGATCGGTCTTTAGCAGTCTTGGACGTCTCTTCGATTTTGTGTTCTATAACTACTGTACACGCTTCTATGTCTTTAATTTTACCAGTATTAATTTGTACCATATTTTTAACAGTTTGAATTTTCTCATCTTGTTCTCGCGTAATAGTAGTTAAATTATCATTTATTTGTTTATGTACTTTTTTGATATCTCTTCTCCATTCGAGACGCAATTCTTTTAGTTTATTTTCAATCCTTACTACTTGTTCATGTAAGGGTTGTTTAAAATTATTTTCAAGAGCGTCAATACATGAGTTTGTATCAACAATCTTTTCTGTTAATTGTATATTACTTTCGATTATATTTTGTTTTATTTCAAGATGATATTTTGTTCTTCAATTCTTCTAACTTTCAGTTCTTATAGTGTCTTGTTTAAAATTCTCAAACTGTTTTTCCTAATTTGCTATTTACCTTTTCAGTTTGTTCTTCTAATTTATTTTTTAATTCGTCTATATTTTGGTTCAATTCCTCTTTCAGTTTTTTTGTTTGCTTATTTATATTTTCTGTCTGTTTTGTGCTTATTTCATCTACGCATCTATTTCGTACGCATGAGCTATGTGCACGCATCATAGTTTGAAGTGCTTCCATATTCAAGCTGTCTGGTACTGCCATAGTGTATTATTATTAAAATATTTATTTATAATTTATTATTGGTGAACAATATGCAAGCTTTTATTTATTTATTGTTTAATTACTATTATTTATTTATTTTTATCTACTCATGTTACAATCACACCTGTTTGTTGGGATGGGTGCCAGTTGCGTTATTACAATACAATACACGCAACAAATTTAAAATAACTAACATACAAAAATAATTAAAATATAATATTAATTATATCATATAAATTATCAAACACTGGTAATGATAGAGCATACATTAATTATTAAATGTAGGCATGTCATGCCCCACGTAAATGGGCGACAATTTTATATAACGATACCAGGTATTTAAACAGTTATAACGATACCAGGTGTAAACAGTTATAACGATACCAGGTGTTTAAACAGTTATAACGATACCAGGTATAACTGTAATAAGAGTAGTAAATTTATGAGTAATTAAAATTTCATGTTTATTGTTTAAAAAGCATAAATAATAAAACATTGTTAATAATCTCCGATCAAGATATCACTCATTATTAAGTGTTTTAACTCTTAAGCTATACGGTGTTACACACATTTACAACACTCTTACATCTAGACAGGTTAATAATCTTAATCTAGACATTTATTCAAATTGATTTAATAAAAGAAATAAAATTTAAATGTACTGAAGTTTTATTTTAATTTAATTCATTTAAATCAGATCTGACCTCAGCTTGCGCAGTCTATACCAATGTTTTTTTTTAAATAAATTTAAAATTATATTAATTACTCTTAGACTGGCATTTGTTTCATATTCAAAATTTAAATTATTTTTTCTACAAAATGCAAATATCAAATCATTTCAATTATTTTTCTTTGACAAAAAAAAATCTCAAAATTAAACTCTTTTTTTCTATATTTATCTATATGCGATCGCTCATACGTATGACTAAAACATTTACATAAGACTCTATTACATTATTTACCTAATTATAAACTTTTTTTAATTCATTGTCTCTTTATTTTTATGAGCTCTTTAAAAAAATCATTTATAAATTTATTATGCATGTCACCTCGAGTTTAGATGACCTTACGACTTATTGACGGGGTACAGCATTGTACAGAGTTGGGTTACCGTTACTCCTGGCTTGGCATGGTCCTGGATATGTCTAGAGTCCAGCGTCGTTCTCCAGCAGTGTGCGCTCCATCCCAGAGAATTAATATCGGCTGCAAGGTGGATCTTGTTCAGCTGTTAGGCATCTAAAAAGCATCTCATAACGTCCAGCATCTCGTGTCACTCTTTGGAGCTTCTCTGTAGATACTCTTGCTGACTTAAACGGTCCCAGTACTCTACGTTTCTCATAATAGTGTAAACATAATTACTGAAAATGTCTTTATTCGTTCGTAGATGAGACTTAAAACAAAATAAAACTGTTCTGCCGACGGACAGCGTGTCTGACTGCAATTGTGTCTTGAAATGAAGAGAAGGGCTTCCAGTCGAATCCTTAATTTATACCCTCTCGAGATTCCGCACCGCTTGGTTCCGAAATTGTCCTGTCGAGACCTGCAGATCACATGATATCCCCCCACTCCCGAACCTTTTCATATATTTGCAATTGTCTGCAAATGGCAATGTTTTGTAAGGAATTGAGATAGCACAAATCATAGGTAATTTGATTAAGCCCTCACTGTATTTATTTTAGCGTCTTAGTATAATCTGCGAATTTTTGGCACACTTATTTCGCACTGACTTTGCGTAGTGTGTCCTACTAACGTCATTTTCTTACTGTGGATAACTATAAAATTTACACACATTTTGTTGCCTTTTGTTTGTTTATACACCAATTAGTTTTCACACAGTGAATTAAAATAATTATTTTAGTAATTAATTGAGGAATGGTTGCTGGGATTCCTGTCTGTACATGCATCACTAACACACACAAGATACACGCATAACACACATACAATCGAGCAGGTGTTCCTTGGCTGTTGGAACAGGTTAATTTCTCCCGTAGTGTAACAATGAAACATTTTTACAATCCCAGACATGTCCATTTACCCCAAACTTATAATAATTTTACAAATTTTACATTAATTTAAATCAATGCTCAATACAGCTTATGGCTGTCTCATTGCATTATTCCTCTGGTTGAACAAAAAAAAATTAATAAATATTTATTAAATTTTTGTCTATTTGTTCTAGACAAATAAAAATAATATTATACTAGCTTAACCTTAGTTTACATCAGTTAAATGACACAATAATGAGTAGGTCAGTATAACACTCGCCTGTGGTGGTATGCAATATATTCATCCCCCATTATAACAGCTGAGCTTGTTGTTCTTGGACGGGTGCAGTGGCATTGTTCTTGAATGACGTCGCATGATATTTGCCGATGTCCTTTTCCTTCCCCTCATTGTATACGATGATCGTGTGTCTTCCCACGCGTTGTTTCAACGTATAAAGTCCGTTGTACAGCTGAAAGAATTTCTTCGCTGTGTTGTCAATGCCTTTTCCGACGGGATTAGCTTTCAACAGAATTTGTTCTCCTACGTAGAATCATTGTAATTTATGTGTTCTATTGAACTTTTCTCTCCTCTTGTTACCTTATTCTATGATGCGTTGTTTAGCGTACTCAACCTTTACACTTAATGGAATAGGTACATTTTGATTCTCTGGCTTGTTTACATATTTGGTCCAGAATCTAATAGGTTTTTTGTCTTCATCTAGCTCGATTGGCGTATAACTTGTTGCTTCAGTATAATTTTCATTTATTGCTTTTTCAAAGAAAGGTAAATACACTGCCTATTTGTTGTATTGGTCGTGACAAGAGATTCGTAGATATTTACCTAACTATTTACTCTTTCTGCGAGATTTCCCTGTGGGTGTGGTACTGATGTGAGTACAGGTAGGATTCCATTTTCACGAAGAGTCTTCTCCCATACATCGCTTTGGAACTGCACTCCTTGGTCGCTAAGTACCTTCTTCATTTTACCATATGCAGCAATGTATTTCTGAAAGAGTATTTTCAAAACAACTTTAGTTGTGGGTCGCATAATTGGATACAGATGGATGGCTTTGGAAAATACATCAATACAACAAGTATGTGTTTCACTCCACGACTTGATCTTGGAAGTGGTCCCAAAAAATCCATTTCAATTAGCTCTCCTTTCTGGTCCTTCTGGATACTCTGCATTTCCACATAGGTATGTAGATTCGGTCCTTTTGCTGTTTGACACTCATAACACTTTTTACTTTCGTTTTTAATCTTCCTGAACATATTATTAATGGTGAAATCTTCACGTAGGCTTAAGTAACATTTAAGTACAGCAGCATGTGCTAAACTTTCGTGTGTTGGTCGAGTTAATTTATGCAACATATCATTTGTTAATGCTACCTTCCAATCTTGCCTCATTAGTTTATATAAGATTCCATTTTGTACCTTGTAATGGTCTGGTAGGTGATCTCGTAGCGTAAATCCTCTCGTAGCATCATCTAAGTCTTGTTGTTGAGCTAGATTCTTCAGCATGTGTTTATCATCATTATCAGCAGTAAATTTAATAGTTAACAGTTATAACTCATTATGGTTATTTTCGTGGATCTCTTCACACTCTTCTGTGACGTATCTACTCAATGTATCGGCTATAAAATTATCTTTCCCTTTACAATTTTTTATAGTAAAGGAATACTCAACCGATTGCTAGGATCCATCTAATAGAAATGATAACGCTTGATGGTCCATATGTAGGTATTTCAAAATGCGTTCCATAAATATAATATCGAAACTGTTTCAGGGTGTATACTATAGCAAGTATCTCCTTCTCAGATGTAGAGTACTGCTTCTGTGCCCCTTTGAATACTCTGCTGGCATATGCAATGACATGGTGTTCTCCTGTAGCATCTTGTTGATACAGCACACTTCCACACCGTAGTCGCGAGCGTCTGTGTAGATAACGAATCTTCCATCTCACTGTGGATGATGAAGCATTATGTTTTCAATGAATAACTTCTTGACTTGGTCGAAGGCATCTTGATGTTTCTTCTGGCACTTCCATTTGTGATTTTTCTTTGTTAACTCCAGCAACGGTTGTGTTCTTTCTGCATATTGTTGTGAGAATCTTCTATAGTATCCTGCGAGTTCCAAAAATGCTTGTAACCCTTTATTGTTCTTAGGTGAAGGGAAATCGTTAATACTGGATATCTTTATGGGATCGGGTTGAATACCTGAGGGTGAAATAATATGACCTAGGAATTGGATTGAGGATTTTATGAATTCGCACTTGTCTAGGTTAAGGGTATAGGGGCTTCCCTAACCTTGTGGAATATAGTGTTAAGATGTTCAATGTGTTCGTCAAGTGTTTTTGATACTACCAAGATATCATCTACGAACACTATGGTGTAAGGCTCCACTTCTGGTCCTAATGCTTCCTCCAGACATTTTACAATCGCAGCCAAACTCGTGCTTAAACCAAAGGGAACTACCTTGTGTTGATAGCATTTATTTTTGTATAGGAAGGCGATGTATTTTCTGTCTTCTCTTTTAATTGGAATTTGCCAAAAACTAGACCGTAAATCCAACTTAGTCAAATAATGTGCTCCCTCACACTTTGCAAATAACTCGTCCACAGGTGGTGCACAATCGAATTCATGTAGAACGACGCTATTCAAACTCATGTCCAGGCATAAACGTACTTCTCCACTCTTCTTCTTTACTACAACTAGAGGATTAAGAAAGTTACTGTTCGACCGCTCAATGATGTTATTTTCTATCATCCGTCGTATTTCCAGTTCAACTTCTCCTTCGTACTTCATGGGTATTGGATACGTTCGTCAGACAAATTTTGTAGGGTCTGATACCATAATAGCGTGTTCATAGACTGTGGTCTGCGTCGGTACATTGCTGAATACTTCGTAATACTCTTCTATTAATTTGAATAACTTCGCTTCTTCCTGAGATGACATTCCTTCTTCGGCTGTATTAGCATGCTGAGTAGGTGCATATCGTATACGTGGCTTGGATACGACAATAGGTTTTCCACTTACCTCACAATTTTCTTCATTTTCATTCATAATTAATTCATATAGAACATCCTTATAATTACATAAAATCTTATTGTTATTAATATCAATCCTTGCACTTAAAGTATTTAATAAATCTATTCCAATAATTCCATCATATATAAGTTTATTCATTATGATCATAGGATATGTTATTTCTAAGTCCTTACAATTTAAAATTATGTAAGCTTGCTGTCTAACATTTTCTCTCTTATTCATGGCTGTAATAACATTTATATTATTGACAGTTAAAATAGCCATTTGTTTAAAATATTTTTTATTTTGTTGTACCCACTTATTGTTTAGTACAGTTAATTGGCTACCTGTATCAACTAACATTTTAATTCTACATCCGTTAATTCGTACATTAATTATAGGACAATTTATTTCTTGTTGATTTTGTGTCACATATTCCTGTCAGTGTCTAATAACTCATTTCTAACGTTGCATGGATATATATTGTTTATTGTGTAACAGCACGTCCTGTTTCTCCGTCATTGTGTTGTGTCGCGGGAACAGGATGGCTGAACATGCACCTGTTGCTGTCTCTCTTTTATTTCCTTGTCTGTGCGCTCTCTCTTGCTTCCCACACTACAGCTCCCCGCTCTCTTCTCTTTTCTCTGCATTGTGGATACGGTGCGATCATATAGTTTACTAAACTTTTTCTTCAATTTTGGCCATGCCAAACCCCCTTTTGTATCACGCACGTTTCTCTCGGAGTGTTGTTCCTTCTGTTCGTCACATGCATTATTCACAGCTGTGTGTTGCTTTACACTGTGCATTGGCAGCGTATAATTTCGCCTATAATTATCACGGTTTTGCGTATCGTCACGTTCTCGTGCTTTATCACTATGGTCATAACTAGCGTGATTATTAATGCGTGTTTGTTGATTGTGTGGTGAAGTGTTACTCTTGTTAATATTTTGTGATTGAGTGACAATTATTAAGAATTGTTCGATCGTTTTGACACCCTGCGTATATGCAGCTAACTGAATATCTCTATGGAAATGGTAAAAAAACTTAGACAATATCTCATACTCAGAAAATTTTGGTTTTAAATGGTTTACGCATTCAATTTGCACTATAGTGTACTGCTCAATACTCTGGCATCCGTGCGGATTATATTTATCATATCCAATTGTAACATTCCGGGCTACGTTACAAATCCAGGGAACCCGTGATAATTGACGCTAGCCAATTATACAGGCTGCCTACGTTGTAACAAACTGAAAATCAACTCAACACATAGAACAATAATATTTACTCTAATTATTAGGACACAAGGGAAGGTATTTTCACTGATTTATGCACTCACTTCAATCTGTAATAAGATGACATCTCTTTATTAACAAAATATATATATATATATATAGATCCCATTACATAAAAATTTATACTGAAATATTTAAAAAGGGTTTTGTGTCAAACAAGGGATCATATTGATCTTGTAATTTACCTCGGATCCGAGTCTCTTTAAATCTAGTAAAGACGTCTGAATTTTACTTTGCTTATCAAGGAGCTAGCATGATTACATGAACCATTTGAAGAATGGTATTATTTAGTTAAGGGATTATAACTTATATTTCAAGATTAATGTTACAACGTATGATTTTAGAAATTACTGTTTACATTTCTTTTTGTTTTACTTAATGCTTAGAGAAGATTATTGTCTCTGAAAAGTCTCTGGCATGTATGAAAAGTTATATTTTAAATGTACATAATTCTCGGTAGGCAAGCCACCGAGTCACCTCTCAAATAAGCTTTTGCTGTCCGTGTCCTGGGGCGTGAATCTTCGGAACTCTGGTAGTCGGGGTAGTCATCTGGGTCGTGTTTCCGGTGAAAGTCTTCTAGGTGTATTAATGAGGAGATGGATGTTATGCTGCGTGAAGTCGGGTTGATCCTCGGCGGTTCTGGTAAATGTTGTATAGGTGGTAGTCGTCCTTATATGCAGTTGAGCACGTCACATATTCCCTGGTAGAGTAATACTGGAGTTTGCATCTTCTTCTTTTTACATTACTATCTGAATTACACCACTCCGAACAATATTCGAGAGATCGTCTTTTAATTAACTTGAGACATCACATTATATACGAGTTCTTTTTATTTTACATTAGCACATTTCTTTAACGAATTCCTCACTACATTTTATATATAATTAGAACTAGCTCTTCACGTTTTTAGTGGTAGCTAACACTCATTTAAAAATTTAAAACAAACATTTTTTGAAGGTAGATTGCAACGAAGCGGAGTGAGTACTCCGCCATAATATAGTTCCAACTTTTTATTAAATATACATTCTTATAGAAAGACAAAACAATTTATCTAGACTTATTTAGTTTACAGGGATTATTATAACTACTTCTTGTGACTTCAAATTATTAATTATTTACATTATGATTTTCAGATATTTCTAAGTTACAGACGGTTCGCTATGCACGTTGTGTCCGGAATTAAGCAGGTCAACGCATGATAATTTACTAAAGGGTTAACTGCATTATTTTTAACTTTTTACATTTCGACTTTTTTTTATTACTTATTTAGTTAGATTTTCTTAATTTAATTCTCATAACTATTCTGAGTTAGTTCAGGGGTATTTGTTTTAATCGTGCGATTTAAAATACTTACTTACTTTCGTTTTCTCTTTTTTTATTATTAATTTTTTATTACCAATTTAAATCGTCACACAATTGGTCACATACTTGCCTTTGAGTGTGGATATTCCAGTACCTATTTTCGAATGCTTCTCTGAATTGCTGATATGTGGTTGTATTGTCTCGAATTATGGAGTACCATTGACTTGCAGAATCTCTTAAATGACGGGTGACAAAACTCACTTTCTCCTCGTCGTCACCCATACTTCCAATTTTTTCAATTTCTCTCGACATTGGCCAAAAATTCTATGCTATTTTCCCCTTTGTTATCTGCAAAGGTTATCTTACTTCTTTCTTCTATGGCTGCAGTGAACATCATTATCTGCATCGGCCGTCTACGAAGTTCTTCCTAAGCTGCTTCATCTCACTTTGTATCTCTGCGAAAGCAAGAATAAACTGCTCAGTAAGCCTATGGCTAAAAGATAAACAATTAAGTGCCTGTGTGGGAAAAAGATGGGCAACATTGGTTACGGATGGCCCCATCAACAGAACTCTACCCCGAAGAACTAGTGTTGCTCTTTTTAGAACTACAACCAGTCATGACTACCTGGCCGCCCACCTGCACTGCATCGGCGTGTTGTCGTCTCCTGAATGTGTTCTCTGTGGATACGCTTCCATGGATGCAGATGACCTGATTACATGTCCAGCCTTGCTCTCAGATACGCAAGTCCGAGACGAAGATGATACGGCAAGGCTCTCATGTCGCTACTGGTCAGCGTGCCGCCTAATGGCCCAACAGGCAAGGGTGGGCGTTGGCTAGTAAGTAAGTAAGTACTTTGTATCTCTTCCTTCATATGGGATACTTCTTCAGATCGGTCTTTAGCAGTCTTGGACGTCTCTTCGATTTTGTGTTCTATAACTACTGTGCACGCTTCTATGTCTTTAATTTTACCAGTATTAATTTTTACCATAATTTTAACAGTTTGAATTTTCTCATCTTGTTCTCGCGTAATAGTAGTTAAATTATCATTTATTTGTTTATGTACTTCTTTGATATCTCTTCTCCATTCGAGATGCAATTCTTTTAGTTTATTTTCAATCCTTACTACCTGTTCATGTAAGGCTTGTTTAGAATTATTTTCAAGAGCGTCAATACATGAGTTTGTATCAACAATCTTTTCTGTTAATTGTATATTACTTTCGATTATATTTTGTTTTATTTCAAGATGATATTTTGTTCTTCAATTCTTCTAAACTTTCAGTTCTTATAGTGTCTTGTTTAAAATTCTCAAACTGTTTTTCCTATTTGCTATTTACCTTTTCAGTTTGTTCTTCTAATTTTTTTTTTAATTCGTCTATATTTTGGTTCAATTCCTCTTTCAGTTTTTTTGTTTGCTTATTTATATTTTCTGTCTGTTTTGTGCTTATTTCATCTACGCATCTATTTCGTAAGCATGTGCTATGTGCACGCATCATAGTTTGAAGTGCTTCCATATTCAAGCTGTCTGGTACTGCCATAGTGAATTATTATTAAAATATTTATTTATAATTTATTATTGGTGAACCATGTGCGAGATTTTATTTATTTATTGTTTAATTACTATTATTTATTTACTTTTATCTACTCATGTTACAATCACACCTTTTTGTTGGGATGGGTGCCAGTTGCGTTATTACAATACAATGCACGCAACAAATTTAAAATAACTAACATACAAAAATAATTAAAATATAATATTAATTATATCATATAAATTATCAAACACTGGTAATGATAGAGCATACATTAATTATTAAATGTAGGCGTGTCATGCCCCACGTAAATGGGCAACAATTTTATATAACGATGGCAGGTATTTAAACAGTTATAACGATACCAGGTGTAAACAGTTATAACGATACCAGGTGTTTAAACATTTATAACGATACCAGGTATAACTGTAATAAGAGTAGTAAATTTATGAGTAGTTAAAATTTCATGTTTATTGTTTAAAAAGCATTATAAATAATAAAACATTGTTAATAATCTCTGATCAAGATATCACTCCTTATTAAGTGTTTAACTCTTAAGCTATACGGTGATGCACACATTTACAACACTCTTACATCTAGACATGTTAATAATCTTCATCTAGACATTTATTCAAATTGATTTAATAAAAGAAATAAAATTTAAATGTAATTAAGTTTTATTTTAATTGAATTCAATTTAAATCAGATCTGACCTTAGCTTGCGCAGTCTATACCAATGTTTATTTTTAAATAAATTTAAAATTACATTACTTACTCTTAGACTGGCATTTGTTTCATATTCAAAATTTAAATTATTATTTTCTACAAAATACAAATATCAAGCCATTTCAATTATTTTTCTTTGATAAAAAAAAAATCTTAAAATTAAACTCTTTTTTTGTTTTCTATATTTATCTATATGCGATCGCTCATACTTATCACTAAAACATTTACATAAGACTCTATTACATTATTTACCTAATTATAAACTTTTTTTAAATTCATTGTCTCTTTATTTTATTGAGCTCTTTAAAAAAATCATTTATAAATGCATTATGCATGTTACCTCGAGTTTAGATGGCCTTACGACTTATTGACGGGGTCCAGCATTGTACAGAGTTGGGTTACCGTTACTCCTGGCTTGACGTGGTCCTGGATATGTCCAGAGTCCAGCGTCGTTCTCTACCAGTGTGTGGTCCATCCCAGAGAATTAATATCGGCTGCGAGGTGGATCTCGTTCAGTTGTTAGGCATCTAAAGAGCATCTCCTAACATCCAGCATCTCGTGTCAGTCTTTGTAGCTTCTCTGTAGATGCTCTTGCTGACTTAAACGGTCCCAGTACTCTACGTTTCCCATAATAGTGCAAACATAATTACTGAAAATGTCTTTATTCGTCCGTAAATGAGACTTAAAACAAAATAAAACTGTTCTGCCGACGGACAGCGTGTCTGACTGCAACTGTGACTTGAAATGAAGAGAAGGGCTTCCAGTCGAACCTTTAATTTATACCGTCTCGAGATTCCGCACCTCTTGGTTCCGAAATTGTCCTGTCGAGACCTGCAGATCACATGATAGCCCCCACTCCCGAACCTTTTTATATATCTGCAATAGTCTGCAAATGGCAATGTTTTGTAAGGAATTGAGATAGCACAAATCATAGATAATTTTATTAAGCACTCACTGTATTCATTTTAGCGTCTTAGTATAATTTGTGTATTTTTGGCACACTTATTTCGCACTGACTTTGCGTAGTATGTCCTACTAACGTCATTTTCTTACTGTGGATAACTATAAAATTTACACACATTTTGGTGCCTTTTGTTTGTTTATACACCAATTAGTTTTCACACAGTGAATTAAAATAATTATTTTAGTAATTAATTGAGGAATGGTTGCTGGGATTCCTGTCTGTACATGCATCACTAACACACACAAGATACACGCATAACACACATACAATCGAGCAGGTGTTCCTTGGCTTTTGGAACAGGTTAATTTCTCCCCTAGTGTAACAATGAAATATTTTTACAATCCTAGACATGTCCATTTACCCCAAACTTATAATAATTTTACAAATTTTATATTTATTTAAATCAATGCTCAATACAGCTTATGGCTGTCTCTTTGCATTATTCCTCTGCTTGAAAAAAAAATTTAAAAAATATTTATTAAATTTTTGTCTATTTGTTCTAGACAAATAAAAATAATATTATAATAGCTTAACCTTAGTTTACATCAGTTAAATGACACATAATAATGAGTAGGTCAGTATAACACTCGCCTGTGGTGGTATGCAATATATTCACCCCCCATTATAACAGCTGAGCGGTACGTTGATCTCGGACGGGCGCAGTGGCATTGTTCTTGAATGACGTCGCATGATATTTGCCGATATCCTTTTCCTTCCCCTCATCATATACGATGATCGTGTGTCTTCCCACACGTTGTTCCAACGTATAAGGTCCGTTGTACAGCCTAAAGAATTTCTTCGCTGTGTTGTCAATGCCTTTTCCGACGGGATTAGCTTTCAACAGAAATTGTTCTCCTACGTAGAATCATTGTAATTTATGTGTTCTATTGAACTTTTCTCTCCTCTTGTTACCTTATTCTATGATGCATTGTTTAGCGTACTCAACCTTTACACTTAATGGAATAGGTACATTTTGATTCTCTGGCTTGCTTGCATATTTGGTCCAGAAACTAATAGGTTTTTTGTCTTCATCTAGCTCGATTGGCCTATAACTTGTTGCTTCGGTATAATTTTCATTTATTGCTCTTTCAAAGAAAGTTAAATACTCTGCCTATTTGTTGTATTGGTCGTGACAGTAGATTCGTAGATATTTACCTAACTCTTTATTTACTCTTTCTGCGAGATTTCCCTGTGGGTGTGGTACTGATGTGAGTACAGGTTGGATTCCATTTTCACGAAGAGTCTTCTCCCATACATCGCTTTGGAACTGCACTCCTTGGTCGCTAAGTACCTTCTTCATTTTACCATATGCAGGAATGTATTTCTGAAAGAGTATTTTCAAAACAACTTTAGTTGTGGGTCGCATAATTGGATACAGATGGACGGCTTTGGAAAATACAACAATACAAACAAGTATGTGTTTCACTCCACGACTTGATCTTGGAAGTGGTCCCAAAAAATCCACTTCAATTAGCTCTCCTTTCTGGTCCTTCTGGATACTCTGCATTTCCACATAGGTATGTAGATTCGGTCCTTTTGCTGTTTGACACTCATAACACTTTTTACTTTCGTTTTTAATCTTCCGGAACATATTATTGATGGTGAAATCTTCACATAGGCTTAAGTAACATTTAAGTGCAGCAGCATGTGCTAAACTTTCGTGTGTTGGTCGAATTAATTTATGCAACATATCATTTGTTAATGCTAACTTCAAATCTTGCCTCATTAGTTTATATAAGATTCCATTTTGTACCTTGTAATGGTCTGGTAGGTGATCTCGTAGCTTAAATCCTCTCGTAGCATCATCTAAGTCTTGTTGTTGAGCTAGATTCTTCAGCATGTGTATAACATCATTATCAGCAGTAAATTTAATAGGTAACAGTTGTAACTCATTATGGTTATTTTTGTGGACCTCTTCACACTCTTCTGTGACGTATCTACTCAATGTATCGACTATAAAATTATCTTTCCCTTTACAATATTTTATAGTAAAGGAATACTCAACCGATTGCTAGGATCCATCTAATAGAAATGATAACGCTTGATGGATCGTTAATACTGGATATCTTTATGGGATCGGGTTGAATACCTGAGGATGAAATAATGTGACCTAGGAATTGGATTGAGGATTTTATGAATTCGCACTTGTCTAGGTTAAGGGATATAGGGGCTTCCCTAACCTTGTGGAATATAGTGTTAAGATTTTCAATGTGTTCGTTAAGTGTTTTTGATACTACAAAGATATCATCCACGAACACTATGGTGTAAGGCTCCACTTCTGGTCTTAATGCTTCCTCCAGACATTTTACAATCGCAGCCAAACTCGTGCTCAAACCAAAGGGAACTACCTTGTGTTGGTAGCATTTATTTTTGTATAGGAAGGCGGTGTATTTTCTATCTTCTCTTCTAATTGGAATTTGCCAAAAACTAGACCGTAAATCCAACTTAGTCAAAGCTCCTTCACACTTTGCAAATAACTCGTCCACAGGTGGTGCACAATTGAATTCATGTAGAACGACGCTATTCAAACTCCTCATGTCCAGGCATAAACGTACTTCACCACTCTTCTTCTTTACTACAACTAGAGGATTAAGAAAGTTACTGTTCGACCGCTCAATGATGTTATTTTCTATCATCCGTCGTATTTCCAGTTCAACTTCTCCCTCGTACTTCATGGGTATTGGATACGTTCTTCTGACAAATTTTGTAGGGTCTGATACCATAATAGCGTGTTCATAGACTGTGGTCTGCGTCGGTACATTGCTGAATACTTCGTTATACTCTTCTATTAATTTAAATAACTTCGCTTCTTCCTGAGATGACATTCCTTCTTCGGCTGTATTAGCATGCTGAGTAGGTGCATATCGTATACGTGGCTTGGATACGACAATAGATTTTCCACTTACCTCACAATTTTCTTCATTTTCATTCATAATTAATTCATATAGAACATCCTTATAATTACATAAAATCTTATTGTTATTAATATCAATCCTTGCACTTAAAGTATTTAATAAATCTATTCCAATAAGTCCATCATATATAAGTTTATTCATTATGATCATAGGATATGTTATTTCTAAGTCCTTACAATTTAAAATTACGTAAGCTTGCTGTCTAAAATTTTCTCTTTTATTCATGGCTGTAATAACATTTATATTATTGACAGGTAAAATAGCTGTTTGTTTAAAATATTTTTTATTTTGTTGTAACCACTTATTGTTTAGTACAGTTAATTGGCTACCTGTATCGACTAACATTTTAATTCTACATTCATTTGTAACGGGGCAAAAGGGAGGGGTTTTTATTTTATTAAAAATTTGTAACATATCGGTAATATTGGAATTATGGTAATTTGGGAATATGACGGTAAGTAAAATTCTGGCAGCGGTGAGTATTATGATGAGTGTAGTATTTTTAAAATAGGTAAAAGAGTAGTACTTTAACACATTAATTCGTACATTAATTATAGGACAATTTATTTCTGGTTGATTTTGTGTCACATATTCCTGTCAGTGTCTAATAACTCATTTCTAACGTTGCATGGATATATATTGTTTATTGTGTAACAGCACGTCCTATTTCTCCGTCATTGTGTTGTGTCGCGGGAACAGGATGGCTAAACATGCACCTGTTGCTGTCTCTCTTTTATTTCCTTGTCTGTGCTCTCTCTCTTGCTTCCCACACTACAGCTCCCCGCTCTTTTCTCTTTTCTCTGCATTGTGGATACGGTGCGATCATATGGTTTACTAAACTTTTTCTTCAAATTTGGCCAGGCCAAACCCCCTTTTGTATCACGCACGTTTCTCTCGGAGTGTTGTTCCTTCTGTGCGTCGCATGCATTATTCACAGCTGTGTGTTGCTTTACACTGTGCATTGGCGGTATATAATTTCGCCTATAATTATAATGGTTTTGCGTATCGTCACGTTCTCGTGCTTTATCACTATGGTCGTAACTAGCGTGATAATTAATGCGTGTTTGTTGATTGTGTGGTGAAGTGTTACTCTTGTTAATATTTTGTGATTGAGTGACAAGTATTAAGAATTGTTCGATCATTTTGACACCCTGCGTATATACAGCTAACTGAATATCTCTATGGAAATGGAAAGAAAACTTAGACAATATCTCATACTCAGAAAATTGTGGTTTTAAATGGTTTACGCATTCAATTTGCACTATAGTGTACTGCTCAATACTCTGGCGTCCATGCGGATTATATTTACCATATCCAATTGGTCACATACTTGCCTTTGAGTGTAGATATTCCAGTACCTATTTTCGAATGCTTCTCTGAATTGCTGATATGTGGTTATATTGTCTCGAATTATGGAGTACCATTGACTTGCAGAATCTCTTAAATGACGGGTGACAAAACTCACTTTCTCCTCGTCGTCAGTCATACTTCCAATTTTTTCAATTTCTCTCGACATTGGCCAAAAATTATATGCTATTTTCCCCTTTGTTACCTGCAAAGGTTATCTTACTTCTTTCTTCTATGGGTGCAGTGAACATCATTGTCTGCATCGGCCGTCTACGAAGTTCTTCTCTAAGCTGCTTCATCTCACTTTGTATCTCTGCGAAAGCAAGAATAAACTGCTCAGTAAGCCTATGGCTAAATGATAAACAATTAAGTGCCTGTGTGGGAAAAAGATGGGCAACATTGGTTACGGACGGCCCCATCAACAGAACTCTACCTCGAGGAACTAGTGTTGCTCTTTTTAGAACTACAACCGGTCATGACTACCTGGCCGCCCACCTGCACCGCATCGGCTTGTTGTCGTCTCCTGAATGTGTTCTCTGTGGATACGCTTCCATGGATACGGATCACCTGACTATATGTGCAGCTTTGCTCTCAGACACGCAAGTCTAAGACGAAGATGATACGGCAAGGCTCTCACGTCTCTACTGGTCAGCGCGCCGCCTAATGGCCCAACAGGCAAGGGTGGGCGTTGGCTAGTAAGTAAGTAAGTACTTTGTATCTCTTCCTTCATATGGGATACTTCTTCAGATCGGTCTTTAGCAGTCTTGGACGTCTCTTCGATTTTGTGTTCTATAACTACTGTGCACGCTTCTATGTCTTTAATTTTACCAGTATTAATTTGTACTATATTTTTAACAGTTTGAATTTTCTCATCTTGTTCTCGCGTAATAGTAGTTAAATTATCATTTATTTGTTTATGTACTTCTTTGATATCTCTTCTCCATTCGAGACGCAATTCTTTTTGTTTATTTTCAATCCTTACTACTTGTTCATGTAAGGCTTGTTTAAAATTATTTTCAAGAGCGTCAATACATGAGTTTGTATCAACAATCTTTTCTGTTAATTGTATATTACTTTCGATTATATTTTGTTTTATTTCAAGAATATTGTTCCTCAATTCTTCTAAACTTTCAGTTCTTATATTGTCTTGTTTAAAATTCTCAAACTGTTTTTTCTAATTTGCTATTTACCTTTGTTCTTCTAATTTATTTTTTAAATCGTCTATATTTTGGTTCAATTCCTTTTTCAGTTTTTTTGTTTGCTTATTTATATTTTCTGTCTGTTTTGTGCTTATTTCATCTACGCATCTATTTTGTACGCATGTGCTATGTGCACGCATCATAGTTTGAAGTCCTTCCATATTCAAGCTGTCTGGTACTGCCATAGTGAATTATTGTTAAAATATTTATTTATAATTTATTATTGGTGAACCATATGCGAGCTTTTATTTATTTATTGTTGAATTACTATTATTTATTTATTTTTATCTACTCATGTTACAATCACACCTTTTTGTTGGGATGGGTGCCAGTTGCGTTATTACAATACAATACACGCAACAAATTTAAAATAACTAACATACAAAAATAATTAAAATATAATATTAATTATATCATATAAATTATCAAACACTGGTAATGATAGAGCATATATTAATTATTAAATGTAGGCGTGTCATGCCCCACGTAAATGGGCAAAAATTTTATATAACGATACCAGGTATTTAAACAGTTATAACGATACCAGGTGTAAACAGTTATAACGATACCAGGTGTTTAAACAGTTATAACGATACCAGGTATTAACTGTAATAAGAGTAGTAAATTTATGAGTAGTTAAAATTTCATGTTTATTGTTTAAAAAGCATTATAAATAATAAAACATTGTTATTAATCTCTGATCAAGATATCACTCATTATTAAGAGTTTAACTCTTAAGCTATACGGTGATGCACACATTTACAACATTCTTACATCTAGACATGTTCATAATCTTAATCTAGACATTTATTCAAATTGATTTAATAAAAGAAATAAAATTTAAATGTAATTAAGTTTTATTTTAATTGAATTCATTTAAATCAGATCTGACCTCAGCTTGCGCAGTCTATACCAATGTTTATTTTTAAATAATTTTAAAATTATATTACTTACTCTTAGACTGACATTTGTTTCATATTCAAAATTTAAATTATTCTTTTCCACAAAATGCAAATATCAAGTCATTTCAATTATTTCTCTTTGATAAAAAAAATATCTTAAAATTAAACTCTTTTCTTGTTTTCTATATTTATCTATATGCGATCGCTCATTCTTATGACTAAAACATTTACATAAGACTCTATTACAGTATTTACCTAATTATAAACTTTTTTTTTAATTCATTGTCTCTTTATTTTTATGAGCTCTTTAAAAAAATCATTTATAAATTTATTATGCATGTCACCTCGAGTTTAGATGACCTTACGACTTATTGACGGGGTACAGCATTGTACAGAGTTGGGTTACCGTTACTCCTGGCTTGGCGTGGTCCTGGATATGTCCAGAGTCCAGCGTCGTTCTCCAGCAGTGTGTGGTCCGTCCCAGAGAATTAATATCGGCTGCGAGGTGGATCTCGTTCAGCTGTTAGTCATCTAAAAAGCATCTCCTAACGTCCAGCATCTCGTGTCACTCTTTGTAGCTTCTCTGTAGATACTCTTGCTGACTTAAACGGTTCCAGTACTCTACGTTTCCCATAATAGTGTAAACATAATTACTGAAAATGTCTTTATTCGTCCGTAGATGAGACTTAAAACAAAATAAAACTGTTCTGCCGGCGGACAGCGTGTCTGACTGCAACTGTGACTTGAAATGAAGAGAAGGGCTCTTAGTTTATACCGTCTCGAGATTCCGCACCTCTTGGTTCCGAAATTGTCCTGTCGAGACCTGCAGATCACATGATAGCCCCCACTCCCGAACCTTTTTATATATCTGCAATAGTCTGCAAATGGCAGTGTTTTGTAAGGAATTGAGAATTCCAAATCATAGATAATTTGATTAAGCACTCACTGTATTCCTTTTAGCGTCTTAGTATAATTTGCGTATTTTTGGCACACTTATTCGCACTGACTTTTTGTAGTGTGTCCTACTAACGTCATTTTCTTACTGTGGATAACTATAAAATTTACACACATTTTGGTGCCTTTTGTTTGTTTATACACCAATTAGTTTTCACACAGTGAATTAAAATAATTATTTTAGTAATTAATTGAGGAGGGTTGCTGGGATTCCTGTCTGTACATGCATCACTAACACACACAAGATACACGCATAACACACATACAATCGAGCAGGTCTATTTACCCCAAACTTATAATAATTTTACAAATTTTACATTTATTTAAATCAATGCTCAATACAGCTTATGGCTGTCTCGTTGCATTATTCCTCTGCATGAAAAAAATTTAATAAATATTTATTAAATTTTTGTCTATTTGTTCTAGACAAATAAAAATAATATTATACTAGCTTAACCTTAGTTTACATCAGTTAAATGACACATAATAATGAGTAGGTCAGTATAACACTCGCCTGTGGTGGTATGCAATATATTCACCCCCCATTATAACAGCTGAGCGGTGCGTTGATCTTGGACGGCCGCAGTGGCATTGTTCTTGAATGAAGTCGCATGATATTTGCCGATGTCCTTTTCCTTCCCCTCATCGTATACGATGATCGTGTGTCTTCCCACGCGTTGTTTCAACGTATAGGGTCCGTTGTACAGCCGAAAGAGTTTCTTCGCTGTGTTGTCAATGCCTTTTCCGACGGAATTAGCTTTCAACAGAATTTGTTCTCCTACGTAGAATCATTGTAATTTATGTGTTCTATTGAACTTTTCTCTCCTCTTGTTACCTTATTCTATGATGCGTTGTTTAGCGTACTCAACCTTTACACTTAATGGAATAGGTACATTTTGATTCTCTTGCTTGCTTACATATTTGGTCCAGAATCTAATAGTTTTTTTGTCTTCATATAGCTCGATTGGCCCATAACTTGTTGCTTCGGTATAATTTTCATTTATTGCTTTTTCAAAGAAAGGTAAATACTCTGCCTATTTGTTGTATTGGTCGTGACAGTAGATTCGTAGATATTTACCTAACTCTTTATTTACTCTTTCTGCGAGATTTCCCTGTGGGAGTGGTACTGATATGAGTACAGGTTGGATTCCATTTTCACGAAGTGTCTTCTCCCATACATCGCTTTGGAACTGCACTCCTTGGTCGCTAAGTACCTTCTTCATTTTACCATATGCAGGAATGTATTTCTGAAAGATTATTTCAAAACAACTTTAGTTGTGGGTCGCATAATTGGATACAGATGGACGGCTTTGGAAAATACATCAATACGAACAAGTATGTGTTTCACTCCACGACTTGATCTTGGAAGTGGTCCCAAAAAATCCACTTCAATTAGCTCTCCTTTCTGGTCCTTCTGGATACTCTGCATTTCCACATAGGTATGTAGATTCGGTCCTTTTGCTGTTTGACACTCATAACACTTTTTACTTTCGTTTTTAATCTTCCGGAACATATTATTGATGGTGAAATCTTCACATAGGCTTAAGTAACATTTAAGTGCAGCAGCATGTGCTAAACTTTCGTGTGTTGGTCGAATTAATTTATGCAACATATCATTTGTTAATGCTACCTTCCAATCTTGCCTCATTAGTTTATATAAGATTCCATTGTGTACCTTGTAATGGTCTGGTAGGTGATCTCGTAGCTTAAATCCTCTCGTAGCATCATCCAAGTCTTGTTTTTGAGCTAGATTCTTCAGCATGTGTTTAAAATCATTATCAGCAGTAAATTTATTAGGTAACAGTTGTAACTGATTATGGTTATTTTCGTGAACCTCTTCACACTCTTCTGTGACGTATCTACTCAATGTATCGGCTATAAAATTATCTTTCTCTTTACAATATTTTATAGTAAAGGAATACTCACCGATTGCTAGGATCCATTGTAATAATCGAGCTTTGGTTACTATACATTTTAATAGAAATGATAACGCTTGATGGTCCGTATGTAGGTATTTCAAAATGCGTTCCGTAAATATAATATCGAAACTGTTTCAGGGTTTATACTATAGTAAGTATCTCCTTCTCAGATGTAGAGTTCTGCTTCTGTGCCCCTTTGAATACTCTGCTGGCATATGTAATGACACGGTGTTCTCCTGTAGCATCTTGTTGTTACAGCACACTTCCACACCGTAGTCGCTAGCGTCTGCGTAGATAACGAATCTTCCATCTCACTGTGGATGATGAAGCATTATGTTTTCAATGAATAACTTCTTGACTTGGTCGATGGCATCTTGACGTTTCTTCTGGCACTTCCATTTGTGATTTTTCTTTGTTAACTCCAGCAACGGTTGTGTTCTTTCTGCATATTGTTGTGAGAATCTTCTATAGTATCCTGTGAGTTCCAAAAATGCTTGTAACCCTTTATTGTTCTTAGGCGTAGGGAAATCGTTAATACTGGATATCTTTATGGGATCGGGTTGAATACCTGAGGATGAAATAATATGACCTAGGAATTGGATTGAGTATTTTATGAATTCGCACTTGTTAAGGGATATAGGGGCTTCCCTAACCTTGTGGAATATAGTGTTAAGATATTCAATGTGTTCGTCAAGTGTTTTTGATACTACCAAGATATCATCCACGAACACTATAGTGTAAGGCTCCATTTCTGGTCATAATAGTAGGGGGAAAATACTGGTTCTGACCAAAGTACCGTTATTCCTCCACCACCACCGCTGGACCTGCAGCATCCGCGAATTTTCACCAATAAAATTTCATGCCGCCTTTCGCGCGCCAAGTTCAAATAGATGCCGCCGTTCCCGCGGTTCAAGATTTATTCCCACGCTCTCCCCACCACTGCTGGACCCGCAGCATCCGCGAATTTCCACGAATAAAATTTTTTATTTTTTTAATGTGATTTTTTAATTTTTTTTATTAAATTGATTTGCATATCAACGGGTGGGTGGGGGGTGGGGTGAGGATTCAATGGACCACTCGCATTCGCGAATATAATTTTTTATTTTTTAATAAAGCTGATTTGCATATCAGGGGTGGGTGGTGGGTGGGGTGGGGTTCAATGGACCACACACATCCGTGAATATAATTTTTTATTTTTAATAAAGCTGATTTGCATATCAGGGGTGGGTGGTTGGTCAATTCTCTCTTTGAATGTAAATAACTATCTCTCTCCCTTCCTCCCTCTCTCTCTCTCTCTCTCTCTCTCTCTCTCTCTCTCTGCATGTTTATGTAACGAGTCTCTCTCTCTCTCTCTCTCTACACCAATCTTGTTCTTCCAATGTGCAGTAAAGTGTTACGCAATTATAATGTTACAAATATGAAAAAATATATATATTTAAACTAGTATTTACAAAATATGTATAAATGGTACACCTATCTATCAAGTGAAAATGGATATTTGTCCGCCAGAATCTGAGACTCGAGAGAGTATGTTTGTCGTGCATGCTTTTTTTTATTTTTAATAAAGCTGATTTGCATATCAGGGGTGGGTGGTGGGTCAATTCTCTCTTTGAATGTAAATAACTATCTCTCTCCCCCCCTCTCTCTCTCTCTCTCTCTCTCTCTCTCTCTGCATGTTTATGTAACGGGTCTCACTCTCTCTCTCTCTCTCTCTCTCTACGCCATCGGTTTTACTATGCAATTCTCTCTTTGAATGTAAGTAACTCTCTCTCTCCCTCCCTCTCTCTCTGTCTCTAGACACAGTTATCCATCACGATATAAACTCTCTCTCTCTCTCTCTCTCTCTCTCTCTCTCTCTCACATTTGAATGTAAGTAAAACTATCTCTCTCCCTCCCTCTCTCTCACTCGCACACACACACATTTAGTAGATTACTGTTGCCTGTTGCATCTCTCTCTGTGTGTTTATGTAACGGGTCTCTCTCTCCCTACGCCAATCTCGGTTCTGCCAAGTCTGTGTGGTAAAGTGTTACGCATAAAAACTCCTTGAAATAAGATATTTTCAAAAGTTTTGTGTACACATACAAATCGCTGTCGGACAATGTACGTACTGCTCACACACACACACATTGTGTATGTCTCTCTCGCTGCAAACGTTGACAGGAATTCCCTTATTCAAAGCGATTACGGTGTCACTGTACACAAACTTAAATATGGTTTACAGACCATTGTAATTTTAAAAATTCATTTTTGCATTAATTAAATATATATCGTAAACAATGAAATAATAATATTTCGTCATTGTAAGATTTTAATAAAACAATTATCAGTTTAAATAATAATTTTCGAGATTGCAAGATACAACCTGCGACTTAAAATATAGTTTACCGCTGTGGTAGGAAATTCAAACTATTAAATTGTCTCTCTCTCGCTCTCTCTCTCTCTCTCTCTCACATTTCTGATTACTATACAAATAATTGCTTGCATGTTCAGAGGTTTATAACGAAATAAATTAAAATAAACTATAATTTGTTTTAAATTATTAAATATATATTTACACCACTGTATACAAACTTAAAATATAGTTTACAAACTGTTGTAATACAATTATTCAAAATACATTTTACATTGATTAAATATATATATATCACAAACAAACATTGTTATATAAAATAAATACAATATTAATAATAATAATTTTTGACGTTGTAAGATTTTTAAATAATAATTTCACGGCTGTAGATACAGTTCACAAGGAAGTTTATCTGTAACATAACAATACAGTCGATATTAGAATCACTAATACGATAAATATTCAATTATCACATGCACACGCACAGTCAGTGGAAAGAAAGAATCAAATGCGTTAAGTAAGTAAACTTTTTCAAGTATGTGTCATTTTTCATAAAGTTAATGTACTTTCAAATAATTTCTAATCAAACCAAATATTATTCACTGGAACTTTGTAAATACTACTTAGAATCAATGATACATTTATCACATAAAGTTAATGTACTTTCAAATAATTTCTAATCGAACCAAATATTATTCAACGAAACTTTGTAAAAAAATACTAATTACAATCAATGATACATTTATCACGTACATACAAATTCAATTATTAAAGTGTTAAGTACAGAGAGTTGAAACTACACACACACACACACACACACACACACACACACACACACATCAATAAATTGTTTGTTAACACGATTGCTACTTACGACGTTAGGACACAATCTCCACCTGCGTTGTTTGATTCCTCGTCCCTCGATACACTAAATGTAGTTCTTTGGGTTTGATATGCCTGAGCTCCTCATTCGTGAAGACACCTGCATACCTCTTGGGAAGATAGACACGATACTGGTGGTCGCCATCCTCCAACGTAGCAAGCACAGAGTTCCCATATTTTGTGTCCACATTTGTTAAGACCATGATGGGATATTTTTTATTCACTGTCAATTCTGAACATCGCTTGTACTCGATAGCACTTACAGCATTGAACTTTACAAGAAACAACATTATTAGAAGAGAGAGAGAAAGACGCTAGTGAACACGTCTGTATCAAACGAGAGAGAACCAAACAATGACAGAATATTCGACACAAAAGGACAGTACAATGTGATAGTGGTTGTGGTGGTAACGTTGTCATCAGAAAAGTCTATGTCCCACTTTCATTTACAGCTTTGCATGTATGAACATGTCCCACAGACGAAATTAGAGACATCAAAAAAATATAACAATGTCATTAGGAAAGTCCACATTCCACTTTCATAAGGAAATAGTCACGGCTTACAGCTATGCATGTATGTACATGTCCACAACAGAATAAGAGATATAAATGTCATCATTCGCTGTGACCTACTTTCTAAATTTTGTCGCGCTCACATTAAAAATGTTTGTTTTAAAGCAAAAATCATGAATCATCCATTCCCGAATAGCATGCACCTTATAGTTGGCACATCGGTCAGAAGAATTGAAATGTCTAAGACATTCTGTTCCATGAAATAGATACGGTATGTTTTTAGGACAACCAAAGTCATCGAGATTGATGATATTATTGTGTATTATCTTTGATTGTAAAAAACGTTTTTTCTCAAAACCCCTTCACAAACACATATTTATATATACGCGTATGTGATGTTAACAATGAAACAAGATTGTTGTACAGTGTCTCTCTTTCGCTCCATCTAAGTCTAAGTATGATAATTTGACGTTAACCAGTGGTTTGTCCTAACGTATTTTGGATTCGTAACGGATGTAGCAGGCGGAGTGAAAATCCAGTGTCTACCAGCAAATCTCAGAACGTCCATGATTGACAGTTCCTTCACAATATATTTTCCGTTGTCGCCGAAAAAGTACTGGAAGTCAATTATAACTGCAGTGTTATCCATAATACTGAAGACAAAGAAACCACACATTACAAACTCTATATATATTATGTTTAAACACACAAATATCGTTGCGATATTAATATGCAAACTTACGTTTACAGACGTCTGGACTGAAACACCGAGAGACATCAACTGACAAAAGAAACAAGTGTTGGGGGGTACTATACATGGAGACGAATTTTTTTAGCAGGTGGGGAGGTGTCGTCATCATCGTTCTCCATGTTGATGCGGCGTATTCGATAATGACCGTATGCAAGTGTATCACGACCATTGTCTAGTATATAGCGCTTATCATCATACGGTGACAACGCTTGCTTATTTACGCGCATCGTGTACAGCGTATGATGATCGCTACGTAAACAAAGCGCACTGCCAGAAAACTGACAATGATCAGTGAGGCACTTGCGATACATATCGTGTCGTAGACTCCTCTTAATCGCAACTCGAGGTACACCTTTACATACACGTTTTTGACACTCTTTGGTAGGATCTTCGTGGGCCACAAGGAACGAATAACATTTCGCTCGGAGACCCACGAATTCTCTAATAGGACGACCACACGTTTCGTCCTTGAACAGTCCGACAACCTTTTTGTTCTTAAGGCTATAACAAGGATGAGACGTAGGGTAATCCGATGTGTCAAAAACGTGTAGGTCCTCCTTCATGTCTGCATACAAGTCAGATGTTTGAATACTATACATCAGACTGTCTGTATCTGTCATTAGCAATCTAACGTTACGGCCGTACTTGCCGACAACATAACGATAATGAAAGTCGTACATTATTGTTTTGCTAACGTCAAGCACCGTGAAGCCGACATACACGGGACGGGAAAGAACGATGGATTTTTTACGGAGTGAGAGCCCCACCAGATCGTTCGTATAACGAATCATACGTTTCAGCCTAGGTGTGGAAACTAGTTTTTGAAGCCGTCGTTCATCTGAGACTAGTTCAAAGTCTATATGTTTCCGTACGTTCTCCAGCGACTTGCCGTATACGGCGTTGTTCATCAGTTTGAAAAGGTCTTTTTCAAAGCTGTTGACGGCTGCTTGCCTCTTGCGGGTGTTGAAATCGATAAACGGTTTCAACCAAGCGCTTTGCTTAAAACACAACACCCTATGTGTCGCTTTCAGCTCTAAACCAAGACTTAAATACAATTTCAAATTTCGATAATGGAGAACGTAATTTTGTTTGTCCTCCAAAGTCGTTAACAACTTCTCTACGGATGGCCCTGATTCGTTATACGATGATCTGTATATACTCTCATGTAAACGTTTGGAAATGGGGAAAGGATATTGGGTGTTACGCGCTGGCGCACAGGTGCAAGCGGGTAGTCGGAATGCAGGTCGTGTAGTGTATTAGGATAGTGTAGGTCGACCTCGAGGATGTACCCGATGTCGCAATCATCACTCACATTACGTACGTCCAAAGACTCGATTTCGTTACGATCGAGCCATCGGAAGTCTGCGTAAGGGAGTGGTTGCGACATGGCTGCACCGTATAGATTGTTACAGTCCGTACACAGAATGAAGGAGGTCGGTTACGAAACATCGTACTGATCTGGGATCAGAGGGTTGTTAGCGACGGCATGACGGTTGGATATTATCGCGACGCCTCCGCGGATTCCAGACTCTACAAACAGATGTTGATTTATCTCTATCAACAGCTCTAATTCGACCCCTGTCATTTTTAGCATCGCGTTCCAAGCGAGTCCGGGAAGCGAGTAAAAATGACATGGGTCCAAGCAGTAATCGCGTAAGGCCATGTCTCGAAAACTTTCAAAGACATCGGCCAGCAGCATTACGTCTGTCAACAAATACAAATCATGGTAATCTCCAAACGTACGCAGATTGAATGCACTCCACACGTTTTGTGCATGCTCGTAATCTGCGTCCGAAATAGACGATTCCATCAACCGGTTATCAAAGTGTTCACGAGCGGGTAGACTTGTTTCGTTGAACCGATCAATACTGTTAACGTACTCGTAAGGGTATACCCCTTTGCGTACGAGCAGATTGGTCTGTTCGTCGAAACCCCGTCTAAGATTTCCTCTCTAAGCAAAGGAAATTGGCTCCCGGACGTAGACAGATTGCTAACGAGTGTGTCCAGAGAGCGATTAAGAAATTGAAAAGAGTCTACGAAACGCAAGGGACCCAGGGAGAACGACACGTAACGCTCACTAGATGTTGCAATGCAGGATACGCGTTGGTCCTTATATTTTCCTAAACCCAGCATTAAATGGTGACAGTCGTAGCCACGAAGGTTGTGAAAGAAGACGGGGATATGACGAGGCATCTTGTAGCTCAGATTACAGCTATTGTGGGCTGCTCCCAAGAATTTCCCCGTAAGATGACAATGATTGCGTACCTTGACATCGGCTGTCAAAGGGCGCTCACACAAATGACAAACGGTGGCGTTAGTGAACGCAACATTGTCATCGTCGGACATAATTAATTGTACGTTATTTCGTACTACCTTCATCATATCCTCGGCGTCTTTCATCAACCACGAGAAGAAAGTGTCTACAACGTTTTCACCACGATATACTTTAACCTCTCTCCAGAGACTGTGAGCGTGATCAACGATAGCATAGGAGAAACCTGACGGAATATGCATCGCTTCGTATGATGTGGACGATACAGGAAGAGAAGGTATTTTCTGGCGGACACCACTGCTATCAACTGAGTAGAAGTCAGCTAAATCTTTCACTGTCGTCGGGATATCGTTACCTGGTGAACACGATTGAAGGGGGGTGATAAGGGACTCGAAGTCGGCGTAGACGGTAAAGGGTACTTTGAAACAGTGTGCGTAATTTTTAAATGACATAAACTTCTCCTCCTCTGTGGGCATTTTGGTTTTCTGTTCACCATAAGGTGTACAGTAGGGGAGATGATCGGACAGACCATGTTCTGTGGAGAAACGATCCAGGCAGTAGTCGCAGTAAAATGATTTACGATTGAATTTTGTTAGGGAAAATAACAATCTATTAATGCTACTGATAAGACAGTAGTGTTTTCGGCTATTTGTATCGGACAGAAGTAAAAGATTAACATGATGTAATCTGTCCTTATTGGGGGTAATTCTTAACTGATAAACCTCATTTTTTGATTCGTTTCTGATATTGTCTTCTATATCATAGCCGAAAACGTTTATAGAAATGTTGGGATTCTGTGTTTCAAATTTAGAAAGTGCGTTTATAGAAACAGGGTACTCGATACCGGACATATTTATTGTGTTTATGAAGGAGGTGTATTTTGAAACAAATTCTTTATGCTTTTGTTGAGGGTGTATGTGGGCTAGAACAGACCATAGAAAACACATTTCATCTTGGAAGTTCTTGATGTTGACTACTGCCTTGATGACTGCAAGTTTCCGCGGCGTAGGAATGTAGGAGGACGCTGATAGAGGCCGGTACCGTCCAACAACCAGTTCCAGCTTCAATACAGCGTCCACCGACCATCCGCTCCCGTCACGGGTAAAATTGGATATGCTATTCATGATTTTGTCGTATGATTCGTCTAGTAGACAGTTCAACTCGTCGTTGTCGTCCGTGAGCAACGTACGACAACGTCCGTGGAAGACGGCGTCTTTGGTTACCTCTTTTTCTTCGCCGCTGTCACCATCTAACACAGTTTTAGTGAAACGTATCCTGCACGTAATATGCCATTTGATACTACGTAAACGTGCTTGTTCTGCCAGAATATCCTTGCACAATAAAGGTCGCACCTCAGTCATTATCGATAATATATCTTGATCTCCCGTGTCCGTGTACACGGGCAGGTAATTAAATGTTGTGAGGGATACTCTAATACTTGTGTTTCGTACGATATAAAATCGTGTCATAACTGAAACAATAGAAACATGTGTATTAGCTAATAGGAATGATGAATAACACACACACACACACACACACACATTCATGTTTGTTGTAAATAAATAGATAGTAAACGTTAGTAATACGTTAGTTTATTGCAAACTGTGAAGATGTCAGCTACTTCCGATTTTAGCATTGAAAGTGAAAGAAGAAAATTGTTCAAGTATTGGGAAGTGACGTTTGTCAGCCCCGACGAGTTAGCGTTTGCCGGGTTTTACTACTATCCACTAAATTATGATGTTTGTGGACATAGTATATCATTCATAGACGATAGAGTTAAATGCTTTTGTTACGGAATTGAATTAGTTCATTGGAGAGAAGGTGACAAACCTATGGTGGAACATGAAAAATTTTCCTCGTCATGTCAATTTCTAAACGATGTCAAGAGACAATACATTAGGGAGAAGGTGACAAACCTGTCAGAACATAAAAAATTTTCTCCGCCATATCAATTTCTAAACAACGTCAAGAGACTATCTTGTACATGTTAGACAGAGTTGGATCATATGTTAATTCATATCAAACAAGTTTGGTTTGCTACATAATTATAGAGAGAGACAATTGGTATTTAAATTTTTACCTTGTTGAGGATGTTCCTGTTCCTGCTGATGTTGTTGTACTGGATTCTGCTGAAAGTCGGACATGATGATGATATTCAGACGAGAGAGTGAATACTGAAAAACAAAGAAACTTATAACGCTGGTATTATGTTAGTGTATCTTAAACGCTTTATATCACACAAAGTAAATTAGAATATCAATTTGTAGCATACAATTTGTAGCGCGGTAGTGTTCAGCAACATGAACGAGTGGTAAGTAAGACGCTGTTGCGAAGTTCACCGGTTATATATATAGTGCGAGCGTCGATGTGTGTGCAACTGTACTAAAAAAGCTGTTATGCGCATGCGCAAATAATTCAAATGCACATACGTAGATGACTGAAAAAGAGATGATTTACATAATAAATGTACGCTTAGACCAACGAAATGATCTTTAACATATCTGTGTTTCTTGATTATGATTGATGCCGACGGTCTACGTTTCCGCAACGTATAGGCCTACTTGTTTTCAAAATCATTATTTCAACCAAAATACAGAATGCTAGAAACAGTGATGAAATCACTTGCTGATGAAGGTTTAGGTTATCACGTATACAGCGAGAACGAAGAAGTCCCACTACCGAGTGAAATCACTGGTCTCGACTCTGTTATCTTATTCGATGACGTATCGTGTGAAAGACAAAACAATATTCGAAAGTATTTTGCTATGGGGAGACATAGCGGTGTGGACACATTCTATCTATGTCAGACACATAGTCAGATACCGAAACAGTTGGTGCGTGACAACGCTAACTTGTTGATATTGTTCAAACAAGACGATCTAAATTTACGACATGCATTCAACGATCATGACAACATGGATATGAAATATGATGCTTTCAAAGACGTCTGCACAGAAGCGTGGAAGGATCGTTATGGATTTCTAGTCATAGACAAAGACTCGTCAATAAATGAAGGTAGATATAGAATCGGCTTTGATCGATTCATAATTGTTTGCAGCGAAGTATAAAAGTGGTTGCACTGTAGTAATGTAATCAGTCCTCTTGCTAACACGCGATGGCAATGAATAAGGAGGAACGACTTACGTATGATATAGATACGATAAGCGACAACATAAGGAAAAAAATATATATATATTGTGCATTACAACACGGTATCAGAGAAAGCGACGAGAAGTTCAGAAAAAATTACAGACCGATTCTGGAACCGTTAGAAGCTATTTCACGAAAGTTAAGTGGCGATATGATGGAGGAGGAGGAGGAGGAGGAGGAGGAGAAGCAGCAGATAAAACAAGAAGAGCCTACACAACACGTAATAACTGAAAACGAAAGTGGCACGCAGAGTCATAACGCTTTTCATTTCAGTGACGATAGCGCATGGAACCCTAACGCTTCACATTTCAGTGACGATTCATTAGCAAACAAATATATGCGTTTGTGCGAATAGGCTGACTGTAAACGGATTATAGATCGTATGTATGGTGTTCGATTCGAGGGCGGTAAATTTATGATAGGTGATTCAAATGTGAAAATCGATGATAACGACAACTTTCATGTCAAAGGAAAAATTTACGAGGCTACACCCGGTCTGTATGAACTTTTGTTTATCAAACTACCGAAAAAATACAATAAGGACGATATGAGGAAATACAAGTCCATACTACTAGCAACCAACGGACACAAACAAAAATATAAACACAATACGCGAATAAACAGTAACAGTGACGTCAAGTACCTACTAGTAATATCTAAATTGTTTGCATCGAGTGCACGAAAACGTACAGGGAGTGGCTATATGGAGATGAAGCCGAACACTGCAATCGATTACGTGCATTGGGATGATCCTAACGAGTTGGTTAATCGATTGAGAATGTTAATGGCTTCTCAAAGTACTGGCCATACTGGTCATAGGAATGAAATCGTTTCGATATCGGAAGAATTACGTGAAGTCGGTATTATCATATAAAAGCAGACGCACCGTTCTATAACCACCAGTTCTTCATAAATATGACTGTAGACATGATATGTACTGCTAACGCTTGAAGTATACTGTGTCAAACATGCGTTTCTCGCTGGTTACTGTTAACATATTTATAATGAAAATATATACATTCATAGTACAAATATAAACAAGTAAAACGTTTGCAGATCTGAATACGAACTCTCAAAACTGACGTACATATTGTACAATAATGCAAAACGGTCTTTCTCAAGTTAGCACATAAGACATTTTCCAGTAAACGTAAACTTTATTCAGTTCAAGAACATGCAATTAGCAGTCGATTGTTCTTGTGTGTGTGTGTGTGTGAAGTTAACATGGTTTAGACAAAATACAAACCTAAAGAAACAATTTGATACGTGCGTTGTATGTGTGTGTGGGGTTACGTTGTGTGTGTGTGTGTGTGTGTGTGCGAAAATAAACTTAATTTTCTCTATCTAACAAAACAAGGTTGGACAATAGTTTTCAATACCTCATAAGAAAGATCTAATATAAAAACGTGAAACAAGAACTTATACTCCTACGCACATCTACCGACATAAACGCTATGGTTTTAGCAAGCGGACAAACGACTGCTAATTGTGTTCTTGAACTAGATAAAGTTTACTGGAAAATGCCTTATGTACATGTAGCTAATGCGTACAGATTACCACTGTTACGACTCATAGAGAAAGACCACTCGATAACTATGCCTTTTAGGACCTGGGAGTTGCACGAGTATCCTGCCTTACCACAGACTAAAGGTAGAATTGGATTGTCAAGACCTCGAGTCAGCTAGAAAAACCACGCTTTGTTGTGTTAGCGTTTCAGACAGCAAGAAAGAATGTACTGACAGCACACGCCGATGAATTCGATCATTGTAATGTGTCCAATGCGAGACTGTTTCTAAACGACAAGTATTATCCTTACGATAATTTAAACTTGGATATTGGGAAAGTCCGTTTTGCATTATTGTACAATATGTACGCCAGTTTTCAAAGTTCGTATTACCACCGTTTAGACGTCAGCCCAGTACTGACACCAGAATTATTCAAATCAAAAGCCCCGCTGTTTGTATTCGATTGTAGCAAACAAGACGATGCGCTTAAGTCTTCAGCAGTTGATGTACGTTTAGAATTTGAATCGTCAATGTATTTTCCTACGCAGACGACTGCCTACATTATGATACTACATGATTCGCTTGTAGAATATACGCCATTGTCCAACACGGTACATAGACGTGTTTAAGTCTTATTTTATACATATTTTGTAAATACTAGTTTTAAATATATATATTTTCATATTTGTAACATTATAATATTGGAGCTGTGTGTGTATGTATTTTAATTGTAAAACTAGTTTAGATATATTTTAATACTTGTAACAATATAATCTTGGAACTGTGTATGTTTTTTTTTTAAATTGTAAAAACTAGTTTAGATATATTTTCATACTTGTAACAATATAATAGTTTAGATGTATTTTCATACTTGTAACAATATAATATTGGAGCTGTGTATGTATTTTAATTGTAAAAACTAGTTTAATATAATCTTGGAGCTGTGTATGTATTTTAATAAATGTATATAGTACACACTTTATTATTATTTGTATAACCCACCCCATAATGTATACTTACTTGCAACAAACTAGTGAGTGTTGTCCACACACGTACCCTTAAATGACAGACGTTGTATGCACACTGAAGGCTCGCACGCTTAAAATTCAGCTATACCTAAAATATATATCTTCAATTAGAAGTGTAATATAAAAAGTACAGTAAGAATATATTTCAGAAATTTTAATTTGATCACACACACATACACTTATTTGAATGAGTCATGTATTAAATTCAATAAATAATGCACTTGATAATGTTTTAATGTGAATAATTTTTACGTTTAAATAAAATCTGTACATACAATAAAATTATGTAGTGTAATATATAAATTACGTTTAAATAAAATCTGTACATACAATAAAATTATGTAATGTAATCTAAAAGCACGACAAGAATAAATTTCAGAATTTTTGTAACAGGCATAGTAATTTGATCACACACCCATACATACTTATTTGAACGAGTCATGTATTAACTCAATAAATAATGCACTTGATACTGTTTTTAATGCGAATAATTTTTTACGTTTAAATAAAATCTGTACATACAATAAAATTATGTTCACTTATTAATGTATTCAAAATGTTTCATGTACACTTAGCAAACTAGCGTACGTTGTCTACACACCCTTAAAAAATGACGAACGTTGTGTATATTGAAGCTCACACGTTAAAATTCAGCTATACCTAAAATATATATCTTCAATTAGAAGTGTAATATAAAAGTACGATAAGAATATATTTCAGAAAATTGTAACAACCATAATAATTTGATCATACACACACACGCACACACACACATGTATTAAATTCAAATATATATCTTCAATTAGAAGTGTAATATAAAAGTACGGTAAGAATATATTTCAGAAAATTGTAACAGACATAATAATTTGATCTTACACACACGCACACACACACATGTATTAAATTCAATAAATAATGCGCTTGATAATGTTTTAATGCAAATAATTTTTACGTTTAAATAAAATCTGTACATACAATAAAATTATGTTCACTTATTAACTTCTTCAAAATGTTTCATGTACACTTACCAAACTAGCATGTGTTGTCTACACACCCTTAATGATGGAAGTTGTGTATACTGAAGACTCGTAAGACGTCCAATAATACAAACAGTCTTTCAACTATTAAAAATGCAGTGATAGATTTCACGATGTATCAGCACACGCAGGCGGTCAAATGAGAAATTGCAACTGATTTTCTTCGCGTATATATTGTACTCTGGTAGTGGGGAAAGCTTGTGTGTCCGTTTTTGGAGTAAATACTTTCTAATCCATAATTAATCCTAATTACTGTCAGTGCTGCTAATGATTGTCATGTGTCAAATTAGAAAGTAGGACGCACCGATTTAGACGATGTACACACGGTCAATGACCCATGGTTTAAGTTAGCGAATACACAATGGATTTATTTTAATTTATTTCGTTATAAACCTCTGAACATGCATGCAATTATTTGTATAGTAATCAGAAATGTGTGAGAGAGAGAGAGCGAGAGAGAGACAATTTAATAGTTTGAATTTCCTACCACAGCGGTAAACTATATTTTAAGTCGCAGGTTGTATCTTGCAATCACGAAAATTATTATTTAAACTGATAATTGTTTTATTAAAATCTTACAATGACGAAATATTATTATTTCATTGTTTACGATATATATTTAATTAATGCAAAAATGAATTTTTAAAATTATAATGGTCTGTAAACCATATTTAAGTTTGTGTATAGTGACACCGTAATCGCTTTGAATAAGGGAATTCCTGTCAACGTTTGCAGCGAGAGAGACATACACAATGTGTGTGTGTGTGTGAGCAGTGCGTACATTGTCCGACAGCGATTTGTATGTGTACACAAAACTTTTGAAAATACCTTATTTCAAGGAGTTTTTATGCGTAACACTTTACCACACAGACTTGGCAGAACCGAGATTGGCGTAGAGAGAGAGAGAGACCCGTTACATAAACACACAGAGAGAGATGCAACAGGCAACAGTAATCTACTAAATGTGTGTGTGTGCGAGAAAGAGAGGGAGGGAGAGAGATAGTTTTACTTACATTCAAATGTGTGTGAGAGAGAGAGAGAGAGAGAGAGAGAGAGAGAGAGAGAGAGAGTTTATATCGTGATGGATAACTGTGTCTAGAGACAGAGAGAGAGGGAGGGAGGGAGAGAGTTACTTACATTCAAAGAGAGAATTGCATAGTAAAACCAATGGCGTAGAGAGAGAGAGAGAGAGAGAGAGAGAGAGAGAGAGAGAGAGAGAGAGAGAGTGAGACCCGTTACATAAACATGCAGAGAGAGAGAGAGAGGGAGAGAGATAGTTATTTACATTCAAAGAGAGAATTGACCCACCACCCACCCCTGATATGCAAATCAGCTTTATTAAAAATAAAAAAAAAGCATGCACGACAAACATACTCTCTCGAGTCTCAGATTCTGGCGGACAAATATCCATTTTCATTTGATAGATAGGTGTACCATTTATACATATTTTGTAAATACTAGTTTAAATATATATATTTTGCATATTTGTAACATTATAATTGCGTAACACTTTACCGCACATTGGAAGAACGAGATTGGTGTAGAGAGAGAGAGACCCGTTACATAAACATGCAGAGAGAGAGAGAGAGAGAGAGAGAGAGAGAGAGAGAGAGAGAGAGAGAGAGTGAGAGTGAGGGAGAGAGATAGTTATTTACATTCAAAGAGAGAATTGACCCACCACCCACCCCTGATATGCAAATCAGCTTTATTAAAAATAAAAAATTATATTCACGGATGTGTGTGGTCCATTGAACCCCACCCCACCCAACACCCACCCCTTATATGCAAATCAGCTTTATTAAAATATAAAAAAAAATTATATTCGCGGATGCGAGTGGTCCATTGAAAACCACCCCAACCCCACCCGCCCTTTGATATGCTAATCAATTTAATAAAAAAAATAAAAAAATCACATTAAAAAAATAAAAAATTTTATTCGTGGAAATTCGCGGATGCTGCGGGTCCAGCGGTGGTGGGGAGAGCGTGGGAAATAATCTTGAACTGCGGGAACGGCGGCATCTATTTAAACTTGGCGCGCGAAAGGCGGCATGAAATTTTATTGGTGGAAATTAGCGGATGCTGCAGGTCCAGCGGTGGTGGTGGGGGATTAACGGTACTTTGGTCAGAACCAGTATTTTCCCCCTACTCCTAATGCTTCCTCCAGACATTTTACAATCGCAGTCAAACTCGTGCTCAAACCAAAGGGAACTACCTTGTGTTGGTAGCATTTATTTTTGTATAGGAAGGCGGTGTATTTTCTATTTTCTCTTCTAATTGGAATTTGCCAAAAACTAGACCGTAAATCCAACTTAGTCAAATAACGTGCTCCTTCACACTTCGCAAATAACTCGTCCACATGTGGTGCACAATCGAATTCATGTAGAACGACGCTATTCAAACTCCTCATGTCCAGGCATAAACGTACTTCTCCACTCTTCTTCTTTACTACAACTAGAGGATTAAGAAAGTTACTGTTCGACCGCTCAATGATGTTATTTTCTATCATCCGTCGTATTTCCAGTTCAACTTCTCCCTCGTACTTCATGGGTATTGGATACGTTCCTCTGACAAATTTTGTAGGGTCTGATACCATAATAGCGTGTTCATAGACTGTGTTCTGTATCGGTACATTGCTGAATACTTCGTTATACTCTTCTATTAATTTAAATAATTTCGCTTCTTCCTGAGATGACATTCCTTCTTCGGCTGTATTAGCATGCTGAGTAGGTGCATATCGTATACGTGGTTTGGATACGACAATAGGTTTTCCACTTACCTCACAATTTTCTTCATTTTCATTCATAATTAATTCATATAGAACATCCTTATAATTACATAAAATCTTATTGTTATTAATATCAATCCTTGCACTTAAAGTATTTAATAAATCTATTCCAATAATTCCATCATATATAAGTTTATTCATTATGATCATAGGATATGTTATTTCTAAGTCCTTACAATTTAAAATTACGTAAGCTTGCTGTCTAAAATTTTCTCTTTTATTCATGGCTGTAATAACATTTATATTATTGACAGGTAAAATAGCCGTTTGTTAAAAAATATTTTTATTTTGTTGTACCCACTTCTTGTTTAGTACAGTTAATTGGCTACCTGTATCGACTAACATTTTAATTCCACATCCATTAATTCGTACATTAATTATAGGACAATTTATTTCTTGTTGATTTGGTGTCACATATTCCTGTCAGTGTCTAATAACTCATTTATAACTTTGCATGGATATATATTGTTTATTGTGTAACAGCACGTCCTGTTTCTCCGTCATTGTGTTGTGTCGCGGGAACAGGATGGCTGAACATGCACCTGTTGCTGTCTCTCTTTTATTTCCTTGTCTGTGCGCTCTCTCTTGCTTCCCACACTACACCTCCCCGCTCTCTTCTCTTTTCTCTGCATTGTGGATACGGTGCGTCATATGGTTTACTAAACTTTTTCTTCAAATTTGGCCAGGCCAAACCCCCTTTTGTATCAAGCACGTTTCTCTCGGAGTGTTGTTCCTTCTGTGCGTCGCATGCATTATTCACAGCTGTGTGTTGCTTTACACTGTGCATTGGCGGCGTATAATTTCGCCTATAATTATCACGGTTTTGCGTATCGTCACGTTCTCGTGCTTTATCACTATGGTCGTAACTAGCGTGATAATTAATGCGTGTTTGTTGATTGTGTGGTGAAGTGTTACTCTTGTTAATATTTTGTGATTGAGTGACAAGTATTAAGAATTGTTCGATCATTTTGACACCCTGCGTATATACAGCTAACTGAATATCTCTATGGAAATGGTAAGAAACTTAGACAATATCTCATACTCAGAAAATTTTTCTTTTAAATGGTTTACGCATTCAATTTGCACTATAGTGTACTGCTCAATACTCTGGCGTCCGTGCGGATTATATTTACCATATCCAATTGGTCACATACTTGCCTTTGAGTGTGGATATTCCAGTACCTATTTTCGAATGCTTCTCTGAATTGCTGATATGTGGTTATATTGTCTCGAATTATGGAGTACCATTGACTTGCAGAATCTCTTAAATGACGGGTGACAAAACTCACTTTATCCTCGTCGTCTCTCATACTTCCAATTTTTTCAATTTCTCTCGACATAGGCCAAAAATTATATGCTATTTTCCCCTTTGTTACCTGCAAAGGTTATCTTACTTCTTTCTTCTATGGCTGCAGTGAACATCATTGTCTGCGTCGGCCGTCTATGAAGTTCTTCTCTAAGCTGCTTCATCTCACTTTGTATCTCTGCGAAAGCAAGAATAAACTGCTCAGTAAGCCTATGGCTAAAAGATAAAAAATTAAGTGCCTGTGTGGGAAAAAGATGGGCAACATTGGTTACGGACGGCCCCATCAACAAAACTCTACCCCGAGGAACTAGTGTTGCTCTTTTTAGAACTACAGTACAACCGGTCATGACTACCTGGCCTCCCACCTCCACCGCATCGGCGTGTTGCCGTCTCCTGAATGTGTTCTCTGTGGATACGCTTCCATGGATGCGGATCACCTGACTATATGTCCAGCTTTGCTCTCATACACGCATGTCCAAGACGAAGATGATACGGCAAGGCTCTCACGTCTCTACTGGTTAGCGCGCTGCCTAATTGCCCAACAGCCAAGGGTGGGCGTTGGCTAGTAAGTAAGTAAGTACTTTGTATCTCTTCCTTCATATGGGATACTTCTTCAGATCGGTCTTTAGCAGTCTTGGACGTCTCTTCAATTTTGTTTTCTATAACTACTGTGCACGCTTCTATGTCTTTAATTTTACCAGTATTAATGTGTACCATATTTTTAACAGTTTGAATTTTCTCATCTTGTTCTCGCGTAATAGTAGTTAAATTATCATTTATTTGTTTATGTACTTCTTTGATATCTCTTCTCCATTCGAGACGCAATTCTTTTTGTTTATTTTCAATCCTTAGTACTTGTTCATGTAAGGCTTGTTTAAAATTATTTTCAAGAGCGTCAATACATGAGTTTGTATCAACAATCTTTTCTGTTAATTGTATATTACTTTCGATTATATTTTGTTTTATTTCAAGATTATCGTTCTTCAATTCTTCTAAACTTTCAGTTCTTATAGTGTCTTGTTTAAAATTCTCAAACTGTTTTTCCTAATTTGCTATTTACCTTTTCAGTTTGCTCTTCTTATTTATTTTTTAATTCGTCTATATTTTGGTTCAATTCCTCTTTCAGTTTTTTTGTTTGCTTATTCATATTTTCTGTCTGTTTTGTGCTTATTTCATCTACGCATCTATTTCGTACGCATGTGCTATGTGCACGCATCATAGTTTGAAGTGCTTCCATATTCAAGCTTTCTGGTGCTGCCATAGTGAATTATTATTAAAATATTTATTTATAATTTATTATTGGTGAACCAATATGCGTGCTTTTATTTATTTATTGTTTAATTACTATTATTTATTTATTTTTATCTACTCATGTTACAATTACACCTGTTTGTTGGGATGGGTGCCAGTTGCGTTATTACAATACAATACACGCAACAAATTTAAAATACCTAACATACAAATATAATTAAAATATAATATTAATTATATCATATAAATTATCAAACACTGGCAATGGTAGAGCATACATTAATTATTAAATGTAGGTGTGTCATGCCCCACGTAAATGGGCGACAATTTTATATAACGGTACCAGGTATTTAAACAGTTATAACGATAGCAAGTGTAAACAGTTATAATGATACCAGGTGTTTAAACATTTATAACGATACCAGGTATAACTAATAAGAGTAGTAAATTTATGAGTAGTTAAAATTTCGTGTTTATTGTTTAAAAAGCATTATAAATAATAACACATTGTTAATAATCTCCGATCAAGACATCACTCATTATTAAGTGTTTAACTCTTAAGCTATATGGTGTTACACACATTTACAACACTCTTACATCTAGACATGTTAATAATCTTAATCTAGACATTTATTCAAATTGATTTAATAAAAGAAATAAAACTTAAATGTAATGAAGTTTTATTTTAATTGAATTCATTTAAATCAGATCTGACCTCAGCTTGCGCAGCCTATACCAATTTTTTTTTTTTTTTTAATTTAAAATTATATTAATTACTCTTAGACTGGCATTTGTTTCATATTCAAAATTTAAATTATTCTTTTCTACAAAATGTAAATATCAAATCATTTCAATTATTTCTCTTTGATAAAAAAAAATCTCAAAATTAAACTCTATTTTTTCTGTATTTATCTATATGCAATCGCTCATTATTATGACTAAAACATTTACATAAGACTCTATTACATTATTTACCTAATTATATATTTTTTTTAATTCATTGTCTCTTTATTTTTATGAGCTCTTTAAAAAATCATTTAAAAATGCATTATGAATGTCACCTCGAGTTTTGATGACCTTACGATTTTTTGACGGGGTCCAGCGTTGTCCAGAGTTGGGTTACCATTACTCCTGTCTTGCGTGGTCCTGGATATGTCCAGAGTCCAGCATCATTCTCCAGCAGTGTGTGGTCCGTCCCAGAGAATTAATGTCGGCTGCGAGGTGGATCTCGTTCAGCTGTTAGGTGTCTAAAAAGCATCTCCTAATGTCCAGCATCTCGTGTCGCTCTTTGTAGCTTCTCTGTAGATACTCTTGCTGACTTAAACGGTACCGGTACTCTACGTTTCCCATAATAGTGTAAACATAATTACTGAAAACGTCTTTATTAGTTCGTAGATGAGACTTATAACAAAATAAAACTTCTGCCGATGGACAGCGTGTCTGACTGCAATTGTGTCTTGAAATGAAGAGAAGGGCTTCCAGTCGAATCCTTAATTTATACCCTCTCGAGATTCCGCACCGCTTGGTTCCGAAATTGTCCTGTCGAGACCTGCAGATCACATGATAGCCCCCACTCCCGAACCTTTTCATATATTTGCAATTGTCTGCAAATGGCAATGTTTTGTAAGGAATTGAGATAGCACAAATCATAGATAATTTGATTAAGCACTCACTGTATTAATTTGACCGTCTTAGTGTAATTTGCATATTTTTGGTACACTTATTTCGCACTGACTTAGCGTAGTGTGTCCTACTAACGTCATTTTCTTACTGTGGATAACTATAAAATTTACACACACTTTGGTGCCTTTTGTTTGTTTATACACTAATTAGTTTTCACACAGTGAATTAAAATAATTATTTTAGTAATTAATTGGGGAGTGTTGCTGGGATTCCTGTCTGTACATGCATCACTAACACACACAAGATACACGCGTAACACATACAATTGAGCAGGTTTTCCTTGGCTGTTAGAACAGGTTAATTTCTCCCCTAGTGTAACAACGAAACATTTTTACAATCCCAGACATGTCCATTTACCCCAAACTTATAATAATTTTACATTTATTTAAATCAATGATAAATACAGCTTATGGCTGTATCGTTGCAGTATGTTTAGTTGAAATAATTTGAAAGTATTTGTTTCTTGCCATACATGGATTATACTTCTCACACAAGATTTTTGTCTGGCTGCTGCAACCTTCACGATGACAGAGTCCTGGGGTCTTAACAGATCTGCGTCAGTGCTTGGCAAAATGATTCGCATGGTTATGTCCCCTAAGTTAATGTAGCTTGGCATTTCACAACTTGTAAGTTGTATTTAAAGCTCATAGGTTATTTTGTCTAGCATATTTTTGATTGCTGCATGCATACTGTTTCTTTACAATTCAACATTAGTTCAGTGCATTACTGACAGTTGGAATTGTATCTAAAAACTGCTAATTTCCGATGCTTTACATGTCAATGTTTGTAACGGTTCCTTGTTGTGAAGTACACATTTGGTATAGTGTTGGCATGTGGAGTGTTTGTATTTTTGAGTGATTTTTGGTTGTAATTTTATAATACAAAGTAACTGATAACTTCTTGACTGAAGATAAAATATTATGGTAATTTAATTTCAAATCTTGATCTGAATTGAATAATGTAGAAAATGAAGAGACTTTTGATCTGACAACACAGGTAAGACTACATAATTTGAGGTTACTTCATCTCACAGTTTACTGCCGGTGTCCAAGATAACGAACTATAGCAAGTGTTAGGAATGGCAAGACACCAGTATAGTGCGGACACCCTGGTTCATGCTTTGCAGTTTGAGGCCGCCAAATCAGCGTCTGGGTGGAGAAGTCATAAAGTGCGTTAAAAGATTGCAATGGCACAGACGAGGAAGAAGAACAAGGAACAGAGACTCGACGGTTGGCACCGCAGAATAAAATAAGAAAGCACGGAAGACCAAAGTTGTAATGGGGCAAAAAGGAGGGTTTGATTTTATTTAAATTTATTCAGATTTTATTTTCCATCAGCGGGGCTAGTCCAATGTAAAATACGGCTATTGAAACAAAGAACAGTAGAGTGAACTTTTGAGTGAGGTGTTGTAATGGAATGCAATACGGCGTAGTTAAATTTGATGTTTCGTCACGTACAAATACGTGCAACCCCATCATGCGCGCAGAGGCGACGCTTACAGACCCAGCCTCGCCACGAAAAAATGGCAAGGCAGAATAATTATTTCAGCAACGTGCTTTTGAGACGGCGGATGTTACTGAGAGACTCCACCTACCACAGCCTCTATATCGTCGTTGTTTGACATCGTCAACACCTGGGCACATTGGAAATCCACGTTTACCTGTGCCACTACAAAAAATTTTGTCACATGAAGGCTGTGGTTTCCGGCTGTCTCACAGAGTAGTGTTGGAAAGCGATGCGCTGTGTGCCCGCCTCAGTCGACTTAACTACAGGCCACGCGTGGTCAGAACAAAACGTTTCGGGTCGGCCGACCAAATCAGTGCACATAAAATATGTGTAAAGTAGTAAGAATTATTTAAATAACTATGGAACAGTGAAAATTTTAATACAAGTGATAACTTAACCGTTTCAGACATCGAATTAGAAAACTTTGTGTGTTGCGCCATGCGGTCGACAGGAACGCAGCTATACAAGTAACCGTATACAATAAAATATATTTTTTATGTTATATAAAAAGGGGATTTTAAAAGAATTAATGAGAGATTGAAGCAAGCTGGGATGCCTTTACTTATAAATTAATTAATTTAATTTGTTAGTTAATCATGTTGGAGTGTGAAGCTAGTAGGAAAGATATTTGTTTCGTAATCATAGGCTAAATCTTTTGGCGATTTATGAAGTACAATAATAGAGAGAAACAGTAGTATTTTTAATGGAATAATAAGTCAGTTAAAGCTGAAAGTAAAGTAAAATAAATGTTGAAGTTAAAATAAACAGAACTGATTAATGTAGTAAAACAGCGTATTTATTGTGTAATGAACCCGGTAACCTCTCTTACAGACTGTGAGTTCGTGTAAAGGATCCTGGACCCCCGAACAGGTAAGAGTGATGAGTTAAAGTATAAAGAATATAGATGTCTTTTATTAATTGCGATAAATCATGAAACAGTTCAATGGCCTCCGAAACAGGGACAGTCTATATAAATTATGTTTCGTATAGGCTATGCCTACTCACAGGTGTAGGAGACGCTAGTGGTAGTTACAATTAAAATTAAGTACAGAAAATATTTATAGAACAACATTAAAATAAGTGTATGTTGTAATATGATTGATAGGTGTAAGGCTACATTTTTGTAATAAAATCTCATAAAGAGTAAATAATGGCTACTAACGAGAGTGAAATTGAATTTAATGAATCAGCTGTTATGAGTAGCCTTGAAGTACATTCAACTCCGAATGTAGGTCAATACGACAAAACTATGAATATAAGTGGTACGAATGAAACAGATAGTACAGATGATTCGGGGATTTAAATAACCTCAAAATTAAGTAGGGAAAATAAAAAAAATAATGATGAAGTCAGCTTTACTGACAGTAATACAGAAAGTCAGTTAACAGAGTCGAAAATAATGAAAGACGTTGAACATCAATCAACACCTATCCAAAATAAACAAGCTATAGATAGTAATGAGAAGGTAATGAATATGTTGCAATTAATTCTAGAGCAACAAAATATTAAATTTAACGAAGTAAAGAGTGAGTTTAATGTACGTTTTGATGCAAACGATACCAAATTTGAGGAAGTAAATGAGAAATTCGATATTCAGAATAGTAAATTCAATGAAATAAATTGCAAGTTTAACGAAATTAGAAACGAAATTAAACAACAGAATTTTGAACTTAGCAAACATATCAATGAGGTAAAGAATAAGTGTGAGAGTAATTTTAACGAATTAAAATACAAATGAAATGAAAAATTGAGTCATTCATTAAAAAGTATGAATAATAGAATTGACGAAATAGATAGTAGTATGTCAGAAAAATCGATAAACAAATACAGGAGGTGACTGAAAATTTTGAATGCAAACTAAATGAATGTAACGCTGGTAGTGAGTATAAGTTTAATTATGCAGTAAATTAAATAGAAGAAGTTAGAGATAAAATTAAGACATATGAAACCAATACTAATCTTAAAATAAATGAAATAGAAAGTAATTGCAAATTAGAAATACAAGCTATGCAAGATACAGTAACTGTTATGGATAAACGTAACACACAATTGGAATGTTTGAATAATGATAAATTTGTATTAATTGAACAAAATATAGTTAACATCAAAGATGAATTAAATGTAGCAATAAGTAAAAAATTAAATAATGTTGCTGAACAAGTAGTGATTACCAGAGATATGAGTATTGATATTGATTTAGAATTGTTTAATTGTGAAAATAAGGGGGTACACCCCATGCAATTTTTAAATAGAGTGAAAGAATTTAATCAGTTTTGTCAGAGTAGTTGGGAGGTGCAATTATTAAAGATAATGAAATGTTTTAGAGGGAATTCCGCGGTATGGGCGGAGGTGCATAAAACAGACTGGGTAGATTACCAGAGTTTTGAGAGGGCCTTTAGAGATAAATATTGGTCAGAAGAAGAGCAAGAAATATTGCGGAGTAAAATCATGGGATCCGGTAATTTTGGGAATAACGTGACTATGTATGTAATGCGATTATATAATGAGGCGAAATATTTAGAGCCACCGCTACCGTTCAGATCATTTGTGCGACATATAAGTAAGCATTTGCCGCGAGAGATACAAATTACGCTGATGACGCGCGAAATTACGGAAATTACAGAACTAGAAAAGATATTAGACATATTTCAAAACATAAAGGAACGGGATATGAGTAGGCGTCCGAACCCACCAGGACCACACATTAACGGGAATTATAATCAATCCAGGGGAATGCCAAACTTGCACAGAGGGGCGCGTGGGAGTAATAGTGGTAACAGAAGCGAGGGTTGGAGATGTTCGGAGTGTAATGTTGAAAATTTTGCTGTAAGAACGACATGTTTTAGGTGTAATAAGGCAAGAGACTGTCAGCGAAGTGAGAGAAACTACAATCAGCAAAATCAGCTGCAGAGAGGAGCAGAGAGCAACCGAGGAGCACCGAGAGGAAATGAACATAGCAACAGAAGCAGAGGAGGATACAACCAAGCCGTGGCAGGTACATCCACGGGAAACTAGAAGAGACAATGGGGAACCGGGCCCAGCCATTGTCGACGGAGAACCCTGGGGTCCAAGAAGAGTGCAAATACCAAAGTAATATCATTATCAAGGACATGGCGAAGGAGTTGCTGGGGGAAGACGACGCAGAAATGGTGGAAACAAAAGCAGGGTTGACAGAGGTAATCGTCAACATAGAAGGTAAGAACTTTAAAACATTAATAGATACAGGAAGTGAAATATCAGTAATTTCAGAAAACGTACTGGGAGAATTACAAAGGGTAAATAAACGGGAATAAAGTTAATACGTAAACGAGTAGGCGATGGAGATATAGAAACAAGAGTAAATATATGTCGAGAGAGTGAAAGTGTAGAAAATGAGGAGAGAGAGATGTATGTGAGTGATGAGAGAGTATGGGAAAATAGGGCGGATAAATTTTTTAATGAGGGTGGAGTTGTAGGGAGTCCCCAACGACAGGAGTTGTGGGCAGTTGTGGAGCGTTTTAGAGATGTGTTTGCGGAGTTGCCTGGAAAAGCCAGGGACTATGTGTGCAAGTTGAAGGTTCGAGAACACTCACCCTATATGCAGAGGAGTTATCCAGTGCCGTTTTCGAAGAGGAGAGCAGTACAAGAGGAGTTGGACAGGATGATGGAAGGAGACATTATTGAGAGATCGATATCGCCATACTCGAATCCATTAGTAGTGGTCATCAAGAAGGATGGAAAGGTAAGGTTGTGTTTAGATGCTAGGAAAATTAACCAAATTATAATACCTGACCGGGAGTCACCGGAACCCATGAATGAAATTTTCCAGAAATTTAGCGGAGTCAAGTATATGACATCTTTAGATTTGACAGCAGGATACTGGCAAGTTCCATTAGCGCCATAGAGCTGGAAATATACTGCATTTCTCTTCAATGGTAAGAATTATCAGTTCAAGCGTTTACCATTTGGATTAAACACTAGTGTACCAAGTTTTATAAAATGTTTAGATATGATATTACAACCTAAGGACTTAAAATTTTTGACTGTATACGTTGATGACATATTAATAGCATCAAGAAGATTCTCTGAACATTTAGAACATATAGAATATGTATTAGGTAAATTGCAAAATGGGGGTTTAACTGTTAATTGGGAGAAGTCGAAGTTTCTACAAACTGAAATACATTTTTTAGGTTTTATTATTACTCCAGAGGGAATTCTAGCCAACCCAGATAAAGTAGAAGCTATTATGCGTTTTCCAGAACCTAAAAATATTAAGCAGTTACAAAGCTTTTTGGGTTTATGCAACTTTTATCGGAAGTGTCAGAAAAATTATGTGCAAGTAACCTCTAAACTAAGTGCGGCATTACAAAAGAATAAACAGTGGAAATGGGGCGAGGAGGAAAGGGTTGTTTTTAATGAAATTAAAGAGAAGTTTATAGATATGATAATGATGAATCATCCCGATTTTCAGAAAAAATTTTATTTACAGACGGATGCCAGCAACATAGCCCTCGGCGCAGAACTATACCAGGAGGGTGAGGAGAAGACCGGACAATAGCTTTTGCCAGCCGGACTTTGTTAGCAGCGGAGAGGAACTACACGACAACGGAGAAGGAGTTGCTGAGTATCTTTTTTGCGGTGAGAAAATTCCGTACATACCTTCTAGGGAACCAGACCATCATCAGGACAGATCATAAGGCATTATCATTTTTAAACACGTGCAAATTAACTCATAGCAGAGTAACCAGGTGGGTGTTAGCATTACAAGCATTACATAGCATTACAAGAGTATCACTTTTCATGGGAGTACATTAAGGGGACAGATAACAAAGTACCAGACACTCTTTCCAGGGTAGATGTAATAGACAACAAAACAAGGAGGGATCTGAAAGAAATAGAGATTTTTCGATTAACAAGGGAAGATAGAATTTTTGGGGAGGAATTAAGGGAGATTGAGAGCATGCAAAGATCAGAAAATAAATTGAGTAAAGTAATTGCTAGTTTAGAAACAGATGTAAATGGGTCTGAATATAATACACATTTACAAATATATCAGGGAATTCTGTTCAAGAAAGTAGAGGGGGTGAACGTGATTGGAGGTTAATGGTACCTGAAGGGTTAATAGATAAAATTATCTGGGACTGTCATGTAAGATATGGGCATTTTGGTGCGAGAAAATGTACAAATGTGTTAAAGGAGTCTTGTGTTTTTAAGAATATGGAGAGGCGAGTTAGAAGAGTGATAAGAGTATGCGATTTGTGTCAAAGGTCAAAAGTAGTGAATTATAGAGTTAAAGGGGAGATGAACTATATTAAGGTAGAAAGACCGTTCGATTTAGTTGCTGTAGATTTGTATGGGCCACTGTCCAAAGGTAGAGGTGGAGTAATATATGTTTTTGTTGTTTTAGACACGTTTTCTAAGTTTGTTAGGTTGTACAGCGTGAAGAGAGCTACGAGCAGGGTGCTGAGTGAAAAGATCACCAAGGATTACATGATTAACGTAGGTAAACCAAAGGTAATTTTATCCGATCACGGACCACAATTCATCAACGTTAAGTGGAGACAGACTCTTGGCTGGGAGGGCATCATACCCAAACATACGGCAGTATACCATCCACAGTCGAACCAGGCAGAGCGGGTGATGCGAGAAATCGGCTGGATATTCAGGGTGTATTGTCACGCTAAACACACGGAATGGCCTTCGTACGTCAAGAAAGTGGAAGACTGGTTAAATAGTACTACCCACGATTCTACGGGGTTTACGCCATACGAACTAATAAAAGGGACCCGGTCACCTAGAATATTAGAACAACTTTTCGAATATCCACCTGAAGAAAGGACCATCGACAAGAATGTAAAAATACAGCTAGCGAATGAGAGTCTACTCACAAAGGGGGAGAGGAGAAAGCGGAGGCACGACGAAGGGGGTAAGTGTACCAAATACGAGGTGGGACAATTAGTGTTAGTAAGGGGACATGATTTATCTAGTGCTCAAGAGAAAGAAATAAAGAAGTTTTTCCTATTATATGAAGGACCCTACGAGATAGTAGAAATAAAAATGAAGAATGCCTATGTACTTCGAAGTCAAACAAAGCAGGAGATAGTGGGTACGCAGAATGCTACAAATTTGAAGTTATATTGGTCAAGGTAAAAAATTTGAATTTTAATATGTTTTATTTGCTTACAGAAGGGAGCCTCCCCCATTTTCGGGCGGTCACGAGTAGTATAAAAGTGGGGGTACGAGAACACTTCCGGGTTCCGAACGAAAACACTACCGGGTTCCAGTTCATGACGTCATAGAGGCACTGGCAGCTGGTGTCCGAGCTGTCCATGTGACGTCACTGTGTGTGTGTGTGTGTGTGTGTGTGTGTGTGTGTGTGTGTGTGTGTGTGTGTGTGTGTGACTGAAACACTTCCGTGTTCCAGTTCATGACTTCACACAGAGGCCCAAGTCGCTGGCGTCCGCATGGCTAAAACCTGTTTCAAGACGTCACGGAGGCCGTGGTTTCTGCATGTCCAAAATTTGGTAGCCGAAAACAATGTGTAGCGGATGGGGGTACCCGGAATTCGGCGGTTGCCCGGACCCACAGAGGCGATGTCATCGGGTACCGTTACGCGAATTTTGGGGGCATCGGGTACCGTTACCCGAAATGTTTAAATCAACGGATGGGGGTACCCGAAATTTGTGGGTACGCCCTAACCGGGTTCCAGTTCATGACACCACACAGAGGCTCTGGCAGCTGGTGTCCGAATGTTAAAACACTTCCGCGTTCTGGTTTATTTTGATGTTACAAAATAATCGTTCTCTCTCGAAATTTTTAATGTCAGAATTTTGGTACCCTAAATGATTAAAACAACGGATGGGGGTACCCGAAATTTGCGGGTATGCCCACATGACGACGACGTAGAGGCCGTGATGTTTGAAATTTGACACCTGAAATGATTAAAACAACGGATGGGGTACCCGAAATTTTTGGTGTCCGAAATTTAGTACCCGAAATGTTTAAATCAACGGATGGGGTTACCCGAAATTTTTGGTGTCCGAATTTTAACACCCGAAATGTTTAAATCAACGGGGGGGGGTACACCCTAAAACAAGTCCTGTATGTCTAAACTCTGGACGGGGGAGGGGGTACCGTTACGCGAAATTGATCGGATAAAATTTGGGGCAGTAGGTACCTGACGGGTTCAGAAATTCGGTGATTAATGACATCCCGACGCGGTTCCTCCGGTACTCAAAACCGGATATTGTATAATTATAATGTTTATATTGTGTTAATATAAAACAGATGCATCGATTTGAATACTGTTTAGAAAACATATATTCTTATTATGCGTTACTAAAATTGTTAACTGAATAAATATATTTACTCCTGTGACGATTCGCCTGTAAACCAGTCAAACAGCATCTAAGCTGGTACACGCAGTGTGTGTGTGTGTGTGTGTGTGTGTGTGTGTGTGTGTGTGTGTGTGTGTGTGTGTGTGTGTGTGAAACACTTCCACGTTCAGTTAATGTATTCAAAGAGGAACTGATAGCTGGCGTCCGTGTTTTATAAAGCGGTGTGTGTGTGTGGTTTATTGTCAGACGTTGAACTGTCTCAGGCAAGCTGTTGTAAGATGTAGCGCTATAAAAACCGGTTTCTTTGCTGCTACATTCCATGCTGCTACATCTCAACTGCTTTTGCGCTTATTCAAGAATGATTGGAATAATTGTTTTGTGTAAGGGGTATAATAATAAAAATAACATAGGTTATGGTTTATATATATAAGTTTTAATAATATCGAAAGCTTTTACAATCAAATCATAAGCTATAATTTTTTTCTGTCTCTACACACAAACGTTCTCTATTCACAAGACAATTATAATTGAGCAAATTATACGCGCTCTCTCTATATACAAAACTAAACAAAATAGACACTTTATCTATATATATATATATATATTGCGACAGTACAAATAAGTGATGTACTGAGCATGGAATATAAAAATTTAAATTTACTTAATAAACTGTAAATAATTAATAATATATTAGAAATAAGCATGTTAGGGATTGCAGGCTTGGCTCAGACAAAAATATGAACAGGTGTTTCGACCTGAATCAACGTGCACACACACACAAATGTAACTGAAAATGTGTACACCAGTATTTTGCTAGTGTGTGTGAACGCAGGTCTCTGCAGGCGAGTTTGCCACCCCAAGATGAATAATTGCACAATTACTGTTTTTCCGTAATTATTAATAAACTAGAATCAAGAATTAAAATCCAAAAGCACCATAAAATGTAAATAAATTTACTAAATACTCTGTACGAAAACCACGCGAAAGTGACACACCGTACGAGTGTAATAGTGAAATAACTGTGTACAAATCGAAAGGGTTAAGTTGCAATGTCCAAAATTACAGTGAACATGTGTTGTAAAATTAGTTATAAGATAAGTATAAGAATATACTTACAGGACTCTGCAATTCGCTGATATATAAAAAAAAGCAAATTTGACAAAGAGTGGGGGAACTGAAGCCAAAGACAGTTTCTATCATGTCGATTTTGTATCACTGGAGGGTGTCGACCAAGACATGGGTATAAATAGGACACGCAAGCTACAGTGGTCCTCTTTCTTGAATCATCCACGGTGTAGCGGGAGCTTATGCCCGTCGGCACGGCATATTTATTTTTTTTTTGTGAACAGTTTGAAATTGCCAGTTACGTACACATACGTAACTAAGCTGTAAATACAATCATTTTAATTAATAACAGCACTACTTAAGAAGATCCATTAATGATACGACGCTGGACAAGAGGAGAGTTCCAGAGAGAGATACGACGCTGGACAAGAGGAGAGTTCCAGAGAGCGATACGACGCTGGACAAGAGGAGAGTTCCAGAGAGCGATTCGACACTAGACAAGAGGAGAGTTCCAGAGAGCGATACGACGCTGGACAAGAGGAGAGTTCCAGAGAGAGATACGACGCTGGACAAGAGGAGAGTTCCAGAGAGAGACAGCCGACGCTGGACAAGAGGAGAAGAGAGACAGCCGACGCTGGAGGCGAGACGAGGACGAATACCGATGGAACAAAAATGATCGAGTATGATTGACGACAATAAGGTGATAGACAAATTATTCATATCTTAATCATACAAAGAATTCAAAGACAGTTAAAGACATTAATATTTTATTTAAAAATAAGAGCAATGTTTCTTGTATAGTAGAGTTAAAATCACAGATGTTTAAGAAATACGATTAACGTAAAAAGAGCTCAAATTAATATGATATAAAATGATTATAAAGCATTTAAATGAAAACAATTACTATTTGAGAAAACAGTACTGAGAAACAATAACTATTAATATTTTGAGTACGTTACAATATAGAAATAAAAAGATTTAAAAATTGATTTTGAAACAAATTAATAGACTTAGTAGTCTGAAAATGAGATTTTCCTTTTATATAATAATTAGTAGCATAGAATATTTAGTCAGTAAGGATGTATATATCTTAAGCCTTACGGCATAATAACAAATAATAACTAATGTTTTAAAATCGAAGTCAGTGCCATGTGCACACATTTTTTTATAATATCAAATAAATTTTAATTACCGTTTCAAGTTACATAGAGTTCTTATTGGAGATACACCTGACACCCAATTTAAATGTTATATTGTTTAAAGAATTTGTCAATCTTGAACGTGAGATCGTTCACGCCTATTTATGTATATGTAACGTTGCATAAATTGGTGCTCCAGGATCGTGGGGCTCCACAAATTTAAATTAAATTAAATTTGCAATTTGTTACGTTGCATATATTTGTCGCCCTGCACGTGGGGCACGACATGCCTAAATTTATGTACAAAAATTTGTGACATAAATTGTAGATCATGAATGTATGGCCCGATCCCCATCATTTAACAATTAAAATTTTTTATGTAGCTAAATGGTTGCTCTAAAAAAATATAAAGAGTGTGTTAAATGAAAAATGTATAATATGTAATTATTATTCATATTAAACAGTAACTGAATGTAATGTTAAATTGTTGTGTAATCACACAGCTGGCGCCCACAAATAATATTGTTGTCTATGTAACAGGTGTAACTGTAATGAGTATTAATAATAACTATTAATAAAAATACAGAAATAAATAAATAAGTAGGGAACGGTTATCAATAATAATTGTTACAGAATTACTATTAAATAAATTTTTTAATAATAATAATTCACCATGGCAATATCGGGAAGTTTGAGGATGGGAGAAGCACTTGAAGCCATGATGCAAGCCGTATTTGGTGAAGTAGAGAACAAACAAACAAAAAAAGTAAAAGAAAAAATAATATTAGAACTCAAATAGAAGAGTTAACAGAATTTTTTACAAAACTGACCGAAAAATTAAGAGAAGAAAGAAAAGCAAAAGAGAAAACTAGCGACACAAATACGCACATAGCGTCAGTAGAAGGTGAACAAACCATAGTAGTTAAAAATACATGTGTAATTATTAACGATAATTATAAAAAAGTAATTAACATTAAGGAGGAGAAGCAAATAAAGGTTAATAAAACATACCTTATTAATAGCGATATTCCACGTGTGAGGCACACACACAATAGTAAATCACACAAGATGACACATTTGAAACACATAAGACACCACACTTATGGAGATAAATATCACTGTAGGCCTAACAAGAAACGTAGTAAGTTATCTAGACGAAACACTACGCAAAATTGTGGTAAATATGATGTTAGATATACGCACGATAATTATATTAACGATAATTATATCTGCAAGTATGAGAATTATGGAGAGTATTATCATAAACGACGTATGAAAAAACCGTCGACAACTGGTCAGGTAAGTTCACTCAACCAAACTAGGGACGAGAGAATTGAGAATGAGCGAAGCATTTGTAACGAGAGAAAGAGGGTAGATTTTGTGTGGCCGACAGGCAAGATGAAAACATTGCTCAATGAACAGGTGACTTCTACGATCAATACAAACGTACACAATGTAAAGTACGCACACAAACGAGGGGATAATACAATGGAACGCGGACGTTGTTTACACGAGGGTGAGAACAATAGTAAACGCGGCGACTACGCTACAAAGGAACAATATACGTCCGATAGACTATGGACAATACAATTGTTATAAAGAGGGGTGTAAGATCGAACTACACACTGAACTCAATACCCGAATAAAATAAATAATTATTTTTAAATGAGAAAAATAATATTACTATTAATTATTTATAATAATAGAAGAGAGTATAATTAAGAAATGTTATAAGGAATATTATTTGAAAGGGTTAATTAAGAAATGTATTAGTGATGGTAAGGAATGCTCTTGTAGAGAAATATTTAAGAAAGTAATGGTAAAAGATGTTATTGTTGTTATTAATATGAAGGAATGGTAAGGAATGTTATTACTGATATGTTATAAATATGAAGAAATGATTAAGATGAGCAATAATTGCCATAATTATTAGAACGGCTGATCAAGCGAACACTTATTGAAGATACAAGGACACAGAAGAAAGCGAGAGTGAAAAGTCATAAGGGCAGAGACTACTTAGGATTAAGGACTTCGAGAAAAATATCGTTGTTTTCCAAGACAGTTCCTCTGTAACCGATCATGCGACACACTACGAGCTAAAAAAAGAGTATTCTGTTACGGAAGTGTATTTCAAGAAAGTGGTAGCGATCAGAAAGGTAATGTTAAAGAAATGTAATAAAAGGTAATGAATGTTAATGTAATGTATAAGTAATGTATTAGATAAAGTAATGTCATGTTAAGAAAAGAGCTAAGGAAGTTTAGAAGCGAAGGTAAGAATGTATGAGTAAGTTAATGTAAAATTAAGGACCGAATTTACACACATATGTAGGAATGCAGAGTATACAGAAGGAAAACAAAGGAGAGCTAATTGCAGTGGATTTTCTGGGACCATTACCACGATCAAGTCGAGGTGTGAAGCACATATTGGTATGTATCGATGTGTTTTCCAAGGCAGTCCGACTGTACCCAATTATGCGACCCACAATCAAAGTTGTTCTAAAGATACTACTGCAAAAATATATTCTGTTATATGGAAAAATGAAGAAGATACTCAGTGATCAAGGTGTGCAATTCCAAAGTGAAAAATGGGAGAGGACGTTAAGGGAAAATGGAATACAACCAGTACTCACATCCATAAGACATCCTCAAGGAAACCTTGCTGAGAGAGTTAACAAAGAATTAGGTAAATATTTACGAATATATTGCCATAATCAACACAATAAATGGGCAGAATATGTACCATTTATTGAAAAAGCCATTAACGAAAATTATAGTGAAGCAACAGGATACACTCCAATGGAATTAGAAGAAGATAAGAAGCCAACCAGATTTTGGACTAAATATCTAAACAAACCTAATAACCAAAATGTACCTGTACCAATAAGTGTGAAAATTGAATACGCAAAGCAACGAATAAGAGAGAGAGGTAACAAGAGAATAGAGAGATTTAATCTAACTCACAAGTTACAACAATTCAACGTGGGAGAAAGTATACTACTCAAAGCAAATCCAGTGGGAAAAAGGAGTGATAATATGGCGAAGAAATTCTTCAGACTTTATAATGGACCGTATACGTTAAGACAGCGAGTGGGACAGACCACTTTCATTGTATATGATGAGATACAGAAGAAAGAAATTGGTAAATTCCACGCAACGTCATTTAAGAAGTTCTACACATAAAACAGAGGTCATTGAAACCAGTCAAATCAGCTGTTTGTAAAGCCACCCTAATTCAAGGTCGCGAGCAGTGAGCGTACGAAAGAGGGGAGGTAAGACATTTGTATACACTCCTATTAAGGGTGAAATAACGAGTATTATTCTTTATTATTTGTTACATTTTTTTGCAAATAATAATAATAAATAAATTTAAAAAAAATTTAATAAATAAATTTATTAAATTTTTTTTTTGTTGCCAAGCAGAGGAATAATGCGACAGTACAAATAAGTGATGTACTGAGCATGGAATATAAAAATTTAAATTTACTTAATAAACTGTAAATAATTAATAATATATTAGAAATATGCATGTTAGGGATTGCAGGCTTGGCTCAGACAAAAATATGAACAGGTGTTCCTACCTGAATCAACGTGCACACACACACAAATGTAACTGAAAGTGTGTACACCAGTATTTTGCTAGTGTGTGTGAACACAGGTCTCTGCAGGCGAATTTGCCACCCCAAGATGAATAATTGCACAATTACTGTTTTTCCGTAATTATTCATAAACTAGAATTAAGAATTAAAATCCAAAAGCACCATAAAATGTAAATAAATTTACTAAATACTGTGTACGAAAACCACGCGAAAGTGACACACCGTACGAGTGTAATAGTGAAATAACTGTGTACAAATCGAAAGGGTTAAGTTGCAATGTCCAAAATTACAGTGAACATGTGTTGTAAAATTAGTTATAAGATAAGTATAAGAATATACTTACAGGACTCTGCAATTTGCAGAAATATAAAAAATAGCGAATTTGACAAAGAGTGGGGGAACTGAAGCCAAAGACAGTTTCTAACATGTCGATTTTGTATCACTGGAGGGTGTCGACCAAGACATGGGTATAAATAGGACACGCAAGCTACAGTGGTCCTCTTTCTTGAATCATCCACGGTGTAGCGGGAGCTTATGCCCGTCGGCACGGCATATTTATTTTTTTTTTGTGAACAGTTTGAAATTGCCAGTTACGTACACATACGTAACTAAGCTGTAAAGACAATCATTTTAATTAATAACAGCACTACTTAAGAAGATCCATTAATGATACGACGCTGGACAAGAGGAGAGTTCCAGAGAGAGATACGACGCTGGACAAGAGGAGAGTTCCAGAGAGCGATACGACGCTGGGCAAGAGGAGAGTTCCAGAGAGCGATTCGACACTAGACAAGAGGAGAGTTCCAGAGAGCGATACGACGCTGGACAAGAGGAGAGTTCCAGAGAGAGATACGACGCTGGACAAGAGGAGAGTTCCAGAGAGAGACAGCCGACGCTGGACAAGAGGAGAAGAGAGACAGCCGACGCTGGAGGCGAGACGAGGACGAATACCGATGGAACAAAAATGATCGAGTATGATTGACGACAATAAGGTGATAGACAAATTATTCATATCTTAATCATACAAAGAATTCAAAGACAGTTAAAGACATTAATATTTTATTTAAAAATAAGAGCAATGTTTCTTGTATAATAGAGTTAAAATCACAGATGTTTAAGAAATACGATTAACGTAAAAAGAGCTCAAATTAATATGATATAAAATGATTATAAAGCATTTAAATGAAAACAATTAGTATTTGAGAAAACAGTACTGAGAAACAATAACTATTAATATTTTGAGTACGTTACAATATAGAAAAAAAAAGATTTAAAAATTGATTTTGAAACAGATTAATAGACTGAGTAGTCTGAAAATGAGATTTTTCTTTTATATAATAATTAGTAGCATAGAATATTTAGTCAGTAAGGATGTATATATCTTAAGCCTTACGGCATAATAACAAATAATAACTAATGTTTTAAAATCGAAGTCAGTGCCATGTGCACACATTTTTTTATAATATCAAATAAATTTTAATTACCGTTTCAAGTTACATAGAGTTCTTATTGGAGATACACCTGACACCCAATTTAAATGTTATATTGTTTAAAGAATTTGTCAATCTTGAACGTGAGATCGTTCACGCCTATTTATGTATATGTAACGTTGCATAAATTGGTGCTCCAGGATCGTGGGGCTCCACAAATTTAAATTAAATTAAATTTGCAATTTGTTACGTTGCATATATTTGTCGCCCTGCACGTGGGGCACGACATGCCTAAATTTATGTACACAAATTTGTGACATAAATTGTAGATCATGAATGTATGGCCCGATCCCCATCATTTAACAATTAAAATTTTTTATGTAGCTAAATGGTTGCTCTAAAAAAATATAAAGAGTGTGTTAAATGAAAAATGTATAATATGTAATTATTATTCATATTAAACAGTAACTGAATGTAATGTTAAATTGTTGTGTAATCACACAGCTGGCGCCCACAAATAATATTGTTGTCTATGTAACAGGTGTAACTGTAATGAGTATTAATAATAACTATTAATAAAAATACAGAAATAAATAAATAAGTAGGGAACGGTTATCAATAATAATTGTTACAGAATTACTATTAAATAAATTTTTTAATAATAATAATTCACCATGGCAATATCGGGAAGTTTGAGGATGGGAGAAGCACTTGAAGCCATGATGCAAGCCGTATTTGGTGAAGTAGAGAACAAACAAACAAAAAAAGTAAAAGAAAAAATAATATTAGAACTCAAATAGAAGAGTTAACAGAATTTTTTACAAAACTGACCGAAAAATTAAGAGAAGAAAGAAAAGCAAAAGAGAAAACTAGCGACACAAATACGCACATAGCGTCAGTAGAAGGTGAACAAACCATAGTAGTTAAAAATACATGTGTAATTATTAACGATAATTATAAAAAAGTAATTAACATTAAGGAGGAGAAGCAAATAAAGGTTAATAAAACATACCTTATTAATAGCGATATTCCACGTGTGAGGCACACACACAATAGTAAATCACACAAGATGACACATTTGAAACACATAAGACACCACACTTATGGAGATAAATATCACTGTAGGCCTAACAAGAAACGTAGTAAGTTATCTAGACGAAACACTACGCAAAATTGTGGTAAATATGATGTTAGATATACGCACGATAATTATATTAACGATAATTATATCTGCAAGTATGAGAATTATGGAGAGTATTATCATAAACGACGTATGAAAAAACCGTCGACAACTGGTCAGGTAAGTTCACTCAACCAAACTAGGGACGAGAGAATTGAGAATGAGCGAAGCATTTGTAACGAGAGAAAGAGGGTAGATTTTGTGTGGCCGACAGGCAAGATGAAAACATTGCTCAATGAACAGGTGACTTCTACGATCAATACAAACGTACACAATGTAAAGTACGCACACAAACGAGGGGATAATACAATGGAACGCGGACGTTGTTTACACGAGGGTGAGAACAATAGTAAACGCGGCGACTACGCTACAAAGGAACAATATACGTCCGATAGACTATGGACAATACAATTGTTATAAAGAGGGGTGTAAGATCGAACTACACACTGAACTCAATACCCGAATAAAATAAATAATTATTTTTAAATGAGAAAAATAATATTACTATTAATTATTTATAATAATAGAAGAGAGTATAATTAAGAAATGTTATAAGGAATATTATTTGAAAGGGTTAATTAAGAAATGTATTAGTGATGGTAAGGAATGCTCTTGTAGAGAAATATTTAAGAAAGTAATGGTAAAAGATGTTATTGTTGTTATTAATATGAAGGAATGGTAAGGAATGTTATTACTGATATGTTATAAATATGAAGAAATGATTAAGATGAGCAATAATTGCCATAATTATTAGAACGGCTGATCAAGCGAACACTTATTGAAGATACAAGGACACAGAAGAAAGCGAGAGTGAAAAGTCATAAGGGCAGAGACTACTTAGGATTAAGGACTTCGAGAAAAATATCGTTGTTTTCCAAGACAGTTCCTCTGTAACCGATCATGCGACACACTACGAGCTAAAAAAAGAGTATTCTGTTACGGAAGTGTATTTCAAGAAAGTGGTAGCGATCAGAAAGGTAATGTTAAAGAAATGTAATAAAAGGTAATGAATGTTAATGTAATGTATAAGTAATGTATTAGATAAAGTAATGTCATGTTAAGAAAAGAGCTAAGGAAGTTTAGAAGCGAAGGTAAGAATGTATGAGTAAGTTAATGTAAAATTAAGGACCGAATTTACACACATATGTAGGAATGCAGAGTATACAGAAGGAAAACAAAGGAGAGCTAATTGCAGTGGATTTTCTGGGACCATTACCACGATCAAGTCGAGGTGTGAAGCACATATTGGTATGTATCGATGTGTTTTCCAAGGCAGTCCGACTGTACCCAATTATGCGACCCACAATCAAAGTTGTTCTAAAGATACTACTGCAAAAATATATTCTGTTATATGGAAAAATGAAGAAGATACTCAGTGATCAAGGTGTGCAATTCCAAAGTGAAAAATGGGAGAGGACGTTAAGGGAAAATGGAATACAACCAGTACTCACATCCATAAGACATCCTCAAGGAAACCTTGCTGAGAGAGTTAACAAAGAATTAGGTAAATATTTACGAATATATTGCCATAATCAACACAATAAATGGGCAGAATATGTACCATTTATTGAAAAAGCCATTAACGAAAATTATAGTGAAGCAACAGGATACACTCCAATGGAATTAGAAGAAGATAAGAAGCCAACCAGATTTTGGACTAAATATCTAAACAAACCTAATAACCAAAATGTACCTGTACCAATAAGTGTGAAAATTGAATACGCAAAGCAACGAATAAGAGAGAGAGGTAACAAGAGAATAGAGAGATTTAATCTAACTCACAAGTTACAACAATTCAACGTGGGAGAAAGTATACTACTCAAAGCAAATCCAGTGGGAAAAAGGAGTGATAATATGGCGAAGAAATTCTTCAGACTTTATAATGGACCGTATACGTTAAGACAGCGAGGGGGACAGAACACTTTCATTGTATATGATGAGATACAGAAGAAAGAAATTGGTAAATTCCACGCAACGTCATTTAAGAAGTTCTACACATAAAACAGAGGTCATTGAAACCAGTCAAATCAGCTGTTTGTAAAGCCACCCTAATTCAAGGTCGCGAGCAGTGAGCGTACGAAAGAGGGGAGGTAAGACATTTGTATACACTCCTATTAAGGGTGAAATGACGAGTATTATTCTTTATTATTTGTTACATTTTTTTTGCAAATAATAATAATAAATAAATTTAAAAAAATTATAATAAATAAATTTATTAAATTTTTTTTTTGTTGCCAAGCAGAGGAATAATGCGACAGTACAAATAAGTGATGTACTGAGCATGGAATATAAAAATTTAAATTTACTTAATAAACTGTAAATAATTAATAATATATTAGAAATATGCATGTTAGGGATTGCAGGCTTGGCTCAGACAAAAATATGAACAGGTGTTTCTACCTGAATCAACGTGCACACACACACAAATGTAACTGAAAGTGTGTACACCAGTATTTTGCTAGTGTGTGTGAACGCAGGTCTCTGCAGGCGAATTTGCCACCCCAAGATAAATAATTGCACAATTACTGTTTTTCCGTAATTATTCATAAACTAGAATTAAGAATTAAAATCCAAAAGCACCATAAAATGTAAATAAATTTACTAAATACTGTGTACGAAAACCACGCGAAAGTGACACACCGTACGAGTGTAATAGTGAAATAACTGTGTACAAATCGAAAGGGTTAAGTTGCAATGTCCAAAATTACAGTGAACATGTGTTGTAAAATTAGTTATAAGATAAGTATAAGAATATACTTATAGGACTCTGCAATTTGCAGAAATATAAAAAATAGCGAATTTGACAAAGAGTGGGGGAACTGAAGCCAAAGACAGTTTCTAACATGTCGATTTTGTATCACTGGAGGGTGTCGACCAAGACATGGGTATAAATAGGACACGCAAGCTACAGTGGTCCTCTTTCTTGAATCATCCACGGTGTAGCGGGAGCTTATGCCCGTCGGCACGGCATATTTATTTTTTTTTTGTGAAAAGTTTGAAATTGCCAGTTACGTACACATACGTAACTAAGCTGTAAAGACAATCATTTTAATTAATAACAGCACTACTTAAGAAGATCCATTAATGATACGACGCTGGACAAGAGGAGAGTTCCAGAGAGAGATACGACGCTGGACAAGAGGAGAGTTCCAGAGAGCGATACGACGCTGGACAAGAGGAGAGTTCCAGAGAGCGATTCGACACTAGACAAGAGGAGAGTTCCAGAGAGCGATACGACGCTGGACAAGAGGAGAGTTCCAGAGAGAGATACGACGCTGGACAAGAGGAGAGTTCCAGAGAGAGACAGCCGACGCTGGACAAGAGGAGAAGAGAGACAGCCGACGCTGGAGGCGAGACGAGGACGAATACCGATGGAACAAAAATGATCGAGTATGATTGACGACAATAAGGTGATAGACAAATTATTCATATCTTAATCATACAAAGAATTCAAAGACAGTTAAAGACATTAATATTTTATTTAAAAATAAGAGCAATGTTTCTTGTATAGTAGAGTTAAAATCACAGATGTTTAAGAAATACGATTAACGTAAAAAGAGCTCAAATTAATATGATATAAAATGATTATAAAGCATTTAAATGAAAACAATTAGTATTTGAGAAAACAGTACTGAGAAACAATAACTATTAATATTTTGAGTACGTTACAATATAGAAAAAAAAAGATTTAAAAATTGATTTTGAAACAGATGAATAGACTGAGTAGTCTGAAAATGAGATTTTTCTTTTATATAATAATTAGTAGCATAGAATATTTAGTCAGTAAGGATGTATATATCTTAAGCCTTACGGCATAATAACAAATAATAACTAATGTTTTAAAATCGAAGTCAGTGCCATGTGCACACATTTTTTTATAATATCAAATAAATTTTAATTACCGTTTCAAGTTACATAGAGTTCTTATTGGAGATACACCTGACACCCAATTTAAATGTTATATTGTTTAAAGAATTTGTCAATCTTGAACGTGAGATCGTTCACGCCTATTTATGTATATGTAACGTTGCATAAATTGGTGCTCCAGGATCGTGGGGCTCCACAAATTTAAATTAAATTAAATTTGCAATTTGTTACGTTGCATATATTTGTCGCCCTGCACGTGGGGCACGACATGCCTAAATTTATGTACAAAAATTTGTGACATAAATTGTAGATCATGAATGTATGGCCCGATCCCCATCATTTAACTATTAAAATTTTTTATGTAGCTAAATGGTTGCTCTAAAAAAATATAAAGAGTGTGTTAAATGAAAAATGTATAATATGTAATTATTATTTATATTAAACAGTAACTGAATGTAATGTTAAATTGTTGTGTAATCACACAGCTGGCGCCCACAAATAATATTGTTGTCTATGTAACAGGTGTAACTGTAATGAGTATTAATAATAACTATTAATAAAATACAGAAATAAATAAATAAGTAGGGAACGGTTATCAATAATAATTGTTAAAGAATTACTATTAAATAAATATTTTATTAATAATAATTCACCATGGCAATATCGGGAAGTTTGAGGATGGGAGAAGCACTTGAAGCCATGATGCAAGCCGTATTTGGTGAAGTAGAGAACAAACAAACAAAAAAAGTAAAAGAAAATAATATTAGAACTCAAATAGAAGAGTTAACAGAATTTTTACAAAACTGACCGAAAAATTAAGAGAAGAAAGAAAAGCAAAAGAGAAAATTAGCGACACAAATACGCACATAGCGTCAGTAGAAGGTGAACAAACCATAGTAGTTAAAAATACATGTGTAATTATTAACGATAATTATAAAAAAGTAATTAACATTAAGGAGGAGAAGCAAATAAAGGTTAATAAAACATACCTTATTAATAGCGATATTCCACGTGTGAGGGACACACACAATAGTAAATCACACAAGATGACACATTTGAAAAACTTAAGACACCACACTTACGGAGACAAATATCACTGTAGGCCTAACAAGAAACGTAGTAAGTTATCTAGACGAAACACTACGCAATATTGTGGTAAATATGATGTTAGATATACGCACGATAATTATAGTAACGATAATTATATCTGCAAGTATGAGAATTATGGAGAGTATTATCATAAACGACGTATGAAAAAACCGTCGACAACTGGTCAGGTAAGTTCACTCAACCAAACTAGGGACGAGAGAATTGAGAATGAGCGAAGCATTTGTAACGAGAGAAAGAGGGTAGATTTTGTGTGGCCGACAGGCAAGATGAAAACATTGCTCAATGAACAGGTGACTTCTACGATCAAAACAAACGTTCACAAGGTAAGTACGCACACAAACGAGGGGATAATACAATGGAACGCGGACGTTGTTTACAGGAGGGTGAGAACAATAGTAAACGCGGCGGGTACGCTACAAAGGAACAATATACGTCCGATAGACTATGGACAATACAATTGTTATAAAGAGGGATGTAAGATCGAACTACACACTGAACTCAATACCCGAATAAAATAAATAATTATTTTTAAATGAGAAAAATAATATTACTATTAATTATTTATAATAATATAAGAGAGTATAATTAAGAATTGTTATAAGGAATATTATTTGAAAGGGTTAATTAAGAAATGTATTAGTGATGGTAAGGAATGCTCTTGTAGAGAAATATTTAAGAAAGTAATGGTAAAAGATGTTATTGTTGTTATTAATATGAAGGAATGGTAAGGAATGTTATTACTGATATGTTATAAATATGAAGAAATGATTAAGATGAGCAATAATTGCCATAATTATTAGAACGGCTGATCAAGCGAACACTTATTGAAGATACAAGGACACAGAAGAAAGCGAGAGTGAAAAGTCATAAGGGCAGAGACTACTTAGGATTAAGGACTTCGAGAAAAATATCGTTGTTTTCCAAGACAGTTCCTCTGTAACCGATCACGCGACACACTACGAGCTAAAAAAAGAGTATTCTGTTACGGAAGTGTATTTCAAGAAAGTGGTAGCGATCAGAAAGGTAATGTTAAAGAAATGTAATAAAAGGTAATGAATGTTAATGTAATGTATAAGTAATGTATTAGATAAAGTAATGTCATTTTAAGAAAAGAGCTAAGGAAGTTTAGAAGCGAAGGTAAGAATGTGTGATTAAGTTAATGTAAAATTAAGGACGGAATTTACACACATATGTAGGAATGCAGAGTATACAGAAGGAAAACAAAGGAGAGCTAATTGCAGTGGATTTTCTGGGACCATTACCACGATCAAGTCGAGGTGTGAAGCACATATTGGTATGTATCGATGTGTTTTCCAAGGCAGTCCGACTGTACCCAATTATGCGACCCACAATCAAAGTTGTTCTAAAGATACTACTGCAAAAATATATTCTGTTATATGGAAAAATGAAGAAGATACTCAGTGATCATGGTGTGCAATTCCAAAGTGAAAAATGGGAGAGGACGTTAAGGGAAAATGGAATACAACCAGTACTCACATCCATAAGACATCCTCAAGGAAACCTTGCTGAGAGAGTTAACAAAGAATTAGGTAAATATTTACGAATATATTGCCATAATCAACAAAATAAATGGGCAGAATATGTACCATTTATTGAAAAAGCCATTAACGAAAATTATAGTGAAGCAACAGGATACACTCCAATGGAATTAGAAGAAGATAAGAAGCCAACCAGATTTTGGACTAAATATCTAAACAAACCTAATAACCAAAATGTACCTGTACCAATAAGTGTGAAAATTGAATACGCAAAGCAACGAATAAGAGAGAGAGGTAACAAGAGAATAGAGAGATTTAATCTAACTCACAAGTTACAACAATTCAACGTGGGAGAAAGTATACTACTCAAAGCAAATCCAGTGGGAAAAAGGAGTGATAATATGGCGAAGAAATTCTTCAGACTTTATAATGGACCGTATACGTTAAGACAGCGAGTGGGACAGAACACTTTCATTGTATATGATGAGATACAGAAGAAAGAAATTGGTAAATTCCACGCAACGTCATTTAAGAAGTTCTACACATAAAACAGAGGTCATTGAAACCAGTCAAATCAGCTGTTTGTAAAGCCACCCTAATTCAAGGTCGCGAGCAGTGAGCGTACGAAAGAGGGGAGGTAAGACATTTGTATACACTCCTATTAAGGGTGAAATGACGAGTATTATTCTTTATTATTTGTTACATTTTTTTTGCAAATAATAATAATAAATAAATTTAAAAAAATTATAATAAATAAATTTATTAATTTTTTTTTTTGTTGCCAAGCAGAGGAATAATGCGACAGTACAAATAAGTGATGTACTGAGCATGGAATATAAAAATTTAAATTTACTTAATAAACTGTAAATAATTAATAATATATTAGAAATATGCATGTTAGGGATTGCAGGCTTGGCTCAGACAAAAATATGAACAGGTGTTTCTACCTGAATCAACGTGCACACACACACAAATGTAACTGAAAGTGTGTACACCAGTATTTTGCTAGTGTGTGTGAACGCAGGTCTCTGCAGGCGAATTTGCCACCCCAAGATAAATAATTGCACAATTACTGTTTTTCCGTAATTATTCATAAACTAGAATTAAGAATTAAAATCCAAAAGCACCATAAAATGTAAATAAATTTACTAAATACTGTGTACGAAAACCACGCGAAAGTGACACACCGTACGAGTGTAATAGTGAAATAACTGTGTACAAATCGAAAGGGTTAAGTTGCAATGTCCAAAATTACAGTGAACATGTGTTGTAAAATTAGTTATAAGATAAGTATAAGAATATACTTATAGGACTCTGCAATTTGCAGAAATATAAAAAATAGCGAATTTGACAAAGAGTGGGGGAACTGAAGCCAAAGACAGTTTCTAACATGTCGATTTTGTATCACTGGAGGGTGTCGACCAAGACATGGGTATAAATAGGACACGCAAGCTACAGTGGTCCTCTTTCTTGAATCATCCACGGTGTAGCGGGAGCTTATGCCCGTCGGCACGGCATATTTATTTTTTTTTTGTGAAAAGTTTGAAATTGCCAGTTACGTACACATACGTAACTAAGCTGTAAAGACAATCATTTTAATTAATAACAGCACTACTTAAGAAGATCCATTAATGATACGACGCTGGACAAGAGGAGAGTTCCAGAGAGAGATACGACGCTGGACAAGAGGAGAGTTCCAGAGAGCGATACGACGCTGGACAAGAGGAGAGTTCCAGAGAGCGATTCGACACTAGACAAGAGGAGAGTTCCAGAGAGCGATACGACGCTGGACAAGAGGAGAGTTCCAGAGAGAGATACGACGCTGGACAAGAGGAGAGTTCCAGAGAGAGACAGCCGACGCTGGACAAGAGGAGAAGAGAGACAGCCGACGCTGGAGGCGAGACGAGGACGAATACCGATGGAACAAAAATGATCGAGTATGATTGACGACAATAAGGTGATAGACAAATTATTCATATCTTAATCATACAAAGAATTCAAAGACAGTTAAAGACATTAATATTTTATTTAAAAATAAGAGCAATGTTTCTTGTATAGTAGAGTTAAAATCACAGATGTTTAAGAAATACGATTAACGTAAAAAGAGCTCAAATTAATATGATATAAAATGATTATAAAGCATTTAAATGAAAACAATTAGTATTTGAGAAAACAGTACTGAGAAACAATAACTATTAATATTTTGAGTACGTTACAATATAGAAAAAAAAAGATTTAAAAATTGATTTTGAAACAGATGAATAGACTGAGTAGTCTGAAAATGAGATTTTTCTTTTATATAATAATTAGTAGCATAGAATATTTAGTCAGTAAGGATGTATATATCTTAAGCCTTACGGCATAATAACAAATAATAACTAATGTTTTAAAATCGAAGTCAGTGCCATGTGCACACATTTTTTTATAATATCAAATAAATTTTAATTACCGTTTCAAGTTACATAGAGTTCTTATTGGAGATACACCTGACACCCAATTTAAATGTTATATTGTTTAAAGAATTTGTCAATCTTGAACGTGAGATCGTTCACGCCTATTTATGTATATGTAACGTTGCATAAATTGGTGCTCCAGGATCGTGGGGCTCCACAAATTTAAATTAAATTAAATTTGCAATTTGTTACGTTGCATATATTTGTCGCCCTGCACGTGGGGCACGACATGCCTAAATTTATGTACAAAAATTTGTGACATAAATTGTAGATCATGAATGTATGGCCCGATCCCCATCATTTAACTATTAAAATTTTTTATGTAGCTAAATGGTTGCTCTAAAAAAATATAAAGAGTGTGTTAAATGAAAAATGTATAATATGTAATTATTATTTATATTAAACAGTAACTGAATGTAATGTTAAATTGTTGTGTAATCACACAGCTGGCGCCCACAAATAATATTGTTGTCTATGTAACAGGTGTAACTGTAGTGAGTATTAATAATAACTATTAATAAAATACAGAAATAAATAAATAAGTAGGGAACGGTTATCAATAATAATTGTTAAAGAATTACTATTAAATAAATATTTTAATAATAATAATTCACCATGGCAATATCGGGAAGTTTGAGGATGGGAGAAGCACTTGAAGCCATGATGCAAGCCGTATTTGGTGAAGTAGAGAACAAACAAACAAAAAAAGTAAAAGAAAAAATAATATTAGAACTCAAATAGAAGAGTTAACAGAATTTTTTACAAAACTGACCGAAAAATTAAGAGAAGAAAGAAAAGCAAAAGAGAAAATTAGCGACACAAATACGCACATAGCGTCAGTAGAAGGTGAACAAACCATAGTAGTTAAAAATACATGTGTAATTATTAACGATAATTATAAAAAAGTAATTAACATTAAGGAGGAGAAGCAAATAAAGGTTAATAAAACATACCTTATTAATAGCGATATTCCACGTGTGAGGCACACACACAATAGTAAATCACACAAGATGACACATTTGAAACACATAAGACACCACACTTATGGAGATAAATATCACTGTAGGCCTAACAAGAAACGTAGTAAGTTATCTAGACGAAACACTACGCAAAATTGTGGCAAATATGATGTTAGATATACGCACGATAATTATATTAACGATAATTATATCTGCAAGTATGAGAATTATGGAGAGTATTATCATAAACGACGTATGAAAAAACCGTCGACAACTGGTCAGGTAAGTTCACTCAACCAAACTAGGGACGAGAGAATTGAGAATGAGCGAAGCATTTGTAACGAGAGAAAGAGGGTAGATTTTGTGTGGCCGACAGGCAAGATGAAAACATTGCTCAATGAACAGGTGACTTCTACGATCAATACAAACGTACACAATGTAAAGTACGCACACAAACGAGGGGATAATACAATGGAACGCGGACGTTGTTTACACGAGGGTGAGAACAATAGTAAACGCGGCGACTACGCTACAAAGGAACAATATACGTCCGATAGACTATGGACAATACAATTGTTATAAAGAGGGGTGTAAGATCGAACTACACACTGAACTCAATACCCGAATAAAATAAATAATTATTTTTAAATGAGAAAAATAATATTACTATTAATTATTTATAATAATAGAAGAGAGTATAATTAAGAAATGTTATAAGGAATATTATTTGAAAGGGTTAATTAAGAAATGTATTAGTGATGGTAAGGAATGCTCTTGTAGAGAAATATTTAAGAAAGTAATGGTAAAAGATGTTATTGTTGTTATTAATATGAAGGAATGGTAAGGAATGTTATTACTGATATGTTATAAATATGAAGAAATGATTAAGATGAGCAATAATTGCCATAATTATTAGAACGGCTGATCAAGCGAACACTTATTGAAGATACAAGGACACAGAAGAAAGCGAGAGTGAAAAGTCATAAGGGCAGAGACTACTTAGGATTAAGGACTTCGAGAAAAATATCGTTGTTTTCCAAGACAGTTCCTCTGTAACCGATCATGCGACACACTACGAGCTAAAAAAAGAGTATTCTGTTACGGAAGTGTATTTCAAGAAAGTGGTAGCGATCAGAAAGGTAATGTTAAAGAAATGTAATAAAAGGTAATGAATGTTAATGTAATGTATAAGTAATGTATTAGATAAAGTAATGTCATGTTAAAAAAAGAGCTAAGGAAGTTTAGAAGCGAAGGTAAGAATGTATGAGTAAGTTAATGTAAAATTAAGGACCGAATTTACACACATATGTAGGAATGCAGAGTATACAGAAGGAAAACAAAGGAGAGCTAATTGCAGTGGATTTTCTGGGACCATTACCACGATCAAGTCGAGGTGTGAAGCACATATTGGTATGTATCGATGTGTTTTCCAAGGCAGTCCGACTGTACCCAATTATGCGACCCACAATCAAAGTTGTTCTAAAGATACTACTGCAAAAATATATTCTGTTATATGGAAAAATGAAGAAGATACTCAGTGATCAAGGTGTGCAATTCCAAAGTGAAAAATGGGAGAGGACGTTAAGGGAAAATGGAATACAACCAGTACTCACATCCATAAGACATCCTCAAGGAAACCTTGCTGAGAGAGTTAACAAAGAATTAGGTAAATATTTACGAATATATTGCCATAATCAACAAAATAAATGGGCAGAATATGTACCATTTATTGAAAAAGCCATTAACGAAAATTATAGTGAAGCAACAGGATACACTCCAATGGAATTAGAAGAAGATAAGAAGCCAACCAGATTTTGGACTAAATATCTAAACAAACCTAATAACCAAAATGTACCTGTACCAATAAGTGTGAAAATTGAATACGCAAAGCAACGAATAAGAGAGAGAGGTAACAAGAGAATAGAGAGATTTAATCTAACTCACAAGTTACAACAATTCAACGTGGGAGAAAGTATACTACTCAAAGCAAATCCAGTGGGAAAAAGGAGTGATAATATGGCGAAGAAATTCTTCAGACTTTATAATGGACCGTATACGTTAAGACAGCGAGTGGGACAGAACACTTTCATTGTATATGATGAGATACAGAAGAAAGAAATTGGTAAATTCCACGCAACGTCATTTAATAAGTTCTACACATAAAACAGAGGTCATTGAAACCAGTCAAATCAGCTGTTTGTAAAGCCACCCTAATTCAAGGTCGCGAGCAGTGAGCGTACGAAAGAGGGGAGGTAAGACATTTGTATACACTCCTATTAAGGGTGAAATGGCGAGTATTATTCTTTATTATTTGTTACATTTTTTTTGCAAATAATAATAATAAATAAATTTAAAAAAATTATAATAAATAAATTTATTAAATTTTTTTTTTGTTGCCAAGCAGAGGAATAATGCGACAGTACAAATAAGTGATGTACTGAGCATGGAATATAAAAATTTAAATTTACTTAATAAACTGTAAATAATTAATAATATATTAGAAATATGCATGTTAGGGATTGCAGGCTTGGCTCAGACAAAAATATGAACAGGTGTTTCTACCTGAATCAACGTGCACACACACACAAATGTAACTGAAAGTGTGTACACCAGTATTTTGCTAGTGTGTGTGAACGCAGGTCTCTGCAGGCGAATTTGCCACCCCAAGATAAATAATTGCACAATTACTGTTTTTCCGTAATTATTCATAAACTAGAATTAAGAATTAAAATCCAAAAGCACCATAAAATGTAAATAAATTTACTAAATACTGTGTACGAAAACCACGCGAAAGTGACACACCGTACGAGTGTAATAGTGAAATAACTGTGTACAAATCGAAAGGGTTAAGTTGCAATGTCCAAAATTACAGTGAACATGTGTTGTAAAATTAGTTATAAGATAAGTATAAGAATATACTTATAGGACTCTGCAATTTGCAGAAATATAAAAAATAGCGAATTTGACAAAGAGTGGGGGAACTGAAGCCAAAGACAGTTTCTAACATGTCGATTTTGTATCACTGGAGGGTGTCGACCAAGACATGGGTATAAATAGGACACGCAAGCTACAGTGGTCCTCTTTCTTGAATCATCCACGGTGTAGCGGGAGCTTATGCCCGTCGGCACGGCATATTTATTTTTTTTTTGTGAACAGTTTGAAATTGCCAGTTACGTACACATACGTAACTAAGCTGTAAAGACAATCATTTTAATTAATAACAGCACTACTTAAGAAGATCCATTAATGATACGACGCTGGACAAGAGGAGAGTTCCAGAGAGAGATACGACGCTGGACAAGAGGAGAGTTCCAGAGAGCGATACGACGCTGGACAAGAGGAGAGTTCCAGAGAGCGATTCGACACTAGACAAGAGGAGAGTTCCAGAGAGCGATACGACGCTGGACAAGAGGAGAGTTCCAGAGAGAGATACGACGCTGGACAAGAGGAGAGTTCCAGAGAGAGACAGCCGACGCTGGACAAGAGGAGAAGAGAGACAGCCGACGCTGGAGGCGAGACGAGGACGAATACCGATGGAACAAAAATGATCGAGTATGATTGACGACAATAAGGTGATAGACAAATTATTCATATCTTAATCATACAAAGAATTCAAAGACAGTTAAAGACATTAATATTTTATTTAAAAATAAGAGCAATGTTTCTTGTATAATAGAGTTAAAATCACAGATGTTTAAGAAATACGATTAACGTAAAAAGAGCTCAAATTAATATGATATAAAATGATTATAAAGCTTTTAAATGAAAACAATTAGTATTTGAGAAAACAGTACTGAGAAACAATAACTATTAATATTTTGAGTACGTTACAATATAGAAAAAAAAGATTTAAAAATTGATTTTGAAACAGATGAATAGACTGAGTAGTCTGAAAATGAGATTTTTCTTTTATATAATAATTAGTAGCATAGAATATTTAGTCAGTAAGGATGTATATATCTTAAGCCTTACGGCATAATAACAAATAATAACTAATGTTTTAAAATCGAAGTCAGTGCCATGTGCACACATTTTTTTATAATATCAAATAAATTTTAATTACCGTTTCAAGTTACATAGAGTTCTTATTGGAGATACACCTGACACCCAATTTAAATGTTATATTGTTTAAAGAATTTGTCAATCTTGAACGTGAGATCGTTCACGCCTATTTATGTATATGTAACGTTGCATAAATTGGTGCTCCAGGATCGTGGGGCTCCACAAATTTAAATTAAATTAAATTTGCAATTTGTTACGTTGCATATATTTGTCGCCCTGCACGTGGGGCACGACATGCCTAAATTTATGTACAAAAATTTGTGACATAAATTGTAGATCATGAATGTATGGCCCGATCCCCATCATTTAACTATTAAAATTTTTTATGTAGCTAAATGGTTGCTCTAAAAAAATATAAAGAGTGTGTTAAATGAAAAATGTATAATATGTAATTATTATTTATATTAAACAGTAACTGAATGTAATGTTAAATTGTTGTGTAATCACACAGCTGGCGCCCACAAATAATATTGTTGTCTATGTAACAGGTGTAACTGTAATGAGTATTAATAATAACTATTAATAAAATACAGAAATAAATAAATAAGTAGGGAACGGTTATCAATAATAATTGTTAAAGAATTACTATTAAATAAATATTTTATTAATAATAATTCACCATGGCAATATCGGGAAGTTTGAGGATGGGAGAAGCACTTGAAGCCATGATGCAAGCCGTATTTGGTGAAGTAGAGAACAAACAAACAAAAAAAGTAAAAGAAAATAATATTAGAACTCAAATAGAAGAGTTAACAGAATTTTTACAAAACTGACCGAAAAATTAAGAGAAGAAAGAAAAGCAAAAGAGAAAATTAGCGACACAAATACGCACATAGCGTCAGTAGAAGGTGAACAAACCATAGTAGTTAAAAATACATGTGTAATTATTAACGATAATTATAAAAAAGTAATTAACATTAAGGAGGAGAAGCAAATAAAGGTTAATAAAACATACCTTATTAATAGCGATATTCCACGTGTGAGGCACACACACAATAGTAAATCACACAAGATGACACATTTGAAACACATAAGACACCACACTTATGGAGATAAATATCACTGTAGGCCTAACAAGAAACGTAGTAAGTTATCTAGACGAAACACTACGCAAAATTGTGGCAAATATGATGTTAGATATACGCACGATAATTATATTAACGATAATTATATCTGCAAGTATGAGAATTATGGAGAGTATTATCATAAACGACGTATGAAAAAACCGTCGACAACTGGTCAGGTAAGTTCACTCAACCAAACTAGGGACGAGAGAATTGAGAATGAGCGAAGCATTTGTAACGAGAGAAAGAGGGTAGATTTTGTGTGGCCGACAGGCAAGATGAAAACATTGCTCAATGAACAGGTGACTTCTACGATCAATACAAACGTACACAATGTAAAGTACGCACACAAACGAGGGGATAATACAATGGAACGCGGACGTTGTTTACAGGAGGGTGAGAACAATAGTAAACGCGGCGACTACGCTACAAAGGAACAATATACGTCCGATAGACTATGGACAATACAATTGTTATAAAGAGGGGTGTAAGATCGAACTACACACTGAACTCAATACCCGAATAAAATAAATAATTATTTTTAAATGAGAAAAATAATATTACTATTAATTATTTATAATAATATAAGAGAGTATAATTAAGAATTGTTATAAGGAATATTATTTGAAAGGGTTAATTAAGAAATGTATTAGTGATGGTAAGGAATGCTCTTGTAGAGAAATATTTAAGAAAGTAATGGTAAAAGATGTTATTGTTGTTATTAATATGAAGGAATGGTAATTAATGTTATTACTGATATGTTATAAATATGAAGAAATGATTAAGATGAGCAATAATTGCCATAATTATTAGAACGGCTGATCAAGCGAACACTTATTGAAGATACAAGGACACAGAAGAAAGCGAGAGTGAAAAGTCATAAGGGCAGAGACTACTTAGGATTAAGGACTTCGAGAAAAATATCGTTGTTTTCCAAGACAGTTCCTCTGTAACCGATCACGCGACACACTACGAGCTAAAAAAAGAGTATTCTGTTACGGAAGTGTATTTCAAGAAAGTGGTAGCGATCAGAAAGGTAATGTTAAAGAAATGTAATAAAAGGTAATGAATGTTAATGTAATGTATAAGTAATGTATTAGATAAAGTAATGTCATGTTAAGAAAAGAGCTAAGGAAGTTTAGAAGCGAAGGTAAGAATGTATGAGTAAGTTAATGTAAAATTAAGGACCGAATTTACACACATATGTAGGAATGCAGAGTATACAGAAGGAAAACAAAGGAGAGCTAATTGCAGTGGATTTTCTGGGACCATTACCACGATCAAGTCGAGGTGTGAAGCACATATTGGTATGTATCGATGTGTTTTCCAAGGCAGTCCGACTGTACCCAATTATGCGACCCACAATCAAAGTTGTTCTAAAGATACTACTGCAAAAATATATTCTGTTATATGGAAAAATGAAGAAGATACTCAGTGATCAAGGTGTGCAATTCCAAAGTGAAAAATGGGAGAGGACGTTAAGGGAAAATGGAATACAACCAGTACTCACATCCATAAGACATCCTCAAGGAAACCTTGCTGAGAGAGTTAACAAAGAATTAGGTAAATATTTACGAATATATTGCCATAATCAACAAAATAAATGGGCAGAATATGTACCATTTATTGAAAAAGCCATTAACGAAAATTATAGTGAAGCAACAGGATACACTCCAATGGAATTAGAAGAAGATAAGAAGCCAACCAGATTTTGGACTAAATATCTAAACAAACCTAATAACCAAAATGTACCTGTACCAATAAGTGTGAAAATTGAATACGCAAAGCAACGAATAAGAGAGAGAGGTAACAAGAGAATAGAGAGATTTAATCTAACTCACAAGTTACAACAATTCAACGTGGGAGAAAGTATACTACTCAAAGCAAATCCAGTGGGAAAAAGGAGTGATAATATGGCGAAGAAATTCTTCAGACTTTATAATGGACCGTATACGTTAAGACAGCGAGTGGGACAGAACACTTTCATTGTATATGATGAGATACAGAAGAAAGAAATTGGTAAATTCCACGCAACGTCATTTAAGAAGTTCTACACATAAAACAGAGGTCATTGAAACCAGTCAAATCAGCTGTTTGTAAAGCCACCCTAATTCAAGGTCGCGAGCAGTGAGCGTACGAAAGAGGGGAGGTAAGACATTTGTATACACTCCTATTAAGGGTGAAATGACGAGTATTATTCTTTATTATTTGTTACATTTTTTTTTGCAAATAATAATAATAAATAAATTTAAAAAAAATTATAATAAATAAATTTATTAAATTTTTTTTTGTTGCCAAGCAGAGGAATAATGCGACAGTACAAATAAGTGATGTACTGAGCATGGAATATAAAAATTTAAATTTACTTAATAAACTGTAAATAATTAATAATATATTAGAAATATGCATGTTAGGGATTGCAGGCTTGGCTCAGACAAAAATATGAACAGGTGTTTCTACCTGAATCAACGTGCACACACACACAAATGTAACTGAAAGTGTGTACACCAGTATTTTGCTAGTGTGTGTGAACGCAGGTCTCTGCAGGCGAATTTGCCACCCCAAGATGAATAATTGCACAATTACTGTTTTTCCGTAATTATTCATAAACTAGAATTAAGAATTAAAATCCAAAAGCACCATAAAATGTAAATAAATTTACTAAATACTGTGTACGAAAACCACGCGAAAGTGACACACCGTACGAGTGTAATAGTGAAATAACTGTGTACAAATCGAAAGGGTTAAGTTGCAATGTCCAAAATTACAGTGAACATGTGTTGTAAAATTAGTTATAAGATAAGTATAAGAATATACTTACAGGACTCTGCAATTCGCAGAAATATAAAAAATAGCGAATTTGACAAAGAGTGGGGGAACTGAAGCCAAAGACAGTTTCTAACATGTCGATTTTGTATCACTGGAGGGTGTCGACCAAGACATGGGTATAAATAGGACACGCAAGCTACAGTGGTCCTCTTTCTTGAATCATCCACGGTGTAGCGGGAGCTTATGCCCGTCGGCACGGCATATTTATTTATTTTTTGTGAACAGTTTGAAATTGCCAGTTACGTACACATACGTAACTAAGCTGTAAAGACAATCATTTTAATTAATAACAGCACTACTTAAGAAGATCCATTAATGATACGACGCTGGACAAGAGGAGAGTTCCAGAGAGAGATACGACGCTGGACAAGAGGAGAGTTCCAGAGAGCGATACGACGCTGGACAAGAGGAGAGTTCCAGAGAGCGATTCGACACTAGACAAGAGGAGAGTTCCAGAGAGCGATACGACGCTGGACAAGAGGAGAGTTCCAGAGAGAGATACGACGCTGGACAAGAGGAGAGTTCCAGAGAGCGATTCGACACTAGACAAGAGGAGAGTTCCAGAGAGCGATACGACGCTGGACAAGAGGAGAGTTCCAGAGAGAGATACGACGCTGGACAAGAGGAGAGTTCCAGAGAGAGACAGCCGACGCTGGACAAGAGGAGAAGAGAGACAGCCGACGCTGGAGGCGAGACGAGGACGAATACCGATGGAACAAAAATGATCGAGTATGATTGACGACAATAAGGTGATAGACAAATTATTCATATCTTAATCATACAAAGAATTCAAAGACAGTTAAAGACATTAATATTTTATTTAAAAATAAGAGCAATGTTTCTTGTATAATAGAGTTAAAATCACAGATGTTTAAGAAATACGATTAACGTAAAAAGAGCTCAAATTAATATGATATAAAATGATTATAAAGCTTTTAAATGAAAACAATTAGTATTTGAGAAAACAGTACTGAGAAACAATAACTATTAATATTTTGAGTACGTTACAATATAGAAAAAAAAAGATTTAAAAATTGATTTTGAAACAGATGAATAGACTGAGTAGTCTGAAAATGAGATTTTTCTTTTATATAATAATTAGTAGCATAGAATATTTAGTCAGTAAGGATGTATATATCTTAAGCCTTACGGCATAATAACAAATAATAACTAATGTTTTAAAATCGAAGTCAGTGCCATGTGCACACATTTTTTTATAATATCAAATAAATTTTAATTACCGTTTCAAGTTACATAGAGTTCTTATTGGAGATACACCTGACACCCAATTTAAATGTTATATTGTTTAAAGAATTTGTCAATCTTGAACGTGAGATCGTTCACGCCTATTTATGTATATGTAACGTTGCATAAATTGGTGCTCCAGGATCGTGGGGCTCCACAAATTTAAATTAAATTAAATTTGCAATTTGTTACGTTGCATATATTTGTCGCCCTGCACGTGGGGCACGACATGCCTAAATTTATGTACAAAAATTTGTGACATAAATTGTAGATCATGAATGTATGGCCCGATCCCCATCATTTAACTATTAAAATTTTTTATGTAGCTAAATGGTTGCTCTAAAAAAATATAAAGAGTGTGTTAAATGAAAAATGTATAATATGTAATTATTATTTATATTAAACAGTAACTGAATGTAATGTTAAATTGTTGTGTAATCACACAGCTGGCGCCCACAAATAATATTGTTGTCTATGTAACAGGTGTAACTGTAATGAGTATTAATAATAACTATTAATAAAAATACAGAAATAAATAAATAAGTAGGGAACGGTTATCAATAATAATTGTTAAAGAATTACTATTAAATAAATATTTTAATAATAATAATTCACCATGGCAATATCGGGAAGTTTGAGGATGGGAGAAGCACTTGAAGCCATGATGCAAGCCGTATTTGGTGAAGTAGAGAACAAACAAACAAAAAAAGTAAAAGAAAATAATATTAGAACTCAAATAGAAGAGTTAACAGAATTTTTTACAAAACTGACCGAAAAATTAAGAGAAGAAAGAAAAGCAAAAGAGAAAATTAGCGACACAAATACGCACATAGCGTCAGTAGAAGGTGAACAAACCATAGTAGTTAAAAATACATGTGTAATTATTAACGATAATTATAAAAAAGTAATTAACATTAAGGAGGAGAAGCAAATAAAGGTTAATAAAACATACCTTATTAATAGCGATATTCCACGTGTGAGGCACACACACAATAGTAAATCACACAAGATGACACATTTGAAACACATAAGACACCACACTTACGGAGATAAATATCACTGTAGGCCTAACAAGAAACGTAGTAAGTTATCTAGACGAAACACTACGCAAAATTGTGGTAAATATGATGTTAGATATACGCACGATAATTATAGTAACGATAATTATATCTGCAAGTATGAGAATTATGGAGAGTATTATCATAAACGACGTATGAAAAAACCGTCGACAACTGGTCAGGTAAGTTCACTCAACCAAACTAGGGACGAGAGAATTGAGAATGAGCGAAGCATTTGTAACGAGAGAAAGAGGGTAGATTTTGTGTGGCCGACAGGCAAGATGAAAACATTGCTCAATGAACAGGTGACTTCTACGATCAATACAAACGTTCACAAGGTAAAGTACGCACACAAACGAGGGGATAATACAATGGAACGCGGACGTTTTTTACACGAGGGTGAGAACAATAGTAAACGCGGCGACTACGCTACAAAGGAACAATATACGTCCGATAGACTATGGACAATACAATTGTTATAAAGAGGGGTGTAAGATCGAACTACACACTGAACTCAATACCCGAATAAAATAAATAATTATTTTTAAATGAGAAAAATAATATTACTATTAATTATTTATAATAATATAAGAGAGTATAATTAAGAAATGTTATAAGGAATATTATTTGAAAGGGTTAATTAAGAAATGTATTAGTGATGGTAAGGAATGCTCTTGTAGAGAATTATTTAAGAAAGTAATGGTAAAAGATGTTATTGTTGTTATTAATATGAAGGAATGGTAAGGAATGTTATTACTGATATGTTATAAATATGAAGAAATGATTAAGATGAGCAATAATTGCCATAATTATTAGAACGGCTGATCAAGCGAACACTTATTGAAGATACAAGGACACAGAAGAAAGCGAGAGTGAAAAGTCATAAGGGCAGAGACTACTTAGGATTAAGGACTTCGAGAAAAATATCGTTGTTTTCCAAGACAGTTCCTCTGTAACCGATCATGCGACACACTACGAGCTAAAAAAAGAGTATTCTGTTACGGAAGTGTATTTCAAGAAAGTGGTAGCGATCAGAAAGGTAATGTTAAAGAAATGTAATAAAAGGTAATGAATGTTAATGTAATGTATAAGTAATGTATTAGATAAAGTAATGTCATGTTAAGAAAAGAGCTAAGGAAGTTTAGAAGCGAAGGTAAGAATGTATGAGTAAGTTAATGTAAAATTAAGGACCGAATTTACACACATATGTAGGAATGCAGAGTATACAGAAGGAAAACAAAGGAGAGCTAATTGCAGTGGATTTTCTGGGACCATTACCACGATCAAGTCGAGGTGTGAAGCACATATTGGTATGTATCGATGTGTTTTCCAAGGCAGTCCGACTGTACCCAATTATGCGACCCACAATCAAAGTTGTTCTAAAGATACTACTGCAAAAATATATTCTGTTATATGGAAAAATGAAGAAGATACTCAGTGATCAAGGTGTGCAATTCCAAAGTGAAAAATGGGAGAGGACGTTAAGGGAAAATGGAATACAACCAGTACTCACATCCATAAGACATCCTCAAGGAAACCTTGCTGAGAGAGTTAACAAAGAATTAGGTAAATATTTACGAATATATTGCCATAATCAACAAAATAAATGGGCAGAATATGTACCATTTATTGAAAAAGCCATTAACGAAAATTATAGTGAAGCAACAGGATACACTCCAATGGAATTAGAAGAAGATAAGAAGCCAACCAGATTTTGGACTAAATATCTAAACAAACCTAATAACCAAAATGTACCTGTACCAATAAGTGTGAAAATTGAATACGCAAAGCAACGAATAAGAGAGAGAGGTAACAAGAGAATAGAGAGATTTAATCTAACTCACAAGTTACAACAATTCAACGTGGGAGAAAGTATACTACTCAAAGCAAATCCAGTGGGAAAAAGGAGTGATAATATGGCGAAGAAATTCTTCAGACTTTATAATGGACCGTATACGTTAAGACAGCGAGTGGGACAGAACACTTTCATTATATATGATGAGATACAGAAGAAAGAAATTGGTAAATTCCACGCAACGTCATTTAAGAAGTTCTACACATAAAACAGAGGTCATTGAAACCAGTCAAATCAGCTGTTTGTAAAGCCACCCTAATTCAAGGTCGCGAGCAGTGAGCGTACGAAAGAGGGGAGGTAAGACATTTGTATACACTCCTATTAAGGGTGAAATGACGAGTATTATTCTTTATTATTTGTTACATTTTTTTTGCAAATAATAATAATAAATAAATTTAAAAAAAATTATAATAAATAAATTTATTAAATTTTTTTTTGTTGCCAAGCAGAGGAATAATGCGACAGTACAAATAAGTGATGTACTGAGCATGGAATATAAAAATTTAAATTTACTTAATAAACTGTAAATAATTAATAATATATTAGAAATATGCATGTTAGGGATTGCAGGCTTGGCTCAGACAAAAATATGAACAGGTGTTTCTACCTGAATCAACGTGCACACACACACAAATGTAACTGAAAGTGTGTACACCAGTATTTTGCTAGTGTGTGTGAACGCAGGTCTCTGCAGGCGAATTTGCCACCCCAAGATGAATAATTGCACAATTACTGTTTTTCCGTAATTATTCATAAACTAGAATTAAGAATTAAAATCCAAAAGCACCATAAAATGTAAATAAATTTACTAAATACTGTGTACGAAAACCACGCGAAAGTGACACACCGTACGAGTGTAATAGTGAAATAACTGTGTACAAATCGAAAGGGTTAAGTTGCAATGTCCAAAATTACAGTGAACATGTGTTGTAAAATTAGTTATAAGATAAGTATAAGAATATACTTACAGGACTCTGCAATTCGCAGAAATATAAAAAATAGCGAATTTGACAAAGAGTGGGGGAACTGAAGCCAAAGACAGTTTCTAACATGTCGATTTTGTATCACTGGAGGGTGTCGACCAAGACATGGGTATAAATAGGACACGCAAGCTACAGTGGTCCTCTTTCTTGAATCATCCACGGTGTAGCGGGAGCTTATGCCCGTCGGCACGGCATATTTATTTATTTTTTGTGAACAGTTTGAAATTGCCAGTTACGTACACATACGTAACTAAGCTGTAAAGACAATCATTTTAATTAATAACAGCACTACTTAAGAAGATCCATTAATGATACGACGCTGGACAAGAGGAGAGTTCCAGAGAGAGATACGACGCTGGACAAGAGGAGAGTTCCAGAGAGCGATACGACGCTGGACAAGAGGAGAGTTCCAGAGAGCGATTCGACACTAGACAAGAGGAGAGTTCCAGAGAGCGATACGACGCTGGACAAGAGGAGAGTTCCAGAGAGAGATACGACGCTGGACAAGAGGAGAGTTCCAGAGAGCGATTCGACACTAGACAAGAGGAGAGTTCCAGAGAGCGATACGACGCTGGACAAGAGGAGAGTTCCAGAGAGAGATACGACGCTGGACAAGAGGAGAGTTCCAGAGAGAGACAGCCGACGCTGGACAAGAGGAGAAGAGAGACAGCCGACGCTGGAGGCGAGACGAGGACGAATACCGATGGAACAAAAATGATCGAGTATGATTGACGACAATAAGGTGATAGACAAATTATTCATATCTTAATCATACAAAGAATTCAAAGACAGTTAAAGACATTAATATTTTATTTAAAAATAAGAGCAATGTTTCTTGTATAATAGAGTTAAAATCACAGATGTTTAAGAAATACGATTAACGTAAAAAGAGCTCAAATTAATATGATATAAAATGATTATAAAGCTTTTAAATGAAAACAATTAGTATTTGAGAAAACAGTACTGAGAAACAATAACTATTAATATTTTGAGTACGTTACAATATAGAAAAAAAAAGATTTAAAAATTGATTTTGAAACAGATGAATAGACTGAGTAGTCTGAAAATGAGATTTTTCTTTTATATAATAATTAGTAGCATAGAATATTTAGTCAGTAAGGATGTATATATCTTAAGCCTTACGGCATAATAACAAATAATAACTAATGTTTTAAAATCGAAGTCAGTGCCATGTGCACACATTTTTTTATAATATCAAATAAATTTTAATTACCGTTTCAAGTTACATAGAGTTCTTATTGGAGATACACCTGACACCCAATTTAAATGTTATATTGTTTAAAGAATTTGTCAATCTTGAACGTGAGATCGTTCACGCCTATTTATGTATATGTAACGTTGCATAAATTGGTGCTCCAGGATCGTGGGGCTCCACAAATTTAAATTAAATTAAATTTGCAATTTGTTACGTTGCATATATTTGTCGCCCTGCACGTGGGGCACGACATGCCTAAATTTATGTACAAAAATTTGTGACATAAATTGTAGATCATGAATGTATGGCCCGATCCCCATCATTTAACTATTAAAATTTTTTATGTAGCTAAATGGTTGCTCTAAAAAAATATAAAGAGTGTGTTAAATGAAAAATGTATAATATGTAATTATTATTTATATTAAACAGTAACTGAATGTAATGTTAAATTGTTGTGTAATCACACAGCTGGCGCCCACAAATAATATTGTTGTCTATGTAACAGGTGTAACTGTAATGAGTATTAATAATAACTATTAATAAAAATACAGAAATAAATAAATAAGTAGGGAACGGTTATCAATAATAATTGTTAAAGAATTACTATTAAATAAATATTTTAATAATAATAATTCACCATGGCAATATCGGGAAGTTTGAGGATGGGAGAAGCACTTGAAGCCATGATGCAAGCCGTATTTGGTGAAGTAGAGAACAAACAAACAAAAAAAGTAAAAGAAAATAATATTAGAACTCAAATAGAAGAGTTAACAGAATTTTTTACAAAACTGACCGAAAAATTAAGAGAAGAAAGAAAAGCAAAAGAGAAAATTAGCGACACAAATACGCACATAGCGTCAGTAGAAGGTGAACAAACCATAGTAGTTAAAAATACATGTGTAATTATTAACGATAATTATAAAAAAGTAATTAACATTAAGGAGGAGAAGCAAATAAAGGTTAATAAAACATACCTTATTAATAGCGATATTCCACGTGTGAGGCACACACACAATAGTAAATCACACAAGATGACACATTTGAAACACATAAGACACCACACTTACGGAGATAAATATCACTGTAGGCCTAACAAGAAACGTAGTAAGTTATCTAGACGAAACACTACGCAAAATTGTGGTAAATATGATGTTAGATATACGCACGATAATTATAGTAACGATAATTATATCTGCAAGTATGAGAATTATGGAGAGTATTATCATAAACGACGTATGAAAAAACCGTCGACAACTGGTCAGGTAAGTTCACTCAACCAAACTAGGGACGAGAGAATTGAGAATGAGCGAAGCATTTGTAACGAGAGAAAGAGGGTAGATTTTGTGTGGCCGACAGGCAAGATGAAAACATTGCTCAATGAACAGGTGACTTCTACGATCAATACAAACGTTCACAAGGTAAAGTACGCACACAAACGAGGGGATAATACAATGGAACGCGGACGTTTTTTACACGAGGGTGAGAACAATAGTAAACGCGGCGACTACGCTACAAAGGAACAATATACGTCCGATAGACTATGGACAATACAATTGTTATAAAGAGGGGTGTAAGATCGAACTACACACTGAACTCAATACCCGAATAAAATAAATAATTATTTTTAAATGAGAAAAATAATATTACTATTAATTATTTATAATAATATAAGAGAGTATAATTAAGAAATGTTATAAGGAATATTATTTGAAAGGGTTAATTAAGAAATGTATTAGTGATGGTAAGGAATGCTCTTGTAGAGAATTATTTAAGAAAGTAATGGTAAAAGATGTTATTGTTGTTATTAATATGAAGGAATGGTAAGGAATGTTATTACTGATATGTTATAAATATGAAGAAATGATTAAGATGAGCAATAATTGCCATAATTATTAGAACGGCTGATCAAGCGAACACTTATTGAAGATACAAGGACACAGAAGAAAGCGAGAGTGAAAAGTCATAAGGGCAGAGACTACTTAGGATTAAGGACTTCGAGAAAAATATCGTTGTTTTCCAAGACAGTTCCTCTGTAACCGATCATGCGACACACTACGAGCTAAAAAAAGAGTATTCTGTTACGGAAGTGTATTTCAAGAAAGTGGTAGCGATCAGAAAGGTAATGTTAAAGAAATGTAATAAAAGGTAATGAATGTTAATGTAATGTATAAGTAATGTATTAGATAAAGTAATGTCATGTTAAGAAAAGAGCTAAGGAAGTTTAGAAGCGAAGGTAAGAATGTATGAGTAAGTTAATGTAAAATTAAGGACCGAATTTACACACATATGTAGGAATGCAGAGTATACAGAAGGAAAACAAAGGAGAGCTAATTGCAGTGGATTTTCTGGGACCATTACCACGATCAAGTCGAGGTGTGAAGCACATATTGGTATGTATCGATGTGTTTTCCAAGGCAGTCCGACTGTACCCAATTATGCGACCCACAATCAAAGTTGTTCTAAAGATACTACTGCAAAAATATATTCTGTTATATGGAAAAATGAAGAAGATACTCAGTGATCAAGGTGTGCAATTCCAAAGTGAAAAATGGGAGAGGACGTTAAGGGAAAATGGAATACAACCAGTACTCACATCCATAAGACATCCTCAAGGAAACCTTGCTGAGAGAGTTAACAAAGAATTAGGTAAATATTTACGAATATATTGCCATAATCAACAAAATAAATGGGCAGAATATGTACCATTTATTGAAAAAGCCATTAACGAAAATTATAGTGAAGCAACAGGATACACTCCAATGGAATTAGAAGAAGATAAGAAGCCAACCAGATTTTGGACTAAATATCTAAACAAACCTAATAACCAAAATGTACCTGTACCAATAAGTGTGAAAATTGAATACGCAAAGCAACGAATAAGAGAGAGAGGTAACAAGAGAATAGAGAGATTTAATCTAACTCACAAGTTACAACAATTCAACGTGGGAGAAAGTATACTACTCAAAGCAAATCCAGTGGGAAAAAGGAGTGATAATATGGCGAAGAAATTCTTCAGACTTTATAATGGACCGTATACGTTAAGACAGCGAGTGGGACAGAACACTTTCATTATATATGATGAGATACAGAAGAAAGAAATTGGTAAATTGCACGCAACGTCATTTAAGAAGTTCTACACATAAAACAGAGGTCATTGAAACCAGTCAAATCAGCTGTTTGTAAAGCCACCCTAATTCAAGGTCGCGAGCAGTGAGCGTACGAAAGAGGGGAGGTAAGACATTTGTATACACTCCTATTAAGGGTGAAATGACGAGTATTATTCTTTATTATTTGTTACATTTTTTTTGCAAATAATAATAATAAATAAATTTAAAAAAAATTATAATAAATAAATTTATTAAATTTTTTTTTGTTGCCAAGCAGAGGAATAATGCGACAGTACAAATAAGTGATGTACTGAGCATGGAATATAAAAATTTAAATTTACTTAATAAACTGTAAATAATTAATAATATATTAGAAATATGCATGTTAGGGATTGCAGGCTTGGCTCAGACAAAAATATGAACAGGTGTTTCTACCTGAATCAACGTGCACACACACACAAATGTAACTGAAAGTGTGTACACCAGTATTTTGCTAGTGTGTGTGAACGCAGGTCTCTGCAGGCGAATTTGCCACCCCAAGATGAATAATTGCACAATTACTGTTTTTCCGTAATTATTCATAAACTAGAATTAAGAATTAAAATCCAAAAGCACCATAAAATGTAAATAAATTTACTAAATACTGTGTACGAAAACCACGCGAAAGTGACACACCGTACGAGTGTAATAGTGAAATAACTGTGTACAAATCGAAAGGGTTAAGTTGCAATGTCCAAAATTACAGTGAACATGTGTTGTAAAATTAGTTATAAGATAAGTATAAGAATATACTTACAGGACTCTGCAATTCGCAGAAATATAAAAAATAGCGAATTTGACAAAGAGTGGGGGAACTGAAGCCAAAGACAGTTTCTAACATGTCGATTTTGTATCACTGGAGGGTGTCGACCAAGACATGGGTATAAATAGGACACGCAAGCTACAGTGGTCCTCTTTCTTGAATCATCCACGGTGTAGCGGGAGCTTATGCCCGTCGGCACGGCATATTTATTTATTTTTTGTGAACAGTTTGAAATTGCCAGTTACGTACACATACGTAACTAAGCTGTAAAGACAATCATTTTAATTAATAACAGCACTACTTAAGAAGATCCATTAATGATACGACGCTGGACAAGAGGAGAGTTCCAGAGAGAGATACGACGCTGGACAAGAGGAGAGTTCCAGAGAGCGATACGACGCTGGACAAGAGGAGAGTTCCAGAGAGCGATTCGACACTAGACAAGAGGAGAGTTCCAGAGAGCGATACGACGCTGGACAAGAGGAGAGTTCCAGAGAGAGATACGACGCTGGACAAGAGGAGAGTTCCAGAGAGAGACAGCCGACGCTGGACAAGAGGAGAAGAGAGACAGCGGACGCTGGAGGCGAGACGAGGACGAATACCGATGGAACAAAAATGATCGAGTATGATTGACGACAATAAGGTGATAGACAAATTATTCATATCTTAATTATACAAAGAATTCAAAGACAGTTAAAGACATTAATATTTTATTTAAAAATAAGAGCAATGTTTCTTGTATAATAGAGTTAAAATCACAGATGTTTAAGAAATACGATTAACATAAAAAGAGCTCAAATTAATATGATATAAAATGATTATAAAGCTTTTAAATGAAAACAATTAGTATTTGAGAAAACAGTACTGAGAAACAATAACTATTAATATTTTGAGTACGTTACAATATAGAAAAAAAAAGATTTAAAAATTGATTTTGAAACAGATGAATAGACTGAGTAGTCTGAAAATGAGATTTTTCTTTTATATAATTAGTAGCATAGAATATTTAGTCAGTAAGGATGTATATATCTTAAGCCTTACGGCATAATAACAAATAATATCTAATGTTTTAAAATCGAAGTCAGTGCCATGTGCACACATTTTTTTATAATATCAAATAAATTTTAATTACCGTTTCAAGTTACTTAGAGTTCTTATTGGAGATACACCTGACACCCAATTTAAATGTTATATTGTTTAAAGAATTTGTCAATCTTGAACGTGAGATCGTTCACGCCTATTTATGTATATGTAACGTTGCATAAATTGGTGCTCCAGGATCGTGGGGCTCCACAAATTTAAATTAAATTAAATTTGCAATTTGTTACGTTGCATATATTTGTCGCCCTGCACGTGGGGCACGACATGCCTAAATTTATGTACAAAAATTTGTGACATAAATTGTAGATCATGAATGTATGGCCCGATCCCCATCATTTAACTATTAAAATTTTTTATGTAGCTAAATGGTTGCTCTAAAAAAATATAAAGAGTGTGTTAAATGAAAAATGTATAATATGTAATTATTATTTATATTAAACAGTAACTGAATGTAATGTTAAATTGTTGTGTAATCACACAGCTGGCGCCCACAAATAATATTGTTGTCTATGTAACAGGTGTAACTGTAATGAGTATTAATAATAACTATTAATAAAAATACAGAAATAAATAAATAAGTAGGGAACGGTTATCAATAATAATTGTTAAAGAATTACTATTAAATAAATATTTTAATAATAATAATTCACCATGGCAATATCGGGAAGTTTGAGGATGGGAGAAGCACTTGAAGCCATGATGCAAGCCGTATTTGGTGAAGTAGAGAACAAACAAACAAAAAAAGTAAAAGAAAATAATATTAGAACTCAAATAGAAGAGTTAACAGAATTTTTTACAAAACTGACCGAAAAATTAAGAGAAGAAAGAAAAGCAAAAGAGAAAATTAGCGACACAAATACGCACATAGCGTCAGTAGAAGGTGAACAAACCATAGTAGTTAAAAATACATGTGTAATTATTAACGATAATTATAAAAAGTAATTAACATTAAGGAGGAGAAGCAAATAAAGGTTAATAAAACATACCTTATTAATAGCGATATTCCACGTGTGAGGCACACACACAATAGTAAATCACACAAGATGACACATTTGAAACACATAAGACACCACACTTACGGAGATAAATATCACTGTAGGCCTAACAAGAAACGTAGTAAGTTATCTAGACGAAACACTACGCAAAATTGTGGCAAATATGATGTTAGATATACGCACGATAATTATAGTAACGATAATTATATCTGCAAGTATGAGAATTATGGAGAGTATTATCATAAACGACGTATGAAAAAACCGTCGACAACTGGTCAGGTAAGTTCACTCAACCAAACTAGGGACGAGAGAATTGAGAATGAGCGAAGCATTTGTAACGAGAGAAAGAGGGTAGATTTTGTGTGGCCGACAGGCAAGATGAAAACATTGCTCAATGAACAGGTGACTTCTACGATCAATACAAACGTTCACAAGGTAAAGTACGCACACAAACGAGGGGATAATACAATGGAACGCGGACGTTTTTTACACGAGGGTGAGAACAATAGTAAACGCGGCGACTACGCTACAAAGGAACAATATACGTCCGATAGACTATGGACAATACAATTGTTATAAAGAGGGGTGTAAGATCGAACTACACACTGAACTCAATACCCGAATAAAATAAATAATTATTTTTAAATGAGAAAAATAATATTACTATTAATTATTTATAATAATATAAGAGAGTATAATTAAGAAATGTTATAAGGAATATTATTTGAAAGGGTTAATTAAGAAATGTATTAGTGATGGTAAGGAATGCTCTTGTAGAGAATTATTTAAGAAAGTAATGGTAAAAGATGTTATTGTTGTTATTAATATGAAGGAATGGTAAGGAATGTTATTACTGATATGTTATAAATATGAAGAAATGATTAAGATGAGCAATAATTGCCATAATTATTAGAACGGCTGATCAAGCGAACACTTATTGAAGATACAAGGACACAGAAGAAAGCGAGAGTGAAAAGTCATAAGGGCAGAGACTACTTAGGATTAAGGACTTCGAGAAAAATATCGTTGTTTTCCAAGACAGTTCCTCTGTAACCGATCATGCGACACACTACGAGCTAAAAAAAGAGTATTCTGTTACGGAAGTGTATTTCAAGAAAGTGGTAGCGATCAGAAAGGTAATGTTAAAGAAATGTAATAAAAGGTAATGAATGTTAATGTAATGTATAAGTAATGTATTAGATAAAGTAATGTCATGTTAAGAAAAGAGCTAAGGAAGTTTAGAAGCGAAGGTAAGAATGTATGAGTAAGTTAATGTAAAATTAAGGACCGAATTTACACACATATGTAGGAATGCAGAGTATACAGAAGGAAAACAAAGGAGAGCTAATTGCAGTGGATTTTCTGGGACCATTACCACGATCAAGTCGAGGTGTGAAGCACATATTGGTATGTATCGATGTGTTTTCCAAGGCAGTCCGACTGTACCCAATTATGCGACCCACAATCAAAGTTGTTCTAAAGATACTACTGCAAAAATATATTCTGTTATATGGAAAAATGAAGAAGATACTCAGTGATCAAGGTGTGCAATTCCAAAGTGAAAAATGGGAGAGGACGTTAAGGGAAAATGGAATACAACCAGTACTCACATCCATAAGACATCCTCAAGGAAACCTTGCTGAGAGAGTTAACAAAGAATTAGGTAAATATTTACGAATATATTGCCATAATCAACACAATAAATGGGCAGAATATGTACCATTTATTGAAAAAGCCATTAACGAAAATTATAGTGAAGCAACAGGATACACTCCAATGGAATTAGAAGAAGATAAGAAGCCAACCAGATTTTGGACTAAATATCTAAACAAACCTAATAACCAAAATGTACCTGTACCAATAAGTGTGAAAATTGAATACGCAAAGCAACGAATAAGAGAGAGAGGTAACAAGAGAATAGAGAGATTTAATCTAACTCACAAGTTACAACAATTCAACGTGGGAGAAAGTATACTACTCAAAGCAAATCCAGTGGGAAAAAGGAGTGATAATATGGCGAAGAAATTCTTCAGACTTTATAATGGACCGTATACGTTAAGACAGCGAGTGGGACAGAACACTTTCATTGTATATGATGAGATACAGAAGAAAGAAATTGGTAAATTCCACGCAACGTCATTTAAGAAGTTCTACACATAAAACAGAGGTCATTGAAACCAGTCAAATCAGCTGTTTGTAAAGCCACCCTAATTCAAGGTCGCGAGCAGTGAGCGTACGAAAGAGGGGAGGTAAGACATTTGTATACACTCCTATTAAGGGTGAAATGACGAGTATTATTCTTTATTATTTGTTACATTTTTTTGCAAATAATAATAATAAATAAATTTTAAAATAATTATAATAAATAAATTTATTAAATTTTTTTTTGTTGCCAAGCAGAGGAATAATGCGACAGTACAAATAAGTGATGTACTGAGCATGGAATATAAAAATTTAAATTTACTTAATAAACTGTAAATAATTAATAATATATTAGAAATATGCATGTTAGGGATTGCAGGCTTGGCTCAGACAAAAATATGAACAGGTGTTTCTACCTGAATCAACGTGCACACACACACAAATGTAACTGAAAGTGTGTACACCAGTATTTTGCTAGTGTGTGTGAACGCAGGTCTCTGCAGGCGAATTTGCCACCCCAAGATGAATAATTGCACAATTACTGTTTTTCCGTAATTATTCATAAACTAGAATTAAGAATTAAAATCCAAAAGCACCATAAAATGTAAATAAATTTACTAAATACTGTGTACGAAAACCACGCGAAAGTGACACACCGTACGAGTGTAATAGTGAAATAACTGTGTACAAATCGAAAGGGTTAAGTTGCAATGTCCAAAATTACAGTGAACATGTGTTGTAAAATTAGTTATAAGATAAGTATAAGAATATACTTACAGGACTCTGCAATTCGCAGAAATATAAAAAATAGCGAATTTGACAAAGAGTGGGGGAACTGAAGCCAAAGACAGTTTCTAACATGTCGATTTTGTATCACTGGAGGGTGTCGACCAAGACATGGGTATAAATAGGACACGCAAGCTACAGTGGTCCTCTTTCTTGAATCATCCACGGTGTAGCGGGAGCTTATGCCCGTCGGCACGGCATATTTATTTTTTTTTGTGCACAGTTTGAAATTGCCAGTTACGTACACATACGTAACTAAGCTGTAAAGACAATCATTTTAATTAATAACAGCACTACTTAAGAAGATCCATTAATGATACGACGCTGGACAAGAGGAGAGTTCCAGAGAGAGATACGACGCTGGACAAGAGGAGAGTTCCAGAGAGCGATACGACGCTGGACAAGAGGAGAGTTCCAGAGAGCGATTCGACACTAGACAAGAGGAGAGTTCCAGAGAGCGATACGACGCTGGACAAGAGGAGAGTTCCAGAGAGAGATACGACGCTGGACAAGAGGAGAGTTCCAGAGAGAGACAGCCGACGCTGGACAAGAGGAGAAGAGAGACAGCCGACGCTGGAGGCGAGACGAGGACGAATACCGATGGAACAAAAATGATCGAGTATGATTGACGACAATAAGGTGATAGACAAATTATTCATATCTTAATCATACAAAGAATTCAAAGACAGTTAAAGACATTAATATTTTATTTAAAAATAAGAGCAATGTTTCTTGTATAATAGAGTTAAAATCACAGATGTTTAAGAAATACGATTAACGTAAAAAGAGCTCAAATTAATATGATATAAAATGATTATAAAGCATTTAAATGAAAACAATTAGTATTTGAGAAAACAGTACTGAGAAACAATAACTATTAATATTTTGAGTACGTTACAATATAGAAAAAAAAAGATTTAAAAATTGATTTTGAAACAGATTAATAGACTGAGTAGTCTGAAAATGAGATTTTTCTTTTATATAATAATTAGTAGCATAGAATATTTAGTCAGTAAGGATGTATATATCTTAAGCCTTACGGCATAATAACAAATAATAACTAATGTTTTAAAATCGAAGTCAGTGCCATGTGCACACATTTTTTTATAATATCAAATAAATTTTAATTACCGTTTCAAGTTACATAGAGTTCTTATTGGAGATACACCTGACACCCAATTTAAATGTTATATTGTTTAAAGAATTTGTCAATCTTGAACGTGAGATCGTTCACGCCTATTTATGTATATGTAACGTTGCATAAATTGGTGCTCCAGGATCGTGGGGCTCCACAAATTTAAATTAAATTAAATTTGCAATTTGTTACGTTGCATATATTTGTCGCCCTGCACGTGGGGCACGACATGCCTAAATTTACGTACAAAAATTTGTGACATAAATTGTAGATCATGAATGTATGGCCCGATCCCCATCATTTAACTATTAAAATTTTTTATGTAGCTAAATGGTTGCTCTAAAAAAATATAAAGAGTGTGTTAAATGAAAAATGTATAATATGTAATTATTATTTATATTAAACAGTAACTGAATGTAATGTTAAATTGTTGTGTAATCACACAGCTGGCGCCCACAAATAATATTGTTGTCTATGTAACAGGTGTAACTGTAATGAGTATTAATAATAACTATTAATAAAAATACAGAAATAAATAAATAAGTAGGGAATGGTTATCAATAATAATTGTTAAAGAATTACTATTAAATAAATATTTTAATAATAATAATTCACCATGGCAATATCGGGAAGTTTGAGGATGGGAGAAGCACTTGAAGCCATGATGCAAGCCGTATTTGGTGAAGTAGAGAACAAACAAACAAAAAAAGTAAAAGAAAATAATATTAGAACTCAAATAGAAGAGTTAACAGAATTTTTTACAAAACTGACCGAAAAATTAAGAGAAGAAAGAAAAGCAAAAGAGAAAATTAGCGACACAAATACGCACATAGCGTCAGTAGAAGGTGAACAAACCATAGTAGTTAAAAATACATGTGTAATTATTAACGATAATTATAAAAAAGTAATTAACATTAAGGAGGAGAAGCAAATAAAGGTTAATAAAACATACCTTATTAATAGCGATATTCCACGTGTGAGGCACACACACAATAGTAAATCACACAAGATGACACATTTGAAACACATAAGACACCACACTTACGGAGATAAATAGCACTGTAGGCCTAACAAGAAACGTAGTAAGTTATCTAGACGAAACACTACGCAAAATTGTGGTAAATATGATGTTAGATATACGCACGATAATTATAGTAACGATAATTATATCTGCAAGTATGAGAATTATGGAGAGTATTATCATAAACGACGTATGAAAAAACCGTCGACAACTGGTCAGGTAAGTTCACTCAACCAAACTAGGGACGAGAGAATTGAGAATGAGCGAAGCATTTGTAACGAGAGAAAGAGGGTAGATTTTGTGTGGCCGACAGGCAAGATGAAAACATTGCTCAATGAACAGGTGACTTCTACGATCAATACAAACGTTCACAAGGTAAAGTACGCACACAAACGAGGGGATAATACAATGGAACGCGGACGTTTTTTACACGAGGGTGAGAACAATAGTAAACGCGGCGACTACGCTACAAAGGAACAATATACGTCCGATAGACTATGGACAATACAATTGTTATAAAGAGGGGTGTAAGATCGAACTACACACTGAACTCAATACCCGAATAAAATAAATAATTATTTTTAAATGAGAAAAATAATATTACTATTAATTATTTATAATAATATAAGAGAGTATAATTAAGAAATGTTATAAGGAATATTATTTGAAAGGGTTAATTAAGAAATGTATTAGTGATGGTAAGGAATGCTCTTGTAGAGAATTATTTAAGAAAGTAATGGTAAAAGATGTTATTGTTGTTATTAATATGAAGGAATGGTAAGGAATGTTATTACTGATATGTTATAAATATGAAGAAATGATTAAGATGAGCAATAATTGCCATAATTATTAGAACGGCTGATCAAGCGAACACTTATTGAAGATACAAGGACACAGAAGAAAGCGAGAGTGAAAAGTCATAAGGGCAGAGACTACTTAGGATTAAGGACTTCGAGAAAAATATCGTTGTTTTCCAAGACAGTTCCTCTGTAACCGATCATGCGACACACTACGAGCTAAAAAAAGAGTATTCTGTTACGGAAGTGTATTTCAAGAAAGTGGTAGCGATCAGAAAGGTAATGTTAAAGAAATGTAATAAAAGGTAATGAATGTTAATGTAATGTATAAGTAATGTATTAGATAAAGTAATGTCATGTTAAGAAAAGAGCTAAGGAAGTTTAGAAGCGAAGGTAAGAATGTATGAGTAAGTTAATGTAAAATTAAGGACCGAATTTACACACATATGTAGGAATGCAGAGTATACAGAAGGAAAACAAAGGAGAGCTAATTGCAGTGGATTTTCTGGGACCATTACCACGATCAAGTCGAGGTGTGAAGCACATATTGGTATGTATCGATGTGTTTTCCAAGGCAGTCCGACTGTACCCAACTATGCGACCCACAATCAAAGTTGTTCTAAAGATACTACTGCAAAAATATATTCTGTTATATGGAAAAATGAAGAAGATACTCAGTGATCAAGGTGTGCAATTCCAAAGTGAAAAATGGGAGAGGACGTTAAGGAAAAATGGAATACAGCCAGTACTCACATCCATAAGACATCCTCAAGGAAACCTTGCTGAGAGAGTTAACAAAGAATTAGGTAAATATTTACGAATATATTGCCATAATCAACACAATAAATGGGCAGAATATGTACCATTTATTGAAAAAGCCATTAACGAAAATTATAGTGAAGCAACAGGATACACTCCAATGGAATTAGAAGAAGATAAGAAGCCAACCAGATTTTGGACTAAATATCTAAACAAACCTAATAACCAAAATGTACCTGTACCAATAAGTGTGAAAATTGAATACGCAAAGCAACGAATAAGAGAGAGAGGTAACAAGAGAATAGAGAGATTTAATCTAACTCACAAGTTACAACAATTCAACGTGGGAGAAAGTATACTACTCAAAGCAAATCCAGTGGGAAAAAGGAGTGATAATATGGCGAAGAAATTCTTCAGACTTTATAATGGACCGTATACGTTAAGACAGCGAGTGGGACAGAACACTTTCATTGTATATGATGAGATACAGAAGAAAGAAATTGGTAAATTCCACGCAACGTCATTTAAGAAGTTCTACACATAAAACAGAGGTCATTGAAACCAGTCAAATCAGCTGTTTGTAAAGCCACCCTAATTCAAGGTCGCGAGCAGTGAGCGTACGAAAGAGGGGAGGTAAGACATTTGTATACACTCCTATTAAGGGTGAAATGACGAGTATTATTCTTTATTATTTGTTACATTTTTTTGCAAATAATAATAATAAATAAATTTTAAAATAATTATAATAAATAAATTTATTAAATTTTTTTTTGTTGCCAAGCAGAGAAATAATGCGACAGTACAAATAAGTGATGTACTGAGCATGGAATATAAAAATTTAAATTTACTTAATAAACTGTAAATAATTAATAATATATTAGAAATATGCATGTTAGGGATTGCAGGCTTGGCTCAGACAAAAATATGAACAGGTGTTTCTACCTGAATCAACGTGCACACACACACAAATGTAACTGAAAGTGTGTACACCAGTATTTTGCTAGTGTGTGTGAACGCAGGTCTCTGCAGGCGAATTTGCCACCCCAAGATGAATAATTGCACAATTACTGTTTTTCCGTAATTATTCATAAACTAGAATTAAGAATTAAAATCCAAAAGCACCATAAAATGTAAATAAATTTACTAAATACTGTGTACGAAAACCACGCGAAAGTGACACACCGTACGAGTGTAATAGTGAAATAACTGTGTACAAATCGAAAGGGTTAAGTTGCAATGTCCAAAATTACAGTGAACATGTGTTGTAAAATTAGTTATAAGATAAGTATAAGAATATACTTACAGGACTCTGCAATTCGCAGAAATATAAAAAATAGCGAATTTGACAAAGAGTGGGGGAACTGAAGCCAAAGACAGTTTCTAACATGTCGATTTTGTATCACTGGAGGGTGTCGACCAAGACATGGGTATAAATAGGACACGCAAGCTACAGTGGTCCTCTTTCTTGAATCATCCACGGTGTAGCGGGAGCTTATGCCCGTCGGCACGGCATATTTATTTTTTTGTGTGCACAGTTTGAAATTGCCAGTTACGTACACATACGTAACTAAGCTGTAAAGACAATCATTTTAATTAATAACAGCACTACTTAAGAAGATCCATTAATGATACGACGCTGGACAAGAGGAGAGTTCCAGAGAGAGATACGACGCTGGACAAGAGGAGAGTTCCAGAGAGCGATACGACGCTGGACAAGAGGAGAGTTCCAGAGAGCGATTCGACACTAGACAAGAGGAGAGTTCCAGAGAGCGATACGACGCTGGACAAGAGGAGAGTTCCAGAGAGAGATACGACGCTGGACAAGAGGAGAGTTCCAGAGAGAGACAGCCGACGCTGGACAAGAGGAGAAGAGAGACAGCCGACGCTGGAGGCGAGACGAGGACGAATACCGATGGAACAAAAATGATCGAGTATGATTGACGACAATAAGGTGATAGACAAATTATTCATATCTTAATCATACAAAGAATTCAAAGACAGTTAAAGACATTAATATTTTATTTAAAAATAAGAGCAATGTTTCTTGTATAATAGAGTTAAAATCACAGATGTTTAAGAAATACGATTAACGTAAAAAGAGCTCAAATTAATATGATATAAAATGATTATAAAGCATTTAAATGAAAACAATTAGTATTTGAGAAAACAGTACTGAGAAACAATAACTATTAATATTTTGAGTACGTTACAATATAGAAAAAAAAAGATTTAAAAATTGATTTTGAAACAGATTAATAGACTGAGTAGTCTGAAAATGAGATTTTTCTTTTATATAATAATTAGTAGCATAGAATATTTAGTCAGTAAGGATGTATATATCTTAAGCCTTACGGCATAATAACAAATAATAACTAATGTTTTAAAATCGAAGTCAGTGCCATGTGCACACATTTTTTTATAATATCAAATAAATTTTAATTACCGTTTCAAGTTACATAGAGTTCTTATTGGAGATACACCTGACACCCAATTTAAATGTTATATTGTTTAAAGAATTTGTCAATCTTGAACGTGAGATCGTTCACGCCTATTTATGTATATGTAACGTTGCATAAATTGGTGCTCCAGGATCGTGGGGCTCCACAAATTTAAATTAAATTAAATTTGCAATTTGTTACGTTGCATATATTTGTCGCCCTGCACGTGGGGCACGACATGCCTAAATTTATGTACAAAAATTTGTGACATAAATTGTAGATCATGAATGTATGGCCCGATCCCCATCATTTAACTATTAAAATTTTTTATGTAGCTAAATGGTTGCTCTAAAAAAATATAAAGAGTGTGTTAAATGAAAAATGTATAATATGTAATTATTATTTATATTAAACAGTAACTGAATGTAATGTTAAATTGTTGTGTAATCACACAGCTGGCGCCCACAAATAATATTGTTGTCTATGTAACAGGTGTAACTGTAATGAGTATTAATAATAACTATTAATAAAAATACAGAAATAAATAAATAAGTAGGGAATGGTTATCAATAATAATTGTTAAAGAATTACTATTAAATAAATATTTTAATAATAATAATTCACCATGGCAATATCGGGAAGTTTGAGGATGGGAGAAGCACTTGAAGCCATGATGCAAGCCGTATTTGGTGAAGTAGAGAACAAAAAAATAAAAAAAGTAAAAGAAAATAATATTAGAACTCAAATAGAAGAGTTAACAGAATTTTTTACAAAACTGACCGAAAAATTAAGAGAAGAAAGAAAAGCAAAAGAGAAAATTATTGACACAAATACGCACATAGCGTCAGTAGAAGGTGAACAAACCATAGTAGTTAAAAATACATGTGTAATTATTAACGATAATTATAAAAAAGTAATTAACATTAAGGAGGAGAAGCAAATAAAGGTTAATAAAACATACCTTACTAATAGCGATATTCCACGTGTGAGGCACACACACAATAGTAAATCACACAAGATGACACATTTGAAACACATAAGACACCACACTTACGGAGATAAATATCACTGTAGGCCTAACAAGAAACGTAGTAAGTTATCTAGACGAAACACTTCGCAAAATTGTGGTAAATATGATGTTAGATATACGCACGATAATTATAGTAACGATAATTATATCTGCAAGTATGAGAATTATGGAGAGTATTATCATAAACGACGTATGAAAAAACCGTCGACAACTGGTCAGGTAAGTTCACTCAACCAAACTAGGGACGAGAGAATTGAGAATGAGCGAAGCATTTGTAACGAGAGAAAGAGGGTAGATTTTGTGTGGCCGACAGGCAAGATGAAAACATTGCTCAATGAACAGGTGACTTCTACGATCAATACAAACGTTCACAAGGTAAAGTACGCACACAAACGAGGGGATAATACAATGGAACGCGGACGTTTTTTACACGAGGGTGAGAACAATAGTAAACGCGGCGACTACGCTACAAAGGAACAATATACGTCCGATAGACTATGGACAATACAATTGTTATAAAGAGGGGTGTAAGATCGAACTACACACTGAACTCAATACCCGAATAAAATAAATAATTATTTTTAAATGAGAAAAATAATATTACTATTAATTATTTATAATAATATAAGAGAGTATAATTAAGAAATTTTATAAGGAATATTATTTGAAAGGGTTAATTAAGAAATGTATTAGTGATGGTAAGGAATGCTCTTGTAGAGAAATATTTAAGAAAGTAATGGTAAAAGATGTTATTGTTGTTATTAATATGAAGGAATGGTAAGGAATGTTATTACTGATATGTTATAAATATGAAGAAATGATTAAGATGAGCAATAATTGCCATAATTATTAGAACGGCTGATCAAGCGAACACTTATTGAAGATACAAGGACACAGAAGAAAGCGAGAGTGAAAAGTCATAAGGGCAGAGACTACTTAGGATTAAGGACTTCGAGAAAAATATCGTTGTTTTCCAAGACAGTTCCTCTGTAACCGATCATGCGACACAATACGAGCTAAAAAAAGAGTATTCTGTTACGGAAGTGTATTTCAAGAAAGTGGTAGCGATCAGAAAGGTAATGTTAAAGAAATGTAATAAAAGGTAATGAATGTTAATGTAATGTATAAGTAATGTATTAGATAAAGTAATGTCATGTTAAGAAAAGAGCTATGGAAGTTTAGAAGCGAAGGTAAGAATGTATGAGTAAGTTAATGTAAAATTAAGGACCGAATTTACACACATATGTAGGAATGCAGAGTATACAGAAGGAAAAGAAAGGAGAGCTAATTGCAGTGGATTTTCTGGGACCATTACCACGATCAAGTCGAGGTGTGAAGCACATATTGGTATGTATCGATGTGTTTTCCAAGGCAGTCCGACTGTACCCAATTATGCGACCCACAATCAAAGTTGTTCTAAAGATACTACTGCAAAAATATATTCTGTTATATGGAAAAATGAAGAAGATACTCAGTGATCAAGGTGTGCAATTCCAAAGTGAAAAATGGGAGAGGACGTTAAGGGAAAATGGAATACAACCAGTACTCACATCCATAAGACATCCTCAAGGAAACCTTGCTGAGAGAGTTAACAAAGAATTAGGTAAATATTTACGAATATATTGCCATAATCAACACAATAAATGGGCAGAATATGTACCATTTATTGAAAAAGCCATTAACGAAAATTATAGTGAAGCAACAGGATACACTCCAATGGAATTAGAAGAAGATAAGAAGCCAACCAGATTTTGGACTAAATATCTAAACAAACCTAATAACCAAAATGTACCTGTACCAATAAGTGTGAAAATTGAATACGCAAAGCAACGAATAAGAGAGAGAGGTAACAAGAGAATAGAGAGATTTAATCTAACTCACAAGTTACAACAATTCAACGTGGGAGAAAGTATACTACTCAAAGCAAATCCAGTGGGAAAAAGGAGTGATAATATGGCGAAGAAATTCTTCAGACTTTATAATGGACCGTATACGTTAAGACAGCGAGTGGGACAGAACACTTTCATTGTATATGATGAGATACAGAAGAAAGAAATTGGTAAATTCCACGCAACGTCATTTAAGAAGTTCTACACATAAAACAGAGGTCATTGAAACCAGTCAAATCAGCTGTTTGTAAAGCCACCCTAATTCAAGGTCGCGAGCAGTGAGCGTACGAAAGAGGGGAGGTAAGACATTTGTATACACTCCTATTAAGGGTGAAATGACGAGTATTATTCTTTATTATTTGTTACATTTTTTTGCAAATAATAATAATAAATAAATTTTAAAATAATTATAATAAATAAATTTATTAAATTTTTTTTTGTTGCCAAGCAGAGAAATAATGCGACAGTACAAATAAGTGATGTACTGAGCATGGAATATAAAAATTTAAATTTACTTAATAAACTGTAAATAATTAATAATATATTAGAAATATGCATGTTAGGGATTGCAGGCTTGGCTCAGACAAAAATATGAACAGGTGTTTCTACCTGAATCAACGTGCACACACACACAAATGTAACTGAAAGTGTGTACACCAGTATTTTGCTAGTGTGTGTGAACGCAGGTCTCTGCAGGCGAATTTGCCACCCCAAGATGAATAATTGCACAATTACTGTTTTTCCGTAATTATTCATAAACTAGAATTAAGAATTAAAATCCAAAAGCACCATAAAATGTAAATAAATTTACTAAATACTGTGTACGAAAACCACGCGAAAGTGACACACCGTACGAGTGTAATAGTGAAATAACTGTGTACAAATCGAAAGGGTTAAGTTGCAATGTCCAAAATTACAGTGAACATGTGTTGTAAAATTAGTTATAAGATAAGTATAAGAATATACTTACAGGACTCTGCAATTCGCAGAAATATAAAAAATAGCGAATTTGACAAAGAGTGGGGGAACTGAAGCCAAAGACAGTTTCTAACATGTCGATTTTGTATCACTGGAGGGTGTCGACCAAGACATGGGTATAAATAGAACACGCAAGCTACAGTGGTCCTCTTTCTTGAATCATCCACGGTGTAGCGGGAGCTTATGCCCGTCGGCACGGCATATTTATTTTTTTTTGTGAACAGTTTGAAATTGCCAGTTACGTACACATACGTAACTAAGCTGTAAAGACAATCATTTTAATTAATAACAGCACTACTTAAGAAGATCCATTAATGATACGACGCTGGACAAGAGGAGAGTTCCAGAGAGAGATACGACGCTGGACAAGAGGAGAGTTCCAGAGAGCGATACGACGCTGGACAAGAGGAGAGTTCCAGAGAGCGATTCGACACTAGACAAGAGGAGAGTTCCAGAGAGCGATACGACGCTGGATAAGAGGAGAGTTCCAGAGAGAGATACGACGCTGGACAAGAGGAGAGTTCCAGAGAGAGACAGCCGATGCTGGACAAGAGGAGAAGAGAGACAGCCGACGCTGGAGGCGAGACGAGGACGAATACCGATGGAACAAAAATGATCGAGTATGATTGACGACAATAAGGTGATAGACAAATTATTCATATCTTAATCATACAAAGAATTCAAAGACAGTTAAAGACATTAATATTTTATTTAAAAATAAGAGCAATGTTTCTTGTATAGTAGAGTTAAAATCACAGATGTTTAAGAAATACGATTAACGTAAAAAGAGCTCAAATTAATATGATATAAAATGATTATAAAGCATTTAAATGAAAACAATTAGTATTTGAGAAAACAGTACTGAGAATCAATAACTATTAATATTTTGAGTACGTTACAATATAGAAAAAAAAAGATTTAAAAATTGATTTTGAAACAGATGAATAGACTGAGTAGTCTGAAAATGAGATTTTTCTTTTATATAATAATTAGTAGCATAGAATATTTAGTCAGTAAGGATGTATATATCTTAAGCCTTACGGCATAATAACAAATAATAACTAATGTTTTAAAATCGAAGTCAGTGCCATGTGCACACATTTTTTTATAATATCAAATAAATTTTAATTACCGTTTCAAGTTACATAGAGTTCTTATTGGAGATACACCTGACACCCAATTTAAATGTTATATTGTTTAAAGAATTTGTCAATCTTGAACGTGAGATCGTTCACGCCTATTTATGTATATGTAACGTTGCATAAATTGGTGCTCCAGGATCGTGGGGCTCCACAAATTTAAATTAAATTAAATTTGCAATTTGTTACGTTGCATATATTTGTCGCCCTGCACGTGGGGCACGACATGCCTAAATTTATGTACAAATATTTGTGACATAAATTGTAGATCATGAATGTATGGCCCGATCCCCATCATTTAACTATTAAAATTTTTTATGTAGCTAAATGGTTGCTCTAAAAAAATATAAAGAGTGTGTTAAATGAAAAATGTATAATATGTAATTATTATTTATATTAAACAGTAACTGAATGTAATGTTAAATTGTTGTGTAATCACACAGCTGGCGCCCACAAATAATATTGTTGTCTATGTAACAGGTGTAACTGTAATGAGTATTAATAATAACTATTAATAAAAATACAGAAATAAATAAATAAGTAGGGAATGGTTATCAATAATAATTGTTAAAGAATTACTATTAAATAAATATTTTAATAATAATAATTCACCATGGCAATATCGGGAAGTTTGAGGATGGGAGAAGCACTTGAAGCCATGATGCAAGCCGTATTTGGTGAAGTAGAGAACAAAAAAATAAAAAAAGTAAAAGAAAATAATATTAGAACTCAAATAGAAGAGTTAACAGAATTTTTTACAAAACTGACCGAAAAATTAAGAGAAGAAAGAAAAGCAAAAGAGAAAATTATTGACACAAATACGCACATAGCGTCAGTAGAAGGTGAACAAACCATAGTAGTTAAAAATACATGTGTAATTATTAACGATAATTATAAAAAAGTAATTAACATTAAGGAGGAGAAGCAAATAAAGGTTAATAAAACATACCTTACTAATAGCGATATTCCACGTGTGAGGCACACACACAATAGTAAATCACACAAGATGACACATTTGAAACACATAAGACACCACACTTACGGAGATAAATATCACTGTAGGCCTAACAAGAAACGTAGTAAGTTATCTAGACGAAACACTACGCAAAATTGTGGTAAATATGATGTTAGATATACGCACGATAATTATAGTAACGATAATTATATCTGCAAGTATGAGAATTATGGAGAGTATTATCATAAACGACGTATGAAAAAACCGTCGACAACTGGTCAGGTAAGTTCACTCAACCAAACTAGGGACGAGAGAATTGAGAATGAGCGAAGCATTTGTAACGAGAGAAAGAGGGTAGATTTTGTGTGGCCGACAGGCAAGATGAAAACATTGCTCAATGAACAGGTGACTTCTACGATCAATACAAACGTTCACAAGGTAAAGTACGCACACAAACGAGGGGATAATACAATGGAACGCGGACGTTTTTTACACGAGGGTGAGAACAATAGTAAACGCGGCGACTACGCTACAAAGGAACAATATACGTCCGATAGACTATGGACAATACAATTGTTATAAAGAGGGGTGTAAGATCGAACTACACACTGAACTCAATACCCGAATAAAATAAATAATTGTTTTTAAATGAGAAAAATAATATTACTATTAATTATTTATAATAATAGAAGAGAGTATAATTAAGAAATGTTATAAGGAATATTATTTGAAAGGGTTAATTAAGAAATGTATTAGTGATGGTAAGGAATGCTCTTGTAGAGAAATATTTAAGAAAGTAATGGTAAAAGATGTTATTGTTGTTATTAATATGAAGGAATGGTAAGGAATGTTATTACTGATATGTTATAAATATGAAGAAATGATTAAGATGAGCAATAATTGCCATAATTATTAGAACGGCTGATCAAGCGAACACTTATTGAAGATACAAGGACACAGAAGAAAGCGAGAGTGAAAAGTCATAAGGGCAGAGACTACTTAGGATTAAGGACTTCGAGAAAAATATCGTTGTTTTCCAAGACAGTTCCTCTGTAACCGATCATGCGACACACTACGAGCTAAAAAAAGAGTATTCTGTTACGGAAGTGTATTTCAAGGAAGTGGTAGCGATCAGAAAGGTAATGTTAAAGAAATGTAATAAAAGGTAATGAATGTTAATGTAATGTATAAGTAATGTATTAGATAAAGTAATGTCATGTTAAGAAAAGAGCTAAGGAAGTTTAGAAGCGAAGGTAAGAATGTATGAGTAAGTTAATGTAAAATTAAGGAACGAATTTACACACATATGTAGGAATGCAGAGTATACAGAAGGAAAACAAAGGAGAGCTAATTGCAGTGGATTTTCTGGGACCATTACCACGATCAAGTCGAGGTGTGAAGCACATATTGGTATGTATCGATGTGTTTTCCAAGGCAGTCCGACTGTACCCAATTATGCGACCCACAATCAAAGTTGTTCTAAAGATACTACTGCAAAAATATATTCTGTTATATGGAAAAATGAAGAAGATACTCAGTGATCAAGGTGTGCAATTCCAAAGTGAAAAATGGGAGAGGACGTTAAGGAAAAATGGAATACAACCAGTACTCACATCCATAAGACATCCTCAAGGAAACCTTGCTGAGAGAGTTAACAAAGAATTAGGTAAATATTTACGAATATATTGCCATAATCAACACAATAAATGGGCAGAATATGTACCATTTATTGAAAAAGCCATTAACGAAAATTATAGTGAAGCAACAGGATACACTCCAATGGAATTAGAAGAAGATAAGAAGCCAACCAGATTTTGGACTAAATATCTAAACAAACCTAATAACCAAAATGTACCTGTACCAATAAGTGTGAAAATTGAATACGCAAAGCAACGAATAAGAGAGAGAGGTAACAAGAGAATAGAGAGATTTAATCTAACTCACAAGTTACAACAATTCAACGTGGGAGAAAGTATACTACTCAAAGCAAATCCAGTGGGAAAAAGGAGTGATAATATGGCGAAGAAATTCTTCAGACTTTATAATGGACCGTATACGTTAAGACAGCGAGTGGGACAGAACACTTTCATTGTATATGATGAGATACAGAAGAAAGAAATTGGTAAATTCCACGCAACGTCATTTAAGAAGTTCTACACATAAAACAGAGGTCATTGAAACCAGTCAAATCAGCTGTTTGTAAAGCCACCCTAATTCAAGGTCGCGAGCAGTGAGCGTACGAAAGAGGGGAGGTAAGACATTTGTATACACTCCTATTAAGGGTGAAATGACGAGTATTATTCTTTATTATTTGTTACATTTTTTTTGCAAATAATAATAATAAATAAATTTAAAAAAAATTATAATAAATAAATTTATTAAATTTTTTTTTGTTCCCAAGCAGAGGAATAATGCGACAGTACAAATAAGTGATGTACTGAGCATGGAATATAAAAATTTAAATTTACTTAATAAACTGTAAATAATTAATAATATATTAGAAATATGCATGTTAGGGATTGCAGGCTTGGCTCAGACAAAAATATGAACAGGTGTTTCTACCTGAATCAACGTGCACACACACACAAATGTAACTGAAAGTGTGTACACCAGTATTTTGCTAGTGTGTGTGAACGCAGGTCTCTGCAGGCGAATTTGCCACCCCAAGATGAATAATTGCACAATTACTGTTTTTCCGTAATTATTCATAAACTAGAATTAAGAATTAAAATCCAAAAGCACCATAAAATGTAAATAAATTTACTAAATACTGTGTACGAAAACCACGCGAAAGTGACACACCGTACGAGTGTAATAGTGAAATAACTGTGTACAAATCGAAAGGGTTAAGTTGCAATGTCCAAAATTACAGTGAACATGTGTTGTAAAATTAGTTATAAGATAAGTATAAGAATATACTTACAGGACTCTGCAATTCGCAGAAATATAAAAAATAGCGAATTTGACAAAGAGTGGGGGAACTGAAGCCAAAAACAGTTTCTAACATGTCGATTTTGTATCACTGGAGGGTGTCGACCAAGACATGGGTATAAATAGGACACGCAAGCTACAGTGGTCCTCTTTCTTGAATCATCCACGGTGTAGCGGGAGCTTATGCCCGTCGGCACGGCATATTTATTTTTTTTTGTGAACAGTTTGAAATTGCCAGTTACGTACACATACGTAACTAAGCTGTAAAGACAATCATTTTAATTAATAACAGCACTACTTAAGAAGATCCATTAATGATACGACGCTGGACAAGAGGAGAGTTCCAGAGAGAGATACGACGCTGGACAAGAGGAGAGTTCCAGAGAGCGATACGACGCTGGACAAGAGGAGAGTTCCAGAGAGCGATTCGACACTAGACAAGAGGAGAGTTCCAGAGAGCGATACGACGCTGGACAAGAGGAGAGTTCCAGAGAGAGATACGATGCTGGACAAGAGGAGAGTTCCAGAGAGAGACAGCCGATGCTGGACAAGAGGAGAAGAGAGACAGCCGACGCTGGATGCGAGACGAGGACGAATACCGATGGAACAAAAATGATCGAGTATGATTGACGACAATAAGGTGATAGACAAATTATTCATATCTTAATCATACAAAGAATTCAAAGACAGTTAAAGACATTAATATTTTATTTAAAAATAAGAGCAATGTTTCTTGTATAATAGAGTTAAAATCACAGATGTTTAAGAAATACGATTAACGTAAAAAGAGCTCAAATTAATATGATATAAAATGATTATAAAGCATTTAAATGAAAACAATTAGTATTTGAGAAAACAGTACTGAGAAACAATAACTATTAATATTTTGAGTACGTTACAATATAGAAAAAAAAAGATTTAAAAATTGATTTTGAAACAGATGAATAGACTGAGTAGTCTGAAAATGAGATTTTTCTTTTATATAATAATTAGTAGCATAGAATATTTAGTCAGTAAGGATGTATATACCTTAAGCCTTACGGCATAATAACAAATAATAACTAATGTTTTAAAATCGAAGTCAGTGCCATGTGCACACATTTTTTTATAATATCAAATAAATTTTAATTACCGTTTCAAGTTACATAGAGTTCTTATTGGAGATACACCTGACACCCAATTTAAATGTTATATTGTTTAAAGAATTTGTCAATCTTGAACGTGAGATCGTTCACGCCTATTTATGTATATGTAACGTTGCATAAATTGGTGCTCCAGGATCGTGGGGCTCCACAAATTTAAATTAAATTAAATTTGCAATTTGTTACGTTGCATATATTTGTCGCCCTGCACGTGGGGCACGACATGCCTAAATTTATGTACAAAAATTTGTGACATAAATTGTAGATCATGAATGTATGGCCCGATCCCCATCATTTAACTATTAAAATTTTTTATGTAGCTAAATGGTTGCTCTAAAAAAATATAAAGAGTGTGTTAAATGAAAAATGTATAATATGTAATTATTATTTATATTAAACAGTAACTGAATGTAATGTTAAATTGTTGTGTAATCACACAGCTGGCGCCCACAAATAATATTGTTGTCTATGTAACAGGTGTAACTGTAATGAGTATTAATAATAACTATTAATAAAAATACAGAAATAAATAAATAAGTAGGGAACGGTTATCAATAATAATTGTTAAAGAATTACTATTAAATAAATATTTTAATAATAATAATTCACCATGGCAATATCGGGAAGTTTGAGGATGGGAGAAGCACTTGAAGCCATGATGCAAGCCGTATTTGGTGAAGTAGAGAACAAACAAACAAAAAAAGTAAAAGAAAATAATATTAGAACTCAAATAGAAGAGTTAACAGAATTTTTTACAAAACTGACCGAAAAATTAAGAGAAGAAAGAAAAGCAAAAGAGAAAATTAGCGACACAAATACGCACATAGCGTCAGTAGAAGGTGAACAAACCATAGTAGTTAAAAATACATGTGTAATTATTAACGATAATTATAAAAAAGTAATTAACATTAAGGAGGAGAAGCAAATAAAGGTTAATAAAACATACCTTATTAATAGCGATATTCCACGTGTGAGGCACACACACAATAGTAAATCACACAAGATGACACATTTGAAACACATAAGACACCACACTTACGGAGATAAATAGCACTGTAGGCCTAACAAGAAACGTAGTAAGTTATCTAGACGAAACACTACGCAAAATTGTGGTAAATATGATGTTAGATATACGCACGATAATTATAGTAACGATAATTATATCTGCAAGTATGAGAATTATGGAGAGTATTATCATAAACGACGTATGAAAAAACCGTCGACAACTGGTCAGGTAAGTTCACTCAACCAAACTAGGGACGAGAGAATTGAGAATGAGCGAAGCATTTGTAACGAGAGAAAGAGGGTAGATTTTGTGTGGCCGACAGGCAAGATGAAAACATTGCTCAATGAACAGGTGACTTCTACGATCAAAACAAACGTTCACAAGGTAAGTACGCACACAAACGAGGGGATAATACAATGGAACGCGGACGTTGTTTACACGAGGGTGAGAACAATAGTAAACGCGGCGACTACGCTACAAAGGAACAATATACGTCCGATAGACTATGGACAATACAATTGTTATAAAGAGGGGTGTAAGATCGAACTACACACTGAACTCAATACCCGAATAAAATAAATAATTGTTTTTAAATGAGAAAAATAATATTACTATTAATTATTTATAATAATATAAGAGAGTATAATTAAGAAATGTTATAAGGAATATTATTTGAAAGGGTTAATTAAGAAATGTATTAGTGATGGTAAGGAATGCTATTGTAGAGAAATATTTAAGAAAGTAATGGTAAAAGATGTTATTGTTGTTATTAATATGAAGGAATGGTAAAGAATGTTATTACTGATATGTTATAAATATGAAGAAATGATTAAGATGAGCAATAATTGCCATAATTATTAGAACGGCTGATCAAGCGAACACTTATTGAAGATACAAGGACACAGAAGAAAGCGAGAGTGAAAAGTCATAAGGGCAGAGACTACTTAGGATTAAGGACTTCGAGAAAAATATCGTTGTTTTCCAAGACAGTTCCTCTGTAACCGATCATGCGACACACTACGAGCTAAAAAAAGAGTATTCTGTTACGGAAGTGTATTTCAAGGAAGTGGTAGCGATCAGAAAGGTAATGTTAAAGAAATGTAATAAAAGGTAATGAATGTTAATGTAATGTATAAGTAATGTATTAGATAAAGTAATGTCATGTTAAGAAAAGAGCTAAGGAAGTTTAGAAGCGAAGGTAAGAATGTATGAGTAAGTTAATGTAAAATTAAGGACCGAATTTACACACATATGTAGGAATGCAGAGTATACAGAAGGAAAACAAAGGCGAGCTAATTGCAGTGGATTTTCTGGGACCATTACCACGATCAAGTCGAGGTGTGAAGCACATATTGGTATGTATCGATGTGTTTTCCAAGGCAGTCCGACTGTACCCAATTATGCGACCCACAATCAAAGTTGTTCTAAAGATACTACTGCAAAAATATATTCTGTTATATGGAAAAATGAAGAAGATACTCAGTGATCAAGGTGTGCAATTCCAAAGTGAAAAATGGGAGAGGACGTTAAGGGAAAATGGAATACAACCAGTACTCACATCCATAAGACATCCTCAAGGAAACCTTGCTGAGAGAGTTAACAAAGAATTAGGTAAATATTTACGAATATATTGCCATAATCAACACAATAAATGGGCAGAATATGTACCATTTATTGAAAAAGCCATTAACGAAAATTATAGTGAAGCAACAGGATACACTCCAATGGAATTAGAAGAAGATAAGAAGCCAACCAGATTTTGGACTAAATATCTAAACAAACCTAATAACCAAAATGTACCTGTACCAATAAGTGTGAAAATTGAATACGCAAAGCAACGAATAAGAGAGAGAGGTAACAAGAGAATAGAGAGATTTAATCTAACTCACAAGTTACAACAATTCAACGTGGGAGAAAGTATACTACTCAAAGCAAATCCAGTGGGAAAAAGGAGTGATAATATGGCGAAGAAATTCTTCAGACTTTATAATGGACCGTATACGTTAAGACAGCGAGTGGGACAGAACACTTTCATTGTATATGATGAGATACAGAAGAAAGAAATTGGTAAATTCCACGCAACGTCATTTAAGAAGTTCTACACATAAAACAGAGGTCATTGAAACCAGTCAAATCAGCTGTTTGTAAAGCCACCCTAATTCAAGGTCGCGAGCAGTGAGCGTACGAAAGAGGGGAGGTAAGACATTTGTATACACTCCTATTAAGGGTGAAATGACGAGTATTATTCTTTATTATTTGTTACATTTTTTTGCAAATAATAATAATAAATAAATTTTAAAACAATTATAATAAATAAATTTATTAAATTTTTTTTTGTTGCCAAGCAGAGGAATAATGCGACAGTACAAATAAGTGATGTACTGAGCATGGAATATAAAAATTTAAATTTACTTAATAAACTGTAAATAATTAATAATATATTAGAAATATGCATGTTAGGGATTGCAGGCTTGGCTCAGACAAAAATATGAACAGGTGTTTCTACCTGAATCAACGTGCACACACACACAAATGTAACTGAAAGTGTGTACACCAGTATTTTGCTAGTGTGTGTGAACGCAGGTCTCTGCAGGCGAATTTGCCACCCCAAGATGAATAATTGCACAATTACTGTTTTTCCGTAATTATTCATAAACTAGAATTAAGAATTAAAATCCAAAAGCACCATAAAATGTAAATAAATTTACTAAATACTGTGTACGAAAACCACGCGAAAGTGACACACCGTACGAGTGTAATAGTGAAATAACTGTGTACAAATCGAAAGGGTTAAGTTGCAATGTCCAAAATTACAGTGAACATGTGTTGTAAAATTAGTTATAAGATAAGTATAAGAATATACTTACAGGACTCTGCAATTCGCAGAAATATAAAAAATAGCGAATTTGACAAAGAGTGGGGGAACTGAAGCCAAAGACAGTTTCTAACATGTCGATTTTGTATCACTGGAGGGTGTCGACCAAGACATGGGTATAAATAGGACACGCAAGCTACAGTGGTCCTCTTTCTTGAATCATCCACGGTGTAGCGGGAGCTTATGCCCGTCGGCACGGCATATTTATTTTTTTTTGTGAACAGTTTGAAATTGCCAGTTACGTACACATACGTAACTAAGCTGTAAAGACAATCATTTTAATTAATAACAGCACTACTTAAGAAGATCCATTAATGATACGACGCTGGACAAGAGGAGAGTTCCAGAGAGAGATACGACGCTGGACAAGAGGAGAGTTCCAGAGAGCGATACGACGCTGGACAAGAGGAGAGTTCCAGAGAGCGATTCGACACTAGACAAGAGGAGAGTTCCAGAGAGCGATACGACGCTGGACAAGAGGAGAGTTCCAGAGAGAGATACGACGCTGGACAAGAGGAGAGTTCCAGAGAGAGACAGCCGACGCTGGACAAGAGGAGAAGAGAGACAGCCGACGCTGGAGGCGAGACGAGGACGAATACCGATGGAACAAAAATGATCGAGTATGATTGACGACAATAAGGTGATAGACAAATTATTCATATCTTAATCATACAAAGAATTCAAAGACAGTTAAAGACATTAATATTTTATTTAAAAATAAGAGCAATGTTTCTTGTATAATAGAGTTAAAATCACAGATGTTTAAGAAATACGATTAACGTAAAAAGAGCTCAAATTAATATGATATAAAATGATTATAAAGCATTTAAATGAAAACAATTAGTATTTGAGAAAACAGTACTGAGAAACAATAACTATTAATATATTGAGTACGTTACAATATAGAAAAAAAAAGATTTAAAAATTGATTTTGAAACAGATTAATAGACTGAGTAGTCTGAAAATGAGATTTTTCTTTTATATAATAATTAGTAGCATAGAATGTTTAGTCAGTAAGGATGTATATATCTTAAGCCTTACGGCATAATAACAAATAATAACTAATGTTTTAAAATCGAAGTCAGTGCCATGTGCACACATTTTTTTATAATATCAAATAAATTTTAATTACCGTTTCAAGTTACATAGAGTTCTTATTGGAGATACACCTGACACCCAATTTAAATGTTATATTGTTTAAAGAATTTGTCAATCTTGAACGTGAGATCGTTCACGCCTATTTATGTATATGTAACGTTGCATAAATTGGTGCTCCAGGATCGTGGGGCTCCACAAATTTAAATTAAATTAAATTTGCAATTTGTTACGTTGCATATATTTGTCGCCCTGCACGTGGGGCACGACATGCCTAAATTTATGTACAAAAATTTGTGACATAAATTGTAGATCATGAATGTATGGCCCGATCCCCATCATTTAACTATTAAAATTTTTTATGTAGCTAAATGGTTGCTCTAAAAAAATATAAAGAGTGTGTTAAATGAAAAATGTATAATATGTAATTATTATTTATATTATACAGTAACTGAATGTAATGTTAAATTGTTGTGTAATCACACAGCTGGCGCCCACAAATAATATTGTTGTCTATGTAACAGGTGTAACTGTAATGAGTATTAATAATAACTATTAATAAAAATACAGAAATAAATAAATAAGTAGGGAATGGTTATCAATAATAATTGTTAAAGAATTACTATTAAATAAATATTTTAATAAAAATAATTCACCATGGCAATATCGGGAAGTTTGAGGATGGGAGAAGCACTTGAAGCCATGATGCAAGCCGTATTTGGTGAAGTAGAGAACAAAAAATTAAAAAAAGTAAAAGAAAATAATATTAGAACTCAAATAGAAGAGTTAACAGAATTTTTTACAAAACTGACCGAAAAATTAAGAGAAGAAAGAAAAGCAAAAGAGAAAATTATTGACACAAATACGCACATAGCGTCAGTAGAAGGTGAACAAACCATAGTAGTTAAAAATACATGTGTAATTATTAACGATAATTATAAAAAAGTAATTAACATTAAGGAGGAGAAGCAAATAAATGTTAATAAAACATACCTTACTAATAGCGATATTCCACGTGTGAGGCACACACACAATAGTAAATCACACAAGATGACACATTTGAAACACATAAGACACCACACTTACGGAGATAAATATCACTGTAGGCCTAACAAGAAACGTAGTAAGTTATCTAGACGAAACACTACGCAAAATTGTGGTAAATATGATGTTAGATATACGCACGATAATTATAGTAACGATAATTATATCTGCAAGTATGAGAATTATGGAGAGTATTATCATAAACGACGTATGAAAAAACCGTCGACAACTGGTCAGGTAAGTTCACTCAACCAAACTAGGGACGAGAGAATTGAGAATGAGCGAAGCATTTGTAACGAGAGAAAGAGGGTAGATTTTGTGTGGCCGACAGGCAAGATGAAAACATTGCTCAATGAACAGGTGACTTCTACGATCAATACAAACGTTCACAAGGTAAAGTACGCACACAAACGAGGGGATAATACAATGGAACGCGGACGTTTTTTACACGAGGGTGAGAACAATAGTAAACGCGGCGACTACGCTACAAAGGAACAATATACGTCCGATAGACTATGGACAATACAATTGTTATAAAGAGGGGTGTAAGATCGAACTACACACTGAACTCAATACCCGAATAAAATAAATAATTATTTTTAAATGAGAAAAATAATATTACTATTAATTATTTATAATAATAGAAGAGAGTATAATTAAGAAATGTTATAAGGAATATTATTTGAAAGGGTTAATTAAGAAATGTATTAGTGATGGTAAGGAATGCTCTTGTAGAGAAATATTTAAGAAAGTAATGGTAAAAGATGTTATTGTTGTTATTAATATGAAGGAATGGTAAGGAATGTTATTACTGATATGTTATAAATATGAAGAAATGATTAAGATGAGCAATAATTGCCATAATTATTAGAACGGCTGATCAAGCGAACACTTATTGAAGATACAAGGACACAGAAGAAAGCGAGAGTGAAAAGTCATAAGGGCAGAGACTACTTAGGATTAAGGACTTCGAGAAAAATATCGTTGTTTTCCAAGACAGTTCCTCTGTAACCGATCATGCGACACAATACGAGCTAAAAAAAGAGTATTCTGTTACGGAAGTGTATTTCAAGAAAGTGGTAGCGATCAGAAAGGTAATGTTAAAGAAATGTAATAAAAGGTAATGAATGTTAATGTAATGTATAAGTAATGTATTAGATAAAGTAATGTCATGTTAAGAAAAGAGCTAAGGAAGTTTAGAAGCGAAGGTAAGAATGTATGAGTAAGTTAATGTAAAATTAAGGACCGAATTTACACACATATGTAGGAATGCAGAGTATACAGAAGGAAAACAAAGGCGAGCTAATTGCAGTGGATTTTCTTTGACCATTACCACGATCAAGTCGAGGTGTGAAGCACATATTGGTATGTATCGATGTGTTTTCCAAGGCAGTCCGACTGTACCCAATTATGCGACCCACAATCAAAGTTGTTCTAAAGATACTACTGCAAAAATATATTCTGTTATATGGAAAAATGAAGAAGATACTCAGTGATCAAGGTGTGCAATTCCAAAGTGAAAAATGGGAGAGGACGTTAAGGGAAAATGGAATACAACCAGTACTCACATCCATAAGACATCCTCAAGGAAACCTTGCTGAGAGAGTTAACAAAGAATTAGGTAAATATTTACGAATATATTGCCATAATCAACACAATAAATGGGCAGAATATGTACCATTTATTGAAAAAGCCATTAACGAAAATTATAGTGAAGCAACAGGATACACTCCAATGGAATTAGAAGAAGATAAGAAGCCAACCAGATTTTGGACTAAATATCTAAACAAACCTAATAACCAAAATGTACCTGTACCAATAAGTGTGAAAATTGAATACGCAAAGCAACGAATAAGAGAGAGAGGTAACAAGAGAATAGAGAGATTTAATCTAACTCACAAGTTACAACAATTCAACGTGGGAGAAAGTATACTACTCAAAGCAAATCCAGTGGGAAAAAGGAGTGATAATATGGCGAAGAAATTCTTCAGACTTTATAATGGACCGTATACGTTAAGACAGCGAGTGGGACAGAACACTTTCATTGTATATGATGAGATACAGAAGAAAGAAATTGGTAAATTCCACGCAACGTCATTTAAGAAGTTCTACACATAAAACAGAGGTCATTGAAACCAGTCAAATCAGCTGTTTGTAAAGCCACCCTAATTCAAGGTCGCGAGCAGTGAGCGTACGAAAGAGGGGAGGTAAGACATTTGTATACACTCCTATTAAGGGTGAAATGACGAGTATTATTCTTTATTATTTGTTACATTTTTTTGCAAATAATAATAATAAATAAATTTTAAAATAATTATAATAAATAAATTTATTAAATTTTTTTTTGTTGCCAAGCAGAGGAATAATGCGACAGTACAAATAAGTGATGTACTGAGCATGGAATATAAAAATTTAAATTTACTTAATAAACTGTAAATAATTAATAATATATTAGAAATATGCATGTTAGGGATTGCAGGCTTGGCTCAGACAAAAATATGAACAGGTGTTTCTACCTGAATCAACGTGCACACACACACAAATGTAACTGAAAGTGTGTACACCAGTATTTTGCTAGTGTGTGTGAACGCAGGTCTCTGCAGGCGAATTTGCCACCCCAAGATGAATAATTGCACAATTACTGTTTTTCCGTAATTATTCATAAACTAGAATTAAGAATTAAAATCCAAAAGCACCATAAAATGTAAATAAATTTACTAAATACTGTGTACGAAAACCACGCGAAAGTGACACACCGTACGAGTGTAATAGTGAAATAACTGTGTACAAATCGAAAGGGTTAAGTTGCAATGTCCAAAATTACAGTGAACATGTGTTGTAAAATTAGTTATAAGATAAGTATAAGAATATACTTACAGGACTCTGCAATTCGCAGAAATATAAAAAATAGCGAATTTGACAAAGAGTGGGGGAACTGAAGCCAAAGACAGTTTCTAACATGTCGATTTTGTATCACTGGAGGGTGTCGACCAAGACATGGGTATAAATAGGACACGCAAGCTACAGTGGTCCTCTTTCTTGAATCATCCACGGTGTAGCGGGAGCTTATGCCCGTCGGCACGGCATATTTATTTTTTTTTGTGAACAGTTTGAAATTGCCAGTTACGTACACATACGTAACTAAGCTGTAAAGACAATAATTTTAATTAATAACAGCACTACTTAAGAAGATCCATTAATGATACGACGCTGGACAAGAGGAGAGTTCCAGAGAGAGATACGACGCTGGACAAGAGGAGAGTTCCAGAGAGCGATACGACGCTGGACAAGAGGAGAGTTCCAGAGAGCGATTCGACACTAGACAAGAGGAGAGTTCCAGAGAGCGATACGACGCTGGACAAGAGGAGAGTTCCAGAGAGAGATACGATGCTGGACAAGAGGAGAGTTCCAGAGAGAGACAGCCGACGCTGGACAAGAGGAGAAGAGAGACAGCCGACGCTGGATGCGAGACGAGGACGAATACCGATGGAACAAAAATGATCGAGTATGATTGACGACAATAAGGTGATAGACAAATTATTCATATCTTAAACATACAAAGAATTCAAAGACAGTTAAAGAGATTAATATTTTATTTAAAAATAAGAGCAATGTTTCTTGTATAATAGAGTTAAAATCACAGATGTTTAAGAAATACGATTAACGTAAAAAGAGCTCAAATTAATATGATATAAAATGATTATAAAGCATTTAAATGAAAACAATTAGTATTTGAGAAAACAGTACTGAGAAACAATAACTATTAATATTTTGAGTACGTTACAATATAGAAAAAAAAAGATTTAAAAATTGATTTTGAAACAGATGAATAGACTGAGTAGTCTGAAAATGAGATTTTTCTTTTATATAATAATTAGTAGCATAGAATATTTAGTCAGTAAGGATGTATATATCTTAAGCCTTACGGCATAATAACAAATAATAACTAATGTTTTAAAATCGAAGTCAGTGCCATGTGCACACATTTTTTTATAATATCAAATAAATTTTAATTACCGTTTCAAGTTACATAGAGTTCTTATTGGAGATACACCTGACACCCAATTTAAATGTTATATTGTTTAAAGAATTTGTCAATCTTGAACGTGAGATCGTTCACGCCTATTTATGTATATGTAACGTTGCATAAATTGGTGCTCCAGGATCGTGGGGCTCCACAAATTTAAATTAAATTAAATTTGCAATTTGTTACGTTGCATATATTTGTCGCCCTGCACGTGGGGCACGACATGCCTAAATTTATGTACAAAAATTTGTGACATAAATTGTAGATCATGAATGTATGGCCCGATCCCCATCATTTAACTATTAAAATTTTTTATGTAGCTAAATGGTTGCTCTAAAAAAATATAAAGAGTGTGTTAAATGAAAAATGTATAATATGTAATTATTATTTATATTAAACAGTAACTGAATGTAATGTTAAATTGTTGTGTAATCACACAGCTGGCGCCCACAAATAATATTGTTGTCTATGTAACAGGTGTAACTGTAATGAGTATTAATAATAACTATTAATAAAAATACAGAAATAAATAAATAAGTAGGGAACGGTTATCAATAATAATTGTTAAAGAATTACTATTAAATAAATATTTTAATAAAAATAATTCACCATGGCAATATCGGGAAGTTTGAGGATGGGAGAAGCACTTGAAGCCATGATGCAAGCCGTATTTGGTGAAGTAGAGAACAAAAAAATAAAAAAAGTAAAAGAAAATAATATTAGAACTCAAATAGAAGAGTTAACAGAATTTTTTACAAAACTGACCGAAAAATTAAGAGAAGAAAGAAAAGCAAAAGAGAAAATTATTGACACAAATACGCACATAGCGTCAGTAGAAGGTGAACAAACCATAGTAGTTAAAAATACATGTGTAATTATTAACGATAATTATAAAAAAGTAATTAACATTAAGGAGGAGAAGCAAATAAATGTTAATAAAACATACCTTACTAATAGCGATATTCCACGTGTGAGGCACACACACAATAGTAAATCACACAAGATGACACATTTGAAACACATAAGACACCACACTTACGGAGATAAATATCACTGTAGGCCTAACAAGAAACGTAGTAAGTTATCTAGACGAAACACTACGCAAAATTGTGGTAAATATGATGTTAGATATACGCACGATAATTATAGTAACGATAATTATATCTGCAAGTATGAGAATTATGGAGAGTATTATCATAAACGACGTATGAAAAAACCGTCGACAACTGGTCAGGTAAGTTCACTCAACCAAACTAGGGACGAGAGAATTGAGAATGAGCGAAGCATTTGTAACGAGAGAAAGAGGGTAGATTTTGTGTGGCCGACAGGCAAGATGAAAACATTGCTCAATGAACAGGTGACTTCTACGATCAATACAAACGTTCACAAGGTAAAGTACGCACACAAACGAGGGGATAATACAATGGAACGCGGACGTTTTTTACACGAGGGTGAGAACAATAGTAAACGCGGCGACTACGCTACAAAGGAACAATATACGTCCGATAGACTATGGACAATACAATTGTTATAAAGAGGGGTGTAAGATCGAACTACACACTGAACTCAATACCCGAATAAAATAAATAATTATTTTTAAATGAGAAAAATAATATTACTATTAATTATTTATAATAATAGAAGAGAGTATAATTAAGAAATGTTATAAGGAATATTATTTGAAAGGGTTAATTAAGAAATGTATTAGTGATGGTAAGGAATGCTCTTGTAGAGAAATATTTAAGAAAGTAATGGTAAAAGATGTTATTGTTGTTATTAATATGAAGGAATGGTAAGGAATGTTATTACTGATATGTTATAAATATGAAGAAATGATTAAGATGAGCAATAATTGCCATAATTATTAGAACGGCTGATCAAGCGAACACTTATTGAAGATACAAGGACACAGAAGAAAGCGAGAGTGAAAAGTCATAAGGGCAGAGACTACTTAGGATTAAGGACTTCGAGAAAAATATCGTTGTTTTCCAAGACAGTTCCTCTGTAACCGATCATGCGACACAATACGAGCTAAAAAAAGAGTATTCTGTTACGGAAGTGTATTTCAAGAAAGTGGTAGCGATCAGAAAGGTAATGTTAAAGAAATGTAATAAAAGGTAATGAATGTTAATGTAATGTATAAGTAATGTATTAGATAAAGTAATGTCATGTTAAGAAAAGAGCTAAGGAAGTTTAGAAGCGAAGGTAAGAATGTATGAGTAAGTTAATGTAAAATTAAGGACCGAATTTACACACATATGTAGGAATGCAGAGTATACAGAAGGAAAACAAAGGCGAGCTAATTGCAGTGGATTTTCTTTGACCATTACCACGATCAAGTCGAGGTGTGAAGCACATATTGGTATGTATCGATGTGTTTTCCAAGGCAGTCCGACTGTACCCAATTATGCGACCCACAATCAAAGTTGTTCTAAAGATACTACTGCAAAAATATATTCTGTTATATGGAAAAATGAAGAAGATACTCAGTGATCAAGGTGTGCAATTCCAAAGTGAAAAATGGGAGAGGACGTTAAGGGAAAATGGAATACAACCAGTACTCACATCCATAAGACATCCTCAAGGAAACCTTGCTGAGAGAGTTAACAAAGAATTAGGTAAATATTTACGAATATATTGCCATAATCAACACAATAAATGGGCAGAATATGTACCATTTATTGAAAAAGCCATTAACGAAAATTATAGTGAAGCAACAGGATACACTCCAATGGAATTAGAAGAAGATAAGAAGCCAACCAGATTTTGGACTAAATATCTAAACAAACCTAATAACCAAAATGTACCTGTACCAATAAGTGTGAAAATTGAATACGCAAAGCAACGAATAAGAGAGAGAGGTAACAAGAGAATAGAGAGATTTAATCTAACTCACAAGTTACAACAATTCAACGTGGGAGAAAGTATACTACTCAAAGCAAATCCAGTGGGAAAAAGGAGTGATAATATGGCGAAGAAATTCTTCAGACTTTATAATGGACCGTATACGTTAAGACAGCGAGTGGGACAGAACACTTTCATTGTATATGATGAGATACAGAAGAAAGAAATTGGTAAATTCCACGCAACGTCATTTAAGAAGTTCTACACATAAAACAGAGGTCATTGAAACCAGTCAAATCAGCTGTTTGTAAAGCCACCCTAATTCAAGGTCGCGAGCAGTGAGCGTACGAAAGAGGGGAGGTAAGACATTTGTATACACTCCTATTAAGGGTGAAATGACGAGTATTATTCTTTATTATTTGTTACATTTTTTTGCAAATAATAATAATAAATAAATTTTAAAATAATTATAATAAATAAATTTATTAAATTTTTTTTGTTGCCAAGCAGAGGAATAATGCGACAGTACAAATAAGTGATGTACTGAGCATGGAATATAAAAATTTAAATTTACTTAATAAACTGTAAATAATTAATAATATATTAGAAATATGCATGTTAGGGATTGCAGGCTTGGCTCAGACAAAAATATGAACAGGTGTTTCTACCTGAATCAACGTGCACACACACACAAATGTAACTGAAAGTGTGTACACCAGTATTTTGCTAGTGTGTGTGAACGCAGGTCTCTGCAGGCGAATTTGCCACCCCAAGATGAATAATTGCACAATTACTGTTTTTCCGTAATTATTCATAAACTAGAATTAAGAATTAAAATCCAAAAGCACCATAAAATGTAAATAAATTTACTAAATACTGTGTACGAAAACCACGCGAAAGTGACACACCGTACGAGTGTAATAGTGAAATAACTGTGTACAAATCGAAAGGGTTAAGTTGCAATGTCCAAAATTACAGTGAACATGTGTTGTAAAATTAGTTATAAGATAAGTATAAGAATATACTTACAGGACTCTGCAATTCGCAGAAATATAAAAAATAGCGAATTTGACAAAGAGTGGGGGAACTGAAGCCAAAGACAGTTTCTAACATGTCGATTTTGTATCACTGGAGGGTGTCGACCAAGACGTGGGTATAAATAGGACACGCAAGCTACAGTGGTCCTCTTTCTTGAATCATCCACGGTGTAGCGGGAGCTTATGCCCGTCGGCACGGCATATTTATTTTTTTTTGTGAACAGTTTGAAATTGCCAGTTACGTACACATACGTAACTAAGCTGTAAAGACAATAATTTTAATTAATAACAGCACTACTTAAGAAGATCCATTAATGATACGACGCTGGACAAGAGGAGAGTTCCAGAGAGAGATACGACGCTGGACAAGAGGAGAGTTCCAGAGAGCGATACGACGCTGGACAAGAGGAGAGTTCCAGAGAGCGATTCGACACTAGACAAGAGGAGAGTTCCAGAGAGCGATACGACGCTGGACAAGAGGAGAGTTCCAGAGAGAGATACGATGCTGGACAAGAGGAGAGTTCCAGAGAGAGACAGCCGACGCTGGACAAGAGGAGAAGAGAGACAGCCGACGCTGGATGCGAGACGAGGACGAATACCGATGGAACAAAAATGATCGAGTATGATTGACGACAATAAGGTGATAGACAAATTATTCATATCTTAATCATACAAAGAATTCAAAGACAGTTAAAGAGATTAATATTTTATTTAAAAATAAGAGCAATGTTTCTTGTATAATAGAGTTAAAATCACAGATGTTTAAGAAATACGATTAACGTAAAAAGAGCTCAAATTAATATGATATAAAATGATTATAAAGCATTTAAATGAAAACAATTAGTATTTGAGAAAACAGTACTGAGAAACAATAACTATTAATATTTTGAGTACGTTACAATATAGAAAAAAAAAGATTTAAAAATTGATTTTGAAACAGATGAATAGACTGAGTAGTCTGAAAATGAGATTTTTCTTTTATATAATAATTAGTAGCATAGAATATTTAGTCAGTAAGGATGTATATATCTTAAGCCTTACGGCATAATAACAAATAATAACTAATGTTTTAAAATCGAAGTCAGTGCCATGTGCACACATTTTTTTATAATATCAAATAAATTTTAATTACCGTTTCAAGTTACATAGAGTTCTTATTGGAGATACACCTGACACCCAATTTAAATGTTATATTGTTTAAAGAATTTGTCAATCTTGAACGTGAGATCGTTCACGCCTATTTATGTATATGTAACGTTGCATAAATTGGTGCTCCAGGATCGTGGGGCTCCACAAATTTAAATTAAATTAAATTTGCAATTTGTTACGTTGCATATATTTGTCGCCCTGCACGTGGGGCACGACATGCCTAAATTTATGTACAAAAATTTGTGACATAAATTGTAGATCATGAATGTATGGCCCGATCCCCATCATTTAACTATTAAAATTTTTTATGTAGCTAAATGGTTGCTCTAAAAAAATATAAAGAGTGTGTTAAATGAAAAATGTATAATATGTAATTATTATTTATATTAAACAGTAACTGAATGTAATGTTAAATTGTTGTGTAATCACACAGCTGGCGCCCACAAATAATATTGTTGTCTATGTAACAGGTGTAACTGTAATGAGTATTAATAATAACTATTAATAAAAATACAGAAATAAATAAATAAGTAGGGAACGGTTATCAATAATAATTGTTAAAGAATTACTATTAAATAAATATTTTAATAATAATAATTCACCATGGCAATATCGGGAAGTTTGAGGATGGGAGAAGCACTTGAAGCCATGATGCAAGCCGTATTTGGTGAAGTAGAGAACAAACAAACAAAAAAAGTAAAAGAAAATAATATTAGAACCCAAATAGAAGAGTTAACAGAATTTTTTACAAAACTGACCGAAAAATTAAGAGAAGAAAGAAAAGCAAAAGAGAAAATTAGCGACACAAATACGCACATAGCGTCAGTAGAAGGTGAACAAACCATAGTAGTTAAAAATACATGTGTAATTATTAACGATAATTATAAAAAAGTAATTAACATTAAGGAGGAGAAGCAAATAAAGGTTAATAAAACATACCTTATTAATAGCGATATTCCACGTGTGAGGCACACACACAATAGTAAATCACACAAGATGACACATTTGAAACACATAAGACACCACACTTAAGGAGATAAATATCACTGTAGGCCTATCAAGAAACGTAGTAAGTTATCTAGACGAAATACTACGCAAAATTGTGGTAAATATGATGTTAGATATACGCACGATAATTATAGTAACGATAATTATATCTGCAAGTATGAGAATTATGGAGAGTATTATCATAAACGACGTATGAAAAAACCGTCGACAACTGGTCAGGTAAGTTCACTCAACCAAACTAGGGACGAGAGAATTGAGAATGAGCGAAGCATTTGTAACGAGAGAAAAGGGTAGATTTTGTGTGGCCGACAGGCAAGATGAAAACATTGCTCAATGAACAGGTGACTTCTACGATCAAAACAAACGTTCACAAGGTAAGTACGCACACAAACGAGGGGATAATACAATGGAACGCGGACGTTGTTTACACGAGGGTGAGAACAATAGTAAACGCGGCGACTACGCTACAAAGGAACAATATACGTCCGATAGACTATGGACAATACAATTGTTATAAAGAGGGGTGTAAGATCGAACTACACACTGAACTCAATACCCGAATAAAATAAATAATTATTTTTAAATGAGAAAAATAATATTACTATTAATTATTTATAATAATAGAAGAGAGTATAATTAAGAAATGTTATAAGGAATATTATTTGAAAGGGTTAATTAAGAAATGTATTAGTGATGGTAAGGAATGCTATTGTAGAGAAATATTTAAGAAAGTAATGGTAAAAAATGTTATTGTTGTTATTAATATGAAGGAATGGTAAGGAATGTTATTACTGATATGTTATAAATATGAAGAAATGATTAAGATGAGCAATAATTGCCATAATTATTAGAACGGCTGATCAAGCGAACACTTATTGAAGATACAAGGACACAGAAGAAAGCGAGAGTGAAAAGTCATAAGGGCAGAGACTACTTAGGATTAAGGACTTCGAGAAAAATATCGTTGTTTTCCAAGACAGTTCCTCTGTAACCGATCATGCGACACACTACGAGCTAAAAAAAGAGTATTCTGTTACGGAAGTGTATTTCAAGAAAGTGGTAGCGATCAGAAAGGTAATGTTAAAGAAATGTAATAAAAGGTAATGAATGTTAATGTAATGTATAAGTAATGTATTAGATAAAGTAATGTCATGTTAAGAAAAGAGCTAAGGAAGTTTAGAAGCGAAGGTATGAATATATGAGTAAGTTAATGTAAAATTAAGGACCGAATTTACACACATATGTAGGAATGCAGAGTATACAGAAGGAAAACAAAGGAGAGCTAATTGCAGTGGATTTTCTGGGACCATTACCACTATCAAGTCGAGGTGTGAAGCACATATTGGTATGTATCGATGTGTTTTCAAAGGCAGTCCGACTGTACCCAATTATGCGACCCACAATCAAAGTTGTTCTAAAGATACTACTGCAAAAATATATTCTGTTATATGGAAAAATGAAGAAGATACTCAGTGATCAAGGTGTGCAATTCCAAAGTGAAAAATGGGAGAGGACGTTAAGGGAAAATGGAATACAACCAGTACTCACATCCATAAGACATCCTCAAGGAAACCTTGCTGAGAGAGTTAACAAAGAATTAGGTAAATATTTACGAATATATTGCCATAATCGACACAATAAATGGGCAGAATATGTACCATTTATTGAAAAAGCCATTAACGAAAATTATAGTGAAGCAACAGGATACACTCCAATGGAATTAGAAGAAGATAAGAAGCCAACCAGATTTTGGACTAAATATCTAAACAAACCTAATAACCAAAATGTACCTGTACCAATAAGTGTGAAAATTGAATACGCAAAGCAACGAATAAGAGAGAGAGGTAACAAGAGAATAGAGAGATTTAATCTAACTCACAAGTTACAACAATTCAACGTGGGAGAAAGTATACTACTCAAAGCAAATCCAGTGGGAAAAAGGAGTGATAATATGGCGAAGAAATTCTTCAGACTTTATAATGGACCGTATACGTTAAGACAGCGAGTGGGACAGAACACTTTCATTGTATATGATGAGATACAGAAGAAAGAAATTGGTAAATTCCACGCAACGTCATTTAAGAAGTTCTACACATAAAACAGAGGTCATTGAAACCAGTCAAATCAGCTGTTTGTAAAGCCACCCTAATTCAAGGTCGCGAGCAGTGAGCGTACGAAAGAGGGGAGGTAAGACATTTGTATACACTCCTATTAAGGGTGAAATGACGAGTATTATTCTTTATTATTTGTTACATTTTTTTTGCAAATAATAATAATAAATAAATTTTAAAAAAATTATAATAAATAAATTTATTAAATTTTTTTTTGTTGCCAAGCAGAGGAATAATGCGACAGTACAAATAAGTGATGTACTGAGCATGGAATATAAAAATTTAAATTTACTTAATAAACTGTAAATAATTAATAATATATTAGAAATATGCATGTTAGGGATTGCAGGCTTGGCTCAGACAAAAATATGAACAGGTGTTTCTACCTGAATCAACGTGCACACACACACAAATGTAACTGAAAGTGTGTACACCAGTATTTTGCTAGTGTGTGTGAACGCAGGTCTCTGCAGGCGAATTTGCCACCCCAAGATGAATAATTGCACAATTACTGTTTTTCCGTAATTATTCATAAACTAGAATTAAGAATTAAAATCCAAAAGCACCATAAAATGTAAATAAATTTACTAAATACTGTGTACGAAAACCACGCGAAAGTGACACACCGTACGAGTGTAATAGTGAAATAACTGTGTACAAATCGAAAGGGTTAAGTTGCAATGTCCAAAATTACAGTGAACATGTGTTGTAAAATTAGTTATAAGATAAGTATAAGAATATACTTACAGGACTCTGCAATTCGCAGAAATATAAAAAATAGCGAATTTGACAAAGAGTGGGGGAACTGAAGCTAAAGACAGTTTCTAACATGTCGATTTTGTATCACTGGAGGGTGTCGACCAAGACATGGGTATAAATAGGACACGCAAGCTACAGTGGTCCTCTTTCTTGAATCATCCACGGTGTAGCGGGAGCTTATGCCCGTCGGCACGGCATATTTATTTTTTTTTTGTGAACAGTTTGAAATTGCCAGTTACGTACACATACGTAACTAAACTGTAAAGACAATCATTTTAATTAATAACAGCACTACTTAAGAAGATCCATTAATGATACGACGCTGGACAAGAGGAGAGTTCCAGAGAGAGATACGACGCTGGACAAGAGGAGAGTTCCAGAGAGCGATACGACGCTGGACAAGAGGAGAGTTCCAGAGAGCGATTCGACACTGGACAAGAGGAGAGTTCCAGAGAGCGATACGACGCTGGACAAGAGGAGAGTTCCAGAGAGAGATACGACGCTGGACAAGAGGAAAGTTCCAGAGAGAGACAGCCGACGCTGGACAAGAGGAGAAGAGAGACAGCCGACGCTGGAGGCGAGACGAGGACGAATACCGATGGAACAAAAATGATCGAGTATGATTGACGACAATAAGGTGATAGACAAATTATTCATATCTTAATCATACAAAGAATTCAAAGACAGTTAAAGACATTAATATTTTATTTAAAAATAAGAGCAATGTTTCTTGTATAATAGAGTTAAAATCACAGATGTTTAAGAAATACGATTAACGTAAAAAGAGCTCAAATTAATATGATATAAAATGATTATAAAGGATTTAAATGAAAACAATTAGTATTTGAGAAAACAGTACTGAGAAACAATAACTATTAATATTTTGAGTACGTTACAATATAGAAAAAAAAAGATTTAAAAATTGATTTTGAAACAGATTAATAGACTGAGTAGTCTGAAAATGAGATTTTTCTTTTATATAATAATTAGTAGCATAGAATATTTAGTCAGTAAGGATGTATATATCTTAAGCCTTACGGCATAATAACAAATAATAACTAATGTTTTAAAATCGAAGTCAGTGCCATGTGCACACATTTTTTTATAATATCAAATAAATTTTAATTACCGTTTCAAGTTACACAGAGTTCTTATTGGAGATACACCTGACACCCAATTTAAATGTTATATTGTTTAAAGAATTTGTCAATCTTGAACGTGAGATCGTTCACGCCTATTTATGTATATGTAACGTTGCATAAATTTGGTGCTCCAGGATCGTGGGGCTCCACAAATTTAAATTAAATTAAATTTGCAATTTATTACGTTGTAATATATATATATATATATTTACATAATTATACAAAATAATCTTTATTCTCTCTCGCTTTCTCTCTCTTTTGCAGCCCTGAAAGTTCTCTCTCTCTCTCTCTCTCTCTCCCTCTTTCTTTCTCTCTCTCTCTCTCTATATATATATATAGATATATATATGCACACATACACACACATAATTAACAAAATAATAATTACATTTACTACAACCAAAACGAGCCTTATATATCTAACAATAATAATAATAATAATAATAATTAATAACATACAATATTACAATGTTGATGTGTAATATGTTAATAATAACATACTAAATGTAGACACACATCAAATGATAATTACTATGGTGTTAACTACATGTGTAAAATGGTACACCAAAACCTTGAATTCAACTCTTTTTAGTATTTTAGATAATAACAGAGGTAACAACTCTTATAAAGCGCACATCCAGTGGAATTATGCCTTAACCAATTACATTTTTTTCGTCAAAATAATTTTTTAAAACAATTGTTCTTCAGAGTGTAAATTCTCTCCACTCACAAGCACTCAGAATGTTACAGTGGTCACCATATGGTGGTGAACGACATACATCTCCCTCGCATTCGCACAAACACATAACATCGAAACAAGGTTTCTGTAACTATGAGAGAAATCTTTAAAAAAATTTAATTACACATAAATATTTAATTAACACTGTAATGATTGTTTATCTCAACTTTTTATGTTATAAACCACATACGTTTTTTAATAATTAAAAACAGAATATAATTTCTTACAATTAATAATACTTGATCAAATACAAAATAATGTGGACACATCAAATGATAGTTAGTGTGGTATTAAAAAAAACATGTATTCTGAATTAAAGTCATTTTGATATCTTAGATAACAACAGACGCGACAACGGTTACGAAGCGGACATCCTCTAGAGTCATGCCTTGACCACTCATATTTTTTTACCAGCGAGGTATACGCTGTACCAGTAAAATTATACATCATATAGTACATCTGATTAACCAGCTTTGTTTTAGCAATTAGCAAATCTTTTATTTGAAGATATTCAATATTATGGTTGTTACAATAACTAATTTACGTTTTGAAGAGTTTGAAAAACTCATTACGAATAAATACTTTCATTTTGTAAATATTCTTTTCGTTTCGTATTGATATCCATCTACTCAGTGTCTTACGATTATTTCTAAAATTATAATCGAATTTAATCATATCGCACTGACAATATAATCTATTATTACCATTTATTTCTCTGTTTAAAAGTTTTCTACAATATTAGATCCAAGCAACACCTTGTTCTTTCTCTGAAAATGAACAGTTAACATTAAGAAACGACAAAAAAAATAGAGAATTCTACTTCAACATTTAAAAACATTTTACTATTAATGTTATTATTACTATTATTATTATAATAAATCAATCCTGTTGTCGTTTATTTGGTCTGGAAAAAAAAGAGAAAAAATTAACACATAACCACTTCAGTATAAGTAATTATTTGTGGTACTGAAATATCATACTCACATAATCAATATCCAACTGCACGCTCACTTTCTCGTTCGCCAGCGGAGTGTGTGAGGTTACGCATAGTGATAGGACACAAGGCTTCACAGCTTTCAATTGCTCCTCTGTAAATACGTCACACCATCTTTTAGGTAGGTATACATAGAACAGTTTATCCTCCGGCTGAGGACAGGCTCCGGTATCTTCCAAATCTACCACAACTGACTCCCCGAATTTCGTTTTCACAAATTTCATGTGAATTATATGATACTTTACTCCTAAAGAAAGACTTGACAAGTCTCTTTTTGGTAAAAAATTTTCAACTGTCTTCGCGTTCGCAACGATTCCTTACATGGCGAGTACTGATTACTGCACAGGGAAACACTGGCGTATTTATTCTGTTTCCCCCGACCACGTTCCTTCCTTCAAAAGCGTCATCTCCTTCGGTCACGACCGAACGACGACACACTATCCCGCTCCCCGCACCACTACCGCAACGGTAACGGCTACAATTTTGCTTCCTACCCCACCCCGCGTCGTCTCGGGCCACCATCTGCTTTCGGTCACGACCGGACGATGACATTCTACCCCGCACCCCCACACCGCACCCAGAGCCTCGCCACCACCCCGCACCTCGCCTACATATTTTGTTCAAATACTTTGTCTGTCGCTCCGCAACGACCGGGTAACCCCACCCCGCACCCCACCAACCGCAATCGAGTCCGTCGGTCACGGTCACCCCTACCCCGCACCCAGAGCCTCACCACCACCCCGCACCTCGCCAACATATTTTGTTCAATTACTTTGTCTGTCGCTCCGCAACGACCGGGTTTACCCCCCACCCCGAACCCCACCAACCGCAATCGAGTCCGTCAGAGACAACCTAGCTTCCTACCCCGCACCGCACCCCGCGTCGTCTCGGAACCACCATTTGCTTTCGGTCACGACCGGTCGTACAACCCAGCCCCCCGTGCCCCGCACCCTACATCCCACGGGAGGCACTCAACGAGCGCGCTTCGGTCAAGGTTGCCGGCATCCTGTACCCCGCACCACAATCCCACACCTTTACCCCGCACACCGCACCGCATCGGTCACGGACTTCGGCTTCCTACACCGCACTCCCCACCCCACCCAGCCTTCCGCAACGCGCGTCATCGGTCACGACCGGACGATGACATCCTAGCCTCCCCACCTCTGCCCCGCACCTCCAGCACACACCGCATCGGTCACGACAACCCCGCACCTCGCCCCGCGCAGTTGCTCCTCGCGAGCGGAGCGCGGCGACAGCGTTGCCGGTCACCAAACTGTCTATATAGGGAACCGACGACGCGAAGCCGGCCTCAGTCCTTTCACAATGGCCAGCAGCAGCAGCAGCAGCGAACACCGTGCTATTAATGGTAATGTAATTACTATAAAATTTATGATACTTGACAATACACTAAACACACAAACAGTATTATTAGATTACAAACACACGGTTGTTGATAAGATTTGTAGCGAAGCCGTAGCATTAAATAATTATATAAAGTGGTATTTAGCAGTTCGTGTATCTTTTAAAAAATTAATAAACACCGAAAATATTTATTGTAATGCGGTACTTAGATCGCGTACAGAACTTAAGTCACAGCATGACGATATCGATGAACAGTATTCGATATCTAGCGAGAAAATAATGGAATCTGTTGACAAATTCACGCGTGGTGGAAGCGGGTGGGTCGAAAACGGTGTCGAGTCGGTGGAATTAAATATTACAAAATACAATCCTCTTGTGGGGTCGAGCTTTCTACCTACACCATCGAAATTATCAAACAGTAGGAAAGGAATTATTAATGTGAAAAGTTTAGAAGATGAAAAGTGTTTCTTGTGGTCTGTGCTCGCCGGTATACACCCGATCGCGTGCAACCCGCATCGGGTTAGCCATTACCTTCCGTACGAAGAAGAAATAAACATGAAGGACATACCTTATCCCGTCGCAGTCAATAAGATAAAACGTTTTGAAAAATTAAACGAAAACATATCCGTTAACGTTTTTCGCTACGAAGGCGAGGTATATCCTTTACGTATTACTGAACATCGCGGTAGAAAGTACTACGTAAACCTACTGCTACTGTCCGACGCGAACACTACTTACTACTGCCTCATACGGAACCTTTCGCGTATGCTTTCGTCATTGTCAAAACGAAACAGCGCTTCGTTTTACTGCAACTACTGTCTACACCGATTTTCGGACAATAAAGATACTAACGCGGCGCGAAAACGAGTTGAAGAACACGAACGTAACTGTTCTCAGCACGGAGTACAGAAAGTAAACTTCCTGACGAGAACGAAAAGTGGATGTATCTTAAAAACTTTTCACTTTGTCACCGCGTACCTTATACGGTATACGCTGACTTCGAATCGTTTATTGTTCCGACCACCGGTAAAAACGTGGCACATCATACACCAGCCAGTTTCTGCTATGTGATAGTTGACTGGATGGGAAACGCCATCAAGGAACCTGTAATATACCGCGGTAAAGACGTGGTGAACACGTTCCTTCGTGTGCTTTTAGCCGACGTTCAACGACTCGATAGAAAGTTTAATAAACCGATCCAAATGACAGCGGCCGATGAACGGTCATTCCGAAACGCTACGCACTGTCATCTGTGTAAGAAGGCGTTAACGGATTACACGGTTCGAAACCATTGCCACATAACGGGAAACTATTTAGGCGCTGGTCACAATGCGTGTAATATAAATTACAAAATACCAACACACGTTCCGGTTTTTTTCCATAATTTAAGTGGCTATGACTCGCATCATTTGATGCAAGGTTTCGGAAAGTACAAGGAAGATGAAATAACGTGTATCGCTACTACAAGCGAACGTTACATCTCCGTTACACTCGGTCAGCTCCGGTTTCTCGATTCTCTGCGGTTCATGAACGCGTCACTTGAAGTACTCGTCTCCAACTTATCCGCGGATAAATTTAAAATCCTTAATCAATTTTACACGCGTAATGTTAATTTACTGTTGCGTAAAGGCGTGTACCCTTACGAATACGTTACGGACGATTCAAAATTTGACGAGAGGTAGTTACCGGACCGCGAACATTTTTACAACGGGTTGACAGAGTCGGATATAAACGAAGAAGATTACGCGCACGCTCGAGCGGTTTGGTCGGCTTTCGACATGCAAACGTTCGGTGATTATCATGACCTTTATTTAAAAACGTATGTACAACTGCATGCAGATGTATTTGAAAACTTTCGAAACATGAGCCTGCAGTACTACGAACTCGATCCGTGTAACGTTTTTACCACCGCCGGTTTAGCGTGGAACGCGATGCTGAAAATGACAGGAGTTAGGTTAGAGTTACTCCGCGATATAGACGTACACCTGTACATCGAAAGAGGTATCCGTGGCGGCTTAGCAGCAATTTCTAATCGGTACGCCAAGGCCAACAACCCGTACATTCCCGATTATGACGCAAGCAAGCCGCATAACTATTTACTCTACCTCGATTGTATCAACCTGTACGGAACGGCTATGACACAGCCTTTACCACTGTCCGGTTTTCGATGGTAGGAACGTACAGAGATCGATACGTTGAACGTGCACGCGTTACGTGACGATGATGACACCGGTTATATCCTAGAAGTCGATCTGGGGTATCCACATTAACTACACGACTTACACAGTGACTACCCTTTAGCATCCGAAAAGTGTACTATTACGGACAGTATGCTTTCACCGTACTGCTATCGCATGAAGCTGTTAAAAGACTTTGTGTGTAGTAACAGTAAGGTAGAGAAACTGATAAAGTCCCTCGAGGACAAGACAAAATACATTGTTCATTACAGAACATTGAAACTCTACCTCGAACTAGGAATGGAGTTGAAAGCGATTCACCGTGTGCTAGCATTCACACAGTGCGTATGGTTGAAACCTTTCATCGATTTTAATACGGAGCGACGAAAGGAAGCCAGAAACACCTTTGAAAAAGACATTTTTAAGTTAATCAATAACGCTCCGTACGGAAAATCGTTGGAAAACGTACGGAAGTGAATCGATTTCAAGTTAGTTCCAAACGAGAACAAACTTCACAAACTAACCGCTAACCCCAGGCTACAACATTTTTTCATCTATAACGAGGACCTGGTAGGTCTAACGATGAAAAAAACGTCCATTACACTGAACCGACTTTTGTACGTTGGGTTCAGTGTATTGGATATTAGTAAGCTGATCATGTATCGGTTCCATTACGGATTCACGATGAATACGTACGGGTCAAGTGCACGTCTATGTATGACGGACACTGACTCTCTGTTGTACGACATTCGCACCGACGATGTGTACAAAGACATGGAGGAGCATCTCGAACTCTGTGACACGCCGGAGTACCCTAAGCCACATCCGTGCTATAGTGAAACAAACAAGAAAAAGTTGGGTACGTTTAAAGACGAAACAAATGGAATACCGATACTTGAATTTGTCGGGTTGCGCACAAAATGTTATTCATTCCTTACGGCAAACGATAAAGAGAAAAAGGTAGCGCAAGGTGTGCCACGTTCCGCGATAGCTACACAGTTGAAACATCAACTTTATAAGCAATGTGTAAAGACCACTTCTCAAACTTATACTACGGCGCAGACTATCCAAAGCGAAAAACATATCATATACACAAGAAAGCTTACAAAATTATCGCTGTCACCATACGATGACAAACGATATGTCTTGGATGACGGTGAAACAACACTGGCGTACGGTCATTATAAACTCTGTCAACCCAGGCGCGAGATAATTCAGCAAGCGAGAAAATCCGTTATAAATTATGCGTTCGATATACGTCGATATAAGACTCGCTTGCAGGAGCAACACACTGTCAGTAGCGACGATGAAGTCGGTGAAGTTCAGTGAAAACGTAACGGTATATCTCGTACCAAAATTTTGCGATTCTCGATTCGGGTGGCGATATGGAAAACGTACGCAAAACTATTGCAAAGGAATTGCACAGACCGGTGAGAAGGAACTTTCCCAGACGTGCGGTGGAGGTGAAGGGGTTACACGATCTGTACGAAGCGGATTTGGTGGAAATGATACCGCATGCCAAGTTGAACAAGGGGTACAAATATCTAATGACAGTAATAAACGCATTTAGCAAGTATGCATATGCGATTCCCTTAAAAACTAAATCGGGTGTTGAAGTAGCACAGGCTGTCGAACCAATAATTGTAAAAAATAAAATGAAATACCTGCAAAGGGATAAGGGGAAAGAGTACTTTAACACTACCGTACAAGCTTTACTAAAGAGATTCAACGTCAAACACTATTCAACGTATAGCGAGAAGAAAACGCCCATCGTAGAGCGATTTAATCGTACGTTGAAAACGAACATGTACCGCGCGTTCAGCGAGCAAGGGCATTATCGGTGGTTGTCGCTTTTACCTAAACTGGTGATGGAATACAACGACAGAGTGCATAGAACTATAGAGATGAAGCCGCGACAAGTCGACAAGAGCAACGAGCGAATTGTGTTGGAACGAATAAGAAAAAATACCGTACCGCGGAAAGTGAGCAAGAAACATAAGTTTAAAATAGGCGATCGAGTGCGTATCAGTAAATACAAAATCACATTCGCTAAAGGTTATACACCAAACTGGACGAACGAGATATATACAGTGCACAGAGTTCAGCCAACCGTACCGGTTACGTACTTGTTGAAAGATCCACGGGTGACGTTGTGGAAGGTGGGTTTTATGAACAAGAATTGAGTAAAACCAGCGTTGGTGATGTGTATCTCGTTGAGAAAATATTACAACGTAAAGGTGACCGCGTGCGAGTGCGCTGGCTCGGCTTTGACGGTAAACACGATTCGTGGATACATAAAAAAGATCTGATATAATAACATTACCACAGTATTTAACCGAACGTAAATGAGTTAAGATAAAGATTGAACAACAATCGTTAAAGTTAAATGTTAAGAACGTAGACTCTGCTAAGTACAACGGTGAAGTTGCATATAATAAACACAGTCCACTGTTTCCAAACACAGTTCGATGTATCGTGTGCGGCGGGTCATGTAGCGGGAAGTCAAACGTTGCCTTTAACATGTTATTCGATTCAAACGGACTGCGATTTCAGAACCTGTACGTGTTCTCCAAATCGTTATTTCAACCAAAATATCGTATGTTGGAAGACGTTTTTAATGCTCTCGCTGACGAAGGAATGACGTACTTCACATACAGTGAAAGCGATGAAGTACCACCTCCGCACGAAATTGTACCTAATTCAATCATGTTGTTCGATGATGTGGTATGTGAACGGCAGAATAACATACGAAAATATTTCGCTATGGGACGGCATAGTGGTGTGGACACTTTGTACCTTTGTCAGACGTACAGTCTGGTGCCAAAGCAACTGGTGCGTAATAATACCAATTTCTTAGTATTGTTCAGACAAGATGATCTCAATTTACACCACGTTTACAACGATCACGTTAACACAGACATGAAATACGAAGAGTTCAAAGCGATGTGCGCCGAAGCGTGGAAGGATCGTTACGGATTCTTAGTCATCAACAAGGACTCACCGATAAACGCGGGCAGATACAGAGTGGGTTTCGATCGTTTTATACATAAATAGAATAGTTTGTCCGAGAAAGTCATCAGTGTCAAGATGGATGACAAGCAATTGACACAAGAAATCGATGCAATTAGCGACAATATAAGGTAAAAGTATTGCGCGTTGAAACATGACCTCAGAGAGAGCGATGAAGCGTTAACGAGAACGTACAAACCTCTTTTGGAACCGTTAATCCAGATTTCGGAAAAGTTGAATGTTTCCGGTGATAAAATTAAAAAAATAAATGTTGAAGATGAAGATACGAAGACAGCCGTCGAGATGACACCACCACCATCACAAACTCGATTCCTTAGAACGGAAGTGTTGGCACAAACTCCTAATGTCGAAACACCGAACGTGACTCTTGAAGAGTTTTTAGCAACACCCGAAGGTCGACACGAAGCACAAGCATACGTTGAACAGTCTGTCGAAGGTCCGCTCGCGAGGAAATACTTACTACTCGCTTTATCTGATGATCGAGAAAAAAAGATGGATCATACGTACGGTGTCCGTAACGTTGCAGACAAATAAATGGTGGGCAATTCGGTGTTGGAGATCAATCAAGACGACAGCTTCTACATAGCTGGAAAACGATACAGGGGTACACCGGGTCTCTACGAACTTATGTTTATGAAAGAACCCAACAAGAGCGTCTACGATGAAAACGATTTAGCAGCGTACAAATCTATACTGTTGAACACTAACGCATATAAACATTATCATTTACCCGGTGCTAAAATAAATGCAAACAAAGGTGTAAAGTACAGAGAGATAATCGCCCGATTGTTCCCACCGCGCAGCGGACGTGGTATCGATTATGTACACTGGAACGATCCCAACGAACTGGTTGAACGGTTGAGACTGCTGGTAAGTTCAAAACGCGCCGGTCACACCGGACACGACAACGAAATCATCTCCGTTGTAGAAGAATTACGTGAAGCCAACATTATTGTATAAATTTTATTAACGTCGGTATAACAACTCATTGACGTCAACATTGTCAACATGTGAGGGTTAGATTTGACACCTGACTTTGAAGTCGAAAACGAGAGACTGAAAACCTTTACATCATGGCCTGTGCATTTCATCAGTCCGACCGCTATGGTTGCCGCAGGCTTTCATTACACAAATGAAATTGACAGGGTTCGATGTTCATTTTGCGGTATAGAAATCTTTCGTTGGAAAGAGGGTGACGATCCGATTGTGTTACAAACGCGATGGTCACCATAGTGTCGTTACTTAAAACGGTTAGCACATCATTTGTAGCGTGCAGTCGTACAATGGTTGTGGACAAGTTCGGGAGACATCAAAGCGCCGTGAGCGTGCGACGAGAAACAAAAAGACAATTACGCGATACTGTAGGATTTAAGATTACGAATGATGGGCATATAGATGTTGAAAACAAAAAGATCCGCAATCTGAACGAACCGGATGCAGCAAAGGATGCTGTATCCCTGACTTATATGCAAACACATTGTCTGCTACTCGATGATGAACGTAAAAGCGTGGACGTTAAAGGGTATAGATTGAAAAATGTTGATACTCCTGTAGACGTTAAAGACGTAGTCAACAATTATTACGTTGATGACAACTGTATACAACACTCGAGTCAAGAGAGAGGTCATCGATGCACGAGATCGATGGGTAATCAACGTTCGAAGTCCGGAACAAGCGACCGATGCGGTCAACAAAAACTACGTAGACTCGAATGTCATTAAAAAAGTATCGAACAGCTATTTGTTTGGGCAGAGCTGGTTGTCGGGAGTGAGTTCACTGATTTTTGCAGATGACGCGGTTAACGTAAAATACATGTTGCAGAACACCGTTAGCTTGGGCGAAGATGGTGTTTTCAAAGCAGCGGAAAAGAGAATAACAGACGTAGCGGATGGTTTTGCGGAGAGCGATGCTGTTAACTTACAACAATTAAATGACGTGAGACGATACGTAAAGAGCGAGATGTATAAAGTCGTTAAAACATTTCAGTATCAACTGGATTGCTACTTATTGAAATTGTCTAAGCCACGTAGTTCAGAAGACGAGTGGACACTCGACACGAAGGAAATAAAAAGGTTAATAGATGAATACATAAAAACACAGAAGAGAAAGACTGGAGATCGGTTTACGATGTACAACAACGTTAAGAGGAAAAAGGGGTGGGGCGTCGGAAACGTGCTTAAAAACGTTGTACCGTCCGTTGTTTCGTCAGTTATCAATCGAGCGGTGGACGCAATACCTGTCGAATTACATCTGCCGGGTTACAGATTCTGTGGACCGGGCACGAAACTCGAAGAAAGATTAGCGCGTGGTGATCGTGTAATCAATCAACTAGACGAAGCCTGTCGCGAACACGACATCGCTTACGCTCAATACAAAGACAACGAAAGTAGACGTATTGCAGATCGTAAACTCACGGAAAAAGCGTGGGGACGGGTAAAGGCTTTGGATTCGGGTATCAGCGAACGAGCTTATGCGACAGCAGTTGCAGCGGCCATGAAAGCAAAATCAGCAATAGGAAGCGGTCGACGTCGTAAAAATAAAAAGAATGTAAGTAGTCGTGGTCGTGGTGCTGGTGGTGGGATGAAAAAGAGGAGGAAGAGAACTGTCCGAACCGCTAGGAAAAAGAAGAGAACTGCGTCCGGATTGTATCTACGTCCGTACCGAAAAAACTAATTCACATACCGCTCCGCCCGTTGTCCGAAGATGAATTACGTGTATACGCAAAAAAGCTAAACATACCGTATTTTAGAGGTGTTTACATGCGTAACGCATTACCGGATACAGCGCCGTGGAAGAACGAAAGCGTCATCGTGAATCTGGACGACGAGAGCGGACCGGGAACCCACTGGGTATGTTACAAGAAGCGTGGAAATCGAGTACACTATTTTGACGGCTTCGGTAATTTACGTCCACCTCTCGAGCTGATGCAATATTTTGGTGATACAGCCGACTTTCGTTACAACTATGAACGAAAGCAACCTCCTAACACTGTCATCTGCGGTCATTTATGTTTAGACTTTTTATCGTCTTCTGATCAGTAAACTTCAGCATGTCGTCGCTAACGGTCACCGTGAAGGGTACCGACGCTGCGAATCTCGTGTGTAACTTTTTCCCACCTCTCGAGTTATACGGTGAATGGTACGTTGGACTATTGGATTTTACATCGTATAATTCAATACCAAACGTTACTGAAGGAAAAAATAATGCATTTCCAGTAAAAGTTTCCAAGGATCAGTGGTCCGTCATCAAGTTGCCTACCGGCACCTACGAAATCAGTGATATCGAAACGTATCTGCAGAAACAGTTAGGCGAGGGAACAATCAGTTTACGTCCAAACAACAACACATTAAAGTGTGAAATTTACTGTAAGCATGTCATCGACTTTTCGCATACACCGAATACCATTGCAAGTATGTTAGGATTCAAGGAGAATCAACAGCTGGAAGCGTATAAAACACACGAGTCGAACGTACCCGTCGACATAATCAAAGTTAACACCGTTCACGTACGGAGTAATATCGTACAGGGTGCGTACAAGGACGGCCAGGACCAGCACACGTTGCATTCGTTTTATCCGACCGTGGCACCAGGTTTCAAAATAGTTGAAACACCGACAAACGTAATATACTAACCGGTAAACGTACAACGCGTTGACAACATAATTTTGTCTCTCGTTGATCAGGACGGGGATTTAGTCGATTTTCGCGGTGAAGTTATCACGATACGACTGCATCTGAAAATATGGGATTGTATTTCGGACAAACGTCACCTGTAAAAAGGGAGTGTGTACGAAAGAAACATGGCAGTCGGTGTTCAACGTTGAAGCGATTGACATCAAGGAACAAGCGTTTCTTACTTTCACTTGGATTCAAATTATACGATTAAAATAATGTCGGGTGAAATTCTAGCTATCGAACGAGGAGCGGCTTTCGATAACAGAATAGTTGATTTCGAATATCGTACACACGCACCGTATGCTTCCACCCGATACGGTAACAACGATGAAATACGTATACCCATCCAACAACAGGATGTTTTCACTTTACCGGCGGAGAGTTTTCTGTACATCGAAGGAACATTGACCAAGGTTAACGCTACCGACACAACGTTGAACGTGAAATTAATCAACAATGCAATGGCTTTCTTGTTTGAGGAGATCCGTTACGAAGTGTGCGGTGTGGAATTGGATCGTACGAAAAACGTTGGAATTACGAGCACTGTGAAATTGTTACTATCGAGCAATGAGCATGAAAGAAAGCATCTAATCAATGCAGGATGGGTGACGACAACCGACGAGTCGTTGACAGTACACGAGAGTACCGGTGATTTTACGTTTTGTCTTCCGTTGAAAATGCTACTCGGTTTCAACGAAGACTATACACGCATCATGCTCAACGTTAAGCAAGAATTGATTCTGTTGCGTACCTCTACCGATCAGAACGCAATGGTGCTAAAAGAATCGGGTGCAACTGCAAACGGTAATCTCGTAATAAACAAAGTACACTGGAAGATGCCCTATGCGCGCGTGTCAAACAAGTACCGAATACCGCTATTGGGGCACATCGAGGAGGATCATGAACTAGTGATGCCGTTCCGCAGTTGGGAATTGCACGAGTATCCCGTTCTACCGACGACAAATCGACATTCGTGGACCTTGAAGATATCGTCACAGTTGGAAAAACCTCGGTATGTAATATTAATATTTCAGACGGATAGGAAGAACAATATAGCGAAAAACGCGTCGGAATTTGATCACTGCAATTTAATGAATGTCAAGCTTTTTCTGAACGATAAATACTATCCGTACGATAACCTGAACCAGGATATCGATAAAAAACGTTACGCCCTGTTCTACGACATGTATACACGTTTCCAAACATTATACTACGACCGTCGCAACAGAACGCCTCTTTTGACACCTAATGAATTTATAACGAAAGCACCGTTGTTTGTCGTCGATTGTTCCAGACAAGAAGAACCAATCAAGTCGTCTGCCGTTGATGTGCGTTTAGAATTTGAATCCAGTAAAAATTTTCCAGATAAAATCACCGCTTACGCTTTGATTATACACGATAGGATAGTACAATACACAGCGTTGTCGAATACTGTTCATCGTTTGTCATAAAAAAACTTGTTCTCCCCTCTACTAGTTTATAAAGATAGGTATTAGCGATCTCTACCTTACAACAACCTCAGTCCATTTCGACGATGGAAGGTGACTGTGACAGCAGCAGCAGCAGCAGCCATTGTGAGTATAACGTTTACTTGTCTCTTGCATATCCGATCAACTACGTAAATAACGATCAAGTTCGTTACCGTCGGACTGTATAAAGAACTCAACTATGAACCGGGTGTTTTGTTTACAAACGGGAAAAAGAAAAGTATATTACTTGATTTTTCTGAGTGGAATTACTTGATGATCTTTCGTGAACAGTTACTATCCAGTATGTTATTGTACGAAGAAGGTGAAAACCGTGAAAATAAAAAGAGTGTGATGATCAGTCATCACTTTGGGAAAACGTTTGTTCGGATTAACGGTAGTAAGAACGAAACATTTGTTTTCACAGAACCCGAGTGATGCGTTTTGGTTATTTATTAACCGTACTAAAGAAATATCTTATTCGCTTGTTTTATTATCAAGATCACTTCGAATCGTACATTAATCAAGTAGTAGCCAAGGGGTGTTATGTACCACCATCCTTCTTTTTCCCCTCGTTTTTTCGATTGGAAAGCAGTCGTCACGACCAACAGCTAACATTTGATCGTCTTTACGATGAACTGGTGTTGGAAGGAAAAGTAGAGGGGGAATTTCAAAAAATTAACGTACTCGATGCGGACATGTGTCACTCGGAAAAATGAACTTGAATAGGACGGTTATTGCCGAGTTTGAAGCGTTTCGCGGTGACAAAAATGAATATGTAATCAAAGAGTTCGTTACAGTTGACATAACCGGACGTTTTGTTATCGTGTTGCTCGCTCCACCATACGAAAGTGCACGACTGCACCAGAAATTCCGAAAAATCAATGACTGGTTGGAAACACATTATCACAGGATACGATGGAACGATGGTAATGTATCGTACAAGAATATGGTACGCATCGTTGCAGACATTTTTTCAGATTATCCTGTTGTCTATACAAAAGGGTTTGAGAAGGCAAATTTCTTACGGCAGTTGTATCACCATGGTGAGGTGATTGACTTAAACGATATTCAAGCACCTGTAGTTCCTAGATCCTTTGTAACCATCATACAATGTCCTGTTCCTCATCGTCAACCCGTTACCACTCCCCCTTTACACTGTGCATTGCGCAAAGCTTTGTTTTATGCAGAATGGTTGCGGCAACGATATAAAATATAGTCGGTTGTGAACACGTTTTCATCATGGTGTTGGTGTGAATGCTACGTGGTAGAAATGTCCATAAACGTAGAATTAGGTACCGTAGTGTGTGCGTGTGTGCTAACCTTGACTACGTCACTGTCGCGGTAGAAATACTCATAAAAGTAGTCCTGGTAGTTCGAGACGGGTCACTGGCACGGTAGATATACCTGTAAACTCGCCAAAAACCAGTATGGGTGTGAAAATTACTCATTACGGTACAGCAAATGTGAATACTCATCATGTATGAACAACATATTCACCCGATTAAAAAAATAAAAAAGTAAATAAAAAAATATGTACTGCTTTTACACATTGGCTTAGCATTGCATAGTGTATCTTTATTATTATCTACCACTGTACTAGTCAATAGTACAGCGATAGATAACGTGGAGTAGGCCTGCTTTACGAATCTGTAAAGTTGGGGAAACCACGTTAAAAGAAAGCGTAGCAGGCTCTCATTCGCCTCCCTCAGGCTGCTAGGAAGAGGATGAGAGGTAAAAAATAAAAGTATAACGAAATGTTTATTTATTTAATAATAAATAAACTTATATTGTGCTTTTATGATTTTACACATAGGACGACAGTAGATATCACTCGTCCACCTCATGGTTACAAGTAAGAGACGAGAAGTATAAGTACAGAAATAATTACAGTTAAGCGATAACGGCCCCTTGGTGTAGTGGATGCACGCCGGTTTGGTGTACCGGAGGTCCCGGGTTCAAATCCCGGAGGGGCCATAATTTATTTTTATGTAAAAATTAATATCCAATGACATACCATTGTTACAGTCGAACACATGCGTCATGTGGTCGTACATTTCGGTGTTAAAATTTCGGACACCAAAAATTTCGGGTAACCCCATCCGTTGATTTAAACATTTCGGGTACTAAATTTCAGACACCAAAAATTTCGGGTACCCCCATCCGTTGATTTAAACATTTCAGACATCACGCCCTCTACGTCGTCGTCGAACCAGCTATCATATCCACCCAGCCTCCTATTTCGTCATAACCAGTGTTTTATACATGCGTCATGTGGGCGTACCCACAAATTTCGGGTACCCCCATCCGTTGTTTTAATCATTTAGGGTACCAAAATTCTGACATTAAAAATTTCGAGAGAGAACGATTATTTTGTTACATCAAAATAAACCAGAACGCGAAAGTGTTTTAACATTCGGACACCAGCTGCCAGGGCCTCTGTGTGATGTCATGAACTGGAACCCGGTTAGGGCGTACCCACAAATTTCGGGTACCCCCATCCGTTGATTTAAACATTTCGGGTAACGGTACCCGATGCCCCCAAAATTTCGCGTAACGGTACCCGATGACATCGCCTCTGTGCGTCCGGACAACCGCCGAATTCCGGGTACCCCCATCCGCTACACATTGTTTTCGGCTACCAAATTTTGGACATGCAGAAACCACGGCCTCCGTGACGTCTTGAAACAGGTTTTAGCCATGCGGACGCCAGCGACTTGGGCCTGTGTGTGATGTCATGAACTGGAACACGGAAGTGTTTCAGTCACACATACACACACGCACACACACACACACAAAACAGTGACGTCACATGGACAGCTCGGACACCAGCTGCCAGTGCCTCTATGACGTCATGAACTGGAACCCGGTAGTGTTTTCGTTCGGAACCCGGAAGTGTTCTCGTACCCCCACTTTTATACTACTTACCACTTTTATAAGACCTTACCAATCCTTACCGTGGGTTTCGGCACTTGGAGGCGGACCGTGGTTGGCGGAACTTCCTTCGGGTGGTGAAACGACGATGGTCCGGCTCCACCAAAATTGGTATGAAGTAGAAATTTCACTATATTATTGAACGGGGAGGGGGACCCCTAAAGTTCGTGGATGGAATATATATATTTTGAAAAAAAACTTGCAATTGGCAATTATCCATGGACAAATAATAGTTTTATTTTATGTAATAAAACGATCCAAAATTCATGTAACCTAACAAGTGCGACTCATGAGGAGTCATTTCATTTCCTAATAATATAGTACAGTGAAAAAGTAACTGTGTTATTCGGGAATGAAATCCCCATTTTCGGGCGATCACCGACTCACGTTAAGAATAATAATTAGTTTTTAAGTAAATAATATAATTTGGAATGTTTATAATTTTAAATCTATGTCAGTAGCCATATTTTATTTTAAGTAAATAAGTGGCCATATATAATTATGAAGTTGTAGTACGAGTTAAGGAAAGTGAAATGTTTGATATTTAAAAGTTAAAAGTGTAGATGAGTCTAAGAGATGTTAAACATGAAAAATTAATGAATAAAATAACCAAACATATAAAAGTTTACCCTCTGTGAACTGTAGTAGCAGTATCAGTGTGAGCCTTATATGTCTTTTGGTAGTTTCCCCAATTTTCGGGCGGTCACGGCTTCACCGTACCCTGACCGTGGATTTATGTACGTATATTCTAAATTGGTGAACATAGAAATTAACCGGGGGGTAACTCAGGGGAAACTACATAACTATGGAACAGCGGCTATCATCGAAGGTGGTGATAGTGCCGTTTTAAGGGTGTGTGAATCATTTTAGTAGGATTACTGGTGTCCTCGGACATCAGTAATGCCGAATTTTATATAACGCTGAACTAAGAACGGTATAGACAGCGTCTATACCATATGTATGTAAACTTCAGTTCTTGGGGATGCAAATGGGCGCCACAGTACAACACCAGGAAACAATAGTGTGTGTGGAAAAGGAGCTGGCCGTTACAAGCCAGGGGCACAGATAACGCATCTGTGCATAAGTCAAACGCTCGATCCGGTTTATCCGGCGGGTGGTTACCTAATTGTAACTGGGTATAAAGGGGGGAATTTAAGAAAATTGGTGTAGTAGGAGGGTAACTGAAAATTCAGTAAGAGAGTGACGACCTGTGTAAACAGCGGGCGATCAATTTCACTTCCTCTACAGAGAGAGTTGGTGGTTGACGACCCAGTTCCTGTTCAGTAACAGTTGCTATAACTATGACTTGATGATTAGTGATGTATTTCCCTTATGAGAGCAAAACGATTTTAAGTACTAGGTTTAATGGTAAGGATTCTAAATCCACCAGAATATTCTATAATGATAACTGTATAATTTTGTGTATGTGTGAGTTATATGAAGTGTGTTGAGAGAAAGGTCAGTCACATGACAGTGGGACATCAGCTGACTGCTGGGGTTATATATGTAATATGTCACTTATAAGTGATCTGCAGAATTTTATCAATGTAATTAAATGTTTGAATATAATATTTTCAATGTGTTTAAAAAGTTCAATGGGTCTAAGAGATTTTAAGTCAAATGATGAAATTGATTTGAGATAGTTTTGAATTTTCAATGGTTAATGTAATGTAAAATGTGGTAAAGGTTAGAATTTGGGTGATTATTATTTCAATAGGACATTTAAGTCAGTCCAAGGTAACGTTAAATGGGTGTTAAACAGAAATAAGATTTTGGGAACCTAAGTAAGATAGAAAACTGAGTATTAATAGTGACACAGTGACGATAGTGAGTATATGTAGAATAATGAAGGGGATGTAATGGGAGAGTAGTTAGATGGGGAAATTTTGTAGAAGGGGTGGTGTGATAAGGAGTCCTCAACGAAAAACGTTGTGGCGGGAGGTGAATAGTTTTAAATGGGGTTTGGCGGGGTTACCTGGGGGGACCAGGAACCCATAAGGGTATGAGTATTGGGAAAGGAACACACGTCCTAAGTACAAAGAGGGTAGAGGGTATTTTGTTATAATGGTAGAATGATTCGAAATGAGTCAGAGTAGTAAGTTAGTGGAGATAAATATTTTTGAGAGAGTGGTGTCAGAATAATTAAATCTGTTAGTGAGTGTTAGGGGCAGAAGGGAGATAAGGTTATATTTAAACACACATATGTAAATCGAATTGTGATGAATAATTGAGAGTCACCCAAACTAACTGAGAATGAAAATGTTAAAGAGAGAATCATAGTTAAAATGTACTAATAATTGAAAAAAGTGACAGATTTTCATAGAATTAGAAAATAAAATAAAGCTGTAAGGTGTGTAAATTTGATTAAAATTAAATTTGAATGTTTATTGTAAAGTAATAACAACAATGTTAATGATAAGTGTTCTATGTTTTATTATGTTGTACTATGTTTGAATGTAAAAACTCATAAACATGTGATGTATTTTACCTTGAAAAAATTTTGAGATATATCTAGGGCAAGGTCATTCACTTGACCCAGAGAGATCAGCTGATGACTGATGTTTGATATATAGTGTGTTTCTTACAATTAGTTCATAGATTTTATTTGTGTATTCATACTGTGTAATAAAACTTTCTGTGCGGGTTTATAAATGTAATTAGTGTTTCCGTAACTCGTTCTATTACTCGTATAGTAAATGTGTGCATGTCGAGCGTTTTTTAACTCGCTCGTTGGGTTCGTGGTATAGTAGAGGTGTATGATTGATGTTTTTAATAAGTTCAATAAATTCTGTCAATGTTATTTGCGTGTAGCGAGTCGAGTTGTACCTTTTCTTACCATTTACGGGCGAACCGTATCTCTCGGCGTTTGGTTTGAATATTGCCGCCTCGCCACCTGATTGGCGCACGCCGTCTTTCAGTGTCGACTTCGCTAACTGTGATGGTTGTTGTTTTCACTTCAATAATTTTCTATGTATTATCTTAATTTGTACGAATCAAACATACAGCGTTGCAGAATAATAATATTTATTAACCCTTTAATAGTTTTCAGTTAGTTAGTAGTACATTATTTTATCTTAGCACCGGCTTTTACAGTTGCTCAGTTGGCAGGCTCAGTTTAAATGTGTCGTGTACACGCCGCTTGGCGAGTACCGTTGGTTTACAATAAAATGTTTTACCCAGGGGGTGTTAATAAGTCCTTTTGGCTACAGAAGTATTGGATTACGGCTAAAATGCACAAATTTATAATAATTCTTAAAACCAGGTACACAATATTTAATATTTTAATACATTCAAGTAAGTAATCATCAATGAGAGTTAGTCTAATTTTTGGTTAGGATTTTGTCAACAAGTTATGTTTATTAATTATTTATTATAGCTCAGTTTAAATAATTATCAATTGATTAAATTCAATAATAGTGATATTATAAATACTTTCAGTTCTAGTTCAGAATAATGATCAGTGAAGTGAAAATTGTGATTTGTTATGATGGACAGAAAAATTGGGAATTCGTTTTAGTGAGATTAGTGTTTTATACTCATCGATTCTCGCTGGGGCTTCCACGATGCTCGTCTGCTTCTTCCGGATGGATCTGGTCGTCTTCTATTCTTCGGATATTCGTCAATCTCGTTCAGACGGGTTTTTCCATAAAGTTCGGCTTCGTACTCGTTCTGCAATCGTCCGTCTTCTTCGGTTGAAGTAGGTCACCTCTGGTCTTCCTTCGGGATGAGTCGTCAGCTTTGATTCCAGAAGTCTTCTTGATTTCCACGGATAATTTTGGTTTGTGAAAATTTTAATAATAAATATATTATCAGGTGTTCCATGGACTGCTAATACTATCTTCTTTTCTTATGATTTCCGTCAAAATTTGCTTATTTATGATAAAATTTGGGTTGAGACCTGCATACATCCGCCCTCGGCGTCGGTCAATAATGGATTAACGAAAATTCAACGGTTTTTTGGCAATAAATTTCTGTTGCTATGGTTACCTAATAAATTATTCTAATTCTCATTGGTCGTTAATTTATGTCATTGTTATATTCTAACGTCTTATTTTAGTTTAAATCTACAAAATATCTTCAAATTAAGATTTCTTTCTTATATTAGTAGCTAGGTTTATTACATGAATACCATTGTTCATAATTTTTGATAAGGATCATTTTGATACCCCTCATGGTTACTTTTGAGTAGCTAATCACATTTTTGTTATTTTCCTTATTTATATTTTATATATATTTTATCCAAAACTGGATGTTATTTATACATTTTGGTATTAGGAATACCCACTTAACTTGTTCAAACATTTGGTATATTCTGATTTGATACTGGACTATTATTTTTTCTTTAATTTACAAAATTCATCATCAACTGTCAGGCCTTGAGCCTAGATTTTCCTATACTACTATCTAACATTTCTTTGTAACTTCTTACCTTTATATTTGGTACTTTAAAGTAATTTTTTAACAGAAACAAGTAATAAACATTGGTGTTTCTAACTACACCTCTTTTTTTTTTTTTTATAAGCGAATTGACCACTTAGGATCACGCTACAACTTTATTTCTTTTTCTTTGCCTGGAGTTTCCTCTGTCTCCAATACTCCTTCATACGCTCACTGGCTTGTTTCCTTTGATCCTCTGTCCAAGTTCGTCCACTTCTATTAGGTCTTCCTGCATCTTGAAACAATTCCAGATTTTTCACTGTACTCCTAAATTCACTTCTTTCTAACATTTGGGATTCTGTGATATTCGACTTTTCTAAATCTTTTCTAACTTCCTTAATCCACGTTGTAGTGGTCTTCTTATTCCAGAGGTAGTCGAATATTTGTTTGGTTAATCGATTTTTGTCCATTCTGTATAGATGTCCGATAAATGTCAGCCTCCTCCTCCGCATAGTCTCCGAGATTCTTTCCACGTTCTGGTAGACTTCCTTATTGCTTCGCAGCTTCCATCCATCTTCAGTCCGAACTGCACCCATGATTTTTCTTAGAATTCTCCTTTCCAGGACTTCTAGTTTGTCGAGGTTATAGTTCATCGAGAGGCATTCACTGGCGTAGAGACATTCCGTTTTTACGACGGTGTTGTAATGCCTTATTTTGGCATTCCAGGAGATGCATTTCTTGTTGTAGATATTTTTTGTTAATCCATATGCTCTTTCCATTTTTAGAATTCGATCTCCAACAGCTGCTTTTTCTAACCCATTCTCCTGTATAGTCTCACCCAGGTACTTAAACTTTTTGACTCTTTCAATTCGTCCTATCTCCGTTTCAAGGAATTTTGGTCCATGTTTGTCATTTGTCATAATTATGGTGTCAACTACACCTCTTATTATAATAATAAACATTTCTTGACAGGTTCAAGCCTGAAATAAAACTTCTAACTACCTTTCTGTTCCTTACTACTATCTGGTTCAACTGATGATTCATTATATTATATTGGTTTTTTAAACAATAATAACACTCTTATTATACTACTATTAAACTGTACTTTTCACAATATACTCTATTCCCTCATTCCTTCACTATAAAACAGTGTCTATCTTTCCTGTTTGCCTTTCATTCCAATGACTTAATTTCTATCTTATCCTATAATTCTTATTAACCATTGCTTAACTTAATCACATTATAATGAGTTCCTCTTACTTGCTAGTACAAAGTTTATCACAGGTCTTCCAGATATTCTAATGCAGTCTACTAACTAGAATACTTTTTCAAGTTCACCAACTACCTTTTTCCTTCATAGAAGGTTTTTGATTTATTCACCTTCACTTATTATATGCAACATGCTATCACTACATGTCACCACTTTGTATTAATATACTCTTTCTTCCACTCACTTGATTATTCACTGGGTTGTTTATTTATGTTAATATCATCATGGGGTTACTGGTTATAAGTGTTTATTTTATTTTCCCTTCACTAATGATCACTTTTGGTTATTAACTGTGGCATTTATTTGCCTCAGGGTATTATTTACTGGTTTTTTATTATTTTCATCACCATACATTTGGGTGTGTGTATTATTAATACACATTTATGAGTATAAATAAATATAAATAAATAAATAAATGAGTATAAATAAATAAATATCTTATATTTATGAGTACATTCCTTCATTAACAAAATATACATAACATTACTATCTTTCTTATTTGTCATTATTACCCTAGGTACATCTCATCTATACTCTAATTACATTAGTGCATTTGTTAACATACATTTTAATGGTCATTATTAGGGAATTACAATGTTCATATCAATTTCTTGATTACATTTATTTCTTGGTTCCTTCTTCGTTGTTCCATTGTTCCTTTTGTATTTATCCGATCTATTGAATCAAGTCATTGTCAGTTTATCAGTCATTTGTCATTTGGTTATTGGGTTATTAATCTCTGAGTTTATAAGTTCTTGCCTTTTATTCTTGTCTTCAGCTTCTTTGTTTTATAATTAATTATCAATGTATCTTCACTACCTTATGTCATGTTACATAATGCATCGCCACCAAAATTGATTATTTCGAAACAACGATCATTATGTTTTTTCTGAAATCATCAATATAGTTCATTTAATCAAGTTGTTATCATTCAGGAATTCATCAATCGCTACTTTTTCCTTTATTCATTTTTATTAAGTCATGGTTCATGATATGGTATTTGTTATTATTTTATTACGAGTGTTATCCCTTGTATGTTCTATTTCCCTAAAATTTTTCTTCTCTCTGCTTCATATAAATTGGTATATGCCACACCAGAGGGCACGTGTGGCTCTATTACTCTGCTATCCATTTATACACATTTTGAGTTCAGAGGTCTTGCCTATCTGCTCAATAACATAAATAATTGTTGGACGAATATCAACATAAAATCATCACATAATAATATTCATAATAATTATAATAATAGTCGTCTGTTTTCGACTCATATAATATCAATACAATAAAACACTTTTGGGGTTAATTATTCTCTCTTTTATATATCTCATGACCTTTTCTTCTCAGTGACTTGTTTTGATTCCTTTTTCTAAGCTTATGGCGATATTTAATAGGTATTTTGCATTGTTTCATTAGCTTACTTCATATGGTAGTGGTTTTATTTGTTATCACTTTATTGCTCATTTATATTCAAAATTAACATTGTAACTGGTTTCTGGCTCACTTATATTTTTTCATCATTGATTGTTCAGTTAATATGTCATTGTCATTTTTTTATTTGATTGTCTTGTCTTTTCTTTTGTGAAAAGTTAGTTCTTTATTTTTCCCTTTTGTGAGAGGGTTAGTTAATGATGTTATGTAGCGTCATCATTATTTGTGTAACATTTTATTATTTTATATCAATTTTTTATGATATTTCATTATACATATTTTTCAAAATTACATGGGTTTACACATTTTGTTTCACACTTGGTTGTAAGTTTGTACTTACTTTGTTTTGAATTTAGCTAATCTTTCTTATAAATTCCCTTTCATTCATATAATAATTTCAATCAAATACTTATTGTAAGTTGTGCTTACTTTAATTTTTTGAATTTAGATAATGGTTACTCTCCAAATTCTTTTTAACTTTCTGACACTGTCTCATAATATTTTTTCAAAGAAGACTGGTTGTAAGTCCCTTTAATTCTCTTGGTTGTTATATCACTTACGACATAGGTATTGTTTTGGTTGTCTTTTACAATGAGATAGGGTCCATTGTACAATAATAGCAATTTCTTTGTGATTCCCTCTCTGGAACTTGATAACTCTCGGTTCCGTATTAGCACTTTTTCTCCTTCATGATACCGGATTGCTTTCGGTTGAATTCTGTGATATTTCTCCTTCTTCTTCTCTATTTGTTCCGCTATCTTGCTATAGAATCTAGCATTATCGAATTGGTATTCCGGATTGGCGGGGAAAATGACAAGTTCTTCTATAGCTCGAGGTGGTGGTTTTCCGTACATGATGGTGTAAGGGGTATCCTTAATGGATTCGTGATAAGCGAGATTTATGAAACTTTCTGTGGCTTCGAGGTATTCACTCCACTTACGTTGCTGATCGTGGCAGTATGTTCGAAGAATCCTCCCAACTTCACGGAGCACTCTTTCAGCTGGGTTGCTGTTCGGGTGGTAAATCGAAGTTTTGTATGTTCGGATGCCCAGATCCATCAATGTGTCCTTCCATCGTCTTCCTCGGAATTGGGTACCATGGTCAGTGATAATATTCGTGGGACTCCCCACTTCTGTAATGTACCTCTGCGTTATAATGATCAGTACTTTGTTTGTAGTAGCACGGTTGATAGGGTATAATTTTACAAATTTGGTGTAATAGCTATGATAATAACTATGAACTTGTACTGATTTCTTCCTCCACTGCGTGGCATGGGTCCACATATGTCTAAGAAGACTCGTTCCAGTTTATTGGCAGAAGTTATTGGTTGCATTACTCCTTCTTTCTTGTCGTTATTGCACTTAACAAGTTGGCATATGTGACAGCTTATTATGGTCTTCCTTACCCTCCGGTTAATGTCTTTCAGATAGGTATGCTCTTCTAATGATTTTGTCACCTTCAGTGCTCCCATGTGTCCGTATCTGAGGTGGTATTCCGTTATAATCTCAGCTTCAGTTTCTTTAGGTATTATTAATTTCCATGTATTTTGGTTGGGTTTGGTTTTAATAAATAAAATATCTTCATGCAAACAATAGAAATGTGTGGCTCTTTCTTCTTGTTGGATCAGCCCAAGGTTACTCTACTATAAGGTTGGGCCCGAACCGAAACGAATTGCTATTGGCTGTTGAAATGACGTCACCATCGAGGAACGAGCTGCGCGGTAAATACTTCTCAATACAAATATGTTATTTTTTTATTAACTACAGTTTGTTTGTTATTTATATTTTTATTTACGAACTTATTTTATTGAATGAAGTACGTAATAATGTTATATGAAGCGAATGTTTGCGTAATTTAAATGTGTACGCTTTTAATATTAATCGTATAACCAGGCCCCGATTTCAGGTACCTTGCACCCTGGGCAAAGCATTCTTATAGCCGCCCCCTTTCATTTTTTTACTTTTCTCCCCACCCCCCACCGCCTTTCACTAGGGAAACAACAAACTATAATGAAGATAAACATTTGACAGTTTTTATCTGTGATGAAATAACAGAAATTATATATAATTATACATATTTCACTACTAACAGAACACATTTTTTTGCACAACGAAGTGAACGCGATAACATTGAAAGCGTAGCCTATACTGAAAGGAAACATCAAACATGAAAGAGGAAATGACTGATTAATTTTTTTTTTTACCGCAGTGTAAACAAGTTTGTTGTCAGTAAGAGTTGCAAGTTACTGATACTGAGTAACGATATTAGGCGCATTCCGCCGCTGTCATTTATCAAAAGGCTATACGTCAAACATATAAGCAAAAGGCTATAAGGCAAACATCACACACACACACGCACAGAGGAAACTACGCGTAATATAATATTATTCATTACGTATTCCTTGGCGCGTGCCGGCGTGCATTCGAACGTAGTTTCCTTCATTCCTAGAATTTTAACAATAACACTCAACTGTCTACTGTCTTATAGTCTTAACTTAACGCGTATTGTATTTCGTTCCTTGGCGCCCCCTTGGACCAGGCGCCCTGGGCATTTGCTCAGTCAGCCCATTTAAAGCCCGGGGTCTGCGTATAGCAACTGAAGAAGCAGTACGGATTTCCTATACATAATTGTTAATAAACCGATTGATAGTCGGAAAAATAATACCGAAATACCTTGCTAAAAATTAAATTTAGTAATTAGATCAGTCTAGACCGATATAAACAAAGCCTGAATACTAATGAAGCAAATTTTAGTAGACTAATTACAGAAGTGACTCGTTTTATCAAACTATACACTTATTTGCTAGAACGTTTCCGTTCGCCTGCATACAATAGACACGGTTTGAAAAAAATTGAAAGTAATGACAATTAAATGCTCTTTGTACTATTTTTAGTTCCTATTTTCTACACCCTTTTTTTTATAATTTTTTAAAGCCCGTGTTAGACTTTAGAAATAAAATTGCAGTACAATAGGCTTTATAACTTCTCTTTTTTCATCATAGTATTCCTTATAATTTGATGAAAATATATCATTATTTGGTAGCGCTCATGTGTTCGCCCGCACACACATGTATTTTTTTCAACCACAACTTCCCCTCACGCTTTATCTTGGCTTGGGACTAGCTATATTCTGTACAAAATTAATTTAAAATTTTAATTTTACAGAATATAGGCGGTTTAAAAATTGTGGGCTAATTATACATTGAACCCGTTTGTTTATAGAGGGAACCCAGAGTCCACTGACCAGTTACTTATCAGACCTCTACTCAGTTCAAAGTCCAAACCAGACAGCGGCGGTCTAAGTTCCGCCTTCCTGCAAAGAACAATGATGCCTATAATACCATCCTAATTAATACAAAAGTAGAAATATATTAATTAATGTGTGGGTTTAACTATGGACGATGCGTGCCACTGGCGTGATTTTCTCTTCTGTGCTTCTGCTGGTTTCATGCGGCCATTCATGAAACGAAGGCGAATGAACATTCTCGTCCTGGCGTATATTTTTACAACTTCTGTTGGCATCTCAGGAAATTTACTTAAAATTCTTGTAGTCATATTTTTTATAATATTTTTACTTTTATACAAACTATTCGGCCCATTGATGTCCCTAAAAATTATTTCACACTGTGAAATCTTGTGCATCAAGTCTTCTGAAGGAACAAGAAGACCTCCTCGAGATAAAAACTCTATCCAGCCTCCAGCAGAAGTACCAACGGGAGGGGGATATATTTTTTCTGAAGGTGTTCCCATTGTAGGATCATGCTTTCTCCCACTATAGGCAATGTAGCCAGCTAGGTAGCGGAACCCCTCAGTAGAGCAGTCTGCTCCATCACTGATCGCAGGAACGTCAACGTCTGCATTAAATGACAAGGAGAAATCTTGCATTTCTGTTGACCCTTCAATCATAGATAGCTGCTCGGTCATGTCAGGTAAGATACCTTGCAAGAGATGAGAAGTCATAATTTCCTGATCATCATCTTGGACAACAGGTGCTTCCTTCGAAAAAGGTATTTTACTTGTATTTTGACCCACCAAAAGCAAACGAAGTCGATGTTTAACTTCTGTCGGTGGTGGGTTAATAAAAAACTGCCCAATGCCTCGTATTTGGGAGAAAAGATTTTCCAGGCAGTCTTGATTTAGTCTTGCAGTTAAAATATATTTAAGATTGTTTTTTCGTATATGACTAAAAAGGCCAAATAACGAGTTGATGGTCATCATGAAACCTTTTTGAAATGGCAACAAATTCCGAGATTTTCCTACGCGCATTGTTTCACAACAAGTATACATTTTTTTAAGTACTCCTTCTTGTACTTCGTGGTGAGTGCCATATCCGGTAGCCAAAGGTTTATTATCTACACATCTTCTTGAATTTAAAATATCGAAAGAATCGTTAATCAGTTTAAAAAATTTAGCCACATGTTCTTCAGGAAATAAATATCGAATTGCTTCAGCCGTTGTGTTTGAGAATAACTGCGTCGCCAAAAACACGCGCTGACGTTCCCTACCTTTGACGGTGAGATGGACATGTGAGAGCTTAGGGCACAATTTGAATTCACCATTATCCAAAGCCAACAATTTTTCAACGGTCGTCTTTGTGATGTGTTTGTTGTCGGAGAGTGTCAGACCGTCATCTAGAAAATGGTTTCGTAAAAGCTTGTAAAGGTTGGGAGCATCTGCGAAAACCCATATGACTTTTTCTACGTTGTGTGGGTTTGGGAACCACGAATTTGTATACGTTACATTTAGTTCATTCCACACTCGTCGATTTTTTGTCCCTAGATCTGCTACAGGGGCAACAACATTGTACCCTACGTCTTCCACGCAACAAATAGTTTTTTAACAATGCAACCGACATTTGGACATCAAAATCATAATATATTGGCTGCTTCCAACCAGCTACGAGGCCACGAAGCATGGGAATCTGACAATTGCTGTGAGGCCCTACAACACGATCTTCCTTCTGATCGTAACTGACGCTACTATCTACATTCATTTCGTCAAAAGAAATAACACACATTCTTTCAGCAGTGGTCAGTGTGTTCACCTGGGCTTTCATGAAACACAGAACATCATGGAGTACGCCCGGCTGACAGCAAAATGAAGCAGATGTCCATCTCTTCAAAGTCGATAGTCCTGGGAAGGGAAAACCACATTTATTTCTCAAGAAAAAGTAACATTTTCTTGATACAGTGCGTAGTGTAACTGCCTTTGCGATGTCTTCGGAGTTCCATTTTGCACGGTTTTTATTTGACAGTAGGCAGTTAATTTGTGTTTAAGTAAAAATTAGTCCTAAAACTTTTTTTATCTTATCTTCAACAAGTTTTTTCAGATTCTCGTCTTGACGTTTTAAATTTTCAAGAGCAACCTTTCTCTGTTCCTTCAGAAGTGTATTTCTCAGCTTGAAAGTCCCGCACATAGATTTCAAAAAACGGTTTTCACTTTCCAACTTTTTTACATGCTTCTTAAGTGATTGTACATCCTCGAGCTCAATCTCGCAGTTTGTAATAGTGCTTTGGTCCATTTTAATTTTTTTGGGTGACAAAGCCGATAGGGTTTTTAAGGCTCTTTTCCTGACCTCTCTCGCATGACATCTCTCTCTTCTGCCACTGACTTTATTACTTTCAAGAACGCCTGATACCCCTGTATTATCATCACTGCGGTAAGGCATACCGTCATTACAAGCAGTGATGACGACGGGAAGATTCATATGGGGAACAGCATCTTCTCTGAGAACTCTTCTTGATGGTATATTCATTAACTCAGCACGTAAGTCACGAACATAATCTGTTGTAGAAAAGTGTTTTGAGCAAACCGTAGCATTTGAAATATTAATATTATCTTTTCTGTAGCACTTCGAAATCCATATTTTTTGTACTTTGGGGTCTTTTGGAAATTAATGATATTTAATATCTGTCCCCTTCGTTATTTTGTTGTGTGAATTACAACCGGCTACAGCACACGAAGGCATATTGGCAGTAAAATAAGGACAAGAGTAAGTTCAAACAACGGAAATAATAACTATGTTCAATAACGAAAAATGAAAATGAGACGAAACAACAAAGTTTACCTTGGTGTCGCAACAAAAAACGAATACGCCTTGAAAACTTAAAACTATCGCAACAACAAGCAACAAGAAATCTACTAATAAATAGAAAATTAAGAGAAAGTAACTGTACAAGAATAAAAGTATAACAACTATAGTAATAGCTATGTTCAACAAACAACAAAACAACGGCAAAAAAAAAACAAATGATAAAACAACGTTTACCTCGCTGTCACACCAAAAAACATACACGTATTAAAAAAACCAAAACTATGTCAACAGACAAAAGAATAAATAGAAAATTAAGAAAGGTAATTGAAAATAATTAAATTTTCGTAAACACCGATACAAACGTATTGGTAACCTAACACTGTTACTGTCGAAACGTTCTTGTGAAACGTCACGAGATAAAACAAACACTTTGCTCACAGAAATACACCAACAATAACTGAAGTGTTTACCACAGAATTTAAACAGTTCTGTACCACGTTTATTTTATTTTTTTTGCAAAACACTACACATATTTGTTCTAAATCTGTATTGCTATACCTACGAACAAACGCATAAATTAACAGTGATTAACTTCACAATTTATAACACCCGGATAACACCTATATAACAACGTAACAATACTAAGCAAGCAGTAAGACGCGGAATCCCGCCTCGATGGTGACGTCATGCGCAGTAGCGTGGATTCAGAACGCGTACTGCGCAACCCATTCGGGCCCCCCCTGGATCAGCCGCTCTCGGATTTGATTCAATTTCTTATCCTCCTTCTGGTGTTGTTTTACTCTATTCAGTATCACTTCTAGGTCGGATCTGCTTTTCATAATATTAAATACTTTTACTATGGTCTCCTTCTCTCCATCGAAGGTTTTCTGTTCTGTGTTAATGCGTGATAGCACATCAGCTGCTGTGTTTTTACTGCCAGGGATATACTCCCAATTGATGTGGTATTCTTGGAGAGCAAGAATCCATCTGGTTAATCGACCATGGCTGAGCTTGCAGTTCTTTAAGAAGGAAATAGACTTATGGTCGGTGCGCACTGTGATAGGATATCCAAGAATATAAGTTCGAAATTTTCCACAAGAAAAGACCACACTCAACAGCTCTTTTCGGTTACATGGTAATTACGCTCACACTGGTTTAACGTTCTGCTGGCGAAACTTATTACTTGGTGGTTTCCATCCTTGTCCTCTTGATAGAGCACCGATCCCAAGCTAATGTCGCTTGCATCGCAGTTCATGTAAAATGGTCTATTGAAATCAGGGTGGTTTAACATGATTGTGTCGAGGAAGTGTTTTTTAATGGTGTTGAAAATCGTTTCTTGTTCTGGGCCCCACATCCACTTGGTCTTAGATGATAGCTGTGGCGACAGTTTGGTAGTCAGCTCAGAATAATTTTGCTGAAATTTTCTATAGTAGTTACAGATGCCCAGGAACGACTGTAACTGTTTCTTATTTTTAGGGGTAGGGAAACGTTGAATAGCATCTACTTTGTCGATTGATGGTGTTATTCCTTGTCGTGACAATTTGAATCCAAGGAATTGGACTTCTGCTGCTATCAGCTTTGACTTTTCTAATTTTAAAGTTACATTGTTTATGGATAATTTCTCTAGTACCCTCTCTACTCTCATACAATGCTCCTCCCAGTTGGATGAAGTGATCAGCAAATCATCGACGTACACAGTTGTATAATTCATGGTCTCAGGACCCAATATCTGGTCCATGCAGCGGACAAATACTGCTACCGAGTTTACCAGCCCAAAAGGTAGTCGTTTGAACTGGTAGTTCCTGCCTTCAAATATGAACGCTACGTATTTTCTACTGGCTGGGTGGAATTCTACTTGCCAGTACCCGCAAACTGTATCCCAGGTACTGATAAATTGAGTACCGTGAAACCTTTTGAGGATCTCCTCAATTTCACCAGGAGATGTCCTGTCGTTGATTAGGATTTTATTTATTTCTTTGGCGTCGAGACATTGGCGTACCCTTCCATCCTTCTTGGTAACAGATACTATAGGACTGGTGTACTGCGAACAACTGTACTCAATTATGTCTTCCTCCAGCATTTTATTAATTTCCATGCGTACTGCCTCCTTTGCTGCATACGCAATCGGGTAGGATTTCTTATTAAAGTTGGCCACTTCTTTGAATTTCAACTCGCACTGATACCCCCGTACCTTTCCTGGTTGGTCAGAAATACATGGCGGTATTTGTTATAAATCATTATTAATTTCTCCACCTCTTGATCCGTTAAAGGATTCCCGTCTTGGGTCCCTCGAAACTGTCGGATTTCCTCTAACTTCTGATTCCATAGGATGTCACTGTTTATTTGATTGTCTGGTTTCACTTCCCCCCTTCGGTCTGGTGAATCACAAATCGTTCTTATATTATATATTGTACTGATTGGGATGACCCCCTTGCTCCCAGTTAATTCTGCTATCTATTCTCTGTCTTCATATTTCATAGTTACTTTTGATAGTCTCATATCGATAATTGCAGAATACTTTCTTAGGATATCACAACCAATTAGAATTTCGAATGCTAAGTTATGAGCAATTAAGAATATCATTGGCAGTGTCTCGCCATTACTTATTACTTCTAGAGACATTTGTCTCTTAATGGTTTTATTCTGCCTTCCAGTGGCTCCAATTAAAACAATGTTACTTACTGGTAACGTGGGTAAGCTGATCTTACTCTCTTTTTGAATTTTATCATACATATTTGTATCAATTAAAGACACATTGGGACCTGTGTCAATCATAAATTTTACAGTTACACCATATACCTTGGCAATAACATAGGCAATTTCGTTATCAGGGTGCTTGATTAATGTGGACTTTTATTCCATTAACTCCTCACGGATGTTCTTCAGATAGTGGTTCTGAATTATTGTTATTGTTTCGTCATTCGTCTGGTTAGTCAGTCTTCTTAATAACACAATAGATCGGATCAGTGACGGGTCCTGTGGTATTCTCACTGCCGCTGCTCGTTTAAATGTTGGGCGTTGCCTTCGGCGCGGTCCTCTGATCTGATGGGGTGATTATCCTCAGTGGTTTGCATTCTCTCAACCGAGTGGTCATTGAATGTTATTCGTTCTCGGCTCCTTCTATTTTCTTCTGCACTCCGACTCCTTCTTCTGTAACCACGTCTTCCGTCGTTTCTATTCTCGGCATTTATATAATTTACCCGTCGCCTGTATGTTTGATTCGGGCCCGGCTGGTTGTTATTGTTGTATTGATTGTTGGGCCTGTTGTAACCACCTCCGTTTTGGTTATTTCCCCTGTTGTAGGAATTATTTGGATTGTTACTGTTATGGAAGTAATTCTGGTTTTATTCCTCGGATAATTATGGTTATTATTATTATTATTAAACCCTCTATAATTATTGGGGTTGGCTGGCGGATGATTAGCCGGTGTATGGTTTCCTTGCGGCCCACTTGGATAATTTCTGTTATCGTAGTTTCTGTAGTTCGGGGTGTTCTTCTGCCTGTTCAACACATAATGTTTTTCCCGCTCATATTCCCCCAATAAAAATCTCTTGAATCGTCTTGATTCTTCCACTCAAACGGCTTTTGGTGATTTCTCCGTCGTAGTGGTATGCCAATTGGGTCACCAAGCACTCTTCAGGGATGTTAGGTTCGAGGTTCCTAGTTACACTAACCTTACCTAAGAAGTAGGCGGTTGGAGACTGTCCCAGGTAAGGGTCGAATCGGTTGCTGATGTTATTTCTGACAACATGCTGCGTCGCCTCCGACCAGTATTTGTCCTTGAATAGTTTTTTAAATTCATTAAAATTATGTATATCTGGTCTCACAGCCGTCCACCAATTGTCGTGAACTTCCTTGAACATTTCGTCGATCATGCCCTTGATTACCGTCTACCGTGTCTCCCTGGTTCGGGCTAGGTTCTCCTCTACCCGTTCTATGAATTCAATTGGGTTTCGTTTGTAATTTTTGAAGTTTATTGTTTCTCTATTCTCACTACATGATATGTGTGAGCTCATCATTGGTCGGTCCTTCAACGCATTGATCTCTTCCTGGAGGCGTAGTTCTCTTGCTCTAAATTCTGCTATTTTCCCTTCTTGGGCGGTTGTGGTGTCCTTCACCTCACTTACCGATGCATCCAATTTGCTGTAATTCTCTTCGACTCTGGTCTGTATTTGTTCCAATTTGTTATTCGTTTCTTTTTGGAGTCCTTCAACCCTCCTTTTACCTTCACCTTCAACTTCATTCACCTTGATCAAAATTTCTTCTCGGACTTGCAACACTACTTCGCTGGTTTTCTCTATCTTCTCTTCCGTCTCCATTACAGTCTGTTTCAATTCTTCCCTGTACTCCGTCAATTGTTGCTGTAATGTATCCTGGTTGTATTCCATTTTATCGTTCAGCGTTTCAATATCCTCTTTCATTAGTCTCAAGGTTTCGCTGGTATTCTCATTACTTCTCTCTATTTTTTCTCCTATCAGCTTATTCTCCTCCTTCATTTTCCGTTCTAAAGTTTCGATATTCTTTATGTTACTCTCCTCATTCCTGTCGAATTTTTCGTTCAAGGGCTCAAACTTCTTATTCAATTCTTCCTTAGTGCTGTCCAATTTTTTCTCCATCTTCTCATTATTTTTATCCTGTTTCTTGAAATTTTCATTCATTGACTCAAACTTCTTGTCCAATTTCTCATCTATTTTCTCCTCCTGCTTCTTAAAATTGTCACTTAATTCTTCCTTCATTAATTCCCATAATCGCATTAAGTTCGGGTCACCTCTGGTCTCCTCCTGCTGTGTGGGTTTATCTATTTCCATAGGAGTTAATAATTCTTCTACATCTTCTACCGAAGTTATCTCCTTTTCCTCCATTCTGACGTCTTTCTCGACCTCCTTTTCTGATCTCTTGGCTCCCTTTTCCGCCTCCTTTTCGCGTATCTTAGTCTGGTATCTCGTATCGTGCTTTGCCGGTTCCATTTCTGTAGTCGCCGCTAGAATCTGTAATGTTTAATGGTATGATTTTTAGTTATCCTAGCCCTACTAGTTGGCGCGCCACTTTGTAATAAAACTTTCTGTGCGGGTTTATAAATGTAATTAGTGTTTCCGTAACTCGTTCTATTACTCGTATAGTAAATGTGTGCGTGTCGAGCGTTTTTTAACTCGCTCGTTGGGTTCGTGGTATAGTAGAGGTGTATGACTGATGTTTTTAATAAGTTCAATAAATTCTGTCAATGTTATTTGCGTGTAGCGAGTCGAGTTGTACCTTTTCTTACCATTTACGGGCGAACCGTATCTCTCGGCATTTGGTTTGAATATTGCCGCCTCGCCACCTGATTGGCGCACGCCGTCTTTCAGTGTCGACTTCGCTAACTGTGATGGTTGTTGTTTTCACTTCAATAATTTTCTATGTATTATCTTAATTTGTACGAATCAAACATACAGCGTTGCAGAATAATAATATTTATTAACCCTTTAATAGTTTTCAGTTAGTTAGTAGTACATTATTTTATCTTAGCACCGGCTTTTACAGTTGCTCAGTTGGCAGGCTCAGTTTAAATGTGTCATGTACACGCCGCTTGGCGAGTACCGTTGGTTTACAATAAAATGTTTTACCCAGGGGGTGTTAATAAGTCCTTTTGGCTACAGAAGTATTGGATTACGGCTAAAATGCACAAATTTATAATAATTCTTAAAACTAGGTACACAATATTTTATATTTTAATACATTCAAGTAAGTAATCATCAATGAGAGTTAGTCTAATTTTTGGTTAGGATTTTGTCAACAAGTTATGTTTATTAATTATTTATTATAGCTCAGTTTAAATAATTATCAATTGATTAAAGTTCAATAATAGTGATATTATAAATACTTTCAGTTCTAGTTCAGAATAGTGATCAGTGAAGTGAAAATTGTGATTTGTTATTATGGATAGAAAAATTGGGAATTCGTTTTAGTGAGATTAGTGTTTTATACTCATCGATTCTCGCTGGGGCTTCCACGATGCTCGTCTGCTTCTTCCGGATGGATCTGGTCGTCTTCTATTCTTCGGATATTCGTCAATCTCGTTCAGACGGGTTTTTCCATAAAGTTCGGCTTCGTACTCGTTCTGCAATCGTCCGTCTTCTTCGGTTGAAGTAGGTCACCTCTGGTCTTCCTTCGGGATGAGTCGTCAGCTATGATTCCAGAAGTCTTCTTGATTTCCACGGATAATTTTGGTTTGTGAAAATTTTAATAATAAATATATTATCAGTTGTTCCATGGACTGCTAATACTATCTTCTTTTCTTATGATTTCCGTCAAAATTTGCTTATTTATGATAAAATTTGGGTTGAGACCTGCATACATCCGCCCTCGGCGTCGGTCAATAATGGATTAACGAAAATTCAACGGTTTTTTGGCAATAAATTTCTGTTGCTATGGTTACCTAATAAATTATTCTAATTCTCATTGGTCGTTAATTTATGTCATTGTTATATTCTAACGTCTCATTTTAGTTTAAATCTACAAAATATCTTCAAATTAAGATTTCTTTCTTATATTAGTAGCTAGGTTTATTACATGAATACCATTGTTCATAATTTTTGATAAGGATCATTTTGATACCCCTCATGGTTACTTTTGAGTAGCTAATCACATTTTTGTTATTTTCCTTATTTATATTTTATATATATTTTATCCAAAACTGGATGTTATTTATACATTTTGGTATTAGGAATACCCACTTAACTTGTTCAAACATTTGGTATGTTCTGATTTGATACTGGACTATTATTTGTTCTTTAATTTACAAAATTCATCATCAACTGTCAGGCCTAGAGCCTAGATTTTCCTATACTACTATCTAACATTTCTTTGTAACTTCTTACCTTTATATTTGGTACTTTAAAATAATTTTTTAACAGAAACAAGTAATAAACATTGGTGTTTCTAACTACACCTCTTATTATAATAATAAACATTTCTTGACAGGTTCAAGCCTGAAATAAAACTTCTAACTATCTTTCTGTTCCTTACTACTATCTGGTTCAACTGATGATTCATTATATTATATTGGTTTTTTAAACAATAATAACACTCTTATTATACTACTATTAAGCTGTACTTTTCACAATATACTCTATTCCCTTATTCCTTCACTATAAAATATAGTAAAATATAGTTATTTCTTTGTATATTGTTTTCTATTAGGTGAATGGCAAATTCTGTTTCTACTATTAAATTTTCTAGGTTTTTGTTTGTGTATTGAGTTAGGTTAGTTTTTGACATATTGTTTAAATATTCTGTTTCTTTTTTGTTAAATTCTGTATTGCTTAGGTTAATGGTTCGAGGGTAAAATGTATGTTTATTTTTGTTTGTTTGTTCTTGATTTTCATTTTGTTGTTTTAATGTGTTGAGTTTTTTGTTGATTGTGATAGCCTTTTTGTTTTTTCAAATTTTATTTCATTTTTGATGTTATTGTATTTGCTATTCCATGTAATTGAATGTAATAAACTTGTTAGCTCTAAGTGTAGATTATATATGTCTAGTGTTATGCTATTTTTCTTACTGTATAATTGATTAATTTCATTTTGTATCCATAACCTTTGTGCTTGTATTATTGTTTTTTGTGCAGTCATGTTTTTGTTGTTTGTGTTTATGTTAATGTATTTAGGTGTTATTTATGTTTTTGGCATTGTCTATTGAAGTATATATTCATGTTTGTGTTCATTAGTTGTTTTTTTCGTGTCTGAAATTTATTTAATAACTTGGTAATGTGGTTATCTCGAGTTGTGGTTATGTTGTTTGTGTACATGTTACTGTATATTTATGTGATAGATAATTTGCTATATATTTATTTTTCATATTTGATTGCTGCTTTCATTTATTATTGATGTACACTTCACTATTCTTTAATACACTTTTGTTTTTAAACCTCACTTTCCATTTTTTTTACTGTACGTTTTTACCTTGTATGGTTTTTTTATTCAATCACTTTCCACTACAGTTCGATTTCTGATGTAAATAAAATATTTAAAATTTGTATTTAAATACCTCAAAATGTTATTTTTCCCTTATTTGGAACATGTTTCGAGAACTATTGTGCTCTCATCCTCAGCCTTCGCGATTCTGCATCTAGGGAAGTACCTGTGTGTTGGTCTGTCGCTATTGTGGTCTCATATTGGTCTCTGGTATCTCAAAGTGGAATTTTTGTGTGTCATTGTGGTGTATTTATTAGTATTTTGTGTATTTTCAATGTTGAGTGATTTGAAAATTGTGTCATGTTTTGTATTGATTTGTATTCGTTCAGGTATTAGTTTGTTTTGTGTTTTATGTTTGTATATTTGTAAATTTTCCCAAATGTTCATTATGGTCCGTTTGTGTGGTATGTGTTTTATTAGTGTCACATTGGTTATGTCTGGGAATTCATGTCCTGTGTTTATTGCATGTGTGGCCAAATTGGATTTATATATTTCTGTTTTTTTGTATGCAATTACGATGTTCAAAATAACGTTTTTTCAGCTGTTTTTTTGTTTGTCCTATGTAACATTTATTGCAATCTTGGTATTCAATTTTGTATATACCGTTAGTTGTTGTATTATCTTTGTTGTGTGGGTTATTTAATTTTTGTAAATTATTTTTATTAGTTTTGTATGCTATTTTGATATCTGTTTTTAAATAATTTTGTTAGTTTTGTCATTTTATTATTTATGTATATGAATGTGGCCCATTTTTTGTTGTTATTATTTATGTGTTGTTCATTTTGATGTTGTGGTGGGTGGTCAGAATGCTTAGGTATAATGATGTTGGTAGAAGCTGGTTTTCTGTATATTGCGTATTGTATGTGGTTGTTGTTTCTTGTGATGGTTATGTCTAAATAGTTGATTTTGTTGTTTTTTCTTTTTCTTCTGTGAATTGCATTTTTGGATGTATGTTATTGATTTGTTTTAGTATGTTCTCTGTATTTGTGTTTTTGTTATTTGATACATATAGCCCATCGCCTACGTATCTCATATTTATTGTGCTATTATTTTTGCTATTTTGTATGTAGGTGCTTTTTTGAAGTTGATTAATGGATGTATTGGTTTGTTTAATTTGTGTATTTTTATTTAACTTGTGGACGTATTAGGCTAATAAAAATGCAATAATTAAACAACCTAATACATCCATTAATCAACTTCAAAAAAGCACCTACATACAAAATAGCAAAAATAATAACACAAAAACTAAACAGTATCCATCTAACAAATAATCATCATAACAAAAAAAAATACATATGAATTAATAAACAAACTAAAAATAAAAAATATAAATGAAAACACATTTTTCACATCATATGATATCAGAAACATGTACACCAACATCCTAGTAGATGAAACAATAGACATAATAATAGACAAACTTAAAGAACAGAATGAAGACAGATTATATAACTGAAATAAAAAACAGCCTCCAACTAATATTAAAACAAAATTACTTTGAATTTAATAGCAAAATTTATCAACAGCAAGAATGTTTAGCAATGGGATCTCCATTATCTAGCATAATAGCAGAAATATTCTTACAACACATAGACACCAAAATACAAAATATTATAAAATCATTTGGTCTAAAGGGCATATCGATGAGATATGTAGATGATGGGCTATATGTATCAAATAACAAAAACACAAATGCAGAGAAGATACTAAAACAAATCAATAACATACATCCAAAAATACAATTCACAGAAGAAAAAGAGAAACAACAAAATCAACTATTTAGACATAACCATCACAAGAAACAACAACCACATACAATATGCCTTATACAGAAAACCAACTTATACCTAACCATTCTGACCACCCACCACAACATAAAATGGCAGCATTCTATTCGCTATTTAACAGAATGTACAAAATTCCCCTAAACAAACAAGAAACAGACAAAGAAAGAAATATAATATACCAAATTGTATGAAATTGGATACAATAAAAATACTGTAAACAAAATAGAAAATAAAATCAAATATAAAATAAAAACTGAACAATTAAGAATTAATCAAAATGAACAACACATAAATAATAACAACAACAAAAAATGGTCCGCATTCACATACATAGATAATAAAATGACAAAACTAACAAAATTATTTAAAAACAGATATCAAAATAGCATACAAAACTAATAAAAATAATTTACAAAAACTAAATAACCCACACAACAAAGATAATACAACAACTAACGGTATATACAAAATTGAATGCCAAGATTGCAATAAATTTTACATAGGACAAACAAAAAACAGCTGAAAAAACGTTATTTTGAACATCCTAATTGCATCCAAAAGACAGAAATATATAAATCCAATTTGGCCACACATGCAATAAACACGGGATATGAATTCCCAGACATAACCAATGTGACACTAATAAAACACATACCACACAAACGGACCATAATGAACATTTGGGAAAATTTACAAATATATAAACATAAAACACAAAACGAACTAATACCCGAACAAATACAAATCAATACAAAACACGACACAATTTTCAAAGCACTCAACATTGAAAATACACAAAATACTAATAAATAGACAACAATCACACACACAAATTCCACTTTGAGATACCAGAGACCGATAGGAGGCCACAATGGCGATAGACCAACACACAAGTACTGAATCCTAGACCCAGAATCGCGAAGGCTGAGGATGAGAGCACAATAGCTCTCGAAACCTGTTCCAAATAAAGGAAAAATAACATCTTGAGGTAATTAAATACAAATTTTAAATATTTTATATACATCAGGAAACGAACTGTAGCAAAAAGTGATTGAATATATATATATATATATACATATATATATAATCACGTTTATCCATCATTAGCTAAACATGCAAGTTCTGACCAGAGAAGTTCATCTTTTTGAGACCCCATATATAACAGTTACGAGTAAGCTTAGACATTTTATTCTTACATATTCGTAATCAGCATAAAAAACCGTAAAAATATATATCCGTTTCAAGATAGTTTGTTGAAAAAGTTGAATAATAATTACCCTGTTAACATAATCGTTACAAACGACTCACACGTGTAAAAAAATGCATTACTATTTTATCACGGATATCGGTTTAGCTTTTAGTGATGAAAAATATGCACAGTGTTGCCACAAAATGTATATAAAGTCACGAAGGTCACAACGTTGCCAAGTCTACTGAACGTAAGCAATTCCTGCAATATTAGCAGGTGGTGTGTCTCGGCTGTTTATACAATTACTGCTTCCAGTCGCCTACGTTTAATTCCTGTATACGATCTTAGTTATTTTTAATTTCAGTACCGTAGTAAAAATAATCTTTGAAAGACGTAATCAACTATTTTTCAACGCTGTTATTAAAAAGTGGGTTAATCATTCAATGACAGAAAACATATAAGGTATAAAATGTTGTGATCACTTTATTCACACGTTCTTTTCTTGACACGTAAATAACTATATACTAAATAAAGATATAATAAGTATATCTTCATTGTACATTAGTATAATATGTAGTTAAAATGTACAGTACAACCTGTCACATCCGGACCTGTGATATCCGGAACCTCCCATATCCTGACGTATCTCCAAACTAATTTTTGCAATTTTGGTTAGCGAAATGGTTAGGGATGTAAAGATACTACTCAAAAAACACGTTCTTCTTCTGTGTATCTTCTGTAATTGTTAATTATATTAATTGAGATTTTGGCTACTTATAGAGATTTAATTACTGAACACAATGCAGTTTTCAGAATTGCTGTATATTTATTGGTTTTGAAGTTATCGCAGGTTGAACTGCAAAAATGAATTGAATAAAATTCGTCTAAAATCATCTGCCCGCGAGTTTCACTGTGAGGAAGTTAGAGTGAGATAGTTGCTTATTATACGCTCTCTGTCTAGCGTACGGCGCAGGCACAGTGTGTCCCTTTCAATACAGTATATTTAATGTATCTTTTAAATGTCAATAAATTTCAAATGAAATTTGGGTATATCTGAAATCCTTGAATAATTTACGCACCCGAAATTTTCGCCGGTATTTTTCGTCAAAAAAGTGCGTTAATTATGCGAGAAAATACGGTATTTATAAATGACCTTGTGATATCCGGATTTTTCCATATCCGGATCGGCCGGTCGCCATATTAGTCCGGATATGACAGGTTGTACCTGTACTGGTAAAAGTATGAATACGGTACAGATAGACTTTTATTACAAATATTATTTGCTACGGTTTTCTATAAATAGTAACTATTCTCGGTAAAATAAAAATAAAATAAAATAAAAGATTAAATTCAAATATCTAATATTTTCTGAATAAAATATATGTATATTTTAACAAATAATAATTATGTAACTCTGAAAAAATTTAAGACAAATCTTCATTAACTTTTGTAGGGAATTAATTAAATCTTCATTAATCTTTGAAACTCTTGTAGGGAAATCGTTTTACACACTTAGGCCTATATGTATTGAACATAATTATTATAAAACCATTTATTATTAAAAGGGATTGTTTAAATTACATATTTATTCCTACCATTCGCCCACTCCGATTATTTCTTTTGTTAAATAAATCTTATGACATGTCTTTTATATGTTTTGTACACCTCAGATTTTGTGTACACTGTATATATTTCGTATTTTTAATGTTTTTGGCTAAGTTTTCATTGGCCTAGGACACCGGTCCTTCTCAAAATTTGCATATAATTTTACCCTGATTAACGAAACAGCTCCTCTCTGTCTGTGTACCTCTGTCTCACTTTCTTGCTCTCTCTCTCTCTCTCTCTCTCTCTCTCTCTCTCTCTCTCTCTCTCTCTCTCTCTCTCTCTCTCTCTCTCTCTCTCTCCTTATTCGTTCTATTTCTTTCCCTTATTTTTATTAAAGAATGAGCCAAGGAGGTTATGTACATTTACACCTGCCGGACACCTCTAAGGTTGCCTCTGTAAGAAACAATAAAATTTCTCAAGTGTTTATGAAATAAGGAGGACACTGGAACATGGTAAACGCATAGTAATGTTTATTTGGCTGAGACAAGATAAACGAGAAACGTGACACATTTCTGGCGGGAACGATTATGCATTTTGCAAACTGGCGTCTACGTCACACACGTCCGTATTTTCTACAAACATTGTGCACAGTTTAATCTGAGTTGTGGTATCTCGAACTCAGAAATGGTTAATATACGTCAGCCACTGCTATGTACAGTGATATGTGTTGTGTCTATTCAGCGCTAACACCACAGGTCTCCAGCACAGAGACAAGATTTCTCATTCTCGTCAACATGAGTACCTACTCAAGGTCAAATAACATTCTTAATGTTGTAATGACAGACGTGTACGTTTACAAAACACTGTTTTGGCTGACACATATATACACATCTACGTCTGAACTCGCAACCTCTTATTTATCAGCTGGCCGGTTTTACGTTTCCACCAAACGTGTTCCAGAAAATCATATTAAAATAATATGAATATTTTATAGTAAAAACATAATAAAAATAATAATAATATACAATTTAAAAAGTTAATACACTACCTCTTGCTTATCCTAAGTTTTGTGCGGAGAAATACCTGACCCAGTCAGTTTTCCAAGGATTCATAAAATTGTTATCTCGAATGATACATGGATCTTGTAGAGCTCGTAATCCTAATGTTCCTTGCATGATTGATGGAATATGTAAACATAATAACCGAGCAACATTTTACGTTAAACTATTGAAAATAACAATGGTTTTCCAAAGTACCGGAGACGAGATGACGGAATTGTTGAACTAAAAGGAATACCGTATATCATTTGATAATCGTGATTCGTTCAATACAATCGCTTCCTAATTCTACAGTACAATGCTCACATCAATATTGAAAACCGATAAATACATGTATAAATAGGCTTACCATACGTCCCGGTTTGACCGGGATTGTCCCGGTTTGACGACCTGATCCCGGGGTCCCGGCCAGTTTGTCAATTGTCCCGGTTTGAAAATTGACGAGAGTAGTTTCCGTCCGGGCGAAGACGTTGTGCAAGCTGAGCTCCCGATTTTTGGTTAAATCAATAGAAAAGAGAGTTTGAAAGATTAAAAGTAATTTTTCATGAATGGAAAATTCAAAAGCTGCAGTAGTCACTTTGCACGAGTATACACATTCAAATGACTTAGGGAGCACAAAAATCCTAATGTGTGCTATACTTGCTTTCCTTCGAAAAGATGTAGAATGTGGCTGGCAGTATATCCATGGTCAAGTTCCAGAGGAAGAGAAACTCGATTAATTCTTTAATTGTTTCATAGAACAATAGCTAGACAATGATTAGTGCCACAGGAGTTACGGAACTGCTACTTCCGACGTCATACAATGAATAATACCGTACAAGCACGCATCAGAAACTAAACAGCCACGTTGGAAGACCACATCCAAGAATAAAAAACATTATCAAATGTTTATAATCTGAGGCAGAGAAATCTATTCAGAACACGATGTAACGATGGAGTGAAATTTTTAAGCTATGAAAAGGACGAAAAAGTATACTGAATTGGATAAACTAAAAGATATGGAAAAGATTCTGACGTTGGGATGTTTCTCAAGATCACGTCGTCCGTTCTACAAGTTGACTAATAAAAATAAATAAAAAATAACCTTCCTTTTTAATTTAGAGAGAGAGAGAGAGAGAGAGAGTGAGGGAGCGGCTATGCAAGTGTGTGTGTGTGTGTGTGTGTGTGCGTTTTATAAAAATTGTAACTTGGTAAACGTAGTTGGTAACAAAAAATACATTTAACGAATTATAAAAACATAAACACAATACAGGGTGGATGTACATACATCGTTGTTTGTGTGTTCGCAAGTGGGAGGTACTCTCACGTATCAAAAATTAATTACGTGTCTTATCTACTTGAGTGTTCGCAAGTGAAACGTGTTGCAAGTGCCACTGTTCGTAAGTGGGAGCATACCATCTTCGGCCGGATACGAAAAGCAGATTAATTTACCTGGTTTCTTCGAGACAAAAGCATCAACATGAATCAAAAAATTTAACTTGCAACCATTATTTTAGTAAAACGTAGATGATTGTGGGTACCATAGCTTAGGCTTTTAGAGCATAGGCTTGTACATTTATCTAGGATTTACATTATGTAGCTGATGATAGAAGTTCAAATGCGAGTTCCTGGTCCCTAAAAACATGGGAATCTCAGCTGGGAGAGTGAACTCCAAGACAAAATACTGATCCTTCAAATGTGTGTGTGTCGGGTAGGTATAGGCCTACTAGTAGGCCTACTCTGGGCTCCTTAAAAAAGCTACTGCTAAAATAACAGTGATTTGTTCTAATTTTGTTTGCTACATAATAAGGTGACGCCGTATAACATTAAAATTTGGGTTTGCCAAAGATTATCAGAATTGGCACATTCAACAATTAAAAGTTTTGTACGAATGATCAGAAAACAATGGTATTTAAAAGGAACTATAAAGACATATCTTATGGTCATAAACAAAGCGTAGAAGAAATTACTATTGTAATCAGTATAGTCATATTTGGACAGGTGTAGAAAAATATGGAGAAGCCTGTACAGGTGTGTCGGTGCTGATGGGAACACACATAAAAACGTTTGTATGAGATTAAACGTATGTATCCAAGATAAATACCGTTTTATCTACAACAGGTGGCTTCGAAATATGAACTTGGGGATTTCCCTTTTATTTAGGGGGAATTGTTATAAGGTAAATACAGTACAACCTGTCACATCCGGACCTGTGATATCCGGAACCTCCCATATCCGGACGTATCTCCAAACTAATTTTTGCAATTTTGGTTAGCGAATGGTTAGGGATGTTGTCACGACACAAATAACCAACCCCGTACCAGAGATAAAAAATATATTTATAATCGTAAAAATACTTCTTATCAAATAAACTGATAGATTTTAAATAAAAATATAAGGAATATAACACGACAATACGACGACTTTAACCTAACCCAAGCGATTGAGCCAACAACCTAAGCATAAAGAAGGGAACCACGTAACCTACTTATTCAAATGTAAATATTTTGACATGATTGAGCCAACAACCTAAGCATAAAGAAGGGAACCACGTAACCTACTTATTCAAATGTAAATATTTTGACACGATTGAGCCAGCAACCCAAACATAAAGAAGGGAACCACGAATAAACAACGAGAATGAGAAAATAATAAACCTAAACCACAAGGAAACAAGTTTATGGGTTTAAATGACCCCAAAATGCCCAAAGAAACGGATGAAAAAACCTAATATATTAAACGAACAAGGAAAATGAAGAAGGAGGGAGACAAGCTAAAGTGAAAACCAAGAATGGTTCACCAAAATAAGTAAAATAGCACTCAACAAGAACATTGAAACCAAAACAAGGGTTATCAGGAGGAAGGAGAGATAACGGTTACTACCCATTAAAAAGGCAACCTAAACCACAAATAAGAATTGTTATTAGTTAGTAAGTATTAGTTATTAAGTATTAATTGTCATTAGGATTAAGTCATGAAAGAGAAATAAGTATAGGGGTCACCCACTATCAAACAAATGATATAAACAGTGATACAGTGCAATAGTGTAGGTGTAAGAACCCCAAAGTGAAGTGTGACACTAGTGAAGTTATAATTAACAATAAGTAATTTACAAGTGAAGGTAAGGTAAAAGTTGGAAATAAACAGTACATAAATAGCTGATGAATAAATAGTATTAAGAGTGAATTATAGTATAAGGTATAGTAAACACTAGAAGTGATGATGACTTTTTATTTAAAAAAGATGTTTAATAGAGCTAAGTTTAATTATAGCCAGTAGTAAGTAAAAAGGGAGGATTCCAGAATAGAATAAATTGAAGGTGTTACCATGGAGGGAATATAAAAATTGTTTAGAGATTGAGAAGTCAAAAAACTAACAAAGATACCTAATTTATAAAGGGCTATTATTAATTTAATAACAAGTGATGTTGTTTAGCACAACACAAATAATATGTGTTATAAACTAAAAAATTAGCAAATAAGGATAAGTTAGGAGTGAGTGATGATATTTCTTAACCAAAACAATAACTCTAATAACTTATAAAAAATTGTGTTCATGTTATTGTTATAAGAGGATATGGCTGAATCCAATGAGCAGTCCATAAGCCTAATGTTATATTTTTAAGATTGAAATAGGGAAAGCAATATTGAATAATAAACAACACACCAACAGACTCAAAACACAACACAACTAATAAAAATAACAAAGTAAGGCCAAATAGGCTGAACCAAATTGTGATTTGAACGAAATAAGTAAATTATTATAATGGCTACTTAGGCCTAGAAAAAAACATAACTGTCAGAACCCAACAACCAAAAATTATAACAAATTGAATCAGAATTTAGAAAATCTGAGGTGAAGGAATCACCAAGAATAAATTGTAGATCATTTATAACACAAAATATTGTAATAGGCATTATTATATAAAAAGAAATGTAATTAACAAGCATTAACATAATTGTAAAAACTTAAAATCTGACATTACCCAAGCTTGTGGGGTATCAAAATAATCTATGAACGAGAATAAAAAATATAGTGACAATATTTATTAACCAGAAAGGAAGATGGAGGAATGACAGTAATCAGAAGATATACGAAGGATTCGAAGTTTCGATAACAATACATCAACTCAGAATCAGCCTATTCGAAAAATACCGTTACTATGGAAACAGCGGTTGTTGACAGAAAATACCGTTGGAAATGAGTAGAGAGAAAAAAAAGCGAAGCGTCACCAAGCCAAGATAGATGCAAGAGTTCAGCAGAAAGTTTTTTCAGTGAAAATCATGAAAATAATAGTATAAAGTTGCTGAAAACCGATCATCAAAAAAGCAGATGACCACTACAACTAATATTACAAGACCCAAGACCTGAATAAACGGAAATTATCCACAAACAGAACGTCCAACCAACTACAAAGGTCTAGACACGTCGAGTTGTTAAGTACTATCCAATTATTTATTTTCCACCAACCCTAATCACTTTAAATAATTTTGAAAGGTAAAATTACCACACTATAGAAATAATATTTCTTTTTCATAGAGTATTTAAGCAAATTGAAACATAATGAAACTTTGTTAACATAGAATAACCTAAGAATTGAACACGAACTTACAGAACACTTTTACAACACAACACAACAGATTGTAACAGCACACTTTATATTTCTTGTACACTTAGATTAAGGTAATTTGTATTTTTATTGTAACCATTGTAGTTCTCTAACTCATAGCCAAAAGAATCCACGGATTTTGAAACCAAAACATTGTAATAAGCCTAACGTAAACAGCGAAGCCAGGTTAGATGGTTTCTAAATCAATTCGCCGCCCTGAAAACAAGATCTCATGTAACCAATCGATAATTATTTTGTTGTAATTGTAAATGTTTTCAGTTATCACCCATTAAAAGATATTTATTACTGGGAGTAACCAGCGTTATCATTTCATAGGGAGTGCTATATAATAATTACTTGTATTGAAGAATAAATTGTAGCGGTAAGCAAGTTGACAGTCATACGTCAGAAGCGACGATTGAGACGGCTGTGCGAGCGGGAATTATTCGAATACACCAACCCGCTGCGCTGATAACTTGTTCAAACACAATTTTTAGTTGTTTTGTAAAACGACTTGGCGCCACCCGGGATTATTACACCCCCTAAGAATAACAGGTAAGGTTACTGCCGTAATATACAGGTGATCAGAAGTACGCTACGAACATCGCTAGCCACAAAATTTACTGTGACGACCCGGTGCGAGGCGAACGCACTAATCATCCAAACACATTATTTTTTATGTACACATTTTGCAGGTACGTTCGAAGTGAGTCGTTACAAATTGGCGACCAACCGGTGAGGCCGTAAAAGAAGGTCAACGGCGGCTATGAATAGGCACGATATGGTTACGAGGAGCAAAGGGAAGGAAGCACCAAACCAAGAAGGAAACCCAGAAGAAATGGAGGAAGTTGAGGAAGTAGAAGTAGAGGAAACAACCGGAGAATTGTCAGAAGAAAACCCACAGGAGGACCAAATGGAAAATCCAATTCAACCAGAACCGGAAGTTGAAGTCATGGTGACTGAACAACCAGTCAAACCGACAGAAGAAACGAATTTAAATAGCATGATGAAGTTCATGATGGAACAATTTGGACAAATGAACAGGAGCCATGAAGATTTGAATAAAAAATTAGAGTCGGACAAGGAAGAGAGAAGACAAGACAAGGAAGAGAGAAGACAAGACAAGGAAGAATTGAATAAAAAATTAGAGCCATTGCAAGCAGGAAGGAGAGAAGACAAGGAAGAGAGAAGACAAGACAAAGAAGAATTGAATAAAAGATTAGAGTCAAACAAGGAAGAATTGAATAACAAACTGGACCAAAATAAGGAAGAATTGAAGAAGCAATTCAAGGAGGACTTAGAGATCCTGAATAACAAAATGGAAAACAACCGAGAGGCGTTAGAAGAGAAGAGTGAGGAGTTGAAGAGACAAATAACAAAGGATCTTGGAGTGTTAAATGACAAGATTGAAAACAACTGGGAAACACTCCAAAAACAATTGAAGGATGAAGGTGAGAAATCAAAAGATGAATGGAGGCAACAGTTGGCGGAGTGCAAAAATGAAATCAAACAGACTATCACTGAGACGAACGAAACAATAATACACGTCCAGGAAGAGTTGACAGAAAAAATAAATCACGTCCAAGAGGAAGAAATTCTCAGGATCCAAGAACTACAGAAGACCACCACCGATGAGTGTAACAAAAATAAACAGGATGTACTTCAAGAGCTGAAGGAGAGGCACAAGGAAATACAGACTGATGTCAGCGAACGCGTTGAAAGGGTATACACCACCATCAACAAGATTGACAAGAAAACGCAAGAAAATAAAGAAAAAATTAGAGAAATCAGTCAGAAAGAGAAGCAGATGCAAGAGGAACTGGACGCTTTGAGGGAGAAGCCTTGCAGCAGCACTCATATATTTACGAATGAAAATAGGGAAATGATCAACTTCAAGAGTTACCGAAGAAACCCCATAAAATTTCTGAAAAGGGTGGAGGAGGTCATCGAGAGGAACAGAGATACCAGATGGACAACGGGGAGAAGTCTCATCGACGAGATGTTTCGAGACACAAATGACAATTGGTGGACAGCCACACGACCAGAAATCGGCAGTACGCAAGAATTTAAAACGTTGTTTCGTGAAAAGTACTGGTCGGAATCGACCCAAAATGTGGTAAGGAACGATATAAGCAACGGAAGATATGAGCCACAGGCTGGGCATACATTAACGTCTTACTTCTTGGGCAAGGTCTGCCTAGCCCGAAATCTCGAACCAAAGATACCCGAAGAATCCCTAGTCATCCAACTGGGATATCACTACGAAGACGCCATACAGAGGGCCAGGAGACAGGGACAAATAAAGACCATACAGGGAATGGCCAACTTGCTGGAAGACCATGAAAACGATAGCCAGTACAAGAAGAATCGTGTGATCAACCAAAGGTACAACCGGGGGAATGAAAGTTACAACGTGTCAAGCCACAACTTACCCTATAATAATACCCAGAACAACTACCGGAACATAATGAATCGTAACCCAAATAATTACCCAGGGGACCAACCATTCCATCGGAATCAACCCAACTACTATCAAGGTAATCAACCAACCAACAGAGATCATCCGAGTTACAACCAGGGGAACCAACCAAATAACAGAAATGCACAAAACCCTAGTGCACCGAATAATCACAACAGGGGGATAGAACAAGGTAGGAATACAAATGGCCACCCAAATAATCACAATTACTATGGCAACCGGTACGACCCGAATTACCCATATAACAGAGGAAACGGGAGTAATCAAAATAGGGATGACATGAGGCGTCAAGTCAATTTTATCAGCGGGAGGAGACAAAACAACCATCGGCGATATTGTCCCATTAGAACCAGCACAGCGTACAACAATTCCCAATACGACAACCAGCAAGCTACAGGAACGAGAACAATAGAAGCGCCAAGAAATCACATAAGTGATCAATCAACCTCAACCAATGAAATGGCAGACCAAGTAAATAGTCTGGCCAGTGGTTCCCAGCCACCTTTAAACTAAAAAGGTCAGTGAGAAACCACCAGGACCCTTCACGTGACCAATCACTTGGGTTAAATCGACAAACTACGACGGAAAGCGAAATAAAGAAGATAACCATAATATCAAACAATTATTTAAAGGACACCAGGGAAGAACTTCTGGAGGAGGAGGATAACCCCTTGTCAACAATAAATAGTGAAATAGTGCATATAAAAGCCATTATTAATGGAATCAACACTGTCATAATGATCGATACTGGGTCAAATGTATCTCTCGTAAACCAACCTGAATTGGAGCGGATCCAGGCCAACTCCAATATACCTATCCCGACTTTACCTATAAATAATATCGTCATAATTGGTGCCACAGGCAAACAAAATAAGACCATCAGAAAACAGGTCTCTTTAGAGCTGAACAGTCAAAACACAATCATACCCATTATTTTTCTTGTCGCAAATGGATTACCATTTAACATGCTGATTGGATGCGACGCACTGAGACAACACTCAGCAATTATTGACATGCAGAAGGGAATAGTAGTGCTTACTTCTGAGAAGGGAGTGTGGTCAGCCAATATAATCAACAATAACCCAACACAACTAACCCTAAATCATCATAAGGGGTTAAAGAGCTATTATTGCCAGACATATCAACCATCAATTACCATAGAAGAGGAAGAAGGAGAGGGAGAACTGTGGAAAGGAAAAATCGAAGACATTAGAAAGTTCCAAAGAGAGAGACCTCAGCAAGAGATAACGGGTGAACAGGCTGAAAAACTAATAGCCATATACCAAGAATACCATCACGTTTTCTCAAATACACCAGGGAAGGTTTCCAATGTAAAATCGACTTTCGAGAGCCCATTGACTTCCACAGAAAATCATACCCAATCGCCTACTCCCTAAAAAACGAGGTGAGAAAGGAAATAAATAGAATGATGGAGGAGGACATCATTGAACACAGTCAGTCTCCTTACACGAGTCCTATAGTCGCCATACCAAAAAAGAACGGTAAAGTCAGAATATGTTTAGACGCCCGGGAGATCAATAAGATGATCATTAATGATCGAACGTCACCGGGAGAGATCGAAGAGGTACTCAAGAAATTCCATGGTACCAGATATATAAGCACCTGGGATACGATATGTGGGTACTGGCAGGTGGAGCTGCACCCACACAGTAGGAAGTACATGGCATTCATCTTCGACGGAAGGAATTACCAGTTTAAGAGGTTACCTTTCGGCCTCGTTAATTCCGTCGCAGTGTTCGTCAAGTGTATGGACCAGGTCATAGGTCAAGAAGCATTGCAGTTCACAACAGTGTATGTGGACGACCTTTTAATAACATCATCTGACTGGGATGAGCACTGCGATCGGGTCAAACAGGTATTACAAAAATTATCTGTAAATAATATCACATTGAAATTAGACAAGTCCAAATTCATAGCAAACCAAGTCAAATTCTTGGGTTTCAACTTAGCAGAACAGGGGATAACACCATCCCAAGAGAAGGTGGAAGCTATTCAGAACTTCCCCACCCCAAAGAATAAGAAGCAGCTACAATCCTTCTTAAGTATTTGTAACTACTATAGAAAGTTCCAGACCAATTATTCTTATTTAACAGCAAAGTTCTCTAAACAACTATCAGCTAAAGAAAAGTGGACTTGGGGGAAGGAACAAGATGAAGTGCTAAAATTAATCAAAACAAAATTTCTTGAAACTATAATGCTAAACCACCCTAATTTTGAACAGCCGTTCTATTTAAATTGTGACGCCAGCGATGTGAGCCTGGGCGCCGAGTTATATCAAGAGGATAAAGACGGACACCACCTGGTTATCAGCTTTGCCAGCAGGGTACTGAACCGATGCGAACGTAACTACAATGTTACTGAAAAGGAACTACTCAGTATTGTGTTCGCATGCGGACAATTTAGGACGTATATCCTTGGATATCCCGTCACCGTCCGAAGTGACCATAAGTCCATTTCCTTTTTGAAACAGTGCAAGTTAAGTCATGGGAGGCTTACACGATGGATCTCGCATTACAAGAGTACCACATAACGTGGGAGTACATTCCAGGGCGTAAAAATGTTGCCGCCGATGTATTATCCAGAATAAATGTCACCGATCAGACATTTGAAGGAGAAAAGGAGAAAATCGTCAAAGTGTTTTGTATAATAAAGAATAGAAAGGACCTGGAAGATATTCTAAACGAGGTAGTGGTACAGCAGAAACAGGATTCTAAATTACTAAACATAAGAAACAGACTGTTAGAAGATGAAGAAGTTGTGAATAAATATTATTGTATCCACCAAGATATACTCTTTGTTAAAACAACAAAACATAATAGCACATGGAAACTTGTAGTTCCAAAAACATTAGAAAATAAGATAATTGAGGATTATCATGTTCAATACGGACATATGGGAACTGTAAAAATTGTAAAAGCATTGGAGGAGGAAGTCTTTATAAAAAATCTAGTAAGGAAGGTAAACCAAAATATTAAAACATGTGTAATATGTCAAATGGTAAAGACCAATAACGAGAAAAAAGAGGGAACCATGATACCCATCACCTCAACAACAAAGTTAGAAAAAATATTCCTCGATATATGTGGTCCATTCCCACGTAGTGGAGGGAGACATAAATACAAGTTTATTGTAATCATGTTAGACCACTATACAAAATATACAAAATTATATGCAATAAACAGAGCTACTACTAAGAAAATACTGGAAATAATAAAAACTAAATATATAACTGAAGTAGGAAGACCATGCATGATAATAACTGACCATGGAACGCAGTTCAAAGGAAAGAAATGGCGGAACGAGTTACTAAAAGAGAATATAAAAACTTATAAAACTTCCAAATACCACCCTAGTAGCAACCCTGCAGAAAGAGTGCTAAGGGAAGTTGGTCGAATACTAAGAACTTATTGTCACAACAACCAAAAAGAATGGCAAAAGTATTTGGCTTCTACCGAAGTATTTCTGAACATTAGTTACCATCAATTCACAGAAAACACCCCATACCTGATGATGTTTGGAAGAAAGCCCCACAGAGAGATACAAGACTTAATAAACTTCCCAGTGAACCCAGAAGACCCCTATGATGAAAACCAATGTTATAACCGTATTATGGAAAAAATAGAAAAACAAAGAGCAAGGTATTCACAAAAACAAATTAAAATAATAAAGTACCACAAGGGAGAGAAAGTGCTAATCAAAAACAGGGAACTACCCAGTACACTTGAAGGAATAGCCAAAAAATTGCTATTACTATATGTGGGTCCATATGTCATCACAAAGGACAATGGAAACAATACTTACGAGACAAGTAATATAACCACCAAAAAAGTAAAAGGAGTGTACAACCAAGCGTCGATGAAGAAGTTCTATGAAGAAAACTAAATAACTGGAATACGTTCATCCAAAATAAGTGTGACTATCATACACTTGAAGGAGAAGAGGTGCATAATAACGAAGTGTCGAACAAAAAGGAGAAGGCTATAATATAGAATGGAAATGATAATATAATAAATCCACAACCGTGAGAATTGAATTGATACCAAAATAAAATTATATATAATAAAATGTACGGCCATATGTCATCACGAAGGACAAGTAACTGTAAATAAAATACAGATGTCAAAATTCAAAAATTATGTGAGCACAACTTGCAATAATATTTCGATGACTTATGAGGCCTAAAATAAAAAATATCAAAACAAAGGAATGAGTTACATAAATTCCTACTATGTGAACTCAATTTACAATTTATTAAAAAGTTGATGTGTGAAGTATATGAAATAATTAAACCAAAATGTACCAAAATAGGAATACGCTACAAAAATTCCTATGGTGTAAGAAAATTAACTTACAAAGAATTAATACAAACTGAAATATACAAAATTAAAATCAGACCAAAAAACTGATAAGATAAATACCTGAAATTATAATAAATCAAATGTATTCAGTAAAATAAAAAATCTAAAATGGTACAAAGAAAAAGAGGGAGATTATGTATAAAACCGATATACAGATATGGCTAAAGCAGAATCCTGCTAAATGACTAAGAAAAAAAAAATGTGTCTAAGACAATTAAAATGATCACAAGGAGAATTGAAAACCGAATAATGAAAAGTTAATGATAAAATTAACATATAAATAAATAAAAAACAATCAATTGTATGAGCAAATGATAGTATATAGCAAAGGTACAGCGGAAGGAAGAATGAGTAAAAAGCCAAAGTGATCTAAAAACAAACCACAAGGTGGACAATCCCAAAGTATATTTTTTATTAATTTAAGTCACAAGTTGACAAAAAAGGTATTTATGATTGACTGTTGAAAAGTCCAGCAATCAAATAAACTGAGCAGAGATGACGTGCCTCTGGTCCCAGAAAAATAAGTAGTAATGGGAGAAACCAGCTACTAAAGTTAGGGAAAAAATTGTGTATAAGGGAGAACACACCAATGGAAATAAAAAGAAAAACAGATCCAAATAAAATGGAATGAATTCAGTAAGAAGAGAAACAAAGAGTGGAAAAACAACAAAGAAAGAAAAGGAAAAAGATTATCTATAACTGATAATTTCATAAAAAACTATACTAGTGTTATCAAAATGATCAATTTTAAAGGAGAGGCATTATGTTACGACACAAATAGCCAACCCCGTACCAGAGATAAAAAATATATTTATAATCGTAAAAATACTTCTTATCAAATAAACTGATTGATTTTAAATAAAAATATAAGGAATATAACACGACAATACGACGACTTTAACCTAACCCAAGCGATTGAGCCAACAACCTAAGCATAAAGAAGGGAACCACGTAACCTACTTATTCAAATGTAAATATTTTGACATGATTGAGCCAACAACCTAAGCATAAAGAAGGGAACCACGTAACCTACTTATTCAAATGTAAATATTTTGACACGATTGAGCCAGCAACCCAAACATAAAGAAGGGAACCACGAATAAACAACGAGAATGAGAAAATAATAAACCTAAACCACAAGGAAACAAGTTTATGGGTTTAAATGACCCCAAAATGCCCAAAGAAACGGATGAAAAAACCTAATATATTAAACGAACAAGGAAAATGAAGAAGGAGGGAGACAAGCTAAAGTGAAAACCAAGAATGGTTCACCAAAATAAGTAAAATAGCACTCAACAAGAACATTGAAACCAAAACAAGGGTTATCAGGAGGAAGGAGAGATAACGGTTACTACCCATTAAAAAGGCAACCTAAACCACAAATAAGAATTGTTATTAGTTAGTAAGTATTAGTTATTAAGTATTAATTGTCATTAGGATTAAGTCATGAAAGAGAAATAAGTATAGGGGTCACCCACTATCAAACAAATGATATAAACAGTGATACAGTGCAATAGTGTAGGTGTAAGAACCCCAAAGTGAAGTGTGACACTAGTGAAGTTATAATTAACAATAAGTAATTTACAAGTGAAGGTAAGGTAAAAGTTGGAAATAAACAGTACATAAATAGCTGATGAATAAATAGTATTAAGAGTGAATTATAGTATAAGGTATAGTAAACACTAGAAGTGATGATGACTTTTTATTTAAAAAAGATGTTTAATAGAGCTAAGTTTAATTATAGCCAGTAGTAAGTAAAAAGGGAGGATTCCAGAATAGAATAAATTGAAGGTGTTACCATGGAGGGAATATAAAAATTGTTTAGAGATTGAGAAGTCAAAAAACTAACAAAGATACCTAATTTATAAAGGGCTATTATTAATTTAATAACAAGTGATGTTGTTTAGCACAACACAAATAATATGTGTTATAAACTAAAAAATTAGCAAATAAGGATAAGTTAGGAGTGAGTGATGATATTTCTTAACCAAAACAATAACTCTAATAACTTATAAAAAATTGTGTTCATGTTATTGTTATAAGAGGATATGGCTGAATGCAATGAGCAGTCCATAAGCCTAATGTTATATTTTTAAGATTGAAATAGGGAAAGCAATATTGAATAATAAACAACACACCAACAGACTCAAAACACAACACAACTAATAAAAATAACAAAGTAAGGCCAAATAGGCTGAACCAAATTGTGATTTGAACGAAATAAGTAAATTATTATAATGGCTACTTAGGCCTAGAAAAAAACATAACTGTCAGAACCCAACAACCAAAAATTATAACAAATTGAATCAGAATTTAGAAAATCTGAGGTGAAGGAATCACCAAGAATAAATTGTAGATCATTTATAACACAAAATATTGTAATAGGCATTATTATATAAAAAGAAATGTAATTAACAAGCATTAACATAATTGTAAAAACTTAAAATCTGACATTACCCAAGCTTGTGGGGTATCAAAATAATCTATGAACGAGAATAAATAATATAGTGACAATATTTATTAACCAGAAAGGAAGATGGAGGAATGACAGTAATCAGAAGATATACGAAGGATTCGAAGTTTCGATAACAATACATCAACTCAGAATCAGCCTATTCGAAAAATACCGTTACTATGGAAACAGCGGTTGTTGACAGAAAATACCGTTGGAAATGAGTAGAGAGAAAAAAAAGCGAAGCGTCACCAAGCCAAGATAGATGCAAGAGTTCAGCAGAAAGTTTTTTCAGTGAAAATCATGAAAATAATAGTATAAAGTTGCTGAAAACCGATCATCAAAGAAGCAGATGACCACTACAACCAATATTACAAGACCCAAGACCTGAATAAACGGAAATTATCCACAAACAGAACGTCCAAACATAAGACGAAAAAGACGCCACGTTTAAAGAAGCCCAAAATCCAAGAAAACTGATTTCATGCAGCCAATTCCTATCTCGAACCAACTACAAAGGTCTAGACACGTCGAGTTGTTAAGTACTATCCAATTATTTATTTTCCACCAACCCTAATCACTTTAAATAATTTTGAAAGGTAAAATTACCACACTATAGAAATAATATTTCTTTTTCATAGAGTATTTAAGCAAATTGAAACATAATGAAACTTTGTTAACATAGAATAACCTAAGAATTGAACACGAACTTACAGAACACTTTTACAACACAACACAACAGATTGTAACAGCACACTTTATATTTCTTGTACACTTAGATTAAGGTAATTTGTATTTTTATTGTAACCATTGTAGTTCTCTAACTCATAGCCAAAAGAATCCACGGATTTTGAAACCAAAACATTGTAATAAGCCTAACGTAAACAGCGAAGCCAGGTTAGATGGTTTCTAAATCAATTCGCCGCCCTGAAAACAAGATCTCATGTAACCAACCGATAATTATTTTGTTGTAATTGTAAATGTTTTCAGTTATCACCCATTAAAAGATATTTATTACTGGGAGTAACCAGCGTTATCATTTCATAGGGAGTGCTATATAATAATTACTTGTATTGAAGAATAAATTGTAGCGGTAAGCAAGTTGACAGTCATACGTCAGAAGCGACGATTGAGACGGCTGTGCGAGCGGGAATTATTCGAATACACCAACCCGCTGCGCTGATAACTTGTTCAAACACAATTTTTAGTTGTTTTGTAAAACGACTTGGCGCCACCCGGGATTATTACACCCCCTAAAAATAACAGGTAAGGTTACTGCCGTAATATACAGGTGATCAGAACTACGCTACGAACATCGCTAGCCACAAAATTTACTGTAACGACCCGGTGCGAGGCGAACGCACTAATCATCCAAACACATTATTTTTTATGTACACATTTTGCAGGTACGTTCGAAGTGAGTCGTTACAATGTAAAGATACTACTCTTGATGTTTTGGCTGATCACCACTTTTTCTTCACTACACTTACGTCATTCTGCGATATGGTTCACTATTTTTGAATATTTAAGTTTTTACAATTGAAATACTTTATTTGGGGCAACTGAGTCTGGGGCAGCGGCGTTAGGTCGACTCACTTTGGCTTCATGGCTTCCAAAAAACGTGTGCATTGTATGAAGCAGCCGAATCACAAACTTTTTCAAAAACTGATGTAGGCGTACTGTAAGTAAAACTTTTTAACCAATTTTACTTTTTGTATTTTAAAGAGTACGGTGTACAAATGCAAATGCTAAACCAATAGAAACGTCTAAAAAAACACGTTCTTCTTCTGTGTATCTTCTGTAATTGTTAATTATATTAATTGAGATTTTGGCTACTTATAGAGATTTAATTACTGAACACAATGCAGTTTTCAGAATTGCTGTATATTTATTGGTTTTGAAGTTATCGCAGGTTGAACTGCAAAAATGAATTGAATAAAATTCGTCTAAAATCATCCGCCCGCGAGTTTCACTGTGAGGAAGTTAGAGTGAGATAGTTGCTTATTAACGCTCTCTGTCTAGCTTACGGCGCAGCGCACAGTCTGTCCCTTTCAATTAAGGCTCAGATATGACGACATATTATGAATCGTTATATATGTAAGATAATCAATTTTTGTGAAACCTATAATATACCCATTAAATAGTGTAGACTAGACAAGTATGATAGTAGCTTAATACAGTCTTTTTTCCGGGATGAAAGGGAAATTATAATATTGTGCGCTTAAGAATGAAACTTTTTTTGTTACTAGACCAACGTTTATGAAAATCTATTTGTCTTCATTTCTCAGATTGTAATAAAATTGGAATCAATTATAGCCTATATCAAATTAAAAATTTTTGCCAAAATTATTTGTTACTAACCAAGTTTACTTTATTTTCTTAACCGATGGATTTTTGCATATCAAATTCCGTTTATTAGACATCGATTTTTCAATATAAAATTGGTCTCTAGATTACTGATTTGCGTTAATGCGTCCAAGAAAAATAGTAGTTTGATAAACCTTATTACTAAGTTTTAATGTTTGTTTACATACGGCGTTTTCAAGAAACTGTAACAGTGTTAGAATAAATAGGCCTACTTAAAAATTTGATTACATACCTGCACCTAGTTTCGTATACAGAAGCAGTGTAAAAAGTATTTTGTAAAGCTTTCTTACAAAATTATAACATAACTGAAGCCCAAATGATGTTTAAGATTTTGCACGTTAAGTCATATGAAGTTTACTTAAGAACCTGTTACGTTCAGACTTCCTGAGATACAGTTATTGAGAAGAACAAGAGTAACAGAAAGAAAGAGAGAGAGTGAGAGAGAGGTCAAAGTACGTGATGTTTACTACAGTTGGCTACTTATAAGGAACTTGAAAATAATTAAACTTATTGTAATGTAGAAAGTTAACGAAACATGAACCAAAAGCGAGGATTATGTGCAGCAGACTCAAGAGTTTTATTAACAGGATCCAAACAGCCTTTGGTGAAACGATTATTACGTTAAATAATTTATTCGCAATTAAGAAGTGGTACATTTTGAAGAAAGGAAAAAACCGAGGATGAGGAACTTATAAGTTGCTATTAAAATATGTAACTTACCTTTTGGATACCTAATTATTTTACAAGCAAGTTACGGAAACTATAAAAAAAAAATTAATTCCTAATATATAAGCCTTCACGTATTATTTCAAAAAAATTAGATTACTGCTCACTGTGATATACGAAAAGCAAAAATATAATTAATGTAACATTACAACTCTTCAACTCTGTAAGATATAAACTCTTCTGCTTCTGCAGGTTGTTATTTATATTATTGGTACTTGTAGAAATTTTTATTAATCAGAATGGTGAATAAATTTCCAACGGATGGGAGTCAACTTGAAACATGTTGCTTCGGTACTACTGTACACCAATAACTGCATAACCATATTCTTACAAATGATATTCGGTATGAATGAGAATAATTAAAAATTCGTAATTCTCTCTCCCCCGTCTCTCTTCTCCCCCTCACTCTTTCTCTGTCAATTTTCCCCATCTACCTCACTAATAGGGACAAACCTCACTACTACCTTTAATTAAACATGACTACCTCACTATTAATTTCCTTTTATTTTCATTAAGTTAGCACGGCAAGTCCTTCTGCGACTGCACCCAAAGCGCGCCTCTTTAAGTGTTTGTTGAAATGTTACACTGCTACAAACAGATTACTCAAGTTTGAATGTGTAGTCTATACGAACACAATGAATGATTAAACAAACACGCACACCACACTACCTTGGACAGGCATATGTACATATGACTGTCATCTCACGTTTCTTATTTAATTTTTATTTTAACTTTTTAATACTTTTATATGTTTAATTATTATGTAATCGTTAAGGATAAATAGGAGAAATAACTCTTTTTAATTGGCTTCATTATATCAAAAAGTAATTTGTTGCTGGATCGTGAAATATTTACAATTCATCTTTATTTACGTAGGTCTTGAATGTTGTGACACCGATCCTTTGAAGTATTCTCCGATCTTTATATGTACGGTATTCTTTTCCGGATGTCTCTCTTTGACTATGATCCCAGGCATTCAAAGTTTTGTGTTTGGACTCCTATGATTTTCTGGACTACTATTATTATACATTTTTATGTGCAAGAAAGTGGCTGAAGTTTCCATTTATAAACTACCTGATCCCTCTCGAACAGTCAGTGATTACTATAGACCGGGGTGACACGAGTTCTGGAAAGACACTCTAGAGAGTATCGCTGTATCTCTTCTGTACCGTTTTGCTTCTTCCATTCACTTTATGCCCACTCTATTTTTGTTAGTCTACGACAAACAATCTTTGGTATTAGATTTCTAACGACCAAAAATACTTCCAAAGAATTTGATCTTCTTGCCTGTCCTTTCAAACGGAGCACTGTTTCTATTTTAACAGGACGCACAATACCCTACAGTTTAAGAATATATAGACGAAGAAGTGTATGTAGCTGCAGTGAGGCGAACGAACCCGACAGTATCATACCGAGGTTATCTAAACGAATACCGGAGAGATGCGGACACGGAGATTTGCGAACACAAGCTATTTCCGGAGATTTGCGGACACTAGGCCTTTTGCTACCTGAGAGAGGGATGACAAAATTCCAAAAGTATTTCTATACCGGAGGCTTGCGGACAGGCCGTATCTGAGGTGCGCCCGCTTGAATAGCAACAAACTTTCGTCAATTACTAAATTTTCAAATGGATTTAAGGCCTCTCTAAATTTTTTTCTTGTGTGTTCGACAATAAGCCGTATTTTTACAAGGCTATCTTGAGTAGGGGTAGAATTGTCACAAAAATGTAAAAGTCGCAGAATTAGTTTGAATCGGTCCCTAGACATAATTTGGGGAAATATCGGCGTCAGTAATAGCAAATCCTTTGCCAAATATTCGTCTATTTCTAATTTGTTTACTCTTGGCATCAGCAGTGAACACGCCAAGAAGAAATTAAATTCTGCAGGCTCTATATCTTTCCATCGGGACAATCGGGATATTAATGTCAATTTTGCGGTAACAAATTTGTAATAATTATTTAATTCTGTGCAAATGATAGAAATAAATTCTAAGGGGAAAAATATTTAAAAAAATCTAAGTGAGTTGCCGTGTCTTCGAAACTAATTCGTAATCCGCTAACTGCTTTATCAAAAGAGTGACGTTTTGTCGCAGGACTGTTGGCCGACCAATCGTAAATTCTTTTTCGCTTCTGAAGATTTCTTACCTCTTCTTCTTCTTCTTCTTCATCATCATCTTCTCCTGCTGATGTTTCATTTTCTGATGAAGCTGCACGTGGTGTTGAACGATTATGAGAAGGCCCGGGAGCATCCATATCTTTGTCTGAGAAAATGTTGTCTTCCTCGTCACTACTCTTCATCAATAATTCCATAACTTCCTTCTCGGATTCTGTGCCATTGTAAACACAATATTCACACCTACTGTTTGCTAAAGAGAATCACAAACAAGACTGAACAGATGTTCTACAGACAGAAAGTAATTATACCTTGCACCCAATGTTGAGAACAATAGCCGTGGTAAGGAATTTGAACAAAGAAAATGATTTTTCTTCATGTTTTGAGGGTAGTACAATCAGAATCTGCCCTTATCTCGAACACGATGTTTTTCGCGATAACCATACTTCCATTCCTTACGAAACATGGAAGTAAAAAAGTTGCTAGCTGAAAAAATAATAGAAGAACCTGAACACCATTCGTCAATTTTGTCAACCCTCTGGGGGTCCGGTCTAGTTCATCCCTCCCGTAAATACGCCTCTAACCACGAGATGACATTGTTTACATTCTAACCGCATTAAAGTTTTGTTATTACAGTTTTCCAGTAAGCTACATTTTTCAGATTTACAGTAAATTATTATATTTACTGACAAGATGTACAAAGTGCTTTGTTTATTTATGGTCAACCATTCGTCGAGCAGGACGTAGTATGTGCCTACGCTTGGTCTGCATCTGCAATGTTTATGGGTTTTGTCAAGTCGCAGTTATTATTTTCAGCCCAACGATCCATAAATCAATCGTAAATTTGCATCGTCATAACAAAGGCTATTCAATTTTGGTTTATTACTGTGCTCTTTTTCTTATATACGCTCGCGGGCGTGCCAAAGAAGAGGACAGAGTTATACACGTTGCGAGCGAAGAGGATGCCGCACCGTTTCTGGTTTCGCACAGTACTGCCTCTGAAACGGGGAATTACACGACATTAACCTGTCCTAGCTCCTTACAAACCTGAATAATGTGTTAAACACTAACATTTGCATTTACAATTAATATATATATATATATATAATATTTCTGTATTAATATTATAAAAATTCTGTATAATATTTACCTTATTTCTTCCGTCGTGTGACTTCGTGTTGCGTTCGATTGAATATCTTTACGCGTTTCGAAACGTGTTTTGTCTTCAGAATAAAAAAATCACTCAAAGTGAGGTCGTTAAACATCAAAATTGCAAATATTAAAACAGTTCTACACATGTCCGCATTACATGAGTGCGCACTCGAGTCTCTCGGTATTTTCCTGTTGCTTTCCTCTACTATTGGGGAGTCAAAACTGGAACCCTTGCGCTGCCAGCTCTTATCGCAATGTGGACTGTGTAAATACCCGCTTACGCTACGCAATTACTGTACGCAATAATTTTCCCATCTATATTTTTATCGTCAGTAATTAGGACCAACTGTCTGGGGAGGTGTGGTTTGTATTAGTTTACTTGCGAACAGATTTTAATACTAAACAAAATAAATGTATTTAATTATGGCAAGGAAAAAACAAAATCGTTTTAATTTTTTCCAAACCTAATGTCTATTAATCCCAAAATTGGTGGAACAGGGAAATGAAGAAACAGATCAACGATACATGGGATCTAGTCGGCGAAATAACTGACCTTTTTTCCTTTCGTTGTAAACAGAACGAAAACGTTATAGGCCTAACATACTGTTACGACATTGCAGAACAATCTACGTGTTCTCGGCTATTCCAGTGGAATCCGGCTGTAATGCGTATGTGCGTACACATTGCTGCTACTTTGAGATGGACAATTACGTGGCACGTGTCATGAATCCGCAACGAGATCATACCAATCCGCGCGTGCTATGTTCAAGGCCGCAATCAATTACGTTCTAGTGTTTTGTAGTAGACGCCTATTAGCGAATATTCTGGAACCTTATCGGGTACTCAGCGACGCTCAGTTCAGTTTGAGTTGCGATTGAATCGAGTGCTGTTCGAAGTAATTGTAGCGAAGTGTTTTATAATTGTGCGGGACAATTGTAATACAATACAGTAATTGTCTTTTATATTAGTTGACATTTTTATTGCGTGTGAACAATTTTTAATTGATTTGTTGCAAGAGACTATCTTGTTGATTACAAACTGTATAATTGTGATAATTTAAGCTGGTGATTAGTGATTTAATTGGTGTCTTGTATTTTGTTTTCCACTGTACCATACGACGATCAGTAGACCGTCGTAACAATACGATGTTCAATATTCTACATTTAATTTTTAGACTGTACTTTTTTACTTGTACTTACAATTACTTTCTATTTTTAGTAGGACCAAGAAAACGCTGATAACAGCACAAGCTGGACTGAGATAATAATATTAACACTTTAATTACCAACGAAACTAAAACGCGACATTTATGTTGCCAACACCTTAAGTTGACGCGACACCAGCAGTGATTACATGTTAACAGCTGATTTTTCATTTCCCTCCCCCGGCTAAGAATTTTAAAGTAGACGTGCCCTTAGCTCTTAATACTACTATACGTAAATCGATAAATGGAGAAATTAAACATATGGTACTAGAAGAGCATGACCCCACGCGTCGAAGACGAAACATGATATAAATACACCTTGATTATTATTATTATTACGTATTATATAGTAGTATTAGATATTATATGGGAGAAATTAACAAAGTGCGAGGGGGCAGATAAAGGACAGTGAAGGATTGTGTGTAACACTGAAATTGTTGACAAGAAAAAGAAGAAACTGTACGAGTTGGCGAGCGTGCGTGTGCGCGCGCGAGAGAGAGAGAGAGAGTGAGTGAGAGGACTGAAAGAGAGAAACATGGGCAGAGGTAAAAAAAATCTGTCGCATTAAATTCACGCCAACAAGATTCTTAATGTCGTAATGACACAACAGTCTATGTTTACAAAAATTACTACCGTTGTGACGACACAAATATACAGATCTAATGTGTGTTGGCAGGCTGACGCGTTCGTACTACTAATTCATTCGAAGGCTGTATTCACTCCTGTCTGTATTAAAATAATACAAATGTTGTTTTATAGTAATAATATAATAATAATAATAACAACTATCACGATTTGTAGGCTTAAGCATTCATAACATAAACAGTTTTCTAACGTTCCCTCCTCTCAAGACTTCTACGAACTTTTTTTAACCTATTGATTTTACTCCATTTTTAATAATTCACCAATCCCTTCAGTTTATAACTTACTGCTTACATGTCGGAGTCATGTGATAGTATGAAACTTTTATTGAGCAGAATTCAGTATGACGGATATTCGTGGCATACCTACGGAGATGTGAAAGTAACGTAGTTTTACTTCGATTGCAGCTTGGATTCACTAAATTCTGTTGCCTTCTGTACGAGCGGATAAATTCTCTGCAGGAATGGGAAAATTATTATGTAAAAAAAAGCAGTGATCATTAAAGACCGAGGCACTGAGTGTAGGAGATCAGACCGTTGTAGGTCAAGTACTAGTAAAACCTGGAAAAGCTTATCGTCCACTACTACATATTAAGTAGGTTTAATGAAAATTATGTAAATGGAACGGATGTAATTTCGAAACTGTTAATTTCCTTCAAGTGTGTACTAAAGTAAAGAATGTTACAATTTATAAGTTGGTATTTACACCAGGTAGGCTTAAACAGTTAATGCTAACAACCAGTAGCCTACTGATTCGAATGTGTGTGTGAAGAGGGCTTTTGAGTCTATAATAACCTACTTGACACAGAAATTCCCGTGTCACCTGCATTTTGTATTATGCAAACGTTCGGAGGATGTAAATTTTTCAACAACATTGTTGGAGTGCCAACCTTTAGAATGAACCGTTGTGGCGGAATGCAAGATTGATTTAAAGAATTCAAAAATTCTTGGAGATAGTACACTATATTTTCAATATTAAATACGGTGTTAATAGATTCTTAGGACTTTTTATTATCCCCAGAAAATTTTTCCAAACTTGTATCATTATTTTCCTTCACAGATTCGATTCTTTGGGAATAACCACTTGTAATTTTTATCAAGTAAACACTTGACGTTTTGCACAGAATTTAGCAATTAATACAGTTGTACTATTTACTATGTCCCAGTTTTTCGTCAATTTCTGTGATGCTATCGTCATTAGGAACACTACCGTCACCGAGGTGCAGTAAGTTTGTAGAAAAATCACCATCTCCTCCTCCTCCTAAATGGGCTCTCATATTGCTTTGCAAATTTAGTCTGAATAGCATTCCACATCGCCGAAGACTTTAAACACACTGAGACAATATCAGCGCGGGTTCCTCTTGCAGTTACCGGTAATCTCTAGCGAGAATCCTCTGAAATAAGAAATGTTACGCTACCCACTAATTTGTTACAATTTCTTAAGTCTTGGAGAGTTTGATTGACCGTTTCTATACAGTCCACAAATCGCCTTCGTTTTACCGTTCATGATTAGTTTCCGTTTTGATCGCTCTTTCTTTTGTCATGCCTCCTCTTCAATACGAATTGCTTTTTTAATAGGAGTCAGTGAGAATACTTGACTTTTTCTTCTTGGCGCATTTTTATTTTATTTTTGCAGTCGCTTTCGGATAAGGGCGAATTTATTCTGGTGTCAATTGTGATAAGGTATTAGCAGATGTTTCGTTTATTCCCGACGTGGGAGGTCCGGCTACTGTGGTCTCTTGACAATCTTTTGTTTGTGTTAATCTTCCTTCATAATTACTTTTGTCTCCTATCTCTCTGTCAATTACAGGTGAACACAGAAACTCTTCGATACTGAATATATTTTCATTTAATGGCCAAATTCCAGTTGAACTAAAACCTGCTGTCAGTTAGATGGTGTAGCTGCCTTTGAAAGAGTATCTTTTGCTAGCCCAGGTATGTCATGGTTTTACCTGGGTTTATTGTCATCCAGCTCTCAGCGGCTGCACCGAAACAGGACATATAAACACTTGTCTAATGGCTGAAGTCAGATTGTAACGGGTATGAGGTATAAACTGTTTCATAAATAGTAAAAAAAGAGAGGCTGTAATTTATCTTGATGGATGTGCTACTCCAATACAACCTGCTGGTCCATAAATAATCAAAGTGATATCTACATAACACTCTGTGGATATAACGATAAGTGGTGGTTTCCACCTGCCATCTATGAAAATACCACTGGTTTCACCCTTTTCCAAAGGGGTAACCCTGCTGACTTGTTTATTTCCCTTCAAACTGACAACTTTGTTAGGACAGTGCACTGTTGTTATGCTGCCTGGTTTCCTTCACATTCCAAATATTGTGACAATAAAAATGAAGGCGACTTATCACAGAATTCCAATATTGAAGAAAGTTTTATGTTATGTTTATTAAAACTAAATGCTATTGCAAAGCTTGTTGCTTCAGCCTCTCTAAAAGACAACCTTGAATGTCGCTGCATGAAGCCAGTAAAACAATCTTTTACCGGCCCAGTTCACCAGAAAATCGACATTATTTGCAAACACGTATTCGGAGGCTAACATACGAATATTCTTAGGGTACAAACCATAATAACTAACAGAATAGTGCAGATCATAACACAGAAATCTGATTTTTCTTTTTGTTCTTTCCTAAATACAAGTTGTGGAAAACGCTGAGTCTTTGTAGGGTTTGTGAGCTACATCGCCCCAGAAAGTTTTTCACTTGTACGTTTGAACCAAATATGAAAAAAAGAAAACAGAACAAAATGTTTTACTTACATTGTACCAACATACCACTTTCCTTCTGGTGAAATTGAAGGTACACCTTTAATTTTAAAATTAGTGGCTGAAGTGTAGTGCTGCTGGCCACTCTACCTTTAGTGCGTGTGTCGAACACTCACTTTAGGCAACCTATTCTACCTCCTAAATTTCCTAGGCGGCATAAAAAGGAGCCATTATTACTATTATCATTTTAAAAATTTTAGATTTTTAGGATTTAATAAACACGTAATCTTTATTATAGGATCACAAGTAACTGACACATAATTAATTCTGAGATCTGTTAGGTTATGAATTAATTTTCTTTTAAAAGTTATAGAGAAACATAACTTGCCCTCATGTTGCCACATTGCTTTTGTATTAGTATGATTCAATTGTACACTTACCATGGATCCAACAAAGTACGTAGCTGTAAACACCCATAGCAAATTAGTGACAAAAAGGTTGCTTTACACGTTCTGAAATACAAAAGGGAACAAAGACTCATTTTACTGTACACTGATATAATCAGACTGGAGGACCATGTACTACAAGCTATAACAAAAACGTTATACAGTTGCAGAGGTGGTGGGACTAAGGGACACTTGAAGAAGTACAAAGTATCAACTTATGTCTATCTGCTCTCCCCTATATGGTAATACTGTCTTATAACGACTGTTAAACAAATCAAATGTATTGTATACCTTTATATGTGTATTTATACACAATATATCATAAAAGTTTTTGTGACAAAAATATCTGTCAAATTTTTGTATGTTGTAATGGTACATATAACACTACCAACACCAGCGTACCACAAATAAGTTGAAAGCCACTACAATTAAGAATACCTACAAGGTCAAGCATACGATCATGGATAAAAAAGGAAGTATCATAAGCCAAAACCAAGTGAATTAAAATGAAGAAGGAATTACCAGTAAATGTGCAACTAAAGAAGATAAAGCAAGACTAACGACGAGACGACATACATAATTACCCAATAGATCAAACAGTGAGAAGGAAACCCATTAAAGACAAAATCAAGAAGAAACCTATTAACCGTGAGGAGGAAACCAGTGAAAACAACGCCATGAAGAAACTTATTAAGAGGGAGGAAGGAATCGGTGAAGAGAAGAAGAAAATATCCAGATCAAACACAGAAAAGGGAGATAACATGAATTATAATGAACTAACATGTGGCAATAAAAGAATTATTATAAAAGAAGAAAGAATAAATGGAATAAACAACATGATTTAAACCCCTAAGCTGCAAAACAAATTGACACTGACCAAAACTTATTAAGTGAATACCTTCCTTGACAATGTAATACAAACAATAATCAATAAGAATGAATTATTGAACATAAAAAGTAACAAAGAGAATGAATAATAATAAGTTCTTAGCTAAATTATGTGTAGACATGAAAAGAGGGCTATGTCCAAAACACCAATGACCAATTGTAAAGTGGAATTGATATTAGAAATAACCACTAATTACCAATAGTAAAGACTGTAAAAGATAAACAAAATGTAATCTAATAATAACCAATAGATATACCAGTACTACATAAAGTCAAATAAATCAAATGTAATACAGAAACACAAAACCGACAATAATCCATTGTTGTATATTATAACTAGGCTATATGCTTGCCATAGAATGGATGCATGATGAACAAAATTATCTTGTAAACTTATCATAAAAGAGTAGGAACTAAACCAACAACATTGAATGAGGCAGAATACTATTCGAATAAGTAAATTCAAGGATTATAGCCACCCAAATACTAATAATAACAATAAAAATAAATAAACCATGTTGACAGCTAGATGCAAGTAATCTTGGTTACTTTAAACCAAAGCAATTATCAGTATAAATGCAGAATGAACTACTGCACAATAATAACAGTGCTATCAAAACAATGATAAGAGATATTCAAGCAATAATGAGAATAATTTGATAGGATTACAACCCATATAAAAAGGTAACTTCCTAAAGTATAGTAAACTCACTTAACAAACTATAGTTAAGGTAATAAAACCATAAGATGAAGAAAAAGGACACTATCAGAAGTGACAATGACGACTGCAGTATGCATAGGCCATAATAAAATGTTATTAACTATTAATGTTAGTATAATAGTAAGTATCATGTACATGTTGTGTTTATGTTAGTGTCTATACAGGAAAGTACCGAGCAACTCACCGCAGCTAATAATAGAAGAGTCGACGCAACTTCTTCAGAATCGAACTCAAGAAATGGAACAAAAAATATTCTAAACTGTTTAAACAAAATTAATAAACGACGTCAAAGAGTAAGTAAACCGATTTATTCATATCGGATTCAACAATAGATTGAATTGGGTAGAATAAATCAATAAACCAAAAATTAATAATAAAAACCAAAACGTTAAGAATAATAATAAAACAGACGATCTCGTCATGCTAAAATGTTGATACACACTTTTAAAGAGAAAATTACTTAAAACTTCGAATCTAACAAGAAAAATATTGTGTTGAGTATTCATAATACAAACCCTTAGATATCAAATATGAAATGAAAATATAAGAACCAAGTTAAATGTATATTCTGTAGCCGGCAGAATAAGGGAAGGACAAATAAAATAGAGGCAGGATATCAAGAGAATGGAAAACATGAGACTACCTAAACAAGTAATAAGATACAGACCTCAGGGAAGACGAGATATAGGTAGGGCAAGGAAAAGAGATGCCTTCAGTGAAGGCAAAACGGGCTGTAATACTATACCTTGACGTGGAGAAGATTCATAATACTTAATAGCACACTTAAAAACAAAATATTGGTATGGAGAATCATACACGACTTCCATGTTCTAAGATTTATATTTAAAATCATTTTCGAAATATTTCCATTGAAACTACTTCTTTCTACTTACTGCTTCAGCCACTTACTGTGGTCACTAACGTATACCACCTGACGTTATCGCACTTGATTTTCACTGATGATGGAAGTCGATGGCACTGCCGAAACGTCTGGTTTTGCAGAAAACATTGGTCTACGGCCAAACAGGCCGGGAAGGAATTTTAAAAACAAACTGCTTCTTTGTTGCCAATAACGTAGTACATATATAAAAAAAAATATCAGGTAAACTATTACAACAAAAAATGTTTCAGGTAAACTACCCTTTCCCCGTAACCGATCTTCACCAAAATCAATAGGCCTTGAGTCCTCTATAACTCAGGCACATATGTAAAAAAATATCTGATTCTGTTTGAATTTACGGCAGTTATCGTTGGTCATGAAAAAATTTCTCTTGTTACAACATAAAATATTGCAGGTAAACTACCCCTTTATCTTAACTGATCTTCACAAAAACCAATAGGTCTTGAATACTCTACAATTCAGGGCTGTATGCAAAAAATTATTTGATTCTGTTTGAATTTGCGGCTCTTATCGTTTGCCATAAAAAATCTAGACAGACAGACACACAGACACTTTTCGAAAAATTACTTTTTTCATGTTGTGAGGGTAGTACAATCAGAATCTGCAAAAATCTCTAACACGATTTTTTTTGCCATCACCATACTTCCATTTCCTTATGGAACATGAAAGTAAAATCAAAGTAAAATTCTGATGGCAACAAAAATCATATATTCTATCAAAAATTGGGGATATACATTTTTGGTAGATATTTGGTAGGCCTACTTGCATTGCACAAGGAATGTGTTATTTTCACTAGGTTAGAGATAAAAAACGACTTACAAGTACATTGATTTTTATTACAAAATTTATAGAATACAGTTTCAATTCTAAGGTATCAATAATTCATAAATATTAAGGATAAAGAACAATTTATTTCTTCAGAGAAGATACATAAAAACATTGCACAAATAATACATATCAGACAAATATTATTACAACAAAAATACCACACAGACATTAGGGCTTTGTTACTTTATCACTAACTATAAGATTACATTAATAAAGTACATAGAATATTTATTTACAAGAACATAATTACAAAAAGTAAAAACACCTTTCATGAAATAAACATTTTATTTATTACATCAAACATAACTAAACACAGATGACAATATAAATGAACTAAATAAGGTTTTTATGCTAGGGAGTGTAGGATTGATTACGGGTTCAATTAGTTTAAATTATTAAAAAAAAAGCATAAACTATAAATAGAAAAACAAGACTGGTATGTTTACAACAAAATGAAATCTTCAAGTTACATTTAAACTACACCTTTTTAATATGGCGCATTAATATTTCACCTCTCGCACACACAAAGAGAGAGAGAGAGAGAGAGAGAGAGAGAGAGAGAGAGAGAGAGAGAGAGAGAGAGAGAGAGAGAGAGAGAGAGTATTTCATACTAATAAACAGGTACTACTTTACATATGATTTGAATCCGTATCTGCATTTTGTAGTTAGCAGGTTTCATCCTTATCAGCTACTTGTAGTGTACGCCATTTTATTAATGATGCCTGATCTATCAGTTAGTTGTTTTAAAATTCGATTTTCAAATCAAATGTGTTTGATTGGATTAGACAAACAGATTAACCTATTTAACTGACAGCAAAAACTACAAATTTCGCCTTTGTTGCTTACTGCATACTTCCAGTATGTCAGGATGTCCAAAGTAAACAGATTATTATAACTCACAACTCTCATAGATTCATTTAATTTGTTGCAGTTATTCGGCTCCCCTTGCCGAATGCAAGAAGCGTTAATACCGATTCAATTAAAATAAGTTTAAATAGTCGCGCGACGGAAAAATATTCGTACTTTGGTCAGCGTTCCCTATCGTCACCCCTCCCCGCCCCTTTTCAAGAAAAGCTTTTCGCTCGACAAGTTCAGTCAGTCTACCATCAAACTGCGCTGTGAGCAGAGTCGTCCGTCGCCTCCGGGTGGGTCCTATGGTTGGAAGTTTCATCACCAAGTAAAGCTTGGTTCCACGTACAGGCCCACGAATTGATTCGCCACATGATTTCTTCATACTTCCAAGAATACGTGCGATGGCACGCCGTATGAACAGAGCAGAAATACGGTTTTCCACGACTGGCTTACCACTTCTATTACTGAACTTGTCGAGCGAAAAGCTTTACTAGAAAATGGGCGGGGAGGGGTGACGTCAGGGAACACTGACCAAAATACGAATAGTTTTCCGTCGTGCGACTATTTAAACTTATTTTAATTGAATCGGTATTAACGCTTGTTGCATTCGGCAAGGGGAACCGAATAACTGCAACAAATTTTTGAGAACATTTAATTTTCTGTTTAGTCTAGTTTAGCGATTGTAGATAGGCATTAACAATGCCCAAAAATTAAGCAAAAGAGCGTGACGTGACACATCAGGAAACAAATATTTTAATAATTGTAAAAAGTTTTAACCTATATAGTGTTCAACCTTTGGGGAACCTCTTTTGACCAACATGCATAAAACTCTATTGTGAAACACACGTTAGTCGGCCGACAAAATATTAGTTCAAATAAGTTAAAACAATAGTGTAATCTACAGAAAGGGGACAGTCAAAGCTAGCGTCCAAATTTTAACATTTTAAACCTATTTTCGGAGTGTATGGTGAACACAGTGACTCAACCGCGATGGCAAAATAACTGGACAAAGTCTACAACGAGGATGAGTACAAAAAATAACTGTTAACCAATTTCCCACTTAAATTTATTAACATCATTTAAATTCACTTACAGAAGTAATAAAAGTAATAAAATAAAAGAGCTCAATAAAAAGGGGTAAAAAGTATAGGTAATAATGTGTAAAAAGGAGTGAGAGTGTGAGTGAAACAAAGAGAAATAAGAAACGTAAAATACTGGTTTGCCTATTTTAATTTATATATTATAGTTTATAACAATTTATTATTTGTAATTTCCTTTACATAATGCTGATGGTGTATAGTGTACAGTAGCTTTGGGAAGTTTGTTTTAAAACAGGAAGGAGAGGGCGAGAGAATTTAAGTGTGGCATAAATATTAGATAAGATTTGTTCGTAACGTAACCATGTATTAGCGTAGTCATTGTGGCTAGTTGCTTAATCCTATGTTCTGTGCTAAAAACTTCGTCTCACGACCCAGAGAGTTTTCTTTATATGAACGGAAGTCAGATAGCAAAATATATCCGAGTTTTCTTAAGGGAAAGTTTACATATTTATCTTCAAAATATGTTGGCTACCTCAGAGATTTTCTGATGGGAAGGCAAGTTGAGAAGCGAGGTTAAGGCGGTACGAAGGTAGGTAAAATAGAATTAAGGCAAATATAATTTATTAAAACGTATATTTCTTAACAAGAGTAAATTCTATTCCTGTATTTATTTTACAAGATACTGATGTATTTATACAAGAAAATTTAACTATTCTTAATAACATACTGACGAAGATAGTTTAGTATAGTAATACAGTAAGTTTAGTATTCTTTGGAAACAGTAGTACTTTTATTAGAACCTGTTAGTGCTGTTAGGCTATTTTTGGAAAGGTTTCTTGAAATACTGTACACCATAAATCTCATAACCAATAAATGAAAATCAACTACATACTCAACTTAACATTTGTACTCACAATTAAAGAAAAGATAAAACAGAATACACATTTGACAAATTAAGTTAATGACATGGGATTAGTGACTGTTTACATAAATATTGAACTAAGAATAAACATACTATAATAATTTAAAAAAATAGTAAAAATATGACTGCTGAAAATAAAAACAAAAATAATCAGATACCTTGATTATTCATTGACGATTTTATTCTTCTTATAACTGGTGACGGAATCTTGGTTTTTCCTTTAATTATATTGTTGACATAAGTGCATAGCTGTTGTATGCTTCTCCCACTCAGTGCTGGCTCATTTTCATATACTTTTATAATTTTTTTACGCTCTGGAGCTTCATTTTGTACAAAATAGTTTCCAAAATGTTTATAGAGGACTTCTTTTTCCTCCTCTGACCACCTAGTTCGGTGTATATTCTTCACTTTTGGTGCACTTATATTTGACGGAAGTGAACCACTATCAGATAATTCTTCTTGACTGGTGTTCTGTTCCTGGTCATCCTGAGGTGGAATTACCACCATGAGAAATCTGCGCATCTTCATCAGGAAGTGTCATTTTAAGAAGGCGATGCCCGAATTGTGACTTCTGTATTAATACTAAAGGCAACTTATAATTTGATTTGTGAACATTAACATCATGGCCCGTAAATGTAGCCAAGTTTTCAGTAAATGTATCATTTCTTTCATGAAGTTGCGAATTTGTGGCTGCATGGTGTCTCAAACCTGTTGCAGTGAAGTGTTCTGGGATTATTAAGGGAAATCTCTTTTTTACATTCTCTAGTACCTTTGTACCATCGTACGTGATATCACTATCAGGCCTAGCAAACAGTAAAGGGCTTTCAATTTGAATTTTGGGACGACTAGCAATCAAAGCATCAAGTGCAGAACGCATTGATTTGGTTAAAATAATTGGTACTTTCCTGGTGTTTTTACCAGGAACATGGAAGATACTGAGCTCTTCACCACTTTGTCTTTCTTCATCAGTAAGTACATATTCTTTCGTTTTTGATATTGCATCATTTTGTATGACAGCTTCATAGTGAATCATTTTTGCATTTACTACCTCCCCTGGTCTTCTTCTACTTAAAACAATTATGTGGGCTATTAGATCCTTCGCTAAGGCTTCATAGTTCGTAGGTGAGGGATTCTTACACAGTTTTTCAACAAGGCTACTGTAGCCAGTACTGAGACTTGAACAAAGTAACCGAATATCATCATCACTGGGCAATATGTCTATCTTTTCAACTCTTTTCTTTTTTCTTGTTTTTTCTGCATTGGAATTAATTTCAATTTTCCATTCTGTGGCCATTAGGTGTAAGAAATCATCAACAGATTTCTTTATTTTACTTTTTTCTGGGGATATTAGATAATTGTCCTTAACAGTAAGTGATTTCAGAATATCAGCGCAGCTTTTTAGGGATGAACAAACTCGTGGTGCAAAACTTGTCACACCAGCTTCTCCTGTCTCTTCATTACAGTCACTAAGGTTACGAACAACTTCTATCAAGTCATCAAACATTGAAGGAAGCAGACAGTCTTCTAGGTATTCAATATCTGCATTTCTTTTCTTCATGGCTAACAATATTCTTGCCAGGTCACGCATTTTAGATGAAGTATATGATCGCTGATGCCTATCTCTATGATGGTTATAAAAACGAGTAGCAAAAGAAACAATCAAAGGATCACTTTGAGCTGTTAATGATATCTTATCTTTAACCATATTATAAAAAACATTTTTTTGCAATTGCAAACTAGCCAAAGCTAAAGTAGACTCAGGAATGAGCATCTGTGATGGCCCTTTTAAAACTCTATTTCTCATTTGCTTTCCAGCAACCATGCCATCACAGTTAATACCATCACTATTACTGTTACTGCAAGAATGAGGATTTTGGTCACACTTTCTGTTGTGAAGGTATAGATTTTCTTTTCTAAATAAGCCTAAACAAAAGGTACAGGTAACATGAGTAGATGCTGTGACTTCATACAACTTATTAGCAGGTCTCCTGATCGGCATAAGTTCACCTTCTACTTCTCCATTAATTACCTTTAAGTTATACAAGTGGTTCCCTTTTTCCTAAGCTTGTCTGTTATAATGCATCTCTTTCTTTTTCTTTCTTTAACATTTTCATCCAATATACGCATGTAAGTCTTAACTTCTTCTTCCTTCTTATGAAATGTTATGATGTGACGACAGAAATTTGTTACAATCCTTAAGCAATATGGACAACAATTCCGTCTTGTTTTTTCGCACAATTTTGTTTGGTTTGACACAAGGTTATTGGGTTTTTGATAATTTTCCTTTTGACTGCACTTTAAGATCCGGAATTCCTAAAATTATAATAAAGAAAATTTACTCAAATAATAGTATCATAGGAAACTAGAAGTAATGCAACTGTATAAGGTATCTGTAAAATTGATTCCATTGTTATGAACAATATCTAAGCACAGGATGCAATTCAAACATTTATTAATTAAAGTACATTAAAGACATATGCCTTTTATTTTTACTCATTACTAAGTATCCTAGGGGCTGTATATAGTTGTCAGTTTGAGAATGCAATAACTTTCACTAAATAATAGGCCTACTGTAAAAGGCCACAAGAGAGGATCATCTATATTACATAATTTCTTGATCAGGTAGAGAAAGTTGCATGAGTGTACCACATCAAAACTTTCTTTTGATGATGGTCTCATTTAACCATACATAGTAATACATTGCACGAATTGTGAGAAAAATTCTACCAGTTACATGCAGTTATGTTTTCAGTGTAATAAAAAACGTGTTTTCCTTTCATTAGCAAACATTTTTATATGTACTATACTTAAAGCCTATTTGTTAATGTTTTTTTACATTCAAAATAGTTATGAGAAAATCTGGAATACGAGCTCAAGTATTTCAATTTGTCATATCCTGCAATTATTAATAATTTGTGGTTATGTTTATAACATAAAAATATAATTCCTATAAATAGTATAACAGTAATAGCTATATACACACAGGAGAGAGAGAGAGAGAGAGAGAGAGAGAGAGAGAGAGAGTGTGAGAGAGAGGGGGGGGAGTTAACTATATAAGAATACAGCAGTTTAAAGGAGAAATTTACCTCCAAACTTATAAATCTTGCGCAACCACCTGGTGATATTGTAAGAGGTTCTACAACAACGGACTCTGTAACAAAGAATCAACAAGAATTTTAGCTAACAGAGAAAAATAATTATCACTGCCAGTATCAACAAAAGTGGAAATTACTAAATGAAATATTGCAATTTTATGGGAAATAACGTTATTAAACTAATTATGTACTTTATTCAGAACTTTTGTTTTTCCAGCAGCTTCCAAAACTCTTTATATAAAAAGTAATATAAACAAACTTATTTAGAGCTTCTAACAATACTTATCTTAAAATTATCATATGATTATACTTTCCAAAGGAAGCCCCTGATTTGAAAGCATCGACACCCTATAATACTACTAATTTAAAATGATTCCAACTACTATGTTACTAAATTTTCTCATTTAAAATGTAAATGGGACTGTTAATAACTTTATATTGTTGTCATTAACAAGACAAAACACAATCATTAATGGCTATTTTATCACAAACTTCGAAATCTCCTATAAAGTTTGCTCAATGAAATAGGACATTCCTGATGCAGAAAATTAACTTTGCCATAACACAAATTAAATAACACCCAAACAAAAAATTGCTTTGAAAACAAAACATTAATGAAATATGGTATGAATTCATTGTGCTACATTCAAAGCTGATTTTCTTAATTGATTTAAAGTATACAAGTCTAGTTTGTCAAGTAAAGATAATTTAGGTAAACCTAACACTACTTATGAAACAAACATTAAATCAAATATGCTAATGTTACAAAATTCACAAATAGAAAAAAATAAAATTTGAAATTATCTATAGGCTGAATTGCTTTGATTATATTACCTTCTCCACTTGATATGTTTTCCACATCAATATCATCTGATGTCGTCGATACTACTGATGGTGCAATAATAGGCATTTTTTCCCAGTCAATTCTGGAAAGTTCAGGGGAAACCTGAAAGATCATTACAAAACTCGTACATAATTTTTCACCAACTTAATAATTAAGAATATTAAGCTAATAATTAAGACAATAATTTATTTTCTTAACCTAGCACAATATTTGTAGGTTAGCACTATGAATTTACAAAAAGTTAATGGATTTTGTGTAAATTTCTAAAAAAATTAAATTTACAGCATAATCTAGTAGTTATTTTATAGTAATCTATTTTAATTTAAATGAACTCAATTCTAAAAGTTAAAAACAAACTGACATACTGCAGATCCTCTTGTTGTTCAGCTAGCACTATTGGTTGGTTACATCCCTGCACTGAAGATTCCTGAAAAAGATTTCTAATATAATCATACAAACTCGAAAAACAAAAATCTGTTCAAATGATTAACATTGAATAATATAATCCTGATGATAGCTAACAAATACACTACCGATAATTCATCTACACTGTATCATTTAAATCTACTATTAAGTATAACACACCCCATAAAATTATTTAGAATATTGATATTAATTTTTTAAAATTTCATGTGATATTAGTTGAGTATCATTTAGGAGGTTAAACAATATAAATACAATTCTACACATTAAGTTACAGATTATAAATACAGATAATAAGACATTAAATAAAAACAACTATATAGGCCTACATCAATTATCGGGTTTAAGTACCTGCTGTAAGCAGTGATAAATTTAGTTTACTGAGCTTTAATCAGACTTGCATGCAATAATAAATTTTACATAAGATAAAAGAACGATGCTTTCTTTAGTCACCAGCAAAACCTTTTCTGTCTTCAAGTTAATATTATAAAATTTAAAAACAGCACAATTCTATTAAAAAATTTAATCGAGATTAAAATGCATGTTTAAGTCAAAAATTAAAGAAGTCTCAGTTCAAATTCTCTTTTCACTTTTTCTTTTACCTGACAAATGTTAGCCCTTAATTTTTAAAGCAGAGCTGTGTTAAAATAAAATTTTTATGTCAAATAAATTACAATTTAATGGACTCGATGTTATGAAAGTAACTATGTGTACAAAATATTACAACAGTTTGCTTCCGTATTACAGTAGCCATAGGCCTATATTATAAATTTTGTTATATTAGGTGTTAAAATTAACCTTAACTTATTAAGTCACGTCTTATTTAATTAATTACGTTTCTCTGAAAAATCCTGAATTTGAAAGTATATTTAGAGTAATATAGTGGGACTGAAGAATAAAATAAAATATGTTAACTAGTTAAATACGAGCAGAGTACAAATTAAATATATTATGGTAAGGCCTACCATCTTGTGTTAGGTAGGACCTCATTTTACGAATAAAATGACTTACAAATTGGATACATTACACAAATATAGGTAGGCCTATTTCATTTTTACAATTGAAAACGTACGCAGTCTAGCTAATATTTCTATAGGCTAATGGGTGTACTCAGTAGGAACTCAAGGCTTAGTACTTGTCTTCAGACATTTTGTACTTCATATCAAAGCCATAGATTAAATTACTGGCAAAAAATTTAGGCAGAATTTACGAACAAAATTTAGCATAAATTTCAGGCCTAATCTACCACTCAAACTTACTTGATCAGACACTTGTGTGTGTCCTAAATCTTGTTCTGTGTAATATGTGCAGCAATCATTTGAAAATCGATCGCATACATTTTCAGGAAACAGAGCCCGTCTTACATCTGCAAGAAAATTAAAATTATGTAATGTTCATACATGAATCACCATAAAAGTAATAAATGGAATTTTTTTAGAGTAGACAAAATAATTGTCAGACTTACAGGAGTATCTATAAAAAAGAAAAATTATTTAATTAAATTGCAGTCAGTGCCCTCACAGGGACTTTTTTAAAAATGGGTTAATTAATCTTATATTTTTAGTTGATTAGAGTTAAGGGGTGTTTTTATACATTGAATATAAATAACAATTAAAACTATGTACCTTTTTTAGCTGTACGTCTGGTAGGTTCTATTTTGGTAGATTCTACTGTCACGGTCATCTGAAAAGTAAGATTTGACAATAGACTTTCAAATGATTAACGTTGTATAACATAATCCTAATGATAATTAGCAAATACATTACGGATAATTCATCCACAATGTATCATTCAAATTGACTATTAAGCATAATACACCCCATAAAATTGTTTATAATATTAAGCTAATAATTTTTTAAAAGTGCATGTGATATTTAGTTGAGCATCATTTAGGAGGTTAAACAATAAATACAATTCTACACATTAAGTTACAGGTTATAAATACAGATGTAAAGAAATATACGTTTTAATAAATTATATTTGCCCTAATTTTATTTTACCTACCTTCGTACCGCCTTAACCTCACTTCTCAACTAGCCTTCCCATCAGAAAATCTCTCAGGTCGCAACATATTTTGAAGATAAATATGTTAACTTTCCCTTAAGAACACTCGGATATATTTTGCTATCTGACTTCCCTTCATATAAAGAAAACTCTCTGGGTCGTGAGACGAAGTTTTTAGCACAGAACATAGGATTAAGCAACTAGCCACAATGACTACGCTAATACATGGTTACGTTACGAATAAAACTTATTTATTATTTATGCCACACTTAAATTCTTGCTCGCGAGCACTTTGTCATAAGACTGCGCAGCCTGAACTCTGGATGTTGACTGCGAGCTATTACAGTTAAAATTTCATTTTGATTTTAATTAACAATGTAGATTACTATTACCATCTACACACAATTCCATTATACCCAAATAAACATTTTGTTTGTAACACAATACAACATAATAAACCCTCAAAGTGAATATTATCAATATTAAATTACAATAAATCTTTCACACTTGAATCTGAATAAAACTTACAAACATTCCAACTTTAATTCCGACATACTATAAAAAATTTCAATTCAGGAGCTTGGAGGAGCAAGGGCGAATATAAAAAAATTGATTTTTTTTTTTAAGGAATCCTATTTTCTGACATGTTAAGAACATGGTAATACTACTATCACATCTATATTCGCCCTTAGTATTTTGTAAACAGTATTGAAATGTATGGACTGCATAAAACCAGCCGAAAGCTTAGTGCTGTAATATTGGAGGAGTAACTGCACGGTGCCACACGTCTGCATGATCTTTTGCCCTTTCACCACCGCACTTCTTATACAAGTCTATGAAAAGTTTGGGTCAGTGTGAGTCAGTATTTTGATGTGATTAGTTTGTTCTTTCTTATACTGCATACGTTATTTCTTTGTTACTCCATTAGTGTCTTATTATAATAGTGGGTCAATCCATATCAAGTGGCCCAGCACTGGTTGCTTGACCATCTCAGAAAAAATTTATATTTGGTAGGTGGATTCCCTTATGTTTTGGGGGCTCAAAAATACTTTTTTCAAATTTTTACTGTTTACCATTTGGAAATGGCGGCCATATTTGTTTTAGGCCGCACGCTATTTTTCGCGTTTGCAGGCATCTACGATTTCTTAAATTATACAGCAATGGGTTGCCCTAGCCCTATCAGATAAACTGCATTGAGTTCAGTACACTCTGGCCTACAAAATAAAACCATAATTACCTAGCTAGATGTATTTCTTAATATATTTTTTACAGCTCAAAATTATTGGTCGCAAATTGGCAAAATTCAATTTTTGAAGGGTAATTTTTCAAAGAAGGAATAATTTTTCAGCCTTAATCTTTTTTGTGCTGTTACACTACACAGTATAGTTACTTTTTGTAAAGTATTAATGGTGAGAAGCTTACCCTTAAAAAAATATGCTTTTTTAAAAAACCAATTTTTGATTTTTTTTTCAAAGTTTCACCTGCAATATGTTTGTTGAGGAACCAGTTAAAAATCTGAAAATTGTACACATAAAAGGCCTTTACGATATCAAACTTCAATATAAATTTCAACTTTGAGATTCAACTGGAAGTTAGTAAACAAAATTTTCAATTTGACCCAAAAATACGTTATTTTCACATCCGCGATATGTGGGCAGTAACAGTAGGTATAGTAGTTTTATGATTAAAGCATATCCAATCAAAGATAACTAATTATAATAACATAGGATTTTGAATTCTGTAAGTCTGGACAAGTCTGTGTATTGTCTCCCCTCTCTACCATTATCTGTCCCTGTCTAGCAAGAAGCTAACTGTTATTTACAGTGCTTCGGGTTTTCCTTGCACTTAATTTACTATGAGCTCTTCAAGTGTACTAGAGTTGGGCATGACATGTAAATTCGATGAGTTTGTATAAGTAACTCATTTTGCATGGTGAGGTGGGACATTGTCCCACTTCAAATAAGGTGGGACAATGTAGTGTTTCTGAGACGTTTAACACAATGAAATACATTGAGTTGAGCAGTGCAAAACAAACAACCGAAAGTTACCGAATAATCACGACAATGTCACGAACTTCGTAATGTGTCCTATTCATTCCCAATTGTGACGCATCGCAGTCGCTCGTACACTTTGGGAGTGAAACAAACATTGTCTGCTCGCTTCAAGTCGCGAGTCACGTCACATCTCGGTTCATACTTCGTTCGTATATTTGTCGCACGGTAGTGTAGTGGTACAAAATTTATTTTTGAGGTTGTTTGTAGTTTGAAAGGCAGGTGAAATAAGATTCACGCAAACTGTTCACTAAGTAAGAACACTATATTGTTCACAGTACAATTTGGTTATAAAGTATACAAGTTTAAAAGTTTAGCCTATATATACAGTAGTTTAACAAGTTTAAAAGTTTACATAGTTTAACTGCTTGCTGCTGGCGCGCAGAGTCGGCACTGCCTCTCTCCACACTCCCCACCCTCACCGCTGCTGGATTTGTAGTGGGACAGTCTCCCCACTTATGACAGACGTTGAACATGCCGCCCCCGTTGAAGGCGCAGACTTCAATCATCTGGAAGAGGACAAAGCTTGACGAGAGCTCGTTTAGTCAAACCTCGAGAAGTTCGGATCGTAGCAACACGAGCTTTTCCGTCCGACCCAATGTGAAGTTCAACGACACGGCCAATTTCCCAGTGTAGTGGTGGTCTAAAATCTTCTCGAATGACCACTAGAGAGCCTGGTTGGGGAGGGGGAAAGTCCTTGGTCCATTTATTTCTCTGTTGTAATGTAACTAAGTATTCGTTTGACCAGCGTTTCCAAAAATTCTGATACATTTGTTGAACATGTTGCCAGTAATCTAATCTATTCATTTTTAAATGCGTCAAGTCAGGTACAGGGAAAGATGATAAGGTTTCACCTATAAGAAAATGAGCGGGCGTTAAAGGGTATAAGTCATTAGGATCAGTGGATAAAGGTGCCAAAGGTCGAGAATTTACGCAAGCTTCAATCTTAATGAGTAATGTTTCTAATTCGTCATAAGACAGAATACGTGTTCCCAGTACTCGTTTAAGATGACCTTTAACTGATTTAACTCCCGCTTCCCACAAGCCACCGAAGTGTGGTGAGTGAGGTGGAATGAAATGCCAGTTTATAGATGCAGACGCACAAAATGACTGGAGTTGATATTGATGGTTTTCAGTCTTAAATAGCTGACGAAGTTCGATGAGTTCATTCTTCGCTCCGACAAAGTTAGTGCCATTATCTGAGTAGATGTTTTTGATCTTCCCGCGTCGTGCCATCATTCTGTCAAGAGCTTCTAGGAATTTTTTCGTTGTTAAATCTGGTACCAATTCGAGATGAATAGCTTTGGTAGACATGCAAACGAAGAGCCCTACATATGCCTTTACAGGATGAGATTTTCGTTGTAAAACTCTCCGGTAGTAGAAAGGGCCGCAGAAATCGACACCACAATTTTCAAAAGGACGAGAAGGTTGAACTCGGCAAGCAGGTAGGTCGCCCATTAAATATTTAGCTGCTCTTGGCATTGACCTACTACATTTAAAGCATTTCCTTACGATGGATCGAGCTAACACCTTCCCATTAATAGGCCAATATTTTGTCCTTACTGCTGCAAGAAGTGCTTGAGGACCCGTATGAAGTGTGGTAGTATGAGTTTCATGAAATATCAATTTTGTAATTTGATGATCAGGTGGAAGCAGAATTGGGTTTTTGCAATCTGAAGATATTGAAGCATGTTTTAGTCTACCACCAACACGAAGAATGCCTATCTCATCCACATATGGTGCAAGTGATTTTATGTTATTGCTTACGGTCTTCTTTTTCTGAAGTCTATCTATGTCGTCAGAGAATGTACGTTGAGCTGATTTTATCCATACTAATTCTGCATTATGCAAGTCCTCCGGTGTGAGATGTCCTATGGTTCGGTTTGAAGGATTTTTACAGTTCTTAATAAAACGTCGGCATAAAGCAGTAATTCTTAGAAGTTTCGTCCAAGATGAAAATTTCTCAATCAATTCAAATGATGAAGAATTAGTACAATGTATGTTAATTTTCTTTTTTCTTTCTTCAAATTCTGAATCAACAGGAGTAGTTAGAATTGTCTTGGGCCAATCGCACTCTGTGCTTGTCAGCCACTGAGGTCCGTGCCACCATAGCTTATTTTTTATGAGCGTTTGAGGAGACGTACTTCTAGATATTAAATCAGCTGGGTTGTCTTGAGATCTAACGTGCTTCCAAGTACAGTTGTTTGTTAGTTCCTGAATCTGTGAAACTCTGTTCGCTACAAAGGTCTGCCAAGTTTTTGGAGATGAGTTTAACCAATGCAACACTATGGTTGAGTCAGTCCACAGAGTGATGCTCCTAATTTGTATCCTTTCCAAGGAACTCAAAGTTTTGTTTAATAGCTGAGACAACAGAAGTGCTGCACATAATTCTAATCTGGGCAAAGTTAGTTGCTTAAGTGGTGCAACACGAGACTTGGAACATAATAGTTTAACTCTAATATCACTATTTTCTTGGATGGTCCTTATATACAAACATGATCCGTACGCCCTCTCAGATGCATCAGCAAAACCATGTATCTCATATTCTTGATTGGAAGTGCCACTTAATACTCTTCTCTCCACGGCTAGTTGGTTTAGATCTTGCAATGAATTTCTGTAAACGTTCCACTTCTTCAGTATGTTGGCGGGAACTGGTTCATCCCATCCAAAGTCCTTTATAGACCATATTTCTTGCATAAATAATTTTGCTGTGATGACTACTGGTGAGATAAGGCCAATAGGATCAAAAATTTTGGAAATGTCAGAAAGTATTACTCGTTTAGTTACAAGCTTAGGTGCTTCAGAAAGACTAACATGAAACTGAAATGTGTCATTTGAAGGCTGCCATAAAATACCTAGGGCCTTGGTTGACTTGTTTTCAGATTCTTCAATGAGGAATCCTGCTTCAATATTTTCACTTGGGATATTGTTTAAGATCATAGGGTGATTCGCACACCATTTTCGTAGTTCAAAACCTCCTCTTTCTAAGAGATTTATCAGTTGTCTTTGCACTTCAATAATTTGATCAAGCGAATCAGTTCCTGTCAATACATCGTCTACATAGAAATCATGTTGTAAAGTCTCTGAAGCTACAGGGAAAATGTGCTTTTCGTCTTCAGCAAGCTGAAATAGAGTTCTTATTGCGAGAAATGGAGGTGACGCGATACCGTAAGTGACTGTCTTGAGTCGATATGTAGAAATTGGATCAGTTGTGTTATCACGCCAAAGAATTCGTTGATAGTCTCGTTGAGTTTCATCTAGTAACACCTTACGGTACATTTGTTTGATATCTGCAGTGAAAACATACATATGAGTACGGAATGACAACAATATTGAGATTAAATCGCGTTGTATTGTAGGACCAACCATGAGAACATCGTTGAGTGATTTATTTGTAGATGTCTTCGATGAGGCGTCGAAAACCACACGTAGTTTGGTTGTAGAGCTTGACTCTTTCAGGACAGGATGATGAGGCAAATAGTATACTTTGTCAGGTTCGGATTTCTCAGATATCTTCTCCATTTCCTCGTTCTCTAGGTACTCATTTAGAAATAAAGTATAATTTTCCTTGAGTTCAGGATTTCTGTTGAGTTTACGTTCCAAGGCTAGAAAACGCCTGAAAGCTTGATCCTTTGACTCACCGAGAGAAGATGTTGGATCAGTCGAAAACGGAAGCTTAACAACATATCTGCCATCTGGCTGACGTTTTATGTTCGCCTCATAATGATTTTCACATGCTTCCTCTTCATAGGATTGTTTCTTCTTATTTGGAATTTCTTCTATCTTCCAAAAGGATGAGATAAGATTTTCTAGATTTGCTGATACAGAGGTAAAACACACCGTGTTCAGAGTTGAATAAAGTTTATTTGTAGACTCATCAGATGCTAGCTTGCCACTAACAATCCAACCAAAGGCTGTATTCTGTATAACAGGTAGGTTATCTCCGAGTTTAATGTGGCCTTTTCGTAAAGTGTTATAAAAGACACTTGCGCCAAGTAAAACGTCAATTCCTCTCGATTTGTAAAAGTGATCATCAGCGAGATTCACTCCGCCAGGGATACTTAAAGTCGGGAGATTTGAAGAGGTTGGTAGATCATTAGTGATTTTTCCTAGAACCAGAAAGTCAATTTCTTCTTCATAATTACTGAATCTTGACTTGACTTTAGTGCGTACAAATGAATTGGTCGAAACACCTGTATTTCCAATACAGTTGACTGACACATTTGTTTTGGAGGTTTTCAGGCCTAAAGAAGATATAAGTGATTGACTTATAATATTAGACTGACTGCCGCTGTCTAACAATGCACGGCAAGGATAGGCGTCACCTTGATTATCAAAAATAAGAATAATAGCAGTGGCAAGAAGTACTTCACCGCTGATGCTTGAACATGCAGAAATGGTATGGTTTTGATTTGAAGGGTTAACCTTTTCCTTTTGTCCGTCATTATGAAGTACAGTATGATGACGTCCTTCGCAATGTTTGCAATTATGCGGACTTTTGCATTGTATGGTTTTGTGTCCTACTCTTAAACAGTTTATACAAAGATTCAGTTTCTTTATTTTGTCGAGTCGTTGAGATAAGTTAAGACTCAACAACTGTTTGCAGGTGAACGTGGTATGGCCTTCTTTACAAACAGCGCAAGCAGGTTTAGATATGCTAACTGTATGGAATGAAGGTTTGTTTACTGGAGAAGGGTGTTGAAATTTGTGTTTGTTTTCCTTTGGGCGAACTTTTATATCGGTAGAGTAGCTTTCTTCTCTGACTTCTTGTATCATGCATTGTTCATAAATAAACTGCATTAACATCTTGAATGAATATGGTTTGGAGTTATTATTAGGGATCTGTGAACCACTAATAATAGCGACATCTAATTCTTCATACTCATCACTAACATGTTTGGCATGGTAAGATTCCCAGCGGTCTCTTGTTTCAGAATCCAATTTTTCTGTAATTAAAAACACTAGAAGTGTACCCCATTGATCTGTTGGTTCGCCTAAATTATTTAATGCAGTTAAATGGTTCGTAACAGTATCGTATAAATGTTTCAGTTTTAACGCAAGCGGTTTGTCAAGACGTTTGAAGTTTAAAATACCCTGTATGTGGGCCTTAATACTGAGTCTATTATTCTTGAATCGTCGTTTAAGAGTTGTCCAAGCTATGTCATAATTGTCCGCGGTAACCTTTAATTCTTTAATGGTTCTTAAAGCTTCACCAGAAAGACAAGAGCGTAAGTAGTAGAATTTTTGTATTTTTGGTAATTTGGTAGAATTGTGTATCATCGATTCAAAGACATCGTGGAAATCGGTCCAGTCTTCGTATTTTCCGGAGAACGAAGGTAAAGGCATATCGGGAAGTTTAATATTATCAGATACATCCAGTTGTTGTGTAGGAGGGTGTGAGTTAATCGACATATTACTGTTTTCATGTGATGATAAAATGTCTTCAATCTTGTCTCTAATCTCAAAGTAATCGTTCTCAAATTCGGAGTATTCATCATCTTGATAATTACTATCGTCACTAGGAAATGCATCAATTTCTGCTTGAACCGCATTGAAATCTGACCAACATTCTTCTAGCTTTTCGCGTCTAGATTTTAAAGATGACAATGAATGACTTTCAAGACTGAAGGATAAAACGAAATTTCTTATTCGAGTTACTCGCGCCTTTATCTGTCCACGTTTACGTGTTAAAGTTTTCATATTAGCATCCATCTTAAACGAGTATAGGGATTACAAAGTACAGTAATAATAAACTTAATAATAAAATAAGTAATAATACAAGTACTGGTAACATGAACTAAGAATAAGAACGTAAATAATACTACTGATAACTAATAACTTAGATACAAGTAAAATATTAATAATTTGCCTTAACTGCTAATGATACTGATAATCTATTAATAATATATTGTGTTCAAAAATAGATTGTGTAATATCTTTACATGAGTTGAGTTGAACTGCAACACAATTAAGAGTTTATCGCGTACAAAGAATAAAAATATCAACAAGAATACAAAGAATGTTCATTAACTACGAATGTCATTACAAAAACTGTCATTAAGCAATCAGTAACATTTAGTTAGCATTGACAAAGAGGTCTTTGTTCTCTGAGCTACGCCACCGCTGGCTAGAACCATTAAAAGGGTGACGTGCTACGCACATAAAAACTTTTACGACCCAACACTTGACAAAAATGACGCCACACAAGCTGTGGCGTAATAGGTTTTTTTTTATAGCAAGGGTTAGCGTTAAGTGGAAACTAGACCTTAACTTAAACGTTTAAATCAAGTGTTTTTTTTTTAAATAATAAATCTATATTTGTGAAATTGTGATGATATTTAATTAAATAAATATGTGATAATGTGATATTGTGAAACTCATCTGGTCAAACGTTGACGAACTGTTGAGTGTCGTCGTTATTGCAGTAATGCCTTAAACTGTTTACACTTCCACACACTGGCGTATTTCTTACACTGTTTTTACACTTTCCATTGTTTCACTACACTTTACACTGTTTCGTTTATGTTTTTAAATCACGTCGGGGTCACCTATGTTTGTAGTTTGAAAGGCAGGTGAAATAAGATTCACGCAAACTGTTCACTAAGTAAGAACACTATATTGTTCACAGTACAATTTGGTTATAAAGTATACAAGTTTAAAAGTTTAGCCTATATATACAGTAGTTTAACAAGTTTAAAAGTTTACATAGTTTAACTGCTTGCTGCTGGCGCGCAGAGTCGGCACTGCCTCTCTCCACACTCCCCACCCTCACCGCTGCTGGATTTGTAGTGGGACAGTCTCCCCACTTATGACAGACGTTGAACAGAGGTGTTGGGACATTCTATTGATTTGTATGGTACATTTGAGGTGCATCTTGTATGAGTGACACAACTCTTAAAGTGTACAGTTGTATGACCTTTTAAAATGGAGTCTCAGTGTTCTATAGGTGTTCTTATTAATGAAGCTTGTCATAAAAGTGTGTATGGAGTATTTTCTAAAGACATTAAATTAACTGAAGATTATAGTGAAGAAAAAGTGTTATTTTCTTAGAGAATTGACTGAGAGGTTAAATCAACTTGTAAGTACCATGAAATAAATTACTTGAAAAAATTTCATCATCTTTTTGGCAAGTCTTGCTCAGACCCTTTCAAGAAACATTAAAAGCCTATAATAAAAGGTCTACGAGAAATAACTTTTGATCATTATTCAAAGAATCAAAGCCCTTTTGTTAGCCTTGTACCAGGAAAATCATTGTGCCCAACATGTTATGCAAAAATATTTGTAATTAACAAAGAGAAGGATAGTGATAGTACAGATAAAGAATTTAGTGTCTTATCAGAAACTTTCCTAGGTTTATCGCCTGCTTGTAAAATTAGAAAACTAAAACAAAAAATATCTGTAGCCTTAAAAGCAATAATTGAGAATGTTTCTAGTACAGTTAGAAAGAATTTGGAAATTTCTTTTCAAAAGCAAATTCCTTCTAATGAACCAGTTGAAAATCCTGAAAATTTAATAACCGACTATGATGATTTGATAAAAAAGCTACAAACTAAATGTTCCATTTCATACAAAGAGGATAAGATCAAGATTATCAGTTTACTACCAAACTCTTGGAGCCGAGCAAAAATTAGCAATGAATTTCAAGTGTCAGAACGTTTAGTTAAATTAACAAGGCACTTAGTCAAAGTACAGGGTATTTTACCTGAATTACAAAACAAGAACGCATCAAATTTTATAGATGAAAACACAATCAAAAGAGTTAGAAGTTTTTATGAAAATGACAATAATAGCCGTTTGATGCCTGGCAAAAAAAGATTGTATTTCAATGAAAGAAAATGGTACTAAGGTTCAAAGACAAAAAAGATTAATAGTTCAACTGTGTAATTTAAATGAACTATTTACTGAATTCAAAAACGAAAATCCTGGCATTAAAATCGGAAGGTCGAAATTCTGCGAGTTGAGACCAAAATGGTGTATTATTGCAGGAGCATCTGGCACCCATAATGTATGCGTTTGTTTGTATCACCAGAACGTAAAGTTGATGATAGCTGGGGCCCATCTTAAGGTTGATTACAAAGACCTTTTGGATGTTCTGGTATGCAAAACTTACAGTTACAATTGTATGATGGGAAAATGTGAAGTTTGTCCAGGCAAGCAGGCTTTACTTGACATGTTTGAAGAATCTGAAGACGACTCAATGCCAGACAATATAGAATACAAACAATGGGTGATCCAAGACGGAACTGAAATGGTGACAATCATAAAACCACAAGAAGAGTTTATTGAAATGCTAATTACCAAACTTGAAAATCTGAAAATGCATCATTTTATTTCGAAATCTCAAGGGAAGTTTATGAAAGACATAAAGCAAATCTTAGCAGTTAATGAATGCATAGTTCTCGCTGACTTTTCAGAGAATTACTCCTTCGTTGTTCAAGATGAAGTAAAGAGACACCACTGGGTAAACAAACAGGCTACGGTTCATCCACTTGTATTTTATTATAAGGATCAAGATGAATTAAAGAGTCATAGTTTTTGTGTTATAAGTGACCATCTTGAACACAATACTACAACAGTGCACGCGTTTCAACAACAACTAATAAACTACATCAAATAGCACCACCCATCCATAAAGAAATTGATCTACTTCTCTAATGGGGCTGCAAGCCAATTCTAAAACAAAAAGAATTTTATCAACATGTGCTTTCACAAAGAAGATTTTGGACTTGATGTAGAGTGGCATTTTTCGCATCATGTCATGGGAAGAATGCGTGCGATGGCATCGGAGGTACTACAAAGCGAGCCGTCACAAAAGCTAGTCTGCAGCGGACGTATGAGAACCAGATCTTGACACCTCAGGAAATGTTCAAATTCTGTACAGAACATCTTAAAGGAATTACCTATGTTTTTGTAAAAACAGAGGAAATACAAGAACTTCACGCCAATGTCTTGAAAGAAAGATTCAACAATTGTAAGAAGATTAAAGGCACTCGATTTTTTTCATTGTTTTATACCGCAGTCAGACAATTTGCTTAAATGTAAGTTCACATCAACATCACCTGATAGTGAACTTCATACAACTGGAAAATTTGTGGATTGCGGAACGATGGACAATGGTGGATTGCGGAAGTAGATAATATTAATAATCAAAACCAAGATGTGCATGTTACATTTTATCACCCACCAGGAACAAGGACCTCATTCAGAAAAAATGAAAAAGACCAAGTTTGGATGCCAATTAAAAATATAGGTACTGAAGAAGCTGACTCCTCTGGAATTTACCACTGTAACTGGGAGAACTTTTAATCTAACGACCAAACTATGCGAAGAAATTTCACAAAAGATGAATGAACAATTACGTAAAATCTAATTGAAGGTGAGAAGGCATTGTTTGTTGTCAGTTGATTGATTTTAAATTACGTGATACATTCCGTCAAAGCTCAATGGGACAATCAAAAACATTTTACTTCTAGTTGATTTTGTAACTTATAAAATTTTGAATTTCATTATGCCTTTTATATGTAACATTATGCAATATTAGAACAATATAACCTGCATTTTATTCAAAATCCTATGTTATTATAATTAGTTATCTTTGATTGGACATGCTTTAATCATAAAATTACTATACCTACTGTTATTAGCCCACATATCGGGGATGTGAAAATAACGTATTTTTAGCTCAAATTGAAAATTTGTTTTACTAACTTCCAGTTGAATCTCAAAGTTGAAATTTATACTGAAGTTTGATATCATAAAGACCTTTTGTGTGCAATTTTCAGATTTTGGGCCCCCAACAATGATATTGCGGGTGACACTTTAAAAAAAAAATCAAAAATTGGTTTTTTAAAAAGGCATATTTTTTTAAGGCTAAGCTTCTCACCATTAATACTTTACAAAAAGTAACTATACTGTGTTGTGTAACAGCACAAAAACGATTAAGGCTGAGAAATTATTCCTTCTTTGAAAAATTACCTTTCAAAAATTGAATTTTGCCAATTTGCGACCAATATTTTTGAGCTGTAAGAAATATATTAAGAAATACATCTAGCTAGGTGATTATGGTTTTATTTTGTAGGCCAGAGTGTATTGAACTCAATGCAGTTTATTTGAAAGGGCTAGGGCAACCCATTGCTGTACAATTTAAGAAATCGTAGATGCCTGCGAACGCGAAAAATAGCGTGCGGCCTAAATCAAATATGGCCGCCATTTCCAAATGGTAAACAGTAAAAATTGGGAAAAAATTTTTTTGAGCCCCCAAAACATAAGGGAATCCAACTACCAAATATAAATTTTTTCTGAGACGGTCAAGCAACCAATTATTTTTTTTCTGGACCACTTGGTATGGAATTTCCCTAGTACCATTTGTAACGCAACATAGTTGAGGTTCCCCAACGTTACATAAAAGATTGAATGAAATATGGTCAAGGACCATACCCTGACTTAAGGTTGTTCAATAGTTCATGTGTTTGAGAAGTACCTCAAGTAAAAAGGAGGCAATGACTAATATTAAATGTAAAAGAGCCAGACCAATGAATGATTGGATGTAATGAAATGTTTGTTTTGTACTGTGACATGTTAAGGTCTACAGAGTATTTATATTGTATGTTGAATATGCTAAAAATGAAATGATGTTGTTTGATAATAATACTTAATTAATAATTATGTTTATATTTATATTAGATTTGTTTTTATACAGCACAGTATAGTTACCAATGTTAGGCACTATACTAAGTTGTCAGTATTGTATAACATTGAAAGATACTGTTGTTCTAATTAATGTTTATAAACTGGATCAGGAGTGTGACCAGTGTTTCAAGTCTAACAAGTAGTTCTGACAATTATATCATAAATTAATAAAGGGTTCCAGAACCAGTTAATTAATATAAAAACAAATAACCACCAGTAAATTAAAATTCATGTAATTAACTATGTAATCAATAATTAATTGTACAGTAGGTCAGGTAAAAAAGAAAATTAAGTTAAAAAAACAAATAATGTTATAATGGTTGTAAATGAATCTATAGGCCTAAATTCCATATTAGTGAAAGGAAATTAATACCTTTTTAGTTAACCCAGTACAACGAAACTCTGGTAAAACATTTACTGTTTAGTAAGGAAGGTTAGGGGAGAGTTTTATGTCATTCAATATTAATCCAAGCATGGAGTATTTTATTGGAAATAAGTAGTAATATTCTATAATGCCGGCTCAAGGATATATAGAAAACGTGGTTGTTAAGGCAACTGAAATGTGCAGTTTTGTTGATTTTGAATAAATGCGTTCTGATTGTTACAAGCTATTAGGTTGAGATGAACCGATATATTTAAAATATATGAATAAATATAAAGAAAATATATATCCAAATTGAAAAAGCATTTTTGCAAAACAATTATACTTGAATGTTAATGAATCATACAAATTAAATAACCCTCTAAATTATCAATGAATACAATAAAAAAGAATTGAAAGCGTCTCACCTCATTCACTAAATAATTCCGCTGAATTTAGTATCAAACCAATTCATGCTATAAATTGAAGACCAATAAAGAGTTAAAGCCTGAATTAACGGAAATATTTGGAAATACAGAAGACTCGGTTTGACGAAATAACCTTCATTGGCAGCAGAAGCTGAGATCCTAATTCCAATTCACTGGGACCAAGATTTGTGAAGACCGTAAAAGAAGAATAGAAGCCAGAAGAATTCCTGTTGGTTAACCAGTACACACCACCATCAATTTTATTGAAAATCGGAGCAGTTTCACTGGATGAAGACGAGATAAACCGCATGGTCAGATACACTGTTGACAAACGTTCACCGCCTAACGAAGCTTTCATCGGTTGGGTAAAAAACAACTTATTTTCATATCACTGTATTTTAAGTAAATAATTTTATTTTTTTGTAAATTGAACAACCTTAATTATGCATTTTACCTGGCCTTACTAATGGTTCAAAGAACTACACGAACTCTGGTATAAGAATTAATTGTCATTATTTTCAAGTATATATGTTTTGAGAGTTTGAATAATTAAGAATCGATATATGTTGGGATAATCGATTGGATCGTCTTATTGTTTGTCTGAGACAACATAACTTGTTAAATACCAGAGAAAAATAAATAAAGTACATTTGTTGTATGAGATAACGTTTTAATCATTGCAGAGAAAATACTATATGTAGTTGGAGTAATAATTTATTAACAGATTGATACAAACACTCCGAATAACTAACCTATAAGTACACTTATTTCTAGTAACAGCGCTCCAAGTTTGCAGCTGGTGGGACGGGAGATTGCTGAACTAACTGGTTTTTTAATACTAAATTTGAACGAAATTTTTATCATTGAGTGACTAGGGTTGAAACAAATACCACTTACATTCAGTAAATACTCCATATATATTGCTCATATTAAACAACCACTGAGAACTATATTAAGTCTATAGAATAATACCATTATGAATTCAGGAACATAATTCTAATTTTGTGGAATTAATAATCTATGTTCTGAGGGTTCCACCGGTCACAACCGAAAGGTATATTAGTTTATAACATATTAATTAAACCAGGTAACAGCATCTTAATTGTTACGAATCGCCACCTACAACGTATTACTTGACGTTTGTTACACCAGAGTCTCTTATAACTAATTACACTCATAGACAAGATTTCTTTATAATTTGACGTCTCCAGCTGGTATCATACATTATAACATACGTCCTCACATAATTAACAAGTAGTTCCCTACAAAATTGGTTACAACAGTGGGGTTTGAATAAGACGGACGTTCCACCGCTAGTAGCCAACATACTTATTCAATAACAAATTGACGACTCCTACGAGGGGAACTGATCAAAGAAAAACTCACCATACGTAGTTTATTACAAATTGCCGCTTGCAAATAGGGGCTTATAAAAACATTCATCACTGGTAATTAGTTTTATTACAAAATGACGCTCATAACGTGGGGCCTAATTAGGTGACCCGAGAGAGTTTATTACAAATTGACGCTCGCAACGTGGGACATCATCGTCTCCTTTTAACACCGGATACAGTTTGTTACAGATTGGCCAGCCCAACAGTGGGGCTTTAAGGAGAGGTATTTAGTTTATTACACATTACAACAGTGAGTGTGTGTGGTCTTTTTGTAAAATGAAAAGTAAAAATACGTCAAAGATACGGCAGAAACTTGCAGAATATTGGATTGTTAATAAATGCAAGATACAACGAAATTCTGGCGCGAGTTATGTTTCAAGAAAGACAATGCGTGTAGTTCCTGCTCGTTCGGACAGCCGTGTAAGTGGTCAGAAATATTTTGAAAAAATAGGAATGAACTGGTCCCTATTGTTTGTATCGCATTGACTGGGCGATCATTTTATGTATGTTAATCATAAATGTACATTGTTTCTATTTTTGTTTTTTAGTTTTCTTTCATTTTTTTAAAAACATACTTTCAATAATGCATACTTTCATCATTATTTAATTTTAATGTCAAGGAATATGTTAGATTCGACATTTTGTACACAGTAGTATGTAATTTGCTAAGAATTTGATATTAATTCATAATGCTAACTATAGTAGTTATCAACATTTCGAATTTTCATTCGATTAATTTAAATTTTAGAATAATCTTAAAATTTTGTTGTTTTACTTCCATGTTCCTTAAGGAAATGGAAGTATGGAGATGGCAAAAAAAACCGTGTTCGAGATTATTACAGATTCTGATTGTACTACACTCAAAACATGAAAAAAAGTCGTTTTTCGAAAAGTGTCTGTGTGTGTGTGTGTGTGTGTGTGTGTGTGTGTGTGTGTGTGTGTGTAGATTTTTTTCTATGGCAAACGATAACAGCCGCAAATTCAAACAGAATCAAATAAGTTTTTGCATACAGTCCTGATTTGTAGAGTACTCGCGACCTATTGTTTTTTGTGAAGATCGGTTGAGGGAAAGGGGTAGTTTACCTGCAACGGTTTTTTTTTTATCAAGGGTAATTTTGTTTGTTTGGGAAACGATAACAGCCGCAAATTCAAACAAAATCATATAATATTTTACATACAGCCCTGAATTGTAGAGTTCTCAAGACCTATCGTTTTTGGTGAAGATCGGTTAAGGGAAAGGGGTAGTTTACCGGCAACGGTTTTTTATCAAGTGTAATTTTTTTCTATGGTAAACGATAACAGCCGCAAATTCAAACAGAATCAAATGATGTTTTGCATACAGCCCTGTATTGTAGAGTTCTCAATACCTATTGGTGTTGGTGGAGATCGGTTAAGGGAAAGGGGTAGTTTACCAGCAACGTTTTATGTTTTAAAAGGGTATTTTCTATGGCAAACGATAACAGCCGCAAATTCAAACAGAATCATACAATATTTTGCATACAGCCCTGAAATGTAGAGTTCTCAAGACCTGTTGGTTTTGGTGAAGATCGGTTAAGGGAATAGGGTTGTTTACCAGCAACATTTTATGTTTTATCAAGGGTAATTTTTTTTTGACGAACGATAACTGCCGTACATTAAAACAGAATCAACTACTCTTCTGCATACCTTTTTGAATTATATAGAACTCAAGGTCTGTTGATTTTGTTGAAGATCGGTTAAGGTAAAGGGGTAGTTTACCAGCAACGTTTTATGTTCTAACAAGGGTATTTTCTATGACAAACGATAACAGCCACAAATTCAAACAGAATCAAATTTTTTTTGCATACAGCCATGTATTGTAGAGTTCTCAATACCTATTGGTGCTGGTGAAGATCGGTTAAGGGAAAGGGGTAGTTTACCTACAACATTTTATGTTTTAACAAAGGTTATTTTTTATATGACGAACGATAACTGCCGTAAATTCAAACAGAATCAACTACGTTTTTGCATACCTTTTTGAACTAAAGAGAACTCAAGGTCTGTTGATTTTGTTGAAGATCGGTTAAGGGAAAGGGGTAGTTTATTACCAAAGCTTTAGGTTTTAAAAAGGGTAATTTTTCTTATGACGAACGATAACTGCCGGAAATTCAAAGAGAATCAAATAATTTTTTGCACACTTGCCTGAGTTGTAGAGAGCTCAAGGTCTGTTGATTATGGTGAAGATCGGTTAAGGGGAAGGGGTAGTTTACCGGCAACATTTTAAGTTGTAACAAGAGAAATGTTTCCATGACGAACGATAACTGCCGCACATTCAAACAGAATCAAATAGTTTTTTGCATGCAGCCCTGATTTGTAGAGGACTGAAGGTCTGTTGATTTTGGAGAAGATCGGTTAAGAGAAAGGGGTTGTTTACCTAAAACATTTTATGATTTAACAAGAGTAAAGTACTTAATTTTTATAAATAAATTATCCTGATAAGAAGCTCATAATAATCCACTGTAGAAACGTAGATGAAATATCTATAAATGAAGAGGTTAGGTGAACGGGGTGGGGGTAATTTTCTATTATTAAAAATTATATGGAGGTGGAGGGGAGCATTTTTTATACGTGTACTACGTTATCAGCAACAGAGAAGTAGTTTTTTGTTAAAATTGCTTCCCGGGCTGTTTAGCCGTAGTCCAATGTTTTCTGTAAAACCAGACTTTTCGGCAGTGCCATGACTGCCATCATCAGTGAAAATCGAGTGCGAAAACGTGAGGTGGTATTCGTTAGTGACCACAGTACTGTGGTTAATGCTGAAGCAATAAGTAGAAAGACGTAGTTTGTATGGAAAAATCTTCCGTGTTCCTTAAGGAAATGGAAATATAGCGATGGCAAAAAAATCGTGTTCGAGATAATTGCAGATTCTGATTGTACTACACTTAAAACATGAAAAAGTCATTTTTCGAAAAGTGTGTGTGTGTGTGTGTGTGTGTGTGTGTGTGTGTGTGTGTGTGTGTGTGTGTGTGTGTGTGTGTGTGTGTGTGTGTGTGTGTGTCTGTAGATTTTTTTCTATGGCAAACGATAACAGCCGCAAATTCAAACAAAATCAAATCATTATTTGCATACAGCCGTAAATTGTATAGTTCTCAAGACCTATTGTTTTTGGTGAAGATCGGTTACGGGAAAGGGGTAGTTTACCTGCAACGTTTTATGTTTTAACAAGGGCATTTTATATGGCAAACGATAACAGCCGCAAATTCAAACAGAATGAAATGATTATTTGCATACAGCCGTAAATTGTATAGTTCTCAAGACCTGTTGATTTTGGTGAAGATCGGTTAAGGGAAAAGGGTAGTTTACCTACTACGTTTTATGTTTTAAAAGGGTATTTTCTATGGCAAACGATAAGAGCCGCAAATTAAAACAGAATCAAATAATTTTTTGTATGTAGCCCTGGTTTGTAGAGTACTCAATACCTTCTTAATTTTGGTGAAGATCGGTTAAGGCAAAGGGGTAGTTTACCTGCAACATTTTATGTTTTAACAAGGGTAATTTTTTATATGACGAACGATAACTGCCGTAAATTCAAACATAATCAAATAAGTTTTTGCATACACCCCTACATTGTAGAGACCTCAAGGCCTGTTGATTTTGGTTAAGATCGGTTAAGGGATAGGGGTAGTTTACCTGCAACATTTTATGTTGTAACAAGTGAAATTTTTTCATGAACGATAACTGCCGTAAATTCAAACAGAATCGAATAAATTTTTATTTAAACATACAAACAGTTTTATTATACAGCATTTGCGTATATGTTCGATATATGAAATATAGGAAAATCAATTCAGTCAATAAGTGTCTTCTAAATAATGTTTCAATAACGCCTATTTTTATCGTGTTATTTTAGTTTATTTTATTGGGATTGATTTCAGGATGTTATCACACGTTTTTCAAACAGGTTAAAGATAGCAATGTTGTTTAGTCTTAACCTGTTTTTTACTTCCGTGTTTCGTAAGGAAATGGAAGTATGGTGATCGCGAAAAAATCATGTTTGAGATAAAGGCTGATTCTGATTGTACTACCCTCAAAACATGAAGAAAAGTCATTTTCCGAAAAGCGTCTGTATGTAGAATTTTTTCTATGGCGAACGATAACTGTCGAAAATTCAAACAGAACCAAATAAATAATATAAAATAATAAATAAAAATTACAAATAATTTTTGCATATGCACCCGAGTTGTATAGGACTCAAGGCCTATTGATTTTGGTGAAGATCAGTTAAGGGAGAGGGGTAGTTTACCTGCAACGGTTTACGTTTTAACAAGAGTGAAGTACTTAATTCTGATAAATAAAGTATCCTGAAAAGAAAATCATACATAAAACATCCTTCAATTTGTCAAACATAAAACACGATTTACAAGGAACACACATAACTTGTTAGAAATTATCGAACCGAATTCAAGTAAATGATTTTAAATATAAACATTAGAACATGGAAGTCATGTATGGTTCTCCATACCGATATTTACATTATTATTTGTAATTAGTTGTATTATTAGTTGATGATTTTATTTAAACTTTAACCAAATTATTTGTAATTTTATTTTATCGTTAATTATTTATAAATAATAATGTAAAATAATCGAAATCTATGTTCTATAATACTGAAATACATATTCGCCCTTTCTATCCTAAGAGTATTCACAAACTTTAAACACGATTTCCCAACACCATGATTTTCATATTCGCCCTTGTTCCTCCAAGCTCCTGAATTGTTACATTATAATTTTAACTACGAATTTCTATTAAAACATTTTAATCAGAAGCTTTTAATCATTTACCATCTATTATACACTTCACATCAAAATAAATTATTCAAATTTATTACCCATATTTCAATCTTTTACATTAATTAAACTATTTAAAATTAATTTAATTATATTATGTAAAACATTTTACATTAATTAAATCCTCTCTTATTGATTCAATTTCATTATAAAATTCATTTACCATCTATTATAACCTTCATATCGAAATTGTCAAACTTAGTACCATGATTACTATCCTTTAAACATTTTTTCTCAATTTAATTTCATTTCATTATAAAAATTTCGTAATTACATGACTGTGTAGACGGTGAGAAATGACATAGGTCCAGCTGTTGTTGACGCGTGACGCTTTATCAAAACAACATTTACATGATTCTTACATGTTCAAAATTGCGTTGAGCCCAAACGGCGGTTTAAAGCTTTGCGTTGAGCCCACCGCGAGTTTATTATTAGTAACCTCGGACGTGTCGGAGACTAAAGCATGTGCGGTGAGCCGGCCACCCACGAGTCCGAAATATAATGCTTTGCGTTGTAGGCAATTGAATTACATTAAGGCAAAATTGGATAATTATGACATTTCTCACCGTCTACACAGTCAATATGGCGCTCATTCACCATTGCATGCGTTCTTATGGGAGTAAAAATTTAATTTTTTGTCTCCGTAAATAGGTTCGACCGCCGTTTAAAATTATTTTTCTCGTGTTTATATAACATAGAAGAATAGAAAAAAATATATATATCAGCGCAATATCAGCATTGATGAGAATTGTGTCAAATGAAACATTATTATTATTATGAAATCAATCACTACTACACACGTTAGTTACCTAAAATACTATACAATTATAATAAGAAAGTGACAACATTACAAAATTATATACAATTTACGTCGTTCAATGTCATTTTTTAACAAAATCGGTATACCACAAAATCATTTCACTATTCAGTCCGGTATTTACCATTACATTCACATAATTAATTGTCCATTAATAACAATCCAAGTTTTTAGGACAGAACATAGGATTAAGCAACTATACTTACTTCTGTAAGTGAATTTAAATGATGTTAATAATTTTAAGTGGGAAATTGGTTAACAGTTATTTTTTGTACTCATCCTTCTTGAAGACCTCGTCCTGTTATTTTGCCATCACGGTTGAGTCACTGTGTTCACCATACACTCCGAAAATAGGTTTAAAATGTTAAAATTTTGACGCTAGCTTTGACTGTCCCCTTTCTGTAGATTTACACTATTGTTTTAACTCATTTGAACTAATATTTTGTCGACCAACGTAACTTGCTCGCGAGCACTTTGTTATAAGTCTGCTTGACGTTGACTGAGAGGTATTACACGGTTTTTTCCTGAGTCGTAGATGATTATGCAACTCGCTTTGTCTACTGCCACCAGACACTTAGCGTTTGTTTACAGTTGTGTCATGTTGTTATGCATGTTGGTTAAAAGAGGTTCCCCAAAGGTTGAACTTATTACAATTATTAAAATATCTGTTCCCCTGATTTGCCCTGTCACTCAGATAAGACAATAAATAAAAATAACTATAGGCCTAAATCTATTATCGGGTTTAAGAACCTGCTGTAAGCAGTGATAATTTTAATTTAGTGAGCTTTATTCAGACTTGCATGCAATAATAAATTTTACATAAGATAAAAGAACGATGCTTTCTTTAGTTACCAGCAAAACCTTTTCTGTCTGCAAGTTAATATTATAAAATTTAAAAACAGCACAATTTTATTAAAAAATTTAATCGAGATTAAAAAGCTTTTTAACTCAAAAATTAAAGAAGTCACAGTTCAAATTCTCTTTTCACTTTTTCTTTTACCTGACAAATGTTAGTCCTTAATTTTTAAAGCAGAGCTGTGTTAAAATAAAATTTTTATGTCAAATAAATTACAATTTAATGGACTCGATGTTATGAAAGTAACTATGTGTACAAAATATTACAACAGTTTGCTTCCGTATTACAGTAGCCATAGGCCTATATTATAAATTTTGTTATATTAGGTGTTAAAATTAACCTTAACTTATTACGTCATACCTTATTTAATTAATTACGTTTCTCTGAAAAATCCTGAATTTGAAAGTATATTTAGAGTAATATAGTGGGACTGAAGAATAAAATAAAATATGTTAACTAGTTAAATACGAGCAGAGTACAAATTAAATATATTATGGTAAGGCCTACCATCTTGTGTTAGGTAGGACCTCATTTTACGAATAAAATGACTTACAAATTGGATACATTACACAAATATAGGTAGGCCTATTTCATTTTTACAATTGAAAAGGTACGCAGTCTAGCTAATATTTCTATAGGCTAATGGGTGTACTCAGTAGGAACTCAAGGCTTAGTACTTGTCTTCAGACATTTTATACTTCATATCAAAGCCATAGATTAAATTACTGGCAAAAAATTTAGGCAGAATTTACGAACAAAATTTAGCATAAATTTCAGGCCTAATCTACCTCTCAAACTTACTTGATCAGACACTTGTGTGTGTCCTAAATCTTGTTCTGTGTAATATGTGGAGCAATCATTTGAAAATCGATCGCATACATTTTCAGGAAACAGAGCCCGTCTTACATCTGTAAGAAAATTAAAATTATGTAATGTTCATACATGAATCACCATAAAAGTAATAAATGGAATTTTTTTAGAGTAGACAAAATAATTGTCAGACTTACAGGAGTATCTATAATAAAGAAAAAATATTTAATTATATTGCAGTCAGTGCCCTCACAGGGACTTTTTTTAAAAATCAGTTAATTAACCTTAGTTTTAAGTTAACTAGAGTTTAAGGGGTGATTTTATACACCAAATATAAGGTAACATGAATAAATTAACACTGAACTTACTACGTTCCCAGTCAAATATGAAAGTAAAGTATGAAAATATATGTAGACATGCACTATTGGTGTAAGTTCTGGAGCTAAAGATAATTCAACTGTGATACAGAACTTAGTCTATTATACTTAACACCCAGGCCTATAAACTTTTGATCTTTTTCTAAAAGTAATTAATTTTATTTCAGAGTTAGGTTAGGCTTACAGGCTAATCCGCAGTAAGTTTAGCTAAATCAGTTATATTATCATAGGCCAGACTTAATCTAAATACAATTATTCTGTGTAAAGGTATCAGTAACTTGATATTTATACAGAATAAGCATTTAATACAGAATACATATTTCATTTAACTGGAGTCAGTTCCCTCACAGGGCCTTTTTCAAAAATGGGTTAATTAATTTTATATTTTTAGTTGATTAGAGTTAAGGGGTGCTTTTATACACTGAATATAAATAACAATTAAAACTATATGTACCTTTTTTTGCTGTAGGTCTCCTAGGCCTAGGCCTACTTTGCCTACTTTCACAGTCATCTGAAAAGTAAAATATGACAATTGATGTAGACATGCAAGTATCTGGAGCTAGAGACAATTTACTGTGATAAAGAACTTAGCCTATTATACTTAACACCCAAGCCTACATAACACAAACAAATTTTGATTTTTTCCTAAAAGTAATTCATTTTATTTCAGAGTTAGGTTAGGCTTACAGGCTATTCAGCTGTAAGTTAATAGGCTAATGCCCTGCTAGTTTGCTAGTTTTGTTAACATAATTAATCTTTCAGCGAAATCAGTTCTATTATCACAGGAACTTTGCTGTTGTTAATAATACATCAGCACAAAACTAACTGGAAGTTTATTCCTAGTCCTAGGGTTATAGAATCAAAGTCTTATCTAAACACTGAACTATCCTTAACTGATAATTTCATGTTATGACATCCAACTTGCATACAATACAATAAATACTCATGTTCTTGTATACCACAAAGAATCTATGATTTCTATTCAAATATTATTATTCTGATATTTTGATTTTTCTGTTTTACCCTGCACTTTTCAAAGCAGGAATTACAATATTAAAGTTTTACAACAATGCATCTAATAAAATTGTTCTGTGTAAAGGTTTAGTAACCTGATATTTATATCACTATTGTATTAACAACTCGGAACACTAAGTGTGTTTGATATTTATGTAGCATAATTGTGAGGTCTAACGTATAGCGAAGGTGACGCGTAAATGACTGGTTTTATTAATGCAGTAAAGAACAAATCTAATTTAAATAGCCTTTGTATTATTTTGGAATTCAATTTTTTAAAGCAAATGATAATACCTTATGCACCTTTGTAAAGGTTTTTACTTATTGGGGATAAGTGAACTGAATTAAAACATCAAACAAATGATTTTTTGTTTCACAATCAAAACAATAGGCCTACTGTATTAAATTTATTATGGCAATTCTATTTACCCTAAAACTCCGTGACAAACACTAGTTTATTCATCAAGCAACAGGTCCGTTAAATAAATATGAATTATTATTATTACGAATAGACTTATTACTACAATACAAACCTCCAGAATTTTTGTTTTTGTATAAAATGGCCCGCTAATAATGAAAAAATAAAATTGTATTAATTAAATTAGAATGCTAACTTGCTCAATTATTAAATTTAGTGCAGAACACAGTGATATTAGGCATAGTTGGTTCTATAACAGATACGTGTTCGACAAAGTAATCTAGACATGAAAACATAACCTAACGTAACACCTAATATGCTACAAATAACGGACAACATACACTAAATAAATGATCATCTTACCTTTCATTTTTATCCCTAGGGCTTCCAACATCTTCCTGCTCCGACTACCCATGGCAAACAAAAATAATACTGTCCCACACACCTTACTTATTACCGTGGACACACTGAATTACGCGCGAATTAAAACTATTGGTTGGCGCTTTTTTTCATTGCACACAGACCGTACCTATTACCGCGAACACACTGAATACTGAACAAAGCGCGAACTAAAATTATTGGTTGGCGCCTTTTCTTCATTGCACAAACTAAACAGAGTAAACACATGGTATAAACACACTTCCCTCTAGTGTCTGTCTTTTGCACACGTTATACATTTAATAGAATAATATATTAGAGATGACAAAAAATTAAATTTTTACTCCCATAAGAACGCATGGTGTTAGCCTAGGTATGTTGTATTAATTAAATTAGAATGCTAATTTGCTCCATTATTAAATTTTGGACAGAACACAGTGATATTATGTATAGTTGGGTCTATAACAGGTAGTGTTACAAACCCAAAGGAATCTAGACATTCATACATAACCTAACACAGCTAATTTGCTACAAACAACGGACAACATACACTAAATAAATGATCATCTTACATTTCATTATTATTCCTAGCGCCTCCAACATCTTTACTATAGTAACATCTTTTTACTTCGATTTGCAATCGCAAACACTACAATACGAACAAAATTCTGTCCCACACACCTTAACAAACGAAAACAAATTACCTCACAGCGCCAACTAAACTAATAGCCGGTCAACAAATAAACTAATGGCCGGTCGCAATATTTCGTTATACCTACTAAACAGAATAAAAACACACTTCCCTCTGTAGTGTCTGTCTTTTTTACACATGTTAAAAATTTTATAGAATAATTATTACGAATGCCAATATGGCCGACTAACTACCCATATTTCATTATATACATTTGTATATATCGAACAGGTTGTCTGGCTTCAGCGTACAGCAAAAATACGATGTATAAAAATTTGTATAAGTTTTTCGTACGCTGACACACCATAACTTGGGCAAAATAACTTCATCACCTAAAAATGTACTTATACAAGTTCGTCAAATTTGTTTTAGATACCCTGGGTAAAAATTGGGGTGTGATGAAGAAATTATGCGGCGCTAAGTCTATATATATATAAGTACAGTACATTCTAGTGATTGCAAAGATTTGCTGATAGCAATCAGTTTCTGTATGATTGTATTCCAAGTAGGTATCATCTGGACCATTGCATATTTTTTAACAAAGGCTTCGCTATGATTATAATTAATTTCTTTTAATTTGTTGAAATTGTAAAATCAGTGTCTTTAATTTTATGGAACACACATTTTAGAGTGAGAACAGTGCTTGTCTTTGCAGACCATCTTGTAGGCCTATCAGACAATTTTTTGACTATCAGTTTTTTGTCGCAATCTTGGAGTTTTTTCCATAAAACATTCCATCTAAGAATTTGGGCATTAAAGAAGATTAATAAATTTTGAACGAATAAAAAATGTTGACTACCAATACTGGAGTGTTCTCCTGCACAGTTACCAATAATGTTTAATGAGTGAGTTGAACAAGGAATATATACAGCTGTCGGGCTGTGTTCTTTAAGATGACTTTGCATTCCAGTGTATTTTCCTGACACATTTGCAGCATTGTCGTATATGATTGTCCTTGACAAAGCTTAATACCAAGTTACAGAGATTTTTAATTTTGCAAGTTCTTCTAAATATGTATGCGGCTTCATGCTTTTCAAATATGTGCAGGAGACTCAATAAACATTAAGATTTGTTCAAGTAAAAAATGATTATGCAAATCAAGTATGGAATAATATTTTAATATCTAGACTTGGGATTCTGTGGGCCCCGGGTGGCTCCCCAGTCTGCCCACCATTAAATCCCCCACGGCTTTTAACTGCAAGTTCCTTTTTGGCATAGTTGTATGCAATCTGTTGTCAAAACCTTCCCTCTTTCTTTTAATAATTCTAACGCAAACAACATGCAACAACAATTCTAAGGCAAACACCCTTTCCATCCAGTCCTATCACCTCCTATGGGCTCGATCACACACACTTTTCAGTTAGTTACCCTTATTTCAAAAATATTCCCTGTATCCTATTTATTTCTTATACTTAATGTTCTCTATCCGCCCACAACCTTTTACTTTTTAATTATAAAATATTTTTTTATTTTCAAAATTAGTTTTAACATTCGTTAACACATTTGCTGCTTAATCTATGATATTCACTCAAGAAGCTGAAAATTATTATTGTTGAAAGACTTAGCTTTTAGTTTGAAATCCACGGAAAATATGAAAAAAGTATGTTTCCAGCCGTTGTTTGGTGAGAAAGTGACGTCACTTCCTGGCGTATGCCAGGAGGGATTCTGCATCTAGGGAATGTCTCTATCTAACTACAATTGTCTTAATCCTAAATTACGCTGTCTATTACTTATTTCACTACATTTATATAGCATTATCACTAAGCTATTTTATGGCGCACTATAATATTGTTATATTTGTGATAATTGGCGAAGCATTCGCCTGAGTGTAGACCGGGTTTGTCTGGGCAATCGTCACAATAATATAAACTTCACAATATTTTGTTCCTATCTTTCCTGCACATCCGACAGTATTTTCTACGCAGACGGTTTCAATTTATCGCAAAATTCCGATTTGTTTATTGTGTGACCCGTTTCATTACTTTTCCGCTTTTGTGATGCTGATAAAGGTGTACTCGGTGAAGCTAGTTTTGGTAGAAGAGGAGCCGCTAACACCTGCTCCCTGAAGTCATACATACTGAGGTTTTTGCCTTCAGTATTGTAATATTATATAAAAGGTGGCTGTTCAACATTTTTATTTCGAGAATATGTACAAATATTTTTTTATATCACCTCAGTGATTTTCTCTCAAAAGGGCAATAAGGCATAAGTTGGGCTGCGCGATCTACCCCCTTCATAAAAACGTTATATTTTAAGTTGCGTAGCGGTTTATTTTGCTCATAGTTGAACCTAGGATTGATGTACGTTGCCATAGTATTTTCATGCTCCGTTGAGATCTACGTGACCGTCCGCCTGTCTCTCCACATACCAATCATAACTCCGTCTGCATACTGTGCGATGGTTTCTCCTTTATTTATTCATTTTTTTCACCACATCGGGTGGATTGTATTTTCTGTTTGCCCGAATAGTCCCCATGCAGTATGTATTGTTGGCCAGTAATTGAGATGCAAGAGCAAAGCTGTTGTAGAAATTGTCCATACAGACCCCATGGCCTCAGTTTAGTTTCCCTTCCATCAGGTGCATGACAGCTTTCACTGTGTGGTCTTTACCACTAAGGAAATCATCCTTCCCTGCATAAAAAACAATTTTAAAATCAGTCCATTAGGCTCTGATAAGGTATAGAATTTCACGCCATACTTGTTGCGTTCGCCTTTCACATACTGGCGGAATTGCAGGCGACCCCTCCTCAGCACCATCTCTTCGTTGAGGGAAGTTCCTTATCTGGAGAGTAAATCGTTTGCATTGTGTTATTGAAGTCGTCAATTAGCAGTTGTACGTTGTGTAAACGATCATGTGGGTTGTTGACGTCTGTGTTGGAATGCAGGAACCTCAAAATATACAGGAAGCGGTTGCGACTTATATAGTCGCAGAGGAACGGAAAATTATACATACGATAGGTTCTTCAGTAATCCTGGATTATATTTGTACGAATGTCACCCATATGCATTACCAGTCTGAGCAACGTTTACAGTTCCTCAATGGTTATTGGTTTCAGAACACTTACCTGGCCTTTTTGATGAATTTGGGTTAATTTTTCCGCATACCTATTGGTTTCATTCATGAGTAATCAGATCAGGTTAGTCATTTCAATTACCTGCATTGTGATGTCTCATATGGAACACATATAGATTGGGATAGTAAGCTAATGAAATTTAGACGCATCTGTGGAATGATCCATAGGTTTCTGAAATGTAAACACGGAAGGATACCCGAATGAAATTATGCAAAATGTGGTTGACCCCACATTCTTGTATGCTAGTGATACATGAACGCTTGGTAAAAGGGACATACAGAGGATTCATGCAGCTGAAAAGAATTTCTAAGAGGAATGGAAGGTTGTTCTCTCCTGAATCAGAAAAGGAATGAGGATACTGTAGTAGGCGTGGTTGAATGTTGTTGCACCAGAAGATAGAAGACATAGAAGACAATAGAAGGCGATGGTGTAAACACTTAAACTGCATGCCTGATATCCGTCTACCGATGGTTGACTTGGGTTATCACCCTACTGAGAAGAGAGACGTCGGTAGACTGAGGAGATGGATTCGGGAACAGGTCTAAGGGTCTCATCCTTGGAGTGGTGGTGATGGTGATGATGACTACATTATCAGTTTGTGATCACAACATTAGTAACAGCAGTTGTCTCTCTCCTGCACATGATGGTTCACTTTCCGTAATCGTTTATCACAAATGTTCCAGTGTACAGCGTACAAGTTGTTCTTTGGACATTAGGTCATCCATTGTTTTGTTTTGGTCTGTCTGGTTTCACATGTTTGATATTTTGTCTTCAGAATCCTGATAAGAAAATAAGTCGTTCGTCTCTTAAAAATAAACTGAAAATTGTAAAGTGCGTACAAAATGGCGAATCCGTTCATCTTTTAAGTAACTGGTAATGCAAAAGAATCTTCATCATTTAAGATGTAAAGAAGAATTCCGAGACGTTGATGCAATTTCCACACAATTTGGACAGTTGGGACGAAAGTGTACATTGGAAAAGTAGGCATACATCAAAACGTGAGACCATAGACAAAGCTGTGTTTATATGGTTCCTCCAGAAAAGGGCAAGAGGTAAATCAATATTTGGCCCTCTATTATGTGAAAAAGCTTCGTGTTTTAACCAAAAACTAGGCTGGGAATCTTTTTTGTAGCAAGTCCTGGGTGTTAGGCAGGCTCGAAAAAGACAAGGGATTTTTAAGCTTGAAATTCAAAGCAAAAAATGGCTGTGACTTTCTAAGTGCAGCTTTATTTGTCTGCAATTTTGTGGAAATTCTTAAAAAAGGTAAGTACAAATTAGGTCTTGTGTACAATGTGGACAAAGCAGGTCCTTCTTGGGAAATTCGTACCTTTTAAAACATTGGCATCTAAACGTGAATATTTGGTCACAGGATATAAAGTGAATATGGACCGGATTACTCTAATAATTTGTGATAATGGCAGCGGAACCATAAAATCCGGATGCTTCCAATCGGTAAGTCAACAAGACCTCCGTGTTTAAAAATGTTAAAATACTGTTGGATTACAAAAATTACAGAAAGGCCTGGATGAACACCGAAGTGTTTATCGATTGCTATGACAGCACCTTCATATCATAAGTGAAAAAATTTTGCAAAAAGGAAAACGGAAAAGTACTGGTGGTGGTCGCATATAATGAACAAGTGCATCCTTTCATGGAACTGCTGAACCAAGTAAATGGTTTACTCACTGTTGATCCTTGCCATCTAACATAACACCCATCTATGAGATGATGGATCAACTTTATTACAAATTTAAAGGTACTTTACAGAAAGCACCTTTTAACAAGATGAATAAATTTTTGAAGGGCAAAACAAAGACAAAGAATAACAAAATGACAACGTGGGTGTAACTGCTACCAAGAAGAGGCAGCAAGAAATGGCAAAGTAGTAATTTACATTACTAAGTCACTGATGGCTCTAAAAATAAATGAACAATATAATCATAATGACATCGTTGAGTGGTTGAATAGCGGTGCCAACGGTGAAGGTTTTAAAGTGATGCTGGATGGAGATATCGTTCAGAAAATGTTGAAAAAAAACAGGATGAAGTGAAGGAACCTGATACTATTGGACCAGATTCTGGTCATGTAATGTGGAAGCCTTTGAGATAGAAGTTAAATGGTTTGGAAGGCAAGAGAAATCCCACAGCTTCTAATTGTAGTTGCTTAAGCGTCTGTGATTGTTGTTGCTCAAGCGATGACAAAATGTAAGTTATTTGCGCCAGACGACAATTTGTAACTTTATATAAGTGAAAATGTATAATGATAGATACAGATACTGTAAACATTTTTGAGTGTATTATTTTTTAATTAATAAAGTTGTGTCAGTGTACACATACATTCTTGATCCCTCTCTCTTTCTCCCCCTCACTATCTCTTTCACACTCACTCTCTTACTCTCTCCAGCGTTACTACTAATTATTAAAGATCGAGTATTAAGACATTATTTCTTATTGATGAATTTAGTCAAAAGTATGGACATGAAGACAACAAATTTCTATTACTTAACACTTGTACCTTTGCAATGTAATGTCAATTATACCAAAACATTTGGATCCTGCTCACAAGTGCCCAAAACGATATTCTTTATGGGAGAGTAAGTCTTATAAACAACATTCCTGTAAATGCTCTCCTTACATTTTCGAAGTGACAGTAATACAACAGAAAACATTTGTATACTTCTCTATAATTGGTAATACTACATTGATAACACAAATACATCTTTTCAATTGATTTAGTTAAGGAAAGTCAACAGATACAATAAACAGGAACTGGGTGTCGCTCACTGGCATATCAGTCAAATAAGTTTCGAACCGCCACCTAGCATACATAAGAAAAATAAATTTTATTTTACTTTAAACACCTTTTGTTTTAATTGATTTGTCTAATTTTAACTGATTTACAGAATGTGCCTTTATCTTTTCTTACTATGGGGAAAGTTGGTATGGTAGAACAATATTACGTCTAACAATATAAGAATAGTGTAAATATGCTTACCTTTATTAGAAGAGTATTTTTCTGTTGCAGCTTTCACCATCAGACAGGTTCTTTGTTTTATTTACCAACCATTGTAAATGATGACGATCACCCAAAACAAAATACAATCTAATTTACACTTTACACAGAGCAACGTGCTAGGAATGTAACAATAGGCAGACAAGTTAACGCACTAATGCTGCCCAAAGTCACGTATGCGAAAGCATAGAAATAAATATACACCGTTCTGACATACTCCATGTTCAGAGCACACCTAGTGGCATTTTGAGTCAACTATTGGCATTCATGATACATTCATTCCACCTCCATTCTCACTTGTGACAAAAAAATGAAAACACTCCAATGGATCCCTGAAAGAAGATGGCGGTTAAAGAATGGGATTGTAATGTGTAATCTGTATATGGAAGCCACGTTTAATGCAATTTTCCAATATTCGGATGCGGGATTGGTAGTTATATAACACACACACCAGTATATTATATACACATTTGTTTACAAAAATCTACTATACTTCCTATGAATAATAATGTAATACTATAATCATACATTGGGTAAGGTTAATTTTGCAAACTGAAAGCTACTTCATGGTGGAAGTAGGAACATAGTTGTTTAGCGCTAGTGGTGTCTACTGCTCCAGTGTTCTAGTTATTTATTATTACAGTTGCATGTTCATTTGTTCCAGGGTTATTTATCTACACCAGTGAATAATATCTGTGCAGAAGTGGATCCTATTCTGGATTCTGAAGTATACAGAAGAAAGTCAATTCAGGATCAATCTGTTTGCAAAAAGAAGAGTTATCAATGTGGGTTTTGTACAAAATCATTTACTCACTCATCCAGTTTGTCAAGACACAAGTTAACACATTCTAGCATCAAGAAGTACCAGTGCGATGTGTGTTCAAAATCATTTACTCGATCAAGCAATTTGTCACAACACAAGTTAATACATTCTGCCATTAAGTAGTACCAGTGTGATGTCTGTTCAAAATCATTTACTCAGTCAAGTCATATGTCGGTACACAAGGTAATACATTCTGGCATTAAGAAGTATTAGTGCGATGTGTGTTCAAAATCATTTACGTTGTCAGACAATTAGTCACAACACAAGTTAATACATTCTGGCATTAAGAAATATCAGTGTGATGTTTGTTCAAAATCATTTACTCGGTCATGCCATTTATCAAGACACAAGTAAATACATTTTAGCATTAAAGAATACCAGTGCGATGTTTGTTCAAAATCATTTGCTGTGTCAACCCAATTGTCAAAACACAAGTTAATACATTCTAGCATTAAGGAATACCAGTGCGATGTTTGTTCAAAATCATTTACTCTTTCAGGCAGTTTGTCTAAACACAAGTTAACACATTCTGGCATTAAGAAGTATCAGTGCAATGTGTGTTCAAAATCATTTACTGAAGCAGGCAATTTGTCAAAACACAAGTTAATACATTCTGGCATTAAGAAGTACCAGTGCAATGTTTGTTCAAAATCATTTACTTTGTCAAATACTTTGTCAGTACACAAGTTAAGACATTCTGGCATTAAGAAGTATCAGTGCGATGTTTGTTCAAAATCATTGACACTTTCAGGCAGTTTGTCTAGACACAAGTTAATACATTCTTGCATTAAGAAGTATCAGTGCGATGTGTGTTCAAAATCATTTACTCGGTCATGTCATTTATCAAGACACAAGTTAATACATTCTGGCATTAGGAAGTACCAGTGTGATGTTTGTTCAAAATCATTTACTCTGTCAAACCATTTATCAAGACACAAGTTAGTACATTCTGATATTATGAAATACTAGTGCCATATTTGTACAAAAACATTTACTCATTCAGGCAATTGTCAAGACACAATACATGCAGGCATTATGAAGTACCAGTGGGATATCTGCACATAAACATTTACAGTATATCCTACTTGTCATGACAAAGTAATACATTCTGTCATTAAGAAGTAACAGTAAGATGCTTGTACAAACATTTTTAATGTGGCAGAATGTTGTGTCATGTATAAAACTAGCATAAAATAAGAACAGTGTGACATTTGTAACAAATTTTTTTGTTTGAGTAATTGGCTGAGCATAAATTAATCCATTAGACTACTAAGAACCCTCACGGTTAGTATGTAAGAATAATTTCTATCACCCTAGAAGTTTTAGTAAAGTAATGAAACAACACTGTAATGTTTATAAACAAAAACTTCTTCAAAAACAAGCATAATCAACAAATAAATTATTACATTCTACAATAAGTGTGTGATATTTGGCACTGAAAAACAAGAGTGAAATTTGTATCCGAAATTATACCTTATGAATTAAAATCATTAAAATAATGTACATTGTAATATAGTGTGAAATTATTGATACACGTTTATCCTGTAATTCAATTTATCACTGCATGAATTATATTGCCATTTGTATTTATAGTGAAAATAATTTGAAGCAGTTTTTTCTTGACATGTGTAGATATGCTTTTCACGTATCATACAAGATTTTTGTCTGGCTGCTATATCCCTCAAGATAACAGAGTCTTGGGGCCTTAACACATCTGAGTAATTGCTTGGCAATATGATGGATGCAGATACGTCCCCAAGTTTACGTGGCTTGATATTTCTGAGTTTTTGTCTGTGTTGTATTTAAACGGCATAGGTTATATCCGCCAGTATATTTCTAATTGCTGCATGTTTACTGTTTCTTTATAATTCAACATTAGTTCAGTACAAAACTGGACAGTTTGTACTGTCCATGATCTCCAAACTACTAATTTCTAATGCTTTATGTGTCAATGTTTGTGATGGCTCCTTGTTGTGAACTACACATTCAGTATAGTGTTGACTTTGTAATTCTACATTACAAAATGAGTGATGAGTTCTGGACTGCAGATAACATATTATGGTACGTACTTTATTGACAACTCTGGATCTGAATTGGATGATGTAGAAACTTAAGAGACATTTCGATACGATAATACAGGTAAGCCTACATAATTTGAAGTTACTTCATCCTATAGTTTGTACTGAGTATATTGAACTATATAGTTTGTACTGAAAAAGAAGATGAACTATCAAAACAACTATGAATATATTCGTTTGTAACTACACTTTCTTTTACTTAATTTACAAATTATTTTATTTTGTTTACAATTTTTGTTTGTTTACTTTGTTTAGATTTTATTTGCTATTTGTATAACCATTGCATACACACTCGTTCTGTGATCAGCTGTTTAGAGTTATGACTGCTTACATAATAAAATGAACACTAGCTTCATAGGTTTTTGCTGGACATTTTCTGAAAACAAAAGTGGATTTGACCTTAGGAAATCATATGCATAAACAGACTTACACACAACTTTCAGATGTAGAGATTTATTTTCATACTTACATTATTCTTGGTCTTCTAATTTATATAAATAATATATATATATTATTACTTGTTTATTTACTTTGTATATATTTATATAGATATATAAATTACTTTTACCTAAATATTGCAGATGAGAAGCCAGATTTTGTGCCAGACGGTGATGAAGAAGAGTACTATCAAAATGGACACACAACTACAAGCCCAAACTAACAAAAGACAGTGCCTAATAAAATACTACTTCTGTTTGGTTTGATGTTGACAACAAACCACAGTTATCAGTTTTTGAAGACATATAGTGCTTGTTCCGTTAGATACTATCAGCATTGAATTCTGTTGGTTTAATGGCTTATGATTCTAATATTATAAAAACAAACTAGTAGATATACTGGAACAATTACAAAGTTGATGAGGGAAAATAAATTAACGGGACACGGAAAGCAAAAAAAAATATTTTTTCAAATTTTCGTTTTTAGTGGCACTTAAAAGCTGAGGTTTTCCTTAATGCACTAATGTGCAACACTTGTTATTTTTAACAGAACTTTGCATCAAAATACCCTTTTGAAAAATATATTGCACCTTTTGACAGCTGCCATCAGTTAAAACTTCCATATTCAAATATGCATAACTTTTGAATCACTCCATCAAATTTCATGATTATTTTTTCAAAAGTTGCTATGTTTCATGCGCAAAGGTTACCAGCACTCAGCTGTTCAACTGCATTTAGCTGGCAATTTTAATGCATAAGGAACATTTTCTCACCAACCACTGAACCAATCATTGTGACATTTTCACATAATATTCACAGTATGTGAGTATATACTGAGTTTTTTCTGTCATGGTAAATGCAAATTTACATTTTATAAAATAGTGTTCATACAAATTTATCAACTTTAATAAGTTTAACGGGACTTTTTTTTAATTTTCTGTGGTACATTTTTTTAACAAAGAAAACAGCTCTTATGAAAGGGTCTACAGAAACTCAGAAACTGCTGTGAAAATTTCAAACAGATTGGTTTAGTAGTCTTTTAGAAAATGTTCCTTATGTTAAGATGGTGGAAGATAGGGATTCCGTGACCCCTTAATAGAGCGCTCACTCTGGGCTTCACGGAGTGCTGTTATATTACATGAAATGTACAATTTTTTTGCAATAAATGGTTCCATGTATGCCTGGTTTCAAAACCAAGTATTACTGACTACTGCAGTACAGATGTTACGTTAGTCTCTTTTTTTGCTGGAACGATAATGAAGAGAGGCAAATTTTGTTCCATTTACTTTATGTTGCATGTAAATCATAGCAGTAATTACATTACACAGGAGTTGGAGATGATAAAAGTGTGGGGTCGGTTGTATTGCAGATTTGTCATGATTATCTGAAATGAGTCATGCCTTGTACATGGCCATTATACAAGTGTGGCATTTTGTTGAAGTGCAATTGACTTCTATCCACGCTATTACGCTGTGTTCCACTACAGCCACTATGACCAGACATTTTGGCCACTGTTGGAAGCCACCCTCAGTGTAAAAATGACTTGGAAACTGGCATGGATCTTCACCAGTTAACCACAGTACTGTGACAAAAGAACCTGTGGTTAACTGATCCCAGTTTCATTCGTTTTTACACTGAATCACTGAGGTGGCCTTCAGCAACGAGGCAGAAACAACTCTTCATAGTAGCAGTACTGGACCATGGCCTAATATCCTGGAGAGAAGTCAGTTATATTTCAACACAGTTGACACCAGCCATGAAAGCCTTATGTACTGAAGTGTCTCATCATTTGAAAAATTATTTTAGAAACCACCTGTGCTCTAGGAACGTGTGCAGAAAACAGTAAAGGCTTACCTGTTGAATCAAAACAAAAAGTTTAAAAATAACAAAATATGAACATAATGGGTGAGTTATCAGTTATTTTCTCTATGTTAGCAGTCTTCATAACAACTTTGTCAAATTTTGTTGCTTCCCTGCTATATACAGTTTTTCATTGAACGAGGCCTTTCGGTTTCGCAACCATTATCAAGTTCTTCCTACAACAACAGGACAGTTGTTGTAGGAAGAACTTGATAATGGTTGCAAAACCGAAAGGCCTCGTTCGAGGAAAAAGTGTATATAGCAGGGAAGCAACAAAATTTGACAAAGTTATAATGGGTGAGTACTTGCATTTCATTGGAAAGGCAACAGAGATGTGTATGCCATCAGTACAAAACACAAAATGACATCACCAATAACCAAAGTAAAATCATGAGAAGGAATGATAGAAAAACTAAAGCCAGACACAATTTTTGAGTACAATAGTAATAAAGACAGGGATAGACCATGGAGATGCAGTACTCGGTTACTATTATCTTCACAGACAAACAATGAAGTGGTGGAAGAAAGTTTTTTTCACATATTTGTGATGAGTATTATAAACTTCTACATTTTATATTCAAGAGTAGAAAACGATAAGAAAATAAGTGTATACAATTATGTGAAAAATTTGGGAAAACAGCTACCAGAGGAATCCAGTCAAAAATTCAATGATAGCATGTCGAGATCATCATTACATCTTGATATGTGAACATACTGACAGCAAAACATTACCCAAGCCATGTCTACATGCCTACAGAAAAACAAAAATATCTCAAGATAACCTGCAAGGAGTGTTCAGATAAAGGAGCTGAGTCAACTGGAAAGTGATGGGAGGGAAACCTGATGGCGGTGTGAAGAGTACAAGTTGGAATGTGTCTTCTGGAGTGTCTTACCATATACCATACAAAAGCAAATTATAACAAACTGTATGAAAATAAAATAATATGAAAAACAGCCTGTATTTAAAAAAATTATTTAAAATCATAATTTAAATTTTCAGTCATTATATCATGTTAAACTTTTCTGGGGGTAAAATCAGCACCATTTATAATTCCTTTTATGGTATTATATTTTCTGTTTATATGTTTAACATATCAATTTAAAGGGGAAAGGGTAGGCCTATACTGTATTGCCCAGTAATCACTCATTTCCCATATGTATTGAGTGTTTTACAGGAGATGTCTGAACATATATAAACCTGTTCGACTACAGGGATAAAAGGTAGTACCCACCTCACGACCTCAATGTTATTGAAAACACATTGAAAATAGAAAAAATGTTCATACCCATCATACCATTTGTCAGATCATTTGGAAGTCAGAGGCTCGTCCTCCTCACTGTCATCAGATAGAACAGATCTTGAGAGAGCAGGGATCTTTGTTACAGCTTCTGCTAAATCGAGTCTATATTTCATCAAGTCACTGTCAGTATGGAAATTATTGGACGTACAGTCTCACACAGAAAGCATCTGGCTGTTCACAACTGACAAGTCTAGAAAGTAGAGTATGCATTTTAGTGTCCACTTCTTTGTCCTAAACCATATGCAATAGAACTCCATCTGCTGATCACAAATATAAGTACCAGCCATGCACTGATTATACTTGCGGACAACAAATGGATAAGGCATGTCTGTGAATTTCCTTTCAGCCTTTGATTGCCTTGATACAGATTCTTGTGGTTCAATCTCTGTCTGTTTTGATAGAAGATAAACATTGTTGCTGTCCATCGACTCCATAGCAACAAGTTTACAATCTACTCACACATAATTATGGTTTTCATGTCTGTTTAACTTGACGTTTCTGAAATACCATAGTTTGTATTAAGGGTTCCAGTTGCCTTAACTACCAGTTTTATCCATAAATAGAACCCTGATAAGTTTCAAAATCAAGAACAAGCCTTATTGATCTTTAAGACCAACAGATCTAGTCTTGTTCTTCACTAGTTGTTTTGATGGGCAGATTCTGGCAAGCTTTTCTCACAATCAATTGCTGGCTGGCTTTTTCCAGAATTAGTTGGAATATTTGTATTTACAATATATATGTTATTCCTTAATTGCAAGAATCTATCCTGAGACATACAATCTGATATTTTCACTAATTTTTATCTATTCTCAAATACATTTTTAATGTGAGATAATGAAGAACCCCCATGATTAAATTTATCACAAAAACTTCTGTATTTCAGGGTCATTTGTATTTGTACTTGCCACTTTTACTGAGGGCCCAACTTTGCCTGTAGACAATCTTTTGCACGAAAAACGTTATCTTTACTGAAGATGCAGAGAAAGGGAATTTTTCAGCCAATTAACGCTTGAGATTTGGATAAAATCTCATTTGATTTTCTTCTTCGTAGGGTTTAGTATTTTTTAGATACTGAACTATTTTATAATTTATTATCTCTCTCTTAACTAAATAACGCGTGGTCATTGCTGCCCGTTTAGACAATTGGTCTACAATAGCACGTGAGCACAAGTTAGACTTATGGTTCGTATAATTATGGTTCAATGACCACATGTACAAAAAACTAGCTTTTATCTAATTTTTTCCTTTAAAGTCAAATTTTTTGACTATTTTTCCTGGGCCATCAGCCTGTTCTTAGAAATAGCAAAATAAGTTGAGTCACTATGCACGGTCACAAATTGAATCAGCGTGAATGTTTTGAGGAGCTTTATTATTTTTCTTGTAACTGTTTATGCTGAAGACAATTTTTCACAAAATGACCAGGTTCCTTACAATTGAAACATAGGCTATAGCAAAATGATCACCATCTTTATGTTGCACCTTTTATTCTTCCATTGCTTCAACATTGGACACTATTGTGGTTATCTGTATAGCCTCAGTGAGGATTGAAAGCATTCTGTACCTACTTGTTTACCTACAACACCATGAAGACCATAAATCTATGCAGCTATCATATGTCTCTTGGCTTCTTCGTTTATTACAGCCTGTTGAGTGGGCTCAGGAACCTGCATAAATGTTCTAGCACATAAACGTCTGCACCTGTCGGCGAATTGTTCAGGTGTCGCATGCTTGAATTGACTTGCATTCTGGAAAGCATTGTAGTGAAATTGGTCAAAGTGTTTAATTTTAAATCGTTCACAAAAATTTCTCGAAACCGTTGATAAGTGGTCTCACTATGGGTAGCTTCCTCATTACTCGTTAAGAATAATGCTGCTGATCCTTTAAGCTTGACTATAATTTTATAAGTATCCTACCAATTTTCCAACTTAGCAGCAAACTCTATTTTATTAAAGAATTCCATCACTGATACAGAACCATGTTCAGACCAATTATCTACCAAATTTGATACTGTTAGATCTCTAAGCATAGTTGTTGTGGTTGTTGAAATGGACACCTTCTTGGCAGGAACCATCTCAAAACTAAAATAAAATATCAACACCGAGGTCTATCAAACAACTCAACAGTTCTTATCTACTTTGTGGTCGGGGTCACGGTTGTGATAATTGATAACGGTTACTGATAATTAGGCATACGATAACAATTCTAATACACTGTAGTCTTTATACCAAATAATAAAAATTTCTTAACTAATAATAAAAAATATACAAAATATTATACACAAAATATATCCACACAAACTACTGATGTGTAAAATCTATCTCTAATTTAATTATTTTCACTCCTATTACTCTTGGATCATCTGTATAATTTGAATAACCATTTATGTATCTCCCAGTTATCCTTTGCATAAGAGTACACAGTAAGGTTTTGCATCCCTCTAATAGAACATCTGGGTCTGTAATTGGTAGGATTACTCCTCATGAGGACTTCTTGGGTACATCGTACATACAAGGTTCGGCATAGATGCTGTTTCTTCTAAAGGAACAAAACGAGTGGTAGGTACTCTCACAACACGCGGGACTTGAATGTAAGTAGACTAGGTGGAACACTCAGTGGAATTTGGTGTTGGTAATAGGCAGTAATGTTTCCTATTTCAGTTCGTACTCTCATAAATAAAATACCTGTTAAAGAATCTCTAATAGTCACTTGGCCTATCGGTACCCCAAAATTTCTAGGTTTAGACATATTCAGGTCTAGTTTTCCTCTTTCCCATAAACTCTCTATATATGTAGTTACTTTAAGAGTTCATTTCTTATATACTCTAACATCAGTACACATTGCACACATCAATAGATCCAACACTCATATAAAAACAAATATTTTGGATTTACTAACACATTCAAGATTTTAATATAATATATATGAGGTTCAATTATATATTATATACAAAGCATATAAGCAATGTACACAACAATAATACTCATTCTCTGATGTCTTTCAATCGCTGTCCCAAACTTGACACAAGTATTTATTTCCAACCAAACACACTATTTGAACACCACAAAACAATATTATTCCCACCACTAGTACCAGAAACACAAGAGACTTCAGAGACAGTTTCAAACTAATGATGTGATGGTTGTCATTAAATGAGGCTGTGTGCAAGTGCAGAATGTTTTAACGATCATGATATGGATGACATGTTTTTTAATCCTAAGAATTTCTGTGGAGAATGCAGAGATCTATATAGTACCCCTGGCTATCTACAATACAGTGTGTTTGGTCTTTATTTGAAATACAAGTAGTACGTTTTGATCCGGCAAATATCAACTGATTTAATAATATAACGCACTATAATAGTTGACTATGTAATAAACACAGTTTACAAATTGTATAACAAAAATGTGTACAGAGAAATACAGTAACGGCTAATTAATTTTTAATTTTTTTTTGTTGCTCATCATGTTTCTCCTCAAATGTCCTACAATCTCATTATTCTGTTAAATTCACAACTTTGCTGTTTAAAAAAGTTTAGTAAAGTGTTTACTACTACCACTACTGTAAGACGTCTGATTGTTTTCTTTAGTTGACTCAAGATTTGCATCACTTTGTTCAAGCAGTGCATGCTAATTCATGTCTGAATCAGTCATATAAAATCATTTGCCTTAGCCATCTGATAATTGTGGCCATTGAATCATGAAAACGAATGTTGTATGTTTACTTTTTTACATGGTAAGCCCTAGTCACCTTGGAGGGCTGCCTGCTTTTGTGACCTGAGAATTTTTATATAAATTTAATCCTACTTTTAAAAAACAGTTTCAACCTATCCCTAATGTACATATATTTCCTGAAACCTCGAGTCATCCTCTTTCATATACAGTAGAGTCTCGCTTATCTGACAAACGGGCCGGCAGAACGTCGGATAAGCGAAAATGTCGGATAATAGGGAGGTGTTAAGAAAAAGCCTATTAAACTTCAAACTATGTTATAATTTCAAACTGTTATAATTTTACACATTACGAACCTAATAATCATGTTTTACAACAAAACAACAGAAAAAATGAACTTACAGTTACAGAATTATCTGAAGTTAAATACACATAAAAGTTCAGTCCTGTGATGATTTAAAGAAATTTTTGATCGTAGTCTGCTTTCCTGACGAGTGTCGTTTCTTCGCTGCCAAGTCTCGCCATCTTTGCAGCATCATTATGTCGATTCCTGTAGCTACTTCTTGTTGCTCAATGTATTTAATTGCAGTTTTTAGAGCCTTAACTCCGTCGTTATGTGAAATTGTGAGAGGCTCAACTGTTGGTGCTTGATCTTGATCTTCAATTTTGTTGTCATCGCAATTGACAAGAGAGACAATTTTTCTATCAGTTACATACTGATTATCATCCTTCATCCAACTTTCGATTTCTTGCAAAGATGCATCCTCACATCTAGGGATACGTTGCACTAAAGGTAGAATGGTTTCTTCGGTTTCATCTGTGCTTTCCGTTTCCATACTTTCATCATCGCCTAGCAGCTTCTTCCATGATTTGACAATTGTTGGAGCCCTTACGTCAGCCCAGGCCCTTGCAACCCAATAAGCAACATCCTTTATATTGATGCGTTTCAATTTTTCAATCATGTCTTGTCCTTCTTTAATATTTCTTCTATCACTGTGGACAGTAGCTTCCTGCGATAGTTCCTTTTTATCGTTTCCAAAACGCCCTGATCCATAGGTTGGCATATGCCAGTTACATGGGGGGGGGGCAGAAACATTGCCTTAATGTCACCATCTTGAAGCTCCTCTGCATCAGGGTGCGTTGGAGCATTATCTACCAACAAAACTGCTTTTCTGGGCAAATTATTTTCTTTCAAAAACTTCTCTGTTGAAGGAATGGATTCCTTAAAAAACCAGTCTTTGAAAATTTCACTGCTCATCCATGCGCTTTTCTGACTGTAGTATTTTACAGGAATACCACTAGTGGTAAGCAAGAAGACCTAGCTAGGAAAAAAATATTTACTTAAAAAAAATAATAAATACAAATTTATGTTCAAAACAATAATAAATTTTCATCGGACATAATTTAAACCGATTACCCTTAAGGAATTAGATTTAAGGAACAGGACTTGATAAAGTGCATAAACGTCCATTACAACAATCTCATCATTTACGTGAGATCAGATGTGTAGTGCAGTTAAAATCACATTAATAAAAAGTATAACCTATCATCATCAGCCACTCTATAAGTTATAACACAATATAATTCGTTATTTCAAAACTTACCAAGTTGGTGATTAGTATAATATATAATTTATTAGCATATAATCTGTATTATATATCTGCATACCACACGAGAATAAATGTAACATCAGGATGAATTATTTCCTTTATTAAAAACAGCTCCGCTCTTTGCGCAGAATGAAGTATACAGGACGAAAAAGTGTACTAGTTCCTACTCAAAATATGCTTGATACTACCTGTTCCTAAAATACTAGGTGTTACTAAAATACTACTGTTACTCTGGAACGCGTTGTTCCTTGTGTATCGGTGATACAACTAGTATTTGAAATACCTAGTATTTTAAATACGCGTTACTGGCTGTTCCTTGCGTTCCAGCGATATTTTTGTACGCCTAGTATTTGGCCTTGGCATATTCGTTTACATGATCTTGCGTACTTTTTGTGTGTGTGTGTTTCTGTGTAGGTGCATAGGGGGGTGTGCCTCGACTCGGAACAGCGAGGGCGGCGTGTCTCGACTCGGAACAGCGTCGCCGCGAATAACAGGTATTTCAACTTTTCAGTCACTGTTACATCCGTTCCACAAAAATATCGTTCCAAAATACCTATTACAGGTATATCGGCCCACCTCTATTATGGAGGTTATGTATGACAATGTAACTTAAATAAAATTTACTTTGTTAGTGTACATTAAGAGGGTGTATTTATTGGAAGTACAGAAATTAGTTTCCATTTATCGCACATAATTACGGGACAGAGACGATTTTTGGAGGTTGTGTCTACGTTTAACAATGTAACTTAACATTTTAGATTTTTAAAATTAATTAGACTTAACAAACATTTCCTTAGTTAGTGTACATTAAAAGGCTGTATTTATTGTATGAATAAAAGGTTGTATATAACATTAAAGGCTGTATGTATTCGAAGTGCCGGAATTAAAACCTACTTTCAATTAAGAACGTATATCCTAGTACGTTATTGGTGCATATTTTACTGGGGTTTATTGGTAAATATTTTATTAAAAGGCTGTATTTATTGGAAGTACAGAAATTACTTTCCATTTATCGCACATAATTACGGTACAGAGACGATTTTTGGAGGTTGTGTCTACGTACAATGTAAAGCATAACCAAACAAGTACCGGTACATTAAAATCCTTTTTTCAATTTCAAGAGGAGTGTCAGTTTTTTATGTTTTTTCAATAAATAAAAATGAGAGGGGGAGAGAGAGACCAAAAAAATTTTGTGCCTATCTAATTTTTCCAGAACACAGCAAAAATGGAATTTCTACAAAGTTTACATTAAATGAAAATGATAAAAGTACTGTTAGCTATTAACAAATATTGATAATTTTGCCCAATACAGAAATGAATGAAATTGACAGACAAATTGTCTACGAGTTCCCTGGAAGTGTTTGAAAAATGATAACTTTTATTCTATCATTTACTTGTTACATTATGTAACAGAACAACATTTCTTTATTATTTATTTTTGGTTTTTAATATACATAGTATTTGAATTAACTTGTTTCCATTTATTTTCGATATAGACAAAGACAGGGTAATTGTAAACATGCAGTTAGGATTATAAACAACATGAAATAGTAGGCCTACAATGACAACTAGTTTAGAGTTGTCACTATTTTTGTTTCAATATTTCAAAGGATAAAGAAAACACCTGTAACTCTTAAGATGAGTTATGAGAAAACATGATTACAAATCATAACCTGCCATTAGTTATTTGTGAAGAAAACAGATATAACATTTCCAAACATGAAATCTTCAATTCTCTCCTTATTTGTTTTATAGAAACTAGAGTTTCTACTGCAAGTCCACTAACTACTTAATTTAATATATATAATTGTTCCTGATCTTGTTGGGTAACATTATATTAATACATCTGCTTCCTACTCATATGTGCACACAATGTTTTTAATGTACGGTCCTAAACATCTTTAAAATTTAGACAAAGTCTAATGAGCAATTAGACCTAACCTGAATTACTACATCTAAGAATATCTCATTAGGTCATTTGGCTTTATTTATACATTTAATGCATCTTAATTAGTACATTAACAGCACTGCTCTGTCTTACAGTAACACAAAATATTACACTAGCTCTAAAGAATTTCTTGTTTTCAGTTTAAAAAAATTGAAATTGTGTTTGTTTTCTACAGTGAATTTGTTTTCTTTTCCATTCACTTTTTATGGAAATGTGCTTTACATTAGTATGTGTACCCTTACTATATTATGGTCCTAAACACCTTTATCAACACTTTATATCTCTAAAATTTAGACAAAGTCTAATAAGCAATTTGGCTTAACCTGAATTTACATGACCTGGCTCAGAACAACTTTATTTTGGCAAATACAAAGACGAAGACTCTGTACACCCTGGTTGCAATTTCTTCAGGGCTCACACCTGCTGCCAGGCTTAGTTCTATAACATGATCAGGAAGAAAGGAATCAAATCAGCTCCAACCTGCAACCGCTGTGGAAAGGCTTGTACACCATCACCAAGAAGATTAATGATGTCATCTACGAATAACTCATTACGCCATTTAGCTTTATTTATACATTTATTGCATCTTAATTAGTACACTAACAACACTGCTCTGTCTTACAGTAACACAACACGTTACACTAACTCAAAAGAATTTCTTTTTTTCAGTTTAAAAAAGTTGAAATTGTGTATTCTTTTCTTTTCCATTCACTTTTTGTGAAACGACCTACATTAATATGTGTACGCTTACTATATTGAAATCCAGTGTTCACTATCCAATAGTTAAAAATTTTGTGGAATTGTGAAATTAGTATCACTATGTACTAATGTGTGATTATCAGTTGAATTTCTGAATTCCTTTGATTCATTAATAAATTTTACTAATTTGTTTCTTTATGTCTATTGAATGATTTCTTATTAGTTTTTAATCTGTGTGTTTTCATTATTCATTTGTAAATTCTTGGATTTTGTTGTCCATGACATGTCCATTGATTAACTAACTATTAAAACACACAGAGGACTGACCCTCTTTTGCAAGATCACAAGTATGTTTCAAGACCATTTGCAGGTCAGGTATTGTTCTGTCTGTTCACTTTCTGAAAGTGGTTGAGGAGCAAGGGGGAAGATGTCTCCATTAAAACACACACACTAGCATGCACACAATTCCTTTTTTCTTTATTTCATTTGAATTCTGTATTAGAACAAATGTTTTCAGAGTTTACAAGTTTTTTTTTTTAATTTCTTGGATTAATTTTTTTAATTTTATGCAATGTGGACACATAAAGAGGAGTGCCAGTTTTTTTATGTTTTTTCAATAAATAAAAATGAGAGGGGGGATAGAGAGAGAGAGAGAGAGAGAGAGAGAGAGACCAAAAATAACACGTACAGAAATTTCATCAGAAATTTTCCTGATAGTAAAAAAATAACTAAATAATGAATGGCAAAGAACATTAACAAAATTAATGGAAATTATAGTTATTATTTGTTGTCTAACGAACAGGTACTAGTAATGGCTTCATATACTTCACATCTTAAATTATAAACATATTACAAACTGTGACGATTTAAATTGTACCAATAATCAAAATAATAAAATTTTTAAAAATTAAGGTTGCGAGCTCTTAAGCCATTTAAATCTCACTGTATTAACATAAAATACCTGTATGTACTCAGTATGAGAGGAAGCAGTAATTAATTAGTTATAAGATGCTATAATAAAAAGATAAATTGTAAAGAGTTATTAATATCGTATTTAACCCTTTGCTTGTAAGCAGGCGCTGTCCTGTTGATTCCAGACTCGACATGCTTTCCGAGTCTTGTGTGAGTAAGAATAAGATAAAAAAATTAATGTTAATAATAAAAAAATCTGAAGACATAAATAGTCGCTAAAACAACTGATTTAAATTATGTATATTTGTTTAGGGATAGTTTGTATAAATAAAAATGTTAACTTAAATATAGTTAGGAACTATATTCTCGCGCGGAAATTGTCCCACTAACTTTTGCCCAGTACCAGGCGAAGAGAGCGGAATTTCGCTCTCTTGCAATGGTGACTTCGTACAGTACAGACGTAGGAGCTGTGCGCTTAAAAATATGTTAACTACATTTTGTCTCAGCTTAAGATGGTGTACCAGATGTAGCTGTTTAAAGCATCTGGATGTGTTAATTAATATAGTCATGTAAATAGACAAGAAATTTAAAAAAAAAAATCGAAATGTAAAAAAGGAGTGTAACACAAGATGACTTAGTGCTTCAACAAATAACAACAATTCCAAAGTCATACCCGGAGATGTGAACTATCAGAAGCCACAAACTCTACTGCACGTGACAGAATATGCAGATCAGGACATCCGAGAATCTACAAGATCATCGTAGATATCTACACGACATATTGTTCAACCTGCGAACTTTTGGAGCCCTTTACAGAGGAAGGCCAGACCGAGATGACGACGTAGCTGTTCCTGTTTCCCAAGACGGATGCCCCAGGACGAGTCTTCTGCATACCAATTAAAAGGTGACTCGATAGCCTGTCTATCGAGGGTTACTAATATTTGTTACACAACACATCTTGAAAGAGACTTTTCAGAAACTATTAACTTTGTAAAGACTTATAAATTAAATCTAAGAATTTCATGTAACTATTCGAACTTCATACGTTGTAACAGTTTATATGCTAATGTAGAGTAATATAATTCAAGCAATAATACCATTCTTCCAATGGTGGAATAAAAGAATGTCTTGCAAGCTAATATCATGAAATGAGTATACTTAAAAGTTTTAATTACAGAAATACAGAAAGTTGACCCGGATCCGAGGTAGAACTATATAAAATCAAGTTTGATCTCAAAGTTTAAAGAAACCTTTCAAATAACTTAATAATTGAATTAGTAATGTCTTGGGATCTGTCAGTAGATGTTTTTTAAATGTTAAATAAAAGAGAAGTCTTCTTGTTACACACATATGAGGAGTGCTTAAATCAATTGTATACCTTGCCACTGTTTCCTTACACAAAGTAAACAATTACACAGTTAGTAAGTAATTTGTTACATTAATTATTTGTGATCAATTCTGTTACAACGTAGGCAGCCCATCTAATTAACGGAGTTTAATTACGAGGGGTTCCCTGGATTTGTAACGCGGAAAAAAGACGTTACAGAGCTGCGCCACTCTGCTTACTTGTAAAAAAATAAAAGGGTAATTGTTTACAGAATGTCACAAAAGTGCCACTATGCTAAATTTTATAAAGGTGTTTTAAGCAAACAAAATTGCGTCATTCAAAAAAATAAAGGAAACAAAGGAAAGAGTTTTAATTGTGTATATAGTGTCACAAACAAAATTGCATTCACTATGCGTGGATAAATTGTAAGATCAATAACTAAATATATAATATTGATATATGCACTCAGAAAGTTACTTTAATAAATGTAATGTTCAAAACATATTTAATACACTATTAAATAACGTAATATGTATTAAGTTACGTAGATGGTAGAATGTATAAGTAAAATGTCATTAGCGTCATACAATGTAAAATGCTATATGCAGGTTCCTACCGGCACTTCCTGCATAATTAGATGTAAGTACTTGCATACATGAATTGTGACCAAGCATAACAATTTTGGTCAACCGAACAATCTGTAACAGGTTTGTTTACGACAATCTATGACCTGTTGTCTCCTGAATCATTCTGCACAGTGTATGTCCAACTATCTAGCTTACATACACTAGTATGTGTTATAAAAAAAAATTAATTAAAAATAACTTTGTTAATAATAATAAAGTAATTAAGTAGAACTTCGTGATTTAAAACTTGTGAACAAAATAAGTAATTATTTAATTGAGAATAGTTTATGAATGAACGGAGCCAAAGTTTTGCCAAGCGTAGTAATAATAAATGTGTTGCATAAGATTGCTCTCCCCTTTTCTCGTGTTTATACCGGTCGTTGGTGTTATTCACTCGCATTGTGTAGACAATAATATGTAAAAGCAAACACCCCATTGTCACACACGCTCAACCCTCCTTTGTTAACTAAATATGTAGGCCACCCTCTGACCTACATTCCAGTAAACAGCTGATCGGCTATTTAACCTTGAAAAATATGTGTGTGTGATTTCTGTCTCTCCCTTAGAAGAGAAATTGTTCTTTTCTAATTTGTGTAAATTGATTACTGATGAATTCATTATATGTATATGTAATATATGTGTAATATGCTAGTATTAATTTTAAGTACGTGCTAATGTGTTAGAACAAAATGGCCCAATTTAACCCGGATTTGTTATTAAAAGACGAGCTGTCTTACGAAGCCCTTTTGCGTGGACTACCCCATGCTGATGTAACAGTCGCGGAATTACGAAGTTCAATTCGCGAATGTGGATTTGATGCGCCCGTGCAATTACACAATCTAAGCCAACTCGATTATGAAAGCGAGAAAGAAATTTGTACTGCCAAGTATAGTGAACTATACTTATTGTCTCAAACACTCCAAGACGAGAAATCTCCGGCAAAAATTTTGCGGACTACCCAAAGAATAGAGCATTTAACCAGGCGAATAAAAAATTTGTCGATCTGGCCGAATCTCACAGAAATACCCGTTGATGTACAAAAGCTAGCAGACGAAGCTCTACGCCGCTTACCTTCAATTATCAACGATTTAAGACGAAAATCCGACTCATTCGGGATGGACGAAATAGAGAAGTCATTAATGAAATTACACATCTCCCCAGTACAATCCCCCACCACTGGTTTACCTCCGCCTAACTCGGATCGGAACTCACCTATCGTATCGCAAGTGCAAGCGAACCCAGAACAAAAAACTGATACAGATGTAAATGTCCCTCCTCCCGAGCATTTTCAGTTTCGTCCCGGAAATAATGAATTGACCAACACCCCCAATGAATCCAATCGCCCCCATCGAGGAATTACCCCTATGAACTATAACGCAGATCTATACGGAAAAATGACTCACCCTGTGGAGAAGATTTTAACCGAAATCCCCTATACAGATGGTTTAAATGTTTCCAAGTTACTAACATTTATTAGTTATCTTCTTCAGATAAAGGATCTACAGCTGCTGAATGACTGGCAAATTTTACAAGTTCTGTTACCAAAGTGTAAACCCCCGTTAAAAAATCGTGTGCTAGAAGCCCTAACCTCTACTTTCCCAGTAGAAGAGCTACATAGCTCTTTAATAAAATACTTTATTCCCACCGGCATCTATGAGGAAATAAAAAGAAAGACAGTACTCCGAGTACAAGGACATCAGGAGAGATTAGCTCACTACATCTCCGATATTAGGGAGTCCTTTCGACTACTACGTGTAAGCTGGAATGAAACACAACTGGTGGACACCATTTTAATAGGAGTGTCACCCGAAGAAAGATCTCGACTATCATTGATGAATAGACCCAATACTATTGCTGATCTAGAACAGTGCAGTATCCATTCTTCAAATGTATGGTACTCAGATCAAAATAGAGAAGCAATGAAAACCTCTGGAACTAATAGACCTCAATTGCGAGCACTACTGCCTGATGTAACAACCTCGTATGAAAGACAAGTTTCTAGTAGACCTCACCATGTGCGCAAAGCTGGTAAGTTAACTGTACACCCAGATAAAGCGGAAACCAAGTACCCACCTCGCAGAAAACCCACCTGTTATAATTGTGGCAAATATGGGCACATGAGAAGAGAGTGCAAAAGTAAGCCATTGGAACGGAATAACCCCAATTCAAAAAAACATGTAAGGCAGGGAGACCCGAAAACCTGTGTCTTCCGCAGCTACTCGAAACTAGGTAAACTAAAAGAAACCAATAAGAATAAGAATGAATTATTCTGTAACCGAGTGAAAAACAAAAAAGGTGCGAAAGAAATTGACCCCTATGTGCGAGAATTTCGTGAAAAGTGTAATGCGATTAAGAAATGTAAATGGAAAAAAATCTACTACCATTAATACGAGTCGACTTAGGCGTTACATCCCCCATCGCCTTAATTGATTCGGGATCTAGTAGAAGCTTAATCAGCCAAGAATTAGCGGACATGTTAGCATCATCTAGTAAAACGGAACCAACCTGTGAATATAAAGTGTGCTACCGCTGATAAACGTAAAATAAATATAAACCTGAGCATTACCGTTAAGGTTAAAATAAAAAACCTAAGTTGGATATTTACAATGTTGGTATGTAAAGAATTAGGACCTGATTTAATATTAGGTGCAGATTTTATTAGTAAGACTGGAATGATTCTTGACATCTACGAGCAAGTATTTTATTTCAGATTTGACCGTACAAGAAAACATAAATTTGATAGTAATGAAGAAAAACGTTGTTCATCTACTGCACATGTAAGTCACCAAGATTCAGATTTATCTCACCTAGAACGAAGAGATAGAGTCAAAATAGTAAAACTAATAAAAGAATTTTCCTCGGTTCTTACACCAAAACTAGGACTGACGGACCTAATAGAGTATAAAATTAATCTGAGTGATCAGAAAGTAATACGACTACCCCCGTACAAGTTGTCTCCCCCCAAGATGGAAGTCATGCGAAACCATATCAATAAGTTATTGGATCAAGGAGTCATAGAACCCTCTACGTCCCCATATTCTTCACCCTCCTTTTTAGTACCTAAAGGACCAGATAAACACCGACTAGTTGTAGACTACAGGCAATTAAATAAAAGAATAGAATTTGAATCAATCCCTCTTCCAGACATCCATAGTGCGTTTCATTATTTTACTAAAGCAATGGTTTTTACGGTAATGGATCTAAATCAAGCTTTTCACCAAATACCTCTTTCAGAAGAATCCAAACGTCTAACCGCGTTTACAGTTCCTTTTAACTTGTACCAATTTACTAGGGTACCCTTTGGAATATCTCAAGGAAGTTCCGTATGTAGTAGACTATTGGAGAAGATATTTCACGACATTAAATTTAAATATGTGTACCACTATTTGGACGACATCGTAATATACAGTGAATCAATGGAACAACATCTCAGACATTTGCGTGAAGTGTTATCTCGTTTACAAAGAGCAGGATTAACGGTGAACCCAAATAAGGTAAGTTTTGCTGTCCCTCAGTTTTCTTTCTTAGGACACATAGTGAAAGCGAATGGAAAGGTAAGCATTGACCCCGAACGTACCCGTGCTATTAGAGAATTTGCACCCCCACGAGATGCAAAAGGTATAGCCCGATTTTTAGGTATGGTGAATTATTTCCACAAATACATTCCCCATCTTGCCGAAATAGCAGCACCCCTAAACTCCTTACGAAAGAAGGGAACAAAGTTCGAATGGAGCTCAATACATCAAAACGCGTTTGAGCAACTTAAAGAAAGCATTATATCTCCCCCAGTTTTGCAATTAGCTGATTTCACAAAACCATTCGTCGTGCAAACCGACAGTTCCAGTGTAGCGTTAGGTGCAGTGATATACCAAGAGATAGATAACTGTAGACTACCAATTAGTTATGCATCACGAACACTGAGTGATCAAGAAAGAAAGTATTCTGCATATGAATTGGAATGTTTAGCAATTGTTTTTGCATTCGAAAAGTTTAAACCCTTCCTAGAACATAAAGAATTTCTTTTAGAAACCGACAATCAGGCGTTATCATGGTTATTGAATCACCCTAAACAATTAGGACGAATTGGCAGATGGATATTGAAATTAAACTGCTACAAATTCAGAGTGCAGCATATTAAAGGTACTCAAAATGTAGTCGCCGATACCCTGTCCCGTATGTTCCAGTCGCCCACTAAAACTTCCGAAAACGTAGTGAAGCCGGAAATAGCAAGTGCGAACGCCGTAATTACTGAATTCCCCCTTGCCTTTACAAACATTGCCCTATATCAACAACAAGACCCCTTACTGAAGCCTATTATAGAACAACTTACCCAAGGTATTAAATCCGAGAAGTACGTATTGAGTAAGAATGTACTGTGTCTCAAAATAAGAGACGGAAAGGAATTAAGAATAATAGCCCCGGATGTAATTAAGCCCATGCTAATGGAATACTTCCATTCATCTACCATAGGAGCCCATATGGGAATCAATAAGACGATACATCGTATTCGAAAGGAATATCATTGGAACAATATGAACTGCGAAATAGCTACCTTCGTAAAGAAATGTTCATTATGCGCCCTTAGCAAACCCGCCAGAAATACTCAAGTAAGCCAATTGATATCAGAAATCCCAAAGACCCCTTTTTCGAAACTTTATCTAGATTTCTAAGGTCCGTATCCACGATCCAAATCAGGAAATACCATGTTACTGATATGTGTAGATTCGTTCACCAAATTTGTTTGGATGTATCCCATGCGACGAGCATTAGCGTCGACAACAGTTAAAATACTACAGGAAAGATTATTTAAAGATTACGGTACTCCAGTACGTATAGTATCTGATAACGGCCCGCAGTTTAAAGCAAAAGAATTTAGGAATATGTGTTTCAAGTTAGGGATAGACCATATAACCACTACAGAGTATCGACCGCAAGGCAATATTGCTGAAAGGTATCTACGAAACCTCAAATCTGCGCTAATCGCCTATCATGCGAACGATCACACGTCGTGGGACCAAAATCTATCCTGGATTCAATACGCTTTTAATTCAGCTTACCACGAAGGTCACAAGTCGACCCCGTTCGAGTTACTATACAAGTATCGACCAAACCACCCTTTGTCCACAAGATGGAATATACACGATCTACTGCCTCCGCAAATAACGGATAAGCAGATAAAGCGAATATGGAACAAAGCCCGCTCTAACTTGAGAGCAAGCTTGGAAAAATCCAGAAGATACCACGAGAAAGGTAATCATAGCAACTCAGTCAGGTACCAAGTAGGTGACTTAGTAAGGTACAAGACTCACCCCATTAGTAGTGCGATTGATAAGACCACCTCGAAACTATCATTCAGATGGTGTGGCCCTTACCAAATCCAAAAGTACCTAACTCCGGTTACAGTAGCCCTGTGCGAACCTGCAACTCAGAAATATGTGCGGAGAACGCATATTTCACAACTAAAGTTGTATAAGAAGAAATGACGGTAAAGTATGACCCAAAAAGAAAAGGAATACTAGGCAGTAAAGAAAATTATATTTCTGAATCCACGTAAGAAATGTAAAACGTAGAGTTTGGAAACGAGGCCTGATCAACCTGAGTTCCAGTTCTGCGAAGCATACATTAATGAATAATCATTAACTAGATGGGTACTAACACTCATTAACTACATGAGTTATATATGGGACTCACAGAAGAAAAGATAGAATTCTAAATAGTAAAGATTTAGAAAGTTACTCTACAGAAGAGAGAGTAAGATAAACAAAATAAACCGGTAGTAAAATTAAGTGATAGAGATAAGAAAGAGTTTTGTGTTTTAATTGTGTAAATATTTAGTGTAAATAGTATGTAAAAAAAATAAAGGTAGTTCATAAGAATATAAAGTGTACTGTGTTGTAACTATAGGTAATAACTAAGTGTACAACAACTATGTGAAAGAAATTACACACACAAATCCCCAAAGTAGTTTAATAAATAATAAAGTGAATAATAATAATTGATTTAAATACTAGAGCTAAATAAATCCTAAGTTATACTAAAATTGTGTGAAGTGTAGAAGTAAGAAAAAAACAAAAGAAAATAATAATTAAAAGTTCAGTTGCATATTGTAAACACTCCTGTGGTGGCCAGTAAGAGAAAATTAAAGCGTGTTCAGTAAAGTATTAACAGCCGCCCACCCTCTCTATTGTGATAAACCGGTGCTAGCCTGAACAATTGAAAACCACCCCTAGTGAGTATGACAATGCATTGTGAAGTGTCTCCCCTCCCGAATAGTTTGTTTAAGTATTGTAAAAAGAGATAAAAGAGAATCATATTCGTGAGATTCCGCTTCTCTCAAACCAGTGATCTAAAGTGGAGTATGGGATCCTCTTTAGATCACATTAGAAATAAGTTTATGAGATATAATCAAGTAGTGATTATAAATGTAACGTAACAGGTCACAACGGCGCCGACTGAAAGGGTAATGATAGGGCAGAAATGTGCCAAAGATCATTAATAAATGCTGAAAGCTAACTTGATCAGTTAGAGTAAGCTGGTGTCAGTCGGGCCGGGATGTTGTGAGTTACGGATAAGTAGGGATCATTCCAATCTAAGGTTTGGAAATTAGTATTAAGATTAAAATGTAAGTTAGTACTTAAGAAGTAAGAAAAAGGGAATTTCACGAAGGCGATCATTTAAATGAACAATGTCATTTAAAGAGAATTAGAAAAAAACAAACTGTGCACTAATAATAAATAACTTCACACACTGACACTAATCGTACCCCCAAGCCCCAATTGTGAGTTAGACTCAAAAAAACCAAAGAACCGTAGCGTGCAATTTAAGCGGTGGAGTCTGTGACGATTTAAATTGTACCAATAATCAAAATAATAAAATTTTTAAAAATTAAGGTTGCGAGCTCTTAAGCCATTTAAATCTCACTGTATTAATATAAAATACCTGTATGTACTCAGTATGAGAGGAAGCAGTAATTAATTAGTTATAAGATGCTCTAATAAAAAGATAAATTGTAAAGAGTTATTAATATCGTATTTAACCCTTTGCTTGTAAGCAGGCGCTGTCCTGTTGATTCCAGACTCGACATGCTTTCCGAGTCTTGTGTGAGTAAGAATAAGATAAAAAAATTAATGTTAATAATAAAAAAATCTGAAGACATAAATAGTCGCTAAAACAACTGATTTAAATTATGTATATTTGTTTAGGGATAGTTTGTATAAATAAAAATGTTAACTTAAATATAGTTAGGAACTATATTCTCGCGCGGAAATTGTCCCACTAACTTTTGCCCAGTACCAGGCGAAGGGAGCGGAATTTCGCTCTCTTGCAATGGTGACTTCGTACAGTACAGACGTAGGAGCTGTGCGCTTAAAAATATGTTAACTACATTTTGTCTCAGCTTAAGATGGTGTACCAGATGTAGCTGTTTAAAGCATCTGGATGTGTTAATTAATATAGTCATGTAAATAGACAAGAAATTTAAAAAAAAAAATCGAAATGTAAAAAAGGAGTGTAACACAAGATGACTTAGTGCTTCAACAAATAACAACAATTCCAAAGTCATACCCGGAGATGTGAACTATCAGAAGCCACAAACTCTACTGCACGTGACAGAATATGCAGATCAGGACATCCGAGAATCTACAAGATCATCGTAGATATCTACACGACATATTGTTCAACCTGCGAACTTTTGGAGCCCTTTACAGAGGAAGGCCAGACCGAGATGACGACGTAGCTGTTCCTGTTTCCCAAGACGGATGCCCCAGGACGAGTCTTCTGCATACCAATTAAAAGGTGACTCGATAGCCTGTCTATCGAGGGTTACTAATATTTGTTACACAACACATCTTGAAAGAGACTTTTCAGAAACTATTAACTTTGTAAAGACTTATAAATTAAATCTAAGAATTTCATGTAACTATTCGAACTTCATACGTTGTAACAGTTTATATGCTAATGTAGAGTAATATAATTCAAGCAATAATACCATTCTTCCAATGGTGGAATAAAAGAAAGTCTTGCAAGCTAATATCATGAAATGAGTATACTTAAAAGTTTTAATTACAGAAATACAGAAAGTTGACCCGGATCCGAGGTAGAACTATATAAAATCAAGTTTGATCTCAAAGTTTAAAGAAACCTTTCAAATAACTTAATAATTGAATTAGTAATGTCTTGGGATCTGTCAGTAGATGTTTTCTAAATGTTAAATAAAAGAGAAGTCTTCTTGTTACACACATATGAGGAGTGCTTAAATCAATTGTATACCTTGCCACTGTTTCCTTACACAAAGTAAACAATTACACAGTTAGTAAGTAATTTGTTACATTAATTATTTGTGATCAATTCTGTTACAACGTAGGCAGCCCATCTAATTAACGGAGTTTAATTACGAGGGGTTCCCTGGATTTGTAACGCGGAAAAAAGACGTTACAAAACATATTTGGTATACTCAGCTTGAAACAAACGTTCAGACCAATAAAAATGGTTTAAATTTTGCCATGCTCATTATTAGTACTGTTGAAACAGCAGTTTGATTATAATTGTTTTTAGAACAGACTTCTGGAATTATGTGTGCAAAATGAATAAAGCATACCTCCTTACAGTGTGCCTTAATAAGTTGTTGATTATTCTAACTGATACATTGTCATGCCATTATCATCTGACAGTTCTCAGAGCTTCAGTAATAATTATCTTTGCTGTTAACGTGGACACAAGCCTCTTTTTTAAAAAGACTTTTCATTAGTAAAGTTACTTATAAGTAGGCATACATTTGTACTCATAATATGAGGTTAAGAATTAAGAAAAGGTGAAACCATCTCGTTACACTGAAAAACTTCTAGGTATACTACTACTGATTGGAAAAGACAAGATAACTCTTAGGGTAAACTTTTTTCAAACCTTTTAACACCATGGATTCTGCATTTATCCACAGTTACTTCACCCTTTTTTACATTTTATCAACTTGGGTTCCCAGAGTCACAGTATTCTGAATTGTTCTTAAAATTTCCATTTAGGATTAGACCCATCCATACTTATCTGTAGCACAGATGCAGATTTATTCCTAGTAGAGTTATCTTCAAATCCCTTAAAAAACCTTAAAGATTACTTTAGAATAGGAAGTCAAAGAAACGCAGAATTGAAGTAGTAAGTTTCCACTACCTACTTTGTAAAACATAACCTAGATACAAACTGTGGCATCCAGTAACTGTTACTGAGAAACCTTACTAAGGGGCTTATAAAAAAAAAATTACAAGCCCCCTCTTTTGAACATCTGATGAAAAGGTTTTGTAGTGTACCTAACATAAAAACGTACAATGTTCAATTTGTCCTTGTATTCCATACTTCCAGCATTTTTACATGATATGTTGCTAACATGAATAAGAAAAGTTTAAATCTGCTGAAGGTCTAAACGAGTGATAGTTATTTGCAGACTGACAGACAGGGCCATAAAATAATTTTGAAAGACTAGTTGCTTTTACAACACCATCCTTTATCAAGTGACTACTCAAATCTGCCAGTTTTTCACAGCAAACTGAAGTTTGATGATTAGATCCATCATGACCTAGTGATGGTCTAAACATTTCAAGGATTCTCCTGGCCTTAAAAAACTGGACTGGCCTCATTGATTGACATGACTAATGTTAAATTTACTTTGGGATACTTCCAAACATAATACAGTTTACAATAAACAAACAAAATTTTATGCCTGTCTAATTTTTCCAGAACTGTATACACATAATTTGATCTGGATAGAACCTTTATTAAACAATAATAATATTTGATGCAAATAATTAAAATATCGGTACGGAGAACCATACATGACTTCCATGTTTTAAGATTTATATTTAAAATAATTTTAGAAATGAAATCTTTCCACAGAACTACTTCTAACTTCAGCCTCAACCACAGAATTGTGGTCACTATCATATACCACCTCACGTTAGTGCACTCGATTTTCACTGATGATGGCAGTCGGTGGCACTTCCGAAACGTCTGGTTTTGCAGAAAACATTGGATCCCGGCCAAACAGCCCGTGAAGGAATTTTATCAACAAACTACTTCTTTGTTGCCGATAACGTAGTGCACATATAAAAAATTATCCCCTCCCTCACCTATCATTTTCATTTATAGAAAATTATCCCCTCCCCCTTCAACTTCCCCCTACCCCTTTTCATTTATAGATATTCATCTACCTTTCTACAGTGGATTATTATCACCTTCTTTTTAGGATACTTTATTTATCAAAATTAAGTACTTTATTCTTGTTAAAACATAAAATGTTGCAGGTAAACTACCCCTTCTCCTTAACCGATCACCACTACAATATGCAAAAAATTATTTGAATTTGCGGCAGTTATCATTCACCATTGACAAAATTCTACACACAGACATCTTTCAAAAAATGATTTTTCTTTATGTTTTGAGGGTAGTACAATCAGAATCAGCCCTTATCTCGAACACGATTTTTTTCGCCATCCATTTCCTTATGGAACATGGAAGTAAAAACAATATCCTTCTTTTTATAATATGTATTGCACATGTTTTCTAACATGGGACACTAATTATTAGATAAAATGTTTACCTTCATTAAGACTTATTTTAAATTCAAAGAAAGTTTACATCACAGTCAACCTCAGTACTTTTATTGAACTAGTCACACTTTTCCAAAGAATGCACTTTCATCAGAAGAGTTTTATCTTCCTTTATTTTTTTATATAAGTCATTACAATCAAGTTTGGAATTAATTTTAAGAAACAGTTAAACTTTCAATTAGTCTATTCTCACCTGCACTTTCACAGAGTCCCACATGTTTCAGTACAGAAAAAAACTATATCAATTGTAGCAGATATACCTGGAAGGCAGAAAATGAGGTCTTTTTTGTAGTTCTTGGAGGTGTTGTGGTTGGTATGAAACCAGTTAAAGACTTTCAACTAAAGTTCGTCTCCCTTCAGTTTTCTACAAGATCTTCATTTCCTTTCTCCTTTTGTTCCTCCTGAGTATCTTTTAGCCTCTTTAAGGCACCTCATCAAAAATTACTAGAGGGTTCATCTTTATTATTTTTTGTTGGCATTGAGAATTACTAATGTTATAAACTTAGCTTTGCTTTCGACAGAAGAATTATTGTTTAACAATGGTGATAGTCTACAGTGTAATGTGATGGTGTTATCATCCAACAGAGCTACAACCAATCGATGAACCCGACCTCCTGAAGAAGTCTTTACCATTTTAAACGATCTTCTGCTGTCCTACTCCACCAGACTCTAAGCACCTTCTGTCACACACTTACCCAGCGTGATTCTTTAATATTTAGTGTCTTTAAATTTATAAAACTAAATTATTTATCACCTCTGTGTGTTCACGTTGACTGTAGATACAGAAAATTAATTTTACAGAGCTACACATGAAGGTAGACGTTATACCTACTAGTGAGCTCCCCAAGCTGCAGAACTTGCTCACTATTTTGAGTGAAATACTTGTCATTAAATAAAATCAGATTAACAAAGTCAAATTTTGTTAAAGCTCTGAGTACAGTTCTATGTATATGTCAATACAGTACACATCCATTCATAGGTTCTAATGACTTGTAACTTACCATGGGTGGGTTTATGTACTACTAAAAGGAAAGGTAACAATTAAATGTGATAGTGGTACAATACATGACTGTATCTGTGTTTAACACACTAAGGCCTATGGATGAGCACAACACGTCTACATCATTCTACCCTCAGATCCTAAGGATGAGCAACAGACTCGTCCATGATTTAACAGTGTTTATATTCAACTAGATGGCTCTTATACATCCATAGGTTTGTTTGGCATTAACAGTAATACTTTAATTCTGCAATACATCTGTAGAGGGCAGCATCAACTTGAAAACAAACAGCGTTACTTTTATTGTACATAAATACACGTACTTGGAGATGAGCATGACACGTCTATATCCTTGGATTTCGTTGTCCATGACATGTCCGTTACTTAAATAAATACCACTATTACATTAACGACTCGGAACACTAGGTTTTTAATAAGTAAAAGCATAAAGTTTTACCTTACAGCCTAAACAGGTTTTCTCCTTTAAAAGGCTTCTTCAGAGGTTGCTGCTGGTAGCGCTGTCTGTCTTGTTGTGGGCGACGGAATCGAATTTCGAAAGATCGATGCTGTGTGTGTGGGGTGAGATATGTTCAAAGAATGCGTGCGATTTGAATTGTGTCTGTTCGTTTAGGATGTCATTTTTATTTGTTTCTGTGTGTTTGTATACAGCATTTCCAATTGTTCTAGAGTATCTAGTTTTCGGCCTTTTGTGTGTACGTGCAGAATGTTCGTGTTATTGTTGATGTTTTTATATGTGTGGTTTGCTTCAATGAGGTGGTTTGCAAAGGTGGATTCTGTAGTGGAGTGGAGTGCCTTTGTGTGTTCAATGTATCTCTGTTTGAAGCTACGTCCTGTCTGGCCTATGTAGAATTTATTGCAATTTGAGCAATTTAGCTTGTAAACACCGGATAGATCGAATTTGTTTTGTGCTTTGTGTGTGTGTTTTGATAGTGTGTGTTCTGTTTTGTTAGTAGATTTGTAAGCGATTCTGTATCCTGCTTTTTTGAATTTGTGGGCTATTTTTTCAGTTTGTTTGTTGATGTATGTTAGTGTTATGAATTTGTTGTTTTCTGTCTTTGTCTGTTGTTTGTTTTGTGTTTTGTGTAGGAGTTTACTGACTACTGTTCTGTCATATCCGTTAGATTCTGCTAGATATTTTATATTTTACCCATTACAACACAAACTAGCTGCCTTCAGAACCATGATACATAGACTTAACAACATCCCCTTAGATGAAACAGACTACAAAGACGAACTAAACACGATAAAATACCTAGCAGAATCTAACGGATATGACAGAACAATAGTCAGTAAACTCCTACACAAAACAAACAACAGACAAAGACAGAAAACAACAAATTCATAACACTAACATACATCAACAAACAAACTGAAAAAATAGCCCACAAATTCAAAAAAGCAGGATACAGAATCGCTTACAAAACTACTAACAAAACAGAACACACACTATCAAAACACACACACAAAGCACAAAACAAATTCGATCTACCCGGTGTTTACAAGCTAAATTGCTCAAATTGCAATAAATTCTACATAGGCCAGACAGAACGTAGCTTCAAACAGAGATACATTGAACACACAAAGGCACTCCACTCCACTACAGAATCCACCTTTGCAAACCACCTCATTGAAGCAAACCACACATATAAAAACACGACAATAACATGAACATTCTACACGTACACACAAAAGGCCGAAAACTAGACACTCTAGAACAATTGGAAATATACAAACACACAAAAACAAATAAAAACGACATCCTAAACGAACAGACACAATTCAAATCGCACGCATTATTCGAACATATCTCACCCCACACACACAGCATCGATCTTTCGAAATTCGATTCCGTCGCCCACAACAAGACGTACAGCGCTACCAGCGGCAGCCTCTGAAGAAGCCTTTTAAAGGAGAAAACCGGTTCAGGCTGTAAGGTAAAACTTTATGCTTTTACTTATAAAAAACCTAGTGTTCCAAGTCGTTAATGTAATAGTGGTATTTACGTCTACATCATTCCACTCTCAGATCCTAAGGATGGGCAACAGACTCATCCATGATTTTAACAGTGTTTATCAGGGGCAGCTATTCAGGGGTAGTAGGTGAAGTGGCACTTCACCAATTATTTATAATAATATAATATTATTTATTTATAATATAACAATTATTATAAGAAAAATTTATCCATATCACGAAGAAAAAAACGAAATTCGGGAACTTTTTTGATTTTAACGTATTATCTACAGAAAAGTCCACTATTGAAGAAAATGTTGTTGTTAAAAATATTACAAATAAATTTGAAAATAGATTGAAAAAATAATAATGGTCCAACTGCTCATTTGCGGATTCAGTATATTAAAATGGTCACACTAATTAGAAATTTTATAGAAGCTGAAAGAGCAGGAGAGTGCGAAAAACATCTTTATACAGTAAAATTAATGCTGCATTATTTTCATGCAAGTGGTCACTTGCACTACGCTAAAGCTTGTCAGATTTATTTACAGCAAATGCTTGAACTACAAAATAGAACGAGTGACTCAGAATTTGATAAATTTACAAAATGTTATTTTACTGTAAGGCATAACAAAACATTTTTCAGTGGTACTTGGACCGATATGGTCATAGAACAGACACCAAATCGAGAATTTAAAGTCCAAGGTGGCGTTGTTCACCACGGATTCACAGAGGAAATATTAAATTCATATATCACTACCAAATTAGCATTTTCAGATATTTGTCAAGAACTTGAAACTTTTTTCAGCACTACATTTTTTATATCTGAACAACATGTTGAGTTAAGAGAAACTCGAATTGCAAGAAATTATTCAGATATACCCACTCAGATGTCAATAAATTGTATAATTGGTTTATTAATCACATTCCGTTCTCAAAAATGCAAATTATTTCGTCACTCGGTACTGGAATTATTGGAAATGATGCTATTAATTATCATAAATCAAAGGAAATTAGTGAAAACGATATGAAAAAATTGTCTGGGTAATTGTTTAAGGACATTATCATAAAACGTGGAAACAGAGTACATCCTCTGAGTGCCGCTAATTACTTTATAATGGTATCCTTTAATTCTCTATCAAACAATGCTGTTGTGCAGAGAACCAAGTGATGATACATCAGAGTATTTTAAATTTTAAATTGCGCCATACCTAATGTCTCTTTTCACGAACACTGGAATGAAAAAAACCACCAAGTCCGTTTTATGAGTTTAAAAATATTGATAACAATTTACTGAACAAGACAGACATCTACATAATAGATGGAGGGTATTTGTTGCACAAAGTGAAATGGAATTTAAAAAAAAATGTAGTAATTACAAGGAAGTATGCGATATGTATGTGCAATATGTTTCGCGTACTCTTTAGTCTGCAGTCATCGATGTATATGATAATCCTGACAGTACAAAAAAATCTGAACAGCAACATTGATATGCAAACATCAGTCCACAGTTCAGGAAAACGGAAGTAACCCCCCTGTCTGTCGCCCAAGAAAAGTTTTAAGCTAATAGTGAAAATAAAAAATAACTCATTGAAATGTTAAAAAAAAATTCGAAGAACAAAAGTTTGAATATTATTATATATATATAAACTTTCACATATGAACTTACTTTCTTTATCACTTCCCCATACGTTTCGAGGTGATGTGCCTCTTCCTCAGTGGGAGTAAATACTGAATGTCATTTTACAGAATAACGGTTATGGACTTAGGTGTGTGTGGTGGGGGTTGATGGTGGGAGGGAATTGGCGCTGAGGTTCAAATTGTGTGTTTGGATCAGTGTATCGAATAGTGTATGCGATCTATAATGTAATTGTTCATTTAATATGTTGTTTGGTTGTAGTGCGTGATATCTGTATATTTCAAATTGTTCAGCTGTGTTAAGTTTTCTACTTTTAGGTAAGTAGTGTAATATTCCATGTTGTGTTCTATGTTTGTGTAACTGTGGTTTTCGTTTTGTAAATGTGTGGCAAATGTGGAATGTATGTAGTTTGTGGTGAGGGCTTTTAAATATTGTGAAAATCTGGAGGAAAAAGATCTTCCCGTCTGGCCGATGTAGAATTGGTGACAATCATTACAATTTAATTTATATACCCCTGTTTTGCTGTATGTGTCTGTGTTTTTGTTAGTATTATTTATGTGTTTCCTAATGGTGTTGTTGGTTCTGTAGGCTACTTTATAATTATGTTTTCTAAATGTGTTTGCAATTTTGTGCGTATTGGAATTGTAGTATGTAAGTGTTATGTATTTACTGGGTTGTGTGCTGTTGATCTGATGTGTTTTACTTTTTGTGTTTAGGATGCTTGTGTGTTTTATTTATTTATTTATTTAGGACGTTTGTGTAATTTATTTATTAAATCGGGGTTGTATCCATTGTTGCCTACTGTATATTTGATTGTGTTTAATTCTTCTTGGTAGTCATGTGAGTTTAGGGGTATTGAAGTGAGCCTATGGAGCATGTAGTTGAAAGCTGCATGTTTGTGTTGAGTTGGGTGGTTGGATGAGTTATGTATGACCATGTCTGATGTGGTGGGTTTCCTGTATATTTTGTATGTGTGTGTGTTGTTTGTTTTGGTGATTGTAAGGTCTAAGAAGTTGATGCTATTATTTAGTTCTATTTCAAGCGTGAATTTTAATTTATGGTGTATAGTGTTAATGTATTTGTGGAAATTTTCTATTTGTCTTTTGTTGCCGTTGTAGAGGAGTAAAATGTCATCAACGTACCTGTGCCAATATATAATTTTATCGGTGTATTTGTTATTGTTCAGTATGTGTTCCTGTTCTATGGTGTGTATAAATATTTCGGCTAGTATACCTGATATAGGGGAGCCCATGGGTAGTCCATCTGTTTGAGTGTAAAACATGTTATTGTGTGCGAAATAATTTTGATCAGTGATAATTTTTGTTAGATGGATGATCTCTTTTATGTGTGTTTCAGGTGTGTTATTTATTTTTAGTAATTGTTCTAATGTAGTTATGGTTTCTTTTATGGGAACATTGGTGTCAGGTTTGTTATGTCGAATGAAGCTAGTGTGGAATGTGGACATGTTGAGTTTTATTCACTAGATCTAAATTATTTTTGACGGAGGTGTTGTTTGTTAAATTTATGCTATTTCTGATTAATTTATCTAAGTGTCTAGCTATTTTGTGTGCAGGTGCTTGTGTGTTGTTTATAAGTGGCCTGATGGGAATATTTGGTTTGTGTAATTTCAGTAGTGCATTTAGTGTAGGGGCGTTTGGTTTAATTTGTTTTAGATATTTGATGTTGTCAGGTGATACTATGTGTTTTGTGTTATTTAGGGTTTTGTTTATTTGTGTGTGATATTTTGGGGTGGGGTCTTTATTTAATTTAGTGATGTTGTTTTCATTAAAAAATGTTTCGATTTTGTTATTTAAAGCCTGTTTTTCCATTATGACATTTATATTACCTTTGTCTGCTTTGAGTATGGTTAGGTTGTGTTCTTGTAATTTACGTTTTACGTTTTTTAGTGTTTGGAATTCATTATTGTGTTGTTTTTGTTCGTATTGTTGTGTGTGTTGTAATTTGTGTTTTATATCATGGCGTATGGTATCATGGTCTTAGTTAAGCATGTGTTGTATGGCTGTTTCAGCGTCTAGGACTATGTCGCGTGTGTGCCTTTTATTATTGTTGTTATTAGTTGGATTGATGTCTAAATTGTGTTTTAGACCTTTATCTAATAGGTTTATTTCATCATTAGTGAAATTGGTCGTTGTTGTGTTTACTGTACGTGTGTGAAATTTATGTGTCGGTGTAGGAACGGTTTCATATCTGCGTGTTAAAAGGTTATTGATTTTTCTGTTATATCTTTCCTGTATTTTTAATTGGATTTTCTCTATGATATTTCGTGTATGTAGTATTATGTGTTCAAATTCAATGTGGTGTAATATTTGTGTGAGTTTTACGTGTAGGTTGTATGCCGTTTTGTTAAGTGTATCTTTTTTATGGTATAAATCATTGATGATGTTGTCCAGGTGTATTATTTCGGCTTTACGTTTGGTTTGTATTGCAGCGTGTGTATTATTATTTATTGTGATTTGTGCATGTGTGGGTATAATGTTGTGTTTGCGGCAAGTTTTGTTGTATGGGATGTTCAAGGAAGTTTCAGTTATCTGTATTCTGACATTCCTGTATTTGTGGATGTAATACGCTGTGTGGGCGGTATTATAATTATCTTGTAGATCCATCCTCTTCGTTCACTTTATAAAATATTATTATATATATGAACTATAAAGATATATTTTTCTTGAAACCAAATATCGGCAAAATTAAAACAAAATTATTTTCCTCGCAACGTTGCAAATACAATTCACAAATGTCAAAAGTTTCATCCTTCTCGCACATGCTTTTAGTGGCTGTGACATGACTAGTTCAGTTCATGGGAAAGGTAAAAAACAGTTACTGAAGCTATTGGAGAATAACATAAATTTGGACAATGCGTTTGCAGTCATCGATGTATATGATAATCCTGACAGTACAAAACAATCTGAATAGCAACATTGATATGCAAACATCAATCCACAGTTCAGGAAAACGGAAGTAACCCCCCCCCTCTGTCAGCCAAGAAAAGTTTTAAGCTAATAGTGAAAACAAAAAATAACTCATTGAAATGTTGAAAAAAAAAATTCAAAGAACAAAAGTTTGAAGTACGACAGTCATCTGACGACGCAGATACACTGATTGTGCAAGCTGCCACTCAGAAGTCTCAACACTTGCAAGTGGTAGCTGTTGGCCAAGATATTGATTTGCTTGTACTTGTGATAGCTTTAAGTCCGGCAGACAAAGATATATTTTTCTTGAAACCGAATATCGGCAAAATTAAAGCAAAATTATTTTCCTCGCAAAATTTGCAAACACAATTCACAAATGTCAAAAGTTTCATCCTTCTCGCACATGCTTTTAGTGGCTGTGACATGACTAGTTCAGTTCATGGGAAAGGTAAAAACAGTTACTGAAGCTATTGGAGAATAACAGAAATTTGGACAATGCTGTAGCAGTGTTTATTAATGTGAATTCAAATAAAAGTGAAGGTGAAAAATTATTTCTAATTCTGTATGGTTCGAAAGATGAAAGGCAAACACTAGACGAGTACAGATTTCAGCTGTTTCAGAAATCCCTCAAAAAGGGATCTGCCAAATTAGAGCTGTTACCTACAACTTCATCAGCTGCAGCTCATCATTCCTTTAGAGTTTACTACCAAGTTCAGAAATGTCTAGGCAACCATAAAAGTCCAGAGGAATGGGGATGGGAAAGGAAAAATAATTTTTTGCAGCCCATTAAGACTTCATTAGAACCAGCTCTTGAATCAATTTTGAATTTAATTTCCTGTGGCTGCATGACGTGTGACGGTACATAAGTCCGTGTAAAGATTTATCGGTACAGGAAAAATAATTTTATTGTGTTTTCATATGTTAAAAATGGTTAGGTTAACTTTTCCCAATATTGTACATACAACGCAGTTCGCCAGAGTAACTTGACACCAAGGTCATGGGCGTACGTGACTTTCAATACATATTTGGACAAAGCAGGCCTCGAACAATGTTAAAAAACGTCATAACCAATACGAAATCGCAACAACGGAGGCGTAAGACAATGCCGTCATCCGTTTTAAACAAACGAATGATGACGGAATAACCCTTCCACCTGGGTGAATTGCACTAAGATGTCCGCCCAGTCTGCAACATACACTCAGAGCGTTAGCACGCAAAAAAGTTCGCTGGCGAAGTTTTGGCAGTATCATTACAATTTTGTAAATATCAAAAGATACCTTTTCAAAATATTTCACCTGGATTAATAAATTATGTGAACTTATCAAATATGTTTTTTTACTTTTTGTAAATATTCATCTTCTTAAAAAAAAAAGAACATTCGCATACAATACACACAAAATACAGTATAGTCTAAGTTTAAATGTGGCCTGTTCCAACAATCGTTGACATATATGAATGTGACACACCACCAAATTATAGGGAATTTTGTGAGCTACAACTTTTATTTAAAACATTTTTTGATAAAATACTTCGTTTTTAATTTATATGCGAAAAATCGTTTTCTCACCCCTTTCAACCCCTGTAAAACCACCCCTAGACACTTTTAAGTGGTGGACTTATTGGTTTTGTATAATCTATGGTTCAAGGACCATATGTGCAAAAAATTAGCTTTTATCTAATTTTTTCCTTAAAACTTCCTATTTTTCCTGGGCTATGAATAATGTGTTACCGAATTATAAACAAATGCAAAAGTGTGAGAAAACCCCGTATGGAATGTGTCCCCTCTGTGTATCAGTCATACCAGCATCTAAGAGTAGCAACTTGTAACGGTGCAATGTGCTCACTATGTTTAATTTAATACTCGTGCCAGATGAAAGGGTGATTTAGCCAGAGTATATGCTCCTAGATAAAAATATCGGTATGAACCATACACGACTTCCATGTTCTAAGATTTATATTTAATATCATTTTTGAAATATTTCCATAGAAACTACTTCTTTCTTCAGCCTTAACCACAGTACTGTGGTCACTAACATATACCACTTCACGTTAACCGCACTTGATTTTCACTGTTGATAGCATTCCCGAAACACCTGGTTTTGCAGAAAACATTAGACCATGGCCAAACAGCCCGGGAAGGAATGTTAACAACAAACTACTTCTTTGTTGCTGATAACATAGTACTGATATAAAACATTATCCCCTACCCCTTTAACTATCATTTTCATTTATAGAATATTACCCCCTCCTCTTCAACTACCATTTTCATTTATAGATATTTCATCTACCTTTCTACAGTGGATTATTATGACCTTCTTTTCAGGATACTTTATTTATCAAAATTAAGTACTTTACTCTTGTTAAAACATAAAACGTTGCAGGTAAACTACCCCTTCTCCTTAACTGATCTTCACCAAAATCAATAGACCTTGAGTACTCTACACCTCAGGCACATATGCAAAAAATTATTTGATTCTGTTGAAATTTGCAGTTGTTATTGTTCGCCATACAAAAAATTACTCTTGTTATAAAATGAATCGTTACAGGTAAAATATCCCTTCCCCTTATCCAATCTTCACCAAAAGCAATAGGCCTTGAGTCCTCTACAATTCGGGCACATGTGCAAAATGTTATTTGTTCTGTTTGAATTTGCGGCAGTTATCGTTCGCCACAGAAAAAAATTCTACACACACACACACACACACACTTTTCAGAAAATGACTTTTCTTCATGTTTTGAGGGTAGTACAATCAGGATCAGCCCTTATCTCGAACACGATTTTTTTCGCCATCACCATACTTCCATTTCTTTATGGAACATGGAAGTAATAAAAAGATTATTAAAATTATGTGACATGTTTGCTATTAATTTTAGAGGATGTTAAATTGTGAACTATACAGAAATTAAAAAAACTGCAATGTAAAAATACAAAGTGATAAAAAGCAGAATTATCACTGTTGCACACCACTATATAAAAATTGTTCCGATTAGCGCTTTCAAGCTTCACGTCAGATCTGTGAAGTGATAATTCTGCTTGTGTTTTTAACCACTAACACAACTTTCTTCATCAAAGTGATAAAAGTTTTGAAATTTAATTTAACGCAATCAAGGAAGCTGTGATGAGTAGCTGGTTGGTTAAAACGTCAGCGCATGTTTTGCTCTCTTTTGAAAGATGCCATGGCCGAATAAGCAGCCAAAACTGCAAATGTGGGTTTCAGTATTAAAAACGTAGTGCAAAGTGTTGTGAAATGGGTTGATTAAAAAATAAACAAAAGTGTGATAATGGAAAGCGTTCTGAAGCCAAAAAACAAAGTTTTATTTCGGATTGAAACGAAATAAATGGATAAGATTAGTATGGCTCAATCTGCTGTATCACTCACCTAAATAACAAGGTGGGTGGCCTCATTGATGGTTCCAAAACAGGCGAGTTTTTGATTTTTTAAAAATAACAAGGGAATAATCCACTTTGGGCTAAATTAATTATTTAAACACAAAATTAGACAGTTTCAAACAGTTCTGGTAGTGACCGCATTATCTGAACAAAGGAACGCCAAATGGACTTAACATTTCAGACTTTAAACTAGACAAGTCGCTAAAGTTTGTAGTTTTTTTCTTTTGGTCAGTGAAAACACGAAGTGGAAATCACCTTAATCTGGAAGTTGAAACATCGAGAGAGCCCCAAAATGGAATGGTGTCGCCCTGATCATACGTAAGATGTTTATAGTAAAGTTCGCCTAGCCAGATATGATTAACCATGTAATTATAAAAATAATAATGAGAACAAGGAAGGCCCCGAAACTACTTTACTTACCTTCAGAAGATACTTCTGTTACCACCACATTTTTGACAGGCCGAAATGTGGAAACTGTATCATTGTCCCCTTGAAAACAATTTAAAATATCAAACTTTACCTTATCAGAAAATTCTCAAGTCCGTTAGGTGAACTCGTTGACCACAGGCTATGTTAGGATGACATGACGTTGAAATAACTTAACTCATATTCATATTAACAAACATTTTTATTTGAAGTAAAAATGCAAATTTGATATGCACTCGTATAACTATAATCCAATTACCTTCACTCTAAACTTTTTCTTTTCTCATACAATTTTATTTACTTATTAAAATTATTATTTATTTCTTTTTTCTAAGTTGTAGCTACAATTATCATAATTACTATTTATTATTGTAAATTAAAAGCTTTAACTAAAAACTTATATAACAAACCCCAGAAAATCAGTAGTCTTAACTGTTTTTTCTTACTTCTCCCACCCCCTTTTTGCTCACTCTCTCTCACACACACACTCTCTCTCACACACACTCTCTCTCTCTCTCTCTCTCTCTCTCTCTCTCTCTCTCTCTCTCTCTCTCTCTCTCTCTCTCTCTCTCTCTCTGGGTCCTAAATAGAGTTTATTTCCTCATTGTTCTCTTTTATATCCACAACTCACCCACACTAGATACTAGTTCAGTTGGTCTACTTATCTGTTGTTTATTGAATTCCTGTTCTTTTGCGGACACCACGTGGCCTGTATTTAACATTTAGCACATACTTTGTACAGCCAAGTCATCATACTTTTAACGTGTGAACTGCCCGACTGTAAAACTTTTAAAACTTAATTGTTTGGGATTACCTTTTTTAATTAAATATTAATTACATTTCACCCGAGGGACTACTGACAATGTTTTCACTCCACTACATTTGTTACCAAGGTATGGCCTTCTTGAATCACTGCCACTGCCGTCTGTACTGTTTGATGATAAGATTGTAACTGTTTGTAATACTTTTAATTACATTATTGCCCCACAGTCCTAACTTCGTTAATGAGATGTGGTCTTCTCTCTCTGATGTTTAATTGCAGACTGTCTGAGCCTATGCACAAGCGTTCTACCCCTGCTCCTATGCAATAACTTATTTTTTTCTGTTCTCCTATAAGAAAATCGGCTGATATGAGTTGATCCCACACTCCTTGTTTGTGTGAAACTGATTTTTAACATGTACACCTACACACTTCCCAGGCCAAAGTCACTTACAAAAAATTCCATGCCGTCTAACGTTTCTCGCACATGAAAATATGTTTTTGTGATGCGCTTATGAAATGTACCATTACAACCAATTTTAATAAAATCCAACTGTTGTTCAAAATTATTTAACGGAAGAGAAGATATTAGTGCAAAATTAAATAAATGTACTGTATTATTCAATGATCCATTATAAATGTGTGGCCTTGGGCCCAAGAACAAAGAAAATGTGGGCATACAGTTGGACTTTCTATGCTTACTCTTTTGTATGTAAATTGTAAAGTAATCTGTAATGTTATAACGGCTGTATACTATCTTTTATAACTTCTGTATACTATCGCCCTTATAACTACGGGAGCCCGGTTAATTGACGTCGGTTAATTAAACAGGCTGCCATAATATTCACAAAATGTTATATATTTAATTAAAATACAACGTAACAAAACACTTAATTGGAACCTGTGAATTTAACTGGAAAAAAGGAATATTAGATTCGTGTTGCCAAATTTACTCACGCATATTTACATCCATGACATCTCTTTATTTACGTAGTAATTAGCATAAAAGAAAATGAGTTACTGTCTTATTATTAAAAATCAAATAGGCTAGTGATTTGTATTGTTAAAACATACATATATATTGTAACGTGATGATCTGATCGTACCTGTAAAATGTACACCAGTTTTGTATGTGTAATTATAATTAGTGCGTTCGCCTCGCACCGGGGTCGTTACATTAATGTTGTGGCTAGCGATGTTCGTAGCGTTGAGGTATTCACCTGTATCACACGGCAGTAACCTTACCTGTTATTTATAGGGGTGTGTTAATCCCGGGTGGCGCCAAGTCGTTTTATAAAACAACTAAAATTATTATCAGACGAGTTATCAGTGTTGCGGTATTGGGCATTCAAATAATTCCCGCTCGCACTGCCGCCTCAATTGTCGTTGCTGCCGCGTCAATGACAACTTGTTCGCTTCTCGTCAAATTTATTCTTAACTAAACACAAGTAATATATAAAGCACTCCCTATGAAATGATAACGACGGTTACTCCCTGTAATAGTTATTTTTTAATAGGCGATAATTGAAAACATTCACATTGACAATAATACAATAATAAATTTGCACCGACTGCTTACATTAGACTTTTGCCTCTGGGTTTGGCGAAGCGATCTAGGAAACATTCAACCTTGCATTGCTGCGTACGTTAAAGTGTTACAAATATTTTTCTGTTTCCCAAATCGTGGATTCTTGTGACTGTGAGCTAAAGAATTCCAATAGTTACAATAAAAATGTATTACCTTATTCTATGTGTACATAAATAATAATGTGTGCTGTTACAATCTGTTCTGTTGTGTCGTAAATGTGTTTTGTAAGTTCGTGTTTAACTAATAGGTTATATTCAACGTTAACAAGTTTTAATCAAGTGTTATTTTGCTTAAATATTCTATGAAAGAGAAATATTGGTTTATAGTGAGGTAGATTTACCTTTTAATAATATTTAAAGTGATTAGGGTTTTGGGAAAATAAATAATTTGATTGTACTTAACACCTCAGCGTGCCTCGGTGTCTTCGTTAGTTTACTCGGGTAGGATTTGGCTGCATAAGTTCGGTTTTCATGGATTTTGGGGCTTCAAAGGATTGGGCGTCTTTTTCATAATGTGTCTGGATGTTCTTTTCTGATAATTTTCCGTTTAATTAGCCTTGGGTCTTGAATTGGCTGCTTTAAATGGTCGTGTACTTCTTAGGCCATCATTGTTGGTAACTTTTAAATACTTTTTTGCATTATTTTCACAGAAAAACGTTCTTCTCAATATTGGCATCTGTATTCGCTTAATGACGCTTCGCTTCTCTCTCAATTCCAACGGTAATTTCGTCTTCAACTGCCGTTTCCATGGTAACTGTATGATTTTTGATTGGTTGATTTTGAGATGATGTATTGTTATCAAAATTCGAATTCTTCGTATATCTTCTGATTGCTGTTATTCCTCCATCTTCTTTCCTGGTTATTAAATATTGTCACTATAGTACTTATTTCCTTTCATAGATTATTTTGATACCCCACAAGCTTGGGTAATTTTAGATTTTGTTTTTACAATTATGTTAATGCTTGTTAATTACATTTCTTTTTGTATAAAAATGCTTATTATAATATTTTGTTTTACAAATGATTTACAATTTATTCTTGGTAATTCCTTCACCTCAGATTTGCTAAATTCCTAGTCAATTTGTCATAATTTTTGGTTGTTTGGTTCTGACAGTTATGTCCTTTCCTAGGCCTGAGTAGCCATTATAGTATTTGACTTATTTCATTTAAATCACATTTTGTTTCAGCCTAATGGGCTTCACTTTGTTATTATTATTGGTGTGTTGTATTTTGAGTCTGTTGGTGTTTTGATTACATGTCAATATTGTTTTCTCTATCTTAATATTTAAAACATAACAATTTAGGCTTATGGACTGCAAGTTTCTTTCAGCCATATCCTATTCATAACATTTACATGAACAATTCTTTGTAATTTATTAGAGTTATTATTTTGAGTGAGAAATATCATCACTTCCTTCCAACTTATTATTATTTGCTAATTTTTTGTTTACAATTCATATTATTTTTGTTATGATAAACAACATCACTTTTATGAAATTTATAATAGTCCCTTATAACATAGGTGTCTTTGTTCTGTCTCTGATTTCACAATCTTTAAACAATCTTTACATTCTCTCCATGTCAACACCCTCAATGTATTCTTTCCTGGAATCCTCCCTGTTTAATTACTATCGCTATAACTAAACTTAAATTTATTAAACATCTTTTCTTAAATAATAATGTCATCATCACTTTCTAGTGTTCAGCATATCTTATTCTACAATTCATACTTAATATTATTTTTCACCAGCTATTTATTCACTGTTATTTTTCCACTGTTAAACCTTTAGTGATTTTTATAGATTTATTAAGTGTCTATTTTCTTTATTATTCACTATTTCTTATAATAGTTATATTCTATATCTTACACTATTCCCACTTATATCTCACCTTCACTTTTAAATTATCTGTAGTTAATTATAATTTAACTAGCGTACCTTATCACTTCACTTTGGGGTTTTTACACATACACTATTGCACTGTATCACTGTTTATACTATGTGTTTTTTAGTAGGTAATCCCTATACTTATTTCTCCTTCATCACAATATATCCTTAATACTACTAACAATTTTATATTCTTATAATACTATTTTTCCATCTAAATTTCATTTGTGGTTTAGGTTGCTTTTTCACCACCTTAATCCTTAACATTTTTTAATAGGGCTTCTTCTCTAGATCATTTTGTCCATTAACGGGTAATAACCGTTACTTTTTCCTTTCTCAGGATAACCATCGGTTTGGTTCCAATATTCTTCTTGAGTGCTTTATTTCTCCTTCTCCTATGCTTTATTACTCGTTTGTGAATCATTATTGGTTTTCACTTCTACCTATCTCCCTCCTTCTTCATTTTCATTATATGATTAATACTTTGGTTTTTCCATCCTTTTCTTTGCGTATTTTGGGGTCGTTTAATCCCATGAACTTGTTTCATTTTTGTTTGGGTTTTGAATTTTTTACTTTCTTCCTTTGGTTTGGTTAATCACTTTCTTCTCTTATTCTCGTTGGTTATTTGTGTGGTTCCCTTCTTCATTTGTTTCCTGTTGTTGGGTCAATCACTTGGGTTGGGTAATGTCGTCGTTCGTCGTGTCAAAGTTTTTATATTTTATTTATTTTTAAACATTGTATTTGATATGAAGTATTTTTACATTTATAAATATAGTTTTTATCCCTGGTACTGGGTTGGCTAATTTGTGTTGTAACTATATATATATTGTAGCACAACAAAAATGATAGCATTTATGTTACATAAAAGAAGATTCACAGATTGATAAATAAATTGATACTTAATCCCATAATAGAACAGAGACCCAATTATGACAATTATAGTCATAGACAAAATTAAATAAGAATGCAAGGTAGTGTTGAATAGAATAAACGAACCTGTAAAATAAATAATAGCTAATGATATATGTTTAATAAAAAACAAAACAGAAAAATGAAACAATGACTTAATTTATGGTAATAACAGATAAGAATTTTGTGTTAAAAAAGTATTATATTATGACAAAAATGTTATGATAAAGTTTATGTGATGTTATATCAAATATGTGTTGAGTTCATGAAAAATAATGAAACAAATAGTGTTATTCAATGACTGTCATAGAATGAAGTGTGAGGCAGTTAACCAATGTTCATAAATTCGAATTTTGTTGTATGTGATCAAGAGATCAAGATAAATTTGTTATTAGATGTAGAAAAATAATTGTTTATACAAATGTTAATAATTAAGTTTTGATTGTATGTACGAATTTATATAAAAAGGACTATAGATGCCTAACAGACATAACCACAGGTAGATCAATTTACAATAAAAGGCCTAACAGCCAAAAATACTAAATAAACACTTATAACTTAAAGGTTAGATGCATCAATTAATAATCATTAATAAATACACTATGAAGAGCTAGAAAGAAGAAAAAACATTAAGTTAATAATAATATTTAATAAAATTTATACAAATTATAATAATACCATAATGCCATAATATCGATTGGTAAAAAATAATATCGAAGGTGGATTAAATATAATAAAAAAGGAAAAAACGGAATTATATCAAAAAACCAGTAGAAGATGTGTATAAAATAATAAACCAGTTATCGGTAAAATTACATTCCGATAGGACAACAAATTGACAAAGAATAGACAAAAAAATATATGAAAGAAACACTATATAGTCAAAACATGTGGAAGCGGAAATTAATATAGGTTGCTAGGGAAAAAATTAAGAAGAAGGTTGTTGATTTATAAAATAACAAGAATTGCTTTTGAAAAAACTGAACGTGATGATTTAAAAAACCCAAGAAGAATATATTGAATCGTAATATTCGAAATCAAGAGATACGATTATAAAAAAGATAAAATTCCAATGACAATACTTACATCTATCACTAACACAGATTAATAAAATAACGATACATTATGAAATAATATTCGAGAAGAAATCACTGAATTCTACAAGAAGGAACTTGGACTGTCCCATGTCCGAAGGGAATTGATGAAATAGTAATCAAATATAAAGAGTTAACAGTAACACAACTCATAATATTCACAACACCAGAAATTATAACCTTGCAAATACACGGAACAACACTAACTGCTTCAACCGAAGGAAGAACCTATTTGGATCCTGGCGGTGTAGAAGAAACATCCATCGGGCCGTAAAACAAGTCAGAAGCTGTATTCCGAAGTGGACAGGACAAGAATTACTTTTATTAAACTGAAGAAAGAAAACTGTACTTCATAATTGACCAGAACAACGAATTTAGCGATCAACCGCCTACGTGATTTGCTTCGTTAGAGACTGGTAAAGTTATATTATATTAATCATACTAAATACACAACACATAATTTTTGTAAATCTTGCACTCTTATTATGTATTTTTAGTCTTCCCCACAGTTACAAGAACCTTCACACCCTGAAATAAATAAAATACGAATCAAATATAATATATAACCAAATATAAACAAAGGATTAAATAATCAACAATCGATACCTGAATCTATAGTCCCAACATATATTAATTAGAATATATCTTGGTTAATGTGAATTGAATACACAAATAAAGAACCTTTATATATTTGTCACACCTTGTTATTTGGAGTATGGTTTAGTGAACTGGAACAAAAGTAACTGAATAAGTAGAGAATAAATGGTTAATATAAACATCGAATAACCTATAAGTTTCGTTGAGCCGATACTACAGCGCTTATAGCGGAATTATCTGACACCAAAGAGGGAGCGTAAAAATATAAAATTAGACAGAACTCTCTTCAAGGCATAATAGGGTTGGATGAAATTGTAGAATAAATCTTAAGTTATTTAAGTTCTAGGCACACTAACACTGATAATTATTAAAGAATTAAGTTAACATTAATTAAGTACATCCATATATTCCACAACTCCAAATATTTCCTAGAATTTATACAATTAAATTAATACAACACCATCGACAAATACAACAGTGGGAATTTAGACCGTACGTATCCGATTGATTACAAATTGGCTTCCATCGCGGGACTTGAACAGTAGCGGACACATAGGGTAGGTTACAAATTGGCGCTCAACTTGTGTAGGGCTTAAGTTAAGTAACAGTAACCATATTAATATTACTTAACCAGAGCAGGCAACTGTGGGAGAATAAACATGCATACCAGAGGTAGATCAAGGATGAGGGCAGGAGAAACGGAGAAGGAAATAGATGAACAAGAACAGGAAATAGAACTAATAACAGATAGCGAAATGGAACAACAGACAGACGAAATAACGGAAACTGAAATAATTGCGGACAAGGAAAAGGAATTAATGGAAGAAGTTGCCCAAGGGGACCAACCAGATAAAACCAACAAAAAGGAAGACATGAGCATGCAGGAGCTGCTGAGGATTATAATGGAAAGCAATAGACAAATGAACGAAGAAAATAAGGAAAACTTAAGAGAACAATTTAGGAAAACAAAGGAGGAAATTAAGGAAGACTCAAAGGAACAATTTAGGAAACAGGATGAGAAATTCGACAAAACAAATGAGGAAATTAGAGAAACCTCAAAACAAATGAACGAAAGATTAGATAGGAATGATGAGGGTTTAAGACAAATGAAGGAAGACATTTTACAAATACAGGAAGAAAATTTAAGACAAATTAATGAAAAAATTGAAAATTTTCATGTGACAATTAACCAGAAGGTGGACCAAAATAATGAGGAAAGGAAATTAGAAATAGCCAAAACAAATGAAGGGTTAGAAAAAACTAACGAAACAACAGTACAGGTTCGTGAGGAATTACAGAATAAAATTAATGACACAAAAATTGAGAATAAAACATTGGTCGAAGAAATCCAACAGGAAACTGTCGAAAAATGTGAGCAAATTAAAAACGAAGTACATCAGGTACGGGAAGAGAATAAGGAAGGTATTAAGCAAATACAGACAGACATGGGCGAACGACTCGAAAGGGTCTATGGCAATTTAAATAATATGGAAGGTCAAATCAATACCAATAAAAATAAAATAGAAGAGATTAGTAGGCGTGAATTACAATTACAGGAGGAAGTAGATTCATGGCGGGATAGGACATGCCAAAATAGTCATACAAATAACCATGAGAACAGAGAATCGATTAATTTTCGTAATTATAAGCGCAATCCTATGGAATTTTTAAAGAGATTGGAAGAAGTGATCATAGGAAATAGAGGGAGTCGCTGGAGTATTATACGAAGCATGATTGATGAAACGTTTAAAGATACTTATGATAATTGGTGGACAGCGGTGCGCCCGGATATACTGGACATGACTGAGTTCAAAAAACAATTTAAGGAGAAGTATTGGTCGGAATCGACCCAGAACATGATTAGGAATAATTTGAGTAACGGTCGATACGAAACGAATGTAGGCCAGTCCCCTACTTCATACTTTTTAGGAAAAGTATGTATGGCGCGGAAATTAGAGCCCCGAATTCCCGAAGAATGTTTGGTAATACAACTATCCTATCATTACGAGGAAGGGATAAAAAATGCGCGTATGTGTAGTCAAATCAAAACGACTCCAGCCATGGCCAAATTCTTGGAGAATTATGAGCACGAGAACCAATACCAAAGAAATAGAATGCTAAATCATAAATATCAGAAGTATGATAATAACGCGCCACCAGCCAATTCTCATAATAACGATCGCAATCGACCTGCGCATAACGTTAATACTAATAGAACACAAAATGAAAACACGAATAATAATTCCAGAAACTATAATTATCGCGGCAATAACAATTACAATTATCGTGATAGTCGCAATAATAGAGGAGATGGGGACAGACGACCCAATAATTATAGACATAACGTCAATTATATTTACTCCAGACCTCAAGGCAATCAGCGACGATACTACCCAAGGAGTCACCGATATGACAACCATTATGACCAATCTCGGCATGAAGACAACTACCCACATGATGGAAATTATAGGATAGCAGAACATAATACGGAGGATCGCACGGAACCAGTACAAAACCAACACAGTAATCAGAATGAAAATAGAGAAGAGGGAGTAAGCCCTCATTTAAACTAATAGAGGCAGTGAAAATTAATGAATACCCGTCACTGAACCGTAATCTTGGGGAACAACAATTAATAAATAAAATTAAGTGTAATCATAAAATAACCATAATTAATAACCACTATTTAAAGAATATCAGGGAAGATTTGTTAGAAGAGGATCAGAAACATGTAAACAGTAATAGTAATAACGAAATCATATATATATCAGCAAAATTCTAAAAGACAGTAAGACCAACTTACAAAAATTATTTGAAATAACTATTATATATAAAACGAATTTAGTAAGAAAAAAAAATTACTAAATCCAAAAAAAAAAATATAAATGAATAAATTCTAAAATGAAGTAAGGACAACTTACTACCTTATATTTGAACAACTTCTGGATTAACAAAAAAGAAAAAGAATTTATATAAATGAATAAATTCTAAAAAATAATAAGAACAACTTATTACCAATCTTGAAGAAAAATACTTGGAATTTAAAAATAATTTGAGTTGAATACTACCACTAAATTCTAAAATACAATAAGAACAACTTATTAAAGATTACAGAAGAAAACGATAATTATTATTATTATATGTATAAAGAAATAATATGAATAACGAATAACAAACCCCAAGATTACAGAATAAAATGAGAATTATTATTAAATGTTTATAAAGAAATAATGTGAATAATGAAGAATGAACCCCAAGATAAAAGTTATTACCTCAAACCTACCTATCCAAAATAAAGAAGAAAAAAAAATCATATGACCTAAAATACATACTACATTGCCACATGATGGAACAATCTCAGTAAACGATTGAATGTAACTAATATAATGTTAAAGAAGACAAGAAGGAAAGAGTATTTATGAACATAATTCATTAAAAAATAAACAGCCAAAATAGTGAAATACGATAAGAGGAAGAATAATTAAGTATAAGGAATATATTTAGTAAGAAATGCAATTATAATGATCAACACACAACAACTGATTAAAAAATATTGAGATCAGAGAAGAAAAAAAACGAAGAAGATACTTAACATTACAATCTCAACAAAAATGAAAACAAAAATGATTACAATTGATAACTGTCAAAGTCAATATTAAAGAATGTTTAAGGAATTAAAATGGAACTGCGAAATATGAAGAATAGTAATGAAAAAATATAAATGCAACAAAGAAAAAATCTTTTCCCAAATATTTATTATTAAATGATTAAAGAGATTATTAGGAGATTATTATTATATTTTATAGCTGACTGTAGATGAATTCCAGCAGTACTATATTAAGATGTAGTGTGGGCAGCAGAGTATGAAGCCAAACAGTGCCTCTCTGAACTGTACCAACGCATGTGTTAGGGATTGTTAGGGAAATTAAATATTTAAGGAATATTAGAATAGTTGCAAAAATAAATTCAGTTTCCAAAGGAATAGGACGAAGAAAACAGAAAGAAGCGAGTTGACAGAAGAATAATGAAAAATGCAGTAATTATAGTAATTATAAATAGGAGAGATGTAAAACTAATGTATCAGTGAATAGTGTAGCCAGTTACCAACAAATAATGTGTACAGAAAAAAAAAAAATATATCAAGAATCAAGAATGTTAAATAAAATGATGAAATGTTATTAAATAAAAAAGGTACTAGTACTAGTCTAATGAAGTTACATTGAGAAGACCATCGTCAACCATTAACAATGAAATTAAGAAAAGGCATGTGAAAAGGGCAAGTTTATTTGACCTAAACTTCATTCAGGTAAACTAAACTTTTTTAGGAGGGGAAGCATATGTAGCACAACAAAAATGATAGCATTTATGTTACATAAAAGGAGATTCACAGATTAATAAATAAATTGATACTTAATCCCATAATAGAACAGAGACCCAATTATGACAATTATAGTCATAGACAAAATTAAATAAGAATGCAAGGTAGTGTTGAATAGAATAAACGAACCTGTAAAATAAATAATAGCTAATGATATATGTTTAATAAAAAACAAAACAGAAAAATGAAACAATGACTTAATTTATGGTAATAACAGATAAGAATTTTGTGTTAAAAAAGTATTATATTATGACAAAAATGTTATGATAAAGTTTATGTGATGTTATATCAAATATGTGTTGAGTTCATGAAAAATAATGAAACAAATAGTGTTATTCAATGACTGTCATAGAATGAAGTGTGAGGCAGTTAACCAATGTTCATAAATTCGAATTTTGTTATATGTGATCAAGAGATCAAGATAAATTTGTTATTAGATGTAGAAAAATAATTGTTTATACAAATGTTAATAATTAAGTTTTGATTGTATGTACGAATTTATATAAAAAGGACTATAGATGCCTAACAGACATAACCACAGGTAGATCAATTTACAATAAAAGGCCTAACAGCCAAAAATACTAAATAAACACTTATAACTTAAAGGTTAGATGCATCAATTAATAATCATTAATAAATACACTATGAAGAGCTAGAAAGAAGAAAAAACATTAAGTTAATAATAATATTTAATAAAATTTATACAAATTATAATAATACCATAATGCCATAATATCGATTGGTAAAAAATAATATCGAAGGTGGATTAAATATAATAAAAAAGGAAAAAACGGAATTATATCAAAAAACCAGTAGAAGATGTGTATAAAATAATAAACCAGCTATCGGTAAAATTACATTCCGATAGGACAACAAATTGACAAAGAATAGACAAAAAAATATATGAAAGAAACACTATATAGTCAAAACATGTGGAAGCGGAAATTAATATAGGTTGCTAGGGAAAAAATTAAGAAGAAGGTTGTTGATTTATAAAATAACAAGAATTGCTTTTGAAAAAACTGAACGTGATGATTTAAAAAACCCAAGAAGAATATATTGAATCGTAATATTCGAAATCAAGAGATACGATTATAAAAAATATAAAATTCCAATGACAATACTTACATCTATCACTAACACAGATTAATAAAATAACGATACATTATGAAATAATAATCGAGAAGAAATCACTGAATTCTACAAGAAGGAACTTGGACTGTCCCATGTCCGAAGGGAATTGATGAAATAGTAATCAAATATAAAGAGTTAACAGTAACACAACTCATAATATTCACAACACCAGAAATTATAACCTTGCAAATACACGGAACAACACTAACTGCTTCAACCGAAGGAAGAACCTATTTGGATCCTGGCGGTGTAGAAGAAACATCCATCGGGCCGTAAAACAAATCAGAAGCTGTATTCCGAAGTGGACAGGACAAGAATTACTTTTATTAAACTGAAGAAAGAAAACTGTACTTCATAATTGACCAGAACAACGAATTTAGCGATCAACCGCCTACGTGATTTGCTTCGTTAGAGACTGGTAAAGTTATATTATATTAATCATACTAAATACACAACACATAATTTTTGTAAATCTTGCATTCTTATTATGTATTTTATAGTCTTCCCCACAGTTACAAGAACCTTCACACCCTGAAATAAATAAAATACGAATCAAATATAATATATAACCAAATATAAACAAAGGATTAAATAATCAACAATCGATACCTGAATCTATAGTCCCAACATATATTAATTAGAATATATCTTAGTTAATGTGAATTGAATACACAAATAAAGAACCTTTATATATTTGTCACACCTTGTTATTTGAAGTATGGTTTAGTGAACTGGAACAAAAGTAACTGAATAAGTAGAGAATAAATGGTTAATATAAACATCGAATAACCTATAAGTTTCGTTGAGCCGATACTACAGCGCTTATAGCGGAATTATCTGACACCAAAGAGGGAGCGTAAAAATATAAAATTAGACAGAACTCTCTTCAAGGCATAATAGGGTTGGATGAAATTGTAGAATAAATCTTAAGTTATTTAAGTTCTAGGCACACTAACACTGATAATTATTAAAGAATTAAGTTAACATTAATTAAGTACATCCATATATTCCACAACTCCAAATATTTCCTAGAATTTATACAATTAAATTAATACAACACCATCGACAAATACAACAGTGGGAATTTAGACCGTACGTATCCGATTGATTACAAATTGGCTTCCATCGCGGGACTTGAACAGTAGCGGACACATAGGGTAGGTTACAATATATATCTTTTTGGGATCATTGTTGATCACGCAGAAAATTTCCATGAATGTTGATTTTTGTATAAAGCTTATTTCTCATTAGGTTTTAGTGCTACAACTTTCATTATTACATTAATGAATTCAGTGGAAAAACCCGTAAAAGAAAAGCATAACATTTTTTAATAATATTAAAAATAGTTCAATATTTTTAACGATTGATTGTTGATCACATATAAAACGATGTTGTTGATCAGATATGTTGATCTGGGTGAGCGAACATAACCTCAAACCTTAAAAACGCGGGAACCATTTTGTGGCTCTGTACAAAATTCCTCTTGGATCAACAAAGTATGCTTTTTGGCTGAACATTCCCAAAGCGACAGCCAGATATACAAGACTGCAAGTCACGCCTTCAAACCAAAACAAATGTGATGTAGACAAACGGAACTGACAGCGTTGCCAAGACTTGACAGCGTTGCCAGGAAAACTTTTTTCCTTGCGTGAGTAGTTGACGATTCATATTGTTCGCTCTCTACAGTTTTCGCACAGTTGTATAAATTCAGGTCGGGCCACAACAGTCAGTTATTGTTGATCATGCGGTAAAGTGCAAAAACATTAACCGATAGTTGATTATTATTAATTTTTGTTTAGGTTAAAATAAAATTTAGAATAACCTCACAATAATAATTAATGTACTACATTAATAAAAAAAAGCAGTTCATTCCTATCACGTAGCAGAGTGGTTAGCGTCTGCCTTTCATATGGTGCTATGGTCCAGCGTTTGAAACTCGGTCAGGCTCGGCGTTTTTCACACGCTAACAAATTTCATCTGTCATTGTTATTAAATAAAACGTTTAGAGAAAACTGTAATGTTCCAAATGATGTTCCATATCAACCGTGCACGCTAATAACCTCGTACATGATTTCATAAATGGGGTGACATATGCATACTGATTTCTGACAGAAGTGAGGCGGAGATATTTTTGTAATATGTAAATGTTTACTTAATTTTTTCTATTTAGTGGATTTTTCTGTCTTCAGCTAAACGTCAGTCGTTTTATTGTCGTAAACACTAGAAATGACAAAACTTTGTTAGTGTAATTTCGTTAGGGTCAGAAATGTAAAACTAAGCTACCCGTAAAGAATAACGCTGGAAAAACTACATACACTTATATAGCTGCTTACTTAATCTTAACATGAAAACTCTTTAATAACACTTTTGTTTTATTGTCAGAAAATAGTATTGTTCAAACAGATTACATTAGGACAACTTTCGGTAATTTGATATTTTTTGACAAAACACTTTAGTATGCGTCAGAGGACAGATCGTCTTGATATTTCAACCGATGGCATTTAATAAAAAATATTATAATCTGGAGAAAAGTCATAAATTCGCTATCAGGCTGATATCACATCAGGTGTTATATCATCACAGAAAAGATTATTTATTTTCAAAATTTAAGAGTAACAATAAACCCTTATTGCCGTGAACAACACGACCTAACATGAAATCACGATACCTATTGACATCACACAATTTCTTAACATAGCTGGTGTACGGGATTAACAAATGACAATCTCGCCTATACCTTGGCCAATATTACAGTTATTACCTTTATAAGCATGCTGACATGGAAGACCCTGTCACTCATTCTGTACACATACATTATTGGTTGAATTTTCATAGTTACAATCTGTTTTATAGATGTCAGTCCTTAAAGCTCAAATGGTACACCCGTGCGTGTATTTTGTTATTTTGTTTGCCGCCGTATTTTTATTGTTGTTTTTTTTTTTGCTAAATTTCATTGTAGGAATAGACTTCATCAAAATGTTTTCCATAAATCTAGATGAATTACTGCATTAAAAAATTTGAGGAATCTGTAATTCATTTTCAAATTGTATTTATGCGCGTTTCAGTGCCAACTTATTATCATTTATTATAGTCAACGCTGTTTTCACCATTTTCAATATGAAGACGTGATCGCATTTTAACGTTGTAATGATGTCTGACGACCTATTTGTGCTGCTCTTCCTTTTTATGGCGTTTTTTCTATAAACGTATTTGTAATAAAAACTGAAATACATGTGAATATCAAAACAACATATAATGAACTGTCTCATAGTTGTGGACTGTGTAATTAACTAGCACAAATTGAAAACGATATTCTACCGTCGGTTGTACAATTTTGTTTAATTCACTACAGAAGGAAAATTTATTTTTCCCACCAAATACCAAATAGTCGCCAATGAAAACCACATATGCATGGTACATCGCTCAATTGTGTACTTACAAAAACGTTGTAAAATATTTTTTGAATCAATTAAATTATTCTCCATGACAACGGAATAACAAGCCGAACAAAAAGCATGTTGTAGATACGATCATCTACATAGACGTAGGCCTGTAGGCCTACACATTTGGTAATATATTTCGAGAAGATAGTTTAAAACTCCGGCTGTGGACCCTTTAACGTATTTCAAACATATATTATTTTGAATGTCACAAAATTCTAGACGATAGCCTAATTTTAAAGGAGTTCGATTGCATGTAGCTGCCCTAAGGGGGCTTTGCCCGTTTAGTTTTGCTCAAAAAGAACTCTGCCCCCCCCCCATCAGCAAGTACTTTAATTCTTTTACACCAATCCCCGGTTCAGAAAATTTCATTTGATGCGGTTTCGGTTTAGTACGGATATTACTTTATGACCTATCCCTCATTATAACGCGGGGCCAGATTCGATTCAGTGCGGTACAACCTTTTGTACTTGTTATTAATAGTTTCCCATTTTAATGAAATATTTCAAATACGTTCTTCATCTGTCTCTACGTCTCCCGAAGTGAAAGTGATGATAATGGGGGTATGGGGTAGGAGTAATTTGACCAGTTGTAGTGAAAGCGCAACTATACTGCAAAGGGGATGGATGAGGTTCTTCACTTCAAAAGCCCGTAAATAAATTTCAAAAATAAACTTGGATTAAGTTACCACGACAAATGCTTAACTAAACAGTTAGAAAATTAATTATTTTATCATTAAGCATACATGTGAAATATTAGGTTATGTAATCAAGGCACAAGTGAATTGACCAGTATTAACAGTGACCGTAAAAAACCTAAAACGTTTTAACCTAACAAAGTCCAAGAGATATTCATTACGATTGTAACAAAACTAAATAAGCAATTCAATTTACAAAATTTTAAAATTTTCAACACTGCTATTAATAAAAGCTATTTAGACATTTGACAGTTCTGAAACCTTTCATTCATTGTTACATGATTATAGCACTCTTAAGATTATAGATTCCATAGAAATAAGGTATAAATATGTTACAGAAGGTGTTTTACTTACCAAATAATGTAAAATTTGAAGAACACCACTCCAAACAAAGCGTGCAGTACATCGTAATAAGAGGTAGCCAAGCAAGCTTAGTAGACAGATTTCCCGCTTCATATAACACGTCTAACCTCAATTCGAAGAGATTTATTCAGTAATAATAATTTTTGTGCATTCGACGATGAAAAAAAACCAAAAGCAAAATAATTTTTAGAAAAATAAAACAAAAACTTTATTAAAGACGTTTTACTTTTGTATTAAAATAAGGTTTGTATAAAATGTGATCAACGTTAATTGCTTTCAGATGAATATTTTTTATATATATATACAAATATCCGGAGCCACAATCGATTTACTGAGATACAGCCACTGAAATGTATATATAAGAATTTATCCATCCTTCGTTGATCTCACCCCCATCAGAGCCACAATAGAAGTGGCTCTTTTTGTGCCACATTGTAAGGTAGAAAATAACCGCAAAATCAACAAATGATTGAGGGAGAAAAATATATATATATATGCGACTTAGCGCCGCATAATTTCTTCATCACACCCCAATTTTTACCCAGGGTATCTAAAACAAATTTGACGAACTTGTATAAGTACATTTTTAGGTGATGAAGTTATTTTGCCCAAGTTATGGTGTGTCAGCGTACGAAAAACTTATACAAATTTTTATACATCGTATTTTTGCTGTACGCTGAAGCCAGACAACCTGTTCGATATATACAAATGTATATAATGAAATATGGGTAGTTAGTCGGCCATATTGGCATTCGTAATAATTATTCTATAAAATTTGTAACATGTGTAAAAAAGACAGACACTACAGAGGGAAGTGTGTTTTTATTCTGTTTAGTTGGTATAACGAAATATTGCGACCTGCCATATTTATTCTGTTTAGTCGTCGCTGTGCGGTAATTCGTTTTCGTTTGTTAACGTGTGTGGGACAGAATTTTGTTATTCGTATGAAGTGTTTGTGATTGCAAGTCGAAGTAAAAATATGTTGGAGGCGCTAGGAATAATAATGAAAGGTAAGATGATCATTTATTTAGTGTATGTTGTCCGTTGTTTGTAGGAAATTAGCTGTGTTAGGTTATGTATGAATGTCTCGATTACTTTGGGTCTGTAACACTAGGCCTACCGGTTGTTATAGACCCAACTATACATAATATCACTGTGTTCTGTCCAAAATTTAATAATGGAGCAAATTAGCATTCTAATTTAATTAATACAATATACCTAGGCTAACACCATGCGTTCTTATGGGAGTAAAAATTTAATTTTTTGTCTCCGTAAATAGGTTCGACCGCCGTTTAAAATTATTTTTCTCGTGTTTATATAACATAGAAGAATATAATCAAAATATATCAGCGCAATATCAGCATTGATGAGAATCTTCATAATTACCCAAGGGGTAATTAACTCATTTAAAAAAAAAAGTCCCTGTAAGGCACTGACTGCAATTTAATTAAATAATTTTTCTTTATTATAGATACTCCTGTAAGTCTGACAATTACTACTTTAGCCTACCTATATTTGTGTAATGTATCCAATTTGTAAGTCATTTTATTCGTAAAATGTCGTCCTACCTAACACAAGATGATAGGCCTTACCATAATATATTTAATTTGAACTCTGCTCGTATTTAACTAGTTACATATTTTATTTAATTCTTCAGTCCAGCTATATTACTCTAAATATACTTTCAAATTCAGCATTTTTCAGAGAAACGTAATTACTTGATAAGATATGACTTAACGGTAGAAAGTTAAGGATAATTTTAAGTACTATATCCTCACTGAAGCAAACTGTTGTAATTGTTTGTACACATAGTTACTTTCATACCATTGAGTCCATTAAATTGTAATATTATTGTCACAAAAATTTTGTTTTAACACAGCTCTGCTTTAAAAATTAAGGGCTAACATTTGACAGGTAAAAGAAAAATTGAAAAGAGAATTTGACCTGTGACTTCTTTAATTTTTGACTTAAACATGCATTTTAATCTCGATTAAATTTTTTAATAAAATTGTGCTGTTTTTAAATTTTATAATATTAACTTGCAGACAGAAAAGGTTTTGCTGGTGACTAAAGAAAGCATCGTTCTTTTATCTTATGTAAAATTTATTATTGCATGCAAGTCTGATTAAAGCTCACTAAACTAAAATTATCACTGCTTACAGCAGCAGGTTCTTAAACCCGATAATTGATGTAGGCCTATAGTGTTATTTTTATTTAATTTCTTATTATCTGTATTTATAATCTGTAACTTAATGTGTAGAATTGTATTTATATTGTTTAACCTCCTAAATGATACTCAACTAATATCACATGAAATTTTAAAAAGTTAGTATCTTAATATTCTAAAATATTTTATGGGGTGTGTTATACTTAATAGTAGATTTAAATGATACAGAGTATGGATGAATTATCCGTAATGTATTTGCTAGTTATAATACCGTTATAATCAGGATTATATTATTCAATGTTAATCATTTGAACAGTTTTTGTTTTTCGAGTTTGTATGATTATACTAGAAATCTTTTTCAGGAATCTTCAGTGCAGGGATGTAACCAATCAATAGTGACTTGAGTTCATTTAAATTAAAATACATTACTATAAAATAACTACTAGATTATGCTGTAAATTTAATTTTTTTTAGAAATTTACACAAAATCCATTAACTTTTTGTAAATTCATAGTGCTAACCTACAAATATTTTGCTAGGTTAAGAAAATAAATTATTCTCTTAATTATTAGCTTAATATTATTATAATTATTAACTTAGTGAAAAATTATGTATGAGTTTTGTAATGATCTTTCAGGTTTCTCCTGAACTTTCCAGAATTGACTGGGAAAAAATGACTATTATTGCACCATCAGTAGTATCGACATCAGATGATATTGATGTGGAAAACATATCAAGTGGAGAAGGTAATATAATCAAAGCAATTTAGCCTATAGATAATTTAAAATTTTTTTTTCTGTTTGTGAGTTTTGTAACATTAGCATATTTGATTTAATGTTTGTTTCATATGTAGTGTTAGGTTTACCTAAATTATCTTTACTTGACAAACTAGACTTGTATAGGTACTTTAAATCAATTAAGAAAATCAGCTTTGAATGTAGCACAATTAATTCATACCATATTTCATTAATGTTTTGTTTTCAAAGCATTTTTTTGTTTGGGTGTTAGCCTATTTAGTTTGTGTTATGGCAAAGTTAATTTTCTGCATCAGGAATGTCCTATTTCATTGAGCAAGCTTTATAGGAGATTTTGAAGTTTGTGATAAAATAGCCATTAATGATTGTTTTGTCTTGTTAATGACAACAATATAAAGTTATTAACAGTCCCATTTACATTTTAAATGAGAAAATTTAGTAACATAGTAGTTGGAATCATTTTTAATTAGTAGTATTATGTGTCAATGCTTTCAAATCAGGGGCTTCCTTTGGAAAGTATAATCATATGATAATTTTAAGATAAGTATTGTTAGAAGCTCTAAATAAGTTTGTTTATATTATTTTTTATATAAAGAGTTTTGGAAGCTGCTGGAAAACAAAAGTTCTTAATAAAGTACATAATTAGTTTAATAACATTATTTCCCATAAAATTGCATATTTAGTAATTTGCACTTTTGTTGATACTGGCAATGATAATTATTTTTCTCTGTTAGCTAAAATTCTTTCTTTGTTACAGAGTCCATTGTTGTAGAAGCTCTTATATCGCCAGATGATTGTGCAAAATTTATAAGTTTGGAGGTAAATTTCTCCTTATAGAACTGCTGTATTCTTATATAGTTATCTCTCTCTGAACTCTATTTTGCACTATGAGGTGTACACTTATTTCCATTCTTATTTGGTATTATTTTATCTCTTTCTACTATTATTTAGTTACAATAGTTTAATCATAGTAGTCTCTTTATAATTGGTTTAGTGTTTTTTGTACACTGGTCTGTCCCTTAGTGTATATCATTGACTAACATTACTTACATGTGGTGTCACATGACAGGTGTTCTTAATTACGATTATAATACATTATGTCCTTTCTTATAATATTCTTATACTATTACAATAGTGGCATTACACCTTACTTGTGGTATAGACATTAACCTTTTACTTCTATTTGGTATTATAAAGTGGTTTTGTTCACGTTTTACTTAGTGAATCCCCTTTTGGGCGGTTTTGGTTCACTTTATTTACTTAAATTCTTATTTAAAATCCATTTTGGGTATCTTATATTGGTACCTGTAGAAAGCTTATCAGTTCTTCTTGGTTTAAGGCACAAAACATTTTGGTTTAGGTAGGCTTTTCCTACTGATAGATGTGAATTTAGGTGAAATTTGTACCAACAATGTGTATGTTAGGTTGATACAAATTTACATTCTTTTAACCTTATTTTCTCAAGTTTGGTTTTATTAATGATAACTAATAACTCTTTAGTTATTGCCTTTTCTTATCTTACATGATTGTTTGACTATTTGAGTAATATTTGTTATTATTATGAGACAATTTTAATACTTCTTTATGTTACATGGGTGCTATGCATAACATGTTACTATGCTTTTATTCACAGCTTCTATTCAGTTAACAGTATAGTTACTTTCATTCTTTTATAACATATCTTGTCCTATACATTTATAATATTATCTGTTGTATATTGGTCATCTCAGTTAGTCAGTTCTTGTCCATCTCTTCAATCTGTAAGTTGTTCAGTCATTGCATATACGGGTAAGATGGTCTATAGTTGACTGGCTCTTGGAATCTATATTTTATGCCATGGTTGTTAGGTGTCTTTCTCGTAGTATGTTTCTTCCTTGTCTTCATTGGTTCCTTACTGACCGAAAACTATTGGGTTGTTGGTTCCTGTGGTACAATCATTGTTCGGTGCATCTTCTTTTTCTTATAATGTTATTTCACTTGTTAGTTACCATTAGTTTTATTAACTCTTATTGTTGTGAGTTTATCCTTGGTGATGAGTAGCTCATGTAGTTTCATGCTTGGCCTTTTAGAAGAAACACTTGGTTTGTCTCTTTCACTCAATTATTGACATGTGTTAATATTTTGGGTTACTGAAATATTTGGGCTCATATGTCTCGTTACAATATTAACTGGTTGTAGGCATATAAACTTATACACTGTTGTGAGAATTGTACAAAAGTACCTTTACGCTAATTTCAAAACACAACATTTCAGAATTAATCACATTTTTTCACTTTATAGGCTATGTCACACCAAAAGAAAATGTACAGGTCACTTTCAACAACAGTTGACAACAGCTGAATGAATATTATCCGATGACAAAATACTAAACAGATGGGAGATAGTCACACCAACCAACCATTTTGTATATAGTCTTTAAAATGAGATTTTTTTGCTTGTACACGGAAAACCTGGATCACTGTATTAAGATATATATTTTAGATATGTAGGTCAATTTATTAATTTTGAGCTATTAATTTAGCTAGTGCTAAGCTTTAAAACACAGTTATTTGTATGAAAGAAAAGTACAATTTTGTAGGCCAAGTAATAAATCCAACTATGATTCTGAAAAATTGTCACGGGTAGGAAAATAAAAATAATAATAATTCACCGATCTGAATGACGTTTTACAGAATCGTGATAAACATAAAATTACTTTTGATAGTGATCCCATGCTCATCCCAAGTTGAAACTTTCAGAATATGTAGAGGAAAACAATATCTTTCACATATATTTTTTTGAGAATTTTAAAAATACAGTTTTTCAAAATTCAGTAAACGCAATAATGATGTGTTTATAAAAAATATATATATTTTCAACTAATTATGTTTTATATCATATGAAAGCCCTTAAAAAGAGCTTTCAAATGAACTCGATGTCATTGTTCTAGCTTAATTAGAACACAAGTTGTGAACAAATCAATATTGTTGCGCAAGTCAAAAATTTTATTTTTTTTTCATTTTTGAGCACCCATTACTCAGTAACCTTTCGTCAGAAAAATGTGAAAAAATTGATTTGTGTTACTATTTATGAATACTACATGCATACTTAATTTCAAATAAATCTAAGAGGGTCAGGTTGTAGCACTTGTTGATTTGACACGGAATATCTCTTAAATGTAACTTGAAGTTTTCATTTTGTTGTAAACATACCAGTCTAGTTTTTCTATTTATAGTTTATGCTTTTTTTTTTTTAATAATTTCAACTAATTGAACCCCTAATCAATCCTACACTCCCTCGCAGAAAAACCTATATTTAGTTCATTTATATTGTCATCTGAGTTTAGTTATGTTTGATGTAATAAATAAAATGTTTATTTCATCAAAGGTGTTTTCACTTTTTGTAATTATGTTCTTGTAAATAAATATTCTATGTACTTTATTAATGTAATCTTATAGTTACTGATAAAGTAACAAAGCCCAAATGTCTGTGTGGTATTTTTGTTGTAATAATATTTGTCTGATATGTATTATTTTTGCAATGTTTTTATGTATCTTCTCTGAAGAAATAATTTGTTCATTATCCTTAATATTTATTAATTATTGATACCTTAGAATTGAAACTGTTTTGTATAAATTTTGTAATAAAAATCAATGTACTTGTAAGTCATTTTTTATCAATAACCTATTGAAAATAACACATTCCTTGTGCAATGCAAGTAGGCCTACCAAATACCTACCAAAAATGTATATCCCCAATTTTTGATAGAATATTTGATTTTTGTTGCCATCAGAATTTTACTTTGATTTTACTTTCATGTTCCATAAGGAAATGGAAGTATGGTGATGGCAAAAAAAATCGTGTTAGAGATTTTTGCAGATTCTGATTATACTACCCTCAAAACATGAAAAAAAGTAATTTTTCGAAAAGTGTCTGTGTGTCTGTCTAGATTTTTTATGGCAAACGATAAGAGCCGCAAATTCAAACAGAATCAAATAATTTTTTGCATACAGCACTGAATTGTAGAGTATTCAAGACCTATTGTTTTTTGTGAAGATCGGTTAAGATAAAGGGGTAGTTTACCTGCAATATTTTATGTTGTAACAAGAGAAATTTTTTCATGACGAACGATAACTGCCGTAAATTCAAACAGAATCAGATATTTTTTTACATATGTGCCCGAGTTATAGAGGACTCAAGGCCTATTGATTTTGGTGAAGATCGGTTACGGGGAAAGGGTAGTTTACCTGAAAAATTTTTTGTAGTAATAGTTTACCTGATATTTTTTTTTTATATATGTACTACGTTATTGGCAAAAAAGAAGCAGTTTGTTTTTAAAATTCCTTCCCGGCCTGTTTGGCCGTAGACCAATGTTTTCTGCAAAACCAGACGTTTCGGCAGTGCCATCGACTTCCATCATCAGTGAAAATCAAGTGCGATAACGTGAGGTGGTAAACGTTAGTGACCACAGTAAGTGGCTGAAGCAGTAAGTAGAAAGAAGTAGTTTTAATGGAAATATTTCATTTCGAAAATGTTTTTAAATATAAATCTTAGAACATGGAAGTCGTGTATGATTCTCCATACCAATATTTTGTTCTTAAGTGTGCTATTAAGTATTAGGAATCTTCTCCATGTCAAGGTATAGGATTACAGCCTGTTTTGCCTTCACTGAAGGCATCTCTTTTCCTTGCCCTACCTATATCTCGTCTTCCCTGAGGTCTGTATCTTATTACTTGTTTAGGTAGTCCCATGTTTTCCATTCTCTTGATATCCTGCCTCTATTTTATTTGTCCTTCCCTTATTCTGCCGGCTATAGAATATACATTTTACTTGGTTCTTATATTTTCATTTCATATTTGATATCTAAGGGTTTGTATTATGAATACTCGACACAATATTTTTCTTGTTAGATTCGAAGTTTTAAGTAATTTTCTCTTAAAAAGTGTGTATGAACATTTTAGCACGACGAGATTGTCTGTTTTATTATTATTCTTAACGTTTTGGTTTTTATTATTAATTTTTGGTTTATTGATTTATTCTACCCAATTCAATCTATTATTGAATCCGATATGAATAAATCGGTTTACTTACTCTTTGACATCGTTTATTAATTTTGTTTAAATAGTTTAGAATGTTTTTTGTTCCATTTCATGAGTTCGATTCTGAAGAAGTTGCGTTGACTCTTCTATTATTAGCTGCGGTGAGTTGCTCTGTACTTTCCTGTATAGACACTAACATAAACACAACATGTACATGATACTTACTATTATACTAACATTAATAGTTAATAACATTTTATTATGGCCTATGCATACTGCATTGGTCATTGTCACTTCTGATAGTGTCCTTTTTCTTCATCTTGTGGTTTTATTACCTTAACTATAGTTTGTTAAGTGAGTTTACTATACTTTAGGAAGTTACCTTTTTATATGCTACGCAGCGCAAGGGTTCCAGTTTTGACTCCCCAATAGTAGAGGAAAGCAACAGGAAAATACCGAGAGACTCGAGTGCGCACTCATGTAATGCGGACATGTGTAGAACTGTTTTAATATTTGCAATTTTGATGTTTAACGACTTCACTTTGAGTGATTTTTTTATTCTGAAGACAAAACACGTTTCGAAACGCGTAAAGATATTCAATCGAACGCAACACGAAGTCACACGACGGAAGAAATAAGGTAAATATTATACAGAATTTTTATAATATTAATACAGAAATATTATATATATATATTAATTGTAAATGCAAATGTTAGTGTTTAACACATTATTCAGGTTTGTAAGGAGCTAGGACAGGTTAATGTCGTGTAATTCCCCGTTTCAGAGGCAGTACTGTGCGAAACCAGAAACGGTGCGGCATCCTCTTCGCTCGCAACGTGTATAACTCTGTCCTCTTCTTCGGCACGCCCGCGAGCGTATATAAGAAAAAGAGCACAGTAATAAACCAAAATTGAATAGCCTTTGTTACGACGATGCAAATTTACGATTGATTTATGGATCGTTGGGCTGAAAATAATAACTGCGACTTGACAAAACCAATAACCTTTGCAGATGCAGACCAAGCGTAGGCACATACTACGTCCTGCTCGACGAATGGTTGACCATAAATAAACAAAGCACTTTGTACATCTTGTCAGTAAATATAATAATTTACTGTAAATCTGAAAAATGTAGCTTACTGGAAAACTGTAATAACAAAACTTTAATGCGGTTAGAATGTAAACAATGTCATCTCGTGGTTAGAGGCGTATTTACGGGAGGGATGAACTAGACCGGACCCCCAGAGGGTTGACAAAATTGACGAATGGTGTTAATATCTTAATGTTTAGGTTTTTCTATTATTTTTTCAGCTAGTAACTTTTTTACTTCCATGTTTCGTAAGGAATGGAAGTATGGTTATCGCGAAAAACATCGTGTTCGAGATAAGGGCAGATTCTGATTGTACTACCCTCAAAACATGAAGAAAAATCATTTTCTTTGTTCAAATTCCTTACCACGGCTATTGTTCTCAACATTGGGTGCAAGGTATAATTACTTTCTGTCTGTAGAACATCTGTTCAGTCTTGTTTGTGATTCTCTTTAGCAAACAGTAGGTGTGAATATTGTGTTTACAATGGCACAGAATCCGAGAAGGAAGTTATGGAATTATTGATGAAGAGTAATGACGAGGAAGACAACATTTTCTCAGACAAAGATATGGATGCTCCCGGGCCTTCTCATAATCGTTCAACACCACGTGCAGCTTAATCAGAAAATGAAACATCAGCAGGAGAAGATGATGATGAAGAAGAAGAAGAAGAAGAAGAAGAAGAAGAAGAAGAAGAAGAAGAAGAGATAAGAAATCTTCAGAAGCGAAAAAGAATTTACGATTGGTCGGCCAACAGTCCTGCGACAAAACGTCACTCTTTTGATAAAGCAGTTAGCGGATTACGAATTAGTTTCGAAGACACGGCAACTCACTTAGATTTTTTAAAATATTTTTCCCCTCAGAATTTATTTCTGTCATTTGCACAGAATTAAATAATTATTACAAATTTGTTACCGCAAAATTGACATTAATATCCCGATTGTCCCGATGGAAAGATATAGAGCCTGCAGAATTTAATTTCTTCTTGGCGTGTTCACTGCTGATGCCAAGAGTAAACAAATTAGAAATAGACGAATATTGGGCAAAGGATTTGCTATTACTGACGCCGATATTTCCCCAAATTATGTCTAGGGACCGATTCAAACTAATTCTGCGACTTTTACATTTTTGTGACAATTCTACCCCTACTCAAGATAGCCTTGTAAAAATACGGCTTATTGTCGAACACACAAGAAAAAAATTTAGAGAGGCCTTAAATCCATTTGAAAATTTAGTAATTGACGAAAGTTTGTTGCTATTCAAGCGGGCGCACCTCAGATACGGCCTGTCCGCAAGCCTCCGGTATAGAAATACTTTTGGAATTTTGTCATCCCTCTCTCAGGTAGCAAAAGGCCTAGTGTCCGCAAATCTCCGGAAATAGCTTGTGTTCGCAAATCTCCGTGTCCGCATCTCTCCGGTATTCGTTTAGATAACCTCGGTATGATACTGTCGGGTTCGTTCGCCTCACTGCAGCTACATACACTTCTTCGTCTATATATTCTTAAACTGTAGGGTATTGTGCGTCCTGTTAAAATAGAAACAGTGCTCCGTTTGAAAGGACAGGCAAGAAGATCAAATTCTTTGGAAGTATTTTTGGTCGTTAGAAATCTAATACCAAAGATTGTTTGTCGTAGACTAACAAAAATAGAGTGGGCATAAAGTGAATGGAAGAAGCAAAACGGTACAGAAGAGATACAGCGATACTCTCTAGAGTGTCTTTCCAGAACTCGTGTCACCCCGGTCTATAGTAATCACTGACTGTTCGAGAGGGATCAGGTAGTTTATAAATGGAAACTTCAGCCACTTTCTTGCACATAAAAATGTATAATAATAGTAGTCCAGAAAATCATAGGAGTCCAAACACAAAACTTTGAATGCCTGGGATCATAGTCAAAGAGAGACATCCGGAAAAGAATACCGTACATATAAAGATCGGAGAATACTTCAAAGGATCGGTGTCACAACATTCAAGACCTACGTAAATAAAGATGAATTGTAAATATTTCACGATCCAGCAACAAATTACTTTTTGATATAATGAAGCCAATTAAAAAGAGTTATTTCTCCTATTTATCCTTAACGATTACATAATAATTAAACATATAAAAGTATTAAAAAGTTAAAATAAAAATTAAATAAGAAACGTGAGATGACAGTCATATGTACATGTGCCTGTCCAAGGTAGTGTGGTGTGCGTGTTTGTTTAATCATTCATTGTGTTCGTATAGACTACACATTCAAACTTGAGCAATCTGTTTGTAGCAGTGTAACATTTCAACAAACACTTAAAGAGGCGCGCTTTGGGTGCAGTCGCAGAAGGACCTGCCGTGCTAACTTAATGAAAATAAAAGGAAATTAATAGTGAGGTAGTCATGTTTAATTAAAGGTAGTAGTGAGGTTTGTCCCTATTAGTGAGGTAGAGGGGGAAAATTGACAGAGAAAGAGTGAGGGGGAGAAGAGAGACGGGGGAGAGAGAATTACGAATTTTTAATTATTCTCATTCATACCGAACATCATTTGTAAGAATATAGTTATTCAGTTATTGGTATACAGTAGTACCGAAGCAACATGTTTCAAGTTGACTCCCATCCGTTGGAAATTTATTCACCATTCTGATTAATAAAAATTTCTACAAGTACCAATAATATAAATAACAACCTGCAGAAGCAGAAGAGTTTATATCTTACAGAGTTGAAGAGTTGTAATGTTACATTAATTATATTTTTGCTTTTCGTATATCACAGTGAGCAGAAATCTAATTTTTTTGAAATAATACGTGAAGGCTTATATATTAAGAATTAATTTTTTTTTTATAGTTTCCGTAACTTGCTTGTAAAATAATTAGGTATCCAAAAGGTAAGTTACATATTTTAATAGCAACTTATAAGTTCCTCATCCTCGGTTTTTTCCTTTCTTCAAAATGTACCACTTCTTAATTGCGAATAAATTATTTAACGTAATAATCGTTTCACCAAAGGCTGTTTGGATCCTGTTAATAAAACTCTTGAGTCTGCTGCACATAATCCTCGCTTTTGGTTCATGTTTCGTTAACTTTCTACATTACAATAAGTTTAATTATTTTCAAGTTCCTTATAAGTAGCCAACTGTAGTAAACATCATGTACTTTGACCTCTCTCTCACTCTCTCTCTCTTTCTTTCTGTTACTCTTGTTCTTCTCAATAACTGTATCTCAGGAAGTCTGAACGTAACAGGTTCTTAAGTAAACTTCATATGTCTTAACGTGCAAAATCTTAAACATCATTTGGGCTTCAGTTATGTTATAATTTTGTAAGAAAGCTTTACAAAATACTTTTTACACTGCTTCTGTATACGAAACTAGGTGCAGGTATGTAATCAAATTTTTAAGTAGGCCTATTTATTCTAACACTGTTACAGTTTCTTGAAGACGCCGTATGTAAACAAACATTAAAACTTAGTAATAAGGTTTATCAAACTACTATTTTCTTGGACGCATTAACGCAAATCAGTAATCTAGAGACCAATTTTATATTGAAAAATCGATGTCTAATAAACGGAATTTGATATGCAAAAATCCATCGGTTAAGAAAATAAAGTAAACTTGGTTAGTAACAAATAATTTTGGCAAAAATTTTTAATTTGATATAGGCTATAATTGATTCCAATTTTATTACAATCTGAGAAATGAAGACAAATAGATTTTCATAAACGTTGGTCTAGTAACAAAAAAAGTTTCATTCTTAAGCGCACAATATTATAATTTCCCTTTCATCCCGGAAAAAAATACTGTATTAAGCTACTATCATACTTGTCTAGTCTACACTATTTAATGGGTATATTATAGGTTTCACAAAAATTGATTATCTTACATATATAACGATTCATAATATGTCGTCATATCTGAGCGTTAATTAAAGGGACAGACTGTGCTCTGCGCCGTAAGCTAGACAGAGAGCGTATAATAAGCAACTATCTCACTCTAACTTCCTCACAGTGAAACTCGCGGGCGGATGATTTTAGACGAATTTTATTCAATTCATTTTTGCAGTTCAACCTGCGATAACTTCAAAACCAATAAATATACAGCAATTCTTAAAACTGCATTGTGTTCAGTAATTAAATCTCTATAAGTAGCCAAAATCTCAATTAATATAATTAACAATTACAGAAGATACACAGAAGAAGAACATGTTTCTTTAGAGGTTTCTATTGGTTTAGCATTTGCATTTGTACACTGTACTCTTTAAAATACAAAAAGTAAAATTGGTTAAAAAGTTTTACTTACAGTACGCCTACATCAGTTTTTGAAAAAGTTTGTGATTCGGCTGCTTCATACAATGCACACGTTTTTTGGAAGCCATGAAGCCAAAGTGAGTCGACCTAACGCCGCTGCCCCAGACTCAGTTGCCCCAAATAAAGTATTTCAATTGTAAAAACTTAAATATTCAAAAATAGTGAACCATATCGCAGAATGACGTAAGTGTAGTGAAGAAAAAGTGGTGATCAGCCAAAACATCAAGAGTAGTATCTTTACATCCCTAACCATTCGCTAACCAAAATTGCAAAAATTAGTTTGGAGATACGTCCGGATATGGGAGGTTCCGGATATCACAGGTCCGGATGTGACAGGTTGTACTGTATTTACCTTATAACAATTCCCCCTAAATAAAAGGGAAATCCCCAAATTCATATTTCGAAGCCACCTGTTGTAGATAAAACGGTATTTATCTTGGATACATACGTTTAATCTCATACAAACGTTTTTATGTGTGTTCCCATCAGCACCGACACACCTGTACAGGCTTCTCCATATTTTTCTACACCTGTCCAAATATGACTATACTGATTACAATAGTAATTTCTTCTACGGTTTGTTTATGACCATAAGATATGTCTTTATAGTTCCTTTTAAATACCATTATTTTCTGCTCATTCGTACAAAACTTTTAATTGTTGAATGTGCCAATTCTGATAATCTTTGCCAAACCCAAATTTTAATGTTATACGGCGTCACCTTATTATGTAGCAAACAAAATTAGAACAAATCACTGTTATTTTAGCAGTAGCTTTTTTAAGGAGCCCAGAGTAGGCCTACTAGTAGGCCTATACCTACCCGACACACACACATTTGAAGGATCAGTATTTTGTCTTGGAGTTCACTCTCCCAGCTGAGGTACCCATGTTTTTAGGGACCAGGAACTCGCATTTGAACTTCTATCATCAGCTACATAATGTAAATCCTAGATAAATGTACAAGCCTATGCTCTAAAAGCCTAAGCTATGGTACCCACAATCATCTACGTTTTACTAAAATAATGGTTGCAAGTTAAATTTTTTGATTCATGTTGATGCTTTTGTCTCGAAGAAACCAGGTAAATTAATCTGCTTTTCGTATCCGGCCGACGATGGTGTGCTCCCACTTACGAACAGTGGCACTTGCAACTCGTTTCACTTGCGGACACTCAAGTAGATAAGACACGTAATTAATTTTTGATACGTGAGAGTACCTCCCACTTGCGAACACACAAACAACGATGTATGTACATCCACCCTGTATTGTGTTTATGTTTTTATAATTCGTTAAATGTATTTTTTGTTACCAACTACGTTTACCAAGTTACAATTTTTATAAAACGCGCACACACACACACACTTGCATAGCCGCTCCCTCACTCTCTCTCTCTCTCTCTCTCTCTCTCTCTCTCTCTCTCTCTCTCTCTCTCTCTCTAAATTAAAAACGAAGGTTATTTTTTATTTATTTTTATTAGTCAACTTGTAGAACGGACGACGTGATCTTGAGAAACATCCCAACTTCAGAATCTTTTTCATATCTTTTAGTTTATCCAATTCAGTATACTTTTTCGTCCTTTTCATAGCTTAAAAATTTCACTCCATCGTTACATCGTGTTCTGAATACATTTCTCTGCCTCAGATTATAAACATTTGATAATTTTTTTATTCTTGGATGTGGTCTTCCAACGTGGCTGTTTAGTTTCTGATGCGTGCTTGTACGGTATTATTCATTGTATGACGTCGGAAGTAGCAGTTCCGTAACTCCTGTGGCACTAATCATTGTCTAGCTATTGTTCTACGAAACAATTAAAGAATTAATCGAGTTTCTCTTCCTCTGGAACTTGACCATGGATATACTGCCACCCACATTCTACATCTTTTCGAAGGAAAGCAGGTATAGCACAAATTAGGATTTTTGTGCTCCCTAAGTCATTTGAATGTGTATACTCGTGCAAAGTGACTACTGCAGCTTTTGAATTTTCCATTCATGAAAAATTACTTTTAATCTTTCAAACTCTCTTTTCTATTGATTTAACCAAAAATCGGGAGCTTAGCTTGCACAACGTCTTCGCCCGGACGGAAACTACTCTCGTCAATTTTCAAACCGGGACAATTGACAAACTGGCCGGGACCCCGGGATCAGGTCGTCAAACCGGGACAATCCCGGTCAAACCGGGACGTATGGTAAGCCTATTTATACATGTATTTATCGGTTTCCAATATTGATGTGAGCATTGTACTGTAGAATTAGGAAGCGATTGTATTGAACGAATCACGATTATCAAATGATATACGGTATTCCTTTTAGTTCAACAATTCCGTCATCTCGTCTCCGGTACTTTGGAAAACCATTGTTATTTTCAATAGTTTAACGTAAAATGTTGCTCGGTTATTATGTGTACATATTCCATCAATCATGCAAGGAACATTAGGATTACGAGCTCTACAAGATCCATGTATCATTCGAGATAACAATTTTATGAATCCTTGGAAAACTGACTGGGTCAGGTATTTCTCCGCACAAAACTTAGGATAAGCAAGAGGTAGTGTATTAACTTTTTAAATTGTATATTATTATTATTTTTATTATGTTTTTACTATAAAATATTCATATTATTTTAATATGATTTTCTGGAACACGTTTGGTGGAAACGTAAAACCGGCCAGCTGATAAATAAGAGGTTGCGAGTTCAGACGTAGATGTGTATATATGTGTCAGCCAAAACAGAGTTTTGTAAACGTACACGTCTGTCATTACAACATTAAGAATGTTATTTGACCTTGAGTAGGTACTCATGTTGACGAGAATGAGAAATCTTGTCTCTGTGCTGGAGACCTGTGGTGTTAGCGCTGAATAGACACAACACATATCACTGTACATAGCAGTGGCTGACGTATGTTAACCATTTCTGAGTTCGAGATACCACAACTCAGATTAAACTGTGCACAATGTTTGTAGAAAATACGGACGTGTGTGACGTAGACGCCAGTTTGCAAAATGCATAATCGTTCCCGCCAGAAATGTGTCACGTTTCTCGTTTATCTTGTCTCAGCCAAATAAACATTACTATGCGTTTACCATGTTCCAGTGTCCTCCTTATTTCATAAACACTTGAGAAATTTTATTGTTTCTTACAGAGGCAACCTTAGAGGTGTCCGGCAGGTGTAAATGTACATAACCTCCTTGGCTCATTCTTTAATAAAAATAAGGGAAAGAAATAGAATGAATAAGGAGAGAGAGAGAGAGATAGAGAGAGAGAGAGAGAGAGTGAGAAGGGGTGAGAGAGAGAGAGAGAGAGAGAGAGAGGAAGAAAGTGAGACAGAGGTACACAGACAGAGAGGAGCTGTTTCGTTAATCAGGGTAAAATTATATGCAAATTTTGAGAAGGACCGGTGTCCTAGGCCAATGAAAACTTAGCTAAAAACATTAAAAATACGAAATATATACAGTGTACGCAAAATCTGAGGTGTACAAAACATATAAAAGACATGTCATAAGATTTATTTAACAAAAGAAATAATCGGAGTGGGCGAATGGTAGGAATAAATATGTAATTTAAACAATCCCTTTTAATAATAAATGGTTTTATAATAATTATGTTCAATACATAAGTGTGTAAAACGAATTCCCTACAAGAGTTTCAAAGATTAATGAAGATTTAATTAATTCCCTACAAGAGTTAATGAAGATTTGTCTTAAATTTTTTCAGAGTTACATAATTATTATTTGTTAAAATATACATATATTTTATTCAGAAAATATTAGATATTTGTATTTAATCTTTTATTTTATTTTATTTTTATTTTACCGAGAATAGTTACTATTTATAGAAAACCGTACCAAAAAATATTTGTAATAAAAGTCTATCTGTACCGTATTCATACTTTTACCAGTACAGGTACAACCTGTCATATCCGGACTAATATGGCGACCGGCCGATCCGGATATGGAAAAATCCGGATATCACAAGGTCATTTATAAATACCGTATTTTCTTGCATAATTAACGCACTTTTTTGACGAAAAATACCGGCGAAAATTGCGGGTGCGTAAATTATTCAAGGATTTCAGATATACCCAAATTTCATTTGAAATTTATTGACATTTAAAAGATACATTAAATATACTGTATTGAAAGGGACACACTGTGCCTGCGCCGTACGCTAGACAGAGAGCGTATAATAAGCAACTATCTCACTCTAACTTCGTCAGTGAAGCTCGCGGGCGGATGAGTGAATTTTATTCAATTCATTTTTGCAGTTCAACCTGCGATAACTTCAAAACCAATAAATATACAGCAATTCTGAAAACTGCATTGTGTTCAGTAATTAAATCTCTATAAGTAGCCAAAATCTCAATTAATATAATTAACAATTACAGAAGATACACAGAAGAAGAACGTGTTTTTTGAGTAGTATCTTTACATCCCTAACCATTTCGCTAACCAAAATTGCAAAAATTAGTTTGGAGATACGTCAGGATATGGGAGGTTCCGGATATCACAGGTCCGGATGTGACAGGTTGTACTGCACTTTTTAAGTACATATTATACTAATGTACAATGAAGATATACTTATTATATCTTTATTTAGTATATAGTTATTTACGTGTCAAGAAAAGAACGTGTGAATAAAGTGATCACAACATTTTATACCTTATATGTTTTCTGTCATTGAATGATTAACCCACTTTTTAATAACAGCGTTGAAAAATAGTTGATTACGTCTTTCAAAGATTATTTTTACTACGGTACTGAAATTAAAAATAACTAAGATCGTATACAGGAATTAAACGTAGGCGACTGGAAGCAGTAATTGTATAAACAGCCGAGACACACCACCTGCTAATATTGCAGGAATTGCTTACGTTCAGTAGACTTGGCAACGTTGTGAACTTCGTGACTTTATATACATTTTGTGGCAACACTGTGCATATTTTTCATCACTAAAAGCTAAACCGATATCCGTGATAAAATAGTAATGCATTTTTTTACACGTGTGAGTCGTTTGTAACGATTATGTTAACAGGGTAATTATTATTCAACTTTTTTCAACAAACTATCTTGAAACGGATATATATTTTTACGGTTTTTCATGCTGATTACGAATATGTAAGAATAAAATGTCTAAGCTTACTCGTAACTTTTATATATGGGGTCTCAAAAAGATCAACTTCTCTGGTCAGAACTTGCATGTTTAGCTAATGATGGATAAACGTGATTATATATATATATATATATATACTTAACCTACTTTTCGTTTACTCTATTTCGTTCAACTGATTAGTTAACTATAAAAAAATAATAACTGCATAATATATTCATTAATCAACTTGGTTAATTATTTATAAAACTTTGGTACATCATACCCTTGGATCCGAGATATATCCTTTCTTTATATTAAAGCTAAAACAATTTAATTTTTCTGCCATTTGAAGAATGGACTTATTCATATTAGCATGTTATAGTCATTAATGCTAAATACATCATATTGTTTATCACAAAGTTACAATGGTAATTTAATTCGGCCAGTCTTTTGTATTATTATGTTAATTTTATTTTGATGTCAATTGTCTTACATATTTTTATTAAGTAATTTCTGAACTACAGAAGTTTGACTTCTGTGTTACCTGTATGTAGCATCCTTGCGAATCGGGGTTGTCTGTAGTAAACGGTGGCTATGCGGCTTCTGGTCTATCCTGGAAGTCTGGAGAAGTGGTAATAATGGAATGTGTTGTTGTCTCTCTCTTTTCGCAAGGTTTATCTTATTCTGGTGATGGCGGTGGTGGGAAACGTTCACTTGAACTCACTTACTTCGGTTTACCGCAGTTTTACCTTATAGTTAAACTGTTACATATACTGTGATCTCTATCACGTTGACGTGATATTAAATCAACTGCAGAGATGTCATATTACTAAGCATTATCTTAAAGAACCTAAGAGAGTGAACGACATATTCTTTCATTCTCTATAATTTTGTAGTTACTTCCTACATTTTCAACTGTACAGTTCTCGCTGCGGACTCTGAGTTACAACTAATTTTTGGGGCACATCGCTGGCTTAGCGAAGTGCTTGTCTGCGTGTGTTGTTATTTACCGGCGCGAGAAATGGTTCTTAATTTATTAATTATTATTTTTACTTACTTTAAATTGCTGGTTTATTACGCCTCTATAATTTATTACTCGCTGAAGAAACTGGAGTTGGTTTACATCTTTATTTGTTTAACATTATTTAGTTTTCTATTTATTTCATAGGGAGAGAAATTATGTAGTTTCATTTAGGATTATATTATTTTTACCTCTTTTTTTGTGCTATTTAACCCTATTAAATCGTCACATTCTCCTCCACTTAAAGAAGACACTGGGTCGGTGACCGATGTGTATTCAACTGGGAAATAGCTAAGAATTACAATGGGAATTTGGTACGAGCTTCCGTGTGAAAAAACCCCCTTTCCCTCTTTTCGTGATTCACTCATGTGATAATCGAATCATTTTAAATTTTTTTTTTTTTTTTTTTTTTTTTTTAATCTAAAAGATAACTATACTATCTCTAAAATTTATCTTAATTCTACTACTTAATACTACTACCGGTTTTTTTGTTTAGTTTTTTCTAACTCGTTTAGTGGAGTTATTCTACACAGAGTATGTTTTTCATACTTACTGAGTTTCCTTTCCTTTTTTAATTGTTCGTCGACAATTTTATTTTAGTACTGTATTTTTCTGTGGTAACGTTACCTTTATTTGTCAGTTGACTTTACATATCGCATTTATTTATTTTTGGTGAATAGGATCTAAGGTTGATCAGGCCTCATTCTTATTCATACCTTACGATTTTGTAATTAAGTATGGTTTACAGTGACTTAATTACAATATAGGAAATATACTTCGTAGTACATTTATTGTTTTTTACTTCATTTCTTTCTTTGCTTACTAGCAGAACAATTTCCGTGATAATATTTTATCTGGGAAACATGACTTCTTCGTACATAATTATCCGTAGTGGGGTTATACAGTGCTACGGTTACAGGTGTTAAATATTTGTGAATCCTGTAAGGGCCACACCATCTGTAAGATAGTTTGGAGGTGGTCTTATCAACTGCACTACTCGTTGGATGAGTTTGGTACATCACTAAGTCTCCGACTTGATACTTAATTTCTTTACTATCACGCTCGTGATATTTTCGCGATTTTCTTAAGTTTACTCTCAGATTTGCGCGAGCTTCGTTCCATATTCTTTTTATATTTTTATCACTGATTTCGCGGGGTGGCAATTCATGTATTTTCCACTTTGTGGATAATGGGTGATTTGGTTTATATTTGTACAACAAATCAAAGAGTGTAGATTTATGTCCTTCGTGATATGCTGAGTTGAAAGCAATTGGATCCAGGATAGGTTCTGGTCCCATGATGTCTGGTCGTTTGCATTAAAGCTATTAAAGGCTATTAAAGCGGATTTTAAGTTTTGCAAATACCTTTCAGCGATATTACCTTGTGGACGATACTCTGTAACAGTTATATGGTCTATGCCTAGTCTGAAACACATGTCCTTGAATTCTTTGGACTTAAACTGGGGTCCGTTATCTGACACTAGGTGTACTGGTATACCAAAGTCTTTAAATAATCTCTCTTATAAAATTTTCACTGTGGTTGATGCTAATGCTCGTCGCATGGGATACATCCAGACGAATTTGGTAAATGAATCTACGCAAATGAGTAGCATGGTGTTACCGGATTTTAAACGTGGATAAGGGCCATAAAAGTCTATGTAAATTTTTGAAAAGGGTGTTGTGGGAGTCTCTGAGATTAATTTACCAATATGGCTATTTCTCGCGGGTTTGCTGAGTGCACACAATTTACACTCTTTTACAAACTTAGCTATCTCGCTGTTCATATTTCCCCAATGATATTCTTTTCTAATACGATGTATGGTTTTATTAATACCCATATGAGCTCCAATGGTGGATGCGTGGTAGTATTGCATAAGCATTGGTTTAATAATGTCCGGGGCAATTATTCTCAAGGATTTTCCATTTGCTAGTTTATAACATAATACTCTCTTACTCAATATATATTTATCTGAAGTATTTCCTTTATTGATCTGTTCTATTATTTTACTTAAGGAAGGATCTTGTTGTTGATACTGGGCTATGTCAGTAAATGCCAGTGGGAATTCAGTTATTAGGGTATTTATTATTGATGTTTCACCTCTTTCATTATGTTCGGATTCCTTACTCGGCTGCTGGAACATACGGGATAGCGTATCGGCTACTACATTTTGGGTGCCACGAATGTGTTGTACTTTAAACTTGTAACAATTTAATCTCAATACCCATCTTCTGATACGACCTAACTGTTTAGGGTGATTTAATAACCATGATAAAGCTTGATTATCCGTTTCTAACAGAAATTCTTTATGTTCTAAAAATGGCTTGAATTTCTCGAATGCGAATACTACGGCTAAACATTCTAATTCTATGCGGAGAATTTCTTTTCCCGATCGGTTAGGGTTCGCGAGGCATAACTGATCGGTAATCTAGAATTATCTACTTCCTGATATATGACTGCTCCTAGGGCTACACTTGAATTATCTGTCTGTACGATAAACGGTTTCATGAAATCGGCCAGTTGTAATACTGGAGGTTGTATTATACTTTCTTTCAGGTTGTCAAATGCTGTTTGATGTTGAGGGGTCCATTCAAATTTTACTCCTTTTTTTCTTAACACATTTAAGGGTGCTGCTATATCAGCTAGGTGTGGAATATACTTGTGGAAGTAATTTATCATTCCCAAAAATCGAGCTATTCCTTTCATATCACATGGTGGTAAAAATTCTCTGATTCCACGGGTGCGTTCTGGGTCTATGCTTACTTTTCCGTTGGCAGATACTATGTGACCTAAAAATGAGAATTGGTTAACGGCAAAATTTACTTTACTTGGGTTTACGGTTAATCCGGCTTTCTTTAGTCGGGATAAGATTTCGCGTAAATGATGATGTTGTTCCATGGATTGGCTGTAAACTACTATGTCATCTAGGTAGTGGTATACGAATTTAAATTTTACGTCGTGGAATATTTTTTCTAACAATCGACTACAAACAGAACTTCCTTGGGAGATTCCAAAAGGTACTCTTGTAAATTGGTACAGGTTGAACGGGACTGCGAAGGCGGTTAGATGTTTGGATTCTTCCGATAATGGTATTTGATGGAATGCTTGATTGAGATCCATTATGGTGAAAACTTTAGCTTTTGTAAAATAGTGGAAGGGGCTGTGGATGTCGGGGAGCGGTATGGACTCGAATTCTATCTTTTTATTTAATTGTCTATAGTCAACGACTAATCTATGTTTATCAGTGCCTTTGGGTACTAAGAACGCAGGTGATGAATACGGTGAAGTGGAAGGTTCTATAACTTGTTCTAACAATTTATTGATTTGATTTCTCATGATTTCCATTTTTGGAGGAGATAACTTATATGGATGCAGTCGGATTACTTTATTATCGTTCAGGTTGATCTTGTACTCTATTAGATTCGTTAAATCTAACTTTGGGGTTAGAACGGTGGAAAATTCTTTTATTAGATTTTGTATTTTTTGTTTATCTCTACTCTTTAAATGATCTAGTGCAGATTCGTGGTGTACTACGTACGTTGCGGATGTTTCTGTACCTTTACTGTTATTTACTTCGAAGTCAAAATTATATTTTTGGGTACGGTCGAATCTAAAATAATACTTCTTATCGTACATGTCAAGAATTATACCTGTTTTACTGATGAAGTCCGCTCCTAATATTAAGTTTGGTCCTAATTCTTCAGATACTAATACTGGAAAATACCATGTTAAATTTTTAATTTTTAGTTTGATAGTAACGCTGAGTTTTATTGTTAATTTTTGGTTATTAGCGGTAGCGCATTTCATATTCACTGGTTGGCTACGTTTAACAAGGTGGTGTTTGGCTAATGTTTCGGCTAACTGTTGGCTAATTAAGCTCCGTGTTGATCCGGAATCAATTAACCCTAGTGTTTTCATAATGCCAAGGTCTACTTGTATATATGGTAATTGACACATACTGGATTTGCATGTAGTAATTGAGTTGCATCTATTGACAAATCTTTCTACGTAGGGGTCTAATTTTTTTTTATTATTATTTTTTTTTGTACTTCTCGGTTTTACCTACTCTTACGACGCGGCGGGAGACACAGGATTTCAGCACTCCCTGCCTTACATGTTTTTTGAATGAGAGGATTTTTGGTAGTGCTGTTTCTGTTTACAGTACCTCCTAATGTGACCTTGTTTACTGCAGTTATAGCATCTTTTTTCCCTACTCACTGTGTCACTCATATTCAGTTGGGATTTCAGTTGATAATTTTGTGCAGGTTGGTAGTGTGAAGGTTTCGGCGTTTTTAAAGTGTCGACTATCACGGTGTATTCTCGGTTCTGAAACGGTGGTGTTTCGTTTCTGCGTTTTGTCTGAGGAATTAAAGCACGTCTGTTTTGGTCCGAATACCATACATTTGATGAGTGGATACAGCATTGTTCTAATTCTGCAAAAGTTTTGGGTCTATTGATCAGTACTAATCGCGATCTCTCTTCTGGGGATAATCCTACCAGAATCGTTTCTACTAACTGTGGTTCGCTCAAATTTACCTTTAGTAATAATGAAGATTCTCTTACTTCTGAAATATAGTGCACGAGTCTCTCGTGCGCTCCTTGTACTCTAAGTACTGTGTTCCGTTTCAATTCTTCATAAATTTCCGTTGGAATAAAATGTCTTATTAAGGCAGAATGTAGTTGGTCTACAGAATGGTGAAAATTCATTGACTCGACTCCTGTACATGGTCTTTTAATGGTGGTCTACATTTAGTCATAATGACTGGCAATAATTGGCTATTGCTCAGTTGCTGTAAGTCTTTTATTTGTAAAAGGTGTTTTATGAACGCTAACAGTTTGGTAATACTTAATCCATCGGTATATTGGATTTCTGATAAAATCTTTTCTATGGGATGAGTTATCTTTCCGTATAGGTTAGCACTAAAGTTCACGTGAGATTGTATTCTCGGGTCTCTCGACACTGAATTAGTTATCGCAGAGGGTGGTAACACACGATTACTCATTAAATCATTATTATATGAGACTACACTGGTTATTTGGAGGTGAGGATTCCGCTGTTGGTGTGGTATTCACATTTCTATTAAGCGTCTGATCTGCATTCCGTTCTACACTTGATACTTGTGGAAATTCGAAAGTCACGGTAGTAGGTCTCTGTTCTGTGGTGGGTGATTGAGATGGTGTGATATTTAATCAAGAAAGAGATTCTTCTATTTCCTCCATTTTAAATGAGTCTGATTTACGACGTAGGTTTCTTATTATCGTTGGTAATTGCTGCAATGCTTCGTCTGCAAATTTTTGCACGTCACGGGGTGTTACAGTAGCTATTTATGCGACGGGTTAAATGCTCTATCCGTTGCGTGGTACGCAAGATTATGGCGGGTGATTTTTCGTTGTGGAGGGTTTGCGATATTGACGTCAATTCCCTATATTTTGCATAACACGTTTCTACTTCGCTTTCAGGTTCTAGGCTATTTCGTTTAATCTATCTAACTGGGTAGGTATATTTTGCTTGTTGTTGCGTAACGTTTTGCATAATTCTGCGACCATTACGTTTGCATAAGGTAAACCGCGTAAAAGTGCTTCATAGCATAATTCGTCTTTTAATAACAAATCCGGGTTAAATTGAGACAGTGTCTTAATATACTAATTGTAGTAATCTACTTATACTAATCAACATCAGTTTGATTATATTAATTATATCACTGTATATGACTATCATTAGTTTGGTGGAATCAAATACCTTTCAATTCACAGTGAGAATAATAGCTCATATGCAGATACAGAAGGGAATCTCACACAGAGTTCTACAGGACGTGACATGAAATATTATGACTACTGTTGTTGTTAGGCGATAACATTCCTATGCAAGGGGAGAGATTACGCGTTTGTATTCGACTATTGTCTAGATCAACGGTTGGTTTATTCACAGTTGTTGCACATATGCTTATAACAAAGGCCTAGTTTATACAGTTTCTAACACGTTAATATATTTCCTGTTTGTTCTTGCTCTCACGCTTACTTTGTGGGTGACAATCTGTGCACGCTTCAACATGGGTTTACAGAATTAAATTATCATTACATATATTATTTTTCTTAATAATAATTGCAAATCTTTTGTACTAATATATTATTGCTATTCTTGTTTAATTTACTCTTTTACTACTTTACTTTCTTATTAATATCCATTTCTTAATATTCTTTCTTATAATTTTTATTTTTATTATTAAGCTTTTTATATGGCCTTTTTTTTATTTCTTTATTGCAGTAACTCCAATTAGTCTTTTATTTATTAGCATAGCAGAGTGGCGCATCTTATAACGGCTGTAAAGTATCTTTTATAACTTCTGTATACTATCGCCCTTATAACTTCAGGAGCCCGGTTAATTGGCGTCGGTCAATTAAACAGGCTGCCATAATATTCACAAAATGTTATATATTTAATTAAAATACAACGTAACAAAACAATTAATAGGAACCTGTGAATTTAACCAGAAAAAAGGAATATTAGATTCGTGTTGCCAAATTTACTCACGCATATTTACGTCCATGACATCTCTTTATTTACATGGTAATTAGCATAAAAGAAAATGAGTTACTGTCTTATTATTAAAAATCAAATAGGCTTGTGATTTGTATTGTTAAAACATACATACATATATATATATATATATATACTTAATCTACTTTTTGTTTACTCTATTTCGTTCAACTGATTAGTTAACTATAAAAAAATAATAACTGCATAATGTACTCATTAATCAACTTGGTTAATTATTTATAAAACTTTGGTACATCATACCCTTGGATCCGAGATATATCCTTTCTTTATATTAAAGTTAAACAATTTACTTTTTCTGCCATTTGAAGAATGGACTTATTAATATTAGCATGTTATAGTCATTAAAGCTAAATACATCATATTGTTTATAACAAAGTTACAATGGTAATTGATTCGGCCAGTCTTTTGACTTCTGTGTCACCTGTATGTAGCATCCTCGGTGAATCGGGGTTGTCTGTAGTAAACGGTGGCTATGCGGCTTCTGGTCTATCCTGGAGGTCTGGAGAAGTGGTAATAATGGAAGGTGTTGTTGTCTCTCTCCTTTTGCAAGGTTTATCTTATTCTGGTGCTGGCGGTGGTGGGAAACTTTCACTTGAACTCACTTACTTCAGTTTACCGCACTTTTACCTTATAGTTAAACTGTTACATATACTGTGATCTCTATCACGTTGACGTGATATTAAATCAACTGCAGAGATGTCATATTACTAAGCATTATCTTAAAGAACCTAAGAGAGTGAACGACATATTCTTTCATTCTCTATAATTTTGTAGTTACTTCCTACATTTTCAACTGTACTGTTCTCGCTGCGGACTCTGAGTTACAACTAATTTTTGGGGCACATCGCTGGCTTAGCGAAGTGCTTGTCTGCGTGTGTTGTTATTTACCGGCGCGAGAAATGGTTCTTAATTTATTAATTATTATTTTTACTTACTTTAAATTGCTGGTTTATTACGTCTCTATAATTTATTACTCGCTGAAGAAACTGGAGTTGGTTTACATCTTTATTTGTTTAACATTATTTAGTTTTCTATTTATTTCATAGGGAGAGAAATTATGTAGTTTCGTTTCGGATTATATTATTTTTACCTCTTTTTTTGTGCTATTTAACCCTATTAAATCGTCACATTCTCCTCCACTTAAAGAAGACACTGGGTCGGTGACCGATGTGTATTCAACTGGGAAATAGCTAAGAATTACAATGGGAATTTGGTACGAGCTTCCGTGTGAAAAAACCCCCTTTCCCTCTTTTCGTGATTCACTCATGTGATAATCGAATCATTTTAATTTTTTTTTTTTTTTTTTTTTTTTTAATCTAAAAGATAACTATACTATCTCTAAAATTTATCTTAATTCTACTACTTAATACTACTACCGGTTTTTTGTTTAGTTTTTTCTAACTCGTTTAGTGGAGTTATTCTACACAGAGTATGTTTTTCATACTTACTGCGTTTCCTTTCCTTTTTTAATTGTTCGTCGACAATTTTATTTTAGTACTGTATTTTTCTGTGGTAACGTTACCTTTATTTGTCAGTTGACTTTACATATCGCATTTATTTATTTTTGGTGAATAGGATCTAAGGTTGATCAGGCCTCATTCTTATTCATACCTTACGATTTTGTAATTAAGTATGGTTTACAGTGACTTAATTACAATATAGGAAATATACTTCGTAGTACATTTATTGTTTTTTACTTCATTTCTTTCTTTGCTTACTAGCAGAACAATTTCCGTGAAAATATTTTATCTGGGAAACATGACTTCTTCGTACATAATTATCCGTAGTGGGGTTATACAGTGCTACGGTTACAGGTGTTAAATATTTGTGAATCCTGTAAGGGCCACACCATCTGTAAGATAGTTTGGAGGTGGTCTTATCAACTGCACTACTCGTTGGATGAGTTTGGTACATCACTAAGTCTCCGAGTTGATACTTAATTTCTTTACTATCACGCTCGTGATATTTTCGCGATTTTCTTAAGTTTACTCTCAGATTTGCGCGAGCTTCGTTCCATATTCTTTTTATATTTTTATCACTGATTTCGCGGGGTGGCAATTCATGTATTTTCCACTTTGTGGATAATGGGTGATTTGGTTTATATTTGTACAACAAATCAAAGAGTGTAGATTTATGTCCTTCGTGATATGCTGAGTTGAAAGCAATTGGATCCAGGATAGGTTCTGGTCCCATGATGTCTGGTCGTTTGCATTAAAGCTATTAAAGGCTATTAAAGCGGATTTTAAGTTTTGCAAATACCTTTCAGCGATATTACCTTGTGGACGATACTCTGTAACAGTTATATGGTCTATGCCTAGTCTGAAACACATGTCCTTGAATTCTTTGGACTTAAACTGGGGTCCGTTATCTGACACTAGGTGTACTGGTATACCAAAGTCTTTAAATAATCTCTCTCATAAAATTTTCACTGTGGTTGATGCTAATGCTCGTCGCATGGGATACATCCAGACGAATTTGGTAAATGAATCTACGCAAATGAGTAGCATGGTGTTACCGGATTTTGAACGTGGATAAGGGCCATAAATGTCTATGTAAATTTTTGAAAAGGGTGTTGTGGGAGTCTCTGAGATTAATTTACCAATATGGCTATTTCTCGCGGGTTTGCTGAGTGCACACAATTTACACTCTTTTACAAACTTAGCTATCTCGCTGTTCATATTTCCCCAATGATATTCTTTTCTAATACGATGTATGGTTTTATTAATACCCATATGAGCTCCAATGGTGGATGCGTGGTAGTATTGCATAAGCATTGGTTTAATAATGTCCGGGGCAATTATTCTCAAGGATTTTCCATTTGCTAGTTTATAACATAATACTCTCTTACTCAATATATATTTATCTGAAGTATTTCCTTTATTGATCTGTTCTATTATTTTACTTAAGGAAGGATCTTGTTGTTGATACTGGGCTATGTCAGTAAATGCCAGTGGGAATTCAGTTATTAGGGTATTTATTATTGATGTTTCACCTCTTTCATTATGTTCGGATTCCTTACTCGGCTGCTGGAACATACGGGATAGCGTATCGGCTACTACATTTTGGGTGCCACGAATGTGTTGTACTTTAAACTTGTAACAATTTAATCTCAATACCCATCTTCTGATACGACCTAACTGTTTAGGGTGATTTAATAACCATGATAAAGCTTGATTATCCGTTTCTAACAGAAATTCTTTATGTTCTAAAAATGGCTTGAATTTCTCGAATGCGAATACTACGGCTAAACATTCTAGTTCTATGCGGAGAATTTCTTTTCCCGATCGGTTAGGGTTCGCGAGGCATAACTGATCGGTAATCTAGAATTATCTACTTCCTGATATATGACTGCTCCTAGGGCTACACTTGAATTATCTGTCTGTACGATAAACGGTTTCATGAAATCGGCCAGTTGTAATACTGGAGGTTGTATTATACTTTCTTTCAGGTTGTCAAATGCTGTTTGATGTTGAGGGGTCCATTCAAATTTTACTCCTTTTTTTCTTAACACATTTAAGGGTGCTGCTATATCAGCTAGGTGTGGAATATACTTGTGGAAGTAATTTATCATTCCCAAAAATCGAGCTATTCCTTTCATATCACATGGTGGTAAAAATTCTCTGATTCCACGGGTGCGTTCTGGGTCTATGCTTACTTTTCCGTTGGCAGATACTATGTGACCTAAAAATGAGAATTGGTTAACGGCAAAATTTACTTTACATGGGTTTACGGTTAATCCGGCTTTCTTTAGTCGGGATAAGATTTCGCGTAAATGATGAAGATGTTCCATGGATTGGCTGTAAACTACTATGTCATCTAGGTAGTGGTATACGAATTTAAATTTTACGTCGTGGAATATTTTTTCTAACAATCGACTACAAACAGAACTTCCTTGGGAGATTCCAAAAGGTACTCTTGTAAATTGGTACAGGTTGAACGGGACTGCGAAGGCGGTTAGATGTTTGGATTCTTCCGATAATGGTATTTGATGGAATGCTTGATTGAGATCCATTATGGTGAAAACTTTAGCTTTTGTAAAATAGTGGAAGGGGCTGTGGATGTCGGGGAGCGGTATGGACTCGAATTCTATCTTTTTATTTAATTGTCTATAGTCAACGACTAATCTATGTTTATCAGTGCCTTTGGGTACTAAGAACGCAGGTGATGAATACGGTGAAGTGGAAGGTTCTATAACTTGTTCTAACAATTTATTGATTTGATTTCTCATGATTTCCATTTTTGGAGGAGATAACTTATATGGATGCAGTCGGATTACTTTATTATCGTTCAGGTTGATCTTGTACTCTATTAGATTCGTTAAATCTAACTTTGGGGTTAGAACGGTGGAAAATTCTTTTATTAGATTTTGTATTTTTTGTTTATCTCTACTCTTTAAATGATCTAGTGCAGATTCGTGGTGTACTACGTACGTTGCGGATGTTTCTGTACCTTTACTGTTATTTACTTCGAAGTCAAAATTATATTTTTGGGTACGGTCGAATCTAAAATAATACTTCTTATCGTACATGTCAAGAATTATACCTGTTTTACTGATGAAGTCCGCTCCTAATATTAAGTTTGGTCCTAATTCTTCAGATACTAATACTGGAAAATACCATGTTAAATTTTTAATTTTTAGTTTGATAGTAACGCTGAGTTTTATTGTTAATTTTTGGTTATTAGCGGTAGCGCATTTCATATTCACTGGTTGGCTACGTTTAACAAGGTGGTGTTTGGCTAATGTTTCGGCTAACTGTTGGCTAATTAAGCTCCGTGTTGATCCGGAATCAATTAACCCTAGTGTTTTCATAATGCCAAGGTCTACTTGTATATATGGTAATTGACACATACTGGATTTGCATGTAGTAATTGAGTTGCATCTATTGACAAATCTTTCTACGTAGGGGTCTAATTTTTTTTTATTATTTTTTTTTTTTTGTACTTCTCGGTTTTACCTACTCTTACGACGCGGCGGGAGACACAGGATTTCAGCACTCCCTGCCTTACATGTTTTTTGAATGAGAGGATTTTTGGTAGTGCTGTTTCTGTTTACAGTACCTCCTAATGTGACCTTGTTTACTGCAGTTATAGCATCTTTTTTCCCTACTCACTGTGTCACTCATATTCAGTTGGGATTTCAGTTGATAATTTTGTGCAGGTTGGTAGTGTGAAGGTTTCGGCGTTTTTAAAGTGTCGACTATCACGGTGTATTCTCGGTTCTGAAACGGTGGTGTTTCGTTTCTGCGTTTTGTCTGAGGAATTAAAGCACGTCTGTTTTGGTCCGAATACCATACATTTGATGAGTGGATACAGCATTGTTCTAATTCTGCAAAAGTTTTGGGTCTATTGATCAGTACTAATCGCGATCTCTCTTCTGGGGATAATCCTACCAGAATCGTTTCTACTAACTGTGGTTCGCTCAAATTTACCTTTAGTAATAATGAAGATTCTCTTACTTCTGAAATATAGTGCACGAGTCTCTCGTGCGCTCCTTGTACTCTAAGTACTGTGTTCCGTTTCAATTCTTCATAAATTTCCGTTGGAATAAAATGTCTTATTAAGGCAGAATGTAGTTGGTCTACAGAATGGTGAAAATTCATTGACTCGACTCCTGTACATGGTCTTTTAATGGTGGTCTACATTTAGTCATAATGACTGGCAATATTTGGCTATTGCTCAGTTGCTGTAAGTCTTTTATTTGTAAAAGGTGTTTTATGAACGCTAACAGTTTGGTAATACTTAATCCATCGGTATATTGGATTTCTGATAAAATCTTTTCTATGGGATGAGTTATCTTTCCGTATAGGTTAGCACTAAAGTTCACGTGAGATTGTATTCTCGGGTCTCTCGACACTGAATTAGTTATCGCAGAGGGTGGTAACACACGATTACTCATTAAATCATTATTATATGAGACTACACTGGTTATTTGGAGGTGAGGATTCCGCTGTTGGTGTGGTATTCACATTTCTATTAAGCGTCTGATCTGCATTCCGTTCTACACTTGATACTTGTGGAAATTCGAAAGTCACGGTAGTAGGTCTCTGTTCTGTGGTGGGTGATTGAGATGGTGTGATATTTAATCAAGAAAGAGATTCTTCTATTTCCTCCATTTTAAATGAGTCTGATTTACGACGTAGGTTTCTTATTATCGTTGGTAATTGCTGCAATGCTTCGTCTGCAAATTTTTGCACGTCACGGGGTGTTACAGTAGCTATTTATGCGACGGGTTAAATGCTCTATCCGTTGCGTGGTACGCAAGATTATGGCGGGTGATTTTTCGTTGTGGAGGGTTTGCGATATTGACGTCAATTCCCTATATTTTGCATAACACGTTTCTACTTCGCTTTCAGGTTCTATTTCGTTTAATCTATCTAACTGGGTAGGTATATTTTGCTTGTTGTTGCGTAACGTTTTGCATAATTCTGCGACCATTACGTTTGCATAAGGTAAACCGCGTAAAAGTGCTTCATAGCATAATTCGTCTTTTAATAACAAATCCGGGTTAAATTGAGACAGTGTCTTAATATACTAATTGTAGTAATCTACTTATACTAATCAACATCAGTTTGATTATATTAATTATATCACTGTATATGACTATCATTAGTTTGGTGGAATCAAATACCTTTCAATTCACAGTGAGAATAATAGCTCATATGCAGATACAGAAGGGAATCTCACACAGAGTTCTACAGGACGTGACATGAAATATTATGACTACTGTTGTTGTTAGGCGATAACATTCCTATGCAAGGGGAGAGATTACGCGTTTGTATTCGACTATTGTCTAGATCAACGGTTGGTTTATTCACAGTTGTTGCACATATGCTTATAACAAAGGCCTAGTTTATACAGTTTCTAACACGTTAATATATTTCCTGTTTGTTCTTGCTCTCACGCTTACTTTGTGGGTGACAATCTGTGCACGCTTCAACATGGGTTTACAGAATTAAATTATCATTACATATATTATTTTTCTTAATAATAATTGCAAATCTTTTGTACTAATATATTATTGCTATTCTTGTTTAATTTACTCTTTTACTACTTTACTTTCTTATTAATATCCATTTCTTAATATTCTTTCTTATAATTTTTATTTTTATTATTAAGCTTTTTATATGGCCTTTTTTTTATTTCTTTATTGCAGTAACTCCAATTAGTCTTTTATTTATTAGCATAGCAGAGTGGCGCATCTTATAACGGCTGTAAAGTATCTTTTATAACTTCTGTATACTATCGCCCTTATAACTTCAGGAGCCCGGTTAATTGGCGTCGGTCAATTAAACAGGCTGCCATAATATTCACAAAATGTTATATATTTAATTAAAATACAACGTAACAAAACAATTAATAGGAACCTGTGAATTTAACCAGAAAAAAGGAATATTAGATTCGTGTTGCCAAATTTACTCACGCATATTTACGTCCATGACATCTCTTTATTTACATGGTAATTAGCATAAAAGAAAATGAGTTACTGTCTTATTATTAAAAATCAAATAGGCTTGTGATTTGTATTGTTAAAACATACATACATATATATATATATATATATATACTTAATCTACTTTTTGTTTACTCTATTTCGTTCAACTGATTAGTTAACTATAAAAAAATAATAACTGCATAATGTACTCATTAATCAACTTGGTTAATTATTTATAAAACTTTGGTACATCATACCCTTGGATCCGAGATATATCCTTTCTTTATATTAAAGTTAAACAATTTACTTTTTCTGCCATTTGAAGAATGGACTTATTAATATTAGCATGTTATAGTCATTAAAGCTAAATACATCATATTGTTTATCACAAAGTTACAATGGTAATTGATTCGGCCAGTCTTTTGACTTCTGTGTCACCTGTATGTAGCATCCTCGGTGAATCGGGGTTGTCTGTAGTAAACGGTGGCTATGCGGCTTCTGGTCTATCCTGGAGGTCTGGAGAAGTGGTAATAATGGAAGGTGTTGTTGTCTCTCTCCTTTTGCAAGGTTTATCTTATTCTGGTGCTGGCGGTGGTGGGAAACTTTCACTTGAACTCACTTACTTCAGTTTACCGCACTTTTACCTTATAGTTAAACTGTTACATATACTGTGATCTCTATCACGTTGACGTGATATTAAATCAACTGCAGAGATGTCATATTACTAAGCATTATCTTAAAGAACCTAAGAGAGTGAACGACATATTCTTTCATTCTCTATAATTTTGTAGTTACTTCCTACATTTTCAACTGTACTGTTCTCGCTGCGGACTCTGAGTTACAACTAATTTTTGGGGCACATCGCTGGCTTAGCGAAGTGCTTGTCTGCGTGTGTTGTTATTTACCGGCGCGAGAAATGGTTCTTAATTTATTAATTATTATTTTTACTTACTTTAAATTGCTGGTTTATTACGTCTCTATAATTTATTACTCGCTGAAGAAACTGGAGTTGGTTTACATCTTTATTTGTTTAACATTATTTAGTTTTCTATTTATTTCATAGGGAGAGAAATTATGTAGTTTCGTTTCGGATTATATTATTTTTACCTCTTTTTTTGTGCTATTTAACCCTATTAAATCGTCACATTCTCCTCCACTTAAAGAAGACACTGGGTCGGTGACCGATGTGTATTCAACTGGGAAATAGCTAAGAATTACAATGGGAATTTGGTACGAGCTTCCGTGTGAAAAAACCCCCTTTCCCTCTTTTCGTGATTCACTCATGTGATAATCGAATCATTTTAATTTTTTTTTTTTTTTTTTTTTTTTTTTTAATCTAAAAGATAACTATACTATCTCTAAAATTTATCTTAATTCTACTACTTAATACTACTACCGGTTTTTTGTTTAGTTTTTTCTAACTCGTTTAGTGGAGTTATTCTACACAGAGTATGTTTTTCATACTTACTGCGTTTCCTTTCCTTTTTTAATTGTTCGTCGACAATTTTATTTTAGTACTGTATTTTTCTGTGGTAACGTTACCTTTATTTGTCAGTTGACTTTACATATCGCATTTATTTATTTTTGGTGAATAGGATCTAAGGTTGATCAGGCCTCATTCTTATTCATACCTTACGATTTTGTAATTAAGTATGGTTTACAGTGACTTAATTACAATATAGGAAATATACTTCGTAGTACATTTATTGTTTTTTACTTCATTTCTTTCTTTGCTTACTAGCAGAACAATTTCCGTGAAAATATTTTATCTGGGAAACATGACTTCTTCGTACATAATTATCCGTAGTGGGGTTATACAGTGCTACGGTTACAGGTGTTAAATATTTGTGAATCCTGTAAGGGCCACACCATCTGTAAGATAGTTTGGAGGTGGTCTTATCAACTGCACTACTCGTTGGATGAGTTTGGTACATCACTAAGTCTCCGACTTGATACTTAATTTCTTTACTATCACGCTCGTGATATTTTCGCGATTTTCTTAAGTTTACTCTCAGATTTGCGCGAGCTTCGTTCCATATTCTTTTTATATTTTTATCACTGATTTCGCGGGGTGGCAATTCATGTATTTTCCACTTTGTGGATAATGGGTGATTTGGTTTATATTTGTACAACAAATCAAAGAGTGTAGATTTATGTCCTTCGTGATATGCTGAGTTGAAAGCAATTGGATCCAGGATAGGTTCTGGTCCCATGATGTCTGGTCGTTTGCATTAAAGCTATTAAAGGCTATTAAAGCGGATTTTAAGTTTTGCAAATACCTTTCAGCGATATTACCTTGTGGACGATACTCTGTAACAGTTATATGGTCTATGCCTAGTCTGAAACACATGTCCTTGAATTCTTTGGACTTAAACTGGGGTCCGTTATCTGACACTAGGTGTACTGGTATACCAAAGTCTTTAAATAATCTCTCTCATAAAATTTTCACTGTGGTTGATGCTAATGCTCGTCGCATGGGATACATCCAGACGAATTTGGTAAATGAATCTACGCAAATGAGTAGCATGGTGTTACCGGATTTTGAACGTGGATAAGGGCCATAAATGTCTATGTAAATTTTTGAAAAGGGTGTTGTGGGAGTCTCTGAGATTAATTTACCAATATGGCTATTTCTCGCGGGTTTGCTGAGTGCACACAATTTACACTCTTTTACAAACTTAGCTATCTCGCTGTTCATATTTCCCCAATGATATTCTTTTCTAATACGATGTATGGTTTTATTAATACCCATATGAGCTCCAATGGTGGATGCGTGGTAGTATTGCATAAGCATTGGTTTAATAATGTCCGGGGCAATTATTCTCAAGGATTTTCCATTTGCTAGTTTATAACATAATACTCTCTTACTCAATATATATTTATCTGAAGTATTTCCTTTATTGATCTGTTCTATTATTTTACTTAAGGAAGGATCTTGTTGTTGATACTGGGCTATGTCAGTAAATGCCAGTGGGAATTCAGTTATTAGGGTATTTATTATTGATGTTTCACCTCTTTCATTATGTTCGGATTCCTTACTCGGCTGCTGGAACATACGGGATAGCGTATCGGCTACTACATTTTGGGTGCCACGAATGTGTTGTACTTTAAACTTGTAACAATTTAATCTCAATACCCATCTTCTGATACGACCTAACTGTTTAGGGTGATTTAATAACCATGATAAAGCTTGATTATCCGTTTCTAACAGAAATTCTTTATGTTCTAAAAATGGCTTGAATTTCTCGAATGCGAATACTACGGCTAAACATTCTAGTTCTATGCGGAGAATTTCTTTTCCCGATCGGTTAGGGTTCGCGAGGCATAACTGATCGGTAATCTAGAATTATCTACTTCCTGATATATGACTGCTCCTAGGGCTACACTTGAATTATCTGTCTGTACGATAAACGGTTTCATGAAATCGGCCAGTTGTAATACTGGAGGTTGTATTATACTTTCTTTCAGGTTGTCAAATGCTGTTTGATGTTGAGGGGTCCATTCAAATTTTACTCCTTTTTTTCTTAACACATTTAAGGGTGCTGCTATATCAGCTAGGTGTGGAATATACTTGTGGAAGTAATTTATCATTCCCAAAAATCGAGCTATTCCTTTCATATCACATGGTGGTAAAAATTCTCTGATTCCACGGGTGCGTTCTGGGTCTATGCTTACTTTTCCGTTGGCAGATACTATGTGACCTAAAAATGAGAATTGGTTAACGGCAAAATTTACTTTACTTGGGTTTACGGTTAATCCGGCTTTCTTTAGTCGGGATAAGATTTCGCGTAAATGATGATGTTGTTCCATGGATTGGCTGTAAACTACTATGTCATCTAGGTAGTGGTATACGAATTTAAATTTTACGTCGTGGAATATTTTTTCTAACAATCGACTACAAACAGAACTTCCTTGGGAGATTCCAAAAGGTACTCTTGTAAATTGGTACAGGTTGAACGGGACTGCGAAGGCGGTTAGATGTTTGGATTCTTCCGATAATGGTATTTGATGGAATGCTTGATTGAGATCCATTATGGTGAAAACTTTAGCTTTTGTAAAATAGTGGAAGGGGCTGTGGATGTCGGGGAGCGGTATGGACTCGAATTCTATCTTTTTATTTAATTGTCTATAGTCAACGACTAATCTATGTTTATCAGTGCCTTTGGGTACTAAGAACGCAGGTGATGAATACGGTGAAGTGGAAGGTTCTATAACTTGTTCTAACAATTTATTGATTTGATTTCTCATGATTTCCATTTTTGGAGGAGATAACTTATATGGATGCAGTCGGATTACTTTATTATCGTTCAGGTTGATCTTGTACTCTATTAGATTCGTTAAATCTAACTTTGGGGTTAGAACGGTGGAAAATTCTTTTATTAGATTTTGTATTTTTTGTTTATCTCTACTCTTTAAATGATCTAGTGCAGATTCGTGGTGTACTACGTACGTTGCGGATGTTTCTGTACCTTTACTGTTATTTACTTCGAAGTCAAAATTATATTTTTGGGTACGGTCGAATCTAAAATAATACTTCTTATCGTACATGTCAAGAATTATACCTGTTTTACTGATGAAGTCCGCTCCTAATATTAAGTTTGGTCCTAATTCTTCAGATACTAATACTGGAAAATACCATGTTAAATTTTTAATTTTTAGTTTGATAGTAACGCTGAGTTTTATTGTTAATTTTTGGTTATTAGCGGTAGCGCATTTCATATTCACTGGTTGGCTACGTTTAACAAGGTGGTGTTTGGCTAATGTTTCGGCTAACTGTTGGCTAATTAAGCTCCGTGTTGATCCGGAATCAATTAACCCTAGTGTTTTCATAATGCCAAGGTCTACTTGTATATATGGTAATTGACACATACTGGATTTGCATGTAGTAATTGAGTTGCATCTATTGACAAATCTTTCTACGTAGGGGTCTAATTTTTTTTTATTATTTTTTTTTTTTGTACTTCTCGGTTTTACCTACTCTTACGACGCGGCGGGAGACACAGGATTTCAGCACTCCCTGCCTTACATGTTTTTTGAATGAGAGGATTTTTGGTAGTGCTGTTTCTGTTTACAGTACCTCCTAATGTGACCTTGTTTACTGCAGTTATAGCATCTTTTTTCCCTACTCACTGTGTCACTCATATTCAGTTGGGATTTCAGTTGATAATTTTGTGCAGGTTGGTAGTGTGAAGGTTTCGGCGTTTTTAAAGTGTCGACTATCACGGTGTATTCTCGGTTCTGAAACGGTGGTGTTTCGTTTCTGCGTTTTGTCTGAGGAATTAAAGCACGTCTGTTTTGGTCCGAATACCATACATTTGATGAGTGGATACAGCATTGTTCTAATTCTGCAAAAGTTTTGGGTCTATTGATCAGTACTAATCGCGATCTCTCTTCTGGGGATAATCCTACCAGAATCGTTTCTACTAACTGTGGTTCGCTCAAATTTACCTTTAGTAATAATGAAGATTCTCTTACTTCTGAAATATAGTGCACGAGTCTCTCGTGCGCTCCTTGTACTCTAAGTACTGTGTTCCGTTTCAATTCTTCATAAATTTCCGTTGGAATAAAATGTCTTATTAAGGCAGAATGTAGTTGGTCTACAGAATGGTGAAAATTCATTGACTCGACTCCTGTACATGGTCTTTTAATGGTGGTCTACATTTAGTCATAATGACTGGCAATATTTGGCTATTGCTCAGTTGCTGTAAGTCTTTTATTTGTAAAAGGTGTTTTATGAACGCTAACAGTTTGGTAATACTTAATCCATCGGTATATTGGATTTCTGATAAAATCTTTTCTATGGGATGAGTTATCTTTCCGTATAGGTTAGCACTAAAGTTCACGTGAGATTGTATTCTCGGGTCTCTCGACACTGAATTAGTTATCGCAGAGGGTGGTAACACACGATTACTCATTAAATCATTATTATATGAGACTACACTGGTTATTTGGAGGTGAGGATTCCGCTGTTGGTGTGGTATTCACATTTCTATTAAGCGTCTGATCTGCATTCCGTTCTACACTTGATACTTGTGGAAATTCGAAAGTCACGGTAGTAGGTCTCTGTTCTGTGGTGGGTGATTGAGATGGTGTGATATTTAATCAAGAAAGAGATTCTTCTATTTCCTCCATTTTAAATGAGTCTGATTTACGACGTAGGTTTCTTATTATCGTTGGTAATTGCTGCAATGCTTCGTCTGCAAATTTTTGCACGTCACGGGGTGTTACAGTAGCTATTTATGCGACGGGTTAAATGCTCTATCCGTTGCGTGGTACGCAAGATTATGGCGGGTGATTTTTCGTTGTGGAGGGTTTGCGATATTGACGTCAATTCCCTATATTTTGCATAACACGTTTCTACTTCGCTTTCAGGTTCTATTTCGTTTAATCTATCTAACTGGGTAGGTATATTTTGCTTGTTGTTGCGTAACGTTTTGCATAATTCTGCGACCATTACGTTTGCATAAGGTAAACCGCGTAAAAGTGCTTCATAGCATAATTCGTCTTTTAATAACAAATCCGGGTTAAATTGAGACAGTGTCTTAATATACTAATTGTAGTAATCTACTTATACTAATCAACATCAGTTTGATTATATTAATTATATCACTGTATATGACTATCATTAGTTTGGTGGAATCAAATACCTTTCAATTCACAGTGAGAATAATAGCTCATATGCAGATACAGAAGGGAATCTCACACAGAGTTCTACAGGACGTGACATGAAATATTATGACTACTGTTGTTGTTAGGCGATAACATTCCTATGCAAGGGGAGAGATTACGCGTTTGTATTCGACTATTGTCTAGATCAACGGTTGGTTTATTCACAGTTGTTGCACATATGCTTATAACAAAGGCCTAGTTTATACAGTTTCTAACACGTTAATATATTTCCTGTTTGTTCTTGCTCTCACGCTTACTTTGTGGGTGACAATCTGTGCACGCTTCAACATGGGTTTACAGAATTAAATTATCATTACATATATTATTTTTCTTAATAATAATTGCAAATCTTTTGTACTAATATATTATTGCTATTCTTGTTTAATTTACTCTTTTACTACTTTACTTTCTTATTAATATCCATTTCTTAATATTCTTTCTTATAATTTTTATTTTTATTATTAAGCTTTTTATATGGCCTTTTTTTATTTCTTTATTGCAGTAACTCCAATTAGTCTTTTATTTATTAGCATAGCAGGGTAGCGCATCTTATAACGGCTGTAAAGTATCTTTTATAACTTCTGTATACTATCGCCCTTATAACTTCAGGAGCCCGGTTAATTGGCGTCGGTCAATTAAACAGGCTGCCATAATATTCACAAAATGTTATATATTTAATTAAAATACAACGTAACAAAACAATTAATAGGAACCTGTGAATTTAACCAGAAAAAAGGAATATTAGATTCGTGTTGCCAAATTTACTCACGCATATTTACGTCCATGACATCTCTTTATTTACATGGTAATTAGCATAAAAGAAAATGAGTTACTGTCTTATTATTAAAAATCAAATAGGCTTGTGATTTGTATTGTTAAAACATACATACATATATATATATATATATACTTAATCTACTTTTTGTTTACTCTATTTCGTTCAACTGATTAGTTAACTATAAAAAAATAATAACTGCATAATGTACTCATTAATCAACTTGGTTAATTATTTATAAAACTTTGGTACATCATACCCTTGGATCCGAGATATATCCTTTCTTTATATTAAAGTTAAACAATTTACTTTTTCTGCCATTTGAAGAATGGACTTATTAATATTAGCATGTTATAGTCATTAAAGCTAAATACATCATATTGTTTATCACAAAGTTACAATGGTAATTGATTCGGCCAGTCTTTTGACTTCTGTGTCACCTGTATGTAGCATCCTCGGTGAATCGGGGTTGTCTGTAGTAAACGGTGGCTATGCGGCTTCTGGTCTATCCTGGAGGTCTGGAGAAGTGGTAATAATGGAAGGTGTTGTTGTCTCTCTCCTTTTGCAAGGTTTATCTTATTCTGGTGCTGGCGGTGGTGGGAAACTTTCACTTGAACTCACTTACTTCAGTTTACCGCACTTTTACCTTATAGTTAAACTGTTACATATACTGTGATCTCTATCACGTTGACGTGATATTAAATCAACTGCAGAGATGTCATATTACTAAGCATTATCTTAAAGAACCTAAGAGAGTGAACGACATATTCTTTCATTCTCTATAATTTTGTAGTTACTTCCTACATTTTCAACTGTACTGTTCTCGCTGCGGACTCTGAGTTACAACTAATTTTTGGGGCACATCGCTGGCTTAGCGAAGTGCTTGTCTGCGTGTGTTGTTATTTACCGGCGCGAGAAATGGTTCTTAATTTATTAATTATTATTTTTACTTACTTTAAATTGCTGGTTTATTACGTCTCTATAATTTATTACTCGCTGAAGAAACTGGAGTTGGTTTACATCTTTATTTGTTTAACATTATTTAGTTTTCTATTTATTTCATAGGGAGAGAAATTATGTAGTTTCGTTTCGGATTATATTATTTTTACCTCTTTTTTTGTGCTATTTAACCCTATTAAATCGTCACATTCTCCTCCACTTAAAGAAGACACTGGGTCGGTGACCGATGTGTATTCAACTGGGAAATAGCTAAGAATTACAATGGGAATTTGGTACGAGCTTCCGTGTGAAAAAACCCCCTTTCCCTCTTTTCGTGATTCACTCATGTGATAATCGAATCATTTTAATTTTTTTTTTTTTTTTTTTTTTTTTAATCTAAAAGATAACTATACTATCTCTAAAATTTATCTTAATTCTACTACTTAATACTACTACCGGTTTTTTTGTTTAGTTTTTTCTAACTCGTTTAGTGGAGTTATTCTACACAGAGTATGTTTTTCATACTTACTGAGTTTCCTTTCCTTTTTTAATTGTTCGTCGACAATTTTATTTTAGTACTGTATTTTTCTGTGGTAACGTTACCTTTATTTGTCAGTTGACTTTACATATCGCATTTATTTATTTTTGGTGAATAGGATCTAAGGTTGATCAGGCCTCATTCTTATTCATACCTTACGATTTTGTAATTAAGTATGGTTTACAGTGACTTAATTACAATATAGGAAATATACTTCGTAGTACATTTATTGTTTTTTACTTCATTTCTTTCTTTGCTTACTAGCAGAACAATTTCCGTGAAAATATTTTATCTGGGAAACATGACTTCTTCGTACATAATTATCCGTAGTGGGGTTATACAGTGCTACGGTTACAGGTGTTAAATATTTGTGAATCCTGTAAGGGCCACACCATCTGTAAGATAGTTTGGAGGTGGTCTTATCAACTGCACTACTCGTTGGATGAGTTTGGTACATCACTAAGTCTCCGACTTGATACTTAATTTCTTTACTATCACGCTCGTGATATTTTCGCGATTTTCTTAAGTTTACTCTCAGATTTGCGCGAGCTTCGTTCCATATTCTTTTTATATTTTTATCACTGATTTCGCGGGGTGGCAATTCATGTATTTTCCACTTTGTGGATAATGGGTGATTTGGTTTATATTTGTACAACAAATCAAAGAGTGTAGATTTATGTCCTTCGTGATATGCTGAGTTGAAAGCAATTGGATCCAGGATAGGTTCTGGTCCCATGATGTCTGGTCGTTTGCATTAAAGCTATTAAAGGCTATTAAAGCGGATTTTAAGTTTTGCAAATACCTTTCAGCGATATTACCTTGTGGACGATACTCTGTAACAGTTATATGGTCTATGCCTAGTCTGAAACACATGTCCTTGAATTCTTTGGACTTAAACTGGGGTCCGTTATCTGACACTAGGTGTACTGGTATACCAAAGTCTTTAAATAATCTCTCTCATAAAATTTTCACTGTGGTTGATGCTAATGCTCGTCGCATGGGATACATCCAGACGAATTTGGTAAATGAATCTACGCAAATGAGTAGCATGGTGTTACCGGATTTTGAACGTGGATAAGGGCCATAAATGTCTATGTAAATTTTTGAAAAGGGTGTTGTGGGAGTCTCTGAGATTAATTTACCAATATGGCTATTTCTCGCGGGTTTGCTGAGTGCACACAATTTACACTCTTTTACAAACTTAGCTATCTCGCTGTTCATATTTCCCCAATGATATTCTTTTCTAATACGATGTATGGTTTTATTAATACCCATATGAGCTCCAATGGTGGATGCGTGGTAGTATTGCATAAGCATTGGTTTAATAATGTCCGGGGCAATTATTCTCAAGGATTTTCCATTTGCTAGTTTATAACATAATACTCTCTTACTCAATATATATTTATCTGAAGTATTTCCTTTATTGATCTGTTCTATTATTTTACTTAAGGAAGGATCTTGTTGTTGATACTGGGCTATGTCAGTAAATGCCAGTGGGAATTCAGTTATTAGGGTATTTATTATTGATGTTTCACCTCTTTCATTATGTTCGGATTCCTTACTCGGCTGCTGGAACATACGGGATAGCGTATCGGCTACTACATTTTGGGTGCCACGAATGTGTTGTACTTTAAACTTGTAACAATTTAATCTCAATACCCATCTTCTGATACGACCTAACTGTTTAGGGTGATTTAATAACCATGATAAAGCTTGATTATCCGTTTCTAACAGAAATTCTTTATGTTCTAAAAATGGCTTGAATTTCTCGAATGCGAATACTACGGCTAAACATTCTAATTCTATGCGGAGAATTTCTTTTCCCGATCGGTTAGGGTTCGCGAGGCATAACTGATCGGTAATCTAGAATTATCTACTTCCTGATATATGACTGCTCCTAGGGCTACACTTGAATTATCTGTCTGTACGATAAACGGTTTCATGAAATCGGCCAGTTGTAATACTGGAGGTTGTATTATACTTTCTTTCAGGTTGTCAAATGCTGTTTGATGTTGAGGGGTCCATTCAAATTTTACTCCTTTTTTTCTTAACACATTTAAGGGTGCTGCTATATCAGCTAGGTGTGGAATATACTTGTGGAAGTAATTTATCATTCCCAAAAATCGAGCTATTCCTTTCATATCACATGGTGGTAAAAATTCTCTGATTCCACGGGTGCGTTCTGGGTCTATGCTTACTTTTCCGTTGGCAGATACTATGTGACCTAAAAATGAGAATTGGTTAACGGCAAAATTTACTTTACTTGGGTTTACGGTTAATCCGGCTTTCTTTAGTCGGGATAAGATTTCGCGTAAATGATGATGTTGTTCCATGGATTGGCTGTAAACTACTATGTCATCTAGGTAGTGGTATACGAATTTAAATTTTACGTCGTGGAATATTTTTTCTAACAATCGACTACAAACAGAACTTCCTTGGGAGATTCCAAAAGGTACTCTTGTAAATTGGTACAGGTTGAACGGGACTGCGAAGGCGGTTAGATGTTTGGATTCTTCCGATAATGGTATTTGATGGAATGCTTGATTGAGATCCATTATGGTGAAAACTGAAGCTTTTGTAAAATAGTGGAAGGGGCTGTGGATGTCGGGGAGCGGTATGGACTCGAATTCTATCTTTTTATTTAATTGTCTATAGTCAACGACTAATCTATGTTTATCAGTGCCTTTGGGTACTAAGAACGCAGGTGATGAATACGGTGAAGTGGAAGGTTCTATAACTTGTTCTAACAATTTATTGATTTGATTTCTCATGATTTCCATTTTTGGAGGAGATAACTTATATGGATGCAGTCGGATTACTTTATTATCGTTCAGGTTGATCTTGTACTCTATTAGATTCGTTAAATCTAACTTTGGGGTTAGAACGGTGGAAAATTCTTTTATTAGATTTTGTATTTTTTGTTTATCTCTACTCTTTAAATGATCTAGTGCAGATTCGTGGTGTACTACGTACGTTGCGGATGTTTCTGTACCTTTACTGTTATTTACTTCGAAGTCAAAATTATATTTTTGGGTACGGTCGAATCTAAAATAATACTTCTTATCGTACATGTCAAGAATTATACCTGTTTTACTGATGAAGTCCGCTCCTAATATTAAGTTTGGTCCTAATTCTTCAGATACTAATACTGGAAAATACCATGTTAAATTTTTAATTTTTAGTTTGATAGTAACGCTGAGTTTTATTGTTAATTTTTGGTTATTAGCGGTAGCGCATTTCATATTCACTGGTTGGCTACGTTTAACAAGGTGGTGTTTGGCTAATGTTTCGGCTAACTGTTGGCTAATTAAGCTCCGTGTTGATCCGGAATCAATTAACCCTAGTGTTTTCATAATGCCAAGGTCTACTTGTATATATGGTAATTGACACATACTGGATTTGCATGTAGTAATTGAGTTGCATCTATTGACAAATCTTTCTACGTAGGGGTCTAATTTTTTTTTATTATTTTTTTTTTTTTGTACTTCTCGGTTTTACCTACTCTTACGACGCGGCGGGAGACACAGGATTTCAGCACTCCCTGCCTTACATGTTTTTTGAATGAGAGGATTTTTGGTAGTGCTGTTTCTGTTTACAGTACCTCCTAATGTGACCTTGTTTACTGCAGTTATAGCATCTTTTTTCCCTACTCACTGTGTCACTCATATTCAGTTGGGATTTCAGTTGATAATTTTGTGCAGGTTGGTAGTGTGAAGGTTTCGGCGTTTTTAAAGTGTCGACTATCACGGTGTATTCTCGGTTCTGAAACGGTGGTGTTTCGTTTCTGCGTTTTGTCTGAGGAATTAAAGCACGTCTGTTTTGGTCCGAATACCATACATTTGATGAGTGGATACAGCATTGTTCTAATTCTGCAAAAGTTTTGGGTCTATTGATCAGTACTAATCGCGATCTCTCTTCTGGGGATAATCCTACCAGAATCGTTTCTACTAACTGTGGTTCGCTCAAATTTACCTTTAGTAATAATGAAGATTCTCTTACTTCTGAAATATAGTGCACGAGTCTCTCGTGCGCTCCTTGTACTCTAAGTACTGTGTTCCGTTTCAATTCTTCATAAATTCCCGTTGGAATAAAATGTCTTATTAAGGCAGAATGTAGTTGGTCTACAGAATGGTGAAAATTCATTGACTCGACTCCTGTACATGGTCTTTTAATGGTGGTCTACATTTAGTCATAATGACTGGCAATATTTGGCTATTGCTCAGTTGCTGTAAGTCTTTTATTTGTAAAAGGTGTTTTATGAACGCTAACAGTTTGGTAATACTTAATCCATCGGTATATTGGATTTCTGATAAAATCTTTTCTATGGGATGAGTTATCTTTCCGTATAGGTTAGCACTAAAGTTCACGTGAGATTGTATTCTCGGGTCTCTCGACACTGAATTAGTTATCGCAGAGGGTGGTAACACACGATTACTCATTAAATCATTATTATATGAGACTACACTGGTTATTTGGAGGTGAGGATTCCGCTGTTGGTGTGGTATTCACATTTCTATTAAGCGTCTGATCTGCATTCCGTTCTACACTTGATACTTGTGGAAATTCGAAAGTCACGGTAGTAGGTCTCTGTTCTGTGGTGGGTGATTGAGATGGTGTGATATTTAATCAAGAAAGAGATTCTTCTATTTCCTCCATTTTAAATGAGTCTGATTTACGACGTAGGTTTCTTATTATCGTTGGTAATTGCTGCAATGCTTCGTCTGCAAATTTTTGCACGTCACGGGGTGTTACAGTAGCTATTTATGCGACGGGTTAAATGCTCTATCCGTTGCGTGGTACGCAAGATTATGGCGGGTGATTTTTCGTTGTGGAGGGTTTGCGATATTGACGTCAATTCCCTATATTTTGCATAACACGTTTCTACTTCGCTTTCAGGTTCTATTTCGTTTAATCTATCTAACTGGGTAGGTATATTTTGCTTGTTGTTGCGTAACGTTTTGCATAATTCTGCGACCATTACGTTTGCATAAGGTAAACCGCGTAAAAGTGCTTCATAGCATAATTCGTCTTTTAATAACAAATCCGGGTTAAATTGAGACAGTGTCTTAATATACTAATTGTAGTAATCTACTTATACTAATCAACATCAGTTTGATTATATTAATTATATCACTGTATATGACTATCATTAGTTTGGTGGAATCAAATACCTTTCAATTCACAGTGAGAATAATAGCTCATATGCAGATACAGAAGGGAATCTCACACAGAGTTCTACAGGACGTGACATGAAATATTATGACTACTGTTGTTGTTAGGCGATAACATTCCTATGCAAGGGGAGAGATTACGCGTTTGTATTCGACTATTGTCTAGATCAACGGTTGGTTTATTCACAGTTGTTGCACATATGCTTATAACAAAGGCCTAGTTTATACAGTTTCTAACACGTTAATATATTTCCTGTTTGTTCTTGCTCTCACGCTTACTTTGTGGGTGACAATCTGTGCACGCTTCAACATGGGTTTACAGAATTAAATTATCATTACATATATTATTTTTCTTAATAATAATTGCAAATCTTTTGTACTAATATATTATTGCTATTCTTGTTTAATTTACTCTTTTACTACTTTACTTTCTTATTAATATCCATTTCTTAATATTCTTTCTTATAATTTTTATTTTTATTATTAAGCTTTTTATATGGCCTTTTTTTTATTTCTTTATTGCAGTAACTCCAATTAGTCTTTTATTTATTAGCATAGCAGAGTGGCGCATCTTATAACGGCTGTAAAGTATCTTTTATAACTTCTGTATACTATCGCCCTTATAACTTCAGGAGCCCGGTTAATTGGCGTCGGTCAATTAAACAGGCTGCCATAATATTCACAAAATGTTATATATTTAATTAAAATACAACGTAACAAAACAATTAATAGGAACCTGTGAATTTAACCAGAAAAAAGGAATATTAGATTCGTGTTGCCAAATTTACTCACGCATATTTACGTCCATGACATCTCTTTATTTACATGGTAATTAGCATAAAAGAAAATGAGTTACTGTCTTATTATTAAAAATCAAATAGGCTTGTGATTTGTATTGTTAAAACATACATACATATATATATATATACTTAATCTACTTTTTGTTTACTCTATTTCGTTCAACTGATTAGTTAACTATAAAAAAATAATAACTGCATAATGTACTCATTAATCAACTTGGTTAATTATTTATAAAACTTTGGTACATCATACCCTTGGATCCGAGATATATCCTTTCTTTATATTAAAGTTAAACAATTTACTTTTTCTGCCATTTGAAGAATGGACTTATTAATATTAGCATGTTATAGTCATTAAAGCTAAATACATCATATTGTTTATCACAAAGTTACAATGGTAATTGATTCGGCCAGTCTTTTGACTTCTGTGTCACCTGTGTGTAGCATCCTCGGTGAATCGGGGTTGTCTGTAGTAAACGGTGGCTATGCGGCTTCTGGTCTATCCTGGAGGTCTGGAGAAGTGGTAATAATGGAAGGTGTTGTTGTCTCTCTCCTTTTGCAAGGTTTATCTTATTCTGGTGCTGGCGGTGGTGGGAAACTTTCACTTGAACTCACTTACTTCAGTTTACCGCACTTTTACCTTATAGTTAAACTGTTACATATACTGTGATCTCTATCACGTTGACGTGATATTAAATCAACTGCAGAGATGTCATATTACTAAGCATTATCTTAAAGAACCTAAGAGAGTGAACGACATATTCTTTCATTCTCTATAATTTTGTAGTTACTTCCTACATTTTCAACTGTACTGTTCTCGCTGCGGACTCTGAGTTACAACTAATTTTTGGGGCACATCGCTGGCTTAGCGAAGTGCTTGTCTGCGTGTGTTGTTATTTACCGGCGCGAGAAATGGTTCTTAATTTATTAATTATTATTTTTACTTACTTTAAATTGCTGGTTTATTACGTCTCTATAATTTATTACTCGCTGAAGAAACTGGAGTTGGTTTACATCTTTATTTGTTTAACATTATTTAGTTTTCTATTTATTTCATAGGGAGAGAAATTATGTAGTTTCGTTTCGGATTATATTATTTTTACCTCTTTTTTTGTGCTATTTAACCCTATTAAATCGTCACATTCTCCTCCACTTAAAGAAGACACTGGGTCGGTGACCGATGTGTATTCAACTGGGAAATAGCTAAGAATTACAATGGGAATTTGGTACGAGCTTCCGTGTGAAAAAACCCCCTTTCCCTCTTTTCGTGATTCACTCATGTGATAATCGAATCATTTTAATTTTTTTTTTTTTTTTTTTTTTTTTAATCTAAAAGATAACTATACTATCTCTAAAATTTATCTTAATTCTACTACTTAATACTACTACCGGTTTTTTTGTTTAGTTTTTTCTAACTCGTTTAGTGGAGTTATTCTACACAGAGTATGTTTTTCATACTTACTGCGTTTCCTTTCCTTTTTTAATTGTTCGTCGACAATTTTATTTTAGTACTGTATTTTTCTGTGGTAACGTTACCTTTATTTGTCAGTTGACTTTACATATCGCATTTATTTATTTTTGGTGAATAGGATCTAAGGTTGATCAGGCCTCATTCTTATTCATACCTTACGATTTTGTAATTAAGTATGGTTTACAGTGACTTAATTACAATATAGGAAATATACTTCGTAGTACATTTATTGTTTTTTACTTCATTTCTTTCTTTGCTTACTAGCAGAACAATTTCCGTGATAATATTTTATCTGGGAAACATGACTTCTTCGTACATAATTATCCGTAGTGGGGTTATACAGTGCTACGGTTACAGGTGTTAAATATTTGTGAGTCCTGTAAGGGCCACACCATCTGTAAGATAGTTTGGAGGTGGTCTTATCAACTGCACTACTCGTTGGATGAGTTTGGTACATCACTAAGTCTCCGACTTGATACTTAATTTCTTTACTATCACGCTCGTGATATTTTCGCGATTTTCTTAAGTTTACTCTCAGATTTGCGCGAGCTTCGTTCCATATTCTTTTTATATTTTTATCACTGATTTCGCGGGGTGGCAATTCATGTATTTTCCACTTTGTGGATAATGGGTGATTTGGTTTATATTTGTACAACAAATCAAAGAGTGTAGATTTATGTCCTTCGTGATATGCTGAGTTGAAAGCAATTGGATCCAGGATAGGTTCTGGTCCCATGATGTCTGGTCGTTTGCATTAAAGCTATTAAAGGCTATTAAAGCGGATTTTAAGTTTTGCAAATACCTTTCAGCGATATTACCTTGTGGACGATACTCTGTAACAGTTATATGGTCTATGCCTAGTCTGAAACACATGTCCTTGAATTCTTTGGACTTAAACTGGGGTCCGTTATCTGACACTAGGTGTACTGGTATACCAAAGTCTTTAAATAATCTCTCTCATAAAATTTTCACTGTGGTTGATGCTAATGCTCGTCGCATGGGATACATCCAGACGAATTTGGTAAATGAATCTACGCAAATGAGTAGCATGGTGTTACCGGATTTTGAACGTGGATAAGGGCCATAAATGTCTATGTAAATTTTTGAAAAGGGTGTTGTGGGAGTCTCTGAGATTAATTTACCAATATGGCTATTTCTCGCGGGTTTGCTGAGTGCACACAATTTACACTCTTTTACAAACTTAGCTATCTCGCTGTTCATATTTCCCCAATGATATTCTTTTCTAATACGATGTATGGTTTTATTAATACCCATATGAGCTCCAATGGTGGATGCGTGGTAGTATTGCATAAGCATTGGTTTAATAATGTCCGGGGCAATTATTCTCAAGGATTTTCCATTTGCTAGTTTATAACATAATACTCTCTTACTCAATATATATTTATCTGAAGTATTTCCTTTATTGATCTGTTCTATTATTTTACTTAAGGAAGGATCTTGTTGTTGATACTGGGCTATGTCAGTAAATGCCAGTGGGAATTCAGTTATTAGGGTATTTATTATTGATGTTTCACCTCTTTCATTATGTTCGGATTCCTTACTCGGCTGCTGGAACATACGGGATAGCGTATCGGCTACTACATTTTGGGTGCCACGAATGTGTTGTACTTTAAACTTGTAACAATTTAATCTCAATACCCATCTTCTGATACGACCTAACTGTTTAGGGTGATTTAATAACCATGATAAAGCTTGATTATCCGTTTCTAACAGAAATTCTTTATGTTCTAAAAATGGCTTGAATTTCTCGAATGCGAATACTACGGCTAAACATTCTAATTCTATGCGGAGAATTTCTTTTCCCGATCGGTTAGGGTTCGCGAGGCATAACTGATCGGTAATCTAGAATTATCTACTTCCTGATATATGACTGCTCCTAGGGCTACACTTGAATTATCTGTCTGTACGATAAACGGTTTCATGAAATCGGCCAGTTGTAATACTGGAGGTTGTATTATACTTTCTTTCAGGTTGTCAAATGCTGTTTGATGTTGAGGGGTCCATTCAAATTTTACTCCTTTTTTTCTTAACACATTTAAGGGTGCTGCTATATCAGCTAGGTGTGGAATATACTTGTGGAAGTAATTTATCATTCCCAAAAATCGAGCTATTCCTTTCATATCACATGGTGGTAAAAATTCTCTGATTCCACGGGTGCGTTCTGGGTCTATGCTTACTTTTCCGTTGGCAGATACTATGTGACCTAAAAATGAGAATTGGTTAACGGCAAAATTTACTTTACTTGGGTTTACGGTTAATCCGGCTTTCTTTAGTCGGGATAAGATTTCGCGTAAATGATGATGTTGTTCCATGGATTGGCTGTAAACTACTATGTCATCTAGGTAGTGGTATACGAATTTAAATTTTACGTCGTGGAATATTTTTTCTAACAATCGACTACAAACAGAACTTCCTTGGGAGATTCCAAAAGGTACTCTTGTAAATTGGTACAGGTTGAACGGGACTGCGAAGGCGGTTAGATGTTTGGATTCTTCCGATAATGGTATTTGATGGAATGCTTGATTGAGATCCATTATGGTGAAAACTTTAGCTTTTGTAAAATAGTGGAAGGGGCTGTGGATGTCGGGGAGCGGTATGGACTCGAATTCTATCTTTTTATTTAATTGTCTATAGTCAACGACTAATCTATGTTTATCAGTGCCTTTGGGTACTAAGAACGCAGGTGATGAATACGGTGAAGTGGAAGGTTCTATAACTTGTTCTAACAATTTATTGATTTGATTTCTCATGATTTCCATTTTTGGAGGAGATAACTTATATGGATGCAGTCGGATTACTTTATTATCGTTCAGGTTGATCTTGTACTCTATTAGATTCGTTAAATCTAACTTTGGGGTTAGAACGGTGGAAAATTCTTTAATTAGATTTTGTATTTTTTGTTTATCTCTACTCTTTAAATGATCTAGTGCAGATTCGTGGTGTACTACGTACGTTGCGGATGTTTCTGTACCTTTACTGTTATTTACTTCGAAGTCAAAATTATATTTTTGGGTACGGTCGAATCTAAAATAATACTTCTTATCGTACATGTCAAGAATTATACCTGTTTTACTGATGAAGTCCGCTCCTAATATTAAGTTTGGTCCTAATTCTTCAGATACTAATACTGGAAAATACCATGTTAAATTTTTAATTTTTAGTTTGATAGTAACGCTGAGTTTTATTGTTAATTTTTGGTTATTAGCGGTAGCGCATTTCATATTCACTGGTTGGCTACGTTTAACAAGGTGGTGTTTGGCTAATGTTTCGGCTAACTGTTGGCTAATTAAGCTCCGTGTTGATCCGGAATCAATTAACCCTAGTGTTTTCATAATGCCAAGGTCTACTTGTATATATGGTAATTGACACATACTGGATTTGCATGTAGTAATTGAGTTGCATCTATTGACAAATCTTTCTACGTAGGGGTCTAATTTTTTTTTATTATTATTTTTTTTTTTGTACTTCTCGGTTTTACCTACTCTTACGACGCGGCGGGAGACACAGGATTTCAGCACTCCCTGCCTTACATGTTTTTTGAATGAGAGGATTTTTGGTAGTGCTGTTTCTGTTTACAGTACCTCCTAATGTGACCTTGTTTACTGCAGTTATAGCATCTTTTTTCCCTACTCACTGTGTCACTCATATTCAGTTGGGATTTCAGTTGATAATTTTGTGCAGGTTGGTAGTGTGAAGGTTTCGGCGTTTTCAAAGTGTCGACTATCACGGTGTATTCTCGGTTCTGAAACGGTGGTGTTTCGTTTCTGCGTTTTGTCTGAGGAATTAAAGCACGTCTGTTTTGGTCCGAATACCATACATTTGATGAGTGGATACAGCATTGTTCTAATTCTGCAAAAGTTTTGGGTCTATTGATCAGTACTAATCGCGATCTCTCTTCTGGGGATAATCCTACCAGAATCGTTTCTACTAACTGTGGTTCGCTCAAATTTACCTTTAGTAATAATGAAGATTCTCTTACTTCTGAAATATAGTGCACGAGTCTCTCGTGCGCTCCTTGTACTCTAAGTACTGTGTTCCGTTTCAATTCTTCATAAATTCCCGTTGGAATAAAATGTCTTATTAAGGCAGAATGTAGTTGGTCTACAGAATGGTGAAAATTCATTGACTCGACTCCTGTACATGGTCTTTTAATGGTGGTCTACATTTAGTCATAATGACTGGCAATATTTGGCTATTGCTCAGTTGCTGTAAGTCTTTTATTTGTAAAAGGTGTTTTATGAACGCTAACAGTTTGGTAATACTTAATCCATCGGTATATTGGATTTCTGATAAAATCTTTTCTATGGGATGAGTTATCTTTCCGTATAGGTTAGCACTAAAGTTCACGTGAGATTGTATTCTCGGGTCTCTCGACACTGAATTAGTTATCGCAGAGGGTGGTAACACACGATTACTCATTAAATCATTATTATATGAGACTACACTGGTTATTTGGAGGTGAGGATTCCGCTGTTGGTGTGGTATTCACATTTCTATTAAGCGTCTGATCTGCATTCCGTTCTACACTTGATACTTGTGGAAATTCGAAAGTCACGGTAGTAGGTCTCTGTTCTGTGGTGGGTGATTGAGATGGTGTGATATTTAATCAAGAAAGAGATTCTTCTATTTCCTCCATTTTAAATGAGTCTGATTTACGACGTAGGTTTCTTATTATCGTTGGTAATTGCTGCAATGCTTCGTCTGCAAATTTTTGCACGTCACGGGGTGTTACAGTAGCTATTTATGCGACGGGTTAAATGCTCTATCCGTTGCGTGGTACGCAAGATTATGGCGGGTGATTTTTCGTTGTGGAGGGTTTGCGATATTGACGTCAATTCCCTATATTTTGCATAACACGTTTCTACTTCGCTTTCAGGTTCTATTTCGTTTAATCTATCTAACTGGGTAGGTATATTTTGCTTGTTGTTGCGTAACGTTTTGCATAATTCTGCGACCATTACGTTTGCATAAGGTAAACCGCGTAAAAGTGCTTCATAGCATAATTCGTCTTTTAATAACAAATCCGGGTTAAATTGAGACAGTGTCTTAATATACTAATTGTAGTAATCTACTTATACTAATCAACATCAGTTTGATTATATTAATTATATCACTGTATATGACTATCATTAGTTTGGTGGAATCAAATACCTTTCAATTCACAGTGAGAATAATAGCTCATATGCAGATACAGAAGGGAATCTCACACAGAGTTCTACAGGACGTGACATGAAATATTATGACTACTGTTGTTGTTAGGCGATAACATTCCTATGCAAGGGGAGAGATTACGCGTTTGTATTCGACTATTGTCTAGATCAACGGTTGGTTTATTCACAGTTGTTGCACATATGCTTATAACAAAGGCCTAGTTTATACAGTTTCTAACACGTTAATATATTTCCTGTTTGTTCTTGCTCTCACGCTTACTTTGTGGGTGACAATCTGTGCACGCTTCAACATGGGTTTACAGAATTAAATTATCATTACATATATTATTTTTCTTAATAATAATTGCAAATCTTTTGTACTAATATATTATTGCTATTCTTGTTTAATTTACTCTTTTACTACTTTACTTTCTTATTAATATCCATTTCTTAATATTCTTTCTTATAATTTTTATTTTTATTATTAAGCTTTTTATATGGCCTTTTTTTATTTCTTTATTGCAGTAACTCCAATTAGTCTTTTATTTATTAGCATAGCAGGGTAGCGCATCTTATAACGGCTGTAAAGTATCTTTTATAACTTCTGTATACTATCGCCCTTATAACTTCAGGAGCCCGGTTAATTGGCGTCGGTCAATTAAACAGGCTGCCATAATATTCACAAAATGTTATATATTTAATTAAAATACAACGTAACAAAACAATTAATAGGAACCTGTGAATTTAACCAGAAAAAAGGAATATTAGATTCGTGTTGCCAAATTTACTCACGCATATTTACGTCCATGACATCTCTTTATTTACATGGTAATTAGCATAAAAGAAAATGAGTTACTGTCTTATTATTAAAAATCAAATAGGCTTGTGATTTGTATTGTTAAAACATACATACATATATATATATATATATATATACTTAATCTACTTTTTGTTTACTCTATTTCGTTCAACTGATTAGTTAACTATAAAAAAATAATAACTGCATAATGTACTCATTAATCAACTTGGTTAATTATTTATAAAACTTTGGTACATCATACCCTTGGATCCGAGATATATCCTTTCTTTATATTAAAGTTAAACAATTTACTTTTTCTGCCATTTGAAGAATGGACTTATTAATATTAGCATGTTATAGTCATTAAAGCTAAATACATCATATTGTTTATCACAAAGTTACAATGGTAATTGATTCGGCCAGTCTTTTGACTTCTGTGTCACCTGTATGTAGCATCCTCGGTGAATCGGGGTTGTCTGTAGTAAACGGTGGCTATGCGGCTTCTGGTCTATCCTGGAGGTCTGGAGAAGTGGTAATAATGGAAGGTGTTGTTGTCTCTCTCCTTTTGCAAGGTTTATCTTATTCTGGTGCTGGCGGTGGTGGGAAACTTTCACTTGAACTCACTTACTTCAGTTTACCGCACTTTTACCTTATAGTTAAACTGTTACATATACTGTGATCTCTATCACGTTGACGTGATATTAAATCAACTGCAGAGATGTCATATTACTAAGCATTATCTTAAAGAACCTAAGAGAGTGAACGACATATTCTTTCATTCTCTATAATTTTGTAGTTACTTCCTACATTTTCAACTGTACTGTTCTCGCTGCGGACTCTGAGTTACAACTAATTTTTGGGGCACATCGCTGGCTTAGCGAAGTGCTTGTCTGCGTGTGTTGTTATTTACCGGCGCGAGAAATGGTTCTTAATTTATTAATTATTATTTTTACTTACTTTAAATTGCTGGTTTATTACGTCTCTATAATTTATTACTCGCTGAAGAAACTGGAGTTGGTTTACATCTTTATTTGTTTAACATTATTTAGTTTTCTATTTATTTCATAGGGAGAGAAATTATGTAGTTTCGTTTCGGATTATATTATTTTTACCTCTTTTTTTGTGCTATTTAACCCTATTAAATCGTCACATTCTCCTCCACTTAAAGAAGACACTGGGTCGGTGACCGATGTGTATTCAACTGGGAAATAGCTAAGAATTACAATGGGAATTTGGTACGAGCTTCCGTGTGAAAAAACCCCCTTTCCCTCTTTTCGTGATTCACTCATGTGATAATCGAATCATTTTAAATTTTTTTTTTTTTTTTTTAATCTAAAAGATAACTATACTATCTCTAAAATTTATCTTAATTCTACTACTTAATACTACTACCGGTTTTTTTGTTTAGTTTTTTCTAACTCGTTTAGTGGAGTTATTCTACACAGAGTATGTTTTTCATACTTACTGCGTTTCCTTTCCTTTTTTAATTGTTCGTCGACAATTTTATTTTAGTACTGTATTTTTCTGTGGTAACGTTACCTTTATTTGTCAGTTGACTTTACATATCGCATTTATTTATTTTTGGTGAATAGGATCTAAGGTTGATCAGGCCTCATTCTTATTCATACCTTACGATTTTGTAATTAAGTATGGTTTACAGTGACTTAATTACAATATAGGAAATATACTTCGTAGTACATTTATTGTTTTTTACTTCATTTCTTTCTTTGCTTACTAGCAGAACAATTTCCGTGATAATATTTTATCTGGGAAACATGACTTCTTCGTACATAATTATCCGTAGTGGGGTTATACAGTGCTACGGTTACAGGTGTTAAATATTTGTGAGTCCTGTAAGGGCCACACCATCTGTAAGATAGTTTGGAGGTGGTCTTATCAACTGCACTACTCGTTGGATGAGTTTGGTACATCACTAAGTCTCCGACTTGATACTTAATTTCTTTACTATCACGCTCGTGATATTTTCGCGATTTTCTTAAGTTTACTCTCAGATTTGCGCGAGCTTCGTTCCATATTCTTTTTATATTTTTATCACTGATTTCGCGGGGTGGCAATTCATGTATTTTCCACTTTGTGGATAATGGGTGATTTGGTTTATATTTGTACAACAAATCAAAGAGTGTAGATTTATGTCCTTCGTGATATGCTGAGTTGAAAGCAATTGGATCCAGGATAGGTTCTGGTCCAATGATGTCTGGTCGTTTGCATTAAAGCTATTAAAGGCTATTAAAGCGGATTTTAAGTTTTGCAAATACCTTTCAGCGATATTACCTTGTGGACGATACTCTGTAACAGTTATATGGTCTATGCCTAGTCTGAAACACATGTCCTTGAATTCTTTGGACTTAAACTGGGGTCCGTTATCTGACACTAGGTGTACTGGTATACCAAAGTCTTTAAATAATCTCTCTCATAAAATTTTCACTGTGGTTGATGCTAATGCTCGTCGCATGGGATACATCCAGACGAATTTGGTAAATGAATCTACGCAAATGAGTAGCATGGTGTTACCGGATTTTGAACGTGGATAAGGGCCATAAATGTCTATGTAAATTTTTGAAAAGGGTGTTGTGGGAGTCTCTGAGATTAATTTACCAATATGGCTATTTCTCGCGGGTTTGCTGAGTGCACACAATTTACACTCTTTTACAAACTTAGCTATCTCGCTGTTCATATTTCCCCAATGATATTCTTTTCTAATACGATGTATGGTTTTATTAATACCCATATGAGCTCCAATGGTGGATGCGTGGTAGTATTGCATAAGCATTGGTTTAATAATGTCCGGGGCAATTATTCTCAAGGATTTTCCATTTGCTAGTTTATAACATAATACTCTCTTACTCAATATATATTTATCTGAAGTATTTCCTTTATTGATCTGTTCTATTATTTTACTTAAGGAAGGATCTTGTTGTTGATACTGGGCTATGTCAGTAAATGCCAGTGGGAATTCAGTTATTAGGGTATTTATTATTGATGTTTCACCTCTTTCATTATGTTCGGATTCCTTACTCGGCTGCTGGAACATACGGGATAGCGTATCGGCTACTACATTTTGGGTGCCACGAATGTGTTGTACTTTAAACTTGTAACAATTTAATCTCAATACCCATCTTCTGATACGACCTAACTGTTTAGGGTGATTTAATAACCATGATAAAGCTTGATTATCCGTTTCTAACAGAAATTCTTTATGTTCTAAAAATGGCTTGAATTTCTCGAATGCGAATACTACGGCTAAACATTCTAATTCTATGCGGAGAATTTCTTTTCCCGATCGGTTAGGGTTCGCGAGGCATAACTGATCGGTAATCTAGAATTATCTACTTCCTGATATATGACTGCTCCTAGGGCTACACTTGAATTATCTGTCTGTACGATAAACGGTTTCATGAAATCGGCCAGTTGTAATACTGGAGGTTGTATTATACTTTCTTTCAGGTTGTCAAATGCTGTTTGATGTTGAGGGGTCCATTCAAATTTTACTCCTTTTTTTCTTAACACATTTAAGGGTGCTGCTATATCAGCTAGGTGTGGAATATACTTGTGGAAGTAATTTATCATTCCCAAAAATCGAGCTATTCCTTTCATATCACATGGTGGTAAAAATTCTCTGATTCCACGGGTGCGTTCTGGGTCTATGCTTACTTTTCCGTTGGCAGATACTATGTGACCTAAAAATGAGAATTGGTTAACGGCAAAATTTACTTTACTTGGGTTTACGGTTAATCCGGCTTTCTTTAGTCGGGATAAGATTTCGCGTAAATGATGATGTTGTTCCATGGATTGGCTGTAAACTACTATGTCATCTAGGTAGTGGTATACGAATTTAAATTTTACGTCGTGGAATATTTTTTCTAACAATCGACTACAAACAGAACTTCCTTGGGAGATTCCAAAAGGTACTCTTGTAAATTGGTACAGGTTGAACGGGACTGCGAAGGCGGTTAGATGTTTGGATTCTTCCGATAATGGTATTTGATGGAATGCTTGATTGAGATCCATTATGGTGAAAACTTTAGCTTTTGTAAAATAGTGGAAGGGGCTGTGGATGTCGGGGAGCGGTATGGACTCGAATTCTATCTTTTTATTTAATTGTCTATAGTCAACGACTAATCTATGTTTATCAGTGCCTTTGGGTACTAAGAACGCAGGTGATGAATACGGTGAAGTGGAAGGTTCTATAACTTGTTCTAACAATTTATTGATTTGATTTCTCATGATTTCCATTTTTGGAGGAGATAACTTATATGGATGCAGTCGGATTACTTTATTATCGTTCAGGTTGATCTTGTACTCTATTAGATTCGTTAAATCTAACTTTGGGGTTAGAACGGTGGAAAATTCTTTAATTAGATTTTGTATTTTTTGTTTATCTCTACTCTTTAAATGATCTAGTGCAGATTCGTGGTGTACTACGTACGTTGCGGATGTTTCTGTACCTTTACTGTTATTTACTTCGAAGTCAAAATTATATTTTTGGGTACGGTCGAATCTAAAATAATACTTCTTATCGTACATGTCAAGAATTATACCTGTTTTACTGATGAAGTCCGCTCCTAATATTAAGTTTGGTCCTAATTCTTCAGATACTAATACTGGAAAATACCATGTTAAATTTTTAATTTTTAGTTTGATAGTAACGCTGAGTTTTATTGTTAATTTTTGGTTATTAGCGGTAGCGCATTTCATATTCACTGGTTGGCTACGTTTAACAAGGTGGTGTTTGGCTAATGTTTCGGCTAACTGTTGGCTAATTAAGCTCCGTGTTGATCCGGAATCAATTAACCCTAGTGTTTTCATAATGCCAAGGTCTACTTGTATATATGGTAATTGACACATACTGGATTTGCATGTAGTAATTGAGTTGCATCTATTGACAAATCTTTCTACGTAGGGGTCTAATTTTTTTTTATTATTATTTTTTTTTTGTACTTCTCGGTTTTACCTACTCTTACGACGCGGCGGGAGACACAGGATTTCAGCACTCCCTGCCTTACATGTTTTTTGAATGAGAGGATTTTTGGTAGTGCTGTTTCTGTTTACAGTACCTCCTAATGTGACCTTGTTTACTGCAGTTATAGCATCTTTTTTCCCTACTCACTGTGTCACTCATATTCAGTTGGGATTTCAGTTGATAATTTTGTGCAGGTTGGTAGTGTGAAGGTTTCGGCGTTTTTAAAGTGTCGACTATCACGGTGTATTCTCGGTTCTGAAACGGTGGTGTTTCGTTTCTGCGTTTTGTCTGAGGAATTAAAGCACGTCTGTTTTGGTCCGAATACCATACATTTGATGAGTGGATACAGCATTGTTCTAATTCTGCAAAAGTTTTGGGTCTATTGATCAGTACTAATCGCGATCTCTCTTCTGGGGATAATCCTACCAGAATCGTTTCTACTAACTGTGGTTCGCTCAAATTTACCTTTAGTAATAATGAAGATTCTCTTACTTCTGAAATATAGTGCACGAGTCTCTCGTGCACTCCTTGTACTCTAAGTACTGTGTTCCGTTTCAATTCTTCATAAATTCCCGTTGGAATAAAATGTCTTATTAAGGCAGAATGTAGTTGGTCTACAGAATGGTGAAAATTCATTGACTCGACTCCTGTACATGGTCTTTTAATGGTGGTCTACATTTAGCCATAATGACTGGCAATATTTGGCTATTGCTCCGTTGCTGTAAGTCTTTTATTTGTAAAAGGTGTTTTATGAACGCTAACAGTTTGGTAATACTTAATCCATCGGTATATTGGATTTCTGATAAAATCTTTTCTATGGGATGAGTTATCTTTCCGTATAGGTTAGCACTAAAGTTCACGTGAGATTGTATTCTCGGGTCTCTCGACACTGAATTAGTTATCGCAGAGGGTGGTAACACACGATTACTCATTAAATCATTATTATATGAGACTACACTGGTTATTTGGAGGTGAGGATTCCGCTGTTGGTGTGGTATTCACATTTCTATTAAGCGTCTGATCTGCATTCCGTTCTACACTTGATACTTGTGGAAATTCGAAAGTCACGGTAGTAGGTCTCTGTTCTGTGGTGGGTGATTGAGATGGTGTGATATTTAATCAAGAAAGAGATTCTTCTATTTCCTCCATTTTAAATGAGTCTGATTTACGACGTAGGTTTCTTATTATCGTTGGTAATTGCTGCAATGCTTCGTCTGCAAATTTTTGCACGTCACGGGGTGTTACAGTAGCTATTTATGCGACGGGTTAAATGCTCTATCCGTTGCGTGGTACGCAAGATTATGGCGGGTGATTTTTCGTTGTGGAGGGTTTGCGATATTGACGTCAATTCCCTATATTTTGCATAACACGTTTCTACTTCGCTTTCAGGTTCTATTTCGTTTAATCTATCTAACTGGGTAGGTATATTTTGCTTGTTGTTGCGTAACGTTTTGCATAATTCTGCGACCATTACGTTTGCATAAGGTAAACCGCGTAAAAGTGCTTCATAGCATAATTCGTCTTTTAATAACAAATCCGGGTTAAATTGAGACAGTGTCTTAATATACTAATTGTAGTAATCTACTTATACTAATCAACATCAGTTTGATTATATTAATTATATCACTGTATATGACTATCATTAGTTTGGTGGAATCAAATACCTTTCAATTCACAGTGAGAATAATAGCTCATATGCAGATACAGAAGGGAATCTCACACAGAGTTCTACAGGACGTGACATGAAATATTATGACTACTGTTGTTGTTAGGCGATAACATTCCTATGCAAGGGGAGAGATTACGCGTTTGTATTCGACTATTGTCTAGATCAACGGTTGGTTTATTCACAGTTGTTGCACATATGCTTATAACAAAGGCCTAGTTTATACAGTTTCTAACACGTTAATATATTTCCTGTTTGTTCTTGCTCTCACGCTTACTTTGTGGGTGACAATCTGTGCACGCTTCAACATGGGTTTACAGAATTAAATTATCATTACATATATTATTTTTCTTAATAATAATTGCAAATCTTTTGTACTAATATATTATTGCTATTCTTGTTTAATTTACTCTTTTACTACTTTACTTTCTTATTAATATCCATTTCTTAATATTCTTTCTTATAATTTTTATTTTTATTATTAAGCTTTTTATATGGCCTTTTTTTTATTTCTTTATTGCAGTAACTCCAATTAGTCTTTTATTTATTAGCATAGCAGAGTGGCGCATCTTATAACGGCTGTAAAGTATCTTTTATAACTTCTGTATACTATCGCCCTTATAACTTCAGGAGCCCGGTTAATTGGCGTCGGTCAATTAAACAGGCTGCCATAATATTCACAAAATGTTATATATTTAATTAAAATACAACGTAACAAAACAATTAATAGGAACCTGTGAATTTAACCAGAAAAAAGGAATATTAGATTCGTGTTGCCAAATTTACTCACGCATATTTACGTCCATGACATCTCTTTATTTACATGGTAATTAGCATAAAAGAAAATGAGTTACTGTCTTATTATTAAAAATCAAATAGGCTTGTGATTTGTATTGTTAAAACATACATACATATATATATATATACTTAATCTACTTTTTGTTTACTCTATTTCGTTCAACTGATTAGTTAACTATAAAAAAATAATAACTGCATAATGTACTCATTAATCAACTTGGTTAATTATTTATAAAACTTTGGTACATCATACCCTTGGATCCGAGATATATCCTTTCTTTATATTAAAGTTAAACAATTTACTTTTTCTGCCATTTGAAGAATGGACTTATTAATATTAGCATGTTATAGTCATTAAAGCTAAATACATCATATTGTTTATCACAAAGTTACAATGGTAATTGATTCGGCCAGTCTTTTGACTTCTGTGTCACCTGTATGTAGCATCCTCGGTGAATCGGGGTTGTCTGTAGTAAACGGTGGCTATGCGGCTTCTGGTCTATCCTGGAGGTCTGGAGAAGTGGTAATAATGGAAGGTGTTGTTGTCTCTCTCCTTTTGCAAGGTTTATCTTATTCTGGTGCTGGCGGTGGTGGGAAACTTTCACTTGAACTCACTTACTTCAGTTTACCGCACTTTTACCTTATAGTTAAACTGTTACATATACTGTGATCTCTATCACGTTGACGTGATATTAAATCAACTGCAGAGATGTCATATTACTAAGCATTATCTTAAAGAACCTAAGAGAGTGAACGACATATTCTTTCATTCTCTATAATTTTGTAGTTACTTCCTACATTTTCAACTGTACTGTTCTCGCTGCGGACTCTGAGTTACAACTAATTTTTGGGGCACATCGCTGGCTTAGCGAAGTGCTTGTCTGCGTGTGTTGTTATTTACCGGCGCGAGAAATGGTTCTTAATTTATTAATTATTATTTTTACTTACTTTAAATTGCTGGTTTATTACGTCTCTATAATTTATTACTCGCTGAAGAAACTGGAGTTGGTTTACATCTTTATTTGTTTAACATTATTTAGTTTTCTATTTATTTCATAGGGAGAGAAATTATGTAGTTTCGTTTCGGATTATATTATTTTTACCTCTTTTTTTGTGCTATTTAACCCTATTAAATCGTCACATTCTCCTCCACTTAAAGAAGACACTGGGTCGGTGACCGATGTGTATTCAACTGGGAAATAGCTAAGAATTACAATGGGAATTTGGTACGAGCTTCCGTGTGAAAAAACCCCCTTTCCCTCTTTTCGTGATTCACTCATGTGATAATCGAATCATTTTAAATTTTTTTTTTTTTTTTTTTTTTTTTAATCTAAAATATAACTATACTATCTCTAAAATTTATCTTAATTCTACTACTTAATACTACTACCGGTTTTTTTGTTTAGTTTTTTCTAACTCGTTTAGTGGAGTTATTCTACACAGAGTATGTTTTTCATACTTACTGCGTTTCCTTTCCTTTTTTAATTGTTCGTCGACAATTTTATTTTAGTACTGTATTTTTCTGTGGTAACGTTACCTTTATTTGTCAGTTGACTTTACATATCGCATTTATTTATTTTTGGTGAATAGGATCTAAGGTTGATCAGGCCTCATTCTTATTCATACCTTACGATTTTGTAATTAAGTATGGTTTACAGTGACTTAATTACAATATAGGAAATATACTTCGTAGTACATTTATTGTTTTTTACTTCATTTCTTTCTTTGCTTACTAGCAGAACAATTTCCGTGATAATATTTTATCTGGGAAACATGACTTCTTCGTACATAATTATCCGTAGTGGGGTTATACAGTGCTACGGTTACAGGTGTTAAATATTTGTGAGTCCTGTAAGGGCCACACCATCTGTAAGATAGTTTGGAGGTGGTCTTATCAACTGCACTACTCGTTGGATGAGTTTGGTACATCACTAAGTCTCCGACTTGATACTTAATTTCTTTACTATCACGCTCGTGATATTTTCGCGGTTTTCTTAAGTTTACTCTCAGATTTGCGCGAGCTTCGTTCCATATTCTTTTTATATTTTTATCACTGATTTCGCGGGGTGGCAATTCATGTATTTTCCACTTTGTGGATAATGGGTGATTTGGTTTATATTTGTACAACAAATCAAAGAGTGTAGATTTATGTCCTTCGTGATATGCTGAGTTGAAAGCAATTGGATCCAGGATAGGTTCTGGTCCCATGATGTCTGGTCGTTTGCATTAAAGCTATTAAAGGCTATTAAAGCGGATTTTAAGTTTTGCAAATACCTTTCAGCGATATTACCTTGTGGACGATACTCTGTAACAGTTATATGGTCTATGCCTAGTCTGAAACACATGTCCTTGAATTCTTTGGACTTAAACTGGGGTCCGTTATCTGACACTAGGTGTACTGGTATACCAAAGTCTTTAAATAATCTCTCTCATAAAATTTTCACTGTGGTTGATGCTAATGCTCGTCGCATGGGATACATCCAGACGAATTTGGTAAATGAATCTACGCAAATGAGTAGCATGGTGTTACCGGATTTTGAACGTGGATAAGGGCCATAAATGTCTATGTAAATTTTTGAAAAGGGTGTTGTGGGAGTCTCTGAGATTAATTTACCAATATGGCTATTTCTCGCGGGTTTGCTGAGTGCACACAATTTACACTCTTTTACAAACTTAGCTATCTCGCTGTTCATATTTCCCCAATGATATTCTTTTCTAATACGATGTATGGTTTTATTAATACCCATATGAGCTCCAATGGTGGATGCGTGGTAGTATTGCATAAGCATTGGTTTAATAATGTCCGGGGCAATTATTCTCAAGGATTTTCCATTTGCTAGTTTATAACATAATACTCTCTTACTCAATATATATTTATCTGAAGTATTTCCTTTATTGATCTGTTCTATTATTTTACTTAAGGAAGGATCTTGTTGTTGATACTGGGCTATGTCAGTAAATGCCAGTGGGAATTCAGTTATTAGGGTATTTATTATTGATGTTTCACCTCTTTCATTATGTTCGGATTCCTTACTCGGCTGCTGGAACATACGGGATAGCGTATCGGCTACTACATTTTGGGTGCCACGAATGTGTTGTACTTTAAACTTGTAACAATTTAATCTCAATACCCATCTTCTGATACGACCTAACTGTTTAGGGTGATTTAATAACCATGATAAAGCTTGATTATCCGTTTCTAACAGAAATTCTTTATGTTCTAAAAATGGCTTGAATTTCTCGAATGCGAATACTACGGCTAAACATTCTAATTCTATGCGGAGAATTTCTTTTCCCGATCGGTTAGGGTTCGCGAGGCATAACTGATCGGTAATCTAGAATTATCTACTTCCTGATATATGACTGCTCCTAGGGCTACACTTGAATTATCTGTCTGTACGATAAACGGTTTCATGAAATCGGCCAGTTGTAATACTGGAGGTTGTATTATACTTTCTTTCAGGTTGTCAAATGCTGTTTGATGTTGAGGGGTCCATTCAAATTTTACTCCTTTTTTTCTTAACACATTTAAGGGTGCTGCTATATCAGCTAGGTGTGGAATATACTTGTGGAAGTAATTTATCATTCCCAAAAATCGAGCTATTCCTTTCATATCACATGGTGGTAAAAATTCTCTGATTCCACGGGTGCGTTCTGGGTCTATGCTTACTTTTCCGTTGGCAGATACTATGTGACCTAAAAATGAGAATTGGTTAACGGCAAAATTTACTTTACTTGGGTTTACGGTTAATCCGGCTTTCTTTAGTCGGGATAAGATTTCGCGTAAATGATGATGTTGTTCCATGGATTGGCTGTAAACTACTATGTCATCTAGGTAGTGGTATACGAATTTAAATTTTACGTCGTGGAATATTTTTTCTAACAATCGACTACAAACAGAACTTCCTTGGGAGATTCCAAAAGGTACTCTTGTAAATTGGTACAGGTTGAACGGGACTGCGAAGGCGGTTAGATGTTTGGATTCTTCCGATAATGGTATTTGATGGAATGCTTGATTGAGATCCATTATGGTGAAAACTTTAGCTTTTGTAAAATAGTGGAAGGGGCTGTGGATGTCGGGGAGCGGTATGGACTCGAATTCTATCTTTTTATTTAATTGTCTATAGTCAACGACTAATCTATGTTTATCAGTGCCTTTGGGTACTAAGAACGCAGGTGATGAATACGGTGAAGTGGAAGGTTCTATAACTTGTTCTAACAATTTATTGATTTGATTTCTCATGATTTCCATTTTTGGAGGAGATAACTTATATGGATGCAGTCGGATTACTTTATTATCGTTCAGGTTGATCTTGTACTCTATTAGATTCGTTAAATCTAACTTTGGGGTTAGAACGGTGGAAAATTCTTTTATTAGATTTTGTATTTTTTGTTTATCTCTACTCTTTAAATGATCTAGTGCAGATTCGTGGTGTACTACGTACGTTGCGGATGTTTCTGTACCTTTACTGTTATTTACTTCGAAGTCAAAATTATATTTTTGGGTACGGTCGAATCTAAAATAATACTTCTTATCGTACATGTCAAGAATTATACCTGTTTTACTGATGAAGTCCGCTCCTAATATTAAGTTTGGTCCTAATTCTTCAGATACTAATACTGGAAAATACCATGTTAAATTTTTAATTTTTAGTTTGATAGTAACGCTGAGTTTTATTGTTAATTTTTGGTTATTAGCGGTAGCGCATTTCATATTCACTGGTTGGCTACGTTTAACAAGGTGGTGTTTGGCTAATGTTTCGGCTAACTGTTGGCTAATTAAGCTCCGTGTTGATCCGGAATCAATTAACCCTAGTGTTTTCATAATGCCAAGGTCTACTTGTATATATGGTAATTGACACATACTGGATTTGCATGTAGTAATTGAGTTGCATCTATTGACAAATCTTTCTACGTAGGGGTCTAATTTTTTTTTATTATTATTTTTTTTTTGTACTTCTCGGTTTTTACCTACTCTTACGACGCGGCGGGAGACACAGGATTTCAGCACTCCCTGCCTTACATGTTTTTTGAATGAGAGGATTTTTGGTAGTGCTGTTTCTGTTTACAGTACCTCCTAATGTGACCTTGTTTACTGCAGTTATAGCATCTTTTTTCCCTACTCACTGTGTCACTCATATTCAGTTGGGATTTCAGTTGATAATTTTGTGCAGGTTGGTAGTGTGAAGGTTTCGGCGTTTTTAAAGTGTCGACTATCACGGTGTATTCTCGGTTCTGAAACGGTGGTGTTTCGTTTCTGCGTTTTGTCTGAGGAATTAAAGCACGTCTGTTTTGGTCCGAATACCATACATTTGATGAGTGGATACAGCATTGTTCTAATTCTGCAAAAGTTTTGGGTCTATTGATCAGTACTAATCGCGATCTCTCTTCTGGGGATAATCCTACCAGAATCGTTTCTACTAACTGTGGTTCGCTCAAATTTACCTTTAGTAATAATGAAGATTCTCTTACTTCTGAAATATAGTGCACGAGTCTCTCGTGCGCTCCTTGTACTCTAAGTACTGTGTTCCGTTTCAATTCTTCATAAATTCCCGTTGGAATAAAATGTCTTATTAAGGCAGAATGTAGTTGGTCTACAGAATGGTGAAAATTCATTGACTCGACTCCTGTACATGGTCTTTTAATGGTGGTCTACATTTAGTCATAATGACTGGCAATAATTGGCTATTGCTCAGTTGCTGTAAGTCTTTTATTTGTAAAAGGTGTTTTATGAACGCTAACAGTTTGGTAATACTTAATCCATCGGTATATTGGATTTCTGATAAAATCTTTTCTATGGGATGAGTTATCTTTCCGTATAGGTTAGCACTAAAGTTCACGTGAGATTGTATTCTCGGGTCTCTCGACACTGAATTAGTTATCGCAGAGGGTGGTAACACACGATTACTCATTAAATCATTATTATATGAGACTACACTGGTTATTTGGAGGTGAGGATTCCGCTGTTGGTGTGGTATTCACATTTCTATTAAGCGTCTGATCTGCATTCCGTTCTACACTTGATACTTGTGGAAATTCGAAAGTCACGGTAGTAGGTCTCTGTTCTGTGGTGGGTGATTGAGATGGTGTGATATTTAATCAAGAAAGAGATTCTTCTATTTCCTCCATTTTAAATGAGTCTGATTTACGACGTAGGTTTCTTATTATCGTTGGTAATTGCTGCAATGCTTCGTCTGCAAATTTTTGCACGTCACGGGGTGTTACAGTAGCTATTTATGCGACGGGTTAAATGCTCTATCCGTTGCGTGGTACGCAAGATTATGGCGGGTGATTTTTCGTTGTGGAGGGTTTGCGATATTGACGTCAATTCCCTATATTTTGCATAACACGTTTCTACTTCGCTTTCAGGTTCTATTTCGTTTAATCTATCTAACTGGGTAGGTATATTTTGCTTGTTGTTGCGTAACGTTTTGCATAATTCTGCGACCATTACGTTTGCATAAGGTAAACCGCGTAAAAGTGCTTCATAGCATAATTCGTCTTTTAATAACAAATCCGGGTTAAATTGAGACAGTGTCTTAATATACTAATTGTAGTAATCTACTTATACTAATCAACATCAGTTTGATTATATTAATTATATCACTGTATATGACTATCATTAGTTTGGTGGAATCAAATACCTTTCAATTCACAGTGAGAATAATAGCTCATATGCAGATACAGAAGGGAATCTCACACAGAGTTCTACAGGACGTGACATGAAATATTATGACTACTGTTGTTGTTAGGCGATAACATTCCTATGCAAGGGGAGAGATTACGCGTTTGTATTCGACTATTGTCTAGATCAACGGTTGGTTTATTCACAGTTGTTGCACATATGCTTATAACAAAGGCCTAGTTTATACAGTTTCTAACACGTTAATATATTTCCTGTTTGTTCTTGCTCTCACGCTTACTTTGTGGGTGACAATCTGTGCACGCTTCAACATGGGTTTACAGAATTAAATTATCATTACATATATTATTTTTCTTAATAATAATTGCAAATCTTTTGTACTAATATATTATTGCTATTCTTGTTTAATTTACTCTTTTACTACTTTACTTTCTTATTAATATCCATTTCTTAATATTCTTTCTTATAATTTTTATTTTTATTATTAAGCTTTTTATATGGCCTTTTTTTTATTTCTTTATTGCAGTAACTCCAATTAGTCTTTTATTTATTAGCATAGCAGAGTGGCGCATCTTATAACGGCTGTAAAGTATCTTTTATAACTTCTGTATACTATCGCCCTTATAACTTCAGGAGCCCGGTTAATTGGCGTCGGTCAATTAAACAGGCTGCCATAATATTCACAAAATGTTATATATTTAATTAAAATACAACGTAACAAAACAATTAATAGGAACCTGTGAATTTAACCAGAAAAAAGGAATATTAGATTCGTGTTGCCAAATTTACTCACGCATATTTACGTCCATGACATCTCTTTATTTACATGGTAATTAGCATAAAAGAAAATGAGTTACTGTCTTATTATTAAAAATCAAATAGGCTTGTGATTTGTATTGTTAAAACATACATACATATATATATATATATATATACTTAATCTACTTTTTGTTTACTCTATTTCGTTCAACTGATTAGTTAACTATAAAAAAATAATAACTGCATAATGTACTCATTAATCAACTTGGTTAATTATTTATAAAACTTTGGTACATCATACCCTTGGATCCGAGATATATCCTTTCTTTATATTAAAGTTAAACAATTTACTTTTTCTGCCATTTGAAGAATGGACTTATTAATATTAGCATGTTATAGTCATTAAAGCTAAATACATCATATTGTTTATCACAAAGTTACAATGGTAATTGATTCGGCCAGTCTTTTGACTTCTGTGTCACCTGTATGTAGCATCCTCGGTGAATCGGGGTTGTCTGTAGTAAACGGTGGCTATGCGGCTTCTGGTCTATCCTGGAGGTCTGGAGAAGTGGTAATAATGGAAGGTGTTGTTGTCTCTCTCCTTTTGCAAGGTTTATCTTATTCTGGTGCTGGCGGTGGTGGGAAACTTTCACTTGAACTCACTTACTTCAGTTTACCGCACTTTTACCTTATAGTTAAACTGTTACATATACTGTGATCTCTATCACGTTGACGTGATATTAAATCAACTGCAGAGATGTCATATTACTAAGCATTATCTTAAAGAACCTAAGAGAGTGAACGACATATTCTTTCATTCTCTATAATTTTGTAGTTACTTCCTACATTTTCAACTGTACTGTTCTCGCTGCGGACTCTGAGTTACAACTAATTTTTGGGGCACATCGCTGGCTTAGCGAAGTGCTTGTCTGCGTGTGTTGTTATTTACCGGCGCGAGAAATGGTTCTTAATTTATTAATTATTATTTTTACTTACTTTAAATTGCTGGTTTATTACGTCTCTATAATTTATTACTCGCTGAAGAAACTGGAGTTGGTTTACATCTTTATTTGTTTAACATTATTTAGTTTTCTATTTATTTCATAGGGAGAGAAATTATGTAGTTTCGTTTCGGATTATATTATTTTTACCTCTTTTTTTGTGCTATTTAACCCTATTAAATCGTCACATTCTCCTCCACTTAAAGAAGACACTGGGTCGGTGACCGATGTGTATTCAACTGGGAAATAGCTAAGAATTACAATGGGAATTTGGTACGAGCTTCCGTGTGAAAAAACCCCCTTTCCCTCTTTTCGTGATTCACTCATGTGATAATCGAATCATTTTAAATTTTTTTTTTTTTTTTTTTTTTTTTAATCTAAAAGATAACTATACTATCTCTAAAATTTATCTTAATTCTACTACTTAATACTACTACCGGTTTTTTTGTTTAGTTTTTTCTAACTCGTTTAGTGGAGTTATTCTACACAGAGTATGTTTTTCATACTTACTGCGTTTCCTTTCCTTTTTTAATTGTTCGTCGACAATTTTATTTTAGTACTGTATTTTTCTGTGGTAACGTTACCTTTATTTGTCAGTTGACTTTACATATCGCATTTATTTATTTTTGGTGAATAGGATCTAAGGTTGATCAGGCCTCATTCTTATTCATACCTTACGATTTTGTAATTAAGTATGGTTTACAGTGACTTAATTACAATATAGGAAATATACTTCGTAGTACATTTATTGTTTTTTACTTCATTTCTTTCTTTGCTTACTAGCAGAACAATTTCCGTGATAATATTTTATCTGGGAAACATGACTTCTTCGTACATAATTATCCGTAGTGGGGTTATACAGTGCTACGGTTACAGGTGTTAAATATTTGTGAGTCCTGTAAGGGCCACACCATCTGTAAGATAGTTTGGAGGTGGTCTTATCAACTGCACTACTCGTTGGATGAGTTTGGTACATCACTAAGTCTCCGACTTGATACTTAATTTCTTTACTATCACGCTCGTGATATTTTCGCGATTTTCTTAAGTTTACTCTCAGATTTGCGCGAGCTTCGTTCCATATTCTTTTTATATTTTTATCACTGATTTCGCGGGGTGGCAATTCATGTATTTTCCACTTTGTGGATAATGGGTGATTTGGTTTATATTTGTACAACAAATCAAAGAGTGTAGATTTATGTCCTTCGTGATATGCTGAGTTGAAAGCAATTGGATCCAGGATAGGTTCTGGTCCAATGATGTCTGGTCGTTTGCATTAAAGCTATTAAAGGCTATTAAAGCGGATTTTAAGTTTTGCAAATACCTTTCAGCGATATTACCTTGTGGACGATACTCTGTAACAGTTATATGGTCTATGCCTAGTCTGAAACACATGTCCTTGAATTCTTTGGACTTAAACTGGGGTCCGTTATCTGACACTAGGTGTACTGGTATACCAAAGTCTTTAAATAATCTCTCTCATAAAATTTTCACTGTGGTTGATGCTAATGCTCGTCGCATGGGATACATCCAGACGAATTTGGTAAATGAATCTACGCAAATGAGTAGCATGGTGTTACCGGATTTTGAACGTGGATAAGGGCCATAAATGTCTATGTAAATTTTTGAAAAGGGTGTTGTGGGAGTCTCTGAGATTAATTTACCAATATGGCTATTTCTCGCGGGTTTGCTGAGTGCACACAATTTACACTCTTTTACAAACTTAGCTATCTCGCTGTTCATATTTCCCCAATGATATTCTTTTCTAATACGATGTATGGTTTAATACCCATATGAGCTCCAATGGTGGATGCGTGGTAGTATTGCATAAGCATTGGTTTAATAATGTCCGGGGCAATTATTCTCAAGGATTTTCCATTTGCTAGTTTATAACATAATACTCTCTTACTCAATATATATTTATCTGAAGTATTTCCTTTATTGATCTGTTCTATTATTTTACTTAAGGAAGGATCTTGTTGTTGATACTGGGCTATGTCAGTAAATGCCAGTGGGAATTCAGTTATTAGGGTATTTATTATTGATGTTTCACCTCTTTCATTATGTTCGGATTCCTTACTCGGCTGCTGGAACATACGGGATAGCGTATCGGCTACTACATTTTGGGTGCCACGAATGTGTTGTACTTTAAACTTGTAACAATTTAATCTCAAAACCCATCTTCTGATACGACCTAACTGTTTAGGGTGATTTAATAACCATGATAAAGCTTGATTATCCGTTTCTAACAGAAATTCTTTATGTTCTAAAAATGGCTTGAATTTCTCGAATGCGAATACTACGGCTAAACATTCTAATTCTATGCGGAGAATTTCTTTTCCTGATCGGTTAGGGTTCGCGAGGCATAACTGATCGGTAATCTAGAATTATCTACTTCCTGATATATGACTGCTCCTAGGGCTACACTTGAATTATCTGTCTGTACGATAAACGGTTTCATGAAATCGGCCAGTTGTAATACTGGAGGTTGTATTATACTTTCTTTCAGGTTGTCAAATGCTGTTTGATGTTGAGGGGTCCATTCAAATTTTACTCCTTTTTTTCTTAACACATTTAAGGGTGCTGCTATATCAGCTAGGTGTGGAATATACTTGTGGAAGTAATTTATCATTCCCAAAAATCGAGCTATTCCTTTCATATCACATGGTGGTAAAAATTCTCTGATTCCACGGGTGCGTTCTGGGTCTATGCTTACTTTTCCGTTGGCAGATACTATGTGACCTAAAAATGAGAATTGGTTAACGGCAAAATTTACTTTACTTGGGTTTACGGTTAATCCGGCTTTCTTTAGTCGGGATAAGATTTCGCGTAAATGATGATGTTGTTCCATGGATTGGCTGTAAACTACTATGTCATCTAGGTAGTGGTATACGAATTTAAATTTTACGTCGTGGAATATTTTTTCTAACAATCGACTACAAACAGAACTTCCTTGGGAGATTCCAAAAGGTACTCTTGTAAATTGGTACAGGTTGAACGGGACTGCGAAGGCGGTTAGATGTTTGGATTCTTCCGATAATGGTATTTGATGGAATGCTTGATTGAGATCCATTATGGTGAAAACTTTAGCTTTTGTAAAATAGTGGAAGGGGCTGTGGATGTCGGGGAGCGGTATGGACTCGAATTCTATCTTTTTATTTAATTGTCTATAGTCAACGACTAATCTATGTTTATCAGTGCCTTTGGGTACTAAGAACGCAGGTGATGAATACGGTGAAGTGGAAGGTTCTATAACTTGTTCTAACAATTTATTGATTTGATTTCTCATGATTTCCATTTTTGGAGGAGATAACTTATATGGATGCAGTCGGATTACTTTATTATCGTTCAGGTTGATCTTGTACTCTATTAGATTCGTTAAATCTAACTTTGGGGTTAGAACGGTGGAAAATTCTTTTATTAGATTTTGTATTTTTTGTTTATCTCTACTCTTTAAATGATCTAGTGCAGATTCGTGGTGTACTACGTACGTTGCGGATGTTTCTGTACCTTTACTGTTATTTACTTCGAAGTCAAAATTATATTTTTGGGTACGGTCGAATCTAAAATAATACTTCTTATCGTACATGTCAAGAATTATACCTGTTTTACTGATGAAGTCCGCTCCTAATATTAAGTTTGGTCCTAATTCTTCAGATACTAATACTGGAAAATACCATGTTAAATTTTTAATTTTTAGTTTGATAGTAACGCTGAGTTTTATTGTTAATTTTTGGTTATTAGCGGTAGCGCATTTCATATTCACTGGTTGGCTACGTTTAACAAGGTGGTGTTTGGCTAATGTTTCGGCTAACTGTTGGCTAATTAAGCTCCGTGTTGATCCGGAATCAATTAACCCTAGTGTTTTCATAATGCCAAGGTCTACTTGTATATATGGTAATTGACACATACTGGATTTGCATGTAGTAATTGAGTTGCATCTATTGACAAATCTTTCTACGTAGGGGTCTAATTTTTTTTTATTATTATTTTTTTTTTGTACTTCTCGGTTTTACCTACTCTTACGACGCGGCGGGAGACACAGGATTTCAGCACTCCCTGCCTTACATGTTTTTTGAATGAGAGGATTTTTGGTAGTGCTGTTTCTGTTTACAGTACCTCCTAATGTGACCTTGTTTACTGCAGTTATAGCATCTTTTTTCCCTACTCACTGTGTCACTCATATTCAGTTGGGATTTCAGTTGATAATTTTGTGCAGGTTGGTAGTGTGAAGGTTTCGGCGTTTTTAAAGTGTCGACTATCACGGTGTATTCTCGGTTCTGAAACGGTGGTGTTTCGTTTCTGCGTTTTGTCTGAGGAATTAAAGCACGTCTGTTTTGGTCCGAATACCATACATTTGATGAGTGGATACAGCATTGTTCTAATTCTGCAAAAGTTTTGGGTCTATTGATCAGTACTAATCGCGATCTCTCTTCTGGGGATAATCCTACCAGAATCGTTTCTACTAACTGTGGTTCGCTCAAATTTACCTTTAGTAATAATGAAGATTCTCTTACTTCTGAAATATAGTGCACGAGTCTCTCGTGCGCTCCTTGTACTCTAAGTACTGTGTTCCGTTTCAATTCTTCATAAATTCCCGTTGGAATAAAATGTCTTATTAAGGCAGAATGTAGTTGGTCTACAGAATGGTGAAAATTCATTGACTCGACTCCTGTACATGGTCTTTTAATGGTGGTCTACATTTAGTCATAATGACTGGCAATATTTGGCTATTGCTCAGTTGCTGTAAGTCTTTTATTTGTAAAAGGTGTTTTATGAACGCTAACAGTTTGGTAATACTTAATCCATCGGTATATTGGATTTCTGATAAAATCTTTTCTATGGGATGAGTTATCTTTCCGTATAGGTTAGCACTAAAGTTCACGTGAGATTGTATTCTCGGGTCTCTCGACACTGAATTAGTTATCGCAGAGGGTGGTAACACACGATTACTCATTAAATCATTATTATATGAGACTACACTGGTTATTTGGAGGTGAGGATTCCGCTGTTGGTGTGGTATTCACATTTCTATTAAGCGTCTGATCTGCATTCCGTTCTACACTTGATACTTGTGGAAATTCGAAAGTCACGGTAGTAGGTCTCTGTTCTGTGGTGGGTGATTGAGATGGTGTGATATTTAATCAAGAAAGAGATTCTTCTATTTCCTCCATTTTAAATGAGTCTGATTTACGACGTAGGTTTCTTATTATCGTTGGTAATTGCTGCAATGCTTCGTCTGCAAATTTTTGCACGTCACGGGGTGTTACAGTAGCTATTTATGCGACGGGTTAAATGCTCTATCCGTTGCGTGGTACGCAAGATTATGGCGGGTGATTTTTCGTTGTGGAGGGTTTGCGATATTGACGTCAATTCCCTATATTTTGCATAACACGTTTCTACTTCGCTTTCAGGTTCTATTTCGTTTAATCTATCTAACTGGGTAGGTATATTTTGCTTGTTGTTGCGTAACGTTTTGCATAATTCTGCGACCATTACGTTTGCATAAGGTAAACCGCGTAAAAGTGCTTCATAGCATAATTCGTCTTTTAATAACAAATCCGGGTTAAATTGAGACAGTGTCTTAATATACTAATTGTAGTAATCTACTTATACTAATCAACATCAGTTTGATTATATTAATTATATCACTGTATATGACTATCATTAGTTTGGTGGAATCAAATACCTTTCAATTCACAGTGAGAATAATAGCTCATATGCAGATACAGAAGGGAATCTCACACAGAGTTCTACAGGACGTGACATGAAATATTATGACTACTGTTGTTGTTAGGCGATAACATTCCTATGCAAGGGGAGAGATTACGCGTTTGTATTCGACTATTGTCTAGATCAACGGTTGGTTTATTCACAGTTGTTGCACATATGCTTATAACAAAGGCCTAGTTTATACAGTTTCTAACACGTTAATATATTTCCTGTTTGTTCTTGCTCTCACGCTTACTTTGTGGGTGACAATCTGTGCACGCTTCAACATGGGTTTACAGAATTAAATTATCATTACATATATTATTTTTCTTAATAATAATTGCAAATCTTTTGTACTAATATATTATTGCTATTCTTGTTTAATTTACTCTTTTACTACTTTACTTTCTTATTAATATCCATTTCTTAATATTCTTTCTTATAATTTTTATTTTTATTATTAAGCTTTTTATATGGCCTTTTTTTTATTTCTTTATTGCAGTAACTCCAATTAGTCTTTTATTTATTAGCATAGCAGAGTGGCGCATCTTATAACGGCTGTAAAGTATCTTTTATAACTTCTGTATACTATCGCCCTTATAACTTCAGGAGCCCGGTTAATTGGCGTCGGTCAATTAAACAGGCTGCCATAATATTCACAAAATGTTATATATTTAATTAAAATACAACGTAACAAAACAATTAATAGGAACCTGTGAATTTAACCAGAAAAAAGGAATATTAGATTCGTGTTGCCAAATTTACTCACGCATATTTACGTCCATGACATCTCTTTATTTACATGGTAATTAGCATAAAAGAAAATGAGTTACTGTCTTATTATTAAAAATCAAATAGGCTTGTGATTTGTATTGTTAAAACATACATACATATATATATATATATACTTAATCTACTTTTTGTTTACTCTATTTCGTTCAACTGATTAGTTAACTATAAAAAAATAATAACTGCATAATGTACTCATTAATCAACTTGGTTAATTATTTATAAAACTTTGGTACATCATACCCTTGGATCCGAGATATATCCTTTCTTTATATTAAAGTTAAACAATTTACTTTTTCTGCCATTTGAAGAATGGACTTATTAATATTAGCATGTTATAGTCATTAAAGCTAAATACATCATATTGTTTATCACAAAGTTACAATGGTAATTGATTCGGCCATCTTTTGACTTCTGTGTCACCTGTATGTAGCATCCTCGGTGAATCGGGGTTGTCTGTAGTAAACGGTGGCTATGCGGCTTCTGGTCTATCCTGGAGGTCTGGAGAAGTGGTAATAATGGAAGGTGTTGTTGTCTCTCTCCTTTTGCAAGGTTTATCTTATTCTGGTGCTGGCGGTGGTGGGAAACTTTCACTTGAACTCACTTACTTCAGTTTACCGCACTTTTACCTTATAGTTAAACTGTTACATATACTGTGATCTCTATCACGTTGACGTGATATTAAATCAACTGCAGAGATGTCATATTACTAAGCATTATCTTAAAGAACCTAAGAGAGTGAACGACATATTCTTTCATTCTCTATAATTTTGTAGTTACTTCCTACATTTTCAACTGTACTGTTCTCGCTGCGGACTCTGAGTTACAACTAATTTTTGGGGCACATCGCTGGCTTAGCGAAGTGCTTGTCTGCGTGTGTTGTTATTTACCGGCGCGAGAAATGGTTCTTAATTTATTAATTATTATTTTTACTTACTTTAAATTGCTGGTTTATTACGTCTCTATAATTTATTACTCGCTGAAGAAACTGGAGTTGGTTTACATCTTTATTTGTTTAACATTATTTAGTTTTCTATTTATTTCATAGGGAGAGAAATTATGTAGTTTCGTTTCGGATTATATTATTTTTACCTCTTTTTTTGTGCTATTTAACCCTATTAAATCGTCACATTCTCCTCCACTTAAAGAAGACACTGGGTCGGTGACCGATGTGTATTCAACTGGGAAATAGCTAAGAATTACAATGGGAATTTGGTACGAGCTTCCGTGTGAAAAAACCCCCTTTCCCTCTTTTCGTGATTCACTCATGTGATAATCGAATCATTTTAAATTTTTTTTTTTTTTTTTTTTTTTTTTAATCTAAAAGATAACTATACTATCTCTAAAATTTATCTTAATTCTACTACTTAATACTACTACCGGTTTTTTTGTTTAGTTTTTTCTAACTCGTTTAGTGGAGTTATTCTACACAGAGTATGTTTTTCATACTTACTGCGTTTCCTTTCCTTTTTTAATTGTTCGTCGACAATTTTATTTTAGTACTGTATTTTTCTGTGGTAACGTTACCTTTATTTGTCAGTTGACTTTACATATCGCATTTATTTATTTTTGGTGAATAGGATCTAAGGTTGATCAGGCCTCATTCTTATTCATACCTTACGATTTTGTAATTAAGTATGGTTTACAGTGACTTAATTACAATATAGGAAATATACTTCGTAGTACATTTATTGTTTTTTACTTCATTTCTTTCTTTGCTTACTAGCAGAACAATTTCCGTGATAATATTTTATCTGGGAAACATGACTTCTTCGTACATAATTATCCGTAGTGGGGTTATACAGTGCTACGGTTACAGGTGTTAAATATTTGTGAGTCCTGTAAGGGCCACACCATCTGTAAGATAGTTTGGAGGTGGTCTTATCAACTGCACTACTCGTTGGATGAGTTTGGTACATCACTAAGTCTCCGACTTGATACTTAATTTCTTTACTATCACGCTCGTGATATTTTCGCGATTTTCTTAAGTTTACTCTCAGATTTGCGCGAGCTTCGTTCCATATTCTTTTTATATTTTTATCACTGATTTCGCGGGGTGGCAATTCATGTATTTTCCACTTTGTGGATAATGGGTGATTTGGTTTATATTTGTACAACAAATCAAAGAGTGTAGATTTATGTCCTTCGTGATATGCTGAGTTGAAAGCAATTGGATCCAGGATAGGTTCTGGTCCCATGATGTCTGGTCGTTTGCATTAAAGCTATTAAAGGCTATTAAAGCGGATTTTAAGTTTTGCAAATACCTTTCAGCGATATTACCTTGTGGACGATACTCTGTAACAGTTATATGGTCTATGCCTAGTCTGAAACACATGTCCTTGAATTCTTTGGACTTAAACTGGGGTCCGTTATCTGACACTAGGTGTACTGGTATACCAAAGTCTTTAAATAATCTCTCTCATAAAATTTTCACTGTGGTTGATGCTAATGCTCGTCGCATGGGATACATCCAGACGAATTTGGTAAATGAATCTACGCAAATGAGTAGCATGGTGTTACCGGATTTTGAACGTGGATAAGGGCCATAAATGTCTATGTAAATTTTTGAAAAGGGTGTTGTGGGAGTCTCTGAGATTAATTTACCAATATGGCTATTTCTCGCGGGTTTGCTGAGTGCACACAATTTACACTCTTTTACAAACTTAGCTATCTCGCTGTTCATATTTCCCCAATGATATTCTTTTCTAATACGATGTATGGTTTTATTAATACCCATATGAGCTCCAATGGTGGATGCGTGGTAGTATTGCATAAGCATTGGTTTAATAATGTCCGGGGCAATTATTCTCAAGGATTTTCCATTTGCTAGTTTATAACATAATACTCTCTTACTCAATATATATTTATCTGAAGTATTTCCTTTATTGATCTGTTCTATTATTTTACTTAAGGAAGGATCTTGTTGTTGATACTGGGCTATGTCAGTAAATGCCAGTGGGAATTCAGTTATTAGGGTATTTATTATTGATGTTTCACCTCTTTCATTATGTTCGGATTCCTTACTCGGCTGCTGGAACATACGGGATAGCGTATCGGCTACTACATTTTGGGTGCCACGAATGTGTTGTACTTTAAACTTGTAACAATTTAATCTCAATACCCATCTTCTGATACGACCTAACTGTTTAGGGTGATTTAATAACCATGATAAAGCTTGATTATCCGTTTCTAACAGAAATTCTTTATGTTCTAAAAATGGCTTGAATTTCTCGAATGCGAATACTACGGCTAAACATTCTAATTCTATGCGGAGAATTTCTTTTCCCGATCGGTTAGGGTTCGCGAGGCATAACTGATCGGTAATCTAGAATTATCTACTTCCTGATATATGACTGCTCCTAGGGCTACACTTGAATTATCTGTCTGTACGATAAACGGTTTCATGAAATCGGCCAGTTGTAATACTGGAGGTTGTATTATACTTTCTTTCAGGTTGTCAAATGCTGTTTGATGTTGAGGGGTCCATTCAAATTTTACTCCTTTTTTTCTTAACACATTTAAGGGTGCTGCTATATCAGCTAGGTGTGGAATATACTTGTGGAAGTAATTTATCATTCCCAAAAATCGAGCTATTCCTTTCATATCACATGGTGGTAAAAATTCTCTGATTCCACGGGTGCGTTCTGGGTCTATGCTTACTTTTCCGTTGGCAGATACTATGTGACCTAAAAATGAGAATTGGTTAACGGCAAAATTTACTTTACTTGGGTTTACGGTTAATCCGGCTTTCTTTAGTCGGGATAAGATTTCGCGTAAATGATGATGTTGTTCCATGGATTGGCTGTAAACTACTATGTCATCTAGGTAGTGGTATACGAATTTAAATTTTACGTCGTGGAATATTTTTTCTAACAATCGACTACAAACAGAACTTCCTTGGGAGATTCCAAAAGGTACTCTTGTAAATTGGTACAGGTTGAACGGGACTGCGAAGGCGGTTAGATGTTTGGATTCTTCCGATAATGGTATTTGATGGAATGCTTGATTGAGATCCATTATGGTGAAAACTTTAGCTTTTGTAAAATAGTGGAAGGGGCTGTGGATGTCGGGGAGCGGTATGGACTCGAATTCTATCTTTTTATTTAATTGTCTATAGTCAACGACTAATCTATGTTTATCAGTGCCTTTGGGTACTAAGAACGCAGGTGATGAATACGGTGAAGTGGAAGGTTCTATAACTTGTTCTAACAATTTATTGATTTGATTTCTCATGATTTCCATTTTTGGAGGAGATAACTTATATGGATGCAGTCGGATTACTTTATTATCGTTCAGGTTGATCTTGTACTCTATTAGATTCGTTAAATCTAACTTTGGGGTTAGAACGGTGGAAAATTCTTTAATTAGATTTTGTATTTTTTGTTTATCTCTACTCTTTAAATGATCTAGTGCAGATTCGTGGTGTACTACGTACGTTGCGGATGTTTCTGTACCTTTACTGTTATTTACTTCGAAGTCAAAATTATATTTTTGGGTACGGTCGAATCTAAAATAATACTTCTTATCGTACATGTCAAGAATTATACCTGTTTTACTGATGAAGTCCGCTCCTAATATTAAGTTTGGTCCTAATTCTTCAGATACTAATACTGGAAAATACCATGTTAAATTTTTAATTTTTAGTTTGATAGTAACGCTGAGTTTTATTGTTAATTTTTGGTTATTAGCGGTAGCGCATTTCATATTCACTGGTTGGCTACGTTTAACAAGGTGGTGTTTGGCTAATGTTTCGGCTAACTGTTGGCTAATTAAGCTCCGTGTTGATCCGGAATCAATTAACCCTAGTGTTTTCATAATGCCAAGGTCTACTTGTATATATGGTAATTGACACATACTGGATTTGCATGTAGTAATTGAGTTGCATAAATCTTTCTACGTAGGGGTCTAATTTTTTTATTTTATTTTATTTTTTTTGTACTTCTCGGTTTTACCTACTCTTACGACGCGGCGGGAGACACAGTATTTCAGCACTCCCTGCCTTACATGTTTTTTGAATGAGAGGATTTTTGGTAGTGCTGTTTCTGTTTACAGTACCTCCTAATGTGACCTTGTTTACTGCAGTTATAGCATCTTTTTTCCCTACTCACTGTGTCACTCATATTCAGTTGGGATTTCAGTTGATAATTTTGTGCAGGTTGGTAGTGTGAAGGTTTCGGCGTTTTTAAAGTGTCGACTATCACGGTGTATTCTCGGTTCTGAAACGGTGGTGTTTCGTTTCTGCGTTTTGTCTGAGGAATTAAAGCACGTCTGTTTTGGTCCGAATACCATACATTTGATGAGTGGATACAGCATTGTTCTAATTCTGCAAAAGTTTTGGGTCTATTGATCAGTACTAATCGCGATCTCTCTTCTGGGGATAATCCTACCAGAATCGTTTCTACTAACTGTGGTTCGCTCAAATTTACCTTTAGTAATAATGAAGATTCTCTTACTTCTGAAATATAGTGCACGAGTCTCTCGTGCGCTCCTTGTACTCTAAGTACTGTGTTCCGTTTCAATTCTTCATAAATTTCCGTTGGAATAAAATGTCTTATTAAGGCAGAATGTAGTTGGTCTACAGAATGGTGAAAATTCATTGACTCGACTCCTGTACATGGTCTTTTAATGGTGGTCTACATTTAGTCATAATGACTGGCAATATTTGGCTATTGCTCAGTTGCTGTAAGTCTTTTATTTGTAAAAGGTGTTTTATGAACGCTAACAGTTTGGTAATACTTAATCCATCGGTATATTGGATTTCTGATAAAATCTTTTCTATGGGATGAGTTATCTTTCCGTATAGGTTAGCACTAAAGTTCACGTGAGATTGTATTCTCGGGTCTCTCGACACTGAATTAGTTATCGCAGAGGGTGGTAACACACGATTACTCATTAAATCATTATTATATGAGACTACACTGGTTATTTGGAGGTGAGGATTCCGCTGTTGGTGTGGTATTCACATTTCTATTAAGCGTCTGATCTGCATTCCGTTCTACACTTGATACTTGTGGAAATTCGAAAGTCACGGTAGTAGGTCTCTGTTCTGTGGTGGGTGATTGAGATGGTGTGATATTTAATCAAGAAAGAGATTCTTCTATTTCCTCCATTTTAAATGAGTCTGATTTACGACGTAGGTTTCTTATTATCGTTGGTAATTGCTGCAATGCTTCGTCTGCAAATTTTTGCACGTCACGGGGTGTTACAGTAGCTATTTATGCGACGGGTTAAATGCTCTATCCGTTGCGTGGTACGCAAGATTATGGCGGGTGATTTTTCGTTGTGGAGGGTTTGCGATATTGACGTCAATTCCCTATATTTTGCATAACACGTTTCTACTTCGCTTTCAGGTTCTATTTCGTTTAATCTATCTAACTGGGTAGGTATATTTTGCTTGTTGTTGCGTAACGTTTTGCATAATTCTGCGACCATTACGTTTGCATAAGGTAAACCGCGTAAAAGTGCTTCATAGCATAATTCGTCTTTTAATAACAAATCCGGGTTAAATTGAGACAGTGTCTTAATATACTAATTGTAGTAATCTACTTATACTAATCAACATCAGTTTGATTATATTAATTATATCACTGTATATGACTATCATTAGTTTGGTGGAATCAAATACCTTTCAATTCACAGTGAGAATAATAGCTCATATGCAGATACAGAAGGGAATCTCACACAGAGTTCTACAGGACGTGACATGAAATATTATGACTACTGTTGTTGTTAGGCGATAACATTCCTATGCAAGGGGAGAGATTACGCGTTTGTATTCGACTATTGTCTAGATCAACGGTTGGTTTATTCACAGTTGTTGCACATATGCTTATAACAAAGGCCTAGTTTATACAGTTTCTAACACGTTAATATATTTCCTGTTTGTTCTTGCTCTCACGCTTACTTTGTGGGTGACAATCTGTGCACGCTTCAACATGGGTTTACAGAATTAAATTATCATTACATATATTATTTTTCTTAATAATAATTGCAAATCTTTTGTACTAATATATTATTGCTATTCTTGTTTAATTTACTCTTTTACTACTTTACTTTCTTATTAATATCCATTTCTTAATATTCTTTCTTATAATTTTTATTTTTATTATTAAGCTTTTTATATGGCCTTTTTTTTATTTCTTTATTGCAGTAACTCCAATTAGTCTTTTATTTATTAGCATAGCAGAGTGGCGCATCTTATAACGGCTGTAAAGTATCTTTTATAACTTCTGTATACTATCGCCCTTATAACTTCAGGAGCCCGGTTAATTGGCGTCGGTCAATTAAACAGGCTGCCATAATATTCACAAAATGTTATATATTTAATTAAAATACAACGTAACAAAACAATTAATAGGAACCTGTGAATTTAACCAGAAAAAAGGAATATTAGATTCGTGTTGCCAAATTTACTCACGCATATTTACGTCCATGACATCTCTTTATTTACATGGTAATTAGCATAAAAGAAAATGAGTTACTGTCTTATTATTAAAAATCAAATAGGCTTGTGATTTGTATTGTTAAAACATACATACATATATATATATATATACTTAATCTACTTTTTGTTTACTCTATTTCGTTCAACTGATTAGTTAACTATAAAAAAATAATAACTGCATAATGTACTCATTAATCAACTTGGTTAATTATTTATAAAACTTTGGTACATCATACCCTTGGATCCGAGATATATCCTTTCTTTATATTAAAGTTAAACAATTTACTTTTTCTGCCATTTGAAGAATGGACTTATTAATATTAGCATGTTATAGTCATTAAAGCTAAATACATCATATTGTTTATCACAAAGTTACAATGGTAATTGATTCGGCCAGTCTTTTGACTTCTGTGTCACCTGTATGTAGCATCCTCGGTGAATCGGGGTTGTCTGTAGTAAACGGTGGCTATGCGGCTTCTGGTCTATCCTGGAGGTCTGGAGAAGTGGTAATAATGGAAGGTGTTGTTGTCTCTCTCCTTTTGCAAGGTTTATCTTATTCTGGTGCTGGCGGTGGTGGGAAACTTTCACTTGAACTCACTTACTTCAGTTTACCGCACTTTTACCTTATAGTTAAACTGTTACATATACTGTGATCTCTATCACGTTGACGTGATATTAAATCAACTGCAGAGATGTCATATTACTAAGCATTATCTTAAAGAACCTAAGAGAGTGAACGACATATTCTTTCATTCTCTATAATTTTGTAGTTACTTCCTACATTTTCAACTGTACTGTTCTCGCTGCGGACTCTGAGTTACAACTAATTTTTGGGGCACATCGCTGGCTTAGCGAAGTGCTTGTCTGCGTGTGTTGTTATTTACCGGCGCGAGAAATGGTTCTTAATTTATTAATTATTATTTTTACTTACTTTAAATTGCTGGTTTATTACGTCTCTATAATTTATTACTCGCTGAAGAAACTGGAGTTGGTTTACATCTTTATTTGTTTAACATTATTTAGTTTTCTATTTATTTCATAGGGAGAGAAATTATGTAGTTTCGTTTCGGATTATATTATTTTTACCTCTTTTTTTGTGCTATTTAACCCTATTAAATCGTCACATTCTCCTCCACTTAAAGAAGACACTGGGTCGGTGACCGATGTGTATTCAACTGGGAAATAGCTAAGAATTACAATGGGAATTTGGTACGAGCTTCCGTGTGGAAAAACCCCCTTTCCCTCTTTTCGTGATTCACTCATGTGATAATCGAATCATTTTAAATTTTTTTTTTTTTTTTTTTTTTTTTAATCTAAAAGATAACTATACTATCTCTAAAATTTATCTTAATTCTACTACTTAATACTACTACCGGTTTTTTTGTTTAGTTTTTTCTAACTCGTTTAGTGGAGTTATTCTACACAGAGTATGTTTTTCATACTTACTGCGTTTCCTTTCCTTTTTTAATTGTTCGTCGACAATTTTATTTTAGTACTGTATTTTTCTGTGGTAACGTTACCTTTATTTGTCAGTTGACTTTACATATCGCATTTATTTATTTTTGGTGAATAGGATCTAAGGTTGATCAGGCCTCATTCTTATTCATACCTTACGATTTTGTAATTAAGTATGGTTTACAGTGACTTAATTACAATATAGGAAATATACTTCGTAGTACATTTATTGTTTTTTACTTCATTTCTTTCTTTGCTTACTAGCAGAACAATTTCCGTGATAATATTTTATCTGGGAAACATGACTTCTTCGTACATAATTATCCGTAGTGGGGTTATACAGTGCTACGGTTACAGGTGTTAAATATTTGTGAATCCTGTAAGGGCCACACCATCTGTAAGATAGTTTGGAGGTGGTCTTATCAACTGCACTACTCGTTGGATGAGTTTGGTACATCACTAAGTCTCCGACTTGATACTTAATTTCTTTACTATCACGCTCGTGATATTTTCGCGATTTTCTTAAGTTTACTCTCAGATTTGCGCGAGCTTCGTTCCATATTCTTTTTATATTTTTATCACTGATTTCGCGGGGTGGCAATTCATGTATTTTCCACTTTGTGGATAATGGGTGATTTGGTTTATATTTGTACAACAAATCAAAGAGTGTAGATTTATGTCCTTCGTGATATGCTGAGTTGAAAGCAATTGGATCCAGGATAGGTTCTGGTCCCATGATGTCTGGTCGTTTGCATTAAAGCTATTAAAGGCTATTAAAGCGGATTTTAAGTTTTGCAAATACCTTTCAGCGATATTACCTTGTGGACGATACTCTGTAACAGTTATATGGTCTATGCCTAGTCTGAAACACATGTCCTTGAATTCTTTGGACTTAAACTGGGGTCCGTTATCTGACACTAGGTGTACTGGTATACCAAAGTCTTTAAATAATCTCTCTCATAAAATTTTCACTGTGGTTGATGCTAATGCTCGTCGCATGGGATACATCCAGACGAATTTGGTAAATGAATCTACGCAAATGAGTAGCATGGTGTTACCGGATTTTGAACGTGGATAAGGGCCATAAATGTCTATGTAAATTTTTGAAAAGGGTGTTGTGGGAGTCTCTGAGATTAATTTACCAATATGGCTATTTCTCGCGGGTTTGCTGAGTGCACACAATTTACACTCTTTTACAAACTTAGCTATCTCGCTGTTCATATTTCCCCAATGATATTCTTTTCTAATACGATGTATGGTTTTATTAATACCCATATGAGCTCCAATGGTGGATGCGTGGTAGTATTGCATAAGCATTGGTTTAATAATGTCCGGGGCAATTATTCTCAAGGATTTTCCATTTGCTAGTTTATAACATAATACTCTCTTACTCAATATATATTTATCTGAAGTATTTCCTTTATTGATCTGTTCTATTATTTTACTTAAGGAAGGATCTTGTTGTTGATACTGGGCTATGTCAGTAAATGCCAGTGGGAATTCAGTTATTAGGGTATTTATTATTGATGTTTCACCTCTTTCATTATGTTCGGATTCCTTACTCGGCTGCTGGAACATACGGGATAGCGTATCGGCTACTACATTTTGGGTGCCACGAATGTGTTGTACTTTAAACTTGTAACAATTTAATCTCAATACCCATCTTCTGATACGACCTAACTGTTTAGGGTGATTTAATAACCATGATAAAGCTTGATTATCCGTTTCTAACAGAAATTCTTTATGTTCTAAAAATGGCTTGAATTTCTCGAATGCGAATACTACGGCTAAACATTCTAATTCTATGCGGAGAATTTCTTTTCCCGATCGGTTAGGGTTCGCGAGGCATAACTGATCGGTAATCTAGAATTATCTACTTCCTGATATATGACTGCTCCTAGGGCTACACTTGAATTATCTGTCTGTACGATAAACGGTTTCATGAAATCGGCCAGTTGTAATACTGGAGGTTGTATTATACTTTCTTTCAGGTTGTCAAATGCTGTTTGATGTTGAGGGGTCCATTCAAATTTTACTCCTTTTTTTCTTAACACATTTAAGGGTGCTGCTATATCAGCTAGGTGTGGAATATACTTGTGGAAGTAATTTATCATTCCCAAAAATCGAGCTATTCCTTTCATATCACATGGTGGTAAAAATTCTCTGATTCCACGGGTGCGTTCTGGGTCTATGCTTACTTTTCCGTTGGCAGATACTATGTGACCTAAAAATGAGAATTGGTTAACGGCAAAATTTACTTTACTTGGGTTTACGGTTAATCCGGCTTTCTTTAGTCGGGATAAGATTTCGCGTAAATGATGATGTTGTTCCATGGATTGGCTGTAAACTACTATGTCATCTAGGTAGTGGTATACGAATTTAAATTTTACGTCGTGGAATATTTTTTCTAACAATCGACTACAAACAGAACTTCCTTGGGAGATTCCAAAAGGTACTCCTGTAAATTGGTACAGGTTGAACGGGACTGCGAAGGCGGTTAGATGTTTGGATTCTTCCGATAATGGTATTTGATGGAATGCTTGATTGAGATCCATTATGGTGAAAACTTTAGCTTTTGTAAAATAGTGGAAGGGGCTGTGGATGTCGGGGAGCGGTATGGACTCGAATTCTATCTTTTTATTTAATTGTCTATAGTCAACGACTAATCTATGTTTATCAGTGCCTTTGGGTACTAAGAACGCAGGTGATGAATACGGTGAAGTGGAAGGTTCTATAACTTGTTCTAACAATTTATTGATTTGATTTCTCATGATTTCCATTTTTGGAGGAGATAACTTATATGGATGCAGTCGGATTACTTTATTATCGTTCAGGTTGATCTTGTACTCTATTAGATTCGTTAAATCTAACTTTGGGGTTAGAACGGTGGAAAATTCTTTTATTAGATTTTGTATTTTTTGTTTATCTCTACTCTTTAAATGATCTAGTGCAGATTCGTGGTGTACTACGTACGTTGCGGATGTTTCTGTACCTTTACTGTTATTTACTTCGAAGTCAAAATTATATTTTTGGGTACGGTCGAATCTAAAATAATACTTCTTATCGTACATGTCAAGAATTATACCTGTTTTACTGATGAAGTCCGCTCCTAATATTAAGTTTGGTCCTAATTCTTCAGATACTAATACTGGAAAATACCATGTTAAATTTTTAATTTTTAGTTTGATAGTAACGCTGAGTTTTATTGTTAATTTTTGGTTATTAGCGGTAGCGCATTTCATATTCACCGGTTGGCTACGTTTAACAAGGTGGTGTTTGGCTAATGTTTCGGCTAACTGTTGGCTAATTAAGCTCCGTGTTGATCCGGAATCAATTAACCCTAGTGTTTTCATAATGCCAAGGTCTACTTGTATATATGGTAATTGACACATACTGGATTTGCATGTAGTAATTGAGTTGCATAAATCTTTCTACGTAGGGGTCTAATTTTTTTATTTTATTTTATTTTTTTTGTACTTCTCGGTTTTACCTACTCTTACGACGCGGCGGGAGACACAGTATTTCAGCACTCCCTGCCTTACATGTTTTTTGAATGAGAGGATTTTTGGTAGTGCTGTTTCTGTTTACAGTACCTCCTAATGTGACCTTGTTTACTGCAGTTATAGCATCTTTTTTCCCTACTCACTGTGTCACTCATATTCAGTTGGGATTTCAGTTGATAATTTTGTGCAGGTTGGTAGTGTGAAGGTTTCGGCGTTTTTAAAGTGTCGACTATCACGGTGTATTCTCGGTTCTGAAACGGTGGTGTTTCGTTTCTGCGTTTTGTCTGAGGAATTAAAGTACGTCTGTTTTGGTCCGAATACCATACATTTGATGAGTGGATACAGCATTGTTCTAATTCTGCAAAAGTTTTGGGTCTATTGATCAGTACTAATCGCGATCTCTCTTCTGGGGATAATCCTACCAGAATCGTTTCTACTAACTGTGGTTCGCTCAAATTTACCTTTAGTAATAATGAAGATTCTCTTACTTCTGAAATATAGTGCACGAGTCTCTCGTGCGCTCCTTGTACTCTAAGTACTGTGTTCCGTTTCAATTCTTCATAAATTTCCGTTGGAATAAAATGTCTTATTAAGGCAGAATGTAGTTGGTCTACAGAATGGTGAAAATTCATTGACTCGACTCCTGTACATGGTCTTTTAATGGTGGTCTACATTTAGTCATAATGACTGGCAATATTTGGCTATTGCTCAGTTGCTGTAAGTCTTTTATTTGTAAAAGGTGTTTTATGAACGCTAACAGTTTGGTAATACTTAATCCATCGGTATATTGGATTTCTGATAAAATCTTTTCTATGGGATGAGTTATCTTTCCGTATAGGTTAGCACTAAAGTTCACGTGAGATTGTATTCTCGGGTCTCTCGACACTGAATTAGTTATCGCAGAGGGTGGTAACACACGATTACTCATTAAATCATTATTATATGAGACTACACTGGTTATTTGGAGGTGAGGATTCCGCTGTTGGTGTGGTATTCACATTTCTATTAAGCGTCTGATCTGCATTCCGTTCTACACTTGATACTTGTGGAAATTCGAAAGTCACGGTAGTAGGTCTCTGTTCTGTGGTGGGTGATTGAGATGGTGTGATATTTAATCAAGAAAGAGATTCTTCTATTTCCTCCATTTTAAATGAGTCTGATTTACGACGTAGGTTTCTTATTATCGTTGGTAATTGCTGCAATGCTTCGTCTGCAAATTTTTGCACGTCACGGGGTGTTACAGTAGCTATTTATGCGACGGGTTAAATGCTCTATCCGTTGCGTGGTACGCAAGATTATGGCGGGTGATTTTTCGTTGTGGAGGGTTTGCGATATTGACGTCAATTCCCTATATTTTGCATAACACGTTTCTACTTCGCTTTCAGGTTCTATTTCGTTTAATCTATCTAACTGGGTAGGTATATTTTGCTTGTTGTTGCGTAACGTTTTGCATAATTCTGCGACCATTACGTTTGCATAAGGTAAACCGCGTAAAAGTGCTTCATAGCATAATTCGTCTTTTAATAACAAATCCGGGTTAAATTGAGACAGTGTCTTAATATACTAATTGTAGTAATCTACTTATACTAATCAACATCAGTTTGATTATATTAATTATATCACTGTATATGACTATCATTAGTTTGGTGGAATCAAATACCTTTCAATTCACAGTGAGAATAATAGCTCATATGCAGATACAGAAGGGAATCTCACACAGAGTTCTACAGGACGTGACATGAAATATTATGACTACTGTTGTTGTTAGGCGATAACATTCCTATGCAAGGGGAGAGATTACGCGTTTGTATTCGACTATTGTCTAGATCAACGGTTGGTTTATTCACAGTTGTTGCACATATGCTTATAACAAAGGCCTAGTTTATACAGTTTCTAACACGTTAATATATTTCCTGTTTGTTCTTGCTCTCACGCTTACTTTGTGGGTGACAATCTGTGCACGCTTCAACATGGGTTTACAGAATTAAATTATCATTACATATATTATTTTTCTTAATAATAATTGCAAATCTTTTGTACTAATATATTATTGCTATTCTTGTTTAATTTACTCTTTTACTACTTTACTTTCTTATTAATATCCATTTCTTAATATTCTTTCTTATAATTTTTATTTTTATTATTAAGCTTTTTATATGGCCTTTTTTTTATTTCTTTATTGCAGTAACTCCAATTAGTCTTTTATTTATTAGCATAGCAGAGTGGCGCATCTTATAACGGCTGTAAAGTATCTTTTATAACTTCTGTATACTATCGCCCTTATAACTTCAGGAGCCCGGTTAATTGGCGTCGGTCAATTAAACAGGCTGCCATAATATTCACAAAATGTTATATATTTAATTAAAATACAACGTAACAAAACAATTAATAGGAACCTGTGAATTTAACCAGAAAAAAGGAATATTAGATTCGTGTTGCCAAATTTACTCACGCATATTTACGTCCATGACATCTCTTTATTTACATGGTAATTAGCATAAAAGAAAATGAGTTACTGTCTTATTATTAAAAATCAAATAGGCTTGTGATTTGTATTGTTAAAACATACATACATATATATATATATATATACTTAATCTACTTTTTGTTTACTCTATTTCGTTCAACTGATTAGTTAACTATAAAAAAATAATAACTGCATAATGTACTCATTAATCAACTTGGTTAATTATTTATAAAACTTTGGTACATCATACCCTTGGATCCGAGATATATCCTTTCTTTATATTAAAGTTAAACAATTTACTTTTTCTGCCATTTGAAGAATGGACTTATTAATATTAGCATGTTATAGTCATTAAAGCTAAATACATCATATTGTTTATCACAAAGTTACAATGGTAATTGATTCGGCCAGTCTTTTGACTTCTGTGTCACCTGTATGTAGCATCCTCGGTGAATCGGGGTTGTCTGTAGTAAACGGTGGCTATGCGGCTTCTGGTCTATCCTGGAGGTCTGGAGAAGTGGTAATAATGGAAGGTGTTGTTGTCTCTCTCCTTTTGCAAGGTTTATCTTATTCTGGTGCTGGCGGTGGTGGGAAACTTTCACTTGAACTCACTTACTTCAGTTTACCGCACTTTTACCTTATAGTTAAACTGTTACATATACTGTGATCTCTATCACGTTGACGTGATATTAAATCAACTGCAGAGATGTCATATTACTAAGCATTATCTTAAAGAACCTAAGAGAGTGAACGACATATTCTTTCATTCTCTATAATTTTGTAGTTACTTCCTACATTTTCAACTGTACTGTTCTCGCTGCGGACTCTGAGTTACAACTAATTTTTGGGGCACATCGCTGGCTTAGCGAAGTGCTTGTCTGCGTGTGTTGTTATTTACCGGCGCGAGAAATGGTTCTTAATTTATTAATTATTATTTTTACTTACTTTAAATTGCTGGTTTATTACGTCTCTATAATTTATTACTCGCTGAAGAAACTGGAGTTGGTTTACATCTTTATTTGTTTAACATTATTTAGTTTTCTATTTATTTCATAGGGAGAGAAATTATGTAGTTTCGTTTCGGATTATATTATTTTTACCTCTTTTTTGTGCTATTTAACCCTATTAAATCGTCACATTCTCCTCCACTTAAAGAAGACACTGGGTCGGTGACCGATGTGTATTCAACTGGGAAATAGCTAAGAATTACAATGGGAATTTGGTACGAGCTTCCGTGTGAAAAAACCCCCTTTCCCTCTTTTCGTGATTCACTCATGTGATAATCGAATCATTTTAAATTTTTTTTTTTTTTTTTTTTTTTTTTAATCTAAAAGATAACTATACTATCTCTAAAATTTATCTTAATTCTACTACTTAATACTACTACCGGTTTTTTTGTTTAGTTTTTTCTAACTCGTTTAGTGGAGTTATTCTACACAGAGTATGTTTTTCATACTTACTGCGTTTCCTTTCCTTTTTTAATTGTTCGTCGACAATTTTATTTTAGTACTGTATTTTTCTGTGGTAACGTTACCTTTATTTGTCAGTTGACTTTACATATCGCATTTATTTATTTTTGGTGAATAGGATCTAAGGTTGATCAGGCCTCATTCTTATTCATACCTTACGATTTTGTAATTAAGTATGGTTTACAGTGACTTAATTACAATATAGGAAATATACTTCGTAGTACATTTATTGTTTTTTACTTCATTTCTTTCTTTGCTTACTAGCAGAACAATTTCCGTGATAATATTTTATCTGGGAAACATGACTTCTTCGTACATAATTATCCGTAGTGGGGTTATACAGTGCTACGGTTACAGGTGTTAAATATTTGTGAATCCTGTAAGGGCCACACCATCTGTAAGATAGTTTGGAGGTGGTCTTATCAACTGCACTACTCGTTGGATGAGTTTGGTACATCACTAAGTCTCCGACTTGATACTTAATTTCTTTACTATCACGCTCGTGATATTTTCGCGATTTTCTTAAGTTTACTCTCAGATTTGCGCGAGCTTCGTTCCATATTCTTTTTATATTTTTATCACTGATTTCGCGGGGTGGCAATTCATGTATTTTCCACTTTGTGGATAATGGGTGATTTGGTTTATATTTGTACAACAAATCAAAGAGTGTAGATTTATGTCCTTCGTGATATGCTGAGTTGAAAGCAATTGGATCCAGGATAGGTTCTGGTCCCATGATGTCTGGTCGTTTGCATTAAAGCTATTAAAGGCTATTAAAGCGGATTTTAAGTTTTGCAAATACCTTTCAGCGATATTACCTTGTGGACGATACTCTGTAACAGTTATATGGTCTATGCCTAGTCTGAAACACATGTCCTTGAATTCTTTGGACTTAAACTGGGGTCCGTTATCTGACACTAGGTGTACTGGTATACCAAAGTCTTTAAATAATCTCTCTCATAAAATTTTCACTGTGGTTGATGCTAATGCTCGTCGCATGGGATACATCCAGACGAATTTGGTAAATGAATCTACGCAAATGAGTAGCATGGTGTTACCGGATTTTGAACGTGGATAAGGGCCATAAATGTCTATGTAAATTTTTGAAAAGGGTGTTGTGGGAGTCTCTGAGATTAATTTACCAATATGGCTATTTCTCGCGGGTTTGCTGAGTGCACACAATTTACACTCTTTTACAAACTTAGCTATCTCGCTGTTCATATTTCCCCAATGATATTCTTTTCTAATACGATGTATGGTTTTATTAATACCCATATGAGCTCCAATGGTGGATGCGTGGTAGTATTGCATAAGCATTGGTTTAATAATGTCCGGGGCAATTATTCTCAAGGATTTTCCATTTGCTAGTTTATAACATAATACTCTCTTACTCAATATATATTTATCTGAAGTATTTCCTTTATTGATCTGTTCTATTATTTTACTTAAGGAAGGATCTTGTTGTTGATACTGGGCTATGTCAGTAAATGCCAGTGGGAATTCAGTTATTAGGGTATTTATTATTGATGTTTCACCTCTTTCATTATGTTCGGATTCCTTACTCGGCTGCTGGAACATACGGGATAGCGTATCGGCTACTACATTTTGGGTGCCACGAATGTGTTGTACTTTAAACTTGTAACAATTTAATCTCAAAACCCATCTTCTGATACGACCTAACTGTTTAGGGTGATTTAATAACCATGATAAAGCTTGATTATCCGTTTCTAACAGAAATTCTTTATGTTCTAAAAATGGCTTGAATTTCTCGAATGCGAATACTACGGCTAAACATTCTAATTCTATGCGGAGAATTTCTTTTCCCGATCGGTTAGGGTTCGCGAGGCATAACTGATCGGTAATCTAGAATTATCTACTTCCTGATATATGACTGCTCCTAGGGCTACACTTGAATTATCTGTCTGTACGATAAACGGTTTCATGAAATCGGCCAGTTGTAATACTGGAGGTTGTATTATACTTTCTTTCAGGTTGTCAAATGCTGTTTGATGTTGAGGGGTCCATTCAAATTTTACTCCTTTTTTTCTTAACACATTTAAGGGTGCTGCTATATCAGCTAGGTGTGGAATATACTTGTGGAAGTAATTTATCATTCCCAAAAATCGAGCTATTCCTTTCATATCACATGGTGGTAAAAATTCTCTGATTCCACGGGTGCGTTCTGGGTCTATGCTTACTTTTCCGTTGGCAGATACTATGTGACCTAAAAATGAGAATTGGTTAACGGCAAAATTTACTTTACTTGGGTTTACGGTTAATCCGGCTTTCTTTAGTCGGGATAAGATTTCGCGTAAATGATGATGTTGTTCCATGGATTGGCTGTAAACTACTATGTCATCTAGGTAGTGGTATACGAATTTAAATTTTACGTCGTGGAATATTTTTTCTAACAATCGACTACAAACAGAACTTCCTTGGGAGATTCCAAAAGGTACTCTTGTAAATTGGTACAGGTTGAACGGGACTGCGAAGGCGGTTAGATGTTTGGATTCTTCCGATAATGGTATTTGATGGAATGCTTGATTGAGATCCATTATGGTGAAAACTTTAGCTTTTGTAAAATAGTGGAAGGGGCTGTGGATGTCGGGGAGCGGTATGGACTCGAATTCTATCTTTTTATTTAATTGTCTATAGTCAACGACTAATCTATGTTTATCAGTGCCTTTGGGTACTAAGAACGCAGGTGATGAATACGGTGAAGTGGAAGGTTCTATAACTTGTTCTAACAATTTATTGATTTGATTTCTCATGATTTCCATTTTTGGAGGAGATAACTTATATGGATGCAGTCGGATTACTTTATTATCGTTCAGGTTGATCTTGTACTCTATTAGATTCGTTAAATCTAACTTTGGGGTTAGAACGGTGGAAAATTCTTTTATTAGATTTTGTATTTTTTGTTTATCTCTACTCTTTAAATGATCTAGTGCAGATTCGTGGTGTACTACGTACGTTGCGGATGTTTCTGTACCTTTACTGTTATTTACTTCGAAGTCAAAATTATATTTTTGGGTACGGTCGAATCTAAAATAATACTTCTTATCGTACATGTCAAGAATTATACCTGTTTTACTGATGAAGTCCGCTCCTAATATTAAGTTTGGTCCTAATTCTTCAGATACTAATACTGGAAAATACCATGTTAAATTTTTAATTTTTAGTTTGATAGTAACGCTGAGTTTTATTGTTAATTTTTGGTTATTAGCGGTAGCGCATTTCATATTCACCGGTTGGCTACGTTTAACAAGGTGGTGTTTGGCTAATGTTTCGGCTAACTGTTGGCTAATTAAGCTCCGTGTTGATCCGGAATCAATTAACCCTAGTGTTTTCATAATGCCAAGGTCTACTTGTATATATGGTAATTGACACATACTGGATTTGCATGTAGTAATTGAGTTGCATAAATCTTTCTACGTAGGGGTCTAATTTTTTTTTTTTATTTTATTTTTTTTGTACTTCTCGGTTTTACCTACTCTTACGACGCGGCGGGAGACACAGGATTTCAGCACTCCCTGCCTTACATGTTTTTTGAATGAGAGGATTTTTGGTAGTGCTGTTTCTGTTTACAGTACCTCCTAATGTGACCTTGTTTACTGCAGTTATAGCATCTTTTTTCCCTACTCACTGTGTCACTCATATTCAGTTGGGATTTCAGTTGATAATTTTGTGCAGGTTGGTAGTGTGAAGGTTTCGGCGTTTTTAAAGTGTCGACTATCACGGTGTATTCTCGGTTCTGAAACGGTGGTGTTTCGTTTCTGCGTTTTGTCTGAGGAATTAAAGCACGTCTGTTTTGGTCCGAATACCATACATTTGATGAGTGGATGGACAGCATTGTTCTAATTCTGCAAAAGTTTTGGGTCTATTGATCAGTACTAATCGCGATCTCTCTTCTGGGGATAATCCTACCAGAATCGTTTCTACTAACTGTGGTTCGCTCAAATTTACCTTTAGTAATAATGAAGATTCTCTTACTTCTGAAATATAGTGCACGAGTCTCTCGTGCGCTCCTTGTACTCTAAGTACTGTGTTCCGTTTCAATTCTTCATAAATTTCCGTTGGAATAAAATGTCTTATTAAGGCAGAATGTAGTTGGTCTACAGAATGGTGAAAATTCATTGACTCGACTCCTGTACATGGTCTTTTAATGGTGGTCTACATTTAGTCATAATGACTGGCAATATTTGGCTATTGCTCAGTTGCTGTAAGTCTTTTATTTGTAAAAGGTGTTTTATGAACGCTAACAGTTTGGTAATACTTAATCCATCGGTATATTGGATTTCTGATAAAATCTTTTCTATGGGATGAGTTATCTTTCCGTATAGGTTAGCACTAAAGTTCACGTGAGATTGTATTCTCGGGTCTCTCGACACTGAATTAGTTATCGCAGAGGGTGGTAACACACGATTACTCATTAAATCATTATTATATGAGACTACACTGGTTATTTGGAGGTGAGGATTCCGCTGTTGGTGTGGTATTCACATTTCTATTAAGCGTCTGATCTGCATTCCGTTCTACACTTGATACTTGTGGAAATTCGAAAGTCACGGTAGTAGGTCTCTGTTCTGTGGTGGGTGATTGAGATGGTGTGATATTTAATCAAGAAAGAGATTCTTCTATTTCCTCCATTTTAAATGAGTCTGATTTACGACGTAGGTTTCTTATTATCGTTGGTAATTGCTGCAATGCTTCGTCTGCAAATTTTTGCACGTCACGGGGTGTTACAGTAGCTATTTATGCGACGGGTTAAATGCTCTATCCGTTGCGTGGTACGCAAGATTATGGCGGGTGATTTTTCGTTGTGGAGGGTTTGCGATATTGACGTCAATTCCCTATATTTTGCATAACACGTTTCTACTTCGCTTTCAGGTTCTATTTCGTTTAATCTATCTAACTGGGTAGGTATATTTTGCTTGTTGTTGCGTAACGTTTTGCATAATTCTGCGACCATTACGTTTGCATAAGGTAAACCGCGTAAAAGTGCTTCATAGCATAATTCGTCTTTTAATAACAAATCCGGGTTAAATTGAGACAGTGTCTTAATATACTAATTGTAGTAATCTACTTATACTAATCAACATCAGTTTGATTATATTAATTATATCACTGTATATGACTATCATTAGTTTGGTGGAATCAAATACCTTTCAATTCACAGTGAGAATAATAGCTCATATGCAGATACAGAAGGGAATCTCACACAGAGTTCTACAGGACGTGACATGAAATATTATGACTACTGTTGTTGTTAGGCGATAACATTCCTATGCAAGGGGAGAGATTACGCGTTTGTATTCGACTATTGTCTAGATCAACGGTTGGTTTATTCACAGTTGTTGCACATATGCTTATAACAAAGGCCTAGTTTATACAGTTTCTAACACGTTAATATATTTCCTGTTTGTTCTTGCTCTCACGCTTACTTTGTGGGTGACAATCTGTGCACGCTTCAACATGGGTTTACAGAATTAAATTATCATTACATATATTATTTTTCTTAATAATAATTGCAAATCTTTTGTACTAATATATTATTGCTATTCTTGTTTAATTTACTCTTTTACTACTTTACTTTCTTATTAATATCCATTTCTTAATATTCTTTCTTATAATTTTTATTTTTATTATTAAGCTTTTTATATGGCCTTTTTTTTATTTCTTTATTGCAGTAACTCCAATTAGTCTTTTATTTATTAGCATAGCAGAGTGGCGCATCTTATAACGGCTGTAAAGTATCTTTTATAACTTCTGTATACTATCGCCCTTATAACTTCAGGAGCCCGGTTAATTGGCGTCGTTCAATTAAACAGGCTGCCATAATATTCACAAAATGTTATATATTTAATTAAAATACAACGTAACAAAACAATTAATAGGAACCTGTGAATTTAACCAGAAAAAAGGAATATTAGATTCGTGTTGCCAAATTTACTCACGCATATTTATGTCCATGACATCTCTTTATTTACATGGTAATTAGCATAAAAGAAAATGAGTTACTGTCTTATTATTAAAAATCAAATAGGCTTGTGATTTGTATTGTTAAAACATACATACATATATATATATACTTAATCTACTTTTTGTTTACTCTATTTCGTTCAACTGATTAGTTAACTATAAAAAAATAATAACTGCATAATGTACTCATTAATCAACTTGGTTAATTATTTATAAAACTTTGGTACATCATACCCTTGGATCCGAGATATATCCTTTCTTTATATTAAAGTTAAACAATTTACTTTTTCTGCCATTTGAAGAATGGACTTATTAATATTAGCATGTTATAGTCATTAAAGCTAAATACATCATATTGTTTATCACAAAGTTACAATGGTAATTTAATTCGGCCAGTCTTTTGACTTCTGTGTCACCTGTATATAGCATCCTCGGTGAATCGGGGTTGTCTGTAGTAAACGGTGGCTATGCGGCTTCTGGTCTATCCTGGAGGTCTGGAGAAGTGGTAATAATGGAAGGTGTTGTTGTCTCTCTCCTTTTGCAAGGTTTATCTTATTCTGGTGCTGGCGGTGGTGGGAAACTTTCACTTGAACTCACTTACTTCAGTTTACCGCACTTTTACCTTATAGTTAAACTGTTACATATACTGTGATCTCTATCACGTTGATGAGATATTAAATCAACTGCAGAGATGTCATAAACACACACACTTAAAACGCATCAAAGATGTTAAACACATTGAAATTACTGATAATTATTGCTATCAGCTTTACTAAGCATTATCTTAAAGAAACTAAGAGAGTGAATGACATATTCTTTCATTCTCTATAATTTTGTAGTTACTTCCTACATTTTCAACTGTACTGTTCTCGCTGCGGACTCTGTTACAACTAATTTTTGGGGTGCATCGCTGGCTTAGCGAAGTGCTTGTTCAGCGTGTTGTTATTTACCGGCGCGAGAAATGGTTCTTAATTTATTAATTATTATTTTTACTTATTTATATTGCTGGTTTATTATGTCTCTCTATAATTTATTACTCGCTGAAGAAACTGGAGGTGGTTTACATATTTATTTGTTTAACATTATTTAGTTTTCTATTTATTTCATAGGGAGAGAAATTATGTAGTTTCATTTAGGATTATATTATTTTTACCTCTTTTTTTATTTTGTGCTATTTAACCCTACTAAATTGTCACAATGTGTTTTACAAACAAGAGTGGTTTCAAAGTAAACAAAGTATACAGTTTGGGCTTTTATTCCCATTCTTGTGTTCATTCTTTGTAATATAACTTTTTACAACTGATTTACAAATCAGTATAAATATTATTTTTTGATTTATAAAAGGGGTTTTACATATAATTTTCATTTTTATGATTAGACACTTTTGTCCGTTTTCTATGTGCAATCCTCTGTCTGTTGTAAAATATTAATGTCAGATGAATGATCTTTTTGGATTTCATTGTATATGTAAAAAAAAATTGTTGTTATGTAAGTCATGTAAATATGACTTCTTGTTATGTTATGCTATGTAACGTAAGTCATGTAAACATGACTTCTTATTTTAATTATGAAAGATATCCGGGCTGTTTGGCCGTGGTCCCTGGTTTAAAACAAAACCAAACGTTTCGGCAGCTCCACTGGCTGCCATCATCAGTGGTATAAAATTTCTGCACTTTGGTTTTGTTTTAAACCAGGGACCACGGCCAAACAGCCCGGATATCTTTCATAATTCAAATGACACCGGCCGTGAAAGCCTAAGGAATGACTTCTTATGTTATGCTATGTAATGTACTGGTTTTAAAGCATTTATTAATGCTAATTCAGCTAAATTTCTTGTTTTATGATGTGTCGTTAAATAGTATGCAAGAATTCTAAGTGTATTTATTTGTCACCTGGGTCAACCTAATCTGTACTCGGGGGCTCACTAAACAGACTTTGGTTCCCCCTTCTGATAACTAGTCAGTTAGCTTGTCCGTTATAAGTTGGGATTGATTGTGATATGGCTCTCACACGCCGTCTGTCAAGTGTGAGTAGTGACCTGGGGTTACTAGCTGCACCTTCACTATGTTCACCAGAGATGATTCTGCTAGTCATCAACTGTCCAGAAGAGAACTGTACTCAACCAACATTGTATGCTGGAACCAATGGTGAATTTTTGTTTTACAGTATGCCTTAGCATATTCAAGTGACATTCCAATGCTTCATTTCACAAAATGATCTATACGATATGAGTCCACAAACACAAGAATTATCTGGTACTGGAATCTTAAAAAATACAAGAAATTGCTCTGTATATTCTAAGTATTTCACTTACTACCACATTCATGTGGAACAACCTTTACTAATATTCAGAGAAATCATATGATTATACCATACATTCAAAATACACTGATTAAGTGTAAATATGAGATAGAAGTATTATATAAGACAAAAAACAAGACAAACTTAAAAAGATACAACAGAAAAAAGACTAACACACACACACACACATGTGATGTACAAGGGTCACATAGAGTATAAGTAGTCAGTTATATCGTATATGGTATTGGAATGCTTCAGATTTATTAATCTTTTTTTTTTAATTGCACTAATAATTTAATATTGTTTCTGATAACAAAATAAAATTAATTAACAGTCTCTGACGATTTTTGTTTACAATTAAAAATAATTTCCTCTTATATTCTGATTACATAAAGATTTAATTTATACGAGTTCTTTTGCCTTTTAGTTTATAAGTTTTTTAATAAGTTTATAACAAACAACTTCACTTCCCTTTACAATGGATGATGCTCCGATCCTGGTAAGTGGCTACAGATGTTCCTTCTGTATAGACATTCAGGATATCGTTGCGATCTCCTCCTGTTGTCCGGTGTTCAAGGGTCATTCTCAGGTTGGGTACTTCTAGAATATGTAGTGAATTAAATTTTAATTGTGATTTACTCTGTGTATTAAATATACACAATACTCCAGTAAACTTGCAGTATCCTTCTTAGATGCCTACGCGGACAATCTTGCACTATACCTTATTAGCACTTGATATTCCATCAACTTGCAAACTTTCTAACTTGTGCTCACGTGCTATTGTAGACCAATTGTCTAAATGGGCAGCAATGACCACACGTTATTTAGTTAAGAGAGAGATAATAAATTATAAAATAGTTCAGTATCTAAAAAATACTAAACCCTACAAAGAATAAAATCAAATGAGATTTTGTCCAAATCTCAAGCGTTGATTGGCTGAAAAATTCCCTTTCTCTGCATCTTCAGTAAAGATAACATTTTTCCTACAAAAGATTGTCTACAGGCAAAGTTGGACCCTCAGTAAAAGTGGCAAGTACAAATACAAATGACCCTGAAATACAGAAGTTTTTGTGATAAATTTAATCATGGGGTTCTTCATTATCTCACATTAAAAATGTATTTGAGAACAGATAAAAGTTAGTGAAAATATCAGATTGTATGTCTCAGGACAGAGTCTTGCAATTAAGGAATAACATACATATTGTAAATACAAATATTCCAACTAATTCTGGAAAATCCCGCCAGCAATTGATTGTGAGAAAAGCTTGACAGAATCTGCCCGTCAAAACAACTAGTGAAGAACAAGACTAGACCTGTTGGTCTTAAAAATCAATAAGACTTGTTCTTGAATTTGAAACTTATCAGGGGTCTACAACTCCCTTATCCAATTCAAAGCTTGGGCTTAGTTCTACAATTGTTCTTCAGTTTGTGAAGACTATCATGTAGTAGTTTTGTATTTTTTGATCGGTATTTTACCAGGATTCTATTTATGGATAAAACTGGTAGTTAAGGCAACTGGAACCCTTAATACAAACTATGGTATTTCAGAAACGTCAAGTTAAACAGACATGAAAACCGTAAGTATGTGTGAGCAGATGGTAAACTTGTTGCTATGGAGTGGATGGACAGCAACAAAGTTTATCTTCTATCAAAACAGACAGAGATTGAACCACAAGAATCTGTATCAAGGCAATCAAAGGCTGAAAGGAAATTCACAGACATGACTTATCCATTTGCTGTACGCAAGTATAATCAGTGCATGGCTGGTACTTATATTTGTGATCAGCAGATGGAGTTCTATTGCATATGGTTTAGGACACAGAAGTGGACACTAAAATGCATACTCTACTTTCTAGACTTGTCAGTTGTGAACAGCTGGATGCTTTCTGTGTGAGACTGTACGTCTAATAATTTCCATACTGACAGTGACTTGATGAAATATAGACTTGATTTAGCAGAAGCTGTAACAAAGATCCCTGCTCTCTCAAGATCTATTCTATCTGATGACAGTGAGGAGGACGAGCCTCTGACTTCCAAATGATTTGACAAATGGTATGATGGGTATGAACATTTTTCTATTTTCAATATGTTTTCAATAACATTGAGGTCATGAGGTGGGTGCTACCTTTTATCCCTGTAGTCGAACAGGTTTATATATGTTCAGACATCTCCTGTAAAACACTCAATACATATGGGAAATAAGTGATTACTGGGCAATACAGTATAGGCCTACCCTTTCCCCTTTACATTGATATGTTAAACATATAAACAGAAAATATAATACCATAACAGGAATTATAAATGGTGCTGATTTTACCCCCAGAAAAGTTTAACATGATATAAAGACTGAAAATTTAAATTATGATTTTAAATAATTTTTTTAAAAACAGGCCGTTTTTCATATTATTTTATTTTCATAGTTTATGTTATAATTTACTTTTGTATGGTACATGGTAAAACACTCCAGAAGACACATTCCAACTTGTACTCTTCACACCGCCATCAGGTTTCCCTCCCATCACTTTCCAGTTGACTCAGCTCCTTTATCTGAACACTCCTTGGAGGTTATCTTGAGAGATATTTTTGTTTTTCTGTAGCCATGTAGACATGGCTTGGGTAATGTCTTGCTGTCAGTATGTTCACATATCAAGATGTAATGATGATCTCAACAGGCTATTATTGAATTTTTGACTGGATTCCTCTGGTAGCTGTTTTCCCAAGTTTTACATATAATTGTATACACTAATTTTCTTATCGTTTTCTACTCTTGAATATAAAATGTAGAAGTTTATAATACTTATCATAAATATGTGAAAGAACACTTTCTTCCACCACTTCGTTGTATGTCTGTGAAGATAATAGTAACTGAGTAGTGCATTTCCATGGTCTATCCCTGTCTTTATTATTATTGTACTCAAAAATTGTGTCTGGCTTTAGTTTTTCTATCATTCCTTCTGATGATTTTACTTTGGTTATTGGTGATGTCATTTTGTGCTTTGTACTGATGGCATACACATCTCTATTGCCTTTCCAATGAAATGGAAGTACTCACCCATTATAACTTTTTCAAATTTTGATGCTTCCCTGCTATATACACTTTTTCCTTGAATGAGGCCTTTCGGTTTTGCAACCATTATCAAGTTCTTCCTACAACAACAGGACAGTTGTTGTAGGAAGAACTTGATAATGGTTGCGAAACCGAAAGGCCTCGTTCAAGGAAAAAGTGTATATAGCAGGGAAGCAACAAAATTTGACAAAGTTGTTATGAAGACTGCTAACATAGAGAAATAACTGATAACACCCATTATGTTCATATTTTATTTTTAAACTTTTTGTTTTGATTCAACAGGTAAGCCTTTACTGTTATCTGCACATGTTCCTAGAGCACAGGTGGTTTCTGAAATAATTTTTCAAATGATGAGACACTTCAGTACATAAGGCTTTCATGGCTGGTGTCAACTGTGTTGAAATATAACTGACTTCTCTCCAGGATATTAGGCCTTGGTCCAGTAGTGCTACTATGAAGAGTTGTTTCTGCCTCATTGCTGAAGGCCACCTCAGTGATTCAGTATAAAAACGACTGAAACTGGGATCAGTTAACCACAGGTTCTTTTGTCACAGTACTGTGCTTAACTGGTGAAGACTCATGCCAGTTTCCAAGTCATTTTTACACTGAAGGTGGCTTCCAACAGTGGCCAAAATGTCTGGTCATAGTGGCTGTAGTGGAACACAGCGTAATAGCGTGGATAGAAGTCAATTGTACTTCAACAAAATGCCACACTTGTATAATGGCCATGTACAAGGCATGACTCATTTCAGATAATCATGACAAATCTGCAATACAACCGACCCCACACTTTTATCATCTCCAACTCCAGTGTAATGTAATTACTGATATTATTTACATGCAACATAAAGTAAATGGAACAAAATTTGCCTCTCTTCATTATCTTTCCAGCAAAAGAAGAGTCTAACGTAACATCTGTACTCCAGTAGTCAGTAATACTTGGTTTTGAAACCAGGCACACATGAAACCATTTACTGCAAAAAAATTGTACATTTCATGTAATATAACAGCACTCTGTGAAGCCCAGAGTGAGCGCTCTATTAAGGGGTCACGGAATCCCTATCTTCCACCATGTTAACATAAGTAACATTATTTTCTGAAAGACTACTAAACCAATCTGTTTGAAATTTTCACAGCAGTTTCTGAGTTTCTGTAGACCCTTTCACAAGAGCTGAGTTTTCTTTGTTAAAAAAATGTACCACAGAAAATTAAAAAAAAAATGTCCCATTCAACTTTTTAAAGTTGATAAATTTGTATGAACACTATTTTATAAAATGTAAATTTGCATTTACCATGACAGAAAAAACTCAGTATATACTCACATACTGTGAGTATTATGTGAAAATGTCACAATGATTGGTTCAGAGGTTGGTGAGAAAATGTTCCTTATGCATTAAAATTGCCAGCTAAATGCAGTTGAACAGCTGAGTACTGCTAACCTTTGCGCATGAAAGATAGCAACTTTCGAAAAAATAATCATGAAATTTGATGGAGTGATTCAAAAGTTATCCATATTTGAATATGGAAGTTTTAACTGACGGCAGCTGTCAAAAGCTGCAATATATTTTTCAAAAAGGTATTTTGATGCAAAGTTCTGTTAAAAATAACAAGTGTTGCACATTAGTGCATTAAGAAAAACCTCAGCTTTTAATTGGCACTAAAAACAAAAATTTGAAAAAATATTTTTTTTGTTTTGCTTTCCGTGTCCAGTTAATTTATTTTGCCTCATCAACTTTATAATTGTTGTTCCAGTATATCTACTAGTTTGTTTTTATAATATTAGAATCATAAGACATTAAACCAACAGAATTCAATGCTGATAGTATCTAACGGAACAAGCACTATATGTCTTCAAAAACTGACAACTGTGGTTTGATGTCAACATCAAACCAAACAGAAGTAGTATTTTATTAGGCACTGTCTTTAATTAGTTTGGGCTTGTAGTTGTGTTTCCATTTTGATAGTACTCTTCTTCATCACCGTCTGGCACAAAATCTGGCTTCTCATCTGCAATATTTAGTTAAAGTAGTTTATACATCTATATAAATTTGTACAAAGTAAATAAACAAGTAATAATATATATACTATTTATATAAATTAGAAGACCAAGAATAATGTAAGTATGAAAATAAATCTCAACATCTGCAATTCATAAAATGAAAAGTAAATATATAAAGTTGTGTATAAGTCTGTTTATGCATATGATTTCCTAAGGTTAAATCCACTTTTGTTTTCAGAAAATGTCCAGCAAAAACCTATGAAGCTAGTGTTCATTTTATTATTTAAGCAGTCATAACTCTAAACAGCTGATCACAGAACGAGTGTGTATGCAATGTTATACAAATAGTAAATAAAATCTAAACAAAGTAAACAAACAAACTGTAAACAAAATAAAATAATTTGTAAATTAAGTAAAAGAAAGTGTAGTTACAAACGAATATATTGATAGTTTTGATAGTTCATCTTCTTTTTCAGTACAAACTATATAGTTCAATATATTCAGTACAAACTATAGGATGAAGTAACCTCAAATTATGTAGGCTTACCTGTATTATCCTATCGAAATGTCTCTTAAGTTTCTACATCATCCAATTCAGATCCAGAGTTGTCAATAAAGTACTGTAATATGTTATCTTCAGTCCAGAACTCATCACTCATTTTGTAATGTAGAATTACAAAGTCAACACTATACTGAATGTGTAGTTCACAACAAGGAGCCATCACAAACATTGACATGTAAAGCATTAGAAATTAGTAGTTTGGAGATCATGGACAGTACGAACTGTCCAGTTTTGTACTGAACTAATGTTGAATTATAAAGCAACAGTAAACATGCAGCAATTAGAAATATGCTGGCGGATATAACCTATGCCGTTTAAATACAACACAGACAAAAACTCAGAAATATCAAGCCACGTAAACTTAGGGACGTATCTGCATCCATCATATTGCCAAGAAATTACTCAGATGTGTTAAGGCCCCAAGACTCTGTTATCTTGAGGGATATAGCAGCCAGACAAAAATCTTGTATGATACGTGAAAAGTATATCTACACATGTCAAGAAAAAACTGCTTCAAATTATTTTCACTATAAATACAAATGGCAATATAATTCATGCAGTGATAAATTGAATTACAGGATAAATGTGTATCAATAATTCCACACTATATTACAATGTACATTTAATGATTTTAATTCATAAGGTATAATTTTGGATACAAATTTCACTCTTGTTTTTCAGTGCCAAATATCACACACTTATTGTAGTATGTACTAATTTATTTGTTAATTATGCTTGTTTTCAAGAGGTTTTTGTTTATAAACATTACAGTGATGTTTCATTACTTTACTAAAACTTCTAGGGTGATAGAAATTATTCTTACATACTAACAGTGAGGGTTCTTAGTAGTCTAATGGATCAATTTATGCTCAGCCAAATACTCAAACAAAAAAATTTGTTACAAATATCACTGTTCTTAATATTTTATGCTAGTTTTATACATGACACAACATTCTGCAATGTTAAAAATTTTTGTACAAGCACCTTACTGTTACTTCTTAATGACAGACTGTATTACTTTGTCATGACAAGTAGGATATACTGTAAATATTTATGTGCAAATATCCCACTGGTACTTCATAATGCCTGCATGTATTGTGTCTTGACAATTGCCTGAATGAGTAAATGTTTTTGTACAAATATGGCACTAGTATTTCCTAATATCAGAATGTACTAACTTGTGTCTTGATAAATGGTTTGACGGAGTAAATGATTTTGAATAAACATCACACTGGTACTTCTTAATGCAAGAATGTATTAACTTGTGTCTTGATAAATGGCATGACAGAGTAAATGATTCTGAACCCACATCACACTGATACTTCTTAATGCCAGAATGTATTAACTTGTTTTAACAAATAGCCTGCTTCAGTAAATGATTTTGAACACGCATTGCACTAATACATCTTAATGCCAGAATGTATAAACTTGTGTCTAGACAAACTGCCTGAAAGTGTAAATGATTTTGAACAAACATTGCACTGGTATTCCTTAATGCTAGAATGTATTAACTTGTGTTTTGACAAATTGCTTGACAAAGTAAATGATTTTGAACAAACATCACACTGGTACTTCTTAATGCCAGAATGTATTGACTTGTGTTCCAACAAAGTACTTGACCGAGTAAATGATTTTGAACAAACATCACACTGGTACTTCTTAATGCCAGAATGTATTAACTTGTGTTGTGACAAATTGCTTGACAAAGTAAATAATTTTGAACAAACATCACACTGGTACTTCTTAATGCCAGAATGTATTAACTTGTGTTCCGACAAAGTACTTGACCGAGTAAATGATTTTGAACAAACATCACACTGGTACTTCTTAATGCCAGAATGTATTAACTTGTGTCTTGACAAACTGGATGAGTGAGTAAATGGTTTTGAACACACATTGCACTGGTACTTCTTGATGCTAGAATGTGTTAACTTGTGTCTTGAGAAAGTACTTGACCGAGTAAATGATTTTGAACAAACATCACACTGGTACTTCTTAATGCCAGAATGTATTAACTTGTGTTGTGACAAATCGCTTGACCGAGAAAATGGTTTTGAACACACATCGCACTGGTACTTCTTGATGCTAGAATGTGTTAACTTGTGTCTTGACAAACTGGATGATTGAGTAAATGATTTTGAACACACATCGCACTGGTATTCTTTAATGCTAGAATGTATTGACTTGTGTACCCACAAATGACTTGACCGAGTAAATGATTCTGAACAAACATTGCACTGGTACTTCTTAATGCCAGAATGTATTAACTTGTGTTTTGACAAATAGCTTGACAAAGTAAATGATTTTGAACACACATTGCACTGATACTTCTTAATGCCAGAATGTATAACCTTGTGTTTAGACAAACTGCCTGAAAATGTAAATGATTTTGAACAAATATCGCACTGGTATTCCTTAATGCTAGAATGTATTAACTTGTGTTTTGACAATTGGGTTGACACAGCAAATGATTTTGAACAAACATCGCACTGGTATTCTTTAATGCTAGAATGTATTAACTTGTGGCTTGATAAATGGCATGACCGAGTAAATGATTTTGAACAAACATCACACTGATATTTCTTAATGTCAGAATGTATTAACCTGTGTTGTGACAAATTGTCTGACAAAGTAAATGATTTTGAACACACATCGCACTGATACTTCTTAATGCCAGAATGTATTAACTTGTGTCTTGACAAACTGGATGAGCGAGTAAATGATTTTGTACAAAACCCACATTGATAACTCTTCTTTTTGCAAACAGATTGATCCTGAATTGACTTTCTTCTGTATACTTCAGAATCCAGAATAGGATCCACTTCTGCACAGATATTATTCACTGGTGTAGATAAATAACCCTGGAACAAATGAACATGCAACTGTAATAATAAATAACTAGAACACTGGAGGAGTAGACACCACTAGCGCTAAACAACTATGTTCCTACTTCCACCATGAAGTAGCTTTCAGTTTGCAAAATTAAACGTTACCCTATGTATGATTATAGTATTCCATTATTATTCATAGGAAGTATAGTAGATTTTTGTAAACAAATGTGTATATAATATACTGGTGTGTGTGTGTGTGTGTGTGTGTGTTATATAACTACCAATCCCGCATCCCAATATTGGAAAATTGCATTAAACGTGGCTTCCATATACAGATTACACATTACAATCCCATTCTTTGACCGCCATGTTGTTTCAGGGATCCATTGGAATGTTTTCATTTTTTTGTCACAAGTGAGAATGGAGGTGGAATGAATGTATCATGAATATCAATAGTTGACCCAAAATGCCACTAGGTGTGCTCTGAACGTGGAGTATGTCAGAACAGTGTATATTTATTTCTATGCTGTCGCGTACGTGACTTCTGGCAGCATTAGTGCGTTCACTTGTCTGCCTATTGTTACATTCCTAGCACGTTGCTCTGTGTAAAGTGTAAATCAGACTGTATTTTGTTTTGAGTGATCGTCATCATTTACAATGGTTGGTAAATAAAACAAAGAACCTGTCTGATGGTGAAAGCTGCAACAGAAAAATACTCTTCTAATAAAGGTAAGCATATTTACACTATTGCTTATATTGTTACACGTAATATTGTTCTACCATACCAACTTTCCCTGTAGTAAGAAAAGATAAAGACACATTCTATAAATCAGTTAAAATTAGACAAATCAATTAAAACAAAAGGTGTTTAAAGTAAGATAAAATTTATTTTTCTTATGTATGCTAGGCGGCGGTTGGAAACTTATTTGACTGATATGCCAGTGAGCGACACCCATTTCCTGTTTATTGTATCTGTTGACTTTCCTTAACTAAATCAACTGAAAAGATGTATTTGTGTTATCAATGTAGTATTACCAATTATAGAGAAGTATACAAATGTTTTCTGTTGTATTACTGTCACTTCGAAAATGTAAGGAGAGCATTTACAGGAATGTTGTTTATAAGACTTACTCTCCCATAAAGAATATCGTTTTGGGCACTTGTGAGCAGGATCCAAATGTTTTGGTATAATTGACATTATATTGCAAATGTACAAGTGTTAAGTAATAGAAATTTGTTGTCTTCATGTCCGTACTTTCGACTAAATTCATCAATAAGAAATAACGTCTTAATACTCGATCTTTAATAATTAGTAGTAACGCTGGAGAGAGTAAGAGAGTGAGTGTGAAAGAGATAGTGAGGGGGAGAAAGAGACAGGGATCAAGAGTGTGTGTGTGTGTGTGTGTGTGTGTGTGTACACCGACACAACTTTATTCATTAAAAAATAATACACTCAAAAATGTTTACAGTATCTGCATCTATCATTATACATTTTCACTTGTATAAAGTTACAAATTGTCGTTTGGCACAAATAACTTACATTTTGTCACCGCTTGAGCAACAACAATCACAGACGCTTAAGCAACTACAATTAGAAGCTGTGGGATTTCTCTTGCCTTCCAAACCATTTAAATTCTATCTCAAAGGCTTCCACATTACATGACCAGATCTGGTCCAATAGTATCAGGTTCCTTCACTTCATCCTTTTTTTCAACATTTTCTGAACGATATCTCCATCCAGCATCACTTTAAAACCTTCACCGTTGGCATCGCTATTCAACCACTCAATGATGTCATTATGATTATATTGTTCATTTATTTTTAGAGCCATCAGTGACTTAGTAATGTAAATTACTACTTTGCCATTTCTTGCTTCCTCTTCTTGGTAGCAGTTACAACCACGTTGTCATTTTGTTATTCTTTGTCTTTGTTTTGCCTTTCAAAAATGTATTCCTGTCTTGTTAAAAGGTGCTTTCTGTAAAGTACCTTTAAGATTGTAATAAAGTTGATCCATCAGCTCATAGATGGGTGTTTTGTTAGATGGCAAGAATCAACAGTGAGTAAACCATTTACTTGCTTCAGCAGTTCCATGAAAGGATGCACTTGTTCATTATATGCGACCACCACAAGTACTTTTCCGTTTTCCTTTTTGGAAAATTTCTCCACTTATGATATGAAGGTGCTGTCATAGCAATCGATAAACACTTCGGTGTTCATCCAGGCCTTTCTGTAATTTTTGTAATCCAACAGTATTTTACCATTTTTAAACACGGAGGTCTTGTTGACTTACCAATTGGAAGCATCGGGATTTTATGGTTCCACTGCCATTACCACAAATTATTAGAGTACTCCGGTCCTTATTCACTTTATATCCTGTGACCAAATATTCATGTTTAGATCCCAACATTTTAAAAGGTACGAATTTCCCAAGAAAGACCTGCTTTGTCCACATTGTACACAAGACCTAATTTGTACTTACCTTTTTTAAGAATTTCCACAAAATTGTTGACAAATAAAGCTGCACTTAGAAAGTCTCAGCCATTTTTTTGCTTTGAATTTCAAGCTTAAAAATCCCTTGTCGTTTTCGAGCCTGCCTAACGACCCAGGACTTGCTACAAAAAAGATTCCCAGCCTAGTTTTTGATTAAAACACGAAGCTTTTTCACATAATAGAGGGCCAAATACTGATTTACCTCTTGCCCTTTTCTGGAGGAACCATATAAACACAGCTTTGTCTATGGTCTCACGTTTTGATGTATGCCTACTTTTCTGATGTACACTTTCGTCCCAACTGTCCAAATTGTGTGGAAATTGCATCAACGTCTCGGAATTCTTCTTTACATCTTAAATGATGAAGATTCTTTTGCAGTACCAGTTACTTAAAAGACGAACGGATTCGCCGTTTTGTAAGGACTTTACAATTTTCAGTTTATTTTTAAGAGACGAACGACTTATTTTCTTATCAGGATTCTGAAGACAAAATATCAAACGTGTGAAACCAGACAGACCAAAACAAAACAATGGATGACCTAATGTCCAAAGAACAACTCGTACGCTGTACACTGGAACATTTGTGATAAACGATTACGGAAAGTGAACCATCATGTGCAGGAGAGAGACAACCGCTGTTACTAATGTTGTTGTGATCACAAACTGATAATGTAGTATAACAATACATATAATTTACCAAATTTCATGCAATTTAAATTTGTGGAGCCCGCATTCTTTGGGACGCCAAAAGGTGACAAATTAATCTTCTATGTGTAATTTAATCTGTACATAAATTTAACGCATACACTTTATATAACATTCCTATAATGGCGTGTATGTGTATTTAGTGGTTCAGGTGTATCTTTAATAATAACTCTATGTAACTTGTAACAGTATTTCAAATTTATTTAGTAATAATGAAATTGTGCGCAAGGCACTTGATTCGACTTAAAACATTCATTATTGCTTTGTTACTATGCCATATGGCTTACGCTGTATACATCCTTACTGACTAAATATTCTATTCTAATAATTACTTTATTAAAAATATCATTTCCTGACTACTCAGTCAATTGGTATGCTTCTAAATATCAATGCTTAAATATCGTTTTTTTAAGATATATTATCGAAATTCAAAATATTAATAGTTACAGAATTTATCTTTCTCTTTCAGTACTGATTTATAAAACTCTAATTTTTAATTAAATGCTTTGCATTCTTTTCATTTCAATACTAATTTGAGCTCTTATTTACGTTAATCTTACTTCAATAATATCTACCATTTTAACTCTATATTTACAAGAAACATTGGTTCTTAACTTTAAAGTAAAACAAGAAAGTCTTTAATTGTCTTTGAGTTAATTGTTCAATTAAGAGATAAATAAGTTGTTTATCACCTTATTGTTGTCAATCATACTCAATCGCAATCGATCCATCTGTAATCGTCCTCGTCTTGAACTCCAGCATCAATTCCTCTTGTCCAGCGTCGTTTCCAGACTTTAGTTATGTTCCTCTTGTCCAGCGCAGTCGCCTCTAGACTCCAGCGTCGTTCCTCTTGTCCAGCGTCGTTGCCTCTAGACTCCAGTGTTGTCTCGCTCTCTGGAACTAAGTCGTCAGCTCTCTCGCTCTCCGGGACTTCATGTTACTTCTTCTCGTGCTGTTTCGGACATCAGTTGATCATCTTATATGGATTTTCTTCTCCTGTAATTCTGTTACTATTTAAAAGTGATTGTATTTACAACTTAGTTACAGAGTTGTATGTAACTGGAAGAATGAAACTATTTACAAAAAATAAATACTCCGTGCGTATGGACAGAAGCTCCCACTACAACTGTGGGTGATCAAAAAAGATACAACTGTAGCGTGTGTGTCCTATTTATACCGTCTTGGTTAACACCTGCAGTTGTACGAAATCGACATGTCTGAAATTGTCTCTGGGTTTTGTTCTCCCACTCCTCGTCAATTTCGCTATTTCTTATATTTCTGCGAATTGCAGAGTCCTGTGAGTATACTCTTATACCCATCCTATAACTATTTTCACTACACATGTTCACTGTACTTTTGGACATTGTAACTTAACCATTGCAATCTGTACACAGTTATTTCGCCATTACACTCGTACAGTGTGTCCCTTTCACGTGGTTTTCGTACTCAGTATGTAGTTAATTTTATTACATTTTATTGTGTCTTTGGATTTTACTCCTTATTTATAGTTTATGAATAATTACGGAAAAACAGTAATTACACAATTATTCATACTGGGGTGGCAAACTCGCCTGCATAGACCTGCGTCACACACACATGCAAAATACTGTTGTACACACTTTCAGTTACATTTGTGTGTGTGTGTGTGTGTGTGTGTGTGTACAAGTCGATTCAGGTCGAAACGCCTTCCATATTTTTGTCTGAGCCAAGCTTGCAATCCCTGACATGCTTACTTCTAATACATTATTAATTATTTTACAATTTATTATGTATATTTACATTTTTACTTCCATGTTCCTTAAGGAAATGGAAGTATGGTGATGGCAAAAAAAATCATGTTCGAGATTATTGCAGATTCTGATTGTACTACATTCAAAACATGAAAAAAGTCATTTTCTGAAAAGTGTGTGTGTGTGTGTGTGTGTGTGTGTGACTGTCTGTGTGTGTGTCTGTAGATTTTTTTTCTATGGCAAACGATAACAGCCGCAAATTCAAACTGAATCAAATTTTGCATACAGCCCTGATTTGTAGAGTACTCACGACCTATTGTTTTTGGTGAAGATCGGTTGAGGGAAAGGGGTAGTTTACCGGCAATGGTTTTTTTTTAATCAAGGGTAATTGTTTTCTATGGCAAACGATAACAGCCACAAATTCAAACAGAATCAACTACTCTTTTGCATACAGCCCTGAATTGTTGAGTTCTCAAGATCTGTTGATTTTGGTAAAGATCGGTTAAGGGAAAGGGGTAGTTTACCTACAACGTTTTATGTTTTAACCAGCGTATTTTCTATGGCAAACGTTAACAGCCGCAAATTCAAACATAATCAAATAATTTTTTGCATACTGCCCTGAATTATAGAGTTCTCAAAATCTATTGATTTTGGTGAAGATCGGTTAAGGGAAAGGGGTAGTTTACCAGCTACGTTTTATGTTTTAAAAGGGTATTTTCTATGGCAAACGATAAGAGCCGCATATTCAAACAGAATCAAATGATTATTTGCATGCAGCCCTAAATTGTAGAGTTCTCAAGACCTATTGATTTTGGTGAAGATCGGTTAAGGGAAAGGGGTAGTTTACCTGCTATGTTTTATGTTTAAAAGGGTATTTTTTATGGCAAACGATGAGAGTCGCAAATTCAAACAGAATCAAATAATTTTTTGCATGTAGCCCTGGTTTGTAGAGTACTCAAGACCTATTGATTTTGGTGAAGATTGGTTATGGGAAAGGGGTAGTTTACCTGCAACGTTTTTTTTATCAAGGATAATTTTTAATGAAGAAATTTGTGTTAGTGGTTGAAATCACAATCAGAATGATCACTGTTGCACACCACTATATAAAAATTATCCCGATTAGCGCTTTCAAGCTTCACAGCCCATCGTCAGATCGAAATAGACAGGAAATATGTAAAAACAACCCCTTCACCCCTCTCCCCCACCCTGCTCACACACAACAAGCTATAATATAAATGACCGTTCCCCACCCCCTAAACCCTGTCCCACCATCTGTACAGTTACATATTTTTCTAGCACATTCCTTGTGTTTCAGTGTTGTGTGTGTGTGTGCATCCTTTTAAACTCTTCCTCTCCACACACGTGGGTCAGTCACACACCCTTATTTTAAAACATCCAATTAGTACTATGCAATATAATTCTTAATCTTATCTATCTGTCCTCTATCATTTACTTCTTAATCGTGTTATAAAATATTTCTTCATTATCAAATTTAATTTTAATATTAATTACACTGTCTAACCCTTTTTCTCTTTCTTTCAATATTTCTAACTCCTCTCTAAGCTTCCTTTCAACTGTGTTATTTACTACTTTTACAATTTCGTATTCTTCCAAAGGATTAACAAACTTATGGTTGTCTTCTATGAAATGTCTTGCATATAACGAATTGGTTGTTCTATTACCTTCTCCACGTTTGTGGTCAGACAACCTGCATACGAATTTTCGTCCTGTCTCACCTAGGTACACTTTCTTGCAGTCTTTACATTTTAATTTATAAATTCTGCTTTTCTGTAATACTGGAATTTTTTCTATATTCTTATTCCTTATCTTATCAAATACCGTTTCACATTTTTTAATAGCTATATCTACTCCATATTTATTAAAACATTTTATAATTTTTCTAGTATGTGAACCTATGTATGTCAATGACCCTGCATAATTCTTTTGTTCTGGTTCTATTTTAGCTTTTTGTATGTTAACCCTTTTCATAACTTTATCCACTATGTTGGTGTTATAATTATTATTCCTTACAATTCCCTTTATCGTTTACAACTCCCTATCTTTTGATTCGGTCTCTTTTAAACACTTCTGAGCTCTGTAACAAAATGAATTGATTGCCGCCATTTTATATCTATATGGGTGGTAAGAGTCTCTTGGTATAATTATATCAGAATACGACTCTTTCCTAAATATCCCAAACTGTAGTTTCTCATTATCTTTAATTTCTATGTTTAAATCTAAGTAATTTATTTTCTTACCTCCTATCTCTTCTTTAAATTGTAAGTTTTTATCCTTATTATTTACCTCATTTATAAACTCATGCACTTCTTCTATGCTTCCTTCCCAAATTACTAATACATCATCAACGTATCTAGACCATAATTTTATATTGTCTTTATACTTAGTGGAAGTTATTAATTGCTTTTCAAAATCATTCATGTATATTTCAGCAAGAATAGGGGATAATGAAGACCCCATAGGTAAACCTTTTTTCTGTATATAAAACTTGTTATTAAACCTAAAATAGTTCTGATTTACACATTCTTTAATTACTTTCATCAACTGCTTTTTATACCTGTATTCTCCCATATTATTATCGTTTATTAACTTAATAACTTTATTTACTGTGATATTGGTAAACATGTCCTTAACATCCAGTGATATCAATTTTGTATTTACATTAATCCTAATATTTTCTAATTTTTCTATCAATTTTACATTATTCTCTATGTTGTATTTTGTCCCAAATTCATATTTCTCTTTCAGTACTCTGCTAACTTCCTTTGATAATTTATAAATAGGTGCATTAATAAAAGAAACAATCGGTCTAATTGGTTTTCCTTCTTTATGTATCTTAACCTGACTTTTAAAAGTTGGTGCTGTTGGATTACTTTCCAATAAATACTTTTTCTTATTTTCTTCTATAAATGTTATCTGTTTCATCATTTGTTTTATCCTTGACTGGTACTTACTTGTATAATCATACTTTATTTCCTCGTATGGTCCTTCCCTTATAAATTCTTCCGTTTTCTTTATGTATTCGTCCTTTCTCAGTAGTACCATTGTATTTCCTTTGTCTGGCTTCGTAACTATAATATCATTCTTCTTTATTTTATTCTTTAGTTTAGTTACAGTTGATTTGATTTTTTGTTCATTCTTTGAATTATACAAACTTTTCTTAAATATTTTATCTACTACATTCCCTACTTCCCACCTTATTCTTTTTTTATCATTTTCATTTCCTAGTTTTTGTATTATGCTTTCGCATTCAATAATCGTTTTTTCTTGATTTAATTCTGGTGGCGGTGCGTATTTTAAGCCTTTTGCTAACATTTATTTTTCTTCTGTATTGCAATTTACCTCTGTAAGGTTTATTACTCTTTTTTCATAGTTATTCTCAGAGAGGTGTTCCTTTTTTACTTCGTTCTTTCTTATTAATTTATTTAACTTATCTACCATTTTTTTATTTTTCTTTCCCAATTTCTTTTCTACATACCCCAAACCAAAATTATATATTTCTTCTAACTCTACATACGAGTATATTCTTAACAATTCTATGTGTCTGTCATATAATTCCCTATTATATCTATTGATTAAGCCGTATAGTGACCTTATTTCAGTTTTATCCACAACTTCTAATATGTAACTGAAATATGCAACTGTACAGATGGTGGGATAGGGTTTAGGGGTGGGGAAGGGTCATTTATATTATAGCTTGTTGTGTGTGAGCAGGGTGGGGGAGAGGGGTGAAGGGGTTGTTTTTACATATTTCCTGTTTATTTCGATCTGACGATGGGCTGTGAAGCTTGAAAGCGCTAATCGGGATAATTTTTATATAGTGGTGTGCAACAGTGATCATTCTGAAAGGGTAATTTTGTTTGTTTGGCAAACGATAACAGCCGCAAATTCAAACAGAATCAAATAATGTTTCGCATACAGGGCTGAATTGTAGAGTTCTCAAGATCTGTTGATTTTGGTAAAGATCGGTTAAGGGAAAGGGGTAGTTTACCGGCAACGTTTTGTTTTAACAAGGGTACTTTCCATGGCAAACGATAACAGCCGCAAATTCAAACATAATCAAATAATGTTTTGCATACTGCCCTGAATTGTAGAGTTCTCAAGACGTATTGTTTTTGGTGAAGATCGGTTAAGGGAAAAGGGTAGTTTACAAGCAACGTTTTATGTTTTAAAAGGGTATTTCCTATGGTAAACGATAAGAGCCACAAATTCAAACAGAATCAAATAAGTTTTTGCATACAGCCCTGATTTCTTGAGTACTAAAGACCTATTCCATGTTCCTTAAGGAAATGGAAGTATGGTGATGGCAAAAAAAATCGTGTTCGAGATTATTGCAGATTCTGATTGTACTACACTCAAAACATGAAAAAAAGTCATTTTTCAAAAAGTGTGTGTGTGTGTGTGTGTGTCTATAGATTTTTTTCTATGGCAAATGATAACAGCGGCAAATTCAAACTGAATCAAATCATTTATTGCATACAGCCCTGATTTGTAGAGTTCTCAAAATCTATTGATTTTGGTGAAGATCGGTTAAGGGAAAGGGGTAGTTTACCAGCTACGTTTTATGTTTTAAAAGGGTATTTTCTATGGCAAACGATAAGAGCCGCATATTCAAGCAGAATCAAATGATTATTTGCATGCCGCCCTAATTTGTAGAGTTCTCAAGACCTATTGATTTTGGTGAAGATCGGTTAAGGGAAAGGGGTAGTTTACCCGCAACGGTGTTTTTTTAAACAAGTGTAATTTTTTTTTTATGGCAAACGATAACAGCCGCAAATTCAAACAGAATCAACTACTCTTTTGCATACAGCCCTGAATTATAGAGTTCTCAAGACCTATTGGTTTTGGTGAAGATCGGTTAATGGGAAGGGGTAGTTTACCTGCAACGTTTTTTTATCGGGGTAACTTTTTCTATGGCAAATGATAACAGCTGCAAATTCAAACAGAATCAAATAATTATTTGCATACACCCCTGAATTATAGAGTTCTCAAGTCCTGTTGGTGTTGGTGAAGATCGGTTAAGGGAAAGGGGTAGTTTACCTGCAACATTTTGTTTTAACAAGGGTAATTTCTTATATGACGAACGAGAACTGCCGCAAATTCAAACAGAATCAACTATGTTTTTGCATACCTTTTTGAATTAAAGAGAACTCAAGGTCTGTTGATTTTGTTGAAGATCGGTTAAGGGAAAGGGGTAGTTTACCAGCAACAGTTTATGTTTTAAGAAGGGTAATTTTTCTTTTGCGAAAGATAACTGCCGCAAATTCAAACAGAATCAAATAATGTTCTGCATACACCCCTGAATTGTAGAGTTCACAAGATCTGTTGTTTTTGGTGAAGATCGGTTAAGGGAGAGGGGTAGTTTACCTGCAATGTTTTATGTTTTAACAAGGGTAATTGTTTATATGACGAACGATAACTGTCGCACATTCAAACAGAATCAAATATTTTTTTGCATGCATCCCTGAATTGTAGAGGACTGAAGGTCAATTGATTTTGGTGAAGATCGGTTAAGAGAAAGGGGGTAGTTTATCTGCAACGTTTTATGTTTTAACAAGAGTAAAGTACTTAATTTTGATAAATAATGTATCCTAATAAGAAGCTCATAATAATCCACTGTAGAAACGTAGATGAAATATCTAGAAATAAAGAGGTTAGGTGAACGGGGTGGGGGTAATTTTCTATTAATGAAAATTATAGTTGATTGGGTGGGGAGAATTTTTTATATGTGTACTACGTTATCGGCATCAAAGAAGTAGTTCTTTGTTAAAATTCTTTCCCGGGCTGTTTAGCCGTAGTCCAATGTTTTCTGCAAAACCAGACTTTTCGGCAGTCCATCGACTGCCATCATCAGTGAAAATCGAGTGCGAAAAGCTGTGGTTAAAGACAGTACCGTGGTTAAAGCTGAAGCAATAAGTAGAAAGAAGTAGTTTCTATGGTAATATTTAATTTCCAATATGATTTTAAATATAAATCTTAGAACACGGAAGTCATGTATGGTTCTCCATACCGATATTTGTATTCAATGCTCAGTACAGCACTTATCTGTACTGTCGCATTAGTCATCATCATTGTCGTCATCACCATCACTACCACTCCAAGGATGAGACCCTAGACCTGTTCCTGAATCCATCTCCTCAGTCTACCGACGTCTCTCTTCTCAGTAGGGTGGTAACCCAAGTCAACCATGGGTAGACGGATATCAGGCATGCAGTTCAAGTGTTTACACCATCGCCTTCTATTATCTTCTATCTTCTGGTGCAACAACATTCAATTCACGCCTACTACAGTATCCTCATTCCTTAGCTGATTCAGGAGAGAACAACCTTCCATTCCTCTTAGAAATTCTTTTCAGCTGCATGAATCCTCTGTACGTCCCTTTTACCAAGCGTTCATGTATCACTAGCATACAAGAATGTGGGGTCAACCACATTATGCATAATTTCATTCGGGTATCCTTCCGTATTTACATTTCAGAAACCTATGGATCATTCCACAGATGCGTCTAAATTTCATTAGTTTACTATCCCAATCTATATGTGTTCCATATGAGATATCACATCGCAGTTAATTGAAATGACTAACCTGATCTGATTATTCATGAATGAAACCAATAGGTATGCGGAAAAATTAAGCCAAATTCATCAAAAAGGCCAGGTAAGTGTTCTGAAACCAATAACCATTGAGGAACTGTAAATGTTGCTCAGACTGGTAATCCATATGGGTGGCATTCGTACGAATATAATCCAGGATTACTGGAGAATCTATCGTATGTATAATTTTCTGTTCCTCTGCGACTATATAAGTCGCGACCATTTCCTGTATATTTTGAGGTCCCTGCATTCCAACAAAGACATCGACAACCCACATGATTGTTTACACAACGTACAACTGCTAATTGACGACTTCAATAACACAATGCAAACGATTTACTCTCCAGATAAGGAACTTCCCTCAACGAAGAGATGGTGCTGTAGAGGGGTCGCCTGCAATTCCGCCAGTATGTGAAAGGCGAACGCAATAAGTATGGAGTGAAATTCTATACCTTACCAGAGCCTAATGGACTGATTTTAAAATTGTTTTTTATGCAGGGAAGGATGATTTCCTTAGCGGTAAAGACCACACAGTGAAAGCTGTCATGCACCTGATGGAAGGGAAACTAAACTGAGGCCATGGGGTCTGTGTGGACAATTTCTACAACAGCTTTGCTCTTGCATCTCAATTACTTGCCAACAATACATACTGCAAGAGGACTATTCAGGCAAACAGAAAATACAATCCACCCGATGTGGTAAAAAAAATGAATAAATAAAGGAGAAACCATCGCACAGTATGCAGACGGAGTTATGATTGGTATGTGGAGAGACAGGCGGACGGTCACGTAGATCTCAACGGAGCATGAAAATACTATGGCAATGTACATCAATACTAGGCTCAACTATGAGCAAAATAAACCGCTACCCATCTTAAAATATAACGTTTTTATGAAGGGGGTAGATCGCGCAGCCCAACTTATGCCTTATTGCCCTTTTGAGAGAAAATCTCTGAGGTGATATAAAAAAATATTTGTACATATTCTCGAAATAAAAATGTTGAACAGCCACCTTTTATATAATATTATAATACTGAAGGCAAAAACCTCAGTCTGTTTGACTTCAGGGAGCAGGTGTTAGCGGCTCCTCTTCCACCAAAACTAGCTTCACCGAGTACCCCTTTATCAGCATCACAAAGCGGAAAAGTAAAGAAACGGGTCACCCAATTAAGAAATCGGAATAGCGCAATAACAGAAACCATCTGCGCAGAAAAGACTGTTGAATGTGCAGGAAAGATAGGAACAAAATAGTGTGAACTTTATATTATTGTGACGATTGCCCAGACAAACCCGGTCTACACCCAGGAGAATGCTTCGCCAATTATCACAAAAAATAACAATATTATAGTGCGCCATAAAATAGTTTAGTGCTAATACTATATAAATATAGTGAAATAAGTCATAGACAGAGTAATTTAGGACTAAGACAATTGTAGTTAGATAGACATTCCCGAGATGCAGAATCCCCCCTGGCATACGCCAGGAAGTGACGTCACTTTCTCACCAAACAACGGCTGGAAACATACTTTTTTTTCATATTTTACGTGGATTTCAAACTAAAAGCTAAGTCTTTCAACAATAATAATTTTCAACTTCTTGAGTGAATATCATAGATTAAGCAGAAAATGTGTTAACGAATGTTAATACTAATTTTGAAATTAAAAAAATATTTTATAATTAAAAAGTAAAAGGTTGTGGGCGGATAGAGAACATTAAGTATAAGAAATAAATAGGATACACGGAATATTTTTGAAATAAGGGTAACTAACTGAAAAGTGTGTGTGACCGAGCCCATCGGAGGTGATAGGACTGGATGGAAGGGGTGTTTGTCTTAGAACTGTTGTTGCATGTTGTTTGCGTTAGAATTATTAAAAGAAAGAGGGAAGGTTTTGACAACAGATTGCATACAACTATGCCGAAAAGAAACTTGCAGTTAAAAGCCGTGGGGGATTTAATGGTGGGCAGACTCGGCAGCCGCCCGGGGCCCACAGAATCCCAAGCCTAGATATTAAAATATTATTCCATACTTGATTTGCATAATCATTTTTTACTTGAACAAATCTTAATTTTTATCGAGTCTCCAGCAAATATTTGAAAAGCATCATGAATACATATTTAGAAGAACTTGCAAAATTAAAAATCTCTGTAACTTGGTATTAAGCTTTGTCGAGGACAATCATATACGACAATGCTGCAAATGTGACAGGAAAATACACTGGAATGCAAAGTCATCTTAAAAAACACAGCCTGACAGCTGTATATATTCCTTGTTCAACTCACTCATTAAACATTATTGGTAACTGTGCAGTAGAACATTCTAGTATTGGTAGTCAACATTTTTTATTCGTTCAAAATTTATTAATCGTCTTTAATGCCCAAATTCTTAGATGGAATGTTTTATGGAAAAAACTCTAAGATTTCGACAAAAAACTGATAGTCAAAAAATTGTCTGATAGACCTACAAGATGGTCTGCAAAGACAAGCACGGTTCTCACTCTAAAATGTGTGTTCCATAAAATTAAAGACACTGATTTTACAATTTCAACAAATTAAAAGAAATTAACTATAATCATAGCGAAGTCTTTGTTCAAAAATATGAAATTGTCCAGATGATAATTACTTGGAATACAATCATACAGAAACTGATTGCTATCAGCAACTCTTTGCATTTATGTGATCAAAATAACGTTTTTTTAACTGTTTTTTTTTGTTTGTCCTATGTAACATTTTTGCAATCTTGGCATTCAATTTTTTATATACCGTTAGTTGTTGTATTAGCTTTGTTGTGTGGGTTATTTAGTTTTTGTAAATTATTTTTATTAGTTTTGTATGCTATTTTGATATCTGTGTTTTTAAATAATTTTGTTAGCTTTGTAATTTTATTATTTATGTATGTGAATGTGGCCCATTTTTTGTTGTTATTATTTATGTGTTGTTCATTTTGATTAATTCTTAATTGTTCAGTTTTTAATTTATATTTGATTTTATTTTCTACTTTGTTTACAGTTTTTTATTGTATCCATTTTCATGAGCAATTTGGTATATTATATTTCTTTCTTTGTCTGTTTCTTGTTTGTTTAGGGGAATTTTGTACATTCTGTTAAATAGCAAATAGAATGCTGCCATTTTATGTTGTGGTGGGTGGTCAGAATGGTTAGGTATAATAATGTTGGTAGAAGTTGGTTTTCTGTATATTGCATGTTGTATGTGGTTGTTGTTTCTTGTGATGGTTATGTCTAAATAGTTGATTTTGTTATGTTTTTTCTTTTTCTTCAGTGAATTGCATTTTTGGATGTATGTTATTGATTTGTTTTAGTATGTTCTCTGCATTTGTGTTTTTGTTATTTGATACATATAGCCCATCATCTACATATCTTATCCATATGCCCTTTATATCAAATGATTTTATAATATTTTGTATTTTGGTGTCTATGTGTTGTAAGAATATTTCACTATTATGCTAGATAATGGAGATCCCGTTGCTAACCATCTTGCTGTTGATAAATTTTGCTATTAAATTCAAAGTAATTTTGTTTTAATATTAGTTGGAGGGTGTTTTTTATTTCAGTTATATAATCTGTGTCTTCATTTTGTTCTTTAAGTTTGTTTATTATTATGTCTATTGTTTCATCTACTAGGGTGTTGGTGTACATGTTTCTGATATCATATGATGTGAAAAATGTGTTTTCATTTATATTTATTATTTTTCGTTTGTCTATTAATTCATATGTATTTTTTATGTTATGACGATTATTTGTTAGATGGTTACTTTTTAGTTTTTGTGCTATTATTTTTGCTATTTTGTATGTAGGTGCTTTTTTGAAGTTGATTAATGGACATATTAGGTTGTTTAATTTTTGTATTTTTATTAGCCTAATATGTCCACAAATTAAATAAAAATACACAAATTAAACAACCCAATACATCCATTAATCAACTTCAAAAAACCACCTACATACAAAATAGCAAAAATAATAGCACAATAAATATAAGATACGTAGGTGATGGGCTATATGTATCAAATAACAAAAACACAAATGCAGAGAACATACTAAAACAAATCAATAACATACATCCAAAAATGCAATTCACAGAAGAAAAAGAAAAAAACATAACAAAATCAACTATTTAGACATAACCATCACAAGAAACAACAACCACATACAATATGCAATATACAGAAAACCAACTTCTACCAACATCGTTATACCTAACCATTCTGACCACCCACCACAACATAAAATGACAGCATTCTATTTGCTATTTAACATAATGTACAAAATTCCCCTAAACAAACAAGAAACAGACAAAGAAAGAAATATAATATACCAAATTGCTCAAGAAAATAGATACAATAAAAATACTGTAAACAAAATAGAAAATAAAATCAAATATAAATAAAAACTGAACAATTAAGAATTAATCAAAATGAACAACACATAAATAATAACAACAAAAAATGGGCCACATTCACATACATAAATAATAAAATGACAAAGCTAACAAAATTATTTAAAAACACAGATATCAAAATAGCATACAAAACTAATAAAAATAATTTACAAAACTAAATAACCCGCACAACAAAGATAATACAACAACTATAGTTAATTGCATGGAAGTAGTACCATCAAGGTCACTCACTTTCACTGCTTCTCGCTGTCACCTCCACGCCCCTCGCCCAGCGTTGTTGCCGGCTAGTACAGTGTGTAGCGTTTTAGCAGTGTTATGAAAACAAATTTCATACATCCACCTTATATTCCTCGTTTCAAATTTATTTATGCGTATCGCGTAAATGAATTTGTTTTATCAGGAATAATTAGTTGTGGGTAACACTACTCAGTTAAATTCTGGGCGCCAGTATTTGAGCTATAAAAATTTGTGTGAGTCGGCAACATATTTTTTGTTGTCGCGTAAATAGCTACTTGTGGCATTTCTGAACAGTTGGTGCAACGTATTAGCAATACCGTTGCTTCGGCAGATGATCAAGGCGTGAGTAGTGTTGTGTTCAGTTCTCCAAGGAAAGGGTATAACCGGGAACACAAAAACACTGAACTGGACGATTTTAATAAACAAATAGTCCGCAGGACCGTACTAGAATATTACGACCCCACTGCAAGCAAAATTCGAGTTGATCTCTGTCAGAAAATCAATTATTCTGGTTCAGAAGCCTCCGTACTTCGCCTTCTGCAAGTGCTCGGTTTTAAATTTAAGAAGTGCAACGATGGACGAAAATTTTTAATGGAGCGCAGAGACATTGCTGCCTTGAGAGCGAAGTTTTTGAGAACCATGCATATACATCGTACGGAGGACAACAGGCCTATAATTTATTTGGATGAAACCTGGATATCACAGAATCATATGAATAAATACATCTGGCAAGACTCCAGAGGGAACGGTGGGCTGAAAGTACCTACTGGTAGAGGTGGCTGGCTGATTATTGCACATGCTGGATCCGCAAGTACAGGTTTCACAGCAGGTGCCAAACTTGTCTTTCGTGGCAGTAAGCATTCAGCTGCATCAGACTACCACACAGAAATGAATGCTGAAGTTTTTAAGGACCTGGTTTGTTGGTATGTTGCGCTCCTTGGAAGAAGGCTCTGTCATCGTGATGGATAATGCCAGCTATCATTCTGTACAAATAGATAAACCACCATGTTCAAACTGGCGTAAAGCGGATATCATGGAGTGGCTGCGTAAGAAGAGAATTTCATTTTCCACAGTTGAAACCAGGGATGAACTTCTTTCTAAAGAAGAGATCCGAACGGCCAAGAAGACGTACGAATTGGATCAACTGGCAAATGAAATGGGACATACACTAGTGCGCCTGCCACCATATCATTTTCAGTATAATCCGATCGAGCTGATATGGGCCCAAGTGAAACGGTATGTTGCAAACAAGAATACGACTTTCAGATTGGCCGATATTGAACAACTTGCACAAGAAGCTTTGGACAGGATAACTCAGGAAGACTGGGAGAAGTGCGTAAGACATGCGGAGGCACTACAAGAAGCCGATTACTCAAAGAAGTGCACGAGAGACATCACAGTGGAGCCCTTCATCATACACTTACGTGTGAGTAGTGACAGCGAAACTGAGTCCACTAAATCCGAAGACGAATTACTGCAGGACTGTTAAAAAGTGCATATAGGTGGTAAACATGTTTATAGCGAAGCGTAGTATTTTCTATTTTTATTGAAACATAAAAAACCTTGTGTGCTTGTTTTCTTCAGGAGTGTTATGAATGTGCTCTGTGCTATCACTTTGCAAAGTGATAATTGTGTGACTAACCCTATTTAAGGTGAGTTTTTCAACATACTGCTTATTTATAATAGTCATAAGGAATTCTATAGTTCATAAAATAAGGAAAATTTTAATTATAAAATTAGTAAGGACAATGCATAAAATATAGAATTATAAATTTAAATTCTATATTTAAAGATTTATAATATATTAATAAATAAAGAAGGAATTTTAAATTTATTTCATGAGGCATTTGTATTTGTTGTTTATAAAATTATCCTTATTTTCTTAAGAAATCCAATTCGTTTCACGTTTATATATACCATTAATTTTATGCTACTTGTGCATGTAACGTCTTATAGTATAGTTATAATTTTTTTACTTAATTATTAATAAGCAGCGCAGGAAATAAAAATAGAATATTTTTCTGAGTCACGAATAGTGCGGTGTCTCTTCAGTAATTAAATGGGGCAAGCTTAAGACACAGGATGCGTATAAAAATTCGTTCAAACAAACTATAGCTGACGCGTCGCATTGAATGTTATGTATAAGATACGGAAATTATTTGTTAATTAATTATTAACAATATATTAATTGTGTTGTAATTATTAATAAGAATTATTGACAATGTAACAATGTACTCTAATGCATGTATTAGAAACTTTCTCACTTTGTTATATTCTTTACATTAAGTAGGCTTACTTACTAGTGTAGCATTTTTCGGAAGAAAGGGAAACTGTTACTTAGTGGCAACGCTGTAAGTAAGCGGTGTGACCTTGACGATACTACTTCCATGCAGTTAACTATAAGGGTATATAAAAAATTGAATGCCAAGATTGCAAAAATGTTACATAGGACAAAAAAAAAACAGCTAAAAAAACGTTATTTTGATCACATAAATGCATACAAAAAACCAGAAATATATAAATCCAATTTGGCCACACATGCAATAAACATGGGACATGAATTCCCAGCCATAACCAATGTGACACTAATAAAACACATACCACACAAAGGGACCCTAATGAACATTTGGGAAAATTTACAAATATACAAACATAAAACACAAAACAAACTAATACCCGAACAAATACAAATCAATACAAAACACGACACAAGTTTCGAAGCACTCAACATTGAAAATACACAAAATACTAATAAATACACCACAAACACACACAAAAATTCCACTTTGAGATACCACAGACCAATAGGAGACCACAATGGCAACAGACCAACACACAGGTACTTCCCTAGACGCAGAATCGCGAAGGCTGAGGATGATAGCACAATAGCTCTCAAAACATGTTCCAAATAAGGGAAAAATGACATCTAGAGGTATATAAATACAAATTTTAAATATTTTATATACATCAGGAAATGAACTGTAACAGAAAGTGATTGAATAAAAAAAACCATACAAGGTAAAAACGTACAGTAAAAAAAATGAAAAGTGAGGTTTAAAAACAAAAGTGTATTAAAGAATAGTGAAGTGGACATCAATAATAAATGAAAGCAGCAATCAAATATGAAAAATAAATATATAACAAATTATCTATCACATAAATATACATTAACATGTACACAAACAACATAACCACAACTCGAGATAACCAAATTACCAAGTTATTAAATAAATTTCAGACACAAAAAAAAACAACTAATGAACACAAACATGAATATGTACTTCAATAGACAATGCCAAAAACATAAATTAACACCTAAATACATTAACATAAACACAAACAACAAAAACATGACTGCACAAAAAACAATAATACAAGCACAAAGGTTATGGATACAAAATGAAATTAATCAATTATACAGTAAGAAAAATAGAATAACACTAGACATATATAATCTACACTTAGAGCTAACAAGTTCATTACATCCAATTACATGGAATAGTACATACAATCACATCAAAAATAAAATAAAATTACAAAATCAAAAAGGCTATCACAATCAACAAAAAATGCAACACATTAAAACAACAAAATGAAAATCAAGAACAAAAAACAAAAATAAACATACATTTTACCCTCGAACCATTAACCTAAGCAATACAGAATTTAACAAAAAAGAAACAGAATATTTAAACACTATGTCAAAAACTAACCTAACTCAATACACAAACAAAAACCTAGAAAATTTAATAGTAGAAAGAGAATTTGCCATTAACCTAATAGAAAACAATATACAAGAAGAAAAACGAACAGAAGCAACACACATAATTAAAAAAATAATCACTAGTGAAATGAGAAACAAATATAAACAAAAGAAGGACAATAAAAGAAATTAAAAATAAAGTAAAGAACAAAAATTTAATATTAACTAAAGCAGACAAAAGTCAAGCAACAGTAATCATTGACAAAGCAGACTATATCAGAAAAACTGAAGATTTCACCAACAATAATAAATGCTTACAACTAAATAAAGACCCAACAGAAAAATATCTTAAACCAACCATAAAACTAATAAAAACTAAAAACATTTTCAACAATAAAAATACAGACATATATACAAATAATAATCCAGAACCACCTAAAATGAATAGCCTAATAAAAATACACAATTTAAACAACCCAATATGTCCATTAATCAACTTCAAAAAATCACCTACATACAAAATAGCAAAAATAATAGCACAAAAACTAAAAAGTAACCATCTAACAAATAATCATCATAACATAAAAAATACATATGAATTAATAGACAAACTAAAAATAGTATTCTTAAAAAATAACATAATATAATACCAAAGTATGCAAAAATCGAAATAAAAGGAAGTAGTGAAATACGGAAAAAAGTCAAGAAGTTAAGTGAACAGTTATGGGTAAAACAGGAAATAAAACATTTGTATCAGCAACTGAATACGTATAATAAAAAATTACTAAAAATGCACTTAGAACTACATCAAAAGTATAATTACATAGAAATAGAAGACATTTTGTGCGATTTTGGTAAGCGGTATATGAAGACGAAATTGGAAGAAAGAAATAAGAAGTTGAAAACTAAATTAGAATGTTTAAAAGAAATTAATGATAATGAGAATGAAAAAACCAGATCAAGCAGATTTGAAGTTATCCGAGAGAATAGTTAATTTAACAGAGGTGGCATTCAATAATGAAGAAAATAAATTATTAGAAAAAAGTCTAAAATACGCACTGCCAAAGAATTTGAATAAAGGTTTATTAATAGAATGTGAAAGTATAATAAGCAAAGAAAAAGAGGAGAAAATAAAAAAAAACAATTGAGATTTGAAATTAGTAACATTGTGGGAACATTAGAAGAAAAGAACAGAAAACAAGGAGGAAATAGTATGGCTGTTAAGAGAAACATAAAACAGTTAAAAAGTAAAATAAAACAAAATAATATTATGGTAACAAAAGCGGACAAAGGCAACTCCGTAGTGCTAATAGATAAAAAAGAGTATATAAAGAAAGGGAATCCATTTATAAAAAGTAATAATTATGAAGAGATTAAATATGATTATACTAATAAATTTCAAAGTAGAGTGAAGAAATTAATAAAAAATTCCACTATGTTTAAGAATAAAATAAAACTAACAGAATCACATCCGAAGCGCCTAAATTTAAATATCAGATAAAATTGCCCAAAGAAAACCACCCAGTTAGGCCAATAATATCGTTTATTGGAGCACCAGCATATAAGTTATTAAAAGAATGTAGTAAGATACTAAAAGTATATTATGACTTCGAGAAAAAACATAGTATAGAAAATAACAAAAAGTTGATAGAAACACTGGAAGAAGAAGTACAAGTAAAAGAAAGTTCAAGGTTAATATCGCTTGATGTAGCAATACTAACAGGTTTACAAACATCTCGGTTGAAAAAACGTTAAAACTAATTGAAAAGAACAAATTGAAAGGATACGAAAAGAAAGAAGACTTAATAAAAGTAATACAAGAGTGTTTGAAGCAAAATTACTTCAGGTTTAATAATAAGTTTTATATTCAGAAGAAGGGACTTCCAATGGGATCATCAATGTCACTGATAATGGCAGAAATTTACATGAACTACTTTGAAAATAAAATAATGTCATCAGTGAAAAATGAAGACAAAATTAAGAAATGGATGAGGTATGTAGACAATATCTTGTTAATATGGGAGGGCAATGATGAAGAATTAAAAGTATTTTTTGAAGAGGTTAACAAATTAGAAGAGAGTATAAAATTTAAAATGGAAGTAGGAAACAAGGAAATAAATTTCCTAGATTTAAACATAAGAATAACAAAAGAAAATAAACTAAAATTTGACATTTATAGGAAAAGCACTTATACGGATGTTATAATACCAAATGATTCATACCATCCAATAGAGTATAAAATGGCAGCGATAAATAATTTCTGTCATAGAATAAACAGTTGTACAGAAGATGAGGAAAACAGAAAGAAAGAAATAGAAAGAATAAAAATAATTGTAAAAAACAAGTATAATACGAATGTAGTAGATAAAATATTAATAATATAAAACAAAGAGAAGAAACAAAAAATGAGAATAGTAAAGAAAAGAAGGAGTATAAGGGATCCATATCTTATATAGGATATAACACAAGAAGGATACAAATATGTATTACAAAATATAATATAGAGGTAGCAGTTAAAAAATCTAAAACCGTGTTTGATATAATAAAAACTACGAATTTTCAAGAAGAAGATATATTGAAGAAAAGTGGAGTATATATGCTTAGTTGTGGGGAATGTGAAAAAGTGTATCTGGGCGAAACAGGTCGTCAATTTTCCCAGAGATTTAAAGAACATAGGAGGGGTGAAGGAGAGTTAACGATGAATTCATTATACGCTAGGCATTTTACAGAAGAAGGACATAAATCCATAGACCCAGTTGTAAATTATAAGATAATAAAAGTGACGAGTAAAGAAAGAGAAAAGAAATTAAAGGAAAAAGTGGAAATATTAAAAATAAGAAATAAAGACGAGAAACGACTAATGAATATAAAAACCACATTTGAAAATGAAGAAATATTTAGCATCTTATTAGACAACAAAAGAGTAGAAAATGAGTTAACGTAAATTGTAACGGCTAACAAATTGGTAATGTAAGACAACCCACTATGGGTGGAACTAAGTTAGACGTTACTCCGTCAGGGGGCGGGGCTAGATACGTCTGGTAAAACAGTATAGAAGAAGTGAACGGTTTCATATGTCTCTGTTGGTAAATGAGCTGAAGATGGCTTGACTGATGAAAGCGCTCGTCAATACCAAAGACAACATAGTGGTTTGTATAAAATTACGAGTAGAAACTAAAAATAATAAATATAAATGAAAACACATTTTTCACATCATATGATATCACAAACATGTACACCAACATTCCAGTAGATGAAACAATAGACATAATAATAAACAAACTTAAAGAACAAATTGAAGACACAGATTATATAACTGAAATAAAAAACAGCCTCCAACTAATATTAAAACAAAATTACTTTGAATTTAATAGCAGAAATATTCTTACAACACATAGACACCGAAATACAAAATATTATAAAATCATTTGATCCAAAGGGCATATGGATAAGATATGTGGATGATGGGCTATATGTATCAAATAACAAAAACACAAATGCAGAGAACATACTAAAACAAATCAATAACATACATCCAAAAATACAATTCACAGAAGAAAAAGAAAAAACATAACAAAATCAACTATTTAGGCATAACCATCACAAGAAACAACAACGACATACAATATGCAATATACAGAAAACCAACTTCTACCAACATCATTATACCTAACCATTCTGACCACCCACCACAACATAAAATGACAGCATTCTATTTGCTATTTAACAGAATGTACAAAATTCCCCTAAACAAACAAGAAACAGACAAAGAAAGAAATATAATATACCAAATTGCTCAAGAAAATATATACAATAAAAATACTGTAAACAAAATACAAAATAAAATCAAATATAAAATACAAACTGAACAATTAAGAATTAATCAAAATGAACAACACATAAATAATAACAACAAAAAATGGGCTACATTCACATACATAAATAATAAAATTACAAAGCTAACAAAATTATTTAAAAACACAGATATCAAAATAGCATACAAACAAAACTAATAAAAATATTTCTACTCGTAATTTTATACAAACCACTATGTTGTCTTTGGTATTGACAAGTGCTTTCGGCAGCCAAGCCATCTTCAGGTCATTTACCAACATACATATCTGTGTCCATTTTTTCTTATCTTCGATGAAATTATTTAATTGGAAATAAATTAATTATTTGTTGAATTATTCTTATTTAGTTTTATTTTATTTTATTTATTTTAATTTGATTAATAAAAATAAGGATTATCAAGCAAAAACAGGCCATCGCTGAGTTTACGGTTTTGAAAATGTCGCCAAAAATAATTGTTCTTAATAATTAAAAATACACTGTGTGGGTTCTTCACAATCGATTGGTGATTCGACTCAGTTTTATAGGTTACCTGGTCTCTTCTATTAATTGCTTGATGTTCGTTACTCTAGCCGTATTCCTCTTCTTGCTTATCACCTGTAAATCCTTTATGTTAGTTTACTTTCAAGAAATAATATACTTCATAAGTTAACAAATCAATTTATTTGATGCTTTTTAAACTCAGGGTAAGTTCAACAGTTCGTGAATCGAATGGAATAGTAACCGTATCGACTCGCTCACCAAGCTCGACTCGAAAAGTACAATGTTAAAAATGAAATACAATATTATATTTTATATCACGTCATGGATACATTAAGCTGCTAGGAAAGATCAGAAAATGCCTACAGATAAAATACAATACATCACAATTAATTAATTAACCCTCTTAATAAATAATAAAATTTAAATAGTATTCATCTAAAAATATTACAATTCTGTGTTTCGTTCCAAGTGTCGCTCGAAATGGCGGCGATCGTTTTCGAACAAAATGGCTGTTGGCCTGCGTCTATGTGTATCGGAGATCTGCTTTACCTATTTTCTTTAAATTAAATAGTGTTTTAATGGTTTTATGTCCACTATGCTATTAAATAAAGGTTTGTTGAAGTTCACAAGTGTCTGGATTAACAGGTGTTGTTGGTGAAACTTGTGTTATGTAAAGGTGTGATTGTTTTATTATTAGGTTATTCCAATCTCACCAGATCGCAGATACAAACTTCATTGGGAACGTATTAGTTGGAGTAAATCGTCATCTTGTTATTCGGTCTTCAATTATTTCTGTTAATATGTTTCGCCTGTGTAATTCTTTTGTTTTTTCTTAATTTGGTATCGTCATCTCTTTATTTTTTCTTTCGGTCATTAATTATTCATCAACATGTAATTCTCGGTACATGGAGTGCACCTATACAGCTCGAGTTTTAACAATAGACTAAACTAATTCTTCCGTTAAAAAACGGCTATGATCCGGCTTTTGTGGGCTCTGATTGGTTGATTTTCCCCTGACCCCGGTCCAGTGGTTTTAATTATTTGACATATGTAAATTTTGAATCCATCACCTCAAATTACTCTTTATTTATTTTTAGATTAAGTTAAATTTGAGTTATACGATGTTGTTGTTTGGAAAAATAGAATTATTTTGATACCGAATGTGGCCCATTTCAGCCTAGTATCACTTATTTTAACACATTTACAAATTTTAGTTTCTAGGCTTTTACATATTTTTTCTTATCTTGTTTTATTGCCTTCTTTGCTATTTAAATATGTCCTAATAGGGCTGTATTTATTAATAACAATAATGTCTGATGCTTCTACCTTATATATAACATTACAATTTTAAATACCTATTCTTCATTTTTTTATTATAACAATGATATTGACAGCAGGTCAGTTCAATGGCTTATCTTATTTGTTAATATTACTTTTCCTATTCATCTGATTATTACAATCATGAGTTTTTATACCTAATTTTGTTAATACCTTCCCTGTTTCATTAAGGTCAGATTTCTATTTGATTTATCTGGTTTAGTTAAGACTATTTTGGACATTTTACTGTTTAACCTCAGCTCCACTCTTTTGACCTATAGGTTTAGCATTTTGCCATTCCTTTACAATGATTTGTTACATAATATGAGGTTTTACTATGTACCTGATTTTGATATTTCTAAACAGCTCTTATAACTACTGCTCTTGAACAACTAGTAAATCTTTTAACAAACAAATCTAACATAAGAAACTTATGGGTATGCAAAACCCCTTAAACATATAATTATAAAACAATATCCTGTGGGTATTCAAAATCCTTCCAACAGTTAATTGTAACACAACAAAATCATGTGGGTATACATAAGACCTATAAATAACTAATTCTAACATAATATATCATGGGTATACAAAAACCCTCTAAATAATTAACTATAACATGATACATCCTGTGGGTATACCAAACCCTTTAAATACCTAATTATAACATAACAAAGTCTGTGGGTATACAAACCCATTTAAACAATTAATTGTAACATGATAGATCCTGGGTATACAGAACCCTTTAAACACATCCTACTTTTATTTTACTGGTTCTTGATGTATGATATTCCATACATAAGACCATTAACTCACTTTCTCCCTCCCCACTGGTTTATAACATGATCTTTGAGCATCACTATCTACTACCTTGTACAGTAATCACTTCACTTCCTTACAGTATAAGTTTTTACAATTTTTCTTAAACTAATCCACATCTTTCTTACTTTCATTTATATCATTATATTGCGTTTTCTACAAATCTATCTACTTTCTGATCTTATCTCTTTTAATTAGTATTATTATTATTAATTTATGTAGTACTTTTTATTTACATTTTACTTGGTCATTAACATGTTTTTAGTTTATTCCTTTTGTTATTTGTTATCTTTTGAGTTCTTTATTCCTTTGTGTTGTTTTGTCATTAATGTGGTTCTCACTGTCTAGTTGCTTGTTGCATGTCTCTATTCCAGTTAGTTGTTTCATCGTTGGGTCTGTTTATACCTCTCACTTACCATATCTATTGGGTTTATCACGTTATGATGTTCTATTCTTCTAATTTTCATTATAATTACAATATTAGCTTGCTTTAACATTTATTTTGCTTCATCCCTTGTTTTGTTTTAGCTTGGAACCAGAATACACTGCTTAATACTCCCTTATTAGTAAGTTTCCTTTCATTTATTATTTATTCTAGTACTTAGTCATTTATGATTTCTTTATCTGAATAGTTCTTCGATGCTTTATGGTGATATGTATCGCCACAATATTTAACAACATAATTTACCAACCTGAAGATGGCTTGACTGTCGAAAGCGCTCGTCAATACCAAAGACAACATAGTGGTTTGTATAAAATTACGAGGAGAAATATTTGAGACCACTAACACTCCAATACAACAATAAATTAATAAAAATAATTTACAAAAACTAAATAACCCACACAACAAAGATAACACAACAACTAACAGTATATAAAAAATTGAATGCCAAGATTGTAAAAATGTTACATAGGACAAACAAAAAAACAGCTGAAAAAACGTTATTTTGAAAATGCATAAAAATCAGACACGTGTGCAGTGCGAATTCTATGTAGTTATGACGTTCAGTGCGAATTCTGTGCGATCTTTAGAGCATAGTGATTACACTAACGATGCGATCATTATGATAATTACGTATAATATGTGTAATTAAATTAGACAATGTTAGATCACCTTGAAATCCGCATTAGACATTGCAATTGGCAAAAATGTGCGAATATGTGAAATTGGACGAGAGTGGGGGAACAGACGCCGTGGACAGCTTCTGACCTGCAGAATTCTGTGACGACAGGTGTGGTTTTTTTGGTGAATATAAATACAAGCCCAGGAGAGCCAACTTTACTCTTCAATCAGTTTTCAATTGCAGCGGTACGCTATGTCTGTCAGAGACGCGAAATTTTAATTACTTCAGACGTAGCTAGACGCTATGTCCAATATCGACAAGATCTTTTGTTTATAAACTGTAAAGTATAACGGACAATACGTTAGTTCAAGTAATAAAAAAAGAACAGTAACTACAATTATCGGATGTCAACAGTCTACAACTACAAACATCAACACTCTAGACAGATGGCGAGAGAACATCAAGCAGAGGAACGATTCAGAGCAACACGTCATTCCATTCTACAGCCAGCCGATGGGACCATGAAGGACGAGTGACTGGAGGATGACCAGTGGAACCGGAAAACGCTAGAGGACATCCAGTAGGAGAGGGCCGACAGATCACTGGAGGACATGGGACAATCTGCAGAATTGAGGTGACGAAAACTCAATTTATAATTATAAAAGAATAAAGACATTGAAAGACATTAACAAGAAAAAATTTTAAATTAAAGAAAATTATGTAGATAGAGATAAGAGAATGTAATTTAACTAGAGTAAGAATTTTCTTTAATTTTCTTTAAAGATAATTTAAATCCTTGCTTGGAGGATTAACAATTGATTTAATAATTTTAATTTTTTATTGAAAGCGTATAAAGTAAAGTAATTGGAAACATAGAAGAAGACTAATGATTCAAATAGTTTCTTAAAATGATTATAAAACCTTAAATTGTATGCCAAGCATAGAATAATAATGTAAGTAAAAACAAATTTATAAAGCACACATTGAGACTGAGTAGTCGAGAATTTATAGTGTAACAACGAATATTTTATATAGAATTGCTAATATAAGACATAAGATATAAAATCTATTTTATGATGAGTGTACGGCAACAAAGAAACATCGAAACAATAAATAACGAATATTTTATTCGAAGTAAATATTATTATTATATTATTTTCTTTATTTTGTTTGTTTGAATAAAGAAATGAAAACATGTTACGATTCCTAAAAGGACTACTCTTATTATGATTACACCTGAACTCCACTTATACATACATGGTAGAGGCCGGACAGTGAAAATTGAACGCTAAGGTCTCGATGCGCAATAGACAAACGCCTCGCTGCGAGGCTAACAAAATTTTCTTTTAGTTCGCACATGCGCAGAACAGTTTTGTGCAGTGTTCCGGAATGTGCACATCGGGCTTTGCAAACGTGGTGTATAGTCATTTACAAATTATACTGTGACGACAAAACTATTTGTGTTAATCAGTGAAATTAGTTGTAGGCTACCTATTTACATTTTATTAGAGAACGTATTATTATATTTTAGAAAAGTGTTAATAAACTATTTCATAATTGCGCGTATATGTTTTAAATATTAGTGTGAAACGTACATTAATATGTCCCCCAAACGTTCCAACTTGAGTTCAAAAACTCTGCATAGCCAGACTCGTGAGGTAGTGTGGAATGTGTATAATTTCATGAAGAGTGAGGCTGAAAGTGGGAAACCTCTCTTAGATTTCCATAAAGTACAAGAACGTGTTGCAAAAGCGACGGGTATTTCTCATAGCTCCGTGAGGAGAATAATAAATGAAGGTCAACAGCTACACAGTCCAGATGCAGAAGCGGGAACGTCATTTAGCACACCGGGAAAGAAACACCGCGTTCGTAAACCTATAACCGGGCTTGACGATTTTGATAAAGGTGTAATTAGGAGAACAGTTCGGAATTTTTACATTGAAGAAAAGTGTCTCCCAACGGTAAAAAAGCTGTTAGAAAAATTAAAAGAATCTATCAACTTTAAAGGCAGCAGTAGCAGCCTAAAAATTATCTTGAAGGAAATAGGCTTTAGGTGGGTAAAAACTAAAAATAATCAACCTGTATTAACAGAAATTCACGAAATAAGAGCTATGAGAAAACATTATTTACAAAACATAAAAAAATTTAGAGAAGAAGGCAGAACCGTAGTATATCAGGACAAAACATATATTCATAGCAGCCACACACTTCCGTACACCTGGAACGATCAGATTCAGCCTCGTGGCTACGCTGTTCCAGTTGCGAAAGGACAAAGATTAATTATTGTTCACGCCGGCAGTCAATACGGGTTTGTTCCAAACGCACTGCTGATTTTTAAATCTAACCAAAAGACAGGAGATTACCACGATAACATGAACGCTGACAACTACAGACGTTGGATTGAAGACAAATTGGTCCCGAATTTGCCCGCCAACAGTGTGTTGGTAATTGACAATGCCAGCTATCATAATGTACAGCTAGAAAAAACACCTACGTCTAATTCTACGAAACGTGATATGCAAGACGGGCTAACACGACACGCAATACCGTTCCGTCCTGATATGGTTAAAGCAGAACTTTATGAAGTTGTTAAAATGTATAAATCAAACTTTAAAACATACTTAATAGATCAAATTCTGCAAAGCAAAGGACATTTAGTTTTAAGGCTTCCCCCTTACCACCCTGAACTAAATCCTATAGAGATGATGTGGGCAGAAATTAAGCGGGTTGTTGCTGAAAAAAATGTAACGTTTAATTTAAATGATGTGAAAAACTTATGTGAAGAAAAAATTTCAACTGTGACCGCTGACGATTGGGAAAAAAGATGCAAACATGTAGAAAGCATTGAAAAAGAATATCTGGAAAAGGAAGCTATTTTTGATGAAACAGTAGACCGCTTCATAATTAATCTTGGAGGAGAGAGTAGTTCAGACAGTTCCGACGACTTTGCTGAAGAGGAAGATGGTAATATCTCTGGAATACAGGTATTGCCTGACAGCCACTGAAAACTTCCTTCAAACGTAAGTACTGTACAATAGTTTTTGTAGTTAAATAACTCCAATATTATTTTTTAAATGTAGTAAACATTTTTATATTTAATTAACTATAATAATTAATATTTGCTCAGTTAATCTTGTTTATATTTGTTATTATTATTAATAAATAAAACTTTTCTTACAATATATTTTTTTTGTATTTTTTGAATATATAACACTATTTCGATAGTATGAATTATCATAATCAAAACTATGATGATGATAGTTTATACTATCAAAACAGTGCCTTATTAAAAAAATACAAAAAATATATTCTTGTAAGAAAAGTTGTATTTATTGTTAATAATATTAAACAAAGAATTATATACGAATAACTCAAAATGTTCTCGAATTTATAATTTTAAAATAAATTTGGTTACGTACATTAAAAACAATGCAAATAACAAATATATCAAAAACTGTAAATGACTGTTTTCAAAGTAATGAGTAAATGTAGTACTATGTTACACATACTAAGTAACATCAGTGATGTTAAGTAACAAAACAGATAAAGTTAAAATGTAAATACAGATTTCTGGCAAGAACATCATAAGCGTGCAAGTTTTGTTTTGAAGGGACTGTACGTGTTAGAGAGACGCTGTTATCGCATACTCTCCTCTCTCGAGTACTTTTTGAGTGGGGGTAATTCATACATTGGGTCTGCGCCTATGACTGTTCAGGAATCACTGGCGGGCCTATATCAGTAATGTTGTATGAATGTAAACACAGTACAAATTAATTTACTATTGTATTGTTATAGTTTTGTCTCCCAAAAGTACGGGGCTATACAATTCAAATTACATGTAAATGTATACACAAAAGGTACCGTTGTAATATATATTATATATATATATTGTAACGTGTCGTTTCACTAAACATAAAACATAACATACTCGTTAACATGTAAATAATGATTAATTAATAGAATTAAAAGGTACAAATGTTAAACTTAGAAAATAAGTAAAAAGACATTTGTTAGTTCATAAGCATTAGATTAAAACTATGAGGAGGTCTGCGTGCCTCAGACAGTTGTTTTGTATCATTGAACTACAAACAGTGAATGTTATAAATTTTACAAATATAATAAATCAAACTATAATTATATAAGTTAGGTTGTGTGATAGTGCTAGAAAGTGAAAATAACAGTGATAGACTTTAAAAAGCAAAAAATCAGATATAAGGAAAGTGATTAAACATTATTATAATATGAGCATTGAATGAAACATATAATCTATATGAAACAGTTATGTAGCCCATATAGTGAGATCAAACCAAGTGTAAATAATTTAAAAGATAGAAACTCTTACGTTAAAAAACTTATAATAATAGAAAAATAACTTAGTTACTTAGTAACTTAGTTACGAAGGAAAAATAAAGTAAAGGTCAACAGAATATTACTAATTAGAAATGGTAAACCGAACCTGTGATCCATAAAAAATATAGCCATGGCCTTTAACTAATGAAATTAATGTTTTGAGTGAAGAAGATTATTGTTAAAAAAATTGTGAATTGCAAGAGAACGTTTAAGATAAGTGACTGCTGAGTTGATAGAAATTGAGGACCGGTGGAAGCTGAGATGACCAGGAGAACCAACCTGGGACCTAGAGGAGTGTGTTTTGATAGAGAGAGAGCGAAAAACCAGGTGCCCAGGAGCGGAATCAACGAATGAATCCATTGTGAAACCTGCAAAGTTGGTGAGATCATACCACAAAAACAATAACTGAATAAACAATAAACAAATAAATAATAATAATAATTGTGACTTGCGTTAGTGCACTATTATGAAAATGGTTGTTAATTATAAGAGTTTTTTGTTGTAGTTAGTAGTAGTTTAAAAGGACCCACAAACATTCAACAGACATTAACAACACTGTAACACCGAGTCTCATGCATTAAATTTGTATTGTTTGTTCTATATGTAAATTGTATGTTGACCCTGAGCTTCAGATGAATAATCCTCTATTTAAAAATAAAACAGGTTATACTTTATTAGTAAGAGATACTAATTTGTTTTGATATTACATATTGACGCTCAGAAGTGGGGCCTTCCACATTCACTGGATACATAAGGAGGATTATATTGACTGAACGTTACAAATTGGCGAACCCAACAGTGGGGCTAATGTCAGAAAACTGAACGTTACAAATTGGCGCCCAACCGGTAGAGCTGAAATTAGGCAAAACCAACTAACCGAAACACAATTAGTGAAATAACGACTGACCTAATTTTAGCTGGCAACTGCTAGAAGACTAAAAAAATGCGACGACGAGAAGCTTCTCAGAAGAGAGGACAAAAGCCAGAGAAGGAGAAGGAAGAAGGTGGACAGGAACGAGAGATAGACGTGGTCACAGACAGTGAAATGGAACAACCAACGGGTGATAAAGAAGAAACCGAAGTAGTCACAAACACGGAAAAAGAAAGAGTTGAAGAGGATGCCCAAGGGGACCAACCAGATAAAGTGGTAGCCAGAGAAGAACCAAATTGGCAAGACATGATGAAATTTATAGCCGAAAAATTTGATAAAATAGATGAAAATTTTAGGAAACAGGAGGAAAAAATAACCGAACAAAATAAACGAACTAATGAGAATTTATTAAAACAAATGAATGAAAGATTGGACAGGAATGATGAGAGTTTAAGACAATTGAATGAAGAAAATAATGAGAACTTTAGAAAACAAAACGAAAAGTTTGAACGAAATGAAGAAAGTTTAAGACAGATGAATGAAAAGATGGACAGCATTAAAGAGGGTACTAAGGAAGATTTTAGGCAAATTAATAAGAAAATTGAGAACTCTAACAAGGAGTTAAGGGAAACTCTCAATGAGAAGATAGAAGACGTCAGTAAGACACTTAGCCAGAGGACGGACAAGTATAAGGAGGAAGTTGGACAGCAGATAGCCGATACAAAGGACAGGCTGGAGAAAACTGAAGAAACATTTGTACAGTCCAGAATAGAAGTAGATGCCAGAATAGATCAGGTAGAAAATAATAACAAAATTGGTATAACGGAGGTACGAGCAGAAACACAGAAGAAGCTAGATGAAATAAAGGAAACAATAGGTGGTCAAATCGAAACCATCAAGGGTGATGCAGGACAAGTAAAAGGGCAGGTAGACCAAATCCAGGAAGAACTGGTAATTCTACAAAATAGACCAATAAATTACACACACATACCAATAGGAGAAAACCGAGAGGCAATCAACTTCAGAGATTACCGCAGAAACCCATTGGAATTCCTCGAGAGGTTAGAAGAGCTATTTGCCCGCAACAAAGAAAACAGATGGCACATGATAAAAAACCTGCTTGACGAGAGTTTCAAGAACATAACAGACAATTGGTGGACGGCAATGAGGAACAAAATACAAAATTATACAGATTTCAAACATATATTTAAGACCAAATATTGGTCCGAGAGTATCCAAAACATCATTAGGGACGATTTATGTAATGGACGGTATGAATACACAAGAGGTCAATCCCCAACAGCATACTTCTTGGGTAAGGTCTGCATTGCTAGACATCTCGAACCACGGATCCCAGAAGAATGTCTGGTCACTAAAATTTCTTACCATTTCGAGGAAGGCATAACACGAGCCAGACAGTGCGGTCAGGTGAAGACGATTGGAGCGATGGAAGCCCTCCTGGAAAGTTATGAAAGGGAGGACTACTACAGCAGAAGTCGCAGGAGACTGGAACCCCAGAACGATCGGCAGAACGAGCCACACCGGGAAAACAGGCCACGAGTAAATCATGTCAGGTCAAACAACCATCATGACAATAGTCGAAACCAACATGATAACAGATTCCAAGGCCATCGACGAAGTTTTAATAATGGTCAGACGTACCACGATCAGTACCGAAGAGAGGAAGAAAATCGGCACCCACAGGGGAGTCACCGTGCAGAAGGTCGAAGATCTAGGAGCCAGGAAGGAAGGCGAAATGCACCTTCAGTAAACCAGCATAGAGATGACCAGGGAACCAACCAAGCCCAAGTAAACTATATGATGGCTGATGAGAGGGATTCGAGGAGATACGATGACCGTTGTGGCAACCGTGAACCTAATCCCGATTCCAGGAATGATGATGGAAGGAATAGAAGGAACGAAGGCAACACTGAACCGTATGTGTATGATCCATGCTGTGATGATCCCGTAGGGAGATTTGTAACTGCATATAACCTACGGAATCCACCGGAAAACCATATTAGTGGAGCAACCCGGATCGTGGCAGATACCGAAAACGGATAAACCAAGTAGGAACAATATTGTAAAAAGGGACTGATTTTCTGACTACCGACAAGACAAACCAGTTAAGAAAGGAAGAAGAAAATAATGATAATTAAAACAAAAATAAAATAAATAATCACTCTAGACTTAAGAAAAAATAATGATAATTAAGAAAACGTAACCAAAACTGAAGAAAAACTGATAAGGAACAAAAGGGGAATATAAACGGAAAAATAAGAAGAAAAAAGTATTAAACTAACAATTAATTAAGGCAAAATATTATTTAGAAAAATATAACAAGGGATTCATTAGAAAGAAAACAGGGTAAACTGAGACATAGATTACATCAAAGTAAACACTACAAGGGGTGCTGACAACAGTCTTGATCAAAACATGAGCGAACACTTCAGGAATGAAACGAAACGCAGGAGAATAAAACGGAGAGAATATGCACGCTGTCCATAAACCAGATACAATTATAGGAGCCACAGGTAAATAATATAAAACCATAAAGCAGCAAATAAACCTGAATGTTACAAGAGAAGGAATAGGAATTCCTATGGCGTTATTAGTAACCCAAGGGTTACTCTTTAAGGTATAAACAGAGTGTTGTATGGTACGGTGCCACTCTGGAATTATGAATAATCCGCTGAGATAATAGGAAGCACAAGTGCCCCTCAGGACAGGAATTCATACTAAGTTAGGGAAAATGTTAGGGTACCCATAGGAAACAAACCGTAACAGACCAGAATCATGGCAGGAAAGACTGCAGGAAATCAGGGCATTCCAAGGAAAAGGATATACAGAGATCATGAGTGTGGCACAAAAGAAGAGGTTAGTGAACAATTACTATAACTACTGCATCGTATTCTCCAACGCACCGAATAAAGCGAAGAATTTAAATAATATCCGGTTAAACAGTTGTTAAAGAAAGCTGTAAGAAAGTAAATCCAGCGCATGATAAAAGAAGATATTATAGGAAAAAGCAGTTTGTCAATTACCAGCCTCATTGTAGCAATACTCCAAGGAATATATAACCAAACCGAGATAAAGAGGTTTTATGAAAAGTGAAGACAGTTTTTGTAGATTTTTGCCATTTATTTCAGTAACTCCTAAAAATACCATTACTGAAATAACTTGTCTTAAACTTGTCTTAAGCTTTATGTAACGTGTCGTTTCACTAAACATAAAACATAACATACTCGTTAACATGTAAATAATGATTAATTAATAGAATTATAAGGTACAAAAGTTAAACTTAGAAAATAAGTAAAAAGACTTTTGTTAGTTCATAAGCATTAGATTAAAACTATGAGGAGGTCTGCGTGCCTCAGACAGTTGTTTTGTATCATTGAACTACAAACAGTGAATGTTATAAATTTTACAAATATAATAAATCAAACTATAATTATATAAGTTAGGTTGTGTGATAGTGCTAGAAAGTGAAAATAACAGTGATAGACTTTAAAAAGGAAAAAATCAGATATAAGGAAAGTGATTAAACATTATTATAATATGAGCATTGAATGAAACATATAATCTATATGAAACAGTTATGTAGCCCATATAGTGAGATCAGACCAAGTGTAAATAATTTAAAAGATAGAAACTCTTACGTTAAAAAACTTATAATAATATAGTTACGAAGGAAAAATAAAGTAAAGGTCAACAGAATATTACTAATTAGAAATGGTAAACCGAACCTGTGACCCATAAAAAATATAGCCATGGCCTTTAACTAATGAAATTAATGTTTTGAGTGAAGAAGATTACTGTTAAAAAAATTGTGAATTGCAAGAGAACGTTTAAGATAAGTGACTGCTGAGTTGATAGAAATTGAGGACCGGTGGAAGCTGAGATTACCAGGAGAACCAACCCGGGACCTAGAGGAGTGATGTTTTGATAGAGAGCGAGCGAAAAACCAGGTGTCCAGGAGCGGAATCAACGAATGAATCCATTGTGAAACCTGCAAAGTTGGTGAGATCATACCACAAAAACAATAACTGAATAAACAATAAACAAATAAATAATAATAATAATTGTGACTTGCGTTAGTGCACTATTATGAAAATGGTTGTTAATTATAAGTTTTTTGTTGTAGTTAGTAGTAGTTTAAAAGGACCCACAAACATTCAACAGACATTAACAACACTGTAACACCGAGTCTCATGCATCAAAGTTGTATTGTTTGTTCTATATGTATATTGTATGTTGACCCTGAGGTCCAGATGAATAATCCTCTATTTAAAAATAAAACAGGTTATACTTTATTAGTAAGAGATACTAATTTGTTTTGATATTACATATTGCCGCTCAGAAGTGGGGCCTTCCACATTCACTGGATACATAAGGAGGATTATATTGACTGAACGTTACAAATTGGCGAACCCAACAGTGGGGCTAACGTCAGAAAACTGAACGTTACAATATATATATTTTTATAACAGCACCAAATATTAATTATTTGGGGTTATATGTTGCCCGCATACTGAAAGCATATTTAAATAAATTATAACAGTCAAAACTCCATTTGAATGTAGAGCGTTGAAAATAATGCTTAGTAAAGCGACGCACACGTGGTCATTATGTAATCCGTTCGCTGTACAAGGGAGCGGCCACACCCAATCTGTTAATTATTAATATCTCGGAAACTAATGAGTTAAGGCGAAATCCAAGATAGCCAAAATGTTTGCCGAAATATTAATAATGACGTGTGCAAATTGTACGCAATATAATTAACAAATGAAAGAGTTAATTAAATTTAATTGAATAACTCCTGTAAAAATAGAGTTACATTAATGAGATTTTAGTATGTTATAAAGATAATAGTTTTTGACAGATTGTATATTTTAGATTTCACACAACTTGGTTTGCAACCAAGTTATTGCTAAATTAAATAAGCACAGGAAATCCGGACCGACAAATTAAGTTCCGCTGAATAATAGTATTAATTCTCCGTCTGTGGGAACCTAACTTCATTCTCACGGACCAAGGGAATTCAAATTTTATGTAGTAGGGAGAGTGTGCCAGCCAATCAAATCACTTGACGCGAGCCCCGACCAGCGCGGTGTTTTTAGGCTGAAACATCACTCTTCTGCCAGTACTCACGAAGTAAAGACGTAGTTCTTCGATCGTCTAGTAACCATAGTGGTGAAGATCAACAAGAAGACTCTACGCGGTCAACACACACGCAATTACGAACACACTAAACACAGATCAACTGTATAGCTCGTAATTGTGGCGTAAAGGCGAGATACTCTTCAGTACATCAACCAAGCTTATTGTGTACTACCAGTTAGTCATAAGCACGCAAGAGATCCACCAGACTTCAGGACCAGACTTCAAGAATACAGCAGAGAGGCCGTCTAAATCATTGGTGAACAGCTGACGAGCAGAGCTACCACTTGAACGAAGCACACACACACACACACGCTGACGTGCGACGTGCGAATTGACGAGGGACAGGAACCAGTTCCAGCAGACAGCCGCAGACGTTAAAATATTCACAAACAGCAAGGAAGCAGAGTGTTGCCGAAATTTTGAACTCCACGACCGAATCCAGCAGCTCTAAGCAGATTACTTTCTCTAGCGAAGGACTCGAATCGACGAGGGAAAATCGGAACGACATCCTCTTCAATAACAGGAAAGCAAAATCCACTTATTTATTTTTCACATCAAATTTTCTATTTTTCAATTAAACATTGTAATTCAATTAATTCAGGTGCCATACAAAAATCAAAGACTCTAGAAATTAAGAATAAATTCATTGTGATAATCTGTATTGCAGTTTAAGTCATTAGTATGCTATAGTTAAGAAATAGAAGTAGTATAAAAGCGCTATACAAATCTTAACTAACAATCTAAATTATTAGTTCATACTGCAGTATAACAGAACTTGAATCACTAGAAATGAAATAACGTGAACTAGACTATCACGTCTAATTTATTTTGGAAAGTTATTCTAATTAGCTTCAGAGTTTTATATTTTGGTTCATGAACATTTAAATCCAATTTAGTAGAAAAAATTTAATGAAATCAAATCAATTAATTAATTAAAATTTAAATTGCAATTAACTCGCCAAAGAACGAGTTTAGTTCTTTTCGATTATTAACCAATCGAAAACATTGATTCATTGTTTAGACTGTAAGAAATTGATAATATAATAACCATTTATTTCTTGTGTGTTGTTGGAGTAATAAACAACGTTTTATTACCCCATATAAGTGTTTTATTGTTGTACGATAAAGCCTACCAGTCTCACAAAACTCTCCCCCTTTAAAGTAACCTATTTTGTGTGTTGTTGCAATAAATTTGATATTACTAGCTTGCGAACTTCAAATCCAAAATCCACACGCCCTAGCCGGAAGAATCCGCAAGATCGGACAGCAGGTAGGTACTCACACACAACACGACATAACAATAACGCATATAAGTAGAGTTGCATATGGCTTGCCCAGAACGTGGGGCCCGATTAAATTTAAATTAATTAAAACCAATTTAAATTTAATTTTCACGTGTAAAACTAACTTTGCTGTTTTACTTCATAAAACAGCTGGCGTCCAACTGAACAACCCCTATAAAGAGTTTTGTGACTGGTGTTCGTACAGCAGTGAAATTATTTTGTGTATTTGAAACTGTTCTGTGTATTTTAAATCGTCTATATTTGAAATTGTTGTGTATTTAAAATGGATATGGATAAAATACTTAAACAAATACAGCAAATGAACGCGGATTTGACCGCTAATATGAACGCGAAATTTGAACAGAGCGCAGCCAAAGCTGAGCTCAGTATAGCAGAATTAAAATCTAACATCGAAGCACAAAAAGTTAGTCTAACCGAAGCATTAGAAATTAGCAATGCCGACATGAATACAGAAATTAAACAAACAAATAAAGAAATTAAAGAAAGCAATAAAGAATTGGCCTCTAGAGTCACCGAAATCGGTGAAAAAGTCGTGGAAATCGGTGAGAGTAATAAACAACTAACCGCGAGAGTCGCTGAAATCGGCGAAAAAGTAAATACGGTTGATACCAAAATCAATGAACGGTTTAAGGTTTTTGAGACCACTATGCAAAAATCGTTTATTGAACAAGTAACACGTATGGAGGGCCGGTTCAAGGACCATATTAGCCGCTGCGAGAAGCAAACGCAAGACGTCTCAAAAAAGATTGAATCCCTAGAGGAAAAGATTCACGCCGACGTGACCGAAACGCAACGACGAGTAGATAGATTAGACGCTTCAATTGTAGAGACGCGATCTAACATAGACTCTAATAAAGAGAGTGTCTTACAAACGTTAAACGACGAGATTTTGAAAGTACGACAGGAGGTACGGAGGAGATCCGCGCCTAATATTTTGGTACAAGGTCCTGTTGACGAGAAAAATCGCGTGTATTTTACGGGGTAAAATAACGAAAACCCTATTGAATTTTTGTTAGCGTGTGAGAGTGAAATGGCTAGAGTAGGTTCCCGGCTAGAAGATCAAGACAAAATACAGTGGGTAGTTAACGCGATGCGTGATTCGGCGCGTAAGTGGTATAACATTGTACGCGATAGAGTGTCCACATACGCGGAGTTCAAACAAAAATTTGAAAGCCGGTACTGGAACTCGCATACCCAAAGACTTCTACGCAATGAGCTTGAGTATGGCAGATTTGATAGGAAATTGGGTATTACCGCGGAAAATTATATAATCCAGCAGGTCGAGCGCGCGAAGCATTTAACCCCAGCATTTTCGGAGATTGACATAGTCACGAAACTTGCCTATCACTTTAATCATAACATTAGAGTAGCCGTGTTTACGCAGGGTATTCGCACGGTCGATGAACTCCTCATTCTAGTGTCCCAAAGTGAGACGGTTTTTGATTTGGGCGGGTGGCGTTATAATCCCGATTTTCGCCGAAATAACGAAGGGCAGAATACGCGGGTACAGTACCATCAGCAAACTGATCAAAGACCGAGTACCAGTTCTACTCCACCCCAAACACCGTCAAAACAGCCAAATAAAACCTTTGAGTACAAGGGTAAACAAAATATTGGTAGACCAAAGGGGCAGGGTAAGGGCAACGACGGGGCCCCAATTAGAGCGATCCAAACGGTCGAATTAGCCAAAGCTGATACAACTGCAAAAGACAGCGACTTCCAAAGCAATAAGGACTCTAACAATAAATCAAAAAATTACCAATCTACAAAAAACGTGCCAAAATGCGCATCCAGCAAGGACGCGCTATAAATTCAGCAAGATTTTGTAAAAGTAAGCATGTTAATTATAAGGATTATATATTGTGTGAAATGTGTACTTTTAATTATGTAACTTGTGTGCCCGTTAATAATGTGTTCCCACCGGACGTCAGGGATCCGTTGCTAGAATCCGGTCCCACGCAACAAAGGCCAGTGAGCGCGGCGTGTCCGGTGTTACACGCCTTTGTCAACGGCGTTCCCACACAAATTTTGTTGGACACCGGCAGCGTTGTTTCCGGCGTCAGTGAAAGATTCCTGCATGCCAATAAAAAATATTTTCATACGGGCCCATCACTCCCAATAAATCAATTTTAGATATATGAACCGCTACCGATACAAAAGAAAAAATTGACACTCAATACTATCTAACTATCATGCTAGACAAAGTGCAATTTGAAGTGTGTGTAGTGGGTATAAACAATTTAATATGTGATATGTTATTGGGGGTAGATGTATTAGAACAAATAAGTGCGGAAATTAACACCAGTGAACACTTATTAAAATGTACCATTGACAATGTTAGTTACACCTTTAAATTGAACACACACACACATACACAAAATCATGGTGACCCAATTAAAATCACACGGCCACCAAAACAAGTGATTCAGTATAAAGACTGTGAAGAGGGGGAGACAACCTTAGATTCCCGAACTGAATGGAGATTGTCGTCGCTGCAGGAAGAATTCAGTGATATCTTCAGTGAAGAGCACTCAATCTCGTCAGTGTATGAACACAGAATCCACCTCACAGAGCCGGAGAAGTTCATAAGGAGAATCTACCAGGTCCCTATAAAATACCAGGCCGAGGTCCAGCAGGAGATACAGCGGATGTTGGAGGAAGATATTATAGAGAGATCCAATAGCAGCTTCCTCAACCCACTGCTGGTCGTCCGCAAGAAGACTGGAGAAATCCGACTCTGCCTGGATATGAGGAACTTAAACAGTCTGGTAGAGAAAGAGTTTGACTGCGCACCAACAGCAGAGGACCTCTTCATTAAATGTGAAGGAGCCAGGTACCTCACGAAGCTAGATCTAACAGCAAGCTTCTGGCAGGTCCCGCTGTGTGAGCAAGATTGAAAGTATACAGCATTTATATTCAATAACAAATGCTATCAGCACAAGGTGGTACCTTTTGGCCTTAGCACGAGTCTCGCTGCGACTGTAAGATGCCTCGAGAGAGCTCTAGGACCTGAGGTAGACCCATACACTGTAATATTTGTTGATGACATCCTCGTCATATCCCGCACGTTGGAAGAACACTTCGAGCATCTGAGGAGCGTCTTCCAGAAGCTGAGGGTAGCCAACATCAAGCTCAAACTACATAAGTGTGAGTTTGTAAAGTCTCAAATGAAGTTCCTGGGACATATAATCACAGCTACAGGTATCAGTACGGACCCAGAGAAGCTCAGGAGTATTGTGGAGTTCCCGGTGCCCAAGAACCTCAAAGCACTACGAGCATTCCTTGGACTCACGGGATACTACAGGAAATTCACCAGCAAATACGCTGAATATACAGTCCCCTTGCTACAGCTGGTACGCAAAAATATAAAGTGGAAATGGGGTTCTGAACAGAACGATGCGTTTGAGAGGGTTAAGGGCCTGTTCCAATCTAATTTACAACTGTTCCATCCACAGCAGGGTAGGAAGTACGTAATGTACACTGACGCAAGCGAGTACGCTATCGGCGCCGTGTTGCATCAGGAAGACGAACAAGGTAGTCTTCATGTTGTAGCATACGCCAATAGAACGCTCAAAGGCGCTGAGTTGCACTATTGTACTTCTGAGAAAGAAATACTCGCCATAATAAACGCACTCAGAAAATTCAGATACTACCTTTATGGTACCCATTTCGAGATCCACACAGATAATCAGGCGTTATCGTTTATATTAAAATGTCGATTAGCAAATTCCCGACTAACACGATGGGTGTTAGCTATTCAGGAGTACTCATTTACTATTAAATATTGCAAAGGATCAGATAATACCACCGCAGACACTTTAAGTAGATATCCGCCCGTAGAAAAGGAGGAGGTATATGAAGCAGCTGACGACGAGTTGAGAGTGTTAAATATACAATACACTGTCGCGCCTGAAGCTACCAATATGCTACAGAACTTAGGACGCGAGCAGGACGATAACCTCGCACTCCTTGCTAAAAAGCTAATGTTAGCAGCTCACCAGAATCCACATTATCTTATACAAGACAATATATTGTATAAATTGTTACAGGGCGAATGGAAAGTGGTGTTGTCTCCAGCGATGCTTGCGTGTGTAACACAATCATTACATATAAAAATGGCGCACGCATCTCCTGTAAAATGTGTAAAAATATTGCAGGAGGATTTTACAATTACAAACATGTATCGTAGGGTGAAGAAATTGTTAAAAACATGTCATCCGTGTCAAACTGCGAAAGTACCAAACTTGCACACTTACGTTCCCATGGCAAATGTGATAACGGAAGGTAAGGGACAGATGATCGCCATCGACTTTCTGGGACCATTACCCAAGGCTACCAGAAATCTAAAACACATGGTAGTGTGCGTCGATGTGTTCACTAAAAAAGTTAGCCTTTATGCGATCCCTAGGCCCACCACAAAGGCCGTTTTAAATATTATACTTAACAAGTATATCCCACAGCATGGACCAATAAGGAACGTACTTAGTGACCAGGGAAAGCAATTCCAAAACAAACACTGGGCCGCTACCCTGGAACGTAACGGTATCAAAGCAATCCTAACCTCGATATGACGACCACAGGGCAACCTTGCCGAAAGGGTGAATCGAGAAATCGGTAAAATGTTCCGTATCTATTGCTATAAGGAACAAAGTAAATGGCCCGAGTTCCTACCATTCTTCGAAAAGGCAATAAACGAGAATTATCACGATACCACGGAATACACACCAGCAGAGTTAGACTCTGGAATAAGGCCAGAGGTTTTGGAATAATTATTTAAGTAGGCCAAAGACTTATAATCTACCTCTGCCGGTGCAGTGTAAAAATCAACTTGTGAGGGAAAGAATAGTTGAAAAAGGGCAGGGCGGACAAATTCAATACTACTCATAAACTAACTAACTTTGTAGTAGGTGAGAAAGTACTGCTCAAGGCGAATCCTGTAGGCCGAAGAGACATAAATGTAGCCGCAAAGTTTTTTCGTTTATATAATGGTCCGTATCTTTTGGCTCAACAACTCGCGCCTCACACGTTTATCGTTACGGCGCTCGACCGAACGAAAACGATCGGTAAATACCATGCGAGCTCTTTGAGAAAATACTTTGAGTAGCCTGGCATTCCAAAGCGCGTCGCGACGAAATAATAAGACTTTAGAAAAAAAATAATAATATTTAGAATTAATAATAATTGTATTATAATAAGTAAAATTAAATTAAATAACTTGTGTTTTATAATATTATTAATAATAATTGTAGGTAGCTTGTGTATTAATAATATTTTTCTATCGCGGTGAACAACGAGCGTGTAGAACGAAACAAACGCACCGCCAGGAAATAGTTAAGACACACGCGATAACAGCCGACCCACGTTTGAAAGTAGGTCAAGCAATTAGCCGCGCGGCAGGCGATAACGGCTGTAAACAAGACAGTGTCAGCAAATTCCTTTGCATGCGTGCCACTGTTTACAAACAAACCTTTTAAACGCTGCAGTTAGCTATTAGCCGTTATAAAAACATTAATACACATGAAATTGCAAATATAATATCATTAGTAAATGTATTAGAGTTAAGTTGTATATAATGGAATAACATTAACACACATGTATGTTTTTCTTTTGAATAAGTAATACAATGTATAGGTAATAAGTATAGTGATTACAGAATATATGTGTAATGATTAAGAAAAAAAAAATAACTGTAATTATTACATTCATTTTTTTTTAAACGGGTGTGGGAATATATAACAGCACCAAATATTAATTATTTGGGGTTATATGTTGCCCGCATACTGAAAGCATATTTAAATAAATTATAACAGTCAAAACTCCATTTGAATGTAGAGCGTTGAAAATAATGCTTAGTAAAGCGACGCACACGTGGTCATTATGTAATCAGTTCGCTGTACAAGGGAGCGGCCACACCCAATCTGTTAATTATTAATATCTCGGAAACTAATGAGTTAAGGCGAAATCCAAGATAGCCAAAATGTTTGCCGAAATATTAATAATGACGTGTGCAAATTTTATGCAATATAATTAACAAATGAAAGAGTTAATTAAATTTAATTGAATAACTCCTGTAAAAATAGAGTTACATTAATGAGATTTTAGTATGTTATAAAGATAATAGTTTTTGACAGATTGTATATTTTAGATTTCACACAACTTGGTTTGCAACCAAGTTATTGCTAAATTAAATAAACACAGGAAATCCGGACCGACAAATTAAGTTCCGCTGAATAATAGTATTAATTCTCCGTCTGTGGGAACCTAACTTCATTCTCACGGACCAAGGGAATTCAAATTTTATGTAGTAGGGAGAGTGTGCCAGCCAATCAAATCACTTGACGCGAGCCCCGACCAGCGCGGTGTTTTTAGGCTGAAACATCACTCTTCTGCCAGTACTCACGAAGTGAAGACGTAGTTCTTCGATCGTCTAGTAACCATAGTGGTGAAGATCAACAAGAAGACTCTACGCGGTCAACACACACGCAATTACGAACACACTAAACACAGATCAACTGTATAGCTCGTAATTGTGGCGTAAAGGCGAGATACTCTTCAGTACATCAACCAATTTTATTGTGTACTACCAGTTAGTCATAAGCACGCAAGAGATCCACCAGACTTCAGGACCAGACTTCAAGAATACAGCAGAGAGGCCGTCTAAATCATTGGTGAACAGCTGACGAGCAGAGCTACCACTTGAACGAAGCACACACACACACACACACGCTGACGTGCGAATTGACGAGGGACAGGAACCAGTTCCAGCAGACAGCCGCAGACGTTAAAATATTCACAAACAGCAAGGAAGCAGAGTGTTGCCGAAATTTTGAACTCCACGACCGAATCCAGCAGCTCTAAGCAGATTACTTTCTCTAGCGAAGGACTCGAATCGACGAGGGAAAATCGGAACGACATCCTCTTCAATAACAGGAAAGCAAAATCCACTTATTTATTTTTCACATCAAATTTTCTATTTTTCAATTAAACATTGTAATTCAATTAATTCAGGTGCCATACAAAAATCAAAGACTCTAGAAATTAAGAATAAATTCATTGTGATAATCTGTATTGCAGTTTAAGTCATTAGTATGCTATAGTTAAGAAATAGAAGTAGTATAAAAGCGCTATACAAATCTTAACTAACAATCTAAATTATTAGTTCATACTGCAGTATAACAGAACTCGAATCACTAGAAATGAAATAACGTGAACTAGACTGTCACGTCTAATTTATTTTGGAAAGTTATTCTAATTAACTTCAGAGTTTTATATTTTGGTTCATGAACATTTAAATCCAATTTAGTAGAAAAAATTTAATCAAATCAAATCAATTAATTAATTAAAATTTAAATTGCAATTAACTCGCCAAAGAACGAGTTTAGTTCTTTTCGATTATTAACCAATCGAAAAACATTGATTCATTGTTTAGACTGTAAGAAATTGATAATATAATAACCATTTATTTCTTGTGTGTTGTTGGAGTAATAAACAACTTTTATTACCCCATATAACAGTGTTTTATTGTTGTACGATAAAGCCTACCAGTCTCACAAAACTCACCCCCTTTAAAGTAACCTATTTTGTGTGTTGTTGCAATAAATTTGAGATTACTAGCTTGCGAACTTCAAATCCAAAATCCACACGCCCTAGCCGGAAGAATCCGCAAGATCGGACAGCAGGTAGGTACTCACACACAACACGACATAACAATAACGCATATAAGTAGAGTTGCAATATATATATATATATATATATAAAACGACGCTCCCTTTCATCTAACACAATTATCTAATATTTGTATGTTAGATAAAATGTTACTTACCCGTGATATTACTTTACCTGGGCGCCAGAACAAATCCCAGATACGACACGGTTTCAGCTTAGCTCAGCGCATGGAGACACTCTTTCTCAGGATTCGTTCAGTGATTGTGGTTTTCAAGGGGAATCGTTACAAATAACACTTTAATATTTGCTTGATTATTTTAATTAAAGTTTTAATCAATTATTTTTAAACTTGAAATTGCTAATGGTAGGACTTATTTCTACCCTAACACTTATAATTACTGAGTGAGTGTGAAAAGTAACGATTAAGACGTTCAAACGACCTATGGCTTTTATCTGGTTTGATTAAGAGATTGCTATCTCCCAAACCAGTGCTAAAGAACAGGTCTGCAATAATTTGCACGTCCAATACTACACCCCACTTTCCATTCAACACTCCTATACTATGTTAGAGCTAATCTTATAATTAAAATACAAAGTGTGAAATGCTTAGTGTCTTTTAAAAATTGTTTATTGCTTTTATTATTTGTTTAGTGCTTATTTCATTGATCAATGAATCTATTTCTTACTGTTTGTTGCGTTGACCGAAGATAGGAATCCGTAGAGGTCCTCCTTTTGATGGTTTTGCACAGAAGAATTGATGTTGATCAATGCTGTAGAAGATGCCTGGCAATTACAGATGTTGTTGCCTTCTGTCGCACAGGTCCTTCACGGCTGATGATTAATTAATTAATTAACTTTGTTTTACACAGCGAGTTGTTGAACGGTACTAGTTCATCTACACTGCGGACTACTTCTCGAATTTGATGCTTAAATTACACTTTTGCGTGATTGAAAAATTTCTGTACGTAATTTATCACGTCTAGTGTATTGAAGATCCGATCGAAGAGTGATGCTACCCCTCGTTTTGAGTTGGCATCAGTTTTAAATACGGGCTGCTGATTGGCTGTTCAAATAAATCATGCGTTTTTCCAGTTTCGACAATCTCGAACAGGTCGGCAAAACACCTCGTGACAGGTTTTAAACTGCAGAGAATTTCTAGTTAAAATCGTACTTCCTGTGTTTGCAAATCGATTGATTACAGGTATTTGCAAACGTGTTTTCAAAGATCTGACCACAGAATATTGTTGCTTAGGTCTTTATCTGTGTGTGTGTGTGTGTGAAAACACCTAATTCCTACGTAGCATAATTCTCTCGTTATTCCTTTTGGCGTACGTCTTCCGTATAACTTCGTCAATTGTTAATTATATTAACTGAGATTGCGGCTACTTATAAAGCTTCTCTTGCTGAATACAATGCTGTTTTCAGAATTGCCGTATATTTATTAGTTTTTAAGTTATCACAGGTTGAACTGATAATTTGTATTGAGTAAAATTTCATGTTCGTACCTGTATCTGATGTCGCTATGACGAGGTTATAGTGAGATGGCTGCGATTGTACGCTCTTTCTCTTGCTTACGCTGCTCTACACCCTCCTTCAGACACTTTCATATAACGCTCATTTAGGACGCTATTATGAATCGTTATATATACCCCCACTCGGTATAAAAAAAATTGATTATTTAAAACATTAATTTTTTTTCTAATGTACAGTTTTACACTGATTAAAAATTTGCACATTTACTTTAGCACTTTTTCCCACACAAAACTTGCACTACTACAATGTTGCTTACATCTATCTTATTACTAAAGATTACAATGTTGCTTAACCTAACATGGTATATTGAAATTTATATGATAATTTTTAATCATCATTTTGGATTAATTAATGTCAATAATTTAAATAACAATGTTAACATTTCTTTATATAAAATTTATTATTATTATTATTAATATTGATTCAAAACAATTATTTATTTATTTTATTTGACCACGTTTGATTCACATACCTTATTGGCTCAAACTATTATTTCTTTATGGGTCAATAATTTGTTTATTCTTCCTCCTATGGGAACATAGCTTATATAGCTTACCTCCATATTTAGAAAATCCTGGTTTGGAGTTGGTAGCTGCACTCCTCCAAGCTACACTAATCCTAGGGTCTTGTTGTTGATGAGTCCCTATTTCCTTGAGTCGTCTAACTACTTCAGGTTTTGTTATATGTTTTACCGCGTAAGTACCAATATCTTTGCTACTACATTTAATATTATCTGTTTCCATGTTGTTTTCTGATGGTGGATTTCTACTGAGTACATCTGCTACCAAGTTGTCTTTCGCTTTGCAATACTGTATTTCAAATTGATACTCTTGTATAGCCAAGATCCAACGAGTCAGACGAGCACCTAGCAATTTACACTTTAATAAAAATACTAACGCCTTATTGTCGGTGATTATAGTAAGTTTAGCACCCAGAATATAACTTCTAAACTTTGACAGGCTATGCACTATCGCTAATAGCTCTTTTTCTGTCATAAAATAGGTTAATTCTGCCCCTTTAAGTGTGCGACTTACGAATCCTAATACCGCCTTTTGGCCCTTCTCATCAATCTGATACAAGTGTGCTCCAATAGCAATATTGCTGGCGTCTGTTTGCAAGTAAAATCTTTCTCCTATTCTTGGATGATTTAATACAACAGTATTTATAAAAAGACTTTTCACTTGTTGCAGCGCTTCATCGTGGTCCTTTGTCCACTTCCATTTAATCCCTTTGTTTAACAACTTTAACAATGGAACAGTACTTTCCGCGTATTTACTTGTAAACTTCTGATAGTACTTAGCTAAACCTTGAAATGACTTTAGCTGCTTACAGTTCTTTATTACACTTACCAACTTCCAATGCTTATATTCTTTAATGTTTACATTAACTTTATTTGTATTAATTTCCATCGTAATGGTATTTCTTTTAAAATTTATTTTTGCTTTCCATTCAAGTAACGTATCTACCCCAATAATACAATCATGAATGAGTTTCGGGACTATTAGAGCTACTATTTGGGTTTGGTTACCATTTAAATTGACAGGTAAATATATTTGTTCAGTTATCTTTTGCATTTTGGCTCCAGTGGCTCCCTGTACATTACAATGTTTTACGGGTAGTCTGGGACAATTTCGCAACTGACAATTATCTACAAACTTTGAGCTGACACAGGTAACTTCACTGCCAGTGTCTATAAGCGCTCTTACTAGTAGATTACTGATCTTACAAATTATTTCTGGACATTCAGGATAATGGTTTCTACCCACTTCTTGCTCTTCTTTTAACAAGAACTCCCTATCGCTCACTTGTTTTATATTATGTGCTACGTACTTCTTACCTGTTTTCTTTGGTTGTTTCACTGCAGGTAATGGTAGGTTTAGTTTTGTTTCTTTTCTACCTGCAGTGGCTTCCCGTTTCCCGTATTCATTTTACTAGTTGACGGTTGCTGCTCGGTAGAGGTTATAGTTGTTTTACATACTTTATACCCTTTATTTGGTTTGTTTTCTACACTTCTACTTCTACCTTTCTCCTCCAACTCCGTCCTATTTTGTGGTTTATTACCCGGATATGGGGTAAACCTTTTTTCTTTCGGGCGTTCATTGTCTCTCCTCTTAGTTGAGTAGAAAGTTGGTTCTTGATGATCGCCTCTAGAGTAGTTACTCAGCTGATTACTTACACGCTGTAGGTCCCTCTCTAAATCTTGACACTCATCTACAACCATAATGAACTTTTCTAGAGTATCCACTCCTCTAGTAGTGGTTGCTACTCTAGTGCGTTCTGAGAAATGACGCGCTAGCTTATATACTAGGTCTCTCTCTTCTATTGGTGGTGTTAGATGCTTAACTTGCGCCATTACATTAAGCACATAATTGGTGGTTGTCATATTCATTGACGGGTGATATTTACCAAATTCTAGATGATCGCGTACCCTTCTTTGTATCTGAACGTTCCAGTACTGAGCAAGGAATTTTTCTCTGAAGTCTGAGTAGGTTTGGACTCTGTCCAAGATGACTTTCCACCACGTACCTGCCCAATTCTTGAGAAATCGGCCTAACATGTCCTTCTTGTCCTCGTCGTCCATCAGTGGATTTACACGAGCTACATAAGCCTCAAACAGCTTTAGGAATTCTACACGATTCTCATGTGGGTTTCCTGAAAATGCAAGGTTTTCCAGTTCTTCCTTATAGCCGCCACACCTCACGATTTTGGTTTGCTGTGACTTCATTGCTTTAGTCAGATCTTCCCGCATTACCTTCAACTGCTGTTCAACCTTTTGATGTACTTCGTCACTGTTAGCCTTACTCTCTACCTGTTTCTTAACTTCTTTAATATTCTCACCCAGTTGTGTACACTCTTCCCTATTATTCTGGATTTCTTCTTTATTTAGAAGTGTTTGTGTTTTTAATTCAGCTGTTACTTCACTGAATTGTTGATTAATGAGGGTTACTTTTTGTTCTAACCTTTCATGAATTTCGTTTCTAAACTTATTTAGTTTTTCGTCTTGACGGCGAAAATTAGTGTTTACTTGTTTTCTAAACTCTTCTAGCGTAGTTTTAACCTCTTCGGTATGCTTATCAAACCTACTATTACTTTCATCTATTTTACCAGCTAAATTAGTAGCTAAATTTGCTATTTCTTCATCTATTTTAAATGTAGCCTTTTTACTATTTTGTTCTATTTGGCTAGATAAATTTTCGTTTATTTGTTTCATTTCACTAGACAAGTATTTATTAGTTTGCTCAATTTTATTATTAACATCTGTTATTAATTTTTTATTACTTTCTTCTAAACTTTTATTATTTTCTTCAATTTTACTTTCAATTTTTTCAATTTTATTATTAGTATCTTTTATTTCACTAGACAATTGACTACTTGTACTATCAATTTTACTATTTGTATTTTCGATTTTATTATTAGTTTCATCCATTTTAGTGGTCAACTGTTTAAACATTTGCTCAATTGCTGCCATATCTACTGCTGATGATTTAGCCATTTTTTAAAATTTATAATTAACAAATTAATTTAACAGTTATTTGTAACCTTGAATTCCACTTCTTTTCAAATTTATTAATATTACAATTTAACTAATCACTTGGGTAAAAGCAACGCCAAATTATATAACTTTCTTTTGTGTTTAATCGAGCTTCTTAATTGGCCGCGCCAAATTTATATATACCTTATTTCTATCTATAAATTTGGTGCTTTAATCGTGCCCCTTAGTTGCGGCGACAAATCTATACGACGCTCCCTTTCATCTAACACAATTATCTAATATTTGTATGTTAGATAAAATGTTACTTACCCGTGATATTACTTTACCTGGGCGCCAGAACAAATCCCAGATACAAATGACATGGTTTCAGCTTAGCTCAGCGCATGGAGACACTCTTTCTCAGGATTCGTTCAGTGATTGTGGTTTTCAAGGGGAATCGTTACAAATAACACTTTAATATTTGCTTGATTATTTTAATTAAAGTTTTTTAATCAATTATTTTTAAACTTGAAATTGCTAATGGTAGGACTTATTTCTACCCTAACACTTATAATTACTGAGTGTGAAAAGTAACGATTAAGGCGTTCAAACGACCTATGACTTTTATCTGGTTTGATTAAGAGATTGCTATCTCCCAAACCAGTGCTAAAGAACAGGTCTGCAATAATTTGCACGTCCAATACTACACCCCACTTTCCATTCAACACTCCTATACTATGTTAGAGCTAATCTTATAATTAAAATACAAAGTGTGAAATGCTTAGTGTCTTTTAAAAATTGTTTATTGCTTTTATTATTTGTTTAGTGCTTATTTCATTGATCAATGAATCTATTTCTTACTGTTTGTTGCGTTGACCGAAGATAGGAATCCGTAGAGGTCCTCCTTTTGATGGTTTTGCAAAGAAGAATTGATGTTGATCAATGCTGTAGAAGATGCCTGGCAATTACAGATGTTGTTGCCTTCTGTCGCACAGGTCCTTCACGGCTGATGATTAATTAATTAATTAACTTTGTTTTACACAGCGAGAGTTGTTGAACGGTACTAGTTCATCTACACTGCGGACTACTTCTCGAATTTGATGCTTAAATTACACTTTTGCGTGATTGAAAAATTTCTGTACATAATTTATACACGTCTAGCGTATTGAAGATCCGATCGAAGAGTGATGCTACCCCTCGCTTTGAGTTGGCGTCAGTTTTAAATACGGGCTGCTGATTGGCTGTTCAAATAAATCATGCGTTTTTCCAGGTTCGACAATCTTGAACAGGTCGACAAAACACCTCGTGACAGGTTTCAAACTGCAGAGAATTTCTAGTTAAAATCGTACTTCCTGTGTTTGCAAATCGATTGATTACAGGTATTTGCAAACGTGTTTTCAAAGATCTGACCACAGAATATTGTTGCTTAGGTCTTTATCTGTGTGTGTGTGAAAACAACTAATTCCTACGTAGCATAATTCTCTCATTATTCCTTTCGGCGTACGTCTTCCGTATAACTTCGCCAATTGTTAATTATATTAACTGATACAAGTTAAAGTTTAAAAATCATTTATTAAAACATTAAAAATAATAATCAAGCAAATCTTAAAGTGTTATTTGTAACGATTCCCCTTGAAAACCACAATCACTGAACGAATCCTGAGAAAGAGTCTCTCCATGCCCTGAGCTAAGCTGAAACCGTGTCATTTGTATCATTTGTTCTGGCGCCCAGGTAAAGTAATATCACGGGTAAGTAACTTTTTATCTAACGTCACAAATATTAGATAATTGTGTTAGACGAAAGGGAGCGTTGTAATATATATATATATATATATATATATAGTGCAACGATACGTTTAGCATAAGTATATGTATCAACCCCTGACTGAGGTATAACATACGAAAGCACGTATGAAATATGTAAGATGTACATAAGAAAAATAATACAATAAATATACATTAGGTATAAGAAAGAATGTAATAAATAAACGTAGTATTTAATTTTAAATAAATCAAATATTGTAAGTAAGCATGCATATGGAAGCACATAGCTTAGTTGGTTTTGAAACGTAACGAAGGGGAGAAAATGACACGCGGTGACCGGCAGAGGTGACGTCAGAACGACATGCGGCCGCCTGTGTATCAGTCTGTGTGTGTGTGTGTATGTGTGTGTGTGTGTGTGTGTGTGTGTATGTGTGTGTGTGTGTGTGTAAACAACAGACAAGTTGAATTATGCAAACGAGGGTGGAAGATTTTACACATTTTTTTAAGTACTGTACATGAACCAGAAGTCACACGAATCAGCGACATATGTAAAAACATAGCTGATGCCTGGCACTTCAGTTTGGCGTTAAGTGGTCATTAATCGTGGGAACGGTTCAGACACCGTGTGAAATTTTGCTATAACTGCCACAATTTACACAGCGTAACATTCATAATTTGCATAAACAAAGTTTAATATTATACTGAACGATTGGTGAAATAATATTTATAAAAAAGTGTGCGCTTCATAGAAAGACGCGTAGGTTGAAAGTAACGATTAAACCGACGCGCCGACCTGTTCAATGTTGTCAAGACAGTTTACAACAGGAATTTCAATGACGGCAGCAGTATAAAACCCCAGCGAGCGACACACTTTTTCTCAGATCAAGTGCAGATAGTATGCGGAATCCACGCATCTCGATACCGTAAATTTTACAAAGTTTTAGTAATGTTTTAAACAGTATTCAATAAACTGAAGTGCGATGGAACCGGCTTTACGTCGGTGCAATTATTAATGAACTCGAGTGATTTTAAAAAGACTATATTAATGAATCTACGAGAGTTGTAACTACGATGAAATTCAAGAAGTCTATATAGAACTTCTAGACATCTACGAGGGACAAGAAAAGAAGAGGAGAGGAACTAGAAAAGAAGACGCAGGGACAGCACATGCAGCTACATCCAGCCGTACATCATCACGACTAGAGGTCCACATCAGAACTCAGCATCCAGGAGACGGAGCGAGGAATTCAACGACGCAGAGACAGAGAAGGTGATACCGAAGAGGATCAACAAACTCGATAGTCCAGATGACGGTAACAACAAAGTTAAATGATTGCAGAAAAATGCAGGTGAAGTCAGACATTTATTTAATATTATAAATGACCCTGAGGTCTATCGCAAAAAGCTCTAGTTTCCATATACAAGTTTACAAGAACATTAATATATTTTTAAATTTGAATAATGAATAAACAATTGTTCAAAATATAATTGAGAATAGAGAATATAACTGTAGTAATCTCATAAATAAATGGTCAAGCAAGAACCATATTTTTATTATATTTTGTAATTGATTAGATGAGTAATTTTAAATATGAGAGTTACATAATTAGAAGATTGTTAATGAATTGAGACATCAAAAATAGAATCAATTAAAGTAATAAATGTTCTCTATTAATATTTTAATAAATATTTAATTACGTAATTAAAAGTTTTATTAAGTGGTATATATTATAAACCACACTTGCAAAGACAAGATCAATATTCAATATTATACGTATTAATCACGTTTCTATAATATGTATATGTGTTATATATATGTCTGTGTAATATTTCAGGTCATATATGATTTATGTATGTGTATACTATGTTTTAGAAATATAAGAAATAAGAGTTAAACACATTATACTTGCATTATATTCAGACTGAATATAAGGGTTCAAATAATAAGTAACCCACATTAAACACTTAATAACATGATAATTTGCAATTTTTAAAGAATAAATCAACTAAATACGATTTTCTTAAAACAGTCGTACTAATTTCACAACCAGTACTAAATCCTCTGTACTCTTTACTTGTAAATTAAAACTTATAACGTTATTCACGTGCTTATCCACACTCAATCAATGACCAAAGCCTGCGACCCAGCCGGGGAACATCAAGGTAAATACTGCTGAAGAAGAGTATACCTCCGAGACGTGGGTAAGTGCGCGCATATGAGTAAGAGCATATGTGTAAAAGTAAGTGTCTAAAAATAACGTTGTAAAGTAATTGGCTCCCAAAGAGCGTGGGGGACGGTATATGTTAGATACCGTTGGCCACGTTGGCATCGTTATATAAAAATAACGTTGTAAAGAAATTGGCATGCCCAACGGTATGGCCCGACACGTAGAAAAAATAACGTGTTGTAAAATAAATGTTAATTATCATTACAAGTAAATGGCGCCCTGGTAATAAAGAAGGTCTAATAAATAATTAGCAAAAATATTGTAGAAAGAATTAATAGTCAATTTATGTAATAAATAATATTACAAATTGTTATATTAAGTACAGAGAGAAAAAGAGTTGTGAAATTAAAACTGATAAATAAAATATAATTTAAATAAAGAAATATAGAGTCACGGTTGACCAATAATTAAAAATATAATTCATATAACAAATTAGTTAGGACACCGTAGTCTACAATAATGGCAAAGCAACCAATAATGGACTTCGAAACGATGTTTAAACGACTTCAAGAAGAGTTGAAAACGAATAGTGAAAAATTAGAAAGTAAATTAGCAACGAATAGTGCAGAACTAAAAACTCAATTAGAAAGTAGTAGTGCAGAACTAATTGCAGAACTTAAAACACAATTAGAAAGTAGCAATGAGAAATTAGAAAATAAATTAGAGAAATTAGAAACTCAAGTAGAAGATAGTCGTAATAGATTAGAAATTACTATTGAAGAAGTGAAAACTCAGTTAGAAAGTAATATAGATAGTAATAATTCTAGGTTAGAAGAGAAAATAGAACTCGTCAGTAATACTTTGAAAACAGAGCTTACTGCACGCGTTGAAGCAGTCGAACAGCGAGTTCAACAGTCACTTAATGAACAAGCTGTAAAGATTGATAGTAAATTTAAAGAACAGCGTGAATATACAACACGTGAAACTAAAGAACACATTCGACAACTGGCTGAACAGTAGAATGAAAAATTTAAAATTACAAAGCAGGAGCAAGGCCTCAACACAAAGACGTAAATGAGCGCATTCTGGACAATATTAATAGAACAAAGGAACTCACTGTGAGGACCGAGACTGTAGAAGTAGCTGTGGAGGAGGTCACGAGAAAAACTACGCACCACTCCATGGAAATTAACAACATGAAAGATGGACTACAAGAGGAGGTAGAAAAACTACGAGCAGAAGTCAAGAGACGACCAAGTGCTATGATGTGTGCTGCAAAGGTAGACGATCGAGAGAAGATCAGTTTCAAAGGTAATAAATGGGAGAACCCCATAGAATTTTTACATAACTGTGAACGAGAAATGGCAACAATAGGAAGCAACCTAAACGACAGAGACCGTATAGAATTTGTAAGGCGACATTTCCAGGAAACAGCATCCAATTGGTATACGATTGTTCAGGACCAAACAGAAACTTATGAACAGTTCAAGGCATCCTTTGAAAATCGATACTGGAGTAAACATACCCAGAGAGAGGTACGAGATCAGCTGGAGTATGGGCGGTATTACGTCAACAGCAAACGTTCCATGGAAGACTACATCATACAACTCGTCGAACGGTGTAAGCATCTTAGACCAAGTTTCACGGAGCACGAATTAGTATTAAAATTAAGCTACCATTTTGACAGACACGTTAGACTTGCTGTATATACCCAAGGAGTTAAAACCATTGAGGAACTTCTTATTCTTGTAACGCAATCATCACAGTTTGTTAATAAACAATACGAAAGAAGAGATAACCAGCCGCAGCAGCAGCAGTACTCTACACAAAATCCAATACAACAAAAATCGATGCAGTTCGAGAAGAAAGAATATAAACAACCCTTTGAAAAAGGTAATTCAACTCCACATAAAGGAGCGTACTCACATCCAGGTACATCAAAAAAACAATTAAAACCGTACAATGCAAATGTACATAATATTAATGCAAATAATAATAATCATAATAATAATAAAAATAATTATGAAAATAAAGTTGTGCAACAATCGACACGCCTGTCAAAATCCAAGGAGGAAGGGGGTGATCACAGAACAACTGACAAGAAAAATGAATGACTACAGAAGTGTAGCCAAACGCCAGCTCAGACAGGTTTTAAAAACGACCCGTACACAAACAAAATACCGGTACGGACAGGCTTGTTAAACGACCTGCACACACATGAGCTGCGCGCCACCCTAAACGATCCAAACAAAACACAACAGGAAAGAATGTTGTCAAATGCCTATTGTCCTACACAAGGGGGAACAATAAGTAGTATAAATAAATGTAACGATGTTAAGATATTAAATATTACATATCAGATGATAGAGTTAAGTATTTGCTAAATAACATAGCAAATGAACAAAATAAAGATCTTCAGATAAGTCACTTGAAGTTATCAACACTATCTAGTAGATATACGATAAAAAAATAGTATATTGTACAAACTCGTCAATTATGATTCGAAAATAGTCCTATCACCAGAAATGCTAAAAACACTATACCATGTCATCAAAGTTTAGCACATGCGTCTGCTTTAAAATGTCATTCAGCTTTGAAGGAAGACTTCATTTTGAATAATATGTTTAGAAGAATAAAAGCAATCTTAAAAGGATGCTACGAATGTCAAACAGCACGACATCCGAATCTTCACACATACGTAGATATGCAAAAGATAAAGACACAGGAAAAGGGAGAATTAGTAGCAGTAGACGTCCTGGGCCCATTTCCGAGAGCTATTCACGGGGGTACAAAGCACATACTTGTATGTATAGATGTGTTCACCAAGGCAGTTCGGCTCTACGCTATTCGAAGACCTACCACAAAAAGTGTACTGAATGTCATACTACGCAAATATGTACCGAAGTATGGTCAAATCAAAAAGATAGTGAGTGACCAAGGTAAACAATTTCAAAATAAAGCATGGACAGAAACACTAACTCAGCACGGCATACAACCAGTGTTAACGTCAATACGACATCCACAAGGAAACCTTGCTGAAAGGGTAAATAAAGAGTTAGGAAAACATTTACGCATCTACTGTAATGAACAACATAACCGATGGGCAGAATACATATCGTTTTTTGAACAAGCTATAAATGCTACATACAGTGAAGCTACGGGATATACACCAGTGGAACTGGAAACAAATAAAAAACCTAATAGATTCTGGTCGAGAAACATTGAGAAACCTCCAAACCAAAATCTACAAATTCCATTAAGTCACAAGTACGACAATGCGAAGAAGAGGATGGAAAAACTTGGAGAAACGAGGATCGAGAGGTTCAACAGAACGCACAAACTCATCACTTTCCATGAAGGAGAGAGTGTGCTACTAAGAAGTAATCCAGTGGGAAAACGAATCGACAATACAGCAAAGAAACTATTCAGACTGTACGAGGGACCCTACTTATTACAAAGGAGGAAAGAACGACACACACATTTATCGTCTACAATCCTACAAGAAACAAGATTATTGGAAAGTACCATTCATCAGCATTCCGTAAATTCTATGGATGAATAAATAAAACTCAACTTATAAATCCATGGGAGGGACGTAATCCACCCAGGGAAAGTGAAAGAAAAAAATTTTTAAGAACCCTTATAATCACTAATTGTGAGTTGTAATAAATAATAAAATACAAAATTTCTGAGTAAAGAAATAAAATTTGAATAAAATTCAAATTTTATTGTACCCAGCAGGGGAATTTATGCAACGATACGTTTAGCATAAGTATATGTATCAACCCCTGACTGAGGTATAACATACGAAAGCACGTATGAAATATGTAAGATGTACATAAGAAAAATAATACAATAAATATACGTTAAATATAAGAAAGAATGTAATAAATAAACGTAGTATTTAATTTTAAATAAATCAAATATTGTAAGTAAGCATGCATATGGAAGCACATAGCTTAGTTGGTTTTTAAACTTAACGAAGGGGAGAAAATGACACGCGGTGACCGGCAGAGGTGACGTCAGAACGACATGCGGCCGCCTGTGTATCAGTCTGTGTGTGTGTGTGTGTGTGTGTATGTGTGTGTGTGTGTGTGTGTGTGTGTGTGTGTGTGTGTGTGTGTGTGTGTGTGTAAACAACAGACAAGTTGAATTATGCAAACGAGGGTGGAAGATTTTACACAGTTTTTTAAGTACTGTACATGAACCAGAAGTCACACGAATCAGCGACATATGTAAAAACATAGCTGACACCTGACGCTTCAGTTTGGCGTTAAGTGGTCATTAATCGTGGGAACGGTTCAGACACCGTGTGCCATTTTGCTATAACTGCCATAATTTACACAGCGTAACATTCATAATTTGCATAAACAAAGTTTAATATTATACTGAACGATTGGTGAAATAATATTTATAAAAAAGTGTGCGCTTCATAGAAAGATGCGTAGGTTGAAAGTAACGATTAAACCGACGCACCGACCTGTTCAATGTTGTCAAGACAGTTTACAACAGGAATTTCAACGACGGCAGCAGTATAAAACCCCAGCGAGCGACACACTTTTTCTCAGATCAAGTGCAGATAGTACGCGGAATCCACGCATCTCGATACCGTAAATTTTACAAAGTTTTAGTAATGTTTTAAACAGTATTCAATAAACTGAAGTGCGATGGAACCGGCTTTACGTCAGTGCAATTATTAATGAACTCGAGTGATTTTAAAAAGACTATATTAATGAATCTACGAGAGTTGTAACTACGATGAAATTCAAGAAGTCTATATAGAACTTCTAGACATCTACGAGGGACAAGAAAAGAAGAGGAGAGGGACTAGACAAGAAGACGCAGGGACAGCACATGCAGCTACATCCAGCCGTACATCATCACGACTAGAGGTCCACATCAGAACTCAGCATCCAGGAGACGGAGCGAGGAATTCAATGACGCAGAGACAGAGAAGGTGATACCGAAGAGGATCAACAAACTCAAGAGTCCAGATGACGGTAACAACAAAGTTAAATGGTTGCAGAAAAATGCAGGTGAAGTCAGACATTTATTTAATATTATAAATGACCCTGAGGTCTATCGCAAAAAGCTCTAGTTTCCATATACAAGTTTACAAGAACATTAATATATTTTTAAATTTGAATAATGAATAAACAATTGTTCAAAATGTAATTGAGAATAGAGAATATAACTGTAGTAATCTCATAAATAAATGGTCAAGCAAGAACCATATTTTTATTATATTTTGTAATTGATTAGTTGAGTAATTTTAAATATGAGAGTTATGTAATTAGAAGATTGTTAATGAATTGAGACATCAAAAATAGAATCAATTAAAGTAATAAATGTTCTCTATTAATATTTTAATAAATATTTAATTACGTAATTAAAAGTTTTATTAAGTGGTATATATTATAAACCACACTTGTAAAGACAAGATCAATATTCAATGTTATACGTATTAATCACGTTTTTATAATATTTATATGTGTTATATGTATATGTCTGTGTAATATTTCAGGTCATATATGATTTATGTATGTGTATACTATGTCTTAGAAGTATAAGAAATAAGAGTTAAACACATTATACTTGCATTATATTCAGATTGAATGTAATGGTTCAAATAATAAGTAATCCACATTAAACACTTAATAACATGATAATTTGCAATTTTTAAAGAATAAACCAAATGAATATGATTTTCTTAAAACAGTCGTACTAATTTCACAACCCAGTACTAAATCCTCTGTACTCTTTACTTGTAAATTAAAACTTATAACGTTATTCACGTGCTTATCCACACTCAATCAACGACCAAAGCCTGCGACCCAGCCGGGGAACATCAAGGTAAATAGTGCTGAAGAAGAGTATACATCCGAGACGTGGGTAAGTGCACGCATATGAGTAAGAGCACATGTGTAAAAGTAAGTGTCTAAAAATAACGTTGTAATATATATATATATATAAATTTTTTGAGAATGTGGTTATGGTTGGACCATGCACCCCCCCCGTTGTGGACACTGAGTTTTGGATTGCTCATCCTTGAGTTTTTAATTCTCTGCATAATTATTTAATGAATTGTACTTGTTATTGTGTGTTGTGTTATTGTATTTATTCTGGTGTATTATGTGTTGTATATTTATGGTAATTTTTGGGTGATGATACATAATATAATACACAGATAATAATATTTACTCAATATTAATATATATTATATTAAAACGCTTATCTCCCCTCCTTTCGTGTTTACGTCCGAATTATTTAATAGGTGGTTATTGTTCATTGTATCGTGTCTGACTTCAGTCAAACCTGCTGTAAGGGAATACTCTTATTATGTACCCGCAGCATCGTTCTGTCAAGTCAGTCAATGTTCGTGGTGCAATTGTGTTCACACTAAATTATACAAGTTGTTAATTACAAAAATAAAACGTTCACTGAAGGTTGAGACTTCTAACAATTGTACTATCTCAAGTTGGTTGATCTGAATGTGGGCACCACCTGGATGAGTAACAAACTGTATCCAGGAAATTTATTTAAAGAGGTTGAACTGAATGTATTAATTACTATGGTAACTATCTTTGATCTGTCACTGTTACTGATAATTAGTAATAATTCCCTTGTTGTGTCGATTAAAAAAATATATAGTGTGAGCTTACTCTCTCCTCTCTCTTGAATTAGAATAGAGAAAATAATAATTATTAAATGCACTTGAAAAAAATACAAAAATATTAATTTGGTAATAAATCACAATTTGTTTATTATAAGTTTGGTTCACCACTGAACATGGGTTCATAACAATAAAATTGAAATAAATCCTGGCTTTACTACTATACTCAGTTGAAATTCAATACTGACTCTATAATTACCACAACAGCTTTGGTTGGGTTTCTCTCAGAGGTAAATTCCTTTTAATGTACCAGATAAACCAATAATAATACTACGTCTAGCGATCCTTTACAAAGAAAAGAAATGCTTACGGCAGATATTGTTATTAGTACACAATCGTTAATGATTGATAGATTGTTTACGTTCAACGTTGAGATTAGTCTCAACACATTTATTTGATTATTTCCAAATCTGTATTCAAAATTTATAAAGAATTTGTTTCCTTATACTTTAAATAATATTGTTATTGTGTGTGTGAGCTGTAGTACAACAACTGTAAACAATAAAGTTATTCGTTAACAATTTTCAAATTCAAAGTTTGATAAAGGCACTGTACTCCCTTTTAAAGAAATTCTCGATTTCTCTTTTAACCAATTCACTGTCTTAATATCTAAGAAAGGCCATATAATTAACTGTTTACAATACTGATAATTATCGTAATGTTGTTTTGTTTACTGTGGGGATCTAACCTCATCGCAGTTATGTCACAAGTCGTCTCGTCTCGTTTACATACTCTCTTCACTAGAGTGCCCGCTATGTTTAAATTATCAAAAAGCGGCTTTCTGTTTGGCTATAAATTATGTCATCATGACGTCAGTTTAATTTGCTGCCTACAAAATTTGTTCAAGATAGTTCTAGTCTATTCTTTTTGGAAACATCTCGAAGGATTTAATTTCCGGTTTTTTATTTCTTCTTCTTCATTTAGTTATTGAAAATTCCCTAATTTACAATGGTTTTCGCTTATAATTTTACAGTGTTAATTACAATGGTGATTCCATTAATAGCCTCACATAGCTTGCATTCAACTGATTAATTTTAGTATAAATCTTGCCAGTTTGTTTACATATTTAGCTGAAATAAATTATATTAATGGTGGTTCGTACAACAGCCATATACAATAATTTCTGCCTTTTCCACCTAATTATACATTATTTTGTGTGTTGAACATTAATACAATATTAATAAATACATTTACAACAATTAACAATAAAATGATAACCCTCAAGTTAGAACAAAATACTGAAAATGCCATTCCGGGCCTAACATTTCGGAAGCCTACAATGTTTTTATTTAATTATTAACACATAATTCGATTAACTAGCTGTTAATCATGTTATTCTTAATTCTAATACATAGAATACTCTTTGTTTAACGATAATATGTCATTTCTGCCTGGTTATTTTATACATATAGTAGAACCTCGTTATAACGGACCCAGTTACTACAGACTTCTTTGTAATGGGTCTACATTTACATAAATATTATTTTCAAACTTTATGAATTCTATAACATGTGCAGATGAGGTCCCTTAAGGTGAAAGGATTGCCAGTAAATGTTTTCATGACCATATATGGTTATGAAGCATAACGAAAGTTTATTTGTAGTCAGTGACTAACAACGAAGGAATGTTGTTGAAGAAAATCTGTTCGCGTCAAGTTGAAAAGGTGATATTACGTCGAACGGAACTTTCCAATATTGAGGACGAGACGTATGGCGGGGAGCAGAGTGAACCAGTTTAAAGACGACACAAACGGAAATTTGTAACGCTGAAAGTCAGTCGGCAATTAACATCTAAACAAAGCGGACGCGAGCAATTTGCTCGGCCGCCGGCTGAATAGTTTTCGTCTCGCCCGCATAAACAGCATAAAACGCAAATCAAAAAATGTGAAATTTAACTATTATTGGAGTTCAAAAAAATAAATAATGTATTAATCAGTGATCAATAAAACTAAATTGACAGTTCGGCCGTATGATATAAAAGTGAAAACAACAAAAAGTGCACGCAGCAGGAGACGTCTCGTAGGATGAAACCATACGCACCATGAAAGGGAAGTAGACATTTTAACAATAATTAAATACTGGCTTTTCACTAAATTTTAAAGTTGAGCTCAACAAAACCTAAAAGTATGTAAATGTGTATGAATGTGTGAGTAAAGAATATGACTATAGGCCTATACAAGAAGTGTTGAGTTTGCGTAATTTTTGATATACGTATTCGTATTTTGATGTAACAGTTGTTGGAAATCAGTTTTACGCCTTAAGGCGGAATAAGTGTGTTCATGATCTTTTTTATGTTATCAAAAGAAAATAAACAATGTTATATTTTACTTGATATACGCATTATGTTATTTGTATTTGCCCATTGTTCTCTGCCAAAGTACACTAAACGAATTCCTGGATTAAACCTTTGCACTTAAAATCAATAATAAATTCATAATTAATAACTGAATTATTTCATCATTTACAATGGACACGTCTTTTACGTCGTACCCCCACCCCCTAGTAACTAAGTCAATGCACCAGAATGACTCACATCTGCCCGCCAGTGCCGAATGACAGTTTTCAGAGACAAACACCCTTGTCAGGTATAAATCGTTGAAAGTTAAAACCCAACCCCAATCCACCACTGAATTAACTGGTTTGAGAATTAACTGTTGAGATAATAACAACAAATACAGGAAACTGTTTGTTTGAACGGTAAGGGAAAGGGAGTTGAAAACAAAGAAAGGTTAATGCCTTAGCCAGGTATATTTTCACTCCCACCACTACTGGTCAGTATTGTTCAGTTGTTTGTCGCGCACAATCACACGTCTTGCCTATAACTTTTTTTAATTTATTCAAATCATGTCGTTAAGTAAGCTAAGTGTAGGACAGAAACGGGAGCATAAGGCGCTCAGTCTTCAAGATAAACTCTGCATTATAGAACAATTAGAAAAAGGAGCGTCTGTTTCTAGCATTTGTCGTGAGTATGAAATTGCAAAACAAACCATATCGGACATTAAAAAATCAAAAAATGACATTCGTAACTTTGTTCTCAAGTTCAATGTAGAAAAGGAGAAGAGTGCAGCTAAGCGTATGCGGCTGCCTTCTATGGCAACACTGGATGATGCAGTCTACAAGTGATACTCTCAGCTTCGTTCATGTGGAATGGCTGTTAGAGGAATTGAATTTCAAGCAGCTGCCGAAAGACTCTCCAAACAAATGGGACTTGAACAGTTTAAAGCGAGCTCTGGTTGGCTATTAAGTTTCGTCGATGTCACAACATTTCAAACAAGAAGATTAGTGGGGAAATTCTTAGCGCAGACTTTGAAGCTGTTGAGCCTTTTATAAAAGAATTAGACGATTTTATTAAAAAAGAAGGTTATCAATTGAGCCAAATTTATAACTTTGATGAGACAGGTTTGTTTTGGAGAACTCTACCTGACAATACACAAGCTTCAAAAGCCGAAAAAACTACGCCTGGTAGAAAAGTCAGCAAGGAGCGTGTGTCAGTTTTGTTGTAAGCAAATGCAGACGGCACTCATATGGTTAAACCTACTATCGTTGGTAAAGGCAAAAAACCAAGGGCACTTAAAAATGTGATGGACAATTTACCAGTTCACTATTGTAGTTCCCGAAATGCGCGGTTTACAACTGAAATAAGAAGTGATTGGTTTCATAAGAAAGCTGTGCCAGCAATTATAAACCACCAAATGGAAATTTTGAACATTCCAAAAGAAAAAATAAAAGCTTTATTTCTTTTGGATAATGCACCAACCCACCCTGATGTTGACAAACTCTGCAGTCGAGACAAGAAGATAAAGTGTAAGTTCCTGCCTCCAAACACAACATCCGTGTTTCAGCCCGTGGACCGAGGAGTAATTTACACTGCCAAGCGGCTTTATAAAAAAAAATGTCTCAATGAAATCTTAGAAGTTGATGAGCCATCCGCTGCTGAAGAAGATAGAAGGGGCCCAAAGACTCTTCAAAACTTGAAGGCCTACAACATTCGATCTATGATTTACAACTTTGCTGATGCTGTAAAAGAAATTAAACCAACTACTTTGGTGAACTCTTGGAAAAAACTGTTAAAGAATGAAGAAGCATGTTTAGAAATAGAAAATTGTGAGACAGAAGATTTCCGTGAAACTTTGCAAAGAGGAGGGGAGGAAGAAGTTTTATTGGAAGATGTGGAGACCTGGCTTGAAGAAGATGAAGATGACCCTGGATTCCACCTGTTGACGGAAGAGCAGATTTTTGGCAGTGTCACTGAGAAAGAAGACTCTTCGGAGGACGAGCAGGAAGACTTACAAGAGGAAGACAATACTCAGGCAACAATAAAAGTGAGTGAAGTGAAAGATCATTTAAATTTTGTCATTGAATATGTTGAACAATTGTGATGATTTAAAGGCAATTTAAATAGCACAAAATAATTTTTATTCAAAATAACACGTGAGAAAATAATCCACCCTCCCCTCTGTACCTATATACCTGTACCAACTTGTAAAAAGGCTAGTACGGACATGCAAATTATACTGTTATGAAGCGAATACTAATAATCATTCTAATTAAATAAAAAGACGTGATAATAATAAATGAAATACCTAACTCAATAAAGAAAAGGTAGGATAATTAATGGTAGTTAATTAATGGAAAAATAACAATAATAAAAGTACGAACTACTTTTCTCTCGGCGTGTGAACTGCGCCCGCTTCCCTACTCACGGCCGCAAAATCAATCCCAGTCGACCCAGAATCTCTGACAAGTTAACAGCTTTACCATGTGTCGTGAAGGTGAACGTATGTATATATTGCAAAACGATGTAGCAGAAAGTATGTGTTTCGTGGTTACATACTCCACATGTAGTTGAAACGAAGTGAAACGTAAAACAAGTAAAGTAGCTTAAATGTAGAGAAAGAATTAAAAATAACAAAGATAGCCGACACATCTCTTTATAAAAAGGTTTAACTTGTAAGGTATGTTCCATACCATATAAAAAGTGTAACGGTCCAAAAATATGGGTATTTTTATTTATTGCATTTTTGGGGTTTTATAAAAAATATTTGTAAATTCATTTCTCAACGGTGACCAGAACACGTGGTGAATAGAACAGTTTATAACAAAGGAGAAATACGCTGTATGCATTGGGTAATCAGTACCGAGGTATGCAGCAAGCATCATTTCCAAGAACTTTGTTTGAGTGTGACCATGCGCTCGTATGCGCGACACAGGTATACGCTCGGGGTGACGCTACTTCAAAAAACCAACATGGTCAGGAAACAAATTTTATCCACCTTCATCGAGTGAAACGACGGATATGCAAATTAAGGTCCGCCCATCTCGTGATGTTAGCCAGTGCCTCACTAATATCGTATACTGTCGTCACCCCAACAACTACATGGATTGCATGGGACGAAACTACTGTGACGAAACCCAAGGCAGTGATTTCCACCAAAAGTATGAGATCACGTTAGCGGCACCTGCTACATTCGTTCTCCCAGTTCGTTAACTGATTGTTCCGGCGCCGGACCGAGCCAAGTAGGCTCTTTACAAAATTTCATATTGTACCAGAAAAAGGTGAAATAACAGTAAAAATCATGTGACCGCGGTCGATTAAAAAGTGGAGAACGTATTTATATAATTTTCGGACACCAAAAAATAAATCTAAAAGAGTAATAATGAGTGTGCGCGAAAACCACGTTGCCGGCGGGTTTTATTCCAACAAAGGTTTAAGGGCTGTGGGGTATTAAAAGATGGTCTGGGGTTTTTTTTTAAATTAAATGGTATGTATGTGAGAACGGCAGGCTGGGCTGTTTATGTTTGTATGTACTATAAATAAGGTAAGGTAGTTATTATGTGTTCGTAGTTATCATCATACTTTTCTAAAGTTGTTATCCAAAATTTAAAAAACCAGGAGAGAGAGTAACAATTTTGTTCTGATTTTATACATGTCTTAAATGTTTCACAATCATAAACAATAAAAACCATTATCTTTCTAATGATAAATTTTGGTATTTAACTTCCTTCAAAGCCTTATTTCATTTGATGTGCTGTCAAGTTCGCTGTACGAACGGGGTTCGTCCCCACTATGCGATCCGGCCAGATCTAAAGTTGAAGGTAAGTGGGAGTTTACAGTTTTATTCATAAATATAAAAAGTAACCGAGTGTTACATTTGTTGCCGTGACAGCAGGATGTAATATAACAAAAAAGTTGTATTACGCCGGCCTACATTTTGACAGTACATTGAACGAAGTACGGTTGCGAAAGTAAAATTGCAGTTATGTAAACTTGCGTAATTATGGTATACGGCTGATTTTATGTATGTCGTAATATAAGGTTTGAAAAGAGATAAATCATTGGTAGTTATTACGCAAGTAAAAATAAATCAAGTAAAATGTCTGAGAATACTAAAAGTAATATAACCAACGTAGAGATGAGTGAAAGTGACCTTGAGTCGCAGTCGCTGAATGAAAGTGGTATGCTGACAGTTGGGCCGAGCGCTGTTACAGAAACAGCTGTCGGCGGTAATGTAATCGTTCATTCCACTCCGATTGCGGCTCAAACACAATTAAGCGAAACAGATGTTGATTCTGGGATTCAGTTGACCCCAGTTTCAACCAATAAAAATAAACAATCCGATGAAATGGATATAATGAGTTTCTTGCAGCAACAGTTCAATATAATAAATGTTAACCTGAGTGAATAGAAAAACGAAATGCAAGAAATTAAAAGTAATTTGAACGAACAAATTAAATTAAGCAATGTCTTTGACAACAAATTGGACCAATTAACTAATGATTTTAATGAACAGAAATTAAAATGCGAACAGCAAAATATTAAAAATGAAATTATATTTAAAGAAATTAAAGAGCAGAATATTCAGTTGCAGCAGAGTATTAGTGTACAATTTGATGAGTTAATAAATGATATACGAGACAAGAATAAATGTTTAGAAAATGCCAATGAAATAAAAAATAGTTTGAATAAAGTAGAACAGAGTAAGAGTAATACAAATGAAAGTTGTAATGGCAATGTTGTATTAGATAAAGAGTTAACAAATGATGACGATGATGTAATTGAAAATGTAGTATCTGAGAGTACTGATGAGTTTGTAGAATGTGATTATGAAATGTTAATGTGTGTTTATGAGTTAGAGAGAGAGCGGAAAGATAGTATAGTGGTAGAATGGGGGCAGAGGGTAAATTTTCCCCCTATTTTTTCTGAACCAGAGTGTTCACAAGTGTTGTTTTTGAAGGGCAAGAGACCCGTGTTAGTAGAAGATTTGAAGTGTTTATATTTGTTGTATAATTTTGTACCCTCTGTCTGGAATAATATTGAGAGTGAGATATGGTATTGTGATGAGAGAGATTTAAATAGAGAATTGTATGTTAATAAAGAAACAGAATTGTATGAATTGAATAGAGAGTATGATGAATGGAAAGAAAGGTTAGAAGTATATTTAAATAAAAATGATTAATTGATAATATAAAAGTAAATAACCCAATAATGAATATAATTACTGATGGAGACTTAACAGATGTACTTAACGTTGACTTGTTTCTTGATTATTTTGGTAAAATGAATAAATTTGGTTTTTATGGTTATGCCACACAAGACAGTAATTTGTGTGTTAATGAAATTGAACAGTGCTACATAAAACAAAGACTTATCTTTGACGATGGGGGCTAAACTATAAACAATGAATGGACAGTTATAAATATTTTGTTTTATGGTTTTTGACCTCGCAACTTTGGACATTGAAGTGTGGTATAACTGAACAAATAATAAGGACGATTTGTAAATAAATATGTAGTGAGTTTATTTGTGTGTATTGTAGAAGGTCAGGTAAACAATGTGTATGGTTGTTACAATAATGATATTAATATTTTACAATTTGAATAAATAACTAGGTTAATTTTGAAGACAGTAACTGATGAGTTGTAATTGTGTTGATAGCTATGTAATTTGTATTTTCAATAACTAATTTAATTAAAACAATTGAGATGTTTTAAATATTCTGATTGATTTAAATGTTGTATAATTAAATTTTCTAATGAATCTAAATTATTTTATGAGGTGAATTGTGGTAATTACATGATAAATTAATTGATAACTAACAATTTTGATAAATGTTTCAGAGGTGAGGTGAAAGTATTGGTGTATGGTGTAGATATTTTGTGTATGTCAGTTTAAATGGACTGTAAATATAAAAATTTTATAGTACGAATCAAGTATAATCAAAATGTTTACAGGTGTAACTCAGATGAAAAGATTTTAATCCAATAATGAGATGATTTGAAATAATTGTGTTAAATAAAAATGATAATTAAAAAATTTAATAATAACTGAAAGATGATATATAATAATTATTAATAACGAATTTGAAAATTTTTTAGTAATCTAATTGTAGAAAGTTATGAATGAGTTAAATGATTAATGATTGACATTAGAATGTTGTATATTTAATTTTATTATTTAGTTATTAGTGTACTATTGCTGGGGTGGCCTGTGCCCGAGTAGATAGTGTAATGGGTTGGGGGTAACAGAGAATGTTACCTCCATCGGAGGCCAACATGGCGAAAATGTGCGGCACACTTTTTTGTACAAATTCAATTTGTACCCTGATAGACGTTCGTGTCGCACACACTTATGATGATGTAGAACAGGCGTTGAAATGAAAGTTAGATTTCCCCGACTTTTCGGGCGATTACTGCCTTACCAGCACTAATCGTGGCTTTGGCTAGCGGCCAGCTATGGTCATACCAAGTCCCTTGACCATAGCTGACTTGAAATTGGTTTATAATAGAAATTAAATGGGGGGTGAAATTAGGGGAAATCCAGGAACTATGGAACAGCGGCTGCCACTCTGTCTGCGTGGGGACAGCATAGCCAGGTGGTAGACCCGTTTTAAGGGCGTTTCAATAAATACCAAGGATAGGTTGATATCCAAAATGTTAAAATGTAACTGCTGAAACAAGGACACGGAGATGTCAAATTCCTCCAAATATGCAGTCTTTGTGGACGCGAAAAGGCGCTACAGTCTTACATAAATTGCAATAGCGTGTGTGGATGGGAGGTGAGATCAGATGAGCCATGAATTTAAATTTATAACATAAAAATTGCTAACTCTAATTTTGATCTAATAAAAATGCTTGTGTTCTGTTTAAATAACTAGATGCTCATACATTCACTATAAGGTGTTCATTCTATATTTTTTAAATGTAGTATTTTATTGTAATAGGGTAGATACAAGAATTGATAAAAGGTATATGTTTTGTATAATTTGTGTATTTTGAAACTAAGCAAATAACTAAACCGACTGGCAGGCGGTTAACATAAAATTACCAGAATCAGACAAAGGGGAAACATTGATGGTAGATGTAAGGATTGATAACCATATGTATTTCCTGTAATGTGTGTAATTTTGAAATGTGTTTACAATTAGTTAGGAATGTCAGCTGATCAGTAATAAAATGTCACTGTTAAATTGTTTATAAATGTTCCAGGTAATTAATGTTAAATAGAAGGTTTCAATGTATTACAGATGCTATTTAAAATAATGAGAAAAGTAATTTGATAAAGTGAGAAATAAAGTAATAATTTGTGAAAGCTAATAGAAGATAAATGGGTGATGAATATTTTGTTGGGACAAGTAGATCAGTCCAAGTTAAAGTCAAAGTTAAAGGGGTAGTAGAGAGAAAAATATCGTTTTGAGTTAATGTAATGTTGTTGTGAGTTAATGTTATAGAATTGAGAAGTATTGATGTTAACACAGTAGTTATGGAGAATATATGTAGAGTATTGAGGGATATGTTGATGTTTATAATTGATGATGTTATTTTGTTGTAGTTGAAGTAAGGTAATAAGATTGAGATTTTGGGGATGGCAATTTTGTAATAGGGGTAGTGTAATGTGGGAGTCCGCAACAAAATGGTTGGGACGGGATGGGACCGATTTGGGGGGAAGGGGTCGCCTTAGGTAGAATCCAGGGACCAGATTAAGGGAGTGAGCTTTTTAGGGGGGGGAAACACATCCTAGGTACAAAGGGTTAGAGTATTTTTTTTTATATATATAGAGAGAAGGTGGCGATTTGAGTTTAATGGTAAGTTGGGGTTAGAGGGTGTTTTGATAGATATGTTGATAGAGATGGGTGTCATGCTAGTTAAAGTTGATGAGTATTAGAATCAGAGGGGTAGAGATTATAAATGTAGGCCTACCAAGTGGTAAATTAAATTGTTATAAGTATTTAAATCACCCACAGTAATGGAGAATAAGATTGTCAAATAAAGAAAGAGATTTATAACAAGAATATAAAATTTTTAATTGAAACCAGTGACAAATTTTTGATAGAATTTGGAAATGTAAAGTTAGAAAGTGTTTATTTTGAATAATTTAAATGTCAATTTGATTGTTATTTATAATAATATTTTGTTATTTTAAAGGTTTTATTTTATTATGTTTTTGTGTTTTAAGAGAGAATCTTACAGATGTTAAGTGTATTTTCAGATAGAACTGGTATATAACGTATGTAGGTCAAGGTTCTGGACTTGACCCAGTTTTGATCAGCTGATAAGTGAGGTCATGTACTAGGCAGGTTTAGCAAGGAAGTTAATCCAACTTTTGTTTTTAATTAATTGGAACAAACTTTAAATGATTTCAATATGAAAAGAAAAATATTTTAAGAAAGTTAAATTTTTTGGAATTTAAGATTTTTTTTGGAAATTTTGAATTGAAAATTTTCTTTGAAAAAAAAAAAATTTCTTGATTTTTGCGCCTGCCAGATAATGGATATTTTGAAACTTTGATTATTTTATTGTTTGTATTCTAATCGTGTTTATTATTATTGACTTATGTTATTGAATTGTATTGTTAGAGTCTAGGTAATCACATGTTAGGCTAAGAATGTTCTTATTTTTAATGGAGAGAATTATTCAATTTAGGTAACGGATTTGTAGTTTGATTTTAAAAAGAGGTAATTGTTGATTTTAACTTAGAGAAATTTTGCAGAAATGTTTCAATGTTCATAATACATAGTATAAGTGTGTGTGTGAGCCCAGTTTCTGCTAAAGGCAGCCCAGCTTGCATATAAGGGGAAACATATCGGTGGAGGATCTGGCATTATCTGAGCCAGGGATTGAGGATTTTTGGGGTATCATGATAGAAGGCGAGGTGCGCTGTGGTGCATGTCTGTTCGATTTTTCGGTGTTGGGATCTCGCACAGGGAAGTCCAGTGATCTCGTTCAGATGCGTCCATAGTCGCCGAGCCAGGGGGGTCGTGTACCCATGAGAAGTAAGAGCAAAAGGGGGTTGTTGGCACCAGTTCCTCACCGGTCCTCTTAGGGGTTTATCAATGAGATTTCTTCTGTTTTGACAGAAGATCTCTCATTGAAGGGGTATTGTAACGGTCCAAAAATATGGGTATTTTTATTTATAGCATTTTTGGGGTTTTATAAAAAATATTTGTAAATTCATTTCTCAACGGTGACCAGAACACGTGGTGAATGGAACAGTTTATAACAAAGGAGAAATACGCTGTATGCATTGGGTAATCAGTACCGAGGTATGCAGCAAGCATCATTTTCAAGAACTTTGTTTGAATGTGACCATGCGCTCGTATGCGCGACACAGGTATACGCTCGGGGTGACGCTACTTCAAAAAACCATCATGGTCAGGAAACAAATTTTATCCACCTTCATCGAGTGAAACGACGGATATGCAAATTAAGGTCCGCCCATCTCGTGACGTTAGCCAGTGCCTCACTAATATCGTATACTGTCATCACCCCAACAACTACATGGATTGCATGGGACGAAACTACTGTGACGAAACCCAAGGCAGTGATTTCCACCAAAAGTATGAGATCACGTTAGCGGCACCTGCTACATTCGTTCTCCCAGTTCGTTAACTGATTGTTCCGGCGCCGGACCGAGCCAAGTAGGCTCTTTACAAAATTTCATATTGTACCAGAAACAGGTGAAATAACAGTAAAAATCATGTGACCACGGTCGATTAAAAAGTGGAGAACGTATTTATATAATTTTCGGACACCAAAAAATAAATCTAAAAGAGTAATAATGAGTGCGCGCGAAAACCACGTTGCCGGCGGGTTTTATTCCAACAAAGGTTTAAGGGCTGTGGGGTATTAAAAGATGGTCTGGGTTTTTTTTTTTAAATTAAATGGTATGTATGTGAGAACGGCAGGCTGGGCTGTTTATGTTTGTATGTACTATAGATAAGGTAAGGTAGTTATTATGTGTTCGTAGTTATCATCATACTTTTCTAAAGTTGTTATCCAAAATTTAAAAAACCAGGAGAGAGAGTAACAATTTTGTTCTGATTTTATACATGTCTTAAATGTTTCACAATCATAAACAATAAAAACCATTATCTTTCTAATGATAAATTTTGGTATTTAACTTCCTTCAAAACCTTATTTCATTTGATGTGCTGTCAAGTTCGCTGTACGAACGGGGTTCGTCCCCACTATGCGATCCGGCCAGATCTAAAGTTGAAGGTAAGTGGGAGTTTACAGTTTTATTCATAAATATAAAAAGTAACCGAGTGTTACAAAAGGTAACATTAGTGCAGTTAAAACTAAAATGTGAAAAGTGAACACCAACGTCAGGAGTGAAGCAATGACAACTTAACGAGCCCCAGGTAGCAGAATCCTAGCGTCATGACCTTGATCGCAACTTAGAATCAACAAACTAAATGGAGGAACCCAAACGACACGAAGAACATCCAGGAAAACCTACTGAAGAGGATCAGCAAGAGAACCAGCTGCAGATCCACATTATACCCAGGTGACACTAAAGCGTACTTCTGTGCTTATATTGTTTTCTAACAACCACAACAAAAACAGTACATTTTTGTAAAGACTCATTCAAATCATGTAAATCTAGATCTCAGCCAGACTCTGCTGGTATCTAGAAAACCAAAATCTGCTTACAGAAGAACAAGCAGGCTTCCGTCAAAATCGCTCTACAACATACCAACTGATAAAAGTCTCTCAAGAGATAAAAGCAGCATTTAATCGAAAGGAAAGCACCCTGGCAGTGTTCGTCGATTTTAGTGGAGCATACGATTCCGTGTGGAGAACTAGACTCATTGAAAAACTAAAAGATATCAATATAGAGGGAAACATGCTGTTTTGGCTTTCAAGATTTCTGGACCAGAGATGGGCCAGAGTTAAATTCGGTGAATCCTTCTCCAAATACAAACAGACAAAAGTAGGTCTACCCCAAGGAGCAGTACTGAGCACCACATTCCTCAATGTTTTCATAAATGACCTCTCAAAAATTTTAAAAGATCAAAATGTCAAAATGGGAATGTTCGCTGATGACGTAGTCATTTGGACCTCAGCCAAAAACAATGCCAAGCAGCAGAATATATGAGAACAAAAAATGAACGAAACCTTGGACTCCTTGCACAACTGGGCCTCTGAGACCAACATGAAAATTAACATCTCAAAGACTGCTTACCAATTTTTCACGATGCGCCATAAAACTTACAACTTCAATTTGAAGATCAACAACCTAAACCTTCCGAAAAGCGAATGTACAAAATACTTAGGTGTATACATGGATAACAAACTATCTTGGAAGGACCATGTGACAAACATAGCAAATAAAGTCAATCAAAAACTGAGACTTATAAAGTGTCTTGCTGGAGCTACCTGGGGATGTACGCAGGACACTCTGAATACCACATACAAAACCTATATAAAACCAGTCATGACATATGGAAGTGAGATACTTGTAACAGCCAGCAACTCTAATCTGAAGACATTGGAAACAACACAAAACAATGCCCTACGGCTGATTAGCGGAGGTGTGAAGACCACACCTGCCCTTTCTCTTCAGTTGTACACAGGCCACTTACCAATCACTTCAGAAATAAACCAACAAGCTGCCATCTCTCTGGCCAAAATAAAAGCCTTACCACAAGCAAAATGGGCAAAAAATAGCCAAGACGGGACACATCTGAAGACCCAGACATTACCAGTTAATACTGCCAACAAGTACTTGACACTGCTGGGCATCACAACTGAAATAGAACCCTTTTGCCCAAAAATTAAACCTACAGAATACCAAACAATCAACAGCAATCTCTCTCTTCTGTCTGATATGAAAAAGCAAGATGCACCTCCCACAATCTTGCACCAGATGGCACTAGCAACCATCAATGAAAGATATCCCCAGGATGAGTACCTTAGAATCTATACAGACATACAGCTCATAGGAAAACATGGAAAGGCAGGCGCAGGAGTACATTGTGAACTGTTCTCCCACTACATTTCAGTGGGAGAAAATAAAACCAGTTTTGACGGAGAAATAAAGGCAATACATATGGCATTACAACAACTCTTACTCAGACCACTAGCTTTTAAAAAAGCCGTTTTTCTTGTTGACTCCAAGTCTGCAATCCAGTCTATCGCATCAAACAGACAGCCTATAGATAGCACTGTAAAAGAAACAAAGGATGCAATAAACCTTCTCAGTAAACAAGGGAAACAATAATTCTCCAGTGGATTCCCTCACATGTAGGAATAAGTGGGAATGAAACAGCCGACCTGCTAGCTAAAAAGGGTACAACATTGCAAGGGAGAAAAACACTACACAGCACAAGAACAATCAAAAGACTTGTTAAAAACAAATACAAGAGATGTTCACCAATGAGGCCAGCCTTGCGTCTAGTGGTAAACGGTGGGAAAACATTGGAAACACTTAGGACGAAAACAAAAATATACCCAGAAACCAAGCAGTAGCGAACTTCAGACTCAATACTGGTCACGACTGCCTTGCTGAACACCTCCATCGTATTAAGATCTACAAATCCCACCACTGCACAATTTGTAAGCAGCTGAATACAGTGATGAACAGAGACCATCTTCTTGTGTGTTCGGCATTGGATCACTCTTATCAAGAGACAGGGAATCTACCAAAACTCTATTGGGATGCCAGAAGACAAATGGAATGATTCAATGTCCTGCCATTAGAAAACAACAACGTATTTTAGAATATTATAAAATTAAAACGCAGATCCGTGGTATTCAATGTAATATACAACTGTATGGCTTTGAGCTCATCAGAGTAACACTTTAAAGAGTATAAGAGCATTTGATGCAGAATCTATCAGAAGTTTCTTTTAACGTAAAAATAAAAAGATGACCATTAAAGGTATTATTTTTAAATCATTATTTAAGAAGCCATAATAAAGAGATGTTTTTGCTAAAATCCAGAGAGTGAGTAAATTTATGTAACCTTGGACAAATTCCTGATATTTACATTTTCCCAATTTGTTGGTAAGTAATTTGTACTAACAACGACAGCCGGTTTAATTGACAGCAACCAATTAAACTGGTTCCCTGTGTTATAATGTCTTAACAGGAGAGACGTTATACAATCAAAAAATGAAAATGTGTTTGCTTACTATGAACGCTTGCGGCATCTTTGTCAGTTACTGACCAACGAAATAAATAACAAACAAACACAACAAAAAAACAATATTTTTTCAAACCAGTTAATGTTAGTAGTAATAACCTAATGAATAATAATGAACCAGGCCCTTCTTATTCAAGAGAATAAGTTTCAATTCTGGTCTATAATGTAAATATGAACAGTATGATCTCATTTGTCATGTATGCTATGTAAAATGATGTCAAGTAAAAATAAACATGTTTTATACCAATTTACCGAGTTTTATTGATGTAAATACGACCTAACAAGATTTATTTGTTATATAACGGACTTTCATTACAACAGACAACCTTTAGCCCCAATTAGTCCGTTATAATGAGGTTCTACTGTAATTTGATTAAACCTACATAGCATCGTTTCAATCTGCATTACCTAGGCTGTTGTTAGAAAAACTCATTTTGGATGATTTAAAGTTATTCTGCAATTATTATCAACTGAGTATGTTTACAATAGTTGGTGGTTATTCTCTTAAACATTGTTAATCAGCTAGTTTAGCTGTTATTTAAAGTATTTTTCTTATATTTATTATTAGCACTTGGCTACAAGACATGGCTATTATGTGTTTATTTAATTATTAATACAATCATAGTTCTTATTGGTGATTAGATTGTTGGTCATTTTTCATTCATAGTACTGGACCTTTTACAATAGATTTGCATAATTTAGTTGCATTTAGGCAACTCTATGTTGATACTTAATTCAGTTTGAGACGTATTGCATCTTGCTCATTTTACTTCCATGTTCCTTACGGAAATGGAAGTATGGTGATGGCAAAAAAAATCGTGTTCGAGATTATTACAGATTCTGATTGTACTACACTCAAAACATGATAAATATCGGCATGGAGAACCATACAGGACTTCCATGTTCTAAGATTTATATTTTAAATCATATTCGAAATGAAATATTTCCATAGAAACTACTTCTTTCTACTTATTGCTTCAGCCTTAAACCACAGTACTGTGGTCACTAACGTATACCACCTCACGTTTTCGCACTCGATTTTCACTGAGATGGAAGTCGATGGCACTGCCGAAAAGTCTGGTTTTGCAGAAAACATTGGACTACGGCTAAACAGCCCGGGAAGGAATTTTAACAAAGAACTACCTCTTTGCTGCCAATAACGTAGTACACATACAAAATTCTCCCCTCCCCCTTCAACTATAATTTTCATTTATAGAAAATTACCCCCACCCCGTTCAACTAACCTCTTCATTTATAGATATTTCATCTACGTTTCTACAGTGGATTATTATGAGCTTCTTATCAAGATACTTTATTTATCAAAATTAAGTACTTTACTCTTGCTAAAACATAAAACGTTGCAGGTAAACTACCCGTTTCTCTAAACCGATTTTCACCAAAATCAATAGACGTTCAGTCCTCTACAATGCAGGGATGCATGCAAAAAAATATTTGATTCTGTTTCAATTTGCGGCAGTTATCATTCGTCATGAAAACATTTCTCTTGTTACAACACAACATGTTTCAGGTAAACTACCCCTTTCCCTTTACCGATCTTCACCAAAATCAACAGGCCTTGAGCTCTCTACAATTTAGGAAGGTATGCAAAAAAAATATTGGATTTTCTTTGAATTTACGGCAGTTATCGTTCGGCATAGAAAAAATTACCCTCCCTTGTTAAAAAATAAAACGTTGCAGGTAAACTACCCCTTTCTCTAAATCGATCTTCACCAAAATCACCAGACCTTAAGTGCTCTACAATTCAGGGCTGTATGCAAAACATTATTTCATTCTGTTTGAATTTGCGGCTGTTATCGTTTGCCATAATAAATACGCTTGTTAAAATATAAAACATTGCAGGTAAACTACCCCTTTCCCTTAACCGATCTTCAACAAAATCACCAGACCTTGAGTTCTGTATAACTCAAAACAGTATGCAAAGGAGTAGTTGATTCTGTTTGAATTTACGGCAGTTATCGTTCGTCATAGAAAACATTACCCTTGTTAAAACATAAAAGGTTGCAGGTAAACTACCCCATTCCTTTAACCGATCTTCAACAACAACAACACCTTGAGTTCGGTATAATTAAAAAAGATATGAAAAAGACTAGTTGATTCTGTTTGATTTGCGGCTGTTATCGTTTGCCATAGAAAAAAATTACCCTTGATAAGAAAAATGTTGCAGGTAAACTACCCCTTTCCATTAACCGATCTTCACCAAAAACAATAGATCCTGAGAACTCTACAATTCAGGGCTGTATGCAAAACATTATTTGATTCTGTTTACATTTGCGGCTTTTATCGTTTGCTATAGAAAATAGCCTTGTTAAAATATAAAATGTTGCAGGTAAACTACCCCTTTCCCTTAACCGATCTTCACCAAAACCAATAGGTCTTGAGAACTCTATAATTCAGGGCTGTATGCAAAAGAGTAGTTGATTCTGTTTGAATTTGCGACTCTTATCGTTTGCCAAAAAAAACCCCTTTTTAAACATAAAACGTTGCAGGTAAACTACCCCTTTCCCGTAACCGATCTTCAACAAAAACAATAGGTCTTGACTACTCTACAGATCAGGGCTGTATGCAAAATATAATTTGATTCTGTTTGAATTTGCGGCTCTTATCGTTTGCCATAGAAAATACACTTTTAAAACATAAAACGTTGCAGGTAAACTACCCCTTTCCTATAACCGATCTTCACCAAAAACAATAGGTCATGAGAACTCTATAATTCAGGGCTGTATGCAAAAGAGTAGTTGATTCTGTTTGAATTTGCGGCTGTTATCGTTTGTCATAGAAAAAAATTACCCTTGATTAAAAAACAAACCGTTGCAGGTAAACTACCCCTTTCCCTTAACCGATCTTCACCAAAAACAATAGGTCTTGAGTACTCTACAAATTCTGTTTGAGTAATTTGATTCTGTTTGAATTTGCGGCTGTTATCGTTTGCCATAGAAAATACCCTTGTTAAAACATAAAACGTTGCAGGTAAACTACCCCTTTCCCTTTACCGATCTTCAACAAAGTCAACAGACTTTGAGTTCTGTATAATTCAAAAAGGTATGCAGAAGAGTAGTTGATTCTGTTTTAATGTACGGCAGTTATCGTTCGTCATAAAAAAATTTACCCTTGTTAAAACATAAATGTTGCTGGTAAACTACCCTATCCCCTTAACCGATCTTCACCAAAACAAACCGGTCTTGAGAACTCCACAATTCAGGGCTGTATGCAAAATATTATTTGATTATGTTTGAATTTGCAGCTGTTATCGTTTGCCATAAAAAATACCCTTGTTAAAACAAAAAACGTCGTGGCAGGTAATCTACCCCTTTCCCTTATCCGATCTTCACCAAAAACAATAGGTCTGGAGAACTCTATAATTCAGGGCAGTATGCAAAAAATTATTTGATTATGTTTGAATTAGCGGCTGTTATCGTTTGCCATAGAAAACACCCTTGTTAAAACATAAAATGTTGCAGGTAAACTACCCCTTTCCCTTAACCGATCTTTACCAAAATCAATATGTCTTGAGAACTCTACAATTCAGGCCTGTATGCAAAATATAATTTGATTGTGTTTGAATTTGCGGCTGTTATTGTTTGCCATAGGAACAAATTACCCTTGATTAAAAAAAATAACGTTGCAGGTAAACTACACTTTTCCCTTAACACATCTTCACCAAAAACAATAGGTCTTGAGTACTCTACAAATCAGGGCTGTATGCAAAAATTATTTGATTCTATTTGAATTTGCGGCTGTTATCGTTTGCCATAGACAAAAAATCTACAGACACACGGACAGACACACACACACACACACACTTTTCAAAAAATGACTTTTTTTCATGTTTTGAGTGTAGTACAATCAGAATCTGCAGTAATCTCGAACACGATTTTTTTTTGCCATCACCATACTTCCATTTCCGTATGGCCAACATGGAAGTAAAAAGACATTTTTCGAAAAGTGTCTGTGTGTGTGTCTGTAGATTTTTTCTATGGCAAACGATAACAACCGCAGATTCAAACAGAATTACATAATTTTTTGCGTACAGCCCTGATTTGTAGAGTACTCAAGACCTATTGTTTTTGGTGTAGATCGGTTAAGGGAAAGGGGTAGTTTACCTGCAACTTTTTTTTTTTAATCAAGGGTAATTATTTTCTATGGCAAATGATAACTGCCGCAAATTCAAACAGAATCAAATAAGGTTTTGCATACAGGCCTGAATTGTAGAGTTCTCAAGACCTTTTGTTTCTGGTGAAGATCAGTTAAGGGAAAGGAGTAGTTTACCTGCAACGTTTTATGTTCTAACAAGGGTATTTTATATGGCAAACGATAACTGCCGCAAATTCAAACATAATCAAATAATATTTTGCATGCAACTCTGAATTGTAGAGTTCTAAAGACCTATTGTTTTTGGTGCAGTTCGGTTAAGGGAAAGGGGTAGTTTACCTGCAACGTTTTTTGTTTTAACATAGGTAATTTTTTCTATGACGAATGATAACTGCCGTAAATTCAATCAGAATCAAATAATGTTTTGCATACCTTCCTGAGCTATAGAGAACTCAATGTCTGTTGATTTCGGTGAAGATCGGTTAAGGGAAAGGGGTAGTTTACCAGCAGCATTTTATGTTTTAACTGGTAATTTTTCTATGATGAATGATAACTGCCGCACATTCAAACAGAATCAAATATTGTTTTGCATACTTTCCTCAATTGTAAAAGACTGAAGGCCTGTTTATTTTGGTCAAGATCAGTTAAGGGAAAGGGGTAGTTTATTTGCAACATTTTTTGTTTTAAAAGGGTAATTTTATTTTTATGACGAATGATAACTGCCGCATATTCAAAGAGAATCAAATAATGTTTTGCACACCTTCCTGAATTATAGAGTACTCAAGGTCTTTTGATTTTAGTGAAGATCGGTTAAGAGAAAAGGGTAGTTTACCTGCAACGTTTTATGTTCTAAAAGGGTAATTTAGTTCCATGTTCCTTAAGGAAATGGAAGTATGGTGATGGCAAAAAAAACGTGTTCGAGATTATTGCAGATTCTGATTGTACTACACTCAAAACATGAAAAAAGTCGTTTTTCGAAAAGTGTCTGTGTGTGTGTGTCTGTCTGTCTATAGATTTTTTTCTATGGCAAACGATAACAGCCGCAAATTCAAACAGAATCAAATAATGTCTCGCATACAGCCCTGAATTATAGAGTTCTCAAGATCTGTTGATTTTGGTAATGATCGGTTAAGGTAAAGGGGTAGTTTACCTGCAACGTTTTATGTTTTAACAAGGGTATTTTCTATGGCAAACGATAACAGCCGCAAATTCAAACATAATTAAATAATGTTTTGCATACTGCCCTGAATTGTAGAGTTCTCAAGACCTTTTGATTGTGGTGAAGATCGGTTAAGGGAAAGGGGTAGTTTACCTGCAACATTTTATGTTTTAAAAGGGTATTTTCTATGACAAACGATAAGAGCCGCAAATTCAAACAGAATCAAATAGGTTTTTGCATAAAGCCCTGATTTCTTGAATACTAAAAACGTATTGTTTTTGGTGTAGATCGTTTATGGGAAAGGGGTAGTTTACCTGCCACGTTTCTTGTTTTATCAAGGGTATTTTGTATGGCAAACGATAACAGCCGCAAATACAAACAGAATCATATAATATTTTGCATACTGCCCTGAATTGTAGAGTTCTCAAGACGTGTCGTTTTTGGTGAAGATCGGTTAAAGGGAAGGGGTAGTTTACCTGCAACGGTTTTTCATCAAGGGTAATTTTACTTCCATGTTCCTTAAGGAAATGGAAGTATGGTGATGGCAAAAAAAATCGTGTTCGAGATTATTGCAGAATATGATTGTACTACACTCAAAACATGAAAAAAAGTCTTTTTTCGAAAAGTGTCTGTGTGTGCGTCTGTGTGTCTGTAGATTTTTTTTCTATGGCAAACGATAACAGACGCAAATTCAAACAGAATCAAATAATTTTTTGCATACAGCCCTGATTTGTAGACTACTCGCGACCTATTGTTTTTGGTGAAGATCGGTTGAGGGAAAGGGGTAGTTTACCGGCAACGGTTTTATTGTTATCAAGGGTAATTTTGTTTGTTTGGCAAACGATAACAGCCGCAAATTCAAACAGAATCAAAAGATTATTTGCATACAGCCCTGAATTGTAGAGTTCTCAAGATCTGTTAATTTTGGTAAAGATCGGTTAAGGGAAAGGGGTAGTTTACCTGCAACGTTTTATGTTTTAACAAGGGTATTTTCTATGGCAAACGATCACAGCCGAAAATTCAAACATAATCAAATAATGTTTTGCATACTGCCCTGAATTGTAGAGTTCTCAAGACCTTTTGTTTTTGGTGAAGATCGGTAAAGGGAAAGGGGTAGTTTACCTGCAACGTTTTATGTTTCAAAGGGTATTTTCTATGGCAAACGATAAAAGTAGCAAATTCAAACAGAATCAAATACGTTTTTGCATACACCCTTATTTCTTGAGTACTAAAGACCTATTGTTTTTGGTGAACATCGTTTAAGGGAAAGGGGTAGTTTACCTGACACGTTTTTTGTTTTATCAAGGGTGTTTTGTATGCCAAACGATAACAGCCGTAAATTCAAACAAAATCATATAATATTTTGCATACAGCCCTGAATTGTATAGTTCTCAATACCTGTCGTTTTTGGTGAAGATCGGTCAAGGGAAAGGGGTAGTTTACCTGCAACGGTTTTTTATCAAGGGTAATTTTTTTCTATGGTAAACGATAACAGTCGCAAATTGAAACACAATCAAATGATGTTTTACATACAGCCCTGTATTGTAGAGTTGTCAATACATATTGGTGTTGGTGAAGTCGGTTAAGGGAAAGGGGTAGTTTACCTGCAACGTTTTATGTTTTAAAAGGGTATTTTCTATGGCAAACGATAAGAGCCGCAAATTCAAACAGAATCAAATACGTTTTTGCATACAGCCCTGATTTCTTGAGTACTAAAGACCTATTGTTTTTGGTGAAGATCGTTTAAGGGAAATGGGTAGTTTACCTGCCACGTTTTTTTGTTTTATCAAGGGTATTTTGTATGGCAAACGATAACACCCGCAAATTCAAACAAAATCATATAATATTTTGCATACAGCCCTGAATTGTAGAGTTCTCAAGACCTGTCGTTTTTGGTGAAGATCGGTCAAGGGAAAGGGGTAATTTACCAGCAACGGTTTTTTATCAAGGGTAATTTTTTCTATGGTAAACGATAACAGCCACAAATTGAAACAGAATCAAATGATGTTTTGCATACAGACCTGTACTGTAGAGTTCTCAATACAGATTGGTGTTGGTGAAGTCGGTTAAGGGAAAGGGGTAGTTTACCTGCAACGTTTTATGTTTTAAAAGGGTATTTTCTATGGCAAACGATAAGAGCCGCAAATTCAAACAGAATCAAATACATTTTTGCATACTGTCCTGTTTTGTTGAGTACTAAAGACCTATTGTTTTTGGTGAAGATCGGGTAAGGGAAAGGGGTAGTTTACCTGACACGTTTTTTGTTTTATTTCTATGGCAAACGATAACAGCCGCAAATTCAAACAGAATCAAATAATATTTTGAATACAGCCCTGAATTGTAGAGTTCTCAAGACCTGCTGGCTTTGGTGTAGATCTGTTAAGGGAATAGAGTAGTTTACCTGCAACGTTTTATGTCTTAACAAGGGTAATTTTTTTTATGACAAATGATAACTGCCGTAAATTCAAACCGAATCAACTACCGTTTTGCATATCTTTTTGAGTTTTACAGAACTCAATGTCTGTTGATTTTGTTGAAGATCGGTTAAGGGGAAGGGGTAGTTTACCGGCAACGTTTTATATTTTAACAAGGGTATTTACTATGGCAAAAGATAAGAGCCGCAAATTCAAACAGAATCAAATATTTTTTGCATACAGCCTGAATTATAGAGGACTGAAGGTCTATTGATTTTGGTGAAGATCGGTTTAGTGAAAGAGGTAGTTTACCTGCAACGTTTTATGTTTTAACAAGAGCAAAATACTTAATTTTGATAAATAAAGTATCTTGATAAGAAGCTCATAATAATCCCCTGTAGAATTGTAGATGAAATATCTATAAATGAAGAGGTTAGGTGAATGGGTGGGGCTAATATTCTATAAATGAAAATTATAGTTGATGGGGGAGGGGAGAATTTTTGATGTGTACTACGTTATCGGCAACAAAGAAGTAGTTCTTTGTTAAAATTCCTTCCCGGGCTGTTTAGCCGTAGTCCAATGTTTTCTGCAAAACCAGACGTTTCGGCAGTGCCATCGACTTCCATCTCAGTGAAAATCGAGTGCGAAAACGTGAGGTGGTATACGTTAGTGACCACTGTACTGTGGTTTAAGGCTGAAGAAATAAGTAGAAAGAAGTAGTTTCTATGAAAATATTTCATTTCGAATATGATTTTAAATATAAATCTTAGACCATGGAAGTCATGTATGGTTCACCATACCGATATTTTACTTCCATGTTCCTTAAGGAAATGGAACTATGGTGATGGCAAAAAACATCGTGTTCGAGATTATTGCAGATTCTGATTGTACTACACTCAAAACATGAAAAAAAGTCGTTTTTCAAAAAGTATCTGTGTGTGTGTCTGTCTGTCTGTGTGTCCGTCTGTCTGTCTGTAGATTTTTTTTTTTTGCAAACGATAACAGCCCCAAATTCAAACAGAATCAAATAATTTTTTGCATACTGCCCTGAATTGTAGAGTTCTCAACACCTGTCGTTTTTGGTGAAGATCGTTTAAAGGAAAGGGGTAGTTTACCTGCAAGGGTTTTTTATCAAGGGTAATTTTACTTCCATGTTCCTTAAGGAAATGGAAGTATGGTGATGGCAAAAAAAATCGTGTTCAAGATTATTGCAGAATATGATTGTACTACACTCAAAACATGAAAAAAGTCATTTTTCGAAAAGTGTCTGTGTGTGTGTCTGTGTGTGCGTCTGTGTGTCTGTAGATTTTTTTTCTATGGCAAACGATAAACGATAACAGCCGCAAATTCACACAGAATCATATAATATTTTGCATACAGCCCTGAATTGTAGACTTCTCAAGACCTGTTGGTTTTGGTGAAGATCGGTTAAGGGAAAGGGGTAGTTTACCAGCCACTTTTTTGTTTTATCAAGGGTATTTCATATGGCAAACGATAAGAGCCGCAAATTCAAACAGAATCAAATAAGTTTTTGCATACAGCCCTGATTTCTTGAGTACTAAACACCCATTGTTTTTGGTGAAGATCGTTTAAGGGAAAGGGGTAGTTTACTGGCCATGTTTTTTGTTTTATCAAGGGTATTTTTTATGGTAAACCATAACAGCCGCAAATTCAAACAGAATCATATAATATTTTGCATACCACCCTGAATTGTAGAGATCTCATGACCTCTCGTTTTTGGTGATGATCGGTTAAGGGAAAGGGGTAGTTTACCAGCAACGGTTTTTATCAAGGGTAATTTTTTTCTATGGTAAACGATAACAGCCGCAAATTCAAACAGAATCAAATTATGTTCTGCATACACCCCTGTATTGTAGAGTTCTCAATATCTATTGGTGTTGGTGAAGATCGGTTAAGGGAAAGGGGTAGTTTACCAGCAACGTTTTATGTTTTAAAAGGGTATTTTTTATGGCAAACGATAAGAGCCGCAAATTCAAACAGAATCAAATACGTTTTTGCAAACAGCCCTAATTTGTTGTGTACTAAGGAGCTGTTGTTTTTGGTGAAGATCGGTTAAGGGTAAGGGGTAGTTTACCTACCACATTTTTTGTTTTATCAAGGGTATTTTATATGGCAAACGATAACAGCCGCAAATTCAAACAGAATCATATAATATTTTGCATACAGCCCTGAAATGTAGAGTTCTCATGACCTGTTGGTTTTGGTGAAGATCGGTTAAGGAAAAGGGGTAGTTTACCGGCTACATTTTTTGTTTTATCAAGGGTATTTTATATGGCAAACGATAACAGCCGCAAATTCAATAGACTCAAATAAGTTTATGCATACAGCCCTGATTTCTTGAGTACTAAAGACCCATTGTTTTTGGTGAAGGTCGTTTAAGGGAAAGGGGTAGTTTACCGGCCACGTTTTACTTCCATATTCCTTAAGGAATGGAAGTATGGTGATGGCAAAAAAAATCGTGTTCGAGATTATTGCAGATTCTGATTCTACTACACTCAAAACATGAAAAAAAGTCGTTTTCCGAAAAGTGTCTGTGTGTGTGTCTGTCTGTCTGTCTGTGTGTCTGTCTGTAGATTTTTTTTCTATGGCAAACGATAACTGCCGCAAATTCAAACAGAATCAAATAATTTTTTGCATGCAGCCCTGATTTGCAGAGTACTCGCGACCTATTGTTTTTGGTGAAGATCGGTTGAGGGAAAGGGGTAGTTTACCTGCAACGGTTTTTTTTAGCAAGGGTAATTTTGTTTGTTTGGCAAACGATAACAGCCGCAAATTCAAACAGAATCAAATAATGTTTCGCATACAGCCCTGAATTGTAGAGTTCTCAAGACCTGTTGATTTTGGTGAAGATCGGTTAAGGGAAAGGGGTAGTTTACCTGTAACGTTTTATGTTTTAACAAGGGTATTTCCTATAGCAAACGATAACAGCCGCAAATTCAAACAGAATCAAAAGATTATTTGCATACAGCCCTAAATTGTAGAGTTCTCAAGACCTATTGTTTTTGGTGAAGTTCGGTTGAGGGAAAGGGGTAGTTTACCTGCAACGTTTTTTTAACAAGGGTATTTTCTATGGCAAACGATAACAGCCGCAAATTCAAACAGAATCAAATAATGTTTTGCATACAGCCCTGATTTGTAGAGTACTCAAGACCTATTGTTTTTGGTGAAGATCGGTTAAGGGAAAGGGGTAGTTTACCTGTAACGTTTTATGTTTTAACAAGGGTATTTCCTATGGCAAACGATAACAGCCGCAAATTCAAACAGAATCAAAAGATTATTTGCATACAGCCCTAAATTGTAGAGTTCTCAAGACCTATTGTTTTTGGTGAAGATCGGTTGAGGGAAAGGGGTAGTTTACCTGCAACGTTTTTTTAACAAGGGTATTTTCTATGGCAAACGATAACAGCCGCAAATTCAAACAGAATCAAATAATGTTTTGCATACAGCCCTGATTTGTAGAGTACTCAAGACCTATTGTTTTTGGTGAAGATCGGTTAAGGGGAAGGGGTAGTTTACCTGCAACGTTTTTTTATCAAGCGTATTTTCTATGGAAAACGATAACAGCCGCAAATTCAAACAGAATCAAACAATTTTTTGCATACGTCCCTGAATTGTAGAGGTCTCGATGACTTTCGATTTTGGTGAAGATCGGTTAAGGGGAAGGGGTAGTTTACCTGCAACCTTTTACGTTTTAACAAGAGTAAAGTACTTGAAAATTTATTTAAACTTTTTGAAACAATGGTAATTGTTAAAAATAAAATAATTTTGTTGCCAGGCAATAAAATTATAATTTTTTCATTTTAATGTAATATAATATTTTTCATTTAATACAGCAATAAAAAGGCAAGTAAGACACAGCCTGGCTGTTTGGCTGAAAATGATTTTAAATATAAATCTTAGAATATGGAAGTCATGTATGGTTCTCCATACCGATATTTTTGTTTTATCAAAGGTATCTTGTATGGTAAACCATAACAGCCGCAAATTCAAACAGAATCATATAATATTTTGCATACCACCCTGAATTGTAGAGATCACATGACCTCTCGTTTTTGGTGAAGATCGGTTAAGGGAAAGGGGTAGTTTACCAGCAACGGTTTTTATCAAGGGTAATTTTTTTCTATGGTAAACGATAACAGCCGCAAATTGAAACAGAATCAAATGATGTTTTGCATACAGCCCTGTACTGTAGAGTTCTCAATACAGATTGGTGTTGGTGAAGTCGGTTAAGGGAAAGGGGTAGTTTACCTGCAACATTTTATGTTTTAAAAGGGTATTTTCTATGGCAAACGATAAGAGCAGCAAATTCAAACAGAATCAAATACGTTTTTGCATACAGTCCTGTTTTGTTGAGTACTAAAGACCTATTGTTTTTGGTGAAGATCGGGTAAGGGAAAGAGGTAGTTTACCTGACACGTTTTTTGTTTTATTTCTATGGCAAACGATAACAGCCACAAATTCAAACAGAATCAAATAATATTTTGCATACAGCCCTGAATTGTAGAGTTCTCAAGACCTGCTGGCTTTGGTGTAGATCTGTTAAGGGAATAGAGTAGTTTACCTGCAACATTTTATGTTTTAACAAGGGTAATTTTTTTTATGACGAACGATAACTGCTGTAAATTCAAACCGAATCAACTACCGTTTTGCATATCTTTTTGAGTTTTACAGAACTCAATGTCTGTTGATTTCGTTGAAGATCGGTTAAGGGGAAGGGGTAGTTTACCTGCAACGTTTTACATTTTAACAAGGGTATTTACTATGGCAAAAGATAAGAGCCGCAAATTTAAACAGAATCAAATATTTTTTTGCATACAGCCTGAATCATAGAGGACTGAAGGTCTATTGATTTTGGTGAAGATCGGTTTAGTGAAAGGGGTAGTTTACCTGCAACGTTTTATGTTTTAACAAGAGCAAAATACTTAATTTTGATAAATAAAGTATCTTGATAAGAAGCTCATAATAATCCACTGTAGAAATGTAGATGAAATATTTATAAATGAAGAGGTTAGGTGAATGGGTGGGGGTAATATTCTATAAATAAAAATTTTAGTTCATGGGGGAGGGGAGAATTTTTGATGTGTACTACGTTATCGGCAACAAAGAAGTAGTTCTTTGTTAAAATTCCTTCCCGGGCTGTTTAGCCGTAGTCCAATGTTTTCTGCAAAACCAGACTTTTCGGCAGTGCCATCGACTTCCATCTCAGTGAAAATCGAGTGCGAAAACGTGAGGTGGTATATGTTAGTGACCACTGTACTGTGGTTTAAGGCTGAAGAAATAAGTAGAAAGAAGTAGTTTCTATGGAAATATTTCATTTCGAATATGATTTTAAATATAAATCTTAGACCATGGAAGTCATGTATGGTTCTCCATACCGATATTTTACTTCCATGTTCCTTAAGGAAATGGAAGTATGGTGATGGCAAAAAAAATCGTGTTCGAGATTATTGCAGATTCTGATTGTACTACACTCAAAACATGAAAAAAAATCGTTTTTCGAAAAGTGTCTGTGTGTGTGTCTGTCTGTGTGTGTGTCTGTCTGTCTGTCTGTCTGTAGATTTTTTTTTTTTTTTTGGCAAACAATAACAGCCCTAAATTTAAACAAAATCAAATAATTTTTTGCATACAGCCCTGATTTGTAGAGTACTCACAACCTATTGTTTTTGGTGAAGATCGGTTGAGGGAAAGGGGTAATTTACCAGCAATGGTTTTTTTTATAAAGGGTAATTTTGTTTGTTTGGCAAACGTTAACAGCCGCAAATTCAAACAGAATCACATAATGTTTCGTATACAGCCCTGAATTGTAGAATTCTCAAGATCTGTTGATTTTGGAAAAGATCAGTTATGGGAAAGGGGTAGTTTACCGGCAACGTTTTATGTTTTAACAAGGGTATTTTCTATGGCAAACGATAACAGCCGTAATTCAAACATAATCAAATAATGTTGTGCATACTGTCCTGAATTGTAGAGTTCTCAAGACTATTAGTTTTTGGTGCAGATAGGTTAAGGGAAAGGGATAGTTTACCAGCAACGTTTTATGTTTTAAAAGGGTATTTACTATGGCAAAAGATAAGAGCCGCAAATTCAAACAGAATCATATAATATTTTGCATACAGCCCTGAATTTTAGACTTCTCAAGACCTGTTGGTTTTGGTGAAGATCGGTTAAGGGAAAGGGGTACTTTACCAGCCACATTTTTTGTTTTATCAAGGGTATTTCACATGGCAAACGATAAGAGCCGCAAATTCAAACAGAATCAAATAAGTTTTTGCTTACAGCACTGATTTCTTGAGTACTAAAGACCCATTGTTTTTGGTGAAGATCGTTTAAGGGAAAGGGGTAGTTTACCGGCCACGATTTTTGTTTTATCAAGGGTATTTTCTATGGTAAACCATAACAGCCACAAATTCAAACAGAATCATATAATATTTTGCATACCACCCTGAATTGTAGAGATCTCATGACCTCTCGTTTTTGGCGAAGATCGGTTAAGGGAAAGGGGTAGTTTACCAGCAACGGTTTTTATCAAGGGTAATTTTTTCTATGGTTAACGATAACAGCCGCAAATTCAAACAGAATCAAATTATGTTCAGCATACAGCCCTGTATTGTAGAGTTCTCAATATCTATTGGTGTTGGTGAAGATCGGTTAAGGGAAAGGGGTAGTTTACCAGCAACGTTTTATGTTTTAAAAGGGTATTTTCTATGGCAAACGATAAGAGCCGCAAATTCTAACAGAATCAAATACGTTTTTGCAAACAGCCCTGATTTGTTGTGTACTAAGGAGCTGTTGTTGTTAGTGAAGATCGGTTAAGGGTAAGGGGTAGTTTACCTGCCACATTTTTTGTTTTATAAAGGGTATTTTATATGGCAAACGATAACAGCCGCAAATTCAAACAGAATCATATAATATTTTGCATACAGCCCTGAAATGTAGAGTTCTCATGACCTGTTGGTTTTGGTGAAGATCGGTTAAGGGAAAGGGGTAGTTTACCGGCTACATTTTTTGATTTATCAAGGGTATTTTATATGGCAAACGATAACAGCCGCAAATTCAAATAGAATCAAATAAGTTTATGCATACAGCCCTGATTTCTTGAGTACTGAAGACCCATTGTTTTTGGTGAAGGTCGTTTAAGGGAAAGGGGTAGTTTACTGGCAACGTTTTTTGTTTTATCAAGGGTATTTTGTATGGCAAACGATAACAGCCGCAAATGCACACAGAATCATATAATATTTTGCATACAGCCCTGAATTGTAGAGTTCTCATGACCTATCGTTTTTGGTGAAGATCGGTTAAGGGAAAGGGGTAGTTTACCAGCAACGGTTTTTTATCAAGGGTAATTTTTTCTATGGTAAACTATAACAGCCGCAAATTCAAACAGAATCAAATTATGTTCTGCGTACAGCCCTGTATTGTAGAGTTCTCAATATCTATTGGTGTTGGTGAAGATCGGTTAAGGGAAAGGGGTAGTTTACCTGCAACGTTTTATGTTTTAAAAGGGTATTTTCTATGGCAAACGATAAGAGCCGCAAATTCAAACAGAATCAAATACGTTTTTGCATACAGCCCTGGTTTGTTGAGTACTAAGGAGCTGTTGTTTTTGGTGAAGATCGGTTAAGGGAAAGGGGTAGTTTACCTGCCACATTTTTTGTTTTATCAAGGGTATTTTATATGACAAACGATAACAGCCGCAAATTCAAACAGAATCATATAATATTTTGCATACAGGCCTGAAATGTAGAGTTCTCAAGACCTGTTGGTTTTGGTGAAGATCGGTTAAGGGAAAGGGGTAGTTTACCTGCCACATTTTTTGTTTTATCAAGGGTATTTTATATGGCAAACGATAACAGCCGCAAATTCAAACAGAATCATCTAATATTTTGCATACCGCCCTGAAATGTAGAGTTCTCAAGACCTGTCGCTTTTGGTGAAGATCGGTTAAGGGAAAGGGGTAGTTTACCACCAACGGTTTTTTATCAAGGGTAATTTTTACTTCCATGTTCCTTAAGGAAATGGAAGTATGGTGATGGCAAAAAAATCGTGTACGTGATTATTGCAGATTCTGATTGTACTACACTCAAAACATGAAAAAAAGTCGTTTTTCGAAAAGTGTCTGTGTGTGTGTGTCTGTCTGTAGATTTTTTTTCTATGGCAAACGATAACAGCCGCATTTCAAACAGAATCAAATAATTTTTTGCATGCAGCCCTGATTTGTAGAGTTCTCAAGACCTGTCGTTTTTGGTGAAGATCGGTTAAGGGAATAGGGTAGTTTACCGGCAACATTTTATATTTTATCAATGGTAATTTTTTTTATGACGAATGAAAACTGCCGTACATTAAAACAGAATCAACTACTCTTCTGCATACCTTTTTGAATTATACAGAACTCAAGGTCTGTTGATTTTGTTGAAGATGGGTTAAGCGAAGGGGTAGTTTATCAGCAACGTTTTGTTTTTTAAAAAGGGTAATTTTTTATGACGAACGATAACTGCCGAAAATTCAAAGATAATCAAATAATGTTTTGCACCCTTTCCTGAGTTGCACAGAGCTCACGGTCTACTGATTTTGGTGAAGATCGGTTAAGGGAAAGGGGTAGTTTACCTGCAACATTTTATGTTGTAACAAGAGAAATGTTTCCATGACGAACAATAACTGCCGCACATTCACGCAGAATCAAATATTTTTTTGCATGCATCCCTGAATTGTAGAGGACGGAAGGTCTATTGATTTTGGAGAAGATCGGTTATGAGAAAGGGGTAGTTTACCTGAAACATTTTATGATTTAACAAGAGTAAAGTACTTAATTTTTATAAATAAAGTATCCTGATAAGAAGCTCATAGTAATCCACTGTAGAAATGTAGATGAAATATCTATAAATGAAGAGGTTAGGTGAACGGGGTGGGGGTAATTTTCTATTATTAAAAATTATAGTTGAAGGTGGAGGGGAGAATTTTTTTATATGTGTACTACGTTATCGGCAACAAAGAAGTAGTTTTTTGTTAAAATTGCTTCCCGGGCTCTTTAGCCGTAGTCGAATGTTTTCTGCAAAACCAGAGTTTTCGGCAGTGCCATCAACTGCCATCATCGGTGAAAATCGAGTGCGAAAACGTGAAGTGGTATACGTTAGTGACCACAGTACTGTGGTTAATGCTGAAGCAATAAGTAGAAAGACGTAGTTTCTATGGAAATATTTCATTTCGAATATGATTTTAAATATAAATCTTAGAACATGGAAGTCATGTATGGTTCTCCATACCGATATTTATTTATATGACGCATATTCAAAGAGAATCAAATAATGTTTTGCATAGATTTTTGAAGTTGGAAGTACTCAAGGTCTGTTGATTTTGGTGAAGATCGGTTATGTGAAGGGGTAGTTTACCTGCAACATTTTATGTTTTAGCAAGGGTCATTTTTTCTATGACGAACGAAAACTGCCATAAATTCAAAGAGAATCAAATAATTTTTGCATACATTCCTGAATTGTGAAGAACTGAAGGGCTATTGATTTTGGTGAAGATCGGTTATGGGAAAGGGGTAGTTTACCTGCCACCTTTAATGTTTTAACAAGAGTAATTGTTTCTATGACGAACGATAACTGCCGCACATTCAAACGTAATCAAATAAGTTTTTTGCATATATCTCTAAATTGTCGAGAACTCAAGGCCTGTTGATTTTGGTGAAGATCGGTTAAGGGAAAGGGGTAGTTTACCGGCAACATTTTATGTTGTAAGAAGAGAAATTTTTTCATTACGAATGATAACTGCCGTAAATTCAAACAGAATCATATATTTTTTACAAACGTGCCTGAATTGTAGAAGACTCAAGGCCTATTGATTTTGGTGAAGATCGGTTACGGGGAAAGGGCAGTTTACCTGAAACATTTTTTGTTGTAACAAGTGTAAAGTACTTAATTTTTATAAATAAAGTATCCTGATAAAAAGATCTTAATAATCTACTGTAGAATTGTAGATGAAATATCTATAAATGAAGAGGTTAGTTGAACGGGGTGGGGGTAATTTTCTATAAATGGAAATTATAGTTAAAGGGATAGAGGGGATAATTTTTATATGTGAACTACGTTATCGGCAACAAAGTAGTAGTTTGTTGTTAAAATTCCATTCCGGGCAGTTTGGTCGTAGTCCAATGTTTTCTGGAAAACCAGACGTTTCGACAGCGCCGTCGACTGCCATCTTCAGTGAAAATCGAGTGCGATAACGTGTTGTTGTATACGTTAGTGACCACAGTACTGTGGTTAAGGCTGCAGCAATAAGTGGAAAGAAGTAGTTTCTACGGAAACATTTCATTTTGTAAATGATTTTAAATATAATCTTAGAACATGGAAGTCATGTATGGTTCTCCATACCGATATTTTACTTGGTTTTTCCATCATCACTACATGTTACCATCATTTTAGGATACAAATTCCTTCACATTATTTTTTTCATTTTTTATCCTTTACATTTATATGGTATTCGTTTTATAATTTAAGTAATTTTTACTTTTCCTAATTTTTGTCATGCAAGTGCATGTCATACATTAAAATTATTGGTAATTAGTAATTTATTCAGATACTCTTTCACTTATTTTACATTTTTTATGAGACATTCAGTTATTTCTTTCTTTTTATAGTATTACTTAGGATCAATTATTACTAAATGATTCATAATAATTCAATTTTCATGTGTTACACTTGTTTTTGTTGTCACATGACATGCTCTTAGTTTTATAACGTACATTTGCTATTCTTATCATTGGTTACTCATTATGGTCATTATTGACAGCGATTCACTATCTCAATCGCAATCTAAGGGGTAAGGGGTATTGGGTATTGTATTGTGTCAACGTTTTTTAGTCAGTTTGTCTGTGTTTGTAATTTGTTTTTTTTTACAGCAGGTTGCAGGTCCGCTACTGTTCATCTTATTTTCTTCATTCCTCGATGGTTGATTTTAATTTTGGTTCTTATTCTTAATTATTTTGGTATTAACTTCACTAATCTGGTTGTTTTAAGAGTATGGAACGTTCTGTTACGTTACAATATATATATATTAATATTGAGTAAATATTATTATCTGAATGAGTAATATAAATGTAGATTTATACCTCAAGGATGAGCTCGTGTTAGAGGTTAGGTCCCGGGGCAAGAAACCGCAGGGGGATGTTGCCTCCTTGAGAAAGCAGTTGAGGGATGTGCTCGCCGCAGGGGATGAGCCATCCGGAGTTAAGTTGAGCGATGTGGCCACTGAGATGGAGCTGTGCCAGGAGAAGTGGGGAGAACTGCAGGAATTGAGTGAGGGCCTTGAGTTGGCCCCATCAACCTCAAGGGCCAGACAGAGAGTGCGGCAGCGGCTACAACACCTCCATGACCGCCTAAGGAATTTAGAAACACAACCTGGAACAACTGAGATCAGGACGGCACTCGCATCGCTGAGAGACCAGGTGGCGGCGACACTACAAGACTGTCAGCCAAGTCAGCATCGACTTCCTGAAGTAACTCCCCGGCCTCCAGTCTCAGAAGCAAGGGAGAGACAAGACCAAGCGGTACCCCTGCCTGCTTTCTCGGGGATGGCAGCGGTGTGCTATCACAAACTACCCAACCCCCTAACCGATATCATCCAGCAGCTTCGTGTTGTTAACGGGCTGGATGCGGACAAATTGTTACGGTTCTTTAAAACAGTTTTTCAATTATCGGATTTCCCGGGAATGTCTGACAAGACCCTCTTTGAACTCATCTATCCATATTGCCTAGGTCCTATGGCTGAGAGGGTTACCCATACAATGCGATGTGGCGGCAGTTTAGACTCCTTCCACAGGGAGGTGTTGGACTCGTTCATGCCCGGTCGGCTACGAGAACAATTACGCCAGAATCATTTTTACCGTGTACAGTCCAATGGCGAAAGTTTAGCCAATTGTTCGTAGCATCAGAGATTCGGAATGGATTTTAAGGTTGGGATTGTCGGAGCTGGAAATAGTTCAAATAATTTTGGAGGGCGTGACGCCCCAAGAAAGATCGCGCTTTGTTTTCGCGGAGCATCCACGTTGTTTCGCAGATCTGGACCGATTGTGTGTAATGTCCAGGGCCATCCAAGCAAATGATGAATCAAGAGGTCCCGGGGTTGCGCGTAACCCCGACTTTCGAACGGGTGAACGACACGCTGGGCAATCCCAACCTCGAGCTGTTCAGTCTGCCGATGGCAGGGGCGGTTTTTCAAGGAACCTTATTTGTTTTAAATGTAATAAGCCAGGGCACATAACCCGATATTGCCCCGGAGGTGGTCCGAGTCCAACGTCCTCTCCCAAAGGGCCCAATCCAAAAACGGGGCAACCAAGGGAAGATAAGGCGGTTATTGTCTTCCCCTTGTGGTGGCAGATCTTCAAAGGTGCGTCCCTCCAGGCAGGCAGTAGGTTCAACCTTTTCTGGCAATAAGGTCCTCCAAACCATTGGTAATAACATTTCTGTATGCCCCTTCTTGATGTTGGAGTTGAAAACGAGTCAGCTCAGAGCTCTAGTTGACTCCAGATAATCCAGATCAGCAAGGTCTATCATTTCATCCAGAGTGTACGAGGACTTTGAAAACCACGGTTTAATTAAAGGGTCTGAAGATTCTTCAATAGTGTGCTGGATGGCATCTCGGGAAATTCTGCTCATCTCCAGGGTAGTTTCCTTTAAATTCAAAATCGAGGGATTTTCTTGGGTGTGGAGCTTTTTGGTTTCTCCGGCTCTGGGAGTCGATTGTATTATTGGTGCCGACTTCATCTTTAAGAGTGGTCTCGTCCTTGACATCCAAGAGCACCAATGCTATTTTAAATTTAATCGGGGAGTTGTGATTCCTTTCCTTGGATATCAGGCAACTAGGGAGGATATCCAAGAGATAGAGTGCCCCGACACATCTAGAGACCATCTCAATCCATCCCAGCAGTCCGCCTTACATCAGTTGTGTGAGCAGTTCCCTACTGTATTGACTCCTACCCTTGGGCTCACACATCTCTTGGAGTATAAAATCCGCCTAACGGACTCCAAGGTGGTACGCTCCCACCCTTACAAGTTTGTCCCTCCAAAAATGACCATTCTGAGAGAGAAGGTTCACGAATTATTAGATCAAGGGGTAATTGAACCTTCTAGTTCCAGCTATGACAGTCCAGCGTTCCTTGTACCCAAGCCTGGAGGTAAGCACCGGATGGTGGTTGATTATCGAAAATTAAATGCTAATGTTGAAGTTGATTGTGTCCCCCTTCCAGATCTGCATTCGGCGTTCAACTGGTTCAGTAAGGCGAGGTATTTTACCATCATTGACCTCAACTCTGCATATCACCCGATTCCGCTTGCAAAAGAAAGTAGGCCCTATATGGCATTCTGTGTTCCATGGAATCTGTATCAATACACACGAGTTCCCATGTGCTTGGCTATGGGGGCATAAACCTTCACATGTCTACTTGACACCATTTTTCACTATGTCAAGTTTAAGTTTGTGTTCAATTATTTAGACGATTTCCTCATATACAGCGAGAATGAGGAACATATGGGTCATCTACATGAGGTGATGTGCAGGTTGAGGAGTGCCGGGCTTACTGTAAACCCGGAAAAGGTCAAGTTTGCCCAAACCCAAATTTCTTTTCTGGGGCACCTTATTTCATATAGGGGTGTCACTGTCGACCACGAGAGAACACATGGCATCAGGGATTTTCCCCCACCAAGGGATGCCAAAGGCATCGCGAGATTTGTGGGCATGGTAAACTTTTATCGATGCTTCATCCTGAATGCCGCAGAAATCGCTGCCCCACTCAATGAACTACGAAAAAAGGGGGCTAAATTTGTATGGGGAGAAAACAACAGAAGGCCTTCGATGCACTTAAGGAGGCCATCATGTCTCCGCCAGTATTAAGACTGCCTGATTTTTCCAAGCAGTTTGTCCTGCAGATGGACGCTAGTTCAGTGGCGCTTGGAGCTGTTCTTTCACAAGTCGTTGATGGTACTAGGCAGCCGGTGGCTTTTATATCGCGGACCTTGACCCAACAAGAAAAGAAGTCATCTGTGTATGAACTAGAGTCTTTGGCTTGGTATACGCTCTAGTTAAGTTCAGGCGTTTCTTGGAACATGCTGAGTTTCTACTCGAGACCGACAATCAGGCTCTCTCTTGGCTTCTTGCTCATCCCTGGCAACTGGGTAAAATCGGAAGATGGGTAGTAAAAATTTCCTCCTATAAGTTCAAATTGCAACACATTAGGGGAACTCAAAATGTGGTTGCTGACGCTTTGTCCCGCATGTTTTCCCAACCCAGTGAAGTTCCATCTGAGCAACCCTGTGCTTTATTATTAGACTTTCCACTAGCCTTTACTGATGTGTTACCCATCAGTTAGATGATGAAGAGTTGGGTCCGATCATCCATAAGTTGAAAGAGAGTAACGTAAAGGTCCCATATTTCTTGTCCAAGGGCGTCCTGTGTTGTAAAGAAAGAAAAGGATGAGTCCCTAAAATCGTGCTGCCTAGCAAGTTAGTGCCCATGGTCTTCAGCTATTACCATAATTCCCCAGTAGGTGGACATAAGGGGATTTCAAAGACCATTTCCAGCATCAGGAAACACTTTATCTGGAAGGGCATGGATAGGGATATTGCGGCTTGAGTTAAGGCATGTCATCTTTGCGTGTTAACCAAGCCTGCCCAAAACACGAAGTTAGGTTTCTTGTCATCGGACGTGGCGAGCAGACCAATGGAGAAGTTATTCATCGACTACGTGGGACCTCTCCCACGTAGCAAGTCAGGTAATTCTTTCCTACTTGTTTGTGTGGATGCTTTCTCTAAGTTTGTCTGGCTATTTCCCTTACGGCAGGCAAATGCTCGGCTTACCATCCTAGCACTTCAGACCAATATCTTCCAGCATTTTGGACTTCCGGCCATCATTGTCTCTGACAATGGTCCAGAATTCATTTTGGACGAATTCCGGCAAATGTGCTTTGCCAACGGTATCCAACATGTAACCACTTCCCCGTACTACCCTCAGCCGTCCCACGCAGAAAGATTCAACAGGAATCTTAGGTCTGCTCTGATTGCTTACCACGCAGAGGAACAGAATTGTTGGGACCAGAATCTTAAGTGGTTAAGTTAGCATTCAACACGGCCGTTCCGTTTGAGGTGATGTCTGGATTCTCGCCCACACTTCCATTGGCCAACTTGTAGAAAATTGAAGATCTTCTGCCTAATACTCCTGACATTAGGACAGCAGACAGGTGGAAAGAGGCCTGGAAGAATTTGCTTCGTGCGCATGAGTGTGTCCATGTTCGTTACAATCAGGGGCGAACTCCTAATCCCTTTAAGGGATTTAGTCTACTGCCATAGCCACCGATCAGCTCAGCTGTGGACAAAAGAGCTGCTAAATTGTTATCGTTGGTCTGGTCCATACCGCTTTCTGAGGTTTGTGTCACCAGTGATGGTGAAGTTGGGAGATACCGATGGTGTTGTAGAGAAACTGACCCCTCACATATTTTTTCAGTCATGCTCTTGTAGTTGTTTGTTGTGCTTATTTAGTTGCTTTTTATCATCGCTTACATGGCCTCTAACATCTCTTTTAGGACATTTTTAAAACTATACTGCATATTGAATTACCAATATCTGAAGTTAGTGAGGCCACTATCTTTGTTAATGTGTATCATGGTGTGTGTGTGTGTGTGTGTGTGTGTGTGATTAATACAAACTTTTATCACAATCAATTACTAGGTCAACAGTACCAAGAATTGTTCACAAATTTACTAGTGTATTAAACCCACAATGAAAGATAATCTTCCATTCCAATCTCACAATATCAAAACAGCCAATTTACCCAACTAGACCTGTATACACCACTATTTACTTGCTTTATTCAACCAGCAATTCATTTAATTTTTACAATTTTTAATTTAATTCACTACCAATTTTTCAACTAATCAAGTGCAAACACATTGTGATGCTCAATTCTATGCGATGTATAGGTTTTGTATAGAATAAGTAGCCGAGCTATATGTTATTGGAATGTAGAGGATTTATTAATGATGCTATTAACAAACTACTGAGCTTGTAATACAGTTTATACAAAATAATTAATCTGCCTCTGTTGACATTAGTAACTCAACTAAATTGTTGACCTTTGATATAAATATTCTGCCCTGCCTCTTGGTCGCTTTTGGGCACAAAGATATTCCTAACTTCCTAACTGCTGTTTGCTTCAAATTAAAATTATAATTAGTGAGTTCATCTGGTGTCAGTTAATCTGTTTCCACTGACAACATGACACTGAAACTGTCATAACATTTGGGTCAGAAGTGGAATAGATCCTGTAATAGTAAAAACAGCAAACACTTTGTAGAAGAGTCTTGTTAGTGGTAATTGGATCAGTAAAAAAAATGAATACTAGTCAAATGATGCAAACTTTCCAAGTGCTGCTACTTCAAATGGAGGTACAATAATGACAGGAGGCAGAAGAAGCAGAGAAATTATGATACCATGAGGCACAAAAGAAAACAGAGAAATGACAGGAGGAGAAACCTTGAAAAGCAGAGGAGTACTAAAAAGTATCACTGCTTGACAGAGAATGACAAACAGAATAAAGTAAGCAAGATAAAAGCAAGCAGTGATACTTTATAGTACTCCTCTGCTTGACAGAGAATGACAAACAGAATAAAGTAAGCAAGATAAAAGCAAGACAAAACAGAACACATAAAAGCACTGATATAGAAAGAAAGACATTTGCAAGAGCATACTACAGCAGAGTTGGGTCTACTATGTGGAGACATGGGGGAATTAAAAGGTGATCTCAATGGGCAAGAGGTAAGATTTTCTGAAGTAGAGGAGTGAATTACAAATATAAAAGAACGGGTGTGACAGTACAGAATTACCTGTTACCAGAATTATGGGATTCAGGAATATTTTATTGTAAATTTTATTCTGATCAGAAATGTTAACAAGGGCAAAGTTAGTTTTGCACAAGTCCCAATAACTACGCAGATCAACAAGAAGGGAGACAAGCCAAGGTCATCATGGTACGAGCAGAAATTAATATGTGTAATGGCAGTATAAGCGAAACAAATTGATAATACGAACCTTTCATTGGTCCACAAAGCCAGATCGTCATAAATCAACAATGACGGCATGAAGCAATTACGTATTAAACCGGGCGTTGGCTAAAAAGAACAATACATAATGACGTCAGACACAACCACTTTGCATAACAATTGCGTCTGCTTCTGCCCAGTCTCTTGAACATCATCATGGCGATAACACGTTAAAATTGTGCTGGCCTAAAATAGTCAGCTAGTGTTTTATTTGAATCAACAAAATGTAATCACAAGTAAACAGTGTTAACAAGTAATTATAACCCCCATGTAAATTCAGTGCAAAGGACAGACGAAAGTTAGAGAGTACAAAGTCTGCCCCAGTTCATCAAAAACAGTCAACCGAGCATACACGCTCGGCCTAGTGCAGTGGGCAGATTTTGCCAAAAATGCAGTAATTACTTACAAAAAATGAAATAGTTGTGTTCAAAACGTAATATTAACAGTATGTAGAGTCAGTGGTTACCCAAAATGATTTTCAAATAAATTCAGTGGACTAAAAACAACAGTAAAGGTTCGGCCGAACACCTGCCAACCGCCATGGGAATCTGCTGAGGAATCTACGCCACATTATAAATTGTTTTTCTAAATTTTAAAAATCTAAGAGAATGAGCTCAATTCAAAATAATTAATCAGTGTGCAAAATTACAGTATGAGTGGGAGTGAAAGTGAGAGTGTGGACGTTATTTTTGGCCAACATTAAATACTTTATCTTGAGGCGTTGGTTTGTGAAGAATTATAAGAGTAAATATAAAGTCATAAAGAAATAAAAAAGGAGTTTTAAATAACTGCAGCATAGAGTTAAAAGAATTATTTCAAGTAAAGTAAGAATACATGCATGTAACACTAAAAGTATGGCAAGGGCGGAAATGACGTCGCCGCCATTTTGAATTTTAACCATTATTGCTGACTCGCAGTGTAATAACATATATCGCAAATAATTGAATAAAAGAGAATTCATTAACCTCAAGTTGTGTAACTGGTCATTTCAACCCGACAACCTCTGCCTTTTTCTGCTTAATGCAACTTTGGACCCAAAAGCCTAATGCACTCAATAAAACTGAGCACATGTTATTCCGGATGTGTGATAGATTACGCAAATTACATAAGAATTGAAAATCATACATTATTATTATTAATTTATTATATTATTTTAATTAATTCGAAAGTTAACAGATGGCGCACGAACTTGGACTTTATATAAAATTAAAATTATATAAATAAGCAGAAAAGCGGAGGTAGACGGGTAGAGAAATAAACATAACAGTAGAGGTTATCCATGTAGGTTATGTGGGGTATAAAGAGCATTGTATAACAATTAAGACAAAGTTTATTACTATCAATACAACAAAAATGGCAGATAACGATGACAGTAGTAATATAGAAAACACAGCAACAGAATCATTGGTGTTAAACGAACCACAGGCGAACTCAACGCCTATTATAAACAGTAAAGTTTCACTGGAAGATCTCTTTGAGTTAATGAAAATACAGAATGGTCAATTAAATAATAAATTAAACCAGTTTGATAACAAATTAAACCAATTTGATGAGCAATTTAACGACATTAAAAAAGAAATTAAGAACCAAAGCTGTCATTATGATAGAAGATTAAGTGAAATAAAAACACGGGTAGACGAAATAAAATCAGGAAATAAGAAATTAGAATTAGACAAATTAGAAGTGGACAAGGATGACAAGGTAAGTAATAGTGGAAATGACGATAAAATAAATAAAAATATAGTAATAGGAGATAATAGTGTGGAGGTTGGTAGTAATAATGATGTTTTATGGGGAATAGAATATAATAATGATAAGGGAATGATAGTGTGTTTTGAAGGTTTAAAGAGTGGGTGTAAAGAGAGATATATTGAGAGAGTTATTATGAGAGATATTTTAAAAGAGCGAGATGTTTTGAAAGTGAGAGGTATTGGGAGAGAAAAAGAGAGGTAGAAATTTTTAAGATAAGCAGAGATTATGAAGAGTTTATGGAAAGGTTAGGTGGAGAGAGAAGTGATAAATATAATAAAAACTTACCTTGTATTGAAACTGAGGTAGTAGGAGATGATGTTGATAACAATGACAATATAACTTACCTGAATATGACTAATTATACCGAAGGTGACAGGACAATGACCAATCATGACAGGTTCAATGAGTTTGAGGATAAGGATGAACATTTGAATTGTATATGTAGTTATGATGTTAGTATAAGATATCTAACAATAAACAATGTATAGTTTTAAGGTTCGGCTATTATTTGACGATGGAGGTTAAACATTTTATTGTGTTTATAAACATTTAATTATGTGGACAGTGTTTTGAAATGGACTGTTTATGACTGAGTTATGGTAAATGATATAATGGTAATGTGGATTGTATATTTTTGTGTATATTAATGTCAAGGTATTTGTGTGTTTTTGCTGTTGTGTATTTTGTGTATTTTTTTATGTAAACATCTATTGTAGAATTTTAAATAATTGAAGGAAGTTTAATAATGATTTTAAAGGATATTATGAGATTCAGATTCTAAAGGGTAGTAAATGATTATGCTTATGATATATTTGGATATTGAGTTGTTTTAGGATTGTAAGATAAGTGATGAATTTTCTGGTGATATATTAAGGTGAAATGTTGTAAAAGAGTTTGGGTAATAAGGATAAATAGAGGCATTGGAGTTAGTTAAATAGAGTTAATGGGAGTTAGAAAAAATAGAATGTTGAGATATAGATAATATATAAAGAGGTGTTAGATATTTTAGGGACACAGTGGTTAGTGATTATATGTAGAGGTGAGTAATGTGAATGGTAATTATATATGTTGTTGATGATGATATTTTGTAGTAAGGATCCGGTGTAAGGAGTGATCAACGAGCGACGTGGCAAGGGACCAGCGTGCAGCGTTGTGGCAGGCGGAGCAATTTTGGGTTAGAGTGTTTGCCGATATTTGGTGGAGGGCAAATGGTTAGGAATGGATATGGCCAGGTAGGGAACATACATCCTTGTACAAAAATGAGTGGTGCCAGAGGTTTTAAATGGGATTAGTGAAGGGGGTTATTATAGAGATATTGGTGTCATAATATGTTAATGGTTAGAAGCGGTTAGTAGTAAAAAAGAGGTGAGTAAGGTTAGGCTGACGAATGCCAAAATAAGATAGAGAGAATAGTGAATAATAGAGAGTCACCCAAACTAGATAAGGATAAAAGGGTTAGAAAAAGAAAATTCATGGTAGGAAGGTAATGTAACTGAAAGGTTGATGATAAATTTGAAATTTTTTGTTTGTATAGAATCTGATATAAATGAATGTTAAATAACTGATTAAAAGTTTAACAGAAAGTTGAAACCGTAATGTCTTATTAAAGTTTTGCTACAAGTTATGTAAATATGAATTAAGTAATGTGAATTGTTCAATGTTAGTGTTCAATGTTTTATGATGTACAATGTTTTATTGTGTTTTATTATGTTGAGGGTAAAATAGGTTAGGAGGTTACTACAGGGGTAGTGACGGTAATATGATAAATTGTATGTTGGTTAGCAAATCTATGGTAATGATTATGTTATAAAAAGAAAATTAACGTAAAGAAAGTGAGTAAAGAAATTAAATAGTTTTGAAGTGCTGCCATGATAGTTAAATATACTGATGTTATCTGAAATAAATGCGTAGAGATAGTAGTTGTTGTTGAGAGTAGAATTTGTTTTATGTTTAGTATAATAGTATAATTTCTTATGATGAGAGAAATAAATTGATATTGGCTGGAGTCAGAGAAATTGATAAAAATATATAGGAGTGTTGAAAAGTAGAAGGATTATCTGTCTAAATCTTGTTGTAATTTTTGTGTTATTTGGAATTTTATGAGTAACGAAACCAACGCCTCAAATCACAAACCAATGCATCTAAGAGGAGACATATCAGTTGCGGATATGTAGATAAATAAGGCCACTATTTAAAATTTTGTATTGAATGTTTCAGAGTTTTGTGGTGTTGTGACCGCGGTCCTGAGCTGGCCGGAGCGTCAGAACAGGAGCGTTCAGTGCCTCATGGCCTTATGGTGTAGGGATCTCTCCGGAGAAGTCCAGTAAGGTCAGACAAGTACGATCAACACTATAGGACCAAGGGTAAGTGATTGAAATTTTCTATATATTAACACTACAGGGGGTTGTGGCAACATATCTGGACTGATCCTTTTAGAAACGTATGAATGAGTCAATGAAAGTTTTTGTGTCTCGACACCAAACCTTTCATTGAGGGGGTTTTGTGACAGTACAGAATTACCTGTTACCAGAATTATGGGATTCAGGAATATTTTATTGTAAATTTTATTCTGATCAGAAATGTTAACAAGGGCAAATGTTAGTTTTGCACAAGTCCCAATAACTACGCAGATCAACAAGAAGGGAGACAAGCCAAGGTCATCATGGTACGAGCAGAAATTAATATGTGTAATGGCGGTATAAGCGAAACAAATTGATAATACGAACTTTTCATTGGTCCACAAAGCCAGATCGTCATAAATCAACAATGACGGCATGAAGAAATTACGTATTAAACCGGGCATTGGCTAAAAAGAACAATACATAATGACGTCAGACACAACCACTTTGCATAACAATTGCGTCTGCTTCTGCCCAGTCTCTTGAACATCATCATGGCGATAACACGTTAAAATTGTGCTGGCCTAAAATAGTCAGCTAGTGTTTTATTTGAATCAACAAAATGTAATCACAAGTAAACAGTGTTAACAAGTAATTATAACCCCCATGTAAATTCAGTGCAAAGGACAGACGAAAGTTAGAGAGTACAAAGTCTGCCCCAGTTCATCAAAAACAGTCAACCGAGCATACACGCTCGGCCTAGTGCAGTGGGCAGATTTTGCCAAAAATGCAGTAATTACTTACAAAAAATGAAATAGTTGTGTTCAAAACGTAATATTAACAGTATGTAGAGTCAGTGGTTACCCAAAATGATTTTCAAATAAATTCAGTGGACTAAAAACAACAGTAAAGGTTCGGCCGAACACCTGCCAACCGCCATGGGAATCTGCTGAGGAATCTACGCCACATCATATTCAGGAAAGCCCTCATAAATTGTTTTTCTAAATTTTAAAAATCTAAGAGAATGAGCTCAATTCAAAATAATTAATCAGTGTGCAAAATTACAGTATGAGTGGGAGTGAAAGTGAGAGTGTGGACGTTATTTTTGGCCAACATTAAATACTTTATCTTGAGGCGTTGGTTTGTGAAGAATTATAAGAGTAAATATAAAGTCATAAAGAAATAAAAAAGGAGTTTGAAATAACTGCAGCATAGAGTTAAAAGAATTATTTCAAGTAAAGTAAGAATACATGCATGTAACACTAAAAGTATGGCAAGGGCGGAAATGACGTCGCCGCCATTTTGAATTTTAACCATTATTGCTGACTCGCAGTGTAATAACATATATCGCAAATAATTGAATAAAAGAGAATTCATTAACCTCAAGTTGTGTAACTGGTCATTTCAACCCGACAACCTCTGCCTTTTTCTGCTTAATGCAACTTTGGACCCAAAAGCCTAATGCACTCAATAAAACTGAGCACATGTTATTCCGGATGTGTGATAGATTACGCAAATTACATAATAATTGAAAATCATACATTATTATTATTAATTTATTATATTATTTTAATTAATTCGAAAGTTAACAGATGGCGCACGAACTTGGACTTTATATAAAATTAAAATTATATAAATAAGCAGAAAAGCGGAGGTAGACGGGTAGAGAAATAAACATAACAGTAGAGGTTATCCATGTAGGTTATGTGGGGTATAAAGAGCATTGTATAACAATTAAGACAAAGTTTATTACTATCAATACAACAAAAATGGCAGATAACGATGACAGTAGTAATATAGAAAACACAGCAACAGAATCATTGGTGTTAAACGAACCACAGGCGAACTCAACGCCTATTATAAACAGTAAAGTTTCACTGGAAGATCTCTTTGAGTTAATGAAAATACAGAATGGTCAATTAAATAATAAATTAAACCAGTTTGATAACAAATTAAACCAATTTGATGAGCAATTTAACGACATTAAAAAAGAAATTAAGAACCAAAGCTGTCATTATGATAGAAGATTAAGTGAAATAAAAACACGGGTAGACGAAATAAAATCAGGAAATAAGAAATTAGAATTAGACAAATTAGAAGTGGACAAGGATGACAAGGTAAGTAATAGTGGAAATGACGATAAAATAAATAAAAATATAGTAATAGGAGATAATAGTGTGGAGGTTGGTAGTAATAATGATGTTTTATGGGGAATAGAATATAATAATGATAAGGGAATGATAGTGTGTTTTGAAGGTTTAAAGAGTGGGTGTAAAGAGAGAGATATTGAGAGAGTTATTATGAGAGATATTTTAAAAGAGCGAGATGTTTTGAAAGTGAGAGGTATTGGGAGAGAAAAAGAGAGGTAGAAATTTTTAAGATAAGCAGAGATTATGAAGAGTTTATGGAAAGGTTAGGTGGAGAGAGAAGTGATAAATATAATAAAAACTTACCTTGTATTGAAACTGAGGTAGTAGGAGATGATGTTGATAACAATGACAATATAACTTACCTGAATATGACTAATTATACCGAAGGTGACAGGACAATGACCAATCATGACAGGTTCAATGAGTTTGAGGATAAGGATGAACATTTGAATTGTATATGTAGTTATGATGTTAGTATAAGATATCTAACAATAAACAATGTATAGTTTTAAGGTTCGGCTATTATTTGACGATGGAGGTTAAACATTTTATTGTGTTTATAAACATTTAATTATGTGGACAGTGTTTTGAAATGGACTGTTTATGACTGAGTTATGGTAAATGATATAATGGTAATGTGGATTGTATATTTTTGTGTATATTAATGTCAAGGTATTTGTGTGTTTTTGCTGTTGTGTATTTTGTGTATTTTTTTATGTAAACATCTATTGTAGAATTTTAAATAATTGAAGGAAGTTTAATAATGATTTTAAAGGATATTATGAGATTCAGATTCTAAAGGGTAGTAAATGATTATGCTTATGATATATTTGGATATTGAGTTGTTTTAGGATTGTAAGATAAGTGATGAATTTTCTGGTGATATATTAAGGTGAAATGTTGTAAAAGAGTTTGGGTAATAAGGATAAATAGAGGCATTGGAGTTAGTTAAATAGAGTTAATGGGAGTTAGAAAAAATAGAATGTTGAGATATAGATAATATATAAAGAGGTGTTAGATATTTTAGGGACACAGTGGTTAGTGATTATATGTAGAGGTGAGTAATGTGAATGGTAATTATATATGTTGTTGATGATGATATTTTGTAGTAAGGATCCGGTGTAAGGAGTGATCAACGAGCGACGTGGCAAGGGACCAGCGTGCAGCGTTGTGGCAGGCGGAGCAATTTTGGGTTAGAGTGTTTGCCGATATTTGGTGGAGGGCAAATGGTTAGGAATGGATATGGCCAGGTAGGGAACATACATCCTTGTACAAAAATGAGTGGTGCCAGAGGTTTTAAATGGGATTAGTGAAGGGGGTTATTATAGAGATATTGGTGTCATAATATGTTAATGGTTAGAAGCGGTTAGTAGTAAAAAAGAGGTGAGTAAGGTTAGGCTGACGAATGCCAAAATAAGATAGAGAGAATAGTGAATAATAGAGAGTCACCCAAACTAGATAAGGATAAAAGGGTTAGAAAAAGAAAATTCATGGTAGGAAGGTAATGTAACTGAAAGGTTGATGATAAATTTGAAATTTTTTGTTTGTATAGAATCTGATATAAATGAATGTTAAATAACTGATTAAAAGTTTAACAGAAAGTTGAAACCGTAATGTCTTATTAAAGTTTTGCTACAAGTTATGTAAATATGAATTAAGTAATGTGAATTGTTCAATGTTAGTGTTCAATGTTTTATGATGTACAATGTTTTATTGTGTTTTATTATGTTGAGGGTAAAATAGGTTAGGAGGTTACTACAGGGGTAGTGACGGTAATATGATAAATTGTATGTTGGTTAGCAAATCTATGGTAATGATTATGTTATAAAAAGAAAATTAACGTAAAGAAAGTGAGTAAAGAAATTAAATAGTTTTGAAGTGCTGCCATGATAGTTAAATATACTGATGTTATCTGAAATAAATGCGTAGAGATAGTAGTTGTTGTTGAGAGTAGAATTTGTTTTATGTTTAGTATAATAGTATAATTTCTTATGATGAGAGAAATAAATTGATATTGGCTGGAGTCAGAGAAATTGATAAAAATATATAGGAGTGTTGAAAAGTAGAAGGATTATCTGTCTAAATCTTGTTGTAATTTTTGTGTTATTTGGAATTTTATGAGTAACGAAACCAACGCCTCAAATCACAAACCAATGCATCTAAGAGGAGACATATCAGTTGCGGATATGTAGATAAATAAGGCCACTATTTAAAATTTTGTATTGAATGTTTCAGAGTTTTGTGGTGTTGTGACCGCGGTCCTGAGCTGGCCGGAGCGTCAGAACAGGAGCGTTCAGTGCCTCATGGCCTTATGGTGTAGGGATCTCTCCGGAGAAGTCCAGTAAGGTCAGACAAGTACGATCAACACTATAGGACCAAGGGTAAGTGATTGAAATTTTCTATATATTAACACTACAGGGGGTTGTGGCAACATATCTGGACTGATCCTTTTAGAAACGTATGAATGAGTCAATGAAAGTTTTTGTGTCTCGACACCAAACCTTTCATTGAGGGGGTTTTGTGACAGTACAGAATTACCTGTTACCAGAATTATGGGATTCAGGAATATTTTATTGTAAATTTTATTCTGATCAGAAATGTTAACAAGGGCAAATGTTAGTTTTGCACAAGTCCCAATAACTACGCAGATCAACAAGAAGGGAGACAAGCCAAGGTCATCATGGTACGAGCAGAAATTAATATGTGTAATGGCGGTATAAGCGAAACAAATTGATAATACGAACTTTTCATTGGTCCACAAAGCCAGATCGTCATAAATCAACAATGACGGCATGAAGAAATTACGTATTAAACCGGGCATTGGCTAAAAAGAACAATACATAATGACGTCAGACACAACCACTTTGCATAACAATTGCGTCTGCTTCTGCCCAGTCTCTTGAACATCATCATGGCGATAACACGTTAAAATTGTGCTGGCCTAAAATAGTCAGCTAGTGTTTTATTTGAATCAACAAAATGTAATCACAAGTAAACAGTGTTAACAAGTAATTATAACCCCCATGTAAATTCAGTGCAAAGGACAGACGAAAGTTAGAGAGTACAAAGTCTGCCCCAGTTCATCAAAAACAGTCAACCGAGCATACACGCTCGGCCTAGTGCAGTGGGCAGATTTTGCCAAAAATGCAGTAATTACTTACAAAAAATGAAATAGTTGTGTTCAAAACGTAATATTAACAGTATGTAGAGTCAGTGGTTACCCAAAATGATTTTCAAATAAACTCAGTGGACTAAAAACAACAGTAAAGGTTCGGCCGAACACCTGCCAACCGCCATGGGAATCTGCTGAGGAATCTACGCCACATCATATTCAGGAAAGCCCTCATAAATTGTTTTTCTAAATTTTAAAAATCTAAGAGAATGAGCTCAATTCAAAATAATTAATCAGTGTGCAAAATTACAGTATGAGTGGGAGTGAAAGTGAGAGTGTGGACGTTATTTTTGGCCAACATTAAATACTTTATCTTGAGGCGTTGGTTTGTGAAGAATTATAAGAGTAAATATAAAGTCATAAAGAAATAAAAAAGGAGTTTGAAATAACTGCAGCATAGAGTTAAAAGAATTATTTCAAGTAAAGTAAGAATACATGCATGTAACACTAAAAGTATGGCAAGGGCGGAAATGACGTCGCCGCCATTTTGAATTTTAACCATTATTGCTGACTCGCAGTGTAATAACATATATCGCAAATAATTGAATAAAAGAGAATTCATTAACCTCAAGTTGTGTAACTGGTCATTTCAACCCGACAACCTCTGCCTTTTTCTGCTTAATGCAACTTTGGACCCAAAAGCCTAATGCACTCAATAAAACTGAGCACATGTTATTCCGGATGTGTGATAGATTACGCAAATTACATAATAATTGAAAATCATACATTATTATTATTAATTTATTATATTATTTTAATTAATTCGAAAGTTAACAGATGGCGCACGAACTTGGACTTTATATAAAATTAAAATTATATAAATAAGCAGAAAAGCGGAGGTAGACGGGTAGAGAAATAAACATAACAGTAGAGGTTATCCATGTAGGTTATGTGGGGTATAAAGAGCATTGTATAACAATTAAGACAAAGTTTATTACTATCAATACAACAAAAATGGCAGATAACGATGACAGTAGTAATATAGAAAACACAGCAACAGAATCATTGGTGTTTAAACGAACCACAGGCGAACTCAACGCCTATTATAAACAGTAAAGTTTCACTGGAAGATCTCTTTGAGTTAATGAAAATACAGAATGGTCAATTAAATAATAAATTAAACCAGTTTGATAACAAATTAAACCAATTTGATGAGCAATTTAACGACATTAAAAAAGAAATTAAGAACCAAAGCTGTCATTATGATAGAAGATTAAGTGAAATAAAAACACGGGTAGACGAAATAAAATCAGGAAATAAGAAATTAGAATTAGACAAATTAGAAGTGGACAAGGATGACAAGGTAAGTAATAGTGGAAATGACGATAAAATAAATAAAAATATAGTAATAGGAGATAATAGTGTGGAGGTTGGTAGTAATAATGATGTTTTATGGGAATAGAATATAATAATGATAAGGGAATGATAGTGTGTTTTGAAGGTTTAAAGAGTGGGTGTAAAGAGAGATATATTGAGAGAGTTATTATGAGAGATATTTTAAAAGAGCGAGATGTTTTGAAAGTGAGAGGTATTGGGAGAGAAAAAGAGAGGTAGAAATTTTTAAGATAAGCAGAGATTATGAAGAGTTTATGGAAAGGTTAGGTGGAGAGAGAAGTGATAAATATAATAAAAACTTACCTTGTATTGAAACTGAGGTAGTAGGAGATGATGTTGATAACAATGACAATATAACTTACCTGAATATGACTAATTATACCGAAGGTGACAGGACAATGACCAATCATGACAGGTTCAATGAGTTTGAGGATAAGGATGAACATTTGAATTGTATATGTAGTTATGATGTTAGTATAAGATATCTAACAATAAACAATGTATAGTTTTAAGGTTCGGCTATTATTTGACGATGGAGGTTAAACATTTTATTGTGTTTATAAACATTTAATTATGTGGACAGTGTTTTGAAATGGACTGTTTATGACTGAGTTATGGTAAATGATATAATGGTAATGTGGATTGTATATTTTTGTGTATATTAATGTCAAGGTATTTGTGTGTTTTTGCTGTTGTGTATTTTGTGTATTTTTTTATGTAAACATCTATTGTAGAATTTTAAATAATTGAAGGAAGTTTAATAATGATTTTAAAGGATATTATGAGATTCAGATTCTAAAGGGTAGTAAATGATTATGCTTATGATATATTTGGATATTGAGTTGTTTTAGGATTGTAAGATAAGTGATGAATTTTCTGGTGATATATTAAGGTGAAATGTTGTAAAAGAGTTTGGGTAATAAGGATAAATAGAGGCATTGGAGTTAGTTAAATAGAGTTAATGGGAGTTAGAAAAAATAGAATGTTGAGATATAGATAATATATAAAGAGGTGTTAGATATTTTAGGGACACAGTGGTTAGTGATTATATGTAGAGGTGGAGTAATGTGAATGGTAATTATATATGTTGTTGATGATGATATTTTGTAGTAAGGATCGGTGTAAGGAGTGATCAACGAGCGACGTGGCAAGGGACCAGCGTGCAGCGTTGTGGCAGGCGGAGCAATTTTTGGGTTAGAGTGTTTGCCGATATTTGGTGGAGGGCAAATGGTTAGGAATGGATATGGCCAGGTAGGGAACATACATCCTTGTACAAAAATGAGTGGTGCCAGAGGTTTTAAATGGGATTAGTGAAGGGGGTTATTATAGAGATATTGGTGTCATAATATGTTAATGGTTAGAAGCGGTTAGTAGTAAAAAAGGAGGTGAGTAAGGGTTAGGCTGACGAATGCCAAAATAAGATAGAGAGAATAGTGAATAATAGAGAGTCACCCAAACTAGATAAGGATAAAAGGGTTAGAAAAAGAAAATTCATGGTAGGAAGGTAATGTAACTGAAAGGTTGATGATAAATTTGAAATTTTTTGTTTGTATAGAATCTGATATAAATGAATGTTAAATAACTGATTAAAAGTTTAACAGAAAGTTGAAACCGTAATGTCTTATTAAAGTTTTGCTACAAGTTATGTAAATATGAATTAAGTAATGTGAATTGTTCAATGTTAGTGTTCAATGTTTTATGATGTACAATGTTTTATTGTGTTTTATTATGTTGAGGGTAAAATAGGTTAGGAGGTTACTACAGGGGTAGTGACGGTAATATGATAAATTGTATGTTGGTTAGCAAATCTATGGTAATGATTATGTTATAAAAAGAAAATTAACGTAAAGAAAGTGAGTTAAAGAAATTAAATAGTTTTGAAGTGCTGCCATGATAGTTAAATATACTGATGTTATCTGAAATAAATGCGTAGAGATAGTAGTTGTTGTTGAGAGTAGAATTTGTTTTATGTTTAGTATAATAGTATAATTTCTTATGATGAGAGAAATAAATTGATATTGGCTGGAGTCAGAGAAATTGATAAAAATATATAGGAGTGTTGAAAAGTAGAAGGATTATCTGTCTAAATCTTGTTGTAATTTTTGTGTTATTTGGAATTTTATGAGTAACGAACCAACGCCTCAAATCACAAACCAATGCATCTAAGAGGAGACATATCAGTTGCGGATATGTAGATAAATAAGGCCACTATTTAAAATTTTGTATTGAATGTTTCAGAGTTGTGGTGTTGTGACCGCGGTCCTGAGCTGGCCGGAGCGTCAGAACAGGAGCGTTCAGTGCCTCATGGCCTTATGGTGTAGGGATCTCTCCGGAGAAGTCCAGTAAGGTCAGACAAGTACGATCAACACTATAGGACCAAGGGTAAGTGATTGAAATTTTCTATATATTAACACTACAGGGGGTTGTGGCAACATATCTGGACTGATCCTTTTAGAAACGTATGAATGAGTCAATGAAAGTTTTTGTGTCTCGACACCAAACCTTTCATTGAGGGGGTTTTGTGACAGTACAGAATTACCTGTTACCAGAATTATGGGATTCAGGAATATTTTATTGTAAATTTTATTCTGATCAGAAATGTTAACAAGGGCAAATGTTAGTTTTGCACAAGTCCCAATAACTACGCAGATCAACAAGAAGGGAGACAAGCCAAGGTCATCATGGTACGAGCAGAAATTAATATGTGTAATGGCGGTATAAGCGAAACAAATTGATAATACGAACTTTTCATTGGTCCACAAAGCCAGATCGTCATAAATCAACAATGACGGCATGAAGAAATTACGTATTAAACCGGGCATTGGCTAAAAAGAACAATACATAATGACGTCAGACACAACCACTTTGCATAACAATTGCGTCTGCTTCTGCCCAGTCTCTTGAACATCATCATGGCGATAACACGTTAAAATTGTGCTGGCCTAAAATAGTCAGCTAGTGTTTTATTTGAATCAACAAAATGTAATCACAAGTAAACAGTGTTAACAAGTAATTATAACCCCCATGTAAATTCAGTGCAAAGGACAGACGAAAGTTAGAGAGTACAAAGTCTGCCCCAGTTCATCAAAAACAGTCAACCGAGCATACACGCTCGGCCTAGTGCAGTGGGCAGATTTTGCCAAAAATGCAGTAATTACTTACAAAAAATGAAATAGTTGTGTTCAAAACGTAATATTAACAGTATGTAGAGTCAGTGGTTACCCAAAATGATTTTCAAATAAATTCAGTGGACTAAAAACAACAGTAAAGGTTCGGCCGAACACCTGCCAACCGCCATGGGAATCTGCTGAGGAATCTACGCCACATTATAAATTGTTTTTCTAAATTTTAAAAATCTAAGAGAATGAGCTCAATTCAAAATAATTAATCAGTGTGCAAAATTACAGTATGAGTGGGAGTGAAAGTGAGAGTGTGGACGTTATTTTTGGCCAACATTAAATACTTTATCTTGAGGCGTTGGTTTGTGAAGAATTATAAGAGTAAATATAAAGTCATAAAGAAATAAAAAAGGAGTTTTAAATAACTGCAGCATAGAGTTAAAAGAATTATTTCAAGTAAAGTAAGAATACATGCATGTAACACTAAAAGTATGGCAAGGGCGGAAATGACGTCGCCGCCATTTTGAATTTTAACCATTATTGCTGACTCGCAGTGTAATAACATATATCGCAAATAATTGAATAAAAGAGAATTCATTAACCTCAAGTTGTGTAACTGGTCATTTCAACCCGACAACCTCTGCCTTTTTCTGCTTAATGCAACTTTGGACCCAAAAGCCTAATGCACTCAATAAAACTGAGCACATGTTATTCCGGATGTGTGATAGATTACGCAAATTACATAATAATTGAAAATCATACATTATTATTATTAATTTATTATATTATTTTAATTAATTCGAAAGTTAACAGATGGCGCACGAACTTGGACTTTATATAAAATTAAAATTATATAAATAAGCAGAAAAGCGGAGGTAGACGGGTAGAGAAATAAACATAACAGTAGAGGTTATCCATGTAGGTTATGTGGGGTATAAAGAGCATTGTATAACAATTAAGACAAAGTTTATTACTATCAATACAACAAAAATGGCAGATAACGATGACAGTAGTAATATAGAAAACACAGCAACAGAATCATTGGTGTTAAACGAACCACAGGCGAACTCAACGCCTATTATAAACAGTAAAGTTTCACTGGAAGATCTCTTTGAGTTAATGAAAATACAGAATGGTCAATTAAATAATAAATTAAACCAGTTTGATAACAAATTAAACCAATTTGATGAGCAATTTAACGACATTAAAAAAGAAATTAAGAACCAAAGCTGTCATTATGATAGAAGATTAAGTGAAATAAAAACACGGGTAGACGAAATAAAATCAGGAAATAAGAAATTAGAATTAGACAAATTAGAAGTGGACAAGGATGACAAGGTAAGTAATAGTGGAAATGACGATAAAATAAATAAAAATATAGTAATAGGAGATAATAGTGTGGAGGTTGGTAGTAATAATGATGTTTTATGGGGAATAGAATATAATAATGATAAGGGAATGATAGTGTGTTTTGAAGGTTTAAAGAGTGGGTGTAAAGAGAGATATATTGAGAGAGTTATTATGAGAGATATTTTAAAAGAGCGAGATGTTTTGAAAGTGAGAGGTATTGGGAGAGAAAAAGAGAGGTAGAAATTTTTAAGATAAGCAGAGATTATGAAGAGTTTATGGAAAGGTTAGGTGGAGAGAGAAGTGATAATATAATAAAAACTTACCTTGTATTGAAACTGAGGTAGTAGGAGATGATGTTGATAACAATGACAATATAACTTACCTGAATATGACTAATTATACCGAAGGTGACAGGACAATGACCAATCATGACAGGTTCAATGAGTTTGAGGATAAGGATGAACATTTGAATTGTATATGTAGTTATGATGTTAGTATAAGATATCTAACAATAAACAATGTATAGTTTTAAGGTTCGGCTATTATTTGACGATGGAGGTTAAACATTTTATTGTGTTTATAAACATTTAATTATGTGGACAGTGTTTTGAAATGGACTGTTTATGACTGAGTTATGGTAAATGATATAATGGTAATGTGGATTGTATATTTTTGTGTATATTAATGTCAAGGTATTTGTGTGTTTTTGCTGTTGTGTATTTTGTGTATTTTTTTATGTAAACATCTATTGTAGAATTTTAAATAATTGAAGGAAGTTTAATAATGATTTTAAAGGATATTATGAGATTCAGATTCTAAAGGGTAGTAAATGATTATGCTTATGATATATTTGGATATTGAGTTGTTTTAGGATTGTAAGATAAGTGATGAATTTTCTGGTGATATATTAAGGTGAAATGTTGTAAAAGAGTTTGGGTAATAAGGATAAATAGAGGCATTGGAGTTAGTTAAATAGAGTTAATGGGAGTTAGAAAAAATAGAATGTTGAGATATAGATAATATATAAAGAGGTGTTAGATATTTTAGGGACACAGTGGTTAGTGATTATATGTAGAGGTGAGTAATGTGAATGGTAATTATATATGTTGTTGATGATGATATTTTGTAGTAAGGATCCGGTGTAAGGAGTGATCAACGAGCGACGTGGCAAGGGACCAGCGTGCAGCGTTGTGGCAGGCGGAGCAATTTTGGGTTAGAGTGTTTGCCGATATTTGGTGGAGGGCAAATGGTTAGGAATGGATATGGCCAGGTAGGGAACATACATCCTTGTACAAAAATGAGTGGTGCCAGAGGTTTTAAATGGGATTAGTGAAGGGGGTTATTATAGAGATATTGGTGTCATAATATGTTAATGGTTAGAAGCGGTTAGTAGTAAAAAAGAGGTGAGTAAGGTTAGGCTGACGAATGCCAAAATAAGATAGAGAGAATAGTGAATAATAGAGAGTCACCCAAACTAGATAAGGATAAAAGGGTTAGAAAAAGAAAATTCATGGTAGGAAGGTAATGTAACTGAAAGGTTGATGATAAATTTGAAATTTTTTGTTTGTATAGAATCTGATATAAATGAATGTTAAATAACTGATTAAAAGTTTAACAGAAAGTTGAAACCGTAATGTCTTATTAAAGTTTTGCTACAAGTTATGTAAATATGAATTAAGTAATGTGAATTGTTCAATGTTAGTGTTCAATGTTTTATGATGTACAATGTTTTATTGTGTTTTATTATGTTGAGGGTAAAATAGGTTAGGAGGTTACTACAGGGGTAGTGACGGTAATATGATAAATTGTATGTTGGTTAGCAAATCTATGGTAATGATTATGTTATAAAAAGAAAATTAACGTAAAGAAAGTGAGTAAAGAAATTAAATAGTTTTGAAGTGCTGCCATGATAGTTAAATATACTGATGTTATCTGAAATAAATGCGTAGAGATAGTAGTTGTTGTTGAGAGTAGAATTTGTTTTATGTTTAGTATAATAGTATAATTTCTTATGATGAGAGAAATAAATTGATATTGGCTGGAGTCAGAGAAATTGATAAAAATATATAGGAGTGTTGAAAAGTAGAAGGATTATCTGTCTAAATCTTGTTGTAATTTTTGTGTTATTTGGAATTTTATGAGTAACGAAACCAACGCCTCAAATCACAAACCAATGCATCTAAGAGGAGACATATCAGTTGCGGATATGTAGATAAATAAGGCCACTATTTAAAATTTTGTATTGAATGTTTCAGAGTTTTGTGGTGTTGTGACCGCGGTCCTGAGCTGGCCGGAGCGTCAGAACAGGAGCGTTCAGTGCCTCATGGCCTTATGGTGTAGGGATCTCTCCGGAGAAGTCCAGTAAGGTCAGACAAGTACGATCAACACTATAGGACCAAGGGTAAGTGATTGAAATTTTCTATATATTAACACTACAGGGGGTTGTGGCAACATATCTGGACTGATCCTTTTAGAAACGTATGAATGAGTCAATGAAAGTTTTTGTGTCTCGACACCAAACCTTTCATTGAGGGGGTTTTGTGACAGTACAGAATTACCTGTTACCAGAATTATGGGATTCAGGAATATTTTATTGTAAATTTTATTCTGATCAGAAATGTTAACAAGGGCAAATGTTAGTTTTGCACAAGTCCCAATAACTACGCAGATCAACAAGAAGGGAGACAAGCCAAGGTCATCATGGTACGAGCAGAAATTAATATGTGTAATGGCGGTATAAGCGAAACAAATTGATAATACGAACTTTTCATTGGTCCACAAAGCCAGATCGTCATAAATCAACAATGACGGCATGAAGAAATTACGTATTAAACCGGGCATTGGCTAAAAAGAACAATACATAATGACGTCAGACACAACCACTTTGCATAACAATTGCGTCTGCTTCTGCCCAGTCTCTTGAACATCATCATGGCGATAACACGTTAAAATTGTGCTGGCCTAAAATAGTCAGCTAGTGTTTTATTTGAATCAACAAAATGTAATCACAAGTAAACAGTGTTAACAAGTAATTATAACCCCCATGTAAATTCAGTGCAAAGGACAGACGAAAGTTAGAGAGTACAAAGTCTGCCCCAGTTCATCAAAAACAGTCAACCGAGCATACACGCTCGGCCTAGTGCAGTGGGCAGATTTTGCCAAAAATGCAGTAATTACTTACAAAAAATGAAATAGTTGTGTTCAAAACGTAATATTAACAGTATGTAGAGTCAGTGGTTACCCAAAATGATTTTCAAATAAATTCAGTGGACTAAAAACAACAGTAAAGGTTCAGCCGAACACCTGCCAACCGCCATGGGAATCTGCTGAGGAATCTACGCCACATTATAAATTGTTTTTCTAAATTTTAAAAATCTAAGAGAATGAGCTCAATTCAAAATAATTAATCAGTGTGCAAAATTACAGTATGAGTGGGAGTGAAAGTGAGAGTGTGGACGTTATTTTTGGCCAACATTAAATACTTTATCTTGAGGCGTTGGTTTGTGAAGAATTATAAGAGTAAATATAAAGTCATAAAGAAATAAAAAAGGAGTTTGAAATAACTGCAGCATAGAGTTAAAAGAATTATTTCAAGTAAAGTAAGAATACATGCATGTAACACTAAAAGTATGGCAAGGGCGGAAATGACGTCGCCGCCATTTTGAATTTTAACCATTATTGCTGACTCGCAGTGTAATAACATATATCGCAAATAATTGAATAAAAGAGAATTCATTAACCTCAAGTTGTGTAACTGGTCATTTCAACCCGACAACCTCTGCCTTTTTCTGCTTAATGCAACTTTGGACCCAAAAGCCTAATGCACTCAATAAAACTGAGCACATGTTATTCCGGATGTGTGATAGATTACGCAAATTACATAATAATTGAAAATCATACATTATTATTATTAATTTATTATATTATTTTAATTAATTCGAAAGTTAACAGATGGCGCACGAACTTGGACTTTATATAAAATTAAAATTATATAAATAAGCAGAAAAGCGGAGGTAGACGGGTAGAGAAATAAACATAACAGTAGAGGTTATCCATGTAGGTTATGTGGGGTATAAAGAGCATTGTATAACAATTAAGACAAAGTTTATTACTATCAATACAACAAAAATGGCAGATAACGATGACAGTAGTAATATAGAAAACACAGCAACAGAATCATTGGTGTTAAACGAACCACAGGCGAACTCAACGCCTATTATAAACAGTAAAGTTTCACTGGAAGATCTCTTTGAGTTAATGAAAATACAGAATGGTCAATTAAATAATAAATTAAACCAGTTTGATAACAAATTAAACCAATTTGATGAGCAATTTAACGACATTAAAAAAGAAATTAAGAACCAAAGCTGTCATTATGATAGAAGATTAAGTGAAATAAAAACACGGGTAGACGAAATAAAATCAGGAAATAAGAAATTAGAATTAGACAAATTAGAAGTGGACAAGGATGACAAGGTAAGTAATAGTGGAAATGACGATAAAATAAATAAAAATATAGTAATAGGAGATAATAGTGTGGAGGTTGGTAGTAATAATGATGTTTTATGGGGAATAGAATATAATAATGATAAGGGAATGATAGTGTGTTTTGAAGGTTTAAAGAGTGGGTGTAAAGAGAGATATATTGAGAGAGTTATTATGAGAGATATTTTAAAAGAGCGAGATGTTTTGAAAGTGAGAGGTATTGGGAGAGAAAAAGAGAGGTAGAAATTTTTAAGATAAGCAGAGATTATGAAGAGTTTATGGAAAGGTTAGGTGGAGAGAGAAGTGATAAATATAATAAAAACTTACCTTGTATTGAAACTGAGGTAGTAGGAGATGATGTTGATAACAATGACAATATAACTTACCTGAATATGACTAATTATACCGAAGGTGACAGGACAATGACCAATCATGACAGGTTCAATGAGTTTGAGGATAAGGATGAACATTTGAATTGTATATGTAGTTATGATGTTAGTATAAGATATCTAACAATAAACAATGTATAGTTTTAAGGTTCGGCTATTATTTGACGATGGAGGTTAAACATTTTATTGTGTTTATAAACATTTAATTATGTGGACAGTGTTTTGAAATGGACTGTTTATGACTGAGTTATGGTAAATGATATAATGGTAATGTGGATTGTATATTTTTGTGTATATTAATGTCAAGGTATTTGTGTGTTTTTGCTGTTGTGTATTTTGTGTATTTTTTTATGTAAACATCTATTGTAGAATTTTAAATAATTGAAGGAAGTTTAATAATGATTTTAAAGGATATTATGAGATTCAGATTCTAAAGGGTAGTAAATGATTATGCTTATGATATATTTGGATATTGAGTTGTTTTAGGATTGTAAGATTAGTGATGAATTTTCTGGTGATATATTAAGGTGAAATGTTGTAAAAGAGTTTGGGTAATAAGGATAAATAGAGGCATTGGAGTTAGTTAAATAGAGTTAATGGGAGTTAGAAAAAATAGAATGTTGAGATATAGATAATATATAAAGAGGTGTTAGATATTTTAGGGACACAGTGGTTAGTGATTATATGTAGAGGTGAGTAATGTGAATGGTAATTATATATGTTGTTGATGATGATATTTTGTAGTAAGGATCCGGTGTAAGGAGTGATCAACGAGCGACGTGGCAAGGGACCAGCGTGCAGCGTTGTGGCAGGCGGAGCAATTTTGGGTTAGAGTGTTTGCCGATATTTGGTGGAGGGCAAATGGTTAGGAATGGATATGGCCAGGTAGGGAACATACATCCTTGTACAAAAATGAGTGGTGCCAGAGGTTTTAAATGGGATTAGTGAAGGGGGTTATTATAGAGATATTGGTGTCATAATATGTTAATGGTTAGAAGCGGTTAGTAGTAAAAAAGAGGTGAGTAAGGTTAGGCTGACGAATGCCAAAATAAGATAGAGAGAATAGTGAATAATAGAGAGTCACCCAAACTAGATAAGGATAAAAGGGTTAGAAAAAGAAAATTCATGGTAGGAAGGTAATGTAACTGAAAGGTTGATGATAAATTTGAAATTTTTTGTTTGTATAGAATCTGATATAAATGAATGTTAAATAACTGATTAAAAGTTTAACAGAAAGTTGAAACCGTAATGTCTTATTAAAGTTTTGCTACAAGTTATGTAAATATGAATTAAGTAATGTGAATTGTTCAATGTTAGTGTTCAATGTTTTATGATGTACAATGTTTTATTGTGTTTTATTATGTTGAGGGTAAAATAGGTTAGGAGGTTACTACAGGGGTAGTGACGGTAATATGATAAATTGTATGTTGGTTAGCAAATCTATGGTAATGATTATGTTATAAAAAGAAAATTAACGTAAAGAAAGTGAGTAAAGAAATTAAATAGTTTTGAAGTGCTGCCATGATAGTTAAATATACTGATGTTATCTGAAATAAATGCGTAGAGATAGTAGTTGTTGTTGAGAGTAGAATTTGTTTTATGTTTAGTATAATAGTATAATTTCTTATGATGAGAGAAATAAATTGATATTGGCTGGAGTCAGAGAAATTGATAAAAATATATAGGAGTGTTGAAAAGTAGAAGGATTATCTGTCTAAATCTTGTTGTAATTTTTGTGTTATTTGGAATTTTATGAGTAACGAAACCAACGCCTCAAATCACAAACCAATGCATCTAAGAGGAGACATATCAGTTGCGGATATGTAGATAAATAAGGCCACTATTTAAAATTTTGTATTGAATGTTTCAGAGTTTTGTGGTGTTGTGACCGCGGTCCTGAGCTGGCCGGAGCGTCAGAACAGGAGCGTTCAGTGCCTCATGGCCTTATGGTGTAGGGATCTCTCCGGAGAAGTCCAGTAAGGTCAGACAAGTACGATCAACACTATAGGACCAAGGGTAAGTGATTGAAATTTTCTATATATTAACACTACAGGGGGTTGTGGCAACATATCTGGACTGATCCTTTTAGAAACGTATGAATGAGTCAATGAAAGTTTTTGTGTCTCGACACCAAACCTTTCATTGAGGGGGTTTTGTGACAGTACAGAATTACCTGTTACCAGAATTATGGGATTCAGGAATATTTTATTGTAAATTTTATTCTGATCAGAAATGTTAACAAGGGCAAATGTTAGTTTTGCACAAGTCCCAATAACTACGCAGATCAACAAGAAGGGAGACAAGCCAAGGTCATCATGGTACGAGCAGAAATTAATATGTGTAATGGCGGTATAAGCGAAACAAATTGATAATACGAACTTTTCATTGGTCCACAAAGCCAGATCGTCATAAATCAACAATGACGGCATGAAGAAATTACGTATTAAACCGGGCATTGGCTAAAAAGAACAATACATAATGACGTCAGACACAACCACTTTGCATAACAATTGCGTCTGCTTCTGCCCAGTCTCTTGAACATCATCATGGCGATAACACGTTAAAATTGTGCTGGCCTAAAATAGTCAGCTAGTGTTTTATTTGGATCAACAAAATGTAATCACAAGTAAACAGTGTTAACAAGTAATTATAACCCCCATGTAAATTCAGTGCAAAGGACAGACGAAAGTTAGAGAGTACAAAGTCTGCCCCAGTTCATCAAAAACAGTCAACCGAGCATACACGCTCGGCCTAGTGCAGTGGGCAGATTTTGCCAAAAATGCAGTAATTACTTACAAAAAATGAAATAGTTGTGTTCAAAACGTAATATTAACAGTATGTAGAGTCAGTGGTTACCCAAAATGATTTTCAAATAAATTCAGTGGACTAAAAACAACAGTAAAGGTTCGGCCGAACACCTGCCAACCGCCATGGGAATCTGCTGAGGAATCTACGCCACATCATATTCAGGAAAGCCCTTATAAATTGTTTTTCTAAATTTTAAAAATCTAAGAGAATGAGCTCAATTCAAAATAATTAATCAGTGTGCAAAATTACAGTATGAGTGGGAGTGAAAGTGAGAGTGTGGACGTTATTTTTGGCCAACATTAAATACTTTATCTTGAGGCGTTGGTTTGTGAAGAATTATAAGAGTAAATATAAAGTCATAAAGAAATAAAAAAGGAGTTTGAAATAACTGCAGCATAGAGTTAAAAGAATTATTTCAAGTAAAGTAAGAATACATGCATGTAACACTAAAAGTATGGCAAGGGCGGAAATGACGTCGCCGCCATTTTGAATTTTAACCATTATTGCTGACTCGCAGTGTAATAACATATATCGCAAATAATTGAATAAAAGAGAATTCATTAACCTCAAGTTGTGTAACTGGTCATTTCAACCCGACAACCTCTGCCTTTTTCTGCTTAATGCAACTTTGGACCCAAAAGCCTAATGCACTCAATAAAACTGAGCACATGTTATTCCGGATGTGTGATAGATTACGCAAATTACATAATAATTGAAAATCATACATTATTATTATTAATTTATTATATTATTTTAATTAATTCGAAAGTTAACAGATGGCGCACGAACTTGGACTTTATATAAAATTAAAATTATATAAATAAGCAGAAAAGCGGAGGTAGACGGGTAGAGAAATAAACATAACAGTAGAGGTTATCCATGTAGGTTATGTGGGGTATAAAGAGCATTGTATAACAATTAAGACAAAGTTTATTACTATCAATACAACAAAAATGGCAGATAACGATGACAGTAGTAATATAGAAAACACAGCAACAGAATCATTGGTGTTAAACGAACCACAGGCGAACTCAACGCCTATTATAAACAGTAAAGTTTCACTGGAAGATCTCTTTGAGTTAATGAAAATACAGAATGGTCAATTAAATAATAAATTAAACCAGTTTGATAACAAATTAAACCAATTTGATGAGCAATTTAACGACATTAAAAAAGAAATTAAGAACCAAAGCTGTCATTATGATAGAAGATTAAGTGAAATAAAAACACGGGTAGACGAAATAAAATCAGGAAATAAGAAATTAGAATTAGACAAATTAGAAGTGGACAAGGATGACAAGGTAAGTAATAGTGGAAATGACGATAAAATAAATAAAAATATAGTAATAGGAGATAATAGTGTGGAGGTTGGTAGTAATAATGATGTTTTATGGGGAATAGAATATAATAATGATAAGGGAATGATAGTGTGTTTTGAAGGTTTAAAGAGTGGGTGTAAAGAGAGATATATTGAGAGAGTTATTATGAGAGATATTTTAAAAGAGCGAGATGTTTTGAAAGTGAGAGGTATTGGGAGAGAAAAAGAGAGGTAGAAATTTTTAAGATAAGCAGAGATTATGAAGAGTTTATGGAAAGGTTAGGTGGAGAGAGAAGTGATAAATATAATAAAAACTTACCTTGTATTGAAACTGAGGTAGTAGGAGATGATGTTGATAACAATGACAATATAACTTACCTGAATATGACTAATTATACCGAAGGTGACAGGACAATGACCAATCATGACAGGTTCAATGAGTTTGAGGATAAGGATGAACATTTGAATTGTATATGTAGTTATGATGTTAGTATAAGATATCTAACAATAAACAATGTATAGTTTTAAGGTTCGGCTATTATTTGACGATGGAGGTTAAACATTTTATTGTGTTTATAAACATTTAATTATGTGGACAGTGTTTTGAAATGGACTGTTTATGACTGAGTTATGGTAAATGATATAATGGTAATGTGGATTGTATATTTTTGTGTATATTAATGTCAAGGTATTTGTGTGTTTTTGCTGTTGTGTATTTTGTGTATTTTTTTATGTAAACATCTATTGTAGAATTTTAAATAATTGAAGGAAGTTTAATAATGATTTTAAAGGATATTATGAGATTCAGATTCTAAAGGGTAGTAAATGATTATGCTTATGATATATTTGGATATTGAGTTGTTTTAGGATTGTAAGATAAGTGATGAATTTTCTGGTGATATATTAAGGTGAAATGTTGTAAAAGAGTTTGGGTAATAAGGATAAATAGAGGCATTGGAGTTAGTTAAATAGAGTTAATGGGAGTTAGAAAAAATAGAATGTTGAGATATAGATAATATATAAAGAGGTGTTAGATATTTTAGGGACACAGTGGTTAGTGATTATATGTAGAGGTGAGTAATGTGAATGGTAATTATATATGTTGTTGATGATGATATTTTGTAGTAAGGATCCGGTGTAAGGAGTGATCAACGAGCGACGTGGCAAGGGACCAGCGTGCAGCGTTGTGGCAGGCGGAGCAATTTTGGGTTAGAGTGTTTGCCGATATTTGGTGGAGGGCAAATGGTTAGGAATGGATATGGCCAGGTAGGGAACATACATCCTTGTACAAAAATGAGTGGTGCCAGAGGTTTTAAATGGGATTAGTGAAGGGGGTTATTATAGAGATATTGGTGTCATAATATGTTAATGGTTAGAAGCGGTTAGTAGTAAAAAAGAGGTGAGTAAGGTTAGGCTGACGAATGCCAAAATAAGATAGAGAGAATAGTGAATAATAGAGAGTCACCCAAACTAGATAAGGATAAAAGGGTTAGAAAAAGAAAATTCATGGTAGGAAGGTAATGTAACTGAAAGGTTGATGATAAATTTGAAATTTTTTGTTTGTATAGAATCTGATATAAATGAATGTTAAATAACTGATTAAAAGTTTAACAGAAAGTTGAAACCGTAATGTCTTATTAAAGTTTTGCTACAAGTTATGTAAATATGAATTAAGTAATGTGAATTGTTCAATGTTAGTGTTCAATGTTTTATGATGTACAATGTTTTATTGTGTTTTATTATGTTGAGGGTAAAATAGGTTAGGAGGTTACTACAGGGGTAGTGACGGTAATATGATAAATTGTATGTTGGTTAGCAAATCTATGGTAATGATTATGTTATAAAAAGAAAATTAACGTAAAGAAAGTGAGTAAAGAAATTAAATAGTTTTGAAGTGCTGCCATGATAGTTAAATATACTGATGTTATCTGAAATAAATGCGTAGAGATAGTAGTTGTTGTTGAGAGTAGAATTTGTTTTATGTTTAGTATAATAGTATAATTTCTTATGATGAGAGAAATAAATTGATATTGGCTGGAGTCAGAGAAATTGATAAAAATATATAGGAGTGTTGAAAAGTAGAAGGATTATCTGTCTAAATCTTGTTGTAATTTTTGTGTTATTTGGAATTTTATGAGTAACGAAACCAACGCCTCAAATCACAAACCAATGCATCTAAGAGGAGACATATCAGTTGCGGATATGTAGATAAATAAGGCCACTATTTAAAATTTTGTATTGAATGTTTCAGAGTTTTGTGGTGTTGTGACCGCGGTCCTGAGCTGGCCGGAGCGTCAGAACAGGAGCGTTCAGTGCCTCATGGCCTTATGGTGTAGGGATCTCTCCGGAGAAGTCCAGTAAGGTCAGACAAGTACGATCAACACTATAGGACCAAGGGTAAGTGATTGAAATTTTCTATATATTAACACTACAGGGGGTTGTGGCAACATATCTGGACTGATCCTTTTAGAAACGTATGAATGAGTCAATGAAAGTTTTTGTGTCTCGACACCAAACCTTTCATTGAGGGGGTTTTGTGACAGTACAGAATTACCTGTTACCAGAATTATGGGATTCAGGAATATTTTATTGTAAATTTTATTCTGATCAGAAATGTTAACAAGGGCAAATGTTAGTTTTGCACAAGTCCCAATAACTACGCAGATCAACAAGAGGGGAGACAAGCCAAGGTCATCATGGTACGAGCAGAAATTAATATGTGTAATGGCGGTATAAGCGAAACAAATTGATAATACGAACTTTTCATTGGTCCACAAAGCCAGATCGTCATAAATCAACAATGACGGCATGAAGAAATTACGTATTAAACCGGGCATTGGCTAAAAAGAACAATACATAATGACGTCAGACACAACCACTTTGCATAACAATTGCGTCTGCTTCCACCCAGTCTCTTGAACATCATCATGGCGACAACACGTTAAAATTGTGCTGGCCTAAAATAGTCAGCTAGTGTTTTATTTGAATCAACAAAATGTAATCACAAGTAAACAGTGTTAACAAGTAATTATAACCCCCATGTAAATTCAGTGCAAAGGACAGACGAAAGTTAGAGAGTACAAAGTCTGCCCCAGTTCATCAAAAACAGTCAACCGAGCATACACGCTCGGCCTAGTGCAGTGGGCAGATTTTGCCAAAAATGCAGTAATTACTTACAAAAAATGAAATAGTTGTGTTCAAAACGTAATATTAACAGTATGTAGAGTCAGTGGTTACCCAAAATGATTTTCAAATAAATTCAGTGGACTAAAAACAACAGTAAAGGTTCGGCCGAACACCTGCCAACCGCCATGGGAATCTGCTGAGGAATCTACGCCACATCATATTCAGGAAAGCCCTTATAAATTGTTTTTCTAAATTTTAAAAATCTAAGAGAATGAGCTCAATTCAAAATAATTAATCAGTGTGCAAAATTACAGTATGAGTGGGAGTGAAAGTGAGAGTGTGGACGTTATTTTTGGCCAACATTAAATACTTTATCTTGAGGCGTTGGTTTCTGAAGAATTATAAGAGTAAATATAAAGTCATAAAGAAATAAAAAAGGAGTTTGAAATAACTGCAGCATAGAGTTAAAAGAATTATTTCAAGTAAAGTAAGAATACATGCATGTAACACTAAAAGTATGGCAAGGGCGGAAATGACGTCGCCGCCATTTTGAATTTTAACCATTATTGCTGACTCGCAGTGTAATAACATATATCGCAAATAATTGAATAAAAGAGAATTCATTAACCTCAAGTTGTGTAACTGGTCATTTCAACCCGACAACCTCTGCCTTTTTCTGCTTAATGCAACTTTGGACCCAAAAGCCTAATGCACTCAATAAAACTGAGCACATGTTATTCCGGATGTGTGATAGATTACGCAAATTACATAATAATTGAAAATCATACATTATTATTATTAATTTATTATATTATTTTAATTAATTCGAAAGTTAACAGATGGCGCACGAACTTGGACTTTATATAAAATTAAAATTATATAAATAAGCAGAAAAGCGGAGGTAGACGGGTAGAGAAATAAACATAACAGTAGAGGTTATCCATGTAGGTTATGTGGGGTATAAAGAGCATTGTATAACAATTAAGACAAAGTTTATTACTATCAATACAACAAAAATGGCAGATAACGATGACAGTAGTAATATAGAAAACACAGCAACAGAATCATTGGTGTTAAACGAACCACAGGCGAACTCAACGCCTATTATAAACAGTAAAGTTTCACTGGAAGATCTCTTTGAGTTAATGAAAATACAGAATGGTCAATTAAATAATAAATTAAACCAGTTTGATAACAAATTAAACCAATTTGATGAGCAATTTAACGACATTAAAAAAGAAATTAAGAACCAAAGCTGTCATTATGATAGAAGATTAAGTGAAATAAAAACACGGGTAGACGAAATAAAATCAGGAAATAAGAAATTAGAATTAGACAAATTAGAAGTGGACAAGGATGACAAGGTAAGTAATAGTGGAAATGACGATAAAATAAATAAAAATATAGTAATAGGAGATAATAGTGTGGAGGTTGGTAGTAATAATGATGTTTTATGGGGAATAGAATATAATAATGATAAGGGAATGATAGTGTGTTTTGAAGGTTTAAAGAGTGGGTGTAAAGAGAGATATATTGAGAGAGTTATTATGAGAGATATTTTAAAAGAGCGAGATGTTTTGAAAGTGAGAGGTATTGGGAGAGAAAAAGAGAGGTAGAAATTTTTAAGATAAGCAGAGATTATGAAGAGTTTATGGAAAGGTTAGGTGGAGAGAGAAGTGATAAATATAATAAAAACTTACCTTGTATTGAAACTGAGGTAGTAGGAGATGATGTTGATAACAATGACAATATAACTTACCTGAATATGACTAATTATACCGAAGGTGACAGGACAATGACCAATCATGACAGGTTCAATGAGTTTGAGGATAAGGATGAACATTTGAATTGTATATGTAGTTATGATGTTAGTATAAGATATCTAACAATAAACAATGTATAGTTTTAAGGTTCGGCTATTATTTGACGATGGAGGTTAAACATTTTATTGTGTTTATAAACATTTAATTATGTGGACAGTGTTTTGAAATGGACTGTTTATGACTGAGTTATGGTAAATGATATAATGGTAATGTGGATTGTATATTTTTGTGTATATTAATGTCAAGGTATTTGTGTGTTTTTGCTGTTGTGTATTTTGTGTATTTTTTTATGTAAACATCTATTGTAGAATTTTAAATAATTGAAGGAAGTTTAATAATGATTTTAAAGGATATTATGAGATTCAGATTCTAAAGGGTAGTAAATGATTATGCTTATGATATATTTGGATATTGAGTTGTTTTAGGATTGTAAGATAAGTGATGAATTTTCTGGTGATATATTAAGGTGAAATGTTGTAAAAGAGTTTGGGTAATAAGGATAAATAGAGGCATTGGAGTTAGTTAAATAGAGTTAATGGGAGTTAGAAAAAATAGAATGTTGAGATATAGATAATATATAAAGAGGTGTTAGATATTTTAGGGACACAGTGGTTAGTGATTATATGTAGAGGTGAGTAATGTGAATGGTAATTATATATGTTGTTGATGATGATATTTTGTAGTAAGGATCCGGTGTAAGGAGTGATCAACGAGCGACGTGGCAAGGGACCAGCGTGCAGCGTTGTGGCAGGCGGAGCAATTTTGGGTTAGAGTGTTTGCCGATATTTGGTGGAGGGCAAATGGTTAGGAATGGATATGGCCAGGTAGGGAACATACATCCTTGTACAAAAATGAGCGGTGCCAGAGGTTTTAAATGGGATTAGTGAAGGGGGTTATTATAGAGATATTGGTGTCATAATATGTTAATGGTTAGAAGCGGTTAGTAGTAAAAAAGAGGTGAGTAAGGTTAGGCTGACGAATGCCAAAATAAGATAGAGAGAATAGTGAATAATAGAGAGTCACCCAAACTAGATAAGGATAAAAGGGTTAGAAAAAGAAAATTCATGGTAGGAAGGTAATGTAACTGAAAGGTTGATGATAAATTTGAAATTTTTTGTTTGTATAGAATCTGATATAAATGAATGTTAAATAACTGATTAAAAGTTTAACAGAAAGTTGAAACCGTAATGTCTTATTAAAGTTTTGCTACAAGTTATGTAAATATGAATTAAGTAATGTGAATTGTTCAATGTTAGTGTTCAATGTTTTATGATGTACAATGTTTTATTGTGTTTTATTATGTTGAGGGTAAAATAGGTTAGGAGGTTACTACAGGGGTAGTGACGGTAATATGATAAATTGTATGTTGGTTAGCAAATCTATGGTAATGATTATGTTATAAAAAGAAAATTAACGTAAAGAAAGTGAGTAAAGAAATTAAATAGTTTTGAAGTGCTGCCATGATAGTTAAATATACTGATGTTATCTGAAATAAATGCGTAGAGATAGTAGTTGTTGTTGAGAGTAGAATTTGTTTTATGTTTAGTATAATAGTATAATTTCTTATGATGAGAGAAATAAATTGATATTGGCTGGAGTCAGAGAAATTGATAAAAATATATAGGAGTGTTGAAAAGTAGAAGGATTATCTGTCTAAATCTTGTTGTAATTTTTGTGTTATTTGGAATTTTATGAGTAACGAAACCAACGCCTCAAATCACAAACCAATGCATCTAAGAGGAGACATATCAGTTGCGGATATGTAGATAAATAAGGCCACTATTTAAAATTTTGTATTGAATGTTTCAGAGTTTTGTGGTGTTGTGACCGCGGTCCTGAGCTGGCCGGAGCGTCAGAACAGGAGCGTTCAGTGCCTCATGGCCTTATGGTGTAGGGATCTCTCCGGAGAAGTCCAGTAAGGTCAGACAAGTACGATCAACACTATAGGACCAAGGGTAAGTGATTGAAATTTTCTATATATTAACACTACAGGGGGTTGTGGCAACATATCTGGACTGATCCTTTTAGAAACGTATGAATGAGTCAATGAAAGTTTTTGTGTCTCGACACCAAACCTTTCATTGAGGGGGTTTTGTGACAGTACAGAATTACCTGTTACCAGAATTATGGGATTCAGGAATATTTTATTGTAAATTTTATTCTGATCAGAAATGTTAACAAGGGCAAATGTTAGTTTTGCACAAGTCCCAATAACTACGCAGATCAACAAGAGGGGAGACAAGCCAAGGTCATCATGGTACGAGCAGAAATTAATATGTGTAATGGCGGTATAAGCGAAACAAATTGATAATACGAACTTTTCATTGGTCCACAAAGCCAGATCGTCATAAATCAACAATGACGGCATGAAGAAATTACGTATTAAACCGGGCATTGGCTAAAAAGAACAATACATAATGACGTCAGACACAACCACTTTGCATAACAATTGCGTCTGCTTCTGCCCAGTCTCTTGAACATCATCATGGCGATAACACGTTAAAATTGTGCTGGCCTAAAATAGTCAGCTAGTGTTTTATTTGAATCAACAAAATGTAATCACAAGTAAACAGTGTTAACAAGTAATTATAACCCCCATGTAAATTCAGTGCAAAGGACAGACGAAAGTTAGAGAGTACAAAGTCTGCCCCAGTTCATCAAAAACAGTCAACCGAGCATACACGCTCGGCCTAGTGCAGTGGGCAGATTTTGCCAAAAATGCAGTAATTACTTACAAAAAATGAAATAGTTGTGTTCAAAACGTAATATTAACAGTATGTAGAGTCAGTGGTTACCCAAAATGATTTTCAAATAAATTCAGTGGACTAAAAACAACAGTAAAGGTTCGGCCGAACACCTGCCAACCGCCATGGGAATCTGCTGAGGAATCTACGCCACATCATATTCAGGAAAGCCCTTATAAATTGTTTTTCTAAATTTTAAAAATCTAAGAGAATGAGCTCAATTCAAAATAATTAATCAGTGTGCAAAATTACAGTATGAGTGGGAGTGAAAGTGAGAGTGTGGACGTTATTTTTGGCCAACATTAAATACTTTATCTTGAGGCGTTGGTTTCTGAAGAATTATAAGAGTAAATATAAAGTCATAAAGAAATAAAAAAGGAGTTTGAAATAACTGCAGCATAGAGTTAAAAGAATTATTTCAAGTAAAGTAAGAATACATGCATGTAACACTAAAAGTATGGCAAGGGCGGAAATGACGTCGCCGCCATTTTGAATTTTAACCATTATTGCTGACTCGCAGTGTAATAACATATATCGCAAATAATTGAATAAAAGAGAATTCATTAACCTCAAGTTGTGTAACTGGTCATTTCAACCCGACAACCTCTGCCTTTTTCTGCTTAATGCAACTTTGGACCCAAAAGCCTAATGCACTCAATAAAACTGAGCACATGTTATTCCGGATGTGTGATAGATTACGCAAATTACATAATAATTGAAAATCATACATTATTATTATTAATTTATTATATTATTTTAATTAATTCGAAAGTTAACAGATGGCGCACGAACTTGGACTTTATATAAAATTAAAATTATATAAATAAGCAGAAAAGCGGAGGTAGACGGGTAGAGAAATAAACATAACAGTAGAGGTTATCCATGTAGGTTATGTGGGGTATAAAGAGCATTGTATAACAATTAAGACAAAGTTTATTACTATCAATACAACAAAAATGGCAGATAACGATGACAGTAGTAATATAGAAAACACAGCAACAGAATCATTGGTGTTAAACGAACCACAGGCGAACTCAACGCCTATTATAAACAGTAAAGTTTCACTGGAAGATCTCTTTGAGTTAATGAAAATACAGAATGGTCAATTAAATAATAAATTAAACCAGTTTGATAACAAATTAAACCAATTTGATGAGCAATTTAACGACATTAAAAAAGAAATTAAGAACCAAAGCTGTCATTATGATAGAAGATTAAGTGAAATAAAAACACGGGTAGACGAAATAAAATCAGGAAATAAGAAATTAGAATTAGACAAATTAGAAGTGGACAAGGATGACAAGGTAAGTAATAGTGGAAATGACGATAAAATAAATAAAAATATAGTAATAGGAGATAATAGTGTGGAGGTTGGTAGTAATAATGATGTTTTATGGGGAATAGAATATAATAATGATAAGGGAATGATAGTGTGTTTTGAAGGTTTAAAGAGTGGGTGTAAAGAGAGATATATTGAGAGAGTTATTATGAGAGATATTTTAAAAGAGCGAGATGTTTTGAAAGTGAGAGGTATTGGGAGAGAAAAAGAGAGGTAGAAATTTTTAAGATAAGCAGAGATTATGAAGAGTTTATGGAAAGGTTAGGTGGAGAGAGAAGTGATAAATATAATAAAAACTTACCTTGTATTGAAACTGAGGTAGTAGGAGATGATGTTGATAACAATGACAATATAACTTACCTGAATATGACTAATTATACCGAAGGTGACAGGACAATGACCAATCATGACAGGTTCAATGAGTTTGAGGATAAGGATGAACATTTGAATTGTATATGTAGTTATGATGTTAGTATAAGATATCTAACAATAAACAATGTATAGTTTTAAGGTTCGGCTATTATTTGACGATGGAGGTTAAACATTTTATTGTGTTTATAAACATTTAATTATGTGGACAGTGTTTTGAAATGGACTGTTTATGACTGAGTTATGGTAAATGATATAATGGTAATGTGGATTGTATATTTTTGTGTATATTAATGTCAAGGTATTTGTGTGTTTTTGCTGTTGTGTATTTTGTGTATTTTTTTATGTAAACATCTATTGTAGAATTTTAAATAATTGAAGGAAGTTTAATAATGATTTTAAAGGATATTATGAGATTCAGATTCTAAAGGGTAGTAAATGATTATGCTTATGATATATTTGGATATTGAGTTGTTTTAGGATTGTAAGATAAGTGATGAATTTTCTGGTGATATATTAAGGTGAAATGTTGTAAAAGAGTTTGGGTAATAAGGATAAATAGAGGCATTGGAGTTAGTTAAATAGAGTTAATGGGAGTTAGAAAAAATAGAATGTTGAGATATAGATAATATATAAAGAGGTGTTAGATATTTTAGGGACACAGTGGTTAGTGATTATATGTAGAGGTGAGTAATGTGAATGGTAATTATATATGTTGTTGATGATGATATTTTGTAGTAAGGATCCGGTGTAAGGAGTGATCAACGAGCGACGTGGCAAGGGACCAGCGTGCAGCGTTGTGGCAGGCGGAGCAATTTTGGGTTAGAGTGTTTGCCGATATTTGGTGGAGGGCAAATGGTTAGGAATGGATATGGCCAGGTAGGGAACATACATCCTTGTACAAAAATGAGCGGTGCCAGAGGTTTTAAATGGGATTAGTGAAGGGGGTTATTATAGAGATATTGGTGTCATAATATGTTAATGGTTAGAAGCGGTTAGTAGTAAAAAAGAGGTGAGTAAGGTTAGGCTGACGAATGCCAAAATAAGATAGAGAGAATAGTGAATAATAGAGAGTCACCCAAACTAGATAAGGATAAAAGGGTTAGAAAAAGAAAATTCATGGTAGGAAGGTAATGTAACTGAAAGGTTGATGATAAATTTGAAATTTTTTGTTTGTATAGAATCTGATATAAATGAATGTTAAATAACTGATTAAAAGTTTAATAGAAAGTTGAAACCGTAATGTCTTATTAAAGTTTTGCTACAAGTTATGTAAATATGAATTAAGTAATGTGAATTGTTCAATGTTAGTGTTCAATGTTTTATGATGTACAATGTTTTATTGTGTTTTATTATGTTGAGGGTAAAATAGGTTAGGAGGTTACTACAGGGGTAGTGATGGTAATATGATAAATTGTATGTTGGTTAGCAAATCTATGGTAATGATTATGTTATAAAAAGAAAATTAACGTAAAGAAAGTGAGTAAAGAAATTAAATAGTTTTGAAGTGCTGCCATGATAGTTAAATATACTGATGTTATCTGAAATAAATGCGTAGAGATAGTAGTTGTTGTTGAGAGTAGAATTTGTTTTATGTTTAGTATAATAGTATAATTTCTTATGATGAGAGAAATAAATTGATATTGGCTGGAGTCAGAGAAATTGATAAAAATATATAGGAGTGTTGAAAAGTAGAAGGATTATCTGTCTAAATCTTGTTGTAATTTTTGTGTTATTTGGAATTTTATGAGTAACGAAACCAACGCCTCAAATCACAAACCAATGCATCTAAGAGGAGACATATTAGTTGCGGATATGTAGATAAATAAGGCCACTATTTAAAATTTTGTATTGAATGTTTCAGAGTTTTGTGGTGTTGTGACCGCGGTCCTGAGCTGGCCGGAGCGTCAGAACAGGAGCGTTCAGTGCCTCATGGCCTTATGGTGTAGGGATCTCTCCGGAGAAGTCCAGTAAGGTCAGACAAGTACGATCAACACTATAGGACCAAGGGTAAGTGATTGAAATTTTCTATATATTAACACTACAGGGGGTTGTGGCAACATATCTGGACTGACCCTTTTAGAAACGTATGAATGAGTCAATGAAAGTTTTTGTGTCTCGACACCAAACCTTTCATTGAGGGGGTTTTGTGACAGTACAGAATTACCTGTTACCAGAATTATGGGATTCAGGAATATTTTATTGTAAATTTTATTCTGATCAGAAATGTTAACAAGGGAAAATGTTAGTTTTGCACAAGTCCCAATAACTACGCAGATCAACAAGAGGGGAGACAAGCCAAGGTCATCATGGTACGAGCAGAAATTAATATGTGTAATGGCGGTATAAGCGAAACAAATTGATAATACGAACTTTTCATTGGTCCACAAAGCCAGATCGTCATAAATCAACAATGACGGCATGAAGCAATTACGTATTAAACCGGGCATTGGCTAAAAATAACAATACATAATGACGTCAGACACAACCACTTTGCATAACAATTGCGTCTGCTTCCACCCAGTCTCTTGAACATCATCATGGCGATAACACGTTAAAATTGTGCTGGCCTAAAATAGTCAGCTAGTGTTTTATTTGAATCAACAAAATGTAATCACAAGTAAACAGTGTTAACAAGTAATTATAACCCCCATGTAAATTCAGTGCAAAGGACAGACGAAAGTTAGAGAGTACAAAGTCTGCCCCAGTTCATCAAAAACAGTCAACCGAGCATACACGCTCGGCCTAGTGCAGTGGGCAGATTTTGCCAAAAATGCAGTAATTACTTACAAAAAATGAAATAGTTGTGTTAAAAACGTAATATTAACAGTATGTAGAGTCAGTGGTTACCCAAAATGATTTTCAAATAAATTCAGTGGACTAAAAACAACAGTAAAGGTTCGGCCGAACACCTGCCAACCGCCATGGGAATCTGCTGAGGAATCTACGCCACATCATATTCAGGAAAGCCCTTATAAATTGTTTTTCTAAATTTTAAAAATCTAAGAGAATGAGCTCAATTCAAAATAATTAATCAGTGTGCAAAATTACAGTATGAGTGGGAGTGAAAGTGAGAGTGTGGACGTTATTTTTGGCCAACATTAAATACTTTATCTTGAGGCGTTGGTTTGTGAAGAATTATAAGAGTAAATATAAAGTCATAAAGAAATAAAAAAGGAGTTTGAAATAACTGCAGCATAGAGTTAAAAGAATTATTTCAAGTAAAGTAAGAATACATGCATGTAACACTAAAAGTATGGCAAGGGCGGAAATGACGTCGCCGCCATTTTGAATTTTAACCATTATTGCTGACTCGCAGTGTAATAACATATATCGCAAATAATTGAATAAAAGAGAATTCATTAACCTCATGTTGTGTAACTGGTCATTTCAATACCCCGACAACCTCTGCCTTTTTCTGCTTAACGCAACTTTAGACCCAAAAGCCTAATGCACTCAATAAAACTGAGCACATGTTATTCCGGATGTGTGATAGATTATGCAAATTACATAATAATTGAAAATCATACATTATTATTATTATTATTAATTTATAATATTATTTTAATTAATTCGAAAGTTAACACGGGTAAAAACAGAAGTTGAACAGTTAAACACAACCCTGTGTTTCCAATCAAATTCGTGAACAGACTGTACCAATGGTAAAGTCCAAAAAAGATAAAAATAAGATATTAGAGAAAGTCGCATTGCCTGCAGTGCAGCCAATTCATGTACGGCCCCAACATTTGATGGAAGCACTCGCTGGACAACGTATCTTTGGCAATTTAAAGTCGCAGCCACACATCATTGGTTTCACTTGTTCTCGCTTTAAGTGACCTACTTAGAGCTACTACAGAAAGCGTCACCTGACAGCCAGAGCTCTTACGCAGAACTGATTACAGCTCTAGAATTACAGTATGGTTATAAACATCTGCGTGATGTGTACTGCACTCAGTTAAGAGCAAGGTGACAGTATTCCAGAGAGAGTCATAAACAGTTTGAGCAAGTACTGACTTACTAGTTAGACTGGCCTATCCTGAAGCACCACAGGATTTTTCAGCAACATCTGCAATAAAGATATTTACTATCGGTGTCAGTGATAGTGAACTACAAGAAGTGTTACAAATGGAAAGATACCAGAATAATGCAGACTCACTTGTCCATCCGCTACAGTTTGAGGCCGCCAAGTCTGGTTAGGCAAATCATAAAGTCCACACACTAAAGGATTGTGATGACACACATGATGAAGAGAAACATCAAGGGACAGAGAGACAAAGTTTGGCACCACAGTATGAAGAAAGAATAAAAGACTGACATTTTTTAGATGTGGGGAACCTGGGCATCTACAAAGAGATTGTAGGTCCAGAGGTAAGCAGCAGGAAAACAGGCAGTAGTCCGTACAAGAAATAGGAGGAATGAAGCGCCTAGAGAATACACAACTTATACACTTCACAAAACAGTGGGGCCTCAGTATATTATTTGAAAGGAAGCCATATAAACCTGTTTGAAACGATATGCTGTAACATCCTTAAGGTGCGTCCAGACATGCAACAACGTATTGTAACGCAACACCGACGCGTAACATAACATCATAACGTAACACCGTAACAGGACATGGTCGTGACGCGTACCATAACATCGTCACGTAACAGATGTTCGCAACACTACGCCGTTCCATCCATCAGTTCTTGTTGAAAACGTGTACAGGTGTAGTGTACGTATGGATATTGCTGCGGCAGCCTATATAGTCATGGACTATTTAGTAAAAAAGAAGAAACGTCGGGAAAGACGATGGTGGCATACGCAGTTGTATAATAGAAGGATGTACAGTGGTAATCAGTTCCTTTCAGATTTGAAATTTCAATCAGTTAGCAGGCTCTACAAAAATTTTACCAGAATGTCACCAACAGACATGAGTTTTTGATTAATTTAATTGGGCCAAAAATTGAAAGACAGAATACTAAGTGGAGAAAAGCTATTTCTGTCCAAGAAAGACTAACAGTAAAATTCTGTTTTTAGCCACTGGTGATTCCTTTGTAAGTCTGCAATACCTATTTAAAATTTCTAAGCAATTGATAAGCGTTATAGTCCCAGAAGTGTGCTATAATTCCTATTGTGGAAGGATTAAAAGAAAAAATACAGGTGAGAAAAATTAATTTATTAAAAAATATATAAAAATTTACAAGGCAAAAATATTTTAATGTGTAAGGAAAAATAAGTAATAAAAATAAGTGATACAAAAAAATTAAGTAAAAATAAAAATAAATAAGAAATTAACGTCACTTTTTAACCTTCACAATTAAGGTCTGGCATATTCAGATTACGAAATGTTGAAGTTGTGTTGTCTGAAACTGTGTTGCTGGAATCGGAAGAACACATACTGGAATTGTGAGATTGGGATGGAAGTGGAGATGGCTGTGAGAATTGTGAAGATGGGGATTGGTGCGAAAATGGATGTAAGAATTGAGAAGATGGGGATGGAAGTGGTGATTGAGGGAGAGTTTGAGGTCCAATTGTATTTTGTATGAAATTGGAAGTGCAGTATGAATGTGGAGAGTGGTAAGGGAATTGAATTGTTACTTACATGGGTTCTGTCTGCTTGAAATAAAATATTCATTATATCTTGCTGCACTACACTTTGTAAGTCACTAGAGTATTTAGCAGGTTTTTTTGCGACAAGATTTCCAAATATCTCACACTCATTTCCTTCCTGCTGAGCCGATTCTGATGCTCTCTTTAAGATTTTGAAAGCTTGGTCCAGTCTGGCTTCATCTGCACGTCTCTTGCATTTTGCAGGAGTTCCCCTATGAGGTTCATTCTTATCTTCCTGATTTTTTTCAGTTTCAGCCACTTCTTGTTCCATAGCACCAGACTCCAGATTGGTGATTGCGTCATGGGAGAGTCTTTGTTGTACTTCACTATCTTCAATCTGCAAGCAGGAAATAAAAAACAAATATAAGGCTTTGAAATTATTCAGCACAATCGTTTGTAATGTAACAGCAGTTTTGCATTTGCGACCAAAACCCCGTGTATCATTCAAATCAAATATATTTTCTTTACAGATACCAAAAACAGCTGAGGAATGGTTGGAAGTAGCAAAACAATTTGAAGATATCTGGAACTTTCCACATTGCCTAGGTGCCCTAGATGGGAAGCACGTCGCCTTACAAGCACCCGTCAATTCAGGAAGCGAGTTTTTTTAATTACAAATCCACGTTTAGCATCGTTCTCTTTGCTTTATTAGATGCTCATTACAATTTCTTGTACATCGATATTGGTGGTCAGGGTCGAATTTCTCATGGTGGGATATTTAAAAACTGTTCTCTTCATAAGAAATTAGAGGAAAATAATTTAAATTTACCACAAGCCGAACCTTTGATAGATGGCAGACAGCAGGAGGTTCCTTATTTTTTTATTGGTGATGATGCTTTCGCTTTGACTGATAAATTAATGAAACCATTTTCGGGAATGTTTCCCAAAGGATCATTGCAAAGGATTTTTAATTATAGAATATGTCGTGCACGAAGAACTGTTCAAAATGCCTTTGGCATTGCCTCAGCGGTTTTCAGAGTACTTCGTAAACCAATGTTGCTAGAACCTGAGGAAGCTCAACTAATTGTAATGACAGTAGTACATTTACAAAATTTCTTAAGAAACAGTTCTACTTCCCATCCCTTATATACACCAAAAGGTACATTTGACACAGAAATTGAAGGTTCGCTTACTCCAGGAGCATATAGGTCTATAACTAATGATCCAATGGTTTCTTTACTTCTTTTGAGAAACATTCCCAGAAGGTCATGTGCACACACTAAAGCAATTAGACATGAATTGGCAATTTTTTTTTCAAAATGAAGGTAAAATTTTGTGGTAAGACAAATATGCATAAAAAAGTACTACTTACAGTGCTTTGGGTTGTAGCGGGTCGAATTTTGGGTGTTTTTATTTTTACCGTATGGGGCAAGTATATTTTTATGTATTTCATTTTGGGCGGACTTTTCATAAAATCATTGTGCAACGTATGTGTCAGTATAACAGTCAATGTAACAGAACAGTGAAACAACGCTATAAGACGCAGTTGTTGTTGAGGAATGCGGCGGAGCATCTGCACCTCCACAAAATTCTGAGAACTTTGTACCTGTGTGTGGCAGCGCACATACGCAACTGCTCAATCACGCTCAAAGGACGCTCTAACAAAAAACCAAGATGGCTAGAGAGAATAATATTTGTCGTCTTCTTCAAGATCCCCCGGAAGCACTGTTTTAAGTCCGGCCCACTTAAATGACGTCAGCCACTGCCTATAGAAGATCATGTGCGACATTGACTCAAAAACCACATGCATAGCATGGGCCGAAGCTTCGGCGACGAAGCCCAAGGCTGTGATTTCCATCAAAAAGTATGAGATCACGTTAGCTACACCTGCGACGTTTTCCTGCCCAGTTAGTCGTTGATCGTGTCGGCCGACACAGCGCCGAGTGCGCCCTGCTAACTCTTACAGTTTTATTTTAAAGCAAAAGTGAAATAACAGTTTAAATCCATGTAACCGCGGTTAATACCATTCAGTGAAGAATATCTACGTTTAGTTCCGGACAAACCAGTGATTGCCAAACGTTAAATAGTGAGTGCGAATGATGACCACGTTGCCGACTATAGAATTTCACAACATGTTTAAGGGTTCGGGGTAATAAAAATGTTCAGGGGAGGATGTATAAATTGAGAGAATGAGTGAATGGCAGGCTGGGCTCTGTCTGTATATTTGTTTTGTATAGTGATCACTAAGGTAAGCTCTTAGAATAAGTAGCATGTAGCAGAGGCTAACCGAACAAAGAAAACTGTAACTTAATCTGTAAAACAATGATCAAAAGTTTTTGAACAAAATTTAAATATGATTCTGATTAATTAAAAAATCTAATTTCTCTTCTACAAAATTGCGAGTTAAAATTCTTTCAAAACCTTAGTTCGTTATATGTATCGTCAGAGTTCGTCGAACGAAATGGGTTAGTCCACACTATGCGATCCGGCCAGATCAAAGATGAAAGGTAAGTGGGAGTTTTAATCTGAATAGATCAAATATCCAAAATTAATAAAGTTACAATTGGTGCCGTGATTTCCAGGATTTAATATAACTGAAGAGGGGTTATTTTAACACCGGCCTACATCTGACGATGCATAGCGAAGTAGGGTTATGAAAGCAAATTGATTTGGTAAAATATCAGTTTTGATATAAAATTATTAATTGACAGTTGTTACGTAAGAAAGAATAGATAAAGTAAAAATGTCCGAGAATACAGAAAAAAGTAGTATAATAAATTCAATTAGGAGTGAAAGTGGCCTTGAGTCGCAATCGCTGGATGAAAGTGGTATGTTGAGGGGGGAGACGGGTGCTGTTACAGAAACAGCTGGCGGCAGTAATGTAATAGTTCATTCCACTCCGATTGCGTCTCAACCACAACCAAACGAAATATACGTTGATTCGGGGATTCAATTGACCCCCGTTTCAATTAATAAAAGTAAACAATCAGAGGAAACAAATATGATGAGTGTTATGCTCAGTCAATTCGAGAGAATGAATAGGAATTTCAATGTAATGAATAGTCGTTTTGATGATAATGATATAATTTTAAACAAGATGAAAAGTGATTTTAACAATAAATTAGATGAACAGAGAATAAAATGCGAACAGCAGAATATTAAAAACGATATTATTTTTAATGAAATTAAAAAACAGAATATTCAGTTTCAGCAAAATATAAATATAAAATTTGACGAGTTGATAAATATCATACAAGACAAGAATGTATGTCTTGGAAATGCCAATGAAATGACAAAAATTAGTTCGAATAAAGTAGAACAGAGTAAGAATAATACAAACGAAAGCTGTAATGACAGTGTTGTGTTAGGCAATGAGTTAATAAATAAAAATGATGTTAATAATAACGAGAATAATAATGTGTTTGAGAAATTGGTATCAGAAAGTGATACGGTAAAAATAAATAATGAAAGTATAGAATGCAGTGATTATGAGATGTTAATGTGTGTCAGTGAGTTAGAGAGAGAGAGAAAAAATAATGTTGTAGTAGAGTGGGGACAGAGGGGAAATTTTCCTTTTATTATTTATGATGATTCAATGTGGTCACAAGAGTTTTTGAAGGGCAAGAGTCCCGTGTTAGTAGAAGATTTGAGTTTAGTTTATTTGTATAAGTTTATACCCTCTGTGCGGAATGATTTTATAAGTATGAGATGGTGTCATGATGAGAGAGATTTAAATAGAGAATTGTTTGTTGAGAGAGAGATAGAGTTATATGAATTAAAGAGAGATTATGAGGAGTTGAAAGAAATATTAGAAGTGTATTTAAACAAGAATGATTTAAGTGATAATACAAAAGTAACTAACCCGATATTGGAAATATTTACTGACGGAGATTTAACAGAAATACTTAACTTAGACTTGGTGAATGATTATTATGGTATAACAGATAAATTGAAATTGTTTGGTTATGACACACAAGACAACAATATGTGTGTCAATACAATTGAAAAGTGTTATTTAGAACCAAGATTAATTTTTGACGATGGGGGCTGAACTAGAATATCAGTGTATAGACCTTGTTAGATACTGTAAATTCTGGTAATGACCTTGCTGATTTGGACATCTGAAGTGAGATACACTTGAACAATTTTGACGTATATTTTGTAAATAATATTGAATTCATTTGTGTGTATTGTGAAATGTAATGTGTATATGTTTTAGAAAATGTTGTATTAATAATAATAATATTATTAATATTTTTGCACTCTAATTAAATAACAAAATAATTACAAAGACAATAGTTAATGATTTGTAGAATGTTGATAATAATTGAAATATGTTATTTTAATAATCAAATGAATATTTAATTTTAATAATAAATTGAATTAAATAAGTGGAGATGTTTAGATAGTGTGATTGAATATTATGTGTTTGAATTTTATAAGGTAATTAAATTGTTTGGTGAGATGTTGATTTAATAATAATTAATAAGTAAATAAATGTTAACTGGTCTATTGGGTGGAACTTAATGATTAAAAATATGTATTAATAATAAATTTAGAATTTTTGAAAATCTGATTACAACACAGGATAAATTCATCATGATGATAAATAAAAAGAGTTAATGAAAAATTTTAAATCATAATGTTTATAAATTTTTATATAAATTATTTAAAAGAGAATTGTCTGTTTGATGTATGCTAATAATCCAGGTTTATTGCTATTTGTGCAATCATTTTATTGTTGTGTGTTAGATATAGTTGTTGATAAAATGTATTTTCATTATGTGTGTAATTTTTTTTCTAAGCCAATCATTAGACGCCTGGCAGGCAATCAACATAATAGAAGTAAGTGTTGATAATGTATTACATGTATTTGTTCAATTTTGAGATGTAGTTTCATTGTGTTTTTATTATGTTAGGATATCAGCTGATCAACAATACCATGTCACTGGTATATTGGTTTGTAAAGGTTACAAATAATTAATGTTTAGTGGGCTACAGATATTTTGAAGTAAAGATAAAAAGAATATGCAGATTAATAAAAGATAATTTATGGGTGATAAATGTTTTATGGGACACGTAGACCTGTCCAAATGGAATTAAACGTTAAATGTGAAATGATGGAGAGGAATATAATGTAATGTTGTTTTTGAGTTGATGTGATATAACAGGATTTTGTGAAATATAGATGTTGACACAGTGGTAATGGAGACTTTATGTAGAGTTTTGAATGATATATATTTATGTTTATAGTTAATGAGGTTATTGTGTGTATTTGTAGTGAGGTAATGAGATTGAGATTTTTGGGGATGGCAATTTTGTATTAGGGGGTAGTGTATTTGGGGAGTCCGCAACAAGGGTTGGGACGGGATTAGAATAGATTTTAGTGGGGCTGGGGTCGCCTTAGGTAAAATCCGGGGGCCAAATAAGGGAATTGAGTTTTGGGAAGGAAACACGTATCCTATGTACAAAGGGTAAGAGAGTATTTTTTCATATATGTAGAGAAGGCGGCGAATTGTGTTAAATGGTAAGTTGGGGTTTAGAATGTCCTGATTAGTAGATATTTTTGATAGAGATGGGTGTCATGATAATTGAGTTGATGAATATTAGAGTCAGAGGGAGAAAGTTTATATATGTATAGAAATCTCATACAGAAAAACGAGAATAAATAATTTACATCACCCACAGTATATTAAAGTAAGATTGTTGAAAAGAAAGAGGAATTTATAATAAAGAATATATAATTGTTTATTTTTTTGTTTCAACCAGTGACAGAATTTTGATAAAATTTGAAAATAATGTAAAGTCAAGAATTGTTTGTTTTAAATAATTTAAATGTCAATCTGTTTATTATTTGTATTAATATTTTGTTTGTTTTAAATATTTTGTTTATTATGTTTTGTATTTCAAGGTAGGATATTGAAAATGTTCAAGGGGTTTTCAGAAATCATACATAACATATCTAGGTCAAGGGTTTTGTACTTGACCTAGTTATGATCAGCTGATGAGTTCATACACCTACTAAACTTGTAGAGTAGGAATTCAATTTTAATTTGTTTGTTTGATTAATTCAAACTAATATTTGAATAATTTTAATAAATGTTATTTAATAAATAAATTTAATAAATATTTAATGAATAATTTTTTGAATTTTAAAATTTTGAAAATTTTAAATTTTGTTGAAAAAAAAAAAGAAAACTTGATTTTTCGCCTGCCAGCGAATGACTATTTCAGATAAGGATTTTATTATATGTGCATTAACCATGTTTCTTTTATTGTTTTGCTTTATATTGGTAGGCTATAAATGGTTCTCATGTTAGAGTAAGGATGTGTTTATATTATTAGAAATGTCTAGGTTAAGTCATTTGAAACAAAAAATTAGAAAAAACAAGGAAGAGAATTTTTGGTAAACGATTATTTTTTGAATTTTGAATTTTTTAAATTTTTGATAAATTTTAAAAGAAAGTTTTATTCTTATGTGTTATGGTAATATGTAATGTTAGAGTGTGTGAGCCCAGTATTTGCCAAAGGCAGCCCAGCTTGCAAAAAGGGGATCCATATCGGCGGAGGAGCTGGAATGATTTTAGCCAGGGATTGAGGATTTTTGGGGGTAGTATGTTAGAAGGCGAGGCGCGCTGTGGTGCGAGTCTGATCGATTTCTCGGTGTTGGGATCTCTTACGGAGAAGTCCAGTGATCTCGTTCAGATGAGTCCATGGTCGCGGAGCCAGGGGGGTCGTGTACCCATGAGATTAAGAACAAGGGGGTTGTGGCACCAGTTTCTCACCGGTCCTCTTCGGGGTCATCGATGAGATTTCTTCTGTCGTGGACAGCAGAATTCTCATCGAGGGGGTATTGTAGCGGGTCGAATTTTGGGTGTTTTTATTTTTACCGTATGGGGCAAGTATATTTTTATGTATTTCATTTTGGGCGGACTTTTCATAAAATCATTGTGCAACGTATGTGTCAGTATAACAGTCAATGTAACAGAACAGTGAAACAACGCTATAAGACGCAGTTGTTGTTGAGGAATGCGGCGGAGCATCTGCACCTCCACAAAATTCTGAGAACTTTGTACCTGTGTGTGGCAGCGCACATACGCAACTGCTCAATCACGCTCAAAGGACGCTCTAACAAAAAACCAAGATGGCTAGAGAGAATAATATTTGTCGTCTTCTTCAAGATCCCCCGGAAGCACTGTTTTAAGTCCGGCCCACTTAAATGACGTCAGCCACTGCCTATAGAAGATCATGTGCGACATTGACTCAAAAACCACATGCATAGCATGGGCCGAAGCTTCGGCGACGAAGCCCAAGGCTGTGATTTCCATCAAAAAGTATGAGATCACGTTAGCTACACCTGCGACGTTTTCCTGCCCAGTTAGTCGTTGATCGTGTCGGCCGACACAGCGCCGAGTGCGCCCTGCTAACTCTTACAGTTTTATTTTAAAGCAAAAGTGAAATAACAGTTTAAATCCATGTAACCGCGGTTAATACCATTCAGTGAAGAATATCTACGTTTAGTTCCGGACAAACCAGTGATTGCCAAACGTTAAATAGTGAGTGCGAATGATGACCACGTTGCCGACTATAGAATTTCACAACATGTTTAAGGGTTCGGGGTAATAAAAATGTTCAGGGGAGGATGTATAAATTGAGAGAATGAGTGAATGGCAGGCTGGGCTCTGTCTGTATATTTGTTTTGTATAGTGATCACTAAGGTAAGCTCTTAGAATAAGTAGCATGTAGCAGAGGCTAACCGAACAAAGAAAACTGTAACTTAATCTGTAAAACAATGATCAAAAGTTTTTGAACAAAATTTAAATATGATTCTGATTAATTAAAAAATCTAATTTCTCTTCTACAAAATTGCGAGTTAAAATTCTTTCAAAACCTTAGTTCGTTATATGTATCGTCAGAGTTCGTCGAACGAAATGGGTTAGTCCACACTATGCGATCCGGCCAGATCAAAGATGAAAGGTAAGTGGGAGTTTTAATCTGAATAGATCAAATATCCAAAATTAACAAAGTTACAGGGTTTCTACAACATTATTTTTGTCCCAGAGGAAAAGCAAACTTTTAAATGCGAACCAACTGCTGTCATACACGTCAGAGCACCCTGCAATGAAAACAAAACCCACTGTAAACACGATGTAAGAAAACATTGTAAAAATTTATATTTGTAGGTTATATTATATAAATTAGTTTTAGCACATGCATCGGGTAAGAAAATTGTACATACTGCTGAATAAATGTACAGTAAAGCAGTACAGTGGAACTCGCGAATAACGAGCTCGCTTATAAAGAGATCTCGGATGTAACCAGCAAAAGGACTAGATTTGTTTGGTTTTGTATGTTAGTAATGAAAATTAAACTCGCTTTTAATGAGTAGGAACGCATTAGAGACTTGGTTATAACGAGCATTTTATCTTGTTCATGGGTTAAGGTCCTAACAAAAGTTCGTTACAATACTGCATTTGTCCCTTGAATCTCGTTATAAGCAAGTTCCACTGTATTTTGTTCTCTTTATAGTTGTTTTGTTTTTTATTTTTATGCGGAGGTTCTTATATTTTTATTTTTAAGGCAAGAAAAAAATTATTCTTAAGCTACCAATTGTTAATTGCTTATTTTATTGTTTTCTTTGTAATTGTGTATTGTATCTAAAGGAGAATAATTAATAATAATAATAATTTATTTATATACACTTACCTCATCCTGTACCCAGAGTCTTTTTCATTTTACTCTTTTCCTGTCTCAACGCTGACAAGAGATTATTAACTTTTCTTTTACAGTCATCCACCGTAGTTTTAAAATCTTCCACAAGTTCATCCCCGGCATCATTTTTCTTTATTTTATTATAGTAGCTGGGCTGTTTTGTATCCCACAATATCACTTTACTGCGATACACTTCAATAAATTGTAGCGCAAGTTCTTCACTCCACTCCATGTTGCGTAGGCTACTGATGTTACGGACTGGCGTTACGCAGTCCCGTCCAGACATGCAAAGCACATGCGTAACGCCAGTGCATAACATTCCTTTGATGTGATGCTGGAAAACCGACAAGCGACAGAACGCCTCGATGTCACGCTCCGACGTTACAATGTTATGGTTACGGTGTGCCGTCCAAATATGTCACGCGACGGTGTTGCGTTACGATATGCTGTTGCATGTCTGGACGCGGCTTTGCATGCGGTGGCACTTCTCCTGTGTGTATAATTTTGTAATCAGTTTGCTACACTCAACAAAAGGAGCTATCACATGACTAAAAAAACATAATAGCTGCCAGACAGTCAACTCTGTGTAAGCCTGTCTCAATCATAAAACCTGTTTGGACATGTGAGAGATAGCAATGGGGCATGCAACAACAGTAATATGCTTCCTGACCTGCAGAACTTAATCAGTATTTTGAACAAAGTACATTTATTACTGAATGAATTTTACATTAGATCATTTTTGATTATCAGAAAATCCCAATAACCCTATTTTTTGTTCAGAAAAGTAACAAACATATAGGAAGCATACAATACAGGCCAAAAATTCTAAACAATCTAATTTGTGTTAAAATACTCTTTAGTCTGACCACAACTGGACTTTTATATATTGTTGATTCCATTCTAGGGTGTTGTGTTGAAAAATTTGCATTCCACAATATTAAAAATTTTAAACTTCACCACTACATTCAGATTTTAGTTAATATTTCTCTTGATATCAACATGTCCGATTATCCCTTTGAATTTTTGGAGTTTTATCAGAATTTTCCTCCACTTTTTGGTCCCTGGTGGTTTTAAAAATTAAACTATATTCACAATAGTTATAGTTCTCTTTAATTTGATATTTCACATGAACTTTTGTAATTTTTTCAAAACTTTCACCCCCCCCATTTTTTCACCTTGTCCACCTACATTTTGTGAGATCAGTATAAAAAATAATAGGGTTATTTAGGATAGAGGTACAGTAACACAGGCCAAGGTTTACGAAAACCAATTGATGTGTTCAAAAGTAAATGTGGGACACACCCTATCAGACAGAAAGACAAATGCCAAAAAAAAAGGTCGAATAAAAGCAAAACTCGACTGATGTCAATTATTAACGAAATATTATAATATATTCAAATTAAGTGTTGATAACAATCATCAACCTACCCATTGCTCACAAGGAACAATGATGTAGAAGACAACATTCAAGAGTTTCATTGGTATAGGAAATTCAATGTTATTGTATAAACTAACAACTGAAATTGAATCACCAACCCCAATCACATAGCACTCAACTTGTTGGGTGACACCACCAATCCAAGACATCTCAGGTGTCTCCATGTTTTAAGACTGAATCTAATTTTCAATTACAAATGATCAACTTCAAAAACATTTTTTTAACAAAGTGACGGTCTTCAATACTGCTCTATCATGAATCTCACTTGTTTACCTATAGATGGAAGATTGATTGTATATTAAAAAAAAAAACTTTACCTTTTGTGTATTCTCCTCTTTTTCCACTTCTCCTAAAACCATTTCATCTTTTATAATTGTAGTGATGTCTTGCAAATAATACTGTAACAAAATAAATATTACCAACAATTAGTTGCATCAGTCTTTCTTTTGATTTAAATAAGGCAAGGCGTAACATTTATATTTACATCTGAACTACATCTGTGCTTCTGTTAACCATAAAATATCTACCCACAAAGAAATTATTAACTTTCCCAATGGAATACTGCCTTTAGGCATGTTTTAACAAACTAACACATTTACTACAACTGTTAAAATTGGTGATATATATATATTGCAACGATACAAATTATAAATGCAAAGATAGGTTAACTGAAATTATTACAACAGAGTCTATATTTGGAGGTAGGAAAAATGTATTAATTAACACATTAAAAATTACTATTGTCTTCTTACGTTATAACATTAAATTGTTTATTATTTAATTGTTTTTAAATAAAAGAGTCAATTGGTTCATTTTACATATACGTTACTTGTGCATAGAATTCCAGTGGTTATGTACACACCAGGGGTGCTGCTCTCGCTGCTATCCTGTGCGTTGCTCGATGACCACTACGCTGCCTATTCACGTCTCGCACACACGCACTGCGAAATCAGACTATTGTTGTTTATAATCTTAATCTCAGGGTTCTAACTGGGTAAAAATAGATCATGTGTCTGATCTACACAGGCTTACACAATTCCTGCTTCTTCCAGTGTTCTCGCGTTACAATCAGAATACCACGATAGGTATTCTGCCCCCAGACCGGAAATCTTCCACTATTCACGAAAAAGCACTAAAATAAGATCTATTTAAATTTACTTAAGTTCTATGACATGGCTACGACTATGATAAACTAGTACTGTCTACCAAAACTACTAAGTCTTAAAGAAATAGACTTGTCATGACACAAAAAACTCGCGACAGTCAGTATGTCCTTCTACGACAAGACTTCGGAGCAAACTGGCCCATCCGTACTTGGTAGAGTACCGACTCAAAAACTGTGTAGACCTTGTGATTGGTGGAAAATCTAGCAAAGTCATAAATGTTCACAGTGATAGACGGACTTCCAAGTTAAAACTCTGTCCGATTCTGAAAAAGGCCAGTCTAGATTTAATCTACAAATTTTATTACCCTCTACGACAGCGGTTCCCAAAGTGTGCTCCGCGGAGCCCTTGGGGCGCTCCGCAAGTGATTCTCCGGGGCTCTGTCCGCGGTTATGAAGATGACAAAAATTAAATTGCTGCTTCCATCTAGTGGGATAAACGAAACTACTTACATCAAGTGGAAAGTGCTTTCTCAGATGGAAAGTTTGGGTCCTTCTCGCTAGATGGAAGCAGTAATAATAGATAGATCTACTCGTCACTGGAACCATCTAGATCTTTCTTGCTTGCCAAGTACAACTTACTCAATGATTCTCGAAATCCCTGTTATGTTTTATATACCGGGCAGGCAGCGTTTATTATTCAGTTTCTTCAATTAAAAACTCGTGATACGTGGAATGCTCAGAAAATTACAAGAAATACTTTTGTGTGAGTAAAAAGTACTTAACCTATAAAGTCAATCTACAAATTTTATTACCCTCTAGGAGATAACAAAATAAAAGAAGATTTCATTTAAAAAAAATTATAGTTTTGGAGAACTGAGAGAGAGAGAGAGAGAGAGAGAGAGATGCAGATGCCAGTATATGTTGTCGAGCTTACTCATGGTGAGGTAGGGAAGAGAAAAAGTGTAATAAAGGATGTGTATCTTCTATAACAACAAGAGCCAATTCACACGGAGGAGGGAATGAGACAGAGACAGAATATTCTTACCTTCAAACCTCTATAAAGGAAGTAGGCTGTAATACATGTGTCAGGAAGTTGCTGTAAATGCATTTGCCAGGATGCAGAAAATAATGATGAGCGTGGACTGTAATTTAATACATTTATTGAAATTTAGTTGTACAATTTAATTTGAATTGTAAGATTGGCTAAGTCTGGTACGCATTTTGAATTTTTAAAAACCACGTCGGGTAAAAAATGTTACATCGTAAATTGAGGCGCAAGTACGCAACACTCAAAACTACATGAAAATGTTGTAGGGCCTACGGCCTACATAAATTGTCTCGACAACAAATAAAAATGAAAAAAATGACAGGTCGAAGCAGCAAACGCGATTACGTCTGCTGTCCACTGATGTAAGTTGCACTGTGTCCTTAGCCTGTTCGCAGTGTGCGCGAGGCCAGAGCGTACAGATTAGCCAACCTTTGAATATGAAATTCCCACATTACTGTCCATAGCTGCCCGCAAAAAATCAAAAGATTTTTTAATACATTTTAATAATTTATTATAAGAAAACACAATGTACGTTCTTAATAATAGATATCAACCTCAGTAAGTTGTATTGAACATTGGGATTGAAATGTTAGATAACATTTCATTAAACTGTTCAGAGATAAAACCTTAATAATGATGATAACAGTTGAACAGGCCACAGTTGGCTTACAAACTGATTTATACATGAGTATAAATGCATGCATTAACAAAATGTATACAATATAAGACAATATCAAACATGAATAATGAATAGTTTGACAATGTTTGATGATGAATAATCGGTGACTCATCACATGATGGGCCCGATACAAATTGCAAATATTTTATGCAAGTCATGATTGACAGCCTAAACCAGTCAAGGCCAGTTGACTTATACATAATAGTACTGAGTATAAAATGAATAGACAAAAATTATTACAAAATTATACATGTAAAAACATAGATTTAGCATAACGCTGTAATAATAATTAAATGGTGCCTGCTATACCTGACAGTTGCAGGAATGCACAATAAATTGACATGTGAAAACAGATTATACATTGTTGAATAGTTGCAAGTACATAAGTGTAATGACATGTATGTCATAATTGAAAGCATGAATAATAATATATGTGCAATACGTGATCGCAAAATACAAATACAAAATATAAAAATATGTGCGTGGCGCATGATCATAGACAGTAAATGCTGGTAGAATAATGTGTTTTACATAGATACAAAGTTATACATAATAAAATACAATAGAAATAAGTTTGGATAATTACAAATACATGAATACAAGGCATAATAGCATAAGTGACAAGTACAGCAAATGTGTTTATACACAATGTAATGTATGTGTTGAACAATTGCAAGTAACACATAAATTCATAGAGTAATAAAATGGCACACATATTAACAAAAATGTGCAAGAAAGATGCATACATGGTTTGTATAGCTGCAAAACCATGTGAATATTATATAACAAAATTTATGACATAAGAAAAAATACTAACCATAGACGTAATACATAAATCAAATGTTGTATACATGAAAATACAAAAAATAATTTAAGCTTTGATTATTAAACAAATTGACTCTTGCTCAAGTAAAAGACGCAATTTCTGAATTGAAAATATACAAATTAAAGCTTATGCTAAAAACAAAAGTGCTTATAACTAACACAATCTTCTTAGAACATTTGATTTAACACATGTTTGACAAATACATACATTTAATTTTATAAAGAAAATATCCTCTTTTACTGTTCGTCCCTCGCTGGCACCAAACACAACTTGTGAATTGGTCTGCGATAGGTGCCAGTAGGCATACGAACGTCAACTACTCTGATTAAATTGTCTGGTCCAGGAAATGTGGCTGTAATTACACCAAATTTCCATGCTAATGGACACAAGTTATCCTCGATCAGCAAAACCAGGTCACCAATGGAAACGTTTTCCTTTGCGAATTTCCATTTGTGACGTTGCAGTTGGTGTAAGTAGTCGAGAGACCATGATTTCCAAATGGCTTGGACAAACTTCTGGAGAAGTTGCCAACGTCCAAGACGAGAGATGGGAACATGAGATAAGTCAGGACCGGGTATTGCCGTTAATGATGCACAAATTAAAAAATGGCCAGGGGTAAGTGGCACTGGATCGTTTACATCCGATGAAATGGCAAATAATGGACGTGAGTTTAGACAGGCCTCTACCTGTGACAAAACCATAGTAAACTCCTCGAAAGTGAGTATGGACTTGCCGACAACGCGGCGCAAATGATACTTTAAACTCTTTATACTACTCTCCCAAAGACCACCAAAATGAGGTGACGAGGGCGGAATAAATGACCACTTAATACCATGAGAAGTCGTAAAGGATTGGATTGATGAGGTGGCATCCATATTATGCCAAAGATTGTAAAGGTCATGCAAAACGTTGCAGGCCTTCCTAAAATTCGTGCCATTATCAGAACATAACTGGCTAGGTATGCCCCTACGGGCCATAGAGCGGCGTAAGGCAGCTATAAATGCATTGGCCGTAAGGTCGGAAACCAATTCCAAATGAATGGCCCTGGTGGCTAAGCAAATGAATAAAGACACGTAGGATTTTGACAGAGTCCTAGATCTCTGCCCACCATGACGAATCATGAAGGGACCACCGTAATCAACTGCGCAGAATAGAAACGGCCGCGAAGGAGTAACCCTGGGAGATGGCAAAATACCAAGTCTTTGAACCTGATGTTTGGTGTTAAATCTGAAACATTTGACGCATCTACGAATGATGGAACGAATGACTATCTTGGCGTTAATGATCCACCAGTGTTGACGAAATGAATGATGGACAAGTTGAGCACCAGCGTGGAGGAGACGAATATGCTCGCACTCGATTATAAGGAGAGTGATGTGAGCTGATGGATGCAAGACAGTAGGATGCTTATTGTCATAGGGTAGTTGCGACTGCTGTAAGCATCCGCCGACACGTATGACGCCAAACTCATCAAGAAACGGGTCCAGAGAAGACAACTTACTCCTAACAGAGACAGAAGCCCCATTACGAAGGCAATTAAGCTCAGCAGCGAAGTGGATGGAGACTGGGATTGCTTTATGAAGAAATTAAGAGTAGAATGAATTTTGGTGGGGGTAAGAACACCCGAGATTTTCTCAGCCCTAGAGGCTCTAGTATTTTTGATGAATCGAAAGCAATAAGTGTACACGCGAGTCAGACGGTGCAATGAAGAAAAGTCCTTTGAAAGATCAATAGGTAGGGTAGAAATTAGAGAAAGTTTGGGGGTTTGTTTCTCCTCCGCAGAGCATTCAGGAAACGACACATTAGAAGGTGAGAAAGGTGAAAAAGGATTGGGCTCAGAAGATTGAGACAGACAAGCGGGACCATGCTACCAAAGCGAACAATAGCGCAAAAGGTCAGGGTGACATCCCCTAGAAATAAGGTCAGCAGGATTATGCTGCGAATTGATATGATGCCATGTGTAGGTTTTGGTGAGACGCTGAATCTCAGTAACACGATTAGCGACGTAGGTCTTCCACCTAGAAGACTGGGCATGAATCCAGTAGAGAGATACCATGGAGTCGGAGTACAGGTGAACGCTATTGACAAAGGAATGAAGAGCAGGGGTGACTTTGAATAGAAGTCGCGATAACAACAAGCAAACACAGAGTTCAATGCGGGGTAATGACACCTGTCGTAGTGGAACCACGCGAGATTTGGAACACAAAAGGTGAATCTTGATAAATGACTCTAACGTAAACACAACACCCATAGCCCTTTTCAGAGGCATCCGCAAACCAGGTCGAAGTAGCAAACGCGATTACGACTGCTGCCCACTGACGTAAGTTGCACTGTGTCTTAGCCTGTTCGCAGCGTGCGCGAGGCCAGAGCGTACAGATTAGCCAACCTTTGAATATGAAATTCCCACATTACTGTCCAACATGACAAAGGAACACAGGATGTGACTACGCTGCTGTATTAGAATAGTGGCAGAATTTTTTCTGTCCATTATGCAAATGTTTCTTACATATCGATTAACTATCTACTTTTATAAGAAGCCTGTTATTTAAACCTATTGTTATGTGTATTATAATTACGTATGTTGAGATGTAAATAAAATTTTAATGATGTTCAAATTGTATTTAAAACCACCTGGGGAACATATGCAATGATACATATTAGCATATTCACCAAGGGTAATTTATTTGTACATATAAAATAAATATAAACAGTTTGTCACTGGACAAAAGGGTTGTCGCATGACAAATGGCGCCAATCGTACACTCTAGTGTTTTTGGTGGCTCTAAAAAGGACCGGATGGCGAGAACGCTGAAGTTGGTAGTGCCGCGCTGAGATGTTCGGCGGCTGCACCCGCTGTTCGTGGCGCACTCCAGTCCTCTTCTTCTGGCATTGATTGTAGAGTCAGCTGCCGGCCCAGCGAAATCCATCGCTGGCGTGGACCTGGAGGATGAAGGCACAAGAACGCCGGTTTTATTCTTTGGCCATTCCGGCTGACTCTGCGTCGATGTCATCCAAGAGAGAAGAGGAGATGAAGCACGTCTGATGGTGTGGCGATGAAGAGTGCCCAAATTTTTCTGCCGGCGCGTGTTTTATGCACTAACCGGGATCGGTGATTGGCTCGCTCCAAGCACGTTAGTTGGTCATGTCTCGGCTGCTGATCCCTGATTTGCTCGCCGTGTCCACCGCTGGTACCGGAGAGCAGATGTTTGCATACCACTGCCGTCACAACTCCCCCGGGTCTTGAATGCTCTCTGGTAGCCAGCCTACTGCTCTTCTTCAGATGTTGTAGATGTGTCTGTTGGGCGCCATGTTGATTGGTGTGCCGGCTGGTAGCTCGCTGCCATGGCTGGATCTTGCATCCGTAAGATGATCATTGCCCCACTTGTTACTGGACAAAAGGCTTGCCGCATGACAAATGACGCCAATCGTACACTCTAGTGTTTTTGGTGGCTCTAAAAAGGACTTGGTGGTGAGAACGCTGAAGTTGGTAGTGCCGCGCTGAGATGTTCGGCAGCTGCGCCCGCAGTTCGTGGCGCACTTGAGTCCTCCTCTTCTTCCGGCATTGGTTGTAAAGTCGGCTGCCGGCCCAGCGAAGTCCATCGCTGGTGCGGAACTGGAGGCCAAAGACGCAAAAACGCCGGTTCTATTCTTCGGCCGTTCCTTCCAGCTGACTCCGCGTCGATGTCGTCCGAAAGAGGAGAGGAGATGAGGTGCGTCCGATGGCATGGCGATGAAGAGTGCCCAAATTCTTCTGCCGGCGCGGGTTTTATGCACTAACCAGGATCGCTGATTGGCTCGCTCAGAGTACGTTACTTGGTCACGTCTCGGCTGCTGATCCCTGATTGGCTCGCTGTGTCCGCCGCTGGTACCGGAGAGCAGATGTTCGCATATTGCTGCCGTCACAAGTTGTACATAGGTTTTACATTGTACATAGCTTTTAAATTGTACATAGCGTAATTACAACTATTTGTTATTTGGGTGTACAATAATTACTATTTATTGAAATAAAGTAAATATTATTTTAGATTAAAATATTACAACTAAACTTTCATTTTTTATAATCATGATGTATGATTAGCAAAATTCAAAATATCAAAATAATTACTTGAATTCTACATTCTTTTAAATATCAGACACCCAAGTAATAGAAAGAAGAAAAACACCCAAAACACACTATTATAATTGTTTTTATAACAATTTTATAATTTATTTAATATTTATAAATTCTTTACCTCAAGATATTTTATTCCCTTATTTGGTACATGTTTCGGGAAGCATATTGTTCCCATCTTCAGCCTTCCTAATTTTATATCTTATGGAACATTTGTGCTTGGTTGGTTGTTGTTATGGCTTCCTGTTGGTTTTTGGTGTTTTATACTGGTGTTATTGTGTGTGGTTGTGGTGTATATATTAGCTTTTAGAGTATTTTTGATGTTGAGTGCTTTGAAAATTGTGTCATGTTTTGCATTGATTTGTATTTGTTCAGGAATTAGTCTGCAATACACACAGGCCATGAATTCCCAGACATAACCAACATGACACTAATAAAACACATACCATACAAAGGCACCACAATGAACATATGGGAAAATTTACAAATGTATACACACAAAACAAATATTCCCACCATGACGTAGACACGCTGGTGGCGGCGGTGGTGGTAACACTAAATTTTCCTCACACATCCTTCTTCAAACTATTTCCCTTCTAGAGGGAATTTTCTTCTCTCTTATCACATGTTGTCCACACTGACTAGCACCATTCAAACACCAATCACAACTGATCCCACTGTATCATGTCACATACAGTGAAACTTCGCTAATTCGGACTTCACTTATTTGGAATGTCTATAATTTGCACTGGGGTTCTCAGTACTGTAATTTATACGTACATATGTAAAAATTCAAAATCAAGTGTAGATTTAGCCTACTTGAGAAGAGAAAGGCCGGAAATACTGTACATAGTGTATTATTAATAACTGGGATTATTAAATGGTAGGTCAGCGATAACGAAAAGCAGTGTCGTATACATTTCCTGGAAATTCTGAACAGTAATGTACAATTCATAACAACGGATATGACTCATACAGACTTTCACATTTCTCATCATTGTGAACGTTCATCCCATAGCCAGTCACTTTATGTTTTGACCCCGTAGTGTTCGTACCTTTTACTGTGTTCAAAAATGAGTAAACGTGGTTCATATAAATCGCTCACGATAGAACAAAAGATAGAAGTTTTAAAATGTATTGACAAAGGTGATTCGGTTCTGAGTGTTTTACGCAATTTCGGTATTGTAACGGGACAGTTTAGGTCAACCCAGGGTAATTTGGTGAAAAGAGTTCACAACGTAATAAATATAAATTTTCTTCCTAAATTATAATGACGTGGGCAGTGTGCACGAATTGGTGTCAAGGTCACATCCAGAACACAAGAGGAACAGTTATTTTAGCTACATGACCTGTAACCTATGTAATCAAGAGTCACGCCATATGACGTCAGTGCCGAACCTTTCAAAATACGTCACTTGGAATGCAGGGTGATGCCTACCATCTGCGTTGAGAACAAAGCAGTCGTCATCTAACACCTAACGACGGCGAACGCGGGCCGTGTGCTCGCACGTTTCGTACAAAAAAAGATGAAAATACAAAAGGTCAGTGCGCCCGTACACAACAATGTAACGTACATCAGTACAAAGAATCAGTTTAATATGAAATGACCATTTTGGTATAAAAGTAAAGGTAGTACAAAAGTGCGGAGTGAAAAAGAAAATATTATACCGGAAAATGGACTCTTTCGGACAGATAAACAGGTAAGTAACAGGTGGGGAAAATTAAAATAAAATATGAGCTCAAGGGGAAAAAATAAAAATGTTATATGTGAGAGAGAGTGTGTGTGTGTGTGTGTGTGTGTGAGTGTGTGTGTCTGGCTTAATTATATTAAAACCATGAAGCGCTGGTTTGCGTTCTATAAAATTGATTTTATGTTTTAAATATCTTTATTTTTATTCTAAGAAAAAAAATCATGCATAATAAATGTTATTATTGCCTGTATAAAAAGTTGTAGTAGAAAGAAGAAAGGGAGGGGGAATATTTTGTTTATGGAAAGATTGAAAGGATATTAAATGGTTTTTTCATGTTTTCTTTTGTTATATAAAAATTTAATTAAATAAAAGTATAACCATAGTATAATGGTAATACAGTTGTATTTTCTTGAATAACCAATTCTGTTCTCCTGTTCGCTTATAAGAACCCTGGTGAGTAACATTTTTTTATTCAGCAAAATAAGATGGCGTCCGAACAGAGTGGACGGCCACAAGTGTTTATGTCCAGGTAAATGAAGTAATAAATGTAAAGTAAAAGGTAAGAAGAAAAAAGGTAATTGTACAATTGGCGCCCGAACAGGGACGTTTATATAAATCAATTTTATATAAATACAGGCTTACTTGGGAGAACAGAATGGTTGTTAAAAAAAAATTAAATTAGTAAGGTTATAATATAATCTTAGCATATAAGACCATGTAACTATAAAAGTTAGATGGTCAGAATGAATACGAATGAAGATATTAACGAGAACGTCAGCTTCACTGACGGCAGTAAAGAAAGTCAAGTAAATATTGAACTAAGCGAAACCGAGTCAAAAATAATGGAAAATGTTGAACACCAATCAACGCTGGTCCAAAGTAAAAAATCTGATGACGATGATATGTTAAAACGTTTGTATAGTATGATGTGTAGCAATTTTAATGAACTTAACGTAAAATTTGAGGTACAGAATAGTAATCTAAATGAATTGAAAGAACAAAATAATAAGTTTGATGCAAAGTTTGATGAACAAAATAATAAGTTTGATGAACAAAATAATAAGTTTGATGAAATAAAGAGTAATTTTAATGAAAAGTACGATAAAATAAATAGTCGTTTTGATGAAGTAAACACGAAAATGAATGATCAAATGAACGAGATTAGAAACGAAATTAAACAACAGAATTTTAATATTAATAAAAGTTTAGAAGTTGATGAACATTTTAGTGCCATTGTAAAACAATTACAAGACGAAGTAAATGAAAGTAGAAAGAGAAAGGAGGAGGTAGAAGATGGTACATATAATAAGGTAAGTGGTTGTATTGTTGTTGATTATAATAATGAGAGTATAGTGGGGGTAGAAAATAGTGAAGAGATCGATAAATTAAACGAAAATAATGACGGTCAGGTAACATATAATACGGTAAGTAGGGGTGAGAAAAATTGTGATATAATTAAAAATGTGGTGTTAGAGAGTAAGGTGGTGAATATTGAGAGTGATAATGAAGTTTTAGTGGAAGTAGAATTTAATAATGGAATGTTAGTGAGTGTTGATGAGTTAGAGAGAGAATATGAAGAGTTATTTTGTGGATATGGGGCAGAGGGTAAATTTTCCCCGGGTTTATGGTGAACCACGGTGTTCACTGTTGTTGAAGGGGGAGTGTCCCTTAGTGGAAGACTATGTGTCTTCAAATTGTTCCCTGAGTTTTTGTGGTGTTCCTGGAAAAGCCAGGAGGTGTTTTAATGTAGTAGTGCCCTCTGCATGGGATGATAGAGAAAGTGTGAAATGGGGTAGTGAAAGTGATTTAGAGAGAGAGAGAGAGAGAGAGAGAGAGAGAGAGGAAGATAGAGTTGTTTGAGGTTAGTAGAGTTATAAGGAATTAATGGAGAGAGTGAAGAGTGAGAGAGTTAATGATTATATTGAATTCTTACCTGGAGATGTAGTTAGCGCAGCAAGAGGTGATAACAATGCTGATAACTTACCTGTACATAAGATGGGGTTACTGGTAGTAGATGATTACTATACTAAAGAAGTGATAAAAGATTTAATCATAACAGATGATACTAAGGGAGAATTGACCATACCAAATGTCGACAGGATTTTTGAATGAATAGTATACAATAATGTTCTTGAATACTATATTGATACGAGGGATAAAATTATTTATGATGGTTATTATAATCATAACAATATGTATTTAATAAAAAATGAATTGTGTAGACGTAAGACAAGATTATTATTCGATGATGGTGGTTAAACACTGATTATGTATGAACATTTAATTATGTGAGTACGGGGTTCTGAAATGGACTGTATTATGAAATGATTTGTGGTAAACAATAACGAATAATAACGTGGAGTGTATATACTTTTGTGTTGATGTCAAATGTATTTGTAACATGTTATGGTGTACTCTATATTTTATGTAAACAATGTATGTATGTAATAGGAATTAATTTAATAATAATAATAATGTTTTACCAGACTAAATAAATGATGAGAGTAATTGTGAAATTTTATAATGTAATTAAAGCAACTTAGTGTTTTAAAAAATTGATTGAATTAAATAATTGGAGATTAACTAATTAATTTGAAATGTTGTACAAAGGAATTTTGGTGATAAATTTAAATGATTTTCTGAGATTTGGATTTTATAATAAACTAGCTGTACCCGGCCACGCGTTGCTGTGGCCCAGTCTGGTTAAATGGAAAAGAAAGAAAAGAGAAAGCACATCTTTCTAATATGTTTAATTTCACAATGCTTGTGGGTATACAATATTTTTTTTTGTTTCATTGTCTGTGCAGATATAGAGATTGTCTGGTTTGCCTACTCTAGAACATGCAACATATAATTGTCCATGTGAGAAGCTATCCGTGTCTAGATCTAAACCGCACAATTCTAAAGACTGGCCCTGAGCTTTGTTTATCGTGATTGCAAATGCCAATTGGGAATTGCAATCTCTTAAATTGAAATGGCATATCCGTTGGAATCATAGGAATGAGGACATCTTCACTTTTGAAAGGTCCTGTCAAGATTGTTGCTTCTACGACGTTGCTCATTAATTTTTTTACTGCAAGCCGCGTGCCGTTGCAAAGCTTTGGCTGGTTGATATTTTGCAACATGATAAGTGGCACGCCGATTTTCAATTGCAGTACATGCGGTGGCATCCCTGGCAGATCGAGTGAATTCAAAAATTCTGTTGGATAATTAACTGCTTCATCTGCTTCCACAACAGTGTCGATGGACTTGTATGTGACTGCCTCGCTTTGAATGTTAGACTGAATAATATTGTTAAGTTCGTAGACGTCTTTGTTCTTGGCGGCAAGAATAGCTCGTTCACTCAGCCAATCGTGATTCTTATAATTGGTTTGAATATTGGGAAATACTTTTTCAACCAATTCTTCTTTTGACGTCACTATATTGCAGAAGTTATGAGGCAATGAAATTCGTCCTGAGGTCAGATCAACCGGCACCTTTCCGTTCCAAATTTCCAGTAATTGATGTGAGAATATCTCAGCTGATCAATAGTTTTGCAGCTGGACACGAATATTTGTAGTTAATTTCAACGTCTTTACGTGTCGCCACAAAGTAGAGTATTTCAGGCAAGCATTTATTTCGTCCGCTGGTGTCGATCGAGGAATTACAGGTAATGTTTGCCTGAAATCTCCTGCAAGCAATAGTAATGCGTTCCCAAATGGTCTGATGTTTCCACGCAAATCTTGCAATGATCGATCAAGAGCCTCGAGCGATTTTTTGTGTGCCATTGTGCATTCATCCCAAACAATAAGTTTGCATTTCTGCAATACTTTTCCCATGCCGGATGCTTTGGAAATGTTGCACGTGGGAGTTTCGTTTCAATGAATTGCATGTTCAACGGCAATTTCAAAGCGGAATGAGCGGTTCTTCCACCTGGTAGCAATGTCGCAGCTATTCCGGACGACGTAAGAGCTAAGGCTATGTCATTCTGGGATCGAATTGCTGCCAGAATCAATCTAATTAGGAACGTTTTACCAGTTCCTCGTGGCGCATCTAAGAAGAAGATTTCTTCAACCCCGTTATTGACAGTTTGCATTATTTGATCGTAAATGCCTTTTTGCTCAACCGTTAGCTTAGGAATATTTGATTGCACATACGACAAAAGATCACCTGTGTTGTAATTTTGTTCACGACGCAATTCTACATCGAACGAAGCAGCAGCAGATCGATTCGATGATGGCATTCCCAATTGATTGAGAACTTTGTTCGTGATTTCTAAGCACAAATCTTCAATCATTATTAACACTTCGTTGTAGATTTCTGCTGTGAAATCCATGTTCATATTAGAATTTTCCTCGCGTATTCGACAGAAAATATCTTCAGCCATGTGCGATTTATATTTCTCCTAACTCTGTTGGAGATGAAGGAGAGCAGGCAGTCAATATGATTGCAAACAATGCACGAATTTGATTTGGATGTGACGTGTTGCATGCGTCATTAATGCATACATCCCAGTGTCGGTCGTTCTCCAATAAATTCAGAGCTTGACATCCACTGCGGAAAGTGGCATGTGTAACACCGTTGACAATTCTCAATTGCTGGAAAGACGTTGGACCGGGCACATTTACCAACAGCATGCGAAGAAAGAAGCATTCATCTTGATTGGGATGCACGGTGTACAGTCTGCCTATCGTAGTTTCTTTGAATATGCCAGGTTGTCCGTCGACTCGCTCGCCTCGTTTGCGTCGCAAATGATTTTCTACGCGCATTCCATGTGTAATACGTAGACACTTCCGAATACAGCAGTGTTTTCGCAAACGCGTCATTTTGACATAACGTGAAGAAAGCAGTTAACGTTGTAGCCAGTGGATTCAGGGCTATTTGTTGCACATTTGCAGCTGTGAAATAAACGTGTTGTCCATTTTCTAGATGTACTGCTAAGTGAACAACAGCTGGACTTCGTTCATGTATGGGAAATGAAAGAATTCGCCATACAGTACATTTTAGGTTAGTTGTCTCCAAGTCGCTTATATTAATATAATAGATATTTACCATATATCCGTCGTGCGACATCGTTTTTCTCGTCTTATTTTGACGCGTTTCGGCAACGAATTGCCATCTTCAGAATCTTAATCACTCATATGAGATCGTTAAAAGTGCACTTTTACCGTAATGATTTTAGTGTTTTTAATTTTTTAACGATCTCATATGAGTGATTAAGATTCTGAAGATGGCAATTCGTTGCCGAAACGCGTCAAAATAAGACGAGAAAAACGAAGTCGCACGACGGATATATGGTAAATATCTATTATATCGCCATACAGCTTTATTGCTGCTTATGTATCTTCCAGCCTGATACTGTGCGATTTCATCGATATGTATGACCGCATTCCTATCACTTCTTTCTGGTTGCACGCCAAAAACTGCCATGTCGCTGCCTTTATTCATGTACTTACAAATGTATTTGACCAATTTAACGGAGTTACAGTATTCCACGTTTATGTGCGCTTTGTATGTTTTTGATAGCAAAGGCGAATATGGAACAACCCACCGGTTGTCTACTTCGATGTCACCGTTTTACATTTGTATGGTTGCTAATTTACCGCCATCTTCTGCTGATCTTCTTCTGTATAAAGGATATCCATTGTTTCCTGTAACTGTGTTGGATACTAATGCTCGAGGATATCGCTTAGAGCATTTCCCGTCTATCATGCATGGTGAATTTGGATTCAGTATACCGCAAGGTCCATGTATCATATTTTTTGTCACAACTTCATGCAAATCCTTATCGACATCGGCATCGGGTATTTCAGTGCATGTTACATCGTCGATTTCGTTTGAAGTGATTTTGTTATAGAGCCAGATTAGTATATGTGCGTGTGGCAATCCTCTCTTTTGCCATTCCACTGAGTACATCCAGCAGCGCACAGACCCAAACACTTCATGTTTTACCATGAAATCCATCAGCGATTTCAGCTTCTGTCTGAAAACACGTGCTGTGATGTCATGCCTATCCACCGGCGATTGACCAGGAAGTAAGAGCTGTTGTATATCATCCCAAGCTGGATTGCATGTGAATGTAATGAATAGGTCTGGACGCCCATAGTGACAAACATACGTAATTGCATCTTGAGCATACTCATGCATATGACGTGGACTGCCTGTATATGAAGATGGCAAAATCGTTAGTCTTCCAACGTTAGTTGTATTACCATCATTTACAACTGCATCTCGCAAATGAACGTATTCTTCAGAGCGAAGCTTGGTCTGATTCAAATGGATGAATATCAAACATTCTGTTTCGATTTTTGCATACATATCTACGATGTATTGGTGAAACAATTGACGGCATTTCAAAATGTGGTTGTCTTCATTCTCTCGAATCATTAATCGGTATGATAATAGTTCATTGCGCTGCATTTCTTATTTGTTTCTTCGCCACTGACTGGATTTATCATCTTAACGTTGAAGTGATATCCATCAGCACCATCCCAAAAAATGATTGGATATTGCAGGGCATCGTAGCATCAATGAGTTTCTGCAACTTTTGTCAATTGATCGTTTCTCCGATGAAGAACAATATCTCTAGGTTGGAATTGATCTCCACCTATAACAATTGCCACTTCGTCTATAGTTGGAGCATTGAATCTTCGCACATGTTCTCCAGCAGGCGTTTTGTCAGCATGAATAACAATCTTGTGTGTATCAGATGGCATCATGCCAATTGCTGTTTTGAACAAACGCACTAAATTGTTTTTTTCGTGAAGAAGCTCTTGCAGTTGGGAAACGATGGACCTTTTTATGCCGGTAGAAATTCCGCAGCATGCATTCAATTCATCATTGCCATCACCGATGAAATACATTTGTACGAATTTATGTTGACCATCTGGGAACGGAAGCAGGGAGCCGGCTTTATGATAAATTTGTCCTTTCACTATGAAAGTTGGCATGAATCGAGTTGTTACGATTTCTGCGCCGAACGACGTCATTTGGAAGCATGAGTTGTATTTCCTGATGTTAGATAGGAAATGCTTTGATTCGGCGGTATATCCGGCAAGCAAAGTTTTTAATGGCTCTGGCGGTTCTCCAAGTTGAGGCATTTTAATTTTTCCGGTGGCGCAACACATTCCTTTCATTTATCCATTAAATTTCAGAGCCTTGTAATGAGGAAACACTTCAGTCATAGTGCCGATGAGAACATGCCGGCTCAAACTATAATCATCGGCTGGTTTGTACCGGAATGCACGGCGATTGTAATCACGTAATTGCTGAGCATGGAGTCGTGTTTGATGCTGATCTGCTGTTTCTCGTTGACGTCTTTCAGCCACTCTCAGCCTGTCGCGTTCATTCTGTTGAGAACGAAGCAGATCTGAAGCTGCAGAACGCGATCGCCATGCTCGCAACCGTGCATCCTCACGTCTGGCTGCACGTCGCTCTGCTGCTTCCTCGGCACGTATTTGAGCCATTCTTTCTCTGTTTCGCTCATTCGCTGATGCCCGTTCTTCCTCAGTTTGATTTGCAATTACTCGTCGCACTGCTTCTGCTCCGCGAGTACGACGACCTAAGTTTGATCTCCTGCGAGGCATTATTTTGATGAACTAAAGCAGATCGATTGCACTGAAAAAGAAGAAAGAAAGTTATAACAAAAACATATAAAATTGCAAAACATTAAAAAACAAAAAAACACGAACTAGAAAACAAAGAAAAAACAAAAAAAATAAAAATACTAACGAAATATTTCAATTCAAACGCAGATCAATCGACACAGCTCAATTCCAACGCAATGAGAAACGAAATATTTCAATCCGCTCAAACAAATCACTCCGAAGAGGTCAATTTCATGATATAATTTGAATTCAAATGAAAATCAATCGACACAGCTCAATTCCACCGCCAATTGCACTACAAAAATAAGAAAAACAGTTAAAAAAATGAAATGAAAAACAATGAAAAAATAAAAAAATAAACTATACTCACGAAATGAACGCTATGGTAAACGACACAGCTCAATTCCAACGCAATGTCACACGAAATAATTAAACGTGCTGTCAAGAAGCACGCTGTCCGGCATGAGCAATGTTTAGTATTGCGTGTGTTGCTGTTACGTCCAACAGATGGCGCTGTTTTTCAAAAAAAAGCATGAGTATTGCGTGTGTTGCTGTTACGTCCAACAGATGGCGCTCTTTTTCAAAAAAAGCATGTTTTTACCTGTCACAGGTGTGACATCTATATAATAGGTATATAAAAACATGCACGTATTGGAATGCAACGTTGTGTCAAAATTTCAAAGCAATCGGTGAAGAACGTTCGGAGATTTAAGATTTTGAACAAACGAACATTTACATTTTTATTTATATAGATAGTGAATGATTAAACATACAATGTGTTTGGATATTGAGTTATATTGTTATTATAAGGTAAGTTATGAATTTTCTAATGTAATTTTCAACGATTAACTTAATGTAAAATGTTGTAAAAGAGGGAATTTGGGTGATGATTTTTCAATAAGGCATTAAGTCAGTCCAAGTTACATTTTGTAGTGAGGGTGGAGGTGTAAGGAGTCCTCAACGCAAAGCGTTGTGGCGGGAGGTGAAAAGTTTTAAAGAGGGCTGTGGAGTTACCTGGAAGGGCTAGGAACTGATAAGGGAATGAACTGGTGGTGCGGGAACACACATCCTATGTACAAAGAGGGTATCAGGTGATTTGTAATAAGAGGAGAAGGATTAAAGTAGAGTTAGATAATTGGTTGGAGGAGTATTTTATTGAGAGATTGGTGTCACCCTGTGCAAATCCGTTAGTGGTTATTAGAAGGAAGAAGGTGAGTAAGGTTATATCTAAATGCCCATTCAATAAATCAAATCATTATGAATGACTGGGAATCACCCGAACCAATTAATGATGAAAATGCTAAATAGAAATTCATAGTTGGCATTATAAGGTAACAAGTGAAAGGTTTAATAGAATTTGAAACTAAAGTAAAGCTGTAAGGTGTGTAATTTTTGGTCAAACTTAAATTTGAAATGTATGTCTTGATGTAATAATAGCAATGTTAATTATGAGTGTATTATGTTTTATTATGTTATGTAAGTGTAGGGAGCTAAAACATGTAATGATATGTTTTAAATAGATTCCCCACTTTTGGGCGGTCCCGGCCTTACCAGCCCAGACGTGGTTTTGGATGACAATCAGCTGTGGGCAGACTTATGGTAACCTGACCATGATTGGTTGCCTTTTGAAATTGGTGCAATTTAGAAATTAACAGGGGGTTTTCATCAGGAGATTCTACATAACTATGGAACACCGGCTACCACCAAATGGGGTGATAGAACCGTATTAAGGGTGTATGAATCATTACAGTAGGATTACTGGTGTCCTCGGATACCAGTAATGCCGAATTTTTATATAAGGCCGAAGCAAAAACAGTGTAAGCAGCGTTTGCACCCTAATAAAATTCAGTTCTTGTGGAGGCAAATGGGCGCTACAGTCCAACATCATTAACACTTAATTGCCCGGGCAGGCGTATAGAGTACGCCAGACACGCAAGTTTTGCTGTAAATGAAAACCTACCAATCATCGAGGCACGGCCCCCTCAGTACCCTCCTACCAACTCCCTCCGAGCACACAATGATCCGTTTGAATTTCACCAGTCTGTTATCGCAAGCTTAAGTAGTGACGTCTTTTACTTGCTGGTCGGTTTGGCGTACTCCGTACGCCGCCCCTCCAACTATGTCGCGGAATGAAATTGTGCGGCCCGAAGATTTCGAACTTGTTTTACGTGAACTGTCGGATGAAGAGAAGCAAAATTCAGGCATTGACACTGACATTCAATCATCTGATATTGACGAACGTGATATTATCGAACAGAGTGAACACAATAGTGATTCCGAAATAGATGGTGATCTTCCTCAACCACTTCCAAGGACTTCTGACGACGAGGTGAGTGATACCGATGACAACAATTTTTTTACTAAAACTATTTACAAAAAGAAGAAAGTAAGAGGAAGGGTCGTAAAGGAAATCAGTGAAATTCATAAATGGAAGAGGGGCCCTATAAAAAGTAAATTTTCGCGTACGCCTAGTAAAAATATTGTGAAACAAGTACTTCTGGCTTCCAAAGACTGTGCCGACGTGAAAGACGAAATTTCCGCTTTCTTGAAGATTATAAACTTAGACATGATTGATTCTCTAGTGAAATACACTAACATGTACATACAGCGTAACAGAACAATGGAGGACCCTAAGAAAATCTCAAAAAATAGTGCAAAGGACACAAGCAGATCAGAAATAATGGCTGTCATTGGGATTTTATTCTTATTAGGATACAAAAAAATGTCTAAAATACATCTTGACGAAGCATGGGCTCGGGATGGCACTGGCATTGAAATATTGCAAGGGGTGATGGGGCTGAAACGATTCAGATACTTTCTAGCTTCCATAAGATTCGATGACACATCCACAAGACTTACTCGAAAAACAGACGATAAGTTAGCCGCAATACGGGAGTTTTACGACTCTTTCAATGACAACTGTGATAAATTTTATTCGCCTGGGGATCAACTGATGGTTGATGAAAAGTTAGAGCCATTTCGTGGCAGGTGCTCTTTCATTCAATACATTCCTAATAAGCCGGCCAAGTATGGCCTACAAATATTTGCAGTTGTTGATTCGCGAACTTTTTATTGCTTGAAATTGGAAATGTACTGTGGCACTCAACCTCCTGGACCATATGAAGCTTCGAATGCGAGCTTGGATATCATCAATAGGCTGATTAGCCGCTATAAAGGTTCTAACAGAAACCTGACTACCGATAACTGGTACACTAGTTATCCTTTAGCCAAATCTCTCCTCGCCAGTGGTATTACCCTCGTGGGTACACTAAAAAAGAACAAAAAAGAAATCCCATTTCAATTACAGCCAACGAAAACAAGAGAAGTTGGAACTTCAATTTTTTGTTTTCAAAAAGATGTAAGATGGTTTCTTACATGACCAAAAAAAAATACATGTGTAATTCTTCTCAGCACCGCGCACAATGATGATAAAATTGATTCAGAGACACAAAAACCAAAAATAATCATGGACTATAATAAATTAAAAGGTGGAGTGGATGTAGTAGACCAACTCGGTGGCAACTACACCGTAGCCCGTAAAACAAAGAGATGGATGATGGCAACTTTTTTTGCGCTTCAAAACGTGGCAGGCATAAATGCACAAATCCTTTTGAATTTCTCTGAACCCAGTGCTTCTCCCAAGTTTAGAAGAATATTTTTGAAAAACTTAGCGACGTCTCTTATGAAGCCACACCTTCAAGATCGTGCAAACTTACGAAGCCTACCTGTGCATTCAAAAGCAATAATTCGTAGAGTGCTTTCTTCGGACGGAATAAACGAGGAGCAGGAAATACAATCACCCGCAAAAAAGGGAAAAGGACGATGCACTTCATGTGGAAGAGCAAAAAACAACTACACTATGATTAGTTGCTCAGAATGTTCTGCTTTTACATGCAAAACTCATTTGGCGAAAACAGTTTATCTCTGCGGAACATGTGCCAATAAAAATGAACTGGATGACGAAGATTAAGTTTTTGACAATAATTACTGAAAACGTTGTTTGTGCTTTTGTTTTTATTTTTGAAATGTTGTTTGAAACTTTTTGTAAGAAAAAAAATATATATATGTAGGACAGCCATTTCCTCTTTCATATTTCGTTTCAATAAACGCATATAATTACACGCATGTTTTTTTTTATTATTTTGCTTTTTCAATGTTATCACGTTCACTTCGTTGTGCAAAAAAAAACATGTTCTCTTGGTAGTGTTCTGTTTGTTGCGGCTTATCTCAACGGCTTAGCTCGTTTGTTTACAAACGATAATTACAATTTTTTTATAACCAAGATAATTACATTGAAGGACAAAGAAATAATATTATGAAACGAAAAACGTTCTAGAGCAGAGAAAAATAAATTGTTTTATTTTCTGGAGCTGAATTACTTGGAATTGTTATCAAAATGACACACGGTGTGTCATTCACAGTCAACGTGTTAAAAAATTACAAGCAGTTGATGATAATTTGGTGGGACAGACCAACAAATGGACTGGTGTACTCAGTACACCGCCCAGGCAAAATTGTATCGCCAAACCGCCCGGGCAATGAAGGGTTAAGCAACAGTTGTACTCTTTCGTATTATCTACCACACTATATTTTATTATAAAACAACTTACCTTGAGTAACCCAGAGTTCTGCACACGAACTTGTGGTCTATAAACGTGATTCAGGGTTATGTATAGTAATAACTACGCTCATTGTCTATGTTAATAAGCTCTGTTTATTAATCGATTTCAACATTTAGTTTGCTTTTCTTTTAAATTTACTTAGTATTCTTTTTTTTTTTACTCAAAACTATTACGGTTGATCTTAATTACTTTTTCTTTGAGAAATACAAAATATACATTTAGGCTACTTTAACATGGTAAATATCTAGTTCAAACCTTAACGTAAAAATTAATTAAATTATATAAAGACAACCCAGTAATTGTTCATACGTACGCATTCATTCATTTTATTACCCCATAATTTAGAGCTCTTGTAATTTAAAATTTTTTTATAATTATTTAAAATGAATCGACATATAGTTACTTCCTTTTTTGCCGACCTAGATGCCCGAGGTTGTAGTTCTTCTGTTTTGGTCGTTCACTGTTTTAGTCTGAAAGATGGTCTCATTTTTAAATTTTGGTCACATTCTCACTTTTTAAGATCTCACTGTTTTATGTCCGAAAAAGTTCTGCGGGTTAAAATTTCTACGTTATTGAATTATAATTGCTTTCACATTTTGTTTATATCACTTCATATTCCACTCTAGACAGTATTATTGACAATTTAATACGTTTTCGACTCGCGAGCCTTTTGTGTTGAACCGCGCGGTTCGATTACTGGAAGACAACCGACGCCAACACTATGTTTTTCAAGATGGCCACCACGCCTTCATCCTGACCAGCTTGCCCTGTAATTCACTAAAAAGAAGCTGGCCGTTACAAGCCAGGGGCATAAAATGAAATGTTTATGCAACTGTGCTAATACCGAAACCGGCGAGGGTTGTGAGGTAACTTGCACAATTGTAATTGGGTAAAGGGTGGATATTAGAAAATGATGAAGGAGGTTACTAAACTGTTAGTGATGAATTATTGAATAGCAAATTGAATTATGTTGATGATGTAGAAGGTGTAGTTGATTTTATGATGTAATTAAATGATTTGATGTTGTGTTAAGGAGTAATATGAAGATGCTTAACGATTGTTAAGTAAATAATTTGTTCTGATATAGTTGATTTAAATGTGTTTAATTCTATTTAAGAATTTTAATAATTAATATTGAAATTTGAATTATATAATGGAAGGTATTTGTAATGTTGTAATGGGAAATGTTTATTTAAATTCTGATGCAATCAGGGAAATATTTTCAATTTTGGAACAAGAATTAACAAGAGAAGGGCATTCAGAATGTGGTATTGAAATTTAAATGTTTTATGTCATGTTAAATATGTATCCATGTATGTGTTAAAGGTTAAGAGGAAAAAACCAGTGCTTCTTAACGCAAACCAGCACAGCTAAGGGGAACCAGATCAGTTAGGGATATGTTATTATACAAGGCCACTATTTGATATTTTGAGTTCATGTTTCAGTGTCTGGTGATGCTGTGGCGGCGGTCCTGTGCTGGCCTGCGCGTCAAAGCAGGAGCGTCAAGTGCCTGTCTGGCCTTGCGGTGTTGGGATCTAGAAAAGGGAAGTCCAGTAAGGTCATTCAGGTGCGGTCACAGTCACTGGACCAGGGGGTAAGTTAACCACGATTTCAATAAAACTTAAGGGGGTTGTGGCGACATATCCTGGCTGATCCCTTTAGGAAGTATGAGAGTGTCAATGAGAGTTTTTATGCTTCGGCATAAACCTCTCATTGAGGGGGTATTGTAACGGGACAGTTTAGGTCTACCCAGGGAAATTTAGTGAAAAGAGTTCACAACGTAATAAATATAAATTTTCTTCCTAAATTATAACGATGTGGACAGTGTGCACGAATTGGTGTCAAGGTCACATCCAGAACGCAAGAGGAACAGTTATTTTAGCTACATGACCTGTAACCTATGTAATCAAGAGTCACGCCATATGACGTCAGTGCCGAACCTTTCAAAATACGTCACTTGGAATGCAGGGCGATGCCTACCATCTGCGTTGAGAACAAAGCAGTCGCCATCTAACACCTAACGACGGCGGACGTGGGCCGTGTGCTCGCCCGTTTCGTACAAAAAAAGACGAAACTACAAAAGTTCAGTGGGCCCGTACACAACAATGTAACATAAATCAGTACAAAGAATCAGTTTAATATGAAATGACCGTTTTGGTATAAAAGTAAAGGTAGTACAAAAGTGCGGAGTGAAAAAGAAAATATTACACCGGAAAATGTACTCTTTCAGACAGATAAACAGATAAGTAACAGATGGGGAAAATTAAAATAAAATATGAGCTCAAGGGGAAAAATCTAAAAATGTTATATGTGAGAGTGTGTGTGTGTGTCTGTCTTAATTATATATTAAAACCATGAAGCGCTCGTTTGCGTTCTATAAAATTGATTTTATGTTTTAAATATCTTTATTTCTATTCTAAGAAAAAAAAAATCATGCATAATAAATGTTATTATTGTCTGTATAAAAAGTCGTAGCGGAAAGAAGAAAGGGAGGGGGAATATTTTGTTTATGGAAAGATTGAAAGGATGTTAAATGGTTTTTTTATGTTTTCTTTTGTTGTATAAAAATTTAATTAAATAAAAGTATAACCATAGTATAATGGTAATACAGTTGTACTTTCTTGAATAACCAATTCTGTTCTCCTGTTCGCTTATAAGAACCCTGGTGAGTAACATTTTTTTTTATTCAGCAAAATAAGATGGCGTCCGAACAGAGTGGATGGCTACGAGTGTTTATTTCCCGGTAAATGAAGTAATAAATGTAAAGTAAAAGTTAAGAAGAAAAAAGTAATTGTACAGTATCAGTAAATCAACATTTTACGATATTAAAAAAAGCAGATCAGCATTTACAAATTTTTCATTGAATAGAGACTTTGATAGTGCCAGTGAAATTAAGCAAAAACGGATGACTCCTGCCAAAACGTCTGACACTGACGAAGCTATTTGGATGCGGTATAAACAACAACGAGCTGCTGGTGTACCGATCCATGGGATAGAATTGCAGACTGCTGCTGAACGTTTTGCTACTCGATTTCAAAACCAAGATTTGAAGGCAAGTACAGGGTGGTTGTTTAGATTTAGAAATCAACATGGCATAGCAAACCGATCGATTTGTGGAGAACTTTTAAGTGCAGATCATGAAGCTGTTCAACCATATAAGGATAAATTACAAAAGATTATTAATGATAATGAACTTGAACCATGGCAAATCTACAATGCTGATGAGACGGGATTTTTTGGAAGGCAATGCCAAACAGTACACAATCGAGTAAAAAAGAAACCCATACACCTGGACACAAAATAAATAAAATGAGGCTGTCTGCATTACTGTGTGCCAATTCCGATGGTACGCATAAATTAAAATGTGTCGTTGTAGGAAAATCTAAAAACCCAAGAGCAATGAAGAACATAAACGAGACTGATCTTCCTGTGATTTATAAAGCTCACAGAAACGTGTGGTTCAGCGTGAAATTTTCAGTTGTTGGTTTCATAACATTGCTAGGGAAGAAGTTAAAGCAGTGTAGTTATTGGACAATGGTCCAGTGCATCCTGCAGAGGACATTTTATGAAGTGATAATGGAAAAATAAAATCTCTATTCATGCCTCCTAATACATCGGCACTAATACAACCAATGGACCAAGGAGTAATCTATAGTTGCAAACCGCTGTACAGAAAGGAACAGCTACAAGACTATCTCGTATTTTTTGAAGATGAAGAGGGTTGCAGTACCAGTTTAGGTGAACAGACTTTAATCAATATGAAAAATTACAACATAAAAAATGCTTTATTTAACTGGGCTTCAAGTTGGAAGGAGGTGAAAGCCACGACAATTGCTAATTCTTGGAAAAAACTTCTTAACCCTGAAGATAACGAAGAAGAGGATTTTAATGGAATTGAAGAAGATGATTACAGAAATATTTTAGAAAATGCAGGGGAACATGAGACAAACACGGTAAATATTCGAGAGTGGCTGGTTGAAGATGCTGGTGAGGTAGTGTACATTGTGCAGTTGGAAGAAGAAATAGCTGCTACTATAGAAGATCGCCAAACTAAGGGACTGATGACAGACGATCAAATGGCGATGATGATGACGATGAGGAAGAAAACGATCACGAAGAAAGTGAGAATGTTAAAATAAGTGATGCAATAAAAATTGTACAATCCTTGTTGAAGTTCATAGAAATGCCTGCAAACTCTGACTTAAGCAAATATTTTTTTGTTTTAAGTGAAATGAAACAGGATTTTGTGAGGAAACAGCTAAAAACAAAATACACGCAGAAAAAAGTTAGTGATTTTTTTAAGAAGCTGTAGGCTTACTAGAATACGTACTGTGTAGTGAAAATTGAGTGTTTTGTATTTAAGTACTGCATTTAAGTTTTGTTTTGTAAGTTACGTACTACAGTATAAAACTGAATCGAATTTTTTTAGTAAACATCACATAAATAGGTACTGTACGTTATTTCTTATTTTATACCTCTTCTACTACTAATTAATAGAGTATTAAATACAGTATTTTTAACAAGAACATGCAGTAGACGTCTTGTAGATTCAAATTGGGTTTCAGAATGATTTCTTTTATATTGTCTGCAATCGGTAACCGATAGACACGCAAAAACTCGCGATCAGTTCGTAATGTTCTATAATTCGGACTGAGCTTGGTCCGCATTAGTCTGAATTAGCGAAGTGTCACTGTACATTACACATGACCGACCTATCATCACACTTCACACCAGTCCTGTGGTGTCCCACCCCTGTCACATGGTACTCCTACCATGGCCACGTGATACCCCCACTCCAGGCATGTTTTACCCACACCCATATCACGTGATCCCAACTGGAATGCATGTGGAACCTCCACCACCACGATGTCAAAAATTTCAAATTTCCCACCATATGGTGGGAGGTAATGTGACTTCCGCTCAGAACTCTCTGTTCCGCCCTACTAAACTAAAACAATCATGGAGTCAGTCCAAAGGAAAATTTGATTAAAGCATAGAAATGGTAGGAACGTACAATTTTAGCAAGAAGATAAGCCCCAAATAATTCATGGCAAGGAATAGATGACTTCAAAGTGCCACTTTGTAAATTACAAAATAGTAACTGTTAGTGTTTTGGCTAAATTGTATGGACTGAAAGTGCACATAAAAATGACTTCTATGGGACACCAAACCATCTCCAACAGTTTTAACCAATAAGTTAACAAATAAATAACAACAATGCTTCTCATTACAACAATAAATGTTTGTTATTATAAACAAATGTATAACTACTACATTTACTAAAAGTAATGTATTACTATACCTGATCAGTAAGTTGTTCATTCTCTTCTTTGATTTCTTCTTTTACATGCAGTTCTTCTTTTAGGACAGAATTTACAACTGGCAATACATCCTGTAAATTGAACAATTATAAAATTGAACAATTAGTCATCTCAGTGATTTATAGAGTACCACTACATAAAAAGGTGATCAATACTAAATATGAAACGTGTATAATCATCCATCAATTTTTGCAATAAATATCCATACTCTGTACTTAATGTGTGTGTGTGTGTGTGTGTGCGCAATTTTACTTAATTCCATGAAGTTTATATATATAGTTTGTACATTCTGTTGATTTTTAATTAAATATCTACAAATGAAAGTGATCTAAATCTGAAGTGGTACATGACACTGAACAACTTAACACATTAGCTATGAACTTAATAATCAGATTTATGCGCATTACCTGTTCAGTCTCACCTTCATCTACATCTACTTCTTTCTTTATCGTGACCATTAAAACATCCTACAAATAACAAGGAATTAAGATTACTTTTGTACAAATTCATTAACATTACAGGAGAATGCTTTACAAGAGGATATGAAGGAAATAGTAAAAATGCATAAGACTGCTATAACGTTTCATGGAAAGAGTACAAAAATGTCAAGATTTACTGATATGGTTTTCAATTGTAGAAAACATGGTGAATTTAGAAACAGTATTGAATATCATAGAAAAATTATTAAGAGAAGATCAGAAATCAGGAACAAAAGTAGGGATTATGTAAATATTAAAACTGGTAAAGTTAACTCGGAGGAATCAGTATCACAGTGCAGGTCAAATGGAGAATCAAATTTGCTATTATCAAATACTGGATTAGGAACTAGGGAAGAAATGTCTCAAGTTATATGTTTCATTGTGTTATAAAAACCTAGACAATAGGAAAAGGTGAAAGACACAAACACAGAAGCATTTGAAATCTGCAGCTGTAGAAGAATATTAAAAATATACTGGATGGTCAAAGTAATTAGAAAACAAAAATGAACAGTTTCTGGAGCAATGGGCGAACAGAAAGGTTTGTGAAAACGAGGCAGTATGGTGAGTCACTGGTTGAGATACCAAGCAGTAATGACTGCTGATGGGAGCCCAGTGAGTGAGAAGTACTGCAGAGGAAGGCAGAGACCCAATCGGCTGAAGTACCCAGGTTGTGGGATGCTGCACACATTCACAGATAAAGACGCTGGCTCAAGATACGAAGTGTCTGAGAATCGCATCAGACCAATCAAGTACTGTTCATTACACCACACCTGTCTCATGAACAGCTGCTGTAAAGCATCATGCTGGTCTGCTGCATTGTTAACTACAAACAGTCATGTACTCTCAGTGCAATTTTGAAAACAAGAAAGATTCAAATTGAGATGTCACAAGTGTGGAGTTCGGGAGAATACCAGGAAGACTTGCACATTGGACAACACAGAGAACAGTTTGGCAAGGAGAAAGATACAACACAACCAACACAAGAAAATGAGTGATAATAGAATAGTATGAGTATGCTCACATAATTAGTGAATGCAAAGACGGAGGACTGGCAGATCAAGGAAAAGATGGAAAGATTCTTTGCACCTAACAGACTATGAGCCTGAATTGAAAGAGGGAGGATGAGGAGGAGAATTGGTTGAAAGTTAGGAGCTTATGGAAAATGCATATTGTCAATGTGAATCCTACACTAAAGAATATATATAAATCATATTCTGTACAGCAGATAATTACAAATGAACATGATGATAAATAATTATTGCTAAATTAAGAAATGAATGTGTGTATAAGTGTACATAACATGTGCATCAACTTAATACATATACATATACTAACAGTAAAAAATGTTTTTTATTTTTGAACTTTATACCTTGTTCTCCAACTTGACCTCTTCCATTTGTCTTATGATGAATAAATTGTTCTTGTTAACAGCTGAAACAAATGAAAATAAGTTAGCAGTCAATAAAGACTAAATGTACATCACACACAAGTTAGCATACGAATAACAACCGATTAAGAACACTTTTCAATTAACTGCACATATCTTTATTAATACATAACGTATTCCCATTGTCAGACGTCAGTTTACAGTTTAACCAATGAGGATGCCTTATCTTAGTTTGGGTACGGTACTTCATTATTACCAGTGGCGGATTTCTAAATAGGCTAGCTAGGCTATAGCCTACGGCGGCAAATTTTCGAAGGCGGAAATTTTTCCGCGGCCACTAAAAATGGAGTATCAACTTCGCCGAATTTCTTATCTCTCTATTCGGTTCTCGGTAATGGGCCGCACGGCAGCAGTGCCTCTTTCACTCCTTGTTTCGAGATTCACCACAGAGCGGGAGCACACACGGCAGCAAAAGACAGCGCCGGCCGCCATCTTCTGCAGTATCGTTCGCAGTTTTTAAATTTAAATAAACACCCTCTGTTCCGACAAGTCTGCACACGGTATAAAGGTTAAGGTGCTGCCCCACCAGAATTATCCGTGTAAGATGCCGAGCCTTTAAGAATGTCCGTAAAATGCCGCAAGTGTAAACATATTTATAAAGTATTTTTTGTTTGATACTGATATGTGTTTAATTATAATATTTAAAAATAATTTCTATTCTGTATTTTCTACAATCATGGTGTTATTTGATCATGATCTCAATGAGTCATATTTTCATTTTGTAGAAGCGAGTTTGCTCGTAAATCTTGTAAATGACTCTTTCGGAAACGCACATATTTTATTACTTTTCTTAAAATTATATCACATGTTCAAAGACCGACTCGAGTTTTTTCTCGAATGTTTTCATTTTCATTTATGTTTGCTATATGTAATGTGTTAGTATGTGTAAATTACGTACAACCTTTGTGTATAATGCGACCCTTTGTCTTAAAACTTTTATGCGATTGACTTCTAAATTTTGGAAAGAGTCGTCACTTCTGGTTGAGACTCGGGATCGAGCGGACGTCTCTGTTATCGGGATCGAGCTAGAGCATACATCAGTTTGAATAAAACAGTTATACGTTTAATTTTTTCATTCTTTCTTTTATACGAAATTCAGTTGCATTGTATTAATTTAGAGTGCAACATAGTGCACATCATCGCACACCCTCGAATATACATGTGCAATCAAAAGTACAGTGTACAGTGATCCATAATATAAATAGTGTCTACTACAGGCTATACAGGCCAATTATTTAATTGATTATTTGAGATCGGACTTGTAAGTACATCTAATTTTCTTATTTTTCATTTTAAATAATAACGAATAAAGTGTTGATTCGAAAGATATTTTGCACATTTATATATTAATCCTTTTCTACCAAAATACATGAAATCATTGCCCTTCAAAATTATATTATAATAATTAGAAGTAATGTTTTGCCGCAGTTTTTTGTAGTATTTTTTATTACCAACTTCTTTTATTCATCTCAAGTTATTGTAAGAGTGTATTTTCTTCGGAAAAACTGTTTCATAATTTATCAACCTATGTTCATATATCATAGTTCAACTAGAATCATAGAAATGTCCAAATACATTCAAAACACATTATAATTTTATTGTTTATGGTTTGTTTTCTTTCTTAATTCTTTCTTTTATTTTCCTACCTTATAGGTCTAATACGTACAGATCTTGCACCTCAAAGAGTATTTGGCACTAGAAGACAAAAAACATGTAAATATCAACAATATGTGCAACTGGATTAGAGATCGGAAGCTGCTTGATATTTTTCCTAATATCGATATAGTTTTAAGAATTTACAAATCAATGGCAGTAAGCAATTGTTCTTTGGAACGTTCATTCTCATGCTTGAAACGAATTAAAACATACTTACGCTCAAGTATGTCCGAAAGCAGATTGAACGATTTAGCAGTTTTATCAATTGAATCTGACACTGCGAATTCGATTTCATTTGACGATGTGATTCAAATTTTCGTTGAGAATAAATTCAGATGAAAAGTGTAATACGAGCGAAAGGAAAGGTGATTTTTATTTAGTTGAATATCTATAATATGTAAATATGTTATAATATATGAGTTTTTATATTCTGTTGGAATTAAGTTTTTGTTGCATTTTATGTGATTCAAATAAACGTTTATATAACTTTCGTATTCCTTATTTTATTACCTATTTTTAGTTTTGTAAGAAATATAGCACAGGCGGCGATTTAGTTCAGCCTATAGGCGGCACATTTGTAAATCCGCCCCTGATTATTACAATAAAGTGTTCCTGGCTGAAAGGAGATACGATACTACTTATGTAGAAGGTAAGTCACATTAATTCTGCATATGCAACTGGGATGAACTAATGGTATAGAAGAGTATTTAAACCACAGTGCTAACTATAATGATGTTTCCCCATAAAAGCACACTTTTCTTTGAAGCCATACAACATGTGTCCACAGTTTTTTTATCAGCTCGTCATATTATGTTGCATATTTTGACATAGACTTTGTTTTAAATTCCTATTTACTGGAAATTATAAGACTTTTGATATCATTTTAGAATTATTTTGAGAAGGAAAGTCTAGTATGGACTAGAGGTGTGCTAAACTAGTATTTTAAAATAACAGGTACGAATGATATCGTTCCAAAAAATAACAGGTACAAATATCTGTTAGTATATACTTATTATACATAACCTATCATAATCTATCATCTTCCTTCGAACGATTTGAAAAAAAAAAAAAACTCTTTCTCACAATTTTACTCATGGCATAAAGTGCTTCAATTCTATTAGGAGATAGTTATTCAAATCGTTCGAGTAAACAGGTTGACGGTACTAGAAGTCGCCGCATACATGCACCGGTTTTAAAACTAATAAAAGGTTTTAAAGTAACCGCTATCAACATTTGGCACTGACAAAGCTCTATTATAAGAGCTTTCACTTGATTATCCAACTCGACACTCTCCATGGTTAATAACTGTTTAAGCAAACCAAACAATTGCATGATGTGATCACAGACTTTGCTTCGCGCAGTCAATTCAGCTGAATGGTGCCCGGTGCTGCAGCATACCATACCGTTATGGATAATCAACCACTGTTTGTAGCAAACTGGAATAATCATGTGACACTACGTCAGGTTATGTTTACAGCCCGTTCGATAGGGAAATCGTGAATACAGTATGAAACATTGTGTTGCACAGGCAAGTATAATTTGTCAACATTGTATAATTTAATATAAGAAAAAAAATTGTATAATTTGTTATAAGAAATAAATTGAAACTAAATTTAACAGTACTAACAGCATTACTTTACACTGTGACTTTATTAAACTATTTCTGTTGAAAATAAAATAAGAAACAAGAGAATTTATAGACCTATCTCCCTTTGGGAATACCAATTTAAGTTTTCACAATTTAAGTTTGTCATTTAACGTTAAACAAACTAACATTGGTTAGATCATTTACACCTAATTGAGTTATCTGTTATGGAGTTTGTTATTTTTATTTCTTTACCAAGTGGAAACTACTATTAGTCAAATGATAAGTAAAGTGATATAGACAAAAATTCAAAATCGGCAGTTTAGATAAAAGAAACAAATTTACGAAAACACCTTATGTTTTAGGATAGTGTTATCAGATCAGTAAAGATTTAATGAACAGGAGTAGATAAAGTGCATAAATGTCAGCTATAAAGTCGATATCCTATCTTAGAGCGAGCTACAGGTCTCAGTACAAAAAAAAACTACTTTGTAGTGTTTTACAACAGGAACATTACAACAATCTGGTAATTATGACATTTCTCATCAAAGCTGATATTGTGGTGAAATATTTCTTTTTCTATTCTTCTATGTTATATAAACACGAGAAAAATAATTTTAAACGCCAGTCGAAGCTATTTACGAAGAAAAAAATAAAATAAATACTCCCAAAAGCATGCATGTAAAGTGAATGAGGGCCATATTAACTGAGTGGGATCACCGCAGTCGAGAGATGGCACACTAATGCACAGCGAATGACGAGTTATGACGTCATTACGTGGATTACCTATCGCTGCAGTTCATCAAGTTTACGCGCCAAATAACACGCATTTTTCTACTACTAAATAAAATTAAAAAATCTTTAAATGTCATTTGTCACAGTTAATATGGCGTTTTTTGGCGTCTTATGCGAGTAATTATTTTATTTTATTTTTTTTTGTAAATAGGTTCGACCGCCATTTAAAATTATTTTTCTCGTGTTTATATAACACAGAAGAATAGAAAAATTATTATTTCACACACACATGCACGCTCACATGAAATGCATGCATATAATTATGAAAAGATGAAACTCTTACCTTAATGTGTTGGGGATACAACTTGGCTGCGGCTCTGAAGAAGGCATGGAGACGGAAACCTTCCTGCAGCGGGTAGCGCCTCTTAAACATGAATTCCGCCAGGTATCTCACAAAATGATGTTTTCTCTGGCCGAATCGTGGGATAACATGGGGGACTTCTCTCCATGCCCTCTAAATGGTGTTTGTGTGAGCGCCAGTAGCGGGGTCCACGAAGTTTTGCTGGTGATTCACACGTTGGTGAACGAACCCCGCTTCTTCCAGGCAGTCATAAGCTTTCCAGCAGTCACTGATTATAGTGGTGCCTGGAATAATCCACTCCTCAATTATTTTGAGGAGAGTAGCAGAATCCCGGGGCTCAACCGGTATCAAAAAACACTTGCCAGAACCGCGTTACACTCCCCCAAACACCCACTGTACTTCAATGAACCTGCCCCGATTATATTTCCGACGGCCAAATTTGGCTTCGTCGACTTCTATAGTCTTTTCCAGGGCCCCCCAGCTTAGCTGAAGTGCGCTAGGCATCGAAAATAAAAACTTCGGTATACCAAAACTTCTCGACAAAAACTGTACCAGTCGACGACGAAGTGGTCGCTCACACCATAGTTCCACATGAGAAGCTGTTGATGAGGAGGAGGTAGTGATGTAAAATGGCTGGGCATTTGTAAGTTGGGGCAAATGCCCAGGTTAAATGCCCGGGCAAATGCCCAAAATCCATAAATGCCCGGGGATTTATTCATTTTAAAGATATATTGATAAGGCAAAGCTTATAAATAATTTTTTTAAGCTGATATATTATATTGGAAAAGTTGTTTTGCAATATTGCTTCTTTAGTGGTTTGGTAGACATATTGAAAATGTTGCTTGAGTGTTAGTTTTGTTATTGGGAAAAAAATGTTGGACTAAACGTAACTTTTTTACTTCTTTAATGGGTTCAATACTTTAATTGGCTTATGAATAATACATAATAGGCTATAGTAACTATTGAAAAAAGAAAACAAATTAGGTTGATAAATTAATTTGAGATTAAGTATAATTGTCTTATATTAGGTAGCGTAGATAGGTAGATTATCTACTGCGAAAAAATTAATGAAATTGTCCATTATCGCTTTTTAATCACTTTCTTCAGTTTCCTGATCTTCATCACTTTTTTCTGATGAAGTGTCTTGAAGTTCTGGCTCAGATTCTTCTGATTCCTCAAACTCTAGGCTTATAATTTGTTCTTCATTGGATACTGGGGGTTTTCCCCCTTTGTCTTTGTCTGGAGTCCAGAAAAAAGACTCTGGACTACTCTGTTCGGTTTTTTTCTGGAGCTTAGGTGTTCCATGCATCAATTTCCAATTGTATGCGAGATATGTTAACTTTGCTGCCCTCTCAGATGTAAGTCTGTTTCTTTTCTTACTATGTATCCAGCCAAAAGTGCTGAAAGTTCGCTCTGTGGCAGCAGACGTAACGGGTGCCCCAAGAATTTTTATAGCAACTTCCACCAGTTCACAAGTTCCTCTCAAACCTCACCACCACAGTAAAGGATTTACACGATTCTCTTCATCAAGACCCACTCCTTCCCACACAAATTGTCTGGACCAAATTCCTTGTTTGTCCCTGTAATCAGCTAAGTTCTCTCTAACCTGAACAACATCTAATCCTGTGTTCTTTGCTGTGTCACAAACAAAGCTTATTGCATCAAGCATCTCGATAGGCTTCAGATTACTACCTTGTGCTGCTGGATCAAGAAGATTAGCTGCAAGGTGAATAGACGATACACCAAATTCCTTCTTAGCTTGGAATTTAGCCAAGATTGCCTTTTCTTCTGCAGATTGCAGTGGAGAGGACGGTAGCTTCTCGATGAGAATTGCCTCCAACTCATTGAACTTTTTGGCCATTTTATGAACTTGAGGCTTATTGGATTCAAAACCCATAATCAAATGAACGATTGGGTTCATCAGCTCTATCATTTTGTCAACTCTCACCCAGAAAACATCATCATCAAGAACTCTCTTCTTTATTTCAGGCTTCAGGTATGATTGCGCCTTTTCGTTGACAACTAAGGTTTGTAGGACAACTTTGTTTGACTGCAAACTCTCAAGGCAGAAAAGATGGCTCCCCCGCCTAGTCTTTCCTGGGAACTTCAGTGAAATCCTATCTTTGAATTTTTTTTCAGCTGATATTTCATCAAACAATGCTAGTAAAATGTGGCTGTGTTTTACTGTTTTGACAACCTCAACTGCGTTTGCCATGAAAATTTTGATTGTTTGACAGCCTAAAATATCTGAGCACAATAAGTTTAATAGGTGAGCTAGACACCCGAGAGGAACAATATGAGGAAACTTAACCTTTACCAGATTCAATGCAGCTTTCATGTTTGCAGCATTATCACCAATCGCCACCAGAAACTTTTCTGGTCCATACTTTTCCATTAAATTTGTGATAAGCTGAACAAGGTACTCGGCATTGTGACTGTTGCTGTTAGTCATTACAAACTCAACAAAAATTGGTTCAGGCTTTGAAATTATGAAATTAATAATCGATTCATTTTTGAGGTTACTCCAGCCATCACACTGCAGATGGAGATTTTTTGCCTCCTCTAGTTGCTTATTTATGTTACCTTGCGTTTCTGTGTACTGAGCATCTAAGTAAGTAGAGGATAGCCGATATCTTGAAGGCAACTGGAAGGAAGGCCTGATTCTTTTGAAAAAATCTATCCAAAGTGGATGTTCTACCATGGACAAGGGAGATCCACTGACGAATATGGCCTTGGCAAGGCTTTGGTTCAGCATCTCCTGAAAAAATACAACATACCATTAGACTCAAAAAGTAGGCTTGTCTTAATGTTGTAAATTAGTTAACTTAGTTCAATCATTAAATAACGTAGCTTCTTAACAAATTATAAGGTCAACAAAGATTAGTTAAACAAAATAGCATCCTAACCTAATCTAACCGCCGCGGTGCAAGGTAGGCTAAAGGTAGTCTACTATATGATATGCAAGTACCGAATAAACACATGCATTAACAATTCGCAGCAAAAATATTCCTTTACAGGCCTACTTGCCTATTTAACTTAAACATCAAACATCCTTAAAGCTTAAAATTACATTTGGTCTACTTTGTTTTAACATTTGTTGATGAGGTTAGGATATGTAGAAGATGAGGTAGCCAGGTAGCCTAGATCTAGAAGTGAGAAATTTGTTATAATAATATATATATTTTGCACATCGTAAACCTCATGTTTGTTCATTTACAAACTTAAGTAAAACCTTTTGGATGGATAATATGCTAGGCCTTAGGCCTAGTTTTCTCTAAAGCCTATAGCCAACATTTGAAGTAGGTCTAATAATGTTTGTGTATTTGTTAAATGTTTACTTACATTGGTTTGAATATCCATGTGGTCAACAAATGAAGGGATTCCTTTTGGAGTTGAGGACGAAACAGGTTGCGGAAGAAACTCACTGGAAGAACTTGATTTAAATGATCCTGAGCTTGGTCCTGGTTTGTTGAAATCCTCCACTTCAACTATTAAGGGTTCATAAGGGCTTTTCTTTTTAATAGGTTTTTCAATCATTGTACTTAACTCAAGCACTTTTTTTAAATCCTGAGGGCACTTGAAACACTTTTTTATATGATTTTCCATTTTGTTGGAATGTGACTGTTTGTACTCCTTAAAACAATATTTACAAGATACTCCTTTCCCTTTCAAATTGAAAAAGTTCCAAACAGGTCCTTTTTTCTTAACCATTTTGCAATTATTCAATCTAACACTTCAAATAACACAAAGAAGGGGTTAGCTTATCTCACTCAACCACTCACAGACAGCCCTATTCCACAACTAAATGGCTGCCAGACTGCCACCGATCTCCCCCCTCCAAGTCCACAACAAAATGGCTGCCCCCAATCTCCCCCTCCAGAAATCCTCACCTATTATTAGTAAATCCAACTCCTAGCTTAATTTCCCACTTCTCGATGAGTAATTCAAAGTTTTTCTTAAAACCTGTAAAAATTATAAAGTTATTTTTCTGTTAGTTTTCTGTTTAGGCCTATTTCTGTTCTTTTTTCTAAAATTCATAATGAAAATATAATTACCTGATAATTGACTCATAATTAATATCTAAAATATTTTTTTTTAATATATTTTTGTTACCAGTATATTACCTAATAAATCTAATTTATTGTAAGTTAATCTTAATAACATTTTTAAACTGCATAGGCCCTAAGTAGTACATATTTTCCTTAGCCCATTTAATTATTCTCCCATTTAGTTATCTTTCATAATATTGTTAGGGTGCTATTTAGAAGCTATGATAATTATTAGCAATATTAAGCCATTATAAGATTTTTTTTTTTTGGCAAACGCCCTAGTGAAAATATCAAAGATTACAAAGAATCTCATTTTATTCCAACCGTTTCAAGTTTATTCATGAAATCTACCTTTAATAATGGTTTTTATGATATTTTATAAGCTCTAGTAATTATTATAAGCAGTCAAAAGTTAAAGCAATACTTTTTTTTATAAATGCCCAGATTTTGGGCGCTTAAAATTGTTTTGGGTAATTTCCCAGGCAAATGCCCATTTATAAATGTCCTGCCCACTGGGCATTTGCCCGGGCCACATCTATAGGCGGAGGGGTATGAAGGATGTGGCAGACCAGGTAAAATTAGGTTGTAAGAGGATGGTGGGTCTTTGAAAGGAAACTACCTTCTCGTGCGGACCGCATGATGTTACATCTCCTCTTCTCTTTTTTAGCCGCCACTTCTCGCAAATTGTGACACCGAAAATATAATGTCTGTCTATTCAGTTCCAATAAGGACCTACATGAAGGACAATTTATTGACCCTTTAATAACCTCGTGGGAAATTAAAAAGTCAATAATCTCAGACTCAGTCATTCGAATGCATTCATCTGATGTCTCACCGCACTGAATATCATGGCAGGCCATTGCAGTATTAAATATATGTTATTAAATAATTTGGTAATTAATATGTTATTAAATAACCCTAAACAACAGAAATAATTAATAATAACACCACACAATAACACAAACAAAAACACTGAATTCACAAAATAATTAAATATTCACGGTAACAACTACCTTAAGGTTCGAGCGACAACATGCTAATAAACTAGTGTTGGCAACGATTTGTTTCCAACTGACACACACACACACACATTACCAACCAATTACAATTTAGAATATGCAAAATTTTGAAATTAACGGTTTACAAAGGCGCTATTTTTTTGTATCTACCAATCAGGCATCAGCTTTAATAAGCGGTTTTAATAAATCGCGGGTTATTTGCATCAGACAATCCCAGTGATGGCACCGTGGCGTTTTTCGATGTTTTTACCATCGATGGTTCAGTTGCGATGTTTTCATACTATCGATGGTTTCATTTCTATGTTTTCCTTTGAACACTTTTTTTTAATTTGTAATGAATACTTTTTTTAAGTTGAGTGTTAAATTTAGTTTATTTTAAATCAACAAATTTTAATTTTAGATATTAATAGCTATGTAGTTTGCTCCCTAACCTAGGTAAACGATAAGTACCATGTATATGAGCTACATACTAGCGTAGTGACGTAATAATATGGTAAAACTAAACAAAACCATTTTATAGGAGACTGTTACATAGGTTATAACAGTTTCAAAGTTAGCTTTAGCTTACATACGTGACATACGTACGAAATAACGGTTTACCCTTTACATTAGTCGTATCTGCTTTTCATTCAGATTTAGTTTTAGATTATTAACATAGTTTTAGATAAATTAGTTTTAGAAAAGTATTAACAGTGTTACTTTACACTGTGATTTTAAGCTTTTACTGTTTAAAAGAAAATAAGAGAATTTATAGGTCTATCTCTCTTTGGGAATACTAATTTTAAAATGTTGAACAAAGTACGAGAGTCAAAGTCGAAAGACAAAGTACAAGCGAAGTTTGGCACTGAGGAGTTTTGTATCAAAATTACAGTTTGGTAATTCTCACTAAATGCTTTGAAGGACAATGCAAGCATTAATGTAATTCAATTGCCTACAACGCAAAGCATTACATTTCGGACTAGTGGGTGGCCGGCTCATCAGTTTCCTACAGTATCCACCGCTGAGAGTGATTTTGGGTAGCCGGCTCACCGCACTGCTTTAATCTCCGGCGCCTCCGAGGTTACTAATAATAAACTCGCGGTGGGCTCAACGCAAAGTTTTAAACCGCTGTTTGGGCTCAATGCAATTTTGAACATGTAAGAATCATGTAAATTTTGTTTTGAAAAAGCATCAACATGATTTCCAGTCAAATTCGGATCGACTGGTTTTGTACACACAGTGACGTCACGCGTCAACAACAGCTGGACCTATGTCATTTCTCACCGTCTACACAGTCAACATGGCGCTCATTCACCATTGCATGTGTTCTTATGGGAGTAATAATTTAATTTTTTTCTCCGTAAATAGGTTCGACCGCCGTTTAAAATTATTTTTATCGTGTTTATATAACATAGAAGAATAGAAAAAAAAATGTATCACTGCAATATCAGCTTTGATGAGAAATGTCATCATTACATCATTGATGTGAGATATGCAGTGAAGTTATAATCATCTCTGAAATCACATTAACAAAAAGTATAATATGGCCCATCAACTATCAGCCCCTCTGTAGGTTATAACACAATAGCCTATAATTCGCTTTTTCAAAATTTACCAAGTGGTGACTAGTATAATACCATATATAATTTGTTATTATAATCTGTATAATACAAATGTAACATCAGTATGAATTTTTTTCATTTATTAAAAACAGCTTCATCTCTTTGGCATAGAGATATTCTGAACCTCGCTGTTTTGCTTCGTTTCGTACTTGTATGGCAATCGGCATGTCGTGGCCAGCGTCTCCTGAGTGGTAAGGAGGCTTCCAAGTATCATACAATACCTTTTACGTGATAGTGGTGGCTTGTAGGTGTACAGACAAATGAAACACAAATCTAAGATTAATAATTCTTACGTTTATTAGTTACTGAACTTCTGTAATACTATTAGTACATTTCAATCAATCAATAAATCTTTATAAAACAATTAGTGAGCATTTAAACATACAAGCCTTTAGATCTCTAATTCAATGTGATATATAGATATATATATAAACTCTACATAACTCCTTTATAATTAAAATAATTCAGTTAATTGTTTTAAGATTAAGAAGCGAATATAAAGTTCAATTAACTAGATACTAGAACAAAATAATGTAATATCTCTTTAAAATGTTTATATAATTCAATTTATAATTGTTAACAAAATTTGATTGTTATAACAATTTTATGTCTCTCTCTTATTGTCTCTTTAATAGAACAAACTGTACTTTAATTTGATAATAAGATATTTTATAGTCTTTCTAAATCTTTAAAGTCTCTCTCTCTTTGGTATTTAAATTACACAAATTTTGATTATTCCCTAGTCATACCTCCCTCTCTGTTTAGAAGTGCCATTCTGTGATATGAGCTGCGAATGAAGAGCAGTTAGCGCGTTTCGCGTACCTAACTTTACACTTTAATAAATATTATAAAACTTGAATAATTATACTTTAAAAACTTGAGATTCACAGTAGTTGAAGACGAAAACGAAAATTTACAGGACACACGGCTGTGTCGCCCCGGATCACTCGACAGACCAAATGATGCTGGTTTGGGCCTCTGTCAGCTTTTATAGTTTCAGAAGGCTTCAACCAAGTAACTGGGCTACTCCCATGCGTCAGCCAATCAGAGCTCAGATTGCCACGCGCGGTACAAATCCTTGAAAGTCTTCAAAACAGGATATTGGCGGTTATTTTGCAACCACAGAGAACGATTACCACACACTCTTTATTTGAACAGATGCTAAGAAAACCTTTTAAGTAAGTAAATACTTAAAGTATGTAAACACTTTTAATACGTCCAAGTCACTTCTGACACATCTCAACAAAAATAGAAAGTACGGTCAGACAATTGTGAGTAACCAATTTGAGGGCAGAGGAACGTACAACTAACGAATAGTTCCAACGAGAAGATAAAACGTTTTAAAACTTTTAAATAGAAAGGCAGAGTGTGTCATTGTTAATGGAAAAATAAACATCACTTACACCATCAAATGAAACATGGACAATGAGCCCCTGGGGGATATCGCGGCACTACAGGCATATGCGCAGAGTTAAGTATTCAGCACGAAAAAGTGGCTTCGTACTCGTAATACTCCTAATACTTGTAGTACTAGTTTATTTGTTGTTACTTGTGTATCCGTAATACCCCTAATACTTGTAGTACTCGTTTACTTGTGTACCTCGTTAGTAGCGTAGGAAGAACTCGGAACTGCGAATAACAGATTTCAACTTATCAGTCACTGTTATATCCGTTCCACAAAAATAGTATTGTTCTAAAATACCTGTTGTAGGTATATCAGCCCACATCTAGACTGGACATTGTGTTGTGTTTACAGCATATGCAGGTCTGAAAAGTCCGGCATTTATATAAGCCGCTGTGAAAGTTGAAATTATTAATTCAGACATTAAAACAGAAAAGAAAAGTAAACAGGAAACTAGAGGTGGGCCGATATACCTGTAATAGGTATTTTGGAACGATATTTTTGTGGAACGGATGTAACAGTGACTGAAAAGTTGAAATACCTGTTATTCGCGGCGACGCTGTTCCGAGTCGAGACACGCCGCCCTCGCTGTTCTGAGTCGAGGCACACCCCCTACGCACCTACACAGACACAGACACACACACACACACACACACACAAAAAGTACGCAAGATCACGTAAACCAAGGCCAAATACTAGGCGTACAAAAATATCACTGGAACGCAAGGAACAGCCAGTAACGCGTATTTAAAATACTAGGTATTTCAAATACTAGTGGTATCACCGATACACAAGGAACAACGCGTTCCAGAGCAACAGTAGTATTTTAGTAACACCTAATATCTTAGTAACACCTAATATTTTAGGAACATCTAGTATTTCAGGAACAGGTAGTATCAAGCATATTTCGAGTAGGACATATAGTATGAGCCACTTTTTCGTCCTGTATACTTCATTCTGCGCAAAGAGACGGAGCTGTTTTTAATAAAGGAAATAATTCATCCTGCTGTTACATTTATTCTCGTGTGATATGCAGATATATAATACAGATTATATGCTAATAATTATATATTATACTAGTCACCAACTTGTAACTAAAATCGATTGGTAAAACTTTGTTTTTACTCAAAAAAAACTTTATGTTCCGATCGTTAGTGAAATAGTTGAATTTAATTATATTGAGTTATAACCTACAGAGTGGCTGATGTTGATAAGCTATATTATACTTTTTATTAATGTGATTTTAACTTCACTACACATCTCACGTAAATGATGAGATTGTTGTAATGGACATTTATGCACTTTATCTAGTTCTGTTCCTTAAATATCTGTAATGCATTTAATTTACTTTTGTTGGTGCTTATTATTTATAAGTTTTTATTTATGTATTTGTATTTATTTTATTACATTTGTTTTTTTATTTTTATTTGTAAAATTTTGTTTATTCTCATTCACTCTTGTGGCTTACTGTTATGTTTTTATTATACGTTTCTGATGTTTTTTCACATTATTTTTCGTGGTATTATGTGTAGGCCTACTCTAAATTATTTAATTGCCCCGAGTTTCGCAACTGATTTGTCTAACCAATGTTAGTTTGTTTACTACTAGTGAAAACTTAAATTGGTATTCCCAAAGGGAGATAGGCCTATAAATTCTCTTGTTTCTTATTTTCATTTAAACAGTAATAGTTTAATAAAGTCACAGTGTAAAGTAACACTGTTAATACTTTTAGTTTCAATTTATTTCTTATAACAAATTATATAGTATAGGTTATATAATATCTTCAAATAAATACACTTGCAGTGTATTTATTTGAAGATATTACATAGGAGACCTGCAGGAAACTCAAAACGAGTTACTTACAAGGATAATATAGGTTATGTATATATAGTATATAATAACAGGTATTTGTACCTGTTATTTTTTTGGAACGGTATTTTCATACCTAGTATTTTAAAATAACAGTTTAGCCCACCTCTACAGGAAACCTTGTAACTTTTTTACTGTGATGAAAGATGTTTTCATGTATAATCGAGTAATTTTTCTAAGCGTGTGGGTAATGTCATCAACACAAGACGAAGAACCACATATCCAAATTGAAATTACTTTTTGAGACTGTCTGCATCATATTAAATGAAATTAACCCTAAGTATACTTCATACCTATCAATGAATACTATCGTTATTTACACCTTAACCTAACATCCAGTTGTCTTTAAATAATTACATTACCTTAGACCTTCTGAAGTATACTACAGCTGCTATAAATTAGTTTCACTAACATAAACTATTCAGTACAACGCTGCAGGTAATAAACTTTTCGAAAGCACGCTAACAACACTTGACTGAAGAATTAGTAAACACGAAACTTGCTATTCACCGTATATTCGTACTCTGCTTGGTACTCTGTGATATTAACAGAGTATTCAAATTCAGTGCCATACAAATCACACAATGCGAAAGTCATATACAAACTACATATCTTCCAACAGAAAAACTAAAAGTCTTTCAGCATAATCTGACACGTAATTATATAAAAAAAAACCGAAGCATGAAATCAGAATCGAGCGAAATGGCTTGTAATGCAAATAAGCTTTATTTATTTAGTCTCAGAATATAACCAAACATATAGTCCAATAACATATATGAAAGGAGAGATGAACAATCAAGAGAACTATAGGCCAATAAGTTTAGTTATAATCAAGTTTTCATTTATTTTTGGCGGGTTTTGCAAAATCCCAGATTTCTAATTAATTTTATTGAGGAGTGGAATTTTTAATTCTTAAAATAACGACATTGGCCAGCAAAACCTAACACCTAATAATAAACAATGGTTAACAACTTACTTTCATTATCAATAAATTTACACCTTCATTCTGTTTATTATACTCTCTTCTAAAAACCATTATTATTATTGATTTTCAAAAGCATAATATTACCAATACCGGCAGACCTGCCAAGTCTCACGCATTGAGCGTGAGACACACGCATTCGAGGCCGATCTCACGCTCACACGCACGCGAACTGAAATCTCACGCATTTTATCAATGAAAGACATTAAAATTTTATTTTGAAATTAACTTTATTTTAACTCCTATTTATTGTGTTTCACAGTCTCTGAATACCGGTCATTTAAATATTGATGTGAAAGATAAGTCCATAGTCGCATAAAAGATTGCGATTGTCACTAACAGATGGCGGGAGCGCCTCTACCGGCTTCGAAGGAAACGCATACGGCCGATTCGACGCGTCACTCATTAGTTGTTTCATGGAAGAACGAAGCGTGTGCAGTCTGTGTTGTCTTCAGATTCAGAAAAGGAGGATGGTCCTTCTCCGGGAGGAACTTCTCCAAAAAGAAATACAAATCCCTGATCTTTTGCGGAAGCTGCTAAATATAAAACCCGCTTCAACGTTGCCTGGCAAGTAAAGTATCCTGTATCTGCACTTTCTGATGATCCATCTGGATCTGCCTTTCGGTGTGATGTGTGTGCACAAACTTTGTCCTGTGGACATCAAGGTGAGGCGGATATCAAAAGACACTTTGACTCCGATGCTCATAAGAAGCTTATGAAATCTAGCAGAAATCAGCCTAAAATATCTGACGTATTCAGCAGACCTAAGGACGATCGAACAATGGAAAAAGTAAGTAGCCTAATGTTTATGTATTTTAGTTATAAATTATTATTTACTGGCATTAGTTAAAAACGTATTTCTTTACCTATCAAAGGCACCAAAAACTTATTTCTTTACCGATCGACCACATTTCGCACTCTAACCTATGAAGTGGACGACGCTACTGTCGGGGAAAAAAGTATGTAGACTCGAGTTTAAAGTCCTAAATCTCGAGAACGGCCTATCTGATTCTGTTCAAATAAATGTTAAACTAAACCTTGTTTATTTATATTTTTTGTGGTATCATTAAAAAAATTTTATGTATCGTCGAAAAATATCTATGAAGTAAAATGTAGAAAAAGTACCGGTTTTTTCACAGTTTCCAACTAAAAGTGAAGTTCAAACAGTTGTTGTAAAAAAACGGCTCATTCGATTGTTTTCAAATTTTTACACAGTATAGATAGGACATTTGTAAATATAATCCTAAATTTTCAGAATTTTATTTTGTTTATTTTATTAGTTGCTGTTAAGTTTCAAAACCCTTACAAAAATCGTAATTTGAGGTGGAAAAAATCCGTTCAAAGCGATACTAACATCTTAAAGACATGAAGAGAACGACTGGAATAAAGCCAAATATTTGTATACATTTAGTACACGTAAACAAAATTTTATTTGTACAAAAGTATTTGTCCCTTTCGTTGGCAGTAGAACGGTGCTGCAGAGCCAACGCCTGTTCTTGTGGGGAGACTGCGATGTTGCCACATCTATTTAGCGCGGTCTTCGTACAGCTGACAGACTTTACAGAAAACAGCCAGATCCAATTTTACCATTTCCCATCAGCTTTTTCTCACGAGGGCTTTAGACCTCCAAAGGCAGCTTTAAAAATTTATTTTTTTTATTTTATATTTTATAATTTTTTTATCTTTAATCTTCCATATCAGACAGGTCTCCATCAAAATCGAATTCAATACTTTCAGAATCTGAATCATTTTGTACGTCTATAATTATTGGTTGCACAACGTGGCACAACCACATTTTATAATAGTTATACCTTATTTTCAGGTTGGTAGAGCAGAAGTGAAAATAGCAACACTTCTTGCATGCCACAACATCCCAATTGCCACTGCTAGTCATTTGAGTCCACTCTTCAAGGACATTTTCCCGGATTCTTCAATAGCTCAGAATTATGCTTCAGGAAGGTATGTAAGAGAATGTGGTTATAAAAATAAATTTATGGAAACATGTGAGCAATAGAAGAGCATGAACCTTGTCACTGATTTACCCTAATTCGTTTATCATTCCTTCTTGCAGATGGAAAACTACATGCATTATGAATGGGACTATTGCACCATACTTTCATTCTCAGTTGGTGCAACACATGCAGATTCATCCACATTCAGTTCTTGTAGATGGTTCAAATGACACTGGTCTTGAGAAAGTAAACCCACTGACTGTATGCATCTTTGATATAAGATCACGGAAAGTTATGAGTCATTTTTTGGACATGTGCACCACCACAGGTACTGGAGCAGCAACAGCAGCCACAATTTATGACAAGATTTCAGAGATACTAGTGAAAAACAGCATTCCCTGGATTAATTGTGTTGCTTTTGGTGTTGACAATACGAATGTAAATATAGGTGTTAGGAACTCCATCATGTCACGAGTCCTTCTTCAGAATAAGGATACTTACTTCATGGGGTGCCCCTGTCACCTAATACATAATATTGCAAGGAGAGCTGCGGACAAATTTCTTGAGAGAAGTGGGTTTGATGTAGAAGATATGTGTGTTGATCTCTACTATTATTTTGATAAGAGCACTAAGCGCAAATCAAATCTTAAAACATTTTGCTTATTTTGTGATGTTGAATATCACAAAGTAGTCAAACATGTAAACACTAGATGGTTGAGTCTTGAGAGAGCAGTGGAGAGAATCCTTTCCTTATTTGATGGACTGAAGAGTTACTTTTTGTCTAATTCTGAGAGTGAGCCACGTTTTAAAAGACTTAAAACGTTGTTCAATAATCCAATTCTGGAAGTGTATTTGCTCTTTTACAATGCAGTTCTGCCAATGTTCACTATTATTAACAAGTATTTTCAGAGGGAGGATCCATGTATCTTTGCTGCTTATCAATGTTTGCATGAATTTGTGAAAAAATTTCTAGGTAAAATTCTCCCCCCTGAGAAAGTTAAAGAGGTTGAAGGTTTTGGATTCAAAGATCTCAAAGTTGATATAAGAGAAGATCAACTGGATGATGAGGAAATATTTATTGGGATTGCAACTCGACAAAAACTGACTACTCTGTTTCATGAAGGTAGCATTAGCCCTAAAGACTATGCTGAATTTTTAACTGCAGTTAGGCAGTTTTACCAGGAAGTAATTTCTGAGGCAACCAACAAGTTACCATTGAACGACAACTTGCTGAAACATGCCAGATTTGTTGACTTTTTTGAGAAAAGTTCAGTTCCGTTTAGTGACGTAGAATTTTTTCTCTTGAGGTACCGTAACATTCTTTCACATATCCACCCAGTGACTGAGATAGAACAACTATACGATGAATTTGTGGATTACAAAATTTTAAAACAAGACAGCATCCCTGAAGATGTATGGGAAAGTGCTAAAGTCCAAGATGAGGAGCAAGTAAGTCGGTACATTTACCGAATGGATGTAATTTGGGCATATTTATCTCAGATGAAACTAGCAAATGGAGAATTAAGGTATAAGAGGCTATCTGAGGTTGCAAATTGGTTTTGATAATTCCACATTCTAATGCTGGCGAAGAACGTGTTTTTTCTATGATACAGAAAAATTAAAAACAGCTTTTAGACCTTCAATGAACGTGGATGGCACATTATCATCTGTCTCGACCATGAAAATGGCCATCCCTGAGCCATGCCATACATTCGAACCACCAAAAGAAGTGGTGGCTAATGGTAAGAAAGCAACATATCAGTATAATAAAACACATAGCAATAAAGAGTGAGATTTGTATTGTTTGCAATTAAGTGCAACATTTGGTATATATTAACTTGTGTTCTGTTGTTTTCCACAAAACTGATGAATATTACATAAAAATAATTTGCATTATAATAAAAAGTGGTTTGATAATGATTAATTATGAAATAAATGGATATATAAAATAAATTTGTTGTCTCACTCATTTTCCTTGAATCTCACTCTTCCTGACCAGTGATCTCACTCAGTTACTCTGGGGACCCTTGACAGCTCTGTACCGGTATGGTATATAATTTGTGTTTATTCATTTCATATTTATACAAATACCAATACAGCTTCTGTCAGTTTAACACCTTGTTATTTTTGTGCAAGAGGTTATTACATCTTGTTTTGTTGTTGCCTAAAAATAAAAACACCAGTTGTGAATGAATAATCAAATACCTGTAAAACAATTAATAACAATTTTAGTAGGCTGGCCCCATTTCTGCGAACGAAGTAAGGACACCAGCATACTGGGTTAGATTCCTAGCAGGGGAGGGACATTTTTTGCTGACAGATTTTAGTTTTTAGGTACCGTACGTAAAATTACAAACTCTACAGTAGAAATGTATTATTGTCTTATTACTCTTACTGTAATAATATTACTAATATAAATCATTATAATAAAACAATAAGTTTATTATACTGTTTCATTGTAATAAAAACAACCAAAAGTTTTATAGAGACTTATTTTAAATTCCAAGAACGTTTACATCACAGTCAACCTCAGTACTTTTATTGAACCAGTCATACTTTTCCAAAGAATGCACTTCCATCAGAAGAGTTTTATCTTCCTTTATTTTTTTATATAAGTCATTACAATCAAGTTTGGAATTAATTTTAAGAAACAGTTAAACTTTCAATTAGTCTATTCTCACCTGTACTTTCACAGAGTCCCACATGTTTCAGTACAGAAAAAAACTATATCAATTGTAGCAGATATACCTGGAGGGCAGAAAATGAGGTCTTTTTTGTAGTTCTTGCAGGTGTTGTAGTTGGTATGAAACCAGTGAAAGATTTTCAACTAAAGTTCGTCTGTTTTCAGTTTTCTACAATATCTTCCTCATTTCCTTTCCCCTTTTGTTTCTCCTGAGTATCTTTTAGCCTCTTTAAAGTGCCTCATGAAAAATTACTAGAGGCACCAAATCAAAAAGTTCATGTTTACTATTTTTTGCTGGCATTGGGAATTACTAATTTATAAACTTAGCTTTACTTTTGACAGAAGAATTAATGTTTAACAATGGTGAAAGTCTATAGTGTAACGTGATGGTGTTATCATCCAAAAGAGATACAACCAATCAATGAGCCTGACCTCCTGAAGAAGTCTACCATTTTGGACGATACTCTGCTGCTCTACTCCACCAGACTCTAAGCACCTTCTGTCACACACTTACTCAGTGTGATTCTTCAATTTTAGTGTCTTTAAATTTAGAAAACTAAATTATTTATCACCTCTGTGTGTTCCTGTTGACTGTAGATACAGAAAATTAATTTTACAGATCTACACATGAAGGTAGACGTTATACCTACTAGTGAGCTCCCCAAGCTGCAGAACTTGCTCACTATTTTGAGTGAAATACTTGTCATTAAATAAAATCAGATTAACAAAGTCGAATTTTGTTAAAGATGTGCGTACAGTTCTATGTATATGTCAATACAGTAAACATGCATTCATAGGTTCTAACGACTTGTAACTTACCATGAGTGGGTTTTTATACTACTAAAAGGAAAGGTAACAATTAAATGTGATAGTGGTATAATACATTACTGTACCTGTGTTTAACACACTAAGGCCTATGGATGAGCACAACACATCTGCCTACATCATTACACTCTCAGATCCTAAGGATAAGCAACAGACTCGTCCATGATTTTAACGGGTTTATATTCAACTAGATGGCCCTATGCATCCATAAGTTTGTTTGGCATTAACAGTAATACTTTAATTCTTCAATACATCTGTAGAGGGCAGCATCAACTTGAAAACAAATAGCGTTACTTTCATTGTAAGTAAATACACATATTTGGAGATGAGCATGCCATGTCTACATCATTCCACTCTCAGATCCTAAGGATGGGCAACATACTCATCCATGAATTTACCAGTGTTTATATTCAACTAGATGGCTCTTATACATGCATATGTTTGTTTGGTATTAACAGTAATACTTCAATTCTGGAATACCATACATCTCAGAGGGCAGCATCAACTTGAAAACAAACAGTTTTACTTTCGTTGTTTGTAAACACACGCATTGGAGTGAAATTATTTTATTTATTTATTTATTTATTTTATTTTTTCTGTGCTTTGACATAAGATGAGTATTTTGTTGTGTTCGTTACATGGTTTATTATAATGGTTGGTTGTTTAAGACCTGAAGATGTCAGTGATGACGAAAAGCTTAGTCGAACAATAAAAATTATAGCAGTTAGCAAATTCATAAAAGAAATAGTAAGGATGGCTGCTAATTTAAACAATACGAAGAATAAAACATGCGAATTGCAAGCAGATAAATATAAAAATGTAAGGGAATTTATTATAATGATTCATGTCAGTGTCTTTCCAAAGAAGACATGTATGAACTTGAGTAATTCTTGGTCATATGTGCAGAAATTTGTTATAAAAAAGTGAGTGTTTTGGAAATGGAAAAAATTTGTAAGCCTACAATGGATTATTTTTAAAATGTTATTGGACACATATTATATATTATTTTCATATTATTAATATTAACAATAATTTTCATATTAATAATAATTTTCATATTATTATGTATATGAAAGAGGATGACTCGAGGTTTCAGGCAATATATGTACATTAGGGATAGGTTGAAACTGTTTTTTAAAAGTAGGATTAAATTTATAAAAAAATTCTCAGGTCACAACAGCAGGCAGCCCTCCAAGGTGACTAGGGCTCACCATGTAAAAAAGTAAACATACAACATTCGTTTTCATGATTCAATGGCAACAATTATCAGGTGGCTAAGGCAACTGATTTTATATGACTGATTCAGACATGAATAAGCATGCATTGCCTGAACAAAGTGATGCAAATCTTGAGTCAACTAAAGAAAACAATCAGACATCTTACAGCAGTGGTAGTAGTAAACACTTTACTAAACTTTTTTAATCAGCAAAGTTGTGAATTTAACAGACTAATGAGATTGTAGGACATTTGAGGAGAAACTTGATGAGCAACAAAAAAATTAAAATTAATTAGCCATAACTGTATTTCTCTGTACAAATTTTTGTTATACAATTTGTAAACTGTGTTTATTACATCAAGTCAACTATTATAGTGTGTTATATATTAAATCAGTTTATATTTGCCGGCTCAAAACATACTACTTGTATTTCAAATAAAGACCAAACACACTGTATTGTAGATAGCCAGGGGTACTATATAGATCACTGCACTCTCCACAGAAATTCTTAGGATACACTGTCATGCGTTAAAAAACATGTCATCCATATCATGATCGTTAAAACATTCTGCACTTGCACACAGACACATTTAATGACAACCATCACATCATTAGTTTGAAATTGGCTCTGAAGTCTGTTGTGTTTCTGGTGCTAGTGGTGAGAATAATATTGTTTTGTAGTGTTCAAATAGTGTTTGGTTGGAAATAAATACTCTTTGTATATTTCAAATTGTTCTGTTTGTGTCAAGTTTGGGACAGCGATTGAAAGGCATCAGAGAATAAGTATTATTGTTGTGTAGATTTGCTTATATGCTTTGTATATAATATATAATTATTGAAGCTCATATACATTATATTAAAATCTTGAATGGGTTAGTAAATCCAAAATATTTGTGTTTTTATATGAGTGTTGGATCTATTGATGTGTGGAACGTGTACTGATGTTAGAGTATAGGAAATTAACTCTTAAAGTAACTACATATATAGAGAGTTTATGGGAAAGAGGAAAACTAGACCTGAATATATGTCTAAACCTAGAAATTTTGGGGTACCGATAGGCCAAGTGACTATTTGAGATCCTTTAACAGGTATTTTATTTATGAGAGTACGAACTGAAATAGGAAACATTACTGCCTATTACCAACACCAAACTCCACTGAGTGTTCCACCTAGTTTTCTTACATCTCAAGTTCCACCTGTTGTGAGAGTACCTGCCATTCATTTTGTTCCTTTAGAAGAAACAGCACCTATGCCTGAACCTCCTATGTACGATGTACCCAAGAAGTCCTCATGAGGAGTCATCCTACCAATTACAGACCCGTATGTTCTGTTAGAGGAATGTGAAACCTTACTGTGTACTCTTATGAAAAGGATAACTGTGAGATATATAAATGGTCATTCAAATTATACAGATGATGCAAGAGTAATAAGAGTGAAAATAATTAAATTAGAGATAGATTTTACACATCAGTAGTTTGTGTGGATATATTTTGTGTATAATATTTGCTACAGTGTATTAGAATTAAGCAGAATAATCACTGTTGCACACCACTATATAAAAATTATCCCGATTAGCGCTTTCAAGCTTCACAGCTCATCGTCAGATCAGAATTGAAAGAAATTATGTGAAAACAAACCCTTCACCCCATCTCACCCCACCCTGCTCACACACAACAAGCTATAATTCAAATGTCCCTTCCCCACCCCCTGAGACCTGTCACTCCATCTGGACAGTTACATATTTTTATAGCAAATTCCTTGTGCTTCAGTGTTGTGTGTGTGTGTGTGTGTGTGTGTGTGTGTGTATATGTGTGTGTGTGTGTGTGTGTGTGTACATTCTTTTTAAACCTACCCGTCTCCCTCTTCACACACGTGGGTCAGTCACACAGCCTTATTTTAAAACCTCCAATTAGTACTTTGCAATTTAATTCTTAATCTTATCTATCTGTCCTCTATCATTTACTTCTTACTTATGTTATAAAATATTTCTTCATTATCAAATTTAATTTTAGTATTAATTAAATTGTCTAACCCTTTTTCTCTTTCTTTCAATATTTCTAACTCCTCCCTCAGCTTCCTTTCAACTGTGTTATTTACTACTTTTACAATTTAGTACTCTTCCAAAGGATTAACAAACTTATGGTTGTCTTCTATGAAATGTCTTGCATATAACAAATTGGTTGTTCTATTACCTTCTCCACGTTTTTGGTCAGACAACCTGCTTGCGAATTTTTGTCCTGTCTCACCTAGGTACACTTTGTTGTAGTCTTTACATTTTAATTTATAAATTCCGCTTTTCTGTAATGCTGTAATTTTTTCTATATTTTTATTCCTTATCTTATCAAATACAGTTTCACATTTTTTTAATAGCTATATCTACTCCGTATTTATTAAAACATTTTATAATTTTTCTAGTATGTGAACCTATGTATGTCAATGACCCTGCATAATTATTTTGTTCTGGTTCTATTTTAGCTTTTTATATGTTAACCCTTTTCATAACTTTATCCACTATGTTGGTGTTGTAATTATTATTCCTTACAATTCCCTTTATCATTTTTAACACCCTATCTTTTGATTCGTTCTCTTTTAAACACTTCTGAGCTCTGTAACAAAATGAATTGATTGCCGCCATTTTATATCTATAAGGGTGGTAAGACTCTCTTGGTATAATTATATCAGAATACGACTCTTTCCTAAATATCCCAAACTGCAGTTTCTCATTATCTTTAATTTCTATGTTTAAATCTAAGTAATTTATTTTCTTACCTCCTATCTCTTCTTTAAATTGTAAGTTAATAGATTTAAATATTTGAATTATAGGTTGTTGTGTGTGAGCAGGGTGGGGTGAGATGGGGTGAAGGGTTTGTTTTCACATAATTTCTTTCAATTCCGATCTGACGATGAGCTGTGAAGGTTGAAAGCGCTTATCGGGATAATTTTTATATAGTGGTGTGCAACAGTAATCATTCTGCTTGTGATTTCAACCACTAACACAACTTTCTTCATTAAATTTGTATCAGAATTGTTATCGTGTGCCTAATTATCGTTATCACTTATCACAACCGTGACAACGACCACAAAGTAGATAAGGACTGTTGAGTTGTTTGATAGACCTTGGTGTTTATATTTTATTTTAATTTTGAGATGGATCCTCTCAAGAAGCTGTCCATATCAACAACCCCTGTAACGGGACAAGTCAACCCACCCAGCGATATTTTGGAAAAATGTAAAGTATTATTTGAAAATGTGATTGGGGAAAATAATATACACGAATCGACTCAAGGTCAGCAGTTTAACGGCATGGAGGTAGTTATTTTTAGCCATCTGACCTATGAACTATGCATGTTAAACAAAGCAACATAAGACGTCAGAAGCCAAACCCAACCAACGTCACGTAGGAATGCGAGGAGTGTCCGCACCGACAGCAGTCTGCGCTTAATTTAACAAGGTCAGTCATCATCCAACATCTAGCGAAGGCGGATGCGGCCCGTGTGCTCGCCCATTTCGTATGAACTGAATTGAAACTACACAAAATCGGGGACGAATTACGGGCGCGCGCCCAATACCAAAAGGTGTTAAAATGTGATTTAAAGAAATCGAGAGATTAATTATATCAGAATAACAGTTTTGGTTTGAGCAGAAAGTGAAAGACGAAATGTGCGGAGTGAACAAAGTTACGTAAGAGACTGGACAGTTGCGGATCACCAAAAAATGAACAGCTAAGTAACCTTCGGGGTATCACAAAATTTTAAATCAAATATAAAATTTTATTATGGAAAGAAATATTTTTTAATCACCAAAAAATGAGATCTCAAGGGCTTGGGGTGTATATTGTAATATACAAAAAGATGAAGTCGTGTGTGTAACGTGTTGTATATGTCGGGCGTTACACTCCGCACACTTTCAATACTTACTGATGACTGGTTCCTCTACGATGATGTCGTCCTGCAAAATAACTTAAGCTACTATGTGTATGTGGGCGCCACTTGGAATCTTTTGTTCCAAGAAATTGTTATTAAAATTAAATTTTGATTTCTTAGCAGTTAGTTTAATTCTATGAAAAAATGTGAACAAGACAGTTTGAGTTTGAAAAAATAACGTATGTTTTAATGAATCTTAAAAAATCGTCTGAAGGACTAACATTCGTAAAAAAATAAAATTGCAGAGTCACAAAAAATTATTATTGACAAGTTTTTTCTCCAATCAAGTATCGGCTAACAAATATTTTATTTTACTCAGTTGAAAAGCATGAGTTTAGTATATGAAAAATCTTTATACTCAGCACGTGACTCCTTTGAACTACCAAGACAGATCAATAAGTTGCTTTACAAAAGTTAAGTGATTTGAAGGTGTGTGGCATGTGTAGTACAACTGTGTGACAAATGTTACCAGGTAAAAAATGACTTTAACTTTGAACAACTCACGTTCCGATGGGTAATTATTTCTCGCACTGGACACTTCTCTCAGGTACGTTTTCAATCTCGCCTCTCCGTGTTGACGTTCCTTGTGCACTGATATTATTTAAAAGTCAAAATACGGTTTTTTAAAACTCCGCACTTTTGTAAAAAAGTTTCGCAGATGAATTTACGCTTGAATGTTGCCGGCTACAGTCAGCTGTCCGCGTGGTTTGTCAATTAGCCGCCACAGCGCTGATTCTCCTCCTGCAGTTGATGAGTATGGTTTGTGTACGTAACGTGATAGGGAATTTTGTCGAAGTCAGTTTGTCGTAGCGAATACCAGCAGAATTGATTCTCTATTAAAATTTTGGTCCTTGCCAGGGCCGCTGATATTCTGGCTGCGTGCGTTCTATTAAATGTGTCGTGTTGCTGCACTATTTCAACAACACGTTGGCGTATACTCTTGTAGGTTAAGTCAGTCTTTTGTCAATGTACGGGAAAAGCCTTTCTGCGTTCTATCGTTGACTTCTCGTTCTTCGGTTTCGCCTCGGGTGTGATGATCAGTTTCGTGGGTGATGTGTCTCTTCTGGATTCAAAGCATACAGTGTTTTTTGGTCGAATTTCGTCTTCCTTTTATACTCTGTAAGGCTCATTGTTTTAATTTTTTGACATGAACTTCCGGTGTATTTGTGTAAAACTTCCTTCTAGAACGTTCGAGAATAATCAAATGGAACATCATGGAACAAATTTAACTTCCGTAGAAGCTTTAGAATAAAAATTTCTTATTCTTCACGCTAAGGATATTACTAAAATAATTCTGGTATTTGTCAAACAATTTTACATAACTACTTACAATCTGCATGCCATTACTATTTTTGGATTCTCTGCTTTCAACTGAATCTAATGATACTAATTACGATTGGTTTTGAACAAATTAACTCTAATAAAATAACATAAAATACAACTCTTACCTTGGAATGTTTCCATAAAATTTCAATTTTCTAATTATAAAATTGTTGTGAAGTTGTTTGGTTTCTTCTACAACATTAATACATAATATAATCATCTTTTTATAACAAAATAAATAAAATTTAACACATAATATATAAATAAGTTCAATTTTACATGGTCCATGCCTATGGCCTATGTTATTGACACTGTTTCTTTACAATAATTAGTCTTTTTTCCTTATTATATATGGGATTTTTCGAGTATACACTGAGAGTTTATTATATTGTCTATCTTTTGTGATACCTGGTTTATCCTGATACATATTATTTTTATTGTAAGATTACTTAGCATCATATTGGTTTGCATAAGTGATTCATTTTCTTGGTGTGACAAATTTCACTCTCATAATTCAAATTCTTTAAGAATTAAGCTTGTTTTCAACTGAGTATGTTTGTTTCTATAGTACACTATAGAATTGTACCTTTTTCCTTTATTTTTGCTAATATTTTGCAATTATTTTGTCAAATATGACTGTTTTTTTTTGTGATTGTTCCTTGGCCTCAGCCAGATATGGTATAGGTAAATAGTTTCCTAACTCGACTATTAAAGTGTTTAAGTTAGTCAAATATATTAGTATAGTCACATTATATTGTATTTCAACTTTATAATACAATTTGGTTGCATTTTGTCAACATTAAATTCATAAATATTACAATATTATAGGTCTACTACATGTTTTCAGTTAATACTGTTTTTGGCTATTTTAACTGATTTTTATTCACTTTACAGCTTTCTTTATTTAAGATAATTTGTTCATCTTTGTCTACTTGACAATTACATATAGTTTTTATCTCAATTCTATAATAATTAATTTTCACATAAAATCTGAGTGATTGAACTTAGCTCCTAAACATATATTTTTTGTCATAACATTTATATATTTTTTTATTTTAACTTAGATCCTTTCTAATAATGTATTCAAATCATTTAATACATTTATTTTATTTACATTACAAAGTATAATAATGGATCTTGTCCATTAATTCACAATAAATAATTTTTTATACCCTATTCATAGTTACATTACTTAATAATTAATGACCTTATTTAGGTTGTTTCTGATATTATCTGTCTCTATTATAGTATATTATTGGTTTTACACTGTTCTTCACTTAAATAATATATATGGGGTTTGAGTCTTAGTCATAGTCTGGTCATTTTTTCATGTTAATGGTATTAATTATTAGACAATATTACAAAATTTTTTAGGATTACTTGGGTTCGATACTGTTCACCTCACTTTCCTCTTATGATAAATTGCTATGCAAATAATTTCCTTTATGGAACGTTCTGTGACATTACATATGCCTCTCCGTTAAAATTGATAATTTGGGAAAAACCTTTCTTTAGTTTTGATGAAATTATCATTTCTATATTAACCTTTTATTAGCTTCTTTATATTTCATTCTTTTATCTTATAATTAAATTCCTGTACTACTCCTTTAATATATTAATCCATTTAGGTATAATGGATGTATTATATATGTACTACTCCTTTAATATATTTAGGATAGGTACCCCCTTTTTTATTTTGGCGGAGGTGAAGGAGATGGGCTGTGATTGGCTGAACCGCTGACGCGATCCACCAATGGCCTGAGAGGGAAGCCTACGCGAACGCTTAGCACGGATTGGCGGGATTTGTTCGCCCACAACGGGTCGATGCACTTCCGCCAGCCCGGTAAGAGTCCGGTAGACTGCCTTATGGCGATACCGAGGCAGGCGAGAGATGGGAGGGGCGAAGTTGCCGACTGAAGGTGGCGCTAGGCACACCTAAAGCCGGCACAACGCCCGAACCATCTGTCGGCCTGCAACGGACCGGATTTGACTGGAAGGATGGTGGTGAAAATACGATTGGTCGGCGCGTGGACAGATGGTGAAAGGGCAATTTTTATTTTAAAATTACGGCGGGTCGTCGAGCAGAGCTCGAGGGCGGCGGCGGCGTTTGACTGGTGGTGGTCCATCATCGTTATCGAGGTGTTGGAGGTGAGGAAAATCTGAGATGGATGCTCGATGGAAGAGATTGAACGTGAGAGTTCGCGCAAATCCATCGAGCGACGGAATCTTCAGCCCTCGCCTGATAGTAGCATTTTTTACATACCAGGGAGAGCCGGAGATTAGGCGAAGGGTAAGGGCTTGGAAGGCTTCCATGCGTTTAACGACGTCGGGGGCGAGTTGGGTCCAAAATGCAGGCGCTGCGTACATAAGGACGGCTCGTAAAAAGAGCAGATAAATCGAGAGCTTCGTGCGCACAGGCAGTGGCCCTCGAGGTGATAAGAATGGGTAGAGTTTGGCTTTGACGCCTCGGGCGCGCTGGAGCACTGTGGATACGTGAGCTCTGAAGCTTAGGCGTCGATCAAGAGTGACGCCCAAGTACTTCACAGTACGTTGCCAAGCGATTGGGCTCCCTTCAAGGGAGAGGGTCTGGCATCGGGAAGTGAGCTGACGGGAGAAGGCGATCGCCTCGGATTTCTCCGTATTGATCGCCACCCGCCATTTCCTTAGCCAGGCCGGAAGTAGTGCGAGCTGGCGCTGCACCACGTCAGTCGCAAAACGAAGGTTCGCAGAACTGGTGTGGTACATCGCATCGTCCGCATAGAGAGAGAGCGTGACTCCAGGCAATACTGGCAGGTCGTTCGTGTACACTAGGTACAGAACGGGGCCGAGGACAGATCCTTGAGGAACGCCAGCGGCGACGGGGCGGACAGAAGAGTACGTCCCGTCGACGCAGATCCTAAATTTGCGGTCGCAGAGATACGACCGCATCAGATGTACAAATGAGGCAGGGAGAGGGGAGGTGGCTAGTTTATAGAGAAGGCCTTCGTGCCAGACTTTGTCGAAGGCCTTGCTCACGTCCAGAAGGACGGCGACAGTTTGATGGTTCCTGTTGATGGCGTCAGTGAGTTGCGTGACAACTCGGACAAGTTGAAGAGTGGTCGAATGCTGCCTGCGGAAGCCGAACTGTTCCTGCCGGATGAAATTATCCAGCAGGGGTGAACCGCCGAGGAGAAAGCATCTCCTTAAATAGTGTCTGGCATGGTCTATTCTCCATGGCCAATCAGAATCAATTATGATGAGCTGGCTTCTCATTGGTCCGCGCGATACACCTGAAGCGGCCAAAAAGCTATAAATAGAGGCATCGTAGCCGTAACTCACTGTTGCTTGTTCCCAGTACATTGGGGACGTGTTCGGCGTACATCTATTCGAACAAGTTTTGCTACTGAAGATGGCCACCGGTGGTGCGGCCGAAACGTATAGCGCCAATGCATCAAGCAATCGACCACGGCCTTTCAGCCCGGAAGTTTTATCCAATCATAATTACAATCCTTTTTGGGGATATGCAACTATTATAGGAAATTTCAACAGAATTATTCAGAAGTAACAGCCAAATTTCAATGTTTACTTTCAAAGAGAAACAAGTGGAAATGGGAAGAAAGTGAAGATAATAATTTCCAGATAGTAAAAAATAAATTTCTTGACAGCATCATGTTACATCACCCAAATTTTAATAAACGTTTTTTCATAAATTGTGATGCTAGTAACATTAGCCTTGGAAGTGAGCTATATCAGGAAGATGAAGAAGGAAATCATGGAGTTATCAGTTTTGCAAGCAGAGTACTGAGTAGTTGTGAGAGAAATTATAGAGTAACTGAAAAAGAACTGCTGAGTGTTGTGTTCCCATGTATAAAATTTCGAACATTTATTTTGGGATACCCAGTGACCATCAGAACTGATCACAGATCAATTTCGTTTTTAAAAAATTGCAAACTTAACCACGGCAGACTTACTAGATGGGTATTAATACTTCAAGAATATAATTTAGACTGGGAATATATTCCAGGTAAGAAGAATGTCATAGCAGACCGATTATCCCGGATTAATCTCGAAAAAGGAACTTGTGAAATAGAACCAGAAAGTATTGGAAAAATATATTACATTCTTAAGATGGCAAAAGAGTTACAAGATATAATTAATAAAATAAAAGTCGATCAACAAAGGGACACTAAATTAACAAAAATTAAGGAACGAATATTACAACATGGGCCCTATAATAATGAATTTTTTTGTGTTTATGAAGAGGTCCTTTTTATTCGTCCTACCATTAAGGATCATGTCTGGAAGATGTATGTGCCAGCAGCAACAGAAGTAGCACTGATTCAGGATTATCATGAAAGATATGGCCACATGGGATCACTCAAAGTTATTAAAGCTATATCTGAACATTGTTACGTGAAAGCTATAAATAAAAGAGTAAGGGAAATAGTGAAAACCTGTAACATATGCCAGCTAGTAAAAATAAATAATGAGAAGAGAACGGGCGCAATGATTACAATAAAATCTAATAATAAACTTGAAAAGACCTTCTTGGATATCTGTAGACCTTTTCCCAGAAGTGGAGGAAGACATAAATATAAATATTATAAATAAAAATCATATTATTTGATCATTATACGAAATATACAAAACTCTACGCTGTTAGTAGAGCCACAACGAAGAAAATTCTAGAAGTAATTATAAAAAAATACTTACCTGAGGTGGGAAAACCGGAAATAATTATAACTCATTATGGAACGCAATTTCGAGGAAAAGGTGGAAAGAAGAATTGGGAAATTGGCAAATAAGAACCTACAAAACATCAGTATACCATCCTAGTAGCAATCCTGCTGAACGTGTATTAAGGGAAGTTGGTAGAATTTTACGTACTTACTGTCATCAAGAACATAAAAACTGGAGTCAGTATATCGAACCCGCAGAGACTTTCCTTAATTGGTCATACCATGACACTATCGGTACTAGCCCTTATCAGGTAATGTTTGATAAACCACCACCAAGAGAAATTACCTCATTGATAAATTTCCCTCCAGGAGAGAGAGTAGAGTTCGACCAAGTGGAAATGCACAACAGAGTGTTGCATAAAGCGGAACTTCAACAAAAAAGGGATCAAGTAAAAAAGAGAAGATTGGATACATACCAGATGGGAGATAAGGTACTAATCAAAAATAGACAACTACCCAGTTCTATAGAGGGTATTGCTCGGAAGCTACTGTTACTTTATACTGGACCTTACCTCATAACCCAGGTGAAGGGGAATAATACTTATGAAATTAAAACAATTACCAATAATAGAATAAAGGGAGTGTATAATCAGTCGGAAATGAAACACTATTATGAAGATAAAACCAAGACTATTAGGTGAATGGAAATAATCAACAATTTATTTTTAATAAACAAGTAATATCAAAATAAATTTGTTCTAGTGGGGGGGGCTTTATCTAACGTTACATAATCCGGTCCCAATAAATTAAATCATGATAACATAAAGGTCAGAAATGGGTAACCTATAACTAGCTCTAAATTAAAGTATATCACTAAACATTATAAACAATTTGAGTGATATACAGTGACAAGTGATTTATAGTCAAAGTGAAAGTGAAGGTAACTTATTACAGAATTGTGCTGTAGGTTTGGGAATTATAAAACTATGAGAGTAGACGATAATGCTACTAACTGATTTTGTATTTTATTAATTTATTGTAATATTTATATTGTATGGACAACCAATTGTTATACCTAAGTTAATGTTATATTTTTTCAAATATTTGTGTTAGAATATAAGATACCCCAGGGTTCGTTTTAAAAAAAACATAAAAATTTAAATATAAAAGAATAATAAAAAATTAAAATAATACTATGAGGGAAATGGCAACAGGAAGTAGTGCAGTGTAGGAATACTAGGAGAGACTAATAAATAATATATATATAAATTTATTTAAAGAAAATAAAAATATCAAATACTTATATACAAGGTCATAAGAAAAGGAACAAAAACCTATTATGTAAAACAAATTGGTAAAGAAACCGGAATGGAAAAGAATTATTTTTCGGTAAATAAAATATAAATTTATAATAATTACAAACTGCCTGTATAATAAAAATATTATGGGTTACTAAGAGTGACAAGAATAACAAGTATTGTTAATAATAAAAATTTGATATAAAACCTGGAGAGTTGACAAAATGATGCTACTACAATTCTAATAAAATAACCTTTCTGGAACTTTGGAGAAGTGAAAATTAGTACAAAATTAAAAAACAACATGAACACTATATAATCATACATTATTTATCAAAATTAAATGGTTATACTCCCTAATAAACAGTGAAAGAAAACCTTCTGATGATTCGACCTAGTTTCGCCATAGTTCAAGTTGACGATAGAATATGAGCCAGGCGGTAATGAAATTATAACTCAAGACGGACCTCACCAAAGAAAAAGCTTCATTCCAGTAAGAACCATACGAAGAGAGGTAATATAAACATTTCGTTTAATAGTTAACGAAGAAAACGCATTCCGAATGCTGGTATAGAATACGAAACTAGTCAAATTTAATCGCATGTTTTAAAGTAAACAAACGCACGCTGCTCTCTTACGGAAATTTCTGGAACTACATACTAAACGAAAAAATAAACAAATTTATTTAATATTTTTCAGTATTTATAAAGCTTAGTAATTATCCATTTCTGACCATCTCATAACAAAAAGAACTTACCCTTAACCCTGGGGAATTATTAAGAATTATATATTAATTGATGTTTTAAAAATAGTGTAAAATTTGGTAAACAAAACCATATATGTTTTTTTCTTTAGACAATTCCATGTTTACTCGATGAAGTCGAAATTGTGTTTTATTTACGGAAAGATCAATTGTGATACTTGTATTTTGGTGGCAGGAAACGAAAACCAATAATATAAATAAATAATATTATTGAAAAATGATATTGAATAATAAAGTGTGTTATAATTTTTGTAGTGGGTAGTTGTAATAGATTTCAGCACAAAACAGAAGAGATCAACCCATCGGATCATATTTTGCTATAGTGTAGGCTGGTTAAACTAGGCGTGGAAACTCGTCTCACAATCAGCTGATTTAAATCACAGCGAACCATTTGAAAAATCAGAAATAGCCTAAACCGAGTGTAAATAATCGGTACTTACTCTCTCTTCCTCATGAGGCTGAACAACTTCCCTACTTGACCCCAAATCACACACTCTCGATTTCTGCTTAGATTGAGTAACATTACAAAATACTTTATTTTTTAAACTTCAGTTATTATAATTCATAAGTGGCGACTGCGGAGAGGCGGAAAATTTAATATCTCAAGGCAGTACGTTACAGATTGGCGTACACAACATTGGGAGCTTAATTAAATAAGACGAACACCCAATAAGCAACATACAAAGTTTTCGCTAATACCTCTAAGAAAAACCGCGACGTTACAAGATTGGCGCTCAACGTAAAAGGGCTGTAATTAGAAAAGAATTTTGATATATTTAATAAAAATATATAACAAAAAATCTAATTATCGTCGGCAGTTATGAGAAAACAAGAAATGCATAATACCCGAGGCAAATCGAAGAAGAGGGCAGAAGAAAAGGAGAAGGAAGAAGGTGGACAGGAACAAGAAATAGAATTAGTTACGGACAGTGAAATGGACCAACAGACAGGTGATACAGAAGAAACCGAAGTAGTTATGGATACGGAAAAGGAAATAGTGGAAGAGGATGCCCAAGGGGACCAACCAGATAAAGCGGAGGCCAGGAGAGAACCAAATTGGCAAGACATGATGAGATTTATAGCCGAGAAGTTTGATAAAATAGATGAGAATTTTAAGAAACAGGAGGAAAACTCGAAGCAAACCAATGAGGAAAATAAGGAGAATTTTAAGAAACAGGAGGAAAACTTGAAGCAAACCAATGAGGAAAATAAGGAGAATTTTAAGAAACAGGAGGAAAACTTGAAGCAAACCAATGAGGAAAATAAGGAGAATTTTAAGAAACAGGAGGAACAAAATAGACAGACCAATGAGAAAATCGATAGCATTCAGGAAAGTTTAGTCAAACAATTAAATGAAAAAATAGAGACCATTCATGGAAATATCAAACAAACCATGAATGAGCAATACAATGAACTGAAAGAAACTGTTAAAGGACAAAGAGAAGAGATGAATGCAAAATTTGAAGAGAATAATGAGAATTTAAAACAAATTGAGGGTAAGATGGAGAACTTCAACAAGGAATTAAGGGAAAATCTAGAGAGTAAAATTGAACTGGTCAGTAATACGCTTAGCCAAAGAGTAGAAGAATACAAGGAAGAGGCAGAGAAGAAAGTAATAGAAACCAATCAAAGAGTGGATAAAAAAGAAGAAAAGATGGAACTAATTAAAACAGGAATCGAAGCACAGATGGAAAAGGAGGAACAAAATAATCAAGTTCGGGTAATGGCCATACGACAAGAAAACAGTGACCAATTAGATAGTATCAAAAGCAGTCTGAACTGTAAATTTTCGTAGTTTCATAAAACAGTAGAGAATGTAAAAAGTCAGTGTGATAGCCAAGCAGAGAAATTAGATAGTTTGCAACAAATACAAACAAATTTTCAATGTGATGTAGATAGAATAAATTCTAGATCTGCATGCAGCAATCATCAGGTTTATCAAGATAGTAAGGAAAGTGTAAACTTTCGGGATTATCGCAGAAACCCACTCGAATTTTTAGGGAGAGTAGACGAAATTTTGAACAGATCAAAGGAGAATCGATGGAATATGATAAAAGGTATATTAGATGAATCTTTCAAAAATATCAATGATAATTGGTGGACAGCAATTAGGAACAAGGTGTGTGATTATGGGGGTTTCAAAACAAGGTTCAAACTTAAGTACTGGTCAGAGTCAGTACAAAACATTATAAGGGACGATATCTGTCATGGTAGGTATGACCGTACAGTGGGACAAACACCTACTGCTTACTTTCTGGGGAAGGTGTGTATAGCAAAGTATTTAGACCCTAAGATACCTGAAGAGTGTCTAGTGACCAAAATGGCGTATCATTTTGAAGAGAAGATCATTAGTGCCAGATTAAGTGGACAAGTAAAAACTATTGGAGGCATGGAAACGCTACTAGAAAATTATGAACAGGAATCTTATTATAGGAGAAGTAGATGGAGGTCAGGGAATACCGAAGAGCGGAGGAATGAACCACCAAGAGAGAATCGGCCCAGAGTTAATTATGTGCATGCTAATAACAATTATTTCAATAATAGATATCGAGGAAGGTGGCCTAATAATAACCGACAAAATTACAGACATGATTCTTATCATAGAGAGGAAGGTCAACCAAGGAGTATAAGTGCAGAACAACCTAGATTCAGAGATAGTGATGAAGAAAGGAGACCGATAAGCAATATTCAACATAATGAAAATGTTGAACCAAACAATAATAATGATGTAAATAGGGGAAACGGGTACCAGCAGTGAGAAGATGTGATTGCCCGTCACTGCTAGAAACAACAGGGCACAGAATTTACCATACACCCAATTATAATACTAATTTAAATCAACCAATAACCATTATCAGAAATAATTTTCTAAAAAATATACAGTCCGAGTTAATGGAAGAAAGAGCAATTAAAGAGTCATCACCAAACAATGACATAGTCTATATACAAATAAAATTAAATGGAGTGTCAGCAGAGGCCATGATTGATACAGGAGCCAATATTTCAATTATTGATCAATTAGAATTAGATCGTATTACTGAGTTAACTACTAAGAGAATACCTACTTTACCAATTAACAATTTAACAATTGTTGGTGCTACCGGGAAACAAAATAAAACAATCAAAAAACAAGTGTCTTTGAATGTTACCACTAATGGAATAGGAATACCTATGGGATTTTTAGTAGCGAAAGGGGTACCGTTTAGGGTGTTAATAGGGTGTGATATGCTACGGCGACACACTGCAATTATAAATCTGGCCAGGGGTATAGTAACCTTGAGCACAGAAAATGGTGAGTTAACGGCTGAGATAATTGGTAGCCAAAGTGCCCCTCAGTGTCCGAGCTCATTTTTTGTTAGGGAGGATAATAGATTAACCCTAGGTAACAATATAGAAGTAACAGAATCAAAGATTTGGCAAGAGAAGATAGAAGAAATAATGGAGTTTCAGAATAGGCAGGCACCGGAAATAATTAGTGTAGAACAGAAACAACAACTTATAAAAATTTATAATAAATATAAATCAGTATTCTCAGAATCACCAGGAAAAGCAAAAAACTTCTTGTGTGAACTAAAGTTCAAGGAAAATGTAAATTTTAATAAACGATCGTACCCTATTGCTCAGGCTTTGAAAGAGGCAGCAAGGAAAGAAATTCAAAGAATGATATTAGAAGACATAATTGAAAGAAGTAGTTCTCCATATACCAGCCCATTGGTAGCTATACCGAAGAAAGATGGTCAAGTCAGACTATGTCTTGATGCTCGGGAGTTGAATAAAATGCTCATTAATGATCGCACGTCTCCAGGTGAGATTGAAGAGATAATGAAAAAATTCTATGGATGCAAGTACATGAGTACTTGGGATGCAGTCTGTGGATACTGGCAAATAGAGTTGCACCCTAACAGCAGACAATATGTTGCTTTCATATTCGAAGGACGAAATTATCATTTTAAGAGTTTGCCTTTTGGATTGGTAAATTCTGTGGCCGTGTTCATCCAGTGCATGGACCAAATTTTAGGTAAGGAAGTTTTAGATTTTACTACCATATATGTGGATGACATATTAATTACGTCTTGTACTTGGGAGGAGCATTGTAACCGAGTGGAAACAGTGTTAAATAAACTTTTGCAACATAATATAACTTTAAAACTGGATAAATCTAAATTTATCACACATGAACTACCATTTTTAGGGTTCATTCTATCTGCTACTGGAATTAAACCATCTCCTGAAAAAGTAAAGGCTATTCAAGATTTTCCTAAACCAAAAAACTTGAAACAATTACAATCCTTTAGTACGTAGGCTTTCACGGCCGGTGTCAATATGATTGGATAAAACTTCCGGGCTGAAAGGCCGTGGTCGATTGCTTGATGCATTGGCGCTATACGTTTCGGCCGCACCACCGGTGACCATCTTCAGTAGCAAAACTTGTTCGAATAGATGTACGCCGAACACGTCCCCAATGTACTGGGAACAAGCAACAGTGAGTTACGGCTACGATGCCTCTATTTATAGCTTTTTGGCCGCTTCAGGTGTATCGCGCGGACCAATGAGAAGCCAGCTCATCATTCTTGATTCTGATTGGCCATGGAGAATAGACCATGCCAGACACTATTTAAGGAGATGCTTTCTCCTCGGCGGTTATAGCACCGTCGGCCGCTGTTCGCATCCCGCCCGTTTACGTTCATGGCGTGAACAACGTCACCGGTTTTTACCGGCGATTGATAGTGGCTCCCGGACTTTCCCCGGCCAACGTTGACCTGAAGCTCCTTGGGGGCGATACAGTCAAGATCGTTGTCCGCGGAATGGACGTGTACCGCAGTGTCGTGGCGTACGTGGAATCCCAGCACTTCCAGTACCATACCTTCTCGACCAAACACGTGAAGCCTCTGTCGCTTGTCCTCAGAGGCTTGGACGTGGAATCCCCTCTGGAGGAGATACTCGATGAGCTGCGCGAGCTGGGCTATCCTGTTCGCGCGGTCCATCGGGTGTTTACTCCTGCCGGACCAAGGCGTCCAATTCCTCTGGTCCGCATCCTGGTGGAGAATAGCGAGGCAGGCACTAGCCTACTCTCACTTACGCGGCTTTTTGGTTTCCGCGTAAAAGTGGAAAGAAGCCGCGCTCCCGGGGCTCTGCCTCAGTGTCACAGGTGCCAACGCTTCGGGCACCACTCAGACTCTTGCTCAAACGCTCCGGCGTGCGTGAGATGTTCTCTCCCTCACGCCTCCAAACTTTGCGATGCACCAGCATTCAAAAGATGCATCAACTGCGGCGGGAGTCACCCCGCCAACTACCGGGCATGTCCGGTGTTTCAGCAGGAGCTCGAGCGGCGAAAGCCAAAAGGGCGCCTGCCACCACCGAGGCATCCGGTAGCTGGTTCAAGACCTGCAACCGAGCAGCCAGGCCCTGCGCCTCCTGCTACGGCTGCCGTGTCTTCCGCCCCAGTCACTAACAGGCAACAAAAACGCTCAAAAGGCCCGAAGCAATCACCTGCAGCACAGGCAACCCCAACTCAGGCTCCTTCACAGGCCCCTGTCCCGCCTCAGGCGAAAAAGCGCCGTAACCTCGTGGCATCTAAAAGTGAGACCACCCAGCCAACAGAAAACATCTCGGTTGTGGAGCCTGAGCCTTCTCAATCCCCCCCAGCAACGGAGAATCCTGCCCCTGCTTTAGAAGCAGCCTCGCCTGACCTCCCGCCCCCGCGGTTTCCCAACGCAGGCAAAAAGAAGCGGCATAGAAAGCCCCGTGGCGCTAGATCCCGGGCTCCTGCCAACCCGGCCGCACAGTCCAGACAGCCTGCGCAGCGCGCGAAGTCCGACGCAACCGCATCTGTCCCTCTTCCTAGCACCTCCGCTCGAGGTGCTACACCTGGCCCCAAGAAACCCCTGGCTTCCACCAATCCCCCGATTGATAAGCCTCGGCGCTCTTATGCGCACGCAGTCTCCGGGCAATCTGCCTCAAGAACCGTTCCTGACGACTACCAGGTCGTCAAAGACTTCCTTGCTGAGTTCGACCTCAGCAAAGTCGCCCAGACCTTCAGGTCCATCCGCTCCCGCTTGGAGACTGCTGACATAACTGAGAGATTCATGCTCTTGGTGGAAGCCGCCACTTGTGTAGGTCTTCTATGAGTCGGGTCCTCAAACGAGATCTCTCGATTCTTTCCTGGAACGCCAACGGGTTGTCCAACAAGATCCAGGAACTCCAAGAATTACTGGCCCGACTCAAACCCGATGTAGTACTTCTCAATGAGACCCACTTGACTCCTGCGAGTCGGTTACGACTGGCCAACTATGTGTGCTATCGAAACGACAGACCGGGCACTGCTGGTGGCGGTACTGCCGTCGCGGTGAGGCTCACTCTCGAGCATCACCGAGTCGTCTTGCCTGCAATGACTCACCTCGAAGGCACCGCTGTGGAGTTGTTAAACACTCTAGGCGGTGTACAGATGGTAGCGGCGTATAAACCGCCGCAAAAAGAGCTCCTTCACCCCGATCTAGCTGTCGCGTTCGATGCACACAGGAGGGTCATCATGGCCGGCGATCTGAACTGTAAACATCGCGATTGGAACAGTCGCTTGACTGCCCCAAACGGGAAACGTTTACGCAGGTTTGCCGATTCTCGCAGGATACAAGTGATTGGGCCTACCCAACCTACGTTCTACCCCTCACAACGCAACGCGGCTCCCGATGTCTTGGACATAGCGGTGATTCAAGGAATTGACTGTCCGGTCCATGTGTCCGCGCTAACGGAACTATCGTCCGATCATCTCCCCATCCTGATACACGTCGCTACCCAGCACGTCGTACGCAGAGATGTCCGGAAGGTGGTAGAATGGGATCGCTATGGCCCGGCGTTAAGTCGCCGATTGCCAGACGCGGGACCACTCGAAACCTTCCGCCAAGTCGACGAGGCAGTTGCCGCGTTTGACGAGGCAGTCGTATCTGCGATCGACGCGTCTTCCAGAATGAAGCCAGGCGTCACGCCCCACTGGCAGCGGATCCCAGAGGAGACGAGTGCTCTCGCTTGCGAGAGAAATCGCCTCCGGAGACGCTGGCAGCGGACCCGTGATCCGGCCGACAAGGCAGCGTACAACCGGGCGACCGGCATTTTACGTCGTGAAATGCAGGCCTACCGGAGACGCTGTTGGGAACTCGCCGTGGCCCAGGCAGGGGACGGATCGGACGAAAGTAGCCCTTACCGGATACCTTCGGCGTTGGTAGGGAAGAGGCGCCGGCCTCGCATCCCGGCCATTGCTGGACCTTTCGGTCAAATCCTGGCTCGCCCGGAGGCGAAGGCCGAGTACTTGGGCGCGTGTTTTGAGCGACAGTTCGCACCTAACCCGCCCATGGACTGGGACTTCGACGAAGAAGTCGAGAACGAAGTGGAAGACTTTCTGTCTCTTCCGATCACTACGGAGCCCGAACCCATTACTAGGGAAGAGGTCACAGATCGGCTCGTCGAACTCGTGCCAAGAAAAGCTCCTGGCCCGGACGGCGTCTCGAACGCCGCTCTTACTCGACTCCCGGAGCGAGGAGTACTTTTCTTGGTCGCGCTGTTCAACGCGTGTCTTAGACTGGCCTATTTTCCCCAGAAATGGCGTAAGGCGACGGTTATAGTGATCCCGAAGCAGGGAAAGGACGCTTCCCGTCCCGGCAACCTCCGGCCAATTAGTCTACTGTCAGCCACGTCAAAGGTCCTCGAACGTCTCGTACAACGGAGAGTACTAGATCATCTACGAAATTTCGATGTACTGGTCCCCGAACAGTTCGGCTTCCGTGTGGGGCATTCCACCACTCATCAACTGATGAGACTGGTGGAATACATCACGGACGCCGGGTGTCGGAAAGAGCAGACTGTCGCCTGTTTCCTAGATGTGGAAAAGGCCTTTGATAGTGTCTGGCACGACGGGCTCTTGTTCAAGCTCCGGGAAATCCAGCTCCCAGATTGCTACCTTCGCTTGATTGCTAGCTTTCTGACGGAGAGGACTTTCTGCGTGCGAATAGACGACCACGTCTCTTCCGAGAGACGTATCACAGCCGGGGTACCTCAAGGTAGCGTGCTAGGGCCTCTCCTGTTCTCCGTGTATGTTAACGACGCACCCAGAGAGCCTGGAGTCCAGATGGCTTTGTTTGCCGACGACACGGCGGTGTATACCGCCGATCGGAACGCAGACTTTGCTATCCCACGACTTCAGCGCGCACTCGATGCGTATTCGACGTGGACGGAAAGCTGGAAAGTTGCCGTCAACGAAACCAAGAGCTCCGCGGTGCTATTCACAAAGCGCCGGAAAGAACCACGAGGCCGAGTGAGACTCGGTAGAACGTACCTGCCCTGGTCGAGGGAAGTTAAGTACCTCGGTGTCCACCTTGATCGTCGGCTCACCTGGCGTACCCACGCTGAGACGATGCGAAAGAAAGCGTCCGCTCGTCTCGGTCAACTGTTTCCGATACTTGCCAACAAGGCTATGACCCGCAAGCTGGGTAAGTTGATTGTCAACGCGTATCTGTTGCCGATCATTACCTACGCTCTTCCCGTCTGGGGTTACCTCGCAACCGTTCATAAAAGAAGGTTGCAAAGCGTTCTCGATAGAGGGCTTCGGCTAGCGGCCAAAGTCCCCTATCGGTTTTCTTCTCGTCTCCTGAGAAGAGGACTCGGTGTCCGCTCCTTGGATGACACCGCAAGGCGACTTGCACGTAAATTTTACGTCCGAGCTGCGAGGACCCAGACAAACCCACTCATAGCTGGCCTTGGCAGGTACCGAATACGTCCAGGTGAATCTTGGAAACGGCCTCGACAAATACTGTACTAGTCGACCTAGTACGAGCATGTCGTTGTAACGACCAATAAAATTTAATTAATCAATATTCCGTCTGGACAGGACCACTAGGCAGGAGCCCCTCATAGGAGGCTCGGTACTAGGATACCATTGGGTCGTCTCACGACGCACAACCCAACAGCTCTGACCACTCGGCGGTTCATAGCGACGGACGCATTCTTATGAATATGGATGGACTCCAGATGCAGGCGAGTGAAGTAACCCCGGACAGAAGACAACACGCGGGCTTCATCAAACATCACCCGGTGATCGTCGTGGGAAAGAAAAATCGTTTGGAACGATTCCTTGGACATCTGAATGCTGTGCACCCGCGCATACAGTTTACGATGGAGCGTGAGAGGGATGAACAATTGGCTTTTCTGGATGTGTTGGTCCTGAAAAGGACCGATGGCAGCTTGGGACATAAAGTTTATAGGAAGCCAACGCACACCGACAGATATCTGCACAAAGCCTCCAATCATCATCCTAGGCAGAAGAGGGCGGTGCTGAAGACTCTGGTAGACCGGGCAAAAAGAATCTGTGAGCCCCAGTATCTCGAAGATGAGTTTCGGCATCTCGAGGAAGCACTGCAGTCCAACGGCTATTCTGCTGCGGAGGTTAGGAGAGCTGCCCGGCCGAGAAGATCTGGTAGACTGGACGAGTCGGTGTCGCCTGAGGTTGTTGGCTCTGCTGTCTTGCCCTACATCCGTGGCGTGACTGACCGCATCGGGAAGTTGCTGAGTAAGCGGGGCGTCAGGACGATCTTCAAGCCAACCAAAAAGATCCAACAGTTCCTGCGACCGGTGAAAGACGCCAGGGATCCACTCTCGTCGTGCGGGGTGTACAGTATTCCTTGTACGTGTGGCCAGGTCTACATAGGCACCACGAAACGTAGTGTCCGGACGCGCCTCTCTGAACACCGGAGATACTGCCGTCTGGGCCAGCCGGAAAAGTCCGCAGTTGCTGAACACGCTCTTTCCCACGACGATCACCGGGTGATGTTTGATGAAGCCCGCGTGTTGTCTTCTGTCCGGGGTTACTTCACTCGCCTGCATCTGGAGTCCATCCATATTCATAAGAATGCGTCCGTCGCTATGAACCGCCGAAGTTGCCAAGTTGCCAAGTTGAAGTAGGGCACAGCACAGTGCGTGCCCCAGTGACGGCAGCGTTCGGGCGAGCCCGATGACTGCCTGTTGCTTCTGTAGTGCTTGGAGCGAGACTTGTCGCAGCGAGGATAGGTACCCCCTTTTTTATTTTGGCGGAGGTGAAGGAGATGGGCTGTGATTGGCTGAACCGCTGACGCGATCCACCAATGGCCTGAGAGGGAAGCCTACGCGAACGCTTAGCACGGATTGGCGGGATTTGTTCGCCCACAACGGGTCGATGCACTTCCGCCAGCCCGGTAAGAGTCCGGTAGACTGCCTTATGGCGATACCGAGGCAGGCGAGAGATGGGAGGGGCGAAGTTGCCGACTGAAGGTGGCGCTAGGCACACCTAAAGCCGGCACAACGCCCGAACCATCTGTCGGCCTGCAACGGACCGGATTTGACTGGAAGGATGGTGGTGAAAATACGATTGGTCGGCGTGTGGACAGATGGTGAAAGGGCAATTTTTATTTTAAAATTACGGCGGGTCGTCGAGCAGAGCTCGAGGGCGGCGGCGTTTGACTGGTGGTGGTCCATCATCGTTATCGAGGTGTTGGAGGTGAGGAAAATCTGAGATGGATGCTCGATGGAAGAGATTGAACGTGAGAGTTCGCGCAAATCCATCGAGCGACGGAATCTTCAGCCCTCGCCTGATAGTAGCATTTTTTACATACCAGGGAGAGCCGGAGATTAGGCGAAGGGTAAGGGCTTGGAAGGCTTCCATGCGTTTAACGACGTCGGGGGCGAGTTGGGTCCAAAATGCAGGCGCTGCGTACATAAGGACGGCTCGTAAAAAGAGCAGATAAATCGAGAGCTTCGTGCGCACAGGCAGTGGCCCTCGAGGTGATAAGAATGGGTAGAGTTTGGCTTTGACGCCTCGGGCGCGCTGGAGCACTGTGGATACGTGAGCTCTGAAGCTTAGGCGTCGATCAAGAGTGACGCCCAAGTACTTCACAGTACGTTGCCAAGCGATTGGGCTCCCTTCAAGGGAGAGGGTCTGGCATCGGGAAGTGAGCTGACGGGAGAAGGCGATCGCCTCGGATTTCTCCGTATTGATCGCCACCCGCCATTTCCTTAGCCAGGCCGGAAGTAGTGCGAGCTGGCGCTGCACCACGTCAGTCGCAAAACGAAGGTTCGCAGAACTGGTGTGGTACATCGCATCGTCCGCATAGAGAGAGAGCGTGACTCCAGGCAATACTGGCAGGTCGTTCGTGTACACTAGGTACAGAACGGGGCCGAGGACAGATCCTTGAGGAACGCCAGCGGCGACGGGGCGGACAGAAGAGTACGTCCCGTCGACGCAGATCCTAAATTTGCGGTCGCAGAGATACGACCGCATCAGATGTACAAATGAGGCAGGGAGAGGGGAGGTGGCTAGTTTATAGAGAAGGCCTTCGTGCCAGACTTTGTCGAAGGCCTTGCTCACGTCCAGAAGGACGGCGACAGTTTGATGGTTCCTGTTGATGGCGTCAGTGAGTTGCGTGACAACTCGGACAAGTTGAAGAGTGGTCGAATGCTGCCTGCGGAAGCCGAACTGTTCCTGCCGGATGAAATTATCCAGCAGGGGTGAACCGCCGATGTAGCATGTAGCATTGTAGTAGCGGGGCGTCTTTGCACCCGGTGCATGACTGCAGCATCTGAGTCGAGCTCAATGGCTGCCTGTGGATATACATAGGTCTGGTTCTTCGACTGGTGCCTAATATCAGGAATGGACAACCGCCAACCAGTTAACTGAGAAGGCGGGGGAGAAAGGTTTTAATTTTTATTTATTTTAAAATATTTGCAATCAGTGGGCACTGCCGCATGAACGGGTTCAGATGACAGATGTCACCCGTTCCCAGTCCCGCGTGCAGACGCCGTGAGGCGTCGGTCGCTCCCCGCGAGGCAGAGACCCTCCGTGCCAGTGATAGCGCGTAGCAACAGCATTCAGCGTGGTCGGCATACTAGGAAGGGAGGAAGGAAACAGCTTGCAGGTAAATTCTGGGGCATGGGCAGATGGTGAATATTCAAATTGAGGTTTAAGCAGGTTACTTAAACTTATGGCGGGTCATCGAGAATCGCCCGAGGGCGTTTGACCCGGACAGGGGGAGGTGGTTGCGTGGTGCTGATGGTTCTGAGGTAAGGGAAGGAAGAGGTCTCAGCTGCGGCAAAGAGAGTCGCAGCTAATGACCAGACAAAGGCTGAGAGAGCAGGAACTCGTAGACCTCCTCGAATTACACTGTTTCTAACAAACCAAGGAGATCCCGACAAGGAACGGAGGGTTCTGGATTGGAAACTTTCCAGCCTACGCCTGTTGGTGGCGGAGGCAAGTGACCACCATACAGGTGCCGCATAGGTCAATACAGACCGGAGAAACAACAGATAGAGGGTAACTTTCGTGCGCAGCGCCAGGGGGCTGCGGCACGCGAGGTATGGGTAAAGTTTGGCTCGGACGCCGCGAGCCTTGGCAAGGGTGTCCGTCACGTGGGCGTTGAAGCATAGGCGACGATCTAGCCGAACGCCTAGATACTTCACCGACTCTTTGTAGGCGATAGGCCTCCCTTCAAGGGAGAGGGGCTGGCATCGGGAGATGGACTTACGAGTGAAACAGATCGCCTCGGATTTCTCCGTGTTGATCGTCACCCGCCATTTCCGTAGCCAGCCCGGAAGCTGGTCCAACTGACGCTGCAACTGTGTACTCGCAAAACGCGGGGACACAGAGCTGTAATGATACATTGCATCGTCAGCGAACAAAGACAACGTGACTCCGGGCAAAACAGGCAGGTCGTTCGTGTACACGAGGTACAGAACGGGGCCGAGGACAGATCCCTGGGGTACGCCAGCGGCGACAGGACGAACTGCAGAGCAGGTTCCGTCGACGCTAACCCTGAAGGTTCGGTCGCTGAGATACGACCGGAGGAAAAACACTATGGACGATGGTAAGGGGGAGTTAGCAAGTTTGAAGAGAAGACCTTCGTGCCAGACTTTGTCGAAGGCCTTGCTCACGTCCAGCAGTGCGGCGGCCGTAGCCGCTCGCCTGTTGGTGGCGTCAGAGAGTTGCGTTACCACGGGGACTAGTTGAAGCGTGGTCGAGTGCTCTCTGCGAAACCCGAACTGTTCGTTGCGGATAAAATTATCCAACAACGGCGAGATGCGGGCCAGCAGGAGCCGCTCGAACACCTTCGAGATAACTGGCAAGAGAGATATTGGCCGATAGCTTTCAGGAAGCATGCGCGGCTTGCGGGGTTTAGGAACCATAACGATGTTGGCATTTTTCCACAGGCGGGGAAAGTACTGTAGCCGGAGACAAGAGTTGAACAGCTCGAGAACGAGGTCAACGCCTGAGGCCGGGAGATATTGTAATGCAGCGGCCCCGATCCGGTCAGGACCGGGGGCGCGACGGCGGTTTAGTCGACAGACAGACGAAACGAGTTCGTCTCTGTCGAACGGGAGGTCTGGGCCAGCGGGAGGGCGAGAAAAATAACCAGATAGGAAGTCCCGGACTTCTGCCGAGTGGGCAGGGTCCGAAACGCCTCGGTGAACGGTAAATTGCGACTCCATGCAGTCGGCGAAGACCTCAGCCTTGCCTTCTGATGAAGACACAACCCCGTTCGGGGTTTCCAGTGGGTTGCGAGTTCTCTTCTCGCGGGTCAGTCTACTCACCGCTCTCCAGACGGAGGCGTGGTCGACTTCAAGAGACTCAAGGTATGAGTCCCATCGATCAGAGTTTACGTCCCGCAGTAGCTGCTGAACGTAAAGGGACTGTTGTTGAAATCGTCGCTTAACGACTGGGTCACGGGTTCTTTGCCATCTGCGGCGGAGCTGGCGCCGTAGCCAGATGGCGTGGAGTACTTCCGCAGGTAAGGCCGATTTTCGATGATTCACCTCGAGTGCGTAGGTGTGTCGATCCATGACACCTTGGACCAATTCCTGAAGATTTGTGGCGCGGAGATCCAGATCGTCACGAGTGACGATTGGGTCCGCCGGGAGAGATGGTAACCTTCGAGAGAGCTCGTCATGATAGGATCGCCAGTTGACTCTCCTAACAATCTGAGCGGGAAGTCGGGGTGACGCCGACAGCTCTCGAACAGTTATAACAAGGGGATTGTGATCGGACGAAAGGTCCGACACAGACGAGACCTCGATGTTGCGGGCAACGTTCTTGACAACTACTATGTCAAGAACGTCCGGCCGATGGCCGTGAAAGGGGAAGTAGGTAGGGTCTTCAGGGCCGATGACATTAAGTGCCGGGTCGCCAGAGACGAACCGGAACAGAGAATTTCCATAGGCGTTGACAACGCGGCTGTTCCATGAAGGGTGTTTGGAGTTTAAGTCGCCGGCTACAATGGTTGAGAGGGGGTGGTCGAGGAGGGCGTCCCACTCCTCGGGCGGTGGCGGAGTTCGCCGGCCAGGCCGGAGGTACGCAGAAACAACGCGCAGCTCCGATCCGCCGGCGTCCACCGCCACCGCGCAGCCTTCAATAATAGATGTATCTAGAGGAGGCAAAAGCCTGTGGGATATCCGCCTGTGGACTAAAACAGCTGTGCCCCCCGAGGGGGACAGCGAGGCCGTAGGGGACGATCCTGACGATAACAGGCATAGGCAGGAAGGGAAAACGAGTGGTAATGAGCCAGATGAGTCTCGGAAAGAAGTATGATATCAACATCATACTCCGTTACGAAAGTCATCAGTTCAGATCGCCTGGGGAGTAGCCCGAAGGCGTTCCACGCAACGATCCTCAGGCTATTAGCCATTTAGGGGAAGTAGAGGAAAGAGGGCAGCTAATGATTGGAACACCAGGGCAAGCACAGTGGTAGTGTCGCGAGCAGTCCTGATGGATGCAACAAGATTATCTGCCCAGGCAGTCAGGGGATCCACCGAAGCCCGGGAAGATTCCCGGGGTTCAGGAGGACAAGCCTGACTGGCCTCGACAGGGGTAGCAGATGGCGCTGGGCTGGTGGTCTGAGTAGTAGACTGCTCACTGGAAGGTTGAGGACGATGGCTGGGGGCGGGTCGAGCCCGCGGAGAGGGTACAGGTGGAACCTGTGATGATGTTGGTCGGCCGGCGGAGTTCCGGCGACGACGAGAGCGCTTTGATTTGCCCGATCGGGCTGGAGGCGGGGCTGATTTAGCGGCCATGGCCGCGTAGGAAGGTGCGGGCGCTCCGGTAGGCGCCGGGATTGAGGCCGCTGCAGGCGGCGCCGAAGCGACGACTGCAGGCGAGACAGCGGCACCGGAAGCAACCGGAGTTGCTGCCGGGACCTGGGCAGATGCACCAGTGAGAGGCGGGAAAGCCGCTCGCCGGTTAGGGCCAGGACCAGCTACACGGCCTGCCTGCGCGCCAGGGCGCACAGGAGGTCGCTGCGGTTTCATGGCGGCGATAAAGTTAGGGCAGCCTCGGTAATTAGCCGGATGGGCTCCTTTGCAGTTACAGCATTTAGCTGTGTACCCCGTCGTAGGCTTATCACAGCCACGATGAGGTTCAGCACAACGCACGCAACGCGGGGGCTGATGACAGAACAAACTGCTGTGGCCGAACCTCTGGCAGTTGAAACACTGCGAGGGGCCGGGCCGCGGGTCAAATGTTCGGACTTGCACCCGTAGGTGCAGAAGGTTCTGGAGACTATAAATCTCCTCGAAAGGGCCTACTTTCAGAAGTTTGACCAGAAAGCTGTTAACAGGTCGGCGGTCATCACCTTTGCCAACATGCAGGACGCTTACCGCGGTCGGCGCATAGCCGAGCGCAACAAGTTCCTGCCTGATGGCATCAGTTTCTGTGAAAGAAGGAATTCCCGACAGAACGACCTTGATTTCTCGCTCTGACGGGAGGGCAAAAGTATGAAATGAGATCTTACGCTCTGTCAGGAATGACTGAACAGAGCGGAAGTCTGGGATCGTAGCAGTCGCCAGCTTTAGCGAGGCGCCTTGGCACCTCGCCTCGACCTTGACCGAAGGGAGAGCTAGGGATAAGGAACGAAGCAATTGAGTGTAATTCCTATTGTCAGGAATTACAATCGGTGGAATGCGTGGGGAAGACACAGTTTGGGTACCAGTTGAATACTCACGCTCGCGCTGAGTGCCGCTGTTACCGTGACTAGACGACTGATCTGCAGCTGAGGCGGGCGGCGGAGTTTGGGCCAGTTTTCGCTTGCGTTTGGCAGACTTGCCCTCCACAAGCGAGAACTGTCCGTCCCCCGACCCAACACTGCACATATCGACCGCACTTATATCACTTTCACAATCACTTTCACTGTCGTGAGGAAGTGGAGTAGAACGGAAGCCGGTTGAGCAAGTTTCCATTAAGGAAACAAGCGGCGCCGGCAGAGGATTCGGGGGCGTATTCGACGCCATTTCGGACAAGCCGAAATGAACGTCTACGCAGGTCTAGGATTGAGGGATCACCAGACACTGAAAACTATCCACAGGCACAATTGGACACAACACAGACCGCACAGCACTCGGATACAAAAACACTCCCGCACAGATTAAATATAACTGCGTAGCACTGAACTGTTGGTGAAACTTGTAGTGTTGATGATGCAGAATATGATGATGATGAAATAAATGATGAAAATTCAATATTTCCGCACAAATTGGAAAAATTTTGCAGAGCAAAAACAATCACAGCCTACCCGGGCAAATGCTCTAGGTAGACTCTGAACCGCCGAGGAGAAAGCATCTCCTTAAATAGTGTCTGGCATGGTCTATTCTCCATGGCCAATCAGAATCAATTATGATGAGCTGGCTTCTCATTGGTCCGCGCGATACACCTGAAGCGGCCAAAAAGCTATAAATAGAGGCATCGTAGCCGTAACTCACTGTTGCTTGTTCCCAGTACATTGGGGACGTGTTCGGCGTACATCTATTCGAACAAGTTTTGCTACTGAAGATGGCCACCGGTGGTGTGGCCGAAACGTATAGCGCCAATGCATCAAGCAATCGACCACGGCCTTTCAGCCCGGAAGTTTTATCCAATCATAATTACAATCCTTTTTGGGGATATGCAACTATTATAGGAAATTTCAACAGAATTATTCAGAAGTAACAGCCAAATTTCAATGTTTACTTTCAAAGAGAAACAAGTGGAAATGGGAAGAAAGTGAAGATAATAATTTCCAGATAGTAAAAAATAAATTTCTTGACAGCATCATGTTACATCACCCAAATTTTAATAAACGTTTTTTCATAAATTGTGATGCTAGTAACATTAGCCTTGGAAGTGAGCTATATCAGGAAGATGAAGAAGGAAATCATGGAGTTATCAGTTTTGCAAGCAGAGTACTGAGTAGTTGTGAGAGAAATTATAGAGTAACTGAAAAAGAACTGCTGAGTGTTGTGTTCCCATGTATAAAATTTCGAACATTTATTTTGGGATACCCAGTGACCATCAGAACTGATCACAGATCAATTTCGTTTTTAAAAAATTGCAAACTTAACCACGGCAGACTTACTAGATGGGTATTAATACTTCAAGAATATAATTTAGACTGGGAATATATTCCAGGTAAGAAGAATGTCATAGCAGACCGATTATCCCGGATTAATCTCGAAAAAGGAACTTGTGAAATAGAACCAGAAAGTATTGGAAAAATATATTACATTCTTAAGATGGCAAAAGAGTTACAAGATATAATTAATAAAATAAAAGTCGATCAACAAAGGGACACTAAATTAACAAAAATTAAGGAACGAATATTACAACATGGGCCCTATAATAATGAATTTCTTTGTGTTTATGAAGAGGTCCTTTTTATTCGTCCTACCATTAAGGATCATGTCTGGAAGATGTATGTGCCAGCAGCAACAGAAGTAGCACTGATTCAGGATTATCATGAAAGATATGGCCACATGGGATCACTCAAAGTTATTAAAGCTATATCTGAACATTGTTACGTGAAAGCTATAAATAAAAGAGTAAGGGAAATAGTGAAAACCTGTAACATATGCCAGCTAGTAAAAATAAATAATGAGAAGAGAACGGGCGCAATGATTACAATAAAATCTAATAATAAACTTGAAAAGACCTTCTTGGATATCTGTAGACCTTTTCCCAGAAGTGGAGGAAGACATAAATATAAATATTATAAATAAAAATCATATTATTTGATCATTATACGAAATATACAAAACTCTACGCTGTTAGTAGAGCCACAACGAAGAAAATTCTAGAAGTAATTATAAAAAAATACTTACCTGAGGTGGGAAAACCGGAAATAATTATAACTCATTATGGAACGCAATTTCGAGGAAAAGGTGGAAAGAAGAATTGGGAAATTGGCAAATAAGAACCTACAAAACATCAGTATACCATCCTAGTAGCAATCCTGCTGAACGTGTATTAAGGGAAGTTGGTAGAATTTTACGTACTTACTGTCATCAAGAACATAAAAACTGGAGTCAGTATATCGAACCCGCAGAGACTTTCCTTAATTGGTCATACCATGACACTATCGGTACTAGCCCTTATCAGGTAATGTTTGATAAACCACCACCAAGAGAAATTACCTCATTGATAAATTTCCCTCCAGGAGAGAGAGTAGAGTTCGACCAAGTGGAAATGCACAACAGAGTGTTGCATAAAGCGGAACTTCAACAAAAAAGGGATCAAGTAAAAAAGAGAAGATTGGATACATACCAGATGGGAGATAAGGTACTAATCAAAAATAGACAACTACCCAGTTCTATAGAGGGTATTGCTCGGAAGCTACTGTTACTTTATACTGGACCTTACCTCATAACCCAGGTGAAGGGGAATAATACTTATGAAATTAAAACAATTACCAATAATAGAATAAAGGGAGTGTATAATCAGTCGGAAATGAAACACTATTATGAAGATAAAACCAAGACTATTAGGTGAATGGAAATAATCAACAATTTATTTTTAATAAACAAGTAATATCAAAATAAATTTGTTCTAGTGGGGGGGGGGGGCTTTATGTAACGTTACATAATCCGGTCCCAATAAATTAAATCATGATAACATAAAGGTCAGAAATGGGTAACCTATAACTAGCTCTAAATTAAAGTATATCACTAAACATTATAAACAATTTGAGTGATATACAGTGACAAGTGATTTATAGTGTACCCATTGAGGTAAAAAGTGAAAGTGAAGGTAACTTATTACAGAATTGTGCTGTAGGTTTGGGAATTATAAAACTATGAGAGTAGACGATAATGCTACTAACTGATTTTGTATTTTATTAATTTATTGTAATATTTATATTGTATGGACAACCAATTGTTATACCTAAGTTAATGTTATATTTTTTCAAATATTTGTGTTAGAATATAAGATACCCCAGGGTTCGTTTTAAAAAAAACATAAAAATTTAAATATAAAAGAATAATAAAAAATTAAAATAATACTATGAGGGAAATGGCAACAGGAAGTAGTGCAGTGTAGGAATACTAGGAGAGACTAATAAATAATATATATATAAATTTATTTAAAGAAAATAAAAATATCAAATACTTATATACAAGGTCATAAGAAAAGGAACAAAAACCTATTATGTAAAACAAATTGGTAAAGAAACCGGAATGGAAAAGAATTATTTTTCGGTAAATAAAATATAAATTTATAATAATTACAAACTGCCTGTATAATAAAAATATTATGGGTTACTAAGAGTGACAAGAATAACAAGTATTGTTAATAATAAAAATTTGATATAAAACCTGGAGAGTTGACAAAATGATGCTACTACAATTCTAATAAAATAACCTTTCTGGAACTTTGGAGAAGTGAAAATTAGTACAAAATTAAAAAACAACATGAACACTATATAATCATACATTATTTATCAAAATTAAATGGTTATACTCCCTAATAAACAGTGAAAGAAAACCTTCTGATGATTCGACCTAGTTTCGCCATAGTTCAAGTTGACGATAGAATATGAGCCAGGCGGTAATGAAATTATAACTCAAGACGGACCTCACCAAAGAAAAAGCTTCATTCCAGTAAGAACCATACGAAGAGAGGTAATATAAACATTTCGTTTAATAGTTAACGAAGAAAACGCATTCCGAATGTTGGTATAGAATACGAAACTAGTCAAATTTAATCACATGTTTTAAAGTAAACAAACGCACGCTGCTCTCTTACGGAAATTTCTGGAACTACATACTAAACGAAAAAATAAACAAATTTATTTAATATTTTTCAGTATTTGTAAAGCTTAGTAATTATCCATTTCTGACCATCTCATAACAAAAAGAACTTACCCTTAACCCTGGGGAATTATTAAGAATTATATATTAATTGATGTTTTAAAAATAGTGTAAAATTTGGTAAACAAAACCATATATGTTTTTTTCTTTAGACAATTCCATGTTTACTCGATGAAGTCGAAATTGTGTTTTATTTACGGAAAGATCAATTGTGATACTTGTATTTTGGTGGCAGGAAACAAAAACCAATAATATAAATAAATAATATTATTGAAAAATGATATTGAATAATAAAGTGTGTTATAATTTTTGTAGTGGGTAGTTGTAATAGATTTCAGCACAAAACAGAAGAGATCAACCCATCGGATCATATTTTGCTATAGTGTAGGCTGGTTAAACTAGGCGTGGAAACTCGTCTCACAATCAGCTGATTTAAATCACAGCGAACCATTTGAAAAATCAGAAATCGCCTAAACCGAGTGTAAATAATCGGTACTTACTCTCTCTTCCTCATGAGGCTGAACAACTTCCCTACTTGACCCCAAATCACACACTCTCGATTTCTGCTTAGATTGAGTAACATTACAAAATACTTTATTTTTTAAACTTCAGTTATTATAATTCATAAGTGGCGACTGCGGAGAGGCGGAAACTTTAATATCTCAAGGCAGTACGTTACAGATTGGCGTACACAACATTGGGAGCTTAATTAAATAAGACGAACACCCAATAAGCAACATACAAAGTTTTCGCTAATACCTCTAAGAAAAACCGCGACGTTACAATATATCGTTCTCCGCAGGTAAAATTATCTTTTAAAATCATTCAATGTTAATAGCTATATTTATTCATCATTACCTCCTTATGTAACACACTGTTTCCCTCTTTTTTCATTTATCATTTCCTTTTAGTATCAATTATATGACAGTATTTCTCCTCCTTAGTAATATCAATTGTTATTTGATTGTTCAATAATTCAATTAACTAATTATGTCCTTTCCTTCTTTCCTTTTTCTCCTCCTCTAAGTACGGGTAAGTTGGTAAATATACGTTGACTTGACTATTGGAAATAAATCTATATCTTATATATATATTTTTGCCTTTAGTGGAAGGTGTCCTTCTCGTAATTTTTATTATTTAATTATATTAATAATCTCTCCTTCTCTAAGTGTGATGATTTCATTAATTAAAATATGGTAATTAATAAATAGGTAATGTGTAGGCTGAGAAATTTTAAATTTTTAATAAAATCGCACATTTAAACTAAATCTTATTGCTATCATTTAATAATAATAATATTTAATAAAGAGTTATAATAATAAAATAAAAAGGTATACGATTGTACAGAAAGGGTAAACCTTGTTAATTAATCCTGCATATACTTGCGCCAACCAGAATTAACTTGATTTCCAACCCCTAAACAAACTAAATATACTTGTAAATTTGACATTATTTAAATAATTAAACCAGACCACTGTAGTGTACTTTAATAACGTCTGTAACTAAGAATATCTCTGCTTAATTAAATAGTCATACTTTAATCCTTTAAATAAAGAAGGAACATGGAACTACTTTTATGTTGAATAGTAAATGTCGCGAGATTACTGCTCTCACCCCTTAACTGTTTTTACCCACTTGCAATGGAGCGCTCTCGCCGTAAGCTGCGCACAGCGTTGTTTCGCGACGCGGATATAAATATGTGAGTTGTTGGCTAAAGAATATTTAAATAACTAAATTGTGCGCCGATGACATCTCTATCAGTTTATTAAATAAGAAACTATGTAATTAATATAATACTAGAACCATGAGGTGAAATTCAAATACTAAATAATCATGTGAAGTGAATACCAGTGAAACAAGCTTTCGCTTCATTTATTCTAACTACAAGATTTACTACAGTCATCGAAGAAGAGAGTACCACACCCAGAATGATGTAACATATATCATGAACTTCACCTTCACCGGATACTAAGGCAACGACAGACCTTCAGGAAACACACCGAGGACCGAAGAGCCAAATTTGGATCAACTACAGAAACCACAGGTGACATGAAGGCTTGTCTTCCATGGTTATGAGATATTAAAATTATAACCAACAAAAGACAATTTAACCATTAAGACTTTTAAAAAACAGACATTATATGTAAGATGCAGTCTGTAATCTAAGAAAACTGTTTGTAGTAAAAGAGTAAAAGTTAAAACTGAAAGCTTTATTGTTTTAAAAAGATTAATAAAGTCCATTCTTCAAATGGCACAATTATCAAGATTGTATATGGCGAGGTGACCATTATTAACGTACTATACTCAACCCCGGATCCGTGGAATAAATTAAATTGATGTACATCTTTATTTTGAGGGCCCTTGTAAAAGAATTAAATATAATATCATCTTGTAAACTGTAAGCTGTTGAACCATATATGTTGAGAACTTTAAATAGAGCAATTAATCTCATTATGTAATAAAGAGATATCATCTGTAGTACCGACTAAACTGAGTGCATAAATCAACATTCTCCCCTTCCCAGAATCCTTTTATATTAATTGTTTTGGTGTTGTGATTAATTTTCAGCTCGTCACAACGAAGGCAGCCTGTATAATTGGCATTACCAATTGATGCGGGTTCCCTATGTTATAACACAAGTTAAGATGTTATAAATTGCGCCACTCTGCTCTGCTTAATTTTGCGGCTGCTTTGTTAAATTTAAATTTGCTGCTCTTTAAAAAAAAAAAATAATTGTGACTTATGTTGTTAAGAAGTAATTGAGTCCCAAGATACCACACACAAGCTGTTGATCTATTCACTCATGTATTTTAATATGTGTCAAAATTTTAAATAAAATAAAAATCATATTTATTATTATAATAATATAGTATAGGTAATTTAATTGTAAATATAATATGTGTAAACTTATATTAACATATTGACCCACGTAAACAAAACCATGTACGTACTTGTCCAAAAATTTCATTCATCAACGTGTCAATGTGACGACAAACTCGGACAGGTAAATATCCTGTTGCCGCCTGTGTAAAACTGTCATAGTCACCCTCCCGCAAGTTGAGTTAGACAATACGTTCACCCTCTAGTTGACCCCCTTTGTAAGCAAAACAATGCCATTGTTTAAAACTAGTCTGACCTACTTTCCAGCGTAACAGCTGATCGTTTAAATAGAAACTAATGCAAATGTTTAATAATCACTGTTAATAAATGTTTACCATGTAATAAAGTGTGTAGGAAATAATTGTGTATAGTATCGTAGAGCAAGTACATTTCACCGTGACTACTATTAAATTATATTGTGACTTAAATTTTCAAATAAATAAATGACACAGTTAACCCTCCCTTGTTAGATAAAGTATTAAACCCCATGTCCCAAAACAGTAAACTTTTAAACTGAGTAAACTAAATTTGTGTAACGTGTAGCAGTAAATAAGAGAAAAGTAAATAATAATAACCGTGTAGTTGCATATTGTGAACACCCCAGTCGTGGGCTGTACGCAAACAATAAAGCGTGTTGAGAATTGTAGTAAGCAGCCACTCACCTTCCCCCTTATTGTACGAAACGGTAGCGTCCCTAAACAATGAAAACCACCCCTGTGTATTACAATGAATTGTGTAAAGTGTCTCCCCTTCTGCATAGTTTGTTTAGTTATTATTAAAGAGATAATAAGAATTATCCTCGTGAGATTCCGCTTCTCTCAAGTAATATAAGATGTTAGGATTAACTATAATCTAAAGTGGAGTATGGGATCCTCTTTAGATTATATTAGAGATAAGTTGATGATATATAATTGAAAATTATATATATATAACGTAACAGGTCACAACGGCGCCGACTGAAAGGGTAATGATGGGGCAGAAAGGTGCCAAGTTAATCATTAGTGCGTGCTGAAAGCTAACTTGTGTAGTTAGAGTAAGCCTATGTCAGTCGGCCCACGATATTGTGAGTTACTGTAATTAGGGAAATTAGTATTAAGGATTAAAATATAAGTTAGCACTGTAAGAAACGAGAAAAAGGGAATTTCACGAATGAGAACAAGATCGTTTAAAGAGAGATAAAGAAACAAACCGTGCACTAATAATAAATAATACTAATAATAAATAATTTCACACGGTTAACCCGAAGCATACTCCCGGTACATTGCTGACAAAATAAGCCGGAGTCTGTTCTTTAAGCGGCGGAGTATGTGACGATTTCATTAATTAAAACATGGTAATTAATAAATAGGTAATGTGTAGGCTGAGAAATTTTAAATTTTTAATAAAATCGCACATTTAAACTAAATCTTATTGCTATCATTTAATAATAATAATATTTAATAAAGAGTTATAATAATAAAATAAAAAGGTATACGATTGTACAGAAAGGGTAAACCTTGTTAATTAATCCTGCATATACTTGCGCCAACCAGAATTAACTTGATTTCCAACCCCTACAACAAACTAAATATACTTGTAAATTTGACATTATTTAAATAATTAAACCAGACCACTGTAGTGTACTTTAATAACGTCTGTAACTAAGAATATCTCTGCTTAATTAAATAGTCATACTTTAATCCTTTAAATAAAGAAGGAACATGGAACTACTTTTATGTTGAATAGTAAATGTCGCGAGATTACTACTCTCACCCCTTAACTATTTTTACTCACTTGCAATGGAGCGCTCACGCCGTAAGCTGCGCACAGCGTTGTTTCGCGACGCGGATATAAATATGTGAATTGTTGGCTAAAGAATATTTAAATAACTAAATTGTGCGCCGATGACATCTCTATCAGTTTATTAAATAAGAAACTATGTAATTAATATAGTACTAGAACCATGAGGTGAAACTCAAATACTAAATAATCATGTGAAGTGAATACCAGTGAAACAAGCTTTCGCTTCATTTATTCTAACTACAAGATTTACTACAGTCATCGAAGAAGAGAGTACCACACCCAGAATGATGTAACATATATCATGAACTTCACCTTCACCGGATACTAAGGCAACGACAGACCTTCAGGAAACACACCGAGGACCGAAGAGCCAAATCTGGATCAACTACAGAAACCACAGGTGACATGGAGGCTTGTCTTTCATGGTTATGAGATATTAAAATTATAACCAACAAAAGACAATTTAACTCACCCCATTAAGACTTTTAAAAAACAGACATTATATGTAAGATGCAGTCTGTAATCTGAGAAAACTGTTTGTAGTAAAAGAGTAAAAGTTAAAACTGAAAGCTTTATTGTTTTAAAAAGATTAATAAAGTCCATTCTTCAAATGGCACAATTATCAAGATTGTATATGGCGAGGTGACCATTATTAACGTACTATACTCAACCCCGGATCCGTGGAATAAATTAAATTGATGTACATCTTTATTTTGAGGGCCCTTGTAAAAGAATTAAATATAATATCATCTTGTAAACTGTAAGCTGTTGAACCATATATGTTGAGAACTTTAAATAGAGCAATTAATCTCATTATGTAATAAAGAGATGTCATCTGTAGTACCGACTAAACTGAGTGCATAAATCAACATTCTCCCCTTCCCAGAATCCTTTTATATTAATTGTTTTGGTGTTGTGATTAATTTTCAGCTCGTCACAACGAAGGCAGCCTGTATAATTGGCATTACCAATTAATGCGGGTTCCCAATGTTATAACACAAGTTAAGATGTTATATAAGTACGGGTAAGTTGGTAAATATACGTTGACTTGGCTATTGGAAATAAGTCTATATCTTATATACATGTTTTTGCCTTTGGTGGAAGGTGTCCTTCCCGTATTATTTTTTATTTAATTATATTAATAATCTCTCCTTCTCTAAGTACGGGTAAGTTGGTAAATTTACGTTGACATTTTTTTATTCATGGTACTTTCTCAATGATGCTGGATTTGACTTGTGTTTTTATTCATGGTACCTTTTCAATGACGCTTGGTTATAAGTACCCTTTACTTTGTTACTAACAGTGTCTGTTGCCTCGTATGTATTGTTTTTATTGTCTTTTGTGATTGTAAAAGGTCCTGTATGTAAAAGTAACAATTTTTTCGTTATGCCTTGTATAGCACTGGGCAATTCTCTGTTTCTGACTAACACCTTTTCTCCTACCTTATACTTAATTGCCTTTGGCTGGGATTGAATATATTTCTTTCGTTGCTGTTCCGTTTTTTCTAACACTTTGTTATAAAATTTGGTTCCTTCAAATTGGTATTCGGGTTCGTCGGGAAAACTGATAATCTCCTTTATCTCTCGTGGTGGGGGTCTTTCGAACATAACTGTGTACGGTGACACCTCTATGGTATTGTGATATGAGAAATTGAGAAAATCCTCGGTTGACGCTACGTATTCGTGCCATCTCTTTTGTTCGTTATGGCAGTATGTTCTCAATAACCGTCCTACTTCCCTCAACACTCTCTCGGCTGGGTTACTATTCGGGTGATATACGGATGTCTTATACGTTTTTATCCCGTGTTCTCCAAGGTTTTATTTCCATAATCTTCCCTTAAACTGGGTACCGTGGTCTGTAATTATAGAATACGGTTTGCCTACCTCCATTATATACCGTTCTATTATGATGTCTATAATTTTCTTTGTCGTAGCCCTAGTTATTGGATAGCTTGGTATATTTGCTGAAATGGTCAAAGATAATTATGATGAATTTATATCTGTGTCTTCCACCGCTGCGTGGAAATGGTCCACAGATATCGAGAAATACCTTTTCCAATTTTTCGGTGGATGTTATGGGTATCATGACCCCTTCCTTTCTCTCGTTATTACATTTTACCTTCTGACAAATATCGCATGACTGTATCGCCTGTTGCACTTTTTTATTCATCCCTTTGATGTATGTTTGCTCTTCCAATGCCTTCCTTACCTTGAAGGCACCCATGTGTCCGTACCTATTGTGGTAATCGATGATTAGTGGCCTCTCCATCCCTGGTGGAATTACTAACTTCCAACTCTCCTGGTGCGGGGTATTCCTTATAAACAAAGTATCGTCGTGTATACAGTAATATTTATTTATAACTTCATCGCCTTCCAGTACCCTTTTCCTAATATTTCCTAATTTTGGGTCGGCCTCTTGTTGTGCCTTTACATCATTTAAAATATTTTTTAAATCTTCCCTGCTCTTAATAATATGGTATACCTTTGCTATTTGTTCCTTTTCGCCGTCAAAGGTTTGGTTTTGTAAATTGATGCGGGATACGACCTCGGCTGCTATGTTTTGTTTGCCTGGTATATATTCCCACGTGATATTATATTCTTGCAGGGCCAAAACCCATCTCGTCAGCCTTCCGTGGTTTAGCTTACAATGCTTTAAATATGATATTGACTTGTGGTCACTCCTAACCGTGATGGGGTATCCTAATATATACGTCCGAAATTTACCGCATGCGAAAACTACACTCAACAATTCTTTTTCAGTGGTATTGTAGTTTCGTTCGCAACTGTTCAGCACGCGGCTGGCGAAGCTAATTACTAAATGGTTTCCATCCTGATCTTCCTGATATAAGGCTGCACCTAAACTTACGTTACTGGCATCGCAATTTAGATAAAATGGTTTTGTAAAGTCGGGGTGATGTATCATAACTGCTTCTAAAAATTTTTCCTTTATGAGATTGAGCACTCCATCTTGTTCTGGTCCCCAAGTCCATTTGTCTTTAGCTGATAACTGCTTTTGGAACCTGGGAGTTAGTTCTGAATAATTGGACCGAAACTTCCTGTAATAGTTACAGATCCCTAAAATGATTGAAGCTGTTTCCTGTTTTTTTGGGTGGGGAACTTCTGTGTTGCCTCTACTTTCTCTTTGGATGGAGTAATCCCTTGTCTCCGGCCCGCTCAACCGTGACCAGATGAATGGGCAAAAATGAAAGGTGAAGGAAATAAAGGAATGCGTAAGTATGTAACGTGCTCTGCCAAAATGAAAGGTATGTCTCTGATGAGCTTTTCTTGTGTATTCTGTGCAAGTAAACTTTTATTATAATGATCAAAGCAATAATTCTAGACAGTGGACAGTGTTACTTCGGTTAAATGGAGAACTAACTTAATTTCTTGGTGTGCATATCTGTACCTTCTGTACCACTTGATACTCTGGTCAAGTAGTGACATGGCAAGCTGACTTAACATAAATAAAAGACATTTGCTTAATGATCTTTACTTTACTTAATATCCTGCAATCCCAGTTTATTTTAATGATAACGAAATTATATCTGAACAATAGTTTTTCTTTCAAAATACAGTTGAACCAGTCTGGCATCTGAAATAATTTTTTTATAGTGAGGACAGTTCCTAACAAGTATAATTAGTAGCTGGTAGTGATACATTATGTGCAAAATGCTATTATAAATGAAAAAAAAGAAAATAATATAAAAACGAAATGTGTTAAGCTACAGCTGGTGAATTGCCATTTACTTAAACTATACTGTGTGAAGGCACTTCTCAGCATTACTAGAAGGAGTCGTGCATCGTTCCTTTATTTTCCTGAGAAAGTCTCTCAGTTATTTATCAGTGTTGTCTATGTAACTGTCTTGTGTGTAAATTGTGAAGTGTATGTAATTCTTAAAAAAGGAAATCATGTAGTCATACGTATTGAGTGTATAACCATTGTCATGACAGGTAGTGAACTATCCACCACATGTATTGAAGCTATGTTATATCCATATATGTTTTTGGATTTAGAATCAATTTTAATTTTTCAAATAAATGAATTTAATGAAACTTAATAACGTTTTCTCAATTTAATATATTCTGAATTGCATGAAGCATTGTCATGACAGGTACTGAACTATACATCACATGTGTTACACTTATGTTGAATAACTGAAAAATTTCTAAATAACTAATGATGATTAAATTAATAGTGTAACGGATTGAAATGTTGTAAATGTCTAAAAATTTTGAAATAAGTATCAGTGGTTAAATTAATTGAAAAATGGAATAAAACAAAGTAACAGCTCTTAAATTAATAGTAATATGGAATGAAATGTTTTGAATTTATGGAAATTTGAAAATAAGTAATGGTAATTAAATTAAATGTAAAATGGAATAAAATAATGTAATGGTCGTTACAGTAATAGTAATGCCGAATGAAATAATTTTTTGAATTTGTGAAAATTTCAGAATATGTTACAGTGATTAAATTATTTGTAAAATAGTATGAAATAATGTTTATATATCTGAAAATTTCTAAATAACTAAAGATCATTAAATTAATAGTGAAACTGAGATAAATAATGTTTTTAAATGATTTTATAAACAACAGTTTTTGGAAAAAGACCAAAACCCTTAAGGTTTCATCCTTGTAAGCATTTTTTAAAAGGGAAATAAGAACCAATAAATGTTGTTTGTTGAGTTTTGGAAATTGAGGTCACTGCATTAATGAATTAACCTAATGGTTCCCCAGTACGATGCTTTTCTTCCTCTAGGAGGCGCTCTCCTAGTTCTAAACAGGTGAGCCGGTCATCCAGGTAAGCTATAGAAATATAGATATAAAGAAAGTAAAAAATTATAAATTTTGAATAGTTTGAAGAGTTGTCTTGTCAATTCGATTTTCTTGATACTCGACGGTGGGGGGTGGGGGTGGGAAGTTGGTAATGGAGGGGATGTTGTCAATATAGTGGCTCACAAATGGTAGCAGAGCGTGGTTGGACGTAGTCCTGGCCACCTCTGAAACGAAAATTGAGAATTGATGCGGTGGCCTCGATACTTAATCGACATGCACTGGCAGTCTTGTAGTGAGGTCTCATACCTCAATGTATGACGTTTTCTTGTAATTTATGTGTATGGTATTGTTGTAAATATTTGGTTTTTGGGAGCGGTTGCCGGGCTGGGACACCAGAGGGTGAGCACAGGCGTGTTAGTGATTCCAAATTGTATCTTTGGGGCGTTCTGAGTTGAGTGTCGATTTGTTTGTTTGTGTACGTGTTTATGTCATTGTCCATTGGTGGTGTTATAGCATATGGTCTTTTGTATTGGTTGTTGGTCCGGTGTCGGGTCGGGGGAGCCCTGGGGTGCCTTGATTGTTATTCGTTAGTTGAAGTAAAGACATATTATCGAGAAACGATGTCAGAGGCGGGGCTGAGTAATGGGCGGCGCGAGGTCCGCGGCCTGGTGCCCGAGTATTTTAATAAGGAAGAGTTACAGTATGAGATACGGTTGCGGGGTGGGGTCCCCCAGGGGATGTAGCGTCCTTGAGGAAACAACTGCGAGAGCTGCTTGCGGGGGAGGATCCTCCACAGAGAGTCGAGATTGAGGACCTGGAGGAGGAGTTAGCTTTGTGTGCGGATAAATGGACGGAGTTCTCCACCCTGATGGAGGACTCTGAATATATGGGGAGTTCTACCCGAGTTTGGCAGAGGGTGATATGACGTGTCGGCTACGTCATAATCCAGGGAACCTGTGATAATTGACGCTAGCCAATTATACAGGCTGCCTACGTTGTAACAAACTGAAACTCAAAACACAAGACTAACAAAATTACAATTATTCTAATTATAGGAAACAAGGGGAGGGATTTAACTGATTTATGCACTCACTTTAGGATGTAACAAAGATGACATCCCTTTTATCCACATAGTATACGTAACATATTGCAAATAAAGATATTATTTACTCTGAGATTGTAAGGGGGTTTTCTATCTAAAATAAAATGATCATTTAGATACTGAGTTTACCTCGGATCCGACTCTTTCTTTTTCTTGTTAAGAATTTTCACATTTACCATACTTGATTATATGAACACATTATTCCTTAAGTACCATTTGAAGGATGGTTTTATTTAGTTGAGCAACTTTTGAAGTTACATAACGAAAGTTAAGTTACAACGTATGATTACAAGAATTGGTGGTTACACCAGTTTAAATCTTAGCTTATTGATTGTCTTTTTCATCTTTAATTACTTATATTTTAAAATATGTATAACTCACGGAAGACGAGCTCCCGCGTCACCTCTTATATTATGGTTAACTGTCCGTGTCTTGACGAGTGATTCTTCCGTACTCTCGTAGTCGAGGATTGTCCTAGGGGTAGTCTGTCCAGTAACGATGAAATGGATGTGATGGTGCCAGCTAACGTGAAGTCGTCAGGATTCTCGGCGATAGAGTAAAGGCAGTATAGTTCGAAGTCGTCACTTTTCACTGTTATTCACATCACCTGTTTAATTGCACCGTCGTGTTGGAGTTTACGTTTGTTTGTACATTATGTTGGAATTTCTTTTAACTTGAACAATATTTGACTGGATATTTAAATTACAGGAGATGTCACCTCTTATACACGTTTTTCCTTTTTCTTACATGTTTGTTTCACAAAAATTTACTCACTGCATATTCGTTACTTATGTCTAGCTGTCCACACTTTTAGTGGAAGTTAACACTTAAATTAAAATACACACAAAATAACATTTTGTGTAGAGCCCCAGCGTGGAGCTGTTTACAGTTAGAAAGCCGCATAGTTAGGGTTAATCCCTAGTTGTTACAACAGGAAAGCTGCAAAGACGCGGAGCGAATACTCCGCCAGAATATAGTTCCATATTTTATTTAATAATACAGTCTTAGAGTTAGACAAAACAAACAATCGAGATTTTCCTCGTATACTGAAATTATTACACCTATTACTAGTGACTGTAAATTATTAATTCTTTATATTATGGTTTGCACGTATTTCTTATTTAATGCCGGCTCGGTATACAAGTTGAATCCGGAATTCACAGGTCATAGCATGATAAGTTTAATAAAGGGTTGACAGTTTTATTCTTTAACTTTTGCTTCCACAATTTTAATTAATTAATACTAGTTAAATTTTCTCATTTAAGTCTCATCACTACCATGAGTTAGTCCAGGGGTAATTGGTTTAATAGTGCGATTTAATGTTTTTTAACTAACTTCCCATTCTTCGATTTTTATTATTAATTTTTATTTTTTTTTACAATTTAAATCGTCACATACTCCGTCGTTTAAAATTGACATGGGGGAAAACAATTATTAAGTGGATTCGAAAGTTAGGTACTGGGGTACACTTGTCGTTACTGTGTGGAGTTTCTCTCCTTCTTCTCCCTTTTTCTTTCATTTATTTATTTGCATGAGTTATACACAACTTATTTCTTTGAGTATCAAACAATATATACATATACTTACAAATTACTTCTTAAATTACGTAAAGTTCATACTTAATTACTACACTTTAAAACACACAAACTTCTGCTTATTTCTATTACTTAAATCTACTACCGGGTTTTTATTTGGGTTTTGGTTACTCTCTACAGAGAGTTACTATCTAGACAACTTCTTACTTAGTGGTCAGGTAGTGGTTAACTGACTACTTATTTCTCTCATCTTTCGCTGAACAGGATCTAAGGTTGATCAGGCCTCATTCCTAATTCTATGATTAGTACTTCACATGGTTACTCAGGTACAAGATAACTTGTCTACCTAGTATTACCTTTTTCTAGTTTTATTTTTTTTTATACAATTTTATCTGCGAAATATGTGTTCTCCGTACATATTCTTGCGTCGCAGGTTCGTACAGGGCTACTGTAACTGGGGTTAAGTACTTCTGGATTCGGTAAGGACCACACCACAGCCCTTGACAAGTTTAGAAGGTATTTGGAACATCCTGAGTTCCAACTAGAGACCGACAATCAGGCTCTCTCTTGGCTTCTGGCGCATCCCCGACAACTGGGTAAAATTGGCCGCTTGGTGGTCAAAATCTCATCATTTAAGTTCAGGGCACAGCATATACGGGGGACCCAAAATGTTGTTGCCGACGCTTTATCACGAATGTACCATCTACCCAGTGAGGAGCCAATAGATGAACCCTGCGCCTTACTCTTGGAGTTTCCCCTCGCCTTTACTGATGTCATCCCTCATCAGCTTGATGATGAGACGTTGGGTCCTATAATTGGAAACATTAAATCAGGCGAGATTAAGGCTCCGTATTTTCTGTCCAAGGGCGTCCTCTGCTGCAAGGAACGTAGAGGACGGGTTCCTAAGATGGTGCTGCCGAGCAAGCTTGTACCCATGGTCTTCCATTACTATCACATTTCCCCGGTGGGAGGCCATTTGGGCGTTTCTAAGACCATCGCCGCGATTAGGAAGAACTTCATCTGGAAAGGCATGGACCGGGACATCGCCACCCGGGTGAAGTGTTGTCATCTGTGTAGTCTGAGCAAGCCCACTCAGAACACCAAGTTGGGGTTGCTGTCTTCTGAGGTGGCTAGCAGACCTATGGAGAAGGTTTTCATCGACTACGTGAGTCCCTTCCCACGTAGCAAGGCCGGGAATTCGTTCCTCTTTGTTTGTGTGGATGCCTTCTCTAAGTTTGTCTGGCTACTTCCCTTGCGTCAGGCAAGTGCTCCTACTACCATCACAGCCCTTCAGACCAGCATCTTTCAGCATTTCGGGCTTCCCTCCATCATTGTCTCGGACAATGGCCCCCAGTTCATCTCAAGGCAGTTCCGAAACATGTGTTTCAAGCACGGCATTCAACATGTAACCACTTCACCTTATCACCCGCAACCTTTCCACGCTAAACGATTTAATCGCAACCATAGATCCGCCCTCATCGCATACCACGGGGAACAGCAGAACACGTGGGACCAGAATCTTAGATGGTTACAAATGGCTTTCAACTCCTCCCTTCATGAAAGTCATAGAGCCATGCCCTTTGAGGTCATGCTTGGTTTCTCCCCTGTGCACCCCCTTAGCAATTTGTGGAGATTGGAGGATCTTCTTCTGGATTCGCTGAATGGGGGGGGGGTCTCGCACAGGTGGAAAGAGGTGAGGAGAGCTCTGCTCCGATCGCACGAGCGTGTGCGGCATCGTTACAACGCTGGGAGAGTCCCCAACCCTTTCAAGGTGGGACAGTTGGTGTACTGTAGGAGCCACCCGCTCAGCTCTAGAGTGGAGGCTCGCGCCGCCAAGCTCTGTTATCGGTGGATGGGACCATTCCGAATTTCAAAATTTGTCTCTCCAGTAACTGCCAGCTTGGTGGGTCTAGAGGACGGAATACAGGTGAGAGTGGCGCATGTTTCGCATTTGAAAGCGTGTCCTCAGTTAGAGATTCCTTGAGAGAAATGTTTATATATATATATATATATATATATATATATAATCACGTTTATCCATCATTAGCTAAACATGCAAGTTCTGACCAGAGAAGTTCATCTTTTTGAGACCCCATATATAAAAGTTACGAGTAAGCTTAGACATTTTATTCTTACATATTCGTAATCAGCATAAAAAACCGTAAAAATATATATCCGTTTCAAGATAGTTTGTTGAAAAAAGTTGAATAATAATTACCCTGTTAACTTTATCGTTACAAATCACTCACACGTTTAAAAAAATGCATTACTATTTTATCACGGATATCGGTTTAGCTTTTAGTGATGAAAAATATGCACAGTGTTGCCACAAAATGTATATAAAGTCACGAAGGTCACAACGTTGCCAAGTCTACTGAACGTAAGCAATTCCTGCAGCTGCTGTGTCTCGGCTGTGTATTCCAGTCGCCTACGTTTAATTCCTGTATACGATCTTAGTTATTTTTAATTTCAGTACCGTAGTAAAAATAATCTTTGAAAGACGTAATCAACTATTTTTCAACGCTGTTATTAAAAAGTGGGTTAATCATTCAATGACAGAAAACATATAAGGTATAAAATGTTGTGATCACTTTATTCACACGTTCTTTTCTTGACACGTAAATAACTATATACTAAATAAAGATATAATAAGTATATCTTCATTGTACATTAGTATAATATGTAGTTAAAAAGTACAGTACAACCTGTCACATCTTGACCTGTGATATCCGGAACCTCCCATATCCGAACGTATCTCCAAACTAATTTTTGCAATTTTGGTTAGCGAATGGTTAGGGATGTAAAGATACTACTCTTGATGTTTTGGCTGATCACCCCTTTTTCTTCACTACACTTACGTCATTCTGCGATATGGTTCACTATTTTTGAATATTTAAGTTTTTACAATTGAAATACTTTATTTGGGGCAACTGAATCTGGGGCAGCGGCGTTAGGTCGACTCACTTTGGCTTCATGGCTTCCAAAAAACGTGTGCATTGTATGAAGCAGCCGAATCACAAACTTTTTCAAAAACTGATGTAGGCGTACTGTAAGTAAAACTTTTTAACCAATTTTACTTTTTGTATTTTAAAGAGTACAGTGTACAAATGCAAATGCTAAACCAATAGAAACGTCTAAAAAAACACGTTCTTCTTCTGTGTATCTTCTGTAATTGTTAATTATATTAATTGAGATTTTGGCTACTTATAGAGATTTAATTACTGAACACAATACAGTTTTCAGAATTGCTGTATATGTATTGGTTTTGAAGTTATCGCAGGTTGAACTGCAAAAATGGATTGAATAAAACTTACTCATGCGGCCGCGTGTTTGACCACGAAGTTAGAGCGAGATAGTTGCTTATTATACCCTTTCTGTCTAGCGTACGGCGCAGCGCACAGTGTCCCTTTCAATACAGTATATTTAATGTATCTTTTAAATGTCAATAAATTTCAATGTAGATAATGTAGAATGTAGAAAATGTAGATAAAGAAAATGATTATGATATTGATTATAATTATAATAATTGGAAGCTTGTTTCAAATATATTATACTACATAGAAATGTTTATACACGCACTCATGCGCGCACGCGTGTGCACGTACGCGCACCCACCCACGCAGGCATATTATATATATATATAAAATTTGTGATGTTTTCAATTTGTTTCTTCTGCAAGTAGTATAATTTCGTATATTCTTTTTAACACCTGACGCACGTTTCACTGAAAAATATCAGTATCATCTGAGGTTTCTAAGTAAATTAATAACAATCGAAATAATTCTATTAATATAAAATTAACGAATAATAAAAAATTCCGACTTAATTTTACATCTTGTGCCATTTTGTCAATTTTATATGTGGACAGACTTGCTTACTTTTCTATTAAATGTAGAAATAGATTTTACCATTATTTTTTGCCGCAAACCATTTAATCTTGTTGTTTAATCCTTTTTCTATATGAATAGCTCATTACAATTATTGTTAATATTTCGTGTAAACAGCAGAGAGATGCTAAGTAGGACATTGTCTCAGGTAAGATTGCAAGGTAAATCAAGACTCGCGCGTATTTCTTCCACCAGTCGGACGTCACGCGGCAAAAACAGCTGATCGCTAGGTTAGCGCGGGAAGCCGGAATGGCCCCCCCCTGTGTTTTGTCTATTCAGCGCTAACACCACAAGATTTCTCATTCCCGTCAACATGAGTACCTACTCAAGGTCAAATAACATTCTTAATGTTGTAATGACAGACGTGTACGTTTACAAAACACTGTTTTGGCTGACACATATATACACATCTACGTCTGAACTCGCAACCTCTTATTTATCAGCTGGCCGGTTTTACGTTTCCACCAAACGTGTTCCAGAAAATCATATTAAAATAATATGAATATTTTATAGTAAAAACATAATAAAAATAATAATAATATACAATTTAAAAAGTTAATACACTACCTCTTGCTTATCCTAAGTTTTGTGCCGTATCACTTTTCCAAGGATTCATAAAATTGTTATCTCGAATGATACATGGATCTTGTAGAGCTCGTAATCCTAATGTTCCTTGCATGATTGATGGAATATGTACACATAATAACCGAGCAACATTTTACGTTAAACTATTGAAAATAACAATGGTTTTCCAAAGTACCGGAGACGAGATGACGGAATTGTTGAACTAAAAGGAATACCGTATATCATTTGATAATCGTGATTCGTTCAATACAATCGCTTCCTAATTCTACAGTACAATGCTCACATCAATATTGAAAACCGATAAATACATGTATAAATAGGCTTACCATACGTCCCGGTTTGACCGGGATTGTCCCGGTTTGACGACCTGATCCCGGGGTCCCGGCCAGTTTGTCAATTGTCCCGGTTTGAAAATTGACGAGAGTAGTTTCCGTCCGGGCGAAGACGTTGTGCAAGCTAAGCTCCCGATTTTTGGTTAAATCAATAGAAAAGAGAGTTTGAAAGATTAAAAGTAATTTTTCATGAATGGAAAATTCAAAAGCTGCAGTAGTCACTTTGCACGAGTATACACATTCAAATGACTTAGGGAGCACAAAAATCCTAATGTGTGCTACACTTGCTTTCCTTCGAAAAGATGTAGAATGTGGCTGGTAGTATATCCATGGTCAAGTTCCAGAGGAAGAGAAACTCGATTAATTCTTTAATTGTTTCGTAGAACAATAGCTAGACAATGATTAGTGCCACAGGAGTTACGGAACTGCTACTTCCGACGTCATACAATGAATAATACCGTACAAGCACGCATCAGAAACTAAACAGCCACGTTGGAAGACCACATCCAAGAATAAAAAACATTATCAAATGTTTATAATCTGAGGCAGAGAAATGTATTCAGAACACGATGTAACGATGGAGTGAAATTTTTAAGCTATGAAAAGGACGAAAAAGTATACTGAATTGGATAAACTAAAAGATATGAAAAAGATTCTGAAGTTGGGATGTTTCTCAAGATCACGTCGTCCGTTCTACAAGTTGACAAATAAAAATAAATAAAAAATAACCTTCGTTTTTAATTTAGAGAGAGAGAGAGAGAGATAGAGAGGGAGAGAGAGAGAGAGAGAGTGAGGGAGCGGCTATGCAAGTGTGTGTGTGTGTGCGCGTTTTATAAAAATTGTAACTTGGTAAACGTAGTTGGTAACAAAAAATACATTTAACGAATTATAAAAACATAAACACAATACAGGGTGGATGTACATACATCGTTGTTTGTGTGTTCGCAAGTGGGAGGTACTCTCACGTATCAAAAATTAATTACGTGTCTTATCTACTTGAGTGTTCGCAAGCGAAACGAGTTGCAAGTGCCACTGTTCGTAAGTGGGAGCACACCATCGTCGGCCGGATACGAAAAGCAGATTAATTTACCTGGTTTCTTCGAGACAAAAGCATCAACATGAATCAAAAAATTTAACTTGCAACCATTATTTTAGTAAAACGTAGATGATTGTGGGTATCATAGCTTAGGCTTTTAGAGCATAGGCTTGTACATTTATCTAGGATTTACATTATGTAGCTGATGATAGAAGTTCAAATGCGAGTTCCTGGTCCCTAAAAACATGGGTATCTCAGCTGGGAGAGTGAACTCCAAGACAAAATACTGATCCTTCAAATGTGTGCGTGTCGGGTAGGTATAGGCCTACTCTGGGCTCCTTAAAAAAGCTACTGCTAAAATAACAGTGATTTGTTCTAATTTTGTTTGCTACATAATAAGGTGACGCCGTATAACATTAAAATTTGGGTTTGGCAAAGATTATCAGAATTGGCACATTCAACAATTAAAAGTTTTGTACGAATGAGCAGAAAATAATGGTATTTAAAAGGAACTATAAAGACATATCTTATGGTCATAAACAAACCGTAGAAGAAATTACTATTGTAATCAGTATAGTCATATTTGGACAGATGTAGAAAAATATGGAGAAGCCTGTACAGGTGTGTCGGTGCTGATGGGAACACACATAAAAACGTTTGTATGAGATTAAACGTATGTATCCAACATAAATACCGTTTTATCTACAACAGGTGGCTTCGAAATATGAATTTGGGGATTTCCCTTTTATTTAGGGGAATTGTTATAAGGTAAATACAGTACAACCTGTCACACCCGGACCTGTGATATCCGGAACCTCCCATATCCGGACGTATCTCCAAACTAATTTTTGCAATTCTGTAATTGTTAATTATATTAATTGAGATTTTGGCTACTTATAGAGATTTAATTACTGAACACAATGCAGTTTTCAGAATTGCTGTATATTTATTGGTTTTGAAGTTATCGCAGGTTGAACTGCAAAAATGAATCGACTAAAATTTACTCATCCGCCGCGTGTTTCACTGACGAAAGTAGAGCGAGATAGTTGCTATTATACCCTCTCTGTCTAGCGTACGGCGCAGCGCACAGTCTCCCTTTATGTACATAAATATGTAGGAAAAATAAGGAAAATATGTAGCTAAATATGTAATATTTAAGAAATATGTAGTATTAAAATACTTTCACATCAACAATATAATTTACATTTTACGAGAACATAACAGTGCCCTCTTTGAAAGGTTTTGAAAATAATAGGTGCTTCATTTTAAACTTTTTAAAATGACTTTCAAAACATGCAAATATATTTTGAGCAAAGTCAATGTAATCCATAAAATACTAATCAAGTTCGGGGCTGACACTAATCACCAGTTAGATTACCACTTCTGTTACAGAAAATAAGTTAACCCTCAGAATACACAGTATCTGAAAATTCAACTCTTTGTTGAAGAGTTTACAATAAGACAGCATGCATAAGAAATGAATTACTTTTCAATTGTTTATTGTACTTTAGAAAATTTATGAAAACATATTTTAGAAAACAGTATTAAAAAAGAAACCTTGATATTATAAAATTAACAACAACAAAGTATTTTACCTATGGATTTCTGTAGTATAGGACATGAGTATAAAGTAAAAAATTGAGAATTATTAACTATTTAACAAAGTATTTTACTAGGAGAGTTGAAATTACTATAAAATTAAAGGTAGATTTTTGACTTGAAAATCTATATTGTATATATATATATATATATATAAAACTCTACTATAACTCTGCATAAGAATAAAGTGTCCATGTAAGTTTTTTTTTCCACTGTTTAGTTGCACAATTAATTATTAAATACTTTTCTATATTGTCTGTTGACATGGACTGTCTTCGGTCTGAGAGTATGTTTTTATATATAGAAAAGGATCTCTCGACATCACATGTCGTCACCGGCGCATGTTTATATAGAGGAATCGTACTTGGAAGATTATTCTCAATCGATTCTACAGTTTCGCCGTTACATATGCGATAAATGGTATGTAAAGTTGAGTAACCAGGGTTTCTATTCAGTACAGCATTTAATTTAGTAGAAACTTTGTCACCGACTTCACCCTGCACAGCATTTAACTTGTTAACTGCTTCTTCAACTATTCCTATGGCCTCTTGGAGAGTCAGACCTGCAGCCTCCAGTTTCTTGATACAACTGAAATGCGTTTTGATGTACGAAACTGAACATATCACCTTAGAGTTGTTGAATGCAGACAAGGATTCGCTCGCTGACACTGCAGAATCGGGAGATAATGTTTCCACCACATACTTCACAGCTTCAAAGTTGTCACTGTAGAAATTTACGGCTTCGATCCAGGTTCCCCATCTTGTAATTACGGGTTCTGGAGGCAGAGGTGTGTCAGGTAGCCTTTGTTTGTAGCACTGGATACGGTAAGGAGCTTTCAAGAACACCTTTTTTGTTGCTGATATTAATGTATTTACTTCGGGGAAAAGGTCTCTGACAGTTTCAGCTACTCGATGCAATCCATGAGCCAGGCATGTAACATGTAGTAGGTTGGGGTAAAACACATTTAGAGAATTACCTGCTTTTAACATGTATGGTGCTGCATCTGTATACAACAGCAGTACCTTCTCTTCTTTAACACCATTTGGCCATAACAAACTTGGCAAAATACAGCTTTATCGTCAGTTGTAAAAGCACTGTCAATCTGTACCCATGATTTTAACTTAGATGACAAAGATGATGCGGTCGGTGCCATGATAAAACAAGGATATTTGTATTTAAAACTCTTAAGAACTTGCGTTGAACAATACCGCACACTATATTATTTAAGACGTCTTTTGTCCAACAACGAGAATCCGCCAAGGCAAGAAAAAGCAAGCGCGAAGTGTAGGCGAAAGACAAAACACTGACTTGACAATAACATCAACACACCACACTGCACACCAGATTGTTATTTACGTGTAGGCTTACACTCCGAGAGCGTCGATAATACTGGCGTCAAAAATCACATTGTGCCCTACAATAGCATAGAGTTATATGGATATTTGTTTGTTTAGGTAGATGGAATCCGTTGCGAGAATTGCAAGATCTGCGAAGAGTATTTATTTACCGCGGACAGCACGTTCTTTCCCCATCGAGCCTGCTGAACGTGCGAACGAAACGTAAATAAGGAGTGCGGCCGCGCATACCATTCTCATTAACATCCCGTGCAAAATGCCTTACTTGTCCCTTGAGCTCGTAAAAAATTTTACTTCTTGAAAGTAGAATCTATGTGTGCAATTGCAACAGATGCAATATTTTGCCTTTTCTTGTAATAAATTTAATTGGACCTGATTCTGATTAATTGCACATTTGCGCATCTGAGTAATGTTGTTATAGGCCTAACTATTTTTTGCCATTTCAATTTTCAAATTGAAGTAAAGTATAGTAAAATAGCTAAAATATGTAGAAATATGTAAGATGGAGTGAAATATGTAATATGAACAAAATATGTAAAAATATGTAAAATTAAACTCGCGGATAAGACACCTATTGGTATGATTCGCCGATATCTGGCTTTTCCGTGTAAATGTGCACTCAGCATTCAAATATGTAATTACATAAAAATCCGGGCCTTAATCATCACCTACACCTGCATAAATATGAATGTAGGGGCTACTCATTACAGTATTCACTTCCCCTTCCTTTGTATTTTGATTTGACAGCATTACAGGATGTTTACACTACCTTGTAAGCACGTATGTTTCCCCTTCTGTTTTGTCCAATATACAGTAGATTTGATAGAAATTTTAAATGAAGAAGGAAACTGCTACTTGGTAAATTAATATGTATTGTGCTTTTAAAAGGAAAAGAGAGATAGCTACCGTTTTTCTAATTCTATCAGTAGGATAGAAAACAGATATAATATAAAATGTATGAGACCCCATTAATATTAAGTATTTATCTCTAAATCACCAGTCGATTGTCTCAAAATAATGCGAAAAATTGCGAAAGAAACTACCGTGTAGTTATTTTTATCTCGCAAGGGTGTGTACGATGAACTATAGAAAAGAAACTTGTAGATAAATGTTTTTAAACAATGCCGTTTGGTTGCTAATCCCCGACCTTATAACTTTTTTATATACTTGCTTTTGTATAGAAAAGTCTTATGAAGTGAAAAGAAATTTGTAAAAGAGAATGGAAAATTCCAGGGTGAGGAAGAATATTTAACGTTACGAATTATAAAACGAAGGAGATATTACAGCTGCAATAAAGAGCAGGCAACGAATTATATCAAGGGCTCAAGAGAGAAGTAACGCAACGGAAGGCTAATTGGAATTCCTCAACTTAAATGTGAAGGAGGTATTGTATAATATTAATACTACCTGTAACTACCGCAGACCTTCCTTTGTCATAAACCGTCTCCTCACCATTCCCGATGGACCTCCTCCCAGAAACCCCCGCCAACGGAGAAATAGAAATAATTAAGTCTCTTCGTCATACTTACTACACCTGGCTTCCTTATTGATAACTTAACATCTTAAATTTTCCTATCTACCTATCCGGTCTTTATCCCTCTCCTTTGTGCCTCCCCGCCTTACCTTGACGCCTCTCTGACACCTCCCTCCAGCTTTGGCGTCCTGCGTTACTCGACCTCGTCTTGGCTGTCGTTTGACTTATACTTTTATTATGGCTCTACCATCACCCATTTGGCTCTGCACACTACGTAAACACACAAATACACATCCATACACTACACTCTATCCTGAATGCCTCCACCTACTTCACCGCCGGTCCGCGCTGCGCTGGCGTGCGACTCCTCTAAATCTCCAATCGGCGGAAGGGTGCTTGCCCCAGATCAGCCTGAGTCTTATCCTCTGAGACAAGTCTCAGACAACGCAAAAAAAGGTATAATATTATAGCCTACTGTCTACTATGACTGTGAGACGCGAATATGACAGCAGATACGCAAGAATGTAGGAGGCTACAGAAGAATAAAGGAACGGTCCAACTTCGGATATTATGGCTTAAGTAATCATATTAGAAAGGATTATTACAATTTATTTTATACACCACACAATATATGTGATAATTTTAATTTTTTATTTATCTATAAATTTTGAAACGAATTAAGACCTGTATTAACATCAACCGTTGTGTATATAATTCTTTTCACTCAGACTTTTCACAAAGTTTAGTGATATATTAAAACCATGTGTAAGATAATCAATTTTTGTGAAACCTATAATATACCCATTAAATAGTGTAGACTAGACAAGTATGATAGTAGCTTAATACAGTCTTTTTTCCGGGATGAAAGGGAAATTATAATATTGTGCGCTTAAGAATGAAACTTTTTTTGTTACTAGACCAACGTTTATGAAAATCTATTTGGCTTCATTTCTCAGATTGTAATAAAATTGGAATCAATTATAGCCTATATAAAATTAAAAATTTTTGCCAAAATTATTTGTTACTAACCAAGTTTACTTTATTTTCTTAACCGATGGATTTTTGCATATCAAATTCCGTTTATTAGACATCGATTTTTCAATATAAAATTGGTCTCTAGATTACTGATTTGCGTTAATGCGTCCAAGAAAAATAGTAGTTTGATAAACCTTATTACTAAGTTTTAATGTTTGTTTACATACGGCGTTTTCAAGAAACTGTAACAGTGTTAGAATAAATAGGCCTACTTAAAAATTTGATTACATACCTGCACCTAGTTTCGTATACAGAAGCAGTGTAAAAAGTATTTTGTAAAGCTTTCTTACAAAATTATAACATAACTGAAGCCCAAATGATGTTTAAGATTTTGCACGTTAAGTCATATGAAGTTTACTTAAGAACCTGTTACGTTCAGACTTCCTGAGATACAGTTATTGAGAAGAACAAGAGTAACAGAAAGAAAGAGAGAGATAGTGAGACAGAGGTCAAAGTACATGATGTTTACTACAGTTGGCTACTTATAAGGAACTTGAAAATAATTAAACTTATTGTAATGTAGAAAGTTAACGAAACATGAACCAAAAGCGAGGATTATGTGCAGCAGACTCAAGAGTTTTATTAACAGGATCCAAACAGCCTTTGGTGAAACGATTATTACGTTAAATAATTTATTCGCAATTAAGAAGTGGTACATTTTGAAGAAAGGAAAAAACCGAGGATGAGGAACTTATAAGTTGCTATTAAAATATGTAACTTACCTTTTGGATACCTAATTATTTTACAAGCAAGTTACGGAAACTATAAAAAAAAATTAATTCTTAATATATAAGCCTTCACGTATTATTTCAAAAAAATTAGATTACTGCTCACTGTGATATACGAAAAGCAAAAATATAATTAATGTAACATTACAACTCTTCAACTCTGTAAGATATAAACTCTTCTGCTTCTGCAGGTTGTTATTTATATTATTGGTACTTGTAGAAATTTTTATTAATCAGAATGGTGAATAAATTTCCAACGGATGGGAGTCAACTTGAAACATGTTGCTTCGGTACTACTGTATACCAATAACTGCATAACTATATTCTTACAAATGATATTCGGTATGAATGAGAATAATTAAAAATTCGTAATTCTCTCTCCCCCGTCTCTCTTCTCCCCCTCACTCTTTCTCTGTCAATTTTCCCCATCTACCTCACTAATAGGGGCAAACCTCACTACTACCTTTAATTAAACATGACTACCTCACTATTAATTTCCTTTTATTTTCATTAAGTTAGCACGGCAGGTCCTTCTGCGACTGCACCCAAAGCGCGCCTCTTTAAGTGTTTGTTGAAATGTTACACTGCTACAAACAGATTACTCAAGTTTGAATGTGTAGTCTGTACGAACACAATGAATGATTAAACAAACAGGCACAAACAAACAGTGAAGGATTGTGTGTAACACTGAAATTGTTGACAAGAAAAAGAAGAAACTGTACGAGTTGGCGCGCGTGCGTGTGCGCGAGAGAGAGAGAGAGAGAGAGAGTGAGTGAGTGAGTGAGTGAGAGGACTGAAAGAGAGAACATGGGCAGAGGTAAAAAAAATCTGTCGCAGTAAATTCACGCCAACAACATTCTTAATGTCGTAATGGCACAACAGTCTTTGTTTACGAAAATTACTACCGTCGTCACGACACAAATATACAGATCTAATGTGTGTTGGCAGGCTGACGCGTTCGTACTACTAATTCATTCGAAGGCTGTATTCACTCCTGTCTGTATTAAAATAATACAAATGTTGTTTTATAGTAATAATATAATAATAATAATAACAACTATCACGATTTGTAGGCTTAAGCATTCATAACATAAACAGTTTTCTAACGTTCCCTCCACTCAAAAGACTTCTACGAACTTTTTTTAACCTATTGATTTTACTCCATTTTTAATAATTCACCAATCCCTTCAGTTTATAACTTACTGCTTACATGTCGGAGTCATGTGATAGTATGAAACTTTTATTGAGCAGAATTCAGTATGACGGATATTCGTGGCATACCTACGGAGATGTGAAAGTAACGTAGTTATACTTCGATTGCAGCTTGGATTCACTAAATTCTGTTGCCTTCTGTACGAGCGGGTAAATTCTATGCAGGAATGGGAAAATTATTATGTAAAAAAAAGCAGTGATCATTAAAGACAGAGGCACTGAGTGTAGGAGATCAGACCGTTGTAGGTCAAGTACTAGTAAAACCTGGAAAAGCTTATCGTTCACTACTACATATTAAGTAGGTTTAATGAAAATTATGTAAATGGAACGGATGTAATTTCGAAACTGTTAATTTCCTTCAAGTGTGTACTAAAGTAAAGAATGTTACAATTTATAAGTTGGTAATTACACCAGGTAATGCTAACAACCAGTAGCCTACTGATTCGAATGTGTGTGTGAAGAGGGCTTTTGAGTCGATAATAACGCTATTACCTACTTGACACAGAAATTCCCGTGTCACCTGCATTTTGTATTATGCAAACGTTCGGAGGATGTAAATTTTTCAACAACATTGTTGGAGTGCCAACCTTTAGAATGAACCGTTGTGGCGGAATGCAAGATTGATTTAAAGAATTCAAAAATTCTTGGAGATAGTACACTATATTTTCAATATTAAATACGGTGTTAATAGATTCTTCGGACTTTTTATTATCCCCAGAAAATTTTTCCAAACTTGTATCATTTTCCTTCACAGATTCGATTCTTTGGGAATAACCACTTGTAATTTTTATCAAGTAAACACTTGACGTTTTGCACAGAATTTAGCAATTAATACAGTGTTGTACTATTTACTATGTCCCAGTTTTTCGTCAATTTCTGTGAAGCTATCGTCATTAGGAACACTACCGTCACCGAGGTGCAGTAAGTTTGTAGAAAAATCACCATCTCCTCCTCCTCCTAAATGGGCTCTCATATTGCTTTGCAAATTTAGTCTGAATAGCATTCCACATCGCCGAGGACTTTAAACACACTGAGACAATATTAGCGCGGGTTCCTCTTGCAGTTACCGGTAATCTCTAGCGAGAATCCTCTGAAATAACAAATATTACGCTACCCACTAATTTGTTACAATTTCTTAAGTCTTGGAGAGTTTGATTGACCGTTTCTATACAGTCCACAAATCGCCTTCGTTTTACCGTTCATGATTAGTTTCCGTTTTGATCGCTCTTTCTTTTGTCATGCCTCCTCTTCAATACGAATTGCTTTTTTAATAGGAGTCAGTGAGAATACTTGACTTTTTCTTCTTGGCGCATTTCTATTTTATTTTTGCAGTCGCTTTCGGATAAGGGCGAATTTATTCTGGTGTCAATTGTGATAAGGTATTAGCAGATGTCTCGTTTATTTCCGACGTGGGAGGTCCGGCTACTGTGGTCTCTTGACAATCTTTTGTTGGTGTTAATCTTCTTTCATAATTACTTTTGTCTCCTATCTCTCTGTCAATTACAGGTGAACACAGAAACTCTTTGATACTGAATATATTTTCATTTAATGGCCAAATTCCAGTTGAACTAAAACCTGCTGTCAGTTAGATGGTGTAGCTGCCTTTGAAAGAGCATCTTTTGCTAGCCCAGGTATGTCATGGTTTTACCTGGGTTTATTGTCATCCAGCTCTCAGCGGCTGCACCGAAACAGGCCATATAAACACTTGTCTAATGGCTGAAGTCAGATTGTAACGGGTATGAGGTATAAACTGTTTCATAAATAGTAAAAAAAGAGAGGCTGTAATTTATCTTGATGGATGTGCTACTCCAATACAACCTGCTGGTCCATAAATAATCAAAGTGATATCTACATAACACTCTGTGGATATAACGATAAGTGGTGGTTTCCAGCTGCCATCTATGAAAATACCACTGGTTTCACCCTTTTCCAAAGGGGTAACCCTGCTGACTTGTTTATTTCCCTTCAAACTGACAACTTTGTTAGGACAGTGCACTGTCGTTATGCTGCCTGGTTTCCTTTACATTCCAAATATTTTGACAGTAAAAATGAAGGCGACTTATCACAGAATTCCAATATTGAAGAAAGTTTTATGTTATGTTTATTAAAACTAAATGCTATTGCAAAACTTGTTGCTTCAGCCTCTCTAAAAGACAACCTTGAATGTCGCTGCATGAAGCCAGTAAAACAATCTTTTACCGGCCCAGTTCACCAGAAAATCGACATTATTTGCAAACACGTATTCGGAGGCTAACATACGAATATTCTTAGGGTACAAACCATAATAACTAACAGAATAGTGCAGATCATAACACAGAAATCTGATTTTTCTTTTTGTTCTTTCCTAAATACAAGTTGTGGAAAACGCCGAGTCTTTGTAGGGTTTGTGAGCTACATCGCCCCAGAAAGTTTTTCACTTGTACGTTTGAACCAAATATGAAAAAAAGAAAACAGAACAAAATGTTTTACTTACATTGTACCCACATACCACTTTCCTTCTGGTGAAATTGAAGGTACACCTTTAATTTTAAAATTAGTGGCTGAAGTGTAGTGCTGCTGGCCACTCTACCTTTAGTGCGTGTGTCGAACACTCACTTTAGGCAACCTATTCTACCTCCTAAATTTCCTAGGCGGCATAAAAAGGAGCCATTATTACTATTATCATTTTAAAAATTTTAGTTTTTTAGGATTTAATAAACACGTAATCTTCATTGTAGTATCACAAGTAACTGACACATAATTAATTCTGAGATCTGTTAGGTTATGAATTAATTTTCTTTTAAAAGTTATAGAGAAACATAACTTGCCCTCATGTTGCCACATTGCTTTTGTATTAGTATGATTCAATTGTACACTTACCATGGATCCAACAAAGTACGTAGCTGTAAACACCCATAGCAAATTAGTGACAAAAAGGTTGCTTTACACGTTCTAAAATACAAAAGGGAACAAAGACTCATTTTACTGTACACTGCTATAATCAGACTGGAGGAGCATGTACTACAAGCTATAACAAAAACGTTATACAGTTGCAGAGGTGCTGCGACTAAGGGACACTTGAAGAAGTACAAAGTATCAACTTATGTCTCTCTGCTCTCCCCTATATGGTAATACTGTCTTATAACGACTGTTAAACAAATCAAATGTATTGTATACCTTTATATGTGTATTTATACACAATATATCATAAAAGTTTTTTGCGACAAAAATATCTGTCAAATTTTTGTATGTTGTAATGGTACATATAACACTACCAACACCAGCGTACCACAAATAAGTTGAAAGCCACTACAATTAAGAATACCTACAAGGTCAAGCATACGATTATGGATAAAAAAGGAAGTATCATAAGCCAAAACCAAGTGAATTAAAATGAAGAAGGAATTACCAGTAAATGTGCAACTAAAGAAGATAAAGCAAGACTAACGACGAGACGACATACATAATTACCCAATACATCAAACAGTGAGAAGGAAACCCATTAAAGACAAAATCAAGAAGAAACCTATTAACCGTGAGAAGGAAACCAGTGAAAACGCCATGAAGAAACTTATTAAGAGGGAGGAAGGAAATCGGTAAAGAGAAGAAGAAAATATCCAGATCAAACACAAAAAAGGGAGATAACATGAATTATAATGAACTAACATATGGCAATAAAAGAATTATTATAAAAGAAGAAAGAATAAATGGAATAAACAACATGATTTAAACCCCTAAGCTGCAAAACAAATTGACACTTGACCAAAACTTATTAAGTGAATACCTTCCTTGACAATGTAATACAAACAATAATCAATAAGAATGAATTATTGAACATAAAAAGTAACAAAGAGAATGAATAATAATAAGTTCTTAGCTAAATTATGTGTAGACATAAAAAGAGGGCTATGTCCAAAACACCAATGACCAATTGTAAAGTGGAATTGATATTAGAAATAACCACTAATTACCAATAGTAAAGACTGTAAAAGATAAACAAAATGTAATCTAATAATAACCAATAGATATACCAGTACTACATAAAGTCAAATAAATCAAATGTAATACAGAAACACAAAACCGACAATAATCCATTGTTGTATATTATAACTATATGCTTGCCATAGAATGGATGCATGATGAACAAAATTATCTTGTAAACTTATCATAAAAGAGTAGGAACTAAACCAACAACATTGAATGAGGCAGAATACTATTCGAATAAGTAAATTCAAGGATTATAGCCACCCAAATACTAATAATAACCATAATAATAAATAAACCATGTTGACAGCTAGATGCAAGTAATCTTGGTTACTTTAAACCAAAGCAATTTTCAGTATAAATGCAGAATGAACTACTGGACAATAATAACAGTGCTATCAAAACAATGATAAGAGATATTCAAGCAATAACGAGAATAATTTGATAGGATTACAACCCATATAAAAAGGTAACTTCCTAAAGTATAGTAAACTCACTTAACAAACTATAGTTAAGGTAATAAAACCACAAGATGAAGAAAAAGGACACTATCAGAAGTGACAATGACCAATGCAGTATGCATAGGCCATAATAAAATGTTATTAACTATTAATGTTATAATAATATTAAGTATCATGTACATGTTGTGTTTATGTTAGTGTCTATACAGGAAAGTACAGAGCAACTCACCGCAGCTAATAATAGAAGAGTCAACGCAACTTCTTCAGAATCGAACTCATGAAATGGAACAAAAAACATTCTAAACTATTTAAACAAAATTAATAAACGATGTCAAAGAGTAAGTAAACCGATTTATTCATATCGGATTCAATAATAGATTGAATTGGGTAGAATAAATCAATAAACCAAAAATTAATAATAAAAACCAAAACGTTAAGAATAATAATAAAACAGATAATCTCGTCGTGCTAAAATGTTCATACACACTTTTTAAGAGAAAATTACTTAAAACTTCGAATCTAACAAGAAAAATATTGTGTCGAGTATTCATAATGCAAACCCTTAGATATCAAATATGAAATGAAAATATAAGTACCAAGTAAAATGTATATTCTATAGCCGGCAGAATAAGGGAAGGACAAATAAAATAGAGGCAGGATATCAAGAGAATGGAAAACATGGGACTACCTAAACAAGTAATAAGATACAGACCTCAGGGAAGACGAGATATAGGTAGGGCAAGGAAAAGAGATGCCTTCAGTGAAGGCAAAACAGGCTGTAATCCTATACCTTGACGTGGAGAAGATTCCTAATACTTAATAGCACACTTAAGAACAAAATATTGGTATGGAGAATAATACACGACTTCCATGTTCTAAGATTTATATTTAAAATCATTTTCGAAATGAAATATTTCCATTGAAACTACTTCTTTCTACTTACTGCTTCAGCCACTTACTGTGGGCACTAACGTATACCACCTCACGTTATCGCACTTGATTTTCACTGATGATGGAAGTCGATGGCACTGGCGAAACGTCTGGTTTTGCAGAAAACATTGGTCTATGGCCAAACAGGCCGGGAAGGAATTTTAAAAACAAACTGCTTCTTTGTTGTCAATAACGTAGTACATATATACAAAAAATTATCAGGTAAACTATTACGTTACAACAAAAAAATGTTTCAGGTAAACTACCCTTTCCCCGTAACCGATCTTCACCAAAATCAATAGGCCTTGAGTCCTCTATAACTCGGGCACATATGTAAAAAAATATCTGATTCTGTTTGAATTTACGGCAGTTATCGTTCGTCATGAAAAAATTTCTCTTGTTACAACATAAAATATTGCAGGTAAACTACCCCTTTATCTTAACCGATCTTCACAAAAAACAATAGGTCTTGAATACTCTACAATTCAGGGCTGTATGCAAAAAATTATTTGATTCTGTTTGAATTTGCGGCTCTTATCGTTTGCCATAAAAAATCTAGACAGACACACAGACACTTTTCGATAAATTACTTTTTTTCATGTTTTGAGGGTAGTATAATCAGAATCTGCAAAAATCTCTAACACGATTTTTTTTGCCATCACCATACTTCCATTTCCTTATGGAACATGAAAGTAAAATCAAAGTAAAATTCTGATGGCAACAAAAGTCAAATATTCTATCAAAAATTGGGGATATACATTTTTGGTAGGTATTTGGTAGGCCTACTTGCATTGCACAAGGAATGTGTTATTTTCAATAGGTTATTGATAAAAAAAGACTTACAAGTACATTGATTTTTATTACAAAATTTATACAAAACAGTTTCAATTCTAAGGTATCAATAATTAATAATTATTAAGGATAATGAACAAATTATTTCTTCATAGAAGATACATAAAAACATTGCAAAAATAATACATATCAGACAAATATTATTACAACAAAAATACCACACAGACATTTGGGCTTTGTTACTTTATCAGTAACTATAAGATTACATTCATAAAGTACATAGAATATTTATTTACAAGAACATAATTACAAAAAGTGAAAACACCTTTGATGAAATAAACATTTTATTTATTACATCAAACATAACTAAACTCAGATGACAATATAAATGAACTAAATATAGGTTTTTCTGCGAGGGAGTGTAGGATTGATTAGGGGTTCAATTAGTTGAAATTATTAAAAAAAAAAAGCATAAACTATAAATAGAAAAACTAGACTGGTATGTTTACAACAAAATGAAAACTTCAAGTTACATTTAAGAGATATTCCGTGTCAAATCAACAAGTGCTACAACCTGACCCTCTTAGATTTATTTGAAATTAAGTATGCATGTAGTATTCATAAATAGTAACACAAATCAATTTTTTCACATTTTTCTGACGAAAGGTTACTGAGTAATGGGTGCTCAAAAATGAAAAAATAAATAAAATTTTTGACTTGCGCAACAATATTGATTTGTTCACAACTTGTGTTCTAATTAAGCTAGAACAATGACATCGAGTTCATTTGAAAGCTCTTTTAAAGGGCTTTCATATGATATAAAACATAATTAGTTGAAAATATATATATTTTTTATAAACACATCATTATTGCATTTACTGAATTTTGAAAAACTGTATTTTTAAAATTCTCAAAAAAATATATGTGAAAGATATTGTTTTCCTCTACATATTCTGAAAGTTTCAACTTGGGATGAGCATGGGATCACTATCAAAAGTAATTTTATGTTTATCACGATTCTGTAAAACGTCATTCAGATCGGTGAATTATTATTATTTTTATTTTCCTACCCGTGACAATTTTTCAGAATCATAGTTGGATTTATTACTTGGCCTACAAAATTGTACTTTTCTTTCATACAAATAACTGTGTTTTAAAGCTTAGCACTAGCTAAATTAATAGCTCAAAATTAGTAAATTGACCTACATATCTAAAATATATATCTTAATACAGTGATCCAGGTTTTCCGTGTACAAGCAAAAAAATCTCATTTTAAAGACTATATACAAAATGGTTGGTTGGTGTGACTATCTCCCATCTGTTTAGTATTTTGTCATCGGATAATATTCAGTCAGCTGTTGTCAACTGTTGTTGAAAGTGACCTGTACATTTTCTTTTGGTGTGACATAGCCTATAAAGTGAAAAAAATGTGATTAATTCTGAAATGTTGTGTTTTGAAATTAGCTTAAAGGTACTTTTGTACAATTCTCACAACAGTGTATAAGTTTATATGCCTACAACCAGTTAATATTGTAACGAGACATATGAGCCCAAATATTTCAGTAACCCAAAATATTAACACATGTCAATAATTGAGTGAAAGAGACAAACCAAGTGTTTCTTCTAAAAGGCCAAGCATGAAACTACATGAGCTACTCATCACCAAGGATAAACTCACAACAATAAGAGTTAATAAAACTAATGGTAACTAACAAGTGAAATAACATTATAAGAAAAAGAAGATGCACCGAACAATGGTTGTACCACAGGAACCAACAACCCAATAGTTTTCGGTCAGTAAGGAACCAATGAAGACAAGGAAGAAACATACTACGAGAAAGACACCTAACAACCATGGTATAAAATATAGATTCCAAGAGCCAGTCAACTATAGAACATCTTACCCGTATATGCAATGACTGAACAACTTACAGATTGAAGAGATGGACAAGAACTGACTAACTGAGATGACCAATATTGTAACGCAACAGAAATGCTAGCACTCAAGTTACATAAAAACAAGGTTCACAGAATAATAAACAAGTCAATATTTAACCTAATGATAGAACAAAGATCTAATAATTATATTTATAATCATAGATAAAGGTAAATAAGGATGCAAGGTAATATTAACAAGAATAACCGAACCTGTAAGTTAGACAATAGTTGATGATATAGGTTTAATGAAAAACAAACAAAAAATGAAACAATAATTTACTAATAGCAAATAAGAATTTTGAGTTAAGAGGTATTATTTTGTGACAACAAATGTTATGATAAAGTTTATGTTATGTTATACCAAATATGTGTTGAGTTAATGAAAGATAATGAAACAAGATGTATTATTCAATGACTGTTGTAGAATGAAGTGTGAAGCAGCTAATTAACGTTAATAGATTTGAATTTTCTTATATGTGATCCATAGGTCAAGATAAAATTGTTATTAGATATGGAAAAAATAATTGTTTATGTAAATGTTAATAGTTAAGATTTAATTATATGTATGAATTTATGTAAAAGGGGCTATAGATGTGTACCAGTTATAAACACAGGTAGATCTGTTTACAATAAAAGGCCTAACAGCCAAAACCACTATATAACCACTCATAACATAAAGGTTAGGTACATCAATTAATAATAATTAATGAATACGATTTGAAGAGCTAGAAAAAACATTAAATTAATAATGATATATAATAAAATTTATACAAATTAAGATAATACCATAATGCCATGATATCGATTAATAACATTTAATATCGAAAGTGGATTAAATATAAAAAAAGGAAAAAAACCGGCTTATATAAAAAAACCAGCAGAATATGTGTAGAAAATAATAAACCAACTATCGGTAAAGTTACATTCCGATAGGATAGCAAATTGATAAGGAATAGACAAAAAATATATGAAATAAACACTATATTCAAAACATGTGGAAGGAAGAAGTCGTGTGTTGCTAGGGACGACAGAAGAAGAGGAAGTTGTTAATTTGGCAATAATTGCTTTGATGATCTGAATGTGATGAGATTAAAAAACCCAAGAATTATCTATTTAATCGGAATATTTTAAATCATCAGACACGATTATAAAACACAAAATCCTAATGACAATGTTTATGACTATCACCAGTACAGTTTAATCCAAATAACACTACAGTATGAAATCACAATAGAGAATAAATAACTGGATTATACAAGGAAGAACTTGAACTGTCCCATATCCGAAGGGAATTGATGATATATTAAACCAAATAGAAAGAATTAACAGTATCACAATTAATAATATTCACTACACCAGAAGTTATAACCTTTCAAAAACACGGAACAACACTAATTGCTTCAACCAAGAGAAGAACGTATTTGGATCCTGGCGTTGCAGAAGAAGCATCAATCGGGCTGTAAACCAATCCAGAAAGCTGTAATTCCGAAGTGGACAGGAGAAGAATTCCATTCTATTAAATCGAAGAAAGAAAATCGTACGGCATAATTGTCCAGAACAGTAAATTTATCAATCAACCGCCTACACGATTGGCTTCGTTCTAGTCTGGTAAATTATTATTATATTAATCATACTAACTACACAACACTTTAAATTTGTAAATCTTGCATTCTTATCTATGTATTTTTAATCTTCCCCACAGTTACAAGAACCTTCACACCCTGAATTAAATTAATTACAAATTAAAACACACTATATAACTAAATTTAAATAAAGTATCAGAATAATCAACAATCGATTCATACAATCTATAGCTCAAGCATATGTTAATTAGAACATATATTATTCAATGTTAAAGAAGTAAACAAATAAAGAACCTTTATATATTGGCAAAATCTTGTTATTTGGAGTATGGTTTAATGAGCTAGGAACAAAAAAGTAACTGAATAAGTATAGAATAATTGGTTAACATAAACATTGAAATAACCTATAAGTTTCGTTGAGCCGATACTACAGCGCTTATAGCGGAATTATCTGACACCAAAGAGAGAGAGTAAAAATACAAAATTAGACAGAATTCTCTTCAAGGTATAATAGGGTTGAACGGAATTATAAAATAACTCATTAATTATTTAAGTTACAGGTACACAAACACTGATAGTTTTTAGAGAGCTAAGTTAATAATTAATTACTTACATCAATACATCCCACAACTCCAAATATCTCCGAGATTTACATAATTAAAATAATTCAAAACACATTGGCATAGGTGTATGTACAAATTGACAAACACAACAGTGGGGTTTTAAGGAAAGGAAACCCATTCCTGTACAATATACAACAGATAATATTATAAATGTATAGGACAAGATATGTTATAAAAGAATGAAAGTAACTAGACTGTTAACTGAATAGAAGCTGTGAATAAAAGCATAGTAACATGTTATGCATAGCACCCATGTAACATAAAGAAGTATTAAAATTGTCTCATAATAATAACAAATATTACTCAAATAGTCAAACAATCATGTAAGATAAGAAAAGGCAATAACTAAAGAGTTATTAGTTATCATTAATAAAACCAAACTTGAGAAAATAAGGTTAAAAGAATGTAAATTTGTATCAACCTAACATACACATTGTTGGTACAAATTTCACCTAAATTCACATCTATCAGTAGGAAAAGCCTACCTAAACCAAAATGTTTTGTGCCTTAAACCAAGAAGAACTGATAAGCTTTCTACAGGTACCAATATAAGATACCCAAAATGGATTTTAAATAAGAATTTAAGTAAATAAAGTGAACCAAAACCGACCAAAAGGGGATTCACTAAGTAAAACGTGAACAAAACCACTTTATAATACCAAATAGAAGTAAAAGGTTAATGTCTATACCACAAGTAAGGTGTAATGCCACTATTGTAATAGTATAAGAATATTATAAGAAAGGACATAATGTATTATAATCATAATTAAGAACACCTGTCATGTGACACTAGGTGTAAGTAATGTTAGTCAATGATATACACTAAGGGACAGACCAGTGTACAAAAAACACTAAACCAATTATAAAGAGACTACTATGATTAAACTATTGTAACTAAATAATAGTAGAAAGAGATAAAAGAATACCAAATAAGAATGGAAATAAGTGTACACCTCATAGTGCAAAATAGAGGTCAGAGAGAGATAACTATATAAGAATACAGCAGTTCTATAAGGAGAAATTTACCTCCAAACTTATAAATTTTGCACAATCATCTGGCGATATAAGAGCTTCTACAACAATGGACTCTGTAACAAAGAAAGAATTTTAGCTAACAGAGAAAAATAATTATCATTGCCAGTATCAACAAAAGTGCAAATTACTAAATGAAATAATTGCAATTTTATGGGAAATAATGTTATTAAACTAATTATGTACTTTATTAAGAACTTTTGTTTTCCAGCAGCTTCCAAAACTCTTTATATAAAAAATAATATAAACAAACTTATTTAGAGCTTCTAACAATACTTATCTTAAAATTATCATATGATTATACTTTCCAAAGGAAGCCCCTGATTTGAAAGCATTGACACATAATACTACTAATTAAAAATGATTCCAACTACTATGTTACTAAATTTTCTCATTTAAAATGTAAATGGGACTGTTAATAACTTTATATTGTTGTCATTAACAAGACAAAACAATCATTAATGGCTATTTTATCACAAACTTCAAAATCTCCTATAAAGCTTGCTCAATGAAATAGGACATTCCTGATGCAGAAAATTAACTTTACCATAACACAAATTAAATAGGCTAACACCCAAACAAAAAAATGCTTTGAAAACAAAACATTAATGAAATATGGTATGAATTAATTGTGCTACATTCAAAGCTGATTTTCTTAATTGATTTAAAGTACCTATACAAGTCTAGTTTGTCAAGTAAAGATAATTTAGGTAAACCTAACACTACATATGAAACAAACATTAAATCAAATATGCTAACGTTACAAAATTCACAAAAAAAAAAAAAATTTTAAATTATCTATAGGCTAAATTGCTTTGATTATATTACCTTCTCCACTTCATATGTTTTCCACATCAATATCATCTGATGTCGATACTACTGATGGTGCAATAATAGTCATTTTTTCCCAGTCAATTCTGGAAAGTTCAGGAGGAACCTGAAAGATCATTACAAAACTCATACATAATTTTTCACTAAGTTAATAATTATAATAATATTAAGCTAATAATTAAGAGAATAATTTATTTTCTTAACCTAGCACAATATTTGTAGGTTAGCACTATGAATTTACAAAAAGTTAATGGATTTTGTGTAAATTTCTAAAAAAAATTAAATTTACAGCATAATCTAGTAGTTATTTTATAGTAATCTATTTTAATTTAAATGAACTCAAGTCACTATTGCTTGGATACATCCCTGCACTGAAGATTCCTGAAAAAGATTTCTAATATAATCACACAAACTCGAAAAACAAAAACTGTTCAAATGATTAACATTGAATAATATAATCCTGATTATAACGGTATTATAACTAGCAAATACATTACGGATAATTCATCCATACTCCGTATCATTTAAATCTACTATTAAGTATAACACACCCCATAAAATTTAGAATATTAAGATACTAATTTTTTAAAATTTCATGTGATATTAGTTGAGTATCATTTAGGAGGTTAAACAATATAAATACAATTCTACACATTAAGTTACAGATTATAAATACAGATAATAAGAAATTAAATAAAAATAACACTATAGGCCTACATCAATTATCGGGTTTAAGAACCTGCTGCTGTAAGCAGTGATCATTTTAGTTTAGTGAGCTTTAAGCAGACTTGCATGCAATAATAAATTTTACATAAGATAAAAGAACGATGCTTTCTTTAGTCACCAGCAAAACCTTTTCTGTCTGCAAGTTAATATTATAAAATTTAAAAACAGCACAATTTTATTAGAAAATTTAATCGAGATTAAAAAGCTTTTTAACTCAAAAATTAAAGAAGTCACAGTTCAAATTCTCTTTTCACTTTTTCTTTTACCTGACAAATGTTAGTCCTTAATTTTTAAAGCAGAGCTGTGTTAAAATAAAATTTTTATGTCAAATAAATTACAATTTAATGGACTCGATGTTATGAAAGTAACTATGTGTACAAAATATTACAACAGTTTGCTTCCGTATTACAGTAGCCATAGGCCTATATTATAAATTTTGTTATATTAGGTGTTAAAATTAACCTTAACTTATTAAGTCATATCTTATTTAATTAATTATGTTTCTCTGAAAAATCCTGAATTTGAAAGTATATTTAGAGTAATATAGTGGGACTGAAGAATAAAATAAAATATGTTAACTAGTTAAATACGAGCAGAGTACAAATTAAATATATTATGGTAAGGCCTACCATCTTGTGTTAGGTAGGATCTCATTTTACGAATAAAATGACTTACAAATTGGATACATTACACAAATATAGGTAGGCCTATTTCATTTTTACAATTGAAAACGTACGCAGTCTAGCTAATATTTCTATAGGCTAATGGGTGTACTCAGTAGGAACTCAAGGCTTAGTACTTGTCTTCAGACATTTTATACTTCATATCAAAGCCATAGATTAAATTACTGGCAAAAAATTTAGGCAGAATTTACGAACAAAATTTAGCATAAATTTCAGGCCTAATCTACCACTCAAACTTACTTGATCAGACACTTGTGTGTGTCCTAAATCTTGTGAAATTCGATCGCATACATTTTCCGGAAACAGTCTTACATCTGTAAGAAAATTAAAATTATGTAATGTTCATACATGAATCACCATAAAAGTAATAAATGGAATTTTTTTAGAGTAGACAAAATAATTGTCAGACTTACAGGAGTGTCTATAATAAAAAAAAAAAATTTAATTATATTGCAGTCAGTGCCCTCACATGGACTTTTTTTAAAAATCAGTTAATTAATCTTAGTTTTAAGTTAACTAGAGTTTAAGGGGTGATTTTATACACCAAATATAAGGTAACATGAATAAATTAACACTGAACTTACTACGTTCCCAGTCAAATATGAAAGTAAAGTATGAAAATATATGTAGACATGCACTATTGGTGTAAGTTCTGGAGCTAAAGATAATTCAACTGTGATACAGAACTTAGTCTATTATACTTAACACCCAGGCCTATAAACTTTTGATCTTTTTCTAAAAGTAATTAATTTTATTTCAGAGTTAGGTTAGGCTTACAGGCTAATCCGCAGTAAGTTTAGCTAAATCAGTTATATTATCATAGGCCAGACTTAATCTAAATAAAATTATTCTGTGTAAAGGTATCAGTAACTTGATATTTATACAGAATAAGCATTTAATACAGAATACATATTTCATTTAACTGGAGTCAGTTCCCTCACAGGGTCTTTTTCAAAAATGGGTTAATTAATTTTATATTTTTAGTTGATTAGAGTTAAGGGGTGCTTTTATACACTGAATATAAATAACAATTAAAACTATATGTACCTTTTTTTGCTGTACGTCTCCTAGGCCTACTTTCACAGTCATCTGAAAAGTAAAATATGACAATTGATGTAGACATGCAAGTATCTGGAGCTAGAGACAATTTACTGTGATAAAGAACTTAGCCTATTATACTTAACACCCAAGCCTACATAACACAAACAAATTTTGATTTTTTCCTAAAAGTAATTCATTTTATTTCAGAGTTAGGTTAGGCTTACAGGCTATTCCGCTGTAAGTTAATCGGATAATGCCCTGCTAGTTTGCTAGTTTTGTTAACATAATTAATCTTTCAGCGAAATCAGTTCTATTATCACAGGAACTTTGCTGTTGTTAATAATACATCAGCACAAAACTAACTGGAAGTTTATTCTAGTCCTAGGGTTATAGAATCAAAGTCTTATCTAAACACTGAACTATCCTTAACTGATAATTTCATGTTATGACATCCAACTTGCATACAATACAATAAATACTCATGTTCTTGTATACCACAAAGAATCTATGATTTCTATTCAAATATTATTATTCTGATATTTTCATGTTTCTGTTTTACCCTGCACTTTTCAAAGCAGGAATTACAATATTAAAGTTTTACAACAATGCATCTAATAAAATTATTCTGTGTAAAGGTTTAGTAACCTGATATTTATATCACTATTGTATTAACAACTCGGAACACTAAGTGTGTTTGATATTTATGTAGCATAAGGTGACGCGTATATGACAGGTTTTATTAATGCAGTAAAGGAACAAATCTAATTTAAATAGTCTTTGTATTATTTTGGAATTCAATTTTTTAAAGCAAATGATAATACCTTATGCACCTTTGTAAAGGTTTTTACTTATTGGGGATAAGTGAACTGAATTAAAACATCAAACAAATGATTTTTGTTTCACAATCAAAACAATACGCCTACTGTATTAAATTTATTATGGCAATTCTATTTACCCTAAAACACTACAATACAAAACTCCAGAATTTTTGTTTTTGTATAAATTGGCCCGCTAATAATGAAAAAATAAAATTGTATTAATTAAATTAGAATGCTAACTTGCTCAATTATTAAATTTTGGGCAGAACACAGTGCTATTAGGCATAGTTGGTTCTATAACAGATACGTGTTCGACAAAGTAATCAAGACATGAAACATAACCTAACGTATTTCTTTTATGAATTTTATGAAAAATGCTGAATTTGAAAGTATATTTAGAGTAATATAGCTGGACTGAAGAATTAAATAAAATTTGTAACTAGTAAATACGAGCAGAGTTCAAATTAAATATATTATAGTAAGGCGTACCATCTTGTGTTAGGTAGGACCACATTTTACGAATAAAATGATTTACAAATTGGATACATTACACATATATAGGTAGGCTAGAGTAGACAAAATAATTGTCAGACTTACAGGAGTATCTATAATAAAGAAACTTTATTTAATTAAATTGCTTCAGTGCCTTACAGGGACTTTTTTTAAAAATTAGTTAATTACCCCTTGGGTAATTATGAAGATTCTCATCAATGCTGATATTGCGCTGATATATTTTTATTATATTCTTCTATGTTATATAAACACGAGAAAAATAATTTTAAACGGCGGTCGAACCTATTTACGGAGACAAAAAATTAAATTTTTACTCCCATAAGAACGCATGGCGTTAGCCTAGCTATATTGTATTAATTAAATTAGAATGCTAATTTGCTCCATTATTAAATTTTGGACAGAACACAGTGATATTATGTATAGTTGGGTCTATAACAACCGGTAGGCCTAGTGTACAACCCAAAGTAATCGAGACATTCATACATAACCTAACAGCTAATTTCCTACAAACAACGGACAACATACACTAAATAAATGATCATCTTACCTTTCATTATTATTCCTAGCGCCTCCAACATATTTTTACTTCGACTTGCAATCACAAACACTTCATACGAATTACAAAATTCTGTCCCACACACGTTAGCAAACTCAACGAATTACCGCACGAGACGACTAAACAGAATAAATTATGGCAGGTCCCAATATTTCGTTATACCAACTAAACAGAATAAAAACACACTTTCCTCTGTAGTGTCTGTCTTTTTTACACATGTTACAAATTTTATAGAATAATTATTACGAATGCCAATATGGCCGACTAACTACCCATATTTCATTATATACATTTGTATATATCGAACAGGTTGTCTGGCTTCAGCGTACAGCAAAAATACGATGTATAAAAATTTGTATAAGTTTTTCGTACGCTGACACACCATAACTTGGGCAAAATAACTTCTTCACCTAAAGATGTACTTATACAAGTTCCTCAAATTTGTTTTAGATACCCTGGGTAAAAATTGGCGTGTGATGAAGAAATTATGCGGCGCTAAGTCTATATATATATATATATATATATATATATATATATATTGCTACCCCAGTAAGGAGTAATTAAGGTCCTTGAGTTTGGTATTCGGGAGGCTTTCCTGGAGGATCTGGTTTTATCAATTTTTGGGTTTAATGGTTTTACCTTTTACAGTTTTTAACCGTTTTAAGGGGGGTCAAATGGGGTTTTAAAGTTTTAGATGGGTTTTAGCTCCTCTCCTTTCCTTTCCTCTTTCTATCTCTTTAGGTCGCGACCGCTTACACTTCCAGCATCTTCCACACACACACACACACAGACACACACACCCCGCTACACACACCCACCTTGTCCTTCTTTCTGGTGTCCTTTCGTTTTCAACTTCCGTTTTATTTTACCTTTTAAACAGTTTTATTTAATCCCCAGCTTTCCTCCAGTTGTAGCCGACCCAATGTCGTCCAACCCGTTGGACTCCTTTTGTTGTGGGGATGTGCCGTAACTAAGGAATTTTGTTACGACAACAAACAAAAAATTATTAAGTCAAATTACAATATAGTCACGATGTGTAGAGAGACGCTCGCGCTATCTATTAGAGACATTAGTCAACTTGATTTTTCTGTCTCGCGGAGTGGCGGCGTTGGTTGTTGTTGAGAATGCAGTAAGCGTGTGGGGCTGTCTCGTCTTGTTCTGCCTTCAACCCGGCTGCATGTGATTAAAGAAAATTTAATTGTTCTTTTGTAATACCGGGCGTAGATTTTTTACCATGGCTGGCTAAGAACTAAGGTGTGCCCTGGGGTGTCTCCGGCCCGCTCAACCGTGACCAGATGACTGGACAAAAATGAAATGTGAAGGAAATAAAGGAACGCGTAAGTATGTAACGTGCTCCGCCAAAATGAAAGGTATGTCTCTGATGAACTTTTCTGGTGTATGCTGTGTAAGTAAACTTTTATTATAATGATCAAAGCAATAATTCTAGACAGTGGACAGTGTTACTTCGGTTAAATTGACTAACTTAATTTCTTGGTGTGCATATCTGTACCTTCTGTACCACTTGATACTCTGGTCAAGTAGTGACATGGCAAGCTGACTTAACATAAAAAAAAGACATTTGCTTAATCATCTTTACTTTACTTAATATCCTGCAATCCCAGTTTATTTTAATGATAACGATATTATATCTGAACAATAGTTTTTCTTTCAAAATACAGTTGAACCAGTCTGGCATCTGAAATAATTTTTTTATAGTGGGGACAATTCCTTACAAGTATAATTAGTAGGTAGTAGTGATAAATTATATGCAAAATGCTATTATAAATGAAAAAAAAGAAAATAATATAAAAACGAAATGTGTTAAGCTACAGCTGGTGAATTGCCATTTACTGTACTTAAACTATACTGTGTGAAGACACTTCTCAGCATTACTAGAAGGAGTCGTGCATCGTTCCTTTATTTTCCTGAGAAAGTCTCTCAGTTATTTATCAGTGTTGTCTATGTAACTGTCTTGTGTGTAAATTGTGAAGTGTATGTAATTCTTAAAAAAGGAAATCATGTAGTCATACGTATTGAGTGTATAACCATTGTCATGACAGGTAGTGAACTATCCACCACATGTATTGAAGCTATGTTATATCCATATATGTTTTTGGATTTAGAATCAATTTTAATTTTTCATATAAATGAATTTAATGAAACTTAATAACGTTTTCTCAATTTAATATATTCTGAATTGCATGAAGCATTGTCATGACAGGTACTGAACTATACATCACATGTGTTACACTTATGTTGAATAACTGAAAAATTTCTAAATAACTAATGATGATTAAATTAATAGTGTAACGGATTGAAATGTTGTAAATGTCTAAAAATTTTGAAATAAGTATCAGTGGTTAAATTAATTGAAAAATGGAATAAAACAAAGTAACAGCTCTTAAATTAATAGTAATATGGAATGAAATGTTTTGAATTTATGGAAATTTGAAAATAAGTAATGGTAATTAAATTAATTGTAAAATGGAATAAAATAATGTAATGGTCGTTAAAGTAATAGTAATGCCGAATGAAATAATTTTTTGAATTTGTGAAAATTTCAGAATATATTACAGTGATTAAATTATTTGTAAAATAGTATGAAATAATGTTTATATATCTGAAAATTTCTAAATAACTAAAGATCATTAAATTAATAGTGAAACTGAGATAAATAATGTTTTGAAATGATTTTATAAACAACAGTTTTTGGAAAAAGACCAAAACCCTTAAGGTTTCATCCTTGTAAGCATTTTTTAAAAGGGAAATAAGAACCAATAAATGTTGTTTGTTGAGTTTTGAAAAATTGAGGTCACTGCATTAATGAATTAACCTAATGGTTCCCCAGTACGATGCTTTTCTTCCTCTAGGAGGCGCTCTCCTAGTTCTAAACAGGTGAGCCGGTCATCCAGGTAAGCTATAGAAATATAGATATAAAGAAAGTAAAAAATTATAAATTTTGAATAGTTTGAAGAGTTGTCTTGTCAATTCGATTTTCTTGATACTCGACGGTGGGGGGTGGGGGTGGGAAGTTGGTAATGGAGGGGATGTTGTCAATATAGTGGCTCAAATGTTGGTAATAAAGTTAAATTTTTTTGGAGAATTTAATTGTATCAAATAATTAAGGAGAGGAAGAGGGTAAGTTTAAAAGGATGCACACACACACACACACACACACACACACACACACACACACACACACACACACACACACACACACACACACACACACACACACACACACACACACACACACACTGAAACACAAGGAATTTGCTAGAAAAATATGTAACTGTAATGATGGTGGGACAGGGTTTAGGGGGTGGGGAAGGGACATTTATATTATAGCTTGTTGTGTGTGAGCAGGGTGGGGTGAAGGGTTTGTTTTCACATAATTTCTGCCTGTTCCGATCTGACGATGAGCTGTGAAGCTTGAAATCGCTAATCGGGATATTTTTATATAGTGGTGTGCAACAGTGATCATTCTGCTTGTGATTTCAACCACTAACACAAATTTCTTCATTAAACAAATAATTAAAGTTTGATTATTAAAGGGTTCAATGGAAAGTCAAAATTAAAGTTGTAATGTTTATAATTTTGAGGCAAATTTAAAAGTGAAAGATTTCTTTTAATGTAATAATAGTAATGTTCAATTTGAGTGTGTATTATGAAACATAGAAGGTATAAGGGAATTATGTTGGTAATGTAGAATGTGTAGTTAATCTTATGATGTAACTAAACGATTTTGTGTTAATTTGAGGAGTATTATGGAGATGATTAACGATTTTGAGAAAAAATATAAGTAGATAATTTGTTATTATGTAATTGATTTAAGTGTGTAAGAGGAATTTTAGTAATGAAGTTAAAGACTTTTAGATGTGATTTGGGTAATGGAAGATATTTGTAATGATATAATGGGAAGTGGTTATTTAAATTCTTATTGGAATCAAGGAAACATTTTGAATTTGGGATAAGAATTAACGAGAGAAGGGCATACAGAATGTTGGTATTGAAATTTAAAATGTATCATGTTAGGTTAAGTATGTATTCATTAATGTATGTTAGAAGTTAAGAAAAAACCAGTGCTTCTTAATGCAAACCAGCACAGCTAAGGGGGACCAGATTAGTTAGGGATATGGTATTATACAAGGCCACTATTTGATGTTTTTGATCTAATGTTTCAGTGTCTGGTGATGCTGTGGCGGCGGTCTTGTGCTGGCCTGCACGTCAGAGCAGGGGCGTCGAGTGCCTGTCTGGCCTAATTGTTCTTTGTTTGGTGTTAACTCTTCTATGTTTCTATCTAGTCTAGCACATATACATTTTGTCTTATACCATATTCGTCCATAAGATTTCCCATCACCTTAATGATTGCCTCCATACTAATACTTCTTGATGCTGCCATGTCGAATACGATGTATTTAAATTTATTATTATTGTACAACCGTTTGCTAATTTTACTGATTTATTTGTTTATTTTTATTAGTGGTTATTATTATTACTCTTGTTAGAATTGCACCTGTGATCATAGACAATCAATGTATTGGTGGGCGCCAGTTGTGTCATTAAACACAACAAAATAACATACAAAAATATATATACATACACATCAATTATCATACATAAAATCCTATGCACACATTTACCAATAGAGCATACATTTATTTATTAAATGTAGGCGTGTCGTGCCACACGTAACGGGCGACAATTTGTATAACAACACAAATTGCAAATATAAATTTATTTTAAATTATGGATTGCCAACATTTATATTTCATTACTGTTAACATGTACCAACTACTAGGTTTTGGGTGTAGTGGTAATAAGAGTGGTCTTTGTTTGAATTGTAACAAGTTTTCATCTACTACTACTCTCCAGCACTGCAGCCCATGGTGAACCTTGGCTTCCGCTACGACCCGTCTCCACTCATCTCTGTCCATTGCCTTCAGTCTCCAGTTCCTAATGCCCATCTTTCTCAGATCATTCAGATAGTTTTCATCTATTTATTAAAAAAACTCATTTACTGCGCCATAAATACTCATTATTGTTTGATTAAAGGTTCAATTGTTGCAGTACATTTATCATAAAATAAATCTTATATTCTATATATTAACTTATTAATCTTAAAATTCGACTGCTCAGTCTGACTGTGTGCTTTACTGTAGTTTTGTTTTATTTTCTTTATATGACTTTCAACTACTTTACTTTATGCATTGCATACATATTAATCCTTGATTTCTTTACAAACTTTAAATAAAATTTAAACTGACTAAATTAATTGTTAATCATTAAAGAAAATATTTATTAAATTTAAATTAGATTCTCTGAATCTCTATATCTACATTTTACATAACTCTTATTTATTTTAAATTTCAAAGTGTCTTTTCAATGTCTTTAGTCTCTCATTTAAAAGTTATAAATTGATTATTTGTCACCTTGATTCTGTAGCTCATACCCTGTCCCCCGTTGATCCGTAGGTCCTCTTCTGATGGAGTTCCCTGCCCGTTCCTCGGTTCCACTCGTCGTCCTCCAGTTACTCGTTCCTTATGGTCCCCTCTGGTTGCTGTAGTGTAGAGTGATATGTCGCTCTGCACCTGCTGCTGTTTTGCTAGTAGATGACTCTATTGTTCTGCATAGCGTTCCTCTACCTGATGTAACCTGGTTGCTTGTCTTGAGTGACGGACGTTTGTGGGTGTAGACATCGTAGAGTATGTTCTATAATCGTATTAGTAACCAAACCAAGAGTTACTGTTTGATACTTAGATAAACATATTGTCCATCCGACTTTACAGTTCAATTTAACAAAATTTAAAATTCGCGTCACCAACGGACAGAGCATACCGCCGCGACTGAAGACTGATTGAGAATAATTTGGCTTCTTCTGTGCCCTTATTTATATCGTATTCGAGTATCTTGCTGCACCTGTTGGGACAGAATTCAGCATATCAGGAATTGCTTGGTGGCGTCACTTACCCCACTATCGTCCAATTTCATACTTTCGCACATTTCTGCCAATTGCAATGTCTAATGTGGATTACAAGGTGCTCTAACGGTGGCCGATTTAATTACACATGTTCAATGTAATTACCATCGTAATCGCATAATTTGTGTAATTACTACGCTCTTAAAATCGCATTGAATTCGCACTGCACGTCCTTTTCAAGCCGAATTCTCACCACACATGCGTATTAATTTTCTACATTTTTAGGAGTCTTTGAATTTTTCCTACCATTTCTGGTTTTCTTATAATTAAATGAAAACTATAATTTGACAATTATTTAGGGTGAGATTGCAAATATTCATGCTCGGACTGGCCTCACTCACACACATCATTTACTACTGTACACCCTCTCAGTGACAATCGCATGATCGTTCAGGTCAATTCCTGCATGCTTACATGCCGTGTTTCTAATAAAACGCAGCTTTCAATCTCAGACCTGCTTATTTATTACATATTTATTAAATTAAATTTAAACATTCATGTTATCTAATAAATGCACAATATAGCTGTGCCGAAGTATTTAAGCTTAAATTATTCGGCGTACGTCGCGGCTACAGTGCCGTCTGTATAACGGGTTCAAGGGTTGTTGTGCAGCCACGGCTTCACTGTATCGTTTAACCTTGACCGTGACGTGGCGATAATTGTGTGTGTACGTAATCAAGCATGCCGCGCCATTCAACTGATTTGTGAATTTTCTGTTCGCGTGGGATAGCAGGTATCTATCGGCATTCGCTCTCATTTCTTCTTTTGCATTCAAACGGGACACTGGTCTGGCGGCGTTATGAATTAAGATTCATCTTATGAACTGAGTTCGTGATCATTTAATGAGCTTCAGGTGAGCCAAAGTGTTGCTTTAATATTAATTAACTAAGCGCTTGCGGGGGTATTATATTATGATATATGTACGTCTTTTTGTGTGTGTTGCGTCTGGGATGGTTAAGAGCACGTTGCCGACTTGCCTTGGCTTGCATGAAAATTAAATAGAACTTGCCGTTAGAACTATATTCCAATGTAAAGTAATAAAGATTTAAGGTTAAAAATAATTTAATTCTAAAAGTGGATAATTTAAAGAGAAATTGTGAGGAGTAATATTTATATTGACACTTAATTTTCGGAATGGAATTGTGACAGTGAGTGTGTCTGTGATCTGTGCTTACTGGGGCGAGAAAGAATTGTGTGAGGGTATTTTTTCCTGACGGCTACTTACAAATAAAATGTTTTCCAGGGTCCCCGCCTAGCCGGGAGGGAAAGGGGACAACGAAGATGGGGACAGAACATCGGTCGTCATCTGCAGACTATCGCAGCACCACCCCAGTGCCGTCAGACCTCGAGAAATCCCCACACTGCCAGCCCAAAATGACTGCCCTAAGGAAGAAATGAAGCACAGAATTTCGGAGACACCAGTGGTTACACCCCAGTCAACATCAGCGCGCATTCTGGGTAACAACAAATCGTCTAAGCACAGGTGGGACCTTTCCTATATTTTAATCCACAAAACACAAAAAGAACAGCAACCTATTGCAGTTAAAACATGAAATGAAAGACATCTTCACAACCGTAATTTTGGATGTTCAATGACCAACTGTCTATTATAGCATGTCCGGTGGACTTATAGTGACTAGTGTAATTAAAGAGTTAAAGAATCTACCTGTTGAAGAATGTCAATTACTATGCTATATTTTATAGCACACCATTTGCCTTTGTCGTGATTAGTGACCTAGCATAATTTAAAACTGATAGTTGGGCAGTTTAATTAACTGTTTCTTATGAAGATAAAATGCCATTAACAACTTGTACTTAACGCATTGATAATAACTATGGAGTCCTTCCTAAATCTTCTTGTGGGTACAGGTCCTTATTAGGACTGTTAGGACTATTAGGACAGGTATATAGGGGCTGTTACAGAATTGAGCCAGTATAATTCTTGTAGTATGACACCTTAAATTTTTTTTTAAGCGGGCAACTGGTGTGTGTAAGGCATGGTGATAGTATCAATATATATATATATCTATATACACATGTATTAATCCTGTGATGCATAATTTATTTTAAAAGGAAAAGAGAAATATTTTATTTGGCAAGTATAAAACGGCATATTACATGTTCTTGTTGGGCATGATGTATCATTGTTTGAGGGTCAGTTTAATTCATAAAGTTTCTGCAGATTCAACCTTTAGTAATTGTTTATTAGAACTTATTTAGAAAAGTCATGTGAATAAAGGTTAATACTTAGTGATGTCAGCTTATGTGAAGGCAATGCACTTAAATGTGTTTGAATAATTTGTTGTTGATTAATTATATTCAACATTAATTCTTTGTTAATATTGCCAATTGTTATTCAATATGGGAGAGATGCACGTTTATTAATGATAGTGGAAAATATAGCCGTGCATATTGTAATAAAGATGTTATTATTATAACAAGAGAACACTAATAAAAGCTGTTATCGTTTGCAAGTGTTTTATTGCAAGTCCTGTCACGATGGGCTCAACTCAATTTTTCTTCCGTCTAGACCGCAGGTCTAGTTTTAATAATTAAGTAACGACCCCTGAAAAAAAAATTTTTTTTTAGCAAAAAAAACTTAACAAAATTTTATAAAAAATTCAGGGGGACGTTTCATAGCATATGACTGTATTGTCGCATTATGTTATGTCAAAACATTCATAATTTTGTACTCTTTTATGTCAAGTGAAATAATTGTGTGTAAGTGCGTGGGTGCACGTGTGATTTACATTTTATTTAATAACTTCATTGAAAATTGACATTTCGTTTTGAAACTTGGACAGGGTATTTTCATGGTTATAAGCTACATTTTCCATATACTCAATTCTTCACAGCTACAATTTTTATGTTTTTTTTTATGAAACCAATTCTTCATTTCGTTATCTCCTAGAGAGTAATAAAATTTTAGATTAAATCTAGACAAGCCTTTGCAGAAATTGGACAGAGTTTTAACTTGAGTTCGGTCTATCAGTGTGCAAATCTATGACGTTCCTAGATTGTCCACCCATCAGGAGGTCTAAAAATTATTTGAAACGGTGCTCTGCCGAGTACGGATTGGTCAGTCAGTTCCAAAGTCTTGCCATAGAAAGACGTACTCGCTTTCTATGGCTGTCACGAGATTTTCATGACAAGACAAGTCGATTTCCATAAGACTTAGTAGTTGGTACGGTATGAGTTCTTCATTACCATTGCCATTGTAGAACTCAAATATTTAAATAGATCAATTTCCAGTGAATTTTCGCGAAGACAGGAAGATTTCACAATTAGGGCAGAATATCTACCATGATATTCTGATTATTAATGGGAGAACACTTCAAGAAGCCGGAATTGTGTAAGCCTAATACACGATCTACTTTTACCCAGTTTTGATCCCTGAAATTAAGAGTATTTAAGTTATAAACAATAACAGTTTCATAGTAACAGTGCGTGCGTGTGCCAAGACGTAGATATTCAACGGGGTGATCTTCGGTCGGTCGATGTGCAGAGTAGCAGCGAGCGGAACGCCTGGTGTCTACGCGAACAGTTGGAATTCTGCGCACAAGTAACTTATATGTTAAACAAGCCAATAGACTCATTTATTGAAAGACAGTTATTTAATAAACAATTTTATATTATTAATTATAATGTGTTAATGAATAAAATTTTCCTACCTTCAGATATAGACTTTGTTGTAGTAATTTCAAAATAACCTATATATGCAGTCATAATTTGTATTGTTGCAATATATATGTGTGTGTGTGTGTGTGAGATAGTATTTTTTTCTGTTGTATCTCTTTAAGTTTGTCTTGTTTTTGTCTTATATAATACTTATATCTTATATTTACACTTAGTGTATTTTGAATGTATGGTATAATCACATGATTTCTCTGAATATTAGTAAAGGTAAGTAAGTGGTAGTAAGTGAAATACTTAGAATATACACAGCAGTTTCTTGTATTTTTCAAGATTCCAGTACCAGATAATACTTGTGTTTGTTTACTCATATTCTTTAGATTATTTTGTGAAATGAAGCATTGGAATGTCACTTGAATAGGCTTAGGCATACTGTAAAACAAGAAAATCACCATTGGTTCCAGCAGTATACCCCTTACGGGCCATGACTTCCATTATTTTTTATGCAGGGTTGTCTTTCCCTAGCCTTTGATGTCCCAACACCCAACTGCAAGGCAGCAGCAAAATATAATCCTATAACAATTGGGCGCAGTATTACAGCCGACTAAATCCAACTAGATTCCCGTCTGTAATACTCCAAAGATAAGCCGGTCCAGGATCATTTCTCTTACGCCCTAACTTGGTACTGGTGGCTACTGCTGCCCTCCACCAGGAAATTTTATCGACCTTCCGGTCTAGATCCGTATTGTTCTGCATCAACAGGCTCACCTCTTATTACTTACACTGTAATATTTTCAACACGAAAATAGAATGGGAAATGGGAGAATACCCAAAAAAATACTTAAATTCAACCCAAGAGGGAAAAGAGATATAGGAAGACCACGAAAACGGTGGTCGTAAGTTTGTGAGGACGGAACAGGGAAATGCCTATCCTTGTCGTGCAGAAGAAGAAGAAGAAGAAGAAGAAGAAGAAGAAGAAGAAGAAGAAGAAGAAGAAGAAGAAGAAGAAGAAGAAGAAGAAGAAGAAGAAGAAGAAGAAGAAGAAGAAGACTATTTTCAACTATGTAATATGTGTTTGAAAATAAACATATTACTGACCGTTTTAAAATATGTATGGTTCTCTATACCGATATTTTTGTACACTGTGAGTATTAGATATTTAAATAATCTAGCAATTAATGTTTTCAATACAATTTTTTAAATTGTACAATACCAATTTTAATGTAAACAAAAAGAAGCGAGTCTAAGCAAACAAAGTAAAAAAGTACAATACTGAATATAAAACATAGTTATTTATTGGTATGAATACACACAAATTTATGTAGGCCTATTTATTTGAAATTAATTTAACTCCAAGTAAACCGAGTCTTATTTAGTATTATCAAATAACTATTCAATTATTAAAATGAAATTTGTTTGCAACAGTCTAAAGTTTTATAACATTTCCTACGGTTCTTGCAATATTTTTCTTTTCAAGGATGAAAGTTCAGGACTTGCGAAGAATTGAAAGCCTGTTCGTGGACACAGAACAAGAAATGTTACGTATATCCACCAAGCGCCGGAACATGCAAGCAATGAAAAACAACTTAAAACTGTTGAACAGTGCGTTCAGACATCGCAGCCGTCTTTCGGGTACGAACAGCTGGACATCGATTACACGAGGTACAATATTTAATTAATTTGTTTGTAACTTAGATAATTACAAGTGGCTGTGTGTTAACTTCTTTCTATTTCTTTTTTAAAGATTACACAGTATTACTAGTATATCCTAACCACACGCAAAACGCGTGCGCACACGCACATTCATCCTAATTTTAAATTAATAAGTATTATTCAAGATTATGAAATAACTAAACAGTTACTAAATCAAATCTATTTGAGAGTGTGTTGAAAGTATCTCCAATACATTTATGTACTCACCAGGTCGTGGGATATGATTTTATGAGTTTCATCTATACACTACGTCGTTCATATAATGAATGTTACACTGAATGAAAGATTATAGTGAACGAAGTTATTATTTGGTGTTCTGCACTAAGGCAGGTCTTCAAATGGTAATAGCTCTCCAAGCTGTCCTATCGCATGCCAGTTATTTCGTTTCTTTGTAACACCCTCTGATTTTAATGCTATCTATTCTACGCCCTCTTCTTTTTTCTCCATCTATGACACCCTCCATGGCAGTTGTAAGCTAGCAGTCTCTTCTTAAACAATGACCTAACCAATTCCTTTTCCTATTTTCTATTACCTTCAGGATTCTTCTCTCTTCTTCACTGTTATAGTGAACGAAATAGTGACTGTAAATTTGAATTAGAATAAAATTATCTTTCTTATTAAAAAACAAACAAAAAACTAAAAATATATAATATGCGGGTTCTTGTAACTATTCAAGAAAAGAAAGCTATTCGCGACATTTAATTTCAAGCAATTATACTTACACAGACTTCACATTGTAACCCCTCTGTAAGTATTGTATTGACTTATAAAAAAAATTTGTTTAAAATTTTTTTTTTTTTTAAGAGGGGCTACAAGATAATTAAAACTAGGCCAAAAGCCTAGAGAAGCCAAAAATGCGCTGGATCCAGTGAGACGGGACTTGCAATTAAAACTCACAAAATTAACAACCAATAAATTTTTATTATAACCAAACATTAAATATCTATCTCCCAACAAAATCAGTGTATTCTCCTTAAAATATTTTTGGTTAATTTTTTGCTTTAAAAATAATTATAAAATTTAAATGAAATTAAGATCATGATTTCTTTTACAATTGGGGTTACTTTTCCCCACTTAGCCCTATACCTAACCCCCAGAAATAACACATGAATATACAATACATATAAATGGACATATAAATATATATGTCTACAACTACAACACATACACACGTTCCACATCACAGGACAATTACAACTTTCAACATTAATATTTTGCCACACTCTTTGCAATCTAAAATATGCAAATGCAAATATGCAATTGCAATCCTCCCAGGGCATACTAAAATTCACGGGTTGGCATAATGTCTGATACTACTATAAAGTGCTCCCACACTGAGCACTTAGACTTGGAGGAAATATAATCATAATTCAGTTAAAATACAAGTGACCATAATAAATTAAAAAGAATTTAAGCATGATAAATTTTGTGAAATATTAATAACAGTAATGTGCCATGATGCTTTATAACCTTTAAGAATTAATTTGGCCCAAAGGCCGACATGTTCCTAGGCAAGATCGTGCCTAACTAAACCTGTCCCAGGAGCATGTTCAAGTCTGCATGAAAATCCGCCTATACAGGATTAAACTGGGGACCCGACTGAAACTAACAAAAGAAACTCCTATCCATTATAGGACCCAAACTGAATATAAATATGTGAGATTAATGAATCAATTGAAAACTAAATTTAATCTGTGAAATTACATGATGAATGATAGAATTACTAGCACTAAGGTAACCCTTTTACTGAAAACTAGAAAGAAATTTACATGCCTGAATGGTAATCAGCCACGGATACATGCCAACCTCTGGGCTCACACTTAATATAAATAGTATTACAAAATGTACAAAAGATTCCCCTCCACCAAGTCCGCGCACTATTCTGTCCCGTTAACCGGGGACCCAATTAAAATTTGTAAGGCTTAAAGTCATTTTAGGGTGTGTCGCTATATGCCCACGAGTTCTAGTAGGTTACATTCCCTTGTGTGAAAAAGTAGTATTGGGTTGGTGTCACCTGATTTATTCACTGGTGTGGAGTTTAAAGTCCTGGTCTAAAGCATTTTTGTGTTGGAGTGGCCTGTTCCTCGCTGTTCTCCGGCAGATGAAGCTGAGAGCCTTGGATGTTCAGGTCATGACTTGGGGCTGGTCCTTGACGTGAAGCGAGGGACCCTAAGCATACAAATATTATCAGCGAGATGCTCCAACACTTATTCCCCCAGGTTCTCTCTCACACGCACCAAAATTCATTTATAATTTTAAACACTACTTTAGGCCTACTTGAAATGAAAGTTTGACACACTCTACAACAGGTTATACGGGCAAGTGGCCCTATCTTTAAAAACATTAAGTTTGGCTAAAGTACATATTATTTTGCGTTAACATTGGTCAATTACGGGGCCTTAGTTAAGACTTCAATTACTGTTATACAATTAACTAATTTTGCATACTCTAATTCGCCACGTGGCGTGCGTGTAACAGGTTAACAATTTTCATTCATTCTTGTACGTATATTAAACAAAATCCCTTTTACGTTACTTTAAATTAAATATATATAAGTGTATTGCACTCACTTGCCGCAGATCTGTTTTAGTTTAGCCTGCCATAGGTGGAAGATGGAACAATTAAGAAAACTTCTCTGTCGGAGAACGAGGCGAGGTGGTTAGTTGAAGCAGCGAAATCAGACAAGATCAGAAACGTTTATTCTACTCATTTTTCAACTCGCGCTTCGAGTTGTCCGCCAGGGAGCAGCACCAATCAATCGCCGCTTCGTTACCCGCTGTAGATTGTGCGCTAACCGTTAAACACAGTACGGCAGAACGCCCACCGCTAAATACAGAAACCTATTTTTCTTTAGCGTATTAGCGCCGATTTTATTCAATCGGCCCACCTCCACCCCAAAAGGGCAACATAGTTGCCCCACACTTAGACAGAGGTGTACCCTGCAGTGTACCCCAATGTTTTCTACTAAAACGTAGGTGTTCCTCGGTTTTCCCAGTTGCCTTTGTTCTCAGGAGAGCAGTGGCTCAGAAGGAAGTCGAAAAAACAGAAAGAAGGCGTGTAGAATGAGAGTATGTTGGCACTACACACTGACCTGATCAGGGCCAGCATGCAGCAAGAAAGACAGAAGAAGAAAAGAAGAAAGAGTGTTCGGGTGCACCCTGAGTTCTGACCTCCTGAGGCTTGACCACTTATGCGGGAACTCCGAGGCTACCTCAACAGGGACCCACGCCCTATAATTACACGGGGACTAACCCCCCCAAAATCCAATAACTCTTTATCCCATGAATCCCTCTTACATCCCACAGGACCAGGGAGAGAACGGGGGAGGTGGTTTCCATGACACCATAATTTGTTTACCCAATGTGTAGATCCCTTCCTATAACCTAATACATGTGTGCTCCAAGGACATTGTCTACGTCGTACGACGCCACCGAGGTCCCTACCTGGCCTCGTTGGAGCGGTACGACTTGCTCTACTTACTCCTCTTTTTGATTTTTTTTCATCCTTTTCTTTTCCTAATTTTTAAGTTTTCTGCTTTTCTAGTTTTTTTTTAAGGGGGAAGGTAGGAAATCGGGAGGATGAAAAGGGTAAGGATCCTTAAAGGTCAAGGGTGAGGACAGGGTTCCCTCCGAAAATAAGGAGGAGTGGAGAAAACCAAGGCTCGCGTGGGCAGGGGCGCAGCCCTGAAGTAGACGTACACCACCCGGATTGTGGTGAACATCTACCCGCTACCATAGCAGATTCTCACCTTTTCCCCGGAGCACACACCACCGAAGGATCACCTTCCCTACACACATGGAAGCCACCAAATCTTAACCCCCACTTTATTAGTCAGCTTACTCCCTCCGACAGAGTTTCAATTTTGAAACATGGGTAACAATTTCTTTAGAATCGCCCCCCGGTACGCCCAGCTGGGCCGTCACCGGTGACGTGAATCCCAGGATGCGATATGGCCCCGACCAGCGGTAACATAACTTTGCGGCACGTTTGTCCGCGGCTGAGCTGAGTGGGTGGCTCTGGCAATAGACCCAGTTCCCAATCCGGAAGGGGTTAGGAATTCGCCCCTGATTATATCGTCGACGGACCCGCTCGTGCGCTCGCAGCAAATTCTTCCGAGCCTCCTTCCACCTCTCTGCAATACTATTATCCGGCTCCCGTGGCAGAAGATCTTCGATGTTCCACAAATTGGTCAACGGGAGTGCGGGCGAGAATCCAAACAGGATTTCAAAGGGCACGGCCTGATGACTGTCATGTCGGGCCGTATTAAAAGCTAACTGTAACCACTTCAGATTCTGATCCCAGGTGGTTTGTTGCTCAGCGTGATAAGCAATCAGGGCGGACCGGAGATTCCGATTGAATCTCTCCGCATGGGACGGGTGTGGGTAATAAGGGGAAGTGGTTACGTGTTTGATCCCACTGGCGAAACACATCCGCCGGAATTCACCCGAAATGAACTGCGGGCCATTGTCCGAGACAATGATGGTCGGAAGACCGAAATGCTGAAATATATTGTTTTGGAGCGCGTTTATGGTTAAACGAGCCGTTGCCTGCCGTAAGGGCAATAGCCAGGCAAACTTTTAAAAAGCATCCACACAAACAAGCAGGTAAGCATTACCTGACTTGCTACGGGGGAATGGCCCCACGTAGTCGATGAACAACTTCTCCATCGGTCTGCTCGCCACATCAGATGACAACAACCCTAAATTGGTGTTCTGGGCAGGCTTGCTCAAGCCACATAGATGACAGCTCTTAACCCTGGTCGCGATGTCCCTATCCATGCCCTTCCAGATAAAATGTCTCCTAATGCTGGAAATGGTCTTAGAAATTCCCTTGTGGCCTCCTACTGGGGAATTGTGGTAATAACTGAAGACCATGGGCACTAACTTGCTAGGCAGCACGATCTTAGGGGCACGTCCTTTTCTCTCTCTACAACATAGGACTCCCTTGGACAAGAAGTAAGGAGCCTGTACGTTACCCTCCTTTATATTTTGGATGACTGGACCCAGCTCTTCGTCGTTCAATTGATGGGGTAACACATCAGTGAAGGCTAATGGAAAGTCTAGCAGAACGGAACAGGGTTGCTCAGATTGGGCATCACTGCGCTGGGAAAACATGCGGGACAAGGCGTCTGCAACTACATTTTGAGATCCCCTAATGTGTTGCACTTTGAACTTAAAGGATGAGATCTTCACCACCCATCTACCAATTTTACCCAGTTGCCGGGGATGAGCCAGAAGCCAAGAGAGAGCCTGATTGTCGGTCTCGAGCAGGAACTCAGGATGTTCCAGGAAACGCTTGAACTTGTCTAGAGCGTACACAACAGCTAAACACTCTAGCTCATAGACGGATGATTTTCGTTCTTGCTGGGTCAATGTCCGGGAAATAAAAGCCACAGGCTGCCTAGCGTCATTAACAACTTGGGACAGAACTGCCCCGAGCGCAACCGAACTCGCGTCCGTATGTAGGATAAAGGGTTTCGAAAAGTCGGGCGTCCGTAACACCGGTGGGGAGATGATGGCCTCCTTCAAGGTGTGGAAAGCCTTCTGTTGACTCTCACCCCATGTAAATTTAGCGCCCTTCTTCCTCACCTCGTTCAAGGGTGCGGCAATCTCAGCGATATTAGGTATGAATCGTCGATAAAAATTGACCATACCTACGAATCTCGCTATTCCCTTCGCATCCCTAGGAGGGGGGAAGTCACGGATGCCCTGTGTCCTCTCGGGGTCGACCGTAATGCCCCGGTGTGAAACCAAATGGCCCAAGAAAGAAATACTCTCCTGGGCGAAACGAACCTTTTCGGGATTGACAGTGAGGCCAGATCCTCTCAACCGACACATCACTTCTCGGAGATGACCCAGATGATCTTCGAATGTCTCACTGTACACCAACAAATTATCTAAGTAATTAAAGACGAACCTGAATTTCACGTCGTGAAAAACGGTATCGAGAAGACGAGTGAGTGTCTGGGCCCCCACAGCCAAACCCATGGGAACCCTTGTGTATTGGTACAAATTCCATGGTACACAAAAGGCCGTGTACGGTCTACTCTCTTTGGCCAAAGGAATCTGGTGATAAGCCGCATTGAGATCGATTATGATGAAATACCTGGCCCCACTGAACCAATCAAAGGCCGAATGTAAGTCTGGGAGGGGAACAGAATCCACCTCGATATTTGCGTTCAACTTCCGATAGTCGATGACCATACGGTGTTTACCCCCAGGCTTAGGTACCAAAAACGCTGGACTGGCATAGCTAGAATGAGAAGGTTCAATCACCCCTTGTTCTAACAACTCTTGAACCGTCCCTCGCAGAATGGTCATCTTTGGAGGTGCGAATTTGTAAGGGTGCGACCTTACTATCGTTGAGTCTGTAAGACGGATCTTATACTCCAGCAGGTGTGTGAGTCCCAAAGTAGGAGTTAACACCTCGGGAAATTCCTCACACAATTGGTCTAAGGCCCTCTGCTGGGATGGAATGAGATGATCTCGTGCAGAATCGGGACAAGCCACCTCTTGGATACCTGGCTTAGCTCCCTGGTACCCAAGGAACGGAATAAGAGCTCCCCGATTAAACTTGAAATAGCATTGGTGAGCTTGGATGTCCAGCACGAGACCACTTTTCGCGATGAAATCGGCACCAATGATACAATCCACTCCCAGAGCAGGAGAAACCAGAAAAGGCCACACCCAAGGAAACCCATCGATTTTAAATTTAACGGTAATCACCTGGGAGATGGGCAAGATTTCTCGAGATGCAGTCCAGCATACCACAGACGACAGGTTCGACCCCTTGATCAAGCCCTGCTTCTCAAGCTCCGCGCATATCCGAGATGAGATGATGGATCGGGCTGAACCGGAGTCAACTAAAGCTCTGAGCTGACCCCCTTTTACCTCGAGCGACAGAAAGGGGCATACTGAAAGGTGTTGAGAGGTAGTGGACCGGACCTTGATGTCGAAAGAGTTGGATGCTAGCAATTGCCTGGAGGTAGTTGGAACTTGTAAAGATTTAGTGCGAGGGGAAGACATCCTCCGACATATCTTCCCCTGCCTACTTAGTTTTTTGGGATGGGTCTTGACGATGGAGGTGCTGGACGCGTGCGCCCTTGGGTGCATGATCGAGCCACGTGCCCCGGGCGATTACAATTGTAACAGATGATGTCCCCCCATCGCTCGCGATTTCGAACTGACTGGGCCTATCGGGGGGGGGAAGGTTCACTGCGTCCTTCCGCTCTCTGAGGTCTGAGTAGTTCCCCTCTTCTGTCTCCCCTCGCCTCGTCGCTCATCTGAATGGCCTTGGACATCACACACAGCCGGTCCAAGTCCGCAAACCACGGCGGCCGCTCAGCAAATACGAGTCGCAATCGGTCTTCTGAGGAGACGCCGTCAAGAATATACTGGACCACCTCTTCCTCCGACATGCCCAGTCCCAGTATGCGCGCTACCTCTCGAATACTTTGCACGAATTGGGCAAGACTCTCGCCCCTCGCCTGCACGCGATAAAAGTGTCGGTGACGTAATTGCTGCATTATTCTCCCGGGCACGAACGCCTCCAACACCTCCTGGTGGAACTCCGCCACTCCACCTCTACGCCTCATTACATCCGCCACCCTCTCAGCCATGGGGCCGCGACAATAAGGATAAACGAGCTCGAGGACGGTACGATCTGACATACCCGGGAAATCGACCAATTGAAAAATTATCTTAAAAAATGGCAATAATTTGTCCACATCCAGCCCATCCACGACCGGTAATTGCTGGATGATTTGAGACAGTGGGTTGGGCAGCTTGTGATATGACGCCGCCACCAAACCGGAGAAAACCGGGGTACTTGCGGGAAGCTCGATTGCTCTATAAGATGACGCCACAGCCGAGACCTCGGACTCAGCAACTGGAGCCGGCGTAGGTGGTCTACCCGGTTGAGACCCCTGCAGGGTCGAGGTAATCTGTTGGATCAGACCTTTTACATCATGGGCCGGCTCAAGATCGCCCCATTGTTGGTCAAGATTCTGCAGCCTGTGTTTTACATGCTGCAGGCGTTGCCGGATTCGCCGGACGCCGATGGAGCACCCCGGTCCCTCCTCCAAATTGTCTACACACCGAGCTAATTCCTGCAGCTCCTCCCACTTCTCGTTGCATTTTTCGAATTCACTCTCTTTGTCAGCGATGGCGACCGTCGAGAGCGCTTCGCCCACGGACAGCGCTTCTCTGAGCTGCCGTCGCAATACAATTACCGTCCCTTTCGGGTCTCTCCCCCGGGCTCCTAACTCGAACTCGATTTCGTCACGTAGAAACAACTCGGGATTTAAGACGCTCATCCTCGAGCTTCGCGGTCGGCACACGAAAACACAACACCCTACAAAAATTGACAATAAAGAACACAGGAATACTTGAGTACTGTCCTTCCTTCAAACAGACTGCGGGTCCCCCTACCGTTGCGAGTACCCAGCCCACTTACCTGAACTAGCTCTCAACAACACTACACACGAAGGAACGCAACACACACACTAATACACGACATGACAAAATTACCGACCAACGAACAACAACAAATTCTCATAAATATTTACAATAACTTCGGCTTCCGTATCTCGGAGGAGACCGACTGCCGATCGGGCCATACCGCATAACTAAAAACGCCTTCCCTATTATTGGCAAGGTAATAAGCGAAAACCATGTCTCCACCTCGGCCCAGATCTGCGATATTTCGAGTTTCCAAGGAATTTCCCCCCTAAAATTTCAGTCCGCGTGGCGACCTCCAGTTCAACAATACCAACAGGCGGGCAATGATACACACATATAATTCACAAAAACTTAAACATAACAAGACATAGGTACTTATAGATATAGGGACTTCTAGTAATTATTCCAAGTCCGATTCGAACCCCAAAATGTTTCCTGAGTTTGCAAGCCCGTCACACCCAAAGGACCCAAGGGCTGACCCTAATCTCAACCACGCTCTGCTACCAAATGTAACCCCTCTTTAAGTATTTTATTGACTTATAAATTTTTTTTTTTTTAAAGAGGGGCCACAAGATAATTAAAACTAGGCCAAAAGCCTAGAGAAGCCAAAAATGCTCTGGATCCAGTGAGACGGGACTTGCAATTAAAACTCACAAAATTAACAACCAATAAATTTTTATTATAACCAAACATTAAATATCTATCTCCCAACAAAATCAGTGTATTCTCCTTAAAATATTTTTGGTTAACTTTTTGCTTTAAAAATAATTATAAAATTTAAATGAAATTAAGATCATGATTTCTTTTACAATTGGGGTTACTTTTCCCCACTTAGCCCTATACCTAACCCCCAGAAATAACACATGAATATACAATACATATAAATGGACATATAAATATATATGTCTACAACTAAAACACATACACACGTTCCACATCACAGGACAATTACAACTTTCAACATTAATATCTTGCCACACCTCTTTCACCCCAGAAGGTACATAATTCACAATTCATAAACATTCTTAAACGCAACACCTATTGAAAGATCTTAATACATAATAATCCATATATATATGTGTAACACCAGTGCCCCCAGGGCATACTAAAATTCACGGGTTGGCATAATGCCTGATACTATTATAAAGTGCTCCCACAATGAGCACTTAGACTTGGAGGAAATATAATCATAATTCAGTTAAAATACAAGTGACCAAAATAAATTAAAAAGAATTTAAGCATGATAAATTTTGTGAAATATTAATAACAGTAATGTGCCATGATGCTTTATAAACTTTAAGAATTAATTTGGCCCAAAGGCCGACATGTTCCTAGGCAAGATCGTGCCTAACTAAACCTGTCCCAGGAGCATGTTCAAGTCTGCATGAAAATCCGCCTATACGGGATTAAACTGGGGACCCGACTGAAACTAACAAAAGAAACTCCTATCCATTATAGGACCCAAACTGAATATAAATATGTGAAATTAATGAATCAATTGAAAACTAAATTTAATCTGTGAAATTACATGACGAATGATAGAATTACTACCACTAAGGTAACCCTTTTACTGAAAACTAGAAAGAAAGTTACATGCCTGAATGGTAATCAGCCACGGATACATGCCAACCTCTGGGCTCACGCTTAATATAAATAGTATTACAAAATGTACAAAAGATTCCCCCCCGCAAGTCCGCGCACTATTCTGTCCCGTTAACCGGGGACCCAATTAAAATGTGTAAAGCTTGAAGTCATTTTAGGGTGTGTCGCTATATGCCCACGAGTTCTAGTAGGTTACATTCCCTTGTGTGAAAAAGTAATATTGGGTTGGTGTCACCTGATTTATTTCCTGGTGTGGAGTTTAAAGTCCTGGTCTAAAGCATTTTTGTGTTGGGGGGCCTGTTCCTCGCTGTTCTCCTCCGGCAGATGAAGCTGAGAGCCTTGGATGTTCAGTTGTTCAGGTCATGACTTGGGGCTGGTCCTCGACGTGAAGCGAGGGACCCTAAGCATACAAATATTATCAGCGAGATGCTCCAACACTTATTCCCCCAGGTTCTCTCTCACACGCACCAAAATCCATTTATAATTTTAAACACTACTTTAGGCCTACTTGAAATGAAAGTTTGACACACTCTACAACAGGTTATACGGGCATGTGGCCCTATCTTTGAAAACATTAAGTTTGGCTGAAGTACATATTATTTTGCGTTAACATTGGTCAATTACGGGGCCTTAGTTAAGACTTCAATTACTGTTATACAATTAACTAATTTTGCATACTCTAATCCGCCCCGTGGCGTGCGTGTAACAGGTTAACAATTTTCATTCATTCTTGTAAGTATATTAAACAAAATCCCTTTTACGTTACTTTAAATTAAATATATATAAGTGTATTGCACTCACTTGCCGCAGATCTGTTTTAGTTTAGCCTGCCATAGGTGGAAGATGGAACAATTAAAAAAACTTCTCTGTCGGAGAACGAGGCGAGGTGGTTAGTTAAAGCAGCGAAATCAGACAAGATCGGAAACGTTTATTCTACTCATTTTTCAACTCGCGCTTCGAGTTGTCCGCCAGGGAGCAGCACCAATCAAGCGCCGCTTCGTTACCTGCTGTAGATTGTGCGCTAACCGTTAAACACAGTACGGCAGAACGCCCACTGCTAAATACAGAAACCTATTTTTCTTTAGCGTATTAGCGCCGATTTTATTCAATCAGCACAACATCAAATTAAAATTAATAAGGTAATTATAGAATCATATAATAAGTGATACGGTACGCAAAAAAATAAGTAATTGAAATGGAGCCATACAAGGCAAGTATCGCGTATAAATATCAGAATCTTAAACTTAAATTATTCAAAACTAATTTACATATAAAATTTAATAAAACCTGTTTACGGCAAAATTTAATCCCAAATTATGCTAAAATTAAGATTAATAATTCCTCCTGTCTAGCCAGAAAAACCGAACAATATGCTAGCACGTTTAGAATCAAAGAAGAAATTAAAATTCTATATAGCAAAAAAATATCATTGAATTTGGCTATGTATAAATCTCAATTGGAATTATATAACATGGTACATCCTGCTTTGATCGATAGTATCATAGAGCAAATTAACAGATATGTTACAAATAAGATTAGACTTCACAAACATAAACAGGCAATTAAAATCAGCCATTTAAGTAACAGTAAATATAAAGATAACATCGAAAGCACGCACAATTTCTACCCTAGAGTAATAAATACAACTGACGTCACTTTAACTGACACAGAAACAAAACTTATCAGCGAAGGTCTAAATTACAATTTTCCCCCCAACCTTAAATGGGACTTAGTCCCGAAACGCGTCATAACTGACGAAACTTTGTATCGCTAAAGTGGATAATAAGGTAATTATATAATCATATAATAAGTGATACGGTACGCAAAAAAATAAGTAATTCAAATTAAAACCCTCACACATTTGCAATAAAGGCCAGCAGCACATGAACGCTTTAGAGGAGTTCGAAATTTACAAAGCATACAATAACACACACAGTCGGGATTTCATATTGAATGATCATTTGAACTTTAAATCGAACCCACTATACGATACAGCCTTGAGCTTGCACAAACATTCATAGACAACTTCACTGTCCGGTCGGCCTTCAAAGGGTATGCACCCATACGGACGTGTGCAAGTACAAAGTAATATGATTTTAAAATTTAACGACCTCAACTGAGTGAAGTAATCTGAAGATGAAACATACGTTCCGAAACGCGTTATTTTAAATAAAAAACGGAAGTCACACTACGGATCTAAAGTAATTTATTAATTTATAAATAACGAAGTGACTTGGATACCAATAACAATATGTATGTCATACAAAGTTTACCTGTTGCAGTCTGCAGTTTATACTTTATGGCGATACGATTTCCTTGTCAGTTAGTCGTTGCAGAGATATAAATATTGTCTTAAAAAGTTCGTGTGCCTATTTTCCGTCTGTCCAGTTTAGACAGGGTAACGTTCTCGATTTCTGTATACGACCAGGGCTTGATTTCAGGGAGAACGCGCAGGAACGGCGTCCCGAAACCTCTTGGATCCCCCCAAAAAAATATATGAAAAGAAAAACCTAATTATTTCAAAAATTTACTACTACTTTTTAAATTTTTCCCCTCATCAGCCCCACTACAAACTAAACATTTGTCAAAATCAAACACCAGCACTAATCTTTATCTTAACTATTATCGTTCAAAAAATGTCCCAATAACCTATGTAGAAAATGTAATAAAAAAACTTGCTTCAAAATTTAAACTACATGAAAGGCAACTTGTTAGGAGGTTCCGAGAATATGTGGATTCCAGAATTTTTCCTGAGAGTCTTTCTACCTTGAAATATGCTACTGAATTAATAGCAATATCTTCAAGTGAATGTGAGAAGGCTGATTTCTCCACCGAAACCATCACTTAGAGTTTGATTGAGGCTCCGGGATGATGCCATCATGAGTAACATGTTTTAGATTGTCGTGCGGCTAACATGACGATGAAGCTATTTAGAAATATCAGTAAACTTTATTACCTTTTTAGATACAAGTTTATACGTATCTTTCGTATTTTATAAGGCTTTAAAAATGTAGACCTCCTTTGTAATAACCTGATGTAAACTTATACGCAAATATAAAATATAAGTATGTTTTTGTCTATACAAATTTGAATTGATGCGTTCCAGCACCTATAATTTTAGAAATCAACCACTGAGTACGACTTCTTAATTCGTTTTCAATGTGGTTCGTCACTACATCCAGGAGCGTCTAAGGTTTTGGTAGAGTCAGTCGGTTCGTCTTTGTTTGTTTCACTTGTTTCAAGTTCCTCGAACCGTATCAGATTAGACGTAGTTCCTTCAGTCCTTGTAGAATTGTTCCTCTGCTCCTACACTTGGTTCATACATTCTACAAACCCATCGCGAATGCCGACGCAAGACTTGAATAATTTTGTACTTGAAAAAGAAACAAAAAACTGTTAAAAATACCCACAATATGCGACATTTCAGTGTGTGTGTGTGTGTGTGTGTTTAACGTTATAATAAAATATACTAATCACTAATATAATTTATTAACAAATATTGATATTATCTAGTGAACTCCAAGACGTTTTAAAATGTTAATTTTTGACACACCATCGTGTATGATACTTATTATGTCATGGTCGTGATTTTTCGCTGTATATTTTGTCACTAGTGTACTGTAAGAAGTTTAAAAAAAAAAATTAATTATGGTGTGGTCACTTTCTCTATAAATATTACACTCGTTTCTATTTCGGGGTTACATTTTTCATCTTGGAGAGATATACAAGGGATGTTAGTTGGGTTGAACAAAGACGAGTTTGTAAAAAAAAAAAGGTTTTTCTGGCCGGTTCGTTGACTGAGATATATAATACTATGGTTTTTTTAAGGCTAAAAAAAAAAACATTAACCAAAAAATTCAGAAATAGTAATTAGTTACTTGCTATATTATTTATTTTTGTTGTTTTCGCTCAGATAGTCGAATCTGGCATTCATTTTCTGCAAATATTCCTCCACGCAGAGTGGTGGGCCTCCAGATTATTGTCCCAAAGTACGGGTCTGTATCTAATATTAAAGAAATTAATCGTTCAACATCAATCTCTTGCTTCCTAGATTCCATTTTTACAAAACCTAACCTTCACGATTCATAAATTTCACGACTAATCGCACTACACAAGCTATCAGCAACTGGACTGAGCGCGTACGCTGTATGACGAGCGGTAACTGTACTGAGTGTGTAAGCAAACGGCCTTAAATAGGGAGAACTCATAGTGCCTAGTGCTGGGAACAAAAACGCACAACTGTTTGAAAAAACAGTTCTCTGAAAAAAACGAACGAACTGTTCTTTTCCGGGGAGACAAACTGTTCTCCGTTTTAAAAGCTAACGTTGCGTTGACAACAGTATTGACATCGCACTGTTCTAATTCAGTTCGCTGTTCAGAGTAAACCGTTCGTTTTCACTGGAACTTTCGTTGAGCTGTTTGACGTAAACTGTTTTTATTGTAACGTTTGTTGAATTGTTACGAGTATACTGTTCGTTTTTACTGCAACGTTCGTTGGCTTGCGTTCAATTATTGTACTGTTCTCGTTCTGTTTAGCGCAGAATTAGGCTATATTCAGTATTATTTCAGTTACTATAAAAATATTATTCAGATATTCCCCATAAGTTTTGATGAAACAATTTAAAACAAAAAATGCCTTTTAAGATACTGGTAAATAAGAGAAATATTGACTTAACGCCATTGTTTAAGTTACATAACTATCCATTTAAGAAAACTACTAAAATGAACAGTTATTTGAAACGCTCAAAACAAACGTTTTAACAATATAATGGTAAACATCAGTAAAAGTAAATAGCAACAGATCATTAATTCAACCTGTTTTTTCCAACTGTTTTTAAAAACAGTTGTTCTTTTTAAACGAACAGTTCGTTTTCGTTGTGCAAAAACAACAAAAACGCCCACCACTAATAGTGGCATGCGAATGCGTGTGCACGTTTTCACATGCTATATTTAGTGGTAATAGGTACACTGTGTCCGGGGCGCGACGCATTTGTACGTAGCCTATACGCCGTGGCGTTCACTGCGGGGACAAGTCTGATACACGTAATTGCGTATGTATATTTGTAGCGTAAATGTTTATGTTTATGTGTTGTGTACGATTTTAGTTTATTGCCGTTTTGTATAACGTTTGTTTAGTGTGTATTAAATCTTTTGTTTACTTTTATACAACACTAGCAAAATACCCGTGCTTCGCTACGGAGTTTCAACTCTTAGTTTGTTTATTTACATTCATAGCAACAGCTATTTATTATTTATTTCGAGAAAATCGTCAGAGCCGTTTCCGAGAAAAAAAGGACATACATTTATTAATTAATTGAACTTCGAAATTTTCTCGACTATAAGAACCTGCAAACAACGAAGTTTTTTTCAATTTAAAACAATGATTAAAAACTCAGGACTAAATGTATTCGGGGTTTCCAGTAAACTGAGATGTCAACCACTTCATTTACAAAGTATGCAATTCCCGCGATAAATTTCAGTATTTTGTTTTTTGCCCCTTAGGAGTGAAAGTTTTTAAAACCGTTTCTTAGTGAGCACCTAAGACCTATGATGAAGCTATGTTCAAAGTTTCATTGATATCCATTCAGTGGTTTCAGAGATATCGTGATCAGTGAGTGAGTCAGTGGTATTTGGCTTATATAGATATCTATATCTAGCCGATTTACCCAGCGTTGCTCGGGTTCATAATTTATTCATAGGCTCATAGGCACCTATTCTTGTTCTAACGTTATATTACTTGTATATTGTATAATCTTCCTTATATTGTTACGTTCGCATTCTCACTGGAGGAATACTCTGTAGCGCACCTGTTTAAGAACATGTCATAAACTGTATTCTTATATCTGGAGAAGAATTCTTTTGCGCGTGATGCTCCTGCTCGATTTCTAACTCTGGGAGAGGGCGAACAGCTAAATTAGTTTTCAATAAAATGTCTACAGTACTTGCACGCGCTGCGTATTTAACTGTCGTTTTATAATTCATTGTGTTAATGTTGAAATAAGGCATTTGTTAAATTAGTGTCACCTAAACTTATTCTAACAATACAATACCTCTATAGATTATCTTATCAATTTTTAAATTCAAACTGAAGCAAGTGCATTTATATTGTCTGAACACTATGATCTGAATACATTCGCTATCAAAACTTTGTTTTTTATACTCGCTTATAACTTACTTCGATCTTAACTTATCCACTTTTAAATTCAAACTGAAACAACTCTGAATTCACACACTATTAAGACGTTTCTTAAGATGCATACACCACCTTTGATATCATAACCTATATCTTTATTTATAAGAATCGTGGACTCTGGCCCCGCCGTCTTTTGCGGGATCCGTCCTAAGACTCCCCGGGTTCCGTGGATGAACTCCGGGGAAGGCCCGTCGGACGACTCCCGCTCTATTTCCTACGCGGGAGACTTCCACCGATGCTATGGTAACCAGAATCTATTCTATTGGGTTGCCATAGTAACCAGATCTAATAGTGTTTTTAAGACCCAAAGGACCCCCCAGAGGATCGTATCGAAAAAAACACCTGTCCTATGTTGGTTCTCCCGTTGCGTAAAATATTTGTGCCAAGTTTGGTTGAAATCGGTCTATTGGTTTAGAAGGAGATGTGGAAGACCCCAAAGGACCCCCCAAAGGATCGTATCGAAAAAAACACTTATCCTATGTTGGTTCTCCCGTTGCGTAAAATATTTGTGCCATGTTTGGTTGAAATCGGTCCAGTGGTTTAGGAGGAGATATGGAAGACCCCAAAGAACCCCCAAAGGACCCCATCGAAGAAAACACCTATCCTATGTTGGTTCTCCCGTTGCGTAAAATATTTGTGCCAAGTTTGGTTGAAATCGGTCCAGTGGTTTAGGAGGAGATGTGGAACATACATACATAGATACAATGGGGGGGGGTTGCCCCTTAGGAGTGAAAGTTTTTAAAACCGTTTCTTAGTGAGCACCTAAGACCTATGATGAAGCTATGTTCAAAGTTTCATTGATATCCATTCAGTAGTTTTTGCTCTACGTTGATTCAATGTCAGTTAGTCAGGAAAACTTCCCCCCCTTTTTCCCCCTTTAAAGGTCGAATTTCCAAAAATCCCTTCTTAGCGGATACCTACATCACATAAGGAACCTACATGCCAAATTTCAAGTTTCTAGGTGTTATAGTTCGGAGATTTCGTGATGAATCAGTGAGTCAGTGGTATTTCTCTTTTATATATATAGATTTTAAACCCATTCTTGTTTCTACAAAGGGTCTTAGAAAACTGTTTAGGTCAAGCACTGTTTATGAATACAATGGAACAACGTTTATTTTAATATACAAAACAATAGTAAAAAAACCGCCATTATTATGCTGACATAGTACAACGATCTAAACTAACTGCTAAAATTGAATTCAACATATTTTATGTGTTTTTGTGATACGTTTTAAAATCTGATCCTTCCTAATCTATTATTTGAAAGTGTGTTTGTAAACCATGTGCTCCTCTGACGTGTATTATAGGTATCAAAAGTTCTTCGATGAATCCTATCATAATATAACGAAACTGTCAGTCGATATCTAATACCAGTGTGTATATAGGCTATTTAAAACTTTGTTATTTATGCAATCGATTGAGTTTTTAATCAGGTCCATGTCCATGTTGACGCGCGGCTGTAACAAGACGGGTTTAAATTCTTCATAAGTGACAAAAACCCAAGCGGAAATAATAGTGTATATACTGAATATTTGTCCGTTACTAAAATAGAAAGTTATAAATTTTACTCAAACGTTCCGTATTTTAGAATACATTTTTTATATTCGTTTTCCAATAATTGTGATCCAAAGTTCCATAAATGGCGAGTATGAGTTGTGTATAAACCTTCTTCTCGTTTGTAATATAGGTTTGGATTTTTTATAATTATATTTAATTGTTTTTTCACTTTTTCTTGTTTTTAGATCCGTCGGATTTATCGTAGTTATCGGTGTTCTTTTGTGAGGAGATTTTTTGAGTGACGCAGATCTTTCGCTACTCGATGGTTTTGACTGTCTAACGATCAGTTCTTTTTTAACAACGTCGTCATCCAATAAATTTTCAGTGTTATCGTTGGCTTTATAAATTGATTCTGCAAAACTCCATATTTCCTGTTCATCTGTGTTGGCTTTGCAATGTTTCCTGTTCATCTGTGTTGGCTTTGCAGTGTTTTCTAGTATTTCATTTTCAAGTTTTTTTTTAAATACTTTAGCCGGTTCGTTTGTTTGCAAACACGTTAATTCTTTCAAATCGGAATAAGTGTCACTCATTTCGTGTAGACAGTTATCACTGTTATTATTGCTGCTATTGCCTTCCATCTTCAATGAAATAAAAGTTGGAGTGAAATTTATATTGCTATATATACGGCTTTTTAAACCATTTTACTAAGATTGAAGACAAAAAAGGAATGCAATAATAACGAAAACAGCACGTCTATCAAAATTGTCTCAGTGAGTCGTTTGTTGACTCGCTAAACATGAACGAAATAAATAAAGTAATAAAGAATATCTTTTCTGATGACATCGACAATTGTATTTCGTTGAAAGGAAAACATTAACGCAATCGCAAAAATCGGTTTTCGACGAAACAGTGAATAACGATAAAACGAAAAAATTATATTTTATTTCCGGATGAGCTGGAAATAAAATATAATTTTTTCTGTTGGCGTTTACCGGCGTTGCTGAACACAATATAGGAGAACAACGTACTATACTCTAACAGACGACAACAAAATTTTATACGACTTTGTTAATCATATCCCTTGCCAGGAAATTCTAAAAGACTTGAAGAATTATTGGATAATCATAGACGAATTATCTATGATGTCTTTGATTTTGAAGTTTTTGAGGTTAATAGATTTACTCTTACGTAAACAAGAAAGGGTGAACAAACCTTGTGGCGGGATGAATATATTGTTGTTCGGTGATTTGATGCAATTGAAACCTGCATCAAAAGACGACTCGATGTATTGTTTTCAAAAGCCTTGCAACCTATAATTCAGTAATGATATAAACGAGTATCCAAATTATAATGTGTGAAATATGGTTCACGTATAGAGAATTGACACAAAACGTCACACAAAAGGAGAATCGTAGATGCGAAGATTTTTTAAACAATATACGTATAGGAGTAGCTAACGCACAAGATATAGAATTAATAAAAACGCGGGTGGTTCCCGTAGAAGGTTTATTCGATACGTTCATATCCAAAAATAAAGACGTAGATACTTGCAATGAAGAAATTATACAAAAAGTACAAAACAACGGAGCAAACATTTTTACAATGTAGCTGAAGACAGAATAGTCTGTACAAAATTACAAACCGAGTTCGAATGCTGTCCATGAAGAAGTCAACTTTACAGGAGGTATACCAAAAGTATTAAAGTTGGGCGTAGACGTGCGAGTAATGTTAAAAAAAAACCTTTGTACAGAAAAGGGTTTGTGTAACGGAGCCGTAGGTACTATTCAAGCACTGACATGGACAAAGACAAACCACTTGTACACGTTGTTGTACAAATGGGTAAACGGTGGCAAGGTGGTATATAGGCCTAAGGGCATGTACGGTTCAGTTTCCTTCTCGTTCATCTAAACTCCCGGATATCGAACGGTGCGGATTTCCTTTTATTTTGGCTTCGGCTATTACTGTGCATAAATCGCAAGGATTAACCTTTAAACGTATGGTAATTTTTGTAGACGAGAATTTCTTCGAGAAAGGACGAGTAGGCCTATACGAGTAGAAGAAGAAGAGGGTGAGTGGTCCGAAAGTCGAATCGGCCTCTACCATAACACGGGGGAAGGTGGATGGAGACTGGTAACAAAAACGCACCCCGAAGTCCAACAATTGGACACCGAGCATGTCCGACTCTTGGTGGAGATTGAAAATTTTTTTGCTGAGATTGAAGGACGGTCAACGTCGGGGAGCTTCGTTGCGATCGAAGAGGTGCAAAAATAAAACGGTGAGAAATGTTTATAAACCATCTTTATTTAATAAACAATAAATAGTATAAAATTTACATCAAAAAGTAAATAAAATTATGTGATAGAAAATAACTTGTAATATTTTTGTACGACAATATTTACATCGTAAACAATAAAAAGAACTAGAGTTACGATTTTTTTATATATTTTTTTATTTATTTTATTTTTGCAATCTGTTTACAAAATAAACATTGGCAAAATTGGTGACAATATATATGACATGTAGAGGGTGGTCCATTGATCACTCTTCCTTAAGCACTAATATTACATAAATCTAGCCGGAATGTCCACTTGTTTGTGGCGTTTGAGTCTTCTTGTGTCGGTACCTGCGTCTTCCATGAGCGTTTGAGCTAGTTCGTTGGGGTGCGCTGGTATTCTCTTACTGTAGTTAACGAAGATTCGTTTGATTTCATGACGGACAGAAGTCACTTGGAGGTCGTTCTCGATGACTTTATTCGGTACGTACCAAGGAGCGTTGACCATAGCTCGGAGCACCACATTCTGGAATCGTTGTAAAATCTCGATATTTTAAGTACTCGCTGTCCTCCACAGCTGGATGCCATATGTCCAGGTTGGCTTAAGTATGGCTTTGTAGATAAGGAGTTTGCTTTCCAGAGTTACAAGGGATCTCCTTCCGAGTAGCCAATACATTTGCCTGTACTGTAGTCTAAGCTGTTTGTTTTTGGTAATTATGTGCTTTCGCCAGGTAAGGGGGCGGTCCAGATATATACAGAGGTATTTTACATCTTCCTTTTGCGGTAGCTGGCAGTTATCGAGTGTTACCGGCGGGCAGCTGTCACGTCTCATAGTGAAGGTAACGTGTGATGATTTAGTTCCGTTCGCCTTTATCCGCCACTTCTTTAACCATTGATGAATTTCATTAAGGTTGTTTTGTAGGTTACGTGAGGCGCAGGCAGCATCTGCGTGCGAGGCCAGGATCGGCGTGTCGTCGGCGAAAGTTGCTGTCATAACTTGATTTGAAATTGGAAGGTCTGCGGTATAGCCTATATTAGGTAGAGCTCAGGACCCAGTATACTTCCTTGTGGGACTCCAGAGTTGACTTGATGAAAGCTTGTAAATTCATCTTGATGTTTGACAAAGAAGTATCTGCCTTGGAGGTATGATCTGAGGACAAGATAGTAATCGTGTGGAAGGAGTTTCTTCGATTCGATTTGTATAATAGGCCGGTGTACCAAACCTTGTCAAAGGCCTGGCTTATGTCCAAGAAGGCTGCAGAGCAATATCGTTTACCTTCGAGATCGCTGCTTATTTTATTTACAATGCGATTGACCTGTTCTATGGTGCCATGTTTTTTTCTGAAGCCAAATTGGAAATCAGGTATTGTCTCCCTCTCATGTAATATTGGTTGGAGTCTTTTAAGAAGAAGTTTTTCAAACACTTTTGATAAAAGAGGGAAAAGACTTATGGGTCTATAGGATGTTATAGCGTGCATTGGTTTACCGGGTATGGGCAGCATTACAATCTGCGCAACTTTCCACTGGTGCGGGAAATGGCCGAGTCGCAGGATGGAATTGAAAATCTGGGTTATCGCTTTCAGACATTTTTTCGTTATCTCTTGTAGCACTTTGCCGGTAATCAGGTCATACCCTGGCGCTTTCTTGAGGTTGATTTCCCTAGTGATGCTGCTTGCACCTCCTTTAATTTGAATTTACAAGCTGGTAACGTCATCTGGAACGGAACATTTAGGAATGCAGCTACCTCGTCATCGTGTTCAGGTTCATCAGAATGATATGATTGAAACACCGTATCCAGATAGTTTGCAAATGCGGCGGCTTTTTCTTTACCATCTCTGGCCCACTGTCCACTGGAGTCCATAATTGGGGGTATGGATTGTTGCGGTCTTTTAATACGTTTTGTGGCTTTCCAAAGCGAGTAATTATTAGCTTCTGAGGCTGAGATGTTCTCCAGATATTCATATATTCTTGAAGTCCTTGATTTTTCAAGTCGTAAAGTAAGTTCTTCAAGTCCTTCGAGGCTTTATTTAATTTTTGTTTATTGGCCGCTGTTCTGTTCATCCGCCATTGTTTCCTGAACATGCGTTTGTAAGCAATTTTTTCCATAACTATTACTGGGCGTGATTCGTTGATTTGCGTCATGTTGCGGTCAGGTGTAGCCATCCACGCAGCTGTTTGTATGGATTTTGTGAGGGTTTCGACCGCGTATTCTATGTGAGTGTCTGTTTTCAATGGGATGTTCAAAGTTATTAAATCGTCTAGATGGCGTCTGAACAAGTCCCAGTCAGTTAGTCTGCTATATAAGGTTGGCTGTTTTTGTCTTCGAACAATTTGGGAGTAAATTGTTACTATCACAGGGGAGTGATCGGAGGATAGGTCCAGGCTTGTCTGTGTCCGGATTTGACTGATGTTGAGATCTTTGGTAATACAGAAATCGAGGAGGTCCGGTAATCGGTTTGTATCTGTAGGCCAGTAAGTTGGCTCCCCTGATAAGATATAAATAAGATTATGAGCTTGAATGGTTGCCAGGAATGCAGTGCCCTTGCCACTTGTAATTCTCGACCCCCATCTGGTGTGCTTAGCGTTATAATCCCCGCCAACGATGAACCTATTGCCAAGTGTCAAGAAGAAGTCTTCGAAGTGCTGTTGCTGGTTATTGTGCTTCGGCGGGCAATAAATGGCGGAGATTGTTAGTGGTCAACCAGTACTGATGTACGTGTTCGGTCACATATTTGTCGGTTTCGTAATGTTTTACATTATTTTTAACTATGAGTGCGGTGTCCCCGTGAGCTTTACCATCAGGGTGGTTGGTGTTGTAGATGTTATACCTCGGAATTTTTATGAAACTTTTTTCCTGTGAAGTGCGTTTCGGAGATAAGCATGATGTCGATGTTATGGATTTGGAGAAACGTCTTGACCTCTTGCACGTACTGACACAGGCCATTGGCATTCCATACGGCTAGTTTCAAGACCTGTGCCTTTGCGTATCTTACTAACCAGGGTTGTTATAAGGTCTATCATCTTACCCATACGTTCCATAAAGTTTTCCATCATGTTTTCCATTTTTATGAGGATGTCCGTTTGTTGTGAGGATGTGGTATGACTAGGTTGTTGAGCGTTGGAAGAGGATTGGTATTGTTGGGAGTCCCGGTTAGCTATCTACGCATAAGATACACCTGGTTGAAGTGGTTGCAGGGGTAGCGGTCTTCTAGATGTTTGGAGAATATCCTGGTTTCCCTGTTGAGTTAACGGTGGTCGTGAGTAATGGCTCTGATGGAGTTGTTGATATATTAAACAACCCCTGTAGTTAGGAGGGTGGTTTTATTTGCAATTTACACATTTCACGTCATTGGTTCTTTCAGTCCTAGAGCAGTCTTTTGTAAAGTGATTACCCAGGCATTTGACGCAGCGGGGATTTCTTGTACAGAAGTTTTTCGTGTGTCCATATCGTTGAAATCGCATGCATTGGTGTAACTCTTGTTCAACATGGGGAGGTTCAAACGTAACAATTAAATTCAGTAGTTTACGTACATTATAAATTTCGTGATTGTTATCATTACGTTTTATGTCTACGAAAAATAGCGGTAGCGGTTCTTTTGTTTTTCGCTGCTTGATGTTCAATATGTTGATGACATCGTGCCAGAGTTTTTGCATGCCGCTTTTTATTTCTTCTATGTTTGTAGACGGGTGTACATTCTTTAAAACCACGCGAAATGGTCTTGACTGCTTTGATTGGTATGTATGGAATTCGGTGTCTTTTTCCTTTAATGCCTTGATGATGCTGGTATAGTCTTTGCCGGTAGATGGTTGTATTCTCATTTCATCGTTATGAAGTGCTTTGATGGCGTATTTATCTGGGACGATTGTATTTAACAAGTCGATAAGGTGATTGATTTGTTTAACACCTGCAGCAAATATTGGTGGGGGTTTAGGCTTGTCAGGGTTATTCGTTTGATTTTCAGTCCCTTCTGATTGAAGGTCCCCATTGTCGTCCAATCTTTCATACCTGTTTTGAGTACTGATTGGGTTACTTAACCAATAGTTTCTCTGTTTAACTTGTTTGCGTGTGTGGTTTTTGTCGTCTGGACTCCGCAGACGTTTCGCGCTGCGTGCAATGGGTATGGTTTGCCACTCACTTTGTGACGTGGTGGGAATGACGGTGGGACGTTCATCTGTGGTGGCATATGAGAATGTTGCCTATGGCACTGGTCGCGCATAGTGTGTGGATGATAGACATTTGCATTATATGGCGTATTTTGAGGTAAAGGCAGCGAAAAATTCCCTGGGTGCTGTGATGTCGGATGCTGCATGTACTGTGTAAGATGGGGATTTTGTTGATAGGCATACGAGTTAGGATCCATTGCAAGTGGATCAAATATACGCGTATTCAAGGTTGAACACAACTGTTTCAAGTTGATAACGCATACGTACACTCACAAGCCGATACGGTTTACGAGAATGGACCAGTTTTCCACGTGCCCACTCACTCAAGCACACACACACACACACACACACACACACACACACACACACACACACACACACACACACACACACACACACACACACACACACACACACACACACACACACACACACACACACACACACACACACACACACACACACACACACACAGCGCACGCGCGCACTGAAGGCCTAAAAGACAAGTATATGTTGACAAGTTGGACACACACTAACACACAATCTCACACACACAAAGCGCACGCACGACTTACGATTAAAAGTGAATTACTATATTTTTTTAACAATTAGTTGTTGATGTATACAATTTTACTTTATATTTTGTACGAAAAATTTTTATTTCAAAACATAAACAGTGTTATTGGTACAAAATTTATAATTAAAAGTAATTATTTAGTCAATCAATAATATCTCTTTTTCGAATACTTTATATATATTAAATTTGTGTGATAAAAAAAATAATAAAATATTTCATAGTGTATAAAATTTTAAATATTTGTTCGTCACGACAATATTTACATCATAAACAGTACGATTAAAAGTGAATTACTATATTTTTTTTAACAATTAGTTGCTGATGTTGTAACGTTACATATAATCAACCCAATACCAACATAAAACAAACTGATTATAAACAATCCAAAGCAAAATAAACAACAAAATGGGAACATTAAAAAAGAACATAGGACGAATAGTGACTAATGTAAGGGAATAAAAGAAATTGTTATTAACAAATAATGTATTACAGAAGAAATAAAAAAACACACGACTAAAGGCAAGACAACGTTGACCCAAATACCCAATAGATCAGACAGTGAGAAGAAGACAGCAACACCCATAACAAGAAGAGATTTATTAAGGATGATAATAGAATCAGTGCGACTAGGGGAAACAAAATGAATTCAACTACAAGAAGAAATAAACAATGACAAGAATAAAATAAATAATGAAAATATAAATTATTGATAATGATGGAGAAAACAGAAGTGATTTAAAAGCTGAATTAAAACCCTATGCTATGACTGGACACTGACATCAAACTATTAATAAACTAACTTCAATGACTTGATAATATAACCAGAACTCAAAGGTAAAACAATGATGATAGGAAAATAAAGGGGAGAGTGAATATAAAAATTGTCAATGTATAAATTTAGAATGTATAAAGATAACAACTAAATGATGTCCAAAAGACTAGTTCAATATGTAAGGTAGATATAAAGTTATAAGAGAAAACTATTAGTCAACAACAATGTTGAGATAGTTACAAAAATGAAACAGATAACTATAAATAATAAAACTTAACATTAATACATGTAAAGAATTCAGTGCAATATGTAAAAAAAAACCAAAATCTAAGGTCCAACCATTGTTGTGAATACAGGTGGGGCACAACCTAAACTAACCAGGAAGTTTCAAATAGAACTGCCAGAAACAATAACAGGAGTGTTCTTGAACTAGAGTGTATTATAATATAAGCAAACTAGAGACTATAAGGAGCATTCCATTAACAAAAATAATTATATTATAGAAGGACTGGTATACATTAGAAATGTAAAATAACATGCTCAAGAGGTACAGCATAGTGTTGGCATCTTGAACAATAAAAATAACATATAAAATGATAATAAAAGAAAAGGGACTAATGTCATTATGATAACTGAGATGTAATACTACTAATGTAAGGCAACTCAATAATTATTGCCATGAATTTAATACTAATGATGTAAATTATATGTAACTTATATGTGAAACTAGATGCAGGAAGTATTAGGTATTTACCAACAAATGTCAGAATACCAGAGCAGACCAAAACACTGCCAAACTTTATCAATACTATAATAAACACTATGCAAAATAGATGTAATCAAAAGACGAAGATTTAATGTAAAATAAGAAAAAAATGTAAATCTCAAAGATACTGAAGGATAGGCTGAAGGAAAGTGTAATTAAATTAAAAAAAGAGAATACTAGCTAATACTGAGGTAATCAGAAGTTGTGATGATTAGTTCAGTATAGATAGGCCACAGCAAAGATGGTTTAGAAACCAACACTAATATAAAATGAATAAAAATAATTAGCAATGTCAGAGACCAGGTGTTTAGCCAAAAGAAATAGAATTGTTATGGATTATAATTAAGTAATTATGTAAAATAGTACAGAGCAATAATTATAAGATATCACAGAGACAAAAGTGAGTAATAATAATACATTAGATGTAAGAATTATTATTATAAGAAAGGGATAAAAAAATTGTAAAAAATGTTGAGGTAAGCCTAAGCTACAGTAGACGATTTTTAACAAATTACTACCTTAAACTTTAATGAGAAGGGGTAATAATTGATAAGGAAGTAGTAATGATAAAAGTTTATCAAAATTGAACATAATAAATAAAATAAAATAGAAAATAAGATATGTAAATAGATAATAAGTAATAGTAATAAGTTTATTTTGTTAATAATTATCACAATTATATGGTGTGGGTAACCAAAATACTCGTGTTAAAAAGACAGAAGCAATGGGAGTAATGTAAAGATGACTAGAATACGTATAAGCGAACAATTTGAATTATAAGAAATTAATTATTTACGATCTCGTGGGCTTACAATTGGGAACCGAATTTTGATAATCTCAAACCCATCGAGTTGACGCCAAGAACGCGTCTATTTTGCCGAATAATACCGAAAGTACACGGAAATTGGAAAAACTGACCAAACAGAGGTCATTGTTAATTATTAGGTACCAGATTTTGACACAGGTAAGATCATCAGTTCATCTCGAGGCATCGACGAGAGATCCACGCAGGTCACCGTAACCAACAATGCAGAATTGATAGTCGACAGCTGATCAAAAGCGTCCTAACCTCGAATAGCGAAGTTGAGGTTAGGTCAAATGTAAACAAAGTGAAAGTATTTTTATATCAGTTTTCTAATCCGAAGTACGTGTGCATAGGCAGTGAATGATTAAGAGTTATTAAATATGATTTATTAAAATAAAGAATTGTAATAATGATACTACCAAAACGACCTCGAACGCAATTATAAGTGACGATTACTAAATATTCAAATAGTAATAACATTTTCAAGGACGCTATTAGCGAAATTGATTAACAATATTATTTTAATTTAAATCCAACCAAGCTTGGAACAATACTTAAATTATTAATTCAATTAATTATTATTGAAGGAATTAAGAAACAAAAACAATTGACTTTATGCATTTTATGGACTCAAATGTTTTATTAAATAGAAGTAATAGTAAGAGAAAGAATTTGATCATAGGTGTATGTCACGTCTTCGACGCTCTCGAAATAATCTTGAGTTGGTCTTACAACGTTAGGTGATGAGTTGGCTGGTATGAAATGAAATAAAGTAGTGGACTGTATATTTTCCTTGAACTAACTGTTTATTGAATGTTGTAAGAAAACGATTGCATGGCACGTGCAGTGTAGCGCGGCATACATTGCCTGAGAAGTAGAGTTGAATTAAATATTTAAAGTCATGATAATGAATTGAGGCCGACTATCGCCTAAGTATTAATTCATTAAGCACTGAAGATCATGATAATAATTTGAAGTGGAATATTCCGAATTGAAAATAATTGCATAGCCGCTTCTGGCGAAATGAATGCTTGTTGCCCGTTCGGAGTTTAGCAGTTAACTGAACTACGACTGGCTTGCTGCGAGCGTGCAGGACACGCTGGCAGCAGTTTAGCGGGGGGGGATGACGGCACTGTACGCACACACGCCGTTATATTGCAGATATTATAAGTACAAAGTTTAACATACTGCCTGCACAAAATCGGGTGATTTTGCAGCTTAAGTCATTATGTGAATAGTGCATAATAATTAACATTATATAACAATAGAATAATGACACCAAAAAATTCAAAAATACATAACAATATGATAATACAATAATAAAAGGCATAATAATTGACATGCATAATATTAGAATAATGACACCAAAAAATTCAATAATACATAACAATATGATAATACAATATTAAAAGGCATAATAATTGACATGCATAACATTAGAATAATGACACCAAAAAATTCAAAATTACATAATAACATGATTGACATACCCAATTGCTATAAGGATACATAATGTGATTGTATGAGGATACAAATACATAATGATTGACATTACATAGTAATAGAATAATGATCCCAAAAATTCAATAATACCAAGAATATGATAAGGATACATAATAGTACAATAATAAACAGGCATAATAATAATATAATAAGAATAACAAATGGCAAGCATGCGATCGCCCGGGGTATGTCCCAGGCATGAAGCACGATAATGCGATAAAAATTCAAGTCAATGATACATGTCGCATGAACGCTAATGTAATTAATCTAAGGCCACTGGAAGTGGGCATAATTTGTGAAAGGGTCTACGTAGGATGCCGTTTGCGGTGCGAACATCCGCTACGCGCACTAGTGAATCCTGACCCAAATGGACCTGAGTGACTACCCTGCGTTTCCACTGCAGGGGGGGGGAAATATCTTCCAAAATAAGGACGAGTTGTCTGGGAGCCAAGTTTTTTGACTGGAGACGCCATCTGTTGCGTTGTTGCAACTGGTGCAAATAATCCTTTGACCACCTCTTCCATATAGAGTGGGTGAATCTTTGCAGCAGCTGCCATCTACCGAAACGATCAATTTTGACCTCGGAGTAGTCAGGTTCCGGGAGTGAAGTGAATGGAGAGCCAACCAAGAAGTGCGCTGGAGTCAAAGGCTCGGGATCCCTAGAGTCATTTGAGATGGCGAACAAGGGGCGTGAGTTGAGGCAGGACTCTATTTGAGTTAAAATGGTGTAATACTCTTCAAACGTGAGAATGGTTCCGCCGACAACGCGCCGCAAATGAAACTTGACGCTCTTGACTCCACTCTCCCACAGGGCACCGAAATGAGGTGCTGACGGGGGAATGAAGGACCATTTGATTCCTTGGGCACTGGTAAAGTGCTGGGTAGTCTGTTAAAATTCGTTTGACTGGAGAAGTTTGTATAAGTCGTGAAGTGTACTGCTAGCACGACGAAAATTTGTACCATTGTCAGAGAATATCTGTGAAGGGATGCCTCTACGAGCTATAAACCGTTTTAAGGCTGCTATGAAAGCGTCTGAGGTGAGATCTGAAACTAATTCAAGGTGAATGGCCTTAGTGGCCATGCATATAAATAGAGCAATATAAGCCTTTGACGTCGATTTGGAACGCTGCCCGCCATGACGTATAAATACAGGACCGGCGTAGTCGAGTGCACATTGAGAAAATGGCTTAGCAGGAGTAACTCGGGAAGAGGGCAATTGTCCTAATAATTGGCTTGAGCCCCTAGCACGGAATCGAAAGCAAGTGATACATTTGTGTATTACTGAACGTACGTACGATTTATCATTAATTATCCAGTATTTCTGCCGTAGAGAGTCAATTGTACCCCAGCATGGAGTAGACGAAGATGCTCGCCTTCTATGATTAGTTTACTGAGATGAGAATGCGGGTGGAGTATGATTTGGTGTTTGCTATCATATGTAAGCTGGGAGAGCTGAAGGCGTCCGCCCACGAGTAATATCCCCGTATTGTCCAGAAAGGGGTTAAGTGAAAGAATTTTGCTATTATTAGGGATAGAGCGTTGTGCCTCAAGTTCCTTGATTTCGATGTTAAAGTGCGATCGCTGGGACTGGCGAATAAAAATCAAAAGTGTACCATGTAACTCATGGGAAGTTAAAACGAAGTATTTCTATCAGCTATGGGAAGCCTAGAGTTCCGAATGAATCGAAGGCAGTACGAAAATACACGAAGAAGTTTTGAAAGCGAAGAGTAGTTTTCAAAGTAATCAGGCGTAGATGAAGCGGCAACCAGTGTGGTTTGGACTTGTTTACGTTTTTCTTGCTCAAGATCGGGATGAGTGCAGGGTGAATGGTCATCGAAAGCACTGGTGGGCCATGATGATGACTCATTGGACAACCAGGATGGACCATTCCACCATTGTGGGTGACCGTGTAAAGAACGGAGTAGACAACCACGCGATAGGATGTCAGCAGGATTCTGCTTGAACTTAAGACCCAGTGATTGAAATTTGCGAATAGCTCCGGGAAGAGAATCGCCCAAATGAGAGTTGTATCTCCTGCGAGGTAGGGACACCACAAATTATTGCGGAAAGTGTTAGAGATAAAATGACTTTCGCATTCTGAGTCCTCAACTGAGGGAGCACGGACAACAACGTCCTCCAATTGCCAGAAGTCTTTTAATTGCGATGAAATGGCATTGTTATCTTCGCATTCTATGAATGATGAAACAGGTTTTGTCATGTCGACATTAAAAGGCAGGTTACCAGCGAAGATGAATCCCAATTTTGTCTCCTGTATTATGGGGAAATGTGGGCTGCGGATGAATTTGATCGGTTCAATCAATTGTAAGTAGTACTGGGCACCAAGTAATATGTTGATTTGTGAAGAAAAGTTCAGTTGCGGGTCAGCTAGGAGTATGCCATTTGGTATATTTAGGGATGAGATATCAAACGATTCTGCAGGAAGATTATTCGTAATACTGGGAAGCACAGCGCAATACACGTTCAGATTAAAATCCTTGTAACGAGAATTCAGCCTTACCCTTGTACTAAAGTCAGCTTGACATAAGGAATTGTTTATACCAGTGATGGCTAATTGAGACTTGGTTAATTTTAGACCCATGCGACGCGCGAAACTCATGGTACAGAAGTTTGCTTGAGATCCTGAGTCTAATAAAATCCTTACTGGATGATTTCTACCGGCTTGGTCCGTTGTCATGCAGACAGATTTGTTTGTTTGTAATTTGAGGGAAAATTGATTGTTGCCCTTTGAAGTGTTACTGCCTGATATATGGATCATTGTATGATGTCGTTTAGAACATGTCCTACACGAAAATTTGGAAGGACAGTGTGAGGGCTCATGGCTTGGACGCATGCAATTTAAGCAAAGTTTGTATTTGATTTAAATGTTTTTTCGCTCAAAGGGAGATATAGCCACGAATTGTGGGCATTCAGAGAGTCTATGTTTACCGCGACACAGTTGACAAATGTTATTGTTGATATGAGTATGAAATGTTGACCTAGTGAGCTCAACGGGTTTAATAGTCTTGCGATAGGGAATCTTATCGCTAACTTGTGTTCTGATTGCTGAACAGGTCGAGGCGCCGACGTTTTGCGTTAATTGCCTTCTACCATTTAAAAATTTAATAAAATTGTCGAAATTAGGGAATCGCTCGTCGGATAGACTTTCCTTCCATAGTCGGCATGTCTGGTTATCGAGTTTCTGCGTCAAATATTGAACAAAAATAATTTCAAAAGTATTTACAGGTAAACTTAATGAATTCAAAGCGTTTATATTTGCGGTGATTTCGTCAATAAATTTCGAAATGCCAACCATGGACTCTTGCTGAATGGACTTCATGCCCAAGACATTCCCTATATGATACGCTGAGACAATTAATTTACTATCATACCTGGCCTTCAATAGCTCAATGGCTACCGCATAATTATCATGGGTGATTGGGAGAGATTTTATTACATTTAAAGCCTCATCCCTTAGTGAAGAATGTACATAATGCAATTTCTGAATGTCCGTCAGGTCAGTTCTGACGTGTACTAACTCCAAGAACATGTTGTAATAATGCTACCAATCAATAATGTTGCCTGAGAAGCAGGGCAATTTAATTGGCTCTAACTGAATAGGGGAGGTTTTAATTGGCGTAACTTCCGCTTGAATTAATGTTTTTTTTCACCTCTTCTACACGTTGTAATAAATTGTGCAGCTTACACTCAATAGTACAGAGATCATCCTCTGTCTGAACCCTGTCACTCACCGATGTGAAATCAGATTCATCAGCCTCAATTTCGGTCTGAATTTCATCATACTTCGCGGACAACTCCATCAAGTGACGGAGTTTAATTTTTAAAGCGTGATGATCGTTTATGTCAGGATCGAAATTGTCCGCGAAGGTGTTTACACGGGATATAGAGGCCTTAATTGTGCCTCGTTTTTTAATTAACGCTTTCACATCAGTCATGATTGAAATGCAAGCTGTGATCCGAAACAGATAAATAAATACAGAATAGGTGAACAATTAATGTAATTTGAGCACTTTATCAAATTCTGATATAATGCGGCAGCCAGTGATCGGTACATAACTTAATCTAATTCCTTATTATAATAAGGTACTTATTTTTTTTTTAAATAGTTATATGGAAATTATTTGAAAATATGACTCATTTAAAAGTAAAAATATACATATAGCTTCATCACATTACTTAAGTTTCTGACTGAATTATTGTAAAATTGTATAAGTGCAAATTTATGTGAAAATACAAGTCTATGGTCACTTGACACTAATTTCTGTTTATATAAAAATTATTAATGATTTTATATCAAATGCCATTAACTATATATGTCAAAATATTACTGACTTTTACTGTACATAAAATTATAAGTGAAAAACTAGAAGAAATACAAGTTCATAGCCACGTGGATTATGAGTCCCCGGCTCCGTTAAGGTTTAAGGTGGCTCCGTTGCCTGTTGTTTCCTTGGCGATCCTGTTCGGCAGGCCTTGGATAGTGGCGCAAGTCTTGTTTCCGCTGGTCGGGTAATGCTTGAAGCTGTAGCTCTCCGTTCAAGCTTGAAGTTCTAATCTTTCGCTGCTGTATGACAAGAGACGATGAATTGTAATATCTTGCTGTCTTAGAGATGATGTCCGGTAGAATCTTGTACGGCCAAGTATGAAGTTTTTTTTTTTTGAAAGTAATGAAGGTATGCTACGGCCAGCAATCTTACGTTTGAGAAGATTCGGGCTTCAACAAAATGTTGTTTGGGCCCGTTAAATGAAATATAGATCAGAATCTTAATCCGAATCACGATCCGGATCCGGCCCGGAGGACCAAATGTCACGTCTTCGACGCTCTCGAAATAATCTTGAGTTGGTCTTACAACGTTAGGTGATGAGTTGGCTGGTATGAAATGAAATAAAGTAGTGGACTGTATATTTTCCTTGAACTAACTGTTTATTGAATGTTGTAAGAAAACGATTGCATGGCACGTGCAGTGTAGCGCGGCATACATTGCCTGAGAAGTAGAGTTGAATTAAATATTTAAAGTCATGATAATGAATTAAGGCCGAGAATCGCCTAAGTATTAACGCATTAAGCACTGAAGACAGTGCACTGGCAGCAGTTTAGCGGGGGGGGGGATGACGTCACTGCACGCACACACGCCGTTATATTGCAGATATTATAAGTGCAAAGTTTAACAGTGTAATTAAAAAGTTTTAAGAGTAACCAGAGCTATTAAGCGAATTAAAAAAGAAAAAAGTGAATTAATCGTAACCAAACTTTATTTTTAGAATTAACTTGATGGACATACCGAGATAGGATGCATCAACTAATTAACGATTAACATTAAAAACTTTGACCTATCATATATTAATTATTATGTATTGTGTTTAACGTTAAGATTGTTACAAAATATTTAATAATCTTCAACCCTATTAGTGAGGAATTTCCAAATACCTGTAAATTTTATGTTATCCAAGTTAAGGAAGCAGATAATGACTATTGTCACTAAATTGCATTCCTAACCGTATTGTACGGATGTTTTAATGTTGTTAAAGAGGTATTAATAATTTAAAGATGATTGATTAATGTTCCAATGAAACTAGTTTTAACCTCAAATATCAACAAAAATCACATGTTCACTTTTTATGTTATTCGTTGAGAAATTTTAATAATGTTATCACTCTCCTACTACTAAATAATGAGAGTAGTACATTGCTTTAGTTTTGTTTGTATCTTGCAGTCTCAAAGAACCTACTTTAATTAATAAATAATTCAACAAAATTCTTAGCGTCCAAGGTGGCGAACAGTTTGAGTCAGACTTGTAACCTTGAGATATGATAATTTTAAATAGTCTATCAGTAAACTTGAATTGAAGGAAAAATAAATAAAATTATTGTAATTTAACCATAAATCAAAAATGAGTTCGAAGAATAAAAATACTTCATCCATCCAAGAGTTTTGACTAATTATTTCGTTAGACTTAGACGTTACAGTTTAGGTGGACAGCATCAACGGTTGGCAGCAATGGTGGCGGTAACAAGTGGGTTTAAATAATTTTAAACTTTCTGACCATCAATACCAATCAGCTTGGCTAATAGAGCACCACTACAAGTAAGTAACTGTGTAACCGATAACTTCTATTTTCAGTGAGAAGGCACATAAATAGGTTCGTATTAGCAACGAGAGAGCGTCGAAAATCAAATACGAACTCAGTGAACCCAAACATGACATAAACTTGATGCATTATAGTGTATATTAAAATATATGATCAGGGTTACCAACCTTTGCATGAGTTCAAATTTGTTGTGTGTTATAATGTATATTAAATCTATATGATCAGATTTACCAACCTATGCATGGGTTCAAACTTGATATGTGTATTTTAATGTATATTAAAATATATGATCAGGGTTACCAATCTTGCATTATTGTGTATAGAACAGATCTGCCAACATTTTTCTGTGGTGGGAAATTCAAACTATATGAGCAGACGCATTATTAAATTGTCTCTCTGCCTCTCTCTCTCTCTCTCTCTCGCGCTCTCTCCCCCCTCTCTCTCTCTCTCTCTCTCTCTCTCTCTCTCTTACTCTCTCGTTCGTCATTTCAACCAATTTGTACCGAGATCTAATTGTGTAAGAATAACTGCGCGCGCGCGCGCGCGCGCACACACACACACACACACACACAGGGTCATTGACTGTGGTGGTGGAAAGCTTTTAAGAAGTTAGCTATATTGAAAATAATTTCTCTCTCTCTCTCTCTCTCTCTCTCTCTCTCTCGCTCTCTCTCTCTCTCTCTCGCTCGCACTCTCTTATGTTGGTTTTACTGTGTCTGTTGTGGCTGGTTGAACGAAACATATGACTGAATTAACAAATTGTCTCTCTGCATAGCAGTTGTAAAAGTAGTCATATATACAACATCTCTCTAGAGCTGCAGACGTCGGAAGAAATTCCTAGTTTATAATGTAATTACCTGTGCGTGTGCTGTGCTGTTACAGATGACAAGTAGAAATCCATACGTTGACGGCTTCACAATAAATGTTAGTCTATTGTTTGTGTGTGTGTGTGTGTGTGTGCTATGTAAATTGTTTGTACATCAATGAATAATAATATAATCGTACTAGTTTAATGTATTGCTGTAGACGTCAGCAGAAATTCCCACATTCTAATCGTTGACAGCGTCTCTCTTCCATGTAGCATTTCACATAAGTTAATGTACTTTACAAAATAATTGCTTATATGTTGAGAGGTTTATAACGAAATAAATTAAAATAAACCATAATTTGTTTTAAATGATTAAATATATATTTAAACCACTGTACACAAACTTAAAATATAGTTTACAAACCGTTGTAATACAATTATTCAAAAATACATTTTACATTGATTATATATATATCACAACAAACATTGTTATATAAAATAAATACAATATTAATAATAATAATAATTTTTGACATTGTAAGATTTTAAATAATAATAATTTCACGTCTGAAGATACAGTTCGCATGGAAGTTTATCTGTAACATAACAATACAGTCGATATTAGAATCACTGATACGATAAATATTCAATTATCACACGCACACGCACAGTCAGTGGAAAGAAAGAATCAAATGCGTTAAGTAAGTAAACTTTTTCAAGTATGGGTCATTTTCATAAAGTTAATGTACTTTCAAATAATTTCTAATCGAACCAAATATTATCCAACGAAACTTTGTAAATACTACTTAGAATCAATGGTACATTTATCACATAAAGTTAATGTACTTTCAAATAATTTCTAATCGAACCAAATATTATTCAGCGGAACTTTGTAAAAATATTAATTAGAATCAATGATACATTTATCACGTACATACAAATTCAATTATTAAAGTAATAAGTACAGGGAGTTGAACCTACACACACACACACACACACACACACACACACACACACACACACATCAATAAATTGTTTGTTAACACGATTGCTACTTACGATGTTAGGACACAATCTCCACCTGCGTTGTTTGATTCCTCGTCCCTCGATACACTAAATGTAGTTCTTTGGGTTTGATATGTCTGAGCTCCTCATTCGTGAAGACACCTGCATACCTCTTGGGAAGATAGACACGATACTGGTGGTCGCCATCCTCCAACATAGCAAGCACAGAGTTCCCATATTTTGTGTCCACATTTGTTAAGACCATGATGGGATATTTTTTATTCACTGTCAATTCTGAACATCGCTTGTACTCGATAGCACTTACAGCATTAAACTTTGCAAGAAACGACATTATTAGAAGAGAGAGAAAGACGCTAGTGAACACGTCTGTATCAATCGAGAGAGAACCAAACAATGACAGGATATTCGACACAAAAGGACAGTACAATGTGATAGTGGTGGTGGTAACGTCGTCATCAGAAAAGTCTGTGTCCCACTTTCATTTACGGCCTTGCATGTATGAACATGTCCCCCCAGACGAAATTAGAGACACCAAAAATATAACAATGTCATTAGGAAAGTCCACATTCCACTTTCATAAGGAAATAGTCACCGCTTACAGCTATGCATGTATGTACATGTCCCCAACAGAATTAGAGATATAAATGTCATCATTCGCTGTGACCTACTTTCTAAATTTTGTCGCGCTCACATTAAAAATGTTTGTTTAAAGCAAAAATCATGGATCATCCATTCTCGAATAGCATGCACTTTATAGTTTGCACATCGGTCAGAAGAATTGGAATGTCTAAGACATTCTGTTCCGTGAAATAGATACGGTATGATTTTAGGACAACCAAAGTCATCGAGATTGATGATATTATTGTGTATTATCTTTGATTGTAAAAAACGTTTTTTCTCAAAACCCTTCACAAACACATATTTATATATACGCGTATATGATGTTAACAATGAAACAAGATTGTCGTACGGTGTCTCTCCTTCGCTCCATCTAAGTCTGTGATAATTTGACGTTAACCAGTGGTTTGTCCTAGCGTATTTTGGATTCGTAACGGATGTAGCAGGCGGAGTGAAAATCCAATGTCTACCAGCAAATCTCAGAACGTCCATGATTGACAGTTCCTTCACAATATATTTTCCGTTGTCATCGAAAAAGCACTGGAAGTCAATTATAACTGCAGTGTTATCCATAATACTGTAAAACAAAGAAACCACACATTACAAACTCTATATATTTATATTATGTTTAAACACAAATATCGTTACGATATTAATATGCGAATTTACGTTTACAGACGTCTGGACTGAAGCGTCGAGAGACATCAACTGACGAAAGAAACAAGTGTTGAGGGGTACTATACATGGAGACAAATTTTTTTGGCTGGTGGGGGGGGTGTCGTCATCGTTCTCCATATTGATGCGACGTATTCGATAATGACCGTACGCAAGTTTATCACGACCATTGTCTAGTATATAGCGCTTATCATCATACGGTGACAACACTTGCTTATTTACGCGCATCGTGTACAGCGTATCATGATCGCTACGTAAACAAAGCGCACTGGTAGAAAACTGACAATGATCAGTGAGACACTTGCGATACATATCGTGTCGTAGACTCCTCTTAATCGCAACTCGGGGTACACCTTTACATACACGTTTTTGACACTCTTTGGTAGGATCTTCGTGGGCCACAAGGAACGAAAACATTTCGCTCGGAGACCCACGAATTCTCTAACAGGATGACCACACGTTTCATCCTTGAACAGTCCGACAACCTGTTTGTTTTTAAGGCTATAACAAGGATGAGACGTAGGGTAATCCGATGTGCCAAACAAGTGTAGGTCCTCCTTCATGTCTGCATACAAGTCTGAGGTTTGAATACTATACATCAGACTGTCTGTATCTGTCATTAGCAATCTAACGTTACGGCCGTACTTGCCGACAGCATAACGATAATGGAAGTTATACATTATCGTTTTGCTAACGTCAAGCACCGTGAAACCGACATACACGGGACGGGAAAGAACGATGGATTTTTTACGGAGTGAGAGCCTTACCAGATCGTTCGTATAACGAATCATACGTTTCAGCCTAGGTGTGGAAACTAGTTTTTGAAGCCGTCGTTCATCTGAGACTAGTTCAAAGTCTATATGTTTCCGTACGTTCTCCAGCGACTTCCCGTATACGACGTTGTTCGTCAGTTTGAAAAGGTCTTTTTCAAAGCTGTTGACGGCTGCTTGCCTCTTGCGGGTGTTGAAATCGATAAACGGTTTCAACCAAGCACTTTGCTTAAAACACAACACCCTATGAGTCGCTTTCAGCTTTAAACCAAGACTTAAATACAACTTCAAATTTCGATAATGGAGAACGTAATTTTGTTTGTCCTCCAAAGTCGTTAACAACTTCTCTACGGATGACATTGTTGACCCTGATTCGTTATACGATGATCTGTATATACTCTCGTGTAAACGTTTGGAAAAGGGAGAAAGGATATCGGGTGTTACGCGCTGGCGCACAGGTGCAAGCGGGTAGTCGGAATGCAGGTCGTGTAGTGTATCAGGATAGTGTAGGTCGACCACGGATGTACCCGATGTCGGAATCATCACTCACATTACGTACGTCCAAAGACTCGATTTCGTTACGATCGAGCCATCGGAAGTCTGCGTAAGGGAGTGGTTGCGACATGGCTGCGCCGTATAGATTGTTACAGTCCGTATACAGAATGAAGGAGGTCGGTTTCAAAACATCGTACTGATCTGGGATCAGAGGGTTGTTAGCGATGGCATGACGGATGGATATCATAGCAACGCCTCCGCGGACCCCAGACTCAACAAACAGATTTTGATTTATATCTATCAACAGCTCCAATTCGACCCCTGTCATTTTTAGCAGCGCATTCCAAGCGAGACCGGGAAGCGAGTAAAAATGACACGGGTCCAAACAGTAATCGCGTAAGGCCATGTCCCGAAAACTTTCAAAGACATCAGCCAGCAGCATTACATCTGTCAACAAATACAGATCATGGTAATCTCCAAACGTACGCAGATTGAATGCACTCCACACGTTTTGTGCGTGCTCGTAATCTGCGTCCGAAATAGACGATTCCATCAACCGGTTATCAAAGTGTTCACGAGCGGGTAGACTTGTTTCGCTGAACCGATCAATACTGTCAACGTACTCGTAAGGGTATACCCCCTTGCGTACGAGCAGATTGGTCTGTTCGTCGAAACCCCGTCTAAGCATTTCCTCTCTAAGGAAAGAAAATTGGCTCCCGGACGTAGACAGATTGCTAACGAGTGTGTCCAGAGAGCGATTAAGAAATTGAAAAGAGTCTACGAAACGCAAGGGACCCAGGGAGAACGACACGTAACGCTCACTAGATGTTGCAATGCAGGATACGTTTTGGTCCTTTTATTTTCCCAAACCCTGCATTAAATGGTGACAGTCGTAGCCACGAAGGTTGTGAAAGAAGACGGGGATATGACGCTGCATTTTGTAGCTCAGATTGCAGCTATTGTGGGCTGCTCCCAAGAATTTCCCCGTAAGATGACAATGATTGCGTACCTTGTCAGCGTCTGTCAAAGGGCGCTCACACAAAAGGAAAACGGTGGCGTTAGTGAACGCAACATTGTCACCATCGGACATAATTTATTTTACGTTATGACGTATTACCTTCATCATATCCTCGACGTCTTTCATCAACCACGAGAAGAAAGTGTCTACAACGTTTTCACCACGATATACTTTAACCTCTCTCCAGAGACTGTGAGCGTGATCAACGATAGCATAGGAGAAACCTGACGGAATATGCATCGCTTCGTATGATGTGGACGATACAGGGGGAGAAGGTATTTCTGGCGGACACCACTGCTATCAACTGAGTAGAAGTCACCTAAATCTTTCACTGTCGTCGGGATGTCGTTACCTGGTGAACACGATTGAAGGGGGGTGATAAGGGACTCGAAGTCGGCGTAGACGGTAAAGGGTACTTTGAGACAGTGTGCGTAATTTTTAAATGACATAAACTTCTCCTCCTCTGTGGGAATTTTGGTTTTCTGTTCACCATAAGGTGTACAGTAGGGGAGATGTTCGGACAGACCATGTTCTGTGGAGAAACGATGCAGGCAGTAGTCGCAGTAAAATGATTTACGATTAAATTTTGTTAGGGAAAATAACAATTTATTAATGCTACTGACAAGACAGTAGTGTTTTCGGCTATTTGTATCGGACAGAAGTAAAAGATTAACATGATGTAATCTGTCCTTATTGGGGGTAATTCTTAATGGATAAACCTAATTTTTTGATTCGTTTCTGATATTGTCTTCTATATCACAGCCGAAAACGTTTATAGAAATGTTGGGATTCTGTGTTTCAAATTTAGAAAGTGTGTTTATAGAAACAGGGTACTCGATACCGGACATATTTATTGTGTTTATGAAGGAGGTGTATTTTGAAACAAATTCTTTATGCTTTTGTTGAGGGTGTATGTGGGCTAGAACAGACCATAGAAAACACATTTCATCTTGGAAGTTCTTGATGTTGACTACTGCCTTGGTGACTGCAAGTTTTCGCGGGGTAGGAATGTAGGAGGACGCTGCTAGCGGCCGGTACCGTCCAACAACCATTTCCAGCTTCAGTACAGCGTCCACCGACCATCCGCTCCCGTCACGGGTAAAATTGGATATGCTATTCATGATTATGTCGTATGATTCGTCTAGTAGACAGTTCAACTCGTCGTTGTCGTCCGTGAGCAACGTACGACAACATCCGTGGAAGACGGCGTCTTTGGTTACCTCTTTTTCTTCGCCGCTGTCACCATCTAACACAGTTTTAATGAAACGTATCCTGCACGCAATATGCCATTTGATACTACGTAAACGTGCTTGTTCTGCCAGAATATCCTTGCACAATAAAGGTCGCACCTCAGTCATTATCGATAATATATCATGGTCTCCCGTGTCTGTGTACACGGGTAGGTAATTAAATGTTGTGAGGGATCCTCTAATACTGGTGTTTCGTACGATATAAAATCGTGTCATAACTGAAACAATAGAAACATGTGTATTAGCTAATAGGAATGATGAATAACACACACACACACACACACACACACACACACACACACACACACACACACAAATTCATGTTTTGTGTAAATAAATATATAGTACATGTTAGTAATACGTTAGTTTATTGGAAACTGTGAAGATGGCAGCTACTCCCGATTTTAGTATTGAAAGTGAAAGAAGGAAATCGTTCAAGTATTGGGAAGTGACGTTTGTCAGCCCCGACGAGTTAGCGTTTGCCGGGTTTTACTACTATCCGCTAAATTATGATGTTTGTGGACATAGTATGTCATTCATAGACGATAGAGGTAAATGCTTTTGTTGCGGAATTGAATTAGCTCATTGGAGAGAAGGTGACATACCTATGGCGGAACATGAAAAATTTTCTCCGTCATGTCAATTTCTGAACGATGTCAAGAGACAATTCATTGGAGAGAAGGTGACAAACCTATGTCGGAACATAAAAAATTTTCTCCGCCATATCAATTTCTAAACAACGTCAAGAGACTATCTTGTACATGTTAGACAGAGTTGGATCATATGTTAATTCATATCAACCAAGTTTGGTTTGCTACATAATTATAGAGAGAGACAATTTCTTAACTGTACCAATTGGTATTTAAATTTTTACCTTGTTGAGGCTGTTCCTGTTCCTGCTGATGTTGTTGTTGTTCTTGTTCCGGATTCTGCTGAAGGTCGGACATGATGATATTCAGACGAGAGAGTGAATACTGAAAAACAAAGAAACTCTTATACATATATATATAGTATTTTTAACGCTGGTATTATGATAGTGTATCTTAAACCATGAACAACGCACGCAAGACTATAGCTCTAGATCATCTGAACAAAGTGTTGAAAGGTGGTTTTTACGAGCACGAGATTAGTAAGTAAAGTCGGCGACGTATACCTAGTGGAAAAGGTGTTACAACGGAAAGGTGACAGAGTGCGTGTTCGTTGGCTCGGTTTCGATGGTAAACACGATGCATGGATACATAAGAAAGATCTAATATAAAAAGGTGACAGCACGTGCTGAAAACAGTATGCTTTCGGTATTCACAAAGATGAAGATTGTACAGCAAGCAAACAAATTACCAATAAAGGATATGGACGTTTGGCGGTGACGAAGGCAGTGCTGAACGTAAACATGGTCCGCTATTACCGAACAGTATTCGCTGTATCGTTACGGGCCCAAGTTCCTGTGGGAAATCTAATGTGCTATTCAACCTACTGTTTGATGCCAACGGTTTACGTTTCCGCAATGTATACGAGTTTTCAAAATCATTATTTCAGAATGCTAGAAACAGTGATGAAATCACTCGCTGAGGAAGGTTTAGGTTATAACGCATACAGCGAGAACGAAGAAGTCCCACTACCGAGTGAAATCACTGGTCTCGACTCTGTTATCTTATTCGATGACGTATCGTGTGAAAGACAAAACAATATTCGAAAGTATTTTGCTATGGGGAGACATAGCGGTGTGTACACATTCTATCTATGTCAGACATATAGCCAGATACCGAAACAATTGGTGCGTGACAACGCTAACTTGTTGATATTGTTCAAACAAGACGATCTAAATTTACGACATGCATACAACGATCACGTCAACATGGATATGAAATATGATGCTTTCAAAAACGTCTGCACGGAAGCGTGGAAGGATCGTTATGGATTTCTAGTCATAGACAAAGACTCGTCAATAAATGAAGGTAGATATAGAATCGGCTTTGATCGATTCATAATTGTTTCCAGCGAAGTATAAATGTGGTTGCACTGTAGTAATGTAATCAGTCCTCTTGCTAACACGCGATGGCGATGAATAAGGAGGAACGACTTATGTATGATATAGATACGATAAGCGACAACATAAGGAAAAAATATCATGCATTACAACACGGTATCAGAGAAAGCGACGAGAAGTTCAGAAAAAATTACAGACCGATTCTGGAACCGTTAGAAGCTATTTCACGAAAGTTAAGTGGTGATATGATGGAGGAGGAGGAGGAGGAGGAGGGGGAGGAGGAGAAGCAGCAGATAAAACAAGAAGAGCCTACACAACACGTAATAACTGAAAACGAAAGTGGCGCGCAGAGTTATAACGCTTCTCATTTCAGTGACAATAGTGCATGGAACCCTAACGCTTCACATTTCAACGAAAATTCATTAGCAAACAAATATACACGTTTGTGCGAATCGGCTGACTGTAAACGGATTATAGATCGTATGTATGGTGTTCGATACGAGGCCGGTAAATGGATGATAGGTGATTCAAATGTGAAAATCGATGATAACGACAACTTTCATGTCAAAGGAAAAATTTACGAGGGTACGCTCGGTCTGTACGAACTTTTGTTTATGAAACTACCGAAAAAATACAATAAGGACGATATGAGGAAATACAAGTCCATACTACTAGCAACCAACGGACACAAACAAAAATATAAACACAATACGCGAATAAACAGTACAGTCGTGTCAAGTACCGACTAGTAATATCTAAATTGTTTGCATCGAGTGCGCGAAAACGTACAGGGAGTGGCTATATGGAGATGAAGCCGAACACTGCAATCGATTACGTACATTGGGATGATCGTAACGAGTTGGTTAATCGATTGAGAATGTTAATGGCTTCTCAAAGTAGTGGACATACTGGACATAGGAATGAAATCGTTTCGATATTGGAAGAATTACGTGAAGCCGGCATTATCATATAAAAGCAGACGCACCGTTCTATGAACACCAATTCTTCATAAATATGAGTGTAGACAAGTTCGGTAGACACGACAGCACTGTAAGAGTGCGAAAAGAAACTCATCGAAGTCTGCGTGAGGATATCGGTTTAGGAGTGACTAACGACGGTCACTTTGATGTGAAAAACAAAAAGATACACAACTTGGGTGATCCCGAAGAGCTGCACGATGCTGTTTCTTTACAGAACGTAAACGATGCGTGCTTACAGTACAAGAACGACGCTACCGTAGACGCAAAAGATCATCGAATAATAATGCTAAACGATCCGCTTAAATCAAGAGATGCAGCCACAAAACGATACGTAGACGCAAAGAGTTTGAGAAAAGATCGTGCAGGTAACGTAATCGTTGATGACTGTCGGCTAACACACGTGCAAGCGCCAGTCGCCAGCAAAGACGCTGTGAATTTGGAATTTTTATACGACAACACAATCAGTTTGCAAAGCAATGCTTTCTAGACTGGCGAAAGAAAAATTACGAATATAGCGGACGGAGTAGCTGACACAGACGCAGTCACTGTACGACAAATGCACGAATTAAAACTACATATAAAGACTGAATTGTACAAGGTCGCTCAGGTATTTCACGCTCATATAATCAATCTGATAAAGTTTGTCTATAAATATCAAGACAGCGCGACACAGCGTTCAGTCCTGTCTGAATATATTGAAGAGGTGGGACGTTTAATAGACGTTCTCGATACGGAAACGGAAATCAAGGATTGGAGATCTGTTTACAAGAATGCACGTACTTCGTAAGAAAAGAATGGGGCGTGGTGTAATTGGAAAAATACTTAAAAACACCGTGCCCGCTATCGTTTCGTCAGAACCTACTTTGATTAATCGAGCGGTGGACGCATTACCAGTAGAGTTACACCTACCCGGCTACCGATTCTGTGGACCCGGAACAAAACTCAAAGAGAGATTGGCACGTGGCGAGCGCGGAATCAACGAGCTGGACGAAGCCTGTCGTGAACATGATATCGCGTACGCAAGGTACAAAGACAACAGTCGAAGACGTATAGCTGTTCGCGTTCTTGCCGACAAAGCGTGGGAACGAGTGAAAGGTTGGAATTCCGGTGTTAGTGAAAGAGCGTATTCCGCAGCCGTAGCAGCCGCTATGAAAGCAAAATCAGCAGTAGGTGGAGGAGGCTCGCGTAGTGGTTGCAGAAAAAAGAAGAAGGGTTCAGGAATTAAACGTCAATCCGCGGGCAAACGCAAAACGACCTTCAAACATAAAGGTAACAACACCAAACGCAAAACAGTCTCAAAGCATAAACGTAAAAATAAAATAGCATCAGGTCTATACCTGCGTCCTTACAGACAAAAAACTAATTTGTATACCAGTGCGTGCATTGTCCGACAGCGATTTGTATGTGTACGCAAAACATTTGAAAATACCCTATTTCAGAAGTCTACCCTATTTCGTAAAACTTTACCGCACAGACCACCTTGGAAGAACGAGAGCGCGGTTGTTAATCTGGACAGTGCAGAAGGACCTGGTACGCACTGGGTTTGCTACAACAAGCGAAACAACCGAGTTTACTACTATGACGCGTATGGTAATATGCGGCCACCTCTTGAGCTGACGCAGTATTTTGGAACCGACACTGATATTTACTACAATTACGAGCGTGAGCAGCCGCCACACACAGTCATCTGTGGGCATTTATGTTTGGACTTCTTAACGCGTGAGTGATCAGTAAGCGACAAGATGTCTTCGCTGTCGGTCACCTTAACAGGCACGAATGCTGCCGCTCTTGTATGTGACTCTTTCCCGCCTCTCGAACTAACAAACGGTGAATGGTATGTAGGTCTATTGGACTTTACTACATACAACAGTATACCGAACGTGGTTGAGGGGAAAAACAATGTGTTTCCAGTACTACGGGACGGGACAACGTGGGACTTGATAACTTTACCCACGGGTGCTTATGAAATCGGCGACATAGAAGCCTTCCTCAAAAAGCAGTTAGGAGACTCAAAGATTAGTTCTACGTCCTAACAACAATACACTGAAATGTGAACTGACTTGTGCACTGGATATTGACTTTCAACAAACAGCGTGTGGTATCGGTGATATGTTGGGTTTCAAGGAAAAGCGTCTGCTTGAAGCGAATAAAACTCACACGTCTGACGCCACAGTTAACATTATAAAAGTGAACAGCATACTGATAAGGTGTAATATAGCGTAAGGATCATACAAGAACGGTCAAAACGAGCACACGCTGCACTCATTCTCTCCGTCAGTCGAACCAGGATTCAAAATAATTGAATCACCTACAAACGTCATATACCTACCTGTGAATGTGAGTCGTTTGGACAACATAACATTATCTTTACACGACCAGGACGGTGACGTAATAGATTTTTGTGGAGAAGTCATCACTGTGCGTTTACATGTAAAACGACTATAGACATGGGCTTGTACTTTGTTTCTCCGCCACCGCTGCTACCACCGTCGTCAGAAATAAAAGAAAAAGAAAGATCAGTTACGAAACGCATCAGTACTCGTTCGAAACTGAAACGATTAACATCGGATAACCGACGTTTTCTGATTTCACTGGGTTTTGTTGTTGTTGTAAACAAGTAACATGGCGAGTGGAATATTATCTGTGGAGCAGCAACCGTTCTTTGAAGACAGTATCACGCACTTTTCATTTCACTCACACGCGCCGTACGCAACAACAAGATATGGAAACAATGATGAAATACGTGTGCCAATACAACAACAGGACGTCTTTACACTGCCGTCAGAAAGTTTCCTCTACATCGAAGGCAAGTTGGTTAAAAACCCTAGTGTGGCTGCAGATACTGCACTGAATGTGGAACTGGTGAACAATGCTATAGCATTTTTCTTTGAAGAGATTCGTTACGAGTTGGCCGGAGTGGTAGTGGACCATACCAGAAACGTCGGCGTTACGTCAACTATTAAAACTTTTCTATCACTCAACAACAACGCACATGACGCAATGGAAAACGCGGGTTGGGTGGCACCGACCGCTAATGTGTTAAAAGTGAACTATGACGGTGAATTCAACTCTTGTATTCCACTGAAAATGCTAATGGGATTCGCAGAAGACTATACACGCATCGTGCTGAACGTGAAACAAGAACTTATACTCCTACGCACATCTACTGACATAAACGCTCTGGTTTTAGCAAGCGGACAAACGGCTGCTAATTGTGTTCTAGAACTGAATAAAGTTTACTGGAAAATGCCTTATGTACATGTAGCTAATGCGTACAGATTACCACTGTTACGACTCATAGAGAAAGACCACCCGATAACTATGCCTTTTAGGGCCTGGGAGTTGCACGAGTATCCTGCCTTACCACAGACTAAAAGGCAGAATTGGATTGTCAAGACCTCGAGTCAGCTAGAAAAACCACGCTTTGTTGTGTTAGCGTTTCAGACAGCAAGAAAGAATGTACTGACAGCATACGCCGATGAATTCGATCACTGTAACGTGATTAATGCGAGACTGTTTCTAAACGACAAGTATTATCCTTACGATAATTTAAACTTGGATATTGGAAAAGACCGTTTTGCATTATTGTACAATATGTACGCCAGTTTTCAAAGATCGTATTACAACCGTCTAGACGCCAGCCCACTACTGTCACCAGAATTATTCAAATCAAAAGCCCCGCTGTTTGTATTCGATTGTAGCAAACATGACGATACGCTTAAGTCTTCAGCGGTTGATGTACGTTTAGAATTTGAATCGTCAATGAATTTTCCTGCACAGACTACCGCCTACTGTATGATACTACATGATTCGCTTGTAGAATATACGCCATTGTCCAACACAGTACATAGACGTGTTTAAGTCTTATTTTATACATATTTTGTAAATACTAGTTTTAAATATATATATATTTTCATATTTGTAACAATATAATATTGGAGATGTGTATGTATTTTAATTGCAAAACTAGTTTAGATATATTTTCATACTTGTAACAATATAATCTTGGAACTGTGTATGTTTTTTTTTAATTGTAAAAACTAGTTTAGATATATTTTCATACTTGTAACAATATAATCTTAGAGCTGTGTATGTATTTTAATTGCAAAAAAACTAGTTTAATATAATCTTGGAGCTGTGTATGTATTTTAATAAATGTATATAGTACACACTTTATTATTATTTGTATAACCCACTTCCATAATGTACATAGATTTTTTACTTACTTGCAACAAACTAGCGAGTGTTGACCACACACACGTACCCTTAAATGACCGACGTTGTATGTATACTGAAGGCTCGCACGCTTAAATTCAGCTATACCTAAAATATATCTTCAATTAGAAGTGTAATATAAAAAGTACGGTAAGAATAAATTTCAGAAATTGTAACAGACATAGTAATTTGATCACACACACACACACACACACACACATACTTATTTGAACGAGTCATGTATTAAATTCAATAAATAATGCACTTGATAATGTTTTAATGTGAATAATTTTTACGTTTAAATAAAATCTGTACATACAATAAAATTATGTAGTGTAATATAAAAAGCACGACAAGAATAATTTTCAGAAATTGTAACAGACATAGTAATTTGATCACACACACACATACTTATTTGAACGAGTCATGTGTTAAATTCAATAAATAATGCACTTGATAATATTTTAATGCGAATAATGTTTACGTTTAAATAAAATCTGTACATACAATAAAATTATGTTCACTTATTAACGTATTCAAAATGTTTCATGTACACTTACCAAACTAGCGTGCGTTGTCTACACACTTAAATGACGGATATTGTGTATACTGAAGGCTCGTAAGACGTATAATAATAATGCAAAACGGTCTTTCAGCTATACCTAAAATATATCTTCAATTAAAAGTGTAATATAAAAAGTACGGTACCGTTAAATAACACACACACACACACACACACACACACACACACACACACACACACACACACACACACACACACACACACACACACACACACACACACACACACACACACACACACACTTGATAATGAATGTTCACTTATTATTGTATTCAAATATTTTACTCACCTAATAAAAAATGCTGTTGTACGCAGTGATAGATTTCACGATGTATCAAGCACACGCAGACAGTCAAAATGAGAAATTGCAACTGATTTTCTTCGCGAATATATTGTACACTGGTAGTGGGGCCAGCTTGTGTCCGTTTTGGGAGTAAATACTTTATAATCCGTAAGTAACCCGACTTACCGCCGCCGTTTAATTTCTAAATCGCTGCTAATGACTGTCATGTGTCAAATTAGAAAGTAGTGTGACAATCTAATTGGTAATAATAAAAAAATTAATAATAAAAAAAAATTAGAAAGCAAATAAGTATTTTTAAATCGCACAATTAAACCAAATACCCCTGAACTAACTCAGAATAAGTACGAGAATTAAATTAAGAAAATCTAACTAAATAAGTAATAAAAAAATCGTAATGTAAAAAGTTAAGAATAATACAGTTAACCCTTTAGTAAATTATCATGCGTTGACCTGTTTAATTCCGGACACAACGTGCATAGCGAACCGTCTGTAACTTAGAAATATCTGAAAATCGTAATGTAAGTAATTAATAATTTGAAGGCACAAGTAGTAGTTAAAATAATTCCTGTAAACTAAATAAGTCTAGATAAATTGTTTCGTCTTGCTATAAGAATGTCTATTTAATAAAAAGTAGGAACTATATTATGGCGGAGTACTCGCTCCGCTTCGTTGTAATGTACCTGTCGTAGCGATGCAAGAGTTACGATGCGGCGTTCAGACTGTAAACACCTCCAAGCGAGGGCTCTTCAAAACTGTTTCTTTTAAAATTTTTAAATGAGCGTTAGCAACCACTAAAAAATGTGGAGAGATAGTTCTATTTATATTTAAGATGTAGTAAAAAGGTTTGTTAAAGAAATGCGGTAGTATAAAAAAAAAATTAAGTACTCGTATATAAGGTGATGTCTCAAGTTAAGTAAAAGACGATCTCTCGAATATTGTTCGAGTGATGCAACTCAGATAGTAATGTAAAAAAGAAGAAGATGCAAAATCCAGTACTACTCTACCAGTGAATATGTGACGTGCTCGAATGCATATACGGACGACTACCACCTATACAACACTTACCAGAACCGCCGAGGATCAACCCGACTTCACGCTGCATTACTTCAATCTCCTCACTAATACTCCTAGAAGACATTCACCGGAGACACGACCCAGATGACTACCCCGACTACCAGAGTTCCGAAGATTCACGCCACAGGACACGGACAGCAAAAGCTTATTTGAGAGGTGACTCGGTGGCTTGGCTACCGAGAATTATGTACTTTTAAAATATAACTTTTCATACATGCCAGAGACTTTTAAAAAGACAATAATCTTCTCTGAGCTATAAGTAAAACAAAAGAAATGTAAACTCTTATTTCTAAAATCATACGTTGTAACATTAATCTTAAAATATAAGTTATAATCCCTTAATTAAATAATACCATTCTTCAAATGGTTTATGTAATCATGCAAGCACCTTGATAAGCAAAGTAAAATTCAGACGTCTTTATTAGATTTAAAGAGACTCGGATCCGAGGTAAATTACATGATCAATATGATCCCTTGTTTGATAGAAAACCCTTTTTAAATATTTCAGTATAAATTTTTTTTATGTAATGGGATCTATATATATAATTTGTTAATAAAGAGATGTCATCTTATTACAGATTGCAGTAAGTGCATAAATCAGTGAAATACCTTCCCGTGTGTCCTAATAATTAGAGTAAATATTATTGTTATATGTGTTGAGTTGATTTTCAGTTTGTTACAACGTAGGCAGCTCTATAATTGGCTAGCGTCAATTATCACCGGTTCCTTGGATTTGTAACGTAGCCCGGAACGTTACAAAATTGCGAGACTCTGCTGAAGTTAAAATAGTTGTAAGCATCGTGACGCAAACAAAATTGCGCCACTCTGCTAAAGTTAAAATAGTTGTAAGCATCGTGACGCAACAAATTTGCGCCACCCTGCTAATTGAAAAGGAAATAATTGTGTACAGAATGTCACAAACAAAGTTGCGCCACTCTGCTTATTTATATAAAAGGTTTGTAAGCATCGTGACACATATAAAGTTGCGCGTGTAAAATAATTGTTACGTAGTAAAATAGATAACTCTCTGCTGATCTATACACTCAGTTACTGTATTTCATGTTAATATTAATTTACATAATGTGAATTTATTTTGTACAAGATTACGCACGAACTTGCGTATAATATAATTTAATTAAGATACGCAAAATAATACCAACTATCATTGTATTACACCAATGCAAGTACGTACTGTTCGTACGTAACTTAAAATAAAAATAATTTCAGAAATTAAAGTTAGAACGTAAGACAATTAATAACTAAACTCAGCTTGTTACAGCCCGTAATACACCCTCTAACTTGTAAAGCGTGTATCGTTGAATCGGATTCACCTCTTGTTGCAACTGGGTTCCCCCAGTTGAAACCGGTCGATAAAGATAGCCATCAGCTATTGTTATAGAGAACAATACTTGAGTGTAATCCTCGCGTTCCCACGCATACAACAACTATGCCATTGTTTACAAAGTAAACTAGGGTGACCTACATTCCAGCGAACAGCTGATCGTTGACTTTACATTGACGTGTGTGTGTGGAATTTTTGTCTTTCCCTTAGAAGAGAGATTATTCTCTTATGAACAATGCAAATGATTAAACCAAGAATTAAATTGTCTATGTAATTGTGTATAGTATAGGAGAGCAAGTATTTTCACCGTGACAACAATTAAATATTGTAGTGACTTAAATTTCAAATAAATAAATGACTTAGTTAACCCTCCATTGTTAGATAAAGTGTTAAACCCCATGCCCCAAAACAGTAGACTTTTAAACTGAGCAAAACTGAAAACAAAGTAAATAAAGTGTCCTAAATAAATATGGTAATTCAAGAGCAAATAATCCTAAGTAAGTTTCTTAAATCTCCCCCAAAGTAAATAATAAATATATAAAAGAAAAAGGTAAGTTTCTTAGAAAGACACCCGAAAGGAAAATAGTAATAAGTGAATAATAATTGCTTTAAATAATAAGGCCGAATAAATCTTAATTTAAACTAAATTGTGTAAAGTGTAGCAGTAAATAAGGGAAAAGAAAATAATAATATAAGTATAGTTGAATAGTGTAAACACCCGGTCGTGGCCTGTTCGAGAAAAGTAAAGCGTGTTGAGAAATGTAGTAAGCTGCCACCCTCCCCCTATTGTTATGAAAAGGTAGCATCGCTAGACAATGACCACCACCCTAGTGTATAATACAATGCGTCCAGTGTGTGTCCCCTTCTGCATAGTTTGTTTAAGTATTACCGCTGATCATTTAAAGAGAGAATAAAAATTATCTTTGTGAAATTCCGCTTCTCTCAGTAGCGTAAGAAATTAGGATTAGAAATAATCTAAAGTGGAGTATGGGATCCGCTTTAGGTTATATTAGAGGTAATTTTATGATATATAAAAGAATTATGTATGTAACGTAACATAGTCACAACGGCGCCGACTGATAAGGGTAATGATGGTGCAGAAAGGTGCCAAGGTAATCATTAGAGAGTGCTGAAAGCTAACTTGTGTAGTTAGAGTAAGCCGATGTCAGTCGGGCCACGATATTGTGAGTTACGGAAAGTAGGGAAATTAGTATTAAGAATTAAAATCTAAGTTAGCGTTTTAAGAAACGAGATAAAGGGAATTTCACGAATGAGAACAAGACAAGAAATAAATAAATTTTCAAGAGAGGTAGAGAAAACAAATCGTGTACTAAATAAACTTCACACAATAACTGCAAGCATACTCCCAGTACCCCACATTCGAATTTTCCTTACTAAAATTCCCAATGTCGATTTTAAGCGGCGGAGTATGTGACGATTTAATTGGTAATAATAAAAAAATTTAATAATAAAAAAAATTTAGAAAGCAAATAATTATTTTTAAATCGCACAATTAAACCAAATACACCTGAACTAACTCAGAATATATTTGAGAATTAAATTAAGAAAATCTAACTAAATAAGTAATAAAAAAATCGTAATGTAAAAAGTTAAGATTAATACAGTTAACCCTTTAGTAAATTATCATGCGTTGACCTGTTTAATTCCGGACACAACGTGCATAGCGAACCGTCTGTAACTTAGAAACATCTGAAAATCGTAATGTAAGTAATTTCTAATATGAAGGCACAAGTAGTAGTTAAAATAATTCCTGTAAACTAAATAAGTCTAGATAAATTGTTTCGTCTTGCTATAAGTATGTCTATTTAATAAAAAGTTGGAACTATATTATGGCGGAGTACCCGCTCCTCCTCGTTGTAATGTACCTGTCGTAGCAATGCAAGAGTTACGATGCGGCGTTCAGACTGTAAACACCTCCAAGCGAGGGCTCTTCAAAAATATTTCTTTTAAAATTTTTAATGAGCGTTAGCTACCACTAAAAAATGTGGAGAGATAGTTCTATTTATATTTAAGATGTAGTAAAAAGATTTGTTAAAGAAATGCGGTAGTATAAAAAAAAATTAAGTACTCGTATATAAGGTAATGTCTCAAGTTAAGTAAAAGACGATCTCTCGAATATTGTTCGAGTGATGCAACTCAGATAGTAATGTAAAAAAGAAGAAGATGCAAAATCCAGTACTACTCTACCAGTGAATATGTGACGTGCTCGACTGCATAAACGGACGACTACCACCTATACAACACTTACCAGAACCGCCGAGGATCAACCCGACTTCACGCTGCATTACTTCAATCTCCTCACTAATACTCCTAGAAGACATTCACCGGAGACACGACCCAGATGACTACCCCGACTACCAGAGTTCCGAAGATTCACGCCACAGGACACGGACAGCAAAAGCTTATTTGAGAGGTGACTCGGTGGCTTGGCTACCGAGAATTATGTACTTTTAAAATATAACTTTTCATACATGCCAGAGACTTTTAAAAAGACAATAATCTTCTCTGAGCTATAAGTAAAACAAGAGAAATGTAAACTGTAATTCTAAAATCATACGTTGTAACATTAATCTTAAAATAGAAATTATAAACCCTTAATTAAATAATACCATTCTTCAAATGGTTTATGTAATCATGCAAGCTCCTTGATAAGCAAAGTAAAATTCAGACGTCTTTATTAGATTTAAAGAGACTCGGATCCGAGGTAAATTACATGATCAATATGATCCCTTGTTTGATAGAAAACCCTTTTTAAATATTTCAGTATAAATTTTTTTTATGTAATGGGATCTATATATATAATTTGTTAATAAAGAGATGTCATCTTATTACAGATTGCAGTGAGTGCATAAATCAGTGAAATACCTTCCCGTGTGTCCTAATAATTAGAGTAAATATTATTGTTATATGTGTTGAGTTGATTTTCAGTTTGTTACAACGTAGGCAGCTGTATAATTGGCTAGCGTCAATTATCACCGGTTCCTTGGATTTGTAACGTAGCCCGGAACGTTACAAAATTGCGAGACTCTGCTGAAGTTAAAATAGTTGTAAGCATCGTGACGCAAACAAAATTGCGCCACTCTGCTAAAGTTAAAATAGTTGTAAGCATCGTGACGCAACAAAGTTGCGCCACCCTGCTAATTGAAAAGGAAATAATTGTGTACAGAATGTCACAAGCAAAGTTGCGCCACTCTGCTTATTTATATAAAAGGTTTGTAAGCATCGTGACACATATAAAGTTGCGCGTGTAAAATAATTGTTACGTAGTAAAATAGATAACTCTCTGCTGATCTATACACTCAGTTACTGTATTTCATGTTAATATTAATTTACGTAATGTGAATTTATTTTGTACAAGATTACGCACGAACTTGCGTATAATATAATTTAATTAAGATACGCAAAATAATACCAACTATCATTGTATTACACCAATGCAAGTACGTACATGAATTTTAGTGCTTGTCAAACTGTTCAGTCTTTAACAGGTTTATATTGCGACAACTCAAGACCTGTTGTTTCCTGAATATGCCTGCATAGAATGTAAGTAGTATGTCTGTCGTCACGGTGAAAAATATAAACGCCTGACTAAAGTAGACCAGGTTAATTACGTGTAAATAAATTCGTAACTTAAAATATAAATAATTTCAGAAATTAAAGTTAGAACGTAAGACAATTAATAACTAAACTCAGCTTGTTACAGCCTGTAATACACCCTCTAACTTGTAAAGCGTGCATCGTTGAATCGGATTCACCTCTTGTTGCAACTGGGTTCCCCCAGTTGAAACCGGTCGGTAAAGATAGCCATCAGCTATTGTTATAGAGAACAATACTTGAGTGTAATCCTCGCGTTCCCACGCATACAACAACTATGCCATTGTTTACAAAGTAAACTAGGGTGACCTACATTCCAGCGAACAGCTGATCGTTGACTTTACATTGACGTGTGTGTGTGGAATTTTTGTCTTTCCCTTAGAAGAGAGATTATTCTCTTAAGAACAATGCAAATGATTAAACCAAGAATTAAATTGTCTATGTAATTGTGTGTAGTATAGTAGAGCAAGTATTTTCACCGTGACAACAATTAAATATTGTAGTGACTTAAATTTCAAATAAATAAATGACTTAGTTAACCCTCCATTGTTAGATAAAGTGTTAAACCCCATGCCCCAAAACAGTAGACTTTTAAACTGAGCAAAACTGAAAACAAAGTAAATAAAGTGTCCTAAATAAATATGGTAATTCAAGAGCAAATAATCCTAAGTAAGTTTCTTAAATCTCCCCCAAAGTAAATAATAAATATATAAAAGAAAAAGGTAAGTTTCTTAGAAAGACACCCAAAAGGAAAATAGTAATAAGTGAATAATAATTGCTTTAAATAATAAGGCCGAATAAATCTTAATTTAAACTAAATTGTGTAAAGTGTAGCAATAAATAAGGGAAAAGAAAATAATAATAAAAGTATAGTTGAATAGTGTAAACACCCGGTCGTGGCCTGTTCGAGAAAAGTAAAGCGTGTTGAGAAATGTAGTAAGCTGCCACCCTCCCCCTATTGTTATGAAATGGAAGCATCGCTAGACAATGAACACCACCCTAGTGTATAATACAATGCGTCCAGTGTGTGTCCCCTTCTGCATAGTTTGTTTAAGTATTACCGCTGATCATTTAAAGAGAGAATAAAAATTATCTTTGTGAAATTCCGCTTCTCTCAGTAGCGTAAGAAATTAGGATTAGAAATAATCTAAAGTGGAGTATGGGATCCGCTTTAGGTTATATTAGAGGTAATTTTATGATATAAAAAAGAATTATATATGTAACGTAACATAGTCACAACAGCGCCGACTAAAGAGGGTAATGATGGTGCAGAAAGGTGCCAAGGTAATCATTAGAGAGTGCTGAAAGCTAACTTGTGTAGTTAGAGTAAGCCGATGTCAGTCGGGCCACGATATTGTGAGTTACGGAAAGTAGGGAAATTAGTATTAAGAATTAAAATCTAAGTTAGCGTTTTAAGAAACGAGATAAAGGGAATTTCACGAATGAGAACAAGACAAGAAGTAAATAAATTTTCAAGAGAGGTAGAGAAAACAAATCGTGTACTAAATAAACTTCACACTGTAACTGCAAGCATACTCCCAGTACCCCACATTCGAATTTTCTTTACTAAAATTCCCAATGTGGATTTTAAGCGGCGGAGTATGTGACGATTTAATTGGTAATAATAAAAAAATTTATTGATATGTATCAAATAACAAAATATCGGTATGGAGAACCATACATGACTTCCATATTCTAAGATTTATATTTAAAATCATTTTCAGCCAAACAGCCAGGCTGTGTCTTACCTGCTTTTTTATTGCTGTATTAAATGAAAAATATTATATTACATTAAAATAAAAAAATTATAATTTTATTGCCTGGCAACAAAATTATTTTATTTTTAACAATTACCATTGTTTCAAAAAGTTTAAATAAATTTTCAAGTACTTTACTCTTGTTAAAACGTAAAAGGTTGCAGGTAAACTACCCCTTCCCCTTAACCGATCTTCACCAAAATCGAAAGTCATTGAGACCTCTACAATTCAGGGACGTATGCAAAAAATTATTTGATTCTGTTTGAATTTGCGGCTGTTATCTTTTGCCATAAAAAATACGCTTGATAAAAAAACGTTGCTGGTAAACTACCCCTTCCCCTTAACCGATCTTCACCAAAGACAGAAGGTCTTGAGAACTCTACAATTTAGGGCTGTATGCAAATAACCTTTTGATTCTGTTTGAATTTGCGGCTGTTATCGTTTGCCATAGGAAATACCCTTGTTAAAACATAAAACGTTACTGGTAAACTACCCCATTCCCTTAACCGATATTCACCAAAATCAACAGATCTTGAGAACTCTACAATTCAGGGCTGTATGCGAAACATTATTTGATTCTGTTTGAATTTGCGGCTGTTATCGTTTGCCAAACAAACAAAATTACCCTTGCTAAAAAAAAACCGTTGCCGGTAAACTACCCCTTTCCCTCAACCGATCTTCACCAAAAACAATAGGTCGCGAGCACTCTGCAAATCAGGGCTGCATGCAAAACATTATTTGATTCTGTTTGAATTTGCGGCTGTTATCGTTTGCCATAGAAAATACCCTTGTTAAAAAAACGTTGCAGGTAAGCTACCCCTTTCCCTCAACCGATCTTCACCAAAAACAATAGGTCTTGAGAACTCTACAATTTAGGGCCGTATGCAAATAATCTTTTGATTCTGTTTGAATTTGCGGCTGTTATCGTTTGCCATAGGAAATACCCTTGTTAAAACATAAAACGTTACTGGTAAACTACCCCTTTCCCTTAACCGATCTTCACCAAAATCAACAGATCTTGAGAACTCTACAATTTAGGGCTGTATGCGAAACATTATTTGATTCTGTTTGAATTTGCGGCTGTTATCGTTTGCCAAACAAACAAAATTACCCTTGCTAAAAAAAAACCGTTGCAGGTAAACTACCCCTTTCCCTCAACCCATCTTCACCAAAAACAATAGGTCGCGAGTACTCTGCAAATCAGAGCTGCATGCAAAAAATTATTTGATTCTGTTTGAATTTGCGGCAGTTATCGTTTGTCATAGAAAAAAAATCTACAGACAGACACACAGACAGACAGACAGACAGACAGACAGACAGACAGACAGACAGACAGACAGACACACAGACACTTTTCGGAAAACGACTTTTTTTCATGTTTTGAGTGTAGTAGAATCAGAATCTGCAATAATCTCGAACACGATTTTTTTGCCATCACCATACTTCCATTCCTTAAGGAATATGGAAGTAAAACACAAATGCAGAGAACATACTGAAACAAATCAATAACATACATCCCAAAATACAATTCACAGAAGAAAAAGAAAAACATAACAAAATCAATTATTTAGACATAACCATCACAAGATACAACAAACACATACAATATGCAATATATAGAAAACCAACTTCCACTAACATCATTATACCTAACCATTCTGACCACCCACCACAACATAAAATGGCAGCATTTTATTTGTTATTTAACAGAATGTACAAAATACCCCTAAACAAACAAGAAACTGACAAAGAAAGAAATATAATATACCAAATTGGTTATGCAAATGGCTACAATAAAAATACTATGATCAAAATAGAAAATAAAAACAAATACAAAATAAAAACTGAACAATTAAGAATTAATCAAACTGAACAACACATATTTAATAACAACGAAAAATGGGCCACATTCACATATATAAATAATAAAATGACAAAACTAACAAAACTATTTATAAACACAAATATAAAAATAGCATACAAAACTAATAAAAATAAATTACAAAATCTAAATAGCTCACACAACAAAGATAATACAACAACGAACGGTATATACAAAATTGAATGCCAAAATTGCAATAAATGTTATATAGGACAAACAAAAAAACAGCTGAAAAAACGTTATTTTGAACACCTAAATGCATACAAAAAACCAAATATATATAAATCCACTTTAGCCACACATGCAATAAACACAGGACACGAATTCCCAGACATAACCAATGTAACACTAATAAAACATATACCACACAAAGGCACCATAATGAACATTTGGGAAAATTTACAGGTTTACAAACATAAAACACAAAACAAAAATAATACCAGAACAAATACAAATCAATACAAAACATGACACAATATTCAAAGCACTCAATATCGAAAATACACAAAATACAAAAACAGATACCAAAACCACACACAATAATGCAACTTTGAAAGACCAAAGACCAACAAACTACCTTAATAACATCCAGAAGCCAACACACAAATACTTCACCAGAAGCAAGATGGCGAAGGCTGAAGATGAGAGAACAGGAACTCTCGAAACATGTTCCTAATAGGGAAAAAGTATATCTTGAGGTAAATTTAGTTATAAATATTAAAGAAAAAAATTTAATAAAAAAAAAAATTAGAAAGCAAATAAGTATTTTTAAATCGCACAATTAAACCAAATACCCCTGAACTAACTCAGAATAAGTATGAGAATTAAATTAAGAAAATCTAACTAAATAAGTAATAAAAAAAATCGTAATGTAAAAGTTAAGAATAATACAGTTAACCCTTTAGTAAATTATCATGCGTTGACCTGTTTAATTCCGGACACAACGTGCATAGCGAACCGTCTGTAACTTAGAAATATCTGAAAATCGTAATGTAAGTAATTAATAATTTGAAGGCACAAGTAGTAGTTAAAATAATTCCTGTAAACTAAATAAGTCTAGATAAATTGTTTCGTCTTGCTATAAGAATGTCTATTTAATAAAAAGTAGGAACAATATTATGGCGTAGTACTCGCTCCGCTTCGTTGTAATGTACCTGTCGTAGCAATGCAAGAGTTACGATGCGGCGTTCAGACTGTAAACACCTCCAAGCGAGGGCTCTTCAAAACTGTTTCTTTTAAAATTTTTAAATGAGCGTTAGCTACCACTAAAAAATGTGGAGAGATAGTTCTATATATATTTAAGATGTAGTAAAAAGGTTTGTTAAAGAAATGCGGTAGTATAAAAAAAAATTAAGTACTCGTATATAAGGTGATGTCTCAAGTTAAGTAAAAGACGATCTCTCGAATATTGTTCGAGTGATGCAACTCAGATAGTAATGTAAAAAAAAGAAGATGCAAAATCCAGTACTACTCTACCAGTGAATATGTGACGTGCTCGACTGCATAAACGGACGACTACCACCTATACAACACTTACCAGAACCGCCGAGGATCAACCCGACTTCACGCTGCATTACTTCAATCTCCTCACTAATACTCCTAGAAGACATTCACCGGAGACACGACCCAGATGACTACCCCGACTACCAGAGTTCCGAAGATTCACGCCCCAGGACACGGACAGCAAAAGCTTATTTGAGAGGTGACTCGGTGGCTTGGCTACCGAGAATTATGTACTTTTAAAATATAACTTTTCATACATGCCAGAGACTTTTAAAAAGACAATAATCTTCTCTGAGCTATAAGTAAAACAAAAGAAATGTAAACTGTTATTTCTAAAATCATACGTTGTAACATTAATCTTAAAATATAAGTTATAATCCCTTAATTAAATAATACCATTCTTCAAATGGTTTATGTAATCATGCAAGCTCCTTGATAAGCAAAGTAAAATTCAGACGTCTTTATTAGATTTAAAGAGACTCGGATCCGAGGTAAATTACATGATCAATATGATCCCTTGTTTGATAGAAAACCCTTTTTAAATATTTCAGTATAAATTTTTTTTATGTAATGGGATCTATATATATAATTTGTTAATAAAGAGATGTCATCTTATTACAGATTGCAGTGAGTGCATAAATCAGTGAAATACCTTCCCGTGTGTCCTAATAATTAGAGTAAATATTATTGTTATATGTGTTGAGTTGATTTTCAGTTTGTTACAACGTAGGCAGCTGTATAAATGGCTAGCGTCAATTATCACCGGGTCCTTGGATTTGTAACGCAGCCCGGAACGTTACAAAATTGCGAGACTCTGCTGAAGTTAAAATAGTTGTAAGCATCGTGACGCAAACAAAATTGCGCCACTCTGCTAAATTTAAAATAGTTGTAAGCATCGTGACGCAACAAAGTTGCGCCATCCTGCTAATTGAAAAGGAAATAATTGTGCACAGAATGTCACAAACAAAGTTGCGCCACTCTGCTTATTTATATAAAAGGTTTGTAAGCATCGTGACACATATAAAGTTGCGCGTGTAAAATAATTGTTACGTAGTAAAATAGATAACTCTCTGCTGATCTATACACTCAGTTACTGTATTTCATGTTAATATTAATTTACATAATGTGAATTTATTTTGTACAAGATTACGCACGAATTTGCGTATAATATAATTTTATTAAGATTCGCAAAATAATACCAACTATCATTGTATTACACCAATGCAAGTACGTACATGAATTTTAGTGCTTGTCAAACTGTTCAGTCTTTAACAGGTTTATATTGCGACAACTCAAGACCTGTTGTTTCCTGAATATGCCTGCATAGAATGTAAGTAGTATGTCTGTCATCACGGTGAAAAATATAAACTCCTGACTAAAGTAGACCAGTTTAATTACGTGTAAATAAATTCGTAACTTAAAATATAAATAATTTCAGAAATTGAAGTTAGAACGTAAGACAATTAATAATTAAACTCAGCTTGTTACAACCCGTAATACACCCTCTAACTTGTAAAGCGTGTATCGTTGAATCGGATTCACCTCTTGTTGCAACTGGGTTCCCCCAGTTGAAACCGGTCGATAAAGATAGCCATCAGCTATTGTTATAGAGAACAATACTTGAGTGTAATCCTCGCGTTCCCACGCATACAACAACTATGCCATTGTTTACAAAGTAAACTAGGGTGACCTACATTCCAGCGAACAGCTGATCGTTGACTTTACATTGACGTGTGTGTGTGGAATTTTTGTCTTTCCCTTAGAAGAGAGATTATTCTCTTATGAACAATGCAAATGATTAAACCAAGAATTAAATTGTCTATGTAATTGTGTATAGTATAGTAGAGCAAGTATTTTCACCGTGACAACAATTAAATATTGTAGTGACTTAAATTTCAAATAAATAAATGACTTAGTTAACCCTCCATTGTTAGATAAAGTGTTAAACCCCATGCCCCAAAACAGTAGACTTTTAAACTGAGAAAAACTGAAAACAAAGTAAATAAAGTGTCCTAAATAAATATGGTAATTCAAGAGCAAATAATTCTAAGTAAGTTTCTTAAATCTCCCCCAAAGTAAATAATAAATAAATAAAACTAAAACGTAAGTTTCTTAGAAAGACACCCAAAAGGAAAATAATAATAAGTGAATAATAATTGCTTTAAATAATAAGGCCGAATAAATCTTAATTTAAACTAAATTGTGTAAAGTGTAGCAGTAAATAATGGAAAAGAAAATAATAATAAAAGTATAGTTGAATAGAGTAAACACCCGGTCGTGGCCTTTTCGAGAAAAATAAAGCGTGTTGAGAAATGTAGTAAGCTGCCACCCTCCCCCTATTGTTATAAAATGGAAGCATCGCTAGACAATGAACACCACCCTAGTGTATAATACAATGCGTCCAGTGTGTGTCCCCTTCTGCATAGTTTGTTTAAGTATTACCGCTGATCATTTAAAGAGAGAATAAAAATTATCTTTGTGAAATTCCGCTTCTCTCAGTAGCGTAAGAAATTAGGATTAGAAATAATCTAAAGTGGAGTATGGGATCCGCTTTAGGTTATATTAGAGGTAATTTTATGATATAAAAAAGAATTATATATGTAACGTAACATAGTCACAACAGCGCCGACTAAAGAGGGTAATGATGGTGCAGAAAGGTGCCAAGGTAATCATTAGAGAGTGCTGAAAGCTAACTTGTGTAGTTAGAGTAAGCCGATGTCAGTCGGGCCACGATATTGTGAGTTACGGAAAGTAGGGAAATTAGTATTAAGAATTAAAATCTAAGTTAGCGTTTTAAGAAACGAGATAAAGGGAATTTCACGAATGAGAACAAGACAAGAAGTAAATAAATTTTCAAGAGAGGTAGAGAAAACAAATCGTGTACTAAATAAACTTCACACTGTAACTGCAAGCATACTCCCAGTACCCCACATTCGAATTTTCTTTACTAAAATTCCCAATGTCGATTTTAAGCGGCGGAGTATGTGACGATTTAATTGGTAATAATAAAAAAATTTATTGATATGTATCAAATAACAAAATATCGGTATGGAGAACCATACATGACTTCCATATTCTAAGATTTATATTTAAAATCATTTTCAGCCAAACAGCCAGGCTGTGTCTTACCTGCTTTTTTATTGCTGTATTAAATGAAAAATATTATATTACATTAAAATAAAAAAATTATAATTTTATTGCCTGGCAACAAAATTATTTTATTTTTAACAATTACCATTGTTTCAAAAAGTTTAAATAAATTTTCAAGTACTTTACTCTTGTTAAAACGTAAAAGGTTGCAGGTAAACTACCCCTTCCCCTTAACCGATCTTCACCAAAATCGAAAGTCATTGAGACCTCTACAATTCAGGGACGTATGCAAAAAATTATTTGATTCTGTTTGAATTTGCGGCTGTTATCTTTTGCCATAAAAAATACGCTTGATAAAAAAACGTTGCTGGTAAACTACCCCTTCCCCTTAACCGATCTTCACCAAAGACAGAAGGTCTTGAGAACTCTACAATTTAGGGCTGTATGCAAATAATCTTTTGATTCTGTTTGAATTTGCGGCTGTTATCGTTTGCCATAGGAAATACCCTTGTTAAAACATAAAACGTTACTGGTAAACTACCCCATTCCCTTAACCGATATTCACCAAAATCAACAGATCTTGAGAACTCTACAATTCAGGGCTGTATGCGAAACATTATTTGATTCTGTTTGAATTTGCGGCTGTTATCGTTTGCCAAACAAACAAAATTACCCTTGCTAAAAAAAAACCGTTGCCGGTAAACTACCCCTTTCCCTCAACCGATCTTCACCAAAAACAATAGGTCGCGAGCACTCTGCAAATCAGGGCTGCATGCAAAACATTATTTGATTCTGTTTGAATTTGCGGCTGTTATCGTTTGCCATAGAAAATACCCTTGTTAAAAAAACGTTGCAGGTAAGCTACCCCTTTCCCTCAACCGATCTTCACCAAAAACAATAGGTCTTGAGAACTCTACAATTTAGGGCCGTATGCAAATAATCTTTTGATTCTGTTTGAATTTGCGGCTGTTATCGTTTGCCATAGGAAATACCCTTGTTAAAACATAAAACGTTACAGGTAAACTACCCCTTTCCCTTAACCGATCTTCACCAAAATCAACAGATCTTGAGAACTCTACAATTTAGGGCTGTATGCGAAACATTATTTGATTCTGTTTGAATTTGCGGCTGTTATCGTTTGCCAAACAAACAAAATTACCCTTGCTAAAAAAAAACCGTTGCAGGTAAACTACCCCTTTCCCTCAACCCATCTTCACCAAAAACAATAGGTCGCGAGTACTCTGCAAATCAGGGCTGCATGCAAAAAATTATTTGATTCTGTTTGAATTTGCGGCAGTTATCGTTTGTCATAGAAAAAAAATCTACAGACAGACACACAGACAGACAGACAGACAGATAGACAGACAGACAGACAGACACACAGACACTTTTCGGAAAACGACTTTTTTTCATGTTTTGAGTGTAGTAGAATCAGAATCTGCAATAATCTCGAACACGATTTTTTTTGCCATCACCATACTTCCATTCCTTAAGGAATATGGAAGTAAAACACAAATGCAGAGAACATACTGAAACAAATCAATAACATACATCCCAAAATACAATTCACAGAAGAAAAAGAAAAACATAACAAAATCAATTATTTAGACATAACCATCACAAGATACAACAAACACATACAATATGCAATATATAGAAAACCAACTTCCACTAACATCATTATACCTAACCATTCTGACCACCCACCACAACATAAAATGGCAGCATTTTATTTGTTATTTAACAGAATGTACAAAATACCCCTAAACAAACAAGAAACTGACAAAGAAAGAAATATAATATACCAAATTGGTTATGCAAATGGCTACAATAAAAATACTATGATCAAAATAGAAAATAAAAACAAATACAAAATAAAAACTGAACAATTAAGAATTAATCAAACTGAACAACACATATTTAATAACAACGAAAAATGGGCCACATTCACATATATAAATAATAAAATGACAAAACTAACAAAACTATTTATAAACACAAATATAAAAATAGCATACAAAACTAATAAAAATAAATTACAAAATCTAAATAGCTCACACAACAAAGATAATACAACAACGAACGGTATATACAAAATTGAATGCCAAAATTGCAATAAATGTTATATAGGACAAACAAAAAAACAGCTGAAAAAACGTTATTTTGAACACCTAAATGCATACAAAAAACCAAATATATATAAATCCACTTTAGCCACACATGCAATAAACACAGGACACGAATTCCCAGACATAACCAATGTAACACTAATAAAACATATACCACACAAAGGCACCATAACAACATTTGGGAAAATTTACAGGTTTACAAACATAAAACACAAAACAAAAATAATACCAGAACAAATACAAATCAATACAAAACATGACACAATATTCAAAGCACTCAATATCGAAAATACACAAAATACAAAAACAGATACCAAAACCACACACAATAATGCAACTTTGAAAGACCAAAGACCAACAAACTACCTTAATAACATCCAGAAGCCAACACACAAATACTTCACCAGAAGCAAGATGGCGAAGGCTGAAGATGAGAGAACAGGAACTCTCGAAACATGTTCCTAATAGGGAAAAAGTATATCTTGAGGTAAATTTAGTTATAAATATTAAAGAAAAAAATTTAATAAAAAAAAAAATTAGAAAGCAAATAAGTATTTTTAAATCGCACAATTAAACCAAATACCCCTGAACTAACTCAGAATAAGTATGAGAATTAAATTAAGAAAATCTAACTAAATAAGTAATAAAAAAAATCGTAATGTAAAAGTTAAGAATAATACAGTTAACCCTTTAGTAAATTATCATGCGTTGACCTGTTTAATTCCGGACACAACGTGCATAGCGAACCGTCTGTAACTTAGAAATATCTGAAAATCGTAATGTAAGTAATTAATAATTTGAAGGCACAAGTAGTAGTTAAAATAATTCCTGTAAACTAAATAAGTCTAGATAAATTGTTTCGTCTTGCTATAAGAATGTCTATTTAATAAAAAGTAGGAACAATATTATGGCGTAGTACTCGCTCCGCTTCGTTGTAATGTACCTGTCGTAGCAATGCAAGAGTTACGATGCGGCGTTCAGACTGTAAACACCTCCAAGCGAGGGCTCTTCAAAACTGTTTCTTTTAAAATTTTTAAATGAGCGTTAGCTACCACTAAAAAATGTGGAGAGATAGTTCTATATATATTTAAGATGTAGTAAAAAGGTTTGTTAAAGAAATGCGGTAGTATAAAAAAAAATTAAGTACTCGTATATAAGGTGATGTCTCAAGTTAAGTAAAAGACGATCTCTCGAATATTGTTCGAGTGATGCAACTCAGATAGTAATGTAAAAAAAAGAAGATGCAAAATCCAGTACTACTCTACCAGTGAATATGTGACGTGCTCGACTGCATAAACGGACGACTACCACCTATACAACACTTACCAGAACCGCCGAGGATCAACCCGACTTCACGCTGCATTACTTCAATCTCCTCACTAATACTCCTAGAAGACATTCACCGGAGACACGACCCAGATGACTACCCCGACTACCAGAGTTCCGAAGATTCACGCCCCAGGACACGGACAGCAAAAGCTTATTTGAGAGGTGACTCGGTGGCTTGGCTACCGAGAATTATGTACTTTTAAAATATAACTTTTCATACATGCCAGAGACTTTTAAAAAGACAATAATCTTCTCTGAGCTATAAGTAAAACAAAAGAAATGTAAACTGTTATTTCTAAAATCATACGTTGTAACATTAATCTTAAAATATAAGTTATAATCCCTTAATTAAATAATACCATTCTTCAAATGGTTTATGTAATCATGCAAGCTCCTTGATAAGCAAAGTAAAATTCAGACGTCTTTATTAGATTTAAAGAGACTCGGATCCGAGGTAAATTACATGATCAATATGATCCCTTGTTTGATAGAAAACCCTTTTTAAATATTTCAGTATAAATTTTTTTTATGTAATGGGATCTATATATATAATTTGTTAATAAAGAGATGTCATCTTATTACAGATTGCAGTGAGTGCATAAATCAGTGAAATACCTTCCCGTGTGTCCTAATAATTAGAGTAAATATTATTGTTATATGTGTTGAGTTGATTTTCAGTTTGTTACAACGTAGGCAGCTGTATAATTGGCTAGCGTCAATTATCACCGGTTCCTTGGATTTGTAACGTAGCCCGGAACGTTACAAAATTGCGAGACTCTGCTGAAGTTAAAATAGTTGTAAGCATCGTGACGCAAACAAAATTGCGCCACTCTGCTAAAGTTAAAATAGTTGTAAGCATCGTGACGCAACAAAGTTGCGCCACCCTGCTAATTGAAAAGGAAATAATTGTGTACAGAATGTCACAAGCAAAGTTGCGCCACTCTGCTTATTTATATAAAAGGTTTGTAAGCATCGTGACACATATAAAGTTGCGCGTGTAAAATAATTGTTACGTAGTAAAATAGATAACTCTCTGCTGATCTATACACTCAGTTACTGTATTTCATGTTAATATTAATTTACGTAATGTGAATTTATTTTGTACAAGATTACGCACGAACTTGCGTATAATATAATTTAATTAAGATACGCAAAATAATACCAACTATCATTGTATTACACCAATGCAAGTACGTACATGAATTTTAGTGCTTGTCAAACTGTTCAGTCTTTAACAGGTTTATATTGCGACAACTCAAGACCTGTTGTTTCCTGAATATGCCTGCATAGAATGTAAGTAGTATGTCTGTCGTCACGGTGAAAAATATAAACGCCTGACTAAAGTAGACCAGGTTAATTACGTGTAAATAAATTCGTAACTTAAAATATAAATAATTTCAGAAATTAAAGTTAGAACGTAAGACAATTAATAACTAAACTCAGCTTGTTACAGCCTGTAATACACCCTCTAACTTGTAAAGCGTGCATCGTTGAATCGGATTCACCTCTTGTTGCAACTGGGTTCCCCCAGTTGAAACCGGTCGGTAAAGATAGCCATCAGCTATTGTTATAGAGAACAATACTTGAGTGTAATCCTCGCGTTCCCACGCATACAACAACTATGCCATTGTTTACAAAGTAAACTAGGGTGACCTACATTCCAGCGAACAGCTGATCGTTGACTTTACATTGACGTGTGTGTGTGGAATTTTTGTCTTTCCCTTAGAAGAGAGATTATTCTCTTAAGAACAATGCAAATGATTAAACCAAGAATTAAATTGTCTATGTAATTGTGTGTAGTATAGTAGAGCAAGTATTTTCACCGTGACAACAATTAAATATTGTAGTGACTTAAATTTCAAATAAATAAATGACTTAGTTAACCCTCCATTGTTAGATAAAGTGTTAAACCCCATGCCCCAAAACAGTAGACTTTTAAACTGAGCAAAACTGAAAACAAAGTAAATAAAGTGTCCTAAATAAATATGGTAATTCAAGAGCAAATAATCCTAAGTAAGTTTCTTAAATCTCCCCCAAAGTAAATAATAAATATATAAAAGAAAAAGGTAAGTTTCTTAGAAAGACACCCAAAAGGAAAATAGTAATAAGTGAATAATAATTGCTTTAAATAATAAGGCCGAATAAATCTTAATTTAAACTAAATTGTGTAAAGTGTAGCAATAAATAAGGGAAAAGAAAATAATAATAAAAGTATAGTTGAATAGTGTAAACACCCGGTCGTGGCCTGTTCGAGAAAAGTAAAGCGTGTTGAGAAATGTAGTAAGCTGCCACCCTCCCCCTATTGTTATGAAATGGAAGCATCGCTAGACAATGAACACCACCCTAGTGTATAATACAATGCGTCCAGTGTGTGTCCCCTTCTGCATAGTTTGTTTAAGTATTACCGCTGATCATTTAAAGAGAGAATAAAAATTATCTTTGTGAAATTCCGCTTCTCTCAGTAGCGTAAGAAATTAGGATTAGAAATAATCTAAAGTGGAGTATGGGATCCGCTTTAGGTTATATTAGAGGTAATTTTATGATATAAAAAAGAATTATATATGTAACGTAACATAGTCACAACAGCGCCGACTAAAGAGGGTAATGATGGTGCAGAAAGGTGCCAAGGTAATCATTAGAGAGTGCTGAAAGCTAACTTGTGTAGTTAGAGTAAGCCGATGTCAGTCGGGCCACGATATTGTGAGTTACGGAAAGTAGGGAAATTAGTATTAAGAATTAAAATCTAAGTTAGCGTTTTAAGAAACGAGATAAAGGGAATTTCACGAATGAGAACAAGACAAGAAGTAAATAAATTTTCAAGAGAGGTAGAGAAAACAAATCGTGTACTAAATAAACTTCACACTGTAACTGCAAGCATACTCCCAGTACCCCACATTCGAATTTTCTTTACTAAAATTCCCAATGTCGATTTTAAGCGGCGGAGTATGTGACGATTTAATTGGTAATAATAAAAAAATTTATTGATATGTATCAAATAACAAAATATCGGTATGGAGAACCATACATGACTTCCATATTCTAAGATTTATATTTAAAATCATTTTCAGCCAAACAGCCAGGCTGTGTCTTACCTGCTTTTTTATTGCTGTATTAAATGAAAAATATTATATTACATTAAAATAAAAAAATTATAATTTTATTGCCTGGCAACAAAATTATTTTATTTTTAACAATTACCATTGTTTCAAAAAGTTTAAATAAATTTTCAAGTACTTTACTCTTGTTAAAACGTAAAAGGTTGCAGGTAAACTACCCCTTCCCCTTAACCGATCTTCACCAAAATCGAAAGTCATTGAGACCTCTACAATTCAGGGACGTATGCAAAAAATTATTTGATTCTGTTTGAATTTGCGGCTGTTATCTTTTGCCATAAAAAATACGCTTGATAAAAAAACGTTGCTGGTAAACTACCCCTTCCCCTTAACCGATCTTCACCAAAGACAGAAGGTCTTGAGAACTCTACAATTTAGGGCTGTATGCAAATAACCTTTTGATTCTGTTTGAATTTGCGGCTGTTATCGTTTGCCATAGGAAATACCCTTGTTAAAACATAAAACGTTACTGGTAAACTACCCCATTCCCTTAACCGATATTCACCAAAATCAACAGATCTTGAGAACTCTACAATTCAGGGCTGTATGCGAAACATTATTTGATTCTGTTTGAATTTGCGGCTGTTATCGTTTGCCAAACAAACAAAATTACCCTTGCTAAAAAAAAACCGTTGCCGGTAAACTACCCCTTTCCCTCAACCGATCTTCACCAAAAACAATAGGTCGCGAGCACTCTGCAAATCAGGGCTGCATGCAAAACATTATTTGATTCTGTTTGAATTTGCGGCTGTTATCGTTTGCCATAGAAAATACCCTTGTTAAAAAAACGTTGCAGGTAAGCTACCCCTTTCCCTCAACCGATCTTCACCAAAAACAATAGGTCTTGAGAACTCTACAATTTAGGGCCGTATGCAAATAATCTTTTGATTCTGTTTGAATTTGCGGCTGTTATCGTTTGCCATAGGAAATACCCTTGTTAAAACATAAAACGTTACTGGTAAACTACCCCTTTCCCTTAACCGATCTTCACCAAAATCAACAGATCTTGAGAACTCTACAATTTAGGGCTGTATGCGAAACATTATTTGATTCTGTTTGAATTTGCGGCTGTTATCGTTTGCCAAACAAACAAAATTACCCTTGCTAAAAAAAAACCGTTGCAGGTAAACTACCCCTTTCCCTCAACCCATCTTCACCAAAAACAATAGGTCGCGAGTACTCTGCAAATCAGGGCTGCATGCAAAAAATTATTTGATTCTGTTTGAATTTGCGGCAGTTATCGTTTGTCATAGAAAAAAAATCTACAGACAGACACACAGACAGACAGACAGACAGACAGACAGACAGACAGACAGACAGACAGACACACAGACACTTTTCGGAAAACGACTTTTTTTCATGTTTTGAGTGTAGTAGAATCAGAATCTGCAATAATCTCGAACACGATTTTTTTGCCATCACCATACTTCCATTCCTTAAGGAATATGGAAGTAAAACACAAATGCAGAGAACATACTGAAACAAATCAATAACATACATCCCAAAATACAATTCACAGAAGAAAAAGAAAAACATAACAAAATCAATTATTTAGACATAACCATCACAAGATACAACAAACACATACAATATGCAATATATAGAAAACCAACTTCCACTAACATCATTATACCTAACCATTCTGACCACCCACCACAACATAAAATGGCAGCATTTTATTTGTTATTTAACAGAATGTACAAAATACCCCTAAACAAACAAGAAACTGACAAAGAAAGAAATATAATATACCAAATTGGTTATGCAAATGGCTACAATAAAAATACTATGATCAAAATAGAAAATAAAAACAAATACAAAATAAAAACTGAACAATTAAGAATTAATCAAACTGAACAACACATATTTAATAACAACGAAAAATGGGCCACATTCACATATATAAATAATAAAATGACAAAACTAACAAAACTATTTATAAACACAAATATAAAAATAGCATACAAAACTAATAAAAATAAATTACAAAATCTAAATAGCTCACACAACAAAGATAATACAACAACGAACGGTATATACAAAATTGAATGCCAAAATTGCAATAAATGTTATATAGGACAAACAAAAAAACAGCTGAAAAAACGTTATTTTGAACACCTAAATGCATACAAAAAACCAAATATATATAAATCCACTTTAGCCACACATGCAATAAACACAGGACACGAATTCCCAGACATAACCAATGTAACACTAATAAAACATATACCACACAAAGGCACCATAATGAACATTTGGGAAAATTTACAGGTTTACAAACATAAAACACAAAACAAAAATAATACCAGAACAAATACAAATCAATACAAAACATGACACAATATTCAAAGCACTCAATATCGAAAATACACAAAATACAAAAACAGATACCAAAACCACACACAATAATGCAACTTTGAAAGACCAAAGACCAACAAACTACCTTAATAACATCCAGAAGCCAACACACAAATACTTCACCAGAAGCAAGATGGCGAAGGCTGAAGATGAGAGAACAGGAACTCTCGAAACATGTTCCTAATAGGGAAAAAGTATATCTTGAGGTAAATTTAGTTATAAATATTAAAGAAAAAAATTTAATAAAAAAAAAAATTAGAAAGCAAATAAGTATTTTTAAATCGCACAATTAAACCAAATACCCCTGAACTAACTCAGAATAAGTATGAGAATTAAATTAAGAAAATCTAACTAAATAAGTAATAAAAAAAATCGTAATGTAAAAGTTAAGAATAATACAGTTAACCCTTTAGTAAATTATCATGCGTTGACCTGTTTAATTCCGGACACAACGTGCATAGCGAACCGTCTGTAACTTAGAAATATCTGAAAATCGTAATGTAAGTAATTAATAATTTGAAGGCACAAGTAGTAGTTAAAATAATTCCTGTAAACTAAATAAGTCTAGATAAATTGTTTCGTCTTGCTATAAGAATGTCTATTTAATAAAAAGTAGGAACAATATTATGGCGTAGTACTCGCTCCGCTTCGTTGTAATGTACCTGTCGTAGCAATGCAAGAGTTACGATGCGGCGTTCAGACTGTAAACACCTCCAAGCGAGGGCTCTTCAAAACTGTTTCTTTTAAAATTTTTAAATGAGCGTTAGCTACCACTAAAAAATGTGGAGAGATAGTTCTATATATATTTAAGATGTAGTAAAAAGGTTTGTTAAAGAAATGCGGTAGTATAAAAAAAAATTAAGTACTCGTATATAAGGTGATGTCTCAAGTTAAGTAAAAGACGATCTCTCGAATATTGTTCGAGTGATGCAACTCAGATAGTAATGTAAAAAAAAGAAGATGCAAAATCCAGTACTACTCTACCAGTGAATATGTGACGTGCTCGACTGCATAAACGGACGACTACCACCTATACAACACTTACCAGAACCGCCGAGGATCAACCCGACTTCACGCTGCATTACTTCAATCTCCTCACTAATACTCCTAGAAGACATTCACCGGAGACACGACCCAGATGACTACCCCGACTACCAGAGTTCCGAAGATTCACGCCCCAGGACACGGACAGCAAAAGCTTATTTGAGAGGTGACTCGGTGGCTTGGCTACCGAGAATTATGTACTTTTAAAATATAACTTTTCATACATGCCAGAGACTTTTAAAAAGACAATAATCTTCTCTGAGCTATAAGTAAAACAAAAGAAATGTAAACTGTTATTTCTAAAATCATACGTTGTAACATTAATCTTAAAATATAAGTTATAATCCCTTAATTAAATAATACCATTCTTCAAATGGTTTATGTAATCATGCAAGCTCCTTGATAAGCAAAGTAAAATTCAGACGTCTTTATTAGATTTAAAGAGACTCGGATCCGAGGTAAATTACATGATCAATATGATCCCTTGTTTGATAGAAAACCCTTTTTAAATATTTCAGTATACATTTTTTTTATGTAATGGGATCTATATATATAATTTGTTAATAAAGAGATGTCATCTTATTACAGATTGCAGTGAGTGCATAAATCAGTGAAATACCTTCCCGTGTGTCCTAATAATTAGAGTAAATATTATTGTTATATGTGTTGAGTTGATTTTCAGTTTGTTACAACGTAGGCAGCTGTATAAATGGCTAGCGTCAATTATCACCGGGTCCTTGGATTTGTAACGCAGCCCGGAACGTTACAAAATTGCGAGACTCTGCTGAAGTTAAAATAGTTGTAAGCATCGTGACGCAAACAAAATTGCGCCACTCTGCTAAATTTAAAATAGTTGTAAGCATCGTGACGCAACAAAGTTGCGCCATCCTGCTAATTGAAAAGGAAATAATTGTGCACAGAATGTCACAAACAAAGTTGCGCCACTCTGCTTATTTATATAAAAGGTTTGTAAGCATCGTGACACATATAAAGTTGCGCGTGTAAAATAATTGTTACGTAGTAAAATAGATAACTCTCTGCTGATCTATACACTCAGTTACTGTATTTCATGTTAATATTAATTTACATAATGTGAATTTATTTTGTACAAGATTACGCACGAATTTGCGTATAATATAATTTTATTAAGATTCGCAAAATAATACCAACTATCATTGTATTACACCAATGCAAGTACGTACATGAATTTTAGTGCTTGTCAAACTGTTCAGTCTTTAACAGGTTTATATTGCGACAACTCAAGACCTGTTGTTTCCTGAATATGCCTGCATAGAATGTAAGTAGTATGTCTGTCATCACGGTGAAAAATATAAACTCCTGACTAAAGTAGACCAGTTTAATTACGTGTAAATAAATTCGTAACTTAAAATATAAATAATTTCAGAAATTGAAGTTAGAACGTAAGACAATTAATAATTAAACTCAGCTTGTTACAACCCGTAATACACCCTCTAACTTGTAAAGCGTGTATCGTTGAATCGGATTCACCTCTTGTTGCAACTGGGTTCCCCCAGTTGAAACCGGTCGATAAAGATAGCCATCAGCTATTGTTATAGAGAACAATACTTGAGTGTAATCCTCGCGTTCCCACGCATACAACAACTATGCCATTGTTTACAAAGTAAACTAGGGTGACCTACATTCCAGCGAACAGCTGATCGTTGACTTTACATTGACGTGTGTGTGTGGAATTTTTGTCTTTCCCTTAGAAGAGAGATTATTCTCTTATGAACAATGCAAATGATTAAACCAAGAATTAAATTGTCTATGTAATTGTGTATAGTATAGTAGAGCAAGTATTTTCACCGTGACAACAATTAAATATTGTAGTGACTTAAATTTCAAATAAATAAATGACTTAGTTAACCCTCCATTGTTAGATAAAGTGTTAAACCCCATGCCCCAAAACAGTAGACTTTTAAACTGAGAAAAACTGAAAACAAAGTAAATAAAGTGTCCTAAATAAATATGGTAATTCAAGAGCAAATAATTCTAAGTAAGTTTCTTAAATCTCCCCCAAAGTAAATAATAAATAAATAAAACTAAAACGTAAGTTTCTTAGAAAGACACCCAAAAGGAAAATAATAATAAGTGAATAATAATTGCTTTAAATAATAAGGCCGAATAAATCTTAATTTAAACTAAATTGTGTAAAGTGTAGCAGTAAATAATGGAAAAGAAAATAATAATAAAAGTATAGTTGAATAGAGTAAACACCCGGTCGTGGCCTTTTCGAGAAAAATAAAGCGTGTTGAGAAATGTAGTAAGCTGCCACCCTCCCCCTATTGTTATAAAATGGAAGCATCGCTAGACAATGAACACCACCCTAGTGTATAATACAATGCGTCCAGTGTGTGTCCCCTTCTGCATAGTTTGTTTAAGTATTACCGCTGATCATTTAAAGAGAGAATAAAAATTATCTTTGTGAAATTCCGCTTCTCTCAGTAGCGTAAGAAATTAGGATTAGAAATAATCTAAAGTGGAGTATGGGATCCGCTTTAGGTTATATTAGAGGTAATTTTATGATATAAAAAAGAATTATATATGTAACGTAACATAGTCACAACAGCGCCGACTAAAGAGGGTAATGATGGTGCAGAAAGGTGCCAAGGTAATCATTAGAGAGTGCTGAAAGCTAACTTGTGTAGTTAGAGTAAGCCGATGTCAGTCGGGCCACGATATTGTGAGTTACGGAAAGTAGGGAAATTAGTATTAAGAATTAAAATCTAAGTTAGCGTTTTAAGAAACGAGATAAAGGGAATTTCACGAATGAGAACAAGACAAGAAGTAAATAAATTTTCAAGAGAGGTAGAGAAAACAAATCGTGTACTAAATAAACTTCACACTGTAACTGCAAGCATACTCCCAGTACCCCACATTCGAATTTTCTTTACTAAAATTCCCAATGTCGATTTTAAGCGGCGGAGTATGTGACGATTTAATTGGTAATAATAAAAAAATTTATTGATATGTATCAAATAACAAAATATCGGTATGGAGAACCATACATGACTTCCATATTCTAAGATTTATATTTAAAATCATTTTCAGCCAAACAGCCAGGCTGTGTCTTACCTGCTTTTTTATTGCTGTATTAAATGAAAAATATTATATTACATTAAAATAAAAAAATTATAATTTTATTGCCTGGCAACAAAATTATTTTATTTTTAACAATTACCATTGTTTCAAAAAGTTTAAATAAATTTTCAAGTACTTTACTCTTGTTAAAACGTAAAAGGTTGCAGGTAAACTACCCCTTCCCCTTAACCGATCTTCACCAAAATCGAAAGTCATTGAGACCTCTACAATTCAGGGACGTATGCAAAAAATTATTTGATTCTGTTTGAATTTGCGGCTGTTATCTTTTGCCATAAAAAATACGCTTGATAAAAAAACGTTGCTGGTAAACTACCCCTTCCCCTTAACCGATCTTCACCAAAGACAGAAGGTCTTGAGAACTCTACAATTTAGGGCTGTATGCAAATAACCTTTTGATTCTGTTTGAATTTGCGGCTGTTATCGTTTGCCATAGGAAATACCCTTGTTAAAACATAAAACGTTACTGGTAAACTACCCCATTCCCTTAACCGATATTCACCAAAATCAACAGATCTTGAGAACTCTACAATTCAGGGCTGTATGCGAAACATTATTTGATTCTGTTTGAATTTGCGGCTGTTATCGTTTGCCAAACAAACAAAATTACCCTTGCTAAAAAAAAACCGTTGCCGGTAAACTACCCCTTTCCCTCAACCGATCTTCACCAAAAACAATAGGTCGCGAGCACTCTGCAAATCAGGGCTGCATGCAAAACATTATTTGATTCTGTTTGAATTTGCGGCTGTTATCGTTTGCCATAGAAAATACCCTTGTTAAAAAAACGTTGCAGGTAAGCTACCCCTTTCCCTCAACCGATCTTCACCAAAAACAATAGGTCTTGAGAACTCTACAATTTAGGGCCGTATGCAAATAATCTTTTGATTCTGTTTGAATTTGCGGCTGTTATCGTTTGCCATAGGAAATACCCTTGTTAAAACATAAAACGTTACAGGTAAACTACCCCTTTCCCTTAACCGATCTTCACCAAAATCAACAGATCTTGAGAACTCTACAATTTAGGGCTGTATGCGAAACATTATTTGATTCTGTTTGAATTTGCGGCTGTTATCGTTTGCCAAACAAACAAAATTACCCTTGCTAAAAAAAAACCGTTGCAGGTAAACTACCCCTTTCCCTCAACCCATCTTCACCAAAAACAATAGGTCGCGAGTACTCTGCAAATCAGGGCTGCATGCAAAAAATTATTTGATTCTGTTTGAATTTGCGGCAGTTATCGTTTGTCATAGAAAAAAAATCTACAGACAGACACACAGACAGACAGACAGACAGACAGACAGACAGACAGACAGACACACAGACACTTTTCGGAAAACGACTTTTTTTCATGTTTTGAGTGTAGTAGAATCAGAATCTGCAATAATCTCGAACACGATTTTTTTTGCCATCACCATACTTCCATTCCTTAAGGAATATGGAAGTAAAACACAAATGCAGAGAACATACTGAAACAAATCAATAACATACATCCCAAAATACAATTCACAGAAGAAAAAGAAAAACATAACAAAATCAATTATTTAGACATAACCATCACAAGATACAACAAACACATACAATATGCAATATATAGAAAACCAACTTCCACTAACATCATTATACCTAACCATTCTGACCACCCACCACAACATAAAATGGCAGCATTTTATTTGTTATTTAACAGAATGTACAAAATACCCCTAAACAAACAAGAAACTGACAAAGAAAGAAATATAATATACCAAATTGGTTATGCAAATGGCTACAATAAAAATACTATGATCAAAATAGAAAATAAAAACAAATACAAAATAAAAACTGAACAATTAAGAATTAATCAAACTGAACAACACATATTTAATAACAACGAAAAATGGGCCACATTCACATATATAAATAATAAAATGACAAAACTAACAAAACTATTTATAAACACAAATATAAAAATAGCATACAAAACTAATAAAAATAAATTACAAAATCTAAATAGCTCACACAACAAAGATAATACAACAACGAACGGTATATACAAAATTGAATGCCAAAATTGCAATAAATGTTATATAGGACAAACAAAAAAACAGCTGAAAAAACGTTATTTTGAACACCTAAATGCATACAAAAAACCAAATATATATAAATCCACTTTAGCCACACATGCAATAAACACAGGACACGAATTCCCAGACATAACCAATGTAACACTAATAAAACATATACCACACAAAGGCACCATAACAACATTTGGGAAAATTTACAGGTTTACAAACATAAAACACAAAACAAAAATAATACCAGAACAAATACAAATCAATACAAAACATGACACAATATTCAAAGCACTCAATATCGAAAATACACAAAATACAAAAACATATACCAAAACCACACACAATAATGCAACTTTGAAAGACCAAAGACCAACAAACTACCTTAATAACATCCAGAAGCCAACACACAAATACTTCACCAGAAGCAAGATGGCGAAGGCTGAAGATGAGAGAACAGGAACTCTCGAAACATGTTCCTAATAGGGAAAAAGTATATCTTGAGGTAAATTTAGTTATAAATATTAAAGAAAAAAATTTAATAAAAAAAAAAATTAGAAAGCAAATAAGTATTTTTAAATCGCACAATTAAACCAAATACCCCTGAACTAACTCAGAATAAGTATGAGAATTAAATTAAGAAAATCTAACTAAATAAGTAATAAAAAAAATCGTAATGTAAAAGTTAAGAATAATACAGTTAACCCTTTAGTAAATTATCATGCGTTGACCTGTTTAATTCCGGACACAACGTGCATAGCGAACCGTCTGTAACTTAGAAATATCTGAAAATCGTAATGTAAGTAATTAATAATTTGAAGGCACAAGTAGTAGTTAAAATAATTCCTGTAAACTAAATAAGTCTAGATAAATTGTTTCGTCTTGCTATAAGAATGTCTATTTAATAAAAAGTAGGAACAATATTATGGCGTAGTACTCGCTCCGCTTCGTTGTAATGTACCTGTCGTAGCAATGCAAGAGTTACGATGCGGCGTTCAGACTGTAAACACCTCCAAGCGAGGGCTCTTCAAAACTGTTTCTTTTAAAATTTTTAAATGAGCGTTAGCTACCACTAAAAAATGTGGAGAGATAGTTCTATATATATTTAAGATGTAGTAAAAAGGTTTGTTAAAGAAATGCGGTAGTATAAAAAAAAATTAAGTACTCGTATATAAGGTGATGTCTCAAGTTAAGTAAAAGACGATCTCTCGAATATTGTTCGAGTGATGCAACTCAGATAGTAATGTAAAAAAAAGAAGATGCAAAATCCAGTACTACTCTACCAGTGAATATGTGACGTGCTCGACTGCATAAACGGACGACTACCACCTATACAACACTTACCAGAACCGCCGAGGATCAACCCGACTTCACGCTGCATTACTTCAATCTCCTCACTAATACTCCTAGAAGACATTCACCGGAGACACGACCCAGATGACTACCCCGACTACCAGAGTTCCGAAGATTCACGCCCCAGGACACGGACAGCAAAAGCTTATTTGAGAGGTGACTCGGTGGCTTGGCTACCGAGAATTATGTACTTTTAAAATATAACTTTTCATACATGCCAGAGACTTTTAAAAAGACAATAATCTTCTCTGAGCTATAAGTAAAACAAAAGAAATGTAAACTGTTATTTCTAAAATCATACGTTGTAACATTAATCTTAAAACATAAGTTATAATCCCTTAATTAAATAATACCATTCTTCAAATGGTTTATGTAATCATGCAAGCTCCTTGATAAGCAAAGTAAAATTCAGACGTCTTTATTAGATTTAAAGAGACTCGGATCCGAGGTAAATTACATGATCAATATGATCCCTTGTTTGATAGAAAACCCTTTTTAAATATTTCAGTATAAATTTTTTTTATGTAATGGGATCTATATATATAATTTGTTAATAAAGAGATGTCATCTTATTACAGATTGCAGTGAGTGCATAAATCAGTGAAATACCTTCCCGTGTGTCCTAATAATTAGAGTAAATATTATTGTTATATGTGTTGAGTTGATTTTCAGTTTGTTACAACGTAGGCAGCTGTATAAATGGCTAGCGTCAATTATCACCGGGTCCTTGGATTTGTAACGCAGCCCGGAACGTTACAAAATTGCGAGACTCTGCTGAAGTTAAAATAGTTGTAAGCATCGTGACGCAAACAAAATTGCGCCACTCTGCTAAATTTAAAATAGTTGTAAGCATCGTGACGCAACAAAGTTGCGCCACCCTGCTAATTGAAAAGGAAATAATTGTGCACAGAATGTCACAAACAAAGTTGCGCCACTCTGCTTATTTATATAAAAGGTTTGTAAGCATCGTGACACATATAAAGTTGCGCGTGTAAAATAATTGTTACGTAGTAAAATAGATAACTCTCTGCTGATCTATACACTCAGTTACTGTATTTCATGTTAATATTAATTTACATAATGTGAATTTATTTTGTACAAGATTACGCACGAATTTGCGTATAATATAATTTTATTAAGATTCGCAAAATAATACCAACTATCATTGTATTACACCAATGCAAGTACGTACATGAATTTTAGTGCTTGTCAAACTGTTCAGTCTTTAACAGGTTTATATTGCGACAACTCAAGACCTGTTGTTTCCTGAATATGCCTGCATAGAATGTAAGTAGTATGTCTGTCATCACGGTGAAAAATATAAACTCCTGACTAAAGTAGACCAGTTTAATTACGTGTAAATAAATTCGTAACTTAAAATATAAATAATTTCAGAAATTGAAGTTAGAACGTAAGACAATTAATAATTAAACTCAGCTTGTTACAACCCGTAATACACCCTCTAACTTGTAAAGCGTGTATCGTTGAATCGGATTCACCTCTTGTTGCAACTGGGTTCCCCCAGTTGAAACCGGTCGATAAAGATAGCCATCAGCTATTGTTATAGAGAACAATACTTGAGTGTAATCCTCGCGTTCCCACGCATACAACAACTATGCCATTGTTTACAAAGTAAACTAGGGTGACCTACATTCCAGCGAACAGCTGATCGTTGACTTTACATTGACGTGTGTGTGTGGAATTTTTGTCTTTCCCTTAGAAGAGAGATTATTCTCTTATGAACAATGCAAATGATTAAACCAAGAATTAAATTGTCTATGTAATTGTGTATAGTATAGTAGAGCAAGTATTTTCACCGTGACAACAATTAAATATTGTAGTGACTTAAATTTCAAATAAATAAATGACTTAGTTAACCCTCCATTGTTAGATAAAGTGTTAAACCCCATGCCCCAAAACAGTAGACTTTTAAACTGAGCAAAACTGAAAACAAAGTAAATAAAGTGTCCTAAATAAATATGGTAATTCAAGAGCAAATAATTCTAAGTAAGTTTCTTAAATCTCCCCCAAAGTAAATAATAAATAAATAAAACTAAAACGTAAGTTTCTTAGAAAGACACCCAAAAGGAAAATAATAATAAGTGAATAATAATTGCTTTAAATAATAAGGCCGAATAAATCTTAATTTAAACTAAATTGTGTAAAGTGTAGCAGTAAATAATGGAGAAGAAAATAATAATAAAAGTATAGTTGAATAGAGTAAACACCCGGTCGTGGCCTTTTCGAGAAAAATAAAGCGTGTTGAGAAATGTAGTAAGCTGCCACCCTCCCCCTATTGTTATAAAATGGTAGCATCGCTAGACAATGAACACCACCCTAGTGTATAATACAATGCGTCCAGTGTGTATGCCCTTCAGCATAGTTTGTTTAAGTTTTACCGCTGATCATTTAAAGAGAGAATAAAAATTATCTTTGTGAAATTCCGCTTCTCTCAGTAGCGTAAGAAATTAGGATTAGAAATAATCTAAAGTGGAGTATGGGATCCGCTTTAGGTTATATTAGAGGTAATTTTATGATATATAAAAGAATAATGTATGTAACGTAACATAGTCACAACGGCGCCGACTGATAAGGGTAATGATGGTGCAGAAAGGTGCCAAGGTAATCATTAGAGAGTGCTGAAAGCTAACTTGTGTAGTTAGAGTAAGCCGATGTCAGTCGGGCCACGATATTGTGAGTTACGGAAAGTAGGGAAATTAGTATTAAGAATTAAAACCTAAGTTAGCGTTTTAAGAAACGAGATAAAGGGAATTTCACGAATGAGAACAAGACAAGAAATAAATAAATTTTAAAGAGAGGTAGAGAAAACAAATCGTGTACTAAATAAACTTCACACAGTAACTGCAAGCATACTCCCAGTACCCCACATTCGAATTTTCCTTACTAAAATTCCCAATGTCGATTTTAAGCGGGGGAGTATGTGACGATTTAATTGGTAATAATAAAAAAATTTAATAATAAAAAAAATTAGAAAGCAAATAATTATTTTTAAATCGCACAATTAAACCAAATACCCCTGAACTAACTCAGAATATGTATGAGAATTAAATTAAGAAAATCTAACTAAATATGTAATAAAAAAATCGTAATGTAAAAAGTTAAGAATAATACAGTTAACCCTTTAGTAAATTATCATGCGTTGACCTGTTTAATTCCGGACACAACGTGCATAGCGAACCGTCTGTAACTTAGAAATATCTGAAAATCGTAATGTAAGTAATTTCTAATATGAAGGCACAAGTAGTAGTTAAAATAATTCCTGTAAACTAAATAAGTCTAGATAAATTGTTTCGTCTTGCTATAAGTATGTCTATTTAATAAAAAGTTGGAGCTATATTATGGCGGAGTACTCGCTCCGCTTCGTTGTAATGTACCTGTCGTAGCAATGCAAGAGTTACGATGCGGCGTTCAGACTGTAAACACCTCCAAGCGAGGGCTCTTCAAAAATGTTTCTTTTAAAATTTGTAATGAGCGTTAGCTACCACTAAAAAATGTGGAGAGATAGTTCTATTTATATTTAAGATGTAGTAAAAAGATTTGTTAAAGAAATGCGGTAGTATAAAAAAAAATTAAGTACTCGTATATAAGTAATTAAGTACTCTCAAGTTAAGTAAAAGACGATCTCTCGAATATTGTTCGAGTGATGCAACTCAGATAGTAATGTAAAAAAGAAGAAGATGCAAAATCCAGTACTACTCTACCAGTGAATATGTGACGTGCTCGACTGCATATACGGACGACTACCACCTATACAACACTTACCAGAACCGCCGAGGATCAACCCGACTTCACGCTGCATTACTTCAATCTCCTCACTAATACTCCTAGAAGACATTCACCGGAGACACGACCCAGATGACTACCCCGACTACCAGAGTTCCGAAGATTCACGCCACAGGACACGGACAGCAAAAGCTTATTTGAGAGGTGACTCGGTGGCTTGGCTACCGAGAATTATGTACTTTTAAAATATAACTTTTCATACATGCCAGAGACTTTTAAAAAGACAATAATCTTCTCTGAGCTATAAGTAAAACAAGAGAAATGTAAACTGTAATTTCTAAAATCATACGTTGTAACATTAATCTTAAAATAGAAATTATAAACCCTTAATTACATAATAATACCATTCTTCAAATGGTTTATGTAATCATGCAAGCTCCTTGATAAGCAAAGTAAAATTCAGACGTCTTTATTAGATTTAAAGAGACTCGGATCCGAGGTAAATTACATGATCAATATGATCCCTTGTTTGATAGAAAACCCTTTTTAAATATTTCAGTATAAATTTTTTTTATGTAATGGGATCTATATATATAATTTGTTAATATAGAGATGTCATCTTATTACAGATTGCAGTGAGTGCATAAATCAGTGAAATACCTTCCCGTGTGTCCTAATAATTAGAGTAAATATTATTGTTATATGTGTTGAGTTGATTTTCAGTTTGTTAAAACGTAGGCAGCTGTATAATTGGCTAGCTTCAATTATCACGGGTTCCTTGGATTTGTAACGTAGCCCGGAACGTTACAAAATTGCGAGACTCTGCTGAAGTTAAAATAGTTGTAAGCATCGTGACGCAAACAAAATTGCGCCACTCTGCTAAAGTTAAAATAGTTGTAAGCATCGTGACGCAACAAAGTTGCGCCACCCTGCTAATTGAAAAGGAAATAATTGTGTACAGAATGTCACAAGCAAAGTTGCACCACTCTGCTTATTTATATAAAAGGTTTGTAAGCATCGTGACACATATAAAGTTGCGCGTGTAAAATAATTGTTACGTAGTAAAATAGATAACTCTCTGCTGATCTATACACTCAGTTACTGTATTTCATGTTAATATTAATTTACGTAATGTGAATTTATTTTGTACAAGATTACGCACGAACTTGCGTATAATATAATTTAATTAAGATACGCAAAATAATACCAACTATCATTGTATTACACCAATGCAAGTACGTACATGAATTTTAGTGCTTGTCAAACTGTTCAGTCTTTAACAGGTTTATATTGCGACAACTCAAGGCCTGTTGTTTCCTGAATATGCCTGCATAGAATGTAAGTAGTATGTCTGTCGTCACGGTGAAAAATATAAACGCCTGACTAAAGTAGACCAGGTTAATTACGTGTAAATAAATTCGTAACTTAAAATATAAATAATTTCAGAAATTAAAGTTAGAACGTAAGACAATTAATAACTAAACTCAGCTTGTTACAGCCCGTAATACACCCTCTAACTTGTAAAGCGTGTATCGTTGAATCGGATTCACCTCTTGTTGCAACTGGGTTCCCCCAGTTGAAACCGGTCGGTAAAGATAGCCATCAGCTATTGTTATAGAGAACAATACTTGAGTGTAATCCTCGCGTTCCCACGCATACAACAACTATGCCATTGTTTACAAAGTAAACTAGGGTGACCTACATTCCAGCGAACAGCTGATCGTTGACTTTACATTGACGTGTGTGTGTGGAATTTTTGTCTTTCCCTTAGAAGAGAGATTATTCTCTTATGAACAATGCAAATGATTAAACCAAGAATTAAATTGTCTATGTAATTGTGTGTAGTATAGTAGAGCAAGTATTTTCACCGTGACAACAATTAAATATTGTAGTGACTTAAATTTCAAATAAATAAATGACTTAGTTAACCCTCCATTGTTAGATAAAGTGTTAAACCCCATGCCCCAAAACAGTAGACTTTTAAACTGAGCAAAACTGAAAACAAAGTAAATAAAGTGTCCTAAATAAATATGGTAATTCAAGAGCAAGTAATCCTAAGTAAGTTTCTTAAATCTCCCCCAAAGTAAATAATAAATATATAAAAGAAAAAGGTAAGTTTCTTAGAAAGACACCCAAAAGGAAAATACTAATAAGTGAATAATAATTGCTTTAAATAATAAGGCCGAATAAATCTTAATTTAAACTAAATTGTGTAAAGTGTAGCAGTAAATAAGGGAAAAGAAAATAATAATAAAAGTATAGTTGAATAGTGTAAACACCCGGTCGTGGCCTGTTCGAGAAAAGTAAAGCGTGTTGAGAAATGTAGTAAGCTGCCACCCTCCCCCTATTGTTATGAAATGGTAGCATCGCTAGACAATGAACACCACCCTAGTGTATAATACAATGCGTCCAGTGTGTGTCCCCTTCTGCATAGTTTGTTTAAGTATTACCGCTGATCATTTAAAGAGAGAATAAAAATTATCTTTGTGAAATTCCGCTTCTCTCAGTAGCGTAAGAAATTAGGATTAGAAATAATCTAAAGTGGAGTATGGGATCCGCTTTAGGTTATATTAGAGGTAATTTTATGATATATAAAAGAATTATATATGTAACGTAACATAGTCACAACAGCGCCGACTAAAGAGGGTAATGATGGTGCAGAAAGGTGCCAAGGTAATCATTAGAGAGTGCTGAAAGCTAACTTGTGTAGTTAGAGTAAGCCGATGTCAGTCGGGCCACGATATTGTGAGTTACGGAAAGTAGGGAAATTAGTATTAAGAATTAAAATCTAAGTTAGCGTTTTAAGAAACGAGATAAAGGGAATTTCACGAATGAGAACAAGACAAGAAATAAATAAATTTTCAAGAGAGGTAGAGAAAACAAATCGTGTACTAAATAAACTTCACACAGTAACTGCAAGCATACTCCCAGTACCCCACATTCGAATTTTCCTTACTAAAATTCCCAATGTCGATTTTAAGCGGCGGAGTATGTGACGATTTAATTGGTAATAATAAAAAAATTTATTGATATGTATCAAATAACAAAAACACAAATGCGGAGAACATACTGAAACAAATCAATAACATACATCCCAAAATACAATTCACAGAAGAAAAAGAAAAACATAACAAAATCAGTTATTTAGACATAACCATCACAAGATACAACAAACACATACAATATGCAATATATAGAAAACCAACTTCCACTAACATCATTATACCTAACCATTCTGACCACCCACCACAACATAAAATGGCAGCATTTTATTCGTTATTTAACAGAATGTACAAAATACCCCTAAACAAACAAGAAACTGACAAAGAAAGAAATATAATATACCAAATTGGTTATGCAAATGGATACAATAAAAATACTATGATCAAAATAGAAAATAAAAACAAATACAAAATAAAAACTGAACAATTAAGAATTAATCAAACTGAACAACACATATTTAATAACAACGAAAAATGGGCCACATTCACATATATAAATAATAAAATGACAAAACTAACAAAACTATTTATACAAATATAACAATAGCATACAAAACTAATAAAAATAAATTACAAAATCTAAATAGCTCACACAACAAAGATAATACAACAACGAACGGTATATACAAAATTGAATGCCAAAATTGCAATTAATGTTATATAGGACAAACAAAAAAACAGCTGAAAAAACGTTATTTTGAACACCTAAATGCATACAAAAACCAAATATATATAAATCCACTTTAGCCACACATGCAATAAACACAGGACATGAATTCCCAGACATAACCAATGTAACACTAATAAAACATATACCACACAAAGGCACCATAATGAACATTTGGGAAAATTTACAGATTTACAAACATAAAACACAAAACAAATTAATACCAGAACAAATACAAATCAATACAAAACATGACACAATATTCAAAGCACTCAATATCGAAAATACACAAAATACAAAAACAGATACCAAAACCACACACAATAATGCAACTTTGAAGGACCAAAGACCAACAAACTACCTTAATAACATCCAGAAGCCAACACACAAATACTTCACCAGAAGCAAGATGGCGAAGGCTGAAGATGAGAGAACAGGAACTCTCGAAACATGTTCCTAATAGGTAAAAAGTATATCTTGAGGTAAATTTAGTTATAAATATTAAAGAAAAAAATTTAATAATAAAAAAAAATTAGAAAGCAAATAAGTATTTTTAAATCGCACAATTAAACCAAATACCCCTGAACTAACTCAGAATAAGTATGAGAATTAAATTAAGAAAATCTAACTAAATAAGTAATAAAAAAAATCGTAATGTAAAAAGTTAAGAATAATACAGTTAACCCTTTAGTAAATTATCATGCGTTGACCTGTTTAATTCCGGACACAACGTGCATAGCGAACCGTCTGTAACTTAGAAATATCTGAAAATCGTAATGTAAGTAATTAATAATTTGAAGGCACAAGTAGTAGTTAAAATAATTCCTGTAAACTAAATAAGTCTAGATAAATTGTTTCGTCTTGCTATAAGAATGTCTATTTAATAAAAAGTAGGAACAATATTATGGCGTAGTACTCGCTCCGCTTCGTAGTAATGTACCTGTCGTAGCAATGCAAGAGTTACGATGCGGCGTTCAGACTGTAAACACCTCCAAGCGAGGGCTCTTAAAAAAAGGTTTCTTTTAAAATTTTTAAATGAGCGTTAGCTACCACTAAAAAATGTGGAGAGATAGTTCTATATATATTTAAGATGTAGTAAAAAGGTTTGTTAAAGAAATGCGGTAGTATAAAAAAAAATTAAGTACTCGTATATAAGGTAATGTCTCAAGTTAAGTAAAAGACGATCTCTCGAATATTGTTCGAGTGATGCAACTCAGATAGTAATGTAAAAAAAAGAAGATGCAAAATCCAGTACTACTCTACCAGTGAATATGTGACGTGCTCGACTGCATATACGGACGACTACCACCTATACAACACTTACCAGAACCGCCGAGGATCAACCCGACTTCACGCTGCATTACTTCAATCTCCTCACTAATACTCCTAGAAGACATTCACCGGAGACACGACCCAGATGACTACCCCGACTACCAGAGTTCCGAAGATTCACGCCACAGGACACGGACAGCAAAAGCTTATTTGAGAGGTGACTCGGTGGCTTGGCTACCGAGAATTATGTACTTTTAAAATATAACTTTTCATACATGCCAGAGACTTTTAAAAAGAAAATAATCTTCTCTGAGCTATAAGTAAAACAAAAGAAATGTAAACTGTTTTTTCTAAAATCATACGTTGTAACATTAATCTTAAAATATAAGTTATAATCCCTTAATTAAATAATACCATTCTTCAAATGGTTTATGTAATCATGCAAGCTCCTTGATAAGCAAAGTAAAATTCAGACGTCTTTATTAGATTTAAAGAGACTCGGATCCGAGGTAAATTACATGATCAATATGATCCCTTGTTTGATAGAAAACCCTTTTTAAATATTTCAGTATAAATTTTTTTTATGTAATGGGATCTATATATATAATTTGTTAATAAAGAGATGTCATCTTATTACAGATTGCAGTGAGTGCATAAATCAGTGAAATACCTTCCCGTGTGTCCTAATAATTAGAGTAAATATTATTGTTATATGTGTTGAGTTGATTTTCAGTTTGTTACAACGTAGGCAGCTGTATAAATGGCTAGCGTCAATTATCACCGGGTCCTTGGATTTGTAACGTAGCCCGGAACGTTACAAAATTGCGAGACTCTGCTGAAGTTAAAATAGTTGTAAGCATCGTGACGCAAACAAAATTGCGCCACTCTGCTAAAGTTAAAATAGTTGTAAGCATCGTGACGCAACAAAGTTGCGCCACCCTGCTAATTGAAAAGGAAATAATTGTGTACAGAATGTCACAAGCAAAGTTGCGCCACTCTGCTTATTTATATAAAAGGTTTGTAAGCATCGTGACACATATAAAGTTGCGCGTGTAAAATAATTGTTACGTAGTAAAATAGATAACTCTCTGCTGATCTATACACTCAGTTACTGTATTTCATGTTAATATTAATTTACGTAATGTGAATTTATTTTGTACAAGATTACGCACGAACTTGCGTATAATATAATTTAATTAAGATACGAAAAATAATACCAACTATCATTGTATTACACCAATGCAAGTACGTACATGAATTTTAGTGCTTGTCAAACTGTTCAGTCTTTAACAGGTTTATATTGCGACAACTCAAGACCTGTTGTTTCCTGAATATGCCTGCATAGAATGTAAGTAGTATGTCTGTCGTCACGGTGAAAAATATAAACGCCTGACTAAAGTAGACCAGGTTAATTACGTGTAAATAAATTCGTAACTTAAAATATAAATAATTTCAGAAATTAAAGTTAGAACGTAAGACAATTAATAACTAAACTCAGCTTGTTACAGCCCGTAATACACCCTCTAACTTGTAAAGCGTGTATCGTTGAATCGGATTCACCTCTTGTTGCAACTGGGTTCCCCCAGTTGAAACCGGTCGGTAAAGATAGCCATCAGCTATTGTTATAGAGAACAATACTTGAGTGTAATCCTCGCGTTCCCACGCATACAACAACTATGCCATTGTTTACAAAGTAAACTAGAGTGACCTACATTCCAGCGAACAGCTGATCGTTGACTTTACATTGACGTGTGTGTGTGGAATTTTTGTCTTTCCCTTAGAAGAGAGATTATTCTCTTATGAACAATGCAAATGATTAAACCAAGAATTAAATTGTCTATGTAATTGTGTGTAGTATAGTAGAGCAAGTATTTTCACCGTGACAACAATTAAATATTGTAGTGACTTAAATTTCAAATAAATAAATGACTTAGTTAACCCTCCATTGTTAGATAAAGTGTTAAACCCCATGCCCCAAAACAGTAGACTTTTAAACTGAGCAAAACTGAAAACAAAGTAAATAAAGTGTCCTAAATAAATATGGTAATTCAAGAGCAAGTAATCCTAAGTAAGTTTCTTAAATCTCCCCCAAAGTAAATAATAAATATATAAAAGAAAAAGGTAAGTTTCTTAGAAAGACACCCAAAAGGAAAATAGTAATAAGTGAATAATAATTGCTTTAAATAATAAGGCCGAATAAATCTTAATTTAAACTAAATTGTGTAAAGTGTAGCAGTAAATAAGGGAAAAGAAAATAATAATAAAAGTATAGTTGAATAGTGTAAACACCCGGTCGTGGCCTGTTCGAGAAAAGTAAAGCGTGTTGAGAAATGTAGTAAGCTGCCACCCTCCCCCTATTGTTATGAAATGGTAGCATCGCTAGACAATGAACACCACCCTAGTGTATAATACAATGCGTCCAGTGTGTGTCCCCTTCTGCATAGTTTGTTTAAGTATTACCGCTGATCATTTAAAGAGAGAATAAAAATTATCTTTGTGAAATTCCGCTTCTCTCAGTAGCGTAAGAAATTAGGATTAGAAATAATCTAAAGTGGAGTATGGAATCCGCTTTAGGTTATATTAGAGGTAATTTTATGATATATAAAAGAATTATATATGTAACGTAACATAGTCACAACAGCGCCGACTAAAGAGGGTAATGATGGTGCAGAAAGGTGCCAAGGTAATCATTAGAGAGTGCTGAAAGCTAACTTGTGTAGTTAGAGTAAGCCGATGTCAGTCGGGCCACGATATTGTGAGTTACGGAAAGTAGGGAAATTAGTATTAAGAATTAAAATCTAAGTTAGCGTTTTAAGAAACGAGATAAAGGGAATTTCACGAATGAGAACAAGACAAGAAATAAATAAATTTTCAAGAGAGGTAGAGAAAACAAATCGTGTACTAAATAAACTTCACACAGTAACTGCAAGCATACTCCCAGTACCCCACATTCGAATTTTCCTTACTAAAATTCCCAATGTCGATTTTAAGCGGCGGAGTATGTGACGATTTAATTGGTAATAATAAAAAAATTTATTGATATGTATCAAATAACAAAAACACAAATGCAGAGAACATACTGAAACAAATGAATAACATACATCCCAAAATACAATTCACAGAAGAAAAAGAAAAACATAACAAAATCAGTTATTTAGACATAACCATCACAAGATACAACAAACACATACAATATGCAATATATAGAAAACCAACTTCCACTAACATCATTATACCTAACCATTCTGACCACCCACCACAACATAAAATGGCAGCATTTTATTCGTTATTTAACAGAATGTACAAAATACCCCTAAACAAACAAGAAACTGACAAAGAAAGAAATATAATATACCAAATTGGTTATGCAAATGGATACAATAAAAATACTATGATCAAAATAGAAAATAAAAACAAATACAAAATAAAAACTGAACAATTAAGAATTAATCAAACTGAACAACACATATTTAATAACAACGAAAAATGGGCCACATTCACATATATAAATAATAAAATGACAAAACTAACAAAACTATTTATACAAATATAACAATAGCATACAAAACTAATAAAAATAAATTACAAAATCTAAATAGCTCACACAACAAAGATAATACAACAACGAACGGTATATACAAAATTGAATGCCAAAATTGCAATTAATGTTATATAGGACAAACAAAAAAACAGCTGAAAAAACGTTATTTTGAACACCTAAATGCATACAAAAACCAAATATATATAAATCCACTTTAGCCACACATGCAATAAACACAGGACATGAATTCCCAGACATAACCAATGTAACACTAATAAAACATATACCACACAAAGGCACCATAATGAACATTTGGGAAAATTTACAGATTTACAAACATAAAACACAAAACAAATTAATACCAGAACAAATACAAATCAATACAAAACATGACACAATATTCAAAGCACTCAATATCGAAAATACACAAAATACAAAAACAGATACCAAAACCACACACAATAATGCAACTTTGAAGGACCAAAGACCAACAAACTACCTTAATAACATCCAGAAGCCAACACACAAATACTTCACCAGAAGCAAGATGGCGAAGGCTGAAGATGAGAGAACAGGAACTCTCGAAACATGTTCCTAATAGGTAAAAAGTATATCTTGAGGTAAATTTAGTTATAAATATTAAAGAAAAAAATTTAATAATAAAAAAAAATTAGAAAGCAAATAAGTATTTTTAAATCGCACAATTAAACCAAATACCCCTGAACTAACTCAGAATAAGTATGAGAATTAAATTAAGAAAATCTAACTAAATAAGTAATAAAAAAAATCGTAATGTAAAAAGTTAAGAATAATACAGTTAACCCTTTAGTAAATTATCATGCGTTGACCTGTTTAATTCCGGACACAACGTGCATAGCGAACCGTCTGTAACTTAGAAATATCTGAAAATCGTAATGTAAGTAATTAATAATTTGAAGGCACAAGTAGTAGTTAAAATAATTCCTGTAAACTAAATAAGTCTAGATAAATTGTTTCGTCTTGCTATAAGAATGTCTATTTAATAAAAAGTAGGAACAATATTATGGCGTAGTACTCGCTCCGCTTCGTAGTAATGTACCTGTCGTAGCAATGCAAGAGTTACGATGCGGCGTTCAGACTGTAAACACCTCCAAGCGAGGGCTCTTAAAAAAAGGTTTCTTTTAAAATTTTTAAATGAGCGTTAGCTACCACTAAAAAATGTGGAGAGATAGTTCTATATATATTTAAGATGTAGTAAAAAGGTTTGTTAAAGAAATGCGGTAGTATAAAAAAAAATTAAGTACTCGTATATAAGGTAATGTCTCAAGTTAAGTAAAAGACGATCTCTCGAATATTGTTCGAGTGATGCAACTCAGATAGTAATGTAAAAAAAAGAAGATGCAAAATCCAGTACTACTCTACCAGTGAATATGTGACGTGCTCGACTGCATATACGGACGACTACCACCTATACAACACTTACCAGAACCGCCGAGGATCAACCCGACTTCACGCTGCATTACTTCAATCTCCTCACTAATACTCCTAGAAGACATTCACCGGAGACACGACCCAGATGACTACCCCGACTACCAGAGTTCCGAAGATTCACGCCACAGGACACGGACAGCAAAAGCTTATTTGAGAGGTGACTCGGTGGCTTGGCTACCGAGAATTATGTACTTTTAAAATATAACTTTTCATACATGCCAGAGACTTTTAAAAAGACAATAATCTTCTCTGAGCTATAAGTAAAACAAAAGAAATGTAAACTGTTTTTTCTAAAATCATACGTTGTAACATTAATCTTAAAATATAAGTTATAATCCCTTAATTAAATAATACCATTCTTCAAATGGTTTATGTAATCATGCAAGCTCCTTGATAAGCAAAGTAAAATTCAGACGTCTTTATTAGATTTAAAGAGACTCGGATCCGAGGTAAATTACATGATCAATATGATCCCTTGTTTGATAGAAAACCCTTTTTAAATATTCCAGTATAAATTTTTTTTATGTAATGGGATCTATATATATAATTTGTTAATAAAGAGATGTCATCTTATTACAGATTGCAGTGAGTGCATAAATCAGTGAAATACCTTCCCGTGTGTCCTAATAATTAGAGTAAATATTATTGTTATATGTGTTGAGTTGATTTTCAGTTTGTTACAACGTAGGCAGCTGTATAAATGGCTAGCGTCAATTATCACCGGGTCCTTGGATTTGTAACGTAGCCCGGAACGTTACAAAATTGCGAGACTCTGCTGAAGTTAAAATAGTTGTAAGCATCGTGACGCAAACAAAATTGCGCCACTCTGCTAAAGTTAAAATAGTTGTAAGCATCGTGACGCAACAAAGTTGCGCCACCCTGCTAATTGAAAAGGAAATAATTGTGTACAGAATGTCACAAGCAAAGTTGCGCCACTCTGCTTATTTATATAAAAGGTTTGTAAGCATCGTGACACATATAAAGTTGCGCGTGTAAAATAATTGTTACGTAGTAAAATAGATAACTCTCTGCTGATCTATACACTCAGTTACTGTATTTCATGTTAATATTAATTTACGTAATGTGAATTTATTTTGTACAAGATTACGCACGAACTTGCGTATAATATAATTTAATTAAGATACGAAAAATAATACCAACTATCATTGTATTACACCAATGCAAGTACGTACATGAATTTTAGTGCTTGTCAAACTGTTCAGTCTTTAACAGGTTTATATTGCGACAACTCAAGACCTGTTGTTTCCTGAATATGCCTGCATAGAATGTAAGTAGTATGTCTGTCGTCACGGTGAAAAATATAAACGCCTGACTAAAGTAGACCAGGTTAATTACGTGTAAATAAATTCGTAACTTAAAATATAAATAATTTCAGAAATTAAAGTTAGAACGTAAGACAATTAATAACTAAACTCAGCTTGTTACAGCCCGTAATACACCCTCTAACTTGTAAAGCGTGTATCGTTGAATCGGATTCACCTCTTGTTGCAACTGGGTTCCCCCAGTTGAAACCGGTCGGTAAAGATAGCCATCAGCTATTGTTATAGAGAACAATACTTGAGTGTAATCCTCGCGTTCCCACGCATACAACAACTATGCCATTGTTTACAAAGTAAACTAGGGTGACCTACATTCCAGCGAACAGCTGATCGTTGACTTTACATTGACGTGTGTGTGTGGAATTTTTGTCTTTCCCTTAGAAGAGAGATTATTCTCTTATGAACAATGCAAATGATTAAACCAAGAATTAAATTGTCTATGTAATTGTGTATAGTATAGTAGAGCAAGTATTTTCACCGTGACAACAATTAAATATTGTAGTGACTTAAATTTCAAATAAATAAATGACTTAGTTAACCCTCCATTGATAGATAAAGTGTTAAACCCCATGCCCCAAAACAGTACTTTTAAACTGAGAAAAACTGAAAACAAAGTAAATAAAGTGTCCTAAATAAATATGGTAATTCAAGAGCAAATAATCCTAAGTAAGTTTCTTAAATCTCCCCCAAAGTAAATAATAACTATATAAAAGAAAAAGGTAAGTTTCTTAGAAAGACACCCAAAAGGAAATAGTAATAAGTGAATAATAATTCCTTTAAATAATAAGGCCGAATAAATCTTAATTTAAACTAAATTGTGTAAAGTGTAGCAGTAAATAAGGGAAAAGAAAATAATAATAAAAGTATAGTTGAACAGTGTAAACACCCGGTCGTGGCCTGTTCGAGAAAAGTAAAGCGTGTTGAGAAATGTAGTAAGCTGCCACCCTCCCCCTATTGTTATGAAATGGTAGCATCGCTAGACAATGAACACCACCCTAGTGTATAATACAATGCGTCCAGTGTGTGTCCCCTTCTGCATAGTTTGTTTAAGTATTACCGCTGATCATTTAAAGAGAGAATAAAAATTATCTTTGTGAAATTCCGCTTCTCTCAGTAGCGTAAGAAATTAGGATTAGAAATAATCTAAAGTGGAGTATGGGATCCGCTTTAGGTTATATTAGAGGTAATTTTATGATATATAAAAGAATTATATATGTAACGTAACATAGTCACAACAGCGCCGACTAAAAAGGGTAATGATGGTGCAGAAAGGTGCCAAGGTAATCATTAGAGAGTGCTGAAAGCTAACTTGTGTAGTTAGAGTAAGCCGATGTCAGTCGGGCCACGATATTGTGAGTTACGGAAAGTAGGGAAATTAGTATTAAGAATTAAAATCTAAGTTAGCGTTTTAAGAAACGAGATAAAGGGAATTTCACGAATGAGAACAAGACAAGAAATAAATAAATTTTCAAGAGAGGTAGAGAAAACAAATCGTGTACTAAATAAACTTTACACAGTAACTGCAAGCATACTCCCAGTACCCCACATTCGAATTTTCCTTACTAAAATTCCCAATGTGGATTTTAAGCGGCGGAGTATGTGACGATTTAATTGGTAATAATAAAAAAATTTATTGATATGTATCAAATAACAAAAACACAAATGCAGAGAACATACTGAAACAAATCAATAACATACATCCCAAAATACAATTCACAGAAGAAAAAGAAAAACATAACAAAATCAATTATTTAGACATAACCATCACAAGATACAACAAACACATACAATATGCAATATATAGAAAACCAACTTCCACTAACATCATTATACCTAACCATTCTGACCACCCACCACAACATAAAATGGCAGCATTTTATTCGTTATTTAACAGAATGTACAAAATATCCCTAAACAAACAAGAAACTGACAAAGAAAGAAATATAATATACCAAATTGTTTATGCAAATGGATACAATAAAAATACTATGATCAAAATAGAAAATAAAAGCAAATACAAAATAAAAACTGAACAATTAAGAATTAATCAAACTGAACAACACATATTTAATAACAACAAAAAATGGGCCACATTCACATATATAAATAATAAAATGACAAAACTAACAAAACTATTTAAAAACACAAATATAAAAATAGCATACAAAACTAATAAAAATAAATTACAAAATCTAAATAGCTCACACAACAAAGATAATACAACAACGAACGGTATATACAAAATTGAATGCCAAGATTGCAATAAATGTTATATAGGACAAACAAAAATAACAGCTGAAAAAACGTTATTTTGAACACCTAAATGCATACAAAAAACCAAATATATATAAAGCCACTTTAGCCACACATGCAATAAACACAGGACATGAATTCCCAGACATAACCAATGTAACACTAATAAAACATATACCACACAAAGGCACCATAATGAACATTTGGGAAAATTTACAGATTTACAAACATAAAACACAAAACAAATTAATACCAGAACAAATACAAATCAATACAAAACTTGACACAATATTCAAAGCACTCAACATCGAAAATACACAAAACACAAAAACAGATACCAAAACCACACACAATAATGCAACTTTGAAGGACCAAAGACCAACAAACTACCTTAATAACATCCAGAAGCCAACACACAAATACTTCACCAGAAACAAGATGGCGAAGGCTGAAGATGAGAGAACAGGAACTCTCGAAACATGTTCCTAATAGGGAAAAAGTATATCTTGAGGTAAATTTAGTTATAAATATTAAAGAAAAAAATTTAATAATAAAAAAAAATTAGAAAGCAAATAAGTATTTTTAATCGCACAATTAAACCAAATACCCCTGAACTAACTCAGAATAAGTATGAGAATTAAATTAAGAAAATCTAACTAAATAAGTAATAAAAAAATCGTAATGTAAAAAGTTAAGAATAATACAGTTAACCCTTTAGTAAATTATCATGCGTTGACCTGTTTAATTCCGGACACAACGTGCATAGCGAACCGTCTGTAACTTAGAAATATCTGAAAATCGTAATGTAAGTAATTAATAATTTGAAGGCACAAGTAGTAGTTAAAATAATTCCTGTAAACTAAATAAGTCTATATAAATTGTTTCGTCTTGCTATAAGAATGTCTATTTAATAAAAAGTAGGAACAATATTATGGCGGAGTACTCGCTCCGCTTCGTTGTAATGTATCTGTCGTAGCAATGCAAGAGTTACGATGAGGCGTTCAGACTGTAAACACCTCCAAGCGAGGGCCCTTAAAAAAAGGTTTCTTTTAAAATTTTCAAATGAGCGTTAGCTACCACTAAAAAATGTGGAGAGATAGTTCTATATATATTTAAGATGTAGTAAAAAGGTTTGTTAAAGAAATGCGGTAGTATAAAAAAAAATTAAGTACTCGTATATAAGGTGATGTCTCAAGTTAAGTAAAAGACGATCTCTCGAATATTGTTCGAGTGATGCAACTCAGATAGTAATGTAAAAAAGAAGAAGATGCAAAATCCAGTACTACTCTACCAGTGAATATGTGACGTGCTCGACTGCATATACGGACGACTACCACCTATACAACACTTACCAGTACCGCCGAGGATCAACCCGACTTCACGCTGCATTACTTCAATCTCCTCACTAATACTCCTAGAAGACATTCACCGGAGACACGACCCAGATGACTACCCCGACTACCAGAGTTCCGAAGATTCACGCCCCAGGACACGGACAGCAAAAGCTTATTTGAGAGGTGACTCGGTGGCTTGACTACCGAGAATTATGTACTTTTAAAATATAACTTTTCATACATGCCAGAGACTTTAGAAAGACAATAATCTTCTCTGAGCTATAAGTAAAACAAAAGAAATGTAAACTGTTATTTATAAAATCATACGTTGTAACATTAATCTTAAAATATAAGTTATAATCCCTTAATTAAATAATACCATTCTTCAAATGGTTTATGTAATCATGCAAGCTCCTTGATAAGCAAAGTAAAATTCAGACGTCTTTATTAGATTTAAAGAGACTCGGATCCGAGGTAAATTACATGATCAATATGATCCCTTGTTTGATAGAAAACCCTTTTTAAATATTTCAGTATAAATTTTTTTTATGTAATGGGATCTATATATATAATTTGTTAATAAAGAGATGTCATCTTATTACAGATTGCAGTGAGTGCATAAATCAGTGAAATACCTTCCCGTGTGTCCTAATAATTAGAGTAAATATTATTGTTATATGTGTTGAGTTGATTTTTAGTTTGTTACAACGTAGGCAGCTGTATAATTGGCTAGCGTCAATTATCACCGGTTCCTTGGATTTGAAACGTAGCCCGGAACGTTACAAAATTGCGAGACTCTGCTGAAGTTAAAATAGTTGTAAGCATCGTGACGCAAACAAAATTGCGCCACTCTGCTAAAGTTAAAATAGTTGTAAGCATCGTGACGCAACAAAGTTGCGCCACCCTGCTAATTGAAAAGGAAATAATTGTGTACAGAATGTCACAAACAAAGTTGCGCCACTCTGCTTATTTATATAAAAGGTTTGTAAGCATCGTGACACATATAAAGTTGCGCGTGTAAAATAATTGTTACGTAGTAAAATAGATAACTCTCTGCTGATCTATACACCAGTTACTGTATTTCATGTTAATAATAATTTACATAATGTGAATTTATTTTGTACAAGATTACGCACGAACTTGCGTATAATATAATTTAATTAAGATACGCAAAATAATACCAACTATCATTGTATTACACCAATGCAAGTACGTACATGAATTTTAGTGCTTGTCAAACTGTTCAGTCTTTATCAGGTTTATATTGCGACAACTCAAGACCTGTTGTTTCCTGAATATGCCTGCATAGAATGTAAGTAGTATGTCTGTCGTCACGGTGAAAAATATAAACTCCTGACTAAAGTAGACCAGGTTAATTACGTGTAAATAAATTCGTAACATAAAATATAAATAATTTCAGAAATTAAAGTTAGAACGTAAGACAATTAATAACTAAACTCAGCTTGTTACAGCCCGTAATACACCCTCTAACTTGTAAAGCGTGTATCGTTGAATCGGATTCACCTCTTGTTGCAACTGGGTTCCCCCAGTTGAAACCGGTCGGTAAAGATAGCCATCAGGTATTGTTATAGAGAACAATACTTGAGTGTAATCCTCGCGTTCCCACGCATACAACAACTATGCCATTGTTTACAAAGTAAACTAGGGTGACCTACATTCCAGCGAACAGCTGATCGTTGACTTTACATTGACGTGTGTGTGTGGAATTTTTGTCTTTCCCTTAGAAGAGAGATTATTCTCTTATGAACAATGCAAATGATTAAACCAAGAATTAAATTGTCTATGTAATTGTGTATAGTATAGTAGAGCAAGTATTTTCACCGTGACAACAATTAAATATTGTAGTGACTTAAATTTCAAATAAATAAATGACTTAGTTAACCCTCCATTGTTAGATAAAGTGTTAAACACCATGCCCAAAAACAGTAGACTTTTAAACTGAGAAAAACTGAAAACAAAGTAAATAAAGTGTCCTAAATAAATATGGTAATTCAAGAGCAAATAATCCTAAGTAAGTTTCTTAAATCTCCCCCAAAGTAAATAATAAATATATAAAAGAAAAAGGTAAGTTTCTTAGAAAGACACCCAAAAGGAAATAGTAATAAGTGAATAATAATTCCTTTAAATAATAAGGCCGAATAAATCTTAATTTAAACTAAATTGTGTAAAGTGTAGCAGTAAATAAGGGAAAAGAAAATAATAATAAAAGTATAGTTGAATAGTGTAAACACCCGGTCGTGGCCTGTTCGAGAAAAGTAAAGCGTGTTGAGAAATGTAGTAAGCTGCCACCCTCCCCCTATTGTTATGAAATGGTAGCATCGCTAGACAATGAACACCACCCTAGTGTATAATACAATGCGCCCAGTGTGTGTCCCCTTCTGCATAGTTTGTTTAAGTATTACCGCTGATCATTTAAAGAGAGAATAAAAATTATCTTTGTGAAATTCCGCTTCTCTCAGTAGCGTAAGAAATTAGGATTAGAAATAATCTAAAGTGGAGTATGGGATCCGCTTTAGGTTATATTAGAGGTAATTTTATGATATATAAAAGAATTATATATGTAACGTAACATAGTCACAACAGCGCCGACTAAAAAGGGTAATGATGGTACAGAAAGGTGCCAAGGTAATCATTAGAGAGTGCTGAAAGCTAACTTGTGTAGTTAGAGTAAGCCGATGTCAGTCGGGCCACGATATTGTGAGTTACGGAAAGTAGGGAAATTAGTATTAAGAATTAAAATCTAAGTTAGCGTTTTAAGAAACGAGATAAAGGGAATTTCACGAATGAGAACAAGACAAGAAATAAATAAATTTTCAAGAGAGGTAGAGAAAACAAATCGTGTACTAAATAAACTTTACACAGTAACTGCAAGCATACTCCCAGTACCCCACATTCGAATTTTCCTTACTAAAATTCCCAATGTGGATTTTAAGCGGCGGAGTATGTGACGATTTAATTGGTAATAATAAAAAAATTTATTGATATGTATCAAATAACAAAAACACAAATGCAGAGAACATACTGAAACAAATCAATAACATACATCCCAAAATACAATTCACAGAAGAAAAAGAAAAACATAACAAAATCAATTATTTAGACATAACCATCACAAGATACAACAAACACATACAATATGCAATATATAGAAAACCAACTTCCACTAACATCATTATACCTAACCATTCTGACCACCCACCACAACATAAAATGGCAGCATTTTATTCGTTATTTAACAGAATGTACAAAATACCCCTAAACAAACAAGAAACTGACAAATAAAGAAATATAATATACCAAATTGGTTATGCAAATGGATACAATAAAAATACTATGATCAAAATAGAAAATAAAAGCAAATACAAAATAAAAACTGAACAATTAAGAATTAATCAAACTGAACAACACATATTTAATAACAACAAAAAATGGGCCACATTCACATATATAAATAATAAAATGACAAAACTAACAAAACTATTTAAAAACACAAATATAAAAATAGCATACAAAACTAATAAAAATAAATTACAAAATCTAAATAGCTCACACAACAAAGATAATACAACAACGAACGGTATATACAAAATTGAATGCCAAGATTGCAATAAATGTTATATAGGACAAACAAAAAAAACAGCTGAAAAAACGTTATTTTGAACACCTAAATGCATACAAAAAACCAAATATATATAAAGCCACTTTAGCCACACATGCAATAAACACAGGACATGAATTCCCAGACATAACCAATGTAACACTAATAAAACATATACCACACAAAGGCACCATAATGAACATTTGGGAAAATTTACAGATTTACAAACATAAAACACAAAACAAATTAATACCAGAACAAATACAAATCAATACAAAACTTAACACAATATTCAAAGCACTCAACATCGAAAATACACAAAATACAAAAACAGATACCAAAACCACACACAATAATGCAACTTTGAAGGACCAAAGACCAACAAACTACCTTAATAACATCCAGAAGCCAACACACAAATACTTCACCAGAAACAAGATGGCGAAGGCTGAAGATGAGAGAACAGGAACTCTCGAAACATGTTCCTAATAGGGAAAAAGTATATCTTGAGGTAAATTTAGTTATAAATATTAAAGAAAAAAATTTAACAATAAAAAAAAATTAGAAAGCAAATAAGTATTTTTAAATCGCACAATTAAACCAAATACCCCTGAACTAACTCAGAATAAGTACGAGAATTAAATTAAGAAAATCTAACTAAATAAGTAATAAAAAAATCGTAATGTAAAAAGTTAAGAATAATACAGTTAACCCGATAGTAAATTATCATGCGTTGACCTGTTTAATTCCGGACACAACGTGCATAGCGAATCGTCTGTAACTTAGAAATATCTGAAAATCGTAATGTAAGTAATTAATAATTTGAAGGCACAAGTAGTAGTTAAAATAATTCCTGTAAACTAAAGAAGTCTAGATAAATTGTTTCGTCTTGCTATAAGAATGTCTATTTAATAAAAAGTAGGAACAATATTATGGCGGAGTACTCGCTCCGCTTCGTTGTAATGTACCTGTCGTAGCAATGCAAGAGTTACGATGCGGCGTTCAGACTGTAAACACCTCCAAGCGAGGGCTCTTCAAAAATGTTTCTTTTAAAATTTTTAAATGAGCGTTAGCTACCACTAAAAAATGTGGAGAGATAGTTCTATTTATATTTAAGATGTAGTAAAAAGGTTTGTTAAACAAATGCGGTAGTATAAAAAAAAATTAAGTACTCGTATATAAGGTGATGTCTCAAGTTAAGTAAAAGACGATCTCTCGAATATTGTTCGAGTGATGCAACTCAGATAGTAATGTAAAAAAGAAGAAGATGCAAAATCCTGTACTACTCTACCAGTGAATATGTGACGTGCTCGACTGCATATACGGACGACTACCACCTATACAACACTTACCAGAACCGCCGAGGATCAACCCGACTTCACGCTGCATTACTTCAATCTCCTCACTAATACTCCTAGAAGACATTCACCGGAGACGCGACCCAGATGACTACCCCGACTACCAGAGTTCCGAAGATTCACGCCCCAGGACACGGACAGCAAAAGCTTATTTGAGAGGTGACTTGGTGGCTTGGCTACCGAGAATTATGTACTTTTAAAATATAACTTTTCATACATGCCAGAGACTTTGAAAAAGACAATAATCTTCTCTGAGCTATAAGTAAAACAAAAGAAATGTAAACTGTTATTTATAAAATCATACGTTGTAACATTAATCTTAAAATATAAGTTATAATCCCTTAATTAAATAATACCATTCTTCAAATGGTTTATGTAATCATGCAAGCTCCTTGATAAGCAAAGTAAAATTCAGACGTCTTTATTAGATTTAAAGAGACTCGGATCCGAGGTAAATTACATGATCAATATGATCCCTTGTTTGATAGAAAACCCTTTTTAAATATATCAGTATAAATTTTTTTTATGTAATGGGATCTATATATATAATTTGTTAATAAAGAGATGTCATCTTATTACAGATTGCAGTGAGTGCATAAATCAGTGAAATACCTTCCCGTGTGTCCTAATAATTAGAGTAAATATTATTGTTATATGTGTTGAGTTGATTTTCAGTTTGTTACAACGTAGGCAGCTGTATAATTGGCTAGCGTCTATTATCACCGGTTCCTTGGATTTGTAACGTAGCCCGGAACGTTACAAAATTGCGAGACTCTGCTGAAGTTAAAATAGTTGTAAGCATCGTGACGCAAACAAAATTGCGCCACTCTGCTAAAGTTAAAATAGTTGTAAGCATCGTGACGCAAGAAATTTGCGCCACCCTGCTAATTGAAAAGGAAATAATTGTGTACAGAATGTCACAAACAAAGTTGCGCCACTCTGCTTATTTATATAAAAGGTTTGTAAGCATCGTGACACATATAAAGTTGCGCGTGTAAAATAATTGTTACGTAGTAAAATAGATAACTCTTTGCTGATCTATGCTCTCAGTTACTGTATTTCATGTTAATAATAATTTACATAATGTGAATTTATTTTGTACAAGATTACGCACGAACTTGCGTATAATATAATTTAATTAAGATACGCAAAATAATACCAACTATCATTGTATTACACCAATGCAAGTACGTACATGAATTTTAGTGCTTGTCAAACTGTTCAGTCTTTAACAGGTTTATATTGCGACAACTCAAGACCTGTTGTTTCCTGAATATGCCTGCATAGAATGTAAGTAGTATGTCTGTCGTCACGGTGAAAAATATAAACTCCTGACTAAAGTAGACCAGTTTAATTACGTGTAAATAAATTCGTAACTTAAAATAAAAATAATTTCAGAAATTAAAGTTAGAACGTAAGACAATTAATAACTAAACTCAGCTTGTTACAGCCCGTAATACACCCTCTAACTTGCAAAGCGTGTATCGTTGAATCGGATTCACCTCTTGTTGCAACTGGGTTCCCCCAGTTGAAACCGGTCGATAAAGATAGCCATCAGCTATTGTTATAGAGAACAATACTTGAGTGTAATCCTCTCGTTCCCACGCATACAAAAACTATGCCATTGTTTACAAAGTAAACTAGGGTGACCTACATTCCAGCGAACAGCTGATCGTTGACTTTACATTGACGTGTGTGTGTGGAATTTTTGTCTTTCCCTTAGAAGAGAGATTATTCTCTTATGAACAATGCAAATGATTAAACCAAGAATTAAATTGTCTATGTAATTGTGTATAGTATAGGAGAGCAAGTATTTTCACCGTGACAACAATTAAATATTGTAGTGACTTAAATTTCAAATAAATAAATGACTTAGTTAACCCTCCATTGTTAGATAAAGTGTTAAACCCCATGCCCCAAAACAGTAGACTTTTAAACTGAGAAAAACTGAAAACAAAGTAAATAAAGTGTCCTAAATAAATATGGTAATTCAAGAGCAAATAATTCTAAGTAAGTTTCTTAAATCTCCCCCAAAGTAAATAATAAATATATAAAAGAAAAAGGTAAGTTTCTTAGAAAGACACCCAAAAGGAAAATAGTAATAAGTGAATAATAATTGCTTTAAATAATAAGGCCGAATAAATCTTAATTTAAACTAAATTGTGTAAAGTGTAGCAGTAAATAAGGGAAAAGAAAATAATAATAAAAGTATAGTTGAATAGTGTAAACACCCGGTCGTGGCCTGTTCGAGAAAAGTAAAGCGTGTTGAGAAATGTAGTACGCTGCCACCCTCCCCCTATTGTTATGAAATGGTAGCATCGCTAGACAATGACCACCCTAGTGTATAATACAATGCGTCCAGTGTGTGTCCCCTTCTGCATAGTTTGTTTAAGTATTACCGCTGATCATTTAAAGAGAGAATAAAAATTATCTTTGTGAAATTCCGCTTCTCTCAGTAGCGTAAGAAATTAGGATTAGAAATAATCTAAAGTGGAGTATGGGATCCGCTTTAGGTTATATTAGAGGTAATTTTATGATATATAAAAGAATTATATATGTGACGTAACATAGTCACAACAGCGCCGACTAAAAAGGGTAATGATGGTGCAGAAAGGTGCCAAGGTAATCATTAGAGAGTGCTGAAAGCTAACTTGTGTAGTTAGAGTAAGCCGATGTCAGTCGGGCCACGATATTGTGAGTTACGGAAAGTAGGGAAATTAGTATTAAGAATTAAAATCTAAGTTAGCGTTTTAAGAAACGAGATAAAGGGAATTTCACGAATGAGAACAAGACAAGAAATAAATAAATTTTCAAGAGAGGTAGAGAAAACAAATCGTATACTAAATAAACTTCACACAGTAACTGCAAGCATACTCCCAGTACCCCACATTCGAATTTTCCTTACTAAAATTCCCAATGTGGATTTTAAGCGGCGGAGTATGTGACGATTTAATTGGTAATAATAAAAAAATTTATTGATATGTATCAAATAACAAAAACACAAATGCAGAGAACATACTGAAACAAATCAATAACATACATCCCAAAATACAATTCACAGAAGAAAAAGAAAAACATAACAAAATCAATTATTTAGACATAACCATCACAAGATACAACAAACACATACAATATGCAATATATAGAAAACCAACTTCCACTAACATCATTATACCTAACCATTCTGACCACCCACCACAACATAAAATGGCAGCATTTTATTCGTTATTTAACAGAATGTACAAAATACCCCTAAACAAACAAGAAACTGACAAATAAAGAAATATAATATACCAAATTGGTTATGCAAATGGATACAATAAAAATACTATGATCAAAATAGAAAATAAAAGCAAATACAAAATAAAAACTGAACAATTAAGAATTAATCAAACTGAACAACACATATTTAATAACAACAAAAAATGGGCCACATTCACATATATAAATAATAAAATGACAAAACTAACAAAACTATTTAAAAACACAAATATAAAAATAGCATACAAAACTAATAAAAATAAATTACAAAATCTAAATAGCTCACACAACAAAGATAATACAACAACGAACGGTATATACAAAATTGAATGCCAAGATTGCAATAAATGTTATATAGGACAAACAAAAAAAACAGCTGAAAAAACGTTATTTTGAACACCTAAATGCATACAAAAAACCAAATATATATAAAGCCACTTTAGCCACACATGCAATAAACACAGGACATGAATTCCCAGACATAACCAATGTAACACTAATAAAACATATACCACACAAAGGCACCATAATGAACATTTGGGAAAATTTACAGATTTACAAACATAAAACACAAAACAAATTAATACCAGAACAAATACAAATCAATACAAAACTTGACACAATATTCAAAGCACTCAACATCGAAAATACACAAAACACAAAAACAGATACCAAAACCACACACAATAATGCAACTTTGAAGGACCAAAGACCAACAAACTACCTTAATAACATCCAGAAGCCAACACACAAATACTTCACCAGAAACAAGATGGCGAAGGCTGAAGATGAGAGAACAGGAACTCTCGAAACATGTTCCTAATAGGGAAAAAGTATATCTTGAGGTAAATTTAGTTATAAATATTAAAGAAAAAAATTTAACAATAAAAAAAATTAGAAAGCAAATAAGTATTTTTAAATCGCACAATTAAACCAAATACCCCTGAACTAACTCAGAATAAGTACGAGAATTAAATTAAGAAAATCTAACTAAATAAGTAATAAAAAAATCGTAATGTAAAAAGTTAAGAATAATACAGTTAACCCGATAGTAAATTATCATGCGTTGACCTGTTTAATTCCGGACACAACGTGCATAGCGAATCGTCTGTAACTTAGAAATATCTGAAAATCGTAATGTAAGTAATTAATAATTTGAAGGCACAAGTAGTAGTTAAAATAATTCCTGTAAACTAAAGAAGTCTAGATAAATTGTTTCGTCTTGCTATAAGAATGTCTATTTAATAAAAAGTAGGAACAATATTATGGCGGAGTACCCGCTCCGCTTCGTTGTAATGTACCTGTCGTAGCAATGCAAGAGTTACGATGCGGCGTTCAGACTGTAAACACCTCCAAGCGAGGGCTCTTCAAAAATGTTTCTTTTAAAATTTTCAAATGAGCGTTAGCTACCACTAAAAAATGTGGAGAGATAGTTCTATTTATATTTAAGATGTAGTAAAAAGGTTTGTTAAACAAATGCGGTAGTATAAAAAAAATTAAGTACTCGTATATAAGGTGATGTCTCAAGTTAAGTAAAAGACGATCTCTCGAATATTGTTCGAGTGATGCAACTCAGATAGTAATGTAAAAAAGAAGAAGATGCAAAATCCTGTACTACTCTACCAGTGAATATGTGACGTGCTCGACTGCATATACGGACGACTACCACCTATACAACACTTACCAGAACCGCCGAGGATCAACCCGACTTCACGCTGCATTACTTCAATCTCCTCACTAATACTCCTAGAAGACATTCACCGGAGACACGACCCAGATGACTACCCCGACTACCAGAGTTCCGAAGATTCACGCCCCAGGACACGGACAGCAAAAGCTTATTTGAGAGGTGACTCGGTGGCTTGGCTACCGAGAATTATGTACTTTTAAAATATAACTTTTCATACATGCCAGAGACTTTGAAAAAGACAATAATCTTCTCTGAGCTATAAGTAAAACAAAAGAAATGTAAACTGTTATTTATAAAATCATACGTTGTAACATTAATCTTAAAATATAAGTTATAATCCCTTAATTAAATAATACCATTCTTCAAATGGTTTATGTAATCATGCAAGCTCCTTGATAAGCAAAGTAAAATTCAGACGTCTTTATTAGATTTAAAGAGACTCGGATAAGAGGTAAATTACATGATCAATATGATCCCTTGTTTGATAGAAAACCCTTTTTAAATATATCAGTATAAATTTTTTTTATGTAATGGGATCTATATATATAATTTGTTAATAAAGAGATGTCATCTTATTACAGATTGCAGTGAGTGCATAAATCAGTGAAATACCTTCCCGTGTGTCCTAATAATTAGAGTAAATATTATTGTTATATGTGTTGAGTTGATTTTCAGTTTGTTACAACGTAGGCAGCTGTATAATTGGCTAGCGTCTATTATCACCGGTTCCTTGGATTTGTAACGTAGCCCGGAACGTTACAAAATTGCGAGACTCTGCTGAAGTTAAAATAGTTGTAAGCATCGTGACGCAAACAAAATTGCGCCACTCTGCTAAAGTTAAAATAGTTGTAAGCATCGTGACGCAAGAAATTTGCGCCACCCTGCTAATTGAAAAGGAAATAATTGTGTACAGAATGTCACAAACAAAGTTGCGCCACTCTGCTTATTTATATAAAAGGTTTGTAAGCATCGTGACACATATAAAGTTGCGCGTGTAAAATAATTGTTACGTAGTAAAATAGATAACTCTTTGCTGATCTATGCTCTCAGTTACTGTATTTCATGTTAATAATAATTTACATAATGTGAATTTATTTTGTACAAGATTACGCACGAACTTGCGTATAATATAATTTAATTAAGATACGCAAAATAATACCAACTATCATTGTATTACACCAATGCAAGTACGTACATGAATTTTAGTGCTTGTCAAACTGTTCAGTCTTTAACAGGTTTATATTGCGACAACTCAAGACCTGTTGTTTCCTGAATATGCCTGCATAGAATGTAAGTAGTATGTCTGTCGTCACGGTGAAAAATATAAACTCCTGACTAAAGTAGACCAGTTTAATTACGTGTAAATAAATTCGTAACTTAAAATAAAAATAATTTCAGAAATTAAAGTTAGAACGTAAGACAATTAATAACTAAACTCAGCTTGTTACAGCCCGTAATACACCCTCTAACTTGCAAAGCGTGTATCGTTGAATCGGATTCACCTCTTGTTGCAACTGGGTTCCCCCAGTTGAAACCGGTCGATAAAGATAGCCATCAGCTATTGTTATAGAGAACAATACTTGAGTGTAATCCTCTCGTTCCCACGCATACAAAAATTATGCCATTGTTTACAAAGTAAACTAGGGTGACCTACATTCCAGCGAACAGCTGATCGTTGACTTTACATTGACGTGTGTGTGTGTGTGTGTGTGGAATTTTTGTCTTTCCCTTAGAAGAGAGATTATTCTCTTATGAACAATGCAAATGATTAAACCAAGAATTAAATTGTCTATGTAATTGTGTATAGTATAGGAGAGCAAGTATTTTCACCGTGACAACAATTAAATATTGTAGTGACTTAAATTTCAAATAAATAAATGACTTAGTTAACCCTCCATTGTTAGATAAAGTGTTAAACACCATGCCCCAAAACAGTAGACTTTTAAACTGAGAAAAACTGAAAACAAAGTAAATAAAGTGTCCTAAATAAATATGGTAATTCAAGAGCAAATAATTCTAAGTAAGTTTCTTAAATCTCCCCCAAAGTAAATAATAAATATATAAAAGAAAAAGGTAAGTTTCTTAGAAAGACACCCAAAAGGAAAATAGTAATAAGTGAATAATAATTGCTTTAAATAATAAGGCCGAATAAATCTTAATTTAAACTAAATTGTGTAAAGTGTAGCAGTAAATAAGGGAAAAGAAAAAAATAATAAAAGTATAGTTGAATAGTGTAAACACCCGGTCGTGGCCTGTTCGAGAAAAGTAAAGCGTGTTGAGAAATGTAGTACGCTGCCACCCTCCCCCTATTGTTATGAAATGGTAGCATCGCTAGACAATGACCACCCTAGTGTATAATACAATGCGTCCAGTGTGTGTCCCCTTCTGCATAGTTTGTTTAAGTATTACCGCTGATCATTTAAAGAGAGAATAAAAATTATCTTTGTGAAATTCCGCTTCTCTCAGTAGCGTAAGAAATTAGGATTAGAAATAATCTAAAGTGGAGTATGGGATCCGCTTTAGGTTATATTAGAGGTACTTTTATGATATATAAAAGAATTATATATGTAACGTAACATAGTTACAACAGCGCCGACTAAAAAGGGTAATGATGGTGCAGAAAGGTGCCAAGGTAATCATTAGAGAGTGCTGAAAGCTAACTTTGTATTTAGAGTAAGCCGATGTCAGTCGGGCCACGATATTGTGAGTTACGGAAAGTAGGGAAATTAGTATTAAGAATTAAAATCTAAGTTAGCGTTTTAAGAAACGAGATAAAGGGAATTTCACGAATGAGAACAAGACAAGAAATAAATAAATTTTCAAGAGAGGTAGAGAAAACAAATCGTACACTAAATAAACTTCACACAGTAACTGCAAGCATACTCCCAGTACCCCACATTCGAATTTTCCTTACTAAAATTCCCAATGTCGATTTTAAGCGGCGGAGTATGTGACGATTTAATTGGTAAAAATAAAAAAAATTATTGATATGTATCAAATAACAAAAACACAAATGCAGAAAACATACTGAAACAAATCAATAACATACATCCCAAAATACAATTCACAGAAGAAAAAGAAAAACATAACAAAATCAATTATTTAGACATAACCATCACAAGATACAACAAACACATACAATATGCAATATATAGAAAACCAACTTCCACTAACATCATTATACCTAACCATTCTGACCACCCACCACAACATAAAATGGCAGCATTTTATTCGTTATTTAACAGAATGTACAAAATACCCCTAAACAAACAAGAAACTGACAAAGAAAGAAATATAATATACCAAATTGGTTATGCAAATGGATACAATAAATATACTATGATCAAAATAGAAAATAAAAACAAATACAAAATAAAAACTGAACAATTAAGAATTAATCAAACTGAACAACACATATTTAATAACAACAAAAAATGGGCCACATTCACATATATAAATAATAAAATGACAAAACTAACAAAACTATTTAAAAACACAAATATAAAAATAGCATACAAAACTAATAAAAATAAATTACAAAATCTAAATAGCTCACACAACAAAGATAATACAACAACGAACGGTATATACAAAATTGAATGCCAAGATTGCAATAAATGTTATATAGGACAAACAAAAAACAGCTGAAAAAACGTTATTTTGAACACCTAAATGCATACAAAAAACCAAATATATATAAAGCCACTTTAGCCACACATGCAATAAACACAGGACATGAATTCCCAGACATAACCAATGTAACACTAATAAAACATATACCACACAAAGGCACCATAATAAACGATTTGGGAAAATTTACAGATTTACAAACATAAAACACAAAACAAATTAATACCAGAACAAATACAAATCAATACAAAACATGACACAATATTCAAAGCACTCAACATCGAAAATACACAAAATACAAAAACAGATACCAAAACCACACACAATAATGCAACTTTGAAGGACCAAAGACCAACAAACTACCTTAATAACATCCAGAAGCCAACACACAAATACTTCACTAGAAACAAGATGGCGAAGGCTGAAGATGAGAGAACAGGAACTCTCGAAACATGTTCCTAATAGGGAAAAAGTATATCTTGAGGTAAATTTAGTTATAAATATTAAAGAAAAAAATTTAATAATAAAAAAAAATTAGAAAGCAAATAAGTATTTTTAATCGCACAATTAAACCAAATACCCCTGAACTAACTCAGAATAAGTATGAGAATTAAATTAAGAAAATCTAACTAAATAAGTAATAAAAAAATCGTAATGTAAAAAGTTAAGAATAATACAGTTAACCCTTTAGTAAATTATCATGCGTTGACCTGTTTAATTCCGGACACAACGTGCATAGCGAACCGTCTGTAACTTAGAAATATCTGAAAATCGTAATGTAAGTAATTAATAATTTGAAGGCACAAGTAGTAGATAAAATAATTCCTGTAAACTAAATAAGTCTAGATAAATTGTTTCGTCTTGCTATAAGAATGTTTATTTAATAAAAAGTAGGAACAATATTATGGCGGAGTACTCGCTCCGCTTCGTTGTAATGTATCTGTCGTAGCAATGCAAGAGTTACGATGCGGCGTTCAGACTGTAAACACCTCCAAGCGAGGGCCCTTAAAAAAAGGTTTCTTTTAAAATTTTCAAATGAGCGTTAGCTACCACTAAAAAATGTGGAGAGATAGTTCTATATATATTTAAGATGTAGTAAAAAGGTTTGTTAAAGAAATGCGGTAGTATAAAAAAAAAATTAAGTACTCGTATATAAGGTGATGTCTCAAGTTAAGTAAAAGACGATCTCTCGAATATTGTTCGAGTGTTGCAACTCAGATAGTAATGTAAAAAAGAAGAAGATGCAAAATCCAGTACTACTCTACCAGTGAATATGTGACGTGCTCGACTGCATATACGGACGACTACCACCTATACAACACTTACCAGTACCGCCGAGGATCAACCCGACTTCACGCTGCATTACTTCAATCTCCTCACTAATACTCCTAGAAGACATTCACCGGAGACACGACCCAGATGACTACCCCGACTACCAGAGTTCCGAAGATTCACGCCCCAGGACACGGACAGCAAAAGCTTATTTGAGAGGTGACTCGGTGGCTTGGCTACCGAGAATTATGTACTTTTAAAATATAACTTTTCATACATGGAAGAGACTTTAGAAAGTCAATAATCTTCTCTGAGCTATAAGTAAAACAAAAGAAATGTAAACTGTTATTTATAAAATCATACGTTGTAACATTAATCTTAAAATATAAGTTATAATCCCTTAATTAAATAATACCATTCTTCAAATGGTTTATGTAATCATGCAAGTTCCTTGATAAGCAAAGTAAAATTCAGACGTCTTTATTAGATTTAAAGAGACTCGGATCCGAGGTAAATTACATGATCAATATGATCCCTTGTTTGATAGAAAACCCTTTTTAAATATTTCAGTATAAATTTTTTTTATGTAATGGGATCTATATATATAATTTGTTAATAAAGAGATGTCATCTTATTACAGATTGCAGTGAGTGCATAAATCAGTGAAATACCTTCCCGTGTGTCCTAATAATTAGAGTAAATATTATTGTTATATGTGTTGAGTTGATTTTTAGTTTGTTACAACGTAGGCAGCTGTATAATTGGCTAGCGTCAATTATCACCGGTTCCTTGGATTTGAAACGTAGCCCGGAACGTTACAAAATTGCGAGACTCTGCTGAAGTTAAAATAGTTGTAAGCATCGTGACGCAAACAAAATTGCGCCACTCTGCTAAAGTTAAAATAGTTGTAAGCATCGTGACGCAACAAAGTTGCGCCACCCTGCTAATTGAAAAGGAAATAATTGTGTACAGAATGTCACAAGCAAAGTTGCGCCACTCTGCTTATTTATATAAAAGGTTTGTAAGCATCGTGACACATATAAAGTTGCGCGTGTAAAATAATTGTTACGTAGTAAAATAGATAACTCTCTGCTGATCTATACACCAGTTACTGTATTTCATGTTAATAATAATTTACATAATGTGAATTTATTTTGTACAAGATTACGCACGAACTTGCGTATAATATAATTTAATTAAGATACGCAAAATAATACCAACTATCATTGTATTACACCAATGCAAGTACGTACATGAATTTTAGTGCTTGTCAAACTGTTCAGTCTTTAACAGGTTTATATTGCGACAACTCAAGACCTGTTGTTTCCTGAATATGCCTGCATAGAATGTAAGTAGTATGTCTGTCGTCACGGTGAAAAATATAAACTCCTGACTAAAGTAGACCAGGTTAATTACGTGTAAATAAATTCGTAACATAAAATATAAATAATTTCAGAAATTAAAGTTAGAACGTAAGACAATTAATAACTAAACTCAGCTTGTTACAGCCCGTAATACACCCTCTAACTTGTAAAGCGTGTATCGTTGAATCGGATTCACCTCTTGTTGCAACTGGGTTCCCCCAGTTGAAACCGGTCGGTAAAGATAGCCATCATCTATTGTTATAGAGAACAATACTTGAGTGTAATCCTCGCGTTCCCACGCATACAACAACTATGCCATTGTTTACAAAATAAACTAGGGTGACCTACATTCCAGCGAACAGCTGATCGTTGACTTTACATTGACGTGTGTGTGTGGAATTTTTGTCTTTCCCTTAGAAGAGAGATTATTCTCTTATGAACAATGCAAATGATTAAACCAAGAATTAAATTGTCTATGTAATTGTGTATAGTATAGTAGAGCAAGTATTTTCACCGTGACAACAATTAAATATTGTAGTGACTTAAATTTCAAATAAATAAATGACTTAGTTAACCCTCCATTGTTAGATAAAGTGTTAAACCCCATGCCCAAAAACAGTAGACTTTTAAACTGAGAAAAACTGAAAACAAAGTAAATAAAGTGTCCTAAATAAATATGGTAATTCAAGAGCAAATAATCCTAAGTAAGTTTCTTAAATCTCCCCCAAAGTAAATAATAAATATATTAAAGAAAAAGGTAAGTTTCTTAGAAAGACACCCAAAAGGAAATAGTAATAAGTGAATAATAATTGCTTTAAATAATAAGGCCGAATAAATCTTAATTTAAACTAAATTGTGTAAAGTGTAGCAGTAAATAAGGGAAAAGAAAATAATAATAAAAGTATAGTTGAATAGTGTAAACACCCGGTCGTGGCCTGTTCGGGAAAAGTAAAGCGTGTTGAGAAATGTAGTAAGCTGCCACCCTCCCCCTATTGTTATGAAATGGTAGCATCGCTAGACAATGACCACCCTAGTATATAATACAATGCGTCCAGTGTGTGTCCCCTTCTGCATAGTTTGTTTAAGTATTACCGCTGATCATTTAAAGAGAGAATAAAAATTATCTTTGTGAAATTCCGCTTCTCTCAGTAGCGTAAGAAATTAGGATTAGAAATAATCTAAAGTGGAGTATGGGATCCGCTTTAGGTTATATTAGAGGTAATATTATGATATATAAAAGAATTATATATGTAACGTAACATAGTCACAACAGCGCCGACTAAAAAGGGTAATGATGGTGCAGAAAGGTGCCAAGGTAATCATTAGAGAGTGCTGAAAGCTAACTTGTGTAGTTAGAGTAAGCCGATGTCAGTCGGGCCACGATATTGTGAGTTACGGAAAGTAGGGAAATTAGTATTAAGAATTAAAATCTAAGTTAGCGTTTTAAGAAACGAGATAAAGGGAATTTCACGAATGAGAACAAGACAAGAAATAAATAAATTTTCAAGAGAGGTAGAGAAAACAAATCGTGTACTAAATAAACTTTACACAGTAACTGCAAGCATACTCCCAGTACCCCACATTCGAATTTTCCTTACTAAAATTCCCAATGTGGATTTTAAGCGGCGGAGTATGTGACGATTTAATTGGTAATAATAAAAAAATTTATTGATATGTATCAAATAACAAAAACACAAATGCAGAGAACATACTGAAACAAATCAATAACATACATCCCAAAATACAATTCACAGGAGAAAAAGAAAAACATAACAAAATCAATTATTTAGACATAACCATCACAAGATACAACAAACACATACAATATGCAATATATAGAAAACCAACTTCCACTAACATCATTATACCTAACCATTCTGACCACCCACCACAACATAAAATGGCAGCATTTTATTCGTTATTTAACAGAATGTACAAAATACGCCTAAACAAACAAGAAACTGACAAAGAAAGAAATATAATATACCAAATTGGTTATGCAAATGGATACAATAAAAATACTATGATCAAATTAGAAAATAAAAACAAATACAAAATAAAAACTGAACAATTAAGAATTAATCAAACTGAACAACACATATTTAATAACAACAAAAAATGGGCCACATTCACATATATAAATAATAAAATGACAAAACTAACAAAACTATTTATAAACACAAATATAAAAATAGCATACAAAACTAATAAAAATAAATTACAAAATCTAAATAGCTCACACAACAAAGATAATACAACAACGAACGGTATATACAAAATTGAATGCCAAGATTGCAATAAATGTTATATAGGACAAACAAAAAAACAGCTGAAAAAACGTTATTCTGAACACCTAAATGCATACAAAAAACCAAATATATATAAATCCACTTTAGCCACACATGCAATGTTTATTATAAAGGGAATTTCACGAATGAGAACAAGACAAGAAATAAATAAATTTTCAAGAGAGGTAGAGAAAACAAATCGTGTACTAAATAAATTTCACAAAGTAACTGCAAGCATACTCCCAGTACCCCACATTCGAATTTTCATTACTAAAATTCCCAATGTCGATTTTAAGCGGCGGAGTATGTGACGATTTAATTGGTAGTAATAAAAAAATTTAATAATAAAAAAAAATTAGAAAACAAATAAGTATTTTTAAATCGCACAATTAAACCAAATACCCCTGAACTAACTCAGTATAAGTATGAGAATTAAATTAAGAAAATCTAACTAAATAAGTAATAAAAAAATCGTAATGTTAAAAGTTGAGAATAATACAGTTAACCCTTTAGTAAATTATCATGCGTTGACCTGTTTAATTCCGGACACAACGTGCATAGCGAACCGTCTGTAACTTAGAAATATCTGAAAATCGTAATGTAAGTAATTAATAATTTGAAGGCACAAGTAGTAGTTAAAATAATTCCTGTAAACTAAATAAGTCTAGATAAATTGTTTCGTCTTGCTATAAGAATGTCTATTTAATAAAAAGTTGGAACTATATTATGACGGAGTACTCGCTCCGCTTCGTTGTAATGTACCTGTCGTAGCAATGCAAGAGTTACGATGCGGCGTTCAGACTGTAAACACCTCCAAGCGAGGGCTCTTCAAAAATGTTTCTTTTAAAATTTTTAAATGAGTGTTAGCTACCACTAAAAAATGTGGAGAGATAGTTCTATTTATATTTAAGATGTAGTAAAAACGTTTGTTAAAGAAATGCGGTAGTATGAAAAATAAAATTATGTACTCGTATATAAGGTGATTTCCCAAGTTAAGTAAAAGACGATCTCTCGAATATTGTTCGAGTGATGCAACTCAGATAGTAATGTAAAAAAGAAGAAGATGCAAAATCCAGTACTACTCTACCAGTGAATATGTGACGTGCTCGAGTGCATATACGGACGGCTACCACCTGTACAACACTCACCAGAACCGCCGAGGATCAACCCGACTTCACGCTGCATTACTTCAATCTCCTCACTAATACTCCTAGAAGACATTCACCGGAGACACGACCCAGATGACTACCCGACTACCAGAATTCCGAAGATTCACGCCACAGGAGACGGACAGCAAAAGCTTATTTGAGAGGTGACTCGGTGGCTTGGCTACCGAGAATTATGTACTTTTAAAATATAACTTTTCATACATGCCAGAGACTTTTAAAAAGACAATAATCTTCTCTGAGCTATAAGTAAAACAAAAGAAATATAAACTGTAATTTCTAAAATCATACGTTGTAACATTAATCTTGAAATATAAGTTATAATCCCTTAATTAAATGATACCATTCTCCAAATGGTTTATGTAATTATGCAAGCTCCTTGATAAGCAAAGTAAAATTCAGACGTCTTTATTAGATTTAAAGAGACTCGGATCCGAGGTAAATTACATGATCAATATGATCCCTTGTTTGATAGAAAACCCTTTTTAAATATTTCAGTACAAATTTTTTTTATGTAATGGGATCTATATATATTATTTGTTAATAAAGAGATGTCATCTTATTGCAGATTGCAGTGAGTGCATAAATCAGTGAAATACCTTCCCGTATGTCCTAATAATTAGAGTAAATATTATTGTTATATGTGTTGAGTTGATTTTCAGTTTGTTACAACGTAGGCAGCTGTATAATTGGCTAGCGTCAATTATCACGGGTTCCCTGGATTTGTAACGTAGCCCGAAACGTTACAGTAGGACGCACCGATTCGGACGTTGTAATCACAGTCAATGACCCCTTGGCTTAAGCTAGTGTTGTAGAAATATAATAGTGAAGAATAACTATATCTAATTCTGTATCGTTGTGTGTGTATGTGCATGTGTGTGCGTATGAGTGCGTGTGAGTGTGTGAGTGTGTGTGTGTGTGCACGCAGTTATTCTTACACAATTAGATCTCAGTAGAAATTGGTTGAAATGACAAAAACACGTTGAAAGCCTTTTTACAACTGTTATGCAGAGAGAGACAATATATTAATTCAGTCATATGTTTCGTTCAACCAGCCACAACAGATTTTTTGAGGAATAATATCGTGATCGATAACTGCGTCTAGAGACGTTACATAAACACATAGAGACAGCAATACATTATTTCTGTTATATGTATACGGCGCATAAACATATGTCATGTGTGTGTATGTGATCGTAGTATGATTTTATATCTTGACACAACCCTTTATCTTGAAAATATGATTTTTAGTCGGGCGTTGTAAATAATTTTTTATATTATCACTTACTAAGTGTACCCCTGCAAAGGATATACCCCTTGCGTACGAGCAGATAACAATATGTAATTCCGTGTATAGTAATCAGAAATGTATTTAATGTAAAATATGTATTTCATTTACCTGCATACATCTATGTAGATTGAAATCTATGTACGAATCAATGTGTAGACTGCTGAAAATGTAAATTCTTGGATTAATGTTTTGTCGGTTCGATTATTTCCTTAATTTGGTTAATTACGAAAATATTTTCAATATCGCTAACTTCTTAAAAGCTTTCCACCACCACGGTGAATGATCCTGTGTGTGTGTGTGTGTGTGTGTGTGTGTGTGTGTGTGTGTGCGCGCGCGCAGTTATTCTTACACAATTAGATCTCAGTACAAATTGGTTGAAATGACGAACGAGAGAGCAAGAGAGAGAGAGAGAGAGAGAGAGAGAGAGAGAGAGAGAGAGAGAGAGAGAGAGAGAGAGAGAGAGAGAGAGAGGCAGAGAGACAATTTAATAACGCGTCTGCTCATATAGTTTGAATTTCCCACCACAGAAAAATGTTGGCAGATCTGTTCTATACACAATAATGCAAGATTGGTAACCCTGATCATATATTTTAATATACACTATAATACACATATCAAGTTTGAACTCATGCATAGGTTGGTAAACCTGATCATATAGATTTAATATACATTATAACATGCAACAAATTTGAACTCATGCAAAGGTTGGTAACCCTGATCATATATTTTAATATACACTATAATGCATCAAGTGGGGAGAGCGTGGGAAAAAATCTTGGAGCGTGGGAACGGCGGCATCTCTTTGATCTAGACCGTGGAAAAGGCGGCATTCCTTTGTGGCTCAGGACCAGTATTTTCCCTGTACTGATATCAGCCCATGTCATTCGACTTTTTGATTATTGTAATGTCGAAAATTAGCTATAAAAACCTTAAGCTAAACAATCTTTATATTCACTATGAACGTATGGGTATAGCGAAGTACGGAATGGAGTTTCCATGTTAAGAACCGTTTGTTTAGAAGAATAATGGAAATGGAAGCACATTGTTCACATTAAAAAAAAAAAAAAAAAAAAAAAAAAAAACAGATAAATAGTACATTGTATTTGAGTGCCTTTATTCAACATATCCGTTGGGACGAACGTTGTCTTTCTACAATAAGCCATCGAAATCTTACGTTAAGCAAATTGTATAAAAATATTTGAACTATAGCTATTACGTACCTATTAATCTCGTTAAATGAATTTTGTATTTACAAATAAAATATGACATTCGAATACATTTATTTTTGTGTACAATGTGAATACGTGTAAGTAAATAATTAAAATATTTATAAATAATACACCTATTATATATCCTATTATTTCGTTAAAGACGTATATATTTAAGTAGTTAAAATATTTCTAAATAATACATCTATTACATATCGTATTATTTTGTTGAAGACGTATATATTTATTTCTGTAGTCTACATATAAATCTTGTATTTCCAAAAACAATTTGACTTACTTATATGTAAATAAATAGTATTAAGCTTGATATTTTATTAAAAGAATTTTGTATTTTTTAAAAACAATTTGATGTTTGTATATATATATTTCTGTACATATATGTAAATAAGAATTTTGTATTTTTTCAAAAACAATTAGACGTTTGAATATACAGTATTTGTGTCTGTAGATATACGTAAATAAATAAAGCTAATTTATATCTATTATAGCTGTGCTTGAGTTTTCATTAAAAGAGGTTTGTATTTCTAAATACAATTTGACACTTGGATTTGTAGAATTTATAAAAAAATAAAATTCAACCGATGTTATATTGAGATTTTTAAAAAATGTTATCGTAAGATGATAATCGTTTGCATTTCTCATAGAAACAAGTTACAGCTTTTAAATACCATTCTCTTGTGGTAAATCGAATTTTAAAACACGTTTTTAACATAATGTGTTGATTGAATTTAATAGAAGAAGCGTAAAATTCAATTTCCAAAAAATATATATACGTAGAGTGTTGATAGTGTTTAATCAACTGTGGGAACAAGTTGTTCCTCAGTTTAGTGAATAAACATTTCCCATCAAAAAAACATCGTGTTGATCGGTTTATTTCGTTCTTTATCGCGTTTAAGACAAAACCTTTTTTACATATAGACGTATGAACGTTTTCATCTACATCGTTAAAATCGCTCACAGTCAAACGTTCGGGGCTCGTGTGATTTACTACACCGTTTCCAGACGTATTATAATCGTACCAGTAGACGATGTTTTCGTCAGATTTTGAATGACGAAATCTACAACCTCTACTTGACGTTTTGCACTAATATAAATGTTTATATGCGTTGAGTTGTGATTAAAATCGAATAAACGTTTTTTAAAATTTACGTTGAATTTGTAACCCTTTATCAGTTTGTTAATATATATCTGGTAATGTTTTCATTTTTCCTCCCATAAATGTTTGCATAGCGAACAAAAATTCCATGACGGATTTATGGGCTTCGTTACCTATTATCGTCCGTTTTGCTATGGTATCGTAAGGAACCAAATCGTATATACATTGATATGTCACGGTTAAAACATGCATTTTTTCTTTACTTAAAAGGTTTCCGTAATACTTGTTTTTCGATTTTAAAAGATACAAATAAACGAATGCGTCGAACGATCCCAATAAAGGTGAAGCTATCGTACAGGTTCCTATTAACCTTTTGTGTATTGACTCGTCGTGTTTATATTTCAATATATTCGTAGCGATTAAAACTCGTAAAGAATGGCCTATCAAATAGAAATGGTTATTGTATTTTGCGTTGAAAAGCGATTTTAAAAATATAAACAATTCCTCGGTCGTTTCCTCAACGGATTTTCTCCAATCGTAGGGAAAGCCTTTACCACGTTTTTCCCGTATTCTTTTTGCAATTCACTATTTATAAATCGGTATATCGAACAATAAGGTATGTCGAAAACTTCCACATCGTATATGATGTTGTCCGGACGAAGCTGTGGTTATTTCAATTTTCTATAATTGTCTTTTTTTATACGGAATATAAATTCCGTTGTTTTGGGAGGCCATATCGTATCGCGTCCGTCTTTTAATACGCTTCCTTTTAAACCGGGTATAAAAATTATGTAGGTTGACATTGTTCATAATCTCTTTCCCGTCGTTTTAAAAGAACTTATTGTATTATTATTATTATTTAATGTGTTACGTTAGTATTAATATATTGTTGTTTTTTTGTCGCGACCATAATAGATCTGTATAAATAAAAACGAGTACAATATATTAATACGTATTTTGCGTTATTACATATAAATCAAGAATAGAGAGGGCTAATTTATCACAACTTTTATGACGCTATAATAATAACAATTACTAATTGGAATGTTATTGATCGATTTTTCCAGCCATCGTTTCCAAACCGTAAAACACTCTTTCAATAGATAAGAAAAAAATATACACATCATAATAGTTCGTATAATTATTAAGGCCGTTTTAGGATGAAAATCAAAGTCGTTTTCCATTGTTTAAGATCTTATATTATTTTATTACAAGAATTGAAAAATTTACAGTACAGATTTCGTCGTTAGCGCGCGTTTGTAAGAACTGTACACTGTACCCACCTTCGTGTTTACAACCATATTTAACGTTTGTGCGTAACATTTTGAAATAATCATCGTCTTTGTTTTGATAATATCTATTAAAAAAAGGATTAACCTTCTTCATTAAATGTAAATTACTGTCTTTCTCGATAAATTCTTTTAAAGCGGTTTTGAAAATTTTATTATTATTACAGTATTTACGTTTATAATCATTTATGTCGTGAAGTAGTGTTTTATTTCGTAAATAAGATTCAACTTTCAAATATGCCGATAATAATGTTTTTTCTTTTTCTTTATTGTCGTTCTTCTGATGGCCAGTTTTAATATAATCGTTTAATGTAGACCTATATATTTCGTTTTTTAAATTTTCGTACATTATGTTCTTAATCTTTTTTTTATTGTTCTCTGTGTTGTAATTGAAGGCTTTACTTTTCTTCCACGTTGACAAGGATTTACTATAGAATAATATAACATTAGTTATATTGAAATTCTTCGAAGAAAAACTCTTACTTACAAAGTTAATATATTGTTTATTTTAAAAAGAGAATTTGTAATTCTTTTCGAAAAATAAAAATAAATTTACTCTCCATATTATAGATCTTGTAAAATTTCTTGAGTGTCATGACTTCTTCATCGTGTATCCAATGTGTGTTTTCTTTAAAACAAAGAATAGAAAAAACAAATATGTATTGACATGGGCATACGTTTCTATTTAATACAGAAACGTCTTTGTAAATTTGTTGTATAATTAATGAATTTTCGTGTGTTTTCCACTTGCTGGATTTAAAGAATGATTGTTCTTTTTTAGATCCAATTACGAATTTGTTGGAAGGAAAATATCTATATCTATCATGTAGATCGTGATGTTTAGGAAAATCTGTTACTTTTATCATAGTTTTTGGTTTTCTTCTTCTCCTTCGCCTTCTTCTACTTCCTCTTCTTCTCGATCGAGGATTTTACTTTTTCTAGGATTACAAAAAAAATCTTGAAAACTCATATAAACTATATCGTTTTTATCGTTTTCCTTGCATTGTTCTTTTATTAAATCGTCTTGTGTATTTGGATTTTCTTCGGAATAATTGTTCAGTCGATTGAGTCTGTTCAATTCTCGTAAAGACTGTTTGTCGTGAGGCTCGTTTAAAATAACGTCGACGTTTAGATTAGTTATTGCTAACGAATCTAACGTTTGTACACTACTCAAAGCGACGTATACTTGTCCTTTTTCGAAGAAATTTTCGTCTATAGAAATTACCATACTTTTAAAGGTTAATCCTTGCGATTTATGCACTGTTATAGCCCAAGCCAAAATAAAAGGAAATCCGCACTGTTCAATATCCGGGTGTCTGGGTAAACGAGAAGGAAACCGAACCGTACACGCCTTTATATACGCTGCCTTGCCACCGTTTACCGATTCATCATCGAACTGTACGATAACGTGTCTAAGTGTTTTATCGTTTGTCCACGTCAGCTCTTTGATAGTACCTACCACTTACTACCTTACACAAACCCTTTTTCTGTACAAACTTTTTTTTTTAACATCACCCATACGTTTACTCCTAACTTCAATATTTTTGGTATACCTCCCGTAAAGCTGAATTCTTTATGGGGAGCATTCGAACTCGTTTGTAATTTTGTACCGACTATTCTGTCTTCAGCGTACACTGTACAAATTTTTACTCCATCGTTTTGTATTTTTCGTATCATTTCTTCATTGTAAGTATCTACGTCTGTATTTTTTTAGATATAAACGTATCGAATTATTTTCATCGAACAAACCTTCTATTGGAACGACCCGGGTTTTTATTAATTCTATATCTTGTGCGTTAGCTACACCTATACGTATATTGTATAAAATTGTTCGTATCTTCGATCCCCCTTTTGTCTGACGTTTTGTGTTAATTTTCTATAAGCGAACATATTCCACACATCATAATTTGGATCCTCGTTTATATCGTTACTGAATATAGGTTGGTAAGGTTTTTGGAAACAATACATTGAGTCGTCTTTTGATATAGGTTTTAATTGCATCAAATCACCAAACAACAGTACAATTGTAATTATTGTAAGTCATGGGTGAACATAGCCTGTACTGACCTCGGATCCGAGTTGTGTATTCCTGTATATGATATTAAAAATAATAATCTTTACTTAGTGCCATCTGAAGAATGGGCTTGTTTAACTTTAGCGTGTTATACTCATTAAACTCATTAAACTTAACACATCTTATTACTAATCATTAAATTACAATTTTATGCTAATTAGGTCAGTCTTTTGTGTTTTATTTTACTCTTATGTTGTTACTTAAGTGTCTTTCATATATTAGTTAAAGTTAAGTTCTGAACTACAGAAGTAGAACTTCCGTGTCACCTGTGTGTAACATATCCTCGGCGAATCGGGGCTTCTATCTGTCGTGCAGGGTGTCTGGGAGATCTTCTGTCTATCGTGTGTTGGTGAAGATTGGTGTCATTCTTAAAGATGAGTAGTATGTCTCTTATGTAGACTCTTGTGGTCTGTTTCTTCGTGGTAACCTTCACTAGTGTTCACTGTTCACATTGTTGTACCGCACATATTGCTTATGGTTAACAGTTACATTCTAGAAGTTTAACATCACATTTAGGTGATGTTATTTATTTATAGAGACGTCATCGCCGCACACTCAAGTCATTCACAACATTCACATCAACCGGTAATTACGTAAGTTTTACTTAGTCTACATGTTTAATATTTTCTAGCGGTCTACATAATGTGCTGTACGCTGTATCACCAGGGGAGTCTCTGATTCAACTGGACTAACTAACTATAGGGATAATGGGACTGTCCGCGCGCGGGTAGTTTCTCAGAGCGAAAAGAAGTTCTTAATTATTATTAATTATTTTCCTTTAATTTGCTTACAATTTAATTACATCACTCTATACTTTGATTATTCTTTTATGTAACGCGAGGTCGTTATGGATTTATTTAGTTTCTTAAATCTAATTTTATGAACTGATACATCGGCGAATCGGCATGTTACTACCGGTTTGGGGCATAGATAAAGGGTTCTTTAGTACCTTATTAAATTATTTTAGTATTATAATTTTTTATTTAATTTTATTGTGGGATTTAGGCATATTGAATCGTCACATACTCCTCCACTTAAAGAAGACCGATGTGTTTTCAACGGGGAAATAGATCAGAATTGCATTGGGAGTTAGCTCGGATTTTCCGTGTGAAATTCCTTTCTCTCTCTAAGCAATTTCCTCATGAGGTACATGAATCACTCTCAATTTACTATTTACTATTAGCAAGAGATACAATACCATATTAATTAATACTTAAAATACATAAAATTCAAAGTTCATAAAGTACATAGAATACACAAAATTCATCTTAATTCTACTACTTAATACTACTACCGGTTTTTTGTTTAGCTTTTTGTTACTCTTTTCACGGAGTTACTCTTCACAGAGTATGTTTCACATCCTTACTGTGTTTCCTTTTCTCTTCCAAGGGTTTCGTTGAATCGTGGTTGACGAATCATTTTTTTTAGTACTGTATTCCTTTTAGTACTTTGATTAGTAGGGTGTGTGTGTCGTATAGTATGGTATAGTATAGTAAATATAAGTACAGTTAAGTACAGTAAGGTGATTAAAGTACTGGTAAAGTACTGGTAAAGTAATGGTAAAGTAACGTTAAAGTACTGGTAAAGTAACGTTACTTATATTTTGTGTCAGCTGACTTCTCACTTTGCTTATTCTTTCTCGGTGAACAGGATCTAAGGTTGATCAGGCCTCATTCCTATTTATACTATTTGGTAATTAAGTAGTGACTCAATTACAATATAGCAAATATATGTCTTAATACATCTATCCTTTTCTACTTCGTTTCTTTTCTTGCTCACTAGCATGTTTATTTCCGTGATAATATTTTATCTGGGAAACATGACTTCTACGTACATAATTATCCGTAGTGGGTTCATACAGTGCTACGGTTACGGGAGTTAAGTATTTGTAAATCTTGTAAGGGCCACACCATCGGTAAGATAGTTTGGAGGTGGTCTTATCAACTGCACTACTCGTCGGGTGAGTTTTGTACATCAATAAGTCTCCGACTTGATACTTTATTTTTTTACTATCCCGCTCGTGATATTTTCGCGATTTTCTCAAGTTCATGTATTTTCATTTCCAGCAATTCATGTATTTTCCATTTTGTGGATAATGGGTGATTCGGTTTATATTTATACAACAAATCAAAGGGTGTCGTTTTATGTCCTTCATGATATGCTGAGTTGAAGGCAAATTGTATCCAGGATAGGTTCTGGTCCCAAGATGTTTGGTCGTTTGCATGGTAGGCTATTAAAGCGGATTTTAGGTTTCGCAAATACCTTTCAGCTATATTACCTTGTGGACGATACTCTGTAAAGGTAATGTGGTCTATGCCTAGTCTGAAACACATGTCCTTGAATTCTTTAGACTTAAACTGGGGTCCGTTATCTGACACTAGATGTACTGGTGTACCGAAGTCTTTAAATAATCTATCTTGCAAAATCTTCACTGTGGTAGATGCTAACGCTCGTCGCATGGGATACATCCAGACGAATTTGGTAAATGAGCCTACACAAATGAGTAGCATGGTATTACTGATTTTGAACGTGGGTAGGGGCCAGAAAAGTCTAAGTAAATTTTAGAAAAGAGTGTCGTGGGAGTCTCCGAGATTAATTTACCTATGTGGCTGTTTCTCGCTGGCTTGCTCAGTGCACACAACTTACACTGTTTTGCGAATTTAGCTATCTCGCTGTTCATATTTTTGCAATGATATTCTTTTCGAATACGATGTATAGTTTTATATATTCCCATATGTGCTCCAATGGTGGATGAGTGGTAGTATTCCATAAGCATTGGTTTAATAATATCCGGGGCAATTATTCTCAAGGACTTTCCATTAGCTACTTTATAACATAATACTCTCTTACTCAATATATATTTCTCTGAATTATTTTATTTATCTATCTGTTCTATTATTTTATTTAAATACGGATCTTGTTGTTGATACTGAGCTATATCAGTAAATGCCAGTGGGAATTCAGTAATTAGCGTATTGATTATCGATGTTTCACCACTTTCCTTATTTTCGGATATTTTATTAGGCGGCTGGAACATACGGGACAGTGTATCGGCAACTACATTTTGGGTGCCACGAATGAGTTGTACCTTAAACTTGTAACAATTTAATCTCAATACCCATCTTCCGATACGACCTAACTGTTTAGGGTGATTTAGTAACCAAGATAAGGCTTGATTATCAGTTTCTAACAGAAATTCTTTATGTTCTAAAAAGGGTTTGACTTTCTCAAATGCGAATACTAAGCTAAACATTCCAATGCGTATGCGGAGAATTTCTTTTCCTGGTCGGTTAGAGTTCGCGAGGCATAACTGATCGGTAATCTAGAATTATCTACTTCCTGATATATTACTGCTCCTAGTGCTACACTTGAACTGTCAGTCTGTACTACAAAAGGTTTAGTGAAATCAGCTAATTGTAATACTGGGGGTGATATTATGCTTTCTTTCAGTGTTTCAAATGCAGATTGGTGTTGTGGGGTCCATTCAAATTTTGCTCCTTTTTTCCTTAACGCGTTCAATGGTGCTGCTATATCAGCTAGGTGAGGGATATACTTGTGGAAGTAATTTATCATTCCCAAAAATCGGGCTATTCCTTTCGTATCCCGTGGTGGTAAAAATTCTCTGATAGCATGGGTGGGTCTATGCTTACTTTTCCGTCGGCCTTTACTATGTGACCTAAAAATGAAAATTGTTTAACAGCAAAATTTACTTTACTCGGGTTTACTGTTAATCCGGCTTTCTTTAATCGTGATAATACTTCACGTAAATGATGATGTTGATCCATAGATTCGCTGTAGATTACTATGTCATCTAGGTAGTGATATACAAATTTAAATTTTACGTCGTGGAATATTTTCTCTAACAATCGGCTACATACAGAACTTCCTTGGGATATTCCAAAGGGTACTCTAGTAAATTGGTACAGATTGAATGGGATGGCGAAGGCGGTTAGGTGTTTGGATTCTTCCGATATCGGTATTTGATGAAATGCCTGATTGAGGTCCATTATGGTGAAAACTTTAGCTTTTGTAAAGTAATGGAAGGCACTGTGGATGTCGGGGAGTGGTATGGACTCGGATTCTATCCTTTTATTTAATTGTCTATAGTCCACAACTAATCTATGTTTATCGGTGCCTTTAGGTACTAAAAACGCAGGTGATGAATACGGTGAAGTGGAAGGTTCTATGACTTGTTGTTCTAACAATTTGTTGGTTTGATTTCTCATTATTTCCATTTTTGGTGGAGATAATTTGTATAGGTGCAGTCGTATTACTTTGTTGTCACTCAGGTTGATCTTGTACTCTATAAGATTCGTTAATCCTAACTTTGCGGTGAGGACGGTTGAAAATTCTTTTATTATTTTTTTGTATTTTCAGTCTATCTTTACTTTCTAAATGGTCTAATGCAGACTCGTGGTGTTCTAGGTTCGTTGCAGAAGTTTCCATATCTCCACTGTTATTTATTTCAGAATCAAAATTATATTTTTGAGTACGGTCGAATCTAAAATAATACTGCTTATCGTACATGTCAAGAATTATACCTGTTTTACTGATAAAGTCCGCTCCTAATATTAACTTTGGTCTTAATTCGTCAGATACTAACACTGGAAAATACCACGTTAAATTTGTAATTTTTAGTTTTATCGTAACGCTGAGTTTTATGATTAAGTTTTGTTTGTTAGCGGTAGCGCATTTTATGTTCACCGGTTGACTACGTTTAAGAAGGTTGTGTTTAGCTAATGTATCGGCTATCTGTTGGCTGATTAAGCTCCGTGTCGATCCAGAATCAAATAATCCTAGTGTGGTAGTAACGCCAAAGTCAACTTGTATGTATGGTAATTAACACATACTGGACTTCCATGTAGTAATTGAGTTGCATTTTGTTGATAAATCTCTCTACATAGGGGTCTAAATTTTTCTTTTTTTTTCTTTTTGTACTCCCGGGTTTTACCTATTTTCACGATGCTGCAGAAGACACAGGATTTCGGATCTCCCTGCCTTACATGTTTTTTGACTAAAAAGGTTTTTGGTAGTGCTGTTTCTGTTTACAGTATCTACTGATGTGTCCTAATTTCCCGCAGTTATAACATCTTCTTTCTCTACTCACGGTATTGAGCCGCTCATCACCAATGACATCACAACACAATTCTCAACTTTCCGAATTTAAAACATTTTACAAGTTTGATTTCCTTAAAAAAAAATATAAAAAACTACAACTTACCTGGATGACCGGCTCACTTGTTCACTTGAACCAGGAGAGGCCTCCTAGTGGAAGAATGGCCACATGCAGGGGAACTATTAGGCAATTGGACTAATGAGGTGACCTCAATTTTAAAATTCCGCAAATAACAAATTTATGGATTCTATAAAATTTTGTTTTTCTTACAATGAGAGATTTCATAGTATCCAGGCTGTGAAAGTAATCTATTAGAAATATATAAAATATGTAAAATATTTAAAATATATTACATGGTATTCAAAATAACCATGACATGCAACAAGCCTCGACAGTGCATTTTTAACCTTCACCAAATAGAATTTCCCTATTTGGAAATAATTATATCAACATTAATAAATACAAAGAGTAAATCCAGAGGTTTTCGAAATATAATACATTTAATAACAATAAGTCTTTTTTTTTCTCTTTTACAGTCCCCCTCTGGTTGTACTATAAACACTTTTAATAATATAAACAATTTTATAAACCATTTAACGAACAATTTTATCCTACAACAATTATTACAGCCACAAAAATTTAAACAATTATATTACACAACAACATGCGCGCTCTGAAAGCTCAATCAAAAGCTAGGAAGGAGAATCATATAATTAGTAAAGAATAATGTAAACATAAGGTAGGGTAATTATATACTTTGTGTGGAATTCACAAGTGTGTGTGCTTAATTTTCCTTAAACTTGTATAAACTTGTGTAGCACAATGGCTTGCTGATTTTAGAGTGCACACCATTATTAAAAAAAACTATCAAATAATCAGATATATATCTCTCAAAAATGTAAACATATTTTGTGCATAGAATTATGAGTATATACATATACAAAAGAATTTTAACAGTGACTGTACATTGATAGAGAATTAAAATAAATACTAAATCCCAAAGTGGAAATTTCATCTTGTACAAAGTTCAGTCATTTCTATTAACAGGACGAATACTTCTGATTACAGTTCTAGTACATATTATGGCAATTGTATGTGATCTGCAGCTCTTTTCATAAACAAATTTATACGTTCTAATAAAAGGCAGACACAATAAAAGTTCAACACAGATTATAGACAAAATGTATACTGGACATTACATGCTTTTCACAATTCAAACACAAGACATTTATATGAACAACACTGAATAACACTGAGAGAGATTAAGGAACTCGGCTAAATTTCGCTTCACTAGGCACATGGGCACACCGGCCAAATCCTAACACATTTTCTTAAGTTTTTTGTTTGGTTTCTTTTTGTTTTTTAATTTTTATTTGTGTAAAACGTTTTGCACATAAGGAATTACTGTCACTACTAGTAGCATGAGAAGCTGACATCACCATTTAAAAGAAATACCAGAAGCCAGTCAAGTTCAACAGACCTTTCCTTTTTTAAAAAAACTTGCGTTCAGGAAAGAATTTGCAATGACTACGGTAACCTGAATATTCCCGGTATTCAGTGAAGTAAAAAAAAACACATCCAGAATTCAAGCAACAGTTTTTTTTTTTTTTTTTTTTTTTTAAGAACTAGCCAGGTCCTCACTTGACCCGAAACACAAGTAGTGCAAAAGCACCTCCTAGCAAAAAATTTAATAATTTCATTTTTGCATACCTGTCCGCTTTTGCATTAGCACAAGCTCAGTCCGATTTCCTCAATCTACTTACACATTACATCTTGGTCTCCCCACAGGATCACGGCTGCCAGGCCAGAGACCCCTTGGCACACTTTTTACTTAGCCTTCCATAATCAATTTAAAAAAAAAACCCGGCATTAAAAAAAATAACAATACTTTTCCAGACGCTGATCTGTAAGACAGCTCCCTGAATGCAACAGCTGACAACCCACTGTCCCAGTCAAACAAGCTTCTTGTCTACTCAAAGATAAACACCGCCCACGCCGCGGGAACGAAAAGTCAAGTTGTCCAAAGTCTCTCATAGATAGCGTGAGCGTTCACGATAGCGTGAACTACACAGATGAATGGATCTATTGCCCAGATTCGATATAAACAAAATTCGTATGTTGCCGTAACGACTCTCATAGTTACGGCACACCCCCACAACAAAAGAGTCCAACGGGTTGGACGACACTGGGACTGCCACCAGTTGAGGAAAAGCGGGGACTAACTAAAACCCAACAAAAAGATAAAATCCGGCGAAAGTTGAAAACGAAAGGACACCAGAAGGAAGGACAAGGTGTGTGTGGGTGTGTGTAAGTGTAGAAGATACGGGTAGTGTGATCGGTCGCGACCTATAGCAATAGAAAGAAGAAAGGAAAGGAGAGGACCTAAATACCGATAAAACTTTAAAACCCCAATTAACCCCACCTAAAACAATAAAACACTAAAAGTAAAACATTAAAACCCAATTCCTCCAGAGAAGCCCCTTGAAACCAAACCCAAGGACCCAAGTTGATCCTAACTGGGGTGAAAAAAATACTATCTATATCCTTCACCATAATTATAATACGTAACAGATTATTAAACAGCTAGCATCTAATAAAGAAAATATTCTTGTACACATGAAAATTTTACCTGACATAACGCTACAATATTTTCCATAGCAACATTGCTATTGTGTGTGTGTGTGTGTGTGTGTGCGTGTGTGCGATAATTTATATTTTATTTATCCCAGATCACAAACAACGCCTATCACACATATTGTTCAATTACCCACACAACGTACCCCAGGGTTCCCGACCCGACACCGGACCAACGACCAAGACCAAGACCAAGATAATGCGCTAGAAGACAACAAAGACAATGACAAAACCAGAACACAAACAAACAGATAAACACTTAACAACACCCCAAGACACAATCAGGAATCACCAAGATGTGCTCACCACCCCCCCAGGTGTCCCGGCCCGGCAACCGCACCCAAAGACCAAGATTTACAACAATCGTAACACATAATTACAACAATGGAGAACACACCACAACTGGCAGTACATGTCCAACTAACATATTGAGGTCACCGCATCTATTTCCAAATTTCGGTTCAGAGGTGGCCAGGCCTACGTCTAACCACGCTCTGCTACCATTTGTGAGCCGCTCCTCACCAATGACATCACAACACAATTCTCAACTTTCCGAATTTAACACATTTTACAAGTTTGACTTCCTTAAAAAAAATATAATAAACTACAACTTACCTGGATGACCGGCTCACTTGTTCACTTGAACCAGGAGAGGCCTCCTAGTGGAAGAATGGCCACATGCTGGGGAACCATTAGGCAATTGGACTAATGAGGTGACCTCAATTTTAAAATTCCGCAAATAACAAAATTATTGATTCTGTAAAATTTTGTTTTCCTTACAATGAGAGATTTCATAGTATCCAGGCTGTGAAAGTAATCTATTAGAAATATATAAAATATGTAAAATATTTAAAATAAATTACATGGTATTCAAAATAACCATGACATGCAACAAGCCTCGACAGTGCATTTTTAACCTTCACCAAATAGAATTTCCCTATTTGGAAATAATTATATTAACATTAATAAATACAAAGAGTAAATCCAGACGTTTTCAAAATATAATACATTTAATAACAATAAGTCTTTTTTTCTCCTTTACAGTCCCCCTCTGGTTGTACTATAAACACTTTTAATAATATAAACAATTTTATATACCACTTACCGAACAAATTTGTTCTACAACAATTATTACAGCCACAACAATTTAAACAATTATATTACACAAAAACATGCGCACTCTGAAATCTCAATCAAAAGCTAGGAAGGAGAATCATATAATTAGTAAAGTATAATGTAAACATAAGGTAGGTAATTATATACTTTGTGTGGAATTCACAAGTGTGTGTGCTTAATTTTCACAGCACAATGGCTTGCTGATTTTAGAGTGCACACCATTATTAAAAAAAACTATCAAATAATCAGATATATATCTCTCAAAAATGTAAACATGTTTTTTGCATAGAATTATGAGTATATACATATACAAACGAATTTTAACAGTGACTGTACATTGATAGAGAATTAAAATAAATACTAAATCCCAAAGTGGAAATTTCATCTTGTACAAAGTTCAGTCATTTCTATTAACAGGATGAATACTTCTGAATTACAGTTCTAGTACATATTATGGCAATTGTATGTGATCTGCAGTTCTTTTCATAAACAAATTTATACGTTCTAATAAAAGGCAGACACAATATAAGTTCAACACAGATTATAGACAAAATGCATACTGGACATTACATGCTTTTCACAATTCAAACACAAGACATTTATATGAACAACACTGAATAATACTGAGAGCGATTAAGGAACTCGGCTAGATTTCGCTTCACTAGGCACATGGGCACACCGGCCAAATCCTAACACATTTTCTTAAGTTTTTTTTTTTGTGTAAAACGTTTTGCACATAAGGAATTACTGTCACTACTAGTAGCATGAGAAGCTGACATCACCATTTAAAAGAAATACCAGAAGCCAGTCAAGTTCAACAGACCTTTTCTTTTTTAAAAAAACTTGCGTTCAGGAAAGAATTTGCAATGACTACAGTAACCTGAATATTCCCGGTATTCAGTGAAGTAAAAAAAACACATCCAGAATTCAAGCAACAGTTTTTTTTTTTTTTTTAAGAACTAGCCAGGCTCTCACTTGACCCGAAACTTAAGTATCATTGTTGCATACCTGTCCGCTTTTGCATTAGCAAAAGCTCAGTCCGATTTCCTCAATCTACTTACACATTACATCTTGGCCTCCCCACAGGATCACGGCTGCCAGGCCAGAGACCCCTTGGCACACTTTTTACTTAGCCTTCCATAATCAATTTAAAAAAACCCCGGCATTAAAAAAAACAACAATACTTTTCCAGACGCTGACCTGTAAGACAGCTCCCTGCATGCAACAGCTGGCAACCCACTGCCCCAGTCAAACAAGCTTCTTGTCTACTCAACGACAAACACCGCTCCACGCCGCGGGAACGAAAAGTCAAGTTTTCCAAAGTCTCTCATAGATAGCGTGAGCGTCCACGATAGCGTGAACTACACAGATGAATGGATCTATTGCCCAGATTCGATATAAACAAAATAAATTCGTATGTTGCCGTAACGACTGTCATAGTTACGGCACACCCCCACAACAAAAGGAGTCCAACGGGTTGGACGACACTGGGACTGCCACCAGTGGAGGAAAAGCGGGGACTAACTAAAACCCAATAAAAAGATAAAATCCGGCGAAAGTTGAAAACGAAAGACACCAGAAGGAAGGACAAGGTGTGTGTGGCTGTGTGTAAGTGTAGAAGATACGGGGAGTGTAAGCGGTCGCGACCTAAAGCAATAGAAAGAAGAAAGGAAAGGAGAGGAGCTAAAATACCGATAAAACTTTAAAACCCCAATTAACCCCACCTAAAACAATAAAACACTAAAAGTAAAACATTAAAACCCAATTCCTCCAGAGAAGCCTCTTGAAACCAAACCCAAGGACCCAAGTTGATCCTAACTGGGGTGAAAAAAAAAACAATCTATATCCTTCACCATAATTATAATACGTAACAGATTATTAAACAGCTAGCATCTAATAAAGAAAATATTCTTGTACACATGAAAATTTTACCTGACATAACGCTACAATAATTTCCATAGCAACATTGCTATTGTGTGTGTGTGTGTGTGTGTGTGTGTGTGTGTGTGTGTGTGTGTGTGTGTGTGTGTGTGTGTGTGTGTGCGCGAGATATTTTATATTTTATTTATCCCAGATCACAAACAACGCCTATCACACATATTGTCCAATTACCCACACAACGTACCCCAGGGTTCCCGACCCGACACCGGACCAACGACCAAGACCAAGACCAAGATCATGCGCTAGAAGACAACAAAGACAATGACAAAACCAGAACACAAACAAACAGATAAACACTTAACAACACCCCAAGACACAATCAGGAATCACCAAGATGTGCTCACCACCCCCCCAGGTGTCCCGGCCCGGCAACCGCACCCAAAGACCAAGATTTACAACAATCGTAACACATAATGACAACAATGGAGAACACACCACAACTGACAGTGCATGTCCAACTAACATATTGAGGTCACCGCATCTATTTCCAAATTTCGGTTCAGAGGTGGCCAGGCCTACGTCTAACCACGCTCTGCTACCATTTGTGAGCCGCTCCTCACCAATGACATCACAACACAATTCTCAACTTTCCGAATTTAACACATTTTACAAGTTTGACTTCCTTAAAGAAAAATATAAAAACTACAACTTACCTGGATGACCGGCTGACTTGTTCACTTGAACCAGAAGAGGCCTCCTAGTGGAAGAATGGCCACATGCTGGGGAACCATTAGGCAATTGGACTAATGAGGTGACCTCAATTTTAAAATTCCGCAAATAACAAATTTATTGATTCTGTAAAATTTTGTTTTCCTTACAATGAGAGATTTCATACTATCCAGGCTGTGGAAGTAATCTATTAGAAATGTATAAAATATGTAAAATATTTAAAATAAATTACATGGTATTCAAAATAACCATGACATGCAACAAGCCTCGACAGTGCATTTTTAACCTTCACCAAATAGAATTTCCCTATTTGGAAATAATTATATTAACATTAATAAATACAAAGAGTAAATCCAGACGTTTTCAAAATATAATACATTTAATAACAATAAGTCTTTTTTTCTAATTTACAGTCCCCCTCTGGTTGTACTATAAACACTTTTAATAATATAAACAATTTTATAAACCATTTAACGAACAAATTTATTCTACAACAATTATTACAGCCACAACAATTTAAACAATTATATTACACAAAAACATGCGCGCTCTGAAATCTCAATCAAAAGCTAGGAAGGAGAATCATATAATTAGTAAAGTATAATGTAAACATAAGGTAGGTAATTATATACTTTGTGTGGAATTCACAAGTGTGTGTGCTTAATTTTCACAGCACAATGGCTTGCTGATTTTAGAGTGCACACCATTATTAAAAAAAACTATCAAATAATCAGATATATATCTCTCAAAAATGTAAACATGTTTTTTGCATAGAATTATGAGTATATACATATACAAAAGAATTTTAACAGTGACTGTACATTGATAGAGAATTAAAATAAATACTAAATCCCAAAGTGGAAATTTCATCTTGTACAAAGTTCAGTCATTTCTATTAACAGGATGAATACTTCTGAATTACAGTTCTAGTACATATTATGGCAATTGTATGTGATCTGCAGCTCTTTTCATAAACAAATTTATACGTTCTAATAAAAGGCAGACACAATATAAGTTCAACACAGATTATAGACAAAATGTATACTGGACATTACATGCTTTTCACAATTCAAACACAAGACATTTATATGAACAACACTGAATAATACTGAGAGAGATTAAGGAACTCGTCTAGATTTCGCTTCACTAGGCACATGGGCACACCGGCCAAATCCTAACACATTTTCTTAGTTTTTTGTTTGGTTTCTTTTTGTTTTTTGATTTTTATTTGTGTAAAACGTTTTGCACATAAGGAATTACTGTCACTACTAGTAGCATGAGAAGCTGACATCGCGATTTAAAAGAAATACCAGAAACCAGTCAAGTTCAACAGACCTTTTCTTTTTTAAAAAAAACTTGCGTTCAGGAAAGAATTTGCAATGACTACAGTAACCTGAATATTCCCGGTATTCAGTGAAGTAAAAAAAACACATCCAGAATTCAAGCAACAGTTTTTTTTTTTTTTTTTTTTAAGAACTAGCCAGGCTCTCACTTGACCCGAAACACAAGTATCATTTTTGCATACCTGTCCGCTTTTGCATTAGCACAAGCTCAGTCCGATTTCCTCAATCTACTTACACATTACATCTTGGCCTCCACACAGGATCACGGCTGCCAGGCCAGAGACCCCTTGGCACACTTTTTACTTAGCCTTCCATTATCAATTTAAAAAAAAAAACCCCGGCATTAAAAAAAACAACAATACTTTTCCAGACGCTGACCTGTAAGACAGCTCCCTGCATGCAACAGCTGACAACCCACTGCCCCAGTCAAACAAGCTTCTTGTCTACTCAACGACAAACACCGCTCCACGCCGCGGGAACGAAAAGTCAAGTTGTCCAAAGTCTCTCATAGATAGCCTGAGCGTCCACGATAGCGTGAACTACACAGATGAATGGATCTATTGCCCAGATTCGATATAAACAAAATAAATTCGTATGTTGCCGTAACGACTGTCATAGTTACGGCACACCCCCACAACAAAAGGAGTCCAACGGGTTGGACGACACTGGGACTGCCACCAGTGGAGGAAAAGCGGGGACTAACTAAAACCCAATAAAAAGATAAAATCCGGCGAAAGTTGAAAACGAAAGACACCAGAAGGAAGGACAAGGTGTGTGTGGCTGTGTGTAAGTGTAGAAGATACGGGGAGTGTAAGCGGTCGCGACCTAAAGCAATAGAAAGAAGAAAGGAAAGGAGAGGAGCTAAAATACCGATAAAACTTTAAAACCCCAATTAAACCCACCTAAAACAATAAAACACTAAAAGTAAAACATTAAAACCCAATTCCTCCAGAGAAGCCTCTTGAAACCAAACCCAAGGACCCAAGTTGATCCTAACTGGGGTGAAAAAAAAAACTATCTATATCCTTCACCATAATTATAATACGTAACAGATTATTAAACAGCTAGCATCTAATAAAGAAAATATTCTTGTACACATGAAAATTTTACCTGACATAATGCTACAATATTTTCCATAGCAACATTGCTATTGTGTGTGTGTGTGTGTGTGTGTGTGTGTGTGTGTGTGTGTGTGTGTGTGTGCGCGCGCGATAGTTTATATTTTATTTATCCCAGATCACAAACAACGCCTATCACACATATTGTCCAATTACCCACACAACGTACCCCAGGGTTCCCGACCCGACACCGGACCAACGACCAAGACCAAGACCAAGATAATGCGCTAGAAGACAACAAAGACAATGACAAAACCAGAACACAAACAAACAGATAAACACTTAACAACACCCCAAGACACAATCAGGAATCACCAAGATGTGCTCACCACCCCCCCAGGTGTCCCGGCCCGGCAACCGCACCCAAAGACCAAGATTTACAACAATCGTAACACATAATTACAACAATGGAGAACACACCACAACTGGCAGTACATGTCCAACTAACATATTGAGGTCACCGCATCTATTTCCAAATTTCGGTTCAGAGGTGGCCAGGCCTACGTCTAACCACGCTCTGCTACCATTTGTGAGCCGCTCCTCACCAATGACATCACAACACAATTCTCAACTTTCCGAATTTAACACATTTTACAAGTTTGACTTCCTTAAAAAAAATATAATAAACTACAACTTACCTGGATGACCGGCTCACTTGTTCACTTGAACCAGGAGAGGCCTCCTAGTGGAAGAATGGCCACATGCTGGGGAACCATTAGGCAATTTGACTAATGAGGTGACCTCAATTTTAAAATTCCGCAAATAACAAATTTATTGATTCTGTAAAATTTTGTTTTCCTTACAATGAGAGATTTCATACTATCCAGGCTGTGGAAGTAATCTATTAGAAATGTATAAAATATGTAAAATATTTAAAATAAATTACATGGTATTCAAAATAACCATGACATGCAACAAGCCTCGACAGTGCATTTTTAACCTTCACCAAATAGAATTGCGGTCATAGTGTTACCTACTTGGGTATTGTATCGACCATGACAGATGTTGTCCCGTATTAGGTTCTGCGTTGTCTCCGACCAGTACTTTGCTTTGAATAAGTTTTTGAATTGCTGGTAGTCCGCGATCTCACTCCGGTTCGCCATCCACCAATTGTCCGTCATCTCTCGGAACGATTCGTCCAACAGTTCCCGGTTGTTACTCCACCTATTGCCCTGATGTTTGGCAAAATATTCTTCGATTCGGGCCAAGAACTCCATCGGCTTCCTTTTATACTGGCGGAAATTCAGCCATTCTCGATTCTCGTTCATTTGAATACCCGTAATGTTAGTGGGTCTGTTCCGAATTACTTCCATCTCTTCTTGGTTCTGCCGCACTTGACCGGTTATGTTCGTCATAGCAACTTCCATACCGTCACACCTTTCCGTGACTTGCTTCCGTACCTTCCCTAATTCTTCTTGGGTTTCTCTTCGGTTTTCTTCCGCTTTCTTTCTATTGTGCTCTTCGATGTTAGTGAATTTGGTGTTTACTTCTTCGTTAAATCCCTGTACTTCTCGCTCAGTCTGGCTACATCTTTCGTCCACTTCCATGATTTGTTGTTTTATTACTATGGTTTCTTCTTCTATTTTTTTATATGTGGATTCCTTATTATCGTTGATTTCTTTGTTCAGTTCTTCCTTCAACAACTCTATCCTCTCATCTAACTTGTCCATATTTTCCTGATTAACCTCCCTTAATTCTTCTCTTAATAGTTGTTTATCCTCTCTCAATTCTTCCAACTTCTCCCCCATCTTTTCTTCCATCTTCTCTTCCATCTTATTATTATTCTCCCTTAACTCTTCCTTCAATTGTTGGTTGTCACTTTCCATCTTCTTGCTGGTTTCTCCTATGTCCTTCCTTAATTCTTCCTTTAACTGTTGGTTGGCATCTTCCATCTTCTTGCTGGTTTCCTCCATCTTCTGATTAGTTTCATCAATTTTCTTACTGAAGGATCGGTTGTCCTCTTTCAATTCCTTGCTGGTTTCCTCTATTTTCTTATTTGTATTTTCCATTTTATTACCCAGTTCTTCCTTGGTTGATTTGAATTCTTCCTTTGTTGATTTGAATTCTTCTTTCAATTCTCCCAATTCATCCTTTGTTGATTTTTGCTCTCTTTCATTTCTTTACTCATTTCCATTATCATCCTCATCATAGTTTCCTGGAAGTTGACAACCCCCATTGGCGTAGGTTTCTCGGGCTGTCCCTCCTGGATATTGACATCCCCTGTTTGTGTTGGTACCTCAGGTTGTTCCTCTGGTTGTGCAGGTTGTTTCGGTTCCGCTGGAGGTAATCTCCCTTCCAGGTCTTCCACTGGAGTTGCCTCCTTTTCATCCATATCCATTTCTTCAATTTCTTTTTCGGCTTCTGCCGTCCTTTTCTTAGATAATGCTTGTTTCTTCATTTTTCTTCCTCTTCTGACCTTATAACAGCTGGCAAGCTAAAATTAGTAATTAGCAAATTCTTCTTATTTTATATGGCCTATCACTCAATAATTAAAGCCCCTTCAGTTGGACGCCAATTTTGTAACAAATTATTATTTTGTTTACAAATAATAATAAATTTTGTTTATTTTTGAAAATTTATGTTTTATGTTTTAATTGTTTTTGGATTAATTATTTTAAACTGTTGTGGTGTAAATTTAATTCTATTGAAATTGGTTTTGTCAAATTATACTACTTCGTGTAATTAGAATTAGGTTCTGCGTTAATAGGATTGTCTCCTGTACTAATCGACTTGCGGTTCTTCTTCTTCTGAGTGTATGCTCCTTCCACTTTGGTAATTGCCGCTTTTCGTGTAGTCCGTGAGTTAAATATTATCCTATTTTATTCTATTTATATGTTTTAGAAATAAATAGAAATCAATTTTGCAGAATTCCAAGATTTATTAACAAATTAATTATGGATCGATTGTAAATCGATTATTCAACAGTTAAAATATCGACTCGTTCTCTCAGGGCGAACGATTATTTTTATATAAATTATTAAGATTAATTCACAGGTTCTTTGAGCTGTTATATTATAGTAGTCAGAGAAAGGGCAAAGTCTGGAAAGTATAACACTTACAATTATAAGCTTAATTATCTAAAAATACAAAGATATTATTTAATATATATTGTTTAGTAAAGTAAGTTGTTCGAACCAATTTCGGTTTGATGTGAAGCTAGCGGGCCTGCAGAGGATCATGGGATTTCAAAATGGCTGCTTTGTGCTGCATATGTTGTCGAAGGCTGCATGTCAAGGAATTCTCTTCAAATAAATGTCGCCTTTCCAAGTTTTCCTCGTCCCCAGCAGTAGTGATTAATCCCTCTGGTGATAGTGTAGTTGTCCTGGATCAGTGTTCAGTGATTCGCCTCGATAAATTGTGTTGGATAATGTTTTTAATTCACTTTATGCCATAAGGTCGATAATGGCAGGTTTCGTTTCGCTATTTAAAATTATCGTTTTTATGTGTTTTAATAGTTAATTCACTTCTTTCTGTTCAGTATTAGTTTAATTCAATAGTTCTACTGGTTTATTTCACTGAATTTAGTGGTTGGTTAAGTTTTTTCCAAAATTCGCGATTTCAAAATTATTCGATTTGGTTAGACTCGCGCCATGTTTTACTCCTTCGCTATGTGTGAATATTTTGCGAGAGCTGGCTTAGATGTGTCCTGTTCAACGTATAACAATCAACTGTTCTATTTTCTTCTTCATCCGAAACGTGTTAGCCAATTTAATATTAAAAAGACATTGTTTTAAATTTCTAGCATTTCCGCTTACATAACTGATTTTTACATTATATGATTGAATATATTTTTACTATTATTTAATTTTATTAAATACCTAATACATAATCTCTTTCTCTATTTAATTCTACGTGATTTAATAATACCAAATATGATACTTTTACAGTGTTTTCCTTCTCAAAATGTCCTATTTATTTTATTTTTACAGGTAGGCCTAATATTTTACTTCCTGTCATTTTAAATGGTTTACCATCCTTATGAAATTATACTTATAATAGAACAAAATCCCTGATTGAAATAAAATGTTTATTTTCCATTAATTCCTGGTAATTTTATGAATTAGTTATCTTTTTTAAATATTATTCTTTAATTTGGGACCCCCCTTGATTTTTCTATTATTACATTTGCATTTTTTCCAATAATCTTTCATACCTTTTTCCAATATCTTTCTAAAGTATAGTTTCAGTTATAATACACTGTGTCTGATTTACATTATACAAATTTCATCAGTTTAATTAATTTACTTGACTTATTCATCAATTATAAGGTTGTTGAGATTTACCATTTGCCTAAATTTTACCTGTGTTCATTTACAATGTTTTATGGATATTACAGCTTGCCTCTACCCCTTCTGACATTCTATTCTAATACAATTTTAATTAAATTCCCTTACTTAACTACATGAGTATTTAGCATTGATAACAATTATTAACTCTTAACAAATATTTTATAACAAAATATTGTATTCAAACCCAGACATTTCAGCCTTGAGTTCATTGAACTTAACATAAACAAAACACATTTGTACTTTCATTATTTAGATCATTTCTTAAAATTACTTTTAGTGCAGTCTTAGCTGTTTTTGTTTTATATGGGGGATGTACCCTTTTTCACTTCACTTAAATATTTCCTGCTCTTATTTTATCTCTGTCATTTTAATTAATGTTGTTGGATAAAAAGTGGCACTTTCTTAAAAACATTTGTAGTCTATTTTTTATAATAACATTCTACAAAATACCAATTCTGTATTTGATACAATAACTTTAAAGTTGTGTAAAGGTACCAATCAGTTTAAGATACACTTAATTTAAGAACATTAAACACAGACACTTGAAGTTTATTTAACATAATAAAATAACTTGCACTGGATCCCTGTTATTCTTATCGGCTATCTCTAATTAGTTTTTAGTCTTATCAGATAAAGAATTTTATTTATAGAGGATTAAGAAGATTTGTTTTTTCCATTATATAAATAACTTCCACTGGTTCACTTATAGTTCTACCTTTAGACACTTTTGTTTATATCTATATTACATTATTTGTTATTTTATGTGTTATACTTCCATCGGTTAAATATACTCACTTTCGGTGTTTTATCCTTTTATTACAGGGTTTACTTTGGGTATTTCTCTACTCTATCTTGTTCTACGACGTGGTTTCTTCTAATTTCATTCCTTTTATTAGGGATTTCGGCATTTTCTGGGTTTTGCCTTACTTACTCCTATCCTACCTTGTTTCTTCAAAAATGGTCCTTATATTAGGGGTGTCGGTTTGTTCTGGGTTTTTCCTTGCTTACGCCTATCCTATCTGGGTATTTCCTCACTTTATTTTAGTTTTTTGGTTTATTTTTCATTACTCATAGGTGTTGCTTCGTTGTTTTTAATTTATTTTTATTTCTTCAAATTATGATTGCATTTTACTGTGGTACTTATTTGTTTTTATTTGGATTTTTCCTTGATTTCATTTTATTTTAAATTTATTTATGATCATTTTTCATTCATTTTAATGTGGATAATCTGTCATGCTACACTATATACACAGATATATTTACACAGAACTCACAACATAAGACATACATCCGCACATGAACAAAACCGTGAGTCAACTAAGCTACTGTACGTACATATATTTTCCGTTTAACAAGTTGGCGCCTGTCACTGGAGGCTCGTCTAGACTGTGTGACTCACCGTATGGCTGGCCGAACCATCCGACGGCCGATCCAACCGAGGCCGGACGAGAGGGAGTCTACTGTAACTACAAACATTCACCTAGCGCTTCATTTGAGAGACTATGCAACCAAGTTTTGGCTTGCGATAACGAATAATCATTGCTGCCATCTAGTGGGAAAATTTTGAATATGTTGTGAGACGCTTTATTCACCCCAAAGTTTTTGAAAAATTTGTTTTTGTAAATTTTTTTTTTTGAGGGGCGTTTCGTAAGTTTTAAGACTAGGCACGTAACCGTATGTTAGTATGTAACTGTATTTAGTATTTCATACAGTTAAATAATAACGAAAATATTTTTCGTGTATAATGTATTCAAATAAAAAAGTATCGGAAGCTAAGATAATTTGAAACAATGTATGATCTACATTAAATTCGCTAAGAATTTCAGTAGACGAAGTAAATGAGAACAGTTAATTATTATCCGTTGAAGCGAACACTTAAACGAGGTTTTGCCCCGTATAACCTATATTAACGGCGTGCGATACTTAAATCGAGTTCAGTGCAAATTTTGTAATTTTTTTAAGTTGGAATTTTAACTTGAGAAGCAGTGAAAACAAACAATAAACAGTGAACTACAGATAAACAGAACCACATACGCCTAAATAATTGAACTAACACCACTCCAAATAAATTTTACTGATGAAACAAAAAGGGTTATATACGACACATTTAACCAAAGTGAAACAGACATAATAACACACATTTACACCAAGTGAACTAATAAACACTGTACCAGGAACACTCATTTAACTCCAGAACTAATATCCACTATTGCTGAGACGAGGAAACGGTGAAAAGGACATCGTTATTGCAAGAAATATTCGTCGAGGTGATTGACATTCAACTACGCATACTTCTGTCGGCCATTTTGATTTTCCCAGCATTCTATTCGAGGTGGAACAAATGAACGTCTAGTCTGCATTGGTTCGAATATTATACTATATAAACTTTCTATATTAATTAATAACACTGTAATTGTTAATTTTAAGACATTTTAATTGTAAATGTTATACTTTCTTGGCCCTACCCTTCTCTGGCTATTCTAACATAACCGTTAAAAGAACAATATTTTATATACACTATTAATGTAAAGTTTTTGTCGACCGGCCCTGAGTAACGAGTCGATACTGTTGTCAACAATCGATTACTATCGATATTTTTAATACATTGTTAATAAACACTCTAATTCTGCAAATTGGTTGAATTTTACTTTAAATATAATTAAAGAATAAGTTAATTCAAGAACACGGACTAACCGAAAGGCGGTATTTACGAAAATAAGGAGCATATTGAAGAAGAAGAAGAAGAAGAGCCGTCTATCGACCAGTACCGGAGTTAACCATATTAACTTAGAAGTTATTCATAGAAAGTGACACCACAACCCTATCAACCATAATATAATTAAAATTTTTACACCAGGCAATAACAAAAATTATTTCCTAAATACAGATAACAAAAACCCGAAACAAATATTTTTTCAGAAAAAACAAAATTTTTATTTTAAAAAATAATTTTTTTTTTATTTCAAATTTTACAAATTATAACATTATTATTTTTTAACTACGAGGGAACGTTACAATATATATTATATATATATATATATATATATATATATATTATGTAGAAATGCTCTTCATACTTAAGATCAAACACAAAAATAAATGCTGTTATGTTAAATGGAGTTTCATTCCAAGTCCTGTCACTCTGATCTCAGTGCAGTTTATGTTTCCGTCTAGGCCACGTTTAGTGGTGTGGCGGCACACAATATAGGAGGGCGTACTATAGGCTACATTCGTTTTTTCGAATTCCCGTAACAGACGACAACACAGTTTTATACGATATGGTTAGGCACACTCTTTACGAAGACGTTCCAAGAGACTTGAAGAATTACTGGATAATCATAGACGATGTATCTATGATGTGTTATAAATTTTTGAGGTTAATAGATTTACTCTTACGTCAACAAGAAAGGGTGAACAAACCTTTTGGCGGGATGAATATATTGTTGTTTGGTGATTTGATGCAATTAAAACCTATATCAAAACACGACTCAATGTATTGTTTTCAAAAACCTTACCAACCTATATTCAGTAACGATATAAACGAGGATCCAAATTATAATGTGTGGAATATGTTCGCGTATAGAAAATTAACACAAAACGTCAGACAAAAGGGGGATCGAAGACACGAACAATTTTTAAACAATATACGTATATTGTAGCTAACGCACAAGATATAGAATTAATAAAAACCCGGGTGGTTCCAATAGAAGGTTTATTCGATGAAAATAATTCGATACGTTTATATCCAAAATATAAAGACGTAGATACTTACAATGAAAAATGATACGAAAAATACGAAACAACGGAGCAAACATTTGTACAGTGTATGCTGAAGACAGAATAGTCGGTACAAAATTACAACCGAGTTCGAATTCTCTCCATAAAGAAGTCAGCTTTACGGGAGGTATACCAAAAATATTGAAGTTAGGAGTAAACGTACGGGTGATGTTAAAAAAAAAGTTTGTACGGAAAAAGGGTTTGTGTAAGGTAGTAAGTGGTAGGTACTATCAAAGCGCTGACGTGGACAAACGATAAAACACTTAGACACGTTATCGTACAGTTCGATGACGAATCGGTAAACGGTGGCAAGGCAGCGTATATAAAGGCGTGTACAGTTCGGTTTCTTTCTCGTTTACCGACACCCGGATATTGAACGATGCGGATTTCCTTTTATTTTGGCTTGGGCTATAACAGTGCATAAATCGCAAGGATTAACCTTTAAACGTATGGTAATTTCTATAGACGAAAATTTCTTCGAAAAAGGACAAGTATACGTCGCTTTGAGTAGAGTACAAACGTTAGATTCGTTAGCAATAACTAATCTAAACGTCGACGTTATTTTAAATGAGCCTCACGACAAAGAGTCTTTAAGAGAATTGAACACACTCAACCGACTGAACAGTTATTCCGAAGAAAATCCAAATACACACGACGATTTAAGGAATACAAATTCTCTTTTTAAAAATAAACAATATATTTACTTTGTAATTGAGAGTTTTTCTTCGAAGAATTTCAATATAACTAATGATATATTATTCTATACTAAATCCTTGACGTCGAAGAAAAGAAAAGCCCTCAATTACAACAGAAAGAACAATAGAAAAAAAGATTAATAACATAAAGTACAAAAATTAAAAAAAAAGAAATAGATACATTAAACGATTATATTAAAACTGGCGATCAGAAGAACGACAATAAAGAAAAAGGAAAACCATTGTTATCGGCATATTTGAAAATTGAATATTATTTACGAAATAAAACACTACTTCACGACATAAAATATGATTATAAACGTAAATCCTATAATAATAATAAAATTTTCAAAACCGCTTTAAAAGAATTTATCGAGAAACACAGTAATTTATATTTAATGAAGAAAGTTAATCAGTTTTTTAATAGATATTATCAAAACAAAGACGATGATTATTTCAAAATGTTACGCACAAACATTAAAAATGTTTGTAAACACGAAGGTGAGTAGGCTACAGCGTACAGTTCTTACAAACGTGCGCTAACGACGAAATCGAAAGTACTGTACAAATTTTCAATTCTTGTAATAAAATAATATAAGATCTTAAACAATGGAAAACGACATTGATTTTCATCCTAAAACGGCCTTAATGATTATACAAACTATTATGATGTGTATATTTTTTTTCTTATCTATTGAAAGCGTATTTTACGGTTTGGAAACGATCGCTGGAAAAATCGATCTATAACATTGCAATTAGTAATTGTTATTATTATAGCGTCATAAAATTTGTGATAAATTAGCCCTCTCTATTCTTGATTTATATGTAATAACGCAAGATATATATTAATATATTGTCCTTCTACTACATTGATTCCACGTCTGTATTCTTCATACGGATCTACAATATTTCTATTATTATTAATATTATCGGGTGGTTCGTTTGCTTCTAATACATTGATTCCACGTCTGTATACTTCATACGGATCGCTAATTCCTAAAAGCCTTGACGGATCTACAAAACTTGACGGATGTGCATCAGCTAACAACGGATTGTCGCTATTAATAGAATCATTACTAGAAAAACCATTAATAAAATCGAAATCGTTCTCGTTATAATAGTTGGTATTAATATTTCCATTAGCAACAACAGCATTCGTACCGTCTTCCATTTAACCTCTACCATTCGTGTGAGGAACGGTATTAAATATTTCAGACATATTTTCCTTATTAACATTTTTATTTTTTATTTTTTAATGATTTTTTAACACGTATTTCCTCGTAGGAGATTCTCTTTTTGATCGATTACAAGATCGTTTTCTTTTTTGTAATTTGTTGTTGTTTTGTAATCGTCGATTTGGACTTTTCGAACGACTTCGACTTCTGTGACTACGGCTCCGTATTCATCGATTTGGACTTTTCGAACGACTTCGACTTCTGTGACTACGGCTCCGTATTCATCGATTTGGACTTTTCGAACGGCTTCGACTTCGATTGTTTGAACTGAATTTCGAGCGACGTTTGTTAGGGGATCTGCTTCTGCTTCTGCTTCTGTTTTTGCTTCTGCTCCTGCTCCTGCTTCTACTATATATATCTTGAAGTGGAATTATAATTGCGTTAAATTTTTGTTTCTTAATTCTGTTACTTTGTACAATCGATCTTTTTCTCGTTTTTGTTTCACCCGAAGCTGCCAACAATTTCCTTTCCGTAGATTTATTCATTTCCTTATTATATATTTCAAACTATTATAAACTTGCTTATTATTATAATAAACAAAACGTGTGTATTTTTTATTGCAAAACAGTTTTCATTGTGATCGAATCCTTTAGATAAATCTACGGTTTAAAAAGGTTGTTTATCGTCATGGAACGTATAACGCTCTATAACTATATTCACTCCGTTTTCGATATAAAATCTATGTATTCTTTTAAAACAACGTGTAAAGGTTTTCCAGATTTACGTTTATTAATAAAATACGTTTCTATTTCCCTACAATGAATATCGTTTTCCAACGTCAACATCAATATTCTCGTTAACTCGCAATTATACACGAAAGGTTTACTTAAAACGTTTTTAATCTGTTCCTCCATAATCGATCGTATAAAGGTATCGTTTATATTATAAGAAGATCAACGTCATCCAACTCGGCTTCTTCTCGACTGAATAGGATTTCTAATATGAAGCATTATTATAATAACGAAGAAATCGATAATAGTAGCGGACATGATGGTGGTGGCGCCAGTGGTAGTAATACGGTCGGAAAAACTGTCATGAACAGGCTGAACAAAAGTAAACAGATGTATATGTCTTATTCGGAAGAGGTGACAAATAACTTCAAGATACACTCGCAAAACGTATCTCTTTTGATATTCCTATATGTTGTATTTATTTGTTTGGCGACATTTTTCGATTATAAAAAACTCTACTTCCGTATAATCGAAACGATATCTATAGTCCTATCTTTATATAATATTTGGTTACAATTTGTAATAAGTAAAAATTTAAATGTATCGACAATCAATGCATAAAATCAAAACTGTGATTTTAATCGTTTTTATTATTTCATTCGTAATAATTTTTTTTTAAAACGGATATTATGAGACGACAACATACGAACACAAAAAAGAAAAAGAAAATTCCTACATAGAAACAAACGAAAAAAATCTTTACGAAAAGATTACACGAAAGGATTGTAATACGTCACCTTTTGTAACCAAAAACAACGAATTCGTAGAGTGTAGTAAGTTGTGTGGAAACGACAACTACGGCCATTATAGGCCTACGTCGAAGACAATACGTTTATAAACGTAGATAACAGAATATTTAGTAGCGGCAGTTATTGTTTACCGAAAACTATACTGTATTGTAATACTAGTACATCGTTATTGGTCAAAATTTCACGCGACAAATGGGAATGCCGACCCAAATGGAAAGAAATATTCGATAACGATATAATAAAAGTGTGTAACGGATATTTATACGATAACAAATATAAAGTTATGTGCGATTTTAAAGTACCACAAAACATAGATCTATCGAAAGACGGACCGTACGAACATTTGGAAGATTCGGTAACTAGATTTGTGTGTGCTGACGAAGTGTTTCCAAACGATCATAAATACGCTGTTCTTGACAACAGAGGAAATCATAAAATACGTCCAGAATATTCGACTTTTTCCAGAATTACGAACGTCTGTACTTTGTTATTGAACGATACGAAGAATTCCACTAATCGTCCGGATTATTTGTTGGGTGTATGTGACTTCTGACGACTATAAAGAAAAATTAGATTCTACGGACTTATTACAGTACACTTGTTCCTCGTGTTTAAATAATAAAATTTACAAATCACCCGATGGGATTTCTTATCCCATGGTTTCTAAAGCGTGTATTAAGAGTTATGATATAGACGTTCATACAGACGAACGTATTTCTCTTGTAAATAAACTACCTTGTGTTAAAAAGACATTCAACATAAAAACAGAAGCTTGTGTAGAAGGCAAACTGTTGATAAGTAAAGACGTATCACAATACGCGCAAAACATTTTAAAAAAGGTGTAATTTTTCTGTATTTTTTTAAGGTGAAATTTGTATAAGTAATTGATTGTAAATACAATTATTGGAGAGTTGATACAGGTTTTGTTTTTACCATTTTATTACATTTTTTAAGCTCGAATCTTCGAAAGGTATATATAGTATGGAAGATTTTCTCTAACCATAACGTGTGTACAATTGTTAGAACGTTGATACAGGTTTTGTTTTTATTTAATACGTCGTTGGGAACGTTTTATTAAAAATTTTTTCCAGAAAGCTTGAGTCGCACTGACCTACCGACTCAAGCTTTCTCTCGCGCGCGCGAAGGCACCCCTGTATATATAGAGATTTTCGAGTGGAGGGAGGTAAATCCAATGAGCTTATTGGTTGTTAGAAATTTGGAACGTTATCGCTGTTGATGAAGACCATACTATTGGGCGAAAATGAAAAAGTGGAGGGGATAGACGTGGAGTAGGAGTAATAATTTTGACAGTAGGTGTGTAGAAAGCAAAGAGGGAACACGTACAACGAAATACTGTTACAAAATGTATTTGGACTGTATAAGTAATCGATTGTAAATACAATTATTAGAAATTTAATACAGGTTTTATTTTTATTTAACATCGTACCGTTTTATTAAATTATTTTGTTATTGTCGTTTACCACTGATTGTTATTGTCGTTTATATAAAAACATTTATACTTTTTCATTAAATCGTACACGAACTTAGATTTGACGTTAAATTCGAATAATTTATGTATATACTTGTCATTGTTCTAACTACATATGACTATATCGAAACTGTAGCCGTACTGTTTTCGTATCCACGATACCAGAATCGTTAAGGTTATTATTTGATAATAAACACGAAACACTGTTTTCATTCGAAAACGTTTAAAATTAGTTTGTAATTGTAAATCGTATATAGCGCAATTGTAATAAAAAAATTGTTTTAAGTAAACAGGAGATACCAGTTTGTTTTCAAAAATCAGTTTTTTTTGTTTGCCTCTGATAAGGTTTTTTTTATTCTTTTCTTCGTGAATGTAGCGTCGTTTTTTGTTTTCGATTCGTCATCAAAATACAATTTACTACAACCACTATCGTTAGAAACGTTTTCTTCGTGATCATGGCGTTCTAAATTATAATCCGTATTGTTGTCGGATTGACAATTCACATTTATCTTCAATACGGTGGCGTTTTTTAATGAATTTTTTGTAAATATATTTTTCGGCCCGATATGATTTTCCGACACTCGTTTGCCCATTAAATGGGATAATACCAGATAAGTTTGTCTAATTCCTTTTTCGGGTTTAATAAATAAATCGTTTTCAAGTGTTTATAAATATCTTTGTTATTTTTAGTAAATAAAAATTGAGATTCATCGTAATTGTACTTGATAGAGTTAAAACATAACTCAAATCAAGTTCGTCGTCCTCCTCGTCGTCGTTATTGTTGTTGTTATCGTCGTTGTCGTCGTCGTCGTCGTCGTCTTCGTTGTTGCCGTTGTCATCGACTGTATTAGTGTGCTTTTTCTTGTTTATTATCGTTTTCACTTTTAAGATCTTGGTAAATCCTGTGGACGGAAGATGGTGTCAAAAGGATTCGTTTATAAACGTTTTTGTTTTTGTTTTTCTAAGATATCTTTGTTCAAAGAGAATATTTTGTAAATAGTAACCTCTTTGATTTCATCCGTTATTATAGACGATTTTTGGTTTGTTTGTTCCTCTTCGTATGCGGGTTTCGTATCATCGTCTCTTTTGGGGTCGGGACAGAACGCGTTGACGTAGGCTTTGTTGTAAAGACGACTGCCTGTTATTATTAGTCGTAACGTATTCGTATAACGATTTAAAAGACATTGTGAGAGAAATTTTTTTGACGTCTGTCGCCTAAAATAAGAACGTCGGTTTTCCACTTATCGTTTCGGTCGTTCTTACTTTACTCGCGATTTTACGTTTTACTTTTACCTCGTCTAAATTTTTCTCTTCACACGATAGGCTTATATGACCGATTATATCGGCTAAAGTATCGAATTTAGTTCCTATAACGTTTGCAGTCGTATCGTAGTTTAGTGAATAAACTATTTTATCGAATATTTTTATTAACAATAAAAACGTTAAATGTTTTAGAAAATCCTTTTCGTTTTCAAAAATTCCAAGTTTTTTATACACCGAATAACCTATTTCCGCTTCTTCCGTTCGCCGCTCTTCTACGTTTATGTAACTGTTCAGTAGAGTTTTTTTATATTCGTTTAAGATTTTATTGATTTTTTCTCTTCGTTACAAATCAACCTTTGACGTTCCTTTTCCACGTCTTCTAGTTTATCGTTTTCCGTATATTTTACGCGATAATCGCACGATCTGTTCAGTACAAAAGTAACGAACCAGATGCTTTTTAATAAGGATAATTCGTCGTAAAAAATCACAAGTGAAGGTAAACGTTCTTTGTTGTTAGGCCTAGGTTTAGTTCTGTTGACATAGCATGACGGCTCATTTATATGACACGTGTCACGTAATTCTTTACCACTATTACTACTACCATCAACGTCCTCATCGACGTCGTCATCGTCGGTATTAATATTATTATTTTGTATCAAAAGGTTTCTATTTAATATCATTCCTATATTAGGAAACAAACCGTTGTAAAACGTGGATGGAAAAGTAGTATAGCTGTTGGCGTTATTCTCGGTAATAACACTGCCACGACAATCGTTCTTACTCTTGAGTTTTTATCATGTTCGTCATCGCCATCATCGTTGTCGTTGTCTTCATAATCTACGTCTAATATCGGTAATATAAAATCTCCCGTTTTACAGAATAAAGTATTTTTGTTAACAAAATACACGTTTTCTAATATAGGTTGTATCGTTTTTATTGAAAACTTCAAACAAAGAATAAGATATAATTTTTGTAATAGAATTTAAAGTATGATTTCCTTTACTGAAAACCGATGAATCGACATTAAGAGACACAAACAAAGAATTAAAATTTCTTTCACAGATTAATAATAACGATAAAAGTATATCGTTAAACGAATTTTCTTTATTAACTATTGCATATGACAACGATCGTTGATTGTCTCTATTTTGTTCTTCCATTACCACTTCACTTTATTATTATAAGAAAACTATAATTCTTAGGATATATACTTATAGTTTATGTATGGATCGTTCCTTGTTTTTTATTATTATTAGTAGTAGTAGAAGTAGATAATAATTATTTTGTTTGTTAAAAAAGTGTATCGAAAACAAATGCTGTTTATTATCGGTAGTGTTGGAATAAACACGATTCTAATGATATTAGTGATTATAGTTTTAACGTTTATGACCGGATGTATATTGAACGTTCAAGAATCTTACAATAACGAATTAAACGTTAATAAATATTTCTTTAAATATGAAAAATCGAAACTACACGATACGAATAAAATAAATAAAATCGAATACAGAGATGTCGTCGAAGAAAAAAACAAGGACGACGACGACTATAATAAAATAGAAAACATATTATTTAACTCTTCCGGTGAACCCATAAAATGTAACGTAAACGCTCCGAGACAATTATCAACCTGTGAACTAGATTTCGGGTTGGTTCATTTAAATGACGACGTTGAACTAATAGAAAACAAAAGAACGATACATACTTGGTTTAAAAATAATAATCTCGAAGAGGGTTATTGTATTCCTTCGTTAGATTATATTAAACAAAATAATTATACAATAAAAAATACAACGTCCGGATGTAATCCTAAAACCGGAACGTTATATATGCTTAAATATTACGATACGTTGGTGTCGGCCTGTAAATGTAAAAACAGTAAATTGTACGATCAAAGAATTCCTATAACGGGCGACTGCGACAAAGTCGTAGCGTGTGATAAGGGACAATTAGAAGATTTAAACAAAGACAACGAATTGAAGTTATCTCTAATGAAATGCGTGAACTGCGTCGAGGGATTCGTTTTGGATAGAGACGATTACGGATACCCGGTGTGCAGAGAAAGATCTTTTTCTGAAAAACAGGAGGACGATATTTACGAATCGTATTTTCGTCGTAACGATATTTTCGGTGGTCGTCCTGATTTTATGATCAGTGTATCCGACGAACGAATAGACAAAACGTTTGCGAGTTATTTTGCCAACAAAACGCGTTTAGTTCCCAATCCGTGTGCTTTTGACGCGTTCTCGGGGAGACCTTTCGAGTCTGCAGAGTGTTATATAGATTCGGTTTGGGCCCTTACGAGAGACCGAAAGTACTTTTGTAACACCGACAAACCGGGCATAGCTACTTTTAAATATAACGATGATTATCTAACGAATAACGGTGGTAAATACGCAAACGCTTGTTACGGGTTTTTAAACGACAACGCGGTAATGGATAAAGATTATTACTGGATATTGGAATATTTTATTACACCGATAAACAGTGATACTCCGATCGAAACGTATCCTATAATCGGAACTCGAACTAGTAAAACGTTTATTAAACCGGAATTGTATAAGACATTCCATATAGAAAATGAAAATCCCAATTTCATGATAACGGTGTATAACGAACGACTTCCTAGAAATTATTTGAAAGAACTGTTGCCTCTGAAAATAAAAGATATCAGATGTGGCAACCAATCGCATCAAAATCTAATCAACGAATACGACGATAGATGGGGTTGCCGGTAAGCGTGATGACTATAGGCGTCCCCATAATGCCCGCAGTGTTGAGTAATTTTACAATAAAAGTAAAAAATGTAACGATTTGGGTAAAGTCGAATTAGATTGGCCTATACCCATAGCGCCTTGGGATATAAACAAAATAGTTAACCTCGACGTGTGGAACGATTATTTAACGAAAGCTTATGTAGCCTGTATAACCGATAGTAATATTTTAGTTAAACCCAATAAAGACTCGTTTTCGTTTACAGGCATTCTCAAATATAAACACGGAATATTTACGCCCTGGTGGCCTCTGGCAGAAGAAGATTTGAAATATTATATTAATCACCTACCAAACGTATACTAAAATGAAAAACAAAAAGAATAACGGTGCGAGATCAAATACATTAGACTTTGGAGAAAAGTAATGTAACATTTAAAATCTAAAGACACTGGAACTGTTAAAATGTTATCACAGTAGTAGTACCTGTTCTCAAGAAGAGAATATAAATGCGGAATATTGTATGGAGGAGGAGTACAAAACTGAGTTTTCTTAATACTGGATACAAATATAAAGTTTATTGTCTTAAAAAAAACACTCACACAAACTATAATAAGCATAGTTCTAAAGTATAAAAGTATAAACTATATACAAGTATAATACAAACAGTATAAAAATATAAACTATATACAAATATAATACAAATAGTATACAAGTTTATTAAAATATAGTAGGTACTCGATTATGTTAAAAATACGAATATAAAGTTTATACAGATAGTATACAAAATCGATAATAAGAGTTCAGTTGTTGAAGAATATCTGAAGTCTTCTTTTCGTATGCCTGTTTATATATCTTGTATAGGCTTTACACAGTGGATTTTGTCTTAATTCGATAGCATGCTTTTGACAACGTCTCTTAATTCGTGATGGCACTTGCCATTATATATCACACAACACTTGTTATAACTACCAACCATATGAATAGAATATAGGTCTACAGATCGATTAGGATACTGTTTTTGACACACCCATTTGCACGAATTGTTGTATGAATTTCTAATCTCTTTAGAAATAAACTCGTAATTTGTTGTTGCTTCGTAACACATCACGATAGTCGACTTAGCTTCGGAACACTGGTATACGCAAATACAACCTCTTTCCAACTATATACGGTTGTGTTCTTCAACGCACACCTTTCGAAGGGTTCTCACTAAACAAGTGCACTTCCTTAACGTTCCGTTGATTTGACGATCTCCCAGCAATCGTATTATATGCATTTTCGGTGTGGTCACAGCTTTTAAAGGCAGTTTTGTTTTCGTTTCAAACGAAAACATCAGACACTCTTCGGCTGATACTGAGACAGAGTCCGCGGTAAGAAGTGTATGTAAGTTATCAAAAATACATTTACAAAGTCGACATATTGTGGAACACTCGTAACAGAAGGTGGGGTGTCTCCCTTCTCTCTGTGGACAATCTTCAAAACACATAGTCTCCGTTAGCTTAGCGGTAGGCTCTATACCGTGCCAGTTGTAGAGGGAAAGTAGACGTTCCAGGGTCCGTAATATGTCGAAGAACGTCTTTTCTGTGGAGTCTAGACTGGTGCCTATAAGTGGCTATAAAGCAATTTCTCCACTAAATACTCTTTCCAAAAAACCCTCTATCGTTGTTAGTTTATTCATATAATGTCTGAAGATTTGGTGATGTATCAAACTACGGAGAGTGTATCTCATTTTGTATGTAATACTCGTTTGATCCGACTCCATGCATTTGGGTTGTGCTCAAAGCTCTTATAGGCAGTCGTTTATAAGGGGAGCTCCACTCCCCTCCCCCACAACCTCTCACTCTCGTCAAGAGTGTTGCATTTCAATTGTATATATATACGCGTATGTTAAGCATTGAGAATATATATTCTTCGTTACCATCTACAGACACCATCGCTAATGTCATCCCAATTGAAATTTGTACCAAAACTACGTCGACTTTGGACGGAAGGGATTGTGAGCGAACGTCGTCGTCGAAGTCGAGTCCTGATTCAAATGGAAGTGTGTCGCAAAGAGAAGGAGCTTCAACAACACCACCCATTGAAGTTCGTCCCTCTTCTTATGGTGGCCTTTCATATGGCGATGAATACAATTCGGGAAAGGTACCCACGGTCGCAAGAGATTCTTCTAGCGCTGAGTCACATTCGGGCAGAACTAGAAGCGCAGCAACAGAAGCAACAATGTCAACAGAAATACTAGTGCCGAATCCACGACGGAAGATGGACGATAAAAAATTGATTAACGCATTACAACAAGCAGAATGTGCCAGTGTAGAAATATCAAACGGTTGTTATGTTTTCCGCACTAGAACTCCTGACCAGACTCGTACAATAATCGAACAATTACTTTTATAATGTGAAAAAATCTGTATAATCTGTATCTGTAAAATCTGTATAATGTGAAAAAACTTGTATAAGTTTTTATGTTATAATGTGAAGAAAATCTATACAAATAAACAATTAAAAACAGTTTTGTCTTTTTCAGTGTATGTACCCTTTGGTTTAAATCCTTTACCAGTGTTTGAATCTTCTGTTTTTGTCTTTTTTAGTGTATGTACCCTTTGGACTGTTTGTTTATAAAAATGTATTATTGTTCGTATAGGCCTATTTGCCGAGGTGTTACGACAATGGGATCAGAGACTTTATGGCATTACTCAGCACGCTGTGCTGTTGAAAATAAGAAATGTACAGTTTGTCTAAAAAAATAGACAACGTATTAGAAGACGTGTTGTCTTTGGATAAGACTAAATTTAAAATCAAATTAATCAAGCGTTTAAACAAAAACGATGCTGCATACGAACAGGTTTTAAATAGATTAAGTCGCTCACCGTCTATAGATTTAATATCTGTAGATCGGATAGTTACAGAACTAAAGAATTCCCACCACAAAAACGAATTTGCGGACGTGATAACTCACGGAGAAACGATACAAAAAAAAGAAAACAACATTAAACGTTTATTCGCAAACAATAACAATATCAACGTGGACGGAGATTTAATAAAAGAAATGAAACAAATTACTTTAGAACTGAACGCATTAAAAACGTTTTATAATGAAAATCTAAAATTTAGAAACTTAATAGACAATTTGGGACGAACGGGGAAGCGTAGAACGATAAAAGGAACGTTCGCAACTATGGTAATCGGTGGTGGAGGAATGTTTATCGTAGAGGAAATCTTGTCCAGTATAGTAAAAATAAAAACGCAAAAAGCGGTTGTTGGCGTACGTATACTACTTCAACTTTTAGCAAACAGAAAAAAGAGTGTCTTATATTAGAGGCTTTTTGCGGTATCGTTATACAACCGGGTTTCGATCGGACGGGATTGCCGATCTGCGGTAAAATACCGAAAATCATAAACGAAAAAACTTGCGAAGATTGGAACGACGGTGAGGGTTCCGTGTGTAGAAGCTGCAATCCCTTGGCAAACGGCTCGAAACAATTTTTACCGCGTGAGGAATTCTTCGAACCCTTCGATACGTACGAATGTAAAGAACCGGTCGATCTGTTATAGACGTGATCGTAGACGTTGCGGAACATTTTCCTTTAATCGCGTGGGAGGGAATTCGCTACATAACGGACAAAATATGGACTGTTTTAAAAATAATTTTTGTTGTTTTTCTATTTTTTGTAGTGTCCGCTCTATTTTATAGATTCAAAAACGTAAGCGAATATATTAAATATAAGGCCGAACAATTGTGTTGTACGATTAGTTCTATTTTATCAACGGAAACGGTTCGACCGCAACAATAAAGATAAAATTGTCCGTTATCATTTATTATTTTATATACGTGTACATTACATTCGTATTATGAGTGCATTACCTTTTTGCGCTTCGATACGCGTTCAAGACTATCTCTGTATTTGTAACGGAAGAGAAGAAGGAAGAAACTACGAAGAGGTGGTAGAAGAAAACTACAAAGATATGAATATTTTATCCTCTGAAAGAATAACAAAAATCGCTAACCTATTTACAATGGAGGAGGAGTATTATGCGAATGCTTTGAAACGTTTTCATATAACTTTCAACAAACATGGGCCAACCCATACACAGACGTAGCCTATATACCAAAACTGTGTAGGCCTCCTCATAATCAAATATTACGAACAAAAAAAAAATAGACAAGAGTTGCACGAAGACAGTATATATGTATTAAAACATGAACACGATTATTTAATCAACAATGTATGTTGTAAAATCTGTGGTAGGCCTACCGAACACCCAAGTGTATACCCATAATCAAATATTACGAACTAAAAAATAAATAGACAAAGAGTTGTGTGAAGATATTATATACATTTATTTAACAATCAGTACCATTTAAGGCCTATATATTGTAAAATCTGTGGTACCAAAACTGTATATTGTAAAATTTGTAACTGGACGAAAAATAAATAGACGAAGAATTGTGTGAAAATTGTATATATATGTATTTAGATTTACTCAACAGTACATTATAAAATCTGCGGCGTATGCCGAGCCTTAATCATCGTTCATCGTTTCGAATTGGCTAGGTTGTCTTTTTTTTCTTGTGTCGACGACGGCGGCTTAATTTATGCTATCTTTCTTCGTACATGCTTCGAAGCTCTGCTTGCAAATAATGCTGCTGCTGCTGCTGCTGTTGTTTTTGTTGTTGTTGTTTTTGTTTTTGTTGTTGCTGCTGCTGGTACAATCAGCTTCTCACGTCTAGACGTCTCCGGATTAGTCCGTATAGAGAGGTTATGCTGAACAACAGATTAACATATTCATAAATATTTTATTTAAAAAAGAAACAATATAGTTACTGTTGTTGTCGTTGTTACGATTATTAATTATCAATCGTATTAATATAAGTATATAAAGAAAACAAATAAATACATATTTTTATACGTGTGTGTTGGAGTAAGTTAATTCCCAGGGGTGTATCTCCTTCCAATCGTGTTGTCTTAACACCGCGTTTTGATTAGGAGCAAAATCTAATTTGTAATCTGAAGAATATTTTAAAAGCGTGGCCAAGTTTAGTAGAGTTTGTAAATTTTCTAAACTATAATCTTCGTTAAATATATCAGTTTAAAATTTAAGTATGTAACACCGTCGTCGAAAGGCGTATGGGTAAACGTAAAATTGTTTACAAAAAATCTGTACACGTTAGAATTCTTACTGAACTTGAGTAACGGCGAAAACGCTATTGCTCGTTTGCCCTTATCGTTGTCATTATTGTGGTGTCGATAGTGGTGATTGTTACCGCCACCAACATTGTCCAGAACCATACTTATGAGTTGTGATTTCATTTTCGGCGATGGACTTTTGTGTAAAAGAAAGTAAATATTGTCGATGTCTACGAAAACAACGTTGTCTTCGACTAAATCGCAAGAATTATTCCAACACTCGTTGCATATGTCTACGGTATTGTCGTGTTCGTCGTAAAAGCGTGTTATTTCGTTTTCGTCGTGTATTATAGTGCGACAGAGAAAGTAGTATATTATCTTTGATTTTATTATCGACTCCAAATTTTTGGGATTTTTTTCTTTTGTCGCGGCGTACCAGGTGTCCGGAAAATTCCTGCAGTATTTCGATTTGTATTCTTCAAAACGTGTTTAAACACCGTTTTACAATATTCTAACGAGGGTTCGTCGATACCGTCGTTCTCGTGCATTTTATACGTTACACAACGGTACAATACGTTATATTCAAATCGAACGTTCAAAGCCAAATATACGTGTTGAGTTTCTGATAATTCCCACCGCCACCGTATGCAGACAACGAGTCCAGTTCGATTTTATCAAAGAAATCTTGAATTCCCATTCGTCCGACGTATTTGCTTATACGTTTCAAAATAAATTCCGAAACGTGTGGTATTGGCAAACATTTCTTCGAAAGGTGTGTTAACGATTGCTCGTCATCGAATGTCAATTGGGGACAAAAATACGTGAAGCATTTATTTAATATAGTTTTTAATATGCACTTTTGTTCCTTGGGAAAACACTTTATTGCGTTAGCCGTTATCACCGCATCGCCACTACATGGCGCTGCAAATAAAACTTAAATGTTCATAAAAAAATTACAATACATTTTATATATCTGTTATTCACGGTTTAAAAAAAACAATAATTAGCAGAACAGCAACAGTTTCTGGCACAATTCATAGCATCCCACCAATATCTCGTTTTCTTATAACATGACTCATTATAAAATTTTGGTGTCCAGTTTGGAATGTAATAAGTAAAATCGTGTTTAAAATAATACATCTTTCCAAACCACTTTTGTCTGGATAATACACGTGTACTGTAATGAAGGTATTTTATATTGTGGTATTTGCAGTATGTAATTGGAATTTCTATTAAGAATGGAAACAATGTGTAAAACTGTTTATTGAAGAATTCGTTAAAAGCACTCTTCATTTTCTCGATATTTTTAGTAAACTCCGTACATTTCCAATGATTCAGTTTATAATTATCATTTAACGGAACCTCAAACTGTTCATAGTTAACATGTGAATGTAATTTAATTAAATCACATTGACAATAAAGTCTTTTACTTTTAGGACTATATCCCAATTCTCTACTCAGAACTTTTAGAGTAACATTACATCCAACATATTCCCTTGTCTTGTTTCTTTTTCTGAAAAAATATGAAAATAAAATTTGATATATAAAACAATCAATTCATGATTACATTCAGGTTTTGTTCTCTCTCTCTCTTCCTCTCCATATCCATACTCTATTAAATTCACACTCACTTACTACATCACAATGTCTATTATATGGTGGTGTAGGCCTACGACATATATCACCCTCACACTCTCACAAACAATTCGCCTCAACACAACTGTTCATCTCTCTGTAACTATAGAATAAACTCAATTTAAATATATATACCTGTATATATTTTAAAATTCTAAATTCTAATATCAAAGTGAAATTAATTTTTACACGCGCACACACACACACACACACACACACACAATTCTTGTAAAACTTAATATTAATATTAATAATAGTAATATAATATTAATTTTGTCTACTTAATATTGTAATATAATATTAATCTTGTATACTTAATATTCTTGTACACCATCCATATTTTGTTCAAATACTTTGTCTGGAAAAAAAAGAAAAGTAATTAATACATTTATATTTGTATGCATATACATATATGTGTGTGTGTGTGTTTATTTATACGAGAAACATACTCACATAATCTATGTCCAGCTGGACGCTCACTTTCTCGTTCGCCAGCGGAGTGTGCGATGTGACACAAAGTGATAGCACACACGGTTTGACTGCTTTCAGTTGATCTTCCGTGAATACGTCGCTCCATATTTTTGGAAGATAAACGTAGAAACGATTCTCTTCCGGCTGCGGACAAGCTCCATCGTCTTCTAGATCCACGACAACAGACTCTCCAAATTTTGTTTTCACAAACTTCATTTGTAAAATGTGATAGGCCTACATCACGTTCATCTTTAAACTTGATAAGTCCCGTTTTGGGAGAAATTTCGGTACAGCTTTCGCGTTACTTACTACAGCTTCCATTGCGCGTACTGATGGTTGGTTAGGGAAACATTGGTTTATTTATTCTGTTTCTCCCGACCACGTTCCTTCCTTCCAAAGCGTCATCTCCTTCGGTCACGACCGGACGATGACACGGACGTCGGCTGCAACCTAGCTTCCTACCCCGCACCTCCTCCCAACACCACCACTCCGCACCGCATCGAGTCCGTCGGTCACGACCGGACGACGACCTAGCTTCTTACCCCGCACCCCCACCCCGCACCCATCAACGTGGAGCCTCACCACCCCGCACCTCGCCTACCTATTTTGTTCAATACTTTGTCTGGAAAAAAAAAAGAAATTTGTCCTGTCGCTCTGCAACGACCGGGTTTACCCCACCCCGCACCCCACCTACCGCAATCGAGTCCGTCGGTCACGACCGGACGACGACACCGGCGACAACCTAGCTTCCTACCCCCCCTCCCCGCACCCCCACCAACTCACCGCACCCACTCCCGCACCCCATCACGCACCCCCTCACGCACCCCCTCGCCTCACCCCCTCACGCACTAATCACCGTGGAGCCTCACCACCCCGCACCTCACCAACCTGTCGCTCCGCAACGACCGGGTTTACCCCACCCCGCACCCCGTGCAGCTGCTCCTCGCGAGACCGATCGGCGAGCGGGGCGCGGCGACAGCGTAATTTAATACTCGACAATACACTAAACACACAAACAGTATTATTAGATTACAAACATACGGTTATTGATACAATTTGTAACGAAGCTGTAGCATATAAAGTGGTATTTAGCAGTTCGTGTATCTTTTAAAAAACTAATAAACACCGAAAATATTTATTGTACCGCAGTATTCAGATCACGTACAAAACTCAAATCACAGTATGACGATATCGATGAACAGTATTCGATAGCTAGCGAGAAAATAATGGAGTACATTGACAAATTCACGCGTGACGGAAGCGGGTGGGTCGAAAACGGTGTCGAGAAGCTGGAATTAAATATCACAAAATATAATCCTCTTGTGGGGTCAAGCTTTCTGCCTACACCATCAAAATTGTTACACAGTATGAAAGGAATTGTCAACGTTAAAAATATAAAAGATGAAAAGTGTTTCTTGTGGTCTGTGCTCGCCTGTATACACCCGATCGCGTGTAACCCGCATCGCGTTAGCCACTACCTTCCGTACGAAGAAGAAATAAACATGAAGGACATTCCTTATCCCGTTGCAGTCGACAAGATAAAACGGTTCGAAAAATTAAACGCAAACATATCCGTTAACTTTTTGTCTACGAAGACGAGGTATATCCTTTACGTATCACTGTTAGCATTCACACAGTGCGTGTGGTTGAAACCTTTCATCGAGTTTAATACGGAGCGACGAAAGGAAGCCAGAAACACCTTTGAAAAAGACTTTTTTAATTTAATGAATAAAACGCGCCATACGGTAAATCGTTGGAAAACGTACGGAAGTGAATCGATTTCAAGTTAGTTGCAAACGAGAAGAAACTTCTCAAACTAACGGCTAACCCCAAGTTACAACATTTTTTCATCTATAACAATGACCTGGTAGGTCTCACGATGAAAAAACCTCCATTACACTGAACCGACCTTTGTACGTTGGGTTCAGTGTATTGGATATTAGTAAGCTGATCATGCATCGGTAACATTACGGATTCACGATGAATTCGTACGGGTCACGTGCACGTCTATGCATGACAGACACGGACTCTCTGTTTTACGACATTCGCACCGACAATGTGTACAAAGACATGGGGGAACATCTCGAACTCTTTGACATGTCGGAGTACCCTAAGGCACATCCGTGCTACAGTGAAACGAACAAGAAAAAGTTGGGTACTTTTAAAGATGAAACGAATGGAATACCGATACTTGAATTTGTAGGGTTGCGTGCAAAATGTGATTCATTCGTTACTGATATTTCAAGACGGATAGAAAGAACAATATAGCGAAAAACGCGTCAGAATTTTATCACTGCAATTTAACGAATGTCAAGCTATTTCTAAACGATAAATACTATCCGTACGATAACCTGAACCAGGACATCGAAAAAAAAGTTACGCACTGTTCTACGACATGTATACACGTTTTCAAAAGTCATACTATGACCGTCGCAACAGAACACCTCTTTTGTCACCTAATGCATTTATAACGAAAGCACCGTTGTTTGTCATCGATTGTTCCAGACAAGAAGAACCAATCAAGTCGTCCGCCCTTGATGTGCGTTTGGAATTTGAATCCAGTAACAATTTTTCGGGTAAAACCACCGCTTACGCTTTGATATTCACGATAGGATAGTACAGTACACAGCGTTGTCGAATACTGTTCATCGTTTGTCATGAAAACTTGTTCTCCCCTCTACCAGTTTATAAAGATAGGTACTAGCGATCTCTGGCTTCCAACAAGCTCAGCCCATTTCAACGATGGAAGGTGACTGTGGTGTAGCAGCAGCAGCAGAACACGTCCTAGTTCTGTACTATATAGTATATATTTTTTTTTGTCATGATGCAGGCGTAATCGAAAGCGCCTTCGTTGACTATCTGTATGTACGGTAAATTGTTGGTTCTACTAAAATATTCGGTTATTTCATCTCGTATTCCAACGTAAAATTCGTCGGCTAGTTTTTCCGAAGTTGTATTTGTGAGTACGTAGCCGTCTGTGTCGATGTAGACGACCTCTAAAAACGGATATTTGTTTTTTATATACGACGTACATAATAATATGTTTCTTCTCGCCATAAGCGTAATAAATGAACAGACATACATACAAGGATAGATACCTTTTAGATTACCGAACCGACCGTAGGAAGAGTTGCCAATTAATTCATACACCAGCTCTCTTTGTTTGTAAATCGTTCTTTCCAAATCGGATTTAGCCGAATTGTGTAATTCTTTGTATCTTTTTCTTTCTTCGAACACGGTCTTAAAGAAGTTGGTTATCACCGATGGTAGATTAAACGATACCAACAGACGAAATTCGTCGTCGTAATCCTTAAGGTACTCCTCTTTTGTGACACGTTCTCCTGGTAAAACGTCGATCAGTGGAACGGGATGTGTTGTGTAATCGGGATCGTTGACTGTGATGTGTATTCGCTTCAAACACTCGTTTAATAAATAGGGATCTTCTATTAGTTTCTGCTTGTTTGCGAGATGTTTTGGAGGTTCGTAAACGTACAATTTTAAGATTCGATCGTTGAGAAAACCTTTTTCGTTTATCAGACAAAAATTCTGTACCAGTGTGTAAGGATCGTCGTCCTCGTCGTCTTCATTATCGTCCACTTGAACACCAGAATCCACCTCCACCTCCACCTTCACGGACAAGCGAATGTTCACCGGCGGCAAGGGAATCCACTACACCTCCACCTTCACCGGCAATGGACTTTATAGATGCATCCTCCGTGTACGAACAGTGGGCAGAAGAACAATGCGGAGGGTATAATTTTGGAACGTACATGTCAGACTGGGTGGCAAAACAGTCAGCCGAGACAGAAAAACCCCGTCAACGTGTTCTCTTCCTACTACGTCGCTCTTCGTCTGGGGTGGAGTTCAATAATCGACCCATTTCAAGTGTCCCAACCATTGGTGATTGGTGGCCACAACTTCAACACGATTACCTCCTTGCTCATCCACTGAAGATGGAAGAAATCTCTACTGAAGAGGAAATATCTCGTATTTACCAGGAATTTGTGATGGACCATGCCGGTGGGTTGAATTACGAGAGATTTACGAAAGATTGGATAGACAAAAATTCTGTACCACTGTGTAAGGATCGTCGTCCTCAACAACAGAATCCAGCTCCACCTCCACCTCCACCCGTGGATTCGTGGCAACCGGAAGATTTGTGCTCATTGGAAGAATGGTGGCCATTGTGCCCATTGCAAGATTGGCGGCCATTTGAAGAGTGGACAAAAGAAATTGAGTGGTAATCCAGTATTGTGGATGTTTACAAGAAAATGATTTGTAGTATTCGTATTTGATGTTTAGTATTAGTAAATTTTTTTTTAATTAGTTGTAGTATTAGTAAATTTCTTTTTTAATAAAACGATATTAAAAAACAACATTTAGTTACTTTATTTCTGTTTGTCATAACAATATACCTGTATTAATTGTAGAAATACTATATTAAGTGATGGAGAACAGGATATAAAATGAAACATACTACAAAACGAATGTATATAAGAACAACGATATACTTGTATGCAGTGTTGAAAGATTATATATTAACAAAAGTTACAGAAACATATGAGTTGTATAATTACTTAAAACTTCCGGGCTGAAAGGCCGTGGTCGAATGCTTGATGTTATAGAGCTAGACGTTTCGGCCACACCACCGGTGGCCATCTTCAGTAGCAAAGAAAGAAAAGTTCGTGACAGATGGAATGCCGAACAATTCGCCCAGTGAAATGGGACAAGCAATAGTAACACACGGCTACTATTGCTTGTCACATTTCACTGGGCGAATTGTTCGGCATTCCATCTGTCACGAACTTTTCTTTTCTTTGATACTGAAGATGGCCACCGGTGGTGTGGCCGAAACGTCTAGCTCTATAACATCAAGCATTCGACCACGGCCTTTCAGCCCGGAAGTTTTAAGTAATTATAGTGACACCGGCCTTGAAAGCCTACGTACTAGACATATGTGTTGGTTTATAATTTATTCGAACTGTGTGACATGAAACATACTACAAAACGATTGTATATAAAAACATCTTTTTCTTTATTTTTGTTCGTAATAACGATATACTGTACTTGTATGCAGTTTTGAAAGATTATATATTAATAAGAGTTTCAGAAAGGTATGAGTTGGTTTATAATTTATTCTAACTACGACACAGTCGACTATATCTGAGTAATCAATGTACAAAAACTAAGGTACTCTGTTTAACGGATAAAGAATGCGAAGAAAAGTGTATAAAGGATCCAACGAATTTTAACGATTATATAACCTACAAATGTGATAACTTTATATGTAATATAAATTTAAATCGTTCTTCTTTGAACGATAAAGTGCGTGAAAAGGAACAATTAGGTATTGTTCCGATTATCAACGATATCGATAGTTTGGAGTTAACAAATCCAAATCCACTGTGGCGATGTATTTCCTATTTTAACCATATTGCTACGACAGCATAGAACAATCTACGCGTTTATCGAATGTGCCAGAAAGGTCTCGACGTAAGCGTATGGTGTACGTGCTACTAGACGCATGTTGCGAGAATTTTCTCGACTGTGCCGGCCTTCGCTCGGGCGCTCGGACTGTGTCAAGGCCGTAGTAATTACGTAGTTCGCGAGAGATAAGACGCAGTTTGGAAGCTTCTGGTGTGTGAGCGTAACTATAAATACATCGCGTCGCGGCTTTAGTTTTCAGTTCAATGCGAGATTTTTGACTGTGCGGTTCGAGAGTATTAGTGCGATATATTTACAGAGCGGTTCGGGTTATTACTGTGTACGTGCAAGTAGTTATTAGTGAAGTGTTGCGTTTTATATTATGACGGTATAATTGTAATACAGTTGAGTTTTAATATTAGTGGACATTTTATTGCGTATGAACAATTTTCATTTGATTTGTTGTAGACACTGTGTTGTTAATTACGAACTGTTTTACTATAACAATTAAAGGTGTGATTAGTGACTTAATTGGTGTCTTGTACTTATTTTGTTTCCACTGTACCTACGACGATCGAGTAGACCGTCGTAACAGTGGTGTCAGAACTGGGATAGAACGGTTAACAGTGGAAACAGCAGACACTTTGTACAAGACGAGTGTGATTCGTAATTAATCGATAAACAATGGATGCCAGTCAGATGATGGAAAATTTACAGGCGCTGCTGTTGCAGACAGAAAAACGACAGGACGAGAAACGCAGACAGGAGGCGGAAGAAGCAGAAAAACGACAGGATGAAAAACGTAAGCAAGAAGCAGAGAAAACGGAAGCTCTCTTTGAAGTTATGCAGAAACAGTTGCAAGAACACACTACCGCAGAATTGGGTCTCCTACGTGGTGACATAGGTGAATTACGAGGTGAGCTCAACAATCAGATTACCAGAATATCTGACGTAGAAGAATCCATGTCAAATAAAATAGCTAAAGTAGAAAAATCTGTCTTGACTGTGGAAGAAGTTATGTCAACAAAAATATCTGCAGTAGAAAACTCAATGGCAAACATAAGAGAACAAATTAAAATTGAAGTTGAACAGTGCATGAAGATTCAACCAAAACAAATTTCTGAACAGACTGTACCAGTGATCAAGACAGAAAAAGACACAGAAAATAAGTTAACAGAGAAAGTCACTTTGCCTGCAGTAGGGACAGTTCATGTCAAAGCCCCAACCTTTGACGGAAGCACTCACTGGGCAACGTACCTCCGCCAATTCGAAGCTGCTGCATGCGCAAATAATTGGACAGAAAAAGACAAGGCTGTTTCACTTGTTCTTGCATTAAAAGGACCCGCGGCAGAACTACTACAGAAAGTGCCACCTGACAGCCAGAACACCTATGCCGAGTTGATAAAAGCTCTAGAATTACGGTATGGTGATAAACATTTGCGAGATGTGTACTGCACCCAGTTGAGAGCAAGGCGACAGCATTCCGGGGAAAGTCTGCAAGAGTTTGAAGCAAGTATCGACAGACTAATTAGACTGGCCTATCCTGAAGCGCCAGAAGATTTTCGAACGCGTTTTGCGAAGCAGACATTTACTGCCGGTGTCCGAGATAACGAAGTACAGCAAGTGTTACGAATGGCAAGACACCAGAACAGTGCGGACGCCCTGGTACATGCGTTGCAATTTGAGGCCGCCAAATCAGCGTCTGGTTGGACAAGTCATAAAGTGCGCGAGCTAAACGATCGCGACGGCACAGACGATGAGGAAGAAGAACAAGGAACAGAGACTCGACGGTCGGCGCCACAGAATAAAATAAGAAAGGATGGAAGACCGAAGTGTTATCGATGTGGGAAACCTGGCCATCTACAACGAGATTGTCGGGTTAGAATTCAGCAGCAGGGAAACGAGCAATAGTCGGTGCAACGGGGCGTGTGCTGACTAACTGGAGGAACGAAGACCCTAGAGAATACGCAATTTCTACGCTTCAGAAAAACACCGGGAGCTTGGTAGTTACCGGATTTGTTCAAGAAAGGCCAACCTCGATTACAGTTGACACAGGCGCAACTGTTTCTATTGTGCGCCCCGACGTGGTGAAAGATCTCAAGCCAATCTGGTGCTCTTGCAGCTTACGAACAGCTACTGGACGGCCTGTAAAAGTGTATGGGAAAGTTGAGATACACCTACGCCTCGGTAGACTAGAGTTTAATCATCAAGTACTTGTTGCAGACATTGTGGATGAAGCGATTCTTGGTGAGGACGTTATGAACGCATACGGATTTATAGTCGACTTCAAAAACAATGTCTTGAGAATCGGAGGCGAAGAGATAATGCTATCAACAATGACGACAGCAGAAAAATCGATGGACGTCATAAACCAAGTGGCCGTAACTGTTCCGCCAAACTCCGAAAAGATCATCATGGTTAGAACTGCGGTAGATACTAGGAGCAATCAGTGCTCTATATTCGAACCTCAGGTAGTCAGCACACCGGGCATACTAATTGCCAGAAGTTTAGTAAAACCTGACGAAACCGGAAATGTACCTATTAGAGTGGCGAATATTTTGGATCAAGCTATCACTTTACAAAGCAATACGCTCCTAGGCAAATTGACTCCTGTGGCCTGGGTAGCCGGAATAACGCAACGAGGACCCAGTTCTTCGGATACTTCTAAATTACCAGAGGAACTGCAAGAATTATTGAACAGATCTTCTAACGACCTCTCAAGTGGTAAGGTAAAAGAACTCGAACAGTTTTTACACGAATTCAAAGATTGTTTTGCAGTTCGGGGACAGTCATTGGGAAGAACCTCTCTTGTGCAACATCGCATCAATACCGGGGAGACAACACCGATACGCCAACCTCCTCGAAGGCCTCCATTATCTAAACAAGAGGAGATGTCTCGGTTAGTAAAGGACATGTTGACAGAGGGAGTAATCGAACCTTCGTCAAGTGCTTGGTCTTCCCCTGTAGTGCTGGTAGCGAAGAAGGATGGTGGATTGCGTTTCTGCGTAGACTACCGGAGGTTAAATGACGTTACAAAGAAAGACTGCTATCCATTACCTCGCGTTGACGATACACTCGACACGTTGTCCGGAGCACAGTGGTTTTCCACATTGGACCTGAAGAGTGGATATTGGCAAGTGGGTCTTCATCAAGAAGACAAGGAAAAGACCGCTTTCTCGACCCCAAGTGGCTTATTCCAATTTAATGTCATGCCATTTGGACTCTGTAATGCACCGGCAACATTTGAGAGATTGATGGACCTGATACTCCGAGGCCTGACGTGGAAAACTTGCCTTGTTTACTTAGACGATGTCGTAGTGATCGGGAAGGCTTTCGAAGATCATTTGGAAAACCTTAAGGAAGTTCTAACTAGAATTCACGGTGCACAACTGAAGCTGAGCCCGAAGAAGTGTTCTCTATTCCAGAAGGAAGTACAGTATTTGGGCCATCTGGTTTCGGCATCGGACGTTAGCATGGATCCTAATAAAGTAGACACCGTAAGAGACTGGCCAGTTCCGAAGAAGTTCGGAGTTTCCTGGGGTTATGCTCATATTACCGACGTTTTGTGAAAGGCTTCGCTACTATTGCTAAACCACTACATGAGCTAACGGAAAATAAACGAAACTTCCAATGGTCGAGAGAGTGTGAACAAGCATTTAGAACGTTGAAGATTGCATTATGTTCGCAGCCAATTCTCGCTTTTCCAGCTTCCGAAGGGAAGTACATCGTAGACACAGATGCAAGCAGTACTGGTCTAGGAGCAGTTTTGTCTCAAGTGCAGAACGGTGAAGAACGAGTAATAGCGTATTACAGCAAGACGCTTTCTAGACCAGAGAGAAATTATTGTGTTACAAGAAGAGAGTTGTTGGCAATTGTCAGAGATTTGGAGCACTTCCATAAATACCTCTATGGGAGAGAGTTTTCACTACGTACTGACCATGCTGCACTTGCATGGCTCTTGAGGTTTAAAAATCCGGAAGGACAGTTGGCAAGGTGGCTCGAACGTCTGCAAGAGTACAACTTCAAGGTACAACATCGGCGGGGGCGCCTGCACGGTAATGCAGATGGCTTATCACGAAGACCATGCCCGGAAGACTGCCGACATTGCCACAGAAAGGAAGAACAAAACCCAAGCGAACATGTTCAAGCCATCACTGTAGATTTCCTGGCTGATGGCTGGACAACACAAGACTGTCGACAAGAACAGATGACTGATGAAGACATTGGACCGATCTTGACAGCAAAAGAGGAAGGTCGCCGCCCGGATTGGCAAGATATCTGCCATGGTTCCGAAGTGCTGAAGGGCTACTGGGCACAATGGGAATCTCTCACCTTAGAAAACGGATTGCTGAAAAGGGCTTGGGAAAGTGCAGATGGACGAGACGTGGTCATGCAGTTGATAGTTCCCCGAAGTAAAGTGCAGTCTGTTTTGAAGGAGATGCATGATGGAACATCTGGAGGCCATCTTGGCGTTAACAAAACCCTTGACAAAATACGGAAGCGATTCTATTGGCTTCATCTTCGCCACGACGTAGAGGAATGGGTTCGGACGTGTGAAATATGTGCTGCAAGCAAGGGCCCACAAACCAGAAGCAGGGGAAAAATGAGACAGTATAACGTTGGACAACCTTTCGAGAGAATTGCCATAGACATTGCTGGACCATTCCCAGTTACTGACGATGGAAACCGGTACATCATGGTTGTAGGTGACTACTTTACTAAGTGGGTGGAAGCATACGCAATTCCAAATCAGGAGGTTACCACTGTGGCAAAGCAGTTAGTTCACAACTTCTGTTGCCGTTATGGAGCCCCTATGGAAATCAATACGGATCAAGGGAGAAATTTCGAATCAGGAGTGTTTAAAGAATTATGCCGTCTACTCGGAATTCGAAAGACCAGGACAACGCCTCTGCATCCTCAGTCGGACGGGATGGTTGAGAGATTCAACAGGACACTTGAGCAGCATCTTTCGAAAGTTGTTGACGAGAACCAAACAGACTGGGACCAACGTATACCACTATTCCTTATGGCATATAGGTCGTCAGTACATGACACAACCGGCATGACTCCAGCAAAATTGGTGTTTGGGCGGGAGATTCGTCTTCCTGGGGACTTGATGTTTGGATCACCTGAGACTCAGTCCCAAGAGCCAAAGAACTATTCCTCGCAATTAGAAAACCAACTGCGAGAAATGAATCGCTTGGTAAGAGGACGGCTGAAGTTTGCCAGTGATAAAATGAAAACTCGTTATGACATTCGCAGCAATAGTGTGGGTTTCCAAGAAGGAGATCAGGTCTGGTTGTTCAATCCAAAGCGCCGTCGTGGTCGCTCACCTAAGCTTCAGTCTAACTGGGAAGGACCCTACACTGTAAAAAAAAGGATTAACGATGTTGTTTATCGGATTCAACAGGAAGGACAGAGAAAGTTCAAGGTCGTCCACCTAGATCGCCTGGCTAAATACAAATTTAGAGACGCTTTGCCAGTTCGGGACGAACAGGCTTAAGGAGGGGGCAGTGCTACGACAGCATAGAACAATCTACGCGTTTATCGAATGTGCCAGAAAGGTCTCGACGTAAGCGTATGGTGTACGTGCTACTAGACGCATGTTGCGAGAATTTTCTCGACTGTGCCGGCCTTCGCTCGGGCGCTCGGACTGTGTCAAGGCCGTAGTACTTACGTAGTTCGCGAGAGATAAGACGCAGTTTGGAAGCTTCTGGTGTGTCAGCGTAACTATAAATACATCGCGTCGCGGCTTTATTTTTCAGTTCAATGCGAGATTTTTGACTGTGCGGTTCGAGAGTATTAGTGCGATATATTTTCAGAGCGGTTCGGGTTATTACTGTGTACGTGCAAGTAGTTATTAGTGAAGTGTTGCGTTTTATATTATGACGGTATAATTGTAATACAGTTGAGTTTTAATATTAGTGGACATTTTATTGCGTATGAACAATTTTCATTTGATTTGTTGTAGACACTTTGTTGTTAATTACGAACTGTTTTACTATAACAATTAAAGGTGTGATTAGTGACTTAATTGGTGTCTTGTACTTATTTTGTTTCCACTGTACCTACGACGATCGAGTAGACCGTCGTAACAGTGGTGTCAGAACTGGGATAGAACGATTAACAATGGAAACAGCAGACACTTTGTACAAGACGAGTGTGATTCGTAATTAATCGATAAACAATGGATGCCAGTCAGATGATGGAAAATTTACAGGCGCTGCTGTTGCAGACAGAAAAACGACAGGACGAGAAACGCAGACAGGAGGCGGAAGAAGCAGAAAAACGACAGGATGAAAAACGTTAGCAAGAAGCAGAGAAAACGGAAGCTCTCTTTGAAGTTATGCAGAAACAGTTGCAAGAACACACTACCGCAGAATTGGGTCTCCTACGTGGCGACATAGGTGAATTACGAGGTGAGCTCAACAATCAGATTACCAGAATATCTGACGTAGAAGAATCCATGTCAAATAAAATAACTAAAGTAGAAAAATCTGTCTTGACTGTGGAAGAAGTTATGTCAACAAAAATATCTGCAGTAGAAAACTCAATGGCAAACATAAGAGAACAAATTAAAATTGAAGTTGAACAGTGCATGAAGATTCAACCAAAACAAATTTCTGAACAGACTGTACCAGTGATCAAGACAGAAAAAGACACAGAAAATAAGTTAACAGAGAAAGTCACTTTGCCTGCAGTAGGGACAGTTCATGTCAAAGCCCCAACCTTTGACGGAAGCACTCACTGGGCAACGTACCTCCGCCAATTCGAAGCTGCTGCATGCGCAAATAATTGGACAGAAAAAGACAAGGCTGTTTCACTTGTTCTTGCATTAAAAGGACCCGCGGCAGAACTACTACAGAAAGTGCCACCTGACAGCCAGAACACCTATGCCGAGTTGATAAAAGCTCTAGAATTACGGTATGGTGATAAACATTTGCGAGATGTGTACTGCACCCAGTTGAGAGCAAGGCGACAGCATTCCGGGGAAAGTCTGCAAGAGTTTGAAGCAAGTATCGACAGACTAATTAGACTGGCCTATCCTGAAGCGCCAGAAGATTTTCGAACGCGTTTTGCGATGCAGACATTTACTGCCGGTGTCCGAGATAACGAAGTACAGCAAGTGTTACGAATGGCAAGACACCAGAACAGTGCGGACGCCCTGGTACATGCGTTGCAATTTGAGGCCGCCAAATCAGCGTCTGGTTGGACAAGTCATAAAGTGCGCGAGCTAAACGATCGCGACGGCACAGACGATGAGGAAGAAGAACAAGGAACAGAGACTCGACGGTCGGCGCCACAGAATAAAATAAGAAAGGATGGAAGACCGAAGTGTTATCGATGTGGGAAACCTGGCCATCTACAACGAGATTGTCGGGTTAGAATTCAGCAGCAGGGAAACGAGCAATATTCGATGCAACGGGGCGTGTGCTGACTAACTGGAGGAACGAAGACCCTAGAGAATACGCAATTTCTACGCTTCAGAAAAACACCGGGAGCTTGGTAGTTACCGGATTTGTTCAAGAAAGGCCAACCTCGATTACAGTTGACACAGGCGCAACTGTTTCTATTGTGCGCCCCGACGTGGTGAAAGATCTCAAGCCAATCTGGTGCTCTTGCAGCTTGCGAACAGCTACTGGACGGCCTGTAAAAGTGTATGGGAAAGTTGAGATACACCTACGCCTCGGTAGACTAGAGTTTAATCATCAAGTACTTGTTGCAGACATTGTGGATGAAGCGATTCTTGGTGAGGACGTTATGAACGCATACGGATTTATAGTCGACTTCAAAAACAATGTCTTGAGAATCGGAGGCGAAGAGATAATGCTATCAACAATGACGACAGCAGAAAAATCGATGGACGTCATAAACCAAGTGGCCGTAACTGTTCCGCCAAACTCCGAAAAGATCATCATGGTTAGAACTGCGGTAGATACTAGGAGCAATCAGTGCTCTATATTCGAACCTCAGGTAGTCAGCACACCGGGCATACTAATTGCCAGAAGTTTAGTAAAACCTGACGAAACCGGAAATGTACCTATTAGAGTGGCGAATATTTTGGATCAAGCTATCACTTTACAAAGCAATACGCTCCTAGGCAAATTGACTCCTGTGGCCTGGGTAGCCGGAATAACGCAACGAGGACCCAGTTCTTCGGATACTTCTAAATTACCAGAGGAACTGCAAGAATTATTGAACAGATCTTCTAACGACCTCTCAAGTGGTAAGGTAAAAGAACTCGAACAGTTTTTACACGAATTCAAAGATTGTTTTGCAGTTCGGGGAGAGTCATTGGGAAGAACCTCTCTTGTGCAACATCGCATCAATACCGGGGAGACAACCCCGATACGCCAACCTCCTCGAAGGCCTCCATTATCTAAACAAGAGGAGATGTCTCGGTTAGTAAAGGACATGTTGACAGAGGGAGTAATCGAACCTTCGTCAAGTGCTTGGTCTTCCCCTGTAGTGCTGGTAGCGAAGAAGGATGGTGGATTGCGTTTCTGCGTAGACTACCGGAGGTTAAATGACGTTACAAAGAAAGACTGCTATCCATTACCTCGCGTTGACGATACACTCGACACGTTGTCCGGAGCACAGTGGTTTTCCACATTGGACCTGAAGAGTGGATATTGGCAAGTGGGTCTTCATCAAGAAGACAAGGAAAAGACCGCTTTCTCGACCCCAAGTGGCTTATTCCAATTTAATGTCATGCCATTTGGACTCTGTAATGCACCGGCAACATTTGAGAGATTGATGGACCTGATACTCCGAGGCCTGACGTGGAAAACTTGCCTTGTTTACTTAGACGATGTCGTAGTGATCGGGAAGGCTTTCGAAGATCATTTGGAAAACCTTAAGGAAGTTCTAACTAGAATTCACGGTGCACAACTGAAGCTGAGCCCGAAGAAGTGTTCTCTATTCCAGAAGGAAGTACAGTATTTGGGCCATCTGGTTTCGGCATCGGACGTTAGCATGGATCCTAATAAAGTAGACACCGTAAGAGACTGGCCAGTTCCGAAGAAGTTCGGAGTTTCCTGGGGTTATGCTCATATTACCGACGTTTTGTGAAAGGCTTCGCTACTATTGCTAAACCACTACATGAGCTAACGGAAAATAAACGAAACTTCCAATGGTCGAGAGAGTGTGAACAAGCATTTAGAACGTTGAAGATTGCATTATGTTCGCAGCCAATTCTCGCTTTTCCAGCTTCCGAAGGGAAGTACATCGTAGACACAGATGCAAGCAGTACTGGTCTAGGAGCAGTTTTGTCTCAAGTGCAGAACGGTGAAGAACGAGTAATAGCGTATTACAGCAAGACGCTTTCTAAACCAGAGAGAAATTATTGTGTTACAAGAAGAGAGTTGTTGGCAATTGTCAGAGATTTGGAGCACTTCCATAAATACCTCTATGGGAGAGAGTTTTCACTACGTACTGACCATGCTGCACTTGCATGGCTCTTGAGGTTTAAAAATCCGGAAGGACAGTTGGCAAGGTGGCTCGAACGTCTGCAAGAGTACAACTTCAAGGTACAACATCGGCGGGGGCGCCTGCACGGTAATGCAGATGGCTTATCACGAAGACCATGCCCGGAAGACTGCCGACATTGCCACAGAAAGGAAGAACAAAACCCAAGCGAACATGTTCAAGCCATCACTGTAGATTTCCTGGCTGATGGCTGGACAACACAAGACTGTCGACAAGAACAGATGACTGATGAAGACATTGGACCGATCTTGACAGCAAAAGAGGAAGGTCGCCGCCCGGATTGGCAAGATATCTGCCATGGTTCCGAAGTGCTGAAGGGCTACTGGGCACAATGGGAATCTCTCACCTTAGAAAACGGATTGCTGAAAAGGGCTTGGGAAAGTGCAGATGGACGAGACGTGGTCATGCAGTTGATAGTTCCCCGAAGTAAAGTGCAGTCTGTTTTGAAGGAGATGCATGATGGAACATCTGGAGGCCATCTTGGCGTTAACAAAACCCTTGACAAAATACGGAAGCGATTCTATTGGCTTCATCTTCGCCACGACGTAGAGGAATGGGTTCGGACGTGTGAAATATGTGCTGCAAGCAAGGGCCCACAAACCAGAAGCAGGGGAAAAATGAGACAGTATAACGTTGGACAACCTTTCGAGAGAATTGCCATAGACATTGCTGGACCATTCCCAGTTACTGACGATGGAAACCGGTACATCATGGTTGTAGGTGACTACTTTACTAAGTGGGTGGAAGCATACGCAATTCCAAATCAGGAGGTTACCACTGTGGCAAAGCAGTTAGTTCACAACTTCTGTTGCCGTTATGGAGCCCCTATGGAAATCAATACGGATCAAGGGAGAAATTTCGAATCAGGAGTGTTTAAAGAATTATGCCGTCTACTCGGAATTCGAAAGACCAGGACAACGCCTCTGCATCCTCAGTCGGACGGGATGGTTGAGAGATTCAACAGGACACTTGAGCAGCATCTTTCGAAAGTTGTTGACGAGAACCAAACAGACTGGGACCAACGTATACCACTATTCCTTATGGCATATAGGTCGTCAGTACATGACACAACCGGCATGACTCCAGCAAAATTGGTGTTTGGGCGGGAGATTCGTCTTCCTGGGGACTTGATGTTTGGATCACCTGAGACTCAGTCCCAAGAGCCAAAGAACTATTCCTCGCAATTAGAAAACCAACTGCGAGAAATGAATCGCTTGGTAAGAGGACGGCTGAAGTTTGCCAGTGATAAAATGAAAACTCGTTATGACATTCGCAGCAATAGTGTGGGTTTCCAAGAAGGAGATCAGGTCTGGTTGTTCAATCCAAAGCGCCGTCGTGGTCGCTCACCTAAGCTTCAGTCTAACTGGGAAGGACCCTACACTGTAAAAAAAAGGATTAACGATGTTGTTTATCGGATTCAACAGGAAGGACAGAGAAAGTTCAAGGTCGTCCACCTAGATCGCCTGGCTAAATACAAATTTAGAGACGCTTTGCCAGTTCGGGACGAACAGGCTTAAGGAGGGGGCAGTGCTACGACAGCATAGAACAATCTACGCGTTTATCGAATGTGCCAGAAAGGTCTCGACGTAAGCGTATGGTGTACGTGCTACTAGACGCATGTTGCGAGAATTTTCTCGACTGTGCCGGCCTTCGCTCGGGCGCTCGGACTGTGTCAAGGCCGTAGTAATTACGTAGTTCGCGAGAGATAAGACGCAGTTTGGAAGCTTCTGGTGTGTCAGCGTAACTATAAATACATCGCGTCGCGGCTTTAGTTTTCAGTTCAATGCGAGATTTTTGACTGTGCGGTTCGAGAGTATTAGTGCGATATATTTACAGAGCGGTTCGGGTTATTACTGTGTACGTGCAAGTAGTTATTAGCGAAGTGTTGCGTTTTATATTCGGACGGTATAATTGCAATACAGTTGAGTTTTAATATTAGTGGACATTTTATTGCGTATGAACAATTTTCATTTGATTTGTTGTAGACACTGCGTTGTTAATTACGAACTGTTTTACTATAACAATTAAAGGTGTGATTAGTGACTTAATTGGTGTCTTGTACTTATTTTGTGTCAACTGTACCTACGACGATCGAGTAGACCGTCGTAACCATATACTTAACGACGACGGTGAGATCAATCCTGGTGTTTGCGAAAGAGGAGAACTGATAAATACTGGTTCGGGTCTTTGGTGCAGATATAACATTAAAGACATACTATTAACAGAAGAAAATAAAATATACTAAGGTGTGCACGTCATTCGCATTTATAGGCTACGTGAAAAATGATGTCAATTTCTTTTAAATAGAATCAATAAACTCAATTGTATTCTGTGGAAAAACATATTCACTTGGAAAATAATCATCAATCAGACCTAAATCCACGTACTGTCGGGTGTCGCCCGTTTCTAAACGCAAATGATTATCATAATCCGTAATTATGTACTGTATAAACTGATAGGATTGATTTATAGCGTAGCCGCCTTTCGATACCGAATGAGATTGTTGAATAAAATCGTTCGCATAGTCGTACATCTTGTTAGCGTACGATTGTTTATCAATGGGAAAATTCGTTTTCATGGAATTGAATAATTCGGGAGTACCCTTAATGTTTTTAGGAATAATAAATTTATAAATTCTGTCGTGTATATTTTTTGTTATCCATTATGTGTTCGTGGTATTTTTATTATCATTTATTAATTCGTTTACTTCTTCTATAAATCGTATACTATCTTCACTGCCGTACATTATGCTGATGGACGTTAAAGTTTTCTGTAAACCGTGTTTTAAAGATTTGTTATATTTTTTTTTCTATTTGTAAAATATAATCGTATCTGTCTGTTTTTAAATGTTTGATATTGCGCATTTTTAAAACCTGTTGTTTGGTAAAAGTTAAAGCTGTCGTTCCGTTTAATTTGTACATCGATCTGTAAGGATTCATATTCATACAACTTTCTATCATGGCTCGTCTACTACTTTTGATTGTGTATACATATTGACGCAATCGCCATTTACATCCATATTCATGTGCGTAAACCATTCGGGTCTTAGTTTAGCACACTTTTGTGGGTTTAAGAATCTCAACCAATATGTAACTACCTCGATTAATTACCGGATCACGTTTTATTAACACAGCGTAATTGTAAGTGTCGTTCATAAAACTTTTAAAATATCGGTAATAAATATGTTCCGGAACACCCACTTCGTTTATTCGAAGATCCGGTCCCGATGTTATACAACAGCGCAGGCTTTTTGTTAGTTGTGTTGGGATAACGAGTTGACGCACCAGGCTGTTTTTACCTTGTAATTGATGCTTTACATCTCTTTGTTGTAGCTCAGCGTTAGCCAGTGTTTTGCGTAACTTGTCTAATGTAACTGTTTGTTGAGTGTTATTGTAGTAAGTTTTTTCACAGTCTGTATCGTATTTCATTAATCGTATTAACATTCTTATGTAATCACTTGTAATCTGATGAATCGGTGGCGTTATTAGAAACCGCTTATTATCGTAAAAATATTTTGTTTTTGTCACTAAGCCTTTGGCTTTACACCATTTTTCGTATAACACTTTATAATTTTTACTTTTCTTTAATTTATGTAAAAAAGATTGATCTTTGTTTTCGTAACGAGAACTCAATATGTTTTGTTGCCATTGAAATATTTTTATTAGTTTTTTCACGTCACCCCATTCCATATAGTCTTGATTTTCACGCGGTGTATCCGATAACGAATAACAATTTAAGTATGTATGTAGTTTCCCATACAAGTATGTATGCAGTTTCCCATACAAGTATGTATGTAGTTTCCCATACAAGTATGTATGTAGTTTCCCATACAAGCATGTATGTAGTTTCCCATACAAGCATGTATGTAGTTTCCCATACAAGCATGTATGTAGTTTCCCATACAAGGGATTTTCTTTATCCAATTGTAAGTTACTCAGTTGGTGTTCCATTCGGTTTTCGGTGCTCTTTAAAGCACAGAACAATGACGATTGTAAGTCTTATTTATACCAACGGTGAGGTTTTACTTCCTTTCCTGTAGAATGCAGCACACAGACAAGAGAGAGAGAGAGAGAGAGAGAGAGAGAGAGAGAGAGAGAGAGAGAGAGAGAGAGAGAGAGAGAGAGAGAGAGAGTTATTGTGAACTGTTTTCTTCAATCATGTGTACAGAGGATAAAATAAACAATACATTTAGCGCCGCCTCCGTTCGAATGGGTGGTGACTTACATTCCTGTAACAGCTGTGTACATTTAATACAGTTTTGCGGCGGTCTTGTGGCGAACTGTGCATAGTTGGTCGGACACTTGTATACTAATCAAAAGGTAACTGTGCTTGTATGTGTTAAAGAAAAAAAAACAACATGTAGAAGTATTATTTTTGAAACGAATTGTGTATTTTTTATATAATACAATATTTCAATTCAATAATTAAACAAAAAACTTAACGTTTTAACTTCATTCATTACAGTCATCTTAATTTGTAGCCTATAATAATTAGTAATTGTATATCTGTATAAACACAACATATACAAGTATTATTCTTGAAACGAATTGTGTGTGTGTGTGTGTGTGTTTTTTACATTATATAATATTTAATTCTACAGTATTTGTTCATTTTGTATATAATTAACTTAACTTAGATTTAATTAAACAGAACTTTTAACTTAATGTTGACACGAATTACGATGATGTATATTGTAACGTAAAAATTATCCGGCTGGTGCGTACCTGTAAATGTACACCAATTTTGTATGTGTAATAATGATTAGTGCGTTCGTCTCGCACCGGGGTCGTTATATTAATGTTGTGGCTAACAATGTCCGTAGCGTTGCGGTAATCACCTGTATAATACGGCAGTAACCTTACCTGTTTTTTATAGGGGTGTGTTAATCCCGGGTGGCGCCAAGTCCTTATATAAAACAACTAAAATTATTGTCTGACGAGTTATCAGCGGTGACGGCCGGAGCATTCAAATAATTCCCGCTCGCACAGCCGTCTCAATTGTCGCTGCTGCTGCGTAAATGACAACTTGTTCGCTTCTCGTCAAATCTATTCTTAACTAAACACTAGTAATATATAAAGCACTCCCTATGAAATAATAACGACGGTTACTCCCTGTAATAGTTATTTTTAATAGGTGATAATTAAAAATATTCACATTGACAATGCTATAATGATAAATTTGCACCGACTGATTACATTAGACTCTTCTCCTCTGGGCTTGACATTTATTTTTCGTATGACTGTGTACATCGAAGTATTACAATTATTTTTATTTCCAAAATCGTGGATTCTTGTGACTATGAGCTAAAGAATTCCTATGGTTACAATAAAAATATATTACCTTATTCTACGTGTACATAAATAATAATGTGTGATTAATGTATGTTCGTGTTTAACTAATAGGTTATATTCAACGTTAACAAGTTTTTATCAAGTGTTATTTTGCTTAAATAGTCTATGAAAGAGAAATATTGGTTTATAGTGAGGTAAATTTACCTTTAGTAAAATTTAGAGTGATTAGGGTTTTGGAAAATAAATAATTTAATTGTACTTAACACCTCAGCATGACTCGGTGTCTTCGTTCTTTTGGTCGGGTAGGATTTGGCTGCATTAAGTTCGGTATTCATGAATTTTGGGGCTTCAGTGGGTTGGGCGTCTTTTTCATAATGTATCTGGATGTTCTTTTCGGGTAATTTTCCGTTTAATTGCCTTGGATCTCGTGTTGGCTGCTATAAATAGTCGTCTGCTTCTTATACTGTCATGGTTGGGAACTTTATTTACTTTTTTGCATAATTTTAACAGAAAAACGTTCTTCCCAACATTGGCTTCTGTATTCTCTTAATGACGCTTCGCTTCTGTCTAACGGTATTCAACCGTTAATCGTAATCGTTCAATTGATTGGTCGATTTTGAGATGATGTACTGTTATCAAAATTCGAATTCTTCGTATATCTTCTGATTGCTGTTTTTCCTCTATCTTCCTTCCTGGTTATTAAATATTGTCACTATAGTATTTATTTCCTTTCATAGATTATTTTGATACCCCACAAGTTTGGGTAATTTTAGATTTTATGTTTTTACAATTATGTTAATGATTGTTAAATACATTTCTTTTTGTATACAAATGCTTATTATAATATTTTGTTTTACAAATGATTTACAATTTATTCTTGGTGAATCCTTCACCTCAGATTTGTTAATTTCTTTGTTAATTTGTTATAATTTTTAGTTGTTTTGGTTCTGACAGTTGTGACCTTCATAGGCCTGAGTAGCCATTATGTTATTTGACTTATTTCATTTAAATACATTTCGTTTCAGCCTAATGGGCTTTACTTTGTTATTATTATTGGTTGTGTTGTATTTTGAGTCTGTTGGTGTTTTTATTACATGTCAATATTGCTTTCTCTATCTTAATATTTAAAACATAACAATTAGGTTTATGGACTGCAAGTTTCTTTCAGCCATTTCAGCCTATTCATAACATTAAAACGAACAATTCTTTATAAGTTATTAGAGTTATTATTTTGAGTGAGAAATATCATCACTTCCTTCCAACTTATTATTTGCTAATTTTTTGTTTACAACACATATTATTTTTTATTGTGATAAACAACATCACTTTTATGAAATTTATAACTATCCCTTATGACATGGGTGTCTTTGATTTGTCTCTAATTTCTAAATTTTTAAACAATCTTTACATTTTCTCCATGTCAACACCTTCAATTTATTCCTTCCTGGGATCCCCCTTTTAATTACTATCGGTTATAATTAAACTTAAATCTATTAAACATCTTTTCTTAAATAATAATGTCATCATCACTTTCCAGTGTTCAGTATATCTTATTCTATAATTCATACTTAATACTATTTTTCACCATATATTTATTCACTGTTATTTTTCCACTTTTAAACCTTTAGTGTTTTTTACAGATTTATTAACTGTCTATTTTCTTTATTATTCACTATTTCTTATAATAGTTATATTCTATATTTTACACTATTCCCATTTATATCTCACCTTCACTTTTAAATTACCTATAGTTAATTATAATTTAATTAGCGTACCTTCCTTATCACTTCACTATGGGGTTTTTAAACATACACTATTGCGCTGTATCACTGTTTATACTATGTGTTTTTTAGTGGGTAATCCCTATACTTATTTCTCTTTCATTACAATATATCCTTAATACTATTAACAATTTTATATTCTTACAATACTATTTTTACATCTAATTCTCAATTGGGTTTTAGGTTGCTTTTTTATCATTTTAATTTTTAACCTTTTTTAATAGGGTTTCTTCCCTAACTCATTTTGTCCATTTGTGGGTAATAACAGTTACTTTTTCCTTTCTCATAGGATAATTATTGGTTTGTTTCCAACATTATTCTTGAGTGCTTTATTTCTCCTTCTCCTATGTTTTATTACTTTTTTGTGTATCACTATTGGTTTTCATTTCTATCTAATTCCCTCCTTCTTCATTTTCATCGTATTTGGTTAATACTTTGGTTTTTCCATCTTCTCCTTTGGGTACATTTCGACGTGTTACATTGGGTCGTTTAATTCCATGAATTTGTTTCATTTTTATTTGGGTTTTTGGATTTTTTCCTCTCTTCCTTTGGTTTGGGTTACATTCTTGTTTATTCTTCGTGGATCCCTTCTTCATTTGTTTCCTTTTTTTGGGTCAATCACTTGGGTTAGGTCAAGTCGTCGTTCGTCGAGTCATAGTTTGTATATCTTTATATATATATTTCGTGTGTGCGTGTGTATGTCACTGAACTCCTCCTAAACGGCTGGACCGATTTTGATGAAATTTTGTGTGTGTGTTTGAGTGGGTCCCTGGATGGTTTAGATTCACAATTGGACCCGGTAGGTGGCGCTGCGATCGGGTTCCAGGAAATTATATATAAAAATGAATGTTTCTTTGTTTGTCCCGTATGCGTTCCTATACCATTCATCGGATTGCAATGAAACTTCGGTGAGTTGTTGTGCGCACGCCCGCGAAGGTTTCTGAATTAGTGGTGTTTTTTCGATGGGGTCCTTTGGGGGGTTCTTTGGGGTCTTCCACATCTCCTCCTAAACCACTGCACCGATTTCAACCAAACTTGGCACAAATATTTTACGCAAAGGGAGAACCAACATAGGATAGGTGTTTTTTCGATGGGGTCCTTTTGGGGGTTCTTTGGGGTCTTCCACATCTTCTCCTAAACCACTGTACCGATTTCAACCAAACTTGGCACAAATATTTTACGCAAAGGGAGAACCAACATAGGATAGGTGTTTTTTCGATGGGGTCCTTTTGGGGGTTCTTTGGGGTCTTCCACATCTTCTCCTAAACCACTGTACCGATTTCAACCAAACTTGGCACAAATATTTTACGCAAAGGGAGAACCAACATAGGATAGGTGTTTTTTGATGGGGTCCTTTTGGGGGTTCTTTGGGGTCTTCCACATCTTCTCCTAAACCACTGTACCGATTTCAACCAAACTTGGCACAAATATTTTACGCAAAGGGAGAACCAACATAGGATAGGTGTTTTTTGATGGGGTCCTTTTGGGGGTTCTTTGGGGTCTTCCACATCTTCTCCTAAACCACTGGACCGATTTCAACCAAACTTGGCACAAATATTTTACGCAAAGGGAGAACCAACATAGGATAGGTGTTTTTTCGATGGGGTCCTTTGGGGTCTTCCACATCTTCTCCTAAACCACTGGACCGATTTCAACCAAACTTGGCACAAATATTTTACGCAACGGGAGAACCAACATAGGATAGGTGTTTTTTCGATGGGGTCCTTTGGGGTCTTCCACATCTCCTCCTAAACCACTGAACCAACATAGGACAAGTGTTTTTTTCGATACAATCCTTTGGGGGGTCCTTTGGGGTCTTGCACATCTCTTCCTAAACTATTAGACCGATTTCAACCAAACTTGGCACAAATATTTTACGCAACGGGAGAACCAACATAGGACAGGTGTTTTTTCGATACGATCCTCTGGGGGGTCCCCCAAACTATTAGATTTGGTTACTATGGCAACACAATAGAATAGATTCTGTTATAAATATATTATCGCATTAAACTGAAGACCACGCGAACGAAGTCGTGGGCAACAGCTATTTATTTTTAAGAAACCTACTTTAATTGAACTTTATTAATTAAACTAACATTTTCATTACGTACAACGTGAAACTCCGTAGCGAAGCACGGGTATTCCCCTAGTTTTATTTAAATTAATCATTTTTATTTAACATGAAGTATTATTTTAGATTTAATATTATTTTGTTCATCCCTGGTATTGGGTTGGCTTATTTGTGTTGTAACAATATTCGTCACAGTCATCTAATTTGTAATTGGTAACATTCATCACCGTCGTCTTAGTTTGTAGCCTATAATAATTAGTAATTTGTATATCAGTACAAATAATATTTATAACAATAAAAACAACATATACAAGTATTATTTTTAACAAAACTGGCACAAATTACGATGATGTATAATTCATCACCATCATCTTCATTCGTAGCGTTTAGTCTATAAAAATAACAATTAGCAATTGGCGTATCTGTACAAAGAATCTTTATAAAAAGAAAATCCCAAGTCTTTCATAACGGCCTGAAAAATATTAGTTAAATAATTTACCGTCGACAAAGGATTGCTGTTGGGATCCCCTATTATGTTTATAGATTGATTTTTCAAATAGTTAAGAGCTTCATACCGTGCTATGTGTAAATAATCGTCACTCATGGGTAACGGTTTTCCGTATATCATCTTGGTCCAAATACCGTTGAAGTGTTTGTCTTTTAAATATCTGTAATAGGAAGTTAAATTCGTATTAAATTCTAATATATGCGTTAACTGATGTAAAAGGAAATCAGTGGAGGTTTTATTTTTCCGTGCATGTTTGGTGTGATTTCGGCTATATGTATATCGGTTAAATGTATGAATCCAAATCGTGAATGTCCTATCCGATTGTATTCTTCTGTATTATTTAATCACAACATATTTTCACAATATTGAGAAAGGGTGTATTTTACTTTCACCCGTTTCACTTCTATGTACACGTTGTATGTATCGTCATTTTTATATTTCAGTATTTCCGACGTCAGTATTTTTAAGTGTTTCATACACTGATCTCTTGCCCGTTCTTCCAGAGTACTCCCGGTTTTCGTTTCTAAGAAATCGACGATTACAGTAAAATGGCTGTCGTTCGATACGATTTCTATTTTATTCATAATCGAATAACAATACACGGATTCCGTTATTATAACACCGTTCATTTTTAATATATTTAAATACAGTTCACAGTGGACGACACTAACGGTTGCCTTTGGAATCGATATCATAAAGATTCGTCAGAATATTATTATACGGGATAAACGACAATTCTTTGCTTAAACAGTCGTAGTAATATATTTTTATATTATTCGCGTTTATTATATTATCCGTTGTACGCAAATCGATTATATAAACGTTTTCAATCCGGTTATCTGCATTTTTTACTATCGACTCATCGTTTGAAGGAAAAGTTTTGTAGTTGAATTCATTTACATTGTTCTGATAATGTTCTTCGTTCAAAGTAATTATGGGAGTAAACGTCATTATACATATTACCGGAATAAACAAGATCAAAACGTACAACATTATATAACAACACGTTTTTGTATAAAACGTTCGTCTTTTCGTATCTTGTTCTTCTTCAAAAACCTTGTCGTTCACATATAAAATTATACTTTCTACCGAGTGCTCTTTGACATCATTTTTAAAAGTAACTTTTTTGTCCTTTTTTTCTTCTGCTTGCGTACTAATTTCATTAGTAAAAAATTTCCTAAAACTCGCGTTCCTAGTAACAACTTTATTCTTGAAATTATTAAAACGGGCATTTAAATTACTGTACACGGGTCTATTCGACGGTACCCTAACAACGTAATAAAAGATTTCGCCTTCTAACTTCGTTTGGGGATTGTCCGACATTGTGTGGGCCTCGCAACGGGAACGTCGTACAAAATTTTGTTGTTTGGTCTACTTATATTGGCATATATCACTGAATTCGCCATGTCCGTCTTCGGATGTGTTACTTCCGAATCTGTGTAAACAGAGAGGTGCCCGCTTCCATTTAAATAAGCATTGCTATGGAAGAGAATGTAAAAGAACAAAAACACCTTACTCCCACTACCAATACTAGTACTAATAGTAGTTGTGATGGTGGTATTGGTAGTTACAAAAACGGTAACGCTGTCCGTAACGACGACAAAAAAAATAATAAAGAAAATAACAATCATGTCTATGTTGATAATATTAATAATACCTTTCGTCTTGTTAAAACTACTCACATCAACAAATACTATGGATTGTTGAATAAAGACTTTTCAGACGAATCTATTATTGGATTAGTAGAAACTTTAGTGTTCGAACGTAATTTGAAATGGAGTTACGTACAGAAAATACTGATAAGTTTAATAGAACATGGAAAAAGAATAGGTGATTTAGAAAACGATTACATTATCAAAACTGCAAAAATTAAAAGACACGTTTTTTTTAAAAATAAAATATAACGAATCTAAATTAAAACTTATGGAAAAACAAACACCTTATAACTTTTCTTTCAACGACGATGAAGTACGAGAAATGATATCGCTTTTAAAACATATAATGTTTTGATCCACTCAAGTGGTCAGAGTTATTCTATAAACGAAACCGTTTAGAAAAGGTCAACAATATAGAACAACTCACAATATTTTTGTATCCAATTTTGTGTACTGGTATGAGGGGGGGTCGATGTTTATCAATTAACGGCCCTAGAAATGCTGTTTATGTTGTACCCGTATCCCGGACGTCTTCGATCAATTATATAAACAAAAACGGAAATTTACACTTAATACGTGTACCCAAATGCATTAGATATAACGTTTATATTAAATAAACACAATATATCGGTTCCACTCGATCCTCTGTCCTCCGAAGAGGAACGCATGTTTAATAAAATATCATTGTTTACTGTAAGTAGAATACAATTGAACTATTTATTGGACAAATTCTTAATGACGGTGTTTAAACGTACACGTGATACCGGTTGTCGTTGGCACGCTTTCAGACGGTGGTTTGTCAAACATGTTTGTAACAACGTCGACGGTTCGAATTCTTTAACCGTAGCTTCTAAATTAGTGGGTCACGCAAATACCAGAACAACGACCTTGTACAAAAACAACGCTTTGTGTAATGACGAATTGCAAATAGTTTGAGATAAAATCCTATCGATGATGTATATGTAATACAACAATACTTTATTCTGGTTTTACAGGCGTAAGACTAAAGAAGGCGGTCTCGTTGCTTAAGGAGAAAAACACACCGTTTATATTCGTTTTTATAACAAGTGAGTGAATTCGTCGGAGTTCTGCTAGTACATTGTGAGAGTGAAAAATGTCTTTCCACCACAAGAATCGTGTACGCAAGCTTCGTACAAAAACTCAGTTTTAGATAATGAAAAAAATATCGCCAATAATAGTGAAAAATCTGAACAAGAGGATACCGACATCAATGTTGTTGATATCGATTCTGCTTCAGAAGCTGATAACAACATAAACAACGGCACTAGCACTAATACGATAAGTAAGAGAGATAACTAATAACTAACAACGAAACGGACAGAGAAGAGGGAGAAGAAGAAGGCCAAGACAAAGAAAGGAAGAAGGAGAAAGAGAGGAGAAGAAGAAGGACGACAACGGCGAAAAAGTATGACAACAAATGAAACGAAACTACTATTAACAGACGACGACAGGAATAAAAATGTTGATATTAATGAAGAATTACAAACGAAACGGGTTTTATTGGACGGACTACGTAAGTACTGTAGCGATGGAATCTGTAGAGTGTATGTATATATTAAATAATGACTTTATAAACTTCATGGGTCGATATGAAGGATCTCTTAATAGATATTGCGTACACTTACATTATTCACGATCTCTAGAAAGGCCTGTTCTCGAATCGATCCATGATATTGCCAATTACAAAATTTTATTAAACGTATTTGCATTATTTATAGGTTCTATGTATGATAATAAGAATAATCGTATAATATTGAAGTCTACATTGAAAGATTATATTTTATCTTTTCCTAGATTTGTGTTGATGAAAAGGCATTTACCGTGTAAAGATATGATTCAAAACACTTCGAATACACGTTGTATCTATTAGCCTATAGTCCTTTCAATAAGTACAGTCTAAATGATTGTCTTTTGATCGCCGTAAAACGTAGGTGGCCGTCCGTTAAACACGTTCAACTAAAAACTGACTCGTTCTGTAAATATTTTACTCATAAATATGTTATAGATTCTTTGGCACCTTACCAATCTTCTTCATCGATACAACAACGATCCGCAACTAACCTCCCTTCTCCCTCTAACGAAGAGGAGGAAGTGTGTTTATTGTTATGTGAAATTGTACGTTATAAAAACGATGTAGTGTTATGTAATACAAAAGTAGACATAACATGATAATAGTAGAATGTTAAAAAAAAAATGGCAAGATGTTTAGTTGTTCCTTTTAGCATTACGTATGAGTACACGTTGTGAAACGTTAGTCTCTATTTACATGTTCCTTTTGACAACTTAGTATTAGTAAAACGTTGGTCCTTATTAATGTAATGTACCTATATTGTGTTAAAGATTAATTGGAAAAATAAAAACGAAAATATACTGTTGTTTTGTTTGATTTATTTAAAACAACAACAAACTACAATATACATTGTATTTACACGTACACTGATTTATTGTAAAACATCAACAAACTGTATTATACATTATATTTATATAACAAATTATAAAATAGGTGTTGTTCAAAGATCGATTTCTGTTTGTACAGATTTACGTGTTATAGGGGCTATCAGAGTTATGCCTACTTAGAAGAACCAGGAATGGAAACCAGCGAAAAGGTTTGCTGCAATAATAATAATAATAATAATAATAATAATGATAGTAATAATAATAATAATAATAGCAATAATAATAGTAGTAGGAGAGAGTGGGGTAGCCCCGATCACTTAAGGGAGAAATTCGATAAAAAATTGAAGAATTTGCTAAAAGTTAAAAACAAATGTAAAAGATTGTTGATATAACAGAGCAGATTATTAGTTATACACTGTAAGGGTTAAAGTTGAAAGGGACTTTTCTTATTGCATAAAAAGTAAAAAAATGGGCTTTGATCGGTATTCCCCCACCCGCGGGGTAATGATGATCAGTTGATTTCCTATGCAAATTAAATGGGAAAAAATGAAAACCTAAAAAAAATTGTCAATGTAAAAAGCAAATTATATATTGATAAAAGATAGATTAGAATGTTACTTATATCTACAAATGGTCCTTACTATATTCTAAGTCTAAAAATAAATTTAAAAAATTAGGTTTTTTTTAGTTTCATAAGCCAACGTACTATATCCTGTGTATTTTATATGGGAAATAATGCAATTTAATTTTTGTGTGTGTATTTTCTCCATATAGGCCTACTAAAAATCTTTCCTATAATACAGATTATAATAGTTTCTCATTCAAAAGACACTAATATTAACAATCTTTGACTCCGAGGGTAACTTTTAAATTAAGATACGCCATAATAAAAAAAAGTTTTTATTAATCAGTACAAAACAAAAAAAACCTAGCTACGCCACGGAAAGTATCACGAACATATAAGGGCAACGCATTAGTATTTAATAGTACTTAACTCAGTATGGTGTTGTACAGCTGTAACTCAGTACAGTTGATCGTCATTCCCCCACTCACCTGATCGGTGCTACCCCACCGCGTATACTACTGAGTTTCATAACCTGAGACTATAGTAAGTTAGCTTAAAACCGTAAATGACGAATTCAAATAATGCAGAAAACGTTAACAATACGTCTGTACAATTAAATAATTCAAAATTTAAGTGCAAATATCATTACGTTGCTTTAAAAATGTGATGAAATAAGAAGAAATTTGTCTAAAACGCACTTCTGTAATTCACTGTAAGTACAATGGCGGAAATGGTTAGCGGTCGTTTTTAATTAGTTCACTGTGCAACTGGCTAGAGTTCAGAATTCAACAGATATCGCTACAGCGTACTATACTCTCGTTACCGACCTGATCGGGGCTACCCGCTGATCGGTGCTACCCCACTCTCCCCTAGTAATATATAATAATATAATAGTATTAATAATATAATATAATATATAATAATAGATATATCTAATATAAACGTGGTGTTCGGTGCAAACGTTACCACCGAACACATTTTCCGTCATCGGAAATCAGAAGCGCTGGTTCGCCAGCGTATTCTGATATATCATCAGTCGAGACTAGTGTGTCTGAAATTAACGTATCCGACGAATACGGATTCATTAAAATGGTAAATGAATACATTAATTTGGCATTCGAGAAAATCGTAACAGACAATTCAAAACAAAGTAAGTACGAAATGTTTGTTACGATTTTCAAGGATTTCTTGACAGCAAAATTCTTGAAGGACATTTTAATTATCATACCCCTAGTAGCGACAATGATAAAGGACAACAAACAATGTGACTTCAGAACGTGTTATCAAATAGCGAGGGGGATAACACAAACCTATAAATTTAGACAAAAATGTAATATTTATATTCAAAATTTTATTGGGTTTCATTTAATTCTAGAAAAAATTCTAAATCGTTCAATGATATCGTGAACACGGAAATCTGTCCAAATAGAAATAGATCATTGGACAACACCTATTTTATAATACGTTCTGGATTCAGGTCGTTTCAAGTTACCTCGTCCCCTATACCATCTACCTCAACAACTCCACTACTCTCCCCTCAGAGACCCGTTTTGTCACCGAACCCTCTTCCTTCTTTACCACCACCCTCACATCCTCGATTCAGATAACCTGTTCGGTCAATATTAAGAAAAAAAATAGGTTGACCGAAGACAACAATCCTGACCGCTCCAACAAAGAGGTGACAAGTTGGGAAAGTTTACGAAATGATGTCCGATTTATAATCAATAACGTAACTACCGATAACGGGGATGATAGTTGTAAGGATTTGTATAAATCGTCGGATTTGACGGTAAAATGTAGCAGGAACCTTTTTGTAACTTTCGTAAAATCCTTGTTAAAGATTCCTACTGCATCTTTACCGTTACGAGATTTAAAATATAAATTCGTTTATAATTTGTTAATAACGAAATCTCAATCCGACGTTTATACAACGATGGAAGAAATACAAACACTGGACAAAGACATGGCCCGTCTACATCCTTGGATATGCACCGCTAAATCTTATTACAAAGGTACGTATACCAACGATTTAGACGATTTTATAATAAAAAAATGTTTTCAAAATTGTATCACACCATGTACGGAAAAAAATAATAAAGATTATGTACTGGGTATTAGGAATTTCATGTCGGAAAGACAGATACCATTGGCTCTACAAATTTTTTATAATTTAATGTATATTGGGTGGGAATACACAACAAATGGTTTGACGTGTACACAGTCTTGTTTACAAACTATTGAATTTTTTGATAAACCCTTTGGAGATTGTTATAATAATTTGGGCAGGTTTGAATCGAACTTTGTAAAGTGTAATTACAAAGAGTTCGTGAATATGAGTAGGGAACAACAATCTAAGGTTGTAAACGACAGTGTAGGCGTCAACCATAGATTCACACGCTTCCACTATTTGTATTTCTTTTCAGTAATGAAAAAACTGGGATACGACATTAACTGCGAATGCGGTTACTCAGATTGCTCTTGATTTTCCCAGTTTTTTACGTCTGTATAATAGTTTATATCGTTTTAGTTTATAAGTCCGCGTAATATAATTTATAAAAAATGTTTATATCGTTTTAGTTTAAATAAGCTTGTTTTCGGGAAATGTGTGTACATTAAAATAACTTTTATACCGTGTATATAATATCTTAATATAAATAAAAGTCATTGTATGTATGTAGGGTATGTTGTGGTGTGTATTTTTTCATATAATATTTATAAATTTTATAAAGTTGAATTACCTTTACTCTTCACGTTGTAAGTGCCAGTATAGTAACGTGTATTTATTTTCTTAAATTGAGTTGATGGTTGATCTATTTTAATAATTAATCTTTTTAATTATGTTTTCTTAGGCCTCACTAGTTGGACACCAATTGTAATATTATTAGAAATAAATTATGTGTTGAATAGTAGGTTGTTGTTTCTTGGTTTTTAGTTAAACACCTCAAGTTGTGGATGCTAATTTGTAATATAATTACAAATAAGAATTATGGTTCTGTTGATAAACAATTAAACTTTCTAATTAATAAAAAAAAAATTATTATTTGAGAACTGAGTGTTGTATTCGACTTGAGTTGAGGTTATATTTATACCTTTACTTGTCGATTTGTACCTATAGTGTTCCAGTTTTGAGGTTATTTTTCATGAATTAATATATTTAATAGTTTAGTAGATTTAAATGATTTAACTTCTTTTAATTCCTTCCTGGAAGCTGAGTGAATTCACTTACCTACTTTATTCAAATCGCACATGGTACCCGGGCAATAGGTACTACCAACTTTTTCTTCCATACACAATTAGTTCTCTTCAATTTCTTTTATTCTTGGTATATTTGTTTCTTTTCCTTTTTAAAGATAAAATAACAACCTTTTCTTTTTAAACAATGGTCTAGGCTGGTTAAAATTTCTAGTTCAGTAGTTGGCAATATGAGTTCCTGACTCAAGCCTATGTCTACAGATTTTTTTATGTTATTTAAATATAATCGTGGTTCTTTTGACTACAGTAATAATAAACGAAAATGTCTTTTACGAAGTACAAAACCTCACAATATAAGAGTGACTACTATAAAACAGAACAATATCTTAGATCTAGAATAACAGTTAGTTCGTATGTGTCGAACGATGTCGACTTTTAGGTTAACCTATTTCAATAGGTTAGTCCGCTTTAACATTAAAAAACAAAGAAATAATGATTTAAACGTGAAAAATTATAATATTGATAGTGTTTTTGTTTAGTGGTAGTGGAAAAATAGTTCAAGTGTACACAGTGTGTTATAGTTATATTATGATAATTTGTTATAAGTCGTTTATGGCTTTAAGTATGTACACTATACTTTCCTTTTCTTTTAAAACACACTTTATTATTCACTGTTAATTATTAATGCACTTTAACTTTGCTTTTGTTAGTATGAACTCTCACGACACTGGTTTCACTTTTTTGGTTATGTTTGATGTTTACGTTCCACCTAACCTAATCGAGGTTCGACTCTGATGTTAAATTCGCGGCTACGACTGTCGCAGAAGAGACGTTCTTTACTCGATGAAATTCAACACTAGACTCCTGGTTACTTTTACAATTTCGTAGTCTTCCAAATTGTAAAATAATAATACAGTAAATAATAGAGTTGAAAGGAAGCTTGGGGAGGATTTAGAAATATTGAAAGAAAGAGAAAAAGGGTTAAACAATTTAATTAATACTAAAATTAAATTTGATAATGAAGAAATATTTTATAACATAATTAAGAAGTAAACGATAGAGGACAGATAGATAAGATTAAGAATTAAATTGCATAGGACTAACTGGATGTTTTTAAAATAAGCGTGTGTGACTGGCCCACATGTGTGGATGAAAAAGACGGATAGGTTTAAAAGGAATGTACACACACACACACACACACACACACACACACACACACACACGATGCTGAAACACAAGGAATTTGCTAGAAAAATATGTAAATGTCCAGATGGAGGGACAGGATTCAGAGGGTGGGGACATTTGAATTACTGTATAGCTTCTTGTGTGTGAGCAGGGTGGGGTGGGATGGAGGTGAAGGGTTTGTTTTCAGGTTATTTGTTTCATTTCCGATCTGACGATGAGCTGTGAAGCTTGAAAGCGCTAATCGAAATAATTTTTATATAGTGATGTGCAACAGTGATAAATCTGCTTGTGATTTTAACCACAAACACAACTTTCTTCATTAAACTTCATATTTATAATCAGTGGACAACAAAATCCAGGAAATCGAATTACATTAAGGTACTACATGAAAATTGAAATTTTTATTATTAAATAGATTAATATAATAAATGTTAAAATATGATTACGTTAAGGTAATATTTATTATTAAAAAAAATCGTTACCAGAAAAATCGCTGCATGTGCCAAGCAACTAAATTTTTTATAAAACCGCCAACTAAATTTCTTACAAAACCGCCAATATCTCGAAAACGAAAAAGCCGATTTTATTGAAACAAAACCAAATTAAAATTTGGAATTTTCTATAATTTTCACTCGCTGACACCATATAGCTATCTCTCATAAAACGAAAGTTTGTCGCATACCGAAAATTTCACTACATGAAAATTAAAAAAGAAACTTCATGACGTGGAACCGTCTGAAGACTCTGTTTTTGAAAATTGTTAAAATTATCGGTTAAAATTTATCCCTAAAACCATCCTCAAACTTCAAGAAACACGGTGGTGAAAGAATTTTAAAAATCAGATCAACTGTTACTGAACTTATGTCGGGCAATGAGAAACATTCGCATTCTCTCGCGCTCTCCGCCCCACTGTGCGGCTCGGTTCTCGCCCCACCATGCCGCCAGATTACAGGCTCCAACACGACGCTATGGCTCATACACAGACGCTTGTTAATTGGCGTAGGTCTTTTGGTCCATGCAGACAAAAGTGAAAAATTCCCATTGGTCGATAGCTAATCCATTATTGCGGATAGCGTCAGTCTTTGGGTCCATGCGGAGTCACTTTTCTGATACTAAAATTCTTAAATTTAACATAATTTCCTTATTCTAAGTACAATTGAAAAAATATCATTACTAATGAACTGCTTTCTTTCTTCTGATCATTTTTTGATCTCACATGATATGTTTCCATAGAGTAATAATAAAAATGAACGATTTTAATGTTCGGCCTATGCTAATACATTATTTTTAAAAGTTATATTTTTTATTACATAGGTTGTACCTATTATTTTAGGCTACTAACAATCATTTTAATACTAGTAATTATAATTATAAACCTTACCTTTTCCTAAAATCATTTAATTACACTATAGGCATTACAAGGCCAAGTGTCCCTTAAACTATAATTCATTTCTTATAGCAAACTTTCTTATTTTTAACACAATGTAACATTTGTTATTTAATCCTAATAAACAACATGATCTTTTACTATACCTATTATGATTTAAAACATGCTTTGTACCTTGTAATGTCCCTGTCTACCTTCTACAGTAGATGTAGGTTTCTTGTCCAAGTAAACATCTTGTTAATTACATTCTTATTAACACATTACAAACATTTAAGATTACTCATGTCTTAATCTAATAACATATACTCTTTCTTTTTGTATTGGACATTGTCTATTACAATACATTGTTGTACATAATACTGTCTCTTTTTATCTACCAAGTAAATGCAAGTTTTGTGCAACATTTATTTTTTACTAACTACTTTATTACTTGTCCATAATCAACAATAGTTATTTCTTGCTTTATTGGTTAGTAGTCAGTTTATTTGTCACACTTTATACTACTAAATTATTTACATCACTTTCTCTTTTACATTTCTATTATTCTTTAATATACAATATTAGTCTTTCCTTCCTACCACACATTACAACATTATTATACAAAATTAAAGCTTTTGTAACACATTTATAACATAATGATCTCTATTTGAATTGTCTAAGTGTCTATTAGTTACACTCAGATATAACTGAATCTATACTTACAGTATATTTTATACTGAATCTAGGTGTATAGTTTTTTATCTTACATTTTCTTTAGGTCATGTTGCCATGTTTCCAGTTACTGGACATCCAGCTAGGTTATGCATCATAGGTTTATACCTAACCTATACACGATTGGTTCTGCAGTTTACTGGAATTATTGTGATTAAGTTTATTCTATACATGTTTTATATTGCTATAAGTTTAATGTTTTATATTTTAATTTTCTTTTTAATTTATAAGGATTTTAAAATTTACTTGTGAATACATCTGTTTCATAACACAGGTTTATGACTATTGTATGTATATACGTATGTATGTATGTATGTATGTTCCACATCTCCTCCTAAACCATTGGACCGATTTCAACCAAACTTGGCACAAATATTTTACGCAACGGGAGAACCAATATAGGACAGGTGTTTTTTCGATGGGGTCCTTTGGTGGGCCTTTGGGGCCTTCCACATCTCCTCCTAAACCACTGGACCGATTTCAACCAAACTTGGCACCAATATTTTACGCAACGGGAGAACCAACATAGGACAGGTGTTTTTTCGATACGATCCTTTGGGGGGCCCTTTGGGGTTCTTAAAAAAACTATTAGATCTTGTTACCATGGCAACCCAATAGAATACATTCTGGTTCCCATAGCATCGGCGGAAGCCACCCGCATTGGGAATAGCGCGGGAGTCGTCCGACGGGCCTTCCCCGGAGTACGACCATGGAACCCGGGGAGTCTTACATCGGATCTCGCGATAAACGACCGGACCAGAGTCCCAGCGCCTTGCCCGGCATGTCGACGGCTTTCCCGGGCTTCGGAGAACCTTCCTTACCTCGGGAAGGTCTCTGACCAAGTCCTAGCGCGTGAGTTCGACCGGCCTGGATGCCGGAAAAAGCAGGCGGTGACCCGGCATAGGTGAAAGCCTCCCGCGTAGGGAATAGCGTGGGAGTCGTCCGACAGACCTTCCCCGGAGTCCGTCCACGGAACCCGGGAAGTCTTAGGTCGGATCCCGCGAAAGACGGCCGGGCCAGAGTCCACGGTTCTTATAAATAAAGATATAGGTTATGATATCGAAGGTGGTGTATGCATCTTAAGAAACTTCTTAATAGTGCGTGAATTCAGAGTTGTTTTAGTTTTAATTTAAAAGTGGATAAGTTAAGATCGAAGTAAGTTATAAGCGAGTATAAAAAACTAAGTTTTGATAGAGAATGTATTCAGATCGTAGTGTTCAGAAAATATACATGCGCTTGCTTCAGTTTGAATTTAAAAATTGATAAGCTGAAATCTGTAGAGGTATTGATTTGTTAGAATAAGTTTAGGAGACACTAATTTAACAAATACCTTATTTCAACGTTAACACAGTGAATTATAAAACGACAGTTAAATACGCAGCGCGTGCAAGTACTGTAGACATTTTATTGAAAACTAATTTAGCTGTTTAGCTGTTCGCCCTCTCGCAGGGTTAGAAATCGAGCAGGAGCATCACGCGCAACAGATTTCTTCTCCAGATATAAGAATACAGTTTATGACATGTTCTTAAACAGGTGCGCTACAAAGTATTCCTCCAGTGAGAATGCGAAAGTAACAATATGAGGAAAATTATACAATATAGAAGTAATATAACGTTAGAACAAGAATAGGTGCCTATGAGCCTATGAATAAATTATGAACTCCAGCAACGCTGGGTAAATCGGCTAGTTATATAATAATTTTATAAACAGTGTTATTTGTAGTGTAGACCATGTAAGTGACTGGAGTATTTGATTTTTGTCTTAAATTACGTTAACATGTAGTACAAAAATGATACGGGTTCATTAAAACGGTCAATGAGTATATTATATCGTGTATATAATATTATATAATAATATTATAAACAGTGTCATTTGTAGTGTAGACCATGTAAGTGACTGGAGTATTTGGTTTTTTGTCTTAAATTACGTTAACATGTAGTACAAAAATGATATGGGTTCTTTAAAACGGTCATTGAGTATATTAACTCTGTATTAGATAAAATTGTAACAGACAAAACAAAACAGACTAAATATGCAATGTTCGATACTTTTTTCAAGACACTTTTGAAGGACATTTTAATTATCATACCTCTAGTATTGGCGTAAACTATAGATTCACATGCTTCCACTAGACTGCGAATGTGGTTACGCAGATTGCTCGTGTTTTTCCCAGTTTTTCGCGTATTTAGTATTTAAAACAAACTAAATATGCAATGTTTGCGTTAACATGTAGTACAAAAATGATACGAGTTCGTTAAAACGGTCAATGAGTATATTAACTCTGTATTAGATAAAATCGTAAAGACAAAACAAAACAAAACATAAATATGAAATTATCAGTTATTTTCTCTATGTTAGCAGTCTTCATCACAACTTTGTCAAATTTTGTTGCTTCCCTGCTATAAACACTTTTTCCTCGAACGAGGCCTTTCGGTTTCGCAACCATTATCAGTTGGTTTTTATTAATTTCCTCAGATTAACGTGTTACAGGTTTTTATTACAGCATTCTACTATAGAATAAAAATTTAAATTTCAAACAGCTCTTAGTTTCCATTTTATCCCAAATATCTACACACACACACACACACACACACACACACACACACACACACACACACACACACACACACACACACACACACACACACACACACACACACACACACACACACACACACACACTGTAACATCACAAGATGTCACCTAACCTAAGTGTATGTTATCAGATTTTATAAAAACAAAACAACCATGTAAATAGGTATATAATAGTAGAAATAACCAAGAAAGAAGAATGAGGCAGAAGTGCCACATGAAACAGTAACCCAAGGGCTGTTTGACACTACAACTAGACTTAGACTAAAACGAACTGATGGACAGAGTAAATTTACATTCAGCTGTCAATTCAGTAAATAGTTGATGTAAACCGAATGTCATATGTAAACAATAAAACGAACTAATGAGCAGTTAAATACTGTGAAAGCAGAATTAGCATTTTGCTGATAATAGATGTGACAATGACCAGTAAATTATGAATGCCAAAACTAATGTTAACAATGGCTACATAGTGAGGACAAAGATGTATTTCAGCATCAAATATACTTGTTAGAAAAGAGAACTATTTATAAGAGAGAATCGTATACAGATAAGATGTCTCCACGATTTACCGAATTGAGAACCAATAGGCATTATTAAGGCCAAATTTCAATGTAGGCGATATGTCTTAGCAAGCTTAGACCAAACATTAGTCAGTAAAATGGCTATTGAGGATTAGCACAAGTGTAAACTAAAATACACAGAACTATGGTTATGCCTTGACATAACAAAAAATATTATTAAAACAATAGGTTTAATCATAATTTTAATTGTTAAATAGTAGTTTAAAACGAATTAGCATAAAACGAAATGTCATAGTCAGTAGGATCATTTATTACAATGTATAGAGTTTAGGTGTACAAGTAATGTTCAGCAAAAAATGTCAGTACAGCATTAATGGTGTTCGCACATAAACATTTGATTAATAAAATGTTATGTGAACACAAGCAATATTAACCAAAAGTGTAAAATCGGCGACTCAGAAATAGCAGACGACAGTGAAAGTGATGTACCAGAACGTTGGTTTTATAACAATGTCGGTCAAAGTGAAAGTAATTCGAGAACGAGTGATATCAAATTAAAGGAAAAAAAAACAATCTTTAATTTGATAGTAATATTAACCCAATCGCAACTGTATTTAGTGCGGGAGAGATGTTAGCATCATTCTAAAAATGTACATCGGGAAACTGTTTAAGAATAATAACAAAAACGACAACGAGCTGTCACCGCAACATTTGACGGTTAGAAAAAGCAGTTATCAACTGCCAAAAAGTGACACGTCACACCGACACACCTACCAAAGCCAATCAGAAAATTAGTTAGTAATTAACATTTTTACCTAAGGCCGTTCAAAGAAGGGGGTATATAAAGACGAAACAGCGAATTTTGAGACAGACCTTTACTGACTAGCGTGTAGCACAGACGTGTGCCCGTCATCTCTACATTTTTTTAATAACACTTAGCGTCATTTACATAGTACATTGGAACCAATAGTTCAACAACAAGAAACGACTACTTCGAGTTCACCTACAACAAACAACAGTGATTAAGTGCAGTATCATTTTAATTTTGTGCGGGAATAACGAACAGAAAATAATTTATTTTTATTATTCACGATCCATTTTAATCAGAAGAGGATCGCATTATTCTGTTCTTGTGCGAGTTTAGTGCCGAAACCCAGTAATCATTATAATCCGATTACTGAAGTGATTAATAAGTTTTAATTAAATAATTAAAACTCAGAAGGTAACAGTGCAATCATTACTAATCTTGATCTGAGCGCCATAACCTGTATTTTTTTTTCAACAATAACCTGTACTGACGCAAAACACAAAAACATTTTTTAAGATTACACCACGTCTCAATTTATTATACAAATTTGTTATTAGCAATTAAGCTATATGTTAGTTGTAAGGGTTCTCACTTGATAAATATTGTCACTAAAAAAGCAAGCGTTGATGAAACGCGCGATCTTTCAACAGATCGTTTTTTTTTTAATTTTGTTTACTTTGCGAAAGTAACCTAAAACTTTGTTGATCAATTTTATGTCAAAAGGATTATTGGATATTGTGTAGGCATAATTGTTTTCTTTCGTGTCTCAAAGAATTCACTACTGAGATTATCATAATTTTAATATTAAAAATAAATAGCATCTGGACTTAACCAGATTTATAATTCATGTTCTGAGCAAGCCGTGTAAGGCATATAATAACTGACTTTTAATTGTACAACTTTGTACTACTGAGATTATCATAATTTTAATATTAAAAATAAATAGCATCTGGACTTAACCAGATTTATAATTCATGTTCTGAGCAAGCCGTGTAAGGCATATAATAACTGACTTTTAATTGTACAACTTTGTACTACTGAGATTATCATAATTTTAATATTAAAAATAAATAGCACCTGGACTTAACCAGATTTATAATTCATGTTCTGAGCAAGCCGTATAAGGCATATAATAACTGACTTTTAATTGTACAACTTTGTATGTTTGCATTATATTTGTTTTTTTTAATTCTCTATAAGGGTGTAAATAAACCCATTATTAACAGCATCACCTGATTTTGATTTATTTCTATAGGATAATTGAATATTTTCTTTTAACAAGCTTAAACAACCTTCTGTTGTGTTTAACATATTGGAATAGCATTGCCAAAAGGTGGTACTCAACTATTTTAAATTTTCTAATCATCCAGTAATTTTTATGTGTGGGTTTTACACGGGATTTTCCCTGAATAAATCCGTGTGGCGCCCCCATTAATAAACAAGGTAACCTAACCTTGCAACCAAAGGGAGTTGGTGATTGTAAGCTGAGTTGACAGTTTAGTGAACTTCTAGTAAACACAATCAGGTACGTAAAAGCATATATTTGTTTATGATATTGTCCAGACTTTACGAGACGTGACATACTCAGACTACCTGCAATCTGGAGAAGAAGTTTTTACTACCAGTTTCAACCAGACGAGAACTATTATCAAGCAACCAACTGCTATACTTCATGTTTTAACTTAAGTTAATCTAGCATTTAAGTATAATCAACTTCACTATTTTATTTATTTAATACAAGGGGATTTTTTTTTAAACAAGTATAATTAAACCATTGTAAACACTGTGAGTAACTTTGAATGTTTTATTTTAAATTACTTTACAACATTAGTAACCTTCAATTAGAAACAACCATTCTCAACATTGAGGTATCTCAAAAGAATACTTCACACATAGTTGAACTTTGCTTTAACGAGACTTTTAATATTTTTACCACGAATATAAGTTTAAATAACCACACATTTATTTTGTTTCAAGTTAACTTAAACGTAACGTAAATTTGATTATAATAATAAACAATAAAACCCCTAATCTCATTACGTTATAAATTGGCGCACCAACTAGTGTGGCTTAAAAAATATTAAATAAATATATTTTTTATATTTTATATTAGCCCGGTAGACACGAAAAAATTAACATGCCTGACACACCAAGAAGTGACACCATAAAAAACCAACCTAAGAAAATAGCCTCGACGGGGCTGCTAAGTTTCCAGGAGATGATGAGGGAACAGTTTGAAATACTTAATAATAATCTCAAGAAGTATATGGAAGAAAGGAGCCAAAAAATGGATGAAATGAGTAAGAAAACGGAAGAATTGGGTCAGATTATAAGAGGAGAATTACGAGGCGACAACGACTCAAAAATTGAAGAAGTACCAAATGATGAAACCATGGAAGGATTAAGTCTACAATCCGAAGACACTGGTAAACAAATTGAGAATAAAGAAGACTCGAAAGCATTGGTGCCTGAGGATACACACCACAGGAATGAAGAGAATATTCAGCCTAAAGAAGCCATCATTAAAAATGTAAGGAACAAGATGATTAAGGAAATAGGAGAGGAAGAGACAAAGATAAAAGGAATAATACGCTCTAAGAAAACAAGGATTACAAAGGAAATAATAGAAATGACTAGGAGTGGATTGATTAACTTCGTGGACAACCCAATTATTCATCATAGAGCAAGAACAAACGGTAAGAAGTATAAACCAGACTTCATAAAAATATTAAAAATAAATCACCATAAAACCGTGGGTAAAAAATTAAATAAGAATCCAATTAAATTAAATATACCAGCAAATAAAATACACCAAACAAAATCAATTGACTCCTTAATGAATAACCAACCATTAAAATATTTAATTGATAACCCAGATGACGGAACGATTAAAACAATGTTACATGCCAGTAACTATGTTATGAAGGAGAAGATTATAAACAACGAGGTATTTAAAGTGAATACTCCTAGAAGAAAGGAGCTTCACAGGGAGAAGGAAAATGATCAAGAACGACTGGACCAGCTCATTGAAGGGTACGCCCAAAGAATAAGGGAAGTGCGGAAGAAGAGGGACCAAGCGGTGGAAGAGTCCAACCAGGAGAACAAAGGTCAACCCGGATTAGAAGATGGGCCAGACATCAATAATAGCCCAGGCCCAGGGTACAACGAACACAGGAATACCAAAGATGATGAGAGGAAAAAGGCAAGGAAACGGGGAGCCAATGACTACCTGGTAGCCGCCAAGTGGAAGAACCGCTTGATAGTAAGGTATCTCCAAAACCACTGGTACGGAACATATGTCAGATATCCCAATTATAGACCCAATAGAGTGGAAGAGCACAAATAACCCCACGAATATCGATTAGTAAAAAATGATTAATATTAAGGACGGATAATATGTATTAGTAAGCAACATTTTTCACCCGAACGTTTAGGGTATAAAAGAAAAAATATATATGTTTAAAAAACCATTACCATAAACAAACTCATTTGTTGTTAAGCTACAAAATGTTGAAGGTAACTAATTAACTATAACTAGTCAATTTGCCTTATCAAGTTACAAAAGTGTGTAGATTTAAGATGTAAGCCAAACCATTTGTTACTGGTGAAAACTTACCAGATCTATCACACCAAGGGATAGAAATTTATGTAATGTCAATCAAATGATTTAATAAGAAAAGACATCTATTATATCACCAAGAGCCAGTAGTGGCATATAACTATAATTACTATACTATACCTAGAGAAAAAATATGTATCCAGATGAATATTCTATGTAACTTAATGTTTATAAAATGATTATTGTATACCTCTCATAAAACTCAAATGTTAAATTAAATCGTCCAGAATAAAGGTTCACCCAACTAACCTTTGAAGGAGTAGAGAGGCAGTATAACAAAGTGTGTAAAATAAAAGAAGGACATTATTATGGAATGTAAGGAAAGAAAAAAAATAATATTTGTGAAACAAACCATGTAAACCCCAAGAATGTCTATGAAATTAGATATTAGTATGTTATTATATTGTCAAATGAAATTGTAATTACAGCATAGTATATAGTATATAAAATCATCCAGAATAAGTGAAAACCACCATCACTTGAAGGAGTAGAGAAGAAAAATAACAAAGAGTGTTAATTGTAAAGATAACTATTGTTATAATGGAATGAAAGGAAAGAAAAATGTTTGTCAATTATCAAATATTATACATCACCAGAATATGTCAGAGAACATCAAACAAAAAAAACATTTAGTATACAAACAATGTAAGCCCTGATAATTCAGGATGAATATAACTCGTTAAGAAGGATTTATTGGACTATTGTGAAAACAAAAATATTGTAGACTCTAGATTGAACAAACCAAATGCATAAGTACTGTAAACATCAAAACAAGTGTATAATCTTAAGAATATTTAAACGAACCAAAACAAATTGTTAACTAGTACATAAGTAACTATATAGCTGATAAAAGCATAGCTGAAAAACATCAAGTCTAAAGGAAGTAATTACCTGTAAGAAAGAAAGTATGTTAGCAAGCATAAAGATGGAAATGTGATCTAAATGAAAACCTCTGATACCTTGAATATTATAGTGAATATATTATATTATTGAATATGAATGATATGTGATATTTTTTTGAGTTGTGATAGTGCAACTATTGCCAGGTGCAATGTTTATTTTTTCTCATACAGAGAAGAGTAATGCCTCTGAATCTGAGAATGTGTAGTGAGGAGCGGCAGAGGATGTTAGCCATAGTGAGCCACCCTGATTCCGAAACCTCTACAACAGTTAGGGAATTATATTGTTTTATTGTATCAAGGAATATTATGAAAGAATCTGTGAGGTATGAATTATAATAACCATTAAGATAATCACGAATGCAAAGATATGTGATGAGAAAGTAGAATGTGAATAAGACAGGGAATAGTTAAGTTGAGAAACAAGATCAATTGTAGTTAAATGACTTAGAGAGTAAGCAACTTGAAAATACTAGTAAATTAAGAATTGTACCATTGGATAAAAAAAAAACAACCTAGAGTAATACACCAATAGTATGTTTAAAAAATCAAAGAGTACAAGAGAAAAATTTTGTATTGAAGTATACTAAGAAACTGACATGAATTGATAATTTTACAAAAAATAAATTTTTTCAAATGATCAATTTTCAAGAGGGTGTATATGTAACATCACAAGATGTCACCTAACCTAAGTGTATGTTATCAGATTTTATAAAAACAATACAACCATGTAAATAGGTATATAATAGTAGAAATAACCAAGAAAGAAGAATGAAGCAGAAGTGCCACATGAAACAGTAACCCAAGGGCTGTTTGACACTACAACTAGACTGAGACTAAAACGAACTGATGGACAGAGTAAATTTACATTCAGCTGTCAATTCAGTAAATAGTTGATGTAAACCGAATGTCATATGTAAACAAAAAAACGAACTAATGAGCAGTTAAATACTGTGAAAGCAGAATTAGCATTTTGCTGATAATAGATGTGACAATGACCAGTAAATTATGAATGCCAAAACTAATGTTAACAATGGCTACATAGTGAGAACAAAGATGTATTTCAGCATCAAATATACTTGTTAGAAAAGAGAACTATTTATAAGAGAGAATCTTATACAGATAAGATGTCTCCACGATTTACCGAATTGAGAACCAATAGGCATTATTAAGGCCAAATTTCAATGTAGGCGATATGTCTTAGCAAGCTTAGACCAAACATTAGTCAGTAAAATGGCTATTGAGGATTAGCACAAGTGTAAACTAAAATACACAGAACTATGGTTATGCCTAGACATAACAAAATATATTATTAAAACAATAGGTTTAATCATAATTTTAATTGTTAAATAGTAGTTTAAAACGAATTAGCATAAAACGAAATGTCATAGTCAGTAGGATCATTTATTACAATGTATAGAGTTTAGGTGTACAAGTAATGTTCAGCAAAAAATGTCAGTACAGCATTAATGGTGTTCGCACATAAACATTTGATTAATAAAATGTTATGTGAACACAAGCAATATTAACCAAAAGTGTAAAATCGGCGACTCAGAAATAGCAGACGACAGTGAAAGTGATGTACCAGAACGTTGGTTTTATAACAATGTCGGTCAAAGTGAAAGTAATTCGAGAACGAGTGATATCAAATTAAAGGAAAAAAAAACAATCTTTAATTTGATAGTAATATTAACCCAATCGCAACTGTATTTAGTGCGGGAGAGATGTTAGCATCATTCTAAAAATGTACATCGGGAAACTGTTTAAGAATAATAACAAAAACGACAACGAGCTGTCACCGCAACATTTGACGGTTAGAAAAAGCAGTTATCAACTGCCAAAAAGTGACACGTCACACCGACACACCTACCAAAGCCAATCAGAAAATTAGTTAGTAATTAACATTTTTACCTAAGGCCGTTCAAAGAAGGGGGTATATAAAGACGAAACAGCGAATTTTGAGACAGACCTTTACTGACTAGCGTGTAGCACAGACGTGTGCCCGTCATCTCTACATTTTTTAATAACACTTAGCGTCATTTACATAGTACATTGGAACCAATAGTTCAACAACAAGAAACGACTACTTCGAGTTCACCTACAACAAACAACAGTGATTAAGTGCAGTATCATTTTAATTTTGTGCGGGAATAACGAACAGAAAATAATTTATTTTTATTATTCACGATCCATTTTAATCAGAAGAGGATCGCATTATTCTGTTCTTGTGCGAGTTTAGTGCCGAAACCCAGTAATCATTATAATCCGATTACTGAAGTGATTAATAAGTTTTAATTAAATAATTAAAACCCAGAAGGTAACAGTGCAATCATTACTAATCTTGATCTGAGCGCCATAACCTGTATTTTTTTTCAACAATAACCTGTACTGACGCAAAACACAAAAACATTTTTTAAGATTACACCACGTCTCAATTTATTATACAAATTTGTTATTAGTAATTAAGCTATATGTTAGTTGTAAGGGTTCTCACTTGATAAATATTGTCACTAAAAAAGCAAGCGTTGATGAAACGCGCGATCTTTCAACAGATCGTTTTTTTTTAAATTTTGTTTACTTTGCGAAAGTAACCTAAAACTTTGTTGATCAATTTTATGTCAAAAGGATTATTGGATATTGTGTAGGCATAATTGTTTTCTTTCGTGTCTCAAAGAATTCACTACTGAGATTATCATAATTTTAATATTAAAAATAAATAGCATCTGGACTTAACCAGATTTATAATTCATGTTCTGAGCAAGCCGTGTAAGGCATATAATAACTGACTTTTAATTGTACAACTTTGTACTACTGAGATTATCATAATTTTAATATTAAAAATAAATAGCACCTGGACTTAACCAGATTTATAATTCATGTTCTGAGCAAGCCGTGTAAGGCATATAATAACTGACTTTTAATTGTACAACTTTGTATGTTTGCATTATATTTGTTTTTTTAATTCTCTATAAGGGTGTAAATAAACCCATTATTAACAGCATCACCTGATTTTGATTTATTTCTATAGGATAATTGAATATTTTCTTTTAACAAGCTTAAACAACCTTCTGTTGTGTTTAACATATTGGAATAGCATTGCCAAAAGGTGGTTCTCAACTATTTTAAATTTTCTAATCATCCAGTAATTTTTATGTGTGGTTTTTACACGGGATTTTCCCTGAATAAATCCGTGTGGCGCCCACTAATTAATAAATAAGGTAACCTAACCTTGCAACCAAAGGGAGTTGGTGATTGTAAGCTGAGTTGACAGTTTAGTGAACTTCTAGTAAACACAATCAGGTACGTAAAAGCATATATTTGTTTATGATATTGTCCAGACTTTACGAGACGTGACATACTCAGACTACCTGCAATCTGGAGAAGAAGTTTTTACTACCAGTTTCAACCAGACGAGAACTATTATCAAGCAACCAACTGCTATACTTCATGTTTTAACTTAAGTTAATCTAGCATTTAAGTATAATCAACTTCACTATTTTATTTATTTAATACAAGGGGATTTTTTTTTAAACAAGTATAATTAAACCATTGTAAACACTGTGAGTAACTTTGAATGTTTTATTTTAAATTACTTTACTACATTAGTAACCTTCAATTAGAAACAACCATTCTCAACATTGAGGTATCTCAAAAGAATACTTCACACATAGTTGAACTTTGCTTTAACGAGACTTTTAATATTTTTACCACGAATATAAGTTTAAATAAACACACATTTATTTTGTTTCAAGTTAACTTAAACGTAACGTAAATTTGATTATAATAATAAACAATAAAACCCCTAATCTCATTACGTTATAACACACACACACACACACACACACACACACACACACACACACATATTGTAACATTACATTTGGCATAGCTTGATATCGTACCAGATTTAATGAAGATCATGGATAAGAAACTTAAGAAGAAGAAACATATCTTTTAAAAATGATAGTGAAGATGAACAAATGACAAATTTAAACTGACTTAGACTATAACTAACCGTACCCAAATTAATGTTTAGGTAAAGTGATGGAAAATACCCAGATGATGAGATAAAATTTGACCAATTACAATAATAATACTTACGAAGACAGACTGCATTATGGACCATTACTATCAGTAAACAAATTGTTTTGTTAAATGTATCATACAATATAGAAATAATCAAAATACAAATTGAGCGATATAGGCCCAAATACACAATAGAATGTAATGTTAACTAACCAATATAATTGAATAATACAAGAACACAATCATTATATATACATGGAAACATACAATTAAAATAGTGTGATTAATGGTGGACCTAATGTTATAAAATAAATACTGTACAATAAAAGAATAGATTATTATGTAATAAAAAACAAATAATAAAATATGGACATAAATATAGAAATGCCAATCCATGTGTAAACAAGGCTTAAGAAGTAATAATTATCAAATGTATATGACAAGAAAAAAAAACAGTAAAAGTACTTAGTACAGCAATGGCTGAACTGTCTAAGACAAATAGAGAGATATAAAATCATTATTAAATGACTAAACTTTTTCTTTCAATGTTTGAAAGTAAGAATAAAGTTGTGTTTATGTTATTTATAGTTTTGTTAGGTAATGAGTGGATGATATGTCTTATGCAGGATTTATGTAACCAGGCATATACAAATTGTTTGATCACAAAATGTGAATTATGTTTTTTATGATGTTCCAGTGATAATTATTGTTGTAATTTTAAATAATAATACTAATAGAGTTATAGGTAGTAGTTTTGATGGTAGTTGCATAATTAATAGGTGTTACAATAACAGAAAACTAAAATTTAACATGTCAAGACCTAGGCCTATAAAAACTCTGGAATTTTGTAAATTTTAGGAAATACATTTAGAATTTTATAAAACAAATGTTGTAATATGGATAGGTTTATTATTAATAGTATACACAGTAAATATGGAATCGAAATAATCAGTTTTAAATTATTTAAGAAAATTCAAATAGCAAAAATGTAACATCAGAATTTCTTAAGCAAAAGTAGTCATGTTTGGTGTCTATGTGGCACAAATGTTAAGACCAAAATAATGAAGCTATTAGTTTTAAATTCCCAATTAGTATAACAGAGTTATACTAATTTAAAAGTTTTAGCCAAGTTCATGCAATAAAACAATGAATTTGTATGACAATGTAAATCTGAATCAACCAACCAGATTTCAAGTTTTACCTTAGCAACCGAAAATTCAGATAAATAAAATGGGACTTCTTTAACAACCATCATTGAAGACAGACGCGTTTTTATAACGTCTTAGCTAATTATACTTTAAATAGAGTAAACTTATACTGAACATAGTAAACGAATTAGGACAGTTATTGAAGAACATTAGAGGAATCCAAGAACATCAAGACACCAATTCGCAAAAATTCAAATCCCGGAAGAAGAATTAAAGAAGATTTGGACCCCATCTTCGTCCTGAACGAATAAAAGAAGAGGATCTGGGTGAATCTGAATAATTTTATAACCTTATTTAACAACACCCACATACGAGCACACGAACCACTTAGAAAACTAAACAATAAAAAACCACATACAATATAATATACCAACACTAAAGAACACTTGAAGATAACACAAATTAATTATTACACCTTTTTGAATACCAAAAAACTGAACGACAACTAATAAATATCTAAAACTGTTCACAACCTAGAACTGTGGATAACACACACACGACTACTAGTTTGCACTATAAACATCAAAACCTTTTTATATCCTTCGCTTGTAAAGTTTGTATTTTGATTTTAAGAGTTGTATTAATTGTTTAACCATAATATTCGGAACGAATACGCCCTGAGATTACTTTTTTTAATAGAATAAAAACAACAAGCATCATTATTGAGGTCGATTCCAACTTACCAACTTATGAATGAAAACGACATAATTTCGTCACAATTTGTTATTAAAATAAAGAAAAACGAGAAACGTAAATGACCAATTCTTTTGAATAAAGATTGATTAAAGGAGTACATCTGTTTGGTTTTATTTTGCATTATTATTACTGTTAAAATTAAAAGATACGACAGCACAGCAAAGAGGACGGAGCGGCAGTTGGCAGCTCCGAATTACGTCACTGGTTTTGGACGCCGAGGCGAGAGCGAACGGCGGGAATAGTGAACAACAACCGTAAACGAATTTAATAATATACTAAATAAAGTTATATTGGTACAAATTGACGCATCCAAAGTGCGGCATAATAACTCGGCTCGTAAAAGAAATATATATATATATATATATGTATACATTGACTGTGTATCCAGCATCAAAAATAATGTTACCAAACAAGAATTATCAATCACCTAACAGGTGGATCCTTTAGCAGTTTAGCAGTTAACAATATAATTCACAAATGTAAGTGTGTAATCACAAGGCTGGTTCTAACCAAACCTTGATCATTATAAATGTGAGACAATTTACTGCTCATCGATATAGTTTTATATTAACAAAAATATTGTAACATTACATTTGGAACAACTAATATCGTACCTGATTTAATGAAGACTTTGGTTAAGAAGCTAACAAGGAGAACATTATCTTCCAAGATGATAGTGAAGAGGAACGACTAACCATTTTAGACTGACTAGTAAGACAACTGACCGTACCCAAATTAATGATTTAGGCTAAGTGATGCAAAATACCTTCAACCCCAATTATGACATGAACTTTCAGTAATGACCAAATAAAGAATTATAAAGACAGACGGCTTATGAACCAGTACTATAAAGAAACAAATGGTTTCATTTAATGTATCATAATATCTAGATAATCAAAATACAAATTCAGGGATAATAGGCCCAAACATGTAACATTATGTAAAAGAAATATTGGTAAATAATTAAGTTAATTGATGTGATGAAAATATAAATATACCTTATTATAGATACATAAACCATACAAATAATTGTAACATATAGTGTTCATAAGATTGTCCAGTAAACAACAAATAATGACATGTTCATTATAACAGTTATAACAAGAGTGAAGCATAACATAGACAGTGTCAGAGTAATTATTAAATTAACTGGCAAAAGACTAATTAGTTAGTACAGAATTTGTTTTATAAATGTGCATGTTATTATGTTTAAGCACAGTGTTTTATTATCATAGTATTTGTGTTGTTTTGTGTATGTAGCAGGTGGAACAGTTATTTTAAAGGAATATCAATTAAATGATATTAATTTCATGTTTTATGTTAACAAATATAACCATAGAACTGGTGCTAAACCGTAATAAATTGATTTGGCAAAGCAGAATAGACTATAAAAGATGTTATGGCTAAGTGTCAAACAATTATACTGTTTAGGTAAAGAACAGTTAATTTGTTCAAGGATTCAGTAAAATCATAGCCATGTGTGCATGAATTTAAACTATTAGAATAGTATATTTTTTGTTTTGATAAAATAATGTTATGTGTTAAACAGTTTTTTATAATTGTTAAAAGATAATTTAACTGAAAAAGATTTTAAACATGGTGATGAAAATAACACCAGTACATAGGCCAGGTGAAACCAACTTTAGTAAATTTTGAATAATAATGTTAGAGATTTTGTAAAACAAATGTGAAGGGATAAATATATTTATAGTCAATTGTGTACACAGCGAATATAGAAACAAAATAATACATATCAAGTTAATTAAGAAAATTTCAAATAACAAAATTGTAACATCTGTAGTTCTTATGTAAAAGTAGGCATGTTTACTGTCTAAATGTAACAAATGTAAAGATCAAAATAATGCTGATAATGGTTTTAAATTCCCATTCAGTATAGAAAAGTTATGTTAATTTAAAGATTTTGAACAAATTTTAGACTTTGAAATAATGAAAGTATATGACAATGTATATCCGAATTAGCCAACCAGATTCCAAGTTTACCCTTAGTAACCAGAAATTTCGGATAAATAAAATGAGACTTCTTTGACAACGAGCTTAGCGGATAGACGCGTTTGTAAAACGTCCGACATATTATATAATAAACAGTGTAAAACCGATACAAACATATTAATACAGTTAGAAGTAAACAACACGAACCTTTTACACTAAGAGAAGAACAACAATTATATGAGGGAGAAGACCCAAGAACCAGGAAGAAGATCTGAAGTGGACGAGGACCCTGTATTCGACAAGAACTATAAAAGAAGAGGATTTGGTGATTTTTGACAACTTATTATATTGTACATCATCAACCACATTTGTATACACGACTTTTTAAATACTAATCAACTAAACTACAGACACCATATCACACCAACACCAAGAACACTCACTAATAACACGATTTGAGATTGACACCTTTTCAAACACCACAAGAACTTTTGATTTACATAATAATTATTAAAGTCTAAATTAGACATAACCTATTTGAACTGATAACCACTATACAACTGCCTGTGTGCACGTTACACTTTAACATTGTGATATCCATTAATTGTAAAACTTGTATTTTGATTTATAGAATAATATTTTGTTTAATTGTAATCCCCGAACCATATACGCCCTGAGATACTTTATTTTTTATTATAAACGTTAACGAAGCATTGTTTTGGTCTGGAAGAAATACTGAATGTTTGGCTACTGCTGCCAACTGGTAAAAAGAAGACTTATAATTTGCGCTACAATTGTGATTATCCTGTTCAAATTTATTAAAACAGTTAACCTGTGTTTTTTCCGAATAAAGGATTCCTGTAAGGATATATGTTTGATGGTATATGTGTGTCGTTATTATTGCTGTTACATTTAGGAAATAAAATTCACCGATTGCAGCGGACACGACAGTTGGCTACGTTGAGTGACGTCACGGAAACGTGCGGTATAGTGGGAGCAAGCGGCAATTTACAAAACCATTCGCCGTTTAACATCACATATTCATAATTACACATCGACGACTCCAGTGCGAGTTAGTCGATACATTATTTATCTATATTACAAGTTGACACTTCCAACGTGCGGTGTAATTCAAGTGCACACAACATTAATACAAATAACCTATTCCTAATAACATTGTACGTAACGAATAATCTGGTTACAAATTGACGAAACCGAAGTGAGGCTTAGTCAAACCACGAAACTCTATTCTATCGTTACAAATTGGCGAACCAACGTGTGAGGCGTGTGATTTAATATAAATTAAATTATAATTTATAGACAAATAAACAAAAACAAACAAAATGAGGAAGCGAGAAGTATCACGCAAAAGAGCGGCCGAAACCGAGAAGGTAGACGAGTTAGATATGGAAGACAAAGAAGCAACACCGGTCGAAGAAGTAGAAGTAATAATAAGAGAGGACCGAGGAGATAAACAAGAACCGGACAAAGTCACGGAGAGCGTTGACCTGAAAAGCATTATGGAATATTTAAAACAGAGTAGTAAGAAAACGGAGGAGAGTAATAAGAAAACGGAGGAGAGTATTAGGAAAATGGAAGAAAAGATGGAGGAATTGAAAAAGGACAGTAAACAGTCTATTGAGGAGAGTAATAAGAAACTAATGGACGAAATAAAGAGTGATAATAAACAAACAAAGGAGGAATTGAGTCGAGAATTGAAGGAGAATAGCAGTAAAATACAGGAGAAAATAGACGAAAATAATAGAGCATTGACGGAAAAATTGAAGGAAAATTACCAAGAGACCATGAACAAATTGGATGAACACAAAGACTCATTAAAAGAGGAGTGGAATAACAAGATGGAAATTAATAACCGGCAATTGCAGGAAGAATGGGACAAGAAGCTGGAAGAACCGATGACTGAAATTAAAAGGGTAGAATCCGAGACCAAGGAAAAGTGTGAGCGGATGAACCAAGAGATACTGAGCGTCCGGGAAGAAACGAATGGACGAGTTGAAAATATAAGAACCAACCAAGCAGTGAAGGGAGAAAGATTAGAAGGTATGAGTACTAGTCTCAATCGGGTGCAAGACCAAACAACTGCGCATAGAGATGAAATCAATTCCCTAAAAAACAGACAGTGTACCGGTGCCCATACAACATGCGAGGAAAATCGACAAGTGATCGATTTTCAAAACTATAGAAGAAACCCCATGCTATTCTTAGAACGAGTCGAAGAGAAGATAGCCAAAACCGGAGAAGACAGATGGTTTGTAATAAGGAGCATGCTGGACGAAATGTTCCGAAAAGTATATGACAATTGGTGGACGGCGATGCGGCCGAGTATACAGAACTTCCAAGAGTTTAAAAAGCAGTTAAAATCTAAATATTGGTCTGATGCCACGCAACACATGATAAGGAGTGACATAGAATTGGGCCGATATGACCTGCACGGCAAGCAAACTCCAACCGCATATTTTCTTGGCAAAATAAACATAGCCAGACATTTAGAGCCTGCAATTCCTACAGAATGTTTGGTGCGGCTATTAGCCTACCACTATGGTGGCGAAATTACAAGAGGTCGAATAAACGGACGCATACAAACCATCGAGGAGATGTCAACATTATTAGCGGAGATGGAACAAGAGAAGAACTTCCTCCAGTACCGACGAAGGAACGATGAAATAAATAGAAATAATGGTCGCCGCGACGCCCAATATGAAAACAACGGGTAACGACCGAACAATAGTTATAACAACAACGGTAACCACTATCAACGCGGTTACCAAAACCAGAATAATACTAACAACTATCCACGAAATAATGCGAATAATAACAACAATAACAACAACCACTATTACCGTAACCCTCCTACAAATAATAACAATAATGGATACCAGCGAGCCAATGACAGAGACCACCAGTACCAGAACAACCGAGGTTATAACAACAACTATGATAACCGATACAGGCATAATAATAACGGCAATAATAGCAATCAAAATCAAACATATCGGAGACAAGTGAATTATGTAAGCATTGACGATAGAGATGTGGGAAGACGTTGGTACCAGGGACGAGCAAATTATAATGGGAACCGTGGAAGAAGTTTTCAGGAGGAGAGTAACCAGCACTACCGCGATGAACATCGGCGAAGTAGAAGCTGCGACGACAACAGAGATAACCGAAACTCAGTGACGTTCAATAATAACGCCATTGAGGTACAAGAGTCACAGAGTAGAGACAGACCCAATCAATCAGACAACAGGACTGAGGAGATCAGCCCTGATTTAAACGGACCGCGGCAGTGAAAATCCATCAGGTCCCATCACTGAACCGGCAATTTGGGTACTTACTAGGACGAGACAAAATGACTGACGATACATTGACGAAAGTGCACAATCACTTCTTGAAAAATGTTAGAGAAGAACTACTGAACGAAGACACGATAACGCAAAATAATTCGAATAATGAGATCGTTTATATCATCGCCCAAGTGAATGGACTAGAGACAAGATGCATGATAGATACGGGCGCAAACGTGTCGTTAATCGACAACAATGAATACATCAAAATTAAAAAATATAGTAAGGCCATCTTACCAACTTTACCAATTCAAAATATAATTTTAATCGGAGCCACTGGAAGACAAAACAAGTCAATAAGAAAACAGGTATCATTAACAATGACCAGCAGAAATGTAGCTATACCTATGATTTTTCTAATAGCTAGTAATCTACCATTTAATCTACTAATAGGCTGCGATATTTTGAGAAAATACTCAGCAATAATTGACATGAGACAAGCCATAGTATCATTGAAAGTGGATAATATAGAATGGACATACAACCAAGTTTCCTTAAAAATGTATTATGAACCTAATAAACAAAGTTGAAAAACAACAAAATTCAAAAAAAATTAGTAAGATCAACTTACAACTAATTATTTATGAGAATTAATATGGAACTGAAGAATTTATTATTATAATACCACCAAAATTCTAAATAAATAGTAAGAACAACTTACAACTAATTATTTATGAGAATTAATATGGAATTGAAGAATTTATTATTACAATACCTCAAAATTCAAAGAACATAGTAAGTTCATCTTACCAACTTTGATAATCCAGAATATAATTTAAAATGAAGCCAAATAAACAAATTTGAATATCTCAGAATTCCAATAAATAGTAAGGACAACTTACAGTACAGTTTGATAATGTTATTATGAATCAAGCAGATAAACAACTGGGAATAAATTTCCAAATTCTAAACAAAATAAGCACCTCTTATTAAATATAATTATGAACTTATTATTGGAATATAAAAGAAAGATGCAACATCCATAAATCAGAAGAAACCATAGTGCTATAAAATGAATAAGAAAGGACAAATGTAGACAATCGACGATGAAAATAAGACAAGCCTAGAAACGAATTTACTACAAATAACCTATCATGATTGTGAGAGAATCCACAACAACTATAGATACAGATACTTGTTATGTTTTAATTGAATGAAAATAGTGAATGAAAAAATGAAGATTAAGCAGTACTGATAAAGAAGGAAAGAAGATAATACCAATTGAAAATAAAAAATGTTATTAATATCGCCACAAGAAAATAAACATCTGAAGGAATCAATGGAAAGAAATATTTAGATCTGAGAAGTTAGACTGAGTGAACAATCCCAAGAATATATTATAATATTTTATTTTATTTTAGTCGTGAATAGACTAGTGATTATTAAATGTGATTGACTGATGAGATAGCTCCAGCAATCGATATTATTTATGTATTATGTATTATAAGGACAGCGGGGTATTAGGTCAAGAGAGCCCCCCGACTGACTCCAGAATATATGGTGATTAATTTGTTAGGGAAGTAACATGTTCCAGGGATAGAACACTTATAATTAAAGACAAGTATACCAGATCATAATAAGAATAACAAATGATAATGTGAAAGATAAGATAATTGATAATTTCAACAAAAACAATATTTTATTAAAATGATTAAATTTGGTGGCAGGGTAGTATGTAACATTACATTTGGAACAACTAATATCGTACCTGATTTAATGAAGACTTTGGTTAAGAAGCTAACAAGGAGAACATTATCTTCCAAGATGATAGTGAAGAGGAACGACTAACCATTTTCGACTGACTAGTAAGACAACTGACCGTACCCAAATTAATGATTTAGGCTAAGTGATGCAAAATACCTTCAACCCCAATTATGACATGAACTTTCAGTAATGACCAAATAAAGAATTATAAAGACAGACGGCTTATGAACCAGTACTATAAAGAAACAAATGGTTTCATTTAATGTATCATAATATCTAGATAATCAAAATACAAATTCAGGGATAATCGGCCCAAACATGTAACATTATGTAAAAGAAATATTGGTAAATAATTAAGTTAATTGATGTGATGAAAATATAAATATACCTTATTATAGATACATAAACCATACAAATAATTGTAACATATAGTGTTCATAAGATTGTCCAGTAAACAACAAATAATGACATGTTCATTATAACAGTTATAACAAGAGTGAAGCATAACATAGACAGTGTCAGAGTAATTATTAAATTAACTGGCAAAAGACTAATTAGTTAGTACAGAATTTGTTTTATAAATGTGCATGTTATTATGTTTAAGCACAGTGTTTTATTATCATAGTATTTGTGTTGTTTTGTGTATGTAGCAGGTGGAACAGTTATTTTAAAGGAATATCAATTAAATGATATTAATTTCATGTTTTATGTTAACAAATATAACCATAGAACTGGTGCTAAACCGTAATAAATTGATTTGGCAAAGCAGAATAGACTATAAAAGATGTTATGGCTAAGTGTCAAACAATTATACTGTTTAGGTAAAGAACAGTTAATTTGTTCAAGGATTCAGTAAAATCATAGCCATGTGTGCATGAATTTAAACTATTAGAATAGTATATTTTTTGTTTTGATAAAATAATGTTATGTGTTAAACAGTTTTTTATAATTGTTAAAAGATAATTTAACTGAAAAAGATTTTAAACATGGTGATGAAAATAACACCAGTACATAGGCCAGGTGAAACCAACTTTAGTAAATTTTGAATAATAATGTTAGAGATTTTGTAAAACAAATGTGAAGGGATAAATATATTTATAGTCAATTGTGTACACAACGAATATAGAAACAAAATAATACATATCAAGTTAATTAAGAAAATTTCAAATAACAAAATTGTAACATCTGTAGTTCTTATGTAAAAGTAGGCATGTTTACTGTCTAAATGTAACAAATGTAAAGATCAAAATAATGCTGATAATGGTTTTAAATTCCCATTCAGTATAGAAAAGTTATGTTAATTTAAAGATTTTGAACAAATTTTAGACTTTGAAGTAATGAAAATATATGACAATGTATATCCGAATTAGCCAACCAGATTCCAAGTTTACCCTTAGTAACCAGAAATTTCGGATAAATAAAATGAGACTTCTTTGACAGCGAGCTTAGCGGATAGACGCGTTTGTAAAACGTCCGACATATTATATAATAAACAGTGTAAAACCGATACAAACATATTAATACAGTTAGAAGTAAACAACACGAACCTTTTACACTAAGAGAAGAACAACAATTATATGAGGGAGAAGACCCAAGAACCAGGAAGAAGATCTGAAGTGGACGAGGACCCTTTATTCGACAAGAACTATAAAAGAAGAGGATTTGGTGATTTTTGACAACTTATTATATTGTACATCATCAACCACATTTGTATACACGACTTTTTAAATACTAATCAACTAAACTACAGACACCATATCACACCAACACCAAGAACACTCACTAATAACACGATTTGAGATTGACACCTTTTCAAACACCACAAGAACTTTTGATTTACATAATAATTATTAAAGTCTAAATTAGACATAACCTATTTGAACTGATAACCACTATACAACTGCCTGTGTGCACGTTACACTTTAACATTGTGATATCCTTTAATTGTAAAACTTGTATTTTGATATATAGAATAATATTTTGTTTAATTGTAATCCCCGAACCATATACGCCCTGAGATACTTTATTTTTTATTATAAACGTTAACGAAGCATTGTTTTGGTCTGGAAGAAATACTGAATGTTTGGCTACTGCTGCCAACTGGTAAAAAGAAGACTTATAATTTGCGCTACAATTGTGATTATCCTGTTCAAATTTATTAAAACAGTTAACCTGTGTTTTTTCCGAATAAAGGATTCCTGTAAGGATATATGTTTGATGGTATATGTGTGTCGTTATTATTGCTCTTACATTTAGGAAATAAAATTCACCGATTGCAGCGGACACGACAGTTGGCTACGTTGAGTGACGTCACGGAAACGTGCGGTATAGTGGGAGCAAGCGGCAATTTACAAAACCATTCGCCGTTTAACATCACATATTCATAATTACACATCGACGACTCCAGTGCGAGTTAGTCGATACATTTTTTATCTATATTACAAGTTGTCACTTCCAACGGGCGGTGTAATTCAAGTGCACACAACATTAATACAAATAACCTATTCCTAATAACATTGTACGTAACGAATAATCTGGTTACAAATTGACGAAACCGAAGTGAGGCTTAGTCAAACCACGAAACTCTATTCTACCGTTACAATATGCATGTATATATATTGTAGCATAACGGAGATTTTGCCTTATTTTACAATTTAATATCACATAGAAAAAGAAGGGAAGAAGCAATCTGGAATGAGTAAAATAAACTTAAATAAAAGTAACATAAAAAATAATCACAATATTAAATAAAATGCCTTAACTGAACTATAAAAACTCTCGATTCAAAGAAATTAGACACATTCAATTCAGAACAAAATGTGTTAAACCATATAGGATGATCATTATCCCAGTAATATCATCAGTATACCCAGTAAGATAAGGAGTAGTAAGGAAATACAGCCAAGAACAAATTGATTAAAATGAAAAATATCCTAGGTACCAAAACCTATTTTATAGACAGAACACTCTCTAAGAGTCAATCAAAATAAATCAATGAACTAAAAAATGATTATTATACAAAAATAAGAAACCCATATAAAAAAGTAAGAGAATACCAGTAGTCTGACCTAATGTAAAGTTAGTTATAAATAAAATATTGTGTAATTAAGGGGAAACGCCCCAAACCAGTTTTGAAAGGACAGCAAAAGTCTGTAATTAGGCTTAGAATATAAATTTGTTATTTTGTTTAATTATTATGTTTAATTATTATATTGGTATTCACTACCTACTATGTTAATATTAGGAGATACTAAATGTTAGGAAATGTGTTTATTGTATTTAAAAAATGTTAGTTTATGTCAGAATTTTGTTAAGGAAGGAAAGGCAGTATATTAATTCAAATATATTATAAATAGTAACTCAGAAAAGATGATAATAATAATGTGAAATAATTATGGTATTGATAGGAAAAATAAAAATGGATAATCATGCCAAATTCAACTTTGACCCTGTAATCAAATGAGAGGAGATAAATTAATAAAAACCTAGACCAAATTGATATAAATTATTCCCTTTGGCATACAAATACTTTATTATAATTATCACAACAACCTATAGTAGTAATTAAAAGAGTCAGAGGGTAAAATTGACTTAAATAAGGATTGTACCAGGTGATACCTAGGGAATGAACCAAGTATAAGTAAAATGTAAATAACTCAGTAAATGTTTTGTATAATGACACAGTAGTGAAGGCAAATTATAATGATTTAATTAGTAAACTTATTTGAGTACAATGGTAACATGAAACATAGTGTAAACCGTTTAATGGGTAATTTTGTGAATCATGATAAGGCCTAGAAGTAAATTTCAAGGAATGTAACTTTTGAGTTTAATTCAAACCAAACTAGGTCATGTTTAATATTAGCTTGTATAAAATCAAAGCAGGAATATAGCCATGTAATTAAAATTTCATAAAAATACTAAATAACTAAATGATAGCCAGTAAAATATAAAAAATGTCATTTATTTCTATAAAATTAAATCGGTAATTAGGCAAACAGCTGATAGTGAACAACGAAAAATGCAACAAAAATCTTACAGGATGTTCTATATGAAGAAACAAATATAATTAGTTGATTGTTAGACTCCAAGCAAGACTGACGTGTGAGAGTATTGAAAAGAAATCTGAATTAAACAATTTTTAACTAGCTTAAACCAAGATGTATTATGGAATTATGAAAGAATGAAGAATATACAGTAAATTAATAAATCCAATTTGAATAGTCATTGGAATAATAAGACAGAGTTGAAAAACATTAAACTGACTCCCAGAACGAATAGTCACGACGGAATTATAATCTAACCTAGTATACGAACAGCGAACAAATTGAATAAACCATTCGGCATAATACACGTATTACCGGACGAAATCGAGTGGAGGACGAAAACCAAACACCACAATTTGAAGATCTTGCACTAACTACCTCACAGAAGAGGAATTTATCAGCTATCGCACTTTATTGAAGTAAAATCTCAGAGAAGAATTCTTAGCGTGTAGAACGCAGTGGAGTCAGCCGTCTTTTAATTTCAGACCAGCTCGAGACGACGAAGGCGTGACGTCAGCATACCCAGCAGGCGGTTCGAATATCATTTTACTATAGTGCAACGATACAGCCATACGCTGTATTAGGCATTAATTTAAATAAATATAAATTTTTGTATAATTTGTATAAGTTACGGGTAAATGGACAGGTTGCAAAAATATTTCATTATTAGATTAGGGGAGAGATTAACCTGTTCCGACAAGCAGTGAACACCTGCTCAATTGTATGTGTGTTACACGTGTATCTTGTGTGTGTTAGTGATGCAGGCAAAAACAGGAATCTCAGCAACCCGCCCCAAGTAATTAATAAAATAATTATTTTAATTCACTGTGCGAAAACTAATTAGTGTATGATCAAACCAAAGGCACCAAAGTGTGTGTAAAATTTATAGTTATCCCCAGTGAAAAGATGACGTTAATAGAACACGTTATGCGAAGACAGTGCAAAATAAACGTGATAAAAAATACGCAAATTACCCTAAGACGCTCAAAGTAATATAGTGAGTGCTTAATCGAATTAGCTATGATTTGTGCTATCTCGATTCCGTGCAAAACATTGCTATTTGCTAATAAGTGCAAATAGATGAAAAGGTTCGGGAGTGGGTGCTGTCACGAGATATGCAAGTATCGGCAGGACGATTTTGGAGCCGACTGGCGCGGAATCTCGAGAGGGTATAATTTAAGGGTTCGACCAAAAACCCTTCTCTTCATTTCAAGACACAGTTGCAGCCGGACATACTGTCCGTCGGCAAGACAGTTTATTTTATTCTATTACAAGTCGCAGTAACAAACGAAATAACGTTCGTTAAATTCACGACAATATTATGGAAAAAGTAAATACCGCAATAGTAAGTCTACCAAGAGTATATACGGGAAAGCTGCCGTAGAACGACGCTGGACTCTAGACGTACCCAGGAACACATGCTGCTGTAGAGCGACGCTGGACTCGAGACGTATCCAGGAACACATGCTGCTGTAGAGCGACGCTGGACTCGAGACGTATCCAGGAACATGCTGCTGTAGAGCGACGCTGGACTCTAGACGTATCCAGGAACACATGCTGCTGTAGAGCGACGCTGGACTCTAGACATACCCAGGAACATGCTGCCGTAGAACGACGCTGGACTCTAAACGTATCCAGGACCACGCCAGGACAAGAGGAATGGAAAACTAATTCTGGACAACGCTGGACCCCGGACAACAGTCGTAAGATCATCAAAAATCGAGGTGACATGCGTAATACATTTTTAATGATTTGTAAAAAAAGAGCTCATAAAGACGATTTCAAAAGACAGTAAATTAAAACAAAGAATAGTTTATACTTAGTAATAATATGTTGAAATGTAAATAAATGTTTAGTCGTAAGAATGAGCGATCGCATATATATAAAAGCATTAATAAATGAAAGAGAATTTAAAGTAAAGAGAGTAGAGTTTATTATCAAAATAGATAGTAAAATGATTAGATATTTGAAGTATAGAAAGATTAATTTAAAGTTGAATATAAAAACAAAGGCCAGTCTACAAGCAATTAATATAAATTTAAATTGAATTTTAAACATTGGTATAGACTGAGCGAGTAGAGGTCAGATCTGAGATAAGACAATTTATTTCAATATAAAAATATTTTAATTTTATAATAAATTAATAAACCAATTATTTAACATGTCTAGATATAAGAATATTAACATGTTTAGTTATAAGAGATTTTTTTAAATATGTGTAATGTTGCATATCATAAGATATAAACATTTAATAATGAGAAATATCGTAACCGACAATTATTAATGATGTTTATGAATATTTATAATAATGAATAAATAATAAATATGAGTTTTAAATACTGATAAATAAAAATATTCTTATTATAAATACACCTGGTATAATTATACAACCTGCATGAATTACTGTAGGCCTATATCGAATTTACATATAAATTCGTTGTATAATTTTGTATCCCTTGAACGTGAGGCCTGACATGCCCACATGTATATGTAACGTTGTATAATTTTGGCGCTCCAAGATCGTGGGCTCCACAAATTAGAATTATATAAAATTTGTTATAATATACTATATTTTTTAAAATTATTATCTGTTAATGAATAAGTTTTCTAATTGTAAGTATTGAATTCTCTCACTTGCCTTTCCTGACTATTTCGACAGTTTAAAGAATCCATGTTAGATAATAATTAAATTTGAATAATTTTGGAATATGTATATATAGAGCACTAGTCGACGCAAGTCGAATAATCGCATCAATCATAATAAACGTAATTATTTGTTTTAAATTGTCGTTTTATTGATTAGTTGAGAACTAAATTAAAATATATTAATTCTTAATTTATAAACGAGGATTTCAGATAGGAAAAAGACGAGCAGAAGAAGAGATAAAGACACTGAATTGACCGCTACATCCAATCGATTTGACTACTACAATCTATTTAACGCGGTGAACAAATATTTCTTCACCAAGTCATACACAATTATTGCTTGTTATTTTAATTAATTGAATAATAATAATAATAAAAATAATAAAAACACCTAAAATAATTAAATAAATAATTAAATAATAAAATTGATAAAAAATAAAAAAATAAAATAAAAATTAAAAATTTTATTAAACAATTCGTATACTCATTTGAAAATAACTTCGTTTATTTACAAATTGACGCCAACAACGTGTGGCACAATAATCATACAGAATTTGTAATAAATAAATAAATTTGTAAATCGTTTATTTACAAATTGGCGTTCAACTTTAGGGGCTAAAAGTAGGGATTGATAGTCCTATAAAATAAAGATAATTTGCCCAATTTCCTATTTTAGCTGGCAGCTGTTAACAGGTCAGAAAAGTAATTAAAATCCACAGGAGGGCGACGTCAAAGAAAAGGGCGGCAGAAGCCGAAAAGGAGATAGACATGAAGAACAAAGAGGCGACTCCAGTGGAAGATATGGAGATGATATTACCTCCGGCGGAACCGAACCAACCCACGCAACAAGAGGAACAACCAAAAAAACCCACACGAACAGAGGACGTGGCAATGTAAGAAGTGTTCAGGCTAATGATGGAGAAAATGGATGAGAACAGTAAGAAAATTGATGAGAACAGTAAGAAGATGGAAATTGACAACCAACAATTGAAGGAAGAGTTAAGGGAGAATAGTAAGAAAATGGAGGAGAACAACAAATCGACAAAGGAAGGATACAACTCGACAAGGGAAGAATTGAGTAACCAAATTGGAGAAACCAATAAGAAGATGGAAGAGAATCAGAAGAGCATAGAATCAATAAATAAAAATATAGAATCCACAAAAGAAGAATTAAGGAAGGACATTGGAGATACCAATAAGAAAATAGATGAAACCAGTAAGAAGATGGAAGAGAAGATGGAGGAAAATAGTAAGAAGATAGAAGAAAATAGCAAGAAGATGGAGGAGAAAATGGATGAGAATAACCAACTATTAAGAGAAGAATTGAGGGAGGTTAACCAGGAAATTATGGACAAGTTAGACGAAAGGATAGAGTTGTTAAAAGAAGAGTTGAGCCAGAAGATGGTAGAGAATAATGAAGCAACCAGCAAGAAGGTAGAAGAGGCAATAACCGTGATAGAAAAAAAATTACGGAAGCTGACGAAAGATGTAGTCAGACTGAGCGGGAAGTACAGAGTTTTAAAGCAGAAGTAAACACCAAGGTTACAAATATAGAAGAGAAACAAAAAGAAGCACGTGAAGAATGGGAGAAGGTGCAAAACCGATTCACAGAAAAGTGTGACGGTATAGAAGCTGCTGTTACCAGTATAAATGGTCAGGTACGCCAAAACCAAGCAGATATAGAAACTTGTCTGTGTCGACCGAATAGCCTTACTAATTTTCCCACTACTGAAAATCGTGAATGGGTTAACTTCCGATTATACCAGAGAAAACCCATGGAGTTCATAGCTAGGATCGAAGAATATTTCGCAAAACATCGGGGTAACCACCGGAGTACCAACAAAGAAGTACTCGATGAGTCGTTTAAAGAAATGGCGGATAACTGGTGGATGGCTATCAGGGATGACATCACGGACTACCAACAGTTTAAGAGGTTATTTAAAGCTAAGTATTGGTCAGAATCCACACAAAACATAGCAAGAGACAACATATGTCATGGGAAATATAACCCATATCGAAGTAATACTTTGACCTCGTATTTCCTGGTTAAGGTATGCATAGCCAAACACCTAGAGCCTAAAATACCCGAGGAGTGCCTGGTCAGTAAACTATCATATCATTACGAGGAGGATATAATTAGAGCACGCAGAAGTAGTCAAATTAAAACCGTACAAGTTATGACGGAGTTACTCGAGATGTACGAACACGAAGATTATTACCGACAGAGTAGAAGGAGAACCGATAGATCTGAGTTAAGGAATAATAGTAATTATACAAATAATAATAATTATAACGGGAATAATAATAACTATAACCCCGCGAACCGGAATAATATTAACTATAATAATAATAACAGTAATAATAAATAATAATAATAATAATTACGGTAGTAATAATAATAATAACCAACTAAATAGAAATAATAATTATAATAACAGTCAATATAATGGAAATAGTCAGAGAAACACAAACCAAAGTAATAATAATCATTACCCCAATAACAATAGAAATTATCAACAAGGTGGTAATAATAATAACAGGACATATCGACCCAGGGTGAATTACATGAGAGCAGAAGGAAGTGATCAGCGAAGGTACCAACACCAAAGGGAGAATGATAATGGGCATTTACAACGAAACAATAACATCGAAGGATCCAGATCCGGAAGCGGGAACCAAAGAAGGGACGCACCATCCGGAAATAATCAACGAGATGAGAATAGAAGGAATAGGAATGATGAAAACAATCAAGTAAATGAAAATTATGATTGGATACCGTTCAGTGACAATCCTGCTGAGCATTTCAGAATCGCTTACAATCAACGGAACCCACCAGAACTCCAGATTCCCCCAAGAGGAAATGGTAACCAATCCAACACACATCAGGGCGAAAGACAAGAAGTCGATGAAGAAGAAACCACGGCCGACAGGTGGAATGCATAAAAACCATCAAAATTCCAAAAATAAGTAAGGACATCTTACAGTATATTTCAAAGAAATTATTTTGAATCAAATAAGAAAAGAAAAGAAATAAATTATCTAAATTCCAAAAGAAGTAAGAACATCTTACACTATAGTTCAGAAAGAAGTTATTGTGAATCAAATAATCGAAAGAAGGAATAAAAATAAAATATCAAAAGTCTAAAAATAATAAGGACAACGTATGTCAATAAATTAAATGAAATAATTTGAAAGCCTTACAACTGACACCGGATTCGAAGGGTTTTATCTGCCTCTTTCAAGTAGGAAACATCGGTTCGGCCGGTAAAATTGTAAATCTCGTCGACGGAGTCGTCGTTTAGTACGGTTGCTTGAAAAAGAGTATAAACAAATTAATAGGCCTATATTTAATTAGAAGAAAACGCGTTTCTTCTTTGTCGCCAAACGCAACAGCACCGAAAAAAGGGTATAAAATAATCATAAACAATATTATAACAAAATTCGTTTTACACGACGATATAGACAAAAAGAAATTTTTGTTTAACGTAAAAAGAATATGGCCGTTTAACAAAATTATATTTTATAAAACGTTTTTTTGTAAACACCTGTACAACGGAGTGTTGACGAAGAAAATAAAAGGAGTCTACATGAGCCGTATAGAAATGGAATGGGTTATGGACAAAGACGAATTAGAAGCTCACGATAACACCGTACACATGAGTAGATTCGCTAAGAAATGCGATTCTTTTATAGAATATACACCGCCGAGTAAAAAAATGGTAAGCGTTGTTGCGACTAAATCGGTTCTGCCAAATATAGCGTTCAAAGATATGGGATTCTTTTTCAACAGGAACAATCAGATTTACGTTAACAATAATAAAAGGGAGGTTAGCGAAACAGGAAACAGATACGACATGCTGTTGGCGTTCGGTGAAATCGACGGGTTTAACGAAGGCAACGGTAAACGTACTTCATCCCGATTTCAATTTTAATTTAACCGTTTACGATAATATAGATATTTATATCAGATCGAGAAAACGAATAGACGTACAATTATACGAAGAAGACAAAAGACATCTCGTATTAAACCGCAACGAAGACGGCGATATAATAGACACGTGCCTGATGTTTGGAAAAATAATCACTACCGACGAAGCACCGTTTATAGTGAGTAGGGGGAAAATGGGGTTCCTGACCCACAAAGGAATGCCGCCTTTCTTAAAAAAACATAAAAAACACATAAAAACGCTAAAAAACAAGATCAAAGAGATGCCGCCGTTCCCGCGGTCCAAGATTTTTCCCACGCTCCCCCCACCGCCAATGGAGCACAGCATCCGCGAATTTCCGCGAATATAATTTTTTATTTTTTTATATGCCGCCTTTCCCACGCCTAGATCAAAGAGATGCCGCCGTTCCCGCGGTCCAAGATTTTTTCCACGCTCTCCCCACCACCAATGGACCCGCAGCATCCGCGAATTTCCGCGTATAAAATTTTTTATTCTTTTAATTTGATTTTTTAATTTTTTAAATTAAATTGATTTGCATATCAGGGGTGGGTGGTGGGTGGGGGGTTCCGACTTGATGCATTATAGTGTATATATTAAAATATATGATCAGGGTTACCAACCTTGCATGAGTTCAAATTTGCTGTGTGTTATAATGTATATTAAATCTATATGATCAGGTTTACCAACCTATGCATGGGTTCAAACTTGATATGTGTGTGTTATATAGTGTATATATTAAAATATATGATCAGGTTTACCAATCTTGCATTATTGTGTATAGAACAGATCTGCCAACATTTTTCTGTGGTGGGAAATTCAAACTATATGATCATGATTGTTGTCGATATCAATTCTCTCTTTAAATGTAAGTAACAAACTATCTCTCTCCCTCCCTCTCTCTCTCGCACACACACATTTAGTAGATTACTGTTGCATCTCTCTCTCTGTGTTTATGTAACGGGTCTCACTCTCTCTCTCTCTCTCTCTCTCTCTCTCTCTCTCTCTCTCTCTCTCTCTCTCTCTCTCTCTACGCCAATCTCGGTTCTGCCAAGTCTGTGTGGTAAAGTGTTACGCATAAAAACTCCTTTGAAATAAGGTATTTTCAAAAGTTTTGTGTACACATACAAATCGCTGTCGGACAATGTACGCACTGCTCACTGCTCACACACACATACATTGTGTATGTCTCTCTCGCTGCAAACGTTGACAGGAATTTTCTTATTCAAAGCGATTACGGTGTCACTGTACACAAACTTAAATATGGTTTACAGACCATTGTAATTTTAAAAATTCATTTTTGCATTAATTAAATATATATCGTAAACAATGAAATAATAATATTTCGTCATTAGAAAGTTATATTCAGTGTGGTAATTAGTGATAGAAAGATTAACTATGTATGCACACACACACACACATACACACACACACACATACACACACACACACACACACACAACGATACAGAATTAGATATAGTTATTATTCGTTAACTTAAACCAGGGGTCATTGACCTTGTGTACATCGTCTAAATCGGTGCGTCCTACTTTCTAATTTGACACATGACAATCATTAGCAGCGCTGACAGTAATTAGGATTAATTATGGATTAGAAAGTATTTACTCCAAAAACGGACACACAAGCTTTCCCCACTACCAGAGTACAATATATACGCGAAGAAAATCAGTGGCAATTTCTCATTTGACCGCCTGCGTGTGCTGATACATCGTAAAATCTATCACTGCATTTTTAATAGTTGAAAGACTGTTTGTATTATTATTATTGTACGTCTTACGAGTCTTCAGTATACACAACTTCCATCATTAAGGGTGTGTAGACAACACATGCTAGTTTGGTAAGTGTACATGAAACATTTTGAATACGTTAATAAGTGAACATAATTTTATTGTATGTACACATTTTATTTAAACGTAAAAATTATTTGCATTAAAACATTATCAAGCGCATTATTTATTGAATTTAATACATGTGTGTGTGTGCGTGTGTGTATGATCAAATTATTATGTCTGTTACAATTTTCTGAAATATATTCTTACCGTATTTTTATATTACACTTCTAATTGAAGATACATATTTGAATTTAATACATGTGTGTGTGTGTGTGTGTGTGTGCGTGTGTGTATGATCAAATTATTATGTCTGTTACAATTTTCTGAAATATATTCTTACCGTACTTTTATATTACACTTCTAATTGAAGATATATATTTTAGGTATAGCTGAATTTAAGCGTGTGAGCTTCAATATACACAACGTTCGTCATTTTTTTTTTAAGGGTGTGTAGACAACGTACGCTTTTTTGGTAAGTGTACATGAAACATTTTGAATACGTTAATAAGTGAACATAATTTTATTGTATGTACAGATTTTATTTAAACGTAATTTATATATTACACTACATAATTTTATTGTATGTACAGATTTTATTTAAACGTAAAAATTATTCACGTTAAAACATTATCAAGTGCATTATTTATTGAATTTAATACATGACTCATTCAAATAAGTGTGTGTGTGATCAAATTATAATTTCTGAAATATATTCTTACCGTAATTTTTATATTACACTTCTAATTGAAGATATATTTTAGGTATAGCTGAATTTTAAGCGTGCAAGCCTTCAGTGTGCATACAACGTCTGCCATTTAAGGGTACGTGTGTGGACAACGTTCGCTAGTTTGTTGCAAGTAAGTATACATTATGGGTGGGTTATACAAATAATAATAAAGTGTGTACTATATACATTTATTAAAATACATACACAGCTCCAAGATTATATTAAACTAGTTTTTACAATTAAAATACATACACAGCTCCAATATTAGATTGTTACAAGTATGAAAATATATCTAAACTATTATATTGTTACAAATATGAAAATATATCTAACCTAGTTTTTACAATTAAAAAAAAACATAGAGTTCCAAGATTATATTGTTACAAATATTAAAATTTATCTAAACTAGTTTTACAATTTAAATACATACACACACAGCTCCAATATTATAATGTTACAAATATGAAAATATATATATTTAAAACTAGTATTTACAAAATATGTATAAAATAAGACTTAAACACGTCTATGTACTGTGTTGGACAATGGCGTATATTCTACAAGCGAATCATGTAGTATCATACAGTAGGCAGTCGTCTGCGTAGGAAAATTCATTGACAATTCAAATTCTAAACGTACATCAACTGCTGAAGACTTAAGGGCATCGTCTTGTTTGCTACAATCGAATACAAACAGCGGGGCTTTTAATTTGAATAATTCTGGTGTCAGTACTGGGCTGACGTCTAAACGGTGGTAATACGAACTTTGAAAACTGGCGTACATATTGTACAATAATGCAAAACGGTCTTTCCCAATATCCAGTTTAAATTATCGTAAGGATAATACTTGTCGTTTAGAAACAGTCTCGCATTGATCACGTTACAATGATCGAATTCATCGGCGTGTGCTGTCAGTACATTCTTTCTTGCTGGCTGAAACGCTAACACAACAAAGCGTGGTTTTTCTAGCTGACTCGAGGTCTTGACAATCCAATTCTGCCTTTTAGTCTGTGGTAAGGCAGGATACTCGTGCAACTCCCAGGTCCTAAAAGGCATAGTTATCGGGTGGTCTTTCTCTATGAGTCGTAACAGTGGTAATCTGTACGCATTAGCTACATGTACATAAGGCATTTTCCAGTAAACTTTATCTAGTTCAAGAACACAATTAGCAGTCGTTTGTCCGCTTGCTAAAACCATAGCGTTTATGTCGGTAGATGTGCGTAGGAGTATAAGTTCTTGTTTCACGTTTAGCACGATGCGTGTATAGTCTTCTGCGAATCCCATTAGCATTTTCAGTGGAATACAAAATTTGAATTCACCGTCATCATTCACTTTTAATACGTTCGTGGTCGGTGCCACCCAACCTGCGTTTTCATTGCGTCACGTGTGTTGTTGTTGAGTGATAGAAAAGTTTTAATAGTTGACGTAACGCCGACGTTTCTGGTATGGTCCACTACCACTCCGGCCAACTCGTAACGAATCTCTTCAAAGAGAAATGCTATAGCATTGTTCACCAGTTCCACATTCAGCGCAGTATCTGCAGCCACACTAGGGTTTTTAACCAACTTGCCTTCGATGTAGAGGAAACTTTCTGACGGCAGTGTAAAGACGTCCTGTTGTTGTATTGGCACACTATTTCATCATTGTTTCCATATCTTGTTGTTGCGTACGGTGCGTGTGAGTGAAATGAAAAGTGCGTGATACTGTCTTCAAAGAACGGTTGCTGCTCCACAGATAATATTCCACTCGCCATGTTACTTGTTTACAACAACAACAAAACCCAATGAAATCAGGAAACGACGGTTAACTGATGTTAATCGTTTCAGTTTCGAACGAGCACTGATGCGTTTCCTAACTGATCTTTCTTCTTCTTCTTTTATTTCTGACGACTGTGGTAGCAGCGGTGGCGAAGAAACAAAGTACAAGCCCATGTCTATAGTCGTTTTAGATGTAAACGCACAGTGATGACTTCTCCGCGAAAATCTATTACGTCACCGTCCTGGTCGTGTAAAGATAATGTTATGTTGTCCAAACGACTCACATTCACAGGTAGGTATATGACGTTTGTAGGTGATTCAATTATTTTGAATCCTGGTTCGACTGACGGATAGAATGAGTGCAGCGTGTGCTCGTTTTTACCGTTATTGTATGATCCTTGCGCTATATTACACCTTATCAGTATACTGTTCACTTTTATAATGTTAACTGTGGCGTCAGACGTGTGAGTTTTATTCGCTTCAAGCAGACGCTTTTCCTTGAAACCCAACATATCACCGATACCGCACACTGTTTGTTGAAAGTCAATATCCAGTGCACAAGTCAGTTCACATTTCAGTGTATTGTTGTTAGGACGTAGACTAATCTTTGAGTCTCCTAACTGCTTTTTGAGGAAGGCTTCTATGTCACTGATTTCATAAGCACCCGTAGGTAAAGTTATCAAGTCCCACGATGTTACGTCCCGTAGTACTGGAAACACTTTGTTTTTCCCTCAACCACGTTCGGTATACTGTTGTATGTAGTAAAGTCCAATAGACCTACATACCATTCGCCGTTTGTTAGTTCGAGAGGCGGGAAAAAGTCACATACAAGAGCGGCAACATTCGTACCTGTTAAGGTGACCGACAGCGAAGACATCTTGTCGCTTACTGATCACTCACGCGTTAAGAAGTCCAAACATAAATGCCCACAGATGACTGTGTGTGGTGGCTGTTCACACTCGTAATTGTAGTAAATGTCAGTGTCGGTTCAAAAATACTGTGTCAGCTCAAGAGGTGGCCGCATATTACCATACGCATCATAGTAGTAAACTTGATTTTTTCGCTTCTTGTAGCAAACCCAGTGCGTACCAGGTCCTTCTGCACTGTCCAGATTAACAACCGCACTCTCATTCTTCCATGGCCGTCTGTGTGATAAAGTGTTACGCATAAAAACTCCTCTGAAATAAGGTATTTTCAAAAGTTTTGCGTACACATACAAATCACTGTAGGACAATGCACGCACTGGTATGCAAATTAGTTTTTTTGTCTGTAAGGACGTAGGTATAGACCTGACGCTATTTTTTTATTGTTACGTTTATGCCTTGAGACAGTTTTGCGTTTGCAGGTCGTTTTGCGTTTGCCCGCGGATTGCCGTTCAATTCCTGAACCCTTCTTCTTTTTTCTGCAACCACTACGCGAGCCCCCTCCACCCACTGCTGATTTTGCTTTCATTGCGGCTGCTAGAGCTGCAGCATACACTCTTTCACTAACACCGGAATTCCAACCTTTCACTCGTTCCCACGCATTGTCAGCGAGAACGCGATCAGCTATACGTCTTCGACTGTTGTCTTTGTACCTTGCGTAGGCGATATCGTGTTCGCGACAGGCTTCGTCCAGCTCGTTGATTCCGCGCTCGCCACGTGCCAATCTCTCTTTGAATTTTGTTCCGGGTCCACAGAATCGGTAGCCGAGTAGGTGTAATTCTACTGGTAATGCTGTGACGATTTAAATTGTGACAATTATAAAAAAATAAAAAAAAAAAATTTTAAGTTGCGAACAATTAACCATTTAAATCTCACAATGATAATAAAAAACATGTAGGTACTAAGTGTAAATGGAAGTAGTAATTAATAAGGGCAAAGAAACGGTAAAGAAAAGACATATTGTAAATAATTATTATTGTCGCATTTAACCCTTTGCTTCTTATCAGGCGCCTACCTGTTGATACCGGACTCGACATGTTTACCGAGTCTTCTGTAATTAAAATAATATAGAAAAATAATGTTAATAATTAAAGAATCTGAAGACACAGATAGTCACGAAAACAACTAATTTAAATGATGTATTTTTATCTAGCGATAGTTTGTATAAATAAAAATTTTTATTTAGAGAGAGACCGGGACTATATTCTCGCGGAATAAACACCCCACTATCTATTGTCCTGTACCAGTGGTAGCGAACGAAAAATCTCTCTCTCGCTATGACGACTCCAAGCAGTGCACACGCACGAGCGAAATGCTCTGTTGAAATGTTATGTGATTGGTTATTAGTTTGGATTAATTCTTATGTATTTTACTAACTGCTACAAAAGAGTGTAATATGTAACGTTAAGAGAAAGAAAAATTAAAAAAAACGTTGTAACAAGAAGAAATATGTGACAACCAATAGTACGAGTGTTAATAACTATAACAGCTATCTTCTCCGATTGACGACTCTTCACAACATCCTACCTGGAGACATGAATCATCAGAATTACAACTCTAGTAGACCCGACCGAAAATGCAGTTCGAGAAATCTGAGAATCAACGAGTACCTGTGTAGAAGGCCCACTCTATCCTGCAGACGTTTAAGCCGTGAACAACTGAGACCAGACCTAGACGAGGACGACGCTCTTAGGATTCCCAAGATGTAACCATATGGAGGAGACTTCTACATCCCAAATTAAAGGTGACTCGATAGCACGTCTATCGAGGAATAATAATAATAGTAATTGTAACACAATACTCTCTTAAAGAGACTTTCAGAGACGATTGACTTTATAAGAATATAAAAATTTAAATCTAAGAATTTAATTGTAACTATTCAGGCTTCTTGCAATTGTAACAGTTTAGATTTTAACGTATCGTAGTATAATTAATACCATTCTTCAAATGGAATAATAATGAAACTTAAAAGTAAAAGTAACAGTCTTGCAAGCTAATATCTTGAATTGAATATAATATAAAGTTTCAAGACTAAATACCAAAGGGGTACCCGGATCCGGGGAAAGGCTAAATATAATTTGTTGTGATCCCACAGTCTATATAAAGCAATTTAAACAAGTTAATAATTTAATTAATAATGTAATGGGATCTGTCTTTTGAGTAAATGTCATTTGTTTTTTTTTAATGTTTAATAAAGGGAACTCTTCTTGTTGCACACATATACTGAGTACATAAATCAACAGTTTTCCCTTCCCTAATTCCTTTTATATTTACTGTGTGTTGTTCTGTTTAAATTTCAGCTCGTCCCGAATAAGGCAGCCTGAAGTAATTGGCCGAACCAATTACTTTGGGTTCCCTCTGTTATAACTCAAGAGAAGAGGTTATAAATTGCGCCACTCTGCTAATTAGTTGAAATTTTGCTGCTAATTAAAAATAAAAAAAAAGAAATTTTGTGACTTGTGTTATTAAGCAGTAATTGTGCCTATTAACCCAGACCATAATCTGTTGATTTATTTATTCATGTACTTTAAATGTGTCTAAAATCTTAAATAAAATTAAACGATAATAGTTATTATAATAGTTTTGTAAATAGGTAATTTTAATTATTATTTAGATATAGCAATGAACATAATATTAACTAAAGACGCCCCGTGTATTCGATATAACATCAAAGCTTTTGATGTTAAAACATTCAAACATCAAAACATTCGATATGTTGAATGAGCTTTTGAGCTTGTCAAAAGCTCATTCAACAACACGTCTGTTTGTAAACAAAATCAAACCAGTTTAATTCTTGTCCAAGCCTGTGTGAGAGTGTCCTTGTCACCCTAGCGCAAAGTTGCGTTAGACAATACATCACCTCCCTCTATTGTATTAAAAGTGTGTGACCCCTTGCCCAGTAACAAAAGATTTCAGACCTATGTTGAAAATTAAAACAAAAAAAAAAACAAGTAAATAATTTTATTATTAAAATGCATCCACTGTTTTACTTCCATATTCCTTAAGGAATGGAAGTATGGTGATGGCAAAAAAAATCGTGTTCGAGATTATTGCAGATTCTGATTCTACTACACTCAAAACATGAAAAAAAGTCGTTTTCCGAAAAGTGTCTGTGTGTCTGTCTGTCTGTCTGTCTGTGTGTCTGTCTGTCTGTAGATTTTTTTTCTATGGCAAACGATAACTGCCGCAAATTCAAACAGAATCAAATAATTTTTTGCATGCAGCCCTGATTTGCAGAGTACTCGCGACCTATTGTTTTTGGTGAAGATCGGTTGAGGGAAAGGGGTAGTTTACGTGCAACGGTTTTTTTTTAGCAAGGGTAATTTTGTTTGTTTGGCAAACGATAACAGCCGCAAATTCAAACAGAATCATATAATGTTTCGCATACAGCCCTGAATTGTAGAGTTTTCAAGATCTGTTGATTTTGGTGAAGATTGGTAAGGGAAAGGGGTAGTTTACCTGTAACGTTTTATGTTTTAACAAGGGTATTTCCTATGGCAAACGATAACAGCCGCAAATTCAAACAGAATCAAAAGATTATTTGCATACAGCCCTAAATTGTAGAGTTCTCAAGACCTATTGTTTTTGGTGAAGTTCGGTTGAGGGAAAGGGGTAGTTTACCAGCAACGTTTTTTTAACAAGGGTATTTTCTATGGCAAACGATAACAGCCGCAAATTCAAACAGAATCAAATAATGTTTTGCATACAGCCCTGATTTGTAGAGTACTCAAGACCTATTGTTTTTGGTGAAGATCGGTTAAGGGAAAGGGGTAGTTTACCTGTAACGTTTTATGTTTTAACAAGGGTATTTCATATGGCAAACGATAACAGCCGCAAATTCAAACAGAATCAAAAGATTATTTGCATACAGCCCTAAATTGTAGAGTTCTCAAGACCTATTGTTTTTGGTGAAGTTCGGTTGAGGGAAAGGGGTAGTTTACCAGCAACGTTTTTTTAACAAGGGTATTTTCTATGGCAAACGATAACAGCCGCAAATTCAAACAGAATCAAATAATGTTTTGCATACAGCCCTGATTTGTAGAGTACTCAAGACCTATTTTTCTTGGTGAAGATCGGTTAAGGGGAAGGGGTAGTTTACCTGCAACGTTTTTTTATCAAGCGTATTTTCTATGGCAAACGATAAAAGCCGCAAATTCAAACAGAATCAAATAATTGTTTGCATACATCCCTGAATTGTAGAGGTCTCAACGACTTTCGATTTTGGTGAAGATCGGTTAAGGGGAAGGGGTAGTTTACCTGCAACCTTTTACGTTTTAACAAGAGTAAAGTACTTGAAAATTTATTTAAACTTTTTGAAACAATGGTAATTGTTAAAAATAAAATAATTTTGTTGCCAGGCAATAAAATTATAATTTTTTCATTTTAATGTAATATAATATTTTTCATTTAATACAGCAATAAAAAGGCAGGTAAGACACAGCCTGGCTGTTTGGCTGAAAATGATTTTAAATATAAATCTTAGAATATGGAAGTCATGTATGGTTCTCCATACCGATATTTTGGTTTCATGTTGTGTAAATGCTTAGTGTACTTAGTGTCAATTATAAAATACTCCATTCTGTATATCGATGCACTCAGTTAGGAAATTGTATGTAAAAAGAAAGAGGCTAAGTAGCATATATGAATAATATTGACGATATTTATAAGTGTATAAATATAAGTGTATATTTTGTGTGAGATTACGCACATACTCGTATATAATTATACGTGAAAATATTAGATTGTATTATACCAATTCATGTATGTACGTGTCAAAGTATTCAGTCTCTAACACGTCAATTTTGCGACAATATAAGACCTGTAGTTTTCCTGTACAAGCCTGCATAAATGTGTAATTCGTGTTTCTATTGACACGATGAGTTATATAAACTACTGACTAAACAAAACAAGTGTACTAATTAATTTTATGGAATGATGCTTCCCGAAGTAAACAACCGAGTCCTAAACAAATGAAAAACGAAGTTTCTTAAATCTGAGTAAAGTAAATAATAAGAAATAAATGATTAGTCATTTAAAATAAAAGGTTTAATAATATCGTAAATTATTATAACACGTTAGTATAATTATAATTATAAAAGTGTAACTAAACTCAGCTTGGTAACGGGCCGTAACATTGCGTACGCATCGCACACGCCACCCCTTTTGAAGCAAGCCAGTGCAAGTTAATAAGGTGTCCGTTAGCTATTGTTAAATGAAACAATAGAGATATTCCCCCTCAAGTTGACTTTTCCCCTTTGTAAGCAAAACTATGCCATTGTTTAAAACTAGTCTAACCTACTTTCCAGCGAAACAGCTGATCGCTTAAATAAAAAACTAATGCTATGTTTAATTACCTCTGTTAATAAACGTTTACCATGTACTAAGGTGTGTAGGAAATAATTGTGTAGTATAGTAAAGCGAATAATATTGTGACTTAAATTTCAAATGAATAAATGACTTAGTTAACCCTCCCTTGTTAGATAAAGTATTATACCCCAAGTCCCAAAACAAAGTAAATAAAGAGTATTCTAGATAATACGGTAGTAGATAGTAAATAATTCTAGGTGCGTTTCGTAAATGCTCCAAAGTAATTAATTAATTATAAAGAAAGTAAATCAGAATAAAGAGAATAATAATTGTTTAAATAAAAAGGCTAAATAATTCTTGATTTAAACTAAATGTGTGAAGTGTAGCGTAGAAGTAAGAGAAAAGAATAATAATAATACAAGTAACGTAGATTAGTAAGCACCCCAGTTGTGGTGGCCAGTTAGAAGAAATAATGCGTGTTCAGGATTGTACTAAGCAGCCACCCTCTCTATTGTATAAACGGTAGCACTCCCTAAACAATGAATGCCACCGCGTGTGAAATAAAATGCAGCGTGTAAAGTGTCCCCTTCCGCATAGTTTGTCTAGTTATTGTTAAAGAGTTAAAAGAGAAGTATCCTCGTGAAATTCCGCTTCTCTCCAAGTAACTATAATCAAGAGTGTAGTATGAGACCCTCTTTGGATTATTTAAAAGTAAGTCTATGGTATATAATCAAGATAGAATTATATACCGGTGTATAATCAAGATAGAATTATATACATGTTAAGTAACGAGTCACAACGGCGCCGGCTGAAAAGGATAATGATGAGCCAAGAGAGCCAAGAGATCATTTATGAATGCTGAAAGCTAACCTGTAGTGTTAGAGTAAGCTGATGTCAGTCGGGCCACGATATTGTGAGTTGCTGAAATTAGGGAAATTACTATTATAAGTTAGTACTGTAAAAAGTGAGAAAAAGGGAATTTCACGGAGGAGGAACATTTAAATGAGAACTAGATCATTTAAAGAGAATTTAAAACAAACAAACTGTGCACTAATAATAATAAAAGAGATTAATAATAAATAATGATAATAATAAGAAATTTCACACTGTACTCCCCAAGCATACTCTCGGTACGTATCTACCCAAATTTCACGGAGGCTGTGTTGGTTAAGAGGCGGAGTATGTGACGATTTAAATTGTGACAATTATAAAAAAATAAAAAAAATTTTAAGTTGCGAACAATTAACCATTTAAATCTCACAATGATAATAAAAAACATGTAGGTACTAAGTGTAAATGGAAGTAGTAATTAATAAGGGCAAAGAAACGGTAAAGAAAAGACATATTGTAAATAATTATTATTGTCGCATTTAACCCTTTGCTTCTTATCAGGCGCCTACCTGTTGATACCGGACTCGACATGTTTACCGAGTCTTCTGTAATTAAAATAATATAGAAAAATAATGTTAATAATTAAAGAATCTGAAGACACAGATAGTCACGAAAACAACTAATTTAAATGATGTATTTTTATCTAGCGATAGTTTGTATAAATAAAAATTTTTATTTAGAGAGAGACCGGGACTATATTCTCGCGGAATAAACACCCCACTATCTATTGTCCTGTACCAGTGGTAGCGAACGAAAAATCTCTCTCTCGCTATGACGACTCCAAGCAGTGCACACGCACGAGCGAAATGCTCTGTTGAAATGTTATGTGATTGGTTATTAGTTTGGATTAATTCTTATGTATTTTACTAACTGCTACAAAAGAGTGTAATATGTAACGTTAAGAGAAAGAAAAATTAAAAAAAACGTTGTAACAAGAAGAAATATGTGACAACCAATAGTACGAGTGTTAATAACTATAACAGCTATCTTCTCCGATTGACGACTCTTCACAACATCCTACCTGGAGACATGAATCATCAGAATTACAACTCTAGTAGACCCGACCGAAAATGCAGTTCGAGAAATCTGAGAATCAACGAGTACCTGTGTAGAAGGCCCACTCTATCCTGCAGACGTTTAAGCCGTGAACAACTGAGACCAGACCTAGACGAGGACGACGCTCTTAGGATTCCCAAGATGTAACCATATGGAGGAGACTTCTACATCCCAAATTAAAGGTGACTCGATAGCACGTCTATCGAGGAATAATAATAATAGTAATTGTAACACAATACTCTCTTAAAGAGACTTTCAGAGACGATTGACTTTATAAGAATATAAAAATTTAAATCTAAGAATTTAATTGTAACTATTCAGGCTTCTTGCAATTGTAACAGTTTAGATTTTAACGTATCGTAGTATAATTAATACCATTCTTCAAATGGAATAATAATGAAACTTAAAAGTAAAAGTAACAGTCTTGCAAGCTAATATCTTGAATTGAATATAATATAAAGTTTCAAGACTAAATACCAAAGGGGTACCCGGATCCGGGGAAAGGCTAAATATAATTTGTTGTGATCCCACAGTCTATATAAAGCAATTTAAACAAGTTAATAATTTAATTAATAATGTAATGGGATCTGTCTTTTGAGTAAATGTCATTTGTTTTTTTTTAATGTTTAATAAAGGGAAATCTTCTTGTTGCACACATATACTGAGTACATAAATCAACAGTTTTCCCTTCCCTAATTCCTTTTATATTTACTGTGTGTTGTTCTGTTTAAATTTCAGCTCGTCCCGAATAAGGCAGCATGAAGTAATTGGCCGAACCAATTACTTTGGGTTCCCTCTGTTATAACTCAAGAGAAGAGGTTATAAATTGCGCCACTCTGCTAATTAGTTGAAATTTTGCTGCTAATTAAAAATAAAAAAAAAGAAATTTTGTGACTTGTGTTATTAAGCAGTAATTGTGCCTATTAACCCAGACCATAATCTGTTGATTTATTTATTCATGTACTTTAAATGTGTCTAAAATCTTAAATAAAATTAAACGATAATAGTTATTATAATAGTTTTGTAAATAGGTAATTTTAATTATTATTTAGATATAGCAATGAACATAATATTAACTAAAGACGCCCCGTGTATTCGATATAACATCAGGTATGTGCTTGTCAAAAGCTCATTCAACAACACGTCTGTTTGTAAACAAAATCAAACTAGTTTAATTCTTGTCCAAGCCTGTGTGAGAGTGTCCTTGTCACCCTAGCGCAAAGTTGCGTTAGACAATACATCACCTCCCTCTATTGTATTAAAAAGTGTGTGACCCCTTGCCCAGTAACAAAAGATTTCAGACCTATGTTGAAAATTAAAACAAAAAAAAAACAAGTAAATAATTTTATTATTAAAATGCGCCACTGTTTTTGGTTTCATGTTGTGTAAATGCTTAGTGTACTTAGTGTCAATTATAAAATACTCCATTCTGTATATCGATGCACTCAGTTAGGAAATTGTATGTAAAAAGAAAGAGGCTAAGTAGCATATATGAATAATATTGACGATATTTATAAGTGTATAAATATAAGTGTATATTTTGTGTGAGATTACGCACATACTCGTATATAATTATACGTGAAAATATTAGATTGTATTATACCAATTCATGTATGTACGTGTCAAAGTATTCAGTCTCTAACACGTCAATTTTGCGACAATATAAGACCTGTAGTTGTCCTGTACAAGCCTGCATAAATGTGTAATTCGTGTTTCTATTGACACGATGAGTTATATAAACTACTGACTAAACAAAACAATTGTACTAATTAATTTTATGGAATGATGCTTCCCGAAGTAAACAACCGAGTCCTAAACAAATGAAAAACGAAGTTTCTTAAATCTGAGTAAAGTAAATAATAAGAAATAAATGATTAGTCATTTAAAATAAAAGGTTTAATAATATCGTAAATTATTATAACACGTTAGTATAATTATAATTATAAAAGTGTAACTAAACTCAGCTTGGTAACGGGCCGTAACATTGCGTACGCATCGCACACGCCACCCCTTTTGAAGCAAGCCAGTGCAAGTTAATAAGGTGTCCGTTAGCTATTGTTAAATGAAACAATAGAGATATTCTCCCTCGAGTTGACTTTTCCCCTTTGTAAGCAAAACTATGCCATTGTTTAAAACTAGTCTAACCTACTTTCCAGCGAAACAGCTGATCGCTTAAATAAAAAACTAATGCTATGTTTAATTACCTCTGTTAATAAACGTTTACCATGTACTAAGGTGTGTAGGAAATAATTGTGTAGTATAGTAAAGCGAATAATATTGTGACTTAAATTTCAAATGAATAAATGACTTAGTTAACCCTCCCTTGTTAGATAAAGTATTATACCCCAAGTCCCAAAACAAAGTAAATAAAGAGTATTCTAGATAATACGGTAGTAGATAGTAAATAATTCTAGGTGCGTTTCGTAAATGCTCCAAAGTAATTAATTAATTATAAAGAAAGTAAATCAGAATAAAGAGAATAATAATTGTTTAAATAATAAGGCTAAATAATTCTTGATTTAAACTAAATGTGTGAAGTGTAGCGTAGAAGTAAGAGAAAAGAATAATAATAATACAAGTAACGTAGATTAGTAAGCACCCCAGTTGTGGTGGCCAGTTAGAAGAAATAATGGGTGTTCAGGATTGTACTAAGCAGCCACCCTCTCTATTGTATAAACGGTAGCACTCCCTAAACAATGAATGCCACCGCGTGTGAAATAAAATGCAGCGTGTAAAGTGTCCCCTTCCGCATAGTTTGTCTAGTTAATTTTAAAGAGTTAAAAGAGAAGTATCCTCGTGAAATTCCGCTTCTCTCCAAGTAACTATAATCAAGAGTGTAGTATGAGACCCTCTTTGGATTATTTAAAAGTAAGTCTATGGTATATAATCAAGATAGAATTATATACCGGTGTATAATCAAGATAGAATTATATACATGTTAAGTAACGAGTCACAACGGCGCCGGCTGAAAAGGATAATGATGAGCCAAGAGAGCCAAGAGATCATTTATGAATGCTGAAAGCTAACCTGTAGTGTTAGAGTAAGCTGATGTCAGTCGGGCCACGATATTGTGAGTTGCTGAAATTAGGGAAATTACTATTATAAGTTAGTACTGTAAAAAGTGAGAAAAAGGGAATTTCACGGAGGAGGAACATTTAAATGAGAACTAGATCATTTAAAGAGAATTTAAAACAAACAAACTGTGCACTAATAATAATAAAAGAGATTAATAATAAATAATGATAATAATAAGAAATTTCACACTGTACTCCCCAAGCATACTCTCGGTACGTATCTAACCAAATTTCCCGGAGGCTGTGTTGGTTAAGAGGCGGAGTATGTGACGATTTAAATTGTGACAATTATAAAAAAATAAAAAAAATTTTAAGTTGCGAACAATTAACCATTTAAATCTCACAATGATAATAAAAAACATGTAGGTACTAAGTGTAAATGGAAGTAGTAATTAATAAGGGCAAAGAAACGGTAAAGAAAAGACATATTTTAAATAATTATTATTGTCGCATTTAACCCTTTGCTTCTTATCAGGCGCCTACCTGTTGATACCGGACTCGACATGTTTACCGAGTCTTCTGTAATTAAAATAATATAGAAAAATAATGTGTTTTAATTAAAGAATCTGAAGACACAGATAGTCACGAAAACAACTAATTTAAATGATGTATTTTTATCTAGCGATAGTTTGTATAAATAAAAATTTTTATTTAGAGAGAGACCGGGACTATATTCTCGCTGAATAAACACCCCACTATCTATTGTCCTGTACCAGTGGTAGCGAACGAAAAATCTCTCTCTCGCTATGACGACTCCAAGCAGTGCACACGCACGAGCGAAATGCTCTGTTGAAATGTTATGTGATTGGTTATTAGTTTGGATTAATTCTTATGTATTTTACTAACTGCTACAAAAGAGTGTAATATGTAACGTTAAGAGAAAGAAAAATTAAAAAAAACGTTGTAACAAGAAGAAATATGTGACAACCAATAGTACGAGTGTTAATAACTATAACAGCTATCTTCTCCGATTGACGACTCTTCACAACATCCTACCTGGAGACATGAATCATCAGAATTACAACTCTAGTAGACCCGACCGAAAATGCAGTTCGAGAAATCTGAGAATCAACGAGTACCTGTGTAGAAGGCCCACTCTATCCTGCAGACGTTTAAGCCGTGAACAACTGAGACCAGACCTAGACGAGGGCGACGCTCTTAGGATTCCCAAGATGTAACCATATGGAGGAGACTTCTACATCCCAAATTAAAGGTGACTCGATAGCACGTCTATCGAGGAATAATAATAATAGTAATTGTAACACAATACTCTCTTAAAGAGACTTTCAGAGACGATTGACTTTATAAGAATATAAAAATTTAAATCTAAGAATTTAATTGTAACTATTCAGGCTTCTTGCAATTGTAACAGTTTAGATTTTAACGTATCGTAGTATAATTAATACCATTCTTCAAATGGAATAATAATGAAACTTAAAAGTAAAAGTAACAGTCTTGCAAGCTAATATCTTGAATTGAATATAATATAAAGTTTCAAGACTAAATACCAAAGGGGTACCCGGATCCGGGGAAAGGCTAAATATAATTTGTTGTGATCCCACAGTCTATATAAAGCAATTTAAACAAGTTAATAATTTAATTAATAATGTAATGGGATCTGTCTTTTGAGTAAATGTCATTTGTTTTTTTTTAATGTTTAATAAAGGGAAATCTTCTTGTTGCACACATATACTGAGTACATAAATCAACAGTTTTCCCTTCCCTAATTCCTTTTATATTTACTGTGTGTTGTTCTGTTTAAATTTCAGCTCGTCCCGAATAAGGCAGCCTGAAGTAATTGGCCGAACCAATTACTTTGGGTTCCCTCTGTTATAACTCAAGAGAAGAGGTTATAAATTGCGCCACTCTGCTAATTAGTTGAAATTTTGCTGCTAATTAAAAATAAAAAAAAAGAAATTTTGTGACTTGTGTTATTAAGCAGTAATTGTGCCTATTAACCCAGACCATAATCTGTTGATTTATTTATTCATGTACTTTAAATGTGTCTAAAATCTTAAATAAAATTAAACGATAATAGTTATTATAATAGTTTTGTAAATAGGTAATTTTAATTATTATTTAGATATAGCAATGAACATAATATTAACTAAAGACGCCCCGTGTATTCGATATAACATCAGGTATGTGCTTGTCAAAAGCTCATTCAACAACACGTCTGTTTGTAAACAAAATCAAACCAGTTTAATTCTTGTCCAAGCCTGTGTGAGAGTGTCCTTGTCACCCTAGCGCAAAGTTGCGTTAGACAATACATCACCTCCCTCTATTGTATTAAAAAGTGTGTGACCCCTTGCCCAGTAACAAAAGATTTCAGACCTATGTTGAAAATTAAAACAAAAAAAAAAACAAGTAAATAATTTTATTATTAAAATGCGCCACTGTTTTTGGTTTCATGTTGTGTAAATGCTTAGTGTACTTAGTGTCAATTATAAAATACTCCATTCTGTATATCGATGCACTCAGTTAGGAAATTGTATGTAAAAAGAAAGAGGCTAAGTAGCATATATGAATAATATTGACGATATTTATAAGTGTATAAATATAAGTGTATATTTTGTGTGAGATTACGCACATACTCGTATATAATTATACGTGAAAATATTAGATTGTATCATACCAATTCATGTATGTACGTGTCAAAGTATTCAGTCTCTAACACGTCAATTTTGCGACAATATAAGACCTGTAGTTTTCCTGTACAAGCCTGCATAAATGTGTAATTCGTGTTTCTATTGACACGATGAGTTATATAAACTACTGACTAAACAAAACAAGTGTACTAATTAATTTTATGGAATGATGCTTCCCGAAGTAAACAACCGAGTCCTAAACAAATGAAAAACGAAGTTTCTTAAATCTGAGTAAAGTAAATAATAAGAAATAAATGATTAGTCATTTAAAATAAAAGGTTTAATAATATCGTAAATTATTATAACACGTTAGTATAATTATAATTATAAAAGTGTAACTAAACTCAGCTTGGTAACGGGCCGTAACATTGCGTACGCATCGCACACGCCACCCCTTTTGAAGCAAGCCAGTGCAAGTTAATAAGGTGTCCTTTAGCTATTGTTAAATGAAACAATAGAGATATTCTCCCTCGAGTTGACTTTTCCCCTTTGTAAGCAAAACTATGCCATTGTTTAAAACTAGTCTAACCTACTTTCCAGCGAAACAGCTGATCGCTTAAATAAAAAACTAATGCTATGTTTAATTACCTCTGTTAATAAACGTTTACCATGTACTAAGGTGTGTAGGAAATAATTGTGTAGTATAGTAAAGCGAATAATATTGTGACTTAAATTTCAAATGAATAAATGACTTAGTTAACCCTCCCTTGTTAGATAAAGTATTATACCCCAAGTCCCAAAACAAAGTAAATAAAGAGTATTCTAGATAATACGGTAGTAGATAGTAAATAATTCTAGGTGCGTTTCGTAAATGCTCCAAAGTAATTAATTAATTATAAAGAAAGTAAATCAGAATAAAGAGAATAATAATTGTTTAAATAATAAGGCTAAATAATTCTTGATTTAAACTAAATGTGTGAAGTGTAGCGTAGAAGTAAGAGAAAAGAATAATAATAATACAAGTAACGTAGATTAGTAAGCACCCCAGTTGTGGTGGCCAGTTAGAAGAAATAATGGGTGTTCAGGATTGTACTAAGCAGCCACCCTCTCTATTGTATAAACGGTAGCACTCCCTAAACAATGAATGCCACCGCGTGTGAAATAAAATGCAGCGTGTAAAGTGTCCCCTTCCGCATAGTTTGTCTAGTTAATTTTAAAGAGTTAAAAGAGAAGTATCCTCGTGAAATTCCGCTTCTCTCCAAGTAACTATAATCAAGAGTGTAGTATGAGACCCTCTTTGGATTATTTAAAAGTAAGTCTATGGTATATAATCAAGATAGAATTATATACCGGTGTATAATCAAGATAGAATTATATACATGTTAAGTAACGAGTCACAACGGCGCCGGCTGAAAAGGATAATGATGAGCCAAGAGAGCCAAGAGATCATTTATGAATGCTGAAAGCTAACCTGTAGTGTTAGAGTAAGCTGATGTCAGTCGGGCCACGATATTGTGAGTTGCTGAAATTAGGGAAATTACTATTATAAGTTAGTACTGTAAAAAGTGAGAAAAAGGGAATTTCACGGAGGAGGAACATTTAAATGAGAACTAGATCATTTAAAGAGAATTTAAAACAAACAAACTGTGCACTAATAATAATAAAAGAGATTAATAATAAATAATGATAATAATAAGAAATTTCACACTGTACTCCCCAAGCATACTCTCGGTACGTATCTAACCAAATTTCCCGGAGGCTGTGTTGGTTAAGAGGCGGAGTATGTGACGATTTAAATTGTGACAATTATAAAAAAATAAAAAATAAAAAAAATTTTAAGTTGCGAACAATTAACCATTTAAATCTCACAATGATAATAAAAAACATGTAGGTACTAAGTGTAAATGGAAGTAGTAATTAATAAGGGCAAAGAAACGGTAAAGAAAAGACATATTGTAAATAATTATTATTGTCGCATTTAACCCTTTGCTTCTTATCAGGCGCCTACCTGTTGATACCGGACTCGACATGTTTACCGAGTCTTCTGTAATTAAAATAATATAGAAAAATAATGTTAATAATTAAAGAATCTGAAGACACAGATAGTCACGAAAACAACTAATTTAAATGATGTATTTTTATCTAGCGATAGTTTGTATAAATAAAAATTTTTATTTAGAGAGAGACCGGGACTATATTCTCGCGGAATAAACACCCCACTATCAATTGTCCTGTACCAGTGGTAGCGAACGAAAAATCTCTCTCTCGGTATGACGACTCCAAGCAGTGCACACGCACGAGCGAAATGCTCTGTTGAAATGTTATGTGATTGGTTATTAGTTTGGATTAATTCTTATGTATTTTACTAACTGCTACAAAAAAGTGTAATATGTAACGTTAAGAGAAAGAAAAATTAAAAAAAACGTTGTAACAAGAAGAAATATGTGACAACCAATAGTACGAGTGTTAATAACTATAACAGCTATCTTCTCCGATTGACGACTCTTCACAACATCCTACCTGGAGACATGAATCATCAGAATTACAACTCTAGTAGACCCGACCGAAAATGCAGTTCGAGAAATCTGAGAATCAACGAGTACCTGTGTAGAAGGCCCACTCTATCCTGCAGACGTTTAAGCCGTGAACAACTGAGACCAGACCTAGACGAGGACGACGCTCTTAGGATTCCCAAGATGTAACCATATGGAGGAGACTTCTACATCCCAAATTAAAGGTGACTCGATAGCACGTCTATCGAGGAATAATAATAATAGTAATTGTAACACAATACTCTCTTAAAGAGACTTTCAGAGACGATTGACTTTATAAGAATATAAAAATTTAAATCTAAGAATTTAATTGTAACTATTCAGGCTTCTTGCAATTGTAACAGTTTAGATTTTAACGTATCGTAGTATAATTAATACCATTCTTCAAATGGAATAATAATGAAACTTAAAAGTAAAAGTAACAGTCTTGCAAGCTAATATCTTGAATTGAATATAATATAAAGTTTCAAGACTAAATACCAAAGGGGTACCCGGATCCGGGGAAAGGCTAAATATAATTTGTTGTGATCCCACAGTCTATATAAAGCAATTTAAACAAGTTAATAATTTAATTAATAATGTAATGGGATCTGTCTTTTGAGTAAATGTCATTTGTTTTTTTTTAATGTTTAATAAAGGGAAATCTTCTTGTTGCACACATATACTGAGTACATAAATCAACAGTTTTCCCTTCCCTAATTCCTTTTATATTTACTGTGTGTTGTTCTGTTTAAATTTCAGCTCGTCCCGAATAAGGCAGCATGAAGTAATTGGCCGAACCAATTACTTTGGGTTCCCTCTGTTATAACTCAAGAGAAGAGGTTATAAATTGCGCCACTCTGCTAATTAGTTGAAATTTTGCTGCTAATTAAAAATAAAAAAAAAGAAATTTTGTGACTTGTGTTATTAAGCAGTAATTGTGCCTATTAACCCAGACCATAATCTGTTGATTTATTTATTCATGTACTTTAAATGTGTCTAAAATCTTAAATAAAATTAAACGATAATAGTTATTATAATAGTTTTGTAAATAGGTAATTTTAATTATTATTTAGATATAGCAATGAACATAATATTAACTAAAGACGCCCCGTGTATTCGATATAACATCAGGTATGTGCTTGTCAAAAGCTCATTCAACAACACGTCTGTTTGTAAACAAAATCAAACTAGTTTAATTCTTGTCCAAGCCTGTGTGAGAGTGTCCTTGTCACCCTAGCGCAAAGTTGCGTTAGACAATACATCACCTCCCTCTATTGTATTAAAAAGTGTGTGACCCCTTGCCCAGTAACAAAAGATTTCAGACCTATGTTGAAAATTAAAACAAAAAAAAAAAAACAAGTAAATAATTTTATTATTAAAATGCGCCACTGTTTTTGGTTTCATGTTGTGTAAATGCTTAGTGTACTTAGTGTCAATTATAAAATACTCCATTCTGTATATCGATGCACTCAGTTAGGAAATTGTATGTAAAAAGAAAGAGGCTAAGTAGCATATATGAATAATATTGACGATATTTATAAGTGTATAAATATAAGTGTATATTTTGTGTGAGATTACGCACATACTCGTATATAATTATACGTGAAAATATTAGATTGTATTATACCAATTCATGTATGTACGTGTCAAAGTATTCAGTCTCTAACACGTCAATTTTGCGACAATATAAGACCTGTAGTTGTCCTGTACAAGCCTGCATAAATGTGTAATTCGTGTTTCTATTGACACGATGAGTTATATAAACTACTGACTAAACAAAACAATTGTACTAATTAATTTTATGGAATGATGCTTCCCGAAGTAAACAACCGAGTCCTAAACAAATGAAAAACGAAGTTTCTTAAATCTGAGTAAAGTAAATAATAAGAAATAAATGATTAGTCATTTAAAATAAAAGGTTTAATAATATCGTAAATTATTATAACACGTTAGTATAATTATAATTATAAAAGTGTAACTAAACTCAGCTTGGTAACGGGCCGTAACATTGCGTACGCATCGCACACGCCACCCCTTTTGAAGCAAGCCAGTGCAAGTTAATAAGGTGTCCGTTAGCTATTGTTAAATGAAACAATAGAGATATTCTCCCTCGAGTTGACTTTTCCCCTTTGTAAGCAAAACTATGCCATTGTTTAAAACTAGTCTAACCTACTTTCCAGCGAAACAGCTGATCGCTTAAATAAAAAACTAATGCTATGTTTAATTACCTCTGTTAATAAACGTTTACCATGTACTAAGGTGTGTAGGAAATAATTGTGTAGTATAGTAAAGCGAATAATATTGTGACTTAAATTTCAAATGAATAAATGACTTAGATAACCCTCCCTTGTTAGATAAAGTATTATACCCCAAGTCCCAAAACAAAGTAAATAAAGAGTATTCTAGATAATACGGTAGTAGATAGTAAATAATTCTAGGTGCGTTTCGTAAATGCTCCAAAGTAATTAATTAATTATAAAGAAAGTAAATCAGAATAAAGAGAATAATAATTGTTTAAATAATAAGGCTAAATAATTCTTGATTTAAACTAAATGTGTGAAGTGTAGCGTAGAAGTAAGAGAAAAGAATAATAATAATACAAGTAACGTAGATTAGTAAGCACCCCAGTTGTGGTGGCCAGTTAGAAGAAATAATGCGTGTTCAGGATTGTACTAAGCAGCCACCCTCTCTATTGTATAAACGGTAGCACTCCCTAAACAATGAATGCCACCGCGTGTGAAATAAAATGCAGCGTGTAAAGTGTCCCCTTCCGCATAGTTTGTCTAGTTAATTTTAAAGAGTTAAAAGAGAAGTATCCTCGTGAAATTCCGCTTCTCTCCAAGTAACTATAATCAAGAGTGTAGTATGAGACCCTCTTTGGATTATTTAAAAGTAAGTCTATGGTATATAATCAAGATAGAATTATATACCGGTGTATAATCAAGATAGAATTATATACATGTTAAGTAACGAGTCACAACGGCGCCGGCTGAAAAGGATAATGATGAGCCAAGAGAGCCAAGAGATCATTTATGAATGCTGAAAGCTAACCTGTAGTGTTAGAGTAAGCTGATGTCAGTCGGGCCACGATATTGTGAGTTGCTGAAATTAGGGAAATTACTATTATAAGTTAGTACTGTAAAAAGTGAGAAAAAGGGAATTTCACGGAGGAGGAACATTTAAATGAGAACTAGATCATTTAAAGAGAATTTAAAACAAACAAACTGTGCACTAATAATAATAAAAGAGATTAATAATAAATAATGATAATAATAAGAAATTTCACACTGTACTCCCCAAGCATACTCTCGGTACGTATCTAACCAAATTTCCCGGAGGCTGTGTTGGTTAAGAGGCGGAGTATGTGACGATTTAAATTGTGACAATTATAAAAAAATAAAAAATAAAAAAAATTTTAAGTTGCGAACAATTAACCATTTAAATCTCACAATGATAATAAAAAACATGTAGGTACTAAGTGTAAATGGAAGTAGTAATTAATAAGGGCAAAGAAACGGTAAAGAAAAGACATATTGTAAATAATTATTATTGTCGCATTTAACCCTTTGCTTCTTATCAGGCGCCTACCTGTTGATACCGGACTCGACATGTTTACCGAGTCTTCTGTAATTAAAATAAGATAGAAAAATAATGTTAATAATTAAAGAATCTGAAGACACAGATAGTCACGAAAACAACTAATTTAAATGATGTATTTTTATCTAGCGATAGTTTGTATAAATAAAAATTTTTATTTAGAGAGAGACCGGGACTATATTCTCGCGGAATAAACACCCCACTATCTATTGTCCTGTACCAGTGGTAGCGAACGAAAAATCTCTCTCTCGCTATGACGACTCCAAGCAGTGCACACGCACGAGCGAAATGCTCTGTTGAAATGTTATGTGATTGGTTATTAGTTTGGATTAATTCTTATGTATTTTACTAACTGCTACAAAAGAGTGTAATATGTAACGTTAAGAGAAAGAAAAATTAAAAAAAACGTTGTAACAAGAAGAAATATGTGACAACCAATAGTACGAGTGTTAATAACTATAACAGCTATCTTCTCCGATTGACGACTCTTCACAACATCCTACCTGGAGACATGAATCATCAGAATTACAACTCTAGTAGACCCGACCGAAAATGCAGTTCGAGAAATCTGAGAATCAACGAGTACCTGTGTAGAAGGCCCACTCTATCCTGCAGACGTTTAAGCCGTGAACAACTGAGACCAGACCTAGACGAGGACGACGCTCTTAGGATTCCCAAGATGTAACCATATGGAGGAGACTTCTACATCCCAAATTAAAGGTGACTCGATAGCACGTCTATCGAGGAATAATAATAATAGTAATTGTAACACAATACTCTCTTAAAGAGACTTTCAGAGACGATTGACTTTATAAGAATATAAAAATTTAAATCTAAGAATTTAATTGTAACTATTCAGGCTTCTTGCAATTGTAACAGTTTAGATTTTAACGTATCGTAGTATAATTAATACCATTCTTCAAATGGAATAATAATGAAACTTAAAAGTAAAAGTAACAGTCTTGCAAGCTAATATCTTGAATTGAATATAATATAAAGTTTCAAGACTAAATACCAAAGGGGTACCCGGATCCGGGGAAAGGCTAAATATAATTTGTTGTGATCCCACAGTCTATATAAAGCAATTTAAACAAGTTAATAATTTAATTAATAATGTAATGGGATCTGTCTTTTGAGTAAATGTCATTTGTTTTTTTTTAATGTTTAATAAAGGGAAATCTTCTTGTTGCACACATATACTGAGTACATAAATCAACAGTTTTCCCTTCCCTAATTCCTTTTATATTTACTGTGTGTTGTTCTGTTTAAATTTCAGCTCGTCCCGAATAAGGCAGCCTGAAGTAATTGGCCGAACCAATTACTTTGGGTTCCCTCTGTTATAACTCAAGAGAAGAGGTTATAAATTGCGCCACTCTGCTAATTAGTTGAAATTTTGCTGCTAATTAAAAATAAAAAAAAAGAAATTTTGTGACTTGTGTTATTAAGCAGTAATTGTGCCTATTAACCCAGACCATAATCTGTTGATTTATTTATTCATGTACTTTAAATGTGTCTAAAATCTTAAATAAAATTAAACGATAATAGTTATTATAATAGTTTTGTAAATAGGTAATTTTAATTATTATTTATATATAGCAATGAACATAATATTAACTAAAGACGCCCCGTGTATTCGATATAACATCAGGTATGTGCTTGTCAAAAGCTCATTCAACAACACGTCTGTTTGTAAACAAAATCAAACCAGTTTAATTCTTGTCCAAGCCTGTGTGAGAGTGTCCTTGTCACCCTAGCGCAAAGTTGCGTTAGACAATACATCACCTCCCTCTATTGTATTAAAAAGTGTGTGACCCCTTGCCCAGTAACAAAAGATTTCAGACCTATGTTGAAAATTAAAACAAAAAAAAAAAACAAGTAAATAATTTTATTATTAAAATGCGCCACTGTTTTTGGTTTCATGTTGTGTAAATGCTTAGTGTACTTAGTGTCAATTATAAAATACTCCATTCTGTATATCGATGCACTCAGTTAGGAAATTGTATGTAAAAAGAAAGAGGCTAAGTAGCATATATGAATAATATTGACGATATTTATAAGTGTATAAATATAAGTGTATATTTTGTGTGAGATTACGCACATACTCGTATATAATTATACGTGAAAATATTAGATTGTATTATACCAATTCATGTATGTACGTGTCAAAGTATTCAGTCTCTAACACGTCAATTTTGCGACAATATAAGACCTGTAGTTTTCCTGTACAAGCCTGCATAAATGTGTAATTCGTGTTTCTATTGACACGATGAGTTATATAAACTACTGACTAAACAAAACAAGTGTACTAATTAATTTTATGGAATGATGCTTCCCGAAGTAAACAACCGAGTCCTAAACAAATGAAAAACGAAGTTTCTTAAATCTGAGTAAAGTAAATAATAAGAAATAAATGATTAGTCATTTAAAATAAAAGGTTTAATAATATCGTAAATTATTATAACACGTTAGTATAATTATAATTATAAAAGTGTAACTAAACTCAGCTTGGTAACGGGCCGTAACATTGCGTACGCATCGCACACGCCACCCCTTTTGAAGCAAGCCAGTGCAAGTTAATAAGGTGTCCGTTAGCTATTGTTAAATGAAACAATAGAGATATTCTCCCTCGAGTTGACTTTTCCCCTTTGTAAGCAAAACTATGCCATTGTTTAAAACTAGTCTAACCTACTTTCCAGCGAAACAGCTGATCGCTTAAATAAAAAACTAATGCTATGTTTAATTACCTCTGTTAATAAACGTTTACCATGTACTAAGGTGTGTAGGAAATAATTGTGTAGTATAGTAAAGCGAATAATATTGTGACTTAAATTTCAAATGAATAAATGACTTAGTTAACCCTCCCTTGTTAGATAAAGTATTATACCCCAAGTCCCAAAACAAAGTAAATAAAGAGTATTCTAGATAATACGGTAGTAGATAGTAAATAATTCTAGGTGCGTTTCGTAAATGCTCCAAAGTAATTAATTAATTATAAAGAAAGTAAATCAGAATAAAGAGAATAATAATTGTTTAAATAATAAGGCTAAATAATTCTTGATTTAAACTAAATGTGTGAAGTGTAGCGTAGAAGTAAGAGAAAAGAATATTAATAATACAAGTAACGTAGATTAGTAAGCACCCCAGTTGTGGTGGCCAGTTAGAAGAAATAATGCGTGTTCAGGATTGTACTAAGCAGCCACCCTCTCTATTGTATAAACGGTAGCACTCCCTAAACAATGAATGCCACCGCGTGTGAAATAAAATGCAGCGTGTAAAGTGTCCCCTTCCGCATAGTTTGTCTAGTTAATTTTAAAGAGTTAAAAGAGAAGTATCCTCGTGAAATTCCGCTTCTCTCCAAGTAACTATAATCAAGAGTGTAGTATGAGACCCTCTTTGGATTATTTAAAAGTAAGTCTATGGTATATAATCAAGATAGAATTATATACCGGTGTATAATCAAGATAGAATTATATACATGTTAAGTAACGAGTCACAACGGCGCCGGCTGAAAAGGATAATGATGAGCCAAGAGAGCCAAGAGATCATTTATGAATGCTGAAAGCTAACCTGTAGTGTTAGAGTAAGCTGATGTCAGTCGGGCCACGATATTGTGAGTTGCTGAAATTAGGGAAATTACTATTATAAGTTAGTACTGTAAAAAGTGAGAAAAAGGGAATTTCACGGAGGAGGAACATTTAAATGAGAACTAGATCATTTAAAGAGAATTTAAAACAAACAAACTGTGCACTAATAATAATAAAAGAGATTAATAATAAATAATGATAATAATAAGAAATTTCACACTGTACTCCCCAAGCATACTCTCGGTACGTATCTAACCAAATTTCCCGGAGGCTGTGTTGGTTAAGAGGCGGAGTATGTGACGATTTAAATTGTGACAATTATAAAAAAATAAAAAATAAAAAAAATTTTAAGTTGCGAACAATTAACCATTTAAATCTCACAATGATAATAAAAAACATGTAGGTACTAAGTGTAAATGGAAGTAGTAATTAATAAGGGCAAAGAAACGGTAAAGAAAAGACATATTGTAAATAATTATTATTGTCGCATTTAACCTTTGCTTCTTATCAGGCGCCTACCTGTTGATACGCGACTCGACATGTTTACCGAGTCTTCTGTAATTAAAATAATATGGAAAAATAATGTTAATAATTAAAGAATCTGAATACACAGATAGTCACGAAAAAAAACTAATTTAAATGATGTATTTTTATCTAGCAATAGTTTGTATAAATAAAAATTTTTATTTAGAGAGACCGGGACTATATTCTCGCGGAATAAACACCCCACTATCTATTGTCCTGTACCAGTGGTAGCGAACGAAAAATCTCTCTCTCGCTATGACGACTCCAAGCAGTGCACACGCACGAGCGAAATGCTCTGTTGAAATGTTATGTGATTGGTTATTAGTTTGGATTAATTCTTATGTATTTTACTAACTGCTACAAAAGAGTGTAATATGTAACGTTAAGAGAAAGAAAAATTAAAAAAAACGTTGTAACAAGAAGAAATATGTGACAACCAATAGTACGAGTGTTAATAACTATAACAGCTATCTTCTCCGATTGACGACTCTTCACAACATCTACCTGGAGACATGAATCATCAGAATCACAACTCTAGTAGACCCGACCGAAAATGCAGTTCGAGAAATCTGAGAATCAACGAGTACCTGTGTAGAAGGCCCACTCTATCCTGCAGACGTTTAAGCCGTGAACAACTGAGACCAGACCTAGACGAGGACGACGCTCTTAGGATTCCAAGATGTAACCATATGGAGGAGACTTCTACATCCCAAATAAAGGTGACTCGATAGCACGTCTATCGAGGAATAATAATAATAGTAATTGTAACACAATACTCTCTTAAAGAGACTTTCAGAGACGATTGACTTTATAAGAATATAAAAATTTTAATCTAAGAATTTAATTGTAACTATTCAGGCTTCTTGCAATTGTAACAGTTTAGATTTTAACGTATCGTAGTATAATTAATACCATTCTTCAAATGGAATAATAATGAAACATAAAAGTAAAAGTAACAGTCTTGCAAGCTAATATCTTGAATTGAATATAATATAAAGTTTCAAGACTAAATACCAAAGGGGTACCCGGATCCGGGGAAAGGCTAAATATAATTTGTTGTGATCCCACAGTCTATATAAAGCAATTTAAACAAGTTAATAATTTAATTAATAATGTAATGGGATCTGTCTTTTGAGTAAATGTCATTTGTTTTTTTTTAATGTTTAATAAAGGGAAATCTTCTTGTTGCACACATTATACTGTAATAAATCAACAGTTTTCCCTTCCCTAATTCCTTTTATATTTACTGTGTGTTGTTCTGTTTAATTTCAGCTCGTCCCGAATAAGGCAGCCTGAAGTAATTGGCCGAACCAATTACTTTGGGTTCCTCTGTTATAACTCAAAGAAGAGGTTATAAATTGCGCCACTCTGCTAATTAGTTGAAATTTTGTGCTGCTAATTAAAAATAAAAAAAAAGAATTTTGTGACTTGTGTTATTAAGCAGTAATTGTGCCTATTAACCCAGACCATAATCTGTTGATTTATTTATTCATGTACTTTAAATGTGTCTAAAATCTTAAATAAAATTAAACGATAATAGTTATTATTAATAGTTTTGTAAATAGGTAATTTTAATTATTATTTAGATATAGCAATGAACATAATATTAACTAAAGACGCCCCGTGTATTCGATATAACATCAGGTATGTGCTTGTCAAAAGCTCATTCAACAACACGTCTGTTTGTAAACAAAATCAAACCAGTTTAATTCTTTGTCCAAGCCTGTGTGAGAGTGTCCTTGTCACCCTAGCGCAAAGTTGCGTTAGACAATACATCACCTCCCTCTATTGTATTAAAAAGTGTGTGACCCCTTGCCAGATAAC